>CM069925.1:15081071-17708955 GCA_036172225.1 Cryptocoryne crispatula var. balansae | reverse complement strand
TCTCAGGCTCGGTTAGCGTGCTTCTTCTCAAACAGGAAGTTTGGTAGGGGACTCACAATGCCAGAAGGGATGCCATTGGCATGACTGCGTGCCGATCTAGTGACCTCAGGCCCTGTCGGATTTCCTGATATCGGATCTCATATGTTTACCCCCCCCAGCTCATTTTATTAGTCCCAGGAGCTCAGCTTTAAGGTGCGTGACGGTTTGTTCCCTCTAGAAGGAACTAAGGACAGTCTAGGCCCTGTCTAGAGGAGCATTAAGTCCCTCCCCTGACATACTCCCCATTGCCAAGAGGTCTTCCATTCAATCTTCTGCTACTGGCGCTGAGTTTTCCCCGACTGCAAAGCCAAATTACTCCTATCACACGATCTCTATTTGGGGGATGATGATGATGGATGCATTATATAATAACTGGTGACTGGACCGGCCAGGGTTGTGGATTCTCCTCGTGATGATGGTTTTGGCTAATGCAGTTAAGATTCCTGTCTCTGACTGAGGGTATCTAACCCCTAGGCTGACCTCATCGGTTTGGCAAGAGCCGATACCTTGGTGGCCTACGAGATGCCGGTATTTGGTCTTTCTTTGTCCCTCATGGCTGATTATGACTGGTCGGGCATCCGCTGACGGCCCCTCCCCTCCTCTACACATGCCGTGTTGCCATCTTGAGCATGCTGTTATAACATGGTTATGTTTCTTGAACAGTGCTACCTGCAGATTGTTTGGTCACGTGAGGCAGTCCCTCAGCTCACT
This sequence comes from Cryptocoryne crispatula var. balansae, assembly GCA_036172225.1. Taxonomy (NCBI): domain Eukaryota; kingdom Viridiplantae; phylum Streptophyta; class Magnoliopsida; order Alismatales; family Araceae; genus Cryptocoryne; species Cryptocoryne crispatula. The sequence goes on along the minus strand of CM069925.1, from coordinate 17,708,205 downwards.
CGGGTTCCAAACTGAGTAGGAAAGTGACACCATCCATACTAATGCAGCCGGGTATCATTCTTGATTCTATTTTTCTTTGCTCTAGTAAAAGAGAGGGTGACCTGTACCTTCTACTTCTTCTGAGGCTGGTTTACTTGCAAGTTCATTATTCTTATTTGAAGTCATTGCCGTGCTATGAAGAGATAAGTCCTAGCTTTATAAACTGATTGTTGTTGGTTGATCAAGTGAGTCCATTGGAGCATTACCCAAGTAATCCAGTCAACTCACGGTCTGCTATGTTAACTGATTTGAGCCTATTCTCATGGTCTTGAGGCTTTAATGAGCATGTATGCTGTCCACTCCTTACTTAATTGTGCATAGTACTGACTTGCTTAGCTTGTTTCTGATGAGATGCTATACTTGTCATTCCTGATATATATATATATATATATATTCTGACATAGCATCAACCCGATATTCTATATTCGAGGCATTGTGGACTTTCTTAAGTTGTTATCCCCAGCATAAGCCTGTTTTCCGCATCACGGTCACCCCAAGGGATGACTTCCATGGGGGTTCCCCTACAAAGGGGGAACGAGCAGCCAAGGGGGAGGAAAATCCCCCCCCCCGATTGGCCTTGGGTCATCGAAGATGAAGGGAGAGGGTCGAACGAGGAGATGAGGGAAGGGGGAATGCTGGAGGGAGCTGTTGTAAATCGAAAAGGGGAGGACTGGGGATGAAAGAGAGGGGGAAGAAGATTGACCGATCTCCCTCCTATTGAAGAGGAAATTAGATTGAAATTGGACTCTGATTCTAATCTTTCCAGATTCTTGGAGGATCGGCTAATGGTCCTCGTTATGGCAATCCATGGCCAATTCTACTAATCCAGAGGAATAGACCATGGATCGGTTGTTCAATGGTAAAATTAGATCGGTAGGTGCCAATCCAATATAAGAATCAACCAATCTCGATCCTTATCACCCAATTCTGCTAACTATGTTACCGGGTCCATCAGACCTAATAAGGCCGAGATCCAGTGACTTACCACATTGGGTCTAACAAACCCGATATGGCAACTAGTAAGGTTCATAGGATCCAATTAATCACTGAATCCTGGCCAATGGACCCAATAAGGCTAAGGCAAGGAAGACATTGCAGTGCAGCACCAGAATTGGAGATTACTCTCGCCCAAAAATTTTAGTCCCAGATTGGTCCTTTGGCTAAAAATCGGATTGACAGGAGCCAATTCAATCCAAGAATTCTGTAAACTATAAGCTCCGCTCCCTAGATGGACGTTAGGGACATGAAGATAGACTGAGCAAGCATGACCAACCGAGGGTTGTCAGTTGTCAGGCTTTGCAACCATTCGAACAGTAGTTGTGGGCTTCATAAAGGGGTTGCAAGTCATGGCTGACTGAGCAGCGTTACAGATGGCAGATGCGTGCAGCCCAGGTGAAAAATGTAGGAGCTGCTGGAATGCAGTAGACTATAGCACAAACAAAAGCGTAGTTCTTCACGACATCAAGCGGTTGGGGTGTTGCAGTTAATGTTGCAATGGCTGGTAGTTGTTGCCATGCTTAGCAATGGACAGTTACAGGAAGAGGTTAGAGCTGCTAACTTGATACATGAGATGAGACCGTATCTGACAGTCAAAATGGTTGAAGATGTTGCGGTTTTGAGTTTGGAGACAAAAAAATAATTTTATTAAATAATTGATATAATTATATTTATTTTTCTGCATCTTTTATATTTTGTTTTGATACTTAGGAGTTAATTATAGTTAAGAACCATATTAGGGTCTTTAATTTTAAATTTCCTCATGGGCTTCTATATAAGTCTTCTTTACTATAGTGAAATTAAGAATAATGGATAAATAAATGATGAGTATGATTTCCTGCAAGGGTCTCCTTCAGCCTCGTGCCCTTTCTCTCTCCCCTCGATACCGGCTTCTTCCCTAACGTCAATGCGGAGATCCCGGTAGATCCGGAAGAATTTGATGGCCCCGGTACCCCACCTCTCTCTTCCAATCAGTAAACTTCACTGCTCGATGGCCCCAAGATCTCTCTTAACCCCATAAGCACTCTGACTCTTCTCCTCCACCTCCAGTTAAGTCCAGCATATTCCCTCTCTAGCTCTGAGATTGCCTGGTATTTCATCTCCACCTCCAGGAGATATCAGCACTTCCTCTTCACCCCTTGCAAACCAGAGCATCCTATTACACCTTCTGAAACAATCCGGTTCCACTCCCTCACCTACTACTGAGGCCATCTACGTCCCCTCCAGCACCTGAATCTCTAATTTTGGCAGAATCAATCTTTCTCTCTCCTCCACGGTACGAAAGGCCTCCGGTCACTTCCAGCTCCCCATACCCGCCCGGTGTCCCTCGCTGTCTCCACTCCACCTACTCCACTTCCGGAAACTCTCCTCCGGCTCCGTTCTTCTTCTTCTTCATGGAACCTTCCCACACCTGATTACCCTCTGGTTTGATCCGTATCGATTCCACCATCATCAGCCAGGTCCCCGCAATCCTCCTAACCCTGACATCACCCCAGAGTCCGATCTGTGGCCATCTGCACGGGAGCTCCTCCACATCCCCCTTCCTTCCTGCTTTCAGATGGATTGCCTTCCCCTGTTCTCCTGCAGTAGTTTGATTTCCCATCCCCCTTGATGGCCCTTCATCTACCATCAGATTAATACGAAGATGCAGAGAGTGCTGCTTGCTGCTTGGACCTCATCTATTCCTGAATCTGCTTCCATTCCAGCCAGGGTCCTGCAGCATCATCCCCAGTGCCTCCCCTAGTTTTGGGTCATGGATTGCAGAACCGGCCGATCGAGGGATTGGGATCGGCCAATTCTTGGATCAGATCGGTACCCACCCTTTATTTGATTTCCAACCGGAACTACTGATCCAGTTACCGGGGCTGGATCAGTCTAAACTCCCACTGACGGATCGGTCCTAATCCCTGGGCAATTCAGGTGGATCGATCCTAGGAATCGGGCTCGATCCGGATCTTTGATTCCTTTAGGAACCCGGAAGGGTCCAAAATCGGATCGTATTCGTGGGACCCAATTCAGGACCATTTTTACGAGGTCCGATCCTCTAATAAGCCAAGAAAGATCGGACTGATTCCCACCTTCCCACCCCTCATTCTCCACTTCCCCCCCCCTCCCCTTCATTGTCTCAGGGCCCCCCCTAGACCCCTCCCCTACATAACAATCCACCTTGAACATTGGCCGATCCGCAACTACTCTGCGTCCCTACCTGATGATAGTGTAAACATATTAATATATTTTCAACTATCACTTGCTGTGTGCGCTTATATATATATATATATATAATACTATCATACATACATATAGAAGATTCTATTATCATAAATATATATTTTATATACTTTAATTTACATAAAGAATCTATGTTTAACTCTCTTTTCTCTCTCTCTTTTTATATAATAATTTATATACTTATATGACAGTTTACGTTACGAAAGGAACTTTACATTGTATGACATTGTTTGATAGAGATATGTCATCCACATTGTTTTTTATTTTTTTTGAATTTTTATTTATTTCCTATAATTTTTTCCTGATTTTTTTGAAGATTTTATGATTTAAAAAAACAAAAAAATTCTTGCTCGATCCCGGACCGATCCAAGACGCCCTTTCTTCCGGATCGGGATCGGTGGTCACCGATCCCGATCCCGATCCCGCGATCCTTGTTTTGGGTGCTACAATGCACCATTTAGAAGGTCTTCGTGTCAAAGGCCCTTCACACTAGCTAAAGTACACACAGTGCCTGCATCAGGGCTTTCCAATGTTATTGGATCCTTCAGCTGCACGTCATGAGAAACCCCTGAGCTGAAAAGTGCAGTCAGTGATAAGCCATCAGAACTGGGTCCCCTGTGTCGTGCCAAGTTGATCGCACCACCCATAGCAACTGGACCCAGTATCCAGGTCAGTGTGAGCTCAGGCTCAAAGCATCTGCTTCTCTTTGGACTTGGAATCGAAGCGTCCAACCACTAACCAGCAGCGAGTGTACGACCATTTGATGCTCAAAGTGTGAGAGTCAGCTTGCACCTACATCACCGGTCCAATTGATATTCGGTTTTGTCAAACCAATAACAGCACTTATCCAGTTCACTTTCCAGTGGTATGGTTACTCAACAACCCCTTTGATTCGATTGGTCCCAATACTGATGCCGGAAGCTAAACCAGTCCAGTTCAATGTTTGCTTGATTCAACCAATCAGCCAGTCCATTCAGTCAATCTGTCCAATTCAGGTGGTAAGTATGACCTCCAGTTACTTGATATAGAGACGGCATTTTCTATCTTTGTCCCGCATTTCCACAGAAGCCACTGAGCATTCATTTTGAGAGGTTCTTTGTCTTTTAAGGGAACATAAAACAAGACTGAGAAAAGCCAAAAACAACTTTTCGGATCCTCACCTGAGCCCCGAAACACGAATTCATCGAAATTGGGACATCCTTTGAGTGTCATAAACCCTCTGATAAAGATATCGAATTCTCGCTTTTCAGCTTATCAGATACTCCTGTATACATTTTACAAGTCTATTTATGGATGAGGTGGGGGTTGCAACAGCTTTGACCATGCAGGATACCCCCATATGTTGGAGTCCCTGGTGGGGGCTTTTAAAAAAAATCTTCCTTTTAAGGCTAGGGCCTACACATGGTGGATAAACTTTGGAAGTATAATGATCTCCAGTCTCCAAGATGCACGGTGGGAGGCTTATGTCTCCCCCACCATGCAGGCTTCCTTGTTGTATACAATTAGGGTGCCAACACACAGCAGGAGCCTCACTTTGAGCCTCCACGCTCAACACCCTCCAACCCATGGCTTTTGTTGTAAAGGATTGGCTGTTTCATTGTAGCATTGAGTTGTGCGCCAGATGATTGAGCTTTTCAAGGACAGATTTTTATCATGGAAGTTGCTTTGTACTTGGGAAGATTGTTCTCAGCATTTCTTCATCTTCATAGCGTGGAGATAGCACTCTTTGTGTTTCCTAGTGTAGGAGAGTCTGTGTGGTTTCTCTTCTTTCTACACCATTGTACAACCTTTTTCTTCTTCTTTCTTCAGTATTGATGCATGACATGACTCTGGAATGCTCACCTTCAAAAGCAGGAGACTTAGAAGACCACCTTCTTTTCTTCTTCACTGCTAACTAACATATGAAGCCTGCAGCTGAAGTCTCCCTTTTGGAGCATTATTTACTTGCCTCTTGTATCTTTCCTCTGGACTCCACCAAACATGCAAAGTCAAACACCTCGTTTTATCTCTTCCCTTTTCTGAAATCAGAAAATTGGAACTAATATCTAAAACTTCACTGCATGTCATCTTAATTTATGCTTAAAAAGCGATGTTGACTTATAGCCAATCCTTTGCTTGACCCAGTTTAGCTTCAGCCTTTAAAGCCTATGTTGGGAGGTTTAGAGTTGGCAGCAGCAATGTGGTTCCTTCTAAGGAATCTCCATTGTATTTTTTGCTCCATTATATAGTTAATGTCAAAGCATCAAGAGGCGATCATTTACAACTAAGAGCTCCTTCTACGCTTAAGTGGCAAGAGTGGCAGCTTCAATCATCACTTAACGCAGTACGGTCCATAAGACCCAAGATAATGAAGCCTACCCAAGATAACAAAGCCTATAAAATTATCAATAAGCATAATGCCAAACTCATTAAATTAAATCCAAGTATGTACATATGAAGAAGAAAACTATTTGTTGTACTTAACCTTATAAATGGCCCATCAAGTTGAATCGTGAAAAATCATAGTTGCATTTTGACAAAGAGAGCGCCCAAGATGTTCAAAAGAGCACGTCATTTCCACTTAAGCAACAAGACAATTGCTTTAGGCATTGCATAAATAGTAGAATTAGATATCAATATTGCATATACATATTTACTACTCTAGTTAACTTAGCCTTAATTAATCTCAATCTTTTGTGGTCAACCATATGAATTCTCTTGTTCCGCTTGCCTGTTGGTTTTGGTTTACTTCTTCAAAGATATTTGCATCATCATCTAAATCATGCTGGATTACCCTCCTAGTTAACTTAAATCTACATATTTTTGTTCCTATTATTTTGATAATTTTATAATTTCTTACTTTAGTAGTTTCCTTAAGCGTACGTTTGATATGCCGAAACCATCTCAATCACTTAGCCTTTCCTCAATCTTGTTTACAATTGTTGCAACTTCCATATTTTCTCTAATATATTCATATCTGTTATTCTATCGTAATGTAGTATGATGACTTATCTACCTTAACATTCTCATTTTAATAACACATATTTTGGAGACATGTTTTTCCTTTATTGTTCAACAGTCACTACCACATAATAATGTAAGTCATGTAGTTTGTGCACGTATAAAATATTTACTCACGATTTTAGTGAAATCTTCACGATTACATATAACCACTATAGTTAATTTCCACTTTATCCCAACATATTTTTAATCTTGCTTATGGTTAACATCCTCATCATATTCCCCGACTCTTTGAATAATTGATTTATGATACTTGAATAAGTAATTTGATATAATCTTACGCTATCCAATATCAACAGAACATCTTATTAAGTGCGCTCCTTGCATATGATACTTGTATTATTAGATGAGTAACAGGGAAGCGAATAATAGGAAGATTCTGATTGGTGTGAATAAATACTTTAGATACTAAGGATTTCAAGATATTAAAACCAAGATAGAATATGTATTGTAATTTTAACAAAAACCAGAAGAAAGAAGATGAGGAAGTTAGTTTGGATGGGGTATTATCTCAAAATTAATCAATTTAAGTATCTTAAAATTAATTATTCAAAAAGATTGAGAATATGACAAGAATGTTAATCATTGGATTGAGAAAAGCAGATTGAATGAAATGGAGATTAACTACGAGAGTTATATATGATCATGAGATTTTACTAAAGTTAAAGAAAAAATGTTATTGTACAATTATAAAACCTACAATATTGTATGGTAGTGAATATTGAACAATAAAAAGAAAAAACATGTCTTTCTAATTAACATACATAAACTTTTATCAGTTTTCTCACACTTTTCCTATCTCTCCTCCCTTTCTCTAACATATCATTTATAGGTATACAAATATATTATGTTTAATTATACATATAGATATTTGTGTATACATGTATGTTTTATATAAGTAATATTAAGATATAATTGGTACATATACATATATATATTTGTGTATATTTATATATAGATACATTTTGTATATATATTTATACGTCGGTGGTATATAATTAGTATTAAGATATAATTCTACATATATTGTGTGTTTATATATAGATATATTGTGTATATAAATATTACATGTGTGCGTTTGTAGATATATAGATATAATATGTCTATTTACATATATGGATATATGTAGTGTATATATATTTAAGTATGTGTATATAAGTCATATTAAGATATAATTGTTAGATATACAGAAATATTTATCTATATATTTATATATATTGTTAATGTAACCTCGATTTCATGACATTAATAATATTCATATTTTCCCTTTTTAGAAAAAAAATTTTAATTTTATAACTTTAACAACTAATACTCAGTTGATTGATGATATATAAATATATTGAGGTTATTAGAGTTCTTTAAAAAAAATTATTTTTGGCATCTATCCATCAGACTTGCAAAGTTTTGATGTTAATTATCTCGAACAAACATTAAAACACTTATAATTGACCATCAATACAACTCATAAATTGGAACCATCCATCCACAAAAATCGACATATGGAAGAAATAAACCCCATAAACTCAATTTAGTACAAGTCTGTTTGAATTAAGTTGATTACATTTTGAGATGTGTTTTATTTGGTTTTGACTTAATGTCTTTCATTTTCTGGATTCATTGATTTTTATAGTTTTCTTTAATTTCTTTTATGGTTGGCTTAATGCCTTTTCAATTTGAGATGCTTTGGTTTTTTGTAATATTAGACTTTTTTGGCCATTAAGATTTGATGTGTTTTAAGGAATTTCCATTTTGAGTTTCCAGATTAATGGTTTATTCCCATTTTTGATTGTAGATTTTAGACTCAATGATCTTTGAGGTTTGTATTTTTGAAGTAACAACTTTAAGATTTGAAAATTTTGAACTTATACATTTGAGTTTCATGTTATATATTTATGTATATATTTAAGATGGGGATAGATTTCAAAAATTAAAATTTCAAAAAGGTTCGGTATACAGATTTGTATTGCCTTTGTCCTAAGTTTCGACCTTGGACATTTTTTGTATTTGGAGTTTACTTGATGCGAGATCTGATCTCGTGGTTTATATTTTTGGATTGTGGAGTTAACTCATGGTTTTAATCCTTAGGAGTTTCAGCTTCCTGAATGCTCTGATTTTGAGAATTTTAGGTTATATTGGAGACTTGGTATGTAGGCCATAGATTTTGAATGTTTAGATAAGACTAAGGGATTTGGAGCTTTAGATTTAAATTCCCAAAATTGTTGAAGTCTGAGATCTGTGATCCTTCTCCTTTTTGTTTGAAAACCAGATTTGGATGTTAAGTTTTAGGTGATTAAGATCTTATGAATTTGAGCTTTTTGATCTTGGGAATTTTTAACTGACAGTCATGGTTCATTTACATTTCGTTGATTCTGTATGTGAATTGAGGCTCACATCTTTAACCTCGACTACTTTTTAATTCCGGTTTGGGCCTCTGAATTTTCTTGTTTTTCTATTTAATTTAGGAGAGGGGGTGGCCATAGTTGTCAAGGCACCCGCCTAGGCGCCGCCTAGGTGGCAAGGTGCTTTTCCAAAGGCGCCTTGCCAATGCACCTTGTTTGGGGCCAAAAAGGCGCCCAAGGCGTCCAAGGCACCAGCCTAGGCGCCCAGACGAGGCACCTTGGGTATTTTTACATCATTAAAAAAATAATTTTGAGGGGTTTTTCCCCCTTGATACCCCCTCACAAGGGACACTTATTTAATGATAGTTTGAATATATTAATATATTACATTATCACTTATACTATCGTACATATTTAAAATTTTTGATTATAAATATATATTATATACTTAATTAAGTTTCTTTTCAACTCTTTCTTCACTCTCTCTCTGTCTCACTTATACTATTACATACTTTTTTGGGTTCGGAGGACTTCGCCCCCCCCCAACAACCCCCCACAATGGGCGCTGCCCCCTTGACCCTCGGGACCTGACCGCGCAGGTCGATCTGCGACTACTCTGCGCTCCCCCCATTTAATAATATTAAAACAATAGTTTACCATCACTTATACTATTGAATATGAGTGTTTTAAATTGATAAAACACTCATATTCAATTATAACATAAAAAATATAATTATATTTATGTTTTTTTATATATATAACAACCTCCTGACTCAGCCTTCCTTGAATACCGCCTTGACCGCCTAGGCGACGCCTAAGTGGCCACCTTGTCGCCTAAGCGGAATCGGTACCCTTCAACGTCTTGGGCGCCTTGTCGCCTTGACAACTAAGGGGGTGGCTTTGCATTTGGAGAATTCCTTTTAAACTTAGATTTCAGGTTCCGAGAGACCCTTAAGATTTGACAGTCAAATCTCCAAAATTATCTTATTTACATATTTTTAGTTTCAATCTAAGACTTTCCACCTCTCTCTTTTTTTTGATTTGAAATTTCAGATTCGCGTAGACCGGAGTGTGAAAATCCCCTCTCTTTTCCTTTTTATTCCTAACTCTTATCTCATTTTTGTCTTAGATCCGAGAGTTATGATGACATAATTTGATCGGTGAATTCTCGTATTTTTAGGTTTGAAAGGTTGATATTCCCCTTTCTTGCGCAAACGCCATATCTTGATCTTCATTACAAAACATTTCTTGATTTTTCCTTTTATTGCTATGGCAACCAAGCATATTAATCTTCCCAAAACCCTTATCAATATTTTAATTTCTGACAATTCACGGTTTATTTGTTATTGTAAAACCTAGTTTTTTTAACATATTTAAAAATTCATCTGATTTTTATTTATTAGAAAAAGAATTTTCATTATACCAACATTAACAACTACAGAATATGTGGTATCTCGTATGAATATCAGCCAAAATACATGGCATGTATGAAAATATAAATATTGAGATTTTGGGCTCATAAAATTGTCTTTGGATATATATCTCCATCCGAAGGTATAAACTTTCGATGTTAATTACATCGAGATACTCAAATACCCTTGATTAACTGTCACAAACAACTCGTAACATAGAAAATATGCATCCACAAAAAAAATATATATATAGGGGAGTTGTAACTTCAAAAACTCAATGGAACATAAACTTAATCTATTAAGTTTGATTTGAATTTGATTTATATTTCATGGGGGTGCATTTTAAGATTCCAACATTTTAAGGATATATTCCATATTGGATTCTTAGCAATTGATTATTCCATTAGCAATTTTAAGAATATATTCCATTAGACTTAAGGACTCTTTTAAATCAACATTGATCATTATGTTCCATAAAAGTCACATGTGAGCTTTATGCGTATTTGCCATGTGAATTTAACTTTTTTAATTCAAGATCTTAACATTAGATATTTTTTGAATTATTAGAAATCATTCAAACCCAAAGTCTAAGAATAGACATACCCGGATCAATTATATGTTAGAATGTGCATTTTGATCGTGAGATCTTCATCTTTATCCAAGTCTTGACATCTTAGACTTGGAAACATTTTCATATTGCATATCATGAGAACGGATTGGAGCATGCATTGTTATCTCATTTCTTATGCATGCATTGTTATCTCATTTCTTATGTTCTAAATCTTAACATTGAGTATTTTAGACTTAGAGTTAGGGTGAGCACAGTTCAGTTTGGTCTAGTTTGGACCTTTTTTTTTCAAACTAAACCAATTTCAATTCGATTTGGTTCGGTGGTTCAATTTAAACTGAAAATATAAAAAAATATTTTAACTATAAATTTTTACATATATATAATAATTTTTATGTTGAAAATAATCAAAATAAATATTATTTTATTATAAAAATTATAAAAAAAATTTATTTTTAATAATATCATAATAATTTTTATATAATTTTAAAATTAAATCGATTTAAACGGTTTGGTTTGGTTTAAATTGGTTTTGGAAGACTCCCAAACTGAAAGTGGTTCAAACCGAACCGAACCGGCCTGTTCGGTTCAAACCGAACAAGCCGGTTCAGTTTGGTTTTTCGGTTTGAACCATTTAGTGGTCACCCCTACTTAGAGTTCGTTAAATTATATCTTTACCCTATGCAAAGTCTTAGCATCTCGAACTTACGAGTTTGATTAACACATTAAAAACAATTCTTATGACATTTTTTATTATTAAAACGAGATCATATTTTATTCATTCATACATGATTGGGGCCATATGACTAATAGCACACGGAAATCCTCCTTTTGGCCACCCTCATCTTCAAATTCAGACATGTTCTTATGTTCAAATTTGATTATGATCTGATTCATATAATCTGTATAAGACATTTTTCAAATCTGAAACTTGCGGGATATCTCAATTTTCAGACCCAAAAAAATAATTCATTTACTCAAAATTTCATATTTAATTATTCAAGTTTCCTCTTCTTATATTTGCATTTTTTCAAAATATTTGTGAGTTATCGTGTTGCCCCCCTAATCATAGACATAATGTATTAACAACATAACATCATTCTTATGTCATGAAGTCCATCGAGGTACATAAGCACAGGGAAAGGCATACAAGCCATGGTCCCCACCCATAAGTAGGATATAACTTCATTAGGTTGCAAAAGACATCAGAGGATCGATCTAACATAGACCTTATCGGTTAGGTATGAATATGTTGGTATACAAAAATCCATGCTCAACATTTCTCCAGAACTTAAAGGTCATAAAATGACATATGATATGTTATATCATGCATAATGCATATTACATTGGCATTCATGATGTATGTTACGTGAATGTGCATGAGCGTGTTACATTGTTATGCACGTGAGAAGGCATAGAGAAACATAGTTGTCAAGGTGACAAGGCATCCAAGACATTAAATGTTGCTAAATCTACGGCAGCCGCTTAGGTGCTGCCTAGACAATTAAGACAGTGATATTAGATGTTTATATATATATATACACATATACATGTGTATATACATATATATACAAATATAAATAATTAGATGTTAATATTATATATATTTATGTACATATGAAAACATATATACATGTATACATGTTTATGTGAATATGATTTTATTTTTGTAATTATGAATATATTAATATATATCTTATGAGAAAAAGCTAACATCAAAGTAAAGAGAAAAAAAGAATTAAGAGAGAACTTAAGTTTTAAGTATACAACATATACTTAAAATTACAAATCGTAAGCATATATAATAATATAAGTGACAATGAAATATGTTTATAATATTATTAAATAATGCCCACAAATCGTAGATCAACTTTGTGGGGGATTTCAAGGGCGTAGCATCCCTTGTGGGGTTTCGGGGGGCACAACCCCCAAACGAAAAAGAAAAAATCATGAATGAGACATTGCATGCCTATCCAAGCACCTTGGTAGCTTGGGGCACTTTTTGGGCACCCCATGCAGGCACCTTGACAATGTGCTACTAGAAAATGTTTTGCCGCCTAGGCGGCCCGATATCATCCTCGCTTAATTCAATGATTAGTTTAACGTGACGACATGTATGACCTTCCCTCAAATTAGTGAGATTTACCTCCCTTAGTAAATCCCCATAAGGCACCCTGGCAAGGCGCTACTAGAAAATGTCTTGCCGCCTAGACGGCCCGATATCATCCTCACTTAATTCAATGATTGGTTTAACATGACGACATGTATGACCTTCCCTCAAATTAGTGAGATTTACATCCCTTAGTAAATAGAGTTTGATACTCTCTACATTGAGGGAAGAATCGGTGTAACATGGGGAATGCCAATATACATGTCCAGAATCGGTACACCTTGAGGATGTGCCCATGTCTGCCCAAGTTATGAGGGGGTTTAAGTTTAACTTAATAGGCCTAGTCTTTTAGCATTTTCATTTAATTTCAATATGCTTAGGATCATTTATCCAAGGTTACGGGTCTCGAAACTTGAGCTAAGCCGAGCCGAGCGGTATGGTGTTCAAGTTCGGCTCGTTTATTTTACACGAGTTCGAGTTCGAGCTCGAGTTTTAGCGAGTATGTGGAACCCTTGTTCAAGCTTGGTTCGTTTATTAATCGAGCCGAGTCGAGCTCAAACTCGAGTAGTAGTTAGACTAAAATTCAATTCACATTCAAGCTCAAGACATATATAAACTCGTTCATAAAACTCAAAATTAATGAAAAGTTATTTGTAAAACTCTAGATTTAGTTCATTTATGAAACTCAATCTAAGTTTAAACTTAAATTTCGAATTATTTAAAATACTTAAGTGACAATATATAATTATTAATACTCAATTTAATTATTAAAAATAAATATATAATGTAATATTTAATTGAGTTGTTCGCAAGCTTATCGAGTCGAGCAAGAGTCTGTTCAAACTCAGCTCGTTTAATGAGTTGAGTTTTATTTTTTATTCAAGCGTATTCATTTAACATAATATACAAGCCGAGTCAAGTTTTTATTGAGCCGAGCTTCGAGCTACTTGTCGAGTGTGGTGGTTCGGTTGCACCCTAGTGGTTGGTTGTCATCGTAGTCATATCAACCGTGAAAGGCCTATCATCGTGTCATTGCTTCATTCTCGACCATGCAAGGCTTGATTATCACGATCATTGTATTGTTGTCGCCGTCATCATTAGGTGATATGTCATCATCACCTTTGAAACCCAATAGGTTGTTGCTGCCATCTTTGGCCGAATGGGCCTGTTTGGGCTCCACTTAATAGAAGATTAAGTGGTTGTTTTGGGGTCAAAACAAGTCCCATTTAGATGGCATAGATGTAGACATATCATGGGCCGTAGAGAGTATGCATATATAGGCATAGACCACAATTATTTGAGGTGAGACAAGCAAGGCGCTAGCAAAATATCTCGCCTCGACCCAAAACATTTCGTCCACCAAAGTCAAACAAATCCGGTCAAACATGATCCGTTTCTTAACTTAATTATGATATTTATCTTCTTTTGTTATTGATTTGTAGTCTCATTAAGTTGTTATGATCATGCTTGTTAAGGTGCTCGCCTAGGTGCCACCTAGCCTAGGCGGCAAGGCGGCCCATTTCGCTAGCGCCTTGTCGAGGGGCACCTTTTGGAAAGTCAGATGCCCGCTCGAGAGCCTAGGCGGTCGAGACGCCGCTTTGGTGCCCCAAAAATTTATATATGATAAAAAAATCTTTTAGGGGTTTTGCCCCATGATACCCCACATATGCGCCGCCCCCTTGACCCCCGCAACCTGACCCACAAGTCGATCCATGACTACTCTGCGCCCCGCATTTAATAATATTATAAGAATATTTCACTATCATATATATTGTCACATATATATATAAGATTCATAATTATAAAATACATATTATATACTTAAAATTATAAAACTTTATTTTAACTCTCTTCTCTCTCTCACAAACATCAAATTTATCAAGATTAATTATTTCTCAAAATAAATATATTCATATGCATACATAATTACATAATTAAAATCATATTTAAATGTATGAACACATAAACATACAGATTCAATTATAACATACAAATATAATTATATTTATGAATGCATATTTGTATGTATGTATTAATATCAAGACAACAAGGCGTCCAAGGCGTTGAAGGGTACCGATTCCGCTTAGGTGACAAAGCGGCCGCAGAACGTCACCTAGCGATCGAAAGCGGTATTCAGGAATCTTTGGGTCGGAGGTTGTGATATATAAAAATATGCATAAATATAATTATATATTTTACGTTTATAATTGAATATGAGTGTTTTATCTATGTATATAAGTAAATATGATGTGTATGTGAAAGAGAAAAGAGTTAAATAGATTTTTATAAAATTTAAGTATATAACATATTTATGATTATAAAATTTATATATATATGCGATAGTATAAGTGATAGTGAAATATTGTTATAATATTATTAAATGGGAGACGCAGAGTAGTCGCGAGTTGACCTGCGCGGTCAGGTCGCAGGGCCGGGTGGGGTAGCGCCCTCGTAGGGGTTGTCGGGGGCAAGCCCGCCAAACCCAAAAATTATGTAATAATATAAGTGATCTTATATATGTAATTATGAAAGTGTGAGTATTTATTTTTGGATAAGAAGTTAATCTTAATAAATTAAGACTTAAGAGAGACAGAGAGAGGAAGAAGAAAAAGTTGAAAGAGAACTTAATTAAGTATATAATATATGTTTATAATCATAAATCTTAAATATGTATGATATTATAACTGATAGTGAAATATATTAATATGTTCAAACTATTATTAAATAGGTGTCCCTTGTGAGGGGTATCAAGAGGGTAAAACTTCTTAAAATTATTTTTTTAATCATGTAAAAATACCCGGGGTGCCTTAGGCACCTAGGCGGGTGCCTTAGACACCTTGGGCACCTGGGCGGGCGCCTTTTGGCCCCACGCAAGGTGCTCGGCAGGCGCCATGCGAAAGCGCCTTGGCACCGCCTAGGCGGGCACCTCGACAACTATGAATATATATAATACTAGCATCTAATTATTCGTATGATTGTGTACATACGTATACGCATACGTATATACGTATATATAAATATCTAATGTTACCACCTTGACTGCTTAGGCAACATTTAAGCGGCCGTCTTGTCACCTAAACAGAATTGACACCCTTCAACACCTTGGACGTCTTGTCACCTTGACAACTATGATTATGATGTATTATGCTTGACTTGTACTATACTCTTGTTAGTTGTTATGATGTTATACTTGTCATTGACCTTCTTTTTTGTTATAACATTATTTATTGATGGTTACAATACATAGTCATTAAAATAATGTATTTATTTCAATATTACAAATATTTTTATTTATTTTAACTATTTATATTATATATATTATTAAAATTAAAATAATTAAATAATATAAAATGTCTTGGGCGCCCACCCCAAGCACGCTCTCTTGCCTCAGGTACCTCACGCCTCATATAACGTAGGCATGGACACTATGTAGTCAGAGGCGAGAGGTGCCCGAGGCGAGGAGGGCCTTGCCTCGCCTCCAGCACTTGAGGCAGGCGCCCAAGGCGAGATTTTTTTTATTGAAGAACTTCTCAAAATATATATATATCATTGAAACTTTTAGAAAAGAACATAAAAAAATAAAAAAATCACTTTTATGGCCTATAATGCATCAAGATATTGGAACCTCGGGATGAAAGACTAGGCATTGAGGGTTTCAGATTGGGAAAAGAAGATTTAAGTCAATAAATCCAGCTTTCACTGGGTCCAGACCCGAGCGAGACAAGATCTGCCGAGGTGAGGAGTTTTTGCCTCTCCTCGCCTCACCTCGCCTCAGCACCTAGGCATTTGAGGCGAGTGCCTTTGATAACATAGAATGGACATGAGACTGTATATGATCCGAAGATGGGCTCTGTTTGGAGGGAAACATAGGCCATGACATGGGGCTCTAGACAAAAGTTCATCGGATCGGAATTTGGGCCAAGATCAGCTAGTGTCATTTCGATTGAATTCGATCGGTCTGATACAGACCGATTCTCCAGGAGGAGTCCGATCGAGAATCGATCTAAATAAAAAATTTATTTTTTAATCTAAAAATTTCAAAAAATTCTTTGATTGGACAAGTAACTTCTTTGATGATTCTAGGATGCAAATAACATTATTTGTATGTTAGGGACAATTAAATCGCCTAAGCATAAATTTACTTGTTACAATCGCTAGGCCAGATAAAGGAGGTGGCTTATGGTAAGGAATAGTTGATATTAAAATAGTGTCATATTTCATGATATAAATTCAAATAACATAAATGTTGGAGTGTTCTCCTTATATAATGCATTGGAGTTTGAGTATAATAAAAAAATAACAAGTGGATACTACTATCCGCATAAGCACCCAAACATTAAATATACAAGAATTCCTACATTAAAGACGGAAATAGGTAAAAAGAAGTAGCCTTCACAGTGATACAAGACAAATTTTAGAATAAACTAAAAGACAAATAGATAGTGATAAAAAAATCTCAGAAAAAAGATTGAAAAAAAGACAAGAATAAGTGTTTGGAATATTAAGTTCTTTTTAAATAATATTTATGAAACTTGCTGATATTATAGAGAGACAATAAACTAATATTGCTTGCATTCAAAAAAAACTAAATGGATATGAGAATTTTAAAGAAATAAAATATATATTATAAATATGGTAAACAGAGATGAAAATAAATAAGAATAATATAGATATAATTTTGAACGAACCATTGAAGGACGTAACAAGGTTGGTAAAAAAAGATAGAACTATTCTTGTAAAAAAGATTATGTAACGAGAGATAATTAGTGTGCTTGGTGCTTATATCTTACAAATTGGATTAAGAAATAAGATTAAATAAAATTTGTGAGTATATGAATAACTTTATAAAGAGTCTACCGAACGAAGAAAACATTTTTATTGGAGAAGATCTCAATGGCCATATTGGAATTGATTATCTTATAGTCGAATTGATTATCTTGGATATGAGAAAATCCATGAAAGTTTCAGATATAAAAGTTTAAATAAAAATACATATATCATTAATTTTTGTAGGGTTTATAATATTATATTTAACAAATATTCAATTTATTAAAAAATAACTTAATGATATTTAAAAGTTGAAAAATATAAAAGTCAATTTGACTTCATTATTACAAGAATATTTGATCGTGCTCTTTGCAAAGATGGTAAAGTTAATTTTAGTTAAGTTTCAACAATTCGGCGTAGGTTATTGTTATAGATGTTAAGATCCAAAAACAAGCAAACACATTTGAAAGAAAATTTTCGGTTGAAACAAAATGATGAGATTAAAAAAAGGTGAAACAAGAGATACTGAACTTCTCAACATAAAATAATTGAAAATCATACACAGAAGCTAATGCTATATGAAAAAACAAGACTACAAAAAAAAGACAACTATAAAAATACTTAAAGGCATGATCTACCTGAAAAAAAGAAATAATGATGAACGAAGAAATGCAAAAGATAATAAAGAATAAAAGATTAATATAAAAAATTGTCTAAATATGATAAGAACAAACTTATGAACAACGTAAGAAAACGAAAATAGGAAGCAAAAATGAGACTTTCAAATAGACGCACCAACAATTTGTAATTAAAGAAGATGAAAAAGATATTCATAAGTTAATAAGAATGAGAGATACATGATCATGCATCAAGAATAATGAACAAAAACCTTTGATCAAAGATTATAACGTTAAAAAAAAATGGTTATGTTGATATTGTTTTTAACAATTCAAAAATGAGACTTTCAAAAAGACATACCAAAAATTTGGAAATAAAAATGACGAAAAAGATATTTATAAATTAATAAGGATGAGAAACAAAAAATTTCGTGATCTTAACCAAGTTAGATAAATCAAGAATAATGCATAAAAACATTTGGTCAAAGATGATAACATTAAAGAATAATGGTTATTCTGATATTGTTAAGTTTTGCTATAAGCATAGAAAACAACAAATATATCAAAGCATAATACAAATTGTACTAAAATAAATTTTTAGAAGTAAAGAGGCATTGAAAATGATGAAATTAGACAAGGCACGTGGCCATGTAGAACCCTTATTATCATAATAAAATATTTGAAATATTTAAAAATGCAATGGTCAGTTTAGGTTTCTGATTAAATATTAATCTCCAGACAATAGTGGAGTGAATAGAAAAAAAGTATCGTTATATCAATTTTTAATAAAAAAAATGAGATATACAAATTTACTCAAATTAAAAAGGAATCAAATTTATGGGTTATTATGAAATTGTTGGAAAGAGTTATAAAGCATCATTGCGAGATCTTACAACAATTTTAGTCAACCAATTTGTATTTATACTTAATTGGTCTACGATAAGAATTATTTTTCTTAATTGTGATCGAGTTCCAAATGATACGCTTGCCAGAGTTAAACCAAAATATGACATCCATTACAAATGATAAAAGATGTATACGATGATGAACTACTATTGTCCACACAATTAAAAGAAAAATAAAAGATTTTTCTATTTCAATTAGAAATTCTTATCTTCTTGCATTGATTATAAATAAATTAACAAAGAATATACAAAATGACATTTCACAATACATGATATTTGCAAATGATATTGTAGTTACAGAGAAAACATAAGAAATTGTTGATAAAAACTAGAATTTTAGAAAAACCCTTGTAACATAGTTCGCAAAATCAATCAACCAAAATTAGAATCGGCTAATTCTCAGATCGGAATGGCAACTGCCAATCCGAATTCCACCAAATAACTAATTCGAGATAGACTCGCATAGGAATCAACGAATAGGGATTCGGCCGATCCACTAAGAACCTAGAAAGATAGGAATCGGGTCCAAATCCAAACCAAATTCAGATTTGATACCCCAATCAAGGGATGAAATCAGCCGATTCTTTCCCCCTCCCCCTTGCCCTCCTCTCCCAATCTAGGCCTCCCTCCCCCTATGGCATCCCCTCCAAGTAGTTTGAAAGTCGGCTCGATAAAAACTTGACTCAGTTTGTTTGTTATGTTAAATGAGCAAACTAGGACAAAAAATAAAACTCAATTCATTAAATGAGTCGAGCTTGAACAAACTCCTACTTAACTCAATAAGTTTACAAGTAACTTGATTAAACATTGATTTAAAAATCAAATTATGAGTAACTTTGAGTTATATATTATCACTTAAATATATGAAATAAGTTGAAATAAAAGTTAATTTGAATTTAAACTTAGATCAAGTTTCATAAATGAGTTAAAATTAGAATTTCACGAATAATTGTTGATTGATTTGAGTTTTATGAACGAGTTCGTATTGAGTTTGAACTTGAACGTGAACTAGACTTGAGTTGACCTACTATTTTAGATCGAGCTTGCGCTCAGTTCAATAAATAACAAACCGAACTTGAACAAGAGTTCTACGTACTCATAAAATCTCAAGCTCAACTCGAACTCATGTAAAATAAATGAACCAAACTTGGCTTGTTTCGCACCCCAAGGCATGCAGCACCTCCCCTCCTCTCACTACCCCTAAGGCCAATCGAGGAAATCCCCCTCGCCCCTTGTTCCCCATTAATAAGGGAAACCCCTATCACCAAAGTTACCCCCTCTCCCCCCACCCCCACCTTCGTTTGGCCCCTTCGAATCAAATCTAAAATTGGACCCTTGTCCAGTTGTCCCGTCGTAGCCCTAAATACAAAATGTATTCTTTCATTAGAATACAATGATTACATAGTTGACCTATATAACAAAATGGACTAGTTTGAGATCCTAAGTCCTAACTAAGATTGAGTATAGTATTGAGGGCAATAGGTGGTAGAGAAAAGTGTAATACTATTTATTTGTGATGAAAACCTTAGTTCATCTCTTGAAATTAGTAAATTCCAATGACAAAAATCAATTATAGTACTTGCATGATGTAATGGACAAAGCAAAGATAAAAATCCAAAAGAAACATCCTAAAGATTATAAGAAATTGTAAAATATTATAGATAACAGATGTGAAAAAACACTTCGCCAAGATATTCATGCAACAGGTATTTATCTATATGTTATATTTTATTTAAGTGTTGTCGTTATTTGTTAATGGTTGAATTCTATTTTCGCAAAATATTTCTTGAACCCAAAGATGCAAAATGACGAACAAGCATATAATGATGTAGAGATTATACATGATACATTGTCAATGAAACAACATTTGACTAGGGGTACACAAAATAGAACAAAAGCGAAAATTAAAGTAAGTTGGAATGGGGCACATTCAACTATATACACATAAAAAGAAAGAACAAGCTGATAAGCGAAAGATTGGAAAACTTATCCCATTATAATACGCAGTTAAGCATAAAGAACAATAAAAATGCCAAAAAAATATTTTAAGAAAGATTTACTTGATTTGCAGGTGATCTATATGAGCAAAGAGTTGAAGCAAATAATCAAAGTTTAACGCATAATGATGTTGACTTAGAATACCTTTTTCAAAAGTAACATTCACTTTCAGTATGAATAAATGACAAGGAATCAAAACACATTCAACCTTATATACAAAAAGAATGAACAAGTCAAGAGTGAAAGACCGAAAAAACCGCCCCATCAAAAAATGTGGATAAGCATAAAAGGAACATCAAAAAATGTTGAAAATATCTAAAGAAAGATTTACCTGAATTACAAGTGGTCTATATAAGCAAAGAACGTAAGCAAGTAGTCAAAACTTATCACAGAATGTTGTCATTCACATTTAACATGGATGGATGACAAGAATGCCACACCGCCTCCAGAGTTCAACCCGAATGATCGAGTATAGGTCAAAGGTGAACTTGACATTGTATAGGGTGAGGATGAAAAGATTCAAAAAATAGACAAGATACTAAGGCTCCTTATATCGTCTCCAGCCTCCAACTCCCCACGCAACTTTAGGTGTAGATCATTTTACTACTCAAAAGAATTGATAAAAGAAGAAACATTTGCATACTTTGAATTGTTGAAAAAGGTCTACCAGCACAATATTGGTCAAGGTATGTAAGAAGAAGAAGTGGAGAAGATGAGAAAGCTAAATGTCGAGCAAAGACTTATGAGTCACATAGATTGTACCCAAGCACCTTCCTCTGATAATAATGATGAGGAAGAGTTCATTCCACTTGCACAACAATAAAATGTAAGTGGTTTAGGTAGAGGTGGAGGTGGAGAAGGAAGATCAGATACTGATGCATGTACCAATAAAGCAAAGGTTGATAATTTGCAGCCATATTATCCACCCATAACTTCAATATTTGAGTGTGTATGATTTTAGTCAAATGGCCAAATAATTATTTTCATATAGAGACCATAGATATTGGTGATAGAAAGGTATGTTTTAAATTATATATGAATTGTATTATTTTATTTCTTTATTTGAATGAGTATTAGTGTTATCTTATATCCATTTGGCTTAAAATCTCTCATAATAACATGAAAGTGTGTTAGATGCTATATTTTTATTTAAAAGTTTTTCTATTTTTTTAGAATATATAATATTTTTTAAAAATTAAAATAAATTCCCATTCCAAACAAATTCTAGATCAGAATTCTTCCTGGAGAATTGGCCGGGGTCCTTATTCGGTCCCAATTCCAATCCCGCAATCCTTCCTTTAAAGGCTACAAGTTAGTTGAAATGGAGGAATATTATCTTAAAGTATTCTATCTTTGTTCACTTGAGCAGAAAGATAGAGAACACAATGAGAATGTTAACCATAAGATTAAAATATAATAGATGAAATGAAGATTGACTATAAAGGCCTTTTGAGATTGTAATGTTCAACTAAAGTTGAAAATAAAATTTTTTCGTAGAGCTATAAGATTCCTAATGTTCTATGACAATGTGTTGGAAATGTATAAAAAAAGTAAGTTTTCAAAATAATTATTGCTTAAATGAGAATGTTTAAATAGATATATAGTTGTATTAGATTAGATAGAATGTCTAATGAATATATTATAGAAAACATGAGAATAGGAACGACAATACAATTGTAGATAAATTGAAAAAGAAAGACCGAGATAGTTTAGACACGTTAAATATAAACATAAGTTCTAGTTAGAAGAGTGGAAAATATCAAAATAAAAGAAATAAAAAGACACAGTAGACCTAAGCTATTATAAAGTAAGATAATTTATTATAATTTAGAAATTTTATATATCTTTAAAAAATAATTAAAAATTTATGTAATTAGAAATTATATATCCCAATAAATGATCCCAAATAATTTGGGACTAAAGCTGGAGTTGAATTAAGTCATATGTCGAGAATGAGTCTAGGGTTCAAAAAAACTAGCACAGACCACTGTTTATTTTATCTTCTACCAGTTCAAGATACCCAGTAAAGTTGAGACTACAGATCAACTATTTTAAATCTTAATCAGAATTTGTCCAAATGGCTCAACCTGAACTCCAGTTGCTAGTAAAACTAGTCATGGGCAAGGAACGTGCAATTGCTGGTTGTTCCCAAATGGGCAACACTAGTAAGTAGGGTCTTAGGAGCTATATGCAAACACACCCAATGCCTCCAAAAGAACAATAAGGATGCGTAGCTCCCTCTTGCTTCCCAGCAGTCTCTCATTGTCTTATGCTTTAGATAGGCTTGATGGTATCATCTGAAGGTGAACATCCTGACTAAGATAGCCTAGCATGAATATAATAGGATTAACCTTGATCAGATTGATGACAATGGGCCTCCGTTTACCTGACCAATTTTTAAGTTGATAATCCTGGCATTGAACATTTGAACCCTACTTTTTATCCTTGATTCTAAAAACTCCTGCTTCACATGCAGACTGTTGTTTACACTGTATGGTGCATGATACTGAACACAGACTGACCTGTCCAGATAAAGAGACATGCAGCGATAGTATTATGAAGATACACCCAACGCACAGACTGAACCCCCAACTCAGTGGACTGATTAAATAACTGTCCAGTCAAAGTTAGTCCCTCGAACCTAAGTAAGAACCATTACCCACTATCAACGTCGCAACGTAATGGTGTATACTGAACAGCCGTCAAAAAATATAGAACAAAAATAAAGTCTACAATGTCGTTTAGAGATGGTTCCTAATCCATGAAACCTAACAAGAGATCATGAAAGAATAAAATACGACGCCCATATCTACTTTGACGGCCGTCGACACTTCAAATAGGTATGGTAACAAAAAAAATAACAATACTTACAGGAGGCGAATAGGTGAAAAGGATGGCATTTTTTTCCTGGGTATAGCTGATGAACTGCAACAGAACATTAAAGACAACATACTTGCAAAATAACCAAGTCAAGGATTACATCATCTCAAACAAAGAACGAAAACCCACCCAAAAAAAAAAAACAAATTTCTCACACAAAGAAAAACAAATTCTAGCGAAGAAAAGGATATAATCCAATGCAGGCCACAAGGAAATCCTTGTTCTGCGGAAATTTTTTCGGGTAGAACTGGGCAAGTAGGGCGATAGCAATGATGACAGTCCCGATGAGCAGTCTTACGTTGCTCAATCTCACATCCTCCGGATAGCCCTTGCCTGTCACGATCTGTAGAGAAAAAGCCTTGTCAGAAATAAATTACCCGAATGAGAACCTCGATTCTTAGAGAGATGGGTGCCCTGAAAAGACGAAGGGTACCGTTCTCCAGCCAGCAAGGATCTGCGCTAACCTCGGAGACAGATTCGTCTAGAAGGTGCTTGATGGAGTGCTGATCCAGCAGGTTGGCCTTCTTAGGGTTCTTCACGCAGCTACCACTATCGTCGGCCATGTCGTCCTGTATCGCGCTCTTCGCAAGGTTCCGATTCCGACGCTGCGTCGTCTTCGTTTTCTCCCGGCAAGAAGCCGTGGGGCGTTTCTCCGAGGGTCATTTCAAAAAAAACCATCTTTCAAAGTAGTAAAAAACGGAAAAATTAATTAAAAATTTATGGGATGTTTGGTTGCATGATAATTTTTTGTACATTTTCGTGATAAAAATTTATATTAAAATAAAAAGTGAACCAACTCGTGACATAAAATTATCATGTTTGGAGGGATGTGATAACAAAAAAAAGTAACAACCATCCATGACCAAACAAAGTGAGGGACCACAAGAAAAAAAAAGAGGTGAGACTTTCTTTTTTTGTTTAAGAAGAAAATCACTTTTAAAATATAAATTTGTCATGGTTGCCAAACACCTCTTTTAACAAGTTTCCTTATAATTTTTAAAAATTAAAATAAAAAGCTCCATTATCATGCAACCAAACACCCCATTAATTATTAAAATAATTTTAATGAAAAAATTATTGATCGAATACTGTATATAAAAAATTCAGTCAACTAAATTATTGTAATGAAAAACTCACTCGGTTAGAGACACCATGAACTCACCGTTTGTGTATTTATTTTTCCCCATTTTACCCCCGCCTCGGTGCGAAACGTCCCAGCCGGACACGCTCGTGACACGGCGGACTCTCATTTCCCCTCGCGAACCCTCCCTTCGTCTGCGGCGGCCTCTTCTTTGGCGGCGGCGGTGGAGCTGTTCCCAGCAGTGGCGGAGCACGGAATTGTTCCCAGTAGTTCCTAACGGCGGCAGACGTGTTTACAAACCCTCCATCCCAGTGGCAGGGGGTTCTCACGGCGGTGGATCGCATACCCTAGTTCGCACGGGGGCAGCATTCTTCCTTGGTGACCGAGTTCTTCACGGCGACATTCTTCCTGGCGGCCCGTAGCGTTCTTCCTCAGCAGTGGCATTCTTCACGGCGGCATTTTTCCCGACAACGTTCTTCCTCAGCAGCGACATTCTTCACGGCAGCATCCTTCTCGATGGGTCGTCTGGTGCTTATGTCTGATCATCTTCCTCCCCTGCTATCAGTGCCAGGGAGCCACCGCCACCTATTCAGTGGCATGCATTTTCCCAATCATTCAATAACTACTGATAATCTCGGAGATTCGTCCGAAGACTTTGTCGGTGAGCTTTCTGAATTAAAAAGCGTAGGATTTACTGTAAAATATCCCGAAAGTTGTCTCAGTAATGACGTGCGAGTAGTCACAGGTGTTTTGTTTGTCATAGAATTTGGATTTTTTAGTTACCTTAGGCCCTGTTTGGTAACACTATCCGAGACCTCTATCACTAATAATTTTAAAATTGATATTCCTAGTAATCACTAAGAAGTGTTTGGTTAATAATATCAATTTTGAAATTGGTAGTGAAAACAAAACACATTATATAATACAAGTGTCAACTTGTATCAATTTTGATATCGATACTCCAACTTTTAAAATTATCAATATCAATATTGATATAGTATCAAATTTGAAACTCTAACTAAACGGGTCATTAGATACTTGAATATGTTAAGATTGCCTTAAATTGTTGTGTTACAAGCTGTGGCTCGCAGTCTTTGTAGTTGGGTAAGAGTGATCTTTGTTGTGTTATAAGTTGTGGCTCGCTGTGTTTCAATAGTGCTTCAACTAGCAAAATTATGAACACACATGGTTGCAACCTTATAATATTTTGTAACGGTTAGGGTATTTATTAAATTAAAATAATATTTAATATAGTTATTATGAGACTAATTATATTTTTTGGGTGCTATTATCTCTCCCTCTCTTATCCTTTTTGTTTTTCGTAACCTCCTTGCTGCTGCTTTTCTCCATCCACCCGGTGCCCTAATCCTCTTAAATCGCCCGCTCGCTGCATGGTCGCCGCCTCCCTCCACGAGGCCGCCAGCCCCGTCGAGCACCGACGACACCCCCGGCCGCCGCCCCTCGTCCCCTTGGTCGCCGCTCGTCTTCCCCCTGCTAACCTGTGCGCCGTCGCGCGCTCCTGCCCAGCCGAGAGCCCTGTCAACACCCTTCCTCGGCTTCTGCCGCCTTCGGCACCCCCGCGCCACCACCGCCGCCTAGCCGCGGCAACCGCCGCCGTCCTGCCCTGCCGCGCGTCAGCCCCACGCGCCCGCGCGAGTGGGCGATCGCCGCGCCTCCCGGCCCACTCGCGCCACGCGCGCTTTGACACCCCCCGGTTGACCTCGTGGCCCGCCCGCGCCGTCCACCGCGGCGGCCGTCGTCGCCCGGCCGCACGTGCCCACCCGCCGCCGCCAACCCCCCCGTTGACTCGCCGCGCGTGGCCGCCCGCCCGCGCCGTCGCCTCGTCGCCCCGCCCTCCCTCCGTGCAACCGCGTGCGCGGGCGCCCGCCGTCGTCCGCCCCTCTCTGCGCCTGCGCGACGCCCGCCAGCCGCCCCCATGCATCCACCGCCGTCAGCCACGGCGTCCGGCCGCATCGCCGCGCGGGCGCAAGAGCCGTGGTTCGGGCCCGCCTCGTCAGCACTGCTGCAAGCATTGACCCGACCGCCGGCCTTAGCCGCCGCCGCGCGT
Organism: Cryptocoryne crispatula var. balansae; assembly: GCA_036172225.1. NCBI lineage: Eukaryota > Viridiplantae > Streptophyta > Magnoliopsida > Alismatales > Araceae > Cryptocoryne > Cryptocoryne crispatula. The sequence goes on along the minus strand of CM069925.1, from coordinate 17,681,196 downwards.
GTCCGCCGCGCGACGTTCCCTCCCCCGGTTGACCTCGCCACGCCCGCGGCCACACCCTGGCCGACGCCGCCGTCGGCGTTGACCGCCGCCTGCCCGCCGCTTGCTCGGCTGCCCACCCGCTGCAGTCGCCGCCGAGCGCCGTGCGCCACCCGGCTGCACCCGCGTACGCCACCGCCGGTATACTGCCCCCCCTCCACGGTAGTGTCTCTCTCTCTTTTCTATCCTCTTCTCTCTCCTATCGCCCCCTCTCTCTTAACCTCTCTATTCTACGTTTTCCCCTTCTTCCAATAGATTATTGAACTATCATTCGGCTCAGTTTTTCGTCGCTGTCGTGACTGCGGCATTTTCGTCACCCGATTTACTTTCCTTGAAATTTCGTGTGCCGTTCGTCGTCGCCGTAAAGGTAGGCGTCTCGGCTATTCTTAGCACTCTATATACTTGATTAAACTGTAAAAATTATGCTTAGATCATCATGATTAATAGGTTGGAATTAATGGGTTGTTTTGATTTATTTGCATGTTTAGATAGAGTTAGATTAATCTGTTTAAACCGTGCATGTTTAGATTAATTTGGTTATTCATGTTTGTTAGTCATCATGATTGGTTTGTATATGTTTTAATCTAGCTAGTTTAGCATGTTTGCATCACGATAAACCTTAAACATGTATATCCCGATTTGATAAAAAGTCGATGTAAGGATTAGGCATAGTTGTGTTAGAGTTTAGGTTATTTTCTTTTATGTAATAGATAGTTCTGTCTAAGCATGTGTTGATATGTTTAGATCGTACTTTGCATGATCCTATTTAGATGCATCATATGATAGACTGGTTTTGGTTTATGCTAGATTGTGGTGTGGTATGCAAATATGTGGTGCATAGAACCATGGGTGTTCATCTATGTATTTCATGTTTGAATTGCCAATTTTCATATTCATGGTTACTGTCTAAGTTATTTATATGCTTACATTGTGTGGAATGTGGTTAGTGCAGTGATCTGCATTGTGATGGAAATGTACTTCACCAGACTATATTAGTGGCCCGTGGGCAGCGGATATTAGTTGAATCCGGAGCATCCTTCGATCCCGGATACCGCGGTTTATCCTAAGTACTCCCCTGCCTAGGGGTACTATGAGATTTAGTTACTATATGTTACTTCCTACTATATGGTAAATCTGGTGCTAGTTTTGTGATGTGGCTGCATTATTCAAATGGAGCATGATATTTACTCAAACAGGTGTTTAGTTGTGTATTTTGGCATAGATGTAATGTTCTAGATGTGTCCTTGATTTTATGTCAGGTTTATGTGTGTAATGAGCATACCTAGAGTAGCCTAATGTACAGGATATGTTGGTTCTAGTGCATATAGAGTCATGTTATCATATGGGGTAGTAGAATGACTTTGTAATCACTTAATTGAAGATATATAATTAGTTTAAATCCTATGTATTATAATCTGATTTTTAGGCTTATTATATCTTTAATATCAATAGAGAATCATTATTATAGTAGGGTAGTTCGGGTATAAGTCCTACTGAGTCTGTGGTGGCTCACCCCTTCCGTTGTTAATATTTTCAAGATTGCAGGTTTAGCACAGCAGAAGCATAGTGATATTTTGGAATTCGAGGAGCTAGTGGATTACTCATTCAATGTTGGTATTTAATTTGATAGATAGATGTTTAATTATTATGTTAATAAGTTGTAAAGTTTGGAATTATGAATCTAGATTATGAATTTTAGTCTTATTTGGTTCCAAACTGATATCCTTCCCCGCTACGTCGCCGAATTATCTTCCACTGTGCATGTTAAAAATCTGGGTCGTGACATATTTTTTATAATATATCTTCAAAGTTGTTAACAAGTTGTAGCAGGCAGTCGTTGTGTCTAACTTCTCCTTATTAATTTTTGAGATTTTTTTACATTAAACAACTTTTTGCGAATATATATTTTATTTATAATATATTTTATTTAGTGCTTTGTCATATTATTTAATATGTTATTTTTATTATATTTATAAAGTCTATAATATAATTTAAAAATAAACATTTAATATAATAAGAATAAAATAATGTATATAATTTAAGTATAATATATTACTTGATTTAGTTGTTAAATATTAATACCTAAAATTATTTTATATATAATATGTAATACTAATATATAATAATTTAATGCTTTTATCTTATTATCTTATCGAATTTCTATAATAAATAACATAACCAAATAATTAAATAATATTAACTTAATCTATGTTATAATAGATTTATGGATTAAGAAGGTCACAAGCCCTTTATTTTTGGCACTTGATCATCAAGCAAGTTATAAATTGACCACATGTCTTGAACACCTTAAAATCTCGTTCCATTCCACAACAAGTAATTTCATTAACTTTTAACATGAAACTTAACTAGGCTTAACCCAACCCAATATTCTCTCTCTCAATGAAAAAAGAGGATAATTTTGTGATTTTGATGATCGAACATCAAAACAATGTTAAAAGAACAAAATAATTAAACCATATATATGATAATTTAAAATGAGTCAAAATTTCAAAGAATTTATAATTTTTATCAAGATTACAAAAATGTATTTAAATTATTAAATATTTATAGAAATTAAAAATGTAATAAATTTTTTAATTTATAGACAATCATGTTACATTTAGAATAGTTTTACAAAAAATAAGTTCAAAATGGTTATATATTAAAATAACGACAACATATAAAAATAAAAATAAAATACCAGCAACGATCATAACTTCTTGATATGTTTCAACATTCAAGAGATGGTGGCTGTTGTTAAGCTAGTTCTCGATGATTTTACTCTAATAACTTCAAGTACAATAAATTTGTTGCATGTGCTATGATAGTATTGTGGCCTAATGAGTGAAAAATTTGTGATGCTTACAATTACTACTTTCAACATGACATGTTAAAAAAAGATGTGTTGACCTATTTTGAAATTATGAAGAGTCAAAGTCATGAAATATCTACACCTAACAAGTGCAAACGATAATATATTGATTGTTTTCAAAAAATAATTATTAAATATAAAATTTATTATTATATTGAAATACATCACGAGTACAATGATCTTATAACAAAATGTAAGAATAGTTTATCATGAATAATAACATTTGCATGTGTGGAGTATAGTACACTAGTTCGTGTCTAGACACATTAATTTTCATTATTGACAACATGTTCTCTTGTTGTTGTAGTATATTTCCTTTTTTTCTTTGAAAACTATCTTCCAACACCTTATGCAAAAACTCGTGGTTGACATGTTAAACTGATCTATGAAAAAAAGAGAAATTGTTAAATTGAAGCCATATATGATGTAAAAAGTTAGAATAATAAATTGTAAAAATTTACAAGGTCATGCTAGCCTATGAGGATGGCAAACAACACCATACTTTTCAATTTGGTTAAACAAATATCGTACATTGTGTGGCATATACCATTATCAAAGCCAACATGAGAATGGTCGATCATGTCTATAAGAGGAGATATAGTCTACTCTACTGCTTCATAACAACCTAAAACCTTGAAAATCCACAAATGTTGACATTATTTAATATTATGTTTGATTATAGTATCAAAAATAATAATATATTAATTCTGATATTGATATCTATAGAAGATGAAGTATCGATATCAAAATGGATATAGATAAACACTTATATTATACATCACATTTTGTTTGCATTGAGAGTTTCAATATTAATATTGATAATCAAACATTGTTAGCAATTTATATAACTATAGATTTCAAAATTGATAGTAATAGAGATACTCAATATAGTTACGTACCAATATGGGTCAAAGTGATCCACATCTTTAGCTATATGTCCTTAAATTGACATCTTTAGCTATATGGGCTGAGGAGTTCATGCATAATTCTTTCATGACATAAGTACACACACACCAGAAAAAACTATAAAATGTGCTACAATGTCTTATTTTACATGAAGAATACAAAATTTTACGGGCCCATTACAGCTACAACTATTATGACTACTTTGTAAGACATGATTCATTATCATTAAATGAAATAAGATCTAAAAAACTTATGACTTGTATGGTTAAAGCATTAAAATTGATATTATGCCAATTTTGATATTAATATTTTAAAAGGGTAAGAAATTAATATTAAAATTAATACAAGTTGACCTTTGTATTATATAAGTTATTTCTACTAGAAGTTCTGAAATTGATACTATTAGTCAAACACAAATGATATATAACATTGTCAATTTCAAAATGGATATTCATAAAGATGTCTATTACCAAACATGACCTTATGCCCTGTTTGGTAACACTATTAGGTATCTCTATCACTATCAATTTTAAAATTGATATTGATAGGAACCATTAAGAGGTGTTTGGTTAATTGTATCAATTTTGAAATTTGTAGTGCAAACAAAGCATATTATGTAATAAGTGTCCACTTGTATTACTTTTGATATTGATACTCCAACAATTGAAAATATTAATATCAATATTGATATAGTATCAAAAATGAAACTCTAACCAAACAGGGCATTTAATGCCCTCTTAATGGTTCCTATCAATATCAATTTTAAAATTGATAGTGATAGAGGTACCTAATAGTGTTACCAAACAGGGCGTAATGAATGGTAGAACTTCATATTTATCTTCACTTAAACATTTGTCATTCATTCCATGACACATAGTCTACTAAAGGCAATCAATGAAACCCTCAAATTGGATGAGACTAAGACCTTGTTTGATCACACTATTAAACACCTATGTGAATATCAATTTTAAAATTGATGTTGATAGCAATCACTTAGATGTGTTTAGCTAATAGTATCATGTTATGTAATACAAGTGAAACTAATATCAATATTGGTATAGTATCAGTTTTGAAACTCTAATCAAATAGACCATAACAAAATAGAACTCTTTTGAAGAGTAAAAAGGTGTGAGGTACTCATGTTCTTCATCACAAACATTTGTAGATATCTAATTGTAATGATCTCTAGATTAATGGTTTGTTTGGTTAGAGTATCAAAAGTGATTTTATATCAATATTGATATTAATATTTTTAGAAGTTGGAGTATTAATATAAAAATCGATACAAATTGACACTTATATCACTACATGTTTTGTTTGCACTACAAATTTTAAAATTAATACTATTAGCCAAACACATTTAGGTGATTATCATCAATATCAATTTTAAAATTGATAGTGATAAATATGCTTGATAGTGTTACGAAACATGACCTAATGCCCTGTTTGGTTAGAGTTTCATTTTTTTGTACTATATCAATATTGATGTTAATATTCAGATATTGGAGTATCAATATCAAACTTAATACAAGTTGACACTTGTATTACATGATATGTTTTGTTTGCACTACAAAATTTAAAATTGATACAATTAACCAAACACCTCTTAATAGTTCTTATCAATATCAATTGCAAAATTGATAGTAATAGAGGTACCTAATAGTGTTACCAAACAGGGCATAAACTAAGTGGATGAAAACTCTTATTGTCGCATTAGCTATGAGAGATATTCAAGTGCTCCTAAGTGATTTCAATAAAAATAAATAGATACGGAACTCATTAACTTGCCAATCAAGTTATTACAAGACATTTCAATAACTTATCAAAATTTGAATTGCAATCAATTGTTTACAAAATTTATATTTATTTTAATATATATCACTAAAAATAATATTATAAAAAAACAAAAATAATTAAATTTAAAAGTCATATAAAAGGTAAAAGAATAAAGTTTAAAATGAATTATATAAAAATTTAATGATTATATGTGATTTATTAATATATTTATATTTTCAATTAATATATTATAAATATTACAAAATATTTAATTTAATGACAATTTTTAAATTTAAAAAAGATTAAAAATAGTTATTTTAAGGTTATTAAAACAAAAATTATAACTTCTTAAATCTTATCAAAATAAAAAACTTAGGAATTTCACTATCAAATCTAACTCTATCCTAATAATGGATGCACTTAATTAGTAGCGCGCGAGTAAAAATGCTACTAAACAAGTTTGTTTGATGTTTGGTTTTTAGTTGCTTTTACATTTAAATTGTTGTTAATTAATAGCTAATGTAATTTGACAATCAGAAAAAAACTGCTAAATAGCTATTTTTTTAGTGTTCACAATATGAAGGAAAAACATTTGAAGCACATTCTAATTACCACATCAGAGATGCTTAGTGCATCCGTCTAAGTTACCGGGAGCTCAATAGGTGATCATATTCCCTACTTTATGCCCTGTTTGGTAACATTATTAGACACCTCTATCACTATTAATTTTAAAATTGATATTGTTAGTAATCACTTTGAGATGTTTGGCTAATAGTATCAATTTTGAAATTTGTAATGCAAACAACGCATGTTATGTAATACAAGTGTCAACTTGTATCAATTTTGATATTGATACTTCATCTTCTAGAAATATCAATATCAATACTAATACATTATCATTTTTGATATTCTAATCAAACAGGCCATTATGTCTTGTTTGGTTAGAGTTTCATTTTTGGTACCATATCAATATTCATATTAACATTTTCAAATGTTGGAGTATCAATATCAAAAGTAATACAAGTGGACACTTATATTACATAATATGCTTTGTTTGTACTACAAATTTTAAAATTGATACAATTAACCAAACACCTCTTAATGGTTCCTATCAATATCAATTTTAAAATTAATAGTGATAGAGGTGTCAAATAGTGTTACCTAACACTATTTGACACCTCTATCACTATTAATTTTAAAATTGATATTCCTAGTAATCAATAAGAAGTGTTTGGCTAGTAATATCAATTTTGAAATTGGTAGTGAAAACAAAGTACATTATGTAATACAAGTGTCAACTTGTATAAATTTTGATATTGATATTCCAACCTCTAAAATTATCAATATCAATATTGATATAGTATCAAATTTAAAAACTCTAACCAAATGGGCTATTAACTTGTGAGAGAATACATAAGATGCATATTTTTTAAAAGAATACTCCCTAGAGCATAAAATGTAATAACCTAAACAAATTAGAAATATTATTTTGATGAAGAAATTGTAATATTTCAGATTTTTATAGCACTATATAAGTTAATATCGTAGCAATTTTAATTATTTCGATTGTGTGCTCAAATTATTTTTAACGAGTCTACTTAGATAAGTAGATGGTTTTTATATATTTATAAAGTTTTTTTAGTGTAGTAGATAATCATATTTTTATTTAAATTAAATATTAGTTAATTATTTAGTCTCCCTTCCACCTATTTTAATATCTTATTATATTTTTCTCTCACCTATTTATCTCTTTTCCTCTAACCTTAGCGCCGTCACCTTATTTTTCTCCCCCCTCTCTCTCTTTATCTTCCTGCGAGTACCGCGGTCTGCTTCCCCCTCCCTGCTCTCGGCGTTGCCAGTCGCCTTGCGTCGTCTTTGCCGCCCGCGTGGCCAACCACGTTGGCGGCACATGCATCGCGTTGGGTGTCACCGTCTCCTAGGGCTGTAAACAGATCCGGATAAAATCCGGATTCGGTTCGAATTTGTAATCGGATAGGCGGATATTATCCGTTTAAGCTGCTCCGGCGGATAGTTATTTCGGATTCGGATATTATCCGAAATTTAAACGGAGCGGATTCGGAATTAGTGGATTCGCTCCGGTTAAGATCCAGTTCGATCTGAGCCATTAGATGTAGGATCCAACGGCCATCTTTAAACCATAATCTTTTAACCCCGAATCCCTAATCCCTCCAGCCGGCCAGCCCCGACTCCCCATACTGACATCCCGCATCCTCGCAGTGCCTCCTGAGCGCCGTGCCTCCCGAGCGTCCCTCCCTCCCTCCCGACTCCCGAGCATCCCGGCGTGGCGCCTCTCGAGCATCCCCCCCCATTCGGCCTCCCTCCCGAGCGTCCCGGCACGGCGGCGGCGGGGCCTCCCGAGCATCCCCATCCCAGCACGGAGGCACGGGAGCCTCCCTCCCGAGCATCCCGCCGGCGGCGGAGCCTCCCTTTAAAATTTCTTGTGATAAATCCACACACTAAATTTTTCTCTGCCGCGTCCCGCAACCCCGCGCGAGACTTTGCCTACTTCCCCACTGCGCCGCCGCTCCACCACGAGCCTTGTTGTGCCCTGGTCCCTCCGCAACCACCGAGGCCGGCGCCTTTCCTTTCCGCCTGGACCCCGTGCATAGCACCAGGGAGCCACGACATCAGCATCCCAACCCCGGATAGCAGGGTCCCCTGGGATTGACAATGGGATAATAGGCGCGTCAACTTGTTCGCTACCAGACCAAGTTTGTTCGATTGCAGCTTGTTATCACCGGTGAGTTGTACTTATATAGTTTGTATTATTGGGTGGATTTCGTCCATGTCTCAGCTTGAATGTACTTCCCGAACGTCCTTTAGTTTGATATATTGTTTGCTTCGTATTGCTTTTTGCTTGTATATCATACGCGTGTGAGGAGGTTAGTATACCTGATCAGTGTTACTACCCGATTATTCCAGAAAAGGTCTCCCCCCCTAGGCCAGTTTTGCTGCGCCCTTGGGTGACCAACTGACCATGGAAGTTGGAGTTGGGGCGGCCCTGCGGTTGGAGTTGGAGCAGAGTGCAGATTGCTTGACTTGTACCGTCGGCTCCTGCGGTTGGAGTTGGGGCGGCCCTGCCTATTTCTGGTCCGCAGACCACAGGTATATAATTTGATCCGCATACTCTTAACACAGTGTTAGTAACACTCATGATCATAAATATAAGTTTATTTTTATTTGTTTTTGCTAGTATATTTTTGTGGTAGTCGATGTTATAATTGTGATCGGCGTTAACTTGTTTGACTTGTTTAACGTATGTTTGTAGATGTCAATGGAAGGAAATTTGTTACCTCTTTCTGTAGATAGTAATGTTAGGTCATCTAGTCTAAATGCAGTCATCCCTAGTGCTAGTGGTAACAATATCAATGAGAGTAGTGATGGTACATAAAGATCACAGCCCACAGCAGGTGATGAAATTCAAATTGTTGAAGGAGACGTTACAAAACCTCCATTACCCAAAAAAATAAAATTATGTTCAGCTGTTTGGAAAGATTTTGAGAAGAGTAGAACCGAAGATGGTAAGGATATTGCAAAATGTCTTCATTGCAAAAGGGCATTTGATGGTTTTAGCTCAAAAGGCACCGCCCACTTGAGCAATCATGCTAAGAGATGTCCACAAAAAGTTCATGGTGACATAAAACAACACATGTTGACAATGTCCAAATCTACGGATGAATCAAATATGAAAATTGTCAATTTTAAATTTGATCAACAACATAGCCGTAGAGATCTTGCAAATATGATCATAAAGCATGACTTGTCTTTTAGTTTTGTTGAGAATGAGTACTTTGGTACTTTTGTTTCAAATCTTCAGCCTCAATTCAAGCATTGTAGTAGAACAACTATTAGAAATGAGGTCATGAAGATTTATGAAGTAGAAAAGGAAAAGATGTACAAACTTTTTGATAGCTTAGGATCCCGAATTGCTCTCACCACAGATTTGTGGACTTCAGGACAAACTAGGGGTTATGCATGTTTGACAGCACATTTTATAGATGAGCAATGGTTGTTGCAAAAAAAGATTATTGCATTTGAGTATGTTCCAACTCCACACACTGCTAATGTTCTTTTTAAAGTTGTGAAAAATCAATTGTCGACGTGGAATATTGATTAGAAATTGTGTGCCATGACCTTGGATAATGCTTCAACAAACAATGCAATGGTTAAAGATCTTAAAAGTTGGCTTGGTGACAAGAATTTATTGATATGTCAAGGTCGGTTTTTTCACATTAGGTGTTCTGCTCATATTCTTAATCTGATTGTTCAAGAAGGGTTAGGTGTGATATCTAAATTCATTGAAAAGATTCGAAAAAGTGTGGCATATGCATGGATTGCAGAATCGGTCGATCCGGATCGGGATCAACCGATTCTTGGATCGGATCGGTACCTACCGATCCGATTCCATTCGGAATTAGCGATCCAGCCGGGAGTCCCAGCTGGATCGGCCGGAATCGGTCAGATCGGTCGATCCTAGGCCGATCCATCCGGATCGATCCCAAGATCGGTCGATCCGGACTGATTCGCCGGAAAACCGGAAGACCCGAAATCGAACCGATTCCGGGATCGATCCGGACATGTTTTAAGGCCCGATCACCCCCTATTTGGGGTCGATCCGGACCGATTCTCCCCCCAACGCCCTCCTTCTCCTTCCTCTCCTTCCACCCAAGCCTCCTTGGAGTTCTAGGGCTCCTCTTGCCGGCGATCCAACTGTTGGAGGGCCGATCCAGCCTTCCCAAGGGGCGATCCAGTCTAGGGCTGTAAACGGATCCGGATAAAATCCAGATTCGGTTCGAATTCGTATTCGGATAGGCGGATATTATCCGTTTAAGGTGCTCCGATGGATAATTATTTCGGATTCAGATATTATCCGAAATGTAAATGGAGCGGATTCAGAATCAGTGGATCCGCTCCGATTAAGATCCGGTTCGATCTGAGCCATTAGATGTTAGATCCAACGGCCATAACTTTTCACCCCCCAATCCCTAATCCCGCCGGCCAGCCCCGACTCCCCATCCCGACATCCCGCATCCTCACAAGTCACAGTGCCTCCCGAGCGCCGCACCTCCCGGCTCTCGAGCGTCCCTCCCTCCCTTCGGTTCCAGCTCCCTCCCTCCGGTTCCAGCGGCGGCGGCGGAGCCTCCCAGCGGCGTCCCTCCCTCCCTCCAGTTCCGGCGGCGGCGGCAGAGCCTCCCAGCGGCGTCCCTCCCTCCAGTTCCAGCGGCGGCGGCGGAGCCTCCCAGTGGCGTCCCTCCCTCCCTCCGGTTCCAGCGGCGGCCGGAGCCTCCCAGCGGCGGTGGCGGATCGTCCCTCCCTCCCGGATCCTCCTAGCGCAGAGCCCCCGTTCGGCCTCCCCCCTGGAGCCTCCTGGCGCAGAGCCTCCCTCCCCCCCTCTCGGAGCCTCCCGTCCCCGGCGGTCGCGCAGCCTCCCCCCTCCCGGAACCTCCTGTCCTGGCGCCTCCTGTCCTGGCGCAGAGCCTCCCCGGTCCTGGCACAGAGCCTCCCTCTCCCCCCCTCCCCGGTCCTGGTGCAAATTCTGGAACGAAGCAGATATTATCCGTATCCGCTCCGTATCCGAGAGATATCCGATTGTGAAGATCCGCTCCGTATTCGATTTCTAACCGGAGCGGATATCCGATATCCGAATTGACTAGCGGAGCGGATTCGGAAATGGCATATCCGCTCCGTATCCGCTCCGTTTACAGCCCTAATCCAGCCTTCCCAACCGGCCGATCCACCCTACACAAGGTTTGTAGGGGGGACCTTCGATCCCCTCTTCCCCCCCCCCCCTTGGCCAGCTGCAGGTTTGGGATCCCCCATTGGGGGATTATTTCACCCCCCAATGGGAGTGGAATTGCACAGTCACCCCCGAAGGGGTGACTGTTTTGACAGCGCCCCCCCCCCCCCAGGGGGGGGGGGGCTGGTATGAAATCCCCCCATTGGGGGGGTTTATTTCACCCCCCAATGGGGGTGGAATTGCACCCCCGAAGGGCTGTTAATCACCCCTTCGGGGGTGTCAGCGCCCCCCCCCCCTAGGTGGGGGGGGGTGGTATGAAATAATCCCTCCCAATGGGGGTGGAATTGCACCCTCGAAGGAGTGCTAATCACCCCTTTGGGGGTGTTGAACAGTCACCCCCGAAGGGGTTGGGGGGGGGGTTGGTATGAAATCCCCCCATTGGGGGGGATTATTTCACCCCCCCAATGGGGGTGGAATTGCACCCCCGAAAGGGGTGACTGTTTTGACAGCGCCCCCCCCCCCCCTAGGTGGGGGGGGGGTGGTATGAAATCCCCCCATTGGGGGTGGAATTGCACCCCCGAAGGGGTGCTAATCACCCCTGGGGGCTGGTATGAAATCCCCCCATTAGGGGGGGATTATTTCACCCCCCAATGGGGGTGGATTTAATTGGCCTAATATTGTGTATGCTTTTATAAGATGTCGGACGAGGAGCATGGCACCGGTCCCGCATAATTTCGTGACATTGGATGGCAACATGGCCATCTCCTTGATTCAGAGAAGAAGAGAGTTAGATGCAAGTGGTGCCAAAAAGAGATGAATGGAGGTGTGTATCGGCTCAAGCAACATATAGCCGGGACGGGTGGCAATGTAAAGAAGTGTGATAAAGTACCGGCTGAGCTGAGGGAGGAGATGAGGGGTTATATAACTGGAAGGGCATCACAGAGGGAGGTGAGAATTGGTCAGAGACAAGAGCTACATGACGAGTTGCTAGGTCGGAGAGACGCCGATCTTATGGCCGGAAAGAGCAAGAAAGGGAAAGGGCCAGCACATGAAAGGGTCCAAGTTGATTCTTCATCTTCATCAGATGAGGAAGAGGCTCAGGTCAGGAGAGCCCTACATGAGAGTAGGGCTCAGGCCCGTGAGGATGAAGAACAAAGACGAGGAGCAGGAGGTTCGGCTGTCAGACGATCTGATGTGGGGGTGGGCACACGCGCTGTTCGAGAGCCTGAAATCCGGAGGACACATTCTGTTCGACCGATGCCGACAGGAGACACTGCCATGTATAGGGAGAGTGGCAGAGGTCAGAGGGGTATAAAACAAGCATTTAATGGGGTGAAGGCTTCGACTGGGGCAGCAAAGAAAGCCCAGAAGCATATGGTCAAGTTCTTTCTACATGCAAGTAAAGATTTGTTGAAGTTGTGGTTAGCATTTGCTTGTTGATATGAATTTCTTGTTAGGTTAGTTATTATTAACAACCCTCTCTTCTCCCTTATCTTGTTTTTGAATTTGTAGGAGTTCCGGCACATGCAGCCACGAGTCCATATTTCCAGACTATGGTTGATGCGATTGGTGAGGCTGGGCCGGGGTTGAAAGCCCCTACATCAAAGTATATATATGAAACAGGCTTGGATGAGGAGGTCGATGAGTTGACCTCATGGATAGATGGATTCAAATCCATCTGGAAGGAGAGGGGGTGCACTGTAATGTGCGATGGGTGGACTGGAATCACAAGGAGGTCACTTATAAACTTCCTTGTGTATTGTTCTGAGGGTACCGTATTTCTGAAGTCGGTTGATGCATCAGGTCAGGTGAATAATGCAGATTACCTATTTGGCTTGATGAACACTGTGGTGGATAAGATAGGAGAGGCCAACATTGTGCAGTTTGTCACAGACAATGAGGCCTCATATAAGGCTGCAGGAAAGAAGCTCATGGAGGCTCGACCTCACTTGTTTTGGGTGCCCTGTGCGGCACATTCTATTTACCTGATGTTAGAAGATATTGGTAAGGATGCTAATATCAAGTCCTTGGTCAACCAAGGACAACTTATCACCTCATTTATCTATGGCCATCCACGACTTTTACATATCATGAGGCAGCACACCGATGGTCATGATTTGATCAGACCGGGTCCCACAAGATTTGCCACCCATTTTATTGCTTTAGAGAGCCTATACAGGTACAGGGCTAGTTTAAAAAGGTTCATCCTCTCCACTGCTTATCAGGAGTACATGGATACATACAGGAGCTCCTTGGATCAGTATGAGATACTGCTAAAGATGGAGCAGCTGATAGAAGATAACAGGTGGTGGGAGAAGGTGCAGTACTACTTGTCTGTCATAGAGTCTTTGGTGCAGGTACTTAGGTTGGTGGATTCAAATGACAAAAATCAGATGGGGTCCCTGTATGATGCTATGAATAAAGCTAAGTTGAAAATTAAAGAGAAGCATCCCAAGGGTTACAAGAAGTGGTGGAAGGTGATTGACAACAGATGGGACAAAACCCTACACCACGACATTCATGCTGCAGGTATACTTTACTAGTGTGATATAATTGTATTACAAGTTCTATTTTGTGTATTACCCCCACTGTCTTTATACTAATGGAGTATTTATGTCGTTACAGGGTACTTCTTGAACCCAAGGATACAGTATGGTGGCCAAGTATGTAATGATGGTGAATTATTATCAGGCACACTATCTGTAATTAAACGACTATGTAAGACCCAAGAAGACAGAACGTGCGCTGAGGTTGAAGTAAGTAATACGTTTCATATTAATTACACTTTTAACTTTATCTCAAGAAGAGAAGATAACTGATTTATTTTGTGTTTTCAGATGACTTCATACAGGCACAAGATTGGGGTGTACGGGGATCCAGATTTGCAGTACTCACATGATAGGGTCCCCCCTAGTAATATGCTTACCCGAATTAATGACTCTTTGGTTACTTGATTTTTTTACATAACGTTACTGATGCTTGTAATTGTCTTCTTTACAATTACAGCTGAGTGGTGGATTATGGTGACAAACAGGACTGGATGGAATCCACTCGCATCCGTTGCAATTCGGGTGCTAAGTCAGAGCACATCATCATCCCAGTGCGAGAGAAATTGGAGCACCTTCAACCTTATTCACACGAAGAGGAGAAATAGGTTGAAGACAGAAAGATTGGAGAAGCTTGTCTACTGCCATTACAATATGAGGCTGAGGATCAAGAATATCAAAGATAGGCAGAAGACATCGGAGCAGAGATTTGCACAGTTTGCAGGTGGATTGTACCAAGAAAGAGCACAGGACCAAGCTACTCAGGGCTTGTCCCAGGCGGATGTGGACTTGGAATATGTATTCCAAGAAGAACATCCACTTGCAGCATGGGTGGAAGACAAGGATGCTGAGGGAGAGCCAGAGTTCGACCCGAACAACAGATCATGGGCCGAAGGAGAGCTTGACAGCGTCCTTGGTGAGGATGAAGATATGCAGAAAGCTAAAGAAAGTCAAGTTTCGTGCACAGCTCCACTTCCTGATCCACCCCGGACTACAGCTTCTCCAGAGAGACATCCAGCTCCCCCCCGGCCGCTACAGCTCCAGCTCGGATTCCAGTTGCGGGTCCATCTACCACCACCACCACCAAGAAGAATGGTGGATTATTTAGGGCTTTAAAGAAAGTATGCTTACCTTCACAGCAAGCAAGTCAAGGAGATCCTACAATGAAGAGGAAGAAGATAAGTATCAAATGGCGACATCATCTCCTTGACACCGAGACCACTCAGCCACCTTCATCGGATGAAGATGAAGAAGAATTTGTCCCACCCACACAACAACAACATACAGGGGGTGGAGGTGGAGTTGGAGGTGGGGGTGGCGGAGGTGAGGGTGGCTCTACTAGTAGTGCACGCACGAGTGGAGCAGGTCCAGATGATTTATGTGATAAAAGACACTCATGTTCGAGTGGCAGGGGCAGCGGACGCTGGACGAGGATGAATGTTTTTGACGAGTTTGCATCTTCCTATCCAGAGCTTGCCTCAGACAGTTAGCCTGGCTATCCACCATCTTTTCTAGCTCCAGCTCCGACTGATCAGGGAGTTTATGAGTTTACCGACATGGCCCAGTCTTTATTTTCTTATGGATACGGGCCAATTATGATTGACCCTAATCAATGGAGATTTGCAGATAATCAGAATGACCAGGACAGAGATCCAGATCCATCCTACTCCGGACATTACCATAGTTGGTGGTGATGGCATATATATAATGTATTTGTTTGTTTATTTCACGCAATGTAATATGAGTGGTAAGAAGAATGTGTTGTACTATTGTGTGATTGGATATGATTGTTTGTTTGATAAAAATATGTATCTTATTTGATGTATGATGTGTTCTATTGTGTGATTGGATATGATATGTGTTCTATATGATTGATTGATAATTTGTTATATGAATGAGTGTTCCCTATATTTTTCACATTTTTTCTGAGTCTTATGTATTTTTATTGATTTTTTGGCGATTTTTCCATATTCTTTCATAGAGTAAAAAAAAAACCAATCCAGACCGATTCTAGCTCCAAGAGAATCGGCCTGGATAGGTCCGATCCGATCCGATCCGGATCGGATCGGACCCCACCGATCTTGGATCCGATCCCGATCCCGCGATCCTTGGGCATATGTGAGGAAGACACCTAAGAAAAAGGAGATGTTCAAAACAGCCTTGTTGCATGAGCATTTATCAACCTCAAAGGGTCTATGTTTGGATGTACCTACAAGATGGAATTCTACATATTTGATGTATTTAACTGCGCTTGATTTGAAAGATGCTTTTATTCAGCTTGCTGAAATTGATCATGATTACTGTGATTGTCCTTCTCCACTTGATTGGCAAATAGCTTCAAATGTTCTTCAAAGTTTAAAAGTTTTTTACCAAGCAACATTGACACTTTTTAAGACAAAATATGTTACTGCCAATCTATATTTTGGTGATATTTGTGCTGTGGATATCAAGTTGCGTACATGAATTAAAAGTGATGTTGACTACATACGCAACATGGCTATTGTGATGTTAGCAGAATTTTCAAAATATTGGGATGAATGTAGTCTATTGTTGACCATGGCTTGCATTCTTGATCCTTGTTGGAAGTTTGATTTTGTGATTATTCTTTATGAAAAAATCTATGGTGATAGTGCACATATTTATATTGAAAAGGTGAAATTGTTTCTTCACGAACTTTATAATGAGTATGCAATGAAAAGTTGTGATGATAATGTGACATCTTCCAATGTTCTTAGCAAGTCTTGTATGTTAGAGTAGAAATGCGATGACACACTGATGAGTTGAAAAATATTTTTAAGAAGCGTTTGAGTGAGAGAACTTCTATGACTTGTCAGAAAATTGAGTTGGATGTGTATTTAGAAGAGTCTCATTCTCCCGATGAAGGACAATTCGATGTGTTAACATGGTGGAAATGTTATGGCAAGAAAATTTTCATTTCCTCAAAAATAGCAAGGGATATATTTGCAATTCCAGTCACGAGTGTTGCTTTTGAGGTAGCTTTTAGCACAGGCTCACGAGTTGTAGATGATAGTAGATCATCTTTGCTTCCAGAAACCATTCAAGCATTAATATGTACCCAAGATTGGTTGCCTTCAACAAAAAAGAAAGGTGAGTCATCACATTGTTTACACATCAATTTGGACATTAGTTTGTACTCAAGACTTGACATTACTTATTATTGTTATTATTTTCAGATGACTATTCTTCAATTATCATTTGAGAAAGTAAGAATGAGGAAGAAAGTTTTGGTAAGTAAATTTCAAGATATTGTCATGTTAATTGTATTCATTTTCCTTACATAATTTGTTCATTTGTTTGCAGATTGATGACACATATATGAAGCTTTGGTTGGAGTATGTCAGAGATGAAGGCATATCTTATTATATTTGACGTTTGCTTGTTGAGGACACTTAAAATATTTGATTTCATGACACTTGTTTTGTTCTTTATATTTGTTGGCACTTGGTACTGTATTTGATGACACTTGTTTTCTTTTTTGTGGTTGATTGAGGTTGATTGTGTCGACTCCGAAAATGGGTTCTGGATCGACACCTCAAGAGAAGGTGAAAGATGGAATAAGGGAAGGGAGTGAATTGGAAAACACTCGGAAAACAGTAAAATCCTCACCTCAACCCCACACTCACATTGATCCCCGAACTTTCATCTCACGGCGTCGCTCGAGCACCGAAGAAGGTTCAGGTCATGTGGGAGGAGAGGGAGGAATAAATGACTTAATGCATAAGAAGATTGAAGAAGTGGTCGCCAGGAGCCGTGGGCTCCGCTTTATGGAATGTAAATCAATAGATGAGTTGATCGTGTGTACCTTAGCGTGGGAGAGAATGTGTGTAGGTTCAACCTTCTTCTTCTTCGGCCGGCCGATGAAGAAGAGTCCAACCGATGCTAGCTTGATCAACCTGTGCAACTAGAATAATGAACCAAGTGAAGAGTTTGATTAGACTTATGAGATGTGTAGTTACTGTAGAGGGAAGATGAGAAATAAGCAATTGGAATTGGACTCACCGGCTTCGGGGTGAGCCTTAACCCCTTTTTTGTGTATTTTTGATTATGTAAAAATGATGAAAATAAACTAAAATATGCTTTAAAATAGTAAATAAACTGAGTTAAATGAGTTGAGAAAGCTTATGGAGCGGATTGGCTTGAGTTGAAGCCGAGTTGGTTGAAGAAGGCCGGTTCGGGTAGCTTTGCACCCTTCTGGCGCGACTTTGGTGCAGTAGATGCTACAGACAACCCCAATGTCAGAATGAAGTTCCGTTTGTTTATATGGATGGATAACTTGGAGAGGAAGAGATCTTATGTTGATGACTTCTCCGGAATATGTCTTTATAAGTCTTTAAAAATTATGAAAGTGGATGGAGGTGGAAAATAGAACCTGGATGTGCGCGCTCAGTGCAGCAGTCGCCACGAAGAAACGGCAAGTCAGAATTGAGTGCCTTTAGTTTAAGATGAAAGAGGACGAAGAGAGGAGAAATTCCTATGTTGAAGACTTTGGCAGAAGGAGCCTCGGATTTTCTGCAGAAGCCGATGAATTCAGTTGATGCAGAATGCACGGATCGGGCTTCTCCTTCGCCTCGGGATCGATCTCTTGATGTCGGATCAGCTTTGGTTGTCAGGACGGCTTTGGGAGAGAGCTTGGATGACCTCAGGACAAGATAGGCATGGGGGATTCACCTTGGGTCGTTGAGAATGACCCTCAATTTATAGGGGAAGGAAGCCGGTGCAAAATATGGAAACTGGACCGACCGCGCCCCCGCTCTTCAAAGGAGATGAGGGTGCGCAGGGCGCGCCCTCCAACTGAGGGCGCGTAGGGCGCACCCTCACTTCGGGGGTGCGGTCTACACGCCCCCCAGTTTCAAATAAATCGGGGGCGCGTTACGCGTCTCACTGCTAAAAATCGACGAAATCTTTCGGAAATTGCTAAAAATCGACTTGACATATGTAACGTGCCCCGAACCGAGGGCGCGGTACAAATAATCGAAAATCATCGATGGTATCCTTCCAAAAATACAGTTAGAAGGTGTAAATCGGGGCAATTTCTAATTTTTGTAAATTGACCGCACCCCCACGTTTCAAAGGAAGTGGGGGCGCGCAGGGCGTGCCCCCAGTTTGAGAGCCGGGGCGCGGTATACTCTCTCTTCTATGTGCATGTTCCGCGAGCCGTAACATGCAAACGGGATGTCCGATTTGACTCCCGTTTGTTGCGTTGGAAAGAGGGCCTTCAGCCGCACATTCTCAAGTCGGTAAACTAGCCGGCATGACTCCCGAGATATTCACACGGGGCTTTCTATCGATTTATCCTTTTGCAGAATGCCAAAAATCGTGACGAAGATCTGAAAGGGCACAGTTCCAGTCGAGGAATCTCGGGCCAACACGTGATGACTTAAAATGATGACTGGACAAGTTCGGTACGGTCAAAAGATCCGAAATCATCGAAAAATCTAAGATTAACCCGGTAAACGTGAACCGAAACTCAGAAAAGCCGTAAAACCCTAAAATTGATCGAAATGGCCGTATGGCCCCGGTTGATGAAATATATAGCTAGGATCGACCCGGACGACTCGAAAAGACCCGGTGATAACCGGAAAGGCCTAACGCGTTGTCTGGGATAGCCGTGTCAGTACAAATCGAAAAGCCATAACAAAGAAACCGTTATAGACTAATGCCTATCGAAATGACTTGTCAAAAACCGTGAATGTCACGGAACACACGCGGGACTCCCGAGATGTTCAAATATGGACCATTCAAGATCGGTCATCGAGCAGGCTTTGTGTTTTCATAGTTCACGTGCGGCTCTCGCTTGAAGGTTACGGCATTGTTCCGAGAATCATCGGTCCATTCTCAACTCACAAGGGGCTCCACCAATGTCCTTAGCTCATCTCCATGAGGTAATCCGGTTTAGATAACAGTCAAATAAAGGATATCACCTATGGAATAAGAGTCTGGGGCTCCGAATCAGGCCAATTTGGCGTGTCTATAGATTGCACTTAGAATTTTATGGTTGAATTATGTATGCTTCGGAAAGTCTTTAGGTTGAAATTTGTGGTTGAAATTTTTGGATGAATATTGTATGCTTCATAATGGCTTTATGGTTGAATTTTGTGGTAGAATATTTTTTTCTTCTTGGTGGTTACTTGCATGTAAGTGTAACGGATAATTTGTTGAGATAAGGTGGCATTGCATCTTTTGTACGTAAAAGGTTGCCCTTGTTTTGTTGTGAATTTATAGGTTTTTTGAGATTTTTTTCCTCATTTTTATAAGTTGTGCAGGTTCTGGGGTGAAGCGAATATTATCCGTATCCGCTCCGTATCCGAGAGATATCCGATTGTGAAGATCCGCTCCGTATTCGAATTCTAACCGGAGCGGATATCCGATATCCGAATTGACTAGCGGTGCGGATTCGGAAATGGCATATCCGCTTCTTATCTGCTCTGTTTACAGCCCTACCATCTCCCTCTTCTCATCGTCGTGAGCTACCCCACCAACCTTCTCTTCGTTCCCGCGCTCACTGCACGATCAAGCTGCCCACCGGCACGCCTTGTTAACTGCCCACGCCGTGCAGCTATGTGGACGTCATCCATGACACCGTCGGGTATTGGCTTTGACGATACCAACCCTGGTTTCCCATGGCATTGATGCTCTCATTGTTTACTACCCCTTCGGTGGTGGGCCCTACAGGTATAGGCTTTCTAGTGTTACGGGGTTTGGGGTCGAATGGGTTGATCATGGATGCATCCTTAAAATGAGCTTGGAGGTAGCGGGCGCTATCACACAGCTCACTCATGGTTGTTGGGCGGTGCATGATCAGGAGGTTAAGAAGGTTAGGCATGGTGTTTCCGATGAGCATCCTCACCTGCTCCCCCTCTGAGATGGTATCAACTAGCCTCTCAGCCATTCCCCTCCACCGATCAGCAAATCTGGCAAAGTCCTCATCCGGCCTCATCTGCTCGACAATTAGATCAGTTATCGAGTAGGCTGGCCCCACCTGATCCTTGTACCTCTGTAGAAACTTCGCCTTGACAATATCAAAATCTGCCGCCTCAATGGAATCGAGAGAATAAAACCAGTCAAGGGCGGATCCTTCCAATGACCGACGAAAAAGGAAGGCAAGTGCTTTACGGTCATTCTTTCAGAATGCGAAGTCATAGAGAAAGCTCTTTAGGTGGTTAAAGGGATTCCCGGTCCCATTATAGCATTGAAAGATTAGTATTTCGGAAGGAGGGAGATGTAGGACTAGGAAAGATGGGACAAAAATTTCTGGGGTGGTTTTAGAATCGAGGCAGTGCCTCAGCTCTTCAAAACGCTCGTCCATCTGGTTAAAATTTTCTAAGAATGCCTGGGTGAGGCTGGATTCTTGAGCCACGGGAGCAAAGTGTTTAGGTGAATGGGTTGGAAGAGGTGGGTTGGAAACAGGAACTGGTGCAAAATTATGTGAATGCCCCACAACGGGGTGAGTAGAGACACGGCAGGGTTGCCCATGAGAAGAAATGATTAGGGGCCTGACTGCTGATTGAGGTGGTGAGGGGGCTTGATTTCCCTCGATTGGATCTTTATTGGCGGGCATCTTGCCCTTTGTCAAGGATTGCACAAGCGAAAAGGATTCAAGGTCTAGATGGAGAGATAGACCCTGGAGGAGTTGCTCCATGCTAAGTGAAGTAGATTGATGAGTAGGATTTTGAATTTCCGGCTCCCTGATGGCGTTGACATGGCCCTCTAGTTGGACCATGGGTTGTTGTAGCTCGTAGTGGCCCGTCTCATACTCTTCTTCTTGCCCGTAGTAGTCTGACATCCCGACGTGTCTTCCGGACCTTAGTGTCATGGGCATCCTATCAAATTTTCTTACAAAAATGGTTGAAGAAAGGAAATGAAAAGTGTAAATGCAAAGATATTTTTTTTGTTTGGTTATGATTGTTTGTTTGATTTGATTTGGTTTCAATTTGGTTGTTTCGCAAGCAAGTTGAACACAAAAATTAAAGGGATTTTTTTTTGTTTTGTTTTAGGTGTTTTGAAAGAAATTTTTTTTTGGTTGTTTTCAATTGTTGTGAGCAAGCAAGTTATGCAAACAAGGTTTTAAAATGACTACGCGACAATTTTTGGGTTTAAATCTTAGATTAGATAGATTGTTAGCAATTGTTCACTCAAGTAGGTATGGTTCCTATTGCTTCAATCTTCAAGAGCTAAGGTTATCACTCAATCACCACGAGTAGGTACTTGGGTTCTTCAGGTTTTAGGAAAGTGGTACAACCGGCCCAATCGTGTGGAGAGGAATACTCCACGGGTGGGGACTTACAGAGGCCTTGATGGAAACAACCAAATCAACCAGGAAGGATGTCCCAGAAGAGAGGTTAGAATCCACCTAGAAGGTGTTTGGAGGGTGAGGGTGTGTTGGGAGAGAGAGCCCCCGCCATGAATGCCCTACGGATCGGAACAAGTCCGGTACCTGATGCAAAAGCTAATGCAAAAATGAAAAATGGAGGGTAGGAGGAGAAGAAGCAATTAATATGCAAACGTGAATGAAAGCTATTAAATAAATCAAGCAAGTGAATGCAATCAAGACAAGCAATGATAAAGTAAACAAGTAACTTGCAACTAGCAACTAAAAGATGGTTCGTGCGGGAACTGGCTTATGTTGAAGTGTCCAAGTGGGGACAAATCTGAAGTGAAGGTAAAAGGATGGTCCACGCAAGGACCGATTTGAAAATAAAGTGGTTCATGTGGGAACCGGTTTTTGAAGGAAAAGAGGTGGTTCATACGCGAACCGGTTTGTTTGATTTGAAAAATAAAAGGAGGGCCACGTGGGGCCAATCTAAAGTGGTGCTAAGGGGTGGTCCATGTGGGGACCGATCTGAAAGTGGATTGGTTCATGCGGGAACCGGTTTAGAAAATGGGTTGGTTCACGTGGGAACCGGTTTTTGTGAAGAAAAGGGTGGTTCACGTGGGAACCGGTGTAAAAGTTGACAAAATAGAAAGAGGTCCACGTGGGGCCAATCTGAAGGTGCTGTAAAGAGGTGGTCCACACGGAGACTGATCTGAAAATAAGTTGGTTCACATGGGAACCGAGTTTGAAAAAGAAAGGTGGTTTACGCGGGAACCGGTTTATAAGAGGAAAAGGGTGGTTCATGTGGGAACCGGGTTGAAATTAAAGACAAGCAAATCAAGTCCACATGGGGGACAATCTTAAAGGAAGAGTAAACAGCAAGTTTAAAGATAAATTGACATAGAAAAGGTAAAGGACAAGCCGGTTCGCGCGGGAACCAAATCGGAAAACAACTAGTTGGACGGATCCATCAAGTTAGCACGGTTGAAGACATTGGTTGTCCCACCGTGGTCGCCAAAAAGCTGTCGACTCTGAAAACGGGTTCCGGATCGACACCTCAAGAAAAGGTGAAAGATAGAATTGGGGAAAGGGGAGTGAATCGGAAAACACTAGGAAAGTGGTAAAAAGTCCTCACCTCGGTCCCACACTCACATTGATCCCCAAACTTTCATCTCACGGCATCACTCGAGTACCGGAGACGGTTAAGGTCATGTGGGAGGAGAGTGAGGAGGATGTGAACTTAGAACATGAATAAAAGAGGTGGTCGCCAGGAGCCGCGGGCTTCGCTTTATGGAATAAAAATAAGATAGAGTTGATTTGACCATGTGTACCTTAGCGCGGGAAATAGGGATGTGAGTTCAACCTTCTTCTTCTTCGGCCGGCCGATGAAGAAGAGTCCAACCGGTGCTAGCTTGATCAATCTGTGCAACTTAAGACAATAAAACAAGTGAAGAGTTTGACTAGACTTATGAGAAGTGTATTTTCTGTAGAGAGAATATGAGAAAGACACAATTGGAATTAGACTCACCGGCTTTGGGGCTGGGCCTTAACCCCTTATTTGTGTATTTTTTGTGATATAAATTATGCAAAAACTAAATAAAAATGATGCTAAAATATTTCTAGATGAATGATGAAGACATAGAAACTTGAATGGCTCAAATCGGAGCTAAAACAGAGAAGATATCACCAATATGGCCAGACAACACACTGGACTGAACATGCCCTGGGTTTAAGGGCACGGTGGGCGTGCCCTAGGTGTGAGGGCATGGTCTGTGCGCCCTTTGTTCGGGGACGCGTTGCACTGTCTGCCGCAACTTCGGTGCAGAGCTCACCACGGGCAATACCGATGTCAGAATTGAGTGCTGTTTGTTGCAGTAGATAGAAGACTCGGATAGGAAGAGTTCTTATGTTGATGAATTCTCCGAAATATTCTTGTAGAAGTCTGTAAAAATTATGAAACTGGATGGATGTGGAAAACAGAACCTGGATGCGCGCCCTCAGTGTAGCAATCGCCATGAACAAACGGCAAGTTGGAATTGAATGCTGTTAGTTGCAAATGAAAGAGTACGAAGAGAGGAAGAACTCCTCTGTTGAAGACTTTTGCAGCAGGAGTCTCAGATTTTTTGCAGAAGCTGATGAATTCGGTTGATGCAGAATGCATAGATCGGGCTTCTCCTTCGCTTCAGGATCGATCTCTCGACGTCGGATTGGCTTTGGACGTCGGGAAGGCAATGGGAGAGAGCTTGGACGACCTTAGGATGAGCTAGGCATGGAGGATTAACCTTGGGTCATTGAGAATGACCCTCAATTTATAGGGGAAGGAAGCCGGTGCAAAATATGGAAACTGGACCGACCGCACCCCCGCTCTTCAAAGGAGATGAGGGCGCGCAGGGCGCGCCCTCACCTTGGGGGCGCGGTCTGCACGCCCCCCAGTTTCAAAGAAATCGGGGGCGTGGTATGTGTCTCACTGCTAAAAATTGACGGAATCTTTCAGAAATTGCTAAAAATCCGACTTGACAAATGTAACGCGCCCCCGAACCGGGGGTGCGGTACAAATAATTGAAAATCAGTGACAGAAACCTTCCAAAAAACCAGTTTAGAAGGTGCTAATCAGGGTTATTTTCGGTTTCCAAAAAAGTACCGTGCCCCCGTGTTTCAAAGGAAGCGGGGGTGTGCAGGGCATGCCCCCAGTTTGAGGGCGTGCCCTCCCCTTTCAAGGGGAGCGGGGGCTCGGTAGCCTCTCTCTCCAGCGCACGTGTTTCGCGAGCCGTAACTTGCAAACGGGATGTCCGATTTTGCTCCCGTTCATTGCGTTAGAAAGAGGGCCTTTAGACACACCTCCTCAAGTCAGCGAACCATCCGGCATGACTCCCAAGACATTCGCACAGGGTTTTCTACCGGTTTACCCCCTCGCGAAAAGCCGAAAACCATGGCGAAGATCCGAAAGAGCACGGTTCTGGTTGAGGAATCTCGATTCAACTCAGTATGACTTAAAATGATGATTGGAAAAGTCTAGTATGGTCGGAAAATCCGAAATTATTAAAAAATCTGAGATTAACCCGGTAAACGTGAACCCAAACTCGGAAAAGCCGTAAAACCATAAAATTGACCGAAATGGCCGTATGGCCCCGGTTGATGAAATATATGGCTAGGATCAACCCGGATGACCCGAAAAGACCCGGTGATGATCGGAAAGGCCTAACGCGTGGTCCAGGATAGCCGTGTCAGTACAGTTCGAAAAAGCCATAACGAAAGCCATCATTGACCGACAACAACCGAAATGACTTCTTGGAAACTCTAAATGCTACGGAACACATGCGGGACTCCCGAGACCTTCAATTAAGGACTATTCAAGGTCGGTCATTGAGCAAGCTCCGTGTTTTCATGGTTCACGCGCGGCTCTCGCTTGAAGGATACGACATTGTTCTGGAAATCATCGGTCCATTCTTAACTCACAAGGGGCTCCACCAACGTCCTTAGCTCATCTCCACGAGGTAATCCGGATCAGATAATGGTCAAATAAAGGATATCACGTATGGAATAAGAGTCTGGGGCTCCGAATCAGGCCAATTTGGCGTGTCTACAACTTGCCTCACCTTAATGTCGGCTTTGCAAGGGAATGACATGTAGCGAAGTAGAGTGAAATGTAGAGAAAGCGTAGCAAAGCGAGATGGATCGTAGTGGAATGTAGTGGAGTGAAATTGTGATGGACTGAAAAGGTGGAATCAAGGTGTAGATATAGACACGTTCAATGACCAGATTCGATAAGATGAATCTTCTCGAGTGTCCTGGTTAACCGCCATGTTTCATCAAGTCTTCCTATGTTCGATTGGTAAAAGATATGCCATTGGCATGAGAGAAGAATAGCCAACCCCCAATGTGGTGGGGAGTCCCCGAAACATGGGTTCATAGGTTCATCATCAGCCGGTAACCCGATCTTTGCAGTGTTCCTGTACTGTGATGGGCTAAAATTTAAAAAGAGATTTGTTTTGAAAAAGTAAAATAATACCAATCGAGCACATTCGGGCTCTTAGATTCATTTAAGTCTTCCAAGAGACAAGATTCAATTCGGAATGGAATGATCTCGAATTTCTAAAAGGCAAATGTTGAAGCCCAGACCGTGACGGTGCAAGTTTAGATCGAATAGGAAGCCCTTGGCGGGATGAAGTGATTGCAACGGTGGGATGAATAGCAAGAGAGTTGCAATGGTCACATTGGGGATAGAAATAAAAGATTTGAAGGCACATGGTGATTACCGAACACGGTGGGATTAATAGACACGGTGGGATATTAGAACTTTCGGTGGGACTAGAAAATATGGTGGGATCATCAAACACGGTGGGATTAGAAAACATGATGAGATTCAAAATGATCAGAATTATGATACAAGAGGGTGAGAAGGTGAAGATTATGAAATGATGTATGTAATGACAAAACAAAATGTAATGCAACTATCGCTACATGATGCATGTTGGGCTCAAGAAAACAAAACAAAACTTGTATAAGTTGAAGATATGGATTGTCTATGTGGTCAAGATACTCATTCGGGAACCATCATCCCTCACAGCACAACTTTGGCTTATCCGTAAGCATAAACAATGACCCGACCGTCGTAGATTTTAATGAAGGGGATCTCGGGTCAAGTCCTCTTCGTAGTCACGGTCTTCAACAATAATGCATAGAATAATAATACACGACTAACGACTTATATGTTAGCCAGCAAGCTATGGGGGTTTCCCATGTCCATTTTTCCGCTTCTGTGAGCAATTCCTATTAGCGAAACTTCCCCCTCCTTGACTCATGTTTCTTTCTTGAAATACTTAATAAAGGGGTTAGATCTGCTCGATAGCTTACCCCCTTGCTTATTGTCATCTTGTCTTGTTTATATGTCAAGGGGGTAGCCTTATTAACAAGGTAATACGAATAAAATGACTGAAAATAAATAAGATAAGGGTTAAGGAAGCTTACCTGCTATGGTGAGAGTCACTCCCTTCTTGATCTTTGAATCTTGAAACACTTAATAAAGGGGATTAAATCTTCACCATGGCTTATCTCTTTGCCTATTGCTGTCTGCCTTGACTTAGGTCAAAGAGAGGAGCCTTCTTAACAAGGTGTAAAAATAACCTAAATGACTAAAATAAAATGGTTGAGAGAACTTATCTGTCGTTGAGAGAACCTTCCCCTCTTACTTTAAAGTCCCTGAAAACACTTGATAAAAGAGGATTAGATCTTCACAACGACTCATCCCTTTGCTTATTACAACCAACTTTGACTTAGGTCAAGGGGAGGAGCCCTCTTAATGGGGTGATAATCAAGGTAAATATGCAATGTAGAAATGAAACATGCAAGACATAAAATAAACATGAATGCTAGCAAAGGCAAAAATCAAGGTTATGCCAAGCTAAATGAGTCGTTTTTTGGGATTTTGAAAATATTCATTTTTTTTATTTTTGAAAATATTCATTTTTTGGGATTTTGAAAATATTCATTTTTTGGATTTTTTTGAAAATATTCAAAATTTCAGATTTTTTTTTGAAAATATTCAATTTTTTTGAATGTTTGAAAATATTCATTTTTTTGGATTTTTGTGGAGAATGTGCCGGTATCGAGAGACAATTCATCGGTCTTTAAATGTTAATCTAGGTTTGAGTGGTAAACACCACGTGAAAATAGGGTTCCCTACCTAGAATCTTTCTTGCCCTCTTCTCTTGATCGGTTTGGATTCCCCCTGAGTTTGGACAGTTTACCCTACCCTAGAGGTTTTAAGATGGAAGAATAGTAGAGGAAGTCTTTGATAGGATTTGGGGGTTTGAGGAGGGTTTCTCTACTTATGCCCAAATTGCCCATTGGGGTTCGGCCTCTTCGGGTCTTTTCTACATGTGGCACTTACTTAGACAAGTGTTTGACCTGTGGGGTCATTGCCCATCTTTTGGTGCCTTCTTTTCATTTTTTTACTCTTCCAGGTACTCATTCAGACAGGCCTATATTTGTTTAAACCTGTGGGGTTCATTGCCCATCTTTTGGCACCCTTTTGCACCCTATGAGATGGCCTCCTACTAAGGCGGTGGGCATTTTCGATACTATCATTCTCTAGTCCCCTTCACCTATTTCAGACTGAATAGAAGAGAACAGGGTAAGGTTTCCTTTCTGCCTTCAGGGTTCTGCCTTGCCTGTCTCGAGTGTTGGGCTATCTAGATTCTGGGATCGGGAGGTGTTGTGTGTGCAGGGTGATGTCTACCCTTGACTTCTAGCTAACACCCTTGGATCGATGACTTAATATCATACCAGAAATTCTCCATTTTTCTTTTCTTAGGAAAATATTTTTTGAGGTAAACATCGTTCCATGGATGGTTCAATTTTTCTCCATCGGCGTTGGTTAACTTATATGCATTGCCTGGATATTTTTTAGTTATAACAAAAGGCCCTTCTCAATTAGGTTGCAACTTGGAGCAGAGACCGCCCGGCTTAGCGAATATGCGTTTGACTACCATCTCACCTATTTCGAACTTTCTCTCTACCATCCTCTTTTGATAAAATCTTTTCAATCGGTTCTGATAAGTCCGGGCATGCTCGGAGGCGGCCAACCTTCTTTCATCTAGGAGTTCAAGTTGTGCAAGGAGAGATTCTCGCCTCTCATCAACAGGGATGTCCCTATCGAGTCGAACTTGGAGTGATGGAAGGAGTACTTCGTACGGGACCACCGCTTCCATCCCATATGCGAGAGCATATGAGGTTTGACCAGTGGGGGTCCGTACAAGTACGATAAGCCCATATGGCATCTACAAGCTTATCTGGCCAATCCGCGAACTTGCTAGACTTACAGATTTTCTTAATGATTTTAATTAAAGTTTTGTTGGTGGCTTTTGTTTGACCATTGCCTTGCGGGTAATAAGGAGATGAATGATGCAATGCAATGTGGTACCTGTTGCAAAGATCATGCATATCTTGAGAGAGAAATTGCGGTCCATTGTCGGTGATGATGTCGCTGGGTATCCTGAACCTGGCGATGATGTTGTGTTTGATGAAGGAGCATAGTGTTGATGCCTTGATCTCCACGAACGCTTCCACTTCTGCCCACTTGGTGAAGTACTCTGTTGCCGTCAGGATGAATGATTTGGAACGGATTTCAGAGTTAAGATCACTTAGAGGGCCAATGATATCGAAAGCCCACATGGAGAAGGGCCATGGGCATGAATCGGATGAAGGGAAGATGCGGGACAATGGATATTGTCAGCATGAAGTTGGCAAGAATGACAGTGCCAAACAAAGATGGAGCAATCCTCTTCTAGGGTTGGCCAATAATACCCTTGCCTGATGATTTTCTTGGCAAGAGCTTGATCATTGACATGGCCCCCACAGACCCCGAAATGTGCTTCCTTAAGCACCAACTCTGCTTCTTCTTCATCAACGCATCTAAGCAAGATTCCACTCAAGCTCCTCTTGTAGAGCACCCCTCCTAGGATGGTATACCTCTGGGATACTCTCCCGATGGCCTTCTTTTCTTTTGTATTTGATCCAGGTGGATATGTCTGATCTTGACAATACCTCGCAATCTCATCGAACCATGGCCTCTCACCCTCGTCTAACTCTTCCAACTCGACTAGAGAAATCTCCTCTTTCTACTCTAGATGTTCCTTTCTGCCAAATCTCTTCTTGATCTTCAGAAATTGACCATCCTTACACTACGCCAAATTCGTCCTTTACCTATGCGAGAAAAGCATAGGTAAAGTTTATTTTCCCGTAGGTATTTCAATTTACCTACGGGACCCCCCGTAGGAAGTCGCGTCGGGCTAGGACATGTTGGTAAATATTTTACCTACGATAGGTCCCATAGGTATAGTACATGTACTATACCTATGATTCAACAACACCCATAGGTATAGTCCCTATGTATACCTGCGGTATATATACCCATTGGTAAAACATGATTACCTGTTTTGCAAGCATAGGTCAAGAAAACTGATACAAACATGCATACCTACGGTTCCTCACATAGGTAATAGTAGTGATAAAAAAATAATTGGATCTGTGGCAGCATTTTACATTTACCTACGGCCAGAGACCGTAGGTATTCATACAAGTTGTTCAACCAATTGTATATACATTGTTCCACAACCACACTTATCCATACAACCACTCATACACATCATTACATACCATGTTTCATTCAATCACATTGTTTCATACAAGATGTTCCATGTTCCATACAACCTGTTACATACAATATTGGTCCACCTCTTCACACTTTTCCATATATCATGTTTCATACAACCTGTTTCATTCATACTTCCATTGAATCACATTGTTTCATACATGTATCCTGTTCCATACAACCTGTTTCATACATTGGATGACCTTTTCACAGTTTTCCGTGCTTCATGTTTCATATAACCTGTTCCTATTGCATCTATACATTATTCCATACACCCATTCATATTTCAGCTCTTGACACACATTGTTCCATACAACCTATTTCATTACACATTGTTCCATTCAAATCTCAAATTTCAAATTTAGTTTAAGAAAAATAGATTTACACATATGAACCAAGGTGCTAATTAAAATGAAAACAAAGAAATGTATAGACCAACAGGTAGATCTTCTTATGTACCTAGATAAAACCAGTCAACATTATAAAAATAAAATAAAATTACACAACATGATCTCCCAACAACAAAATGATGTTCAAAAAGCTAATAAAGAATTAAAACCATTCCAAAAACAAAAAAAATAGGCCAATTGTCCGATTTTACTTTACAGCATCTCATATATGATGAAATTTCAATATGAGTTGTTGATGTATATGGTTGAGCAAAGAATTAATGTTTTTGGTGGAGACACCACCAAAACAAGTATCAAGAAATAACAAATTATCAGGCTCCGAAACAGAGGTGCTTGTTTTCATTTTTGTTACTGTTTCTTATGCTAATTGATTTTCAGATTTAGAAATTGATATTCATATAAACATTGTAAGACTAAAGGATGCTGGTATAAAAATTAAAAATTGTCAAATCTATGAATATAAATTATAATGATTAAGCATAGAACCTTGATTGAAAAAGTGCATAACAATTATATTCTCAGAATCAATTTAACTCTAGTTGATTCAATAATGTAATACTTGATTCAATAATGTAATGCTTCATTTTAAGTTTAAAGGCTTGGGTCTGACAGAAAAAATATATAATTATATTGTAAGGAATATATGCTATTTCTAGAGACACATTAAATAAATAATCAAGTAATATAGAAGTACCCACCTCATGTTTCAGTAAAATTGAAATGTGATCAAATATCACCCTACTACCAAATGGGAAAAAAATTCAATTAATAGCTGGATTAAGCGCTAGATACAGGAAGAGAACTTGGCAGTTTTTTTACTAAGTCTTTACAGTTAAATATATTCTAATGTATTACCATAGAAAATATTGGATGAAAAATTGTAAGATCTACTTAACCAAGCTAAATGGTCATCAAGAGTCACTCCAGAAACTATCTTTTAACCGATCGAAGAGAAAGGGAGGCAACTGATCATATAATGGCATGCAAGAGAAAGGAGGAGGCAACCGATCCAAGGACTGCACCATCACATGCAAAAAGAAGCATATCACATGGCTAGGGTCCCCTCATATCAGCATCCAAAAGCCAAAGGGCAGCAGGTCCAACCAAGAAAATCTTCATCATCTAAATTAGGGCATGTTCCTTGGAGCACCAACCCACTTGGTCAACTAGACGGGCACATGGATGGGAAAGATGGCCACTGGTCCAGAATATCTGACCCAACAGTGGCCCAGAAGAGGCATGGATCTGCACCTAAGTTGTGGATCCAGGAATTGTAGCACATAAGATATAAAAAGACCCAGAACAACATGATCTTTCCACCTTATATTTAGTTGCACCACCACGAAATATTCCTGAATACTTGGGATAGCAAAATTATATGGTCTACAATTCCATTTAAACATGCCTCTTATTTGATTCCTTCTCATGTGTAAAATGTGATAAAAGTAGAGACCATTACTAAGGATGTGAATTTAAAATGTTATATAACCAATCCAAAAAAACACACAGAATTGGGACTTACATGAATAAAATTTGTCCATTACTGAAAAAAACAAGCACCAACCAGCATACATCAGAATTACATGTTACATTGAGCTTCTAAGTTAAAAATAAAGAAGTCTAAGACACTGTTAGAGTAACATAGTTACACATGTATGATACACCGAAGTGAGAAGAGACAAGTGTTTTCAGTTTTCCAACACAACCAACATGTGTTAGTTATGTTGTTATAAAAATAAAGGGATGCAAGGTAGATTATGTTGTTAGTTGGAACACAAGGGGACATTTGGTAACTTTATATGTTATATATGTAATAAGTGGGATACAAAGAAAATTATAACATATTATTGCTAAAGATGTAGTGAACATGTGTCCGATTGCAAATAAGAATATGTATAGTCAGATATAGAGAAAAAATGCAACTACAAACAAAATCATTAATGAAAATATAAAATTCTAACAAGAGGATGAATGATTAACAAAATATAGTCAGAAATTTATGGCATAAGTGTTACCTCATTTTCGAAGTGACAAGAGGGTAATCCAATCAATTAACTCCAGATATTAGCACCTAAAAATAAAGACGTACGTATCATAGTTAAATTCAATTCATTCAGAAATGTTTACTTTAAAACATTTAAGCAAATGTTCTACTTTATTATACTTTAATTTCATGATAATACTAATGAATTTCGACTGTTAACTACGACATAACTGCAAGGAATCGTCCATTAAAATTTGGTACAGCGGAAGCGACGATTCCTATGGGTTCCTTTAGAATCTGTCTCAATCAGAACCGAACGACGAAAACCGAAAACCGATCAAATCGGGTTCGAATATACCTAATAGGGATTCATATAATCCCATGGAGAGGAAGGAGATGAGCTTCTCAAGCTCTCCAAACCGTTCAAGTGTCCGGTCTCCAGTAGTATCCACACGAACTTCATCCACAGCAGGTTCTCCCTTCGCGCCGGCCTCGAGAACTCTTCTCGAACGGAGCTCCATCGACCATGGACACCTTCTAAAGAGAGGAGGAGGTAGGGAGGAGACTTGGGACGTGGTTTTCACCCTTGGCTTGATGGGGTTTGGCTGAAACCATTAGTATTTATAGAGAATTATGGAATTTTTCATAAAAACCCAAAATCTCTATAAATTACGCCCTTGCCCCTGTACTTGTGGATAAGTCCTTTTGTGTGTGACCCACTAGGCCCAATAGCCTATTTGGTTGAGGCCTAAATAAAATAGAACAATTCTATTTAATTTAATTAAATCCGTTATCCGATAACAGATTAATCGGCCTACCGATCATGAAGGGTACAAGCCACATCCCATGATCCCAAATGGCTATGGGGATAATCTAATCTCCATTGAGCCTTTCCATCATCAGTTACCACATGGATATAAACCCTCATCCATCCAATGTCCCGGTCGGAAAGGAGTACGGCATCGACTGTCAACTCCTTAGTGTACCGACTCTATAGGATCCTGTACTCGGAATT
The DNA here is from genome assembly GCA_036172225.1 of Cryptocoryne crispatula var. balansae. Classification (NCBI taxonomy): domain Eukaryota; kingdom Viridiplantae; phylum Streptophyta; class Magnoliopsida; order Alismatales; family Araceae; genus Cryptocoryne; species Cryptocoryne crispatula. The sequence goes on along the minus strand of CM069925.1, from coordinate 17,647,409 downwards.
GGATCAATTGAAAAACTTCTTTTCCAATTATCTTATCTACCCTGGCCAGGGATTTAGAGTACTATCCCATAGGACATTCACTCTCACTTACCGAGAGTGGACGATCCCTTGTTGTCCGCTCAATTGCCTCCATCGGATTTTCCTTGTACCCGATCCATCGCTATATAGGACCATCTAAATTGTGATCCATAAGTCAATGGTCAAAGCACAAGTTCCACTCAACAAGGCATATTTGGCGACTCAGGTCAAAGATCCAACCATGCAACCGTGATGATTGAAAACCCTGATAGACAGTTCGGTAAGATACCATTCAGGATTTCTAATTCGGTCAGTTCAGTGAACTCATTCAACTAATGAGCACCTGTATGTGTATCTTAGTGTCTCCACACTAATGACCAATGAGATCGGTCGTCCTCATCACATGAGAAGACATCACATACACTAGTCTATCCGGATCCTTGATGTCCCGTCTCAAGTATCCTATGACTAGGAACATTTAGATCAAATACCTCTAGATGATCAATCTCATTATCATGATCTCATCATGATTTAATCATCATTGTATTGGATCAAGGACTTCATTATGATATTTGCATCTAATAAGAGCTTATAATGAAGATTTACTTAATTAATTGAATAAGATATATATAGAAATGTCAAATCATATCATATATGATTGGCTTGTAGGGCATACATTTCTATCAATCTCCCACTTGCACTAAAGCCAATCACCCATCTGACTAATCTATATCAGCTCGAGGTGAAGCTCAAACACTCTTTGAGTAACTGCTTCACTTAGTGGATCTGCAATGTTATTAATGGTAGATACTTTATCTTTAATTATATCTCTATAAGTTGCAATCTCTCTGATTGTATGGTATCGCCACAGAAGTTCTAAACTTCTGATGAGACATCGGCTCTACTCCATTGTTTTCTCAAAACAATGATACACTTTCAGAGAAAATTGAGACAATCCCATATCAAATATGTAGATGAAAAACTTCATCTAGACTACTTCTCAAGTAGTGTGCAACCACTATGTAAACTTGTTTACATATGTTGTAGAGCTTATAGTGTTCTATCACATAGAACTCTTTCAACTCACTGCACCACCATTATTCTGACTTAATATCAAACTTATTTGATTAGAAGCTTGTGTTTGTAAAACTACAAGACTTCATGTCTTATCCTCCAGTGTATAGAGATACATTCTCAGTGCTTCTCAAGTACCAAATGATATATCTCTAAACTATCCAATGACTCTCACTTAGATCTTCTTGATGAATGCTCATAACACTTAGAGCATTAATCACATCATGTACGTAGCATCATGTAAATAATAGACCCTATGACAAAGGCAGAAGGACTCTATTTATGTGATCTCTTTATCTTTCAAGAAGTCTACAAAGACAACACTTTACAGAGATCAACTCCATACCACATAGGTAAGAATCCTATCTTGGAGTTTATCAAGTCAAACCCTTTGACTATGGTGACTACGTACATTAACTGGGCATTGATTTTAGATCTATCTCCATAGATCTCAAAACCCAAATTGTGTTTAGAGGATCAATTTGATAGCTAGGTTCACTTATGATAACACACCTACTTCATTCTCAATGAGTAGTATGTCATCAACATAAAATGTCAAGAAAGTAATAGCACTCCCACTTATCTTGTTGAATACACAAGGCTCCTCTTCGTTCTTAACGAAGTCATAAGATTTAATCTCATTAAACCTTATATATGATCTATGGGAAATTTTACTTTAGTCCATAAATGAACTTAATACACACTCTTCTTGGATGTTATTGGGACTTGATTCCCTATAGTTGTATCATATACACCTATTCCTCAAAATACTTTTGAGAAACACTATCTTAACATCCAATTAGCTTATCTCATAATCATGGAGTGTAACAATTAAAATCCGAATGGATTAATCCATGGAATAGGTAAAAGATCTCATCATAGTCAACCATTTGACTTCAATGATATCCTTTTCAACTATTCTCACCTTTGAAGGTATCTACCTTCTAATCCACTCCAATCTATTCTTTAGTGATCCATTTATTCCTTATGGATACTATATCCTTAGGTGGATCTATCAAGTTCTAAACTTGATTAGAATAGATAAAGTTTATATCGGATTTTATTGTCTCTTCCCATTAATGAATCAATATCTCATATTGGTTCTATATAGATCCTAGGATCAATATCCTTATTATCTTATGCCTCATTTCATCTATCAGAGATATGTCTCACATATCTCTTAGGTAGAATGGACACAAGTAAAGACCTGTGATTTGTCCTTGTGTAATTATTAACTAGCACCTTAATAGAAGTGTTATTGGGTTGTGAGACTGGAATATCTTCCATATATACCTTGCTTCCACTATCTTTCTTAAGAAGGAACTTTTCCTTTAGAAACATAGTGAGCTGAGCAACACATACCCTTATACATAAGGGTCGTATATTTAATATCCAAAAGTTTCCTTTGGATATCCCACAAGCAACACTTCATAGTCTTATATTCCAACTTGTTAGAGTTATACTTGTTCACCAGGTCGGACATTCCGAAACCTTAACTTGCTTAAGGTCAAGTTTTAACCCCTTTTCCATATCCTATATGGAATAATCAGAATAGACTTAAAAGGTAACTATTAAGATCAAGTGGTTATAATGAGTACTTAACCAAAAATAGACAAAGAGGAAATTTTGCAAAGCTTGTCATTGTTCATATTAAGTCTTACATAATTTGACTTCTCATTTTAGCTACTGAATTAAGCTAAAATGTGTAAAGAGGTGTCCTTTAAAATTAGATTATATTATCCTTCAATTATATGTGAATTATGTACTTAAGTATTCCCCTCCTTGATCTCATCAAAAAGTTCTAATACTCTTTCCATTAGTATCTCTACTTCATTCTTAATCTCAGATAATTTCTCAAAGGTTTTAGATTTGTACTTCATAAAGTACATGTATCCATACCTAGAGTCATCATCTTTGAAATAATGAAGTAGAAATATTCTTCTTTAACCTTACTAGATATGGGCTAACATACATCTAGATGTACGAGTTCTAATAACTCATTAACTCATTCTTCATGTCTATATAAAGCTAAAGTGTAGATTGATCTAAATCAACCCATTTCCTCTTAAAAGGAATATTCACACATAACATGAGAGCTAACATATCAAATGTGATTAAACAATTCATTAAGCTCCCACTGGCAAACACTTTGCCATTCAATCTATTAGAACATCTATCAATTCCATAACTTAGAATAAATCAACATTTATTCAAGTAGGAAATCATATAAAGTTCTTGTAGAAGGATATAATAGCAATATTAATTATTAAGACATCTCCATAAGGCTATTAAAGAATTGCACCTCCCACTAATAATGATGCAACTTTTGCACCATTTCATATGTAGGTCAACATCTTCTTTATTAAGCCTTCATTTACTTGTCATTATCTACAACTCCTTGTAGATATAAGATGCATATCTGGTATCTCATGCCATTAGATGCATTCATAGTATCTAATATTATGATATACACATATAGTATCTAATACTATTAAGTGTATATTTAAAACAAGTAAGTATCAATGACTTGGATATATGAAGCTTCTCAAGCTCCACCTTTGCATTATATACAAAACACTTTGTACTTCCTCTTCCACATATCATCATCATGACAGTGTAAGAATCCTGTCTTATTCTGGCTTTATTATCTTGACCACCTTCTTTTACTATTAACTCTCTCCTATTTCTATCTAATGATTTTACTTCTTACTATTGGTCTCACCAACAAGAAGTAATTAAGATGTATTGTTGTTCTAAGTTGCCCTTTAGATAGCTCATCACTATGAGCCATGATGGATCTCATATCCATCTATCCATGTTGTCTCTACAATTTATATCTCATAGAGACTAACATCTAAGTTAAGGCAAACAATGCATCTTGTTTATAAGATAAGATTTTATCTTTCTTTCACATCATTAGATAATTTAGGAGACACTTACTTCTCAAGCAGAATAGTTAATTGGTCAACTATGAGAACAATTCTCTTAGTTCTAAACTAGTCTAAGAAGTGTGAGCCATTAAACTATATGGCATCTAATATGCCATACTAATGGTGATTTATAATCGTTTTCTACAACTGAGATATAATTTTATCAATATAACATTGCAAACATTCATGAAATTAAGATATGGTCTTTCATCCTAATTTATGCTCCCACTAATTTTCGACGAATTTGCATAACCCTCATTATGCAAAGATGGGATATCACGATGAAATCCTAGTGGGGACTAAGACCCTATTAACTTTATGGTGACAACCTTGTGGGAAACACAACAAGTCATCCCATACTTAATAGGTAGGTAACTTTTACCAATTGCAACCCTTGCAATTCTTAGTCATTCAACCTCTAGAGTTATAACCTTGTGGGAAACACAACAAGCTATATACTCTAGTTAGGTCAAATCCGCTTGTTACGTTATGAGAATGAATTCTGAACATAGCCCTTGTGGGAAACACAACAAGGCCATGCAATGGTCCACCCCAAAGTTCGGCAAATGCCTTGGCCATGATCACCAATCCCTTACTGAATGAGTCTTGTGGGAAACACAACAAACCCATCCAATCTAAGATTGGTTCATCAAGACCATAACAACGGAAGGCTACGTGAGTCATTCTTAATGTCACACATTTATCAACCTAATTATGACAAGGAGGGATTTTATTTTAGTCTCATCAAGAATATGTGCTAAGTATATATAATACCTTTGGAATATCATATATCTAAGGTATAAAAGATAGCACACAACCACATATCAAATATGCATAAAAATTAGGTGATCATGGACTTAACCCTAAGCATGCACCTAAGGCACCCCCTAGGTGCAAATCCTTACTTCAGATGCTTGAGTTGGTATGCTCCCACTTCAGAAGGGTGCTTCTCCAAGTGGTCCCGCTCTCCAACCTTCCACGAACCAGCTTCTAACTCTTACAAGCGGCTTAAGGGTATGCAGACCCACAAATGTACATAACTCAATAAGAAACCTTGATTTTAACCAAGGGGAGTACATTAATGGAGGGAGGTAGAATGTACAATCAGATTGTATAGAGAGAGAGGAGGCACACGCAGGCCCCATTTAATAACATAACCAACACAATTAAAAGCAATCACAAGCCAAGTATAATTAAGTCCATGATCACCTCCATACACACACTAACATTCATCACATGAACATAGAGCGCATACGTGATAATTATATGAGATATATCATATATATCAGCATAAAATTATATAATTTATTTTGAAATTCTCAATTTCATGCATGTCGAATTTTCATGAAATAAATAACATGAAAAAAACATGGCAACAACATATAAACAATTTATATGAAATGAACATACAAAACTAAACTATATAGAACATTCATGCATTCCCAATATTGTGCAAGGTCAAAAAATTAATGTCCCAATTTATATTCTGTAAAATCTCATTTTACAGAATTATTTAAGACACTAATAATTTAAGTTAAACCTTTAAAACAATTTTAAAGTTTAACCATGAGTGAATCTATGTATATAGAACTAAACGTCTTCTAACATGTCATTAAACACTTTAAAACATGTTAAATAATATTATAGAATTTTTCAGAAATTTTATGGATTTTTCTGGCAATTTTTCGTAATTTTTATGGCGGCGCATTGCGCCCGTCCGGCGTGCGCTGCCATTGCGCCGCGGGCGCTGGCACGTTGCGCCGCCGCCGCCGCCGCGGTGTCTGCGCCACCAGTGCGCCAGCCCGCTAAGTCGCGGCCGGCACTATTCATCGGGAGGAAATCTCTCCAATAGAATCGGATTTATCTCTTTATCCCGGACTCCGACAAATCCGAAAAAATATGCGTTGGAATCCTTATCAAATAAGGAATCCAAAAACGTCGGCCTCATATCCAGGAAAAATCCCAATCGACCGAAAAATGAGGAGGAAGAGGCAGCGGTCACCCAGATTCCGTAGCAAAAATCTCTATTTTGCAACGAGGATAACTCCTTATCCAGGAAGCCAAATATTCTCCAAAAATACAATTTAGAATCCTCATCATATGACGTTTCCAAATATGTATATATCCCTTCAGAGAAAAATTCTCTATCAACGGGAAATCAGGAAGAAACAAGTCGGCGCCGCCAGATTCCACAGAACCCTAGTTCGTCGGAAAACTAAAAAATTCTCATCCTCCGCCGTCGTTCAAAGCTGGATATCAAAGGTAAAGGCTAGGTAATCATATTACCCATCTTATAAACCTTTTCCAAGTGTCAATTTCTTCTGTGGACGGAGATTTCACAAAAGGTTGGGTGGTGGGTTACGGTATTGGTTTAGATGATACCCACCCTGGTTTCCCATAGCATTGATGCTCTTATTGTTTACTGCCCATTCGGTAGTGGGCCCTACAAGTATAGGCTTTCTAGTGTTATGGGGTTTGGGGTCGAATGGGTTGATCATGGATGCGTCCTTAAAATGAGCTTGGAGGTAGCGGGCACTATCACACAGCTCACTCATGGTTGTTGGGCGGTGCATGATCAGGAGGTTAAGAAGGTTAGGCGTGGTGTTTCCGTTGAGCATCCTCACCTGCTCCCCCTCTGAGATGGTATCAACTAGCCTCTCAGCCATTCCCCTCCATCGATCAGCAAATCTGGCAAAGTCCTCATCCGGCCTCATCTTCTCGGCAATTAGATCAGTTATCGAGTAGGCTGGCCCCACCTGATCCTTGTACCTCTATAGAAACTTCGCCTTGACAATATCAAAATCTGCCGCCTCAATGGAATCGAGAGAATAAAACCAGTCAAGGGCGGATCCTTCCAATAACCGACGAAATAGGAAGGCAAGTGCTTTACGGTCATTCTTTCAGAATGCGGATTCATAGAGAAAGCTCTTTAGGTGGTTAAAGGGATTCCTGGTCCCATTATAGCGTTGAAAGATTAGTATTTCGGAAGGAGGGAGATGTAGGACCGGGAAAGATGGGACAAAAATTTTTGGGGTGGCTTTAGAATCGAGGTGGTGCCTCAGCTCTTCAAAACGCTCGTCCATCTGGTTAAGTTTTTCTATGAAGGCCTGGGTGAGGTAGGATTCCTAAGCCATGGGAGCAAAGTGTTTAGGTGAATAGGTTGGAAGAGGAGGGTTGGAAACAGGAACTGGTGCAAAATTATGTGAATACCCTACAACGAGGTGAGTAGAGACACGACAGGGTTGCCCAGGAGAAGAAATGATTAGGGGCCTGACTGCTGATTGAGGTGGTGAGGGGGCTTGATTTCTCTTGACCGAATCTTGATTGGCGGGCATCTTGCCCTTTGTCAAGGATTGCACAAGCGAAAAGGATTCAGGGTCTAGATGGAGAGATAGACCCTGGAGGAGTTGCTCCATGCTAAGTGAACCAGGTTGATGAGTAGGATTTTGAATTTCCGGCTCCCTGACGGCGTTGACATGGCCCTCTGGTTGGACCATGGGTTGTTGCAGCTCGTAGTGGCCCGTCTCATACTCCTCTTCTTGCCCGTAGTAGTCCGACATCCCGACGTGTCTTCCGGACCTTAGTGTCATGGGCATCCTGTCAAATTTTCTTACAAAAATGGTTGAAGAAAGCAAATGAAAAGTGTAAATGCAAAGAGAAATTTTTTCTTGTTTGGTTATGATTGTTTGTTTGATTTGATTTGGTTTCAATTTGGTTGTTTGGCAAGCAAGTTGAACACAAAATTTAAAAGGATTTTTTTGTTTTTTTTTTATTTTAGGTGTTTTGAAAGGAAAAAATTTTTTTGGTTGTTTTCAATTGTTGTAAGCAAGTAAGTTATGCAAACAAGGTTTTAAAATGACTACTCGACAATTTTTGGGTTGAAACCTTAGGTTAGATAGATTGTTAGCAATTGTTCACTCAAGTAGGTATGGTTCCTATTGCTTCAATCTTCAAGACCTAAGGTTATCACTCAATCACCACGAGTAGGTACTTGGGTTCTTCGGGTTTTGGGAAAGTGGTACAACCGGCCCAATCGTGTGGAGAGGAATACTCTACAGATGGGGACTTATAGAGGCCTTGATGGAAATAACGAAATCAACTAGGAAGGAATATCCCAGAAGAGAAGTTAGAATCCACCAAGAAGGTGTTTGGAGGATGAGGGTGTGCTGGGAGAGAGAGCCCCCGCCACGAATGCCCTACGGATCGGAACAAGTCCGGTACCCGATGCAAAAGCTAATGCAAAATTGAAAAATGGAGGGTAGGAGGAGAAGAAGCAATTAATATGCAAACATGAATGAAAGCTATTAAATAAATCAAGCAAGTGAATGCAATCAAGACAAGTAATGATAAAGTAAACAAGTAACTAGCAACTAGCAACTAAAAGATGGTTCGCGCAGGAACCGACTTGTGTTGGAGTGTCCAAGTGGGGACAAATCTGAAGTAAAGGTAAAAGGATGGTCCACGCGGGGACCGATTTGAAAATAAAGTGTCTCACGCGGGAGCCAGTTTTTTTGGAAAGGTAGTGGTTCACGCGGGAACCGGTTTTTGAAGGAAAAGAGGTGGTTCACGCGGGAACCAGTTTGTTTGTTTTTGAAAAATAAAATGAGGGCCACGTGGGGCCAATCTAAAGTGGTGCTAAGGGGTGGTCCACGTGGGGACCAATCTGAAAGTGGATTGGTTCATGCGGAACTGGTTTAGAAAACGGGTTGGTTCACGCGAGAACCGGTTTTTGTGAAGAAAAGGGTGGTTCACGTGGGAACCAGTGTAAAAGTTGACAAAATAGAAAGAGGGCCACGTGGGGCCAATCTGAAGGTGCTGTAAAGAGGTGGTTTACACGAGAACCGATCTGAAAATAAGTCCGTTCATGTGGGAACCGAGTTTGAAAAAGAAAGGTGGTTCACGCTGGAACCGGTTTATAAGAGGAAAAGGTGGTTCACGCGGGAACCGGGTTGAAATTAAAGACAAGCAAATCAAGTCCACATGGGGGACAATCTTAAAGGAAGAGTAAGTAGCAAGTTTAAAGGTAAATTGACATGGAAATGGTAAAGGACAAGCCGGTTCACGCGGGAACCATATCGGAAAACAACTAGTTGCTCGGATCCATCAAGCTAGCATGGTTGAAGACATTGGTTGTTCCACCGTGGTCGCCAAAAAGCTGTCGACTCCAAAAACGGGTTCCGGATTGGCACCTCAAGAAAAGGTAAAAGATAGAATTGGGAAAAGGGAGTGAATCAGAAAACACTCGGAAAGTTGTAAAAAGTCCTCACCTCGGTCCACACTCACATTGATCCCCGAACTTTCATCTCACGGCATCGCTCGAGCACCGGAGACGGTTAAAGTCATGTGGGAGGAGAGTGAGGAGGATGTGAACTTAGAACATGAATAAAAGAGGTGGTCGCCAGGAGCCACGGGCTCCGCTTTATAGAATAAAAATAAGATAGAGTTGATTTGACCATGTGTACCTTAGCGCGGGAGATAGGGATGTGAGTTCAACCTTCTTCTTCTTCGTCCGGCCGATGAAGAAGATGTAAGGAATCATTCATAAAAATTCTGTGCAGTGGAAGCGACGATTCCTATGGGTTCCTTTAGAATCTGTCTCAATCGGAACCGAACGACGAAAACCAAAAACCGATCAAATCGGGTTCGAATATACCTGATAGGGATTCATATAATCCCATGGAGAGGAAGAAGATGAGCTTATCATGCTCTTCAAACCGTTCAAGTGTCCGGTCTCCAGCAGTATCCACACGAACTTCATCCACAACAGGTTCTTCCTTCGTGCCGGGCTCGAGAACTCTTTCTGAACGAAGCTCCATCGACCATGGACACCTTCTAAAGAGAGGAGGAGGTTGGGAGGAGGCTAGGGACGTGGTTTTCACCCTTGACTTGATGGGGTTTGACTGAAACTAGTAGTATTTATAGAGAATTATAAATTTTTTCATAAAAAAACCCAAAATCTCCATAAATTACATCCTTGCCCCTGTACCTGTGGATAAGTCCTTTTGTGTGTGACCCACTAGGCCCAATAGCCTATTTGGTTGAGGCCTAAATAAAATAGAACAATTCTATTTAATTTAATTAAAGTCGTTATCCGATAACAAATTAATCGGCCTACCGATTATGAAGGGTACAAGCCACATCCCATGATCCCAAATGGTTATGGTGATAATCTCATCTCCATTGAGACTTTCCATCATCAGTTACCGCATGGATATAAACCCTCATCCATCCCATGTCCCGGTCGGAAAGGAGTGCGGCATCGACTGTCAACTCCTTAGTGTACCGACTCTATAGGATCTTGTACTCGGAATTGGATCAATTGTAAAACTTCTTTTCCAATTATCCTATCTACCCTGGCCAGGGATTTAGAGTACTATCTCATAGGACATTCACTCTCAGTTACCGAGAGTGGACGATCCCTTGTTGTCCGCTCAATTTCCTCCATCAGGTTTTCCTTGTAGCAAATCCATCGCTATACTGGACCATCTGAATGGTGATCCATAAGTCAATGGTCAAAGCACAAGTTCCACCCAACAAGGCATTTTTGGCGACTCAGGACAAAGGTCCAACCATGCAACCGTGATGATAGAAAACCCTGATAGACAGTTCGGTAGGATACCATTCCGGGTTTCTAATTCGGTTAGTTCAGTGAACTCATTCAACTAATGAGCACCTGTATGTGTATCTCAGTGTCTCCACACTAATGACCAATGAGATCGGTCATCCTCATCACATGAGAAGATATCACATACACTAGTCTATCAGGATCCTTGATGTCTTGTCTCAAGTATCCTATGACTAGGAACATTTAGATCAAATACCTCTAGATGATTAATCTCATTATCATGATCTCATTATGATTTAATCATCATTGTATTTAATCAAGGACTTCATTATTATATTCGCTTCCAATAAGAGCTTATAATCAAGGTCGGTCATCAAGCAAGCTCCATGTTTTCATGGTTTACGCGCGGCTCTCGCTTGAAGGTTACGGCATTGTTCTGGAAATCATCGGTCCATTCTCAACTCATAAGGGGCTCCACCAACGTCCTTAACTCATTTCCACGAGGTAATCCGGATCAGATAACAGTCAAATAAAGGATATCGCCTGTGGAATAAGAGTCTGGGGCTCCGAATCAGGCCAATTTGGCATGTCTACAATCACAAGCAACAACCCCTTGCTGCCCTCGCTCCGATTTCACCTCTCTCTCTCTCTATCTCTCTCTCTCAAGTGTTGTCCGATTGTCACCAACGTTACCTCACTACCACCCCGATCAACCTTCTTCTCACTGTTGCCACCACCGACATCACCTCGTAAGAGCTGCGATCCTGCTACCTTGGGCAGACAACCACACGTGGCTGACATCCACAACAAATGACTTCTCTCTCGACCTTGCTTGTTTCCAAACACCTCTTTATAATTTTTGAAGATACTGACACTTTTGCCAAACACATAATAATTGTGTTTATGTAAGTTTAAAATTAAAACCAAGGCTAAAAATGATCTTGATTACAAAAATAAGAGAGTATAAGTATTAAAAGAGCAACCAAACATTCTATTTGTTCCTATCCTATATGAGCTACCCTTTCCCACCTCATCTCATTGCCTACCTTCTTGCCATCTTTTCTATCTCCTACTGGCACTTCCCTAGAGTGCAAAACCACCATGACCAACTTCTTTTCACCACCACACAAAGTTCGACAACTGCTACACTATACCCCCTATTCTCTTTGGGTGCCCTTGTTTCTCCTCTCTCTATCTTAGGCCCTGTTTGGTAACACTATTAGACATCTCTATCACTATCAATTTTAAAATTGATATTCATAGCAATCACTAAGAGATGTTTGGCTAATAATATCAATTTTGAAATTGATAGTGAAAACAAAGCATGTTATGTAATACAAGTGTCAACTTGTATCAATTTTGATATTGATACTCTAACTTCTAAAAATATCAATATCAATATTGATATAGTATCAATTTTGAAACTCTAACCAAACATGCCATTAAATAGTTGTGCATGTCTACCTGCAACAACCATGGTACCTACTATTCAATCTCTTTGGGTGCCCTTGTTTCTCCTCTCTCTCTCTCTCTAAAATAGTTGTGCATGTTTGCCATCCAACAACCATGGCCCGCCATGCAACACTCGATGACATCTAGAATTTTGAGCCAATGTGGTTAGTCCAAAAATTCAATAATGTCAATCATTTATAACATATTTTAATTTAAATATTTTTATTATAAAAATTAAAATTTTAATATATTTTAAAATTTAATGAGATCACATGATCTCACTGTGTAAGGACCCATTTGATAGGACTTAATGATCTTATAAATTTTGATTCTATGAGAGATACGATTTTTTTGAATGTTTGATAAAATCGATGAATAAACATCTTAAGTAATCTCTTAAATCTTAAAAACATATGATTTGGTAAGATGTGATAGAGATGAATGTCTTACAAGTCAATCACATATGATATGATTCGACATTTTTAGAAATATCACATTCAATTAATTAGGTAAATTTTCATTAATAGCTCTTATTAGATGCGTACATCATAATGAAGTCTTTGACCACATATAATAATGATTGAATTATGATGAGATCTTGATAATGAGGTTTATCATATAGAAATATGTGATCTAAATATTTCTAATCATAAGATCTTTGAAATGGGACATCAAAGATTCAAATAGACTAATGCATGTGATATCTTGTCATGTGATGAAAATAACTGATCTCATTGGTCATTAGTGTGGGGACATGGAAATATATGTATATGTGCTCATTAGTAAAATAAATTCACTAAATTAACTAAATTAGAAGCCTTCAAATGGTATATTATCGAACTGTCAATTATTATTTTTTTATCATCGTGGTTGTACGGTTGAACCTTTAATTTGAGTAGCCAAAGATTTCTTGTTAGGTGGATCTTGTGCTTTGATCATTTACTTATATATCACCGATTCTATGGTTCAGAATAACGATGAATTGGATACAAGAAAAACTTGGTGGAGGCAATTGAGCGAACAACAAGGGATCATCCACTCTCGGTAAGTGAGAATGAACGTACTATGAGATAGTACTCTAAATCTTTGGCTAGGTAGATAGGATAATTTGAAAAAAAAGTTTTCCAATTGATCTGATACCGAGTATATGATCTCGTAGTGTTGGTATATTAAGGAGTTGATAGTCGATGCCATATTCCTATCTGACCGAGATATTAAATGGGAAAGAGTTTATATTTTTGTGGTAAATGATGATGGAAAGATTTAATAAAGGGAAGTTTATCCCCATAGTTGATTGGGATCATATGAAGTAGTTCATACTCTTAATGATTGGTAGACCAATTAATTTGTTATCAAATAATAGATTTAATATAGTTAAATAGAATTACTATATTTTATTTAGGTCTAGGCCATTGGGTCTAGTGAGCCATACACATAAGGATTTATCTATATGGACATTGGAAAGGGTGTGGTTTATGAAGATTTTGAATTTTTATAAAAACATTTAAATTCTATATAAATATTAACTCTATTTTCACTCTTTTCTCTATCTAGTAGAGGATACACCACAGACATCGGCCCGCCCTTCCCTACAAATATTGGCACCTCTCCTCTGGGCATTGTGTCCTTGCCCTACGTGCACCTAAACACACACCCGCAAGCCTGCACAACAAGAATGGCAACATCCAACCACCGCCTAGCCACCGTTTCATATCACCCTCTTGCCACTGTGATAACGTCACAAGCAACCACCCCTCATTACCCTCGCTCCAATCTCGACTCTCCCTCCCCCCCCCTCTCTCTCTCTCTAGTGTGTGCCATCCCATCATCGCTGATGTAGTTGCTAAGAGAGCTTGTCACCATCACCACTGGCCATCACTCCCATCACAAGGACGTTGCCTCACTACTGCCCGATCGACCTCCCTCTTGCTCTCATTGGTATCTCCCTATCCATCACTAGAGATCCTTGTTGGAGCCAGAATCCCACTATCTCGAGTAGACAACCTCATGTGGTTGACATTCGTAGTAAATGACTTCTCTCTTGACCTCACATGTTACCAAACACCTCTTTGTGATTTTTAAAAATAGTGACACTTTTACCAAACAAACAACAATTGTGTTTCTATAATTTTAAAATCAAAACTGAGGTAGAAGATGATCTTGATTTCAAAAAACAATAAGAGTGTATCAGTATTAAAAGAATAACCAAACACCCTATAATGCTAATAAAGTTAGTGCTTCACATTTGGAATGAGTTTCTTAATTTTTAAGAGTACTAGAGTGTTTGATTGCTTTTTTAATATTGATACAATTTTATTTTTGAAATTAAGATCATCTTTTATATTGATTTTGATTTTAAAACTACAAAAATAAACTCTTGTGTATTTAACAAAAGTGTCACAATTTTCAAAAATTATAGAGTAGTGTTTGGCCCTTCTTTATCGTAGCCCCCAAATCCCACACACCTCATTCCTAAACCCCATCTATAGAGAGAGAGAGAGAGAACCCTCTCATCGATATGAGAGATGGCATTTGCTAGCACATGAAGAGAAATCTAGCATTTTCCCGGCATCTTCCTTTCACCGTAGGGGAACACGAGAAGATGAGATGCCATCTTCCTCAATCGTCACTACAAGGTATTCCTCCTCCTTTCATATTAGTGGTGCTCAACCCCTTCTGTCGGGTCCATTTCACCACCATGATTTGGATATGCACCAATTGACGAGGCGAGACGACGATGGTGGTAAATAGATCATCAAGCGGCCAATAGTCTAGATGTATAGGGTGCTAGTCCGACTTGCATTAACGTGACATAGACATAGTGGTGATCCACCATAGAAAAGAAAATGCCACTTTTCTCCCAATATGACATTACATTTTAAGTGCATTGAGAGCATTTTAAGATTCGTGGATCCGTTTAGTAACTTTGCCACAATACTTTTAGGTGTACCCTTTTTAGAAGCCACTTCTTTTACAAAAGTGGAATCTGTTTGGTTGTACAGGTGCCAATGTAGAAGATAAACATACATGAATTTAAAATTACACATTATTGTCCAAATTGTTGAATAGCCAACGAATCTCTAAAGTTACTTATAACTCATCTGTCTTGTTTACAAGGAATCCATCCAAAGGTTGTTTGTAACACTAAAGTTGTTTACTTGTTTCTATTTCTTGGTCACCAAATTCTCTAAATTATTCATCTCTTATATCAACCCTTCTTATAAGATTGTGTACTGACATTGAAGCGACAACGATCATTGCCTTGTTTCTTTAAAGAATAAGAAGGCATACAATTAAGAATTTGCCAAATTTTATTAAGTACTACAAAACATCACTCGATGACATTTCTTAGTGATAAATGAAGATAATTAAAAGCTTATTCTTTTGTTCGAGGGTTTCGACCATGATGATCTTGCATATGATAGTGAATGCCACAATATGGTGTTAAATACCCAATTGAATTGATGAAGCCTACATCTACCAAGTAGTACTTTTTTATAACAAAAATATAAATATAATTAGATCATAGGTAAAAATTCAAAATTAAGTAATATACTACACTTACCCATTGGTGGCTTTGGAAATCTAGAGTTTGAATCAAAAATACAATTTAACAAAATTTGAACATCATGACATACACCTTCGTGTCGTGCCAAGACAAATGTAAATAAGATATTGAAGTCACAACCTATTAAAATATTTGAAATGAATTTACTCTTTCATCCACTAAAATAAGTCACTTGTTGTGCACTTGGTATGATTGCTTCTGCATAAGTGCCATCGACAACTCCAGCACAATCTCTAAAATATGGCATAAACTTCTCATTGTTTGCAATAACATTAGGTGTTTCATCAAAACATGGTAGAATAATATTCATTCTTACATATTTTTGTATTTCACTTAACATACAGTTGAAATATCGACTGCAAGTTTCTCATGATCGTTGAAAATGCTCGTATATATCTCGAATTGAATAATTCTTATCAATAATAATAAGAAAAATTGCAATTGCCTATTCGACAACTACATATCATGTGTCTTTAAATTGTGCTTTCTAAGTTCATCATAAAAATAAGTGAACACTGGAGGTTTCATTCTTAACATATTGTAAAAATACTCTTAATGCTCTCCTAATAAATCTCAAACTTTGTGAAATTCTCAATGTGGTGATGTATGACATGGCTCTTTATATAAATAAAATTCATTATAAATAATAAGGCATATTGTAACAACAACAAGCTCACAGAACTCTTCATCTGATTCTCTATAGTCACTGTTATGATATAAATTTGTTAAATAAGTAATACAGTCGTCATCACTTGAATTGTTTGAATTCATCCTACTTAACAAAAGCAAGAAAAACACTATTAGATCACAAAGAACCAACAAGTAAAAGAGTATACAATGCTTTCAAACAAAACAAATTTCATAATGCAACAAAATATATTAAGAGCTAAATGTCATCTTATTTTTATTAGACTAAATAATGTAAATTATTTATGCTTCTCGTCAAATGCACTTTCAAGCCACACAAGTCTCAACTATGCATCTATTTCTACAAATAGTCCACGCTATTCACTCTTTACAAATCTCGTTAGTGCCCACATATGTAGTCATCCTCCAAATTCTAAATCATGTAATTCTTTCAATAGTTTTGTAATTTCATCAATACTAGGAACATTGTTTTTATTTTCTTCTCTTCTCTTTTCTCTTGAATGAATAGTTGTCACAAGTGTGTCTATTTGAGATGCCATTCGTGTATGTTGTGATTTTATTTTTTTATTTTGAAGTGGTGAAGTGGGACCCATTAGATTTCTCCTAGTATGTTTGTTAGGCTTTTCATCATTTTGAATGATATTATGCTCCTCTACTTGCAGAAAGTTGTTTGGAGTCTCTGGCAGTTGGAGACGGAGGATACTATGTCCCCGTGTCTTCTAAATCATTTATTGATGGATTTGTAACATTTTCTCATGTCCCAAGTGTTCCTTCAAATAAATTACATGATAAATATTTATGATACAAACCTTTATTTTGAAGAAATTGGCCGTAAGATGTTACTACATGTGAAAACAAATATATATTAGTAGAAATTAATACTATATCACAATTAAATGAATTGAATTAAATACAAATGTACTTTCTAGAAGAAAATCAGTCCACCATTTTTTAGTTGCTTTCATAGTATTCTTATTTTCATCCCACCCAAGACCAATGGTATTCTTCTTCAATGGTATCTATGTTTTATATTATTACTTTAATTTATCCCAATGATTCTTTATTTGCTTCTTATAAAAAACTTGTCTTGAGCTATAATTCAACTCTTTTATAATATTTCACCATCTTAATTTTGACAATGAATGTTGAGATTTTCTGTTAGATTTACTTGAATAACACATGATATGATAAACAACTCATTAGTTTTTTAGTCCCCACTAACCTCTATGTTCGAGATATTTTTCTCCTTATCCTATACTATGAAGAAATATTAGAAATAGATGAGTAATATGATAATTGTATTCAAATTTACGTACTTAACATAAAATAACTTTAATTTACAATATTTAGTAAACTTTAATATTTAGTAGACTTTAAATTATGTACTAAACATAAATGCTAATATGCACTACGAATAATGTAGTGGTAAACATAATTAGAGCTTATTTATAAAAAAATAAGAAATGTATAGAACACAATGACCAACAATATTAAGCTGAATAAACATCTAAAGAACTAAAAGATAAAAAAGATAAAAATCTCTAATTTAATAAACAATCTATAATGAAGGTTGAAAATTTGTAACTTAACAAACTGATCACTCCTCATCCTTCATTTCTCCTTCCTTCATCTCCACCTCCTACCTTTTTTCCTTACCAAGCTCGATAGTGACATAGGGTGACAAGTACATAGCAAAAGGAATTTCCCTGTATGGTTTCTAAACACGAAAACAAATTTGAGATCCAATATGTAAGTCCTTCAGATTCAATCGCCCATTTTGCACTATTTTGACAACCATGCATAGTATAGCTAAGTAATTTCATAGAGTAGCTTATTTCTCCTATGTGACTATAACCCCCTTTACAGACATCAAGCACAAAGCATGCTTGTTAGACATCGAGTTGTTGTTCTACTATACAAGAATTTCCCACCTTCCTTAATGATTGAGCCCAGAGTTTACAAGGTGGATACCAGAAACTTGAAAGACCTAAAGAAGATTGAGGATCACCAAAGATTGAGGATCACCAACTGATGGGATCACCACCCAGCTGCACTTGCACCAAGCAGAGTAGAGGGTTGAAAGGTGAAACACCCCAAGTAATCCTCCACTTGTTTTCCACTTAAAACCTTTACCTGCTGAAACATGAACCCTGTATATTTTTTTATTTTTCTTAGACATGGATGCATTCTTCTATATTTTCTTTCTACCAAACATCATCATACTTCATTTGGTCGTTTTGTCGGTGGCAGAATCTCCCTCCTAGAGAGAGAGGGGGGGTTGCACATGCAACTATCTACCCAGAAGATGGGGTGGAAGAGAGGCACTACGTTTCTCTAGTAGCACTATAAGGCCACATCTACTATCGTCAAGAGAAAAGCTGAAAACATTGGAGGAGAACCAGACCGGCATTCTTCCTTCCTCCTGTGTAGGACGTCGCCAGAGAAGTAGACCTGCAAATAGAAAGAGAGATGACTCGCCGAAGCTTGTTAAATAGGTGTGACACCACCTGCATCTTGGAATAGGAGAATCCCACCAAATGCTATTGGGAGAAAAAGGTGCATTTGGCAACCATCGAGAAGCATTTTTTTTCACTTTCACTCTTCTCGGCAGTGCTTCCTATTTTCACGGAATCATTTGGCTAACTCTTCGTGTCCACTTCTCCTCCACGCTAAAGAATGAAATCAGAATAAGATAATTTCTTCTTCCAATAACCGCAAAGCACTCCCGACTCTCACCCTTGTAGACACGCCAATTTGGCCTTATTTAGAGCTTAAATCATTATTCCATTGGCAACATCTCTTTTAGACCATCAAAATCATGATGAACCACCATTTTGGATGATCCGAGGTGCTTATTGAAAATATGAGGATGATTTTCTAATTTATAATCAAATTTGTGTTTGCCGAACAAGAGGCTCTTGGTGGTGTGCTAGATTATGCTTTTCCCAGCATATCCTTTATTGTAAATTTTTCACAAAATTATATGGATGTTTAATGAAAAAGTATTCAACATTAATAATCTTCTTATTTGAGTTATCTTTCCATTGCAACAAACGACATTCAATTCTGATCTCCCATTTGTCCGCAGTGCCCTTTGGAAGTCAGATGCGCTGTTCTGTCCGCACGCAGCACCGATCAAGCCCAATTGCATGCAAGCTCAGCCCATTGGACATATATCTGACCAATTCATGATCTTACCTTCCTTTTTCCTCCTCCATATCACTTGTTATAGTATCTAGAAGCTTCATGGTCGAAATTAGCATCATCAAATGATGGCAATCCAACTTGCTGTCTTGTATATCAAAACCTGCCATTTTTAGACTAGATTTGTTTCCTCTTCAAGTGGAGACATATTTTGAACATGGGGAAGGTGATCCATAGTTTTCAATCCCTCCCAATCATTTGGGTAAGTTTCTAGATGTCTCAGGATAAAAATAAGCAACATTAAATGGAGGAAATCCAACCTATGGTCGGATGTATCAAAACTTGCTATTTTTTGACTTGTTTCTCATCCCCTATAAAGAGAGACTCATATGAACGACCTAAGAAGGGCATCCCCATCATCCAAAACTTTTATACTCACCTTCCAGCCACCCTAGGCTCATCCCAACCTCCACAAATCGTTCTCTCTTCATCCTGGTGCCCAGAGATCGTCCCAAAGTGAAAAAGAAGCCGGTCTATGCTCTAACATGCTACACTGCTGATCATCAGCTTCTACAGATCATTATAGTCATTTTACGGCCTGACTTTCTTCATAAGAAGTGTGATTAATCAAGATATCTTTCTTATCCAACAAATATAGATCAATTCTGACATTCGCTCGGCATATTATGGCTTCAATACCAGCACTGTACAGACAGATCCGAAGTCTTCTCTTCTAAGTCATCATTTTCTCAGTCAATTTCAGTACATTTAATGGTGAATTCAGCCTATATATCCTTCATATAAATTGTTTCCTGGTGAGTCCTCTTTTATTTAAAACAAGAATTATTCAATTTGGATATCTATAGTTCCCATAGCATGTCCTACATCGACATTGTGCTGAGAGTTTCCAGAACTTCACTGTCCAAGATCCGGCTTATCAGGTAAAATCAGATTACTTATCATAAGATTCAAGCAAACTTGTCTTCATATAAAACCACCCTCGTTGAGTCCTATTTATTTTGAAACAAAAATCACTTTATTTTGACATTGGTTCTGTTCGTTATGGTCTCTGCATTAGAGCCGCGCAATTTACATTGAATATGTCCAACCCGGTTGCCACTTTGCCTGGGTTATGTTATCTTTAATCATTCATATTCTCTTTGTTAACTCTTCTTTCATATCATTTAGTTTATATTTAAGCATCATTTTTATTCTTTTTTGCATCATTTCATATATTACAAAAAAACGAAAAAAAGGGGTTAGGGCTAACCCCGAATCCGGTGAGTTTGTTTCCAATTGTCGTTTTATGTTATTGTTTTTACAAGTTACTACACTTCACTCAGTTCTAATGCTTCTTCACTTGTTTTCTTGTCTTATTGTCTTCTAGTTGCACAAATACATCAAGCTAGCACTCGTTGGACTCTTCTTCATTGGCCGGCCGAAGAAGAAGAAGGTTGAACTCACACACTCTCTCCCACGCTAAGGTGCACACGGTCAAGTTCTTTCTATTTTCAATACATAAAGCGGAGCCCGCGGCTCCTGGCGACCACTTCTTCAATCTTCTCTTGCATTAAGTCATTTATTCCTCTCTCTCCTTCCACATGACCTGAACCATCTCCGGTACTCGAGCGACGTCGTGAGATGAAAGTTCGGGGATCAATGTGAGTGTGGGACCGAGGTGAGGACCTTTTACTACTTTCCAAGTGTTTTCTGATTCACTCCCCTTTTTCCCCCATTCTATCTTTCACCTTCTCTTGAGGTGCCGATACGGAACCCATTTTCGGAGTCGACAACCCTCTCTGCAACCATTTCTACTTCCCTACTCATTTTGTAGTGTCCATTGTGCTCTCGCATCTCCTTGGAGAAGTTGCCATTGCGAGAGGAGACGTCTGATCTTGTGGTACTATAATTGTTGGTTTCATCGTGCTTTGGTGCCTTGCGACCGTCATCCTTCTCCTCCTCCTCTAGTTTCATGGTTTAAGTTTGCATCTTCCCTCCTCCCTCCTTCTCTATTCTTGGTCAATGTGCGGGGGGTGGGGCGAAGGTCTCGTAGCGAGCTTGTTAGTAGGGTATCTTGTGGATAGCACGGAGGAGGGTGGGGCTCATGGACGGGAGAGGGAGGGGGCTTGCAGACGGCGTGGAGGGTAGAGAAGGGAGGTCCGGCGGGGGAGTTCGCTGTTGGGGGGGTCATGTGGATGGGTGAGGGGGTAGGGAGTTGGGAGGGCCTCCGAAGCCGCTGGCAAGGTGCAGGGCAGGTTGCAGAGGGTGCTTTGGCAGGGTGTAGGGAAGGTCGCAAGAGCACATGAGGTCCATGGGAGGTTGTGCAGACGGGGTGGGGGTCGTGAAGCCACCGGCGGGGTGTAGGGGAGGTTGTGGAGGGTGCTCGACGGGGGTGCATGGGAGGTCGCGAGGTATAGGGGAGGTCGCAAGAGCTTGCAATGTGCATGGAAGGTCACAGGGGGTGTATGAAAGGTCGCAGAGGGTGCTCCAACGGGGTGCATGGGTGGTTGTCGGGTGTAGGAGATGTTGCAAGTGGAGGGAGGTCACGAAGGGTGCTCGCAGACACCACAGAGGGTGGAGGAGGTCGGTCATAGAGGGAGCTCTTCGACGATGCATGAGGAGAAATAGTAAGCTTGTTGCAGGTTATATTACACATTTTATTTATTTTTTCAAAGCTTATGTTTATTTGATAGATCATTTTGTGGTTGCTGACTTTTTTAAAGCTCTACAATTCTTGTTCTAATTTTTCTTTTGCTCTCATGTTTGTCGAGTGTCAACATTTTATTTATGTCAAACAAAATTTTATTGGTTATAATTATACTAACATTGTCATGTATATTATATATTCTTAATATCACATTATAGAATGGACAAAGAGAAAACTACTTTGAAGGCAAAAGTTACTTGAGATATGCAAACTAATGAAACGTTCATAAGGACATGTGTTACTCAAGTTGATTTAAATGAAAAGAGTGGGAAATCTTTATCGAAGTTAGGATGAACAAATATTATAAAAGAACTTAATCATAAATCCGAACAAGTTTTCAATAAGAAACAAGGAAAAAACTATTGTGATAAACTCAAACAACATTATAAAACTTAGATGGCATTAAAGAAGAACACAATTGGTTTTGGATGGGATGAGGTAAAAAGCACTGTAACAACTATTGAAGAGTGGTGGAATGACTATATTTTGGTACATATGATTATTTATTTATGTTTAGTATCATGTAAAATAATATTTTATTTTATTAATTCTCTTTACTTGTTCAGAGATATCCTATAGCTAGTATCTTAAAAAAAGGGGTTAGAACATGAAGATCTACTGAATAAAATGTTTCAAGGATCACTTGGAATAGGAGAAAACATTACCAATCCATTTGCAAGTGTCCTGAATGTGTAGACACAAAGTGAAAGGTCACATGTTTGTATACTAGAGACTCAAAATCTTTTTCCACATGATGGAGATAATGGAAGTGAACCTGATGAACAGATAAATGTAAATGATTGAAGCACTATAAGATGTTTATTGGGTTCAATTTCTCCACTTAGGAACAAGAAGAAAAAATCACGTCAAGCACGAATTGCATTACAAATTCATAATCTTATTGCAGCCGTAGAATCAAGAGGAAAGAGAAAGAGGAAGCTAGCAGTCACATACCAAGTATTGGTAATGTTACAAGGATGCTAAAAGAAATACCTAGATTAGAACTTGATAGATGTCTCCATATGTGGCCGCTAACAAAACTTGTGAAGAAAGATTATTAAGAACTATTTGTCGAGATGGATCCGGAGTATAGGCTTGCATGGCTAGAGAGTGCATTTGAGAATATACATAGATAAAATTTTGTATTAACTTGCAAGTTTTTTGTTTTGTCTTGGATCATTACCTTCCAACCTTCTATTGTCTTTTCAGTAGTTTAAGTTATCTTTGGTTTTGTTAAAGTTGTTAATGTAGTTTGTCATTTACTTTTCAAAATTGTTAAATGATTTTATTTCACTTATTATATAGGATGAACACAAATAATTCTTATGATTCTATGTCATCTTCTGAAACAATGAACCTAGATTGTAACAATCAGTCTAGTGACTCTAATGATGAATATTACAAGCTTGTAGTACTTGCAACAAGTCTTATTGTTTATAATAGATTATATTTATATAAAGAGACATGTCATACATCTCCACATAGAGGGTTTCATAAAGTTTGAGAATTATTAGGAGAGCATTGGGAGCGTATGATATATTGAGAATGGAATCTCCAATTTTTGCTTATTCTTGTGATGAGTTTAGGAAGCATAGTCTTCTAGTGGACATAAGATATGTCGTTGTTGAAGAGACAATTGTATTATTTTTTATCATTATTAGAAACAATTATTTAATTCAAGATATACACGAGGATTTTCAAAGATTAGGAGAAACTTATAGCCACAATTTCAATCGTGTGTTAAATGCTATGCAAAAGTATGCCAGAATGAATATTGTTTCTCTACGTTTTGATGAAACACTAGAGTTAATTGCAAAAAAAGAGATATATATGCCCCATTTTAAATCATGTATTGGAGCAATAAATGAAACTCATAGATGCAATTGTATCAAGTGCACAACAAATATTACATTTAAGTAGAAGAAAGTTGAAATGCACACAACATTTTAGTTGTTTGCGACTTTGATATTTATTTACATTTGTTTCAACGGCGCATGAAGGAACTTGTCATGATTCTTAAATTCTATTAGATTGTATATATGACGCAAAATCTAGATTCCCAAAGTCACTTACAAGTAAATACCTTTTTTTATAAAGAATTCAATTTTTTAGTAATTCAAAATCTATTTTTTTGTTAATTCTATGTAAGAAAATATTATTTGGTTGATATAGGATTTACTAATACAATTGGGTATCTAGCACCATATCGTGGACATCATTGTCATTTACAAGATCATCATGGTCGTAGTGCTCGAAATAAAGAAGAAACTTTCAATTATATTCATTCATTATTACGAAATATTATTGAATGCTGTTTTGACGTAGTTAAGAATTAGTGGTATGCCATCTTATTCTTTGAAGAAATAAGCAAAAATTGTAATTGTTACTATATTACACAGTTTTATACGATGAGTTGATTTAGGAGATAAACAATTTATAAAATTTTTGAAATTTGAAGTTGAGACATATTGAACGTTACAAACACCACCAAGACATATTCCTCATGAGCAGGACCGACAAATAATAAGCACATTCAGAGATTCTTTGACAAATCAATTATATGTTAGAAAAATATTTGTTAGTTTTTTTATGAACACATTGAGAAAAGAATGTATTATTTCTTATATTAATTTCTTTCTTTTTAGAATGGCTCCATTGGCTACATTTATGTTTAAATAAATGTTTCATACTTCTATTATATTATAAAAATATAGATCAAACTATTTTTACTTCTATATGAAAAAAACACTTCTTGTTGAAACGTAAGGTACTTATCAAAGAAGTGCTCCTCCTACGAGTGCATCACAAGAAGCTGAAGAGATTATGGGTGCGTTTGGCAACCACCGAGAAGCACTCTTTTTTTGCTTCAACTTATGTTTTCAGAGTGCTTCCTTTTTCAAGCAATTCTTTGGCTATTTTTTTGTGCCTACTTCTCCTCCGCGTCAGAAGGTCCTACTTCTCCTCCATGCATAAGGTGGAAGTTGGAAGGAGATAATTTCTCCTTCCACTAACCGTAAAGTGCTCCCGACTCTCGTCCTCGCCGCGAGCATTTCTCACTTGTTTAGAATGTCTCACCATGACTAATTTGATGTTTAAATAAATGTTTATTTGTAGAGAAGCACTTCATTTATTTGATAAAAAATTGATAATAAACTACTTTTACTTTTGTCGGACAAAAATTCTTTTGATTGAAACACTTTATCATAGAACGTACTTCTAAAAGAAGTACTTATGAAGTTCCCAAATGCAATCTACATCTTCAAATGTGGCACTGCAATCGGAAGTACTTTTAGAAGAAAAAAAAGGGAAAAAACGTGCTTTTACCCTGTCTCTTTTGTCACCTCCTTTGGTCCTTCAACCAAGGTAAGGAAAACTCTTTCAACTTGCTTGATATTAGGGGTAGTAATTAGTCATGCTCCCAGCTAGGGTAGTGATCTTGCGTTGTTTACGTAAAATTCTTCTACCTTCGCTCGCAGAACCCTCCTCCACAACTTAGAATACATCATCATTTATAGATAACTTGATATAAATCTTAAATTTAAAATTGTTGTCAACCATTAATATATAATTTTTAAAACTTATATCATTTTTGACAAACACAAAGTTAATACTTTTAATTTTAAAATAAAAATAAAAATAAAATATAAGATGATTTTTTTTCAAAAACAAAATTATCTAAGATAAAAAGTAGCAACCATTTTTTAGCACTCCTACGTCACACTAGCTTCTTTCCCGAATCCATCCAATTCCATTCCACTCCGACAAAGCAGCATTACTGCATCCTGTATTGGATCCAGCCCACGTTCGCACTCTCTAGTCTACCCGCAGCGCCCGGTTCTGCTGGTGAGTGGTGCCTGGCTCCCATTTCTACCTAGGGTTCCGGCGGGGTGTCCGCGGCGGCGGCCTCCAGTGCGCCTGCTCCTCGGCCATGGAGGTACATCTCCGCGACCTGTTTTCCCGTTTCCAGGAGCAGTTTGGTACCGGACCGGGGCTGGGCCCGACCACCGGCACATGCCTGCTGCGGCCCGACGCCGACGGCGCCCCCCCAAACCTCATCCGCTCTCTGTCCCGCGCCGCCGCCGCCCTCTCCCGCACCGAACCCTGGAAGCGGCTCCGCCTCCACCATCTTCTCGGCGTCCGAGTCGGCCGCGATGCCGACTGCCCCCCTTCGCGCCGCCAGCCCTTCCCCTGCGCCCAGTTCATCGGCGGCGACGACGGTGACTTGGCAGTGCATCTGTTCCGCTCCGACCAGGATGCCCTCCGTGCCACTGCCCCACGCCAGACCCTCCGCCCGCCGACCGCCGAGCCCCTCCGCGTCGTCTTCCTCCGCGAGGCGCTCCTCTCTCCCGCCAACCGCCGAATGGTGCGTTCCCTCTCCCTCGAGTCCGACAACAGTGACAGCTACCCCGTCGTCGACCTTGCCCGCTTCACCCACTCTGGCGGCATCCACTTCCGTAACCTCACCTTGGATGAGCTCCGCTTCCTCTATGCATTCATGAAGGCGGCGGCTTTGGTGCACCCGTTGCTCACCTCCGCCGACGATGTGGCGCCACGCCGCGGCCGCTCGGTTGCGGAGTTTTTTTAAGTAGCATATTTTTTATTTTAAAAGTATCTCGTTAAAATTTTTTATTATAAAATTAGCACGATTCGATTAAAATTGAGTTTTAAAATTTTGATTTATAAATAAAGTCGATTTTGTCGTACTCGACTTAATCTAATTACAGTTGAACATAGTTATCTGAAAGTCGAGTTTTGTACAAAACTCAACTTGTCTTCGATTATTATCTCGCGTGTAAACCCTCTTTTCCTCTTTCTACCGTTCTTTCACTGTGACGGGGCAAAGTCCATCAATGGCGACAGCGGTATGACTCCATGGCGGCGGTGGCTGAAGGTTGCGAACGACGGTGGCTCGCTAAAGCATAAAGGGCTTCAACTGAAGGGGTGGATGACTGAGCTTGTGACAGGGAGAGTTTCGATGGCAAGATTTTTAGCAAAATTTGACTAGGGCGACTCGTCCAACGTTAGGACTTGATTGTTCACGATTAAAAGGGAAAGTAACAATTGAAATTCTTTTAGATAAAGTTGAACTTAAAATTATAGTTTGAATTGTTTAAATTTTGTTCCTCCAATATGAGTTTAAATGAATTTGAATTTGATTTGTTTAATTAGAATTAGAGTTTTTAATGTTGATTAATTAGAATTAGTGTTTCTCAATCGAAGTTGTGATTTTATAATTATTGGTTAATTAGATGTTGGTTAATTAAAATTTGGTTTTAGAATTGTTTAATTAAAATTTAGATTTTTTGATTGAAGTTGAAATATGTTTTTAGTTCTTTAATTTATCTGATATTGTTTAATTAGATTTGATATTTTTTAAGTTAGTTGTGGTCGGGTTTCTTTAGATTACTTAATTTTATTAGATATTACTTAATTATATTTGGGGTTCTAATTTAAATCGGAGTATTTTAAATTTATTCAGGTCATTTCGAAAGCATCTCTTATTGTCCTCTTAAGTCATTGGTTCAATTTTTTGCACACAACCAGTTGAATTGAATGGTCTGATTGTTTGGATATTTTAAAAAATGTTTTGAATATAATAAGTTAGGTTAAAATGTGATAATAATTAATGACTTAATATAACAAGTTAGAAATTTAACGACTTAATATTTTCATGTTACTTTGAACAAATTAAGGATATAGCATTCAAGATAATCAATGTTGGTATACTATTTAATGAGATATTTTTAGTAAACAACGATTATATTAATTATTATAGTGGATATGAACGTAATATTAAGATATTACAAGGATGTAGTCACGAAAATCTAAAAAATTATATATTTGATGCATTTGGGTGTAACTTAGGATCAATAAAACTGAAGTTAATTTATAATTATTTTGATGGTGTCAATGACATTGTCGATGAATCAACTACTTAAACTTTATTGACGAGATGCATTGAGGTTGATGATATCATAGTGTACATTGTAAAAGAATGTCTCGACGTCACAAGTTTGATTGGATGTAGTACTTGGAATTCACAAACTTATAATTAACCATTCATGAGTTAGTTATTATTTCAAGTTGAAATAAATATTAGTTCATGGAATGTAGTAAGTGGTCAGAACATTTAAATTAATTTGAATGAAAATACGAGGTACATAATGAGCATGATGAAATTGATGAGTCCTCAAGTGATAAAGTACTGTACGAGGTGGTTAATAATATCTCGACGATTGATGAATTTTACGAGGTTAAAGATACAACTTAGATAAATAATATCGTTGTAACAAATATTTTTATAGATAATGATGAAGATGATGTCGAAGGGGAAGATACAATTGTAGTAAGAGAGGAAGGAGGAAATCTTGATGAATTTTCAGTCAAAGATGTCTTTAAATGTAAAGAAGATCTTATGTAGGTTACTGTTGTGTGAGTATTGAAATGTAACGTGCAACAATGAAAAAATAGATCAACAAAGATTAATCTTACATTGATTTATCTATTAATAGTTGAATAGTGTATCTGGAGATTACATGCATATGTTAACACTCGGGTCGGAAGGTTGTGAAAAATAATGAGTTTCGATAAAAATCACACTTGTTCTACTCTCATTCATAACATGACTCAAAGACAGTTGACATGTACAATAATTTGTCATATTATAATGTCTATCGTTCAATCCCATCTAGATATTAGACTAATGAATATCATAAATATGGTGCAAGTAAAATATTATCTTAAACTTTCTTATTACAAGGTTTGAAATGTTCGTAGAAAAATCTTTGAGAAATTGTTTGGTGACTGAGAAAGTTCTTTCATATATTTG
Organism: Cryptocoryne crispatula var. balansae; assembly: GCA_036172225.1. Classification (NCBI taxonomy): domain Eukaryota; kingdom Viridiplantae; phylum Streptophyta; class Magnoliopsida; order Alismatales; family Araceae; genus Cryptocoryne; species Cryptocoryne crispatula. The sequence continues at coordinate 17,618,474 of CM069925.1, read as the reverse complement.
TTGAGATACATAAAAGTAGTAAAAATGATTGTGCCTGAGACAATGTATGCTTGTGTAAAAGTGATAATTCAAAATTGTTCTTTTTCTTTTGGAGTTTTATGTCTTCTATTCAAAGATGGCTATCTTGTCGCCCAATTATAAGTGTGAATGATACATTATTTCAAGACAAATATTATGATACCCTTTTGGTTGTGGTGTCGATGCCGATCAATACTTATTTCCTATTATATTTACTTTTGTAAATAGTGAGAATGATCGATCATAGTTATGATTCTTACAATTTTTGTATCATATTTTATTTGTAACAGAAAGATAGCGAAAAGACGATATGAATTGTGTATAATATTTGATAAACATGTAAATATTAAAAATGTAATTGAATGATAGTTTGCTCTAGCGGCCCATCATTTTTATCTTCGACACTATCGTCAAAATTTTTAATCTCATTTCAATAGTAAAGAACCATATAGAAGGACGTACAATGCAAACATAACTATTAATACTTTGAATTTTAACAAACGGATGGAGGACATAAAATCGTGTTGTTTAGAGACATATGATTGATTGTTATAAGTAAATCCAGAGTATCAAGTTTTAACTTTTGATATAGATGGTAAAATATATGGGATAATAAGAACTAATTATTTTGAACGTTTCAACAGTTTTGAAAATAGCACGAGGTTTGCCTATTCATGTTTTAGTTTACATGAGATATCATCGACTTAAACTTATGTTTTATCAACGTTGTACGTGTGACATGAACATGGAATCACAACTTACCATTAAATTTGAGAAGAAAATATTAGAGTTGAAAGAAAAAAGTCAAGAGATAATCATTTAAGCTCGAGTCATTATTGGTGAGTGAGATTTGAATGATGTTTATGGCCGTGTTTTTCAAGTTGACATTGATCGTGATTCAATTGTATGCATATGTTGTGAGCATATACTTAGACATTTTTCATGTAAACATGTTTTAATTGTTATCGTGTTCGTGAACTGGGATCTATATGCATACGCATCCAAGTGATACAATGATGATTAATATCGATTAAAATTATGAGTATGAATTTCACACTATTCTAAATGTTAGTTATTGGCCGTCATTTGATTCATATAGGAACATAATACCATTGTTACCACCTGTTAATGTCCGAAGGATTGGTATACCAAGAAATAAATGATTACCAATTGTGATGGACCGTGATCCAAACAAACAACATAATAAATGTAGCATTTGTAAATAACGAGGGTACAATCGTTCCATTTGCCATATGAATCCACGATGCGTATAAATTGCAATTGAAATTCATTTTTAGCAATTTTTAACATTTGTTTGTTCAACTTTTTTACCCCATATCTTGTTAAATTTTTTTAAATGTAGTTGGGATATTCAATTACTTACTTGTTTAAACTTGAACGGTAGATATGGAGCGAGGTACTCGTGATACTTTTTTGTTACGGGATCAATTTTGCCATTGTTCGACAAATCTTGAGGTAAAAAATACTTTCATACACCTAATCATGCATTATCATTTGTTTTTGTTGTTGTCACATGCATTTAAATTACAGCTTCATCATATTGAATTTTACAAACATTTAATTTTGTGTTAGACATTATGAAGTGTTTTATTATTTTATTTCATGTATGTTGTCATAATATATTTTATTTATTATATTTGGTTATAGCATAATTTCACTCTTTTCTTAGTCTCCCACTTTTGTTAGATGTCATTCTAATCAATCAACAATCATATAGTTTTGGAGTTATTGGAAATTGGTGGTTTTATACATTTACATCATCTAAAGTGGTTTACTTTAGATAGATAGTTGATTACAGTTTTTTAGGAACAATGGCGTCTCGAGACTTATACTTTTCATTTATCCCGAGGAGAGATGATCATCACACTACAAGAGGTATCTGATAGATATGTATGCGCTACAAGTCAATCATATGTGATATGATTTTACATTTCTTGTAATATCTTATTCAGTATAAATGGCATAATCTTCATTACTTGCACTATTTAGATGCGTCTATCGTAATGAAGTCCTAAGTTGCATGTAATGATGATTGAATCACGATGAGATCATGATAATGAGATTAATCATCTAAAAGCATGTACTCTAAATATTCGTAGTCGTAAGATCTTTGAGACGGGACATCAAGGATTCGGTAAGACTAGTGTATATGATATCTTCTCATTTAATGAGAATGACTGATCTCATTGGTCATTAGTGTAGAGACACTAAGATACATGTATAGGTGCTCATTAGAGGAATAAGTTCACTGAACTGACCAATATAGAATCTCTGAATGGTATCTTACCGAACTGTCGATCAGGGTATTCTATCATCACGGTTGCACGGTTGGATCTTTGACCTAAGTCGTCAAATATGTCTTGCTAGGCATACCATGTACTTTGACTATTGACTTATGGATCACTTAGTATTGTGGTCCTGTATGGTTAATGGATTAGGTATATGGGAAACTTGGTGGAGGTAATTGAGCGGACAATATGGGATCGTTCACTCTCGGTAGGAGAGAGAGAATGCCTTATGGATAGTACTCTAAATCCTTGGCCAATGTAGATAGGATAATTGAAAAAGGGTTTTCCAATTGATCTAATTTCGAGTACAAAATTCCATAGTGTCGGTATATTTAAGAGTTGACAGTCAATACCGTACTCCTATCTGATTGGGACATTGGATGGACAAAGATTTATATCTGTGTGGTAACCGATGATGGAAAGGCTCTTTGAAGAGGAGTTTATCCCCGAAGCCGTTTGAGATCATAAGATGTGGCTTGTACCTTTCATGATCGATAGGTTGTTAAATCTATTATGAGATAATATATTTAATTTAAAAGAAGTTGTTCTTTTAATTAGGCCTCAATCAAATGGGCTATTGAGCTTAGTAGGTCACACACATGAGGGCTAATCAATAAGTTTGGGGGCAAGGGTGTAAATATAGAGAAATGAGGAGTTTTTGTGAAAAATTCCAAATTCTCTATATAATAGTGAATTGAGCATGAGCCCCCACAAGCCAAGAGCTATAAAATTCGTCCCTACCTCTCTCCTTCACGTTTTCCCATGTTGGAGGCCGTCGAGAGTCGATGGGACTTCATCCGGGGCGAGTTTAAAGGTCCAATGCGAAGGAGAACCGGACTATGGAGGTGACTCATGTGGATACAACTAGAGGTCGCACACTTGAGTGGTTGAACAAGCATGAGAATGCTTGATCTTCTCCAATCTATAGGGATTGTTTGAATCCCACAAAGGTACATGTTTCAAAATCATTTCGAATATCGATTTTGGCGACGTCATTCCATTCCGATTGAGACCAAGACAATGATATATGAGGAAGCGGAAATTTTTCGCTGCGCCAATCTGATTGGACCAATTCCCAATAGTATTCATCATCATGGGTCTTATGATAGATAGTCGCCCTATCATTTACTCACCCTAGGTACTATCTAGAGAGTTTATGAGTTGGGAGGACGTTTGCCACTTATACTTGGGTGTACAACTGGTAGAAGGGGAAGAGATCCCACCATATGGTCAAAGTTCGTCTACATTACGGTTGCAGTGGTTGTATACCACATTTTGGCAGAGGGCGGGTGAGTTACCCACCGATGATAGTGAGGGGTCCCACACTGTATATGTATATCATACTAAGGCTCTTATGCTCATGTACATCGGCACACTCCTTCTATTGGATACCTCGGGAACAAAAGTTCATATGCAGTAAATTTTTTATGGAGGATCTTAAGGAGTGTGGGAGGTTGGCATGGGGTGTTGCGATACTAGCCTACTTATATCGCCAATTATGTGCCACTATGGCTATGAAATGCAACCGAATAGGTGGATGTCAACATTGGTTACAAGTACGTAAAATTAAATGTTATCAAATTTTTTGTTTACACAATCTATTATGTTAACTTCATCTTTACATAGATATAGTCATGGGAACATATCTATGTTGATTGACCTCATATGCCACTACACATCAGAGTTGGTGAAGAAAGGCGATTGTTTAAATATCAGTGAATTATGGACATATTCATATTGCAATTGATTTTTTTTCATCATTCGTATTAATGATTGTTCATAATATGTAATTTATACAGGTGGAATCCACAGCCGAATTGACCTTAACATAGATTTACACTTTTATTTTATAGAAATGAAGTTAAGATCGAGGAGGCTAGCTAGGTAGATTTAAATTATGTTTTTAATTACTTATTCCAATTTAACAGATAATGCATGAGTTGATAATTTTGCTTAATTTTTTGTGTGATATAGATTACATGAGATACACAACAAAATTTGGAATCTTTGCTCGATGTGTTGATAGAAAACACCCGACTTTGGCTAGCCTTAGTACTCCTCTTATATTGTTCGGTCATGGGGATCCGTACACCCGAACGTTGTCCTATCGGTCATTTATGATCTTCCACCATTTTTTGTAACCTCTGAGATTCTTCTCTTTTATTTTTAGTTTTGCCCGATCTATGGCATCGCATAGCACGCCCATCTAGTTCCTGTCATTTGAGTCTACTAACCTCAAGACAACTACCAGTGACTCAATAATTGCCAAATAGTAGGCAATCCTCTCCCAAAATCTCTTGCCAGTGATCTGCTTCTCAGATCTTACAAGAATATCAAGCTAATCCTCCTTGTTATGCAGGTGTTCCACCATATAATTATAGTACTCTTTAGACTGCGTGAAGTTAACCAGTGCATGTCTGTGCCGGTGTAAACTCTACAGTGCAATGAAGTTCGTGGTAAAACATGTAGGGCCGGGCTTCACAAGATCGTGACTTCCTGCGTGTGATCTCATAATATGTAGCAGACGAAGATGCGAATAAATAAATGAAGTGATCGTCTGCGCCTGCCTGACAAGGGTAGAGACACTCTTCTCCTTGTCTATATCCTCCAGTATGAGATCAATAGAATGTGTTGCACAAGGCACCCTGAACAGATGCTACCTCTTCTCCATCAACTTCTTCCCAGCCGCTTTATATGAGAGTTCGTTGTTAGTGACAACTTGATGCTTCTGTGATAGCTCGCATCTACTTTTTTGAGATCGTACGGTTACATGGGCTGCCTAAGATGATTGTCTCTAATCGTGATGTCCGATTCACTAGCTACTTTTGGAAGACCCTTTGGCATCTCTTATCAACCAAACTTAAATTCTCTACAACTTACCATCCCCAGACAATTGGCCAGACGGAGGTCGTCAATAGGAGTCTTGGTGACCTCCTCGTTACCTAATTAGTGACTATGTCCGCACATGGGACCTCATCTTATCATTAGCAGAGTTTGTATATAATGATTCGGTCAATAGGTCCACTGGTTTGAGTCCATTTGAGATAGTCACTGGTCAGAGACCTAGACGACCCATAGATCTCACCCCTCTGCCTCTAGCTTCTCGTGTGTTAGCCTCTGTTGAGTCCCTAGTTAAGCACATTCGGAGTCTGCATGGTCACATTAGGCACCAAATAGAGGTCAGCAACAAGTAGTATAAGCGATACGCCGATTCGCACCGACAAGCTCAGGAGTTCCAGGTTGGTGACTACGTCATGGTCAGGTTTAGACCTGAATGATTCCCATCTAAAGTCGTCAAGAAGCTCCGAGCCTGAGGAGCCGATCCTTTCCGAGTGGTAGAGCGAATTGAGGCCAATGTTTATGTTGTGGATTTGCCTACCGAGTACGAGACTAGCTCGACTTTTAATGTTTCTAATCTAGTAGCTTACCGAGACACGACAGCGATCCTAGGTGAGATTACGGACCACCATCCCCCTCCTTCGAGTGACCCCAGCCATGAACATCTACCTCCGCCCCTGCACCTTCACGGCATAAACAAATTGAGTGTATAATGGATGAGAAGGTTGTGACGACACGAGCAACAGTGTACCAACGCTTCCTTGTATGTTGGAGAGGCCGACCGTCCTCAGAGGACACTTGGTTGACCCAAGCAAAGTTGCAATGGTGGGACCTCGACCTGCTGGAGCACTACCTAGAGTGGTATGGACCCTTACTCGATAGGGTCGAGTTCTTCCGTGCTCAGGAGGATTGGCGAGGACACTCGTGCATGCGCCCGGTTCGATATAGGCTTTGTTTACCGGCGACGTTGACGTCCAATCTCGTCATTGTGGATAGGTGATGAGTGAGAGTATTATTTTATTATTATTGATTAGCTTACGAATATTTATGGATATTTTAAAGGATTTATTCTGAATAGGATTGGGTATATAAGAATATAGTCGAGTTTGTTTTTTGGTTTAGTTGTTATTTTGTTTGGGTCTATACAAGGTCCTCCACTGTGTAAATATTCAACTTAATGATGAAAAATGAATTGAATGCTCGATTCTCTCTTTGCATCCCCAATACCTCCCACGACACCCTCCTTTAATCCCCCGTAGAAACGGGTCTTCACCTCCCATTTAGATGGCTCCCCTTCCCTGCTTTCACCTCCTGTAGAGATGGGTTCCCTTCCCCTTCCACGTCGACTTCCTGTTCACATCTCACCGTCACTAGGTCATCGTCATCATGCGAACCTCCTAGCATGCAAACGTGTTCGCCCCAACTTTCGACGGCCCCTGCGCACCCGTAACCTCCTGCAGCCTTTGGCGGCCCAGCGGATCCACTACAAGAAATTCGCGTTTTACCTACCCAAAAAAATCGTAGGTATAAGCCATTTTCCCGTAGGTAATGTCCTTTACCTACGGACCTACCTACGGGAACATTCGTAGGGCTAGTACATGTAGGTAAATATATTACCTACGGACGAATTCGTAGGTATAGTACAGGTACTATACCTACGGGTGAGCATACACCCGTGGGTATAAGTCATACTATACCTATGGAACCGTTCGTAGGTAAACAATTACCTACATGTACTAGCCCTACGCGACCAATCCGTAGGTAGATCCGTAGGTAATGGTTTTACCTACGGGAAAATGGCTTATACCTATGATTTTTTTGGGTAGGTAACCTACGCAAATGTGGTCTATACCTACAGCCCATCTTCTTTTTACCTACGTAGTAAAATCCGTAGGTAAATGTTACATAACTAAAACCTGATATCAATCCAGTCGACCTGAATACATTTCACTCATTGAAACTAAATACATTCCACCTATTCAATGCAAACACAATTCACACAAAAAACACAGAACCTTCAAAAGACGTCATCACTCAAATCTAATCCAAATTTTGACAACATTTCACAAACAAAATAAACATGAAAAAATTATGCTCATTACAAACAAAACATGATAAAAAAACTTCACAATAAAACATTCCTATATACACCATTCAGTTTGCTCATATATTGAAAACAATATATGAAAATGGAGAAGTCCAAAGAAGTGTACTTGCCTGAACTAATGAAAGCAGTTTGCTTTCTTCACATCCAAAACCAGCGCCCAACAAAATTTGCAACCCAATGAAACAATCCTCCTCCTACACACAACAATTAACATGTTAGTTCCATTTAATCTTCATTACAACACCCAATGAAAGCAAAAGAAAACATAACCACCGAGGGTGAAGAACTCAAATTAGAATTTATGTTGCACTTGTCATAGACTAATATTTTAAATCATAAAAATTAAGTTGAAAACATAAGCACGTGCAGAAAACATGTACACCTATACATAACATAAACTTTACAAAGTTATTACCATTAAGTAACTTGGAGGAGGGTAGCTTTGGGTTTCAGTTTCCATGTTCTGCTACCAGAATTGGGCATTGAATTGATAAGACCATTCTGAAGGTTAAAAAAAATACAGGGACTCTCCTTTCTGTAAAAATATTAAAAGTTATGAAATTCCACAGAAAGTTCAGAAGCCATGTTAATCTCCTTTCTTACCTCGAACTGGGAAAAAAATAAGGGCAACTTGAAGACAACATGCATATTGAATTTCGCAAATAGATGCCACCACAAACCACACAAAAAATCTGTATATTGATCACATGCACTTTCACACCTGACAAAAAAATATTCTCACATTCACAACCATATATGGGTGTAAATTTTCGACTTATGGTGTAGATTTGAGAGGAATATGCAAGCATGGATTTTTGATGCTCCTCCTTATCTTGCTCTAACGGAGAGCCTGGTATGATTGATCCCACAAAAAATCTATCATACCAGATCATATGATAAGCACAAATTAAATGGGAGACAAGGTAATAAGTTAGATTAATATCTCTAATATGTCAGAATAACAAGAAATTTAGATTTGCTCTCATTCTTATCATTTTTTAGCAATAAATGATACATTTAGAATGAAAGAAGAGAGATAGGCTCATAAAGTTGAAGAACATTACCTCAAAAATGATGTATTATGCTGTAAAAGTTCCACATTTATGTACACCTGACAAGTCTTGAAGAAAAGCTTTGGAAAAGTACATTAACAAGCAAAATTTACAAAGAAATAAGTACCTCGCAGATTTGAGTTTGAATATGTCAGCTTCCAATCTAGTTGGTATGCAACTTGAATCTTGATGATAAGATAAAATTAAGTTACCACATAATTATAGTTTTCTTTAGGATTCAAAAGGAGAAACACTATGCTCCAACAAACAAAGAACATATCTGCAAAACAACATGCAGACTCAATTTCGCAAACAGATGCCACCACTAACCACACAAAAAAATCTAATGTAATAAAACTTACTCATGAAACATTCATACATATGTTATGTACACCATTCACAACCATCCTATATGTAGACCATCCTCAAATCCGAGTAATACAACAACCAAATCCGATTTAAAAAAACAAATTCATAAACAAAGTACACATCACAAAGTTGAAATATGTAAAATATGAACATGAAACCATAACAATCATGTACATCCACCAGAAGTTACGACTTTGAAATATCACCACAAACATAACATGGCCTTCAAAACCACCACCATAACATGGTGGCATCTGTTTGCGAAATTGAGTCTGCATGTTATTTTGCAGACATGTTCTTTGTTTGTTGGAGCATAGTGTTTCTCCTTTTGAAAGAAAACTGTAATTATGTGGTAACTTAATTTTATCTTATCAATTTTATTTTATCTTATCATTTTATTTTATCTTAATTTTGGAAAGGGCTGAAGGGCCCCAACATATATATATGAGATGCTGCTGGAGTGTGTGAACATTTTCTAGTCCACAACTAGGTCATATCATCTCTCTCTGTCATGACCCGGAATTTAAATAACATAACCTCAAAATATGCAGCGGAAATACATAACGTCGTGACAGTGGGATAAAACCCAATACTTAAATTCCATAACCCAAACTTAAACAATTATATTCATAAGATCCATCAAAACAAGAGAATAGAACCATACTACTAAGTCTAACACACTCTTGCTCAAAAGCAACCAAGACCATCTACATAAGTAGAGAATACCAATAATCTCCAAGTGCAAATGACTCTGAATTTCTTTGGTTTCACCTGAACTTCATCTTCAAGCTTCTAAATCTTCAAAACCTGCAGAAAAATTTAACCCACAACGGGGTGAGTCCGGAGACTCCGTAGGATTTACACCCTTTTCTTGCCAATCGGATAAGTAACATATAATCAAGCAATGATAGATAACATATCTAGATTGAGATGTAATATAAATGAGAATAACATGTCTTCTATATTTATCCATAACCCATAACCAAATCATGATTATCTATTAAGGAAAAAGATTATGCCAATGCTACTCAATTCTAGACCAATGCACACAAGACCATACAAGCTAAACAAATATCATCTAAATGACATCAAAACTTGACTTAACATGACCAAATTAAAACAGACAAATCTGATTTTTCTAACATGACATGGTTTAACATCCATACATGACACACAAGTAACATATTTCATATTCTTTCCAAAACACATAGCCAAAGAGCAAGGAATTGGTCGTCTTGCTTCACATGTACAAATACTTTCACCAGCTCTAATATATATAGCAGTAACATATAATAAGCTAGCCCAAAGTGCACCTAGGCAGTGGTGACACTAAGGGAAAACCACGGTAATCCGGGATCTGTGGGAGGGCCGGATTCATTTAAGTTACCCGCTGCCCACGGGGCAATTTACTAACATAGGCTGGTGAAGCCTCAATAGCACGTCATGTCAAGAGTTCATAACATAATTTCAAATCATGACATACTTGACCATACCATGCATGCGTGACATAACCATCCAATTTCATAGCCCTTCATGCAAGACATATGATAACCCGACATAATTGAACTTGTTCTGAATGACAACTTGTACTAATCATGACCAAATTGACATGACTAACTATGCATAGCATAGCCCATGATCTGAAACCAAATTAAACATATTTTGCCATAACTATTCAAGACTTGTACTAATCGACTTGATTGACATATTCTAAATCAATTATATACCATACCTAACCATATGAACATAATCATATCATGCATGACATATTACATAATCTGAAACCAAACTAACCAAAATTTACTTGATTTACATACATGAAATGACAAATCGAACTAGACATACTTAATTACATATACAAGACAATTAACTTAAATCAAGCTTGGCATAATTAAACAAATTAAATTCTGATGTAATCAGCCCTAATCTGATTTAAACATGTTCCAAAAAGTGAAATTTGATGACTTATGATTTCTCCAAACCTCCACTTAGCTATATTTCAATTCTAGGTCCATTCTAGCACGTAATCATATACATAAATAACATATGGTCAAATCTCATGAAAAATATTTCTACCCATCCAGAATCATGCCAAACATGCTTCATAATATTCAAAATATCATTTTCAAGGTTCTGGTTTCAAGGATTTTGATAAAAATCACTGATCTTGAGTCAAAAGTCTAAACTAGTCAAATCAAGGTCCATAAGTTAAATCATGCATATTCTCTAATCAAAATGGAGTCAAATACATAGAAAAGCTTGAGAAACCTACCTGGAAGCTTCTGTGAATTTTCCTTATTTTTATGGATTTTTCTACTATTTTTCTTGGCCTTAATCTAATATCCGGATTTAATAAATCCGAAAAATCAGAATTTCCTGAACCGGCGTCGAACCGGGCGGTTCGACCGGCTGAACCGGGCGGTTCGGAGGTGCTGGACCGTGGCTGGACCGGCGGCTGGACCGGGCGTTGGGCCGGCTCGACCGGCGGCTCACGGCCGCGGTTTGCAGGCGGCGCCGGCGACGGCGGTGGCGATGCTCGCGACGGCGGAGGCGGCGCTCGCGACGGCGGAGGTGGCCGGCGGCACTCGACGGCGACGGCGATGGGCGGGGGAGGGGCTGGTCACGACGGCGACGGTGAGAGGAAGGCGACGGCCGGCGATGGCGACGGCGAGAGGCTCTCTCGCGGCGGTTCCGGCCGGAACAGGGGAGGTGACGGCGGCAGCTTCCGGTGATGGCCACGGGCGGCGCGGGAAGGGTTGGACGGTGACGCTCTCGCCGGCAAGGGAGGCGCTGGAGGGAGGAGATGGCGACGAGGTGAGGGGCCGGAGGCGGTGACGGCAAGGGGGAGGCTCGGTGGCGTTGGGTTCCGGCGGCGACGGCGCTCGCGACCGGCGACGGAGGAGGAGGAGGAGGACTCGCGGTGGAGAGACGGCACAAGCGAGAGAGAGAGAGAGAGAGAGAGAGAGAGAGCGAGAGAGAGCGAGAGAGATCCAGCCGGGGGGGGTCGTAACCGGCGAGGGGGGGCGCGCGCCGGCGTTACGGCGGGGACGACGGTGAGGAATCCGGAACGGGGAGGGAAAGGGGGGGGGCGGTTACCAAAATAAATATTTAATTAATTTTTTTTAAAAGCCAGGTATTACACTCTCCCTTTGGAATAATTGACATTCTGCAGGATTATGACATCAGCAAACCTAGGGCATTCCTACAAGTCCGTTCAGGTTGACCCAGCTTCTATTTCTGCTGTGGACCCAAAGCTCAACTCGAAGAGATTCCGTGATTTCATAAGAAGAGTCTTTGTTGAAGTTAGATGATGCTTGTGAAGGAGAGAGATCATAAGAGGAGAAACACGAACAACAGACCCATTTGGGTGATGAGCAAATGCCCAAAAAAGGACCATCAAAAGAAAGGTGGGGCTTCTCTCTTTGATGACTGACGGATGATAAGCGATGCGCTTGTGCAGTCGAATCTGGGCAGCTCTTCCAGGTGATTTGGGACTTCTCAGTACTGGCGAATGTCTGATAAGCAGCATGAATGCTGCAGCCATGGATGAAAGTTTCCAGTCAAGGAGAATTTTCGAAGCTCAGCAGTTAATTATTAATTTAAATTGTGCCTTGGATCATTGAGGATGCTTTTCTCCGGGTAGATGATTAAACATATTTACTTCATGTTGTCTCTTGGTTCATTCCTTTCTTGTTATTTGAAATGGGTTGTGCTCCATTCTCGCAAACCAGTATTGTATCATGTGTCGATATGGCTATTGTTCTTCTTTAGATATTGATAGTTCTTAATCAAATGCAGACTTATCACGTTAATTGGGGACGAGTCAAATTTTACATTGTTGGTTGCCTGCCGCAAAAGTCCATGGATGTTGTGGTGCCTTTTTTTATTTGAAAATGTTGCTACACTGGCACATCTTCAAATTGTACAACCCTTTGTTTTTGTATTAAAAGCACCAATGACATACATTTTAAAATTTGAATTAGAGAATACATAAATATTTTGTTTATCTTATATGTTGTGTTCTAAATTTTCTTGCTAGATAAGAATGTGGTTGATGAATCTACTATATGCATTAAATTGTATGTTATTTTGTTGAAAAAATTGTCAGCCAAAATTATAATTTTGTAGAACAATCCCAATGAAAGGTTGCATATGATTTGCACATAATTGATTGTATTTAAAATCAATATTTGATTGTTTTATTATTTAAGTGAATGATTTAAATTGTTTATCAAACAACATAAATCACTTATGTCATAATAAAATTAAGTACTTTTTTATCACTCATTCAAAGATTAGACATAAAATTAAGAGTTAAGATTTTCATATTAAACCTAATCAAACACCAACTTGATAATATCTACCTTCAGAACTTAACAAGTTAGTTGCCTTCATTGAGGCGATCATGGTTTATAAGGTGTTTACGCACTGTAACTAATCAATTACATAAATGGTTGATTTTAGAATCCCACATTGATTTTAATTTTTCTCGTTGCTACACCATCGTTCAACTTTCCATACGCATTATGTTTGGTGCATTGTATCTATTGCACTTGTGACTACCTAGTTGTTTGTACCAAATAATATTTATCCCAACCAATGATTGAGAGCTACATCACTACTTGAGATAAATACCCTCTAACCTAGATACAAATAAATGAGGTCTATAAATCACATTGTATTTGATACATATTGTATTCATTGCATGGGCCTCACCTGTTTGTATTTCTCATGAGATGAAAACCATGCTCTCTCTTGCATTAAAGTATTCCCTCCATGGAGACTAGGATTCCCTCGAACCTTGCAATCGGTGAACACCCATATGAAGATAAAATAGCCTATAGTTGGACAGGAGTGAGCTAAATCTATTACTTCGTAACAAGATCAAAAGGTGGCACGGCTCCCAAATGATGAATGCAAACTCGATGACATCACCAAGAACACCGAAAACAAAACAACTGATTGTTCAACCAGGAAGCAAACTGCCACGAACATGATCCTCTCCTCAATGGAAAGTTATTCTTGTCCTTGCCCTGTTCATGTATTCACCCCGAAGACAAATCCGTTATTGAATGTGTAATGATCAGGATATTTTATTTAATTAAAAATAGTTATTATATTTATTAAGAGATTAATTATATTTATTGAGTGTTAATCTCTTTCCCTATCTTCTTTCTCTCCTCCATTTCCTTATTATCTTTCCCTTCTATTTTTTTTATTATTATTCCCTCTCCGTACCCTAACCTTCCTCTGGAACCGTCGCTTCTCCTTCAACCTCATCGTGTCCGCGACTTTCTCCCTCACGGTCGTTCCTTTTCCCCCATCAGCCGTAGCGCCGTTCACCCTCGTGGCCGCCTTGGTCCCTGGCCTCGTCGTCGCCCCGAGCTGCCTCCTCTTCGTCCCTGTCGCGCAGCCTTACGCGCCGTCCGGACGCCTGCGGCCAACGCCGCCCTCTGACCCGGCCCATGCCGCCTCCCTCTATGCGACCTGCTGCCGCCTTCTGCCGTGCCCGCCTCCCACTAGGTCGCTGCCGCTTGTCTGTCTCGCGGTCGCCGCTGCTCTCGACCGCTCACCCCCTCCGGTTGACCTACTCCCCGTTCGCGTGGCCCGCGCGTTGATGCCGCCGCGTTGTCACCGTCGCCGTCGCCATCGCCATCACCGCGCCTTCCACGGCCACCTCCCAGCCATCCCGCCACTCACCCAGTTGCCTGCCGTCTCAGCCCCTCCGTCTAGCGCCACTGCCTCTCCCTGCCGCGCTGACCCCGCGTGTTAATGTGAGCCCGCGGCCCCACCACGCCCTCTAGGCGACGTCACCCGCAACGTCCCCGCCGCCTTCCCACGCTCTCCGCCCCCCCTCGTTGACTCTCTACATGGTCGCCGCCAGCCGCATGCCCGCCAACCCCCCCTCGGTCGCGCTGCCAAACGCCGCCCGCGACTTGCGTTGCCGAGCGCTACCCGCGGCCGCTAGTCGCCACCCGGCCACCAGCCTCAACTGCGGTGGCTGCTCGCCCAGCCACCTCCCCGCGCGGCGTTGACCACCGTCACCCTCTCCCTCAACCGTCTGCCCGCGACAGTCGTCGCCACCCTACTGCGTCAGCCCTCGCGCGCCGTGCGCCACCGCCGGTATACCCCCCGCTCCGTGGCTCTCTCTCTCCTCTCTCATATCATATCATCCTCTCTCTTAATCTCTCTATTTTATTTTCTTTTCCCCCTTTCAGCAGATTGTCGAACTACCACCTGGCTCAGTTTTTCATCACAGTTGTGATTGCAGCATACTCATCACTTGGTTCACTTTTCTTGAAATTTCATGTGCCATTCGTCGTCACCGTTAAAGTAGGCATCTCGGCTATTCTTAGCACCTTTATATGATCGATTAAACCGTAAAAACATGTTTAGATGACCATGATTAGAATGATATAATTAGTGGGTTATTTTTGGAATATTGGCATGTTTAGATAGAGTTAAATTAGCTTGTTTAACCATGCATGTTTAGGTTGATTTAATTATCCATGTATGTTAATCAGCATGTTAGGTTTTCTTATGATTAAGTTTAGTTAGCTTAGCATGTTTACATTGCGGTGATCTTTAATATATATATTCTAATTTATTAAAAAGCCGATGTAAGGTTTAAACATAGTGATGTTAGAGTTTAGTTTAGTTTCGAGTATGCAATAGGTAGTAATGTCTACCAAAGTATGTGATTGATATGTTTAGGTTGTATCTTGCATGATCCTATTTATATGCATCTTATGATTGAATGGTTTTGGTTTGTGCTAGATTGTGGTGTGGTATGCAAATATCGGGTGCATAGAACCATGGGTGTCCTTCTATGCATTTCATTTTTGGATTGCCAATTTAATGTTCATGGTTACTGTCTGAGTTATTTATATGTTTGCATTGTGTGAGATGTGGTTAATGCAGTGAGCTGCATTCTGATTGAAGTTTACTTCATCAGACTATGTTAGTGGCCCATGGGCAGCGGACATTAGTTGAATTCGGAGCATCCTTCGATCCCGGATACTGCGGTTTATCCTAAGTACTCCCCTGCCTAGGGGTACTATGGGATTTAGTTACCATATGTTACTTCCTACTATATGATAAATCTGGTGCTAGTTTTGTGACATGGCTACATTGTCCAAATAGAGCATGATATTTACTCAGACAAGTGTTTAGTTATGTATTTTGGCATGGATATTTGTGGTCCAGTTGTGTCTTTTGCATTATGATAGGTTGATGTGATGTATGCATACCCAATTTAGTTAAATGTGCTGGTTATGTTGATTTTAGTGCATAAGAATCATGTTAGCCTATGAGGTAGTAGAAAGGCATTGTAATCATTCTAATTGAAGATATATAATTAACTTAAACTCTATGTATTATAATCTGATTTGTTAGGCTTATTATCTATAATATCAATAGAGAATCATTATTATAGTAAGGGTAGTTCGGGTGTAAATCCTACTGAGTCAAGTGTGACTCACCCCTTCCATTGTTAATATTTTTAGGATTGCAAGTTTAGCGTAGCAGAAGCGTAGTGGTATTTTGGAATTCAAGAAGCTAGTGGATTACTCATTCAATGCTGGTATTTAATTTGTTTAGATAGGTGTTTGTTTATGGTGTTAATAGGTTGCAAAGTTTGGAATTGTGATTTTGTATTGTGATTTTGGTCTTATTTGGTTCCAAACCGATATTCTTTCCCGTTACGTCGCTGGATTATCTTCCGCTGTGCATGTTAAAAATCCGGGCCGTGACATTCATAAAACTCGACTTTCATAAAACTTGACTTCAAACAAAATATAAAAAAGTACAGTTCGTAAGACTACACTTTTTAAACACATCCATCTCATACAATTAAGTTCTTCAAATCGGACGATACAACATATACAAGTGCATACACCCATATACAACTTTATACAAACTTGTAAACGTCAAATGGATTCAAATCCATTTAAAACAACTCCATTCAACATAACCAATTAACTCTTTCAAGCACATCCAAATTCCAAAACTATCAATTACATCCCATACAATTCATCTACTCAAATCAAATGATACAACTTTATATAAATATACAATTCATACATCCCATACAAATATACAACTTCATACAAGCTTGTAAATCTCAAATGGAATCAAATCCATGTAAAATAACTTCATTCAAAATAACTCTATTCAATACAACCAATCAACACTTTATAACATAAAAA
The DNA here is from genome assembly GCA_036172225.1 of Cryptocoryne crispatula var. balansae. Taxonomy (NCBI): domain Eukaryota; kingdom Viridiplantae; phylum Streptophyta; class Magnoliopsida; order Alismatales; family Araceae; genus Cryptocoryne; species Cryptocoryne crispatula. The sequence continues at coordinate 17,601,574 of CM069925.1, read as the reverse complement.
ACATAGAATTCATAAAACTTTGCATCACTTTACATACAAAAATTCATATAAAATACAACTTCATCCATTCACACATATGGACATACAACTTTATTTAAAACTTAAGATCTCCAAATGACAAGAAATCATACAAAATCACTCCATGCATTCCATACCACAAATAACACACTATATTGCATGTATACATTAGAAGTCAACCACACTACGTCGCATACACACATTCATACGAGATATTTGAATTAACTCATGCATTTTTGATATGAAAATTTAAGTTATAACATAGACAACCATATTCATAACTGAAAACTATATACAACTATATCCATAAAAACATACATCACCCTCCCCTTCTTCTCCTCGGATGAAGCCTACTTTGAACAAGCCGCCCTTCCTCTTCTTCGAGAGGTGATAATTCTAACCTACTTGGCTGAACATCGGCTACTACATTTTCGCCATGTCGACTCGGCCGCATCGGTGTCGATGGAGTGGGATTGTCAATCACATCATGTTCTTGATACACATAGTCGGCGTCCATCGGAGTGATCATCGAGGGATCACACGATCTTCTCTGCATATAGGTAGACGGTCTCGCCCCCGTAGATGGTTCCGCACTTGAAGGTCCAGCACCTTTCTGTCCACTCCAACCGAAAGGGGGTTGTAGCCGGCGTTCGGATGAAAAGTGAACTCAAATGATGACATCGTAATATGGAGCTTCTCGTGCATATGTCATTACAAATTCAAGATGTATTTTATGATCAGTATGTAGCAAAAAACAAGGTTATATGAACAAACAAATCAATATTTTTTTTCAAAACAAAAAAAAGTTTTTAAGTTGTAACAAAATAACATAGTCTTACCATTTCTCGCTCCACATGACCCCTCAGATAATATTACTCAGGAGATTCGAGTTTCTTGAACAAGATACATGACAGTTCGTTCCGTATACCATTGTTCGTATTACTGAGTTTGTGAAATTATATCAATCTTCTCCTCAAGAGGTTGATAAACAAATTCTTCTCGACGATCCCACCAATTAATATAATACACATATACTTGTATCCAATCGGCACCCCAATGACCACGTCCATCTTTATGTCCATATTGCTTGTTGACCAAACCAGGCCGAACCAGCCTTGAACCGGCTCGAACCGCTATGAACCGATCGAACCAGTTGCTGAACTGATGACCTAGGTGGTTTGTCGGCCGGCCCAATCGACTAGAACGAACCAACGTCGGCTAGCTCAACTTAACCCCCCCGGGGGGTCGTGGCTGCCAAAGATTCACCCCCCAGGGTAGTGTCATGGACAGTGGCCAGGTGCGGCATACCCCATTGGGTGGGAGCTTCTGGTCTCGGGGGGCAGTGTCTTCGTGGTGCCTTCACACGGGAGAAGGAGAAGCTGGAGGGCATCACCCTCATGGCCTTAGTCGAAGGGCCTCACCGACACCGAAGGGAGAGGCCAGAGGGGCCACCGTCGTTGCGGGAGGAGGGCCATAGGGCCTACTCAAGTTGTCGTCATCGCTGTAGTGGGAGGAAGACCGGCAAAGTCCTTGGAGCTGGCGCATCTTCTCCAACACTCCTCCACCTTGCCTTGCTCCTTCCTCTTCTTCTTCGTCGAGTTTGGCGGAAGGGAGTAGCAGACGGGGGAAGGGGAACAGAAACAACAACGAAAGGGGTGTTACAAAGAGCCTACGGTGGGCCGAAAGGGGCAAGGGGAAGAGGGAGGCAGTGTGGGATGCTGTCGGGATGGGGAAAGGGGATGTTTAGGGTAGGGGTGAGTGTGGCCACGAGAGGGCACCAAAGGGGGGGGAGCTCATGGGTCTTCCAGCAAGGGAGTGTTTTGTAGGGGTGTGAGGAGGATGTGGAGTGGGACAAAAGATCCAAACAGACTCGAGGGAGGGTCAACGGCAGGAGCCGAAATTTGTCAGAGGTGAGCGAAAAACCGAACAGGGAGGAGGAAGGGATGTTGGACCTAGATTTGGAGGTGGAGAAGGAGCACTAGAAGAGGGAGGGGAGGACCAGGAGCGCCCGGGGGTGAGAAGGCAACGTTGATGTTGGGGGGAGGGCAGAGCGAGAGTGAGAGAAGGAGGGGATGAGAGAGGACGGGAAAAACCCTTTCTTTCTTCTTCAATCATCCATCATTCTTTTCTATTGACATTGAGACTATATATAGAGCTTGGGCATGTTACAAAATCGGCTCCTAAAAAATCTAATTACATATATGTTCTCTAAATGACTAAAATGAAAAGGACTAAATGGACTCTAAATATCAAAAGAAAATATATAAAGTAAAATAAAACTAAACTACCAAATACAAGAAATAGATGTGCGGTCTCCTCCAGACCCGAACCACATCGTCTCCAAATAGTTGGTTGATATGGTCCGTACCGATCTCTATCAGAAATGCTCTCTCTCTCTATCTCTCTCTCTATATATAAATATGTGTGTATATATTATATACCTTGTACCTTGGCCTCTTAAATGAAGGTGAACACAAGTCTTCTTGTTCTTATGTGACCGGCCATAAAGGGGGTTTGAATTTGGAGAAGGGAAGGGGAGATAAAAGCCAAATCTAGAAGGTCTATAAAGGAGTGGGCATTGTTTCTCCTCCAGATGATGAAGATTACAATTATGAGGTCAAACTTTGCTTGAACAACCCCTCTTGTATATCCTCTTCCACTATCTGCCTCTCTTTTTTTTGTCTTCCTGGCCCAGAAAATGTCCCTGGGATTTTGGGTTAGAACATTAAAATGTTTGGATGTGTATGATAGATGATTCCAATCTGATTCTAGACAAGAAGCACCTCTGCACCAAAAGAAAAAAAACAAATATGTAAGATTCCATAATAGATAAATAATAACAACCTCCAGTGCAACTAACTGTGCTTGTTTAATACTACTCTACATATGGTAGTTTCCTTTTTATTTCAAGTATCTGTATTAAGACAATCAAAACAGATATGCAATCTTCACAGAATCCTCTCTGTGATATATTTAATCTACGATTCATAAAACAAGTTATCTGTTTATATCTGAAACATGTACAGGTAAAAGTCAAATTTTAGAAGAAAAAAATGACTTAGTCCCGTCCTGTAACATTGGAAGACACTTTTTTCACTGCCAATTTTCGATTCGGTATTGGTTTGTAGCCTTTTCAGATCTGTCTATACCTGTCTATACTTATGTTAAAAGCTATAGCTAGGTCAAATGAAGGAACTGACTTGAGCAGTCTTCTCAGACAGTCTTCTTAGAAATTCTTCTCAGCTGGGTCACAACTTATGTTAAAAGCTAATACTTGGTATTGGTTTGCAGCCTTCTCAGACAGTCTTCATTGTACCTGACTTGAGCACTCCCAATTCTTCGGAGAGGGAGAGAGAGAATAGGATAATGGTCAAGGTTCATACTCAGACTTTGTCTAACAACTTGTTAGTTAATAAATACACAATCAATCAAATAGTTAATAAATTATTTAATTGCTGTGCATGCCTATGAATTCTGCCAAATAAAATGTTTTCTAGAAAACTTACTCCATGAACTGCTGAAACAAGTCAGAATCCAACTTCTGTAGTGCCTTTGGCATATCGTATATGTCATCAATGTGCTTTATCTTCTTGGGTTGTGATGGGTTGGATGAGTTACCTGGACCCCACAAACCTTTTTCCTTTAACTCCTTAGAGGTTCCACCGTCTGATTTAAAAGACAAAGCCTCCTTAACCTTCTTTCCCCTGTTTGCATAAAACACATCAATTAAATTTCAGTAATTGATAAAAGAAAAATTATAAATGACAAGGGAGCACATAAATAGGACAGTATAAATGAAATGATCATACAAAGGCAACTTACATCACACTTCGATGGCATCTACATCTAACCTACGAACAAGCATTTCATCCAAATCATTGTCATCGAGATTTATTGTTGTTTTCTAATGAGGTGTGGCTTGTATGTCTAGGAATTCAACACATTCCTTAAAATGATCATTTGTTAAGCTGTAAAAATCACGTGGGACAGTCTTACGAACAACAAACCAAGCAGCATTCTTTGGGTCCTCTACATACCAAACTTGTTCTGCCTGTGATGCCAAGATAAATGGCTTATTTGTTCTTAACTTACATGCTAGATTCACCAGAACAAGAGGTCCATCATGTTTCACCCCTCGATGCACATCTACCCAATCACACTTAAGCAACACTATCCTCATATGACCATAGTAGTCAATTTCGAAAATTTCATCCACCACACCATAGTAGGTAACATTTTCCTCCATGTTACATGACTTTAAAGGTCCACTTGCAGTCAATACAACGCCGGAGTTTTGAGTAACTCGTTGTTGTTCAACCTTTCTTGTGTGAAATCTAAATCCATTAACTATACATGATTCATACTTCTTAACCACATCAAGCGGTAGATCTTTAACCCAATAAAGATAAGATGACATGTCTCTTATAGCTTAAGCACCTAATGAAAACAAAGAAATTGTATGCATGTTACAAAAATATCACCACATCCTACCACAAACATAATAACATACAAACATAATAATTACCTTTGCTTTTAGCCATTGTCTGAATTTAGATGTATGAATATGCTCAACCTCGCTTTCATTCAACTCAGGGTACGTCTCTCTAAGTTCAGTGACATGATCCCTAAATTGAAGATGATTAGTTTGCATTTTCATATATGTTTGTTATAATCTAAAATTAAAAAATCAAATTTAAACTTACTTGGCGTACTGGATTAAAGCTGTACAATTGAATATGATGTAGTTATGTATTTGCAACAAATCATTTCTTTGGAGTCTTTTGTTCTTAAATGCTCCACATGGACGACAAGTCTCCATGAAAATTTCCCATCCTTCCTCTACCACCTTTGGACGATATTCCACTTGCCGTCGTGGTCTATTTAACCATGTCTCCACATCATCGTTTAAATATCGGGATGCAAATATCATTGTTTCAGACATAACATATCCTTCGGCAATTGACCCTTCAGGGTATGTCTGATTCCTCACATAAGATTTTAATTTGCCCAGGTACCTGAAGAGTTAGTACCAATAAACATTGATTTCAATCAATCGACAAAATAAAATGTATAAGTGAAGGTAATACCTCTCAAATGGGTACATCCATCTATACTGAACTGGTCCAGCAATCCTAGCCTCATCTGCTAAATGAATGATTAAATGAACCATTATATCAAAGAAACTTGGAGGAAATATCATCTCCAGATGACATAATGTCCTTGCAACATCTAAGTCTTGTTGGTAGAAGTCTTCAGCAGAAGCAACTTTTGAACAAATGTCTAAGAAAAATTCACAAATGTCACTTAGTGATGAAGAAATATTCTTGTTTGGGATTGCTCTAACAGCAATTGGAAGTAATTGTTGCATAATGACATGGTAGTCATGAGTCTTCAACCCCCATAATTTCTTATCTTTGTCGACAAATCGCTTTGCAATATTTGAGGAGTAGCCGTCAAGAACCTTAACAGATCGAAATAGGTTGAAGATAGTTTCCTTTTCTTTCTTACTACATGTGAATTGGGCAGGTGGTAGCACTATCCTACCAGGCCCAACTTCTTATGGGTGAAGAGATTCTCGAATGCACATCTTTTGTAAGTCTTGACGAGCTTTTAGCCCATCTTTATTCTTCCCTTCAATCGATAGAAGGGTGCCTACTATACTCTCGCACACATTCTTCTCAAAGTGCATCAAATCTAAATTGTGGCGAAGCAATAAAGATTTCCAATATGGTAACCTGAAGAAAATACTCATCTTCCTCCACCCTAGATACTTATTATCATCCTTCTTACTTTTTCTTTTCCTCTTTCCCTTCTTCTTTTCAAGACATTTTGCAACGTGTGAATTAAAATCATCTAGTTGTTGTATTATTTCCGATCCGTATAACGCCAATGGCTTGTCACCCCATTCTTCATGACCATCAAATTGTTTACTCATTTTTCGAAACTTATCTTTGTTTGCTAGCCATCTGCGATGACCCATGTAGCAAAACTTTCCACTATATTCTAGCCAACTTGAAGAGGTGTCCTTGTTACAATTAGGACAAGCTAATCGACCTTTTGTACTCCAACCTGACATGTATGCATATGCTGGAAAACCATTAATAGTCCACAATAACGCTGCACGTAGATGGAATTGCTCACATTTAGTTGCATCATATGTATCTACACCCTGCCAAAGATTCTCAAGTTCCTCTATGAGCGGTTGCAAGAAGACATCAATTTTGTTACCAGGACCTTTCGGCCCAGAAATTAGAAGACAAAGCAAAATATTTGTACTCTTCATACACTCCCAAGGTGGTAAGTTATAAGGAACAACTAACACCGGCCATGTACTGAGTGACACTCATGTTTCCATAAGGGTTAAACACATCACTCGCCAGTCCAAATCGTACATTCCGACATTCTAACCCAAAATCATCAATGGCATATAGTTGTTTCCAACAAGCCGAATCAGCTGGATGTCTTAGGATACCATCTTCTTCACGTTCCTCTTCATGCCATCTCATACCCACAGATGTTTTAGAGCATGTGAAGAGTCTCTTCAAACGTGGAATGAGTGGAAAATGACGAAGAACCTTTTGAGGTACCCTTTTCTTTTTTACCACACCACTTGACTTGTATAACTTCCATCGGGATTCTCCACATTTTGGACAATATTCAGACGTATCATGATCTTTCCAAAATAAGATACAATTGTTCGGACATACATGTATCTTTTTATAACCGTACCCTAGCTGGTCAAGTATTTTAAAATTGATATTGATAGGAACCATTAAGAGGTGTTTAGTTAATTATATCAATTTTAAAATTTGTAATACAAACAAAGCATATTATGTAATACAAGTGCCAACTTGTATTACTTTTGATATTGATACTCCAACATTTGAAAATATTAATATCAATATTGATATAGTATCAAAATTGAAACTCTAACTAAACAGGGCATGAGCTAGTGTAATAATGACAACAAGGGTTTTGAAGCAACAAAAGTCCTAGATAGTATTCAGGTCGGATCCTTTAGGATCTGAATTTAGATCTGATAAACATTATCCAAATCCAGTATCAGATCAAATGAAAAAAATAATTTTCCAGATCAGTATCTGAATCCAAATATATATTTTGGATTCAGGTCTGCCATTTATGCTGCTAAAGTGCTTGCCCTCCCAGCCTTCTCTTCCCCCATTTCTCACGCTCCTCTCCATCCCATTAGCTCCCTATCATCCTTAATTGTCTTTGGATTCCTTATTTCTTACTAGCTCAAGGGTGAGTATGAGTGGGGAAGGAAAGAATTTCCACCGAGATCCCACTATCCTTGTCATTGTGCTCTTCATCATGGCTGCATTGCTCGTTCTGGTCATTGCGTGCTCTGCTATGCTGGACAAACAGGTACCACCACGAGTGGTGGCAGATCGGGGCCAGTCCGGTGATCGAGTGGGAAGATGGCGCCGTAGAGCTCATGGACTGTGGAGCAGGGGCTGGTGGCTGTCTGCGCCCAGTGGACTACACTGGAGGAAAAGATTCAGACACTAGAGGGCTTCTCCTTGAGGTAGAGCCGCATAAGCTAGGGCACCGAACTTGAAAAATTGACTCAAATGTACCTCCATTGGTTTGTTCTGGAATCTGGAGAAGCCGAGAAGCCAATGTTGAATCAATGTCTAAATCGGGTTCACCTGAACCCAAACAACTTCAAATTATAACATAATGTTGACACCAAAATTTTCACAATAATTGAAGCTCGCCTCAGTCTTCATTCAATCAAAATATCCCAAGTTGATACCCTTGAGCAGTCAATGATTCGAGTACTTATTGAGCTAAGTTTCATTCAAAAAAAGAAAAGAAAAGAGAGGTGCCGTAGAGATGCTAATCTTGCCATAGAAGAATGGGGTTCGCGCTTGAACCTGTCCTATTCCAATGCTCACCCAGAATGGGAGAAGTAAGATGTGCGGGGAAGGGGAGCTGCCAGCAAAAAAAAAAAAAAAAAAGAAAGGAAAGAAAGAAAAAAAACAAAGGGAGGAAATAAATGAAATGTGAAAAAAAAACTATAGCAAGTTGGGAGTCTTACCGCAACTAGAGAACGAAGCCGGTGGCAGTTGGACAGTCCGAATCCGGGTAGGACTCTTCGAATAAAGCTTATTATAGGGAAGTCCGGTTGTTGCGGGAAGGCCAGTTCCCACACGGACTTGAATGCCGCCCCGAGTTCCTTCCGGAATAGAAAGACCGGACACCCTATAAGAAGAGGAGAGACATCATCGATCTAAAAAAGAGAGAGAAGAGAGGGAGAAGGCCGGAGAGGAGGAGAGTCAACCTTCTCCATCGTTCGCAAGCGCAGCCATCTCCTCCCTTGGCCTCCGATGTCGTAGCCATCAAGGGAAGCCCTTGCTGCCTTTGTTCGGGCCTCCTTCCTCTTCTGCAACTCCGGGCGGCATTGCCAACACCTCTCGTTGCCATTGTTAGGGTCGTTGAGGCCGTCTGTTGCCGTCGAGATCTCCAGAGGGGTATAAGATCACCGCCGGAATCGTCTTCATATCCCGAAGAAGCCAGCGAGCCCTCCCCTACTTCTGCAGGTTACCACGGTTGTTTCCAGGGTCGTTAGCCCCCTCTGGTATCATCGTTGGAGCCTTCCGCCTCCCCAGACCAGGTCAATGGAAGCTCCTCCAAGCCCGGCAGTCGCCGAACTCTCCTCCTCCGTCGCAGTAACCGTAGGAGAAGTCGAACGCTGAGTGGCGGGAAGCAGGGTTTATTTTTACCCAACTTATGTCCACGGTGGACATATGAACAGTGCGCGCACGTGTGAGCAGCCGGCTGTGTTCGAGGAGCCGCGGGCGTGTGGAGAACCGGCGGCCAGCCGCGTGAGGAGCCGCGGGGGAGAAGGTTGACCCACGGGTCAACATTCGTGTGGGGTCCACACAAAAAAATGTGAAAAAAAAGGGAGGGCCGCGCGGCCGTGTGAAGCAGCATGACGATGGGCCGCGGCCACGATGGGCTGCCGTGAAGCCCAGTAGCGCTGGAGGAAGAGTGCTCCAGCAAAAGGACTCAAATAAATTAAATTTTTTTAAACAAACAATCAACAAAAATTAAATAAAAATCTACATTTAATTCAACAAACTGAACTAGTTGGGGGATCGATTAACCATTCGCCCCTACGTCTCGGCTTAACCTAAAAGAAACCAAAATACGGACTAGTTGGGTGGTCGACTAACCATCCGCCCCTACGTCCATAAGGTAGACATACAAAGGTCTATAAAAGACCTCAATATCTTACCAACCAGCTATATGAGGCCGTGCATGGTCAACATGCCGCTAAGCCGATTATATGCTGACAAAAAAAAGAGAGAAGTGAACGATGCCCATAAGTTTATCAAGACTGGGTACATGCGACCTATGACAAATCCATCAAGAATTCAAAGGACCGAATTTCTGGTCAAGTTGTAAATCATGTCTCATATTGAAAGAGCAAGTAAAAAAAAGAAAAAAAATTCATGTTTGGTGCACATATTTTATGCTGAAAGGAGAGGACCGCTGCATGAAGTTTTGGAAGACAAGACAACAAAAAAAAATCTGAAAACAAAAATCTGAAACGTATATAAATCTGAAATTTGAATATGCAAATGTGCACAAAATCCAGAAATCTGTAAAATCCGAAAATCTGAAATCAGAACCAAAAAAGTCTAGAAACTGTCATTCATAAAAACCTGCAGCCGAGAAAAGAAAAAATCTGGAAATCTCTGAATATGAAATTGAAACATGCAGGATTTGAAAAATCTGAAATGTGTAAATCTGACATCCGGAGGTTTGAAATTTTGAAACATGAACTCCAAAAATCTGAAATCTGCAAAATCTGAACTTCACATTCAAAACAAAAATCTGAGAACGTGCAGAAATCTGGAGCAGGGGTTGATTAAAAATCTGAGAATTGAAGGTTTAAGATCTGAACATTCCAAATTCAAAAAAAACTGCAATTAACTCACTATAATCTGTCAAAGTCAAATCAATTCCTACCAAGTAAACTTAAATTAAATTTAACCAACAAACCGATTCGTTTTCCAAGACCAAACTTAAAGCCATATTTTTTCCTGGACCAAAATCAAATGGACAACCAATTTAAAATCTGAAACATAACTTGAAATTAAAATCTGCAGCTCCAAAGTTTTAAAAATCTGAATGTCACATCCGAAGATAAAAATCTGGAATTCAAGCAAACTTGTAAATCTGAGAAACCTGTAAACCCCAAAATCTGAAATCTAAGTCTTCACAAAATGCCTAAATCAAACAATTCCAAGCAACTCACAAATTCATAAGCGAACCAAATCCGTAAACAAGCCAAACTTTCCAAAACCAATTCTTAATAATGGAACTCAAACAAAGGTCATGAACCTGAAGTTGGTGAAATTTATCCTAATCAAATCCTGATCCAAACAGCATATTCCAATCAGAACTTAACATAAAAATTAACTCCGAATCATAAGCGAGGCAGATTTGCAAAATCTGAAATTCGGAGACACCAATCAAAATTCAATTCAAATCCAACTCTTGAATTAAACTCAAGTTAATTTCAATCAAACAAAACTAAACCAAACAAACTTCATTTCAAGCCAAATCTGACTTGAACAAATTTAAATTAATTTCACTCAATTCAAATCAATTTCTTAAATCAAACCTTAAAACAAATTAACTTTAACCAAACAAATCTAAAACAAACTGAAATTAAATCAATCCATAAACAAACTGTCTCAAATTCAGACCAAGTTTAAATCAACAAACAAATTCAAATTGAATCAGGCTTAAATCAATAAGCCAGGTCGCCGACCGGCCCGGAATCGACCCTGCCGGGCCGGCTGGTCACGCGACCCGGCTTCGGGTCGCGCGACCCGGCGACCCGGCCGACCGAGTCGCGCGCTGCTTTTTGGCCGCCGCTCCCCCACTAAGCTCTTAGTGGGGGGCTTAGTGGGGGGGGGGGGGGAAGTCCCCCCACTCACCCTCACCCATTTACAAAATTGCCCCCCCTGGGAGGGTTCAACTCACTCCAACTCCACACCAATCTCCTCTCCGGACCTGGTTGATCACTCTTTCGGTCTTCCTCTCCTACTGATCACTTTTTCGGTCTCCCCCCTTCTCACTGATCACTCTTTCAGTCATCACCGGTCAACGGCTCGTCCCTACCCTCAGTTCTCACCCCTCGCTCGGATAGTTTCCGCTCCACCTAGTGTCGTTCACACTCTTAAAGTATTATTTTTGACACTGTCAAAGCGGTGTCTTTGCCATTCTCAATTTTATTTCGTGTTATTTATTTTGTGGATTATTTTTCTAACATGTCTTCCCCAAGCCGTGAGACTTTCCGCTCCATCCGGAATGACCCAGCTTGGCTCCATTGCACGGTCGTGTCAATGGAGCAAAGGAAAGTAAAATGCAAGTATTGCGACAGTTCTATACGGTGGAACTTACCGGTTAAAGCATCATCTTGCCGGTATCAAGGGAGATGTTGCACCGTGCACACGGACTCCGCCCCGAGGTAAGAGTTTGAATTTAGACAAAGATCCTCAATCCTTAGAAAGATCCAAAGGAGCTTCAAAGAGGCATCGTGACACCGTGCGTACGAAGAAATTGCGGAACCCGCAAGACGTTCGCAACACATATACGGCACTGGACAAGAGAGACCAGAAAGAAGTGAATACCAAGAATTTGACGAAGGTATGTAATAATTAATATTTGAAATTTTACAAAAATATACGTATTTAACATAGCAAACAGATGACTTAGCAAGAGCCATGGAGGCAAGCCGTAGGTCATTCGCCGACGAAGATATGTATCGACGTACCGGGCGATTTATGAGTCAAGGTTCTGGCAGTGGGAGTGGACGTGGAAGTGAAAGCGGGAGATGATCAAATCCTGACCCTGAACAACATGTCCACGATCTCACCCGGGATGACGACCCGGCAGTTGGCCCTATAGATCCGGTCATCACACGACCGCGTCAAAGGCAAACCACCATCAACACAGCATTAAAGAACTTGAAATTGTGCAAGGAGAAGATCGGGCGGACAACTTCCAGATGGTTCTTTCATAGTAGTATACCAGCTAACGCTGCAAAGGGGCCTTACTATGAGTCCATGATTGACACAATAGCAGATGTTGGTCGGGGGGTGCCGGGACCAACTCCAAAGGAGATATACAACACATATCTTCCATTGGAGGTAGCTGACATTAGAGAATATGTCAAGACGTTCGAACGTATCTGGGACGAACGTGGATGCACACTGATGACCGATGGTTGGATAGGTTAGTCCTTTTGAGCATAACATTGTGATACAAATCTTTATGAATTTTAAGTTTAGATATAACATTTTGTCCTCTTAATAGGTATTACCAGGAAGACAATGATCAACTTTCTCGTTTCTTGTCAGTTTGGGACCGTCTTTTGGAAGTCGGTGGATGCATCTGGACAGGTAAAAAATGCAACTTACTTGTTTGATTTAATTGATGGTATTATCGAGGAGATTGGTGAGGATCGAGTTGTCCAAGTGGTGACGAACAACGCAGCTGCCTACAAAGCTGCCGGCCAAATGTTGATGGCCAAGAGACAAAAATTATTATATTGGGCACCATGCTCCGCCCATTCCATAGATTTAATGCTAGAGGATATTTGCAAAGATCCTCAAAGTGATCGGGTTGTTAAGGCCGGCCAATATATTGCATCCTTCATCTATAACCATAATTTCATTCTGAACCTAATGAGAGACCACACAAAGGGTCGAGAGCTCTTACGACCCAGCGCTACACGGTTTGCATCACACTACATATCTTTGGAGAGCCTATTTGAACATAGGCGTTGCCTAACCTAAATGATACTTTCTCCGGGGTGGGCTAACTGGATTGCTAGAGCCAATCCATCAGACAAACGAAAAGGAAGGAAGGTGGAACAAACATTAGAGAGTGGAAACTTTTGGCGGCTCGTAAAGAAGACAATGGATATTGTTGGTCCATTAGTCAAAGTCCTTCGCATAGTCGATGGAGATAAGAAGGCGGACATGGGGTATCTTTACGATGCACTTGAGCGGGCAAAAGAAGATATTTCGAAAAAGGTATAGATTTTAGCATGTGGTGGGATATCATTGACCGTCAGTGGGAGAGAACATTGTACCATCCTATACATGCAGCTGGTATGTTTTTTACAATTTAATCAAATAAAATTTCTTAATCAATTTGTTAGCTTTTTGGTCGATGCTGATAGCAAACTTTTCCATGGTCAATTACCAGGTCATTTTTTCAACCCAAGATATTGCTACAAATTCAATCTTCAAGCTTATCAATGAACTATTGGACAGTGTAAAGGAAGTCATTCGGAGAATGCTTGGGGACGATGACCGTTCAATTATTGCAACAAATAAGATGCATGATTATAGGATGAGGTTATTTCATTTCGGGACAGCAAGGGTGCAACGAGCAATTATGCTTCTTAGTCCAGGTATGTATAGTTAAATAAAGTCAACTTTATAATTACATAATTAACTTATTAATATCATTATGTACTAAGACATAATGATAATGTACAGCTGATTGGTGGATGGATCATGGAAGGGCACCGGGATATGAAGACTTGGCTAGTGTTGCAATCCGAGTACTAAGCCAAACTACGTCTGCTTCCGGCTGTGAAAGAAATTGGTCAATGTTTAGCCTTATTTATACCAAGCAAAGGAATAGGTTAACATCACAAAGACTTGAGCAGCTAGTCTACTGTCACTATAACATGAGGTTGAAGCTAAAAAATTTGGAGAAGATAAGAGAGAACCAGAGGGAGGAGCAAAGGTGGGTACAACAAGCAAGTGGAAGACGAATTGAGGTGCCCACTGTACAAGAACCGGAGATTGACTTAGATGAGATATTTCAACAGAGGCTTCCTCTAAGCCTGGGTCAACGAACGTGAGGGGTTGGGTGAACCAGAGTTCAACCCCGATGATCGGGAATGGGCTCAAGGGGAACTTGACAATGTTCCTCTTTCCGAAGAATTTCGGATCCCTCCTTCTGTGGCGAAAAGGCAAAAAACTGGACAATCTTCTCGTCAAAGTAGGTAATCAAAGGGCAAAGGTAAACATGTTGCAACTGACCCTCTTGATATTGCTGATCTGGACACAATTGACGAGACAAGGGAAGATACACCGGACCCTAACATCCGATTGCAATATCAGACGTTGGATGATTCAACTTCAAAGAGTAGTAGTGACGGAGATGACAACATGTACAACAGAGGCAGAGGAAGCACCGCCGGCACCACTTCTGGTCAAGGGAGAACCAATCCACAGACACCCCCTTCACAGCAACAGCCGCACTTTACGGAAGAGGAGCACTATACCCACGCAACACAAGATGATGACCACGGGGCAAGACAACATGAGTATGGTGCAGAGTTAGAACCATCACAGGGTTCTTGGTGCCCATCATATCAAGGACAGGGTTATGAGATGATGCAGCCTTCATTAGATAGTTGTAGTACGTATTTATATGATAGTTATGGTGGTTCATTTTCGAATTATCGTAGGACAATTGTACGAGGCACTGATGAGTATAATTAGTTTGTCTATATGTTTAATGCGTCGTACTCTTCCTCAATGTCATGGGCAGAGTACATACATTATGTAGAAGAACAATTTAATGTAATATTTGAATGAATGTTGAATGAATCATGTTGAATCATATCTCTTATTTTTATTTAATTTTTGGGTATTTTTTCTGATTTTTTTTCTAATTTTGGGTATTTTTTTCTGATTTTTTCATGTTTTTTTGCTTTTTTTAAAAAAATAATATAAAAAAACCGACCTGGTCGGGCCGGGTCGACCCGGCCCGACCGGGCCGGGTTGGGGGCCGGCCGACCCGGGGCCGACCCCCGAGTTATCCTTCCTTGATTCAAATAACTTCAACCAAAAGCAATTCACAAATTAAGTTCAATCAATTAAATTCAACTCAAACTAAATTTAAACCAATTCAAATTAATCAAACCAATTCAACTCAAATCAATCAAAATCAAATTAAATTCAAAACACGTTAAGTGCTTGCATTCCGTCAATTTCATGGGGCTGTTTTCTCCTATGTGTGAATGTTTATTTTGTGTGGATGCATTGTCTTCTATTGAATGAATTGCTATGACAGATAATCAAGGGTTTTCGAGTACTCTCGATGTAATTAACGTCGGATCTTCGCATCATTTGACGGGGAGAGGTCAAAATCAATTTCAAAGAACCTAACAACCTCAATGTATAATTTTATACATACCATTGACCCTAATTAGTACTTTTATAAAATATCATTTATTTTTTTACAAAGTCAATACTAAGGGCAAATCAAATCTAAAATCAAATTCAAATGGAAAATGAATTTCCAAATCCAAATCTGAAAGGAGAGATTTTTGAGGTTACATCACATAACTTTCATGATATCACTAATCTTTTACCTTTAAGTAATCATGCACGAAAACGCATTTATGTCAATAGAGAGAATGTCTTTCCCCTCATGTTGGTTGGGCAATTTAAGGAATTGTTCCAACTGAAACAACATTGGTAACTTTCAAATTTAATGAATTGAGACATCAATTTCTTAAAACCAAATATATAAGACTGTATGTTACTGGTCATGTTGATTGATTTCCACAAGAAAGAGATGTGAAGCAAGTAATACTTAGATAACATGAAAAAGTGGCAGGAAACCTCTTAGATATTGTATCCTTGATATTTGGCGAACCAAAAACTGAAAGTGAGGGAACCTTCAAGATCATTTTATGATTTGCAAACACTGACAACTTTTGAGGATCACAGTGTTAGTTTATAGGAAGTGAACTTCATGATTATCTCGAAGCAGAGGAACTAGGTGTGTGACTACATTATGTTGCTTCTTTGGAGCTAAGGTAAAACCATTAGCCAAATAGAACACAATATGTCCCAAGAAACATGAACCCCTTCCTGCATAAAAGTCAAATGCATGTTCCTCTTGACGAAAATGTATGTTGCCTTGACTGATGTTGTCTTTAGGGCTGTTTCACCATCACCAACAGTACATTCCGAACACTCCCTAACTTTACGTATAGAAGTTTTACCTAGTGATACAGCACCAGGGGCATCTTAGATTGCATTGTGGGATAGACAGCAGAAATAGTACACAACCTTCACGATGAATGTAGCTATTGAAAACCACTCCAGCCATAAAAATTAGCACTAGTGTCCTCAACCTCAATCATCTTCATATTTTCGGCCAAAATTGATACTACCATTTGTCATTGCAGCTACAAATCCCATCCTTGAAATGGTGATAGAAGCATCCATCCTTCACAAATACCTCCCTGTTGTGAATCCTAGATATAAATTTAGCAGTTGTATGGCAATCATTGCACATTCTAAGATTCTTTGAGACACGGATGGGGCTATAATTAGGCAAAGATATTATACCAAAACATATGGCAAGTTTTTCAGTATGAAAACAAGAGATAGCGTCGACAAATTCTTCATCAAGGAAACAATCATGAGGAACATAGCCATACTTCTTCATTTCCATGGCTGAGCTACCCCATTCTTCCAAAATTTTGGTTAGTTCAGGGTGCATGATTTCTCCTGCCTTAAAAGAGTGGATTTTGTTGCAACTATATATCCAGCTACATGCAGTAACTGGTTTTAAGCCACGTGCTGTCATTGATATCCAAATGTCCTTTGCAGCATCCCACATACCTGCTGTGGCATAAATATTATAAAGTAAAACATAGTTGGAAACATTATTTGGCTCCATCTCAAAAAGAGCCCTGGCAGCTTTCTGTCCCACATCATAATTTGAATACATTCTACAGGCACCTAAAAGAGCTGCCCAAACACAAGCATCAGGCTCAAATGGCATCGTCTTGATAAAATCTAGAGCCTCCTCCACTAAACCAACATCACCAATGATACCAACCATACATGTGAAATGCTCCAACATAGGCTTAATTCCATAAATGCTCTCCATGGAGTTAAAGTATCTCCATCCAGCCTCCATTAGCCCTTCTCGTCTACAGGCTGAAAGAACCAAGGTAAATGTAATATGGTCCGGCCTTATATTAGATTTCTCCATCATATCAAATAAGTTCATGGCATCTTTGGCCACACCATGCAAGGAGTACGAAGAAATCATTGCATTCCATAAGACCAAGTCCTTTTGTTCAGCTGTATTGAAAGCAAGCCTAGACTCCTGAATACTTCCGCACTTTGCATACATGTCAACAAGTGCTGCTTCTATCATATAAGAATTATCCAATATGCTTTTCATAATGTACCCATGTAATTCTCTTCCTAAACTCAGAGCAGCAGTACTGCTACAGGCTAAAAGAAGAATCAGAATGGTAACTGAATTTGGTTGACAATTTTGGTGCAGCATTTCAGGAAATATTCTGAGTGAATTCTCTGGCTGAAGATTAAAGTTAAAACCAGCCATCATCGTGTTCCATGTAACTGTGCTTCTCTCACTGCTTCCATGAAACACTCTAACTGCATAATTAATATTTTCACATTTTGAATACATGTCAATTAAAGCAGTTGAAACAAAAACATTTGATTCAAATGAATTCCTAAGCAAATAGCTGTGGATTTGCATTCCTTCTCCGTATGCTTTCAGATCTGAGCATGCTGAGAGAACAGAAGTAATGGTGACAGCATTAGGTTGAATAGACACATTTAACATCTCAGAAGGGAAGCCTACAAACGAGGATAAACTTTTAGCAAGTGTCTGCTTTGGATACTGCATAACGTAGAACAACTTCAATGCCTCCCTACAGAGACCATACTGCTGAAAGCCAGAAATAAGTGAATTAAGTGAGACAACATTAGGCATCAGTTTGATTTGTTCCATCTCTAAGAACAATTTGAAGGCCGCCTCTTTTTGGCCACTTCTAGCATATGCTGCAAGAACGGTATTATAGGTGATGATGTCAGGGTTCAGTCTGACCTTTAGCATCATTTGCAGGAACTCCAATGCCTTATTTAAGTCACCCTCAGTGGCATAGGCAGCAATCATTTCATTCCATACAGCTTCTGTCTTGTTTTCTATCTCTGAAAAGACTTTCTCAGCACATTCCCTCTTCCCACATTTCACGTACATATTGATCAGGGAACCACCAACGTACACATTTTTCATGAATCCATGCTTGATGGCAAAAGCATGAAGTCCCTCACCCAGACTAGGCAACTTTAAACCCGAGCAAGCTGGAAGAACACTTGAAATTGTTACTGCATTGGGTGAGTTATGAAGGAACATTTCAAAGAACACAACCAACGCATCCTCAAAGCATCCATTTTGGACAAAACCAGAAACGATGCCATTCCAAGAGTTGACACCCGGCTTCATTCCATGTTCTTGCATGTCCTCTAATAAGCTGAGGGACGTGGAAGTCTCTCCCTTACGTGCAAATCCCGAAATCAAAGCATTCCAAGATATCAAATCTGGTTTCACCCCTTTCGATTGCATGGAATTAAAAACACCCATAGCATCATCCATAAGACCAGTCTCCGTATAAGCCACAAGAAGTGCAGTCCATGTCACGACGTCTCTTTCTAACATAGTATTGAAGACCATCAACGAAGAATCCAATTCGCCACACTTGGCGTACATGTCAATGAGTGAGTTGCCCACAAAAACGTCCAGGTCTAGCTCTTTCCACTGCTTCAGCATGTACCCGTGAATGACAGCGCCCATGCTTAAGTTCTCGAGCTCGGAGCACGCTTTCAGGATCTTCGGCAAGAGAAACTTATCGGGCTTGATATCGTCCCCAACCATAGAAGCAAACACCAGTATCACATCCTTCCACCGCCACGACCGGGAAAACAGCCCTATCAATTTGGTCCATAACACAAGCCTTTGGTCAGGCATTTCCTCGAGCAGTTGGAGAACAGTATGCACCCCGGAACTGGAACCACCCTCGGCATAGAGAAGTGCGAGCCTCCTACCAACAGAATGATGAGAAAGCGACCCCAACTTGAGGGCTGCTGCATGCAGTTGTGCAGCGCTCACACTCTCGGACGACTTCCCCTCCCTGGCGGAATTCATAAGCAGAGATAGGCAATCGGGGCCAACGAACTGTTGCACCCGCTGCTGCCGCGTTCTATCCAGGGTTAGCACGCTGCGAGTGGCGCCGCCGCCTAACGCCAACGGGCTCAAGCAACATCTGGGCCGGCCGGTAGGCGCAGTCATTGCCTTCCCATGGCATGATGGAGAAAGTTTGAGCGTAAATCGAAACTTGACGCCCTGCGGGGTTGCAGGAGGCGAGAACGCAGACATATCCGCCGAGGCCACTTCAAGGGCGCGCTCCCTGTACGTGTCTCTCAATGGGGTGACACGATACCCGGCCGAGCGGAAGTAAGGGAACCCGGAACCGGGATTTTTTTTTGTATCAAAACAGTTGATTAATATATATGGAAACTGATATTAACATAAATTAAAATTATAAAAATAATAAAATATAAATAATAATAAAATAAAGTAAAACATTTTATAAAATAATATTAAAATAATACTTATTTTGTATTTTAAAAAAATAAATTTTTAAAAAATAAAAAATTACAATTTTTTATTCTGATAACAGAATTAAAATAAAAATATAATAATTTTGATTCAATCAAAATTAGTTTTCATCAAAATAAAAATAAAAATAGATAATACTATCACCAAATGTAACCTATTTGCAGTCTTACTTTCTTACTTCTCTAACCAGGGATAATACTAAGGCGAGCCGAGCACTCATTAAAATGATAATTAATGAGTTGCATAATAATTTTTAATATCCAATTAATATATTTGGCGAGATAAGGGAACAAAAAAATTTATTATCCATAGCAAAAAAAAGTGATAACGACGTCAAAAAAATCACCTCTCTTTTCTAAAATTAAATTATCTGTAAAAGCATATATTTATCATAGGGTGCACTAAAATGAGAAATATGACACCATAATTTCTGCATGATATTCATATACTTCGATGCATAACATGGAGTCAATAATATCTATAGTCCTGGTAAATATATACCTCAATCCACAATGCTAACTTCGGTCTCTCACTTGTGATGTCATAGTTCTTTGTTTCTGCAAATAGAGGCTGGAACCTCTCAAGGAATGGAGCATATGCAATGTCCACCTATATGTTTCAAAATGCCGTGAGTAAGAAATGATTTTCGTGCTCTAGTTCATAGAAATATAAAATTTTCATCCTTTGAGGAACAACTCTGGTAAAGAAAAAAGAATGAACGGAAGTAAGAAAATCAAGAAGGAAAAGAAGATAAAAAAGACAATATGCAAATTACTTACATATGACTTAACTACATAGAATGCTGAAGCAAAAGAATATCGCACCGCATACTTCCATTTCATCTTACCACCAAGGAAAGTTGTCACAACACCTTGTGTCTAGCTCAAAGAAAAATGTACTATAAACTCTTTCACTGATACCAATTCTTGCCCTTGACAGGGTGAGTATTCCTATGCTAAATATTTAAAATGAGGAGCATAATCTCATGAGGTTCACGAAACTACTATTTTCTAGAAGATGACATCATAACCATGGAAGGAAGGGTCACAATTGTGTCGGTTAAGGTCGTGATTGGCCCAATTGTTGATAGAAATATGTCCTACAAATTAATCACATTTGATATGATTTGTTGTTCCTAGAAATATCCTATTAAATTAATAGAAAATTCTTATTTATTAACTCTTATTAGATACGAATATGTCATGATGATTGAATCATGATAAGATAATATTAACATAAATTCATAAGAATCGTTGTTTCTACTACACCAAATTTTTTATAATGATTCATTTATAGTCATGACTCTAGTCAAGCAATTCAATGGGGTTGCATGACCTAGTGTAGGGTCACGTGCCCTATGACCCATTTGACAACCCGGCCAATTATGTCACAATGGTCATATGACCATTGCATTTGGGGGGCTTTAAAATCACCCCAAGGTCCTTTGCGGACCTATATAAGGCCCCCCACCCCCCATTCTCTTTCTCTCTCTCTCTCTCGCAAACTCATTTTGCTAAACATTTAATTAATGTTAATTGTTTCTTTTAAGAATTTAATCAGTGTTAACTCCTTTTTTTAAATTATGTTACTAACCTTGTTTTATCTAATTATGTTGTTGACCCCACTTTTGTATAATTGCATTGCTAACCACTTACTTTTTAGTGTTGTCTTTATTTTCTTATTCTTTCTTCATCAACATGTCTTCTCCAAGCTGTGACACTCAAATGACCG
This sequence comes from Cryptocoryne crispatula var. balansae, assembly GCA_036172225.1. Taxonomy (NCBI): domain Eukaryota; kingdom Viridiplantae; phylum Streptophyta; class Magnoliopsida; order Alismatales; family Araceae; genus Cryptocoryne; species Cryptocoryne crispatula. The sequence goes on along the minus strand of CM069925.1, from coordinate 17,580,301 downwards.
ATTTGATCTAGAATGATATAGCTCAACTTCATTACAACTTGATATCAATGACAGAGAGAAAACTATAATATAAATATTGAAAAGAAAAGTCTACCTATGGACTTACCGGTTAAAGCATCACCTTACTAGAATGAAAGGAAACATGGAACCGTGCACACAGACTCTATTTGAGATAAGAGCACAAATGGATACATTTACAAGCATTGGAACAAACGAAGGGAACTTCAAAACAGTATAAAGACACTATCTGAGAAGAAATTTTCGAACATACATGATGTTCAGTCCACATTTAATGGACTAGAGAATAGTGCCCTAAAATTCCTCGGGATAAAAATTTGATGATGGTATGTTGCCATTAAATAAATCATCTCAATATCTATATGATATTAATATTTAGTCCTTATTTTACAAATAGATGATTTGATACTAGCAATGAAAGCAAGCTGCAAGTCATTTGCATATGAAAGATATGTATCATCATACTAATTGATTCATGGGTCAAGATTCATGAAGTGGGGGCGAACGCGGAAGTAGGTAATGATCAAACAATGAGGAAGATGAGGAAATTCATGATCTCACATAAAATGATGACCCAATAGTAGGTCTCGCAGATCTCATCATCACATGACCACATTGAAGACAAAATACTATCACAACAGCAATAAAGAATTTGTGGATATGCAAAGAAAAGATCAGGTGGATAATATCAAGATGATTTTTTATAATAACATGCCGATGAATGTTGTAAAGGAGTCATATTATGAATCCATGATTGACACCATAGCCGATGTAGGTAGGGGAGTGCCCTGACTAACTCTGAAAGAAATATCCAATACCTATCTTCCAATGTAGGTAAAACAAATTCAATAATATGTCAAGTCATTTAAATGTATTTGACAAGAAAGGAGATGCACGTTGATGACAGATGGTCAGACGGATTTGTAGGCACCCGGATGAGCCGGTTCGGCTCGCGTGTGTTGGTGAGAGAGAGAGAGGGAAGAGAAGTGTGTAGTGAAAGGTGAAATGTGTGGTTGCCAGGAGCCGAAAGCTCCAAAGTGTGATTAAGTATCAAGCAAATGAACTAAAGAAAGAAAGAGTTTGACCGCCGTACCTTGGGGGGATGTAAAAGGGGAAGATTGTTAGGTTCTAACTTCTCCTCTCTCGGCCGGCCGAGAGGGGAGAGCTTTAGAGAGTTCTTTCACCAACGATCGGATTGAAGCTTCACTCCGGTCGATTCACCTAAGAATGTCCTGCATAAAACATGAAGAAAACAAATGAAGATCATTAGCTCTGGCGTAAGTATAGTATCATGCTTGATAAAGACTCTGAATTATGCAAAAGGGAATGAACTAACCGGATCGGGATGGAATCCCAACCCCTATTTTTGGTAGGTTTTTAAATATATATAAGATGCAAAATGATCTAATGCATGCCAAATAACATGATGAACAGTGCTAAGATGAAAAAAGAAGACAAAAACTCGATTAAACGGGCGATCGGACTCCGAAAATGGCAAAAATGAGCTTCTACCCCTGTTGGTGCCCTATATATAGGGTGCTAGCTGCAGGTGCCCCCCTTATGGGGCATGCTGACCAAGGTCAAAGCGCCCTGTATATGGGGCACTAAGTCTGGCTCGAAAAGATTTTCTTTCCCTCTTCGCGACACCGCTCCGGAGTGCTGGGCGGCTTCCAGGACGAAGTAGGGGCTCCTTCTTGTAGACAATATGCAAATGAAGCTAATGAAGGGTGGTTTGGATGCTGGATGTAAGAGGAGAGACGGATAGAAGCTCTCAAAGTTGGAGAAAAAACATGTTTCTGGATGACAGAAACAAAAGGTTTTTTGGGTTTTTGGTGGACAATTTTGGATCGGTTTGAAAGGTTATGGGAAGTGAGAGTGGCTTGAAAACATAGTCTTGGATGGGCTCTAAGGTGGTACGGACCTGGAACCTCTTTTTGGTCTCAAATGGGGGTCTATTTATAGCTCAAAAGAGGGCACTTTGGTCATTTCCGAAAAGCAGTGCCACGCGGTATAGCGCCCTATATATGGGGCGCCAGCATCATGAGGTCTGTCAGATCGACAAGATGAGTCACTGCGGGGGGTCAAATCAGCCGGTCGAATCGATTTGATTTGGTGCCAGGCGCCCTATATACAGGGTGTTTGGCCCGGTCGATTGTTCTATCGATCCCCTTCAGAATGTGCCAAAAACTTGATCCGTTCGGAAAACATGGTTTGCTTTAAATATTCTTCATGAAAACAAGAATTTAAACTCTCCAACTAGGCCAAAATTGCGTGCTTACAGCTTGCCTCGCCTTGGCGTCGGCTTTGTAGGGGAATGACATGGATGTAGCGTAGGTGAATGTAGTGAAACGTAGTGAGGTGTAGCGGAATGAAGTGGTAATGGACTGAAAAGGTGACGCCAAGGTGTAGATTTAGACACGCCTTCCTTAGCCTAGTTGAGTGGAATGAAACTTTACCGGACTCCGAGGTTGCCTTTTGTCTTATCGGAACCTTCCCTTCGGTTGATTGATTGTGCGGAAAACTATAACTAAAATCCCACGCGGGGGAGAATTGTTACCAGCCAGGACCCGAACTGCATGGTGTGCTGGACTCGGTAGAAAGTAAATTGCGAAAAAGTAAAGATGAAACCAGTAATCAACCAAGGTTGGGTTCTTCAAATTCATCGGGTTTTGCTCAGGAATACTGGTGTGGTTTGAATGGAATAACCTCTTGTTTTGATGAAATTATCATTGAAACACGGTTAAAATCGGATCTTCCGGGTAGATCAAAGCTTCCCAAAAAGCCATAGAAAGACTGTGATGGAAAGGTCGGCATGAGTATGATGATGCATGAGATGATGCATGATGCATGCTGGGTTTAAAAAAATACAAATAAATATAGGAAAATAGTTGAAGATATAGGCCAAACGCAACGGGTCAAGACATCCGTGAAGACACCGTCGTCCCCGTTTACTTGACTTTGGCTTATCCGCGGTTCTAAAAGTGACTGAATCCTTCATTGATTTTGTTGAAGAGGTTCTCAGATTTAGCCCTTTTAGACCCGAGGTCTTCAACGATATATATGCAAGACTATGCTAAAAAAAAACGGCCCACGCAAGGCTCCAGGCGCCCTGTTTATAGGGCACCAGATGCCCTATTTGTAGGGTGCCTGGTGCCCTAATTACAGGGCGCCAGGTGCCCTGTTTACAAGGCGCCAGGCGCCCTGTTTATAGGGCGCCTGGTGCCCTATTTATAGGGCGCCAGGCGCCTTATAAGTGGGGCACCTACGCGGACTTTAAGCTTGCTCTTTCCTGAAGTAGCCTTTTGATGCCTATAAGAAGGGGGGACCCTCCTTCTTCTCCCCCACACCAGCTACAGTGTTTTCTTCCTTCTGTTGCTCTGATGGCATCCTCCTCCTCCCGTCCGACTGGTTCAATCGAGATGAAAAGTTTTTCTGAAGTCCCGTGCCATATCCGGAATCGAGTGTCCACGGGAGTGGTAGTGGCTTTATTAGGCACCCCTTTTTGCATTGTTCCAAAACCTTCTTTTCTGATCGTGTGATTATTCTGCAAGACCTTCCAAACTTCCCCGGCGCTCGCTGTTATGGTCATGTGCTATGGATAGCTCGACTGATGGCCGCCATCAGCATCAATGTGCGGACTATTCTGAGCGGTTGGGGCTTCTCCGGCATCCTAGTCCACACCAACCACCTTCTTAAATATTTTTGGGACTTTTCTCTGGCCGGTGCACTTCTCGAGATGTGGCATCCCGACACTCATACCTTTGTTTTCGACTCCTTTGAGTGTACCATCCTCTTAGAAGAGGTGGAACTTTTCTTGGGGCTCCGTGCCATGCCTGGGTACGGCCAGACCATGTTTATTCCTGTTGGGCCGGTCACTGGTTTGGATTTCCTCCATGGCTTTATGACCACCGGAGAGACTCGGTCCATCATGGTAGGTGGGCATATTTACACCGAGGCACTGGCACATTGGTCCATTGGCGTGATTCAAGATGCTGGTGACAAGGAGGACCTACTGTTGCCCGGTGCCAAAGGTGTTGCTACTTGCCTTGCCTCGGTACTCCTTTACCCGTGTGAGGACGGGTGGCTCGATCCTACCTACCTACCTTGTATCCAGGGCATCTAGTCTAATGAGTGCATAGCCCACTCGGTGTTGGGCTATCTCTATGACGGCATGACCTCTGCTAGCGTTGGCAGTCCCATGTTCGGCAGTATCCTTCTATTCATGTGCTGGGCTGACTGGCATTTCAAGTTTGACGTGTGCTTCGGACCGGCCACGGCTTCTCGCCTTTTTGCTCGGAGCCCCCTCCAGCCTCTCACTAGCCGTCTCTGCATGGAATACAAAGTGATGAACAAGTGTCCTTCGGTGAAGACTCGCGCTAACTGGCGTTTGTACTTTTCGGCTATGAGCAGTGGCGGATTTGTCTGTCCTACCGAGGCTGTTATGCTCCAGAATGTCCATGCCTCTACCACTCCGGGGGTTGATCTTCGGTTGATCACCGGCACCTCCTTCATCATCTACAATCCACATCGGTGTCTTCTTCAGTTGGGCCAACCACGGCTCAAGGTTCCTCGTCTCTCCCATATTCCGTCTGTCAAGGATCGTCAAATGGGCACGGCGGCTGACGACGAAGAATGCCAGAGCATTCTCGCTATTTAGGGAATTTGCAAGAGTTTCTCGCCGAGCGCCTACATGGATGAAGACGAGGTCTGGAAGAGCCGATACGTGGCGAAGCTGAGGAAGCTGCGCGGTGGATGACTTATATCTGCTTTCAATCGTGTCCAGTCGTATGTTGTTTGCTTTTGTTGTGTTTAGGACTTGATCAGTGTAGGTCTAGGGCTTGCTTGGTGTAGTTCCTTTTCCAGTCGTGTCTGTGTTCTGTCAGTGTTAGCAACCAGCAAAAATATGCAAAAAAGAATTAAATATCAATATTTTGCTGATGAATTTGTGTTTTTCATGAAGAATATAGCTTGCAGACACGTTCTAAAAATTTTGAAAATTTTGATCATGGTACTTTATATTTTCACCCTGCACATTTTCTTCATTTTATCGTCAACTTTTCCAGCTTTTCTACTGTGCGGGTCCTTCTCGGAGTGTGCAGCATGCTGTGCAGATTCCATAGTAAGTTTCTTCCAACCGCAAACTTGTATTTTATTTTGTTATCTTCGTTTTTGCAGAAGGGACCGAACCGATCCAGAGTTGTTCCGGATCGGAACGGGGAGAGAGAAGGGGGCCAAGCCCCCTAGCGCCCCCCTTGATGGGGTGCTAGGCTCTGCCTGGCGCCCCATCAAGGGGACGCCAGGCGCCCTATCAAGGGGGCGCCTGGTCCAGGCGCCCCATAAATGGGGCACCTAGTCACCAGGCCCCTGTCTTTCTCGTTTTGCTGTTTATGGCCTATTCTAACACTTTAAAATGATGCAGATGATGAAGAGATCCCGTGTTGAGTATGGCGGTGCCTCCGGTGCCATCGGAACCTCTTCTTCCGCCGGCGCTTCCTCTTCCACCGACCCTGGCCCGTCGGAGCTTCCTTCCCTCCATCCTCCTCCGACCATCTCGGTAACCGAATCTTGTCTTCCCCCTTTTTGAATTATTCTTAAATTGTTGTTCCTAACATGATTGTTTGTTTGTGCAGGGGAAGATCAAGTCCCGGATATCCTGAGAAATGGTCTTCCATGCTTACAAGGGGTTGAGGGATTTCCAGAAGGCACGACTGGATGTGATGGGTTTCGGCCCATTGCTCCGCTGCTCTGCCTTCTGGGAAGACCTCCCCCTGATCTAGGCTTTGAGGGAGAGATGGGATTCCACTACCCATTCCTTCCTCTTCCCCTGGGGGCATATGGTTCCCACCCTGGAGGATGTTTCCCGGATCACGGGCCTTCACGTCCACGATCGCGCTGTCACTGGCAAGACCTACCGCGACTACTCAGCTATGGTTCGGGACTTCCTGGGTCATCCGATCCCACACTGCCCCGGCAGACTGCGCGTTATGAAGCGCACGGACGTCGGGAACTTGCTCGGTCTGGGCATTGCTAGTGTGGGGAAGAACGATCTGGTGGTGGATGTACTCGACGCGTTGACGAAACGCGTGGAGCGTTACTTGGTCGGTGAGGAGGGCACCATCCAGGCCGACCAGGAACTCCGCCGGTTCCTCCTTTTCTTTCTCACCAGTCTTCTGCTGGCCTCGAAGACGGACATGGTGCATCTGCAGTTCCTCCCCTTTCTTGCCGACCTGTCGAAGGTCGGTGAGTATGCATGGGGTGCCGCTATGTTGGCTCATCTGTTCTCCTCGCTGGCGATGGAGAGCGGTCTGGTTTCAGTAGCCGGCTTTACTCAATTCCTTCAAGTATGCCTTGTCCCTTTGTTCATCATTAATTCTGCCTTGTCTCTTGATGACTAACTTAGCTTTTATTGACAGGTATGGAGCTACTACCACATTCCCATGGGTCGTGCCTTGCTAAAAGCTGACCCTGAGTTCCCACTCATCAGCAGCTAGGTTGCTACTCGGTCTGCCTCTTCCCATCCTTACCAGGTGGAAAACCTGAGGAGGCAGCTGCTCTGCTTCCCCCACCATGAGGTATTCTGTCACTTTTCCTTTTCAGCTTTTTGGTTCTTCTTATTTATTGTCCTGCCTTGCTTTTTCAGATGGTATGGCTCCCATATTCAGACCTTTATCTGGATCGGCAGCCGTGGGTATCGGAGGGTCGTCTGATTTTTGGCTGACACCTTTCTGATTTGCCTGAACGAGATGGAGCCACTGTGGGTGTGTCTCACGATGTGCTCATTGGGGCTTCACCAGGAGTGGGTGGACCTCCCCCCTTACCCTCGCCTGGGTCGTTCTACCCGCGGCCTGATCCAGGAGATCGACTGGAAGAAGGAGGGACAGTTCGCTGTTCGAATCTGGAAGAGGGGTGGCACCCCAGTGACCTCCAGTGCATCTAACAATGGTGACTATCTGCATCGCTACATGGCGATGTTTGCCCACCTTTTTACCGAGGGTGGAGAGGTATGCAGTTGTTGTTTTCATTATTGTTCTTCCTTTTCTTGATATCTAACTGTATGTTGCTTTCAGAGTATTCAGGAGAAGCTGTCTCGCTTGAGGGCAGGGACATCATCTTTGGAGGCTGAGCTAGAGCGACAGGTATTTTCTTTACTTTATACCTTTCCATTGCTTGTCAACTGATCCTTCTTTTCTCTCTTTCAGCGACGTCGCTACCGAGGTGCACGCCGATAGTTGCGTGGGCATGACGATGAGGTAACGTTTCTTGCCTTTTCTTAATATCTCGAATGAATGTTGTTGACTGTTTTCCTTGCTTCTTTTCAGATTTCACGGCTCCGTGAGCGCGTGGCTGAGCTGGAGTTGAGTTCCCACCCAGCTGCCCCTGAGCCGACGGTCTTCGACAAGCCTCCAGAGGCCCCCTTCGAGCCGTTTGACTTTGGCCAGCCTATGGGTCCTGAGCTCCCTCCTCCCAACCCTGGGAGCAGTTCTTCAGAGATGGGCTTTCTCTTTGAGGTGATCATTATTTCTTTTTTATGCTGTCTTCTTCCTTTATTTGCCTTGCTAATCTTTCTTCTTTTCTTGCAGATTGCCCAGCTGAAGGAACGGGTGCAGGCCCTTACTACAGAGGTGAATTTCTGTGGCTTTCTTCTGTTTTACTTTGCTTGATTCTGACATTCTTTCTTCTTGCAGAACAAGCGATGATCACCGATCTTTCTTCAGGGGGTGTTCCGCCTTCTACCAGTGATCTCTCGGGTCTCCAGGACAAGGTACACGTTCTTCTGCTTCGTTCGTTATCGTTTTCTTTCTTTCCTGACATTCTTCCGGTAGGTGATGGAGCTACAGAGGGAGCTTGAGCTCAAGCCCCTCGTAGGCGTTCCGAACCCTGGTCCTTCTACTTCCGAGGTGCAGAGTCTTTATTAAGATTTTAAACTGGGAATTCATGGACTTGTCGACTCCGAAAACGGGTTCCAGATCGGCACCTCAAGATAAGATGAAAGATAGAATGGGGGAAAAAGGGGAGTGAATCGGAAAACACTCGGAAAGTTGTAAATTGTCCTCACCTCGGCCCCACACTCACATTGATCCCCGAACTTTCATCTCACGGCATCGCTCGAGCACCGGAGATGGTTTGAGTCATGTGGGAGGAGAGTGAGGAGGAAATGAAATTAAAATATGAAAGATGTGGTCGCCAGGAGCCGCGGGCTCCGCTTTATGGGATGTAAATTAAGAAGTTGACCGTGTGTACCTTAGCGTGGGAGAAAGGGATGTGAGTTCAACCTTCTTCTTCTTCGGCCGACCGATGAAGAAGAGTCCACAACCGATGCTAGCTTGATAAACCTGTGCAACTAGAACAATAAACCAAGTGAAAGAAAATAATTAGAACTATGGGAAGTGTAGTAACTGTAGAGAGAATATGAGAAAGAAGCAATTGGAATTGGACTCACCAGCTTCGGGGTGAGCCTTAACCTTTTTTTTGTATTTTTGATTATGTAAGAGTGATGTAAATAAATTAAAAGATGCTTTAAAAACAATAAATAAACTGAGTTAAGATAGTTGAGAAAGCTTATGGGATGGATCGGCTTGAGTTGAAGCCGAGTTGGTTGAAGAAGACCGGTTCGGGTAGCCTTTGATGCAGAGGATGCTACGGATGACCCTGATGTCAGAATCGAGTGTCATTTGTTGGGGTAGACAGAGGACTCATAGAGGAAGAGTTCCTATGTTGATGACTTCTCCGAAATCCTTCTGTAGAAGTCAGTAAAAATTATGAAAGTGGGCGGATATAGAAAACAGAACCTGAATGCGCGCCCTCAGTGCAGCAATCGCCACGAACAAACGGCAAGTTGGAATTGAGTGCCGTTAGTTGGAGATGAAAGAGGACGAAGAAATGAACATATTATATGTTGAAGACTTTTGCTGAAGGAGTCTCAGATTTTTTGAAGAAGTCTATGAAGTTGGCTGATGTAGAACACCCGGATCGAGCCTTCTTCTTCACCTCGGGATCGATCTCTTGACTTCGGATCGCCTTTGGACGTCGGGACGGCTTTGGAGAAGAGCTTGGACGACCTCTGGATGAGCTAGGCATGGGGGATTAACCTTGAGTCATTGAGAATGACCCTCAATTTATAGGGGAAGGAAGCCGGTGCAAAATTTGGAAACTGGACTGACCGCGCCCCCGTGTTTCAAAGAGGACGAGGACGTGCAGGGCGCGCCCCCAGTTCGGGGGCGTGGTCTGTGCACCCCCCTGTTTCAAAGGAAGCGGGGGCGTGTTACGCGTCTCACTGCATGTTCATCAACGAAATCTTCCGGAAATTGCTAAAAATCAACTTGACATATGTAACGCGCCCCCGAACTGGGGGCGCGGTACAAATAATCGAAAATCCTCCGCGGAAACCTTCCAAAAATCCAGTTTAGAAGGTGCTAATTGGGGTAATTTGTGATTTAAAGAAACAGACCGTGCCCCTGCCTTTCAAAGGGACCGGGGGCGCGCAGGGCGCGCCCTCCTCTTTCAAAGGGAGCGGGGGCGCAGTACACTCTCTCTCCTGCGTGTTCCGCGAGCCATATCTTGCAAACAGAACGTCCGATTCGGCTCCCGTTTGTCGCGTTGTAAAGAGGGCCTTCAACCGTACCTCCTCAAGTCAGTAAACCAGCCAGCATGACTCCCAATATGTTCGCACGGGGCTTTCTACCGGTTTACCCTCTCGCGGAAAGCCGAAACCCGGGGCGAAGATCCGAAAGAGCACGGTTCCGATCGAGAAATCTCGGGTCAACTTGGGATGACTTAAAATGATGACTGAAAAAGTCCGGTACAACCGGAAAACCTGAAATCATCGAAAAATCTGAGACTAACCCGGTAAACGTGAACCGAAACTCGGAAAAGCCGCGAAACCCTAAAATTGACTAAACCGGACGTATGGCCAGGATTGATAAAAATATACGGCTAGAATCGACCCGGATGACCTGAAAAGACCCGGTGATGACCGAAAAGGCCTAACATGTGGTCCGGGATAGCCGTGTCAGCACAAATCGAAAAAGCCGTAACGAAAGCCGTCATTGACCGACGCCTACCGAAATGACTTCTCAGAAACCCTGAATGTTACGGAACACATGCGGGACCCCCGAGACCTTCAATTATGGATCATTCAAGGTCGTTCATCGAGCAGGCTTCGTGCTTTTACAGTTCACGTGCGGCTCTCGCTTGAAGGTTACGGCAATATTCCTGAAATCATTGGTCCATTCTCAACTTACAAGGGGCTCCACCAATGTCCTTAACTCATCTCCACGAGGTAATCCGGATCAGATAACGGTCAAATAAAAGATATCGCCTATGGAATAAGAGTCTAGGGCTCCGAATCAAGCCAATTTGGCGTGTCTACAGCTTGCCTCGCCTTGATGTTGGCTTTGCAAGGGAATGGAAAGTAGCGGAGCGGAGTGAAACGTAGAGAAAGCGTAGCGAAGTGAGATGGATCGTAGTGGAATGTAGTGGAGCGAAATGGTGATGGACTGAAAAGGTGGCATCAAGGTGTAGATATAGACACACTCAATGACCAGATTCGGCAAGACGAATCTCCTCAAGTCTCCTGGTTAACCGCCATATTTTATCAAGTCTTCCTATGTTCGATTGGTAAGAGATGTGCCATTGGCACGAGAGAAGAATAGCCAACCCCCAACGCGGTGGGGAGTCCCTGAAACATGGGTTTGTAGGTTCATCATCAGCCGGTAACCCGATCTTTGCGGTGTTCCTGTACTGTGATGGGCTGAAGTTTAAAAAGAGATTTATTTTTGAAAAAGTAAAAGAATACCAATCGAGCACATTCAGGCTCTCTGATTCATTTAAGTCTTTCAAGAGACAAGATTTGATTCGGAATGGAATGATCTTAGATTCCGTAAGGCAAATGTTTAAGCATAGATCGTGAAGATAATGACTGTGCAAGTTCTGATCAAATAGAAGGCCCTTGGCGGGACGAATTGGCTGCCATGATGGGACGAATAGCAAAGAAGTTGAAATGGCCACAGTGGAGAAAAGAAATGAAAGATTTGAGGGCACAAAGTGATTACCGAACACGGTGGGATTATTAGACACGGTGGGATATTAGAGAGGTTGGTGGGACTAGAGATCATGGTGGGATTAGAGAACACGATGGGATTAGAAAACACGGTGGGGTTTAGAATGATTGAGAGAGTGAGAAGGTGAAGTTTTATGAAATTATGTATGCAATGACAAAATAAAATGTAATGCAATTATTACTACATGATGCATGTTGGGCTCAAGAAAACAAAAACAAACTTGTATAACAAATAGTTGAAGATATAGATTGTCTATGAGGTCAAGATACCCATTCGGGAACTATCATCCCTCACAGCACAACTTTGGCTTATCCGTGAGCATTAGAGATGACCCGACCATCGTAGATTTTGATGAAGGGGATCTCGGGTCAAGTCTTTTCCGTGCTCATGGTCTTCAACAAATAATGCATAAGATAATAACACACGACCAGCGACATATATGCTAGTCGGCAAGTTATGGGGGTTTCCCATGTCCGTTCTTCTGTTTCCGCGAGCAATTCCTATCTTTCATCAAAATGTTAGTTTCGAATGAACAATGATATTCACTCGACCTTAATAAAGATCAAAAATAAATGTATTTGATTTTACAAATTTTTCTGAATTTTTTTGAATTTTTGAGAAATTTTCAAAAAATTGACCGAATGTGTCCCCAAACCTGGGGCGTGGCCAGCGCACCCTTAGTTCGGGGGCGCGGCCTGCGCGCCCCCACCTCAGGGGCGCGTTCGATCCCAGTTTCCTGTTTTGATCGGATCCGAATCCGATTCAAATCGGGACTGATTTCCCCTATATAAACACCTCTTAGGACGACCAGATCGTCCTACCAACACCCAGGATGACTCCTCCTTTGAAAAAGCAGCGTGTTGGCTCGGTTCGAGGTATTTCAAGCGTCCCGGGTCATCTGAAGGCCAGAATCGGCGCCGACTTGGTAAGTTTGCTTCCAATTTTAGCTTTCAGCCATTCTCTTCTTCTTTATTTTTTGTTAAAAATTTTCTCTTACCTCCTGTTTGGGTGTAGGATTACCCAAACTTCCCTGGGCCTCGCCAGTATTGCTCTCCTCCCTGGCTTTCCGGCTTGCTTGACGTCCTCAGCTTGTCGATCAGAGCAATTCTTCGAGATTGGGGCTTAACCGGGCTCTTGATCCATGCCAAGCAATATTCAGGTTACTCCCTTGACTTCGGTTTGATGGGAGCTCTTGTTGAGTTGTGACACCCCGACACTCACACGTTCGTGTTTGGCAACTTTGAGTGTACAATTCTCCTTGAAGAGGCAGAACTCCTTCTTGGCCTTCCTCGGACTAAGAAGGGAGAGACTGAAGGTATGTTCATCCCTTTAGGACCCTTCTCTTGCTTGGAATTCTTGCAGGATTTTGTCGAGACTCGACAGATTAGCACCTTGTTAGCCGGCAAGCGAATCAGTGTTCCCAAGTTGGCGGCTTGGACAATCTCTCTTCTGACGGCTCCTGGTCTGGACGAGGAACGGATTCTGCGCAGTGCAAAGGGTTTCGCGGCTTGCCTTGCCGCGGTGTTCTTGTTTCCTGCGGAGGATAGTTTCCTAGAGGTTGATCAACTTTCGTGCATCCGCGGCATCTGGAGCGGTGCGCGGTTGGGGCCTTCAGTTCTGGGCTTCTTGTACTGCGGACTGTCCGCAGCTTGCGTGGGCCATCCTCCCTTCGGCAGTGCGCTTCTACTGGCTTGCTGGGCCGATCTTCACTTTAAGTTCGATCCAGCCGGTGAGGTGGCCACCAGGTCGCAGCTCTTCCACCGTAGCCCCTTGTTCCCATATGCCGATGCACTTGGCTTCGGCGAGAGAGTCGCCAACAGATGTGCATCAGTGAAGAAGAGGCCGGACTGGCGTGCTCACTTTGCCTCCATGAACCGTTCTAGCTTCTTGCACTCTTCTGCTGCCCTGATGCAGAAGGACTTCCAAGTGTGCTTTGTGCCCGGCGTTGATCTCCGCCTGGTTACGGGTTCAGCCTTCGTGTTGTACAACGCTCACCGTTGCCACTCTCAGATTGGCTTGCCTCGGTACGAGTTGCCCAAGCTGTCCCACTTGCCACCTATCAAGGGCAGGCAGCTTGGCTCAGCGGATGACGAGGAGGAGGCGATCTCAGCCATTGCCTTGTGGGAGACGAGTTGGGTGTGCCGCCCAGGCCTCCTGATTGAGGAGGACCCTGACCGGAAGCGCCGCTACATCTCCGCGTTGAAGCTTCTACTTGCCTGAGAGTCTTCTTTTCCTGCTTTAACTTGTCAACCATGTTGTTTTTATTTTGAATAAACAATAAATTTTATAGCAAGTTTGAGTGAAAATTCAATAGAAATTTACCTTGTTTCATAAAATTGCCTTGTCAAGGGGCGGAAGCCTCTTAAACATAGTAACTATTAATAAAGAAGACAACAAGGTTAAGAAACTTACCTGTTGGTGAGATTTCCCCTTCCTTAACTCGTGTTTCTTTTCTTAAAAACTCAATAAAGGGGTTAAATCTGTTCTATGGCTTACCCCCTTGCCTATAGTCATCTTGCATTGCTTATATGTCAAGGGGGGCAGCCTTATCAACCAGGTAGAATGCACAAAATGACAGACAAGGTAAAAGTTAAGAGTGCTTACCTGCTATGGCGAGAGTCGCTCCCTTCTTGATCTCAGAATCCTAAAATGCTTAATGAAGGGGATTAAATCTTCACCATGGCTTATCTCTTTGCCTATTGTTGTCTGCCTTGACTTAGGTCAAAGAGAGGAGCCTTATTAACAAGGTATAAAAATAGACTAGATGACCGAAATGAAATGGTTAAGAGAACTTACCTGTCGTTGAGAGAACCTTCCCCTCTTACTTTAAAGTCCCTGAAAATACTTGATAAAAGAGGATCAGATCTTCACAATGACTCATCCCTTTACCTATTATGGTCAACTTTGACTTAGGTCAAAGGGAGGAGCCCTCTTAATGGGGTGATAATCAAGATAAATATGCGATGCAGAAATGAAACATGCAAGACATAAAAATAAACATGAATGCTAGCAAAGGCAAAAATCAAGGTTTATACCAAGCTAAATGATGCATTTTAGAAAATATTCAACTTTTTTTTTGGGATTTTTTTTGAAAATATTCAATTTTTTTGAATTTTTGAAAATATTTGATTTTTTGGATTTTTGAAAATATCCATTTTTTTTTGGATTTTTGTGGAGAATGTGCCAGTATTGAAACAATTCATCGATCTTTGAGTGTTGATCAAGATTCAAGCAATAAGCACCACGTGAGAATAAGGTTCCTTACCCAGAATCTTTCTTGCCCTCTTCTCTTGATCGGTTTGGATTCCCCTTGAGTTTGGACAATTTACCCTACCCTAGGGGTTTTAAGATGGAAGAATAATAGAGGAAGTCTTTGATAGGATTTGGGGGTGTTGAGGATGGTTTCTCTACTCATGCCCAAATTGCCCGTTGGGGTTCGGCCTCTTCGGGTCTTTTCTACATGTGGCACTTACTTAGACAAGTCTTTGACCTGTGGGGTCATTGCCCATCTTTTGGTGCCTTTTCTTCATTTTCTATTCTTTCGGGTACTCATTCAGACAGGCCCATATTTGTTTAAACCTGTGGGGTTCATTGCCCATCTTTTGGCACCCTTTTGCACCTTATGAGACGGCCTCCTACTAAGGCGGCGGGCATTTTCGATACTATCCTCCTCTAGTCCCCTTCACCTATCTTGGACCGAATAGAAGAGAATAGGGTAAGGTTTTCTTTCCGCCTTTAGGGTTTTGCCTTGCCTCTCTCGAGTGTTGGGCTATCTAGATTCTGGGATCGGGAGGTGTTGTGTGTGCAGGGTGATGCCTACCCTTGACTTCTAGCTAACACCCTTGGATCGACGACTTGACATCATACTAGAAATTCTCCATTTTCTTTTCTAAGGAAAATATTTTTTGAGGTAAACGCCGTTCCATGGATGGTTCAATTTTTCTCCATCAGCGTTGGTTAGCTCATATGCATTGCCTGGATATTTTTCAGTTATAACAAAAGGCCCTTCCCAGTTAGGTTGCAACTTAGAGCGGGGACCACCCGGCTTAACGAATATGCGTTTAACTACCATCTCACCGATTTCGAACTTTCTCTCTACCACCCTCTTTTGATAAAATCTTTTCAATCGATTCTGATAAGTCCGGGCATGCTCGGAAGTGGCCAACCTTCTTTCATCTAGGAGTTCAAGTTGTGCAAGGAGAGATTCTCGTCTCTCATCGACAGGGATGTCCCTATCGAGTTGAACTCGGAGTGATGGAAGGAGTACTTCGTACGGGACCACTGCTTCCATCCCATATGCGAGAGCATACGGGGTTTGACCAGTGGGGGTCCATACAGAAGTACGACAAGCCCATAGGGCATCTACAAGCTTATCTGGCCAGTCTGCGAACTTGCTAGACTTACAGGTTTTCTTGATGATTTTAATCAAGGTTTTGTTGGTGGCTTCTGCTTGATCATTGCCTTGCGGGTAATAAGGAGATGAATGATGCAATGCAATGCGGTACCTGTTGCAAAGATCACGCAGATCTTGAGAGAGAAATTGCGGTCCGTTGTCGGTGATAATGTCGCTGGGTATCCCGAACCTGGCGATGATGTTGCGTTTGATGAAGGAGACAGTGTTGATGCCTTGATCTCCGCGAACGCTTCCGCTTCTGCCCACTTGGTTAAGTACTCTATTGCCGTCAGGATGAATGATTTGGAACATATTTTAGAGTTAAGATCACTTAGAGGGCCAATGATATCGAAAGCCCACATGGCGAAGGGCCATGGGGCATGAATCGGATGAAGGGAAGATGCGGGAGAATGGATCTTGTCGGCATGGAGTTGGCAAGAATGACAGTGCCGGACAAAGATGGAGCAATCCTCTTCTAGGGTTGGCCAATAATACCCCTGCCTGATGATTTTCTTAGCAAGAGCTTGAGCATTGACATGGCCCCCACAGACCCCGGAATGTGCTTCCTTAAGCACCAATTCTGCATCTTCTTCATCAATGCATCTCAATAAAATTCCGCTCAGGCTCCTCTTGTAGAGCACCCCTCCTAGGATGGTATACCTATGGGATACTCTCCTGATGGCCTTCTTTTCTTTTGCATTTGATCCATATGGATATGTTTGATCTTGACAATACCTTGCAATCTCATCAAACCAAGGCTTCTCACCTTCGTCTAACTCTTTCAACTCGACTAGAGAAACTTCCTCTTTCTGCTATAGATATTCCTTTCTACCAAATCTCTCCTTGATCTTTTAGAAATCGACCATCTTTAATCGCCGGTATCAACCTTCTACGGACATGAATAGTCTGCACCTGTCTACCTAGCGGGACTGATAGAGATGAAGCTAAAGAGGCAAGGGCGTCAGCAAGGATGTTCTGAGCTCGAGGAACATGGACAAAAGTGAGTTTGAAAAAGAGTTTGATGTAGCAAGATGTGAGTTCTTGGTAAGGTTTGAGGTTAGGATGAGAAGTTTGGTATTTGGTTAGGACTTGGTGAAGAATTAGTTGGCTATCACCTATCACCCTTAATTCTGTGGCACCATAGAAATGAGCGGCCTCCAGCCCGGCCAGCAACGCTTCGTATTCAGCTATATTGTTAGTTGCTGGGAAGTCAAGCTGAAATGCCTGTGGAATGGTGACACCCTCGGGTGATAGAAGGATGATTCCTATTCCCTTACCGTGTGAATTTAGAGCCCCGTCAAAATATAATGTCCAAAGGTGGGAAGATTGGATCAACATTAGTTCGTCATCCGTGAGCTCCGATTGGACCGGGTCAAAGAGGGGTATAGGGTGATGGGCTAGGTGTTCGGCAATGGCATAGCCCTTAATCGCCTTCTGGGGGACATAGGTGATATCAAACTGGGAGAGGAAGCTCTGCCAACGACCTAACCGATCAGTTAGAACAATTTTCTCCAGAAGGAATTTAATGGGATTGATGCGGGCAATAAGATTGACCTCATGAGCTAAGAAATAGTGTTTAAGCTTCTGAACTACTCAAACTAGTGCAGCACAGGTCTTCTCCACTACAGTATACTTCTGCTCTCATGGATCAAAGATCTTTGACAAATAGTAAGTTGCCCTCTCTTTCCCTTCTTCATCCACTTGTGCAAGAACTGCCCCAAGAGAATTCTCCAAAACCGAGATATACAAAACTAAGGGCTTGCCAGGGACTGGTGGTCTAAGCACAGGGGGACTAGCCAGGTATCTTTTCAAACCATCGAATGCATCCTGGCACTTCGAATCCCATTTGAACTCTGCCCCCGCCTTGGTCAACTCATAGAAAGGTTTACACCTTTGGGAGTGTTGTGAGATGAACCGGCGGACAAACTGTAGCCTCCATATTAATCCTCAAAGTTCTTTCATATTTCTTGGAGGAGGCATACCAATGATTGCCTTGGCCTTGTTTGGGTCGATCTCTATGCGCCTTTTGCTCACTATGAACCACAATAACTTTCCTGAGGATACTCCAAACGTACATTTCTTTGGGTTCATCTTCAATTTATATTCCCTAGCCCTTTGCAAGACCTTTCTTAACACTTCAGGATGATCTTCTCGGCTTTTGGACTTAACGACCAGGTCGTCCACGTACACCTCTACAAGGGTATGCATCATGTCTTGGAAGATAGCCATCATTGCCCTCTGATAGGTAGCACCAGCATTCTTCAGTCCAAAGGGCATGACGACATAGCAGTAGGTTCCCCAAGGTGTAGTGAATGAGGTCTTCTCCTGGTCCTCTTCAGCCAACTGGATTTGATTATATCCAGAATAGCCATCCATGAATGACAACATCTCGAATCCAGCAGTGTTATCAACCAGTACATCAATATGAGGTAAAGGAAAGTCATCTTTAGGACACGCTCGGTTTAAGTCCCTGAAGTCTATACAGATCCGAACTCGGCCATCCTTCTTCATGACAGGGACTATGTTTGCCACCCATTGCGGATAAAGGACGACCTTAATGAATCTTGCTTGATGTAACTTGTCGACCTCTTCTTTCATCTTAAGGGCAACATCAGGGTGGAATCTCCTTAATTTTTGTTTGACCGGGGTAACTCCAGGTTTCAAAGTTAAACGATGTTCAACTAAAGAGTTGTCTAACCCCGGCATGTCTTCGTATGTCCATGCGAACGTGTCCTTATATTGTTCCAAAATTTTAATTAAACTCTGTTTCTCAGTGGGAGTGAGGTTTGCGCTTAGAAGGATTGTCTTGGGATCTTCCGGTGTTCCAAGATTCAGTTCTTTTGTCGGTTCATCCACCGTGGCTGATGGTTCTTCAAATCTTTTAAGTCCAGATGCATACGCATCAGCCAAGTCCTCAATTCCATCCTCGAAATCAGGATCTTTTTCTGATAAGACCTCGCAAACTCCCAGTGTATGATCTACATTGAATTCATCCTCATATTGGATTTCATCAAGCTGGATAGCATTTTCCAAAAATTTTGGCAGCCTTGCACATTCCTTGCATTTTTGAGCTATTTGCTGGAGATATCTCTCTGGAACACGTTTACCTCGAATTTTCTTCTTTCCTACCCTAACTACTCCTAAAGAAGACGGAATTGAAAAGGTGGTATCTACAGTGGATGAAGCATCGAGCAGATCGATCAGTGAGTTGGGGAAGAGGGGTCCCTGGTTGGGAGCACCCTCCGAGACAAGAAGAGACGTCTCCTCAATGGAAAATTGGGTTTGCGAGAGGACATTTTTTTTTGGGTATTTTGGGTATTTTCAATAACAAAAAGAGAATGAGCCGATGGGGCTCGAGCAGAAATAGAAAGCTTAAGCAAATGGGAGAAAAATGGGCTCGCGGGCCCGATGATGACAAGAAATGGGCAGATAGGCCCAAAGCTAGTGAAAAGATATAAGGGGCACGTGGGCTCGAATGGTGGGCACACGGGCCCAAAGCAAGAAAATAAATCTAAAGGGCACATGGGCCTGACTGGTGGGCACGCGGGCCCAAGGTTGTTGGATTGGAATGGGCATAGAAGCCTAGTGGAGTAAAAAGATTCGAATGGGCTCTCAGGCCCAATGATCAGTTCAGGTGGCCATTTTGGCCCAGAAGTGGGAATTGGGCTAGATAGCCCATCAAGTGAATCCAAGAAGGATAGAGTGAGGATTTTGAAATACGTGACTGTAGGATACAGCTCACGCGGGATGTTGTTTGGAGGTGGGTTCGAGTGGACAAGTTGTTTAGAGATGGACTTGCCCTCGACTGGTTCTTCCTCCTCTATGAACAACCGAGCCAAAGATGAACTCAGGTTGTCCACTTCCTCCTCTTGCTCTGGTGCCTTCTTCCTCTTGACTGGTTCTTCTTCTTTGTCCCTGGCCATCATCATGGTCTCCCCTTTGATAAAGAATTTTTGGAGTCCCATGGCATTTTTTGGCCGGTAGACCATCCGCGGAGTGAAACTGGGCTCATAGCCAAGCCCGTGTCTCTTTGGTCTTTGTACGGCTTTAATGGGGTGCACAACCCCCTGCAGCTCCTTTCCCAACCCCTTTCCTGGCTGATAGGCCATCCTTTTCATCATCCGCCATGCAACTGTATCTGGAGGCGTCGTTAACATCATGACCTCGGGCAGCTCTATAGTGGAAACCAACGGT
The DNA here is from genome assembly GCA_036172225.1 of Cryptocoryne crispatula var. balansae. Taxonomy (NCBI): domain Eukaryota; kingdom Viridiplantae; phylum Streptophyta; class Magnoliopsida; order Alismatales; family Araceae; genus Cryptocoryne; species Cryptocoryne crispatula. The sequence goes on along the minus strand of CM069925.1, from coordinate 17,560,636 downwards.
TGGATAAATTTTGATATTGGCAGTGCAGAAGAGGGGTCATCCACGTCATTCAGAATGGGGATGTTGGTTACTTTGATCACCTGGCCCTTGTATGGGAACTTCAGACACTGATGATTAGTGGAGGCAACAGCTCCTATTGCCTCAAGGTACGGGCGTCCCAAGATAGCTTTGAATGTAGGGTCCAATTCTAGTACGTGAAACTCGGCGGTGACAGCACACGACCCGAGCCCTACTTCCAACATAACCACCCCTCGTGCCGGCTTCCGGGAGTTGTCATATGCGGTCACCGTGATGGCAGAAGGCTTGATTTCTTCATCGGAGATGCCGCAAAGTTGCAATGTTTCTGGCGGCATGACATTTATGGATGCTCCGGTGTCAATCAAGCAGGACTTGATCTCCACGCCTCGGATGACTACTGCGACATGCAAGGCATACTTTCTGATCTCTAGCCGTGCCAACTCCTCCTGTGTAAATGTGAGTGCCGGATGTTCACTCCTTGGGGTCAGGACATTAATGATCTTCTTAGGAGGGAGGTCCTCATTGACCATGACCCGCTGCAGATATTGTTGTAGGATGTCCTGATGGTTTTTTGACCTCTTAATCAGCTCTAGGATTGAAATCCGTGCCGACATTTTGTCCAGATGCTTCAATAGGTCATATGCTGTGCCAGGCAACGGTTCTTCTACCACCTCCTCTTCTGCCTGTTCCTGTGGTTGTATCTCGACCTGAGGGAAGACCCTTTGGAACATCCTCCCGCTACGAAGTACCGGCGCCAGCATGGTAGGGGGAAGTGGTTATGATGGTGATGGTAGGGTTGGTTGGTAGGTTGAGGAGCCCATGGTAGGTAGGGGTGGTGAGGATCAGATGATGAGGGGTCGTGGATTGGTGGAGGCCGGTATGTTGGGTGATGGTTGGGGTGATGGTCTAATGATGAGGGGTTGTGGAGTGGTGGAGGCCGGTATGTTAGGTGATGGTTGGGGTGTTTGTAGTGATGGTCTAATGATGAGGGGTCGTGGGGTGGCGGTGGTGGTAGGTTAGGTGATGTACGGGGTGTTGGTGACGGTCTAATGATTAGACGTCATGGAGGATTAATGGTGGTTGGTGGGTTAGGTGATGGTTGGGGTGCTGGTTGGGAGGCTGGTGACGGTCTAATGATTAAGCGCCACGGAGGGTTAATGGTTGGTGAGGGTAGTGGTGTTTGGGTAGTTTGTGGGCTGGGGGCAGCTCTCGGTATAGAGAGTATGGTGCGGTTTGTAGGTGGGGTTGGTATGGCGGGCATGGAGGTGATTTGATCCTCGACCTTCCAACCCTGGGAATGGTGGGTTGACTCCTCGATGGCGGAGTGGACGAGGCCGAGTCGTTGGTTTGGTGGTGCTGGTGCCGGTGCTTGTATGGGTGCATGTACCGGGAGCGGATCTTGGACTATGCCCAGGCCGGGCTGCTGTTGTGCTTGCTGTCGCCGCGGTTGATTCTGACGTGCCTTCATTGCTTGAATAGATTCTCCCATCTGTGCCCAGTCAATGTTCCCTTGATCATTAAGGTCATGGATGTAGTCTTTAAACTGGAAACATACATCCACCGTGTGCCCAGGATACCGATGATAAGCGCAGTATTTGGTTGTGTCAACATTGGCCGGCCATCCTTCTCTCTTCTTTGGAAGCTCCAACTGTTGTTCCGCCATCAATGCATTAAAGATATCGGTGAGGGGGAATGGCAGTTGAGAATAGTATTCTCTCTTGGGTCCCCCCCTCCTAGGTCGGTTGGCCGGTGGTGGCACTTGATTGTAGGCTTGTTGTTGTGGTTGGGGTCGGTTGTAGACATGTTGTTGTTGAGGCGCTCGGTTGTAGGCATTTGGTTGCTGGGGCGCTCGGTTGTAGGTGGGTTGCTGTGGTGGTGCTCGGTTGTATGCAAGTTGCTGCTGGGGCTGAGGAGCTGGTTGAGGAGCTGGGTGGTATTGTTGATTGGGTGGTGGGTTACGGTATTGGCTTTGGCAATACCCACCCTGGTTACCCACGACATTGATGCTCTCATTGTTTACTACCCCTTCGGTGGTGGGTCCTACAGGTGTAGGCTTTCTAGTGTTACGGGGATTGGTGTCGAACGGGTTGATCATGGATGCATCCTTAAAGTGGGCTTGGAGGTAGCGGGCGCTGTCACACAACTCACTCATGGTTGTTGGGCGGTGGATGATCAAGAGGTTGCGAAGGTTGGGCGTGGTGTTCCCGATGAGCATCCTCACCTGCTCCCCCTCTTAAATCATGTAAACATAGAAATTGGCTGAATGACCAATGCTTAATAATCATGCAATGAAGGTTATGGTTAGATTCACACTCCGGAAAAGTTTTGTTTCATGCTGTGTGTCGACTCCGAAAATTTGACGGGGCTCTCCTTTTCAGGGAAGTCCATGAATCCAGATCATCACCTCAAGAGGGGGATGAGAAAGGAAGGAAGAAAACATGGAAAGAAACTCTCACCTTGGTCCCACACGTACATTGATCCCCAAACTTTCATCCCTTGGAGTTGCTCGATCACCAAAGAGACGGTTCGGGTCATGTGGAAGGAGGATGAGAAGAAGCAAATCAAGACATGTGGTCGCCAAGAACCACGGGTTCCGATTTATGCAATGAAAATGACCATGTGTACCTTAGCGTGAAGAGTGCATGTCAAAGCTTCTCCTTCTTCGGCCGACCGATGAAGAAGAGTCATCAACATTGGGTGCTTGATTTTATTTGCAACTCGGAATCACGTATCGTTGATTGTAAACCAAAGAAGACTCGGAGAGAAAGAACTTTGATGTTGAGAGCTCGGGTAGCAGATATCCACATGCTGCTGTAGAAGTCGAAGAAGAGAGACCTGACAGATCACCTGTAGACCAGCCTTCCTCTCTCCTAACCTGACTTTTCTCTCTCTAAAAACTCAAAATTCTCTCTCTAAAAATCACAAAATCGATGCAGGAGGGAGCTTGGACATCTTGAGATGCCTGGGGTGTCGTGAACCAGCCTCTGGAACTATTGGAATCAAAGTCTATATATAGGAGAAAAACGTCGTGATCCATCCTAAAAAATAGGAGACCTTGTGCCCTTGTCCTGGGCGAATGCGCCCCCTAGAGGGGGTGCATGCTATCCTCCTTACAAAATCGATCTGATCCGGCTGAAAAATTTAATCCGATCTGGTCAGAGGTAGAGTCCTTCTTGAAAACTGGTTACCTCGTGCCCCCGATCAGGGGCATATGGCCATGTGCCTCAGGGACAGGGCACATGGCCACGTTCCTTGGGTCCAAGGCACATGTGCCCAGGGACCAAGGCACATGGGACTATTTCTGTGCGTTTTCCTTCCGGAAGCCATTGCGGACACTCCTGAACTCAGAATTCAATGTTGTTTGTTGCGTTAGAAAGATAACAGGACGAGAAAGCTTCCTATATAAATGGATCAGCAATAACACCCTCGAAAACTTCAGAATTTTATCTAGAAGTTAGGACAGTGAACAGAAGATCCGATACTAGTCGGAATGACTCCGACGGCCAACCGAAAAGACACGGTATAAAACAAAACTTGTCCGGAGTGTGAATATGACCATAACCTTCAATGCATGATCATTAGGCATTGGTCATTCAACCAATTTCCATATTTACATGATTTACGTGTTACTTTCACTCAGAAATTATGGCTTTGTGCGGAAAACTTCGGAAAATGTCCAATTTCGTTCGTCAAAACTACAAATCAACATTAGAAGACCTGGCATCATTATAAGATCAATCACGCATGTTACCCAATAAAACATGAGTTTTATGCTCTGAATTAGGCAAATTTGGCATGTCTACAGCTTGCCTCGCCTTGATGTCGGCTTTGTAAGGGAATGACATGTAATGAAGCAGAGTGATTCGGAGTGAACTGTAATGGAATGCAAGTGAGCGTAGATGAATGTAGCGGAATGGAATGATGATGGACTGAAAAGGTGGCATCAAGGTGTAGATATAGACACGCTTATCTTCCCTATCTAGCAAAATTAATCACTCTAAGTATTCTATATCACTTTTATATTCCATCAAAACCTTATATAATTGATTGGTAAAAGGCATGCCATTGGCACGAGACATGAAAAATAAAGAATAAAGGATGTATCCAACCCTCAGCGCGGTGAGGAGTCCCCGAATTCGTAGGTTCATCATCAGCCAGCAACCCGAACTTTGCGGTGTTCTTGTAATGTGATGGGCTTAAAGTTTGAAAGAGAAATTGATTTTAAAATGAAGAGAATACCAATTCATCATATTTGGAATATCAAGTTCATTTAAGTTTCACCAAAATACTCAGTTTAATTCTGAGTGGAATAACCTCAAATTTTGAAAGGGTTCGTTTAAGCATAACAAAATTGCTCAGGTATCGTGAAAACCGTGAATCATGCTCTGGCAGAAAACCAGTTTTTCGGACAACGACAAAATAGACTTAAGCCATAGTGGGATTGAAAGATAACAGTAGGACTAACATAGAATGATGAGAAAGAAGAAACAATGGCATAACAGACATGATAGAATAAAAGACATGGTGGGATAAAATAAAAGACATGGTGGGATAACATAAAAGACATGGTGGGATAACATAAAAGACATGGTGTGATAACATTGGTAACGATGAAGAATGAAAAAGAGATGAATATGAAAACATAGAAAATTATGTAGAAAATAGTTGAAGATATAGATTGTCTATTGGAGGTCAAGACACCTGATTAGGAACCATCGTCCCTCCAATCTTCAATTTTGGCTTATCCCTGAGTGTGAAGAAATGATCAAGCTATCGTAGATTTTGTTGAAGGGGATCTCAGGCCCGGTCATCTTCACTCTCAAGATTTTCAACATCAATGCATATAATACATATTAACTGAACCTAACATAACTACATGAAAAATAGTAGAAGTGATGGAACGACTGCCAATCAATCTAATGAGGTTACAACCAAAAAGCGGGGTTGGGTATGATGGAACGACTGCCAATGGTTAGAATCTCAAAAGCAGATACTTTTCTAGATGCTTACAAAAGTTTTTCATCTAGAAAGAAACCATTCAACTGGCTGAGAACAAGGAAGAACAAGAGATGGTGCAAGACAAGAGAAGAAGAACTGACGACCTTGAAGATGACTTGTATCCTGAAATATCCCTTTTGTTTTTCACCGATGAAGAAGGGTCAAGCAATGAACCACTCCAGGCTAAACCACCTATTGACCCACCTGAGGGTCATATTGCCAAACCGATTCAAGGAAAAGTCCAACCAACTCTAAGAGGGCATTCCCTCACTATGTCATCTTTTGGGGCCAATGCCCCAACTCACTATGATGCTCTTCCTGGGCTTCTTGGCTCGATCCCTATTTCTGGGCCCTCAAGCCCGACTTATGGGTCCGCGTACCCACTTATTGCTCTTAGACCATCGAGCCCCTCTACCGAATCCGGGCATCTGCGCCTAGTTTCTCCAATTCTCGGGCCTTCGATCCCATCTCCTAAACCCGGGCTCTTGAGCCCGCATCCTCCTCTTATTGGGTCCATAAACCCACCTTCTTCTATGATCATCCGGCCTACTGGCCCATCACCTCTTTCTGTCAACATTGGGCCCGAAAGCCCCCTCTATCAAATATTGCTCGAAGTCTTCCCCTCTTTATCAATATCTCTGCCTACTTTGGCTCCCATAGTTGATCTCAACCCAAATTGGGCACCTAAAGCCCATTCTGTCTTTATGTTTAGCACTCCCCCAAAAAAAAGCATCCTCCTCGAAACTCAAATTTTGATCAAGGAAACATCTCAACTTGCCTCGGAAGGGCACTCGACCCAAGGAGCCACCAGATCCTTGATTGACCTCCTTTGCCCTTCATCCTCTACAATAAATTCCACTCCCTCCACCTCCTCTTCCTCTCCATATTTACCTTCTTCTTCTTTAGGTTTAGTTTCCAATAAAAACATAACAAAAATCAGGGGTAGGAGAATTCCAGAAAGATACCTGCATCAGTTAGCTCAGAAAAGCTTAGGATGTGCCAAGCTATCGGAGTATCTGGAAAATGCAATCTAGCTAGATGAAATCCGATATGAAGAAAAAGTCAACATTGATCAAACTTTAGGGGTTTACGAGGTTGTATCGGAAAAGGATCCTGATACTGAGGATGAAGAGGAGGATTTGGCTGATGCTTATGCATCCGGTGTAAGAAGATTCGAAGAACCATCAGCCACGGTGGATGAACTGACTAAGGAACTTAATCTTGGAACACCGGAAGATCCTAAGAATATCCTCATCAGTGCTAACCTCACCCCTTTAGAAGAACATAATCTAATGGGGGTGTTACAAGAGTATAAAGACACGTTCGCTTGGACATACGAAGATATGCCGGGGTTAGACAAGTCATTGGTAGAGCACCGATTGACTTTAAAACCTGAAGCTACCCCGGTCAAGCAAAAGTTAAGGAGATTCCACCCAGACATAGCATTAAAGATGAAGGAAGAGGTCGATAAGTTACACCAAGCAAAATTCATTAGAGTTGCCCTCTATCCACAATGGGTGGCAAATATAGTCCCAATCATGAAGAAGGATGGAAAGGTTCGAATTTGCATTGACTTCAGGGACTTAAACCGAGCGTGTCCGAAAGATGATTTCCCCTTCCTCATATCGTTGTTCTTGTTGATAACACAGCTGGATATAAAACTCTATCATTCATGGACAAATATTCAGGGTATAATCAAATCCAGTTAGCAGAAGAGGATCAAGAGAAGACCTCATTCACTACACCTTGGGGAACTTATTGCTACGTCGTCATGCCCTTCGGATTGAAGAATGCATGAGCAACTTATCAAAGGGCCATGGTGGTGATACTTCATGATATGATGCATAAATTTGTAGAGGTGTATGTGGATGATCTAGTGGTCAAATCTCGAACCCGAGATGAGCATGCTGAGGTGTTAAAAAGGGTTTTGCAACGAGCCAGGGAATATAAGCTTAAAATGAACCCCAAGAAGTGTGTGTTTGGAGTATCATCTAGAAAGTTACTTGGGTTCATCATCAGCAAAAGAGGCATCGAAATCGATCCCAACAAGGCCAAAGCCATTATTAATATGCCTCCACCAAAGAACCTAAAAGAGCTGAGAGGGTTGATTGGTAGGCTACAATTTGTTCGCCAGTTTATCTCACAACACTCCCAAAGGTGCAAACCTTTCTATGAGTTAACCAAGGCGAAGGCTGAATTTAGATGGGATTCGAGATGTCAAGAAGCATTCGATGGTTTAAAGAAATATTTGTCAATCCCACCTATTCTCAAACCTCTGTTTCCTGGCAAACCCTTAATCTTATACATCTCGGTGTTGGAAGGATCTCTTGGAGCAGTGTTGGCACAATTAGATGATGAAGGGAAAGAGCGAGCAGCATACTATTTGTCCAAAATCTTTGATCCTCGTGAATAGAAGTATACAACCATGGAAAAAACCTGTGCCGTCCTGGTTTGGGTGGTCCAGAAGCTTAAACACTACTTTTTGGCTCACGAGGTTAATCTCATTGCTTGCATGAATCCCATCAAATTTCTTCTTGAAAAATCTGTCCTGATTGACCGTCTGGCACGCTGGCAGAGCTTTCTCTCCCAATTTGACATCACCTACATTCAACAGAAGGCAATCAAGGGCTATGCAATTGCTGAGCACCTTGCCCATCATCCTATCCCAATCTTTGACCCTATCCAATCGGACTTCCCCGATGAAGAACTAATATCCATTTGACCTATGGACTTTATACTTCGATGGGGCATTAAACTCCCAGGGTAGAAGGATAGGAATCGTTCTTTTGTCACCTGAAGGTGTCACCATTCCACATGCTTTTCAGCTCCATTTTCCAGCAACAAACAATATAGCTGAGTATGAAGCCTTACTGGCCGGACTGGAGGCCGCCCACTTCTATGGTGTCACTGAACTGAAGGTGATCGGTGATAGTCAATTGATTCTCCGCCAAGTGCTTGCCAAATACCGCACGTCTCATCCCGGGCTCAGACCATACCAAGAAATCACCGCCTGTTACAACAAGCTATTCTTCAAACTTGAATTCATTCATGTTCCTCGTGCTCAAAATATTATTGCCGATGCTCTCGCTTCTCTGGCATCTTCACTATCTGTCCCGCTAGGCAGATAGGTTAGGACGATCTATGTCCGCCGACGTACCATTCCGGCAGTAGAAGATGCACGATTCTTGAGGGTTAAAGAAGAGTTTGAAAGGAAAGAGTACATTGAGCAAAAAGAGGAAGTATCTTTGGTCGAGTTGGAGGAATTAGAAGAGGGTGAGAAACCATTGTATCATGAGATTGCGAATTACTGTCAGGATCAGACATATCCATCAGAATCAACTACCAAAGAGAAAAAAGCCATAAGAAGAGTCTACCAGAGATACACCATCTTAGGTGGAGTGCTTTACAAAATAAGCCTAGCCGGCATTCTATTAAGATGTGTGGATGAAGAAGAGGCTGAGTCGGTGCTTAAAGAAGCACATTCCGGAGTATGTGGAGGCCATGTAAATGCCCAAGCCCTCGCCAAGAAGATCATCGGGCAAGGGTATTATTGGCCTACTCTGGAAGAAGATTGCTCGATCTTTGTCCAGCACTGTCATCAGTGCCAACTCCACGCCGACAAGATTCACTCTCCCGCATCTTCCCTTCACCTGATTCATGCCCCTTGGCCCTTCGCTATGTGGGCTTTTGATGTTATCGGCATGGTTTGCCGGGTCGTGACCCGGGTCGCGACCCGGCCCCGACCCGGCCGGGCCGACTCTCCCGGCCGGGTCGCGGGTCGCGCGACCCACCCGACCGGGTCGCGCGACTCGGCCGGGTCGCGCGACCCGGTCAGCAACGGTCATATGACCGTTGCTGACCGTTGCCAACGGTCATGGGGGGGCGCAGCCCCCCCATTCAGCCCCTTGGGGGCTATTTATAGCCCCCAAGGGGCTCCCCTTACTCCCACCCCCCCACTCTCACTCCCAAGCTCTCATTTTTGCTCTCATTGCTCTCATTGCTCTCATTTTGTTCTTCATTTACTTAATTATTTCATTAAGCATTTCATTAGTTTATTTAGTATATTTATTTAATATTTGTTTCATTGATTAGTTAGTTAAGTAGTTTCTTCTTTTTAATACTTATTTGCTTACTTACATAGTTAGTTAGCTAGAAGATTAGTTAGATATTTAGTTTAGTAGTTACTTAACACATCATTAGTTGGAAGGTATAGTTAATTACTTACTTAATCATATAATTAGTTAATCATTCATTTTACATAATTAAAGGTATACTTACATTAGTAGTCACTAATTAACGCCATTAGCTTTTTAAATAATTAATTACTTACTTAAGTAATTATTTAATTAAAAAAATGTCTTCTCCAAGCCGAACAACCCAAACTACCGGTGCGACCCGGAGTGATCCGACTTGGTTGCATTGCAATTTGATCTCCATGGTGGAGAGAAAAGTGCAATGTAAATATTACGACAAAGTAATATTCGGTGGTATTTATCGTTTAAAATTTCATCTTGAAGGCATAAAGGGAAACGTTCTTCCTTGCACACGGACTCCGCCGGAGGTCAGAGCTCAATTTCGTAGGCACCTACAAGCGATGGAGCAAACGAAGGGAACTAGCAAATGGCATAAGGAGACCGTCCGAGAAGAATTGCAACAACCCGGTTGACGTTCCGTACACATTTACGGAACCGGACAAGAGAGGCCGGATATTTTTGGAGACGAAGAGTACGAAGGTATGGGAGGTGTTACTCATAAACGTTGTTCATTCTTCTATTTTAAAGGATAATTAAGTAGTTAAATACTTAAATGTTTCTTAAATAGATGAACTCTCACGGGGAATGGAACCAAGTCGAAGGTCATTCGCCGAGGAAGAGTTCCATAGACGCACCGGCCGAATGATGGGTCAAGGGTCTGGAAGTGGGAGTGGTCGAGGAAGTGGAAGAGGATCCAACAACCAACCACAAGATGAGGTTCATGATCTCACACAAGACGACGACCCGGCAGTAGGTCCCGTGGATCCCGTAATCACCAGACCACGACAACGTCAAATGACAATCACGACGGCGATGAAGAACCTCAAATTATGTAAGGAGAGGATTGACCGGGCAACGTCAAGGTGGTTCTTTCACCACAGCATTCCGGCAAATGCCACGAAGGGACCATACTACGAGAACATGATCGACACGACCGCAGACGTCGGGAGGGGAGTGCCTGGTCCAAACCCAAAGGAGATAAACAATGTATATCTTCCTATGGAGGTGCAAGAAACAAAGAAGTACGTGGCATCATTTGAACGAATATGGGAGGAACGAGGTTGCACGTTAATGACCGACGGATGGACCGGCAATTAATTTTTCTTTTACTCATTTATATTAAATGTATAAACTTTTTATTGGTATAACTTAGTTAATATCTTATACTTAACAGGTATAACTAGGAAGATAATGATCAATTTCCTAGTGTACAGTCAAGCCGGCACGGTCTTTTGGAAGTCGGTCGACGCATCAGGACAGGTAAAGAATGCGGAGTATCTTTACCAATTGATAGATGGAGTGATAGAAGAAATAGGAGAGAGCCGGGTAGTTCAAGTAGTCACAGACAATGCGGCCACATACAAAGCGGCCGGTCAGATGCTTATGGTCAAAAGACCAAAGTTGTATTGGACACCCTGTTCCGCCCACTCTTTAGACTTGATGTTGGAGGATATATGCAAGGATCCTCAAATAGACAGGGTAGTTAAGCTAGCCCAGTTTATTTTTTCATTTATTTATAACCACAACTTTGTCCTTGCACTTATGAGGGAACACACCAAGGGGCGAGAGTTGTTACGGCCCGGTGCAACCCGGTTCGCCTCCCACTATATTTCCTTAGAAAGTTTATTGAGTCAAAGGAGAGCTCTAACTCAAATGGTCATTTCACCGGGTTGGGGTAGTTGGATGGCTAGATGTAACCCATCGGATAAGAGAAAGGGGGGAAAAAGTAGAAGAGACAATAGAGAGTGGAGATTTTTGGAAAGTTGTAAAGAAGACGTTAGACATCGTCCAACCCATAGTGAAGGTACTAAGGATAGTTGACAGAGATAGAAAAGCAGACATGGGGTATTTATATGATGCGATTGAGAGAGACAAAGAAGAAATCTCCAAGACCGTGTCCAACTTCGCCAAGTGGTGGGATATTATAGATCGTCGCTGGGAACGTACATTACATCAACCCATACATGCAGCAGGTATATTTTCTTAAACATTTACTAATCTTTTTATTAATCAAAGTTGTGTATAAGTTGTTTACTAATACTATTTGGTTCGTAGGTTACTTTTCAACCCAAGATACTGCTATAGTCCACATTTCCGACAGTTGCTTGGTGACGACGACCGGGCTATTATCGCTTGCAACAAGATGTATGATTACAGAATGCGGAGTTTTCACTTTGGAACGAGCAGAGTTGAACGAGCTGTGATGCTACTAAGTCCGAGTACTAGATAATAATGTAATCAAAGTAGAATTGTTTTTCATCAATTAATTAATCAAAGTTTACTTAGAAAGTAATGTAAGACATTCAATTTATGCAGCTGATTGGTGGATGGACCATGGTAAAGTACCAGGGGACGAGGACTTGGCGGACGTAGCCATCAGGGTCCTAAGTCAAACCACTTCGGCTTCGGGCTGCGAGCGAAATTGGTCTACATTCAGCTTGATTCACACAAAGCAAAGAAATAGGTTGACATCAAGGAGGCTTGAAGACCTCGTGTATTGTCACTACAACATGAGGTTAAAGTTGAGGAATTTGGAGAGAATGAAGCAGAACCAGATGGAACAAAAGAGTTGGATATCACAGGCGGCGGGACATTCGGTCGAGGAGCCGCAAATTGAAGAGGAGGACATCGATTTGGATCAAATATTCTACGAGAAGAACTCCTTAGAAGCTTGGGTGAACGACCGAGAAGGGTTGGGAGAACCGGAGTTCAACCCAGAAGACCGACAATGGGCTGAAGGAGTGCTCGACGATGTCCCTTTGGCCGAAGAATTCCATATCCCTCCCTCTCTAGCAAAGCGCCAGAGGACCGGAGAAGGAACTAGTCAAGGTACGCAAAGTAGGCGAAAAGGTAAACAAGTTATGACTGATCCTTTTGATATTGCAGATGCTGATACGGTCGAAGACGATCGAGAAGATACGCCGGAGCCGAACATCCGAGTGCAGTACCAGACGTCCGAGGATTCGTCGTCAAAGAGTAGCAGCGATGATGGTGCTGGATACGGGGGCGCGAACACTTTACAAGTACAAGGGACCTCAGATCCTCCCATATCTCCTACAACGTCATTACGTTTTACCGGCGAGGAGCAATATACTCATGCGACCCAAGATACCGATCATGGTAGAAGGCCACAAGGTAGAGGAGGTCATCGTAGCCATGGAGTTGGAGCAGAATACCACGATGCCTCCGACTATGTGTATGATTCATCCCAAGGCTCTTGGTTCCCTACATACGATCAAGAGTATTGTGGAATGAATTATGTGGAGTCATCGGATACTTCGATCCAATCGACCTATACTTATGGTGACTCGTTTGGATCAAGTCTTAGGATAGTTTCTCGAGGGACTGACGAATATGATCGTCATGTGTACATGTATCAAGCTTTGTACTCAACCCAAATGACATGGGGAGAGTACATCAACTACCTACAAAGTGTAGAACACATCACGTTGGAATAAAATTGATGCATTATTTATTTAAATCATGTCATTTAATTTTTCCAATTTTTTTGTATTTTTTCATAATTTTTTTTCGCATTTTTCTTATTTTTTTGAATTTTTCAAAAAAAATAAAAAATAGGGTCGCGACCCGGTCGCGACCGGGTCGGCCTGGGGCTCCCGCGACCCGGTCGCGACCCACGACCCCTCCCTCCTTGGTTATCGGACCCCTTGGTGACCCAAACTCCACAAACAAAACCAAATCCTTCATCCTAATGGCAACGGAGTACTTCACCAAGTGGGTAGAAGTAGAAGCATACATGGAAATCAAGGCATCAACAGTCTGCACCTTCATCAAACACAACATCATTGCCAGGTTCGGGATCCCAAGCGACATCATCACCGACAACGGACCACAATTCATCTCTCAGGAGCTGCGCGACCTTTGCAACAGGTATTGCATCAAATTGCATCATTCATCTCTATATTATTCTCAAGGCAATGGTCAAGCAGAAGCCACCAATAAAACCCTGATAAAAATCATTAAGAAAACTTGTAAGTTTAGCAAATTCGCAGACTGGCCAGATAAGTTAGTTGATGCTCTACGGGCCTACCGCACTTCTATTCGAACCCCAACAGGTCAAACTCCCTATGCCTTGGCATTTGGGATGGAGGCGGTAGTCCCATATGGAGTACTCATTCCTTCCCTCCGAGTCCAGATCGATCGAGACATCCCGATGGATGAATGCCGAGATTCCCTTCTCGTACAACTCGAACTTTTGGATGAAAGGAGGTTGGTCGCTGCCGAACATGCTAGATCTTATCAGAATAGACTTAAAAGATTTTATCAGAAGAGGGTGGTAGGGAGAAAATTTGAAATCGGTGAGGTTGTGCTTAAAAGAATATTCATTAAGCCTGGCGGTCCCCGCTCCAAACTTCAACCTAATTGGGAGGGTCCGTATGTAATTTCGGCTGTTTATCCTGGTAATTCATACAAGTTAATTAATGCAGAAGGAAAAGAACTAGCTCATCCCTAGAATGGTGTATACCTCAAAGAATACTTTCCTTAAAACAAAAATCACAAAAAAAATCTATAAAATCCAAAGGTGTGAAGAATGATGGTAACATCTAACGCTTGCTTGTTCAGTGCACCAACTTGTTACTTGGGGAAATATGGATAGGCATCATACTGCACACACTACATGCCTAGGTTTCAGAATCCGATGATTAGAAGTCAGAGAGAAAGCTAGGCAATACTTGGCAAAAGAAGGTTGACCCTATCCTATTCTCTTCTTATTTCGGTCCAGGATGGATGAAAGGGGTTAGAATGAGGAGTATCGAAAGTGCCTATTGCCTTAGTAGGAGGATGCCTCTGACGGTCTGACTTCTTAAAAGAAAAGGTACCAAAAGATGGGCAATGACCCCTCAGGTCGACAAAAGAACAGATCTGTCTGAATGTGTACCAACAAAAGCCCAAAAAAGAAAAAAAGGCTCCAAAAGATGGGCAATGAACCCCTCGGGTCAAAATCAAGTAAAAGAAAAAAGACCTGTCTAAATGTGGGCCATCAAAGAAAAAGGACTAGAAGGAAGGACCCGTGGATGTCAAATCTCAAACGGGAACGCAGGCACTGGTAGAGAAACGAATTCGACACCCCTGAATTCTATTATGGACTTACCATCAATCCTCTTCCCTCTTTAACCTTGCGGGTAAGGTTGACCGACTAGGTCCAAGAAGAGCCATAGCCTATCAAAGGCGGAAGGTCAGAAGATTCCGAATAAGGCACTTTCTCGCACATGATGCCTACTCTTAACCCTTAGGTGACAACGGGGGGCATTTATGGCAAGCAAGGCAAAAGATGAGATGGTCATTTCCTTCACACCACATAAAACAAAAAATCGAATATTTCAAAAAACACCAAACAAATTCATAAAATCAAAAACTTTTAAAAATTAAATATCCAAAACACCAAAAAATCATAAAAATACCAAAATACCAAAAACATTATAAAACCATCAAAACCCAAACAAACCAAAAATTTCTAAAACACCTAAAAAATTGCTTTCTAATTGACTAGTTGCCTTTGCATTCATGTTTAATTTTAGTCTTGCATATTTCCTTTTATGCATACTTATGCTTTCCTTGTTATCTTTACCTTGATAAGGCTTATGTCCCTTAACAAAAGAGCAAGGCAACTTTGCCCTCTCCTCGCAAGGGACTAAGCCAAAATAAAGTTCTATTCTCTTTTCTCAAGTGGATGCAGGAACAGGAGAAGGCATGCCAACTTCATATCCCCAAACATTTGGAGGGAGCAAAAACAACAAAAAAAATCATAAATTGGAAAAAAGACCAAAAGTGGATTACCCCGACCCCTATTAGGACTTGCATTTAGTGTTGCATCTATCAAAATAAATAATATTTAAGATGTTGAAGACCTCAAGTCTAGAGGGCGCTGAGCCTGAGAACCCCTTCAACAAAATCAGTGAGGGCTCAGTCATTCCCTAGGCTTGCGGATAGGCCAAAGTTGAATATGCGTGGACGACGATTTCTTCATGGATGTCCTGACCCGTTATGTTCAACCTATATCTTCAACTATTTTCTTATACTTATTTGTGTTTCTTTAAACTCGGCATGCATCATTTCATACACCAACATGCATTATCCCACCATAACCATTCTCCGCTTCCTAATCCTGCCATAACCTCCTTCCAATCCCATCATGAACCTTTTTAAAGATGGTCTTTTATAGCGCCTAGAGGAGGTCTTGATTTTCCGGAGAATCGGCTTCCAATATGTTTCAACGATGTTTTCATCAAAACAAGAAGTTATTCCATTTCGAACTGAACCGGTATTTTTGAGTAAACCCTATGAATTTGAAGAACCCAACCTTGGTTGATTGGTTGTCTCCTCTTTACTTTTCACAATTTACTTTTCAATGCACTTCTACCGAGTCCAGCACACCATGCAGTTCGGGTCCTGGCCAGTAACAATTCTCCCCACGTGGGATTTTAGTTATTTACATTCAATACTGTTCTTCTCTTTAACCAATCAACTAGAGGGAAGGTTTCGATAAGACAAAGGGTAATCTCAGAGTCCGGTAAAGTTTTATTCTACTCAACTAGGCCAATGAGGGCGTGTCTAAATCTACACCTTGGCATCACCTTTTCAGTCCATTACCACTTCATTCCGCTACACCTCATTACGCTTCGCTACATTCGCCTATGCTTCATTCGTGTCACTCCCCTACAAAGCCGATGCCAAGGCGAGGTAAGCTGTAGACACACCATTTTGGCCTAGTTGGAGAGCTTAAATTCTTATTTTCATGAAGTATATTTGAGTAACCTTTCAAGGGAACCGAGTTTCTGGAAAAATTAAGGTTTTCGGTACATTTCAAAGAGGGCAGTGCCCTAAATATAAGGGCACCTGGCGCCCTATAAATAGGGCACCAGGCGCCCTATATATAGGGCGCTTGGCACCTTGTCAAATCGACTCGACCAGTCGATTTGACCCCTCGCAGTGACTCGTCTTATCGATTTGACATACCTCATGATGCTGGCGCCCTATATATAGGGCGCTTTGCCGCGTGGCACTGCTTTTTGAAAATGGCCAAAGTACCCTTTTTTGAGCTATAAATAGACCCTCATTTGAAGCTGAAAAGGGGTTCCAACTTCGTGCCACCCTAGAACTCATCCAACACCACGTTTATAAGCTATTTTCACCCCCATAAGCCTTCAAAATGATTCAAAACTCTCTCCCAAAAATCCCAAAAACCTGCAGTTTCCTTCTTCAGAAATATGATTTTTCTCTAACTTTGAGAGCCTCTACACTCCATTTCCCTTACATCTAGTGCCAAAACACTCTTCCATTAGCTTCACTTGAGTATTGGCTACTTGAAGAAGTCATTTTTCCATCTTGGAGCTCTTCCCACACTCCGGGGCGACACCATGAAGAAGGAAAGAAAATATGCTGGAACCAGTCCCTGGCACCCCATAAATAGGGCGCTTTGACTTTGGTCAACGCACTCTATCAAGGGGGCACCTGCAGTTGGCGCCCTATATATAGGGCACCAGTAGGGGCAGACCCCGTTTTGCATTTTTTTTTAGTTTATTTACCTTTCCGGTCAATCCTTTACTCCCCCTTTCATTTTAACTCTCATTAACATGTCATTTAGCATATATTGAGCCACTCATTTGCATTTTTATGCATATCTAAACCTTCTAAATAGGGGTTGGGATTTAGTCCCAATCCAGTTAGTCTCTTTCCTTTTACATGTTTGAATACAAATTTGAGCACGATACTATGCTTTCATTAGAACTAATGAACCTTTCACTTGTTTCTATGTTTTCTTATGGACATTTTTAGGTAAATCCGATTGAGGCGGAGCTTCCACCGGATCGAAGACGAAGGACTCACTAAGCTCTCTTCTCTCGGCCGGCCGAGCGAGGAGAAGTTGGAACCCAACAATCTCCCTGCTTTCAAAGGTACGACGGTCATTTTCATTCTCCATTTCATTTCTTTTCATTCTACCATATTTTGGAGCCTTTGGCTCCTGGCGACCACAAACACTAACGTCCCATCCACCAAGTCTCCAAAGCAAGCGTAGGGGCCGGAAGAGGAGATCCATGGATCCCGTTTCGGGTGCTTACAGGCCTTTGAGCCCATCACCTCCAATTGGGCCCTCTTACCGATCAACATCACCTGGGCCCTCTAGCCCACCTTCAACTCTTGGGCCCACGTGCCTCTTGATTCCAACCATTTTTGAGCCTTCAAGCCCACTATCAACTCCCGGGCCCAAGATCCCACTTTAATTCACTTTTCTTTTCAAGCATTCTGTTTCCTTTTCCAAATTTATTTTCAAAAAAAATTCAATGGTTGAGAAATTTTCTGGGTGATACCCTAATCTTTGCCTTCTACATCATCAATCCTAGTTTCGTCACGCCGAATCAGATCCTCCACATCTTGAACCTCGCTGTATGACTCCTTTTCTTTGATTCAATGTGGAGCATATCAATAGTGGAAGCAGTTGGGCAAGGCAAGGCATGATAGGCAAGGCAAGACATGCAAAAGATAAGCCGTCATCAGTAATGAACTTCTTCTTCTCTTAGGTATTACATGAAATTGCATTCATCATCATTATGTCATCTGCATGGTAATATTTTTTTAAATGATTTTGAACTTCACATGAAAATTTTAATTAAGAGAAATTCATGATTGACGATATTTGTATCTACCTTATTTTTATTAAACAAATTTTTTACATTGCAAGGCATGCGAATGATTGATTCACATATGGAATGTAATCTACCTTAAAAATGGAGAAAACTATTAGTATGACTTAAGTCCACATGTTCTGGGTTGTTGTCTAAGAGTCGAGGGTAGATACCATACCGCACACAACACGTCCCAATCCCAGAATCTGGATGACTTGGCACCCAAAAGAAGCTAGGCAAGGCTTAGAGATGGAAGGAAAACCCTCACCCTATTCTTTTCTATTCGGTCCAAGATAGGCAAAGGAGATTAGAGGGAGAGAGTATCAAAAGCATCCGCCACCCTAGTAGGAGGCTGACTCAGAAGGTCCAGTTTCTCGAAAGAAAAAGGTTCCAAAAGATGGGCAATGAACCCACAGGTTTAAACAAATATAGGCCTGTCTGAATGAGTACCCAAAAATGTAGAAAATGAAAAAGGTGCCAAAAGATGGGCAATGACCCCACAGGTCAAAGACTTGTCCGAATGTGTGCCACAAAGTAGGTTTGTCAATAAAGAAGAAAAGACCCGAAGAGGCCGAACCCCAACGGGCAATTAGGTGCAAGTAGAGAAATCCCTCTTGACATCTCCAAACCCTATCAAGGACTTCCTATCAATTCTTCATTCTTAACCCCCTAGGGTGTGGGTGGACCAACTAAATCAAAGCTAAGTTCTAGGCGATCAAAGGTTGAAGGTCGGGAAGATTCTGGGTAAGGAACCCCATTTTGCACATGGTATCTACCAAGGAGCCTAGAAAAAACAACCAAGTGATGAGAACTTATGTCAATACTGATTTTTCTCTCCCAAAAAAAATATTTTCAAAAACTCCAAAAAAGTTGAATATCTTCAAAACTCTAAAAAAAATAAGTATTTTCAAAACTCCAAAAAATTTGAATATTTTCAAAATCCCAAAAAAATAGAATCTTTTTACAAAACTTCTTTTTCAAATTCCAACAAAATTTAAAAAAATTTATCACCATGCTTAGTTTGAATTTTCGTCTTTACATTCATATTTACTTCCAGTCTCTCATGTTTCAAATTTTTCATTGCATATTTGTTGTTTTATTTTTACACCCTTAAGAAGGCTATCACCCCTTGACAAAGATCAAGACATACTGCAACTTGCAAGGAGATAAGCCATATCGTCATTTTAATCTCTTTTTCTGAGTGTTTTAAGCACGAAGAACAAGCACGGAGAATCTCACCCCTTGACAAAGGTCATGATATACTGCAACATGCAAGGGGATAAGCCATATTGGCATTCTAATCTCATTTTTCGAGTGTTTCAGGCACAAAGAACAAACATGGAGAACTACACCACAAGGCGATGCTCGCCACTTTCCTCCCCTGAACATTCTTAGGAGGAGGTGTCGCCATAACCTCGACCTCAACTTTGCCGAGGAACCCTTTGAAAAACTTCAACAAGGCAATGTTTGCCACTTCCCTCCCCTAAGGATTCTTGGGAGAAGGTGTCATCATCACCTCGGCCTCTACTTTGCAAAGAAATTTTTGCTTTGTGTCTTCATCGAGGCACATGAACTCTTTTGTGAGAATGTGTGTCATCACATTGCAAACTCACCATTATCATTTTACTTCATAGCATATATTAGGTGCATTACTACTTATTTATGCATTGATGTTGAAAACCGCAAGTGCAAAGAAGATTGGACCCGATATCCCCTTCATCAAAATCCACGATGGTCAGGTCATTCTTTGTGCTCACGGATAAGCCAAAATTAAATATCGAGGGACGATGGTTCCCGATTGGGTATCCTGACCTCTGATGTTCAATCTATATCTTCAACTAGTTTGTTAAGTAAATGTTTGACATTTTTTAGCCCAGCATGCATTATATAGTTTTGCATTAGTTCCATTGCATTCTTACCTATCATCTCTACATCCCTCTATGGTCATCACATCCTCTAAATCCCACCAGGTCTCTTCATGCCATTATTTATCCTAATTTCAATTTTTTCAATATCCCACCATGTTCATTAATCCCACCATGCCACCATGTCCATCATCTATCGTAATCACATTGTGTCCTTTAACTTCTTTCATTTCTATCTCACCATGGCCGTTGCAACACTTTCTTGCTACTTATCCCACCGTGGCAGTCCCCATTTTATACCTCACCATGGGCACCCATTTTTTATCATAATTCTTGCACCACCATTATCCTCATGGTCTATTCTTGTGCCTAAACATTTGCCTTTTGGAATCAAGATCATTCCATTCCGAATCAAATCATGTCTTTTGTAAAACTCAAATGAATCTAAGAACCTAAATATGCTCGATTGGTATTCTTTTATTTTACAAAACAATTCTCTTTTTAAACCTTAGCCCATCACAGTATAGGAACACCGCAAAGATCGGGTTGCTGGCTGATGATGAACCCATGAACCCATGATTCGGGGACTCCCCACCGTGTTGGGGGTTGACTATTTTTCTCTCATGCCCATGGCACACCTTTTACCAATTGTATATAAGAAGGTTTGATGAAACATGGCAGTAATCTAAGGAACATGAAGAGATTCTCTTTGCCGAATTTGGTCGTTGAGCATGTCTTTATCTACACCTTGATGCCATCTTTTCAGTCTATCGCTATTTCGCTCCACTGCATTCCATTACAGCTCATTTTGCTTTGCTACATTTCTCTAAATTTCATTACCCTTCACTACATAACATTCCCTTGCAAAGCTGACATCAAGACGAGACAAGCTGTAGACATGCCAATTTGGCCTTATTTGGAGCTTAAATCCTTATTCTATTGGCAACATCTCTTTTAGACCATTAAAATCAAGTTGAACGATCCTTTTGAACAAGTTGAGGAGTTCACTAGAAATCTAAGGAAGAGTTGTTGTTCTCTAAATCAAATCCATTTTTCCCAAACAAGAGTCCATTCTAACTTCCATGTTGCTCTTGGTGGTCTTTGCACCAAGGTCGCTCCCCTTGTTTGTGTGCCAAATTATGCTTTTTCCAGCATATCCTCTACTTTAAAATTTTTCACAGGATTATGTGAACTTACAATGAAGAAGTATTCGACATAAATAAGCTTCCTCTATGAGTCCTCTTTTGAATGAAACAAGCGGCATTCAATTCTGATCTTCCATTTGTTCGCAGCATCCTTCGAAAACCAGACACGCAATTCTGTCCACACGCACCCCTGATCAAGCCCAATTGCATGCAAGTCCAGCCCACTGGGAACATATCTGACCATTTCATGACCTTACCTTCCTTTTTATTCTTGCATATCACTTGGTAAAGTATCTGGAAGTTTCATGGTTGAAATTAGCATCATCTAATGATGGCAATCCAACTTGTTGTCTTATACATCAAAACTTGCTATTTTTAGACCAGATTTGTTTTCTCTTCAAGTGGAGACATATTTTGAACATGGAGAAGGTAATCCATGGTTTCCAATCCATCTCAATAATTTGGGTAGGTTTCTATAAGCCTTATGATAAAAATTAGCAACATTAAATGGAGGAAATCCAACATAAGGTCGGATGTATCAAAACCTGCTACTTTTTGACCTGTTTCTCATCCCCTATAAAGGGAGACCCATTTGAACGACCTAAGAAGGGCATCCCCATCCTCAATCACTCTTATCCTCACCCTCTAGCCACCATAGGCTCGTCCCAACTATAGACACACCAAATTCGCCTAATTCAGAGCATAAAACTCATGTTTTATAAGGTAACATGTATGATTGACCTTAGAATAATGCCGGGTCTTTTAAAGTTGATTTGGAGCTTCGCCGAACGAAATCGGATGTTTTTCGAAGTTTTTCACAAAAAGCCATAATTTCCGAGCGAAAGCCACACGTAAATCGTGTAAACACGAAAATTGGTTGCATGACCAATGCCTAATGATCATGCATTGAAGTTTATGGTCATATTCACACTCCGGACAAGTTTTGTTGCATACTGTGCTTTTCCGGTTTGTCGTCGAAGTCATTTTGACCTGTATCGGATCTTCTATTCACTGCCCTAACTTCCGGACAAAATTCTGAAGTTTTGGAGGGTGTGATGGTTGATCCAATTCTATAGAAATCTTCTTCGGCCTGTTATCTTTTCAACGCAACAAACGGCGTCGAATTCTGAATTCGGGAGTGTCCGCAATGGCTTCCGGAAGAAGGATGCGCAAAAACAGTCCCATGCGCCCAGGTCCCTGGTCACATGCACCCAGGACCCAGGGCACGCGCCCAAGCGCCCTACCAGTGAGGCACGTGACCTCGTGCCCTCACTTGAGGACACATGCGCCCTACCCTTGAGGCATGAGGGAACCAGTTTTTCACTGGAACTATACCACTGAACCGATCGACCGGATAAGGTCGAATTTTTCGGGAACAGTGCCATGCGCCCCCACTGAGAGGTGCATGCGCCCTGGGGTAGGGTGCAAGGTACCCTATTTTTTAGTCTCGATCGCGCCGTTCGTTCTCCTATAAATGGACTCTGATTCTGGTCGTTCCAAAGGCAAGAGCACGACTCTCCAGGCATTTCAAGAGGCCCAACCACCCTCCTGCATTGATTTTGTGATTTTTAGAGAGAGAATTTTGAGTTTTTAGAGAGAGAAAAGTCGGTTCAAGAAAGAGGAAGGCTGTTCTGCAGGTGATCAGCCAGGTCTCTCTTCTTCGTCCTCTACAGCAGCGTGTAGACGTCTGCTGCCCGAGCTATCTTCATCAGAGTTCTTCCTCTCCAAGTTTTATTGAGTTTGCAATCAACGGCACTTGATTCCAAGATCGGGGCTGGTTGTGACGAGCGCAGAAGCAAAGTCGCGCCTAGTAGATTCTGGACTGCTGCTCGGCTTTTTCGACAACACAGATTTGGCCATATCTTTCTCTATTCTTATCAAAATCTTTATGTTATTTTTCCTATCTATTTGTTTCGTAATTCTCCATCTTCCTATCATTTTATTATATTTTTTTGCATTATTTTTAGTCTGTTTATCCGAAAATAGAAAAAGAGGGGTTAGAGATAACCCGAATCTGGTCAGTTTCTAGTCAATTGTGTGTTTCATGTTATTCTCTTTACATATACTCCACTTTGTCTAGTTCTAATTCTATTTTTCATTTGTTTATTTGTCTAGTTGCACAGAATATCAAGCACCCACCACGTTGAGGACTCTTCTTCATCGGCCGGCCGAATAAGGAGAAGCTTTAACCCGCACTCTTCACGCTAAGGTACACACGGACAATTTTAATTCTATAAATCGGAACCCATGGTTCCTGGTGACCACATGTCTTAATTTATTTCTTCTCATCCTCCTCCCACATGACCCGAACCGTCTCTTTGGTGATAGAGCGATGCCAAGGAATGAATGTTCGGGGATCAATGTGAGTGTGGGACCGAGGTGAGAGTTGCTTTCCGAAGTTTTCTTCCTTTCTTTCTCAGCCCCCTCTTGAGGTGACGATCTGGATTCATGGACTTCCTTGAAAAAAAGAGGACCCCGTCGAATTTTTAGAGTCAACACCAACCTCTCCAAATCATCTTCTCATCATCCCGGCGCCCGGAGATCGTCCCGAAGTGAGAAAGAAGCCGGTCTATGCTCCGACGTTCTGCACTGCTGATCATCGGCTTCTACAGATATTTATGGTCTTTTTCCGGCCTGTCTTACTTCAGAAGAAGTGTGACTCATCAATCTATATTTCATCTCCAATAAACG
This sequence comes from Cryptocoryne crispatula var. balansae, assembly GCA_036172225.1. Taxonomy (NCBI): domain Eukaryota; kingdom Viridiplantae; phylum Streptophyta; class Magnoliopsida; order Alismatales; family Araceae; genus Cryptocoryne; species Cryptocoryne crispatula. Next base: position 17,537,021 of record CM069925.1, on the reverse strand, counting down.
GGGATCAATTCTGGCATTCCCTAGGCTCGTGACGGCTTCTACATCGATGCTGCATAGACAGATCTGAAGTCTCCTCTTCTTAGTCATCATCTTCTCAGTAAAATTCACTGCACATACGTGTAGATTCAGGCCATACATCCTTCATAGAAATTATTCCACGGTGAGTCTTCTTTTATTTACGATAAGAATCATTCAATTCCAATATCTGTGGTGGCTGAGGCAAATCTTTCATCAACATCGCGCTGGTGGTTTTTGGATCTTCAACTTCAAACAACAGAACTTTCAGGTAAATTCCTACCACTTCTGAAAGGATTCAATAAAAGTGTATTCATATAAAACCACCCTCGGTGAGTTATGTTTATTTTGAAATAAACAGCACTTGATTCTGACATCGGTGCTATCCGCTGCGGTCTCTGCATCAGAGCTGCGCAATTTACATTGAATCTGTCCAACCTGGTTGCCACTTCATCTGGGTTGTGTTATCTTTAACCATTCATATTCTCTTTGTTAACTCCTCATTCATGTTAGTAGTTCATATTTAAGCATCATTTTTATTCTGTTTTGCATCATTTCATATATCACAAAAAACCAAAAAAAGGGGTTAAGGCTAACCCCGAATTCGGTGAGTTTGTTTCCAATTGCCGTTTTATGTTATTGTTTTTACAAGTTACTGTAAGGAATCGTCCATCAAAATTTGGTGCAGCGGAAGCGATGATTCCTATGGGTTCCTTTAGAATCTGTCTCAATCAGAACCGAACGACGAAAACCGAAAACCGATCAAATCGGGTTCGAATATACCTGATAGGGATTCATATAATCCCATAGAGAGGAAGGAGATGAGCTTATCAAGCTCTCCAAACCGTTCAAGTGTCCGGTCTCCAGCAGTATCCACACGAACTTCATCCACAGCAGGTTCTCCCTTCGCGCCGGCCTCGAGAACTCTTCCCGAACGGAGCTCCATCGACCATGGACACCTTCTAGAGAGAGGAGGAGGTAGGGAGGAGGCTAGGGACGTGGTTTTCACCCTTGGCTTGATGGGGTTTGGCTGAAACCATTGGTATTTATAGAGAATTATGGAATTTTTCATAAAAACCCAAAATCTCTATAAATTACGCCCTTGCCCCTGTACTTGTGGATAAGTCCTTTTGTGTGTGACCCACTAGGCCCAATAACCTATTTGGTTGAGGCCTAAATAAAGTAGAATTATTCTTCTTTAGCCTTACTAGATATGGGCTAACATACATCTAGATGTACGAGTTCTAATAACTCATTAACCCATTCTCCATGTCTATATAAAGCTAAAGTGTAGATTGATCTAAATCAACCCATTTCCTCTTAAAAGGAAAATTCACACATAACATGAGAGCTAACATATCAAATATGATTAAACAATTCATTACGCTCCCACTGGCAAACACTTTACCATTCAATATATTAGAACATCTATCAATTTCATAACTTAGAATAAATCAATATTTATTCAAGTAGGAAATCATATAATGTTCTTGTAGAAGGATATAATAGCAATATTAATTATTAAGACATCTCCATAAGGCTATTAAAGAATTGCACCTCCCACTAATAATGATGCAACTTTTGCACCATTTCATATGTAGGTCAATATCTTCTTTATTAAGCCTTCATTTACTTGTCATCATCTACAACTCCTTGTAGATATAAGATGCATATCAGGTATCTCATACCATTAGATGCATCCATAGTATCTAATATTATGATATACACATATAGTATCTAATACTATTAAGTGTATATTTAAAACAAGTAAGTGCCAATGACTTGGATACATGAAGCTTCTCAAGCTCCACCTTTGCATTATATACAAAACACTTTGTAATCTCTCTTCCACTTACCATCATCATGACAGTGTAAGAATCCTGTCTTATTCTGGCTTTATTATCTTGACCACCTTCTTTTACTATTAACTCTCTCCTATTTCTATCTAATGATTTTACTTCTTACTATTGGTCTCACCAACAAGAAGTAATTAAGATGTATTGTTGATCTAAGTTGCCCTTTAGTTAACTCATCAATATGAGCCATGATGGATCTCATATCCATTTATCCATGTTGTCTCTATAATTATGTCTCATAGAGACTAACATCTAGTTTAAGGCAAACAATGCATCTTGTCTATGAGATAAGATCTTATCTTTCTTTCATATCACTAGATAATTTAGGAGACACCTACTTCTCAAGTAGAATAGTTAATTGGTCAACTATGAGAACAATTCTCTTAGTTCTAAACCAGTCTAAGAAGTGTGAGCCATTAAGCTATATGGCATCTAATATGCCATACTAATGGTGGTTTATTATCGTATTCTACAACTGAGGTATAAGTTTATCAATATAACATTGCAGATATTCATGAAATTAAGATATGGTCTTTCATCCTAATTTATGCTCCCACTAATTTTCGACGAATTTGCATAACCCTCATTATGCAAAGACGGGATGATGAAATCCTAGTGGGGACTAAGACCCTATTAACTTTATGGTGACAACCTTGTGGGAAACACAACAAGTCATCCCATACTTAATAGGTAGGTAACTTTTACCAATTGCAACCCTTGCAATTCTTAGTCATTCAGCCTCTAGAGTTATAACCTTGTGGGAAACACAACAAGCTATATACTCTAGTTAGGTCAAATCCGCTTGTTACGTTATGAGAATGAATTCTTAACATAGCCCTTGTGGGAAACACAACAAGGCCATGCAATGGTTCACCCCAAAGTTCGGCAAATGCCTTGGCCATGATCACCAATCCCTTGCTGAATGAGTCTTGTGGGAAACGCAACAAACCCATCCAATCTAAGATTGGCTCATCAAGACCATAACAACGGAAGGCTACGTGAGTCATTCTTAATGTCACACGTTTATCAACCTAATTATGACAAGGAGGGATTTTATTTTAGTCTCATCAAGAATATGTGCTAAGTATATATAATACCTTTGGAATATCATATATCTAAGGTATAAAAGATAGCACACAACCACATATCAAATATGCATAAAAATTAGGTGATCATGGACTTAACCCTAAACATGCACCTAAGGCACCCCTCTAGGTGCAAATCCTTACTTCAGATGCTTGAGTTGGCATGCTCCCACTTCAGAAGGGTGCTTCTCCAAGTGGTCCCTCTCTCCAACCTTCCACGAACCGGCTTCTAACTCTTACAAACGGCTTAAGGGTATGCAGACCCCACAAATGTACATAACTCAATAAGAAACCTTGGTTTTAACCAAGGGGAGTACATTAATGGAGGGAGGTAGAATGTACAATCAGATTGTATAGAGAGAGAGGAGGCACACACAGACCCCATTTAATAACATAACCAACATAATTAAAAGCAATCACAAGCCAAGCACAATTAAGTCCATGATCACCACCATACACACACTAACATTCATCACATGAACATAGAGCGCATACGTGATAATTATATGATATATATCATATATATCAGCATAAAATTATATAATTTATTTTGAAATTCTCAATTTCATGCATGTCGAATTTTTCATGAAATAAATAACATGACAATAACATATAAACAATTTATATGAAATGAACATATAAAACTAAACTATTTAGAACATTCATGCATTCCCAATACTGTGCAAGGTCAGAAATTAATGTCCCAATTTATATTCTTTAAAATCTCATTTTACAGAATTAATTAAGACACTAATAATTTAAGTTAAACCTTTAAAACAATTTTAAAGTTTAACCATGAGTGAATCTATGTAAATAGGGCTAAACATCATCTAACATGTCATTAAACACTTTAAAATATGTTAAATAATATTATAGAATTTTTCAGAATTTTTATTGATTTTTATGGCATTTTTTCGGATTTTTCTATAATTTTAAACAATTTAAAATCATTTAATAAATAAGGTGGCGCATCGCGGCGCAACTGAGCCCGTCCGGCGTGCGCCGCACTGCGCCGCGGGCGCTGGCGCATTGCGCCGCCGCAGCGTCTGCGCCGCCGGTGCGCCGGCGCTTGCCCCCGACGGGCACTGTTCATCCGAAAAAAATCCCTCCAATAGAATCGGATTTATCTCCTTATCCCGGACTCAGAAAAATCCAAAAAAATATGCGTTGGAATTCTTATCGAATAAGGAATCCAAAACAGTTGGCCTCATATCCATGAAAAATCCCAATCGTCCTAAAAAAGAGGAAGAAGAGGCGGCGGTCACCCAAATTCCGTAGCAGAAATCTCTATTTTGCAACAAGGATAACTCATTATCCAGAAAACCAAATATTCTCCAAAAATACAATTTAGAATCCTCATCATATGACGTTTCCAAATATGTATATATTCCTTCAGAGAAAAAATTTATATCAACGGGAAATCAGGAAGAAACAAGTCGGCGCCGCCAGATTCCGCAGAATCCTAGTTCGTCGGAAAACTCAAAAATTTTCATCCTCCGCCGTCGTTCAAAGCTGGATATCAAAGGTAAAGGCTAAGTAATCATATTACCCATCTTCTAAACTCTTTCCAAGCCTCAATTTCTTCTATGGACGGAGATTTCACAAAATCCCCAAATCCGGGTGTTGGTTCGGGCATGACAGAAACACCAACTTTTGAGGCTTCTCCCGGACACTACAGAGATCCAAACTTCAAACGGTTTGTGGAGTTGGAAATCTCTATATCACAAGATTATAGAAAGCCCAACCAATCTTTTATCTGAGTCATACAAAGAATATGGTGGCCTCGTCAAAACAGACATTTGCACAGATTTGGGAACACATAAATAACATGAAATAATGTCGATTCGACGTCAGTTTCGACCGAGACTTGAACCGGGCTCTGATACCACTGTAAGGAATCGTCCATCAAAATTTGGTGCAGCGTAAGCGACGATTCCTATGGGTTCCTTTAGAATCCGTCTCAATCAGAACCGAACGACGAAAACCGAAAACCGATCAAATAGGGTTCGAATATACCTGATAGGGATTCATATAATCCCATAGAGAGGAAGGAGATGAGCTTATCAAGCTCTCCAAACCGTTCAAGTGTCCGGTCTCCAGCAGTATCCACACGAACTTCATCCACAGTAGGTTCTCCCTTCGCGCCGGCCTCGAGAACTCTTCCCGAACGGAGCTCCATCGACCATGGACACCTTCTAGAGAGAGGAGGAGGTAGGGAGGAGGCTAGGGACGTGTTTTTCACCCTTGGCTTGATGGGGTTTGGCTGAAACCATTGGTATTTATAGAGAATTATGGAATTTTTCATAAAAACCCAAAATCTCTATAAATTACGCCCTTGCCCCTGTACTTGTGGATAAGTCCTTTTGTGTGTGACCCACTAGGCCCAATAACCTATTTGGTTGATGCCTAAATAAAATAGAACAATTCTATTTAATTTAATTAAAGTCGTTATCCGATAACAAATTAATCGGCCTACCAATCATGAAGGGTACAAGCCACATCCCATGATCCCAAATGGCTATGGGGATAATCTCATCTCCATTGAGCCTTTCCATCATCAGTTACCACATGGATATAAACCCTCATCCATACAATGTCCCAGTCGGAAAGGAGTACGGCATCGACTGTCAACTCCTTAGTATACCGACTCTATAGGATCCTGTACTCGGAATTGGATCAATTGGAAAACTCCTTTTCCAATTATCCTATCTACCCTGGCCAGGGATTTAGAGTACTATCCCATAGGACATTCACTCTAACTTACCGAGAGTGGACGATCCCTTGTTGTCCGCTCAATTGCCTCCATCGGATTTTCCTTGTACCCGATCCATCGCTATATAGGACCATCTAAATTGTGATCCATAAGTCAATGGTCAAAGCACAAGTTCCACCCAACAAGGCATCTTTGGCGACTCGGGTCAAAGGTCCAACCATGCAACCGTGATGATAGAAAACCCTGATAGACAGTTCGGTAAGATACCATTCAGGGTTTCTAATTCTGTCAGTTCAGTGAACTCATTCAACTAATGAGCATCTGTATGTGTATCTCAGTGACTCCACACTAATGACCAATGAGATCGGTCATCCTCATCACATGAGAAGACATCACATACACTAGTCTATCCGGATCCTTGATGTCCCGTCTCAAGTATCCTATGACTAGGAACATTTAGATCAAATACCTCTAGATGATCAATCTCATTATCATGATCTCATCATGATTTAATCATCATTGTATTTGATCAAGGACTTCATTATGATATTCGCTTCTAATAAGAGCTTATAATGAAGATTTGCCTAATTAATTGAATGAGATATTTCTAGAAATGTCGAATCATATCATATATGATTGGCTTGTAGGGCATACATTTCTATCAGTTACTACACTTCACTCAGTTATAATCCTTCTTCACTTGTTTTCTTGTCTTATTGTCTTCTAGTTGCACAAATACAGCAAGCTAGCATCGGTTGGAGACTCTTCTTCATCGGCTGGCCGAAGAAAAAGAACCTGCACACATTCTCTCCCGTGCTAAGGTACACATGGTCAAATCAACTCATCTCTTGATTTACATTCCATAAAGCGGAGCCCGCGGCTCCTGGCGACCACCTTTTTATTCATGTCTAAGTTCATCTCCTCCTCACTCTCCTCCCACATGACCCGAACCGCCTTCGGTGCTCAAGCGACGTTGTGAGATGAAAGTTCGGGGATCAATGTGAGTGTGGGACCGAGGTGAGGACCTTTTATCACTTTCCGAGTGTTTTCTGATTCACTCCCTTTTTCATATTCTCTCATCACCTTTTATTGTGGTGCCAATCCGGAACCCATTTTCGGAGTCGACAGCCACCATGGCCTCCTTTGCCCCACTCAAACACTGATGTAGCTCGGCTACTTCTCCTCTTGAAGGGGAAGGAGGAAAACCTTTGGCATGGATCTTACACTGCAAACAAAAAATAAAACATATCATAACCAAGCAAGGAATATAACAAATAGAACAAGTGAACAACAACATTTTTACCTCAGTCTCCAGGGTAGTGTGAAGAGTGGCCAGCTCCTCCCATAGGCTAGTAGTCTCAGTTCTCTGATGGAGCAACAAAGCTTGAGCTTTTTGAAAATTACATGAGTCAAAGGTAGTAACAAGACAAAGTATAGCTAGAGTAAGAGCATGTTACTTGACCCTCTGGCAAACAAGTGATCATACGCATCCACATAATGGCGTAGGTAGTCTAAACTATCATGTGCCCAACTGATGACCACCTCGCCACCCTAGTACCAAAGTTCAATGGAATCAGAATACCACTCTATCCAGTTCACTGTGAGGATCAGTCGTCTGGCTCTAACTGGCAAAAGAGGTAGAGGAGGCTCCAACCATTCTTGCTCCATGCCCAGAGAGTGCACCGAGAAGCGAAGCCAAAAGGGAACCCACTCATTGACGCAGAGGAGGTGCAGATCATGACCGATGACAGGCTGAGCACTAGCAATCCATGGATGTAAGTGTTCATCGGTCCCAAGATAAGGTTGTCAGCACACCCACAAATGGAAAGAAAACCAAGTCACTAACTCACTAGAGGGAAATTCAATAGATTAACCAAATATACCTTGGTATGTGGGAAGTGGAATATATAGGAAAGAATGAATGCCAGCTAGCTCCTATGGTCCTTAGTAGGGTAGATAGGCTCCCAACGAGCCATCAACGGAAGATGGGTTGGGAAGGACAGCATTCACCGATGTCTACAAGGACAACATTCACATTAATTCATTTTATTTATTTCTGAAAGACAAAATGACTAATAATAAATGCATTATGAAAGAAAGGTTACCTCGCATGGAGTAGGTATGTTGAACTCCTCAAACTTGGAATCGTGCAAACAGAACCACCTCGGCATCTTTCCCATTAAAGGAGAAGATCGCGTTAATTTAACTCATAATAAAAAAATATTGGTTCATTAATTAATAAACAAATCAATTAATCGATTTATTAACATAAAAGAAAACCTCACCTGTGGGCACGCCCAGTGCGCCCTTCAACGAAGGGTGCAGTGGTCACGCCCTCAAACTGAGGGAATGGTCAACACGCCCGCGGCCCCCTCTCCTGCGGAGGTACGGAAGTCATGCCATCCATCTGGGATGCAGCCACAACATGCCTGACCTGGGGGATAGTGGCTGCACCCTCTGGTTGAGGGTGCAGTCAACGTGGGCACAGCCATGTGCGGCCACCTCCCCACATTGACCTAGCCCTTCAACCTCCAAATCCCTATTTTAATGATAACTTGAGTAAACGGACTCAGAATCATGTAAAACTTGAACCAAATCGAAGAGAAAGTCGTGATCTAGATTTTTTATGACAAGGACACTAATCTTTGAATATGTCTCAGACTCCAAAAATGATCTGGAAGTGATGGAGCTTCTGAGGTGAGGACAGATAGTGTGTAAGTTGAAATGAAAGAATCATGACTTGCATGGGGATTCATAGAGCATAAAATTGGGAAACTGAAAGAAAATCATAAAAATCACCTAATGGTGTGTAAAATCGAGCTAATTGTAAAGTTGTTGCAAGAATTTTGATCTGGCACATGATTTGCTTTCAAAAAAATTTATAAAGGAAACTACCTCTTTAATTTCCACCAAAAATCTCACTTTTTACATAACATTGTATTTCATAGGCTCTAAACTAGATAGGCATACTCAATCTTTTTATCATCACCGGATAACATTTTTTGGGTGGTAGGAAAATTTTCTACACATTTATTATCCATAAATGGTTAAAAATACATTTTCAATGTTCAAAAGGAACAAAAATGATAAAAATTCTAAAATATGCCAAGTTGTTCATAAAGTCAAGCCGATCAAGGAGCCACCGAAAGAAAATTTATCGGACCCACAGTTTGCTCTGAAATTTAGTTAAAGAAAAAAATGCTTTCAAGCCCATGGAAAATACCTCATTTCATATTGATAAACATCTATCAAATTCAAAAATAGCAAGACAAATTCATCTTATTTGTCAACACTTGCACTCTATTTTTCTAAAACAAGATGAATTTACATAGAATTTTCATTCAAAATTTGCTATATAAAATTCATTTTTTATTCAAAAAGATAACCATAATCTTTCTAACAAGCAACAATAGGAAAGAAGACTATTAAGCAAAAAGAAGCTTTAGCCTGAAGGCATAATTGTGCTTCCGACTAGGGTCCTCCTCGATCAGGATGCTTGGGCAGCACACTCAACTCGTCTCCTACAAGGCAACTGTTGAAATCGCCTCCTTGTCATCTGCAAAACCAAGCCGCATGCCCTTGATGAGTGGTAGGTGAGACAGCTTGACAACTAGTTATAAGGCAAGTCGATCTGGGAATGGCAACAATTCATGTTGTACAACATAGGAGCCAAGCTAGTGACCAAGGGGAGATCAACACCGAGCACAAAACACACCTAGAGGTCCCTTTACATCATGCCAACAGAAGAGTGAAAGAAGACAGAATGGTTCATGGAAGCAAAATGGGCTTGCCACTTTGGCCTCTTCTTCAGTCAAGCACACTTGTTGGAAACCTTCTCTCCAAAGCTGAGTGCAACAGCGTAAGGGAACAAGGGGTTGCAGTGGAAAAGTTGTGACTTAGTAGTCACCTTACCGGCTAAATCAAACTTGAAGTGGAGGTCAGTCCAACAAGCCAACAGAAGTGCGCTACCAAACAGAGGACGACCTACACAAGTACTGCTGACAACTTGTAGTACAACAAGCCCAAGACTGAGGGGCCAAGATGTGCACCGCTCCAAATGTCGCAGATGCACGATAATTGATTTGGCTCCAGGAAGCCATTCTCTACAGGGAACAGGAACACCACTGCAAGGCAGGTCGCGAATCCCTTCACACCTCTGAGAATTTGATCCTTGTCTAGACTTAAAGATTATAGAGTAAAGATCGTCCAAGCTACCAACCTAGGAATACTGATCCACTTGCTGACAAGCAAGGAGCCGATCTGTCTGACCTCAACAAAGTCCTATGAGAAGTCCAAGCTAGAGAGTGACCTGGAAGGAATGAACATGCCAGCAATCTCACCTTTCTGAGTCTGAGGAAGACCAAGTAGAAGCTCTGCCTTCTCAAGTAAAATCGTGCACTCAAAACTGCCAAAGATGCATGTGTGGGTATTAGGATGCCACAACTCAACTAGGGCCCCTAACAAGCCTAAATTAAGAGAGTATCCCAAGTGCTGCTTGGCATGAACCAAAAGCCCGATCAAACCCCAATCACAAAGGGTAGCTTTGATCAACAAGAGAAGGATGTCGAACAAGTTGCCAAGCCAGGAGGGAGAATAGTATCTGTGTGGACTAGGGAAATTCGGGTAATCTTACACCAAAATAGGAGGTATGAAAAAGATTCATTGAGAAAAGAAAATAAAAAACATGTGAAAGCTAATATTGGCAGCAAACTCACCAAGTTGGCACCGATTCTGTTCTTCAAATGTCCCATGATGCTTGAAATACCTCTAACTATGCTGACACGCTACTTCTTTAAAGGAGGAGCCATCCTAGAGGTTGGGAGGACATTTTGCACATCCCATTTGAGGTTTATATAGGGTAAAACGGCCCCAGTTTTAGCCAAAATCGAATTTGGTCCAAATTGGGAACTTTCCTATTTCTGGCATTGGGCGTGCCCCCAAAATCAAATTAAGGGTGCGTAGGGCATGCCCCCAGTTTGGGGGGACAGTGGGCCAATTTTCAGAAAAAATCCAAAAAATGAAAAGAATAAAAAAAATGTTATTGATTAGACTTGTTCACTTGGATTTTGATTGGAGTCGAGTAGACATCTTTGTCCCTTCACAACTAACATTATAGACAATTGAGCGGACAATAAGTAATTGCCTACTCTTGGTAAGTGAGAGTGAATGAACAATGTGATAGTTCTCTAAATCTTTGGCCAGGGTAAAGGGGATAATAAGAAAATGAGTTTTTCAATTGATTTGATACTGAGTATAAGATCCCTTTGTCGTAACCAAGAATAAATAAATAAATTTTTTTTTTAATGTATTATTGTCATTATTTAAAAATTCTAGTGAATGATTTTCATGAAATATTGATGATGACCTAAAGTTTGATGAAATTTCAATGTCATTTGACTATGAACTAGACAACATCCAAATTATATGATTTTGTCAAAACTGTAAATTAGGAATTTAGGTATCCTATATGAATTATTTAAGATCATAGAGATTAGAATTGATCGCAAATACATAATAACAAGTGATTAGTATGAATCAAGGTTAATGAAGGTATGATGAATAAATTTTAACAATTAAGAAGAGAATGATTGAATAACTGAATGTTATTGGAAAGCCAGGTAAGAATAATGGATTTAATTGGGATGTAAATTTATGTATAGTAATTTATCTTATTGTAGGTAAGGCTACATGAATAATTATTTTACTTTTAAGTATCCATTTCAAGTGCCAAAAGGTTAATGGGTTCTATGTACTAGTGTAGTGGAGTGCATGTCAAATATGAGAGGGATTTTTATATAATTATACATGGGGTTTAAATGTAATTTTTCTAGCCGATGAATCGTAAAAAACTCTCATTTAGGCTGTTGAATGGATTTCTAGTCATGAGAGATAAGGAGGAGATGGCAAGTAAGTTGGAGGTGGCACATTGGTGCCAAGTGGTAGCACACTACAAAACTTAGTGCATGGACAGGTGACTAAGCTATCTTATATGTAGTAAAAAAGAATTAAAATTAAGTAATATGGACATTTTAGGTTCTCCATTTCATGCTTAGTCTGCTGCTGGGTGGTCTCTTGGTGTAAGAGATGTCTCTTCAAGGAGTTGAAGAAAGAGGTAGGATGTAGATTCCTCTATTCTGGTTCTTGTAATTGTAGATTAATCACAAATTTGTGCATTGTATGAATTGGTTTGTGATATTATCATCGAATTAAATTTATTATGAACACTGTATAATATTTTAGGAGTTTAGCATTGGAATCATTTCATTTGGATGACTATACAATGAGTTATGCCAAGAATACTAGAACAAGTACATAAATGAACTCGACTTGCACAATTTTGCTGCATGAATTTTTGTATGCATGTTTCCTCTTATATCCCATCAGTTTTATCTTCATAAAATTTTTTTTATTTATACTATTCTATCATCTAACGAAATTTTGAGAAGTTTCATGATCATTTGACATGCCTAAAGTACTACTGATTACTATGATATGATTTTGGCATCTTCTGTCTTTTTGGACAAATTTTGATAATTACATAAATCACCTATTTTCAACAGTTTACCATAATTAATGACTCTTGGTTTCTTCATTTAAAATTCTGTATACTATATGATGTACGAGTGGAAAACATTTGGTATTATTTTGAGTTAGTTTTGGTTTATTGGTATTCCAAGAAAATTGTATCGTGTTGTCTACCTATAGATCACTCTTTACAGAAAATATATGTTCAAACTTAAGAATTTTGAGCCACTTACAAACTTAATTACCACAATATTTCTTTATAAAAATTGTGTTACATATTGAAATACACATATGAGAAATTTGGTGAGGTTTCACAATTTCTTGATCGAGTTATTTATTTATTTATTGATGGCTATACAAGGACAATTTTGTAGTGAACCGAATTTGTCTTGTTTTGAGATTTTTATAGTTTATTTGTAGTTTTGAATACAATTAAGCCATGGTTTCTTCATGTAAATTTTTTTATGTTAATGACAAACATATATGAAAGGTTGTATTTTGTATGTGCTTCTATTTCAATTTAAATGTGGACTTTATGTCAAAAATTGAAGAGATGGTCATCCTTACCTAAAAAAATGACCAATTGTATTGGTCTGGCATTGTATTGGCTTTTGGGGATAGCACATTGGCATTTGTGTGCTCACTTGGTCATACCACTAAGATCCGAGTACTCACGAGCTACCGAGGTTGGTTAGTCCTGGAGTGTAGCTCTTTTGAACCCTTGAGTAGGTCGGCACTCAAGGGCCCATGCTGCTGAATGGGTAGAGACATACCTTGTACTCCATAATGATAATAAAAGGAATGAATGCAATGAAAAAATTGATTAACCAGTAAACATGTCCATATGAAATCATTAAAGATAGATTCAATCATGTATGCTCTTTGTCAGTTGGTTGATGGCTATATGATATTCTTTAATAACCTATGTGAGTGGCATTATGAAGTTATTCAAATCATGTTTTATTGCATCCTATATAAGCCTATTGCTCACTACAAATTTTTCATATGTTATGCATTTTTTACACCGAATGGCAGGTGTACTAACAAGAGGGGACACTCTCACATTGTTTGTAGAAGAAGAATTGGTGAACTAAGTGGAGCTGTAGAAAAATTGGCCTCTTGTTTAAGACTTTTGAAACTAGGATTGTTGGTTATGTATTATAGTGTAAAGATACTCTTGTAAACAAGAATCATGTAAATAATGACTTGCATGTATACGTATGTTTACTTATTCTTATCATTATAATCTTTTGTCAAATGAATATTATGGTGATTAAACACTTGAAGGCTTCATAAAATAAAAGATCTTGGAAGGACCACAAGGTGGCTATGGAAAGCCAAATTGGAGTCGTCAAACCCTAATAGTCTATACTAAGGAGTGGATAGTCGATTCCATACTCTTTTCTAAACAAGACATTGAATAGACAAGGGTTTATATCGGTGCAATAACTGATATTGGATAGGCATAACAGAGATAAAATCACCCCAATAGTCATTTGAGAACGTGGCATGTGCATTATACACTTCATAGTCGATAGTTTGTTAAATCTATTATCGAATAATAGATTTAATTTAGTTAAATACAATTGTTCTACTTTAATAAAGTTAAAAATAAATAGACTATTGGGCCTAGTAGGTCTCACATATAAACATAACTAAACAATTTATACTATTTATGCATTACCCAAATTGTACCAAATTTTGAATTAATGTTCTTATAACCATTCTATAAAATCACATTTTAGATAATTAATTTAGACATTAATTTCACAAGTTAAGATTTTAAATAAAATTTAAAATATAACTATGATTGATTCTATGACAATAGATCTTAAAACCATCGAACAGATCATTAAACTCTTTAATAACCTATTATATAATTTTTCATGATTTTTCAAAACATTTATAGATTTTTATAACAATTTTACATATGTACTTTTGATTTTTAAACTATTTAAAATCAATTTAATTTTTTTTCACCACCACTTTGCACTGCCTGCCCCCAACCTTGAGCACTTTGTGCTAGGGCACATTGCGCCACCCACTCCACAACCCCTTGCACCCGTGCCTACACACTGCACTAGCTTGCACATCCGCATGCACGCCTATGTGCCTGGATCCATCAAACCAAGAAGAAATCAAGTCAAAGTGGAGTTTAAATGTAGATTTGATAGGTGTGTACCTTAATGGGTCCCGATGGCTCTAAAAGTTTGTCTATTTCACCCCAATAATAATTAGGAGAACCCCAACCACAGCCACAAGAGACTCAAAAACACTTTACAAATTTGAACTTTTCGTGCTTGTAAAAGTATATAAAAATAAGTATCTGAATCCTCATCAAATGTGGATCCCAAATATGGTGCTATTATACCATAAATAATTTAAAAATATTTAGAGATAAGGGAAAAACCAAAGCACTATCTTGAAAAGGCTCCATTGCCAGAAAATTGCCAAATTCAATTCCTCCATCACTGTTCAATGTCAAGAATTATGGAAAAACAATAGTTAATGATATTTTGGTTCCTCCTATGCCATCACAAGGCTTCCATCACCGTCAAGGAGAGAGTATTTGCAAAATTTCCAATTTCAAAGGTAATCACATGGTAGATCAAATAGCCTTTCTTCTAATGTTGCATTGGACTCTCCAATGATCCAAAATTCAAATAGATAGAAGTGTTGAAAATCCATATGTAACTACAATATTATAGTGCCAACTATTTTTACAACTACATCACATACAATTTATGGCTGCTCCATCAATATAGAGGTTTGTACAATTTTAGGAAAGCATAAAATACATAAAATAATATTGATTCAACACCAGTTTTGACAAAAACTCGAACATGGCTCTGATACAAGTACAAGAAATCATCTTAAAAATTTAGTGCAACAAAAATGATGATTCTTTAAAATATCATGGTCCTTGTAGGGATCAAAATTGAATGACAAAAACTAGGAACTAGATTCAAACCAAAAATAAAATACCCCCATGGGATTCAACCAATCTCACATACCTAATGAAGAAAGAATGTTTATTGACTTCCAAGCTATCCAATGCTTAGCCTCTAGTGGTATTCACATTAACTTCCTCCAAAAATAGGTTCTCGTTTGCATTAGACTTAAAAACTCTTCCCAAATAGAGCTCCACTATGCAAGACATCCTCTAGAGAGAGAAAGAGGTAGAGAGAAGGTTGAGGACAAAATTCTAATGCTTCGTTTGATGTGGTTTGTCTCATATGATTATGGAAATTAGAATTTTTCATAAAACCTAAAATATCTTTAAATTACATCTATGCCCATGTATTTATAGATAAATTCTATCGTGTGTCACCCACCAGGACAATTAGTCATTTTAACTGAATCATATTTAAAAGTAACGACTTATGTTAAATTAAATAAATTATCCAATACCATATATAATGGCTTTCCGATCTCGAAGGGTACATGCCACATCACATGATCTCAAATAACTTTATAAATGATTTTACATCCATTAAGTTTTTCGATCATCAGTTACAGCATGGAGTCATCCCTAAAATGTCCCAGTTAGATAAGGATGTGGCATCGACTACCAATCTCTTAGTAACCTGATACTTTGAGATCTAGTACTTGAAATCATATCAATTAATGAAAAACTCATTTTTCAATTATCTTATATACACTAGCTAGAGATTTATAGTATTATACCATAGGCATTCATTCACACTTATTAAGAGTGGATGATTCCTTTTTGTGTTCTCAATTACCTTCATGAGATTTCCCATATACTCAATCTACTAACTATACTGGACCATCATATCCATGATCCATATGTCAATAATCAAATTAAAAGATACACCTAGTAAGATATCTTTAGTGACTTATGTCAAATGTCCAACTATTCAACCATGATAATATAAAATTTTGATGGTCAATTAGGTAAGATACTAGTAAGGATTTACATTTTAGTTAGTTCAATGATTTCATTCTTCTAATGTGGACTTATATTTGTATCTTAGTGTCTCCCCCTTAGTCTATATGTATCCTTAATGTCTCATCACAAGGCCTACATCTAGGAACATTTAGATTACACACCCCTAAATGATCGATCTCATTATCATGATCTTTAATCATCATTGCATATGATCAAAGACTTCATTACAATATGATTATCTTGTAGAGTATATATTTCTATCAATGTAAATAGTTTGATGTAGCACATACTCCAAGTGTTACGAGCAGATATCAAGCATTTCTAGGTGAGAGTCACTAGATTGTTGTAAAATGCATCTTTAAGTACTTGAGAAAAACTAATGATGTATTTATCATATATAGAGAGGATGATATGAGATTTTAGGGTTATATACGCTAAACCTTCTAGGTTGACAAAGATGACGTCAAAGTATGTGTTAACCCTAAATGGTGGTGTAGTTAGCTAGAAGAGTTCCAAGCAATAGAAAACTATGGTTTCTATAAATAAAGCGAAGTACATAGTTACTGCATAAGCTACCAAAGAAGCCATCTGAATGAAGAAGTTCATCTCAGATTTGGGGTTGCCCTTACTATCTCTAATCCTATCCCATTCCTTTTCTACAACAATGGGGTAATTACACAAGCAATGGAGCTGGGGTCTCATCAGAAGTCGAAGCACATTTTGCGGTGATATAATTTGATCAGAGTGATAGTAGGTCAACAAGATATAGTTATAAATAAAGTATCTTTAATTAACAACATTGCATATTCACTAGCTAAGGCATATTCATCTTGTGCTAACAGGGATCAAGCATGTGTATGATTGGATTTAGTGCATATGGGAGATTAATAGGAATGTATACCTTGCAAGCCAATCATAAGTACTATGATGCAACATTTTTTGTTTTATCTTATTCAATAAAATTGGCATTTCTTCATTGCAGTCTTTTATTTGAAACATATGTCATAATGAAGTCCTTGATCATATGCAATGATGATTGAATCATGATGAAATCATGATAATGAGATCAATCATATAGAGTTATGTGATCTAAATTTTTGAAGTCATAGAATCATTGAGACCAAACATTAAGGATCAGGATAGACTTGTGCATGTGATATCTTTTCATATGATGAGGATGATTGATCTCATTCATCATTAATGTATATAATCTAAGATACACATTCAAGTACTCATTGTCGACTCCGAAAACGGGTTCCGGATCGACGCCTCAAGATAAGGTGAAAGATAGAATTGGGGAAAGTGAGTGAATTGAAAACACTCGGAAAGCAGTAGAGTCCTCACCTCGGTCCCACACTCACATTGATCCCCGAACTTTCATCTCACAGCGTCGCTCAAGCACCGGAGACGGTTCGGGTCATGTGGGAGGAGAGTGAGGAATGAATTAACTTAGAACATGATAAGAGGTGGTCGCCAGGAGCCGTGGGCTCCGCTTTATGGAATAAAATACAAGATTAAGTTGAATTGACCATGTGTACCTTAGCGTGGGAGATTGGGATGTGAGTTCAACCTTCTTCCTCTTCGGCCGGCCGATGAAGAAGAGTCCAACCGGTGCTAGCTTGATGTATCTGTGCAACTAGTAAACAAAGAAGACAATAAAACAAGTGAATGGAGGATTAGAACTGAGTGAAGTGTGGTAACTGTAAAAGCAATAACACAAAAGGGAAATTGGAAACAAACTCACCGGATTCGGGGTTAGCCCTAACCCCTTTTTTTTGGTTTTTTTATGATGTATGAAATGATGAAAAACTAAATAAAAATGATGCTTAAATATGAACTAAATGATTTGAATGAAGAGTTAGCAAAGAGAATATGAATGGTTAAAGACAACACAACCCAAGCAAAGTGGCAACAGGGTTGGACAGATTCAATATAAACTGCGCGGCTCGATGCAGACCATAACGAACAGCACCAATGTCAGAATAAAGTGATGTTTGTTTAAAAATAAATAGGACTCACCGAGGGTGGTTTGATATGAAGACAAGTTTTCTTGAATCTTATGATAAGTAATCTGAATTTACCTGATAAGCTGGATCTTAGACAGTGAAGTTCTGGAAACTCCCAGCACAATATTGATGTTGGACATACTATGCGCACCACAGATATCCGAATTGAATGATTCTTGTTTTAAATAAAATACAACTCACCGGGGAACAATTTCTATGAAGGATGTATAGGCTGAATCCACCATTAAATGTACTGAAATGGACTAAGAAGATAATGATTAAGAAGAGAAAACTTCGGATCTGTCTATGCAGCGCCGGTGTTGAAGCCATAACAAGTCGAGAGAATGTCAGAATTGATCTCTTCTTGTTTGAGATGAAATATAGCTTGATTAACCACACTTATTATGAAGTAAATCAGGCCATAAAATGACTATAAAGATTTTTAGAAGCTGATGATCAGCAGTGCAGCACATTGGAGCATAGACCGGCTTCTTCTTCACTTTGGGATGATCTCCGGGCACCGGGACGAAGAGAGAACGATTTGGGGAGGTTGGGACGAGCCAAGGGTGACTGGAGGGTGAGGATAAGAGTTCTGTAGGATGGGGATGCCCTTCTTAGGTCGTTCATATGAGTCTCCCTTTATGGGGGATGAGAAACAGGTCAAAATATAGCAAGTTTTGATACATCCGACCTTAGGTTGGATTTCCTCCATTTAATGTTGCTAATTTTAATACTGAGGCATATAGAAACTTACCCAAATGATTGATAGGGATTGGAAACCGTGGATCACCTTCCCCATGTTCAAAATATGTCTCCACTTGAAGAGGAAACAAATCTGGTCCAAAAATGGGAAGTTTTGATGTATAAGACAACAAGTTGGATTGCCATCATTAGATGATGCTAATTTCGACCATGAAGCTTCCATATACTTTACTAAGTGATATGGAGGAGGAAAGAGGAATGTAAGGTTGTGAATTAGTCAGATATGTGCCCAATGGGCTGGGCTTGCATGCAATTGGGCTTGATCGGTGCTGCGTGCGGACAGAACTGCGCATCTGACTTCCAAAGGGCACTGCGGACAAATGGGAGATCAAAATTGAATGCCGTTCGTTGAAATGGAAAGATAACTCAGAGAATAAGATTATTTGTGTTGAAGACTTATTCATTAGACATCCACATAATCCTGTGAAAAATTTCCAAATAAAGGATATGCTGGGAAAAGCATAATCTGGCACACCACCAAGAGTCTTGTTCGGCAAACACGGATTTGATTAGAAATTAGAAAATCATCCTCATATTTCCAATAAGAACCTCAGCTCATCCAAAAGGGTGGTTCATCATGGTTTTTATGGTCTAAAAGAGATGTTTCCAATGGAATAATGGTTTAAGCTCTAAAGAAGGCCAAATTGGCATGTCTACACTCATTAGGGGAATGAGTTCACTAAAATGGCAAATTTAGGAACTTTGAATGGTATTTTATTGAACTACCAATTAGGATAATCTATCATCATGGTTGTATAGTTAGATCATTGATCTGAGTCACCAAAGATGTTGTACTAGGTGTATCTTGTGCTTTGACTTTTGACTTATGAATCACCATTATAATGGTTCAGCATAGTTAATGGATCAGGTTCAAAAAAACTTAGTGTAGGTAATTGAGTGGACAACATGGGATCATTCAATCTCGATGAGTGAGAGAAAATGTCTTATAAGATAATACTCTAACTCCTTGACTAAGGTAGATTGGATAATTAAAAATTAAGTTTTAAAATTGATTCAATATTGAGCACATTATTCTATAGAGTTTAAATATTAAGGGTTGACATTGGTGCCATATCCCTATTTGATCGACACATTAGATGAATTAAGATTTATATCCGCCTAGTAATTGATGATGGAGGCACAATGGACATAATAATTGTCGACTCCGAAAACGGGTTCCGGATCGACACCTCAAGAAAAGAAGGTGAAAGATGGAATTGGGGAAAGGGAGTGAATCGGAAAACACTCGGAAAGCGGTAAAAGGTCCTCACATTGGTCCCACACTCACATTGATCCCCGAACTTTCATCTCACGGCGTCGCTCGAGCACCGGAGATGGTTCGGGTCATGTGGGAGGAGAGTGAGGAGGAGATGAACTTAAAACATAAATGAAAGGTGGTCACCAGGAGCCGCGGGCTCCGCTTTATGGAATGAAAATAGAAAGAAAGTTGAATTTGACCGTGTACCTTAGCGTGGGAGAAAGAGATGTGAGTTCAACCTTCTTCTTTTTCGGCTGGCCGATGAAGAAGAGTCCAACCAGTGCTAACTTTATGTATTTGTGCAACGAGGATGGTTTGATATGAAGACAATTTTGCCTGAATCTTATGATAAGTAATCTGAATTTACTTGATAAGTCGGATCTTGGACAGTGAAGTTCTGGAAACTCCCAGCACAATGTTGATGTAGGACATGCTATGGGCACCATAGATATCCAAATTGAATGATTCTTGTTGGATATAAAATATAACTCACCGGGGAACAATTTTTTTGAAGTATGTATAGGCTGAATCTACCATTAAATGTACTGAAATTGACTGAGAGAGCAATGACTTAGAAGAGAACACTTCGGATCCGTTCCGTGCAGTGCCGGTGTTGAAGCCGTAACAAATCGAGGGAATGTCAGAATTGATATACGTTTGTTGTAGATGAAAGATATCTTGATGAACCACACTTTGTATGAAGGAAGTCAGGCCATAAAATGACTAGAAAGATCTGTAGAAGCCGATGATCATCAGTGCAGCACGTTGGAGCATAGACCAGCTTCTTCTTCACTTTGGGATGATCTCCGGGCACCGGGACGAAGAGAGGACGATTTGGGGAGGTTGGGATGAGCCTAGGGTGGATGGAGGACGAAGAGAAGAGTGCTGGAGGATGGGGATGCCCTTCTTCGGTCGTTCATATGAGTCTCCCTTTATAGGGGATGAGAACCAGGTCAAAAAATAGCAAGTTTTGATACATCCGACCATAGGTTGGATTTCCTCCATCTAATGTTGCTGATTTTCATACCGAGGAATCTAGAAAATTACCTAAATGATTGAGAGAGATTGAAAACCGTGGATCACCTTCCCCATGCTCAAAATATGTCTCCACTTGAAGAGGAAACAAATCTGGTCCAAAAATGGCAAGTCTTGATATACAAGACAACAAGTTGGATTGTCATCATTAGATGATGCTAATTTCGACCATGAAGCTTCCAGATGCTATAAAAAGTGATATAGAGAAGGAAAAAGGAAGGTAAGGTCGTGAATTGGTCAGATATGTGCCCAATGGGCTGGGCTTGCATGCAATTGGGCTTGATTGGTGCTGCGTGCGGACAGAACTGCACGTATGACTTCTAAAAGGCGCTGCAGACAAATGGTAGATCGTAATTGAATGCCGTTTGTTTCATTGAAAAGAGGACTCAGAGAGGAAGATTATTGATGTTGAAGACTTCTTCATTGGATGTCCATATAATCCTATGAAAAATTTCCAAATAGAGGATATGCTGGAAAAATCATAATCTGGCACACCACCAAGAGTCTCTTGTTCGGCAAACACGGATTTGATTAGAAATTAGCAAATCATCTTCATATTTCCAATAAGCACCTCAGATAATCCAAAAGGGTGGTTCATCATGATTTTGATGGTCTAAAAGAGATGTTGCCAATGGAATAATGGCTTAAGCTCTAAATAAGGCCAAATTGGCGTGTCTACAATAATATCTCTAAATTCTTTTGGAATCATAGGATATGATTAGTACCCTTTGTGATCAGAAAGTCATTAAATATATTATCAGACACCCTCATATAGTGGAGTTCTATGCAACAAGAATTCTCAAGCCTTGTTCAAGGGAGAACATATTTTTAGAGGAGGATCGTATGGATATCACTAGTGACCATGCATTTTGATGGTTTAGAGATCAAGGAAACATTCTCTCTTCATCAAGCTTGAAATATTTTTCAAATCCTAAGATGGTACAAATGTTGTTCTTCAAGTTCATTTCGTGGATACATATTTTTCTTTCAATTGAGACTAAGATCATGAAATGTTGAAAAATAATTATTTTACTCTATTTAAATCAATTCCTTACACAACCAACATGCTCCAAAGAAATCAATTTTTTTCAAAAACTTTAGGGTTCGTAAAATATATCAAGTCCTTAATGATACCATCATCATAGATGTCAATCAAGAAACTAGAATAAAAAAAAGACCTACCTGTGGACACCCAAAACAGACCGGACCTCCCTTTGGCCCGTCTTTGGAGACTTGGTGGATGGTGTTAGTAGTTGTGGTCGATAGGAGCCGAAGGCTCCAAAATAAAATAAAATGAAAGGGGAATGAAAGGGGAAATGGCCATCGTACTTTTGGAAGCGGGGAGATTGTAGGGTTCCGACTTCTCCTCTCTCAGCCGATTGAAAGAAGAGAGCTTTAGTGAGTTTCTTCTCTTTAATCCGGTTGAAGCTTCACCTCATTCTGATCAACCTAAAGAATATCCATAGGAAAACATAAAAACAAGTTAAAATATCATTAACTCAATAGGAAGTATAGCGTCGTGCTCAAATTTGAACTTAAACATGCAAAAGGAAAAGAAACTAACCAGATTGAGACTAAATCTCAACCCTTATTTGAAAGGTTTAAAGATGCATGAAGATGCAAATGAGTAGCTTAATGCATGCTAAACAACATGTTAATAAAGACTTGACCGAAATAGAGTAGAAAAGGATCGAACGGGAGAGTGAAAAATGCAAAACGGGATCAACCCCTGTTAGTGCCCCCCAAATGGGGTGCAAACTGCAGGTGCCCCTTTGATGGGGCATGTTGACCAAAGTCAAAGTGCCCCCTGATGGGGCACTAAAGACTAGTTTGGCAGATTTTCTTCCCTTCTTAGCGGCGTCACCCAGGAGTGTAGGATGACCTCCTAAATATAGAGAGTGCTTCACCAAACAAACAATACACAAGAGAAGCTAGTGGAAGGGTTTTATGGCACTACATGTAAAGAAAATAACTTGTAGAGGCTCTCAAAGTCGGAGTAAAACTATTTTTTCTAAAGAAGAAAACTATGGTTTTTTTGAGTTTTGGGAGAGAATGTTGGGATGGTTTAAGGGCTTGGGGAGGAGTTTTAAGACTTGAGATGTATAGTGGTGGATACAATGGAGTGAGGGAGGTAATTGGACCTCCTAAATTCTTCAAATAGTGGTCGTTTTACAGCATAAAAGAGTGTCACTTCATCCTACTGGACTGTCCCTTCAAGAAAAAAATTGTGGTTTATTTGGGATTTGGAGGAGGATTTTGAGGTAGATTAAGAGCTTGCATAGGGGTTGTAAGGTTTGGGACGTGTAGTGGTGGATGAGAGGATGTGGGGGACATCCTTCTAGCCTCCTAAATCCTTCAAATGAGGGTCTTCTACAGCCAAGAAAAGGACACTTCATCCTGCTGGACTGTCCCTTCAAAAAAGAAACTTAAGCTTTTTTGGGTTTTGGACAGATATTTCGAGATGT
This sequence comes from Cryptocoryne crispatula var. balansae, assembly GCA_036172225.1. Taxonomy (NCBI): domain Eukaryota; kingdom Viridiplantae; phylum Streptophyta; class Magnoliopsida; order Alismatales; family Araceae; genus Cryptocoryne; species Cryptocoryne crispatula. The sequence continues at coordinate 17,513,388 of CM069925.1, read as the reverse complement.
TTTAAGAGCTTGGAGAGGAGATGTAAGGCCTTAGATGTGTAGTGGTGGATTAGAGGGTGTGAGGGATGTGCTTGGAGCCTTCTAAACTTTCAAATAAAGTCCTTGTATAGCCAAAAAGGAGGGTTACTTTATCTGCAGAATTGTCACTTTAACCTGTCAAAGTGCCCCATTAGGGGGGGCACTAGGCCTAGTTTGGCCAGAATATGTGGGGAAGTTCCAATTTTTTAGAAAATTGGGTTTCCTTGGAAAGATACTCAAATATACTTCATGAAAACAAAAATTTAAGTTCTACAGCTAGACCAAAATTACATGTCTACACTACCTATCCCAAAGTCTACATCACCAAGTTTCAATGCCATAACTCAAGATGAACCCAATAACCACAATCAATCATTTATTAATATAATTAAAAGCTCTAAATGAAAATGAAACGTGGAAACTGTCGACTCTGAAAATGGGTTTGTCGTAATCGAGATTGGCACCTTAAGAGGGAATGAGAGAGGAGTAAAATTAGAGTGAAAAAGGTTATCAACTCAGTCTCACACTCTCATTGATCCCCAAACTTTCATCTCTCAACGTTGCTCGAGTACCAAAGAGACGGTTCAGGTCATGTGGGAGGAGAAAGAGAAAGGAGTAAAAGAATTCAACGCGTGAAATAAAATAAAACATGGTCGCCTGGAGCTATGGGCTCTGCTTTATATAATTGAAATGAAAAGAAAATGATTGTGTACCCTAGCACTGGAGATTGATGTTTGGGTTCAACCTTCTTCCTCATCGACCAGCCGATGAGAAAAAGTCCTCAATCACTGCTAGCTTGATAGATCTGTACAACATAAAAACAATAAACCAAGTGAAAGGATTTGATTAGAACTAGGTGAAGTATAGAAACTATAAAAACAAGGATGAGAAGATAAGCAATTGGATAAAAACTCATAGGTTCAGGGCAAGCCCTAACCCTTTTCTTTTATGTTTTTAATGATATAAAATGATTCATAAGTAAGCTAAGATGACAAAAACATGCTATAAAGTAAGAAAAGAAATACTTATATAGTAAGATGGCTCGGATTGGAGCTAAAACAAATGAAAGAAAATCAGTTCGGATGGCCTGCACTTAGGTGAGTGTAGTATCTTGCCGGCGTGACTTCAGTGTAGAGGCTGCTATAGACGACTCTGATGTCAGAATCAAGTGTCATTTATCACCAACGATAGAGGACATAAAGAGGAAGAGTTTCTATATTGAACACCTCTCCAGAATATGTCATTAAAAACCTGTAGAAATTTTACAAGTGGGAAGAAACATGAAAGCAAAACTAAATTATGCGACTTTGTGGAAACAACCACCACAGGCAATACAGAAGTCGAAATGAACTCCCAATTATTTAAAAATAGATAAGACTCATAGAGAGTGGTTTAATATGAAGTTTTCTTGAATCCTTTCAGAAGGGGTACGAATTTACCAGATAGTTCTGCTGTTGGAAGTTGAAGATCTGGGAACCACCAGCGTGATGTCGATGCAGGATGTACCACAGGCACCACAAATGTCAGAATTGAATGATTCTTGTTCAAAATAGAAGATAACTCACCAAGGTAAAATTTTTGTGAAGACAGTGTAGGATGAATCCATTGGACTTGTAGGAAAATTTACTGAGATGATGATAGTAAGAAAAGGATGGACTTTGGATCCATTTGCACAGTGCCGGTGTAGAAACCACCAAGAGCTAAGGAAACGTTTGGAATTGATCTCAAGTTCTTGGAGATGAAAGGTAGCTTGACGAAGAACACTTCTTCTGAAGGAAGCCTAGCCAAAACATGATCATGGTAATATGTATAAGCCTACGATAAGCAAAGCAGCATGTCAGAGCATAGATCGACTTCTCTTTCACTTTGGGATGATATCCGGGCACAAGGATAAAGATATGACGATTTGAAGAGATTGGTATGAGCCTAAGACAGTTGGAGGATGATTAGAGTAACCCCAAATGACCCAAAGAACTTGGAATGGCCAAAAAAGCTGGCCGCAACCTGTACGACTCGGGTTGACAACTTGAAAAACTCAGAAAGATCCTCGAAAAAGCTAGGGATGACCCGGAGAACTCAAAATAACTGAAAAAGCTAGCGGCAACCCATACAACTCGGGTTGTCGACCGGAAACAACGAGAGGCCTAACAGCAATTGAGAAATTCTAACGGCAAACACAAATTCGACCAGGGATCTCATCCTTAGATTCTCGCATGCGCTCCTTAGCTCATCCAAAAGAGTGGTTCAACTTGATTTTAATGGTCCAAAAGGGATGTTGCCAATGGATTAAGGGTTTAAGTTCCAAATTACGTCAAATTGGCGTGTCTACAGAAACTAGTTATGCCACCTCTAGAAAAAATTTTGTGGAACTTAAATGGGTCTACAAATGCAAATACAACTTGGATGGGTCTATTTCTAGGCACAAGGCCCACCTACTTGCCAAGGGATACAGTTAAACTGAAAGGCTTGACTACCATGAGACCTTTTCTACATTAGCCAAACTAGTGACTATTAGATGCCCTTTCTCAATTTCTACCATTCAAATTAAAAATTGTTAAAACATGATGTCTGAAATGCCTTTATCCATGTGCATTTAAATGAGAAAGTTTATATGGAACTACCCCTAAACATATCGGACAGTGGAAGGGTTATATTTCCAAGCTAAATAAATCTATCTATGAGTTGAAACAAGAATTGAGATTCTAGTTTGAAGGATTATCAAATTTATTGATAGATCTCAATTTTAGGCAGTCCATATTAGATTATACCTCTTTCATCAAAAGGAATGAGAAGGGCATCACTATAGTGGTTGTATATGGGTATGCCTTGTTAATAGCAAGAGATGATTTTGCATCAATTGAAGTCTTGAAGAAAGAATTGTTCACACAGTTTCACATAAAGAATATAAGGGAGCCTAAATACTTCCTAGATATGAGGTTGATAGAAGTTCTCAAGAAATTTATTTAACTCAAAAAAGGTATATAATGGATATAAATGCTGACATTGACATGATAGTTGCAAAACCTATAGAACTACCCATGGATCAATGGGAAAAATTGTACAAAAAAGCTGAAGAATTGAAAGAACCAAGCTTATATAAAAGGATAATTGGTAGGTTAATGTATTTAACAATCACAAGAAAAAACATTATTTTGTTGGTTAATCTCCTCTTACAATTTATGAAAAACCTCACCAAGGCATGTACTATTGCTAATTATCAATTGATCAGATATTTAATGGGAACTTCTATAGTTGGTTTATTTTATAATGCTTATTCTCCATTGGAAGTCTACATCTACATTGATGCAGATTGGGGATATAGCTACATAACCACAAGATTTACTACACGTTATGTGACTTTTAAAGGAGAACATCCTATTTCTTTGAAGACCAAGAAGCAACACATAGTTTCTAGGTCTTTAGTTGAAGTCGAGTATCGTGCAACGCTGTTGGAGCAGCATAAATACAATGCATTTTATTTCTTTCGTTAGATTTGTGGCTGAGTATGAAGACTACAAAACTTTTGTGCAACAATAAGGTAGCACTAGATGTTGTTGAAAATCCCATCTTTCATGAGAGAAGAAAGCATTAGGCTAAATTGTCATTTTTTTAGAGATTGAATTCAATCAGGATTAACACAGTGTGTTCATACAACTTCCAATACATAGATGGTAGATATATTCACAAAGGTATTATTGAAGGACCATTTGTACATACATATATTCAATTTGGTTCAAATTTTGTGTAGAAAACTTGAGGGGGAGTGTCAATTACAAATAAAATCTGACCAAATTACAAATTAGATTTAATTACATTGTTATTCACAAAAGCTTTAGGCATCTTTCATCATGAGTTCAACTGAAATATGTGACTGCTATGCGTAGGTGGTACTGAAAAGCTGAGCTTGATCCATTGTGAGGTGTCTATTGTATGCCAGGATTCCTTGTAATTGTCCACCTTTCGTGTCCTATATAAATGAATGAAAGAAGAATGAATGATATATTTCCTATGGATAACTCTCTCGTGTTATCTTCTCTACTCCCACTCTCCTATGATTTGCTCTATTTTCACCAATCAGTCTTTGCCTTCAAATTCCTACTTAAGCCATATGAGATAACTTCATACTCCAAGTGGGATCAAACCACTATGAGATCTTCTCTCCTCATGTCTCTCCATGTGTTGATGCAGAACTCAAGAGTATTTTCTGTACTCATATTCATAGAGTGACTTCATTATGAATCTTGTGCCAGATGTTTATTACTTGAATATTATGAGACTCTTTAAGAATAATACCGATGATATTTTATTTTAATTAAGCTCTTACCGAATAACTCTTCAAGAGTATTTGTACTATTTTAATTAGTACAAATATTGGTAGCATCCAATATTTGTACTAGTAACATCCTTAGTTTTTGGCACTGCCTGATTTTTGGTGATAAATCGGGTTTATCTCCAAATTAATTTTATACCAAACAACCCCTAAAGGAGTTGCTAGAATTTATTTATGCCTGATATAACTTCTTTACTTTTTGATTGCAGCATAAACGATGATAGTATATCAAATTTGATAGTAATATTTTTGATAGATAAAGTATTAATAAAAAATTGACGGAGGTGGACACTTATATTTCAATTTATGATTTATTTGTTTCACAAATCTTAAAGTTTATAATAACAACCAAATACATTGTGATCATCTATATTGAAATCAATTTCAAAAATAATAGTGCTAAAGGTGTTTAAAAATATTATAAAACATTTAAATTTGAACTTATTTAATATATTGATCTACCCTTTAAAAATGAGTGATAACTTTCAGCTATTTTTAATGTTACGATGTCGAAGAAATTTTACCTGCAGAAAGAATTAAATGGGGGACCATATATATATAGGTATCGAATTTTTACTAAAATGTTAGTTTATGAATGAATCAATATTAATTAAGTTAATAAGTATTTTACCACGAAGAGAAGTGGGTAGAAGTCATGAATTTCAAATGGCGGATAAGCCCATTATTCCCATTATTTCGATAACAAGAACATGTCAAGTCAGAGCCAACGACAAGCACATTATGTTGTCAACTCAGCCGGAGGTCCGGAGCAGCAGCAATAATGGCCGCCACCCGGGTCTGTCTTACAAAAGTAATTCTCCCCGAGCCCGAGACATGGTTCCGCACAGCCTTCGTTAGTCGCGCACTGTCCCCCGTTGACGCAAATTTGATCGGCTTGTGCTGTAAATTAAAATTAAACAACCGATATTTAAATATTACTCTACGTCGTCATGCTTTTGCGCACGCACAAGGATGATTATACGTAGACAAAGGGATATACAATTAATGACAAATCAATAAAGAAGAACCCACCATGGATCCCCGGCGCCGAGAGCACAAGAGAGAGCAGGAGAATGACCGCAGCAACGGAGATGAGCTTGCTTGATGCCATGCCTAATTAGGTCACGTACGTACGACACACCGGAAGAAGTAAAAAATGCGAAGCGAGACTGGCCTTGAGCACCAACATCCTTCTACCTTAATTATATAGGGTGCCAAGTGTTTGTAGTGTCTAAACTTGTGTTGAAAAATTAAATCCAAAGCGGGGCAGCGCTGGAAATGGGATAAAGCAGGGCTGCCTTCCAGCTGATGCATTATTCCTTTTCAGCATTGCATGTCCGTTGGCCGGAGAACGCGCGGCATACGAGTCTAAACTTGGTTGAAAAATTAAATCCAAAGCAGGGCAGCGCTGGAAAGGGGATAATGCAGGACAGCCTTGCCAAGTTTCCAGCTCTTGCTTTTCTTTTCCGCATTGCATGTCCGCTGTAACGGGATGAAAAAAATTAATGATAAAAATAATTTTGCATGAACGGTCCCCCCCTCGCCGCTGACGTCGCTTCCCCGCAGCCGTGTCCACCGGTTCCGCCGGAAGCCGCACCGCCGCGAGCCCCCCACCCCCCATCGCTGCCACCGCCAGCTTCCTCCCACCCTCCCTAACCGTCGCCGCCGCCGCCGCCGTCCGGCAGCCACCGTCAATCGCTGCCGCGCGCCTCCTCCCCTGCCGGAACCACCGCCGTGGAGAGTAGGGGTGTTCATTTGATTTTTGAGTATTTTTTATCAAACCAAAACAAATCAAATTATCTTCCAAATTAAATTATTTCGATTTAATTTGATTTGATCCATTTCAAATTATATTTTATAAAGATAGAATAGATATGTCAATATATAATTTTATTTTATTGTTTTAAATCACACTCTATTAAATTTTAGTGTACTTTTTTATATAATTCATTAATTTTTTCTTAAAAACTCTTGAAATAAATTTATTTTCATAAGAAAAGACAGATAAAATTGTAATATATAACTTAAAATAAAATATTTAATCTAATTCAAGTTATTCGGTTTAACAGTTTGATTTGGTTTGAAATGCCTAAGAAATTAAACCAAACTAATCGGTGGTTCAAATCAAACCAAACCAAATTATTAGTTTAGTGTGATTTCTTGATTTGAACCAAATAGTGAACAACCCTAGTGGGGAGGCCTTCGTCCCCCTCACCGATACCATCGTGGATATTGGCGATGTCCTCGCCAATTGTCGTCGCCAACCGTCACTACTGCCCCTCGCCACAGGCCACCCCGCTTCCACGAGTACCGCGCGCGTATGTGCGGATGGAACACTCCAGTCGCCCAACCGGCCACCAAGCTTGACCACCTGGCCCGACGCAGTGAGCCGCCTAGTCCAACCACCAATCTAGCACCGGTTCAATAGCCGGTTTAACAATTTTAAAATTACTTTATTTATTTATTGGATAAAAACCAGAAAAATAGCAAAAAATTTATAAAAATACGTAAAATTCACAGAAGCTTTCAAGTAAGTTTTTCAAGCTTTTCTATTTATTCTATTCCTTTTGAATGAGAAAATATGCATGATTTAGCATATAGACCTTAAGTTGATGAAATTTTGACTTTGAACTTATGATAAATGAGATTCTCAAAATCTTTGAAATCAAAAATTTGAAATGGTTATTTTGTATATTATGGAACACGTTTAGCATGCTTCTGGTTAGGTAGAAATTTTTTACATGAGATTTGACACCTACTAGGTCAAAATTTTGATGAACAATCAGGACCTATGATGCTTGGTTTAGGTGAATTTTGATTTACGTTAATTCTCTTGTATCTGCCTAAGTATGTCTAGTTTTGCCTTGTTTTTATTACATGCAAGTTGTTTGTATAGTCCATACTCAAAAGAAATTTTCAAATTATGTGATGTCTTTCATGATATGGTTATGTTCGTATGGTCAACTTTGATATAGGTTTTGCTTAAAACATGTTAACCAAATTGGTTGGTATAAATTTTGTCTGGTTTATAGTAAATGGTTTGTTTTGCATGAAAAAAAATAGAATGAGATGTTTACGTGTTGTATGTATGGTATGATCAAGTATGTCATGATTTGAAATTATGTTATGAACTCTTGATATGACATGCTACGAAGGCTTCATCAGCCTATGTTAGTCAATTGCCCATGGGCAACGGGTAACTTAAATGAATCCAGCCCTCCCACAGATCACAGATTACCACCATTTTTTATAAATGTCAACACTACTTAGGTGCACTATGAGTTTTCTTAATATATGTTACTGCTATATATATATTAGAGCTGGTGAAAATATATTGTACATGTGAAACAAGATGATCAATTTCTTGTTATTTGACTGTGTTTGGAAAGAATATGAAATTGTGTTACTCGTAGAAATGTTAATTCATGTGATGTGAAAAAATAAATGTAAGTTGTTAAACACATAAAATGTATTATATTAGTATTTTATAAAATTTTCTAGAAAAGTATCATTAATTTTTTTAGATAAGAAAGAGATAATACAAAATAAAAAAAATTTCATCCTAAAATTTTAAATTTATTTAACTAATATTATTTTAAATATATTCACAAAGTGGAGATATCTTTCTGTAAGAACAGATTTTAAGGGTGTATTAAGATTTTCTATTTGTATAAGAACATTTTTAAAATAAGTAACTATAAACACTAGTATATAAATTATAATATATGTTTTATTTAAAATAACTTATTATAGTCACATTTGGATTTGCTGGTCACCTGTGAAATCCCGATTTTAAGCCGGTCAATGGAACAAAAGTTTCTGTTGACTCGGTCTTACTCGTAACCAAATAGCATTTTGATTACAAGATCACGGAAACTTGTCATCCAAAGGGACCATCGATATTGGAAGAACGTATTCACCCAAGTGAATAGTGATATGTATGACTTATTTAATTTTCTTATCTACTTTGGTAAATAATGCATCTGCCGATTTCAAAAATGAAATATTTAAAAGAACTAAATATCAGGACTTTTAGATACATGTGATTTATGTGTGTAATTATTTAATTTCTGGTTGACGTTTCTGCCAACTCTATGTTCTGCATGATTTTGATTTTCAGCGGGTGAGAGAAGAAGAACTCTAATTTTGAAAAAGCATCCATCTACCTCATCCGAAAACCTAAACATGATAATATATATCGTCTTCAACACAGATCGGTTAATAAAGAACATATTCAACCAAACGGGGGTGTTTTACTTAATTTTCTTATGAAATCCAAGGTAACACCGCATCTAACGGTTTCAAAGCCAACACTTTTTAAATCACTAAATATCGAGAGTTTTTAAATAAATGGGCTTTGTCCTCAAAATTACCTAATTTCTTGCGGATGTTCTAGCCAGTTCCTTTTGTTAATCAGAACTTTGATTTTCAATGGTTGGAAGACGAACCCTGATTTTAAAGAGCAACCATCTACCACTTCCCAAACCCTAAATTGGTGAAATAAGAAAGCCATAGCGTCAACTATGACCTGACTGTTAAGATTCAAATAGATCCCTATGCAATTGTAAATATTACCAAAATTTTGTTGATTCTAAAAGAAATCTCCTCGATGTCTATAAGGATCTCAGTATTCTCAGTAAGTTAATATTTATAGTTTGACCAACTGTGTACCGTGTAATAAATCATACAAGTTTCATTTTTTTATTTTTAGATTTAAGATATTTTAATACATTTAAATTCAAACAATCAATATTTTAAAAATTATAATAAATTTAAAATTTATATTTAACACGCATTGTCACGACCCGGATTTTAACATGCACAGTGGAAGATAATCCGGCGCCGTAACCCTTGAAATATATATCGGTTTGGAGCAAAGCAAGATTAATATCGAAATCCAATAAATAATTCTAATAATTCATATCCAAACTGTATCTAAGAAATTACAATTTAAATATCAACATTGAACAAATAATCAACTAACTCTTCCAATTCCAAAACACCACTACGCTTCTACTGCGCTAAACCTGTAATCCTGAAAAATATTAAAGATGGAAAGGGGTGAGTCACACAGACCCAGTAGGACTTACACCCAACTAGCCCACTATATTAGACAAGTCCTACTGATAATAAAGATATAAACCCCAAACAAAAATCAGATTATAACAACTATAAGTAAAGCTAATCATCAAGATTCAATTAATTAAATAAGATGCTTTTCTACCCATTGCATAGATTAACATGATTTAACTAAATGCATACTATGACATAGCAACACTAACACAACTCTATATGCACCTACCATATAGTCTTAACACGAAACATGAATAAAATGCAATGCTTCACTAATCTACATGTTATAATGCAAACTAAATGAAGAACCAACCAACTTTGTCTGAGTAAACCACATGCTTCACTTGGATATTGTAGTTATGTTCCAGGACTAACACCAGATTTACCATATAGTAGAATGTAACATATAGTAAGCTAAATCCCATAGTACACCTAGGCAGGGGTGTACTTAGGATTACACCTGTAAGTGGATCTACTAATCCGAAAATTTCATCCGCATCCGAAAAAATTTAACGGGTTTGGGCTTTTAACGGCAAGCCCGATTTTGCTCTCCTTCTAATGTAAATTTATCCTTCACCGGAGTAAATCCGAAAATCTTCCTTCGGGTTCAGGAGAACTTCATTTCGGAGTATCTGAAAACCCGCTAGCGAGATACCGGGAACCAGCCCCTCCGAGCATCAACGGCCATCCTACCTCTCCTATCAAGTTGCCGCCTTTGCCGCAGGGGGTGCCGTGCTTGCCGGGATCCACGGCGTTGGGGGCAGCCCCGTCTACCACATCGCCGACCCCGAACCTCGGCCGCCAAGGCGGAGTACCGTGCCTTCCCCGGCGAGCGCATCACCATAGCCCAAGGCTACTCGAGGATCGTCGCACACCCGGCCTCCGCCCTCCCTCAGGGTTTGATCCGACTGGGGAAGAAGGTGGAGAAGATCGAGTGGGCGGTGGATGCGGAGGTGCGCATGCACTTGGAGGACGGCACCGTCGTGGCGGCGAACCACGGGATCGTGATGGTGTTGAGCGTCTTGAAGGCGGCCGTGCACAAGGCTGGCCGGGGATCGGGCCTCTTCGGCCCCCGCCCGCCGCCGTTCAAGAGGGAGGCCATCACTCGTCCGGGCTTCGGCGTCGTGGACAGGCTGTTCATGGAGCACGGAGACCCTTCCCCTTTCTCTAGCTGGCCTTCGAGCAGGAGCCGCCGTCGCCAAGGAGAAGGTGGAGAAGATCTAGAGGACTCCCTCCACCTGCCCCATCTACGCCGCTTTGTGGGGAAGGAGGCCATGGAGTTGTGGTCCCTCGACACCGAGGAGGTCATCTCGCGGAGTCTAGGCGATGATCAAGGGCTTCTCCATCGGGACCGGCAGGGAGGCGGAATCGGAACGGCACCGGCGAGCGCTGCCCCTCCCCTGCCTTGCCCCTGCCCCGGCGAGCCCTAGGACACCACTGCGGAGGGTTCGGTTACATCCGAAACCCAGAAAATAGTTCGGATGCAGGTAGCGACACAATCCGAGAACTTTATCACATTTGATTTCGGATTCGGATTCAGGTAAGATTTATTGGATTCGGATTCGGATCTTAAAAAATCCGATCCAAATCCAACCCGTTTACAGGTCTACTTAGGATGAACCGCGGTATCCGGGATCAAAGGATGCTCCGGACTGTTCTAACTCGCCGCTGCCCACAGGCCACTATCATAGTCTGGTGAAGTGCAAATCACATTACAAAATGCAACACATTGCATCAACTACCTCTCACAAGCTGAAATCATATATTACTCAGACATACACCAATTAATCCAAACCGACATAAAATACAACTATATGCAACCCTATGCAATGACATAATTAAAAAGACATCTACACTTACATGCATGACTAACCAATCTATTACATAACTAATAAGGCAATGCACTATTCTAAATCATGCTATCTACTATGAATTAATATGGCATGCAATTATTAATATTAATCAATTGCAATCTACATATATTTAATCAAATATATGTTTCTTACTAATTAACTCTTAACAATTAATATTAGCATGAATCAAGATATATATATATATATATATATATATACAAGATCATAAATATCCTATAATGCTCTTTACATAATAATATGCACTCAATCTATCTTAACATGATAATGATCATATTAAATAAACATCTAAGTATAAACACCTAAATTAACTTCCAATTGGGATCATGCACACAAATAAACCCATCTAACTAACTAAATATACTTTTCTAACCAAAATTAACTAATCATATTTTAATGCCTTAATTAATACATTTAAAGTGATAAGAGATAGTTGGGATGCCTACCTGACTGACGACGACAAAATTAATTGAAAACCAAGAAGAATTGGTTAACAATCTGTCAAAATAAATAAATGACAATTAAATAAAGATTAGAGGAAGAGATAATAGATAGGAGAGAGAAGATGATATATGGGAGAGATATACCGCCGGATGGGGGGTGGCGCAAGGCGGCGCACAAACGCGCGGCCCAACTGGCTGGCAGCTGCGGGAGGCGGCGTGGCTTGCGCGGCCGAGGACGGCGGGGTGGCGAGCTGGCAGCAGACGGCGGACGGGCGACGGCGGCTTCGCGGCCGGGCGGGAGGCAGGGAGGCGGGAGGCGCGTTGCTGTGTAGGGCGGTGGCCGGCGATTGTGCAGGTGGGTGGCGCACGGGTGCGCGGTTGGACGATGGAGGGCGGCGTGGAGGAGGCAGTCGGGCGAGGCCGAGGGCAGGTCACGCGTATGCGCGCGGGAGGGTGGCCGGCGGCAGTCGCGCGGGCGACTCACGGGAAGATGGCGGCCCAGGTGACATGGGAGGGTGGTTGGCCGGCGGTGGCGACAGCGGAAGGGTGCGCCGGCAACGGTGCAGGTGAGGTGGCGCTGGCGGTAGCGCGCGGCGGCCGGGTGTTGCACGCGCGCGGAAGAGAAGAAGAGGAAGGGTGGAAGGCAAGGGCTGCTGCGTGGGAAATAAATAGAGGGGAGGAGGGATAGTCCGACCGGGACCGGGGGACTAGAAGTAGAGTTCGATCCAAAGAAGAGAAATACAGTTCGATTGGGAGAGGGTTCTAAAAGAAGTAGAGTTTGATCGGGAGAGGGAAAGTAGAGTCTGATCGGGATAGTAGATCTAATTAAATATATACTTTTAATATTTATCTCTTTCACAAAATATAATCTATTTTAAATTATAAATAAAATAAGAATATTACACGCATAACACAAGTATCACCACTTATTAAGGTAATTAGTGTCACGAAAGCCTGAAAACAACGACATGAGCACAAACATACAAGAGCCAAGTAGTAGCTCTAGAGTTTGTCCCTTTTGTAAATATGATTAGTTACTTAATTGATTTGCAAAAGAGACACAAAAAGGAAATGCATTTAGGTAAAAAGCATATAAACTAATCAAGATGAGCATAAAAATGAATATAACTACTGCAAATAGAATGGAAATACCCTAAAATTTTCTTTCAAGGCCCCAAGAACAATCTGAGAGTCAAGCTTAGTTTGTTTACATGCCTCCACCTTGTTCAACTCTTGCGAGAAGTGTTGAGTTATAGAAGACATGTTAACACCGACCTAATGATTCATCGAACTATGTTCACAACAAGCAAAAAAGGAAGTTGTGATAGTCTTTAAGGTTGGCACGAATTGAGTTTTCGGCGGCAAGATTGGTTATTTTTGATGGGTGCGTTTGACAAATTGGCTAGAGTCCTTCACCATGAAGTGCCTTTTTCCAAAAGGTAGTTGGAAAGTCCTCTGACTGAAGTAGAAGTTGTTTGACTATATATATTTTTAAAGAAACATTTATATAATAAACAAAGCTATACTCACGAAGTGCTCCCTGGGGTGCTCGGTGGAGGGGTTATTGGGTGATGCTCACATGGGGGTGGTTGCCATGGTGCTCTCCATGTTGTTCATGGGAGGGGAATTGCAGGGGTGGTCACCGAGGTGCTCACGAAAGGGGCGATGCTCACATGGGGTTGTCACCGCGGTGCTCGTCGGGGTGCTCATGGGAGGAAGATGTTTCTTGGGGTGCTCATGGGAGGGGGATGCTCACAAGGGGTGGTCGCCACCACAGTGCATATAGGGATGGCCGAGAGATGCTTGCCAGGAGATGCTTGTGAGGAGTTTGTCGGGGTGCTCATAGGGAGGGGATGCATGCCTAGGTGGTTGGCAGGGTGCTCACTGTAGACACGCCAAATTGGCCTAATTCGGAGCCCCAAACTCTTATTCCATAGGCGATATTCTTATTTGACTGTTATCTGATCCGGATTACCTCATGGAGATGAGCTAAGGACATGGGTGAAGCCCCTCGCAAGTTGAGAATGGACCAATGATTTCCGGAATATTGCCGTAACCTTCAAGCGAGAGCCGCACGTGAATTGTAGAAACACGAAGCCCGCTCAATGACCGACCTTTAATGGTCCATAATTGAAGGTTTCGGGAGTCCCGCATGTGTTCCGTAACATTCAGGATTTCCGAGAAGTCATTTCGGTTGGCGTCGGTCAATAACGGCTTTCGTTACGGCTTTTTCGATCTGTGCTGACACGGCTATCCCGGACCATGTGTTAGGCCTTTTCGGTCATCACCGGGTCTTTTCAGGTCATCCGGGTCGATTCTAGCCGAATATTTTCATCAACCGGGGCTATACGGCCATTTCGGTCAATTTTAGGGTTTCGCGGCCTTTACGGCTTTCGATTCACGTTTACCGGGTTAATCTCAGATTTTTCGATGACTTCGGGTTTTTCGATCGTACCGAACTTGTTCGGTCATCATTTTAAGTCAACCCGAGTTGACCCGAGATTTCTCGATCGGAACTGTGCTTTTTCGGATCTTCGCCCCGGGTTTCGGCTTTCCGCGAGAGGGTAAACCGGTAGAAAGCCCCGTGCGAACATCTCGGGAGTCATGCCAGCTGGTTTACCGACTTGAGGAGGTGCGGTTGAAGGCCCTCTTTCCAACGCGACAAACGGGAGCCGAATCGGACATCCCGTTTGCAAGATACGGCTCGCGGAACACGCGCGCAGGAAAGAGAGTGTACTGCGCCCCCATCCCCTTTGAAACAGGAGGGCGCGTTACGTCCAGTTTCTAAATTTTGCACTGTCTCCCTTCCCCTATAAATTGAGGGCTATTCTCAACGACCCAAGGTTAATCCCCGGTGCCTAGCTCGTCCAGAGGTCGTCCAAGCTCTTCTCCAAAGCCGTCCCGACGTCCAAAGGCGATCCGAAGTCAAGAAATCGATCCCGAGGTGAAGGAGAAGGCACCAACATAGTCTTCTGCATCAACCATCTTCATCGACTTCTGCAGAAAATTCTAGGCATCTTCTGCAAATGTCTTCAACATAGAAGTCGATCCTTTCTTCGTCCTCTTTCATCTCCAACCGACGGCACTCAATTCTGAGTTGCCTTTTGTTTGTGGAAATTGCTACACTGAGGGCGCGCATCCAAGTTCCATTTTCTATATCCGCCCACTTTCAGAATTTTTACTGACTTATACAGGAGGATTTCGGAGAAATCATCAACATAGGAACTCTTCTTCTCTGAGTCATCTGTCTTCTCCAACAAACGGCACTCGATTCTGACATCGGGGTCATCCTTAGCATCCTCTGCACCAAAGTCGCGCTAGAAGGGTACAAGGCTACCCGAACCGGCATTCTTCAACCAACCCGGCTTCAACTCAAGCCGATCCATTCCATAAGCTTTCTCAACTCCTTTAACTCAGTTCATCTACTATTTTAAAGCATATTTCAGTTTATTTGCATTATTTTTATATAATCAAAAATACAAAAAAAGGGGTTAAGGCTCACCCCGAAGCCGGTGAGTCCGATTCCAATTGCTTCTTTCTTATCTTCTTACTACAGTTACTACACTTCTCACAAGTCTAACCAAACTCTTCACTTGGTTTATTGTTCTAGTTGCACAAAGTTGATCAAGCTAGCATCGGTTGTGGACTCTTCTTCATCGGCCGGCCGAAGAAGAAGAAGGTTGAACTCACATCCCAATCTCCCACGCTAAGGTACACACGGTCAAATCAACTTCTTAATTTACATCTCATAAAGCGGAGCCCGCGGCTCATGGCGACCACATCTTTCATATTTTAATTTCATCTCCTCCTCACTCTCCTCCCACATGACCTGAAACATCTCCGGTGCTCGAGCGACGCCGTGAGATGAAAGTTCGGGGATCAATGTGAGTGTGGGACCGAGGTGAGGACATTTTACCGCTTTCCGAGTGTCTTTTGATTCACTCCCCTTTTCCCCCTTTCTATCTTTCACCTTCTTCTCTTGAGGTGCCGATCCGGAACCCGTTTCTGGAGTCGACAGCTTTTTGGCGACCACGGTGGGACAACCAATGTCTTCAACCGTGCTAGCTTGATTCAACCGTGCAACTAGTTGTTTTCCAACTTGGTTCCTGCGTGAACCGGCTTGTCCTTTACTTTTTCCATGTCAATTTGCCTTTAAACTTGCTGTTTACTCTTTCTTTAAGATTGTCCCCCATGTGGACTTAATTTGCTTGTCTTTCATTTCAACTCGGTTCCCGCGTGAACCTCTTTTCTTCTTATAAACCGGTTCCCGCGTGAACCACCTTTCTTTTCCAACTCGGTTCCCGCGTGAACCAACTTATTTTCAGATCGGTCCCCGCGTGGACCACCTCTTTACAGCACCTTTAGATTGGCCCCACGTGGCCCTCCTTCTATTTTGTCAACTCTTACATCGGTTCCCGCGTGAACCACCCCTTTCTTCATTAAACCCGGTTCCCGCGTGAACCAAACCCTTTTCTAAACCGGTTCCCGCGTGAACCAACTCACTTTCAGATCGGTCCCCGCGTGGACCACCCCTTTGCACCAATTAGATTGGCCCCACGTGGCCCTCCTTTCCTTTTTCCAATCAAACAAACCGGTTCCCGCGTGAACCACCCATTTTTCCTTCAAAAAAAAAAAAAAAAAAAAAACCGGTTCCCGCGTGAACCACCTACCTTTCCAAAACCCGGCTCCCGCGTGAGCCACTTTATTTTCAAATCGGTCCCCGCGTGGACCATCCTTTTACCTTCATTTCAGACTTGTCCCCAATTGGATACTCCAACACAAGCCGGTTCCCGCGCGGACCACCTTTTAATTGCTAGTTTCTAGTTACTTGTTTTACTTTCTCATTGCTTGTCTTGATTGCATTCACTTGCTTGATTCATTTAATAGCTTTCATTCATGTTTGCATATTGATTGCTTCTTCTTCTCTTACCCTCTATTTTTCATTTTTGCATTAGCTTTGCATCGGGTACCGGACTTGTTCCGATCCGTAGGGC
Source organism: Cryptocoryne crispatula var. balansae (assembly GCA_036172225.1). Lineage (NCBI taxonomy): Eukaryota > Viridiplantae > Streptophyta > Magnoliopsida > Alismatales > Araceae > Cryptocoryne > Cryptocoryne crispatula. The sequence goes on along the minus strand of CM069925.1, from coordinate 17,496,659 downwards.
ATTCGAGGCGGGAGCTCTCTCTCCCAACACACCCTCACCCTTGGTGGATTCTAACCTCTCTTCTGGGATACTCCTTCCTAGTTGATTTGGTTGTTTCCATCAAGACCTCCGTAAGTCCCCATCCGTGGAGTATTCCTCTCCGCACGATTGGGCCGGTTGTACCACTTCCCAAAACCCGAAGAACCCAAGTACCTACTCGTGGTGATTGAGTGATAACCTTAGGTCTTGAAGATTGAAGCAATAGGAATCATACCTACTTGAGTGAACAATTGCTAACAATCTATCTAATCTAAGGTTTTAACCCAAAAATTGTCGAGTAGTCATTTTAAAACCTTGTTTGCATAACTTGCTTGCTCACAACAATTGAAAAGAAAAAAAAATTTCAAAACACCTAAAACAAAAAAAAATCCCTTTAATTTTTATGTTCAACTTTCTTGCCAAATAACCAAATTGAAACCAAATCAAATCAAACAAACAACCATAACCAAACAAAAACTCTCTTTGCATTTACACCTTTCATTTGCCTTCCTTCAACCATCTTGTAAGGAAATTTGACAGGATGCCCACTCTAAGGTCCGGAAGACACGTCGGGATGTCGGACTACTACGGCCAAGAAGAGGAGTACGAGACGGGTCACTACGAGCTTCAGCAACCCATGGTCCAACCAGATGGCCATGTTAATGCCGTGATGGAGCCTGAGGTCCAAGATCCCACTCACCGATCCGCTTCATATATTATAGAACAAGCTCTCAAGGATCTATCTCTTCACCTTGATCCCGAGGCCTTTGCAATCATCCAATCTGCCACTAAGGACAAGATGCCCACCAATCAAGATCCGATCGAGGGAAATCAAGCCCCCTCACCACCCCAACCGGCGATGTGCCCTTGATCATCCCTTCTGCTGGGCAACCTTGCCGTGTCTCTACTCACCCCGTTGTGGAGCATTCACACAATTCTGCACCAGTTCCTTTTTCCAACCCACCAGTTCCGACCCAATCACCTAAACACTTTGCTCCCGTGGCTCAAGAATCCAGCCTCACCCAGGCGTTAATGAACAAAATCAACCGGATGGATGAGCGCTTTGAAGAGATGAGGCACCGCCTCGATTCTAAAGCCATCCCCGAAATCTCTCGTCCCATCCTTCCCGGTTCTACACCTTCCTCCTTCGCAGATACCCGGTCTTCCAACGTTACAATGGGACTGGTAATCCTTTCAACCATCTAAAGAGCTTTCTTTACGACTCCGCATTCTGGAAAAATGACCGCAAAGCCCTTGCCTTCTTATTCTGTCGGTCATTGGAAGGATCCGCCCTGGACTGGTTCTATTCTCTTGATTCCATTGAGGCGGCAGATTTCAACATCGTCAAGGCAAAGTTTCTACAAAGGTACAAGGATCGGGTGGGGCCAGCCTGCTCGATAACTGACTTGATTGCTGAAAAAATGAGGCCGGATGAAGATTTTGCTAGATTTGCTGATCGGTGGAGGGGAATGGCTGAGAGGCTAGTGGATACCATCTCAGAAGGGGAGCAGGTGAGGATGCTCATAGGGAACACCACGCCCAACCTTCGCAACCTCCTGATCATGCACCGCCCAACAACCATGAGTGAGCTATGTGATAGCGCCCGATACCTCCAAGCCCACTTTAAGGATGCATCCATGATCAACCCGTTCGACACCAAGCCCCGTAACACTAGAAAGCCTACACCTGTAGGACCCACCACTGAAGGGGTAGTAAATAATGAGAGCGTCAATGCCATGGGTAACCAGGGTGGGTACCGTCAGAGCCAATACCGTAACCCACCACCCAACCAACAATACCGCCCAGCCCCTCAACCAGCTCCTCAGCCACAACAACAACTTGCATACAATCGAGCACCACCACAGCAACCCACCTACAACCGAGCGCCCCAGCAACCAAATCCCTACAACCGAGCTCCTCAACAACAACATGTCTACAACCGACCACCACCACAACAACAAGCTTACAACCAAGTGCCACCACCAGCCAACCGACCTAGGAGGGGGGGACCCAAGAGAGAATACTATCCTCAACTGCCATTCCCCCTCACCGATATCTTTAATGCATTGATGGCTGAACAGCAGCTAGAGCTTCCAAAGGAAAGAGAAGGATGGCCAGCGAATGTTGACATGACAAAGTACTGCGCTTATCATCGGTATCCTGGGCACACGGTGGATGTACGTTTCCGAGCTTAAAGACTACATCCATGACCTCAATGATCAAGGGAACATTGACCGGGCACAGATGGGGGAGTCTATTCAAGCAATGAAGGCACGTCGAGAATCAACCACGGCGACAAGAAGCACAACAACAGCCCGGCACAGGCATAGTCCAAGATCCGCTCCCGGTACATGCACCCGTACAAGCACGGGCACCAGCACCAGCACCACCAAACCAACGACTCGGCCTCGTCCACTCCGCCATCAAGGAGTCAACCCACCATTCCCAGGGTTGGCAGGTCGAGGATCAAATTACCTCCATGCCCTCCATACCAACCCCACCTACAAACCGCACCATACTCTCCATACCGAGAGTTGCCCCCAGCCCACAAACTCCCCAAACACCACTACCCTCTCCAACCATTAACCCTCCACGGCGCTTAATCATTAGACCTCCACCAGCCTCCCAACCAGCACCCCAACCATCACCCCAACCTAACCTACCAACCACCATTAATCCTCCTCGACGTCTAATCATTAGACCATCACCAACACCCCAAACGTCACCCAACCCACCAGTCGTCACCACTCCGCGACCCCTTATCATTAGACCATCACCACCAACACCCAAACCATCACCCAACCCACCAGTTGCCACCACTCCGCGACCCCTCATCATTAGACCATCACCACCAACACCCAAACCATCATCCAACATACCGGCCTCCGCCCATCCACGACCCCTCATCATCCGACCTTCACCACCCATACCTACCACGGGCTCCTCAACCTACCAACCAACCCTACCATCACCATCATCACCACTTTCACCTACCACGCTGGCGCCGGTACTTCGTAGTGGAAGGATGTTCCAAAGGGTCTTCCCCCAGGTCGGGACACCACCACAGGAACAGGCAGAAGAGGAGGTGGTAGAAGAACCATTGCCCGGCACGGCATATGATCTGTTGAAGCACTTGGACAAAATGCCGGCACGGATTTCAATTCTGGAGCTGATAAAGAGGTCAAAGAACCATCAGGACATCCTACAACAATACTTGCAGCGGGTCATGGTCAATGAGGACCTCCCGCCCGAAAAGATCATTCGTCCCGACCCCGAGGAGTGAACATCCGGCACTCACGTTTACACGGGAGGAGTTGGCACGGCCGTAGATCGAAAGTATGCCTTGCGTGTCGCAGTAGTCATCCGAGGCGTAGAGATCAAATCTTGCTTGATTGACACCGGAGCATCCATAAATGTCATGCCGCCAGAAACATTGCAACTTTGCGGCATCTCCGGTGAAGAAATCGAGCCTTCTGCCGTCACGGTGACCGCATACGACAACTCCCGGAAGCCGGCACGAGGGGTGGTTACGTTGGAAGTAGGGCTCGGGCCGTGTCTTGTCACCGCCGAGTTTCACGTTCTAGAACCGGACCCCACGTTTAATGCTATCTCGGCTCGCCCGTCCCTTGTGGCAATAGGAGCTGTTGCCTCCACTAATCATCAGTGTTTGAAGTTCCCATACAGGGGCCAGGTGATCAAAGTAACCAACATCCCCATTCTGAATGACGTGGATGACCCCTCTTCTGCACTACCGATATCAAAATCTGTCCAACCATTGGTTTCCACTACAGAGCTGCCCGAGGTTATGATGCTAACAACGCCTCCAGATACAGTTGCATGGCGGATGATGAAAGGGATGGGCTATCAGCCAGGAAAGGGGTTGGGAAAGGAGCTGCAGGGGGTTGTACACCCCATTGAAGCCGTACAAAGACCAAAGAGACACGGGCTTGGCTATGAGCCCAGTTTCACTCCACGGATGGTCTACCGGCCAAAAAAATGCCATGGGACTCCAAAAATTCTTTATCAAAGGGGAGACCATGATGATGGCCGGGGACAAAGAAGAAGAGCCAGTCAAGAGGAAGAAGGCACAGGAGAAAGAGGAGGGAGTAGACAACCTGAGTTCATCTTTGGCTCGGTTGTTCATAGAGGAGGAAGAACCCGGTCGAGGGCAAGTCCATCTCTAAACAATTTGTCCACTCGAACCCACCTCCAAACAACATCCCGCGTGAGCCGTATCCTACGGTCACGTATTTCAAAATCCTCACTCTATCCCTCTTGGATTCACTTGATGGGCTATCTAGCCCAATTCATATTTTTGGGCCAAAATGGCCACCTGAACTGATCATTGGGCCTGAGAGCCCATTCAAATCTTCTTCCTCCACTGGGCTTCTATGCCCATTCCAATCCAACAACCTTGGGCCCGCGTGCCCACCAATCGGGCCCGTGTGCCCTTTAAATTTCTTTTCTAGCTTTGGGCCCATGCGCCCGTTTCTTGCCATTGTAGGGCCCGCGAGCCCATTTTTCTCTCTTTTACTTAAGCTTTCTATTTCTGCTCGAGCCCCATCGGCTCATTCTCTTTTTGTTATTGAAAATACCCAAAATACCCAAAAAAAAAAACGTCTTCTCGCAAACTCAGTTTTCCATTGAGGAGACGTCTCTACTTGTCTCGGAGGGTGCTCCCAACCAGGGACCTCTCTTCTCCTACTCACTGATCGATCTGCTCGATCCTTCACCCACTGTAGATACCACCTTTTCAATTCCATCTTCTTTAGGAGTAGTTAGGGTAGGAAAGAAGAAAACTCGAGGTAAACGTGTGCCAGAGAGATATCTCCAGCAAATAGCTCAAAAATGCAAGGAATGTGCAAGGCTGCCAACGTTTTTGGAAAATGCTATCCAGCTTGATGAAATCCAATATGAGGATGAATTCAATGTAGATCATACACTGGGAGTTTACGAGGTCTTATCAGAAAAAGATCCTGATTTCGAGGATGGAATTGAGGACTTGGCTGATGCGTATGCATCTGGACTTAAAAGATTTGAAGAACCATTAGCCACGGTGGATGAACCAACAAAAGAGCTGAATCTTGGAACACCAGAAGATCCCAAGACAATCCTCCTAAGCGCAAACCTCACTCCCACTGAGGAACAGAGTTTAATTGAAATTTTGGAAGAATATAAGGACACGTTCGCATGGACATACGAGGACATGCCGGGTTAGACAACTCGTTAGTTGAACATCGTCTAACTTTGAAACCTGGAGTTACCCCGGTCAAACAAAAATTAAGGAGATTCCACCTTGATGTTGCACTTAAGATGAAAGAAGAGGTCGACAAGTTACATCAAGCAAAATTTATTAAGGTCGTCCTTTATCCGCAATGGGTGGCAAACATAGTCCCTGTCATGAAGAAAGATGGTAGAGTTCGGATCTGTATAGACTTCAGGGACTTAAACCGAGCGTGTCCTAAAGATGACTTTCCTCTACCTCATATTGATGTACCGGTAGATAACAACTTCTGGATTCGAGATGTTGTCATTCATGGATGGCTATTCTGGATATAACCAAATCCGGTTGGCCGAAGAAGACCTCGTTCACTACACCTTGGGGAACCTATTGCTATGTCGTCATGCCCTTTGGACTGAAGAATGCTGGTGCTACCTATCAGAGGGCAATGATGGCTATCTTCCATGACATGATGCATACCCTTGTAGAGGTGTACGTGGATGACCTGGTCGTTAAGTCCAAAAGCCGAGAAGATCACCCGGAAGTGTTGAGAAAGGTCTTGCAAAGGGCTAGGCAATATAAATTGAAGATGAACCCGAAGAAATGCACGTTTGGAGTATCCTCAGGAAAACTGTTGGGGTTCATAGTGAGTAGAAGGGGCATAGAGATCGACCCAAACAAGGCCAAAGCAATCATTGGTATGCCTCCTCCAAGAAATATGAAAGAACTTCGAGGATTAATCGGGAGGCTACAGTTTGTCCGCCGGTTCATCTCACAACACTCCCAAAGGTGTAAACCTTTCTATGAGTTGACCAAGGCGGGGGCCGAGTTCAAATGGGATTCGAAGTACCAGGATGCATTCGATGGTTTGAAAAGATACCTGGCTAGTCCCCCAGTGCTTAGACCACCAGTCCCTGGCAAGCCCTTAGTTTTATACATCTCGGTTTTGGAGAAGTCTCTTGGGGCAGTCCTTGCACAAGTGGATGAAGAAGGGAAAGAGAGGGCAACTTACTATTTGTCAAAGATCTTTGATCCATGCGAGCAGAAGTATACTGTAGTGGAGAAGACCTGTGCTGCACTAGTTTGGGTAGTTCAGAAGCTTAAACACTATTTCTTAGCTTATGAGGTCAACCTTATTGCCCGCATCAATCCCATCAAATTCCTTCTGGAGAAAACTGTTCTAACTGATCGGTTAGGTCGTTGGCAGAGCTTCCTTTCCCGCTTGATATCACCTATGTCCCCCAGAAGGTGATTAAGGGCTATGCCATTGCCGAACATCTAGCCCATCATCCTATACCCCTCTTTGACCCGGTCCAATCGGAGCTCCCGGATGACGAACTAATGTTGATCCGATCTTCCCACCTTTGGACATTATATTTTGACGGGGCTCGAATTCTCACAAGAAGGGAATAGGAATCGTCCTTCTATCACCCGAGGGTGTCACCATTCCACAGCATTTCGGCTTGACTTCCCGGCAACCAACAATATAGCCGAATACGAAGCCTTGCTGGCCGGGCTGGAGGCCGCTCATTTCTATGGTGCCACGGAATTGAGGGTGATAGGTGATAGCCAACTAATTCTTCGCCAAGTCCTAACCAAATACCGAACTTCTCATCCAAACCTCAAACCTTACCAAGAACTCACCTCTTGCTACATCAAACTCTTTTCCAAACTCACTTTTGTCCATGTTCCTCGAGCTCAGAACATCCTTGCTGATGCCCTTGCCTCCTTAGCTTCATCTCTATCAGTCCCGCTAGGTAGACGAGTGCGGACTATTCATGTCCGTAGAAGGTCGATGCCGGCGATTAAGGATGGTCGATTTCTAAAAGTCAAGGAGAGATTTGGCGTAAAGGAATATCTAGAGCGTAAAGAGGAGATTTCGCTAATCGAGTTGGAAGAGTTAGATGAAGGTGAGAAGCCTTGGTTTGATGAGATTGCAAGGTATTGTCAAGATCAGAGATATCCACCTGGATCAAATGCAAAAGGAAAGAAGGCCATCACGAGAGTATCTGGCATGGATACCATCCTAGGAGGGGTGCTCTACAAGAGGAGCCCGAGCGCAATTTTATTGAGATGCGTTGATGAAGAAGAGGCAGAATTGGTGCTTAAGGAAGCACATTCCGGGGTCTGTGGGGGCCATGTCAATGCTCAAGCTCTTGCCAAGAAAATCATCAGGTAGGGGTATTATTGGCCAACCCTAGAGGAGGATTGCTCCATCTTTGTCCGGCACTGTCATTCTTGCCAACTCCATGCCGACAAGATCCATTCTCCCGCATCTTCTCTTCATCCGATTCATGCCCCATGGCCCTTCGCCATGTGGGCTTTCGATATCATTGGCCCTCTAAGTGATCTTAACTCTGAAATCCGTTCCAAATCATTCATCCTGACGGCAACAAAGTACTTCACCAAGTGGGCAGAAGCGGAAGCATTCGTGGAGATCAAGGCATCAACACTGTGTTCCTTCATCAAACGCAACATCATCGCCAGGTTCGGGATACCCAGTGACATCGTCACCGACAACGGACCGCAATTTCTCTCTCAAGATCTGTGGGATCTTTGCAACAGGTACTACATTGCATTGCATCATTCATCTCCTTATTACCCTCAAGGCAATGGTCAAGCAGAAGCCACCAACAAAACTTTGATTAAAATCATCAAGAAAACCTGTAAGTCCAGCAAGTTCACAGACTGGCCAGATAAGCTTGTAGATGCCCTATGGGCTTATCGTACTTCTGTACGGACCCCCACTGGTCAAACCCCGTATGCTCTCGCATATGGGATGGAAGCGGTGGTCCCGTACGAAGTACTCCTTCCATCACTTCGAGTTCAACTCGATAGGGACATCCCTGTCGATGAGAGGCGAGAATCTCTCCTTGCACAACTTGAACTCCTAGATGAAAGAAGGTTGGCCGCCTCTGAGCATGCCCGGACTTATCAGAACCGATTGAAAAGATTTTATCAAAAGAGGGTGGTAGAGAGAAAGTTCGAAATCGGTGAGATGGTAGTTAAACGCATATTCGTTAAGCCGGGTGGTCCCCGCTCCAAGTTGCAACCTAACTGGGAAGGGCCTTTTGTTATAACTGAAAAATATCCAGCCAATGCATATGAGCTAACCAACGCCGATGGAGAAAAATTGAACCATCCATGGAACGGCGTTTACCTCAAAAAATATTTTCCTTAGAAAAGAAAATGGAGAATTTCTAGTATGATATTAAGTCATCGATCCAAGGGTGTTAGCTAGAAGTCAAGGGTAGACATCACCTTGCACACACAACACCTCCCGATCCCAGAATCTGGATAGCCCTACACTCGAGAGAGGCAAGGCAGAACCCTGAAGGCGGAAAGAAAACCTTACCCTATTCTCTTCTATTCGGTCCGAAATAGGTGAAGGGGACTAGAGGAGGATAGTATCGAAAATGCCCGCCGCCTTAGTAGGAGGCCGTCTCATAGGGTGCAAAAGGGTGCCAAAAGATGGGCAATGAACCCCACAAGTTTAAACAAATATGGGCCTGTCTGAATGAGTACCCGGAAGAATAGAAAATGAAGAAAAGGCATCAAAAGATGGGCAATGACCCCACAGGTCAAAGACTTGTCTAAGTAAGTGCCACATGTAAAAAAGACCTGAACCCCAACGGGCAATTTGGGCATGAGTAGAGAAACCCTCCTCAACATCCCTAAATCCTATCAAAGACTTCCTCTATTATTCTTCCATCTTAAAACCCCTAGGGTAGGGTAAACTGTTCAAACTCAGGGGGAATCCAAACCGATCAAGAGAAGAGGGCAAGAAAGATTCTGGGTAGGGAACCTTATTCACACGTGGTGCTTATTGCTTGAATCTTGATCAACACTCAAAGATCGATGAATGGTCTCAATACCGGCACATTCTCCATAAAAATCCAAAAAAAAGAGTGAATATTTTAAAAAATACAAAAAAATGAAAAATACAAAAAAATGAATATTTTCAAAAAAAAATGAACACTTTCAAAAAAATCCAAAAAATCAAATATTTTTAAAAATTCAAAAAAATATTTTCAAAAACCCAAAAAAAAAATTTGAATATTTTCAAAAAAAAAAATCATTTAGCTTGGCATAACCTTGATTTTTGCCTTTGCTAGCATTCATGTTTATCTTTATGTCTTGCATGTTTCATTTCCGCATCGCATATTTATCTTGATTACCACCCCATTAAGAGGGCTCCTCCCTTTGACCTAAGTCAAAGTTGGCCATAATAGGCAAAGGGATGAGTCGTTGTGAAGATCTTATCCTCTTTAATCAAGTGATTTCAGGGACTTTAAAAAAAATAAGAGGAGAAGGTTCTCTCAATGACAGGTAAGTTCTCTTAACCATTTCATTTCGGTCATTTAGGTTATTACACCTTGTTAAGAAGGCTCCTCTCTTTGACCTAAGTCAAGGCAGACAGCAATAGGCAAAGAGATGAGCCATGGTGAAGATTTAATCCCCTTTTATCAAGTGTTTCAGGATGCTAAGATCAAGAAGGGTATGACTCTCACCATAGCAGGTAAGCTTTCTTAACCCTCATCTTATTCATTTTCAGTCATTTTGTTCATATTACCTTGTTAATAAGGCTACCCCCCTTGACATATAAGCAAGGCAAGACAACAATAGGCAAGGGGGTATGCCATAGAGCAGATTTAACCCTTCTATTAAGTATTTCAGGAAAGAAACACAAGTCAAGGAGGGGGAAATCTTGCCAACAGGAATTGCTCACAGAAGCGGAAGATTTGACATGGGAAACCCCCATAACTTGCCGACTAGCATATATGTCGCTAGTTGTGTATTATTATCTTATGCATTATTTGTTGAAGACCATGAGTACGGAGAAGACTTGACCCGAGATCCCCTTCATCAAAATCTACGACGGTCGGGTCATCTCTAATGCTCACGGATAAGCCAAAGTTGTGCTGTGAGGAACGATAGTTCCTGAATGGGTATCTTGACCTCATAGACAATCTATATCTTCAACTATTTGTTATACAAATTTTGTTTTGTTTTCTTGAGCCCAACATGCATCATGTAGCATTAATTGCATTACATTTTGTTTTGTCATTGCATACAACATTTCCTAAACTTCACCTTCTCACTCTCTCGATCATTCTAAATCCCACCGTGTCGTTCTAATCCCACCATGATCTCTAGTCCCACCAACCTTTCTAAAAATCCCACCGTGTTTATTAATCCCACCGTGTTCGGTAACCACTTTGTGCCCTCAATCTTTCTTTTCTTTTCACCACTGTGGCCATTGCAACTTCTTTGCTACTCATCCCACCGTGGCAGCCATTTCGTCCCGCCAAGGACCTTCTATTTGATCAGAGCTTACACCGTCATTATCTTCACGGTCTATGCTTAAAAATTTGCCTTTCGGAATCTGAGATCATTCCATTCCGAATCAAATCTCGTCTCTTGGAAGACTTAAATGAATCTAAGAGCCTGAATGTGCTCGATTGGTATTCTTTTACTTTTTCAAACAAATCTCTTTTTAAATTTTAGCCCATCACAGTACAGGAACACCGCAAAGATCGGGTTACCGGCTGATGATGAACCTACGAACCCATGTTTCGGGGACTCCCCACCGCGTTGGGGGTTGGCTATTCTTCTCTCGTGCCAATGGCACATCTTTTACCAATCGAACATAGGAAGACTCGATGAAATATGGCGGTTAATCAAGAGACTTGAGGAGATTCGTCTTGCCAAATCTGGTCGTTAAGCGTGTCTATATCTACACCTTGATGCCACCTTTTCAGTCCATCACCATTTCGCTCCACTACATTCCACTACGATCCATCTCGCTTCGCTATGCTTTCTCTACGTTTCACTTCGTTTCGCTACATGCCATTCCCTTGCAAAGCCGACATCAAGGCGAGGCAAGCTGTAGACACGCCAAATTGGCCTAATTCGGAGCCCCAAACTCTTATTCCATAGGCGATATTCTTATTTGACTGTTATCTGATCCGGATTACCTCATGGAGATGAGCTAAGGACATGGGTGAAGCCCCTCGCAAGTTGAGAATGGACCAATGATTTCTGGAATATTGCCGCAACCTTCAAGCGAGAGCCGCACGTGAATTGTAGAAACACGAAGCCCGCTCAATGACCGACCTTTAATGGTCCATAATTGAAGGTTTCGAGAGTCCCGCATGTGTTCCGTAACATTCAGGATTTCCGAGAAGTCATTTCGGTTGGCGTCGGTCAATAACGGCTTTCGTTACGGCTTTTTCGATTCGTGGCGACACGGCTATCCCGGACCATGTGTTAGGCCTTTTCGGTCATCACCGGGTCTTTTCAGGTCATCCGGGTCGATTCTCGCCGAATATTTTCATCAACCGGGGCTATACGGCCATTTCGGTCAATTTTAGGGTTTCGCGGCTTTTACGGCTTTCGATTCACGTTTACCGGGTTAATCTCAGATTTTTCGATGACTTCGGGTTTTTCGATCGTACCGGACTTGTTCGGTCATCATTTTAAGTCAACCCGAGTTGACCCGAGATTTCTCGATCGGAACCATGCTTTTTCGGATCTTCACCCCGGGTTTCGGCTTTCCGCGAGAGGGTAAACCGGTAGAAAGCCCCGTGCGAACATCTCGGGAGTCATGCCGGCTGGTTTACCGACTTGAGGAGGTGCGGTTGAAGGCCCTCTTTCCAACGCGACAAACGGGAGCCGAATCGGACATCCCGTTTGCAAGATACGGCTCGCGGAACACGCGCGCAGGAGAGAGAGTGTACTGCGCCCCCATCCCCTTTGAAACAGGAGGGCGCGCCCTCATACTGGGGGCGCGCCCTGCGCGCCCTCAAACTGGGGGAGCGCCCTGCGCGCCCCCGGTTCCTTTGAAAGAGGGGGGCGCGGTCGGTTTCCGAAAATCGGAAATTGCCCCGATTAGCACCTTCTAAACCGGGTTTTTGGAAAGTTTCCAACGCCAATTTTCGATTATTTGTACCGCGCCCCCGGTTCGGGGGCGCGTTACGTATGTCAAGTCGATTTTTAGCAATTTCCGGAAGTTTCCGTCGATTTTTAGCAGTGAGACGCGTAACGCGTCCCCGTCTCCTTTGAAAGAGGGGGGCGCGCAGACCGCGTCCCCGAACTGAGGGCGCGCCCTGCGCGCCCTTGGTTTGAGGGCGCGCCCTGCGCGCCCTCGTCCCCTTTGAAAAGCGGGGGCGCGTTACGTCCAGTTTCTAAATTTTGCACCATCTCCCTTCCCCTATAAATTGAGGGCCATTCTCAATGACCCAAGGTTAATCCCCAGTGCCTAGCTCGTCCAGAGGTCGTCCAAGCTCTTCTCCAAAGCCGTCCCGACGTCTAAAGGCGATCCGAAGTCAAGAAATCGATCCCGAGGTGAAGGAGAAGGCACCAACATAGTCTTCTGCATCAACCATCTTCATCGACTTCTGTAGAAAATTCTAGGCATCTTCTGCAAAAGTCTTCAACATAGAAGTCGATCCTTTCTTCGTCCTCTTTCATCTCCAACTGACGTCACTCAATTCTGAGTTGCCGTTTGTTTGTGGAAATTGCTACACTGAGGGCGCGCATCCAAGTTCCATTTTCTATATCCGCCCACTTTCAGAATTTTTACTGACTTATAAAGGAGTATTTCGGAGAAATCATCAACATAGGAACTCTTCTTCTCTGAGTCATCTGTCTTCTCCAACAAACGGCACTCGATTCTGACATCGGGGTCGTCCTTAGCATCCTATGCACAAAAGTCGCGCCAGAAGGGTACAAGGCTACCCGAACCGGCCTTCTTCAACCAACCCGGCTTCAACTCAAGCCGATCCATTCCATAAGCTTTCTCAACTCCTTTAACTCAGTTCATCTACTATTTTAAAGCATATTTCAGTTTATTTGCATCATTTTTATATAATCAAAAATACAAAAAAAGGGGTTAAGGCTCACCCCGAAGCCGGTGAGTCCGATTCCAATTGCTTCTTTCTTATCTTCTTACTACAGTTACTACACTTCTCACAAGTCTAACCAAACTCTTCACTTGGTTTATTGTTCTAGTTGCACAGGTTGATCAAGCTAGCATCGGTTGTGGACTCTTCTTCATCGGCCGGCCGAAGAAGAAGAAGGTTGAACTCACATCCCAATCTCCCACGCTAAGGTACACACGGTCAAATCAACTTCTTAATTTACATCTCATAAAGCGGAGCTTGCGGCTCCTGGCGACCACATCTTTCATATTTTAATTTCATCTCCTCCTCACTCTCCTCCCACATGACCCGAAACATCTCCGGTGCTCGAGCGACGCCGTGAGATGAAAGTTCGGGGATCAATGTGAGTGTGGGACCGAGGTGAGGACATTTTACCGCTTTCCGAGTGTCTTTTGATTCACTCCCCTTTTCCCCCTTTCTATCTTTCACCTTCTTCTCTTGAGGTGCCGATCCAGAACCCGTTTCTGGAGTCGACACTCACCTAGAGGGGGAATGCTCTTTAGGGTGCTCAGTGGGGTGCTCACCAAGATATATTTGTAGGGGGACTCTAGGGTGCTCACGTGGGAGCGGCATGCTTGCCTAGGTGGTTACAATGGTGCTCGCCTGGAGGAGGGATGCTTGCTAGGGTGCTCACCAGGAGATGTTGCAGGGGGTCGCCAGGGTGCTCACTAGGAATGGGATGCTCTCCATGGTATGAGGGTGGCGAGGTAGTCATTGGCTGGGCAGAGGACACCTATTTGTCCCCGAGGGTCAGGTAAGGATTTTTCTACCTCTAAACCGACTATGCATTGTTACTGCTTTTAACCTCTATCACATTTCAAGAAGCTCAAGCTTTGTTGTTGCGGCAAAGACTAGAGATCATTGGTCTACAATAGGAGGTGGCTTCTCTTCACACTACTTTGGAAACCGAGGTAAAGATTACCCTTGACTACCTCTTCCATTTATTGTACTACATGCCTTGCTTTGACACGTTCTCTTTTTCTTCTTGCAGCATAAGGCTTGTACCGAGGGTTCCCCTCCTTCTTTGTCGAGGGAAGAAGTAGTTGAGCTTTGCCAGCATCTGAGCGAGGTGAAGGAGACCCTGGAGACTAGGGAGGCAGAGGTATCCCTAATTGATTCTCAATTTTTATTGTTGATCATCTTGGATCATGTTGTTCCCTCTTCTTCCGGGTTGTCGAGCTTTAGGGGCATAAGGCCCGTGTGCCCGCTCTTTTCGTTGGGTCCCTCAGGCTCAACCTCCAATCGGGTCTTTGAGCCCATCACCTCCAATCGAGCCCTCATGCCCATCAACATCAACCGGCCTCTCTATCCCACATTCAAATCTTGGGCTCACGTGCCTCTTGATTCCAACTACTCCCAGGCCTTCAAGCCCACTTTCAACTCACGGGCCCAAGAGCCCATTTTAACTCATTTTTGTTTCCAATCATGTTTATTTTCTTTCAAATTCTCTTTCATTCTCTAAATTTTACTTTCAACAAAAAAAATCAAGGTAGAGAAATTTCCTGGGTGATACCACAATCTTTGCCTTTTACATCATTAATTTTGACTCCACCATGCTAAATCGAGATCCTCCACATCTTTCACTTCATCCTATGACTATGAATCTTCAATCCAATGCAATATGGTGCATATCAAAAGTCGAAGCAAATGGGCAAGGCAAGGCAAGCACAAGCAAAGCCGTCATCAACCATGAACTTCTACTTCTCTCGTGTATTACATGAAATTGCATTATTCATCATTATGTCATCCACAAGGCAATAGTTTTTTTGAAAAAATGATTTTTAATCTCACATGACAATCTTACTTGAGAGAAAATTTTTGATTGATGATAACTACTTTTTGTCTTATCCTAGTGAATTTGTTACAATGTAAGGCATGTTTTCAATTAATTCACTTATGGAATGTAATCTACCTCAAAAAAATGGAGATAACTACTAGTATGACTTAAGTCCATATGTTCTAGGTTGTTGTCTAGGAGTCGAGGGTAGATACCATTCTACACACACAACACGTCCCGATGCCAGAATCTGGATGACCTAACACCCGAGAGAAGCTAGGCAAAGCTTAGAGATGGAAGGAAAACCCTCACCCTACTCTTTTCTATTCGGTTCAAGATAGACAAAGGGGACTAGAGGGGGAAAGTATCGAAAGCATCCACCGCTTTAGTAGGAGGCCATCTCGAAAGGTCCAACTTCTCAAAATAAAAGGGTGCCAAAAGATGGCCAATGAACCCCACAGGTTTAAATAAATATAGGCTTGTCTGAATGAGTACCCAAAAAAATAGAAAATAAAAAAGGCACCAAAAGATGGGCAATGACCCCACAGGTCAAAGCACCTGTCTGAATGTGCGCCATAAAAAATAGGTTTGTCAATAAGGAAGAAAAGACCCGAAGAGGCCGAACCCCAACAGGCAATTGGGTGTGAGTAGAGAAATTTCTCTCAACATCTCCAAAGCTTATCAATTCTTCATTTCTTAACCACTTAAGGTGTGGGTGGACCAACCAAATCAAAGCTAAACTCTAGCCGATCAGAGGTTGAAGGTTAGGAAGATTCTGGGCAGGGAACGCCATTTTGCACATGATGTCTACCAACGAACCTAGAAGAAACAACCAAGTGATGAGAACTTGTGTCAATATTGATTTTTTTCTCTAAAAAAAATAAATATTTTCAAAAAATAATCTCCAAAAAAAATAAATATTTTCAAAAAAAACTCCAAAAAAAGTTGAATATTTTTAAAAAAACTCTAAAAAAATTTAAATATTTTTAAAAACTCAAAAAAAGAATATTTTCAAAAATCTTAAAAAATTGAATCTTTTCACAAAAAAAAACTTCATTTTCAAATTCCAACAAAATTTTCTAAAAAAAGTTCATCACCATGCTTATTTGAATTCTTGTCTTTACATTCATTGTATATTTGTTGCTTTATTTTTACACCCTTAAGAAGGCTATTACCCCTTGACAAAGGTCAAGGCATACTACAACTTGCAAGGGATATCTTGCAAGGGATATAAGCCGCATTGTTGTTCTAATCTCTTCCTTCTAAGTGTTTCAGGCATAAGGAGAACTTATCACCCCTTGAAAAAGGTCAAGACATACTGCAACTTGCAAGGGGGATAAGTCATATTGGCATTCTGATCTCCTTTTTTCTAGTGTTTCAGGCACGAAGAACAAACAAGGAGAACTATACAAAAAGGCGATGCTCGCCACTTCCCTCCCCTGAGGATTCTTAGGAGGAGGTGTCACCATAACCTCGGCCGTAATTTTGCCGAGAAACCTTTTGCATGCGATGCTTGCCACTTCCCTCCCCTAAGGATTCTCAACAGAGGTGTCATCATAACCTCGGCCTCTACTTTGCTGAGGAATTTTTGCTCTGTGTCCTCATTAGGACACATGAACTCTTTTGTGAGAATGCATGTCATCACATTGCAAACTCACCATTATCATTTCCTTTCTTAGCATATATTAGGTGCATTACTATTTATTTTATGCATTGATGTTGAAGACCGTGAATGCAAAGAAGACTAGGCCCGAGATCCCCTTCATCAAAATCCACGACGGTCAGGTCATTCTTTGTGCTCACGGATAGGCCAAAATTGTGCTGTGAGGGACAATGGTTCCCGAATGGGGTTCTTGACCTTATAGACAATCTATATCTTCAACTATTTGTTATACAAGTTTTGTTCTGTTTTCTTGAGCCCAACATACATCATGTAGCATTAGTTGCATTATATTTTGTTTTGTCATTGCATACATCCTTTCATAATCTTCACCTTCTCACCTTAGTCTCTGAATCTTTTATCCTAATTCTGATCATTCTGAACCCCACCGTGTTTTCTAATACCACCGTGTTTTCTAATCTCACTTTGTTTTCTAGTCCCACCAACCTTTCTAATATCCCACCGTGTCTGTTAATCCCACCATGTTCGGTAATCACCTTGTGCCCTCAAATATTTCATTTCTATTCCCACTGTGGCCACTGCAACATATCTCTTGCTATTTATTTCACTGTGGCAGTCAACTTATCTCACCAAGGGCCTCCTATTCAATCAGAACTTGCACCGTCACTATCTTCACGGTCTGAGCTTCAACATTTGCCTTTTGGAATCTAAGATCATTCCATTCCGAATCAAATCTTGTCTCTTGGAAGACTTAAATAAATCTAAGAGCCTGAATGTGCTCGATTGGTATTCTTTTACTTTTTTTAAAGCAAATATCTTTTTAAACTTTAGCCCATCACAGTACAGGAACACCGCAAAGATCGGGTTACCGGCTGATGATGAACCTACGAACCCTTGTTTCGGGGACTCCCCACCGCGTTGGGGGTTGGCTATTCTTCTCTCGTGCCAATGGCACACCTTTTACCAATCGGATATAAAAAGGCTTGATGAAACATGGCAGTAATCCAAGGAACATGAGGAGATTCCCTTTGCCGAATTTGGTCGTTGAGCGTGTCTATATCTACGCCTTGATGCCACCTTTTCAGTCCATCACCATTCCACTCCACTGCACTCCATTACAATTCATTTTTCTTTTCTATATTTCTCTTCATTTCACTTCGCTTTGCTACATGTCATTCCCTTGCAAAGCCGACATCAAGGCGAGGCAAGTTATAGACACACCAATTTGGCCTTATTTGGAGCTTAAACCCTTATTCCATTGGCAACATCTCTTTTAGACCATCAAAATCATGATGAACCACCCTTTTTGATGAGCCAAGGTACTTATTGGAAATATGAGGATGATTTCCTAATTTCTAATAAAATCCGTGTTTGCCAAACAAGAGACTTTTGGTGGTGTGCCAGATTATGCTTTTTCCAGCATATCCTCTAATTGATAATTTTTCAAAGGATTCTATGGATGTTTACTAAATAAGTCTTCAACATCAATAATCTTACACTCTGAGTCATGTTTTCAATGCAACAAACGGCATTCAATTCTGATCTCCATTTGTCCTCAGCGCCTTTTAGAAGTCAGACGTGCAGTTCTGTCCGTACGCAGCACCGATCAAGCCCAATTGCATGCAAGTCCAGCCCATTGGGCACATATCTGACCAATTCACGACCTTACCTTCCTTTTTACTCTTCCATATCACTTGGTATAGTATCTGGAAGCTTCATGGTCGAAATTAGTATCATCAAATGATGGCAATCCAACTTGTTGTCTTATTCAAAAAAGAAACACGAGTCAATGAGGGGGAAGTCTCACCAACATATAAGTTTTATAACCTTACATCTATTGTCTTCTTTATTATTAACATTTACCATCTTTAAGAGGCTTCCATCCCTTGACAAACTTGCAAGGGGCCAAGCTGAAATGTGATACTAACTACGCCTTAGAGTGATGTCGAGCAGAAAAGAACCATGCAAGTGACTCTAAAAAAGAAAGATCTGGATACATCATCAAGTGCTATAGCAATGAAACAAAGCAACCACAACAGAAGAAGATTAAGCATGCTACAGATATCAGTGCCTACTGCTGCTCTCTCCAAGGGAATGACCACATGGAGGAGGCATGGTAGCCGTGTCCACCAATGCCGCTGCAGCCACCTCGTTGCGGCGATGCTCTGAAGAAGTGGCCAAGAACGCAGAAGCACCGCACTCGTGTGACTTTGACTCTACCCTTGCTGGTAGTGGCCGTGCCCTCGGTTCGGGGGCGTATTCGGTCAAAATCCTTAAAAATTCAGAAACTTTTGGAAAAAATTGTTAAATCAAATTTGTTCATGTTTTATCTTTATTAAGGTCGAGTGGACATCTTTATCCATTCAGGACTAACATTTTGATGAATGATAGGAATTGCTCATGGAAATGGAAGAATAGACATGGGAAACCCCCATAGCTTGCCAGCTAACATATAAGTCGTTAGTCGTGTATTATTATTTTATGCATTATTGTTGAAGACCGTGAATGCGGAGAAGACTTGACCCGAGATCCCCTTCATCAAAATGCGGTTGGGTCATCTCCAATACTCACGGATAAGCCAAAGTTGTGCAGTGAGGGATGATGGTTCCCGAATGGGTATCTTGACCTCATAGACAATTTATATCTTCAACTAATTGTTATACAAGTTTTATTTTTCTTTTCTTGAGCCCAGCATGCATCATGTAGTATAAGTTGCATTGCATTCTTCATTATCATTGCATACATCCATTCATGATCTTCTACCTTCATCGAGATATCTCTGAACCCTACCAAGGATATTCTCCCATCGTATACCCCAATTCTGATCTTTCCAATATCCCATCTTGTTCTCTAATCCCATTGTGTCTATTAATCCCACTGAGTTCGGTAATCCCCTTGTGCCTTCAAATCTTTCATTTCTATCCCCACTGTGGCCATTGCAACACCTCCTTGCTATTCATTCCACCGTGGCTGTTGCTTCATCACACCAAGGGCCTCCTATTCGATCAGAACTTGCGCCGTCACTATCTTTATAGTCTATGCTTCAACATTTGCCTTTTGGAATTTGAGATCATTCCATTCCGAATTGAATCTTGGCTCTTGGAAGACTTAAATGAATCAGAGAGCCTGAATGTGCTTGATTGGTATTTTTTTTCATTTCTAAAACAAATCGCTTTTTAAACTTTAGCCCATCACAGTACAGAAACACCGCAAAGATTGGGTTACTGGCTGATGATGAACCTACGAACCCATGTTTAGGGGACTCCCCACCGCGTTGGGGTTGGCTATTCTTCTCTCGTGCCAATGGC
This sequence comes from Cryptocoryne crispatula var. balansae, assembly GCA_036172225.1. Lineage (NCBI taxonomy): Eukaryota > Viridiplantae > Streptophyta > Magnoliopsida > Alismatales > Araceae > Cryptocoryne > Cryptocoryne crispatula. Next base: position 17,476,771 of record CM069925.1, on the reverse strand, counting down.
ACATCTCTTACCAATCGAACATAGGAAGACTTGATGAAATATGGCGGTTAACCAGGACACTTGAGGAGATTCGTCTTGCTAAATATGATCGTTGAGCGTGTCTATATCTACACCTTGATGCCACCTTTTCAGTTCATCACCATTTCGCTTCACTACATTCCACTATGATCCATCTCACTTCGCTATGCTTTCTCTACATTTCACTCCGCTTCGCTGCATGTCATTCCCTTGTAAAGCCGACATCAAGGTGAGGCAAGCTGTAGACATACTATTGGTGATATCCTTTATTTGACTATTATCTGATTCGGATTACCTTGTGGATGTAAGCTAAGGACGTTGTTGGAGCCCCTTGTGGGTTGGGAATGGACCAATGATTTTTGGAATAATGTCGTAACCTTCAAGCGAGAGCCGCGCGTGAACCATGAAAACATGAAGCCTGCTTGATGACCGACCTTGAATGGTCCATACTTGAACGTTTCGGGAGTCTCGCGTGTGTTCTGTGACATTCGTGGTTTCTGACAAGTCATTTCGGTAGGCTTTGGTCTATAACGGCTTTTTTATGGCTTTTTGATCTGTACTAACATGGCTATCCCGGACCACGTGTTAGGAATTTCCAGTTATCACCGAGTCTTTTCGGTTCATCGGGTCGATCCTAGCCGTATATTTCATCAACCGGGGCCATACGGCCGGTTTGGTCGATTTTAGGGTTTCCCGGTTATTTCCAGCTTGTGAGACGGCCTCCTACTATGGAGACAAGTCATCGGGAAACCCTTGTGAGAGCCGACTCATAGAGTGCAAGTTGGAAATAACTAGCTAGAAAAAAAAAAATGTACGCTTGTCCTCTAGCGCACACTCCAGGATCGATGACTTGATATCATACCAGAAATTCTCCATTTTTTTCTAAGGAAAATATTTTTTAAGGTAAACGCCATTCCATGGATGGTTCACTTTTTCTCTATCGACGTTGGTTAGTTCGCATGCATTGCCTGGATATTTTGATATTTTTAAGTGATAACGAAAGGCCCTTCCCAGTTAGGTTGTAACTTGGAGCGGGGACCACCCGGCTTAATGAATATGCGTTTGACTACCATCTCATCGATTTTGAACTTTCTCCCACCGTGATTGCCAAAAAGCTGTCAACTCCAAAAATAGGTTCCGGATCGGCACCTCAAGAAAAGGTGAAAGATAGAATAAGGAAAGGGAGTGAATCGAAAAACTCTCGAAAAGCGGTAAAATCCTCACCTCGGTCCCACACACACATTGATCGCCGAACTTTCATCTCACGGCATCGCTCGAGCATCGGAGACAGTTCGGGTCATATGGGAGGAGAGTGAGGAATAGAATAACTTAGAACATGATAAGAGAAATTGTGGTCGTCAGGAACTGCGGGCTTTGCTTTATGGAATAGAAACAAGAGATGAGTTGATTTGACCGTGTGTACCTTAGCGCGGGAAATTGGGATGTGAGTTCAACCTTCTTCTTCTTCAGCCGGACGATGAAGAAGAGTCCAACCGATGCAAGCTTGATTGATCTGTGCAACTTAAAGACAATGAAAACAAGTGAAAGAATGAATTAGACTTGAGTGAAGTGTAGTAACTGAAATAAGAAGATGAGAAATTAGCAATTGAAACCAAACTCACCGGCTACGGGGTGAGCCTTAACCCCTTTTTTGTGTTTTTAGTTATGTAAAAATGATGCAAAATAAACTAATAGATGTTCTAAAATAGTAAATAAACTGAATGAAATGGGTTGAGGAAGCTTATGGAGTGAATCGGCTTGAGTTGAAGCCGAGATGATTGAAACAAGCCGGTTCGGGTAGCCTTGCACCCTCCTGGCACAACTTTGGTATAAAGAACTCTACAAATGACCCGATGTTGTAATTGAGTGTAGTTTGTTTCTATGGATGAGGAATTTGGAGGGGAAGAGATCTATTCTTTATGATTTCCCCAGAATCCGCCCGTACAAGCCTGTAAAAAAATAAGAAAGTGGATGGATATGGAAGAACAGAACCTAGATGTACGCCCTCAGTGCAGCAATTGCCACAGATAAACAACAAGTTGGAATCAAATGCCGTTAGTTGTAAATGAAAGAGGACGAAGAGAAGAACAATTCTTCTATTGAAGACTTTTGCATCAGAAGCCTCTAATTTTCTGTAGAAGCTGATGAATTCGGTTGATGTAGAACGCACAGATTGAGCCTTCTCCGTCGCTTCGGGATCAATCTCTTGACGTCAGCACAGATTTTAACATCGGAATGGCTTTGAGAGGGAGTTTGGACGACCTCAGGACGAGCTAGGCATGGAAGGTTCAACCTTGAGTCGTTGAGAATGACCCTCAACTTATAGAGAATGGAAACCGGTGCAAAATACAAAAACTGGACCAACCGTGCCCCGGCTTTCAAAGGAAGTGGGGGTGCGTAGGGTGCGCCCTCACCTTGCGGGCGCGGTCTACGCACCCCCTATTTCAAAGCAGGCGGGAGCGCATTATGCGTCTTATTGCTAAAAATCACCGAAATCATCCGAAAATTGCTAAAAATCAACTAGATAAGATGAACGCGCCCCAGACCCGGGGGCGCGGTCAAAATAAACGATAATTAGCAAGGTAAACTTTCCAAAATCTGGTTTAGAAGACGCTAATCAGGGTAATTTCAGGTTTCCAAAAATAGACCATGTCCCCGCGTTTCAAAGGAAGCGGGGGCGTGTAGGGCGCACCCTCGGACTGAGGGCGCGTAGGGCACGCCCCCAGGTTGAGGGCGCGGTGACCGTGCCCTCCCTTTTCAAAGGGGGCAGGGGCATGGTACACTCTCTCTCCTACGTGCGCGTTCCGCGGCTGTAACTTGCAAACGGGATGTCCAATTCGGTTCTCATTTGTTGCGTTGAAAATAGGGCCTTCAAACGCACCTCCTCAAGTCAGTAAACCAGCCGGCATGACTCCCAAGATGTTCGCACAGGGCTTTCTACCAGTTTACTCTCTCGCGAAAAGTCGAAAACCGCGGCAGAGATCCGAAAGGGCACGGTTCGGGTCGAGGAATCTCAGGTCAACTCGGGATGACCTAAAATGATGACCGAACAAGTCCGGTGTGGTCAAAAAATCTGAAATCATAGAAAAATTTGAGATTAACCCAGTAAACGTGAACCGAAGCTTGGAAAAGCTGGAAATAACTAGGAAACCCTAAAATCGACCGAACCGGCTGTATGGCCCCAGTTGATGAAATATACGGCTAGGATCAACCTAGATGACCCGAAAAGACCCGGTGATAATCGAAAATTCCTAACACATGGTCCAAGATAGCTGTGTCAGTACAAATCAATAAGCCATAACGAAAAAAGCCGTTATAGACCGACGCCTACCGAAATGACTTGTCGAAAACCCCAAATGTCACGGAACACATGCAGGACTCCCGAAATGTTCAAGTATGGACCATTCAAGGTCGGTCATCGAGCAGGCTTCGTTTTCACGGTTCACGCATGGCTCTCGCTTGAAGGTTACGGCATTATTCCAAAAATCATTGGTCCATTCCCAACCCATGAGGGGTTCCACCAACGTCCTTAGCTTACATCCATGAGGTAATTCGGATCTGATAATGGTCAAATAAAGGATATCGCCAATGGAATAGGAGTCTGGGGCTCCGAATCAGGCCAATTTGGCGTGTCTACAATATATAATAAGATGGCTCAGATCAGAGCCGAAACAAGTGAAGGAAAGTCAGTTCAGATGGCCTACACTCAGGTGAGTGTGGTATCTTGTCGGCGTGACTTTAGTGTAGAGGCTGCTACAGATGACTTCGATGTCATAATCAAGTCTCGTTTGTCACCAAGGACAGAGGACTTAAAGGGTAAGAGTTTCTCTATTGAATACCTCTCTAGAATATGTCACTAGAAACCTATACAAATTGTATAAGTGGGAAGAAACCTGAAGGCAAAACCAGATTACGCGACTTTATGGAAACAACCACCATAGACAGTACGGAAGTCAGAATAAACTCTCATTTATTTAAAAATAGATAAGACTCATTGAGGGTGGTTTAATATGAAGTTTTCTTGAATCCTTTCAGAAGGGGTACGAATTTACCAGATAGTTCTACTGTTGGAAGTTGAAGATTCAGGAACCACCAACGCGATGTTGATGCAAGATGTACCACAAGTACTACAAATGTCAAAATTGAATGATTCTTGTTCAATATAGAAGATAACTCACCAAGGTAATATTTTGTGAAGACAGTGTAGGATAAATCCAACTAGAATTGTAAGAAAATTTACTAAGAAGACAATGGTAGAAAAAGGATGGAATCTGGATCTGTCTGCACAGTGCTTGTGTAGAAACCACTAAGAGCTGTGGAAACGTTGGAATTGATCTCAATTTGTTGAGGATGAAAGGTAGCTCGATGAAGAAAATTTCTTCTGAAGGAAGCCTACCAAAAAATGATCACGGTAATATGTATAAGCCTATAATAAGCAAAGTAGCACGTCGGAGCATAGATCAGCTTCTCTTTCACTTCGGGATGATCTCTGGGCATCGAGACGAAGAGAGGACAGTTTGGAGAGCTTGGGACGAGCCTAGGGCAGATGGAGGATGAGGAGAGTAACCCCAAATGACCCAAAGAACTCAGAATGGCTGGAAAAGTTTACCGCAACCTGTACGACTCGGGTTGACAACTAAAAATAATGAGACAAATCTAGAAAACTAGGAAAGATCCTCAGAAGAGCCATGAATGGCTCGGAGAACTTGAAATGATCAAGAAAGACTAGTGGAAACCCGTATGACTCGGGTTGCTGACCGAAAATGATGGGAGAAACCCTAAAAACTCAAAAAGATCATCAGAAGAGTTGGGGATGACCTGAAGAATTCAAAATAGCCATAAAAGCTAGTGGCAACCCATACTACTCGGGTTGTCGACCAAAAACAATGGGAGACCTAACAACAACTGAGAAACTCTGACGGCAAACACAGATTCAACCAGGGATCTTGTCCTTAGATTTCCAGTACGCTCCTTAGCTCGTCCAAAAGAGTGGTTCAACTTTATTTTAATGGTCCAAAAGAGATGTTGCCAATGGATTAAGGGTTTAAGCTCCAAATTAGGTCAAATCAGCGTGTCTATAGAAACTAGTTATGCCACTGCTAGAAAAAAAATTGTGGAACTTAAATACAACTTGGATGGGACTATTTCTAGGCACAAGGCCCACCTACTAGCCAAGGGATACAGTTAAACTGAAAGGCTTGACTACCATGAGACCTTTTCTACATTAGCCAAACTAGTGACTATTAGATGCCCTTTCTCAATTTCTACCATTCAAATCAAAAATTATTAAAACTTGATGTCAGTAACACCTTTATCCATGGGCATTTAAATGAGAAAGTTTATGTGGAACTACCCCCCGAACATATCAGACAATGGGAGGGTTATGTTTGCAAGCTAAATAAATCTATCTATTAGTTGAAACATGAATTGAGATACTAGTTTGAAGAATTATCAAATTTATTGATAGATCTCGATTTTAGACCATCCGTTTTAAATTATACTTCTTTCATCAAAAGGAAAGAGAAGGGCATCACTATAGTGGTTATATATGTTCATGACTTGTTAATAGCAAGAGATGATTTTGCATCAATTGAAGTCTTGAAGAAAGAATTGTTCACACAGTTTCACATTAAGAATATAGGGGAGCCTAAATACTTTCTAGAAATTGAGGTTGATAGAAGTTCTCAAGAAATTTATTTAACTCAAACAATGTATACAATGGATATAAATGCTAACATTGACATGATAGCTGCAAAACCTATAGAACTACCCATGGATCAATGGGAAACATTGTAAAAGAAGCTGAAGATATGAAAGAACCAAGCTTATATAAAAGGATAATTGGTAGGTTAATGTATTTAACCATCACAAGACCAAACATAGTTTTGTTGGTTAATCTCCTCTTACAATTTATGACAAAACTCACCAAGACATGTATTAGTGCTAATTATCAATTGATCAGATATTTAAAGGGAACTTCTATAGTTGGTTTATTTTCTAATGCTTATTCTCTATTGGAAATCTACATCTACATTGTTGCAGATTGGGGATCCAGCTACATAACTAGAAGATCCACTACACGTTATGTGACTTTCAATGAAGAACATCCTGTTTCTTTGAAGACCAAGAAGCAACACATAGTTTCTAGGTCCTTAGTTGAAGTCGAGCATCGTGAAACAACATTGGAGCGACATAAATACAATGCATTTTCTTTCTTTCGTTAGATTTGTGGCTAAGTATGAAGACTGCAAAACTTTTGTGCAAAAATAAGGTAGCACTACATGTTGTTGAAAATCCCGTCTTTCATGAGAGAAGAAAGCATTAGAGCAAGATTGTCATTTTTTCGAGATCGAATTCAATCGGGATTAACACGGTGTGTTTATACGACTTCCGATACATAGATGGCAGATATATTCACAAACGTATTATTGAAGGACCATTTTAACATACATATATTCAATTTGGTTCAAATTTTGTGTAGAAAACTTGAGGGGGAGTGTCAATTACAAATAAAATCTAACCAAATTACCAATCAAATTTAATTACATTGTTATTCACAAAAGCTTTAGGCATCTTCCATCATGAGTTCAACTGAAATATGTGCATGCTATATGTAGGTGGTACTGAAAAGCTAAGCTTGATCCATTGTGATGTGTCTGTTTTATGCTTGGATTCCTTGTAATTTTCCACCTTTGGTGACAAATATAAATGAATGAAAGAAGAATGGATGATATATTTCCCTATGGATGATTCTTTCGTGTTGTCTTCTCTACTCCCACTCCCCTATGATTTGCTCTGTTCTTCACCAATCAGTCTTTGCCTTCAAATTCCTACTTAAACCGTATGAGATAACTTCATACTCCAAGTGGGATCAAACCACTATGAGATCTTCTCTCCTCATGTCTCGCCTTGTGTGTTGATGGAGAACTCAAGAGTATTTTCTGTACTCATATTCATAGAGTCACTTCATTATGAATCTGGTGCCAAATGATTATTACTTGAACATTTTGCGACTCTTTAAGAATAATATCGATGATATTTTATTTTAATTAAGCTCTCACTGAAAAACTCTATTATTCCTTGTAGATTTTGTGGTATACTTTACATTGGTGGCGTCCAATATTTGTACTAGTAACATTCTTAGTTTTTGGCCTTTGCACAATTTTGATGATAAATCAAGTTTATCTCCAAATTAATTTTATAGCAAGCAACCCTTGAAAGAGTTGCTAGAATTTATTTATGCCTAATATAACTTCTTTACTTTTCGATTGCAGCATACAAGATGACAGTAAATCAATTTTGATAATAATATTTTTGACTGATAAAGTAACGATAAAAAATTGACAGAGGTGAACACTTATATTTCATTTTACGATTTATTTGTTTCACAAATCTTAAAGTTTATAATAACAACCAAACACATTGTGATCATCTATATTGAAATCAATTCCCAAATTAATAGTGAAAAAGGTGTTTAAAAATATTATCAAACATTTAAATTTGAACTTATTTAATATATTGATCTACCCTTTAAAAATGAGTGATAACTTTCAGTTATTTTTAATGTTACGATGTTGAAGAAGTTTTACACGCGGGAAGAATTAAATGGAGGAACTATCGCTTTTTTACTAAAATATTAGTTTATGAATGAATCAATATTAATTAAATTAATAAGTATTTTATCACGAAGAGAAGTGGGTAGAAGTCATGGATTTCAGAGGGTGGATAAGCTCATTATTTCGATAACAAGAACATGTCAAGCGAGAGCCAACGACAACCACACTATTTTGTCAACTCAGCCGGAGGCCCGGAGCAGCAGCAATAATAGGTATTGTTGACCTCTGTCTTACAAAAGTAATTCTGCCCAAGCCCTAGGCATGGTTCCGCACAGTCCGAGTTCTGCGTGCATGGTCCCCCGAAGACTTAAATTTGATCCTCTTGGGCTGTAAATTAAAATTAAACAACCGATATTTAAATATTACTCTATGTCCTCATGCTTTTGCGCACGCACAAAGATGATTATACGTAGACAAAAGGATATACAATTAATGACAAATTAATGAAGAAGAACCAACCATGGGTCCCCGGCGCCGAGAACACAAGAGAGAGCAGGAGAACGACCGCAGCAACGGAGATGAGCTTGCTCGATGCCATGCCTAATTAGGTCACGTACCATACAACACACCGGAAGAAGTAAAAAATGCGAGACTGGCCTTGAGCACCAACATCCTTCTACCTTAATTATATAGGGGTGCCAAGTGTTTGTAGTCTCTAAACTTGTGTTGAAAAATTAAATTCAAAGCGGGGCAGCGCTGGAAATGGGATAAAGCAGGGCTGCCTTCCAGCTGATGCATTATTCCTTTTCAGCATTGCATGTCCGCCGGCCGGAGAACGCGCGGCATACGTTTCTAAACTTGGGTTGAAAAATTAAATCCAAAGCAAGGCAGCGCTGGAAAGGGGATAATGCAGGGCAGCCTTGCCAAGTTTCCAGCTCTTGCTTTCCTTTTCCGCATTGCATGTCCGCTGTAACGGGATGAAAAAAAAATTAATGATAAGAATAATTTTGCATGAACGGTCCTCCCCCCCCCCTTGCCGCTGCCGTCGCTTCCCCGCCGCCGTGTCCACCGGTTCCCCCGGAAGCCGCACCGCCGCGAGGCCCCCACCCCCCATCGCTGCCACAGCCAGCTTCCTCCCATCCTCCCTAACCGTCGCCCCCGCCGCCCGGCAGCCACCGTCAATCGCTGCCGCGCGCCTTCTCCCCTGTTCAGCCGGAACCGCCGCCGTGGGGAGTCCTTCCTCGCCGCTGCCGCCGGCCTTCGTCCCCCACGCCGTTACCATCGTCCATACCGGTGACGTCCTCGCCAATTGCCGCCGCCCACCGTCGCTCTGCTGCCCCTCGCCATAGGCCGCCCCGCTTCCGCTAGCGCCGCGCGCGCGCATGCGCGGACGGGACGCTCCAGTCGCCCCACCTGCCACCCGGCTTGACCACCCGGCCCGGCGCAGTGAGCCGCCCGGTCCAGCCACCAGTCATAGCACCGGTTCAACAATTTTGAAATTACTTCATTTATTTATTGCAGAAATCAGATAAAGGCCATAAAAATAGCAGAAAATTTATAAAAATACATAAATTTTACAGAAACTCTCAAGTAAGTTTTGCAAGCTTTTCTATTTATTTTATTCTTTTTGAATGAGAAAATATGCATGATTTAGCATATAGACCTTAAGGCCGAGTAAATTTTGACTTTGAACCTATGATTAATGAGATTCTCAAAATCTTTGAAATCAAAAATTTGAAATGTTTATTTTGTATACATTGTAACACGTTTAGTATGATTCTGTTTAAATAGAAATATTTTCCATGAGATATGACCCTATATCGATTATGTATGTGACTATAACCTAGTATAGACCTATAATTGAAAGTTAATTATGTTTAGACTTGGAAACATTTTATACCATCAAATTGAACTTTTTGGAACCCTGTTAGGTCAAAATTTTGAAGAAAAATCAGGACCTATGATGCTTGATTTAGGTGAATTTTAATTTAAGTTAATTCTCTTGTATATGTCTAAGTATGTCAAGTTTCACCTCGTTATTAATACATGCAAGTTGTTTATATAGTCCATACTCAAAAAAAAATTTCCAAATTATGTGATATGTCTTTCATCATATGGTTATGTTCATATAGGTAAGTTTGATATAGGTTTTGTTTAAAACATCTTAACCAAATCGGTTAATATAAGTTTTGTCTAGTTTATGGTAAATGGTTTGTTTTGCATGAAAAATATTAGAACGAGAGGTTGATGTGTTGTATGTATGATATGATCAAGTATGTCATTTTTTAAAAAAATTTAAGGATTTTATATACCAATCCTTTTAATTATTCATATTTTTATTACAGCCACATACAATTTAAATTTTATCAAAAATATATTGAAATAATGTAGATTTGAAAAATAAATACAAGATGTTAAAAACATAGAATGTATTATATAAGTAATTTAAATATTTTTCTAGAAAAGTATTATTATTTTTTCAGATAAGCGAGAGAGATAATACAAAAGAAAACAAATTTCATCCTAAAATTTTAAAATTATTTAACTAATATTATTTTAAAGATATTCACAAAGTGTAGATATCTTTCTATAAGAATAGATTTTAAGGGTGTATTAAGATTTATAATTTGTATTAGAACATTTTAAAAATAAGTAATTATAAACACTAATATATAAATTATAATATATGCTCTATTTAAAATAAGCAATTATAGTCACATTTGGCTCCTGTGGAAAAATGGGGGAATCTAGATCGGGGATGCCGAAATCCCGATTTTAAGCCGGTCAATGGAACAAAAGTTTTTGTTGACTCGATTTTTGAAATCGGTAGATGCATTGTTAACCTTGGATTTTTACATACCAAAGTAGATAAGAAACTTAAATAAGTCATACATATCACTAGTCACTTGGGTGAATATGTTCTTCCAATATCAATGATCCCTTTGGATCCTTGTGAAACATGTCACCCTTGAGAAGTTTGGTATCAGAGCTTTAACCCGACTAAAAAATCTATTGTGACCTGCCCGAGTGTTTGATATCGGTTGGATGAGTAAAATTTGATACTTGGAATATCTATTTGAATCAATTAGATCTGATTTTAGGCTTTGTTGATTAGATTATAGGATGTCTAGATTGGATAATTAATTATATCCGTTTATGAGGATCATTTTTCAAATTTTAGTGAATCTTGGAGCTTGTGTTTATGATAATGGAATGAGATTGTCAATTTGGATTAGTTTGAATTTAATATTAGATGATGATTAAATCATTAGCGATTTAAATTGGATAATCAATGTGTCAATTAATTTTTAGATTTAATCGATCTTGAAGTTCAGATTGACGAAGAAAATCAAATCTATCAATTTTAAGGCAAGATTTGATTATCATTAGAGTAGTAAATTTTAGTGTTGAATAGTTGATGGATGTCATATGGTTTAGTATTTTTATGAGAGGAAGTTCAGATTTAATGTAGCTAATGAATTGGGTTGATCAAATGAATATGATTAAAGTCATGATGATATGATTTTATTTACGTAATGATAGATAGCTAGTTAGATTAGTAAATTTCTAGATTGAGAAATAAAGTGAAATTTATAATGATTTCATATGATGATTTATATGTGAATTATTGAATTATTGGTGTAAGTTAATCGGTATGTTCAAATTAGTTTGTACTTTAATATATTAAAACTCAATTTCTTTCTTCCTTAATTTAAGGATTTTATATACCAGTCCTCTTAATTATTCATATTTATATTACAGCCACATACAATTTAAATTTTATCAAAAATATATTGAAATAATGTAGATTTTAAAAATAAATACAAGATGTTAAACACATGAAATGTATTACATAAGTATTTTAAATATTTTTATAAAAAAGTATCATTAATTTTTCAAATAAGAGAGAGAGAGATAATACAAAAGAAAAAAAATCATTCAAAAATTTTAAAATTATTTAACTAATATTATTTTAAGGATATTTACAAAGTGGAGATATCTTTCCGCAAGAATAGATTTTAAGGGTGTATTAAGATTTTCTATTTGTATTTGAACATTTTTAAAATAAGTGATTATAAACACTAATATAAAAATTATAATATATGCTCTATTAAAATAAGTAATTATTGTCACATTTGGCTCCTGTGGTGTAAAACGGGGAATCTAGATCGGGGATGCCGAAATCCCGATTTTAAGTCGGTCAATGGAACAAAAGTTTTTGTTGACTCGATTTTAATTGCAACCAAATGGTATTCTGATAACAAGATCATGGAAACTTGTCTAGGGTGACTTGTTTCACAAGGATCCAATGGGACCATCGATATTGGAAGAACGTATTCACCCAAGTGAATAGTGATATGTATGACTTATTTAATTTTCTTATCTACTTTGTTATGTAAAAATCAAAGGTTAACAATGCATCTGTTGATTTCAAAAATGAAATATTTAAAAGTGTTAAATATCAGGATTGTTAGATACATGTGATTTATCTGCATAATGATTTAATTTCTGGTTGATGTTGCTGCCAGCTCTTTATGTTTTGCATGATTTTGATTTCCAGCAGGTTAGATAAGAAGAACTCTAATATAAGAAAAGTATCCATCTACCCCATTCGAAAACCTAAACACAATAATAGATATCATCTTCAACACAGATCGGTTAATAAAGAACATATTCAATCAAATGGAGGTGTTTAACTTAATTTTCTTATGAAATCCAAGGTAACACCACATATAACGATTTCAAAGCCAACATTTTCGAAATCACTAAATATCAAGAGTTTTTAAATAAATGGGCTTTGTTCCTGAAATTATCTAATTTCTCACAGATGTTCTAGCCAGTTCCTTGCGTTAATCAGAACTTTGATTTTCAATGGTGAGAAAACGAACTGTGTGATTTTAAAAACATCCATCTACCGCATCCCAAATCCTGAACTGGTGAAATAAGAAAGCCATAGCGTCAACCATGATCGGACAATCACTATTAAGATTCAAATAGATCCCTATGCAGTTGTAAATATTACCAAAATTTTGTTGATTTTGAAAAAATCTCCTAAATGTCTACGAGGATCTCGGTATTCACAGTCATTTAATATTACCAACTGTGTACCGTGTCATAAATCATGCAAGTTTCAATTTTTTTATTTTTGGATTTAAGATATTTTAATATAGTCAAATTATGACAATCAATATTTTAAAATTTATAAGAAATTAATTTTTTTTACTTAACATACATAACACATGTATCACCACTAATTAAGATAATTAGTGTCACGAAAGCCTAAAAACAACAACAAGAGCACGAACATTCAAGAGCAAAGTAGCAGCTCTAGAGTAGGCCCGTTTTGTAAATATGATCAGTTCCTTAATTGACCTGCAAAAGAGACAAAAGAAGGAAAGACGTTCAAGTAAAAAACATATAAACTAATCAGGATGAGTAGAAAATTGAGCAGAACTACTGCAAATAGTACGGAAATACCCAAGCATTTATTTAATTCATTGAACCTTGATAATCAACTTTACTTATACTTGATATCTCTGAAGAAATAATGCAAAACTAATGTGAGAAAAAGAAAATTCGTGTAGCATATTCTAAAAAAATGGCAATAAGGCTTCATTTGATTGAGTTTATACTAGCAATACTATGCATCTTTTATAGCACAATTTTATAGGGTAAAGCTAGATTTTTTTTTGACCTACCCAATGTCATATTTCACTTTCAAGCAAGGAATGGACCATCCATATGATGGTTAACTAGTTCTGTCACGACCCGGAAAAACGCAACGGAAAATTTTTTTTTTTCCAAGACATGACAGCGGGATAAAAACCCACGAAGTAGAAAGGTTCGGCAACAAAAACACAATCTAAAACACACCTGGTTACACAATATCGAAAAGTTCCATCATTCGGAACCAACATATTCCAACCAGAAAACATAAACCACCGATTCAACGTACTCGGTTAAACTTAAACCATCACAACAAGGCCATCACAAGGCCAAATACACCAACAAAATCAAACATAACCTGTGAAGGTGATACCACAAGGTCACCAATCCAAAACTCCAAAAATGGGAGGGCATCAACCCTACAACCAAGCTCCACCACAAAAATAAAAGGAGCTAACCACCAACTATACAAAAATCAGCCAAAATCGAGTCATCCAGCCATATACAAAAATGCCACTATCAAGAAGGCATCAAACATCTAAAGATAAAGGCGAGTCACTCATTCCCCAAGTCGGCATAATCCGATTCGCCCACCGGGTTCTCCTCGGATCCTACATCAGGATACTCCTCATCTAAACCTGTAAAATAATAAAATAATCCACGGGGTGAGTCATAATGACTCAGTAGACACCCCATCATCCACCTAATTGGATAGCCAAAGGCCCTAACATGATATGTATATAATACCCAACCTGCACTTGATACATATCATATAAAGCTAAACAATATATATAAAAATTTGGCATTTCACAAATTTTAAGACATAAAACCATAAACTACCAACCACTAGGACCAAAGAGGACTCCAAACAATTATATCTAATAAGATGAAGAGGTTATGCAATGCAACACCACTAATGGACTTACCATGCAAAAACATACCAAACATACATGCTTAAAGGAACTAATGAACACAACATAAATGCTAATACTAATACCATTCTACAGTGCATCTATCCACTACATGATCAATTAACATTTTCATTTTTTTTCGCAAGGAAAGCGTCGTCTTGCGATCTCGACGAGCTATGACCAGATCTACCATATATAGAGTAATTGTATAGCTAAACTAAATCCCATAGTGCACCTAGGCAGGGGTGGCACTTAGGATAACCCGCGGGATGCAGGATCGAAGGATGCACCAGACGGTTCTAAGCTCCGCTGCCCACAGACACGACTACTAGTCCAGTATAGCTCGGTCTCATTCAATATTTTTAATGGACACATGCACACATACATTTATGCCATGCCCTGCTAATTGCAATGCAACTATAACCATCATTATGAGTATATGCACATATACATATGACCATCTATAAGCATAACTGCACGTACTCTTAGCACAAAATGACCATGATACCATCATTTAATCTACAATGCATAATAAATGGCATTCAACTCACACATGCCCATGCTATGCTAACATGCAATGTATGTAGATGTCTAAGACTTAACCACAATCTGTTGATGAACTTGCATAGAAAAATCAGATTTATAACATAACTCCCTCTAATTAATCTAATTAACCAGCAGTGATATTCGTATGACATAGACATAATTAAAATCGGCATACCAGAATAAATCAAGTCCATCAACCATACACTACAAGGTTTATACAGCATGCTACACAAATAACTAGAATATAATATGATCGAATTAATTTAAAAGATCATCACCTACGTAGCATCTTTGAAACATGATTAAATAAGATATGCAAATGTGAATAATCACCACATCTAATATTCAATTGCTACATTTACATTAACATCTACAGGTGGTTGGTATTTTATCAAGTATTCAATTTAATGGTATTAGAGGCGTCCGAGGTGCCTACCGAAAAGGCGTCGATAAAAGATCCGAAGCTAATACGAAGCTTGAATTGACAAAGCAAGGATTTCTCCCTCAATCGGTGCTAGCGCAAGCATACAAAGGCATATAGGTATGGCATGGATAGAACATAATAAAAATGATGTGAGGGAGTGAAAAAGGAGGGAAAAAAATAAAATATAGCATTACCACAGCAACCGTAGCAATCCGGGTGGAGGAGGTGGCGCATGCAACGGGGGGTGCCGTCCGGGTCCAAAGAGCTGCAGGTGGGCGGCGGGGCACGCCGGAGGGAGGGAGCGAGAGGCAGCCGCGGGCTGGGGGCCGGATGGCCGCGGCGGGTGGTCGGCACGAAAAGCGCCCAAGGGAAATGGGGGCGGGGAAAGGACGGCTGCGGGCTGCCGGGCTGCCAGCGCGTCCGCGCGCGCAAGGGGAAGCACCCGCGCGACGCCGGTCGGCCGCGCGGAGGGGGGCCGGCTGCTGCGACGCCGCAGCTGCCGCGGTCCACGCGAGTAGGGGCGGGGGTTGCAGCGGGTCCTCGCGGCTGGCCGAGAGAGCGGGGGGTGGACGACGGCGGAGTGAAGGGGGGGCTGGGGTGCGCGGGCACACCGGAGGAAGGCGCCGCGAGGGGGGATCGAGAGAGGGAGGGAGGGGAAAATCGACGATGCCTAGCACGATAGGCGGTTCCGATGGAGGGGGGGTAAAAAGGGGAAATAGGGAGGCGATATTATTACATAAAAATAATATCTTTTATTTTATTTTATTTTTTACACTAAATGTTACATTCTACCCTCCTAACAATAAATTTCGACCCGAAATTTCTAGTTAAGGCTTACCAAAAAGATGGGGATGACGTTGTCTCATCTCTTCTTCAACCTCCCAAGTCGATTCCTCTGCGGTATGGTGCTTCCATAGTACTTTTACCATCGGAATAACTCGTTTCCTCAATTACTTATTCATCCGATCCGTGATCCGAATCGGACGCTCCTCGAAAGTCAAGTTTGGTTGCACCTCAATTTCCGTAAAGTTGATGACATGGGTCAGATCTGGTACATACTTCCGCAGCAAAGAAACATGAAACACCGGGTGCACTCTTGACATAGCTGGCGGCAAAGCTAACCGATATGCCACTTCTCCAATCCGTCTCTCAATCTGGAATGGTCCTACATACCTTGGGTTCAATTTTCCATGACGGCCAAATCTGATAACACCCCGAGATGGAGAGACTTTCAAGAATACATGGTCTCCTTCCTCAAATTGGACATCTCTCCTCTTCAAATCGGCATAGCTCTTTTGGCGACTCTGAGCGGTGAGTAGCTTACGCCGTATAACACGGATTTTCTCATTACTATCTTGGACCCAATGCGGCCCAATAAGACTCCTTTCACCAACTTCTTCCCGACAAATAGGTGATGCCATGGCCTTCCATACAAGGCCTCAAAAGGTGCCATACCAATACTAGTGTGGTAGCTATTGTTGTAAGCAAATTCAATCAACGGTAATTGTAAATCCTAGCTCTCTTGCCATTCTAATGCTCCTGCTCTCAACATATCTTCCGGGGTCTGAATGGTTCGCTACGATTGCCCATCGGTCGAGGATGATAAGCGGGCGAACTTGGTGAGTCCCTAAGGCATCTTGCACGCCTTTCCACACCCTTCCTGTAAACCTGGGATCCCTATCTGAAACAATAGAAATAGGAACACCATGATACTTAACCACTCCATCAAAATACAATCTTACCAAGCTATCAGTCGATTGAGCTTCCTTGATTGGCAAGAAGTGTGTTGCTTTAGTAAGTCGGTCTACTACGACCCAAATAGCATCAAATTGCTTCCTTGTCCTTGGCAAACCTGTGACAAAATCCATAGTTATGTGCTCCCACTTCCATTGTGGAATCTCTAAATGTTGCAATGGTCCTGCAGGCTTCCTATGTTCTGCTTTAACTTGTTGGCATATAAGGCATTTAGACACATATTCTGCCACATCCCTCTTCATTCCTTCCCACCAAAACTGTCTCTTCAAGTCATGATACATCTTTGTTGCACCTGGATGAATTGCATATTGTGATTTATGTGCCTCTGCCAAAATCTCTTGCTTAAGCCCAATGTCATTTGCCACACATAACCTTCCTTGATACCTAATAGTCCCATCTTGGTACTTAAAAATTTCAGCCCTTCTTAGCAAGTTCTGGATATCAATGGTGTCTTTTTGTGCTTCTTTCACTTTATCTACCAACACTGAACTGATAGTCAATTGTCCCAAGAAAGATGTTAATTTGTCAATTGCCAAAGTTGGTGCACAATCAGTAAGGGCTTCCATATCCTTCCATCTACTATACATTTGAATAGTCATCAACATCTTCCTACTAAGAGCATCTGCCACCTTATTTGCCTTGCCTGGATGATAATTGATACTGAAGTCATAATCTTTCAAGAATTCTACCCATCTTCTTTGCCTCAGGTTGAGATCCTTCTTAGAAAAGATATACTTTAAACTCTTGTGGTCAGTGAATACCTCAAATACCTCACCATATAGATAATGTCTCCAGACTTTGAGTGCATGGACAACTGCTGCCATTTCTAGATCATGGGTGGGGTAATTCCTTTCATGTGGTTTCAATTGCCTTGAAGCATAAGCCACCACATTCTCATTTTGCATAAGTACACAGCCAAGCCCGATTCTAGATGCATCGGTGTACACGACAAATCCCCCAGTTCCTGATGGTAATATCAAGACTGGTGCTGTGGTTAACCTCTTTTTGAGCTCCAGAAAGCTTTTCTCACATTCATCTGTCCATTCAAAACTGCCTTTCTTGGTCAAAGATGTTAAAGGTGCTGAGATAGAAGCAAAGCCTTCAATGAATCTTCTGTAATATCCTGCAAGGCCAAGAAAGCTTCTCACTTCAGTAGGACTTGTAGGTCACTCCCAACCTTGCACTGCTTCCACCTTTGCTGGATCAACCTGTACTCCTGCACTGGATATAATGTGACCCAGAAAATTAATACTTTTAAGCCAAAAGTCACATTTACTAAACTTGGCATATAGTTCATGATCTCTAAGAGTTTGCAAAACCAGTCTCAAATGTTGACAATGCTCCTCCTTGCTAGTAGAATAAACCAAAATGTCATCAATGAAGACCACAACAAATTGGTCTAGATGTTCCCTGAAAATCTGATTCATTAGACTCATAAATGCAGCAGGGGCGTTAGTAAGACCAAACGGCATAACAAGAAACTCGTAGTGGCCGTAACGGGTCCTAAATGCCGACTTCGGTATGTCCTCCTTCTTGATTCTGAGCTGATGATAGCCTGTTCTCAAATCAATCTTGGAGAAAATCTTGGCATCCTGCAACCGATCAAATAAGTCATCGATACGAGGCAATGGATACTTATTCTTAACTGTCACCTGGTTTAGCTTCCGATAATCGATACATAATCTTAATGACCCATCCTTCTTTCTAACAAATAGCACAGGTGCACCCCAAGGGGAAACACTGGGGCGAATAAAACCTTTATCAAGTAAATCCTGCAACTGTTGCTTGAGTTCTTTCAACTCAGCTGGTGCCATCCTGTATGGAGCTATTGATATGGGTGCAGCACCTGGAATAAGATCTATAGAAAAATCTATATCCCTCACAGGGGTAAACCTGGTAGCTCTTCGGGAAATACATCTGGGTAATCACATACCACCTCCACATCCTGCACGCGATTTCTTGCTTTCAAAATCATTCACCTGGGTAATACATGCCAAGTATAACTCACACCTGGCCCTCATCCATTTAGCTATCTTCATGGCAGAAACTAACAACTTTGACATGTCATAATCAGGACACTTGTAGAAAAATGGCTCACTACCTGGTATCTGAAACATAACTCTCCTGCTATGACGATCCTAACACGGCATAATGTTGTTCTAGCCGGTCCATCCCTAAGATGATATCAAAAGCATGCATATCTAGCTCATACATCTCAGCCTCTAGTGGATTCCCAGCTATGCTAATCACACAATGGGGCATGAGATGAGTGACTTCTATAATCTGACGAGATGGAAGACTCACTCCCAAGGAACCGCATTTCACTACTAAAATTCCATGATACTTAAACAAGAATGATGCAAAGCGAGAATGATATAAATGAACTAGTAGCTCCGAGTCAAACAAAACACGAGCATGGAACCCAGATACATATAAGGTACCTTCTGTCGCAGTCGCCACCTGGGGAAGGTCAGTACGCTCCATGGCGAACACTTTCGCCTGAGTGGGACGACGCTGCTGCGGCTGCTGCTGCTGCTGTGCTCTCGGTGCCGGAAATTGCCTCTTTGTAGGCATCTGCCTCTGCTGTGGTACTGTAGTCTGCACCGGGGCACGAGGAGGTATGGGTGCTGGGCGTGGTACAACTACTGCTACTTCTTGCTTCTGCTGAGCATAGGGACAACGTGAGATCAAATGACCATACTGGCCACAGCCAAAGCAAGCTCCTCTGCTACGGTGGCACTGACGCCCTTGGTGGAAATTCCCACACCGGCTACATGGTTCCTGAACTACACCTGCCTGTCGCTGAGATCCTGCAGTGTCTACCATCTTCCTCTTGCGGTCATAACCCTGTTGTTGCTGATCACGAGCCGGGGCCCTGGTGTGTGCTGGAGGCCTATATGGTCCAAGATCACTCTCTACTCGACAGGCGGCCTCATAAGCTGCTGCCTTGGTAGGCCAGAAAGTAGATATCAATCGAGTCCTGATACCGCCCCTAAGTCCAGTAACAAACTTTCTAGCCCTGTCAGCCTCATCCTCACAGATATATGCTGCATAACTCTCCAACTCAACAAACTTGTTCTCATATTGCATGACAGTCATTGTGCCCTGCTCTAGCTGCATGAACTCTTGTTTCTTGGCATGGCGTACATGAGGTGGAATATACTTGTCCTTGAAAGCCTTGACAAACTCATCCCAATCGATCTCGGACTCTCGAGCACCTGCAAACTGTGTGCGTAGGATAGACTCCCACCACATTCTGCGAAAAGGCGTAACATATGTCTTGCCAATCTAACTTTGTCTCCAGGTGGGCACTCAATCACCCAGAAGATCTTCTCGATCTCTCTAACCCAGCTTTCAGCCAACATCGGCTCCATCTCGCCCCTGAAAATAGGTGGATCCATCTTGCGGAACAGATCAATCATCATACCAAGGTGAGGTTCAACCCGAGCCTGAGTGTTCTGCACTAGCCCTTGAGCAACCATAGCATTGAATCCTTGTTGTGCCTGAGTCTGGGCTTGCATAGTATGAAGAAGGCCTTGAAATGCACTTGCCCAATTACCTCCGTCAGGGGCCTGCCTGGCACCTAGAGCTGGTCCAGAAGTACTCGAATCCTGGAGGTTGCCCTCAACCACGGGCACATCCTGGAGATCACCAATGCCTCTCCGACGGTTGGTCCCTCGACCAGCCATTTCCTGAGAAGGCAAAACAACAATCTTTAAGTCCAACTGATCCAAAATCATCAACCAACTAATACAAAATAAACTCTCTCATCCAAGCTTACAACTTAAAAATCCAAACAATCCAAGCAAGATGTGTTTTTGTTATAATTGCCAAACCCCTGCTCTGATACCAACTCCTGTCACGACCCGGAAAAACACAGCGGAAATTTTTTTTTTTTCCAAGACATGACAGCGGGATAAAAATCCACGAAGTAGAAAGGTTCGGCAACAAAAACACAATCTAAAACACCTGCTTACATAATATCGAAAAGTTCCATCATTCGGAACCAACATATTCCAACCAGAAAACATAAACCACCGATTCAACGTACTCGGTTAAACTTAAACCATCACAACAAAGGCCATCACAAGGCCAAATACACCAACAAAATCAAACATAACCTATGAAGGTGATACCACAAGGTCACCAATCCAAAACTCCAAAATGGGAGGGCATCAACCCTACAACCAAGCTCCACCACAAAAATAAAAGGAGCTAACCACCAACTATACAAAAATCAGCCAAAATCGAGTCATCTGACCATATACAAAAATGCCACTATCAAGAAGGCATCAAACATCTAAAGAGAAAGGCGAGTCACTCATTCCCCAAGTCAGCATAATCCGGTTCGCCCACCGGGTTCTCCTCGGATCCTACATCAGGATACTCCTCATCTAAACCTGTAAAATAATAAAATAATCCACGGGGTGAGTCATAATGACTCAGTAGACACCCCATCATCCACCTAATTGGATAGCCAAAGGCCCTAACATGATATGTATATAATACCCAACTTTGCACTTGATACATATCATATAAAGCTAAACAATATATATAAAAATTTGGCATTTCACAAATTTTAAGACATAAAACCATAAACTACCAACCACTAGGACCAAAGAGGACTCCTCACAATTATATCTAATAAGATGAAGAGGTTATGCAATGCAACACCACTAATGGACTTACCATGCAAAAACATACCAAACATACATGCTTAAAGAAACTAATGAACACAAGATAAATGCTAATACTAATACCATTCTACAGTGCATCTATCCACTACATGATCAATTAACATTTTCATTTTTTTTCGCAAGGAAAGCGTCGTCTTGCGATCTCGACGAGCTATGACCAGATCTACCATATATAGAGTAATTGTATAGCTAAACTAAATCCCATAGTGCACCTAGGCGGGGTGGCACTTAGGATAACCCGCGGGATACGGGATCGAAGGATGCACCAGACGGTTCTAAGCTCCGCTGCCCACGGACACGACTACTAGTCCAGTATAGCTCGGTCTCATTCAATATTTTTAATGGACACATGCACACATACATTTATGCCATGCCCTGCTAATTGCAATGCAACTATAACCATCATTATGAGTATATGCACATATACATATGACCATCTATAAGCATAACTGCACGTACTCTTAGCAAAAAATGACCATGATACCATCATTTAATCTACAATGCATAATAAATGGCATTCAACTCATACATGCCCATGCTATGCTAACATGCAATGTATGTAGATGTCTAAGACTTAACCACAATCTGTTGACGAACTTGCATAGAAAAATCAGATTTATAACATAACTCCCTCTAATTAATCTAATTAACCAGCAGTGATATTCGTATGACATAGACATAATTAAAATCGGCGTACCAGAATAAATCAAGTCCATCAACCATACACTACAAGGTTTATACAGCATGCTACACAAATAACTAGAATATAATATGATCGAATTAATTTAAAAGATCATCACCTACGTAGCATGCAGAAACATGATTAAATAAGATATGCAAATGTGAATAATCACCACATCTAATATTCAATTGCTACATTTACATTAACATCTACAGGAGATTGGTACTTTATCAACCATTCAATTTACTGGTATTAGAGGCGTCCGAGGTGCCTACCGGAAAGGCGTCGATAAAAAGATCCGAAGCTAATACGAAGCTTGAATTGACAAAGCAAGGATTTCTCCCTCAATCGGTGCTAACTGCAAGCATACAAAGGCATATAGGTATGGCATGGATAGAACATAATAAAAATGATGTGAGGGAGTGAAAAAGGAGGAAAAAAATAAAATATAGCATTACCACGCACTTTAGCAATCCGGGTGGAGGAGGTGGCGCATGCAACAGGGGAGGTGCTGTCCGGGTCCAAAGAGCTGCAGCTGGGCAGCAGGGCACGCCGGAGGGAGGGAGCAGAGGCAGCCGCGGGCTGGGGGCCGGATGGCCGCGACTGGGTGGTCGGTGCAGAAAAGCGCCCAAGGGAAATGGGGGCGGGGAAAGGACGGCTGCGGGCTGCTGGCTGTTGGCGCGTCCGCGCGCGCAAGGGGGAAGCACCCGCGCGACGCTGGTCAGCGCGCGGAGGGGGGGCTGGCTGCTGCGACGCCGCAGCTGCCGCGGTCCACGCGAGTAGGGGGGGCGGGGGTTGCAGCGGGTCCTCGCGGCTGGCCGAGAGAGCAGGGGGGGTGGACGACGCGGGAGTGAAGGGGGGGCTGGGGTCTACGCGAGGCACACCGGAGGAAGCCGCCGCGAGGGGGGATCGAGAGAGGGAGGGAGGGGGAAAATCGACGATGCCTAGCACAGTAAGGCGGTTCCGATGGAGGGGGGGTAAAAAGGGGAAATAGGGAGGCGATATTATTACATAAAAATAATATCTTTTTTTTTTTTTTTACACTAAATGTTACAAGTTCAACGTACAACTTCAACCACATCAATTCTTCTTTATTTGGTATAAGACAAATGGGCACTTTTAGTAATGAGAAGATAAAAAAAACTGCAAAGATAAACAAGAATAGAAACCCACTATGTCATAGGGTGCGCTAAAATGAGAAATATGGCACCATAATTTCTACATGATATTCATATACTTCGATGCATAACATGGAGTCAATAATATCTATAGTCCTGGTAAATATATACCACAATCTACAATGCTAACTTTGGCCTCCCACTTGTGATGTCATAGTTCTTTGTTTCTACAAATAGAGGCTGGAACCTCTCAAGGAATGGAGCATATGCAATGTCCACCTATATGTTTCAAAATGTCGTGAGTAGGAAATGATTTTCATGCTTTAGCTCATAGAAATATAAAATTTTCATCCTTTGAGGAACAACTCTGGTAAAGAAAAAAGAATGAACGGAAGTAAGAAAATCAAGAAGGAAAAGAAGATAAAAAAGACAATATGCCAAATATTCAGAACCTTCTTCTAAATTACTTACATATGACTTAACTACATAGAATGCTGAAGCAAAAGAATATCGCACTGCATGCTTCCACTTCATCTTACCACCAACGAACCTTGTGTCTAGCTCAAGGAAGAACGTACTATAAACTCTTTCACTGATGCCAATTCTTGCCCTTGACAGGGTGAGTATTCCTATGCTAAATATTTAAAATGAGAAGCATAATCTCATAAGGTTCACGAAACTATTATTTTTTAGAAGATGACATCGTAACCTTCGAAGGAGGGGTCATGATTGTGTCGGTTAAGGTCGCGATTGGCCCAGTTGTTGATAGAAATATGTCCTACAAATTAATCACATTTGATATGATTTGTTGTTCCAAGAAATATCCTTTTAAATTAATGGAAAATAATTCTATATTAACTCTTATTAGATACAAACATATCATGATGATTGAATCATGATAAGATAATATTAACATAAATTCATAAGAATCGTCATTTCTACTACACCAAATTTTTTATGATGATTCATTTATAGTCATGACTCTAGTCAAGCAATTCAATGGGGTTGCATGACCTGGTGCAGGGTCACGTGACCCTATTACCCATTTGACAACCCGGCCGATTGTGTCGCAATGGTCATATGACCATTGCATTTAGGGGGCTTTAAAATCACCCCAAAGTCCTTTGCGGACCTATATAAGGTCCCCCACCCCCCCATTCTCTCTCTCTCTCTCTCTCTCTCTCTCTCTCTCTCTCTCTCTCAAAATCCTTTTTTTAAACCTTTAATTAATGTTAATTGTTTCTTTTAAGAATTTAATCAGTGTTAACTCCTTTTTTTAAATTATGTTACTAACCTTGTTTTATCTAATTATGTTGTTGACCCCACTTTTGTCTAATTGCGTTGCTAACCACTTACTTTTTAGTGTTGTCTTTATTTTTTTAATCTTTCTTCATCAACATATCTTCTCCAAGCTGTGACACTCAAATGACCGATTTGATCCAGAATGATATAGCTCAACTTCATTACAACTTTATATCAATGACAAAGATAAAACTATAATATAAATAGTGAAAAAAAAAGTCTACCTAGGGACTTACCAATTAAAACATCACCTTACCGAAATGAAGGGAAACATGGAACTGTGCATACAGACTCTATCTGAGATAAGAGCACAAACGGATACATTTACTAGCATTGGAACAAACAAAGGGAACTTCAAAGCAATATAAAGACACTATCTAAGAAGAAATTTCCGAACATACATGATGTTCAATCCACATTTAATGGACGAGAGAATAGTGCCCTAAAATTCCTCGGGATAAAAATTTGATGATGGTATGTTGCTATTAAAATAAATCATCTCAATATCTATATGATATTAATATTTAGTCCTTATTATTACAAATAGATGATTTGATACTAGCAATGAAAGCAAGCTGCAAGTCATTTGCAGATGAAGATATGTATAAACATACTAATTGATTCATGGGTCAAGATTCAAGAAGAGGCAAATGCGGAAGTAGGTAATGATCAAACAATGAGGAAGAAGAGGAAATTCATGATCTCACATAAAATGATGACCCAATAGTAGGTCACACGGATCTCATCATCACATGACCACATTGAAGACAAAATACCATCACAACAGCAACAAAGAATTTGTGGATATGCAAAGAGAAGATCAGGTGAATAATATCAAGATGATTTTTTTATAATAGCATGCCGACGAATGTTGTAAAGGAGGCATTTTATGAATCCATGATTGACACCATAGCCGATGTAGGTAGGGGAGTGCCCTGACTAACTCTGAAAGAAATATGCAATACCTATCTTCCAATGTAGGTAAAAGAAATTCAATAATATGTCAAGTCATTTGAATGTATTTGACAAGAAAGGAGATGCACGTTAATGACGGATGGTCGAACGGGTTAGTAACCTTTAATTTTTAAACTTTTTGAAAACATGCCTTTTTAAACTTCCAAATTTAGATCCTATACATGTCTATCTTCTTAATAAGTACAACTAGGAAGACAGTCATCAACTTCCTAGTACATTGTCAAGATGGGACTATCTTATGGAAGTCCGTGGATACATCATTACAGGTAAAGAATGCAAATTACCTATTTGATTTAATTGATAGTGTTGTCAAAGAGATAAGAGATGATCGAATTATCCAAGTAGTAATAGACAACATAGCTACATATAAAGTAGCTAAACAAATTATGATTGTCAAGCAACCACATTTATATTGGGAACCATACTCAACCTATTTGTTAGAGTTGATGCTAGAGGATATTTGCAAACATCCTAAAATTAACTAGGTGGTTAAGATGGCCCAATTTATTTTATCATCCGTATACAACCATAATTTCATTCTTAATTTAATGAGAGAACTTACAAAAGGCCGATAGCTCCTACTGTAAGCACCTGAAACGGGATATCCATAGATCTCCCCTTTCCGGCCCCTACGCTTGCTTTGGGGACTTGGTGGATGAAATGTTAGTGGGTGTGGTCACCAGGAGCCAAAGGCTCCAAAATACAATATAAATAAATAAAAATGATCATTGTACCTTTAAAAGTGGTGAGATTGTTGGGTTCCGACTTCTCCTCTTACGGCCAGCCGAAAGAAGAGAGCTTAGTGAGTCCTTCGTCTTTGATCTGGTTGAAGCTCCGCCTCGGCCGGATTTACCTAGAAATGTCCATAAGAAAACATAGAAACAAGTAAAAAGATCATTAGTTCTAGTGAAAGTGTAGAATCATGCTCAAATTCGAATGTAAACATGAAAGAGGGAAGGAAGCGGCCAGTTGGGACTAAATCCCAACTTCTATTTAGAAGGTTTAAATATGCATGAAAATGCAAATGAGTGACTTAATATATGCTAAATGACATGTTAATGAAAGTTAAAATGAAAGGGGGGAGCAAAGGATCAAACGGGAGGGTAAAAGAAACTCAAAAAATGAAAAACGGGGTCTGCCCCTGCTAGTGCCCCATATATGGGGCGCTAGCTGCAGGTGTCCCCTTGATGGGGCACGTTGACCAAAGTCAAAGCACCATATTTATAGGGCACCAGGGACTGGTTTCAGCAGATTTTATTCCCTTCTTCACGGCGTTGCCCCGGAGTGTAGGAAGACCTCCAAGAAGAAAAAGGACTTCTTAAAGTAACCAATACTCAAGTGAAGCTAATGGAAGAGTGTTTTGGCACTAGATGTAAGGGAAATGCAGTGTAGAGGCCCTCAAAGTCGGAGAAAAATCATATTTCTGAAGAAGGAAACTGCAGGTTTTTGGGCCTTTTGGAAGAGGGTTTTGGAACGGTTTGAGAGCTTGGAGAAGGGTTGTAAGGCCTTGGGAGTGTTGTGGTGGATGAGAGAGTTTGGAGGGCACCCTTGGTGTGTCCTCAAGCCTCCAAATGGGGGTCCTTTTATAGGCAAGAAGAGGGCAACTTTATCTGCAGAACTATTCCATCAATCTGTCCAGTCAGTCAGACCAGGTGCAGGTGCCCTATAAGTAGGGCGCCAGGTGCCCTATATACAGGGCACCAGGTGCCCTGTATATAGGGCACTTTGACCCTGGTCAACGCCTATCGATCTTCTTCGAAATGCGCCGAAAAACTTGATTCTTTCGGAAAACTCGGTTCCCTTAAAAGGTTACTCAAATATTATTCATGAAAACAAGAATTCAAGCTCTTCAATTGGACCAAAATTGCGTGTCTACACCTACGACACAGGGTGACCCAGTTTGCTTTATAATACATTTCTTTATAGAGCTTAATGCAATAGAGATGTCCTCTTTTCTAAATGATACTTTACCAAAATGAGCTAATTGGATTGCTAGAGCTAGTCCTTTGCATAAGAGAAAAGGAAAGAAATTTAAGAAGACCGTAGAGAGGTAGAGACTTGTAGTGGATTGAAAAGAAGACCCTTCATATAGTGCAACCATTAGTCAAAGTTAGAATAGTACATAGGGATAGGAAGGTAGATAAAGGGTATCTCTATGATGCACTAGATCAAGTGAAAGAAGAAATCGCAAAGATGGTGTTAGAGTTCAACAAGTGATGGAACATTATCAATCATCGGTGGGATTAAAAGTTGTATTATCTCATCTAATACAAGTAGCGGTACTTTATTTGTCATTAAGTCAAATCATATATCATGCTTTTTTATTATTGGCTTGAAATTCGAGCCAATTAACAAGCTTCTTGACAATGCGAAAGAGATCATTCTTGGAATGCTTGGGATGACGATCAATCATTTATAGCATACAACAAGATGCATACAATAGAATGAGAACATTCCATTTCGGGACACTAAGGGTACAACAAGTAGTTACGCTCCTAAGTTCTGGTATGTACTATCCAATCTTTTTTAAATTTAATTAATAAAATTATTATAATTATCTTTGAACATACAATGATATCATGCTGCTGACTGGTAGATGGATCATGACAATACACTAAGATACGATGTTTTGGTGGGCATTGCAATAAGAGACTTTAGCCAAATCACATCGGCTTCAATATGTCAAAGGAATTGATCAACGTTTAACCTAATTCATTCAAAACAAGGGAATAGGCTAATGTGAGGAAGACTAGAGTAGTTGGTATATTGTTATTACATCATGAGGTGAAAATTGAAGAATTTGGAGAGGATGAGAGAAAACCAGAAAGATGAAAACAAGTGGAAGAAGGAAGCATCTGGATAGTGAAGTGAGACAATGACTAAAGAAGAAGCCAAAATCAATTTGGAGGAGACCTTCTATGATCAAAATTCATTGCAAGCTTGGGTGAATGATCAAGAAGGATTAGGCAAATCTGAGCTCAACTTAGAAGATAGAGAATATGCACAAGGAGGACTCGATGACATTCCTCTATCTGAGAAATTTTATAATTCTCTTTTAGTGACAAAGAGACAGGATAGTGGAGAATCTTCTTACCAAGGTAAGAAATAAAATGATAAAGGTAAGAAGGTTGTATCTGATCTATTGCACATTATAGATCAAAAAAAATGATCAATGAGGGGTGAGAAGACACACAAGAGCTCAACATCTGACTTTAATACCATACGTCAAAAAATTTGACTCCAAAGACCAGCATCAACGAAGCAATAGAAGAGGAACCAACCACCATTGGCAATCTTTCCAAATCTTTTAGAGCAGTAGAAATGAATAAAAAAGTATAGTCATATTTTATTTTTTGGCAATTTCTTTCTATTTTTTGTATTTTTCAAGTTTTTACCATTTTAATATTAAAAAATTAATTTTTTGACCCAATTAAACTAGGTCAGGACCTTCATCACACCCAATCTGACTGGGTCTAATTTGGGGTCGACCGACCTTGGCCTCACCCCCAACCCGACCATCCTTGATCATAACCACATTTCATCAATGAAGTTAAAGCAAAGTACAAAAGAACAAAGATTTTTAAAGAACATAGAGAATAAATATTAACCCTTCTACTAAGATAGTATGATAAGAAAAAAAGGCTACACTATTATGTCCAAAATTTCTACCATGCGATTTTATTTTACAAGAAAATTGTCTTCTATGTATACCCTCCACAATACCTAAGAAATAACCCTTTTCTAATGCATAAAGTAAGATGTCATTGATGTTTCTCACTTGTTTGTTGAAGATTCATTGATTCTTTCTTTCTAAACCGGCCATATGATAGCTGGTAAGTGGTAAGAGATACTATCATAACTCATCTTTTGATTTCAGACTTCTAATAAAACTAAGCCATGTTCACCCTAAAATTTTTCATAAACTTAAGGGTTAAAGCTCCAAATTAGGTCAAATCAGTGTGTCTACATAAACTAGTTATGCCACAGCTAGAAAAAAATTTGTGGAACTTAAATGGGTCTACAAATGCAAAGACAATTTGGATGGGACTATTTCTAGGCACAAGGCCCACCTACTTGCCAAGGGATACAGTTAAATCGAAATGCTTGACTACCATGAGACCTTTTCTCCATTAGCCATACCGGTGACTATTAGATGCCCTTTCTCAATTTCTACCATTCAAATTGAAAAATGTTAAAACTTGATGTCAGCAACGCCCTTATCCATGGGCATTTAAATGAGAAAGTTTATATGGAACTACCCCCGAAACATATTAGAC
Source organism: Cryptocoryne crispatula var. balansae (assembly GCA_036172225.1). NCBI lineage: Eukaryota > Viridiplantae > Streptophyta > Magnoliopsida > Alismatales > Araceae > Cryptocoryne > Cryptocoryne crispatula. The sequence continues at coordinate 17,446,843 of CM069925.1, read as the reverse complement.
AATGGGAGGGTTATGTTTGCAAGCTAAATAAATCTATCTATTAGTTGAAACATGAGTTGAGATACTAGTTTGAAGGATTATCAAATTTATTGATAGATCTCGATTTTAGACCATCCATATTAGATTATACTTCTTTCACGAAAAGGAAAGAGAAGGGCATCACTATAGTGGTTATATATGTGCATGATTTGTTAATAGCAAGAGATGATTTTGCATCAATTGACAGAGGTGGACACTTATATTTCAATTTATGATTTATTTGTTTTACAAATCTTAAAGTTTATAATAACAACCAAATACATTGTGATCATCTATATTGAAATCAATTTCAAAAATAATAGTGCTAAAGGTGTTTAAAAATATTATAAAACATTTAAATTTGAACTTATTTAATATATTGATCTACCCTTTAAAAATGAGTGATAACTTTCAGCTATTTTTAATGTTACGATGTCGAAGAAATTTTACCTGCAAAAAGAATTAAATGGGGGACCATATATATATAGGTATCGAATTTTTACTAAAATGTTAGTTTATGAATGAATCAATATTAATTAAATTAATAAGTATTTTACCACGAAGAGAAGTGGGTAGAAGTCATGAATTTCAAATGGGGGATAAGCCCATTATTTCGATAACAAGAACATGTCAAGTCAGAGCCAACGACAAGCACATTATGTTGTCAACTCAGCCGGAGGTCCGGAGCAGCAGCAATAATAGCCGCCACCGGGGTCTGTCTTACAAAAGTAATTCTCCCCGAGCCCGAGACATGGTTCCGCACAGTCTTCGTTAGTCGCGCACTGTCCCCCGTTGGCGCAAATTTGATCCGCTTGTGCTGTAAATTAAAATTAAACAACCGATATTTAAATACTACTCTATGTCGTCTTGCTTTTGCGCACGCACAAGGATGATTATACGTAGACAAAGGGATATACAATTAATGACAAATCAATAAAGAAGAACCCACCATGGATCCCCGGCGCCGAGAGCACAAGAGAGAGCAGGAGAATGACAGCAGCAACGGAGATGAGCTTGCTTGATGCCATGCCTAATTAGGTCACGTACGTACGACACACCGGAAGAAGTAAAAAATGCGAAGCGAGACTGGCCTTGAGCACCAACATCCTTCTAGCTTAATTATATAGGGGTGCCAAGTGTTTGTAGTGTCTAAACTTGTGTTGAAAAATTAAATCCAAAGCGGGGCAGCGCTGGAAATGGGATAAAGCAGGGCTGCCTTCCAGCTGATGCATTATTCCTTTTCAGCATTGCATGTCCGTTGGCCGGAGAACGCGCGGCATACGAGTCTAAACTTGGTTGAAAAATTAAATCCAAAGCAGGGCAGCGCTGGAAAGGGGATAATGCAGGACAGCCTTGCCAAGTTTCCAGCTCTTGCTTTCCTTTTCCGCATTGCATGTCCGCTGTAACGGGATGAAAAAAAATTAATGATAAAAATAATTTTGCATGAACGGTCCCCCCCCCTCGCCGCTGACGTCGCTTCCCCGCAGCCGTGTCCACCGGTTCCGCCGGAAGCCGCACCGCCGCGAGCCCCCCACCCCCCATCGCTGCCACCGCCAGCTTCCTCCCACCCTCCCTAACCGTCGCCGCCGCCGCCGCCGTCCGGCAGCCACCGTCAATCGCTGCCGCGCGCCTCCTCCCCTGCCGGAACCACCGCCGTGGAGAGTAGGGGTGTTCATTTGATTTTTTAGTATTTTTTATCAAACCAAAACAAATCAAATTATCTTCCAAATTAAATTATTTCGATTTAATTTGATTTGATCCATTTCAAATTATATTTTATAAAGATAGAATAGATATGTCAATATATAATTTTATTTTATTGTTTTAAATCACACTCTATTAAATTTTAGTGTACTTGTTTATATAATTCATTAATTTTGTCTTAAAAACTCTTGAAATAAATTTATTTTCATAAGAAAAGACACATAAAATTGTAATATATAACTTAAAATAAAATATTTAATCTAATTCAGGTTATTCGGTTTAACGGTTTGATTTGGTTTGAAATGCCTAAGAAATTAAACCAAACTAATCAGTGGTTCAAATCAAACCAAACCAAATTATTAGTTTAGTGTGATTTCTTGATTTGAACCAAATAGTGAACAACCCTAGTGGGGAGTCCTTCCTCGTCGTTGTCGCTGGCCTTCGTCCCCTCACCGATACCATCGTGGATATTGGCGACATCCTCGCCAATTGTCGCCGCCAACCGTCACTACTGCCCCTCGCCACAGGCCACCCCGCTTCCACGAGTTCCGCGCGCGCATGTGCGGATGGAACACTCCAGTCGCCCAACCGGCCACCAGGCTTGACCACCTGGCCCGGCGCAGTGAGCCGCCTAGTCCAACCACCAATCTAGCACTGGTTCAATAGCCGGTTTAACAATTTTAAAATTACTTTATTTATTTATTGGATAAAAGCCATAAAAATAGAAAAAAATAGAAAAATACGTAAAATTCACAGAAGCTTTCAAGTAGGTTTTTCAAGCTTTTCTATTTATTCTATTCCTTTTGAATGAGAAAATATGCATGATTTAGCATATAGACCTTAAGTTGATGAAATTTTGACTTTGAACTTATGATAAATGAGATTCTCAAAATCTTTGAAATCAAAAACTTGAAATGGTTATTTTGTATATTATGGAACACGTTTAGCATGCTTCTGGTTAGGTAGAAATTTTTTACATGAGATTTGACACCTACTAGATCAAAATTTTGATGAACAATCAGGACCTATGATGCTTGGTTTAGGTGAATTTTGATTTACGTTAATTCTCTTGTATCTGCCTAAGTATGTCTAGTTTTGCCTTGTTATTATTACATGCAAGTTGTTTGTATAGTCCATACTCAAAAGAAATTTTCAAATTATGTGATGTCTTTCATGATATGGTTATGTTCGTATGGTCAACTTTGATATAGGTTTTGCTTAAAACATGTTAACCAAATCGGTTGGTATAAATTTTGTCTGGTTTATAGTAAATGGTTTGTTTTGCATGAAAAATATTAGAATGAGATGTTTGCGTGTTGTATGTATGGTATGATCAAGTATGTCATGATTTGAAATTATGTTATGAACTCTTGATATGACATGCTACGAAGGCTTCATCAGCCTATGTTAGTCAATTGCCCATGGGCAACGGGTAATTTAAATGAATCCAGCCCTCCCACAGATCACAGATTACCACCATTTTTTATAAATGTCAACACTACTTAGGTACACTATGAGTTTTCTTAATATATGTTACTACTATATATATATATTAGAGCTGGTGAAAATATATTGTACATGTGAAACAAGATGATCAATTTCTTGTTATTTGACTATGTTTGGAAAGAATATGAAATTGTGTTACTCGTAGAAATGTTAATTCATGCGATGTGAAAAAATAAATGTAAGTTGTTAAACACATAAAATGTATTATATTAGTATTTTATAAAATTTTCTAGAAAGGTATCATTAATTTTTTTAGATAAGAGAGAGATAATACAAAATAAAAAAAATTTCATCCTAAAATTTTAAATTTATTTAACTAATATTATTTTAAATATATTCACAAAGTGGAGATCTTTCTGTAAGAACAGATTTTAAGGGTGTATTAAGATTTTCTATTTGTATAAGAACATTTTTAAAATAAGTAACTATAAACACTAGTATATAAATTATAATATATGTTTTATTTAAAATAACTTATTATAGTCACATTTGGATTTGCTGGTCACCTGTGAAATCCCGATTTTAAGCCGGTCAATGGAACAAAAGTTTCTGTTGACTCGGTCTTACTCGTAACCAAATAGCATTTTGATTACAAGATCACGGAAACTTGTCATCCAAAGGGACCATCGATATTGGAAGAACGTATTCACCCAAGTGAATAGTGATATGTATGACTTATTTAATTTTCTTATCTACTTTGGTAAATAATGCATCTGCCGATTTCAAAAATGAAATATTTAAAAGAACTAAATATCAGGACTTTTAGATACATGTGATTTATGTGTGTAATTATTTAATTTCTGGTTGACGTTTCTGCCAACTCTATGTTCTGCATGATTTTGATTTTCAGCGGGTGAGAGAAGAAGAACTCTAATTTTGAAAAAGCATCCATCTACCTCATCCGAAAACCTAAACATGATAATATATATCGTCTTCAACACAGATCGGTTAATAAAGAACATATTCAACCAAACGGGGGTGTTTTACTTAATTTTCTTATGAAATCCAAGGTAACACCGCATCTAACGGTTTCAAAGCCAACACTTTTTAAATCACTAAATATCGAGAGTTTTTAAATAAATGGGCTTTGTCCTCAAAATTACCTAATTTCTTGCGGATGTTCTAGCCAGTTCCTTTTGTTAATCAGAACTTTGATTTTCAATGGTTGGAAGACGAACCCTGATTTTAAAGAGCAACCATCTACCACTTCCCAAACCCTAAATTGGTGAAATAAGAAAGCCATAGCGTCAACTATGACCTGACTGTTAAGATTCAAATAGATCCCTATGCAATTGTAAATATTACCAAAATTTTGTTGATTCTAAAAGAAATCTCCTCGATGTCTATAAGGATCTCAGTATTCTCAGTAAGTTAATATTTATAGTTTGACCAACTGTGTACCGTGTAATAAATCATACAGGTTTCATTTTTTTATTTTTAGATTTAAGATATTTTAATACATTTAAATTCAAACAATCAATATTTTAAAAATTATAATAAATTTAAAATTTATATTTAACACGCATAACACAAGTATCACCACTTATTAAGGTAATTAGTGTCACGAAAGCCTGAAAACAACGACATGAGCACAAACATACAAGAGCCAAGTAGCAGCTCTAGAGTTGGTCCCTTTTGTAAATATGATTAGTTACTTAATTGATTTGCAAAAGAGACACAAAAAGGAAATGCGTTTAGGTAAAAAGCATATAAACTAATCAAGATGAGTATAAAAATGAACAGAACTACTGCAAATAGTATGGAAATACCCTAAACTTTTCTTTCAAGGCCCCAAGAACAATCTAAGAGTCAAGCTTAGTTTGTTTACATACCTCCACCTTGTTCAACTCTTGCGAGAAGTGTTGAGTTATAGAAGACATGTTAACACCGACCTAATGATTCACTGAACTACGTTCACAACAGCTGCAAAAAGAGGAAGTTGTGATAGTCTTTAAGGTTGGCACGAATTGAGTTTTCGGCGGCTAGATTGGTTATTTTTGATGGGTGCGTTTGACAAATTGGCTAGAGTCCTTCACCATGAAGTGCCTTCTTCCAAAAGGTAGTTGGAAAGTCCTCGATCAAGTAGAAGTTGTTTGACTATATATATTTTTAAAGAAACATTTATATAATAAACAAAGCTATACTCACGAAGTGCTCCCTGGGGTGCTCGGTGGAGGGGTTATTGGGAGATGCTCACATGGGGGTGGTTGCCATGGTGCTCGCCATGTTGTTCATGGGAGGGGAATTGCAGGGGTGGTCACCAAGGTGCTCACGAAAGGAGCGATGCTCACATGGGGTTGTCACCACGGTGCTCGTCAGGGTGCTCATGAGAGGAGGATGTTTCTTGGGGTGCTCATGGGAGGGGGATGCTCACAAGGGGTGGTCGCCACCACAGTGCATATAGGGATGGCCGAGAGATGCTTGCCAGGAGATGCTTGTGAGGAGTTTGTCGGGGTGCTCATAGGGAGGGGATGCACGCCTAGGTGGTTGGCGGGGTGCTCACCTAGAGGGGGAATGCTCTTTAGGGTGCTCGGTGGGGTGCTCACAAAGATATATTTGTAGGGGGACTCTAGGGTGCTCACGTGGGAGCGGCATGCTTGCCTAGGTGGTTACGATGGTGCTCGCCCTGGAGAAGGGATGCTTGCTAGGGTGCTCACCGAGAAGATGTTGCGGGGGTCGCCGGGGTGCTCACTAGGAATGGGATGCTCTCCATGGTATGAGGGTGGCAAGGTAGTCATTGGGCAGGCGAGAGGACACCTATTTGTCCTCGAGGGTCGTGTAAGGATTTTTCTACCTCTAACCCGACTCGCATTATTCTTGCTTTTAACCTCTATCACATTTCAAGAAGCTCGAAGCTTTGTTGTTGCGCCAAAGACTAGAGATCATTGGTCTACAATAGGAGGTGGCTTCTCTTCACACTACTTTGGAAACTGAGGTAAAGATTAGCCTTGACTACCTCTTCCATTTATTGTACTACATGCCTTGCTTTGACATGTTCTCTTTTTCTTCTTGGCAAAGATAAGGCCCGTGCCGAGGGTTCCCCTCCTTCTTTGTCGAGGGAAGAAGTAGTTGAGCTTTGCCAGCATCTGAGCGAGGTGAAGGAGACCCGGGCAACTAGGGAGGCAGAGGTATCCCTAATTGATTCTCAATTTTTATTGTTGATCATCTTGGATCATGTTGTTCCCTCTTCTTCCAGGTTGTCGAGCTTTAGGGGCATAAGGCTCGTGTGCCCGCTCTTTTCGTTGGGTCCCTCAGGCTCAACCTCCAATCGGGTCTTTGAGCCCATCACCTCCAATCGAGCCCTCATGCCCATCAACATCAACCGATCTCTCTATCCCACATTCAAATCTTGGGCTCACGTGCCTCTTGATTCCAACTACTCCCTGTGCCTTCAAGCCCACTTTCAACTCACGGGGCCAAGAGCCCATTTTAACTCATTTTTGTTTCCAATCATGTTTATTTCCTTTCAAATTCTCTTTCATTCTCTAAATTTTACTTTCAACAAAAAAAATCAAGGTAGAGAAATTTCCTGGGTGATACCACAATCTTTGCCTTTTACATCATTAATTTTGACTCCGCCATGCTAAATCAGATCCTCCACATCTTTCACTTCATCCTATGACTATGAATCTTCAATCCAATGCAATATGGTGCATATCAAAAGTCGAAGCAGTTGGGCAAGGCAAGGCAAGCACAAGCAAAGCCGTCATCAACCATGAACTTCTCCTTCTCTCAGGTATTACATGAAATTGCATTATTCATCATTATGTCATCCACAAGGCAATAGTTTTTTTAAAAAAATGATTTTTAATCTCACATGACAATCTTACTTGAGAGAAAAATTTTGATTGATGATAACTACTTTTTGTCTTATCCTAGTGAATTTGTTACAATGTAAGGCATGTTTTCAATTAATTCACCTATGGAATGTAATCTACCTCAAAAAAAATGGAGAGAACTACTAGTATGACTTAAGTCCACATGTTCTAGGTCGTTGTCTAGGAGTCGAGGGTAGATACCATTCTACACACACAACACGTCCCGATCCCAGAATCTGGATGACCTAACACCCGAGAGAAGCTAGGCAAAGCTTAGAGATGGAAGGAAAACCCTCACCCTACTCTTTTCTATTCGGTTCAAGATAGACAAAGGGGACTAGAGGGGGAGAGTATCGAAAGCATCCACCGCTTTAGTAGGAGGTCATCTCGAAAGGCCCAACTTCTCAAAAGAAAAGGGTGCCAAAAGATGGGCAATGAACCCCACAGGTTTAAACAAATATAGGCTTGTCTGAATGAGTACCCAAAAAATAGAAAATGAAAAGGTGCCAAAAGATGGGCAATGACCCCACAGGTCAAAGCACCTGTCTGAATGTGCGCCATAAAAAAATAGGTTTATCAATAATGAAGAAAAGACCCGAAGAGGCCGAACCCCAACAGGCAATTGGGTGTGAGTAGAGAAATTCCTCTCAACATCTCCAAAGCTTATCAATTCTTCATTTCTTAACCACTTAAGGTGTGGGTGGACCAACCAAATCAAAGCTAAACTCTAGCCGATCAGAGGTTGAAGGTTAGAAAGATTCGGGCAGGGAACGCCATTTTGCACATGGTGTCTACCAACGAACCTAGAAGAAACAACCAAGTGATGAGAACTTGTGTCAATATTGATTTTTTATCTCCAAAAAAAATAAATATTTTCAAAAAATAAACTCCAAAAAAAATAAATATTTTCAAAAAAAACTCCAAAAAAAGTTGAATATTTAAAAAAAAAACTCTAAAAAATTTTAAATATTTTTAAAAACTCAACAAAAGAATATTTTCAAAAATCTTAAAAAATTGAATCTTTTCAAAAAAAGAAAACTTCATTTTCAAATTCCAACAAAATTTTCAAAAAAAAGTTCATCACCATGCTTGATTTGAATTCTTGTCTTTACATTCATTGTATATTTGTTGCTTTATTTTTACACCCTTAAGAAGGCTATTACCCCTTGACAAAGGTCAAGGCATACTACAACTTGCAAGGGATATAAGCCGCATTGTTGTTCTAATCTCTTACTTCTAAGTGTTTCAGGCATAAAGAGAACTTATCACCCCTTGAAAGAGGTCAAGACATACTGCAACTTGCAAGGGGGATAAGCCGTATTGGCATTCTGATCTCCTTTTTTCTAGTGTTTCAGGCACGAAGAACAAACAAGGAGAACTATACAAAAAGGCGATGCTCGCCACTTCCCTCCCCTGAGGATTCTTAGGAAGAGGTGTCACCATAACCTCGGCCATAATTTTGCCGAGAAACCTTTTGCAGGCGATGCTTGCCACTTCCCTCCCTAAGGATTCTCAGCAGGAGGTGTCATCATAACCTTGGTCTCTTCTTTGCCGAGGAATTTTTGCTCTGTGTCCTCATTAGGACACATGAACTCTTTTGTGAGAATGCATGTCATCACATTGCAAACTCACAATTATCATTTCCTTTCTTAGCATATATTAGGTGCATTACTATTTATTTTATGCATTGATGTTGAAGACCGTGAATGCAAAGAAGGCCAGGCCCGAGATCCCCTTCATCAAAATCCACGACGGTCAGGTCATTCTTTGTGCTCAAGGATAGGCCAAAATTGTGTTGTGAGGGACGATGGTTCCCGAATGGGGTTCTTGACCTCATAGACAATCTATATCTTCAACTATTTGTTATACAAGTTTTGTTCTGTTTTCTTGAGCCCAACATACATCATGTAGCATTAGTTGCATTATATTTTGTTTTGTCATTGCATACATCCTTTCATAATCTTCACCTTCTCACCTTAGTCTCTGAATCTTTTATCCTAATTCTGATCATTCTGAACCCCACCGTGTTTTCTAATACCACCGTGTTTTCTAATCTCACTTTGTTTTCTAGTCCCACCAACCTTTCTAATATCCCACCGTGTCTGTTAATCCCACCATGTTCGGTAATCACCTTGTGCCCTCAAATCTTTCATTTCTATTCCCACTGTGGCCACTGCAACATATCTCTTGCTATTTATTCCACCGTGGCAGTCAACTTATCTCACCAAGGGCCTCCTATTCAATCAGAACTTGCACCGTCACTATCTTCGCGGTCTGAGCTTCAACATTTGCCTTTTGGAATCTAAGATCATTCCATTCCGAATCATCTTCACGGTTCGGGGGTGCATTCGGTCAAAATCCTTAAAAATTCAAAAACTTTTGGAAAAAATTGTTAAATCAAATTTGTTCATGTTTTATCTTTATTGAGGTCGAGTGGACATCTTTATCCATTCAGGACTAACATTTTGATGAATGACAGGAATTGCTCATGGAAATGGAAGAACGGACATGGGAAACCCCCATAGCTTGCCAGCTAACATATAAGTCGTTAGTCGTGTATTATTATTTTATGCATTATTGTTGAAGACCGTGAATGCGGAGAAGACTTGACCCGAGATCCCCTTCATCAAAATCTACGACGGTTGGGTCATCTCTGATGCTCATGGATAAGCCAAAGTTGTGCTGTGAGGGACGATGGTTCCCGAATGGGTATCTTGACCTCATAGACAATTTATATCTTCAACTAATTGTTATACAAGTTTTAATTTTCTTTTCTTGAGCCCAGCATGCATCATGTAGTATAAGTTGCATTGCATTCTTCATTATCATTGCATACATCCATTCATGATCTTCTACCTTCATCGAGATATCTCTCGAACCCTACCAGGATATTCTCCCATCGTATACCCCAATTCTGATCTTTCCAATATCACATCGTGTTCTCTAATCCCATTGTGTCTATTAATCCCACTGAGTTCGGTAATCCCCTTGTGCCTTCAAATCTTTCATTTCTATCCCCACTGTGGCCATTGCAACACTTCCTTGCTATTCATTCCACCGTGGCAGTTGCTTCATCACACCAAGGGCCTCCAATTCGATCAGAACTTGCGCCGTCACTATCTTTATAGTCTATGCTTCAACATTTGCCTTTTGGAATTTGAGATCATTCCATTCCGAATTGAATCTTGGCTCTTGGAAGACTTAAATGAATCAGAGAGCCTGAATGTGCTTGATTGGTATTTTTTTCATTTCTAAAACAAATCTCTTTTTAAACTTTAGCCCATCACAGTACAAAAACACCGCAAAGATTGGGTTACTGGATGATGATGAACCTACGAACCCATGTTTAGGGGACTCCCCACCACATTGGGGGTTGGCTATTCTTCTCTCATGCCAATGGCACATCTCTTACCAATCGAACATAGGAAGACTTGATGAAATATGGCGGTTAACCAGGACACTTGAGGAGATTCGTCTTGCTGAATCTGATCGTTGAGCGTGTCTATATCTACACCTTGATGCCACCTTTTCAGTTCATCACCATTTTGCTTCACTACATTCCACTATGATCCATCTCACTTCGCTATGCTTTCTCTACATTTCACTCCGCTTCGCCGCATGTCATTCCCTTGTAAAGCCAACATCAAGGTGAGGCAAGTCGTAGACACGCCAAATTGGACCGATTCGAGCCCCATACTCCTATTCCATTGGTGATATCCTTTATTTGACTATTATCTCGATTCGGATTACCTTGTGGATGTAAGCTAAGGACGTTGGTGGAGCCCCTTGTGGGTTGGGAATGGACCAATGATTTTTGGAATAATGTCGTAACCTTCAAGCGAGAGCCGCGCGTGAACCATGAAAACATGAAGCCTGCTTGATGACCGACCTTGAATGGTCCATACTTGAACGTTTCGGGAGTCTTGCGTGTGTTCTGTGACATTCGTGGTTTCTGACAAGTCATTTCGGTAGGCTTTGGTCTATAACGGCTTTTTTATGGCTTTTTGATCTGTACTAACACGGCTATCCCGGACCACGTGTTAGGAATTTTCAGTTATCACCGAGTCTTTTCGGTTCATCGGGTCGATCCTAGCCGTATATTTCATCAACCGGGGCCATACGGCCGGTTTGGTCAATTTTAGGGTTTCCCGGTTATTTCCAGCTTGTGAGACGGCCTCCTACTATGGAGACGGTCATCGGGAAACCCTTGTGAGAGCCGTCTCATAGGGTGCAAGTTGGAAATAACTAGCTAGAAATAAAAAAATCTACGCTTGTCCTCTAGCGAACACTCCAGGATCGATGACTTGATATCATACCAGAAATTCTCCATTTTTTTCTAAGGAAAATATTTTTTAAGGTAAACGCCATTCCATGGATGGTTCACTTTTTCTCTATCGACGTTGGTTAGTTCGCATGCATTGCATGGATATTTTTAAGTGATAACGAAAGGCCCTTCCCAGTTAGGTTGTAACTTGGAGCGGGGACCACCCGGCTTAACGAATATGCGTTTGACTACCATCTCATCGATTTTGAACTTTCTCCCACCGTGATCGCCAAAAAGCTGTCAACTCCAAAAATAGGTTCCGGATCGGCACCTCAAGAAAAGATGAAAGATAGAATAAGGAAAGGGAGTGAAACAAAAAATACTCGAAAAGCGGTAAAATCCTCACCTCGGTCCCACACACACATTGATCGCCGAACTTTCATCTCACGGCGTCACTCGAGCATCGGAGACAGTTCGAGTCATGTGGGAGGAGAGTGAGGAATAGAATAACTTAGAACATGATAAAAGAAATTGTGGTCGTCAAGAGCTACAGGCTTTGCTTTATGGAATAGAAACAAGAAATGAGTTGATTTGACCGTGTGTACCTTAGCGCGGGAAATTGGGATGTGAGTTCAACCTTCTTCTTCTTCAGCCGGACGATGAAGAAGAGTCCAACCGATGCTAGCTTGATTGATCCGTGCAACTTAAAGACAATAAAAACAAGTGAAAGAATGAATTAGACTTGAGTGAAGTGTAGTAACCGAAATAAGAAGATGAGAAATTAGCAATTGAAACCGAACTCACCGACTATGGGGTGAGTCTTAACCCACTTTTTGTGGTTTTAGTTATGTAAAAATGATGCAAAATAAACTAATATATGTTCTAAAATAGTAAATAAACTGAATGAAATGGGTTGAGGAAGCTTATGGAGTGAACCGGCTTGAGTTGAAGCCGAGAGGATTGAAACAAGTCGGTTGGGGTAGCCTTGCACCCTCCGGCGCAACTTTGGTATAAAGAACTCTACAGCTGACCCCGATGTTGTAATTGAGTGTAGTTTGTTTCTATGGATGAGGAATTCGGAGGGGAAGATATCTATTCTTTATGATTTTTTCCGGAATCCGCCCGTACAAGCCTGTAAAAAATAAGAAAGTGGACGGATATGGAATAATAGAACCTGGATGTACGCCCTCAGTGCAGCAATTGCCACGGATAAACAGCAAGTCGGAATCAAATGCCGTTAGTTGCAAATGAAAGAGGACGAAGAGAAGAACAATTCTTCTATTGAAGACTTTTGCATCAGAAGCCTCTGATTTTCTGTAGAAGCTGATGAATTCGGTTGATGTAGAACACACAGATTGAGCCTTCTCCTTCGCTTCGGGATCAATCTCTTGACGTCGGCACAGATTTGAACATCGGAATGGCTTTGAGAGGGAGTTTGGATGACCTCAGGACGAGCTAGGCATGGGAGGTTCAACCTTGAGTCATTGAGAATGGCCCTCAACTTATAGAGAATGAAAATCGGTGCAAAATATAAAAACTGGACCAACCGTGCCCCCGGCTTTCAAAGGAAGTGGGGGTGCGTAGGGTGCGCCCTCACCTTGCGGGCGCCGTCTACGCACCCCCTATTTCAAAGTAGGCGGGGGCGCATTATGCGTCTTATTGCTAAAAATCACCGAATCATCCGAAAATTGTTAAAAATCAACTAGATAAGATGAACGCGCCCTGCACCGGGGCGCGGTCAAAATAAACTATAATTAGCAAGGTAAACTTTCCAAAATCTGGTTTAGAAGACGCTAATCAGGGTAATTTCAAGTTTCCAAAATAGACCACGTCCCCGCGTTTCAAAGGAAGCGGGGGCGCGTAGGGCGCACCCTCGGACTGAGGGCGCATAGGGCACGCCCCCAGGTTGAGGGCACGGTGACCGTGCCCTCCCTTTTCAAAGGGGGCAGGGGCACGGTACACTCTCTCTCCTACGCGCGCGTTCCGCAGCTGTAACTTGCAAACGGGATGTCCAATTCGGCTCCCATTTGTTGCGTTGAAAATAGGGCCTTCAAATGCACCTCCTCAAGTCAGTAAACCAGCCGGCATGACTCCCAAGATGTTCACACAGGGCTTTCTACGAGTTTACTCTCTCGCGGAAAGTCGAAAACCGCGGCAGAGATCCGAAAGGGCACGGTTCGGGTCGAGGAATCTTAGGTCAACTCGGGATGACCTAAAATGATGACCGAACAAGTCCGGTATGGCCAAAAAATCTGAAATCATAGAAAAATTTGAGATTAACCCAGTAAACGTGAACCGAAGCTTGGGAAAGCTAGAAATAACTAGGAAACCCTAAAATCGACCGAACTGGCCGTATGGCCCCGGTTGATGAAATATACAGCTAGGATCGACCTAGATTACCCGAAAAGACCCGGTGATAATCGAAAATTCCTAACACATGGTCCAAGATAGCTGTGTCAGTACAGATCGATAAGCCATAACGTAAAAGCCGAGAAAGACCGACGCCAACCAAATAGACTTGTCGAAACCCCCAAATGTCACGGAACACATGCAGGACTCCCGTTCAAGTATGGACCATTCAAGGTCGGTCATCGAGCAGGCTTCATTTTCACAGTTCACGCATGGCTCTCGCTTGAAGGTTACGACATTATTCCAAAACTCATTGGTCCATTCCCAACCCATGAGGGCCTCCACCAACGTCCTTAACTTACATCCATGAGGTAATCCGGATCTGATAACGGTCAAATAAAGGATATCGCCAATGGAATAGGAGTCTGGGGCTCCGAATCAGGCCAATTTAGCGTGTCTACAATATATAATAAGATGGCTCGGATCAGAGCCGAAACAAGTGAAGGATAGTCGGTTCAGATGGCCTACACTCAGGTGAGTGTGGTATCTTGTCGGCGTGACTTTAGTGTAGAGGCTGCTACAGATGACTTCGATGTCATAATCAAGTCTCGTTTGTCACCAAGGACAGAGGACTTAAAGGGTAAGAGTTTCTCTATTGAATACCTCTCTAGAATATGTCACTAGAAACCTATAAAAATTGTATAAGTGGGAAGAAACCTGAAGGCAAAACCAGATTACGCGACTTTATGGAAACAACCACCACAGACAGTACGGAAGTCAGAATAAACTCTCATTTATTTAAAAATAGATAAGACTCATTGAGGGTGGTTTAATATGAAGTTTTCTTGAATCCTTTCAGAAGGGGTACGAATTTACCAGAAAGTTCTACTGTTGGAAGTTGAAGATTCAGGAACCACCAACGCGATGTTGATGCAAGATGTACCACAAGGACTACAAATGTCAAAATTGAATGATTCTTGTTCAATATAGAAGATAACTCACCAAGGTAATATTTTGTGAAGACAGTGTAGGATAAATCCAACTAGAATTGTAAGAAAATTTACTGAGAAGACAATGGTAGAAAAAGGATGGAATCTGAATCTGTCTCGCACTGCTTGTGTAGAAACCACTAAGAGCTGTGGAAACGTTGGAATTGATCTCAATTTGTTGAAGATGAAAGGTAGCTCGATGAAGAAAATTTCTTCTCAAGGAAGCCTACCAAAAAATGATCGTGGTAATATGTATAAGCCTATGATAAGCAAAGTAGCACGTCGGAGCATAGATCAGCTTCTCTTTCACTTCGGGATGATCTTCGGGCATCGAGACGAAGAGAGGACAATTTGGAGAGCTTGGGACGAGCCTAGGGCAGATGGAGGATGAGAAGAGTAACCCCAAATGACCCAAAGAACTCGAATGGCTGGAAAAGTTGGCCGCAACCTCGTACGACTCGGGTTGACAACTAAAAATAATGTGACAAATCTAGAAAACTAGGAAAGATCTCGAAGAGCCAAGAATGGCTCTAGAACTTGAAATGATCAAGAAAGACTAGTGGAAACCCGCATGACTCGGGTTGCCGACCGAAAATGATGGGAGAAACCCAAAAAACTCAGAAAGATCATCGTAAGAGTTGGGGATGACCGAAGAATTCAAAATAGCCAAAGCTAGTGGCAACCCATCCTCCTCGGGTTGTCGACCAAAAACAACGGGAGACCTAACAGCAACTGAGAAACTCTGACGGCAAACACAGATTCAACCAGGGATCTTGTCCTTAGATTTCCAATACGCTCAGCTCGTCCAAAAGAGTGGTTCAACTTTATTTTAATGGTCCAAAAGGGATGTTGCCAATGGATTAAGGGTTTAAGCTCCAAATTAGGTCAAATCAGCGTGTCTATAGAAACTAGTTATGCCACCGTTAGAAATAAAATTGTGGAACTTAAATACAACTTGGATGGGTCTATTTCTAGGCACAAGGCCCACCTACTTGCCAAGGGATACAGTTAAACTGAAAGGCTTGACTACCATGAGACCTTTTCTCCATTAGCCAAACCAGTGACTATTAGATGCCCTTTCTCAATTTCTACCATTCAAATCAAAAATTATTAAAACTTGATGTCAGTAACACCTTTATCCATAGGCATTTAAATGAGAAAGTTTATATGGAACTACCCCCCGAACATATCAGACAATGGGAGGGTTATGTTTGCAAGCTAAATAAATCTATCTATTAGTTGAAACATGAATTGAGATACTAGTTTGAAGAATTATCAAATTTTTTGATAGATCTCGATTTTAGACCGTCCATTTTAAATTATACTTCTTTCATCAAAAGGAAAGAGAAGGGCATCACTATAGTGGTTATATATGTTCATGACTTGTTAATAGCAAGAGATGATTTTGCATCAATTGAAGTCTTGAAGAAAGAATTGTTCACACAGTTTCACATAAAGAATATAGGGGAGCCCAAATACTTTCTAGAAATTGAGGTTGATAGAAGTTCTCAAGAAATTTATTTTAACTCAAACAATGTATACAATGGATATAAATGCTAACATTGACATGATAGCTGCAAAACCTATAGAACTACCCATGGATCAATGGGAAACATTGTAAAAGAAGCTGAAGATATGAAAAAACCAAGCTTATATAAAAGGATAATTGGTAGGTTAATGTATTTAACCATCACAAGACCAAACATAGTTTTGTTGGTTAATCTCCTCTTACAATTTATGAAAAAACTCACCAAGACATGTATTAGTGCTAATTATCAATTGATCAGATATTTAAAGGGAACTTCTATAGTTGGTTTATTTTCTAATGCTTGTTCTCTATTGGAAATCTACATCTACATTGTTGCGTATTGGGGATCCAGCTACATAACTAGAAGATTCACTACACGTTATGTGACTTTCAATGAAGAACATCCTGTTTCTTTGAAGACCAAGAAGCAACACATAGTTTCTAGGTCCTTAGTTGAAGTCGAGTATCGTGCAACACTGTTGGAGCAGCAAAAATACAATGCATTTTCTTTCTTTCGTTAGATTTGTGGCTAAGTATGAAGACTGCAAAACTTTTGTGCAAAAATAAGGTAGCACTACATGTTGTTGAAAATCCCGTCTTTCATGAGAGAAGAAAGCATTAGAGCAAGATTGTCATTTTTTCAGAGATCGAATTCAATCAGGATTAACACAGTGTGTTTATACAGCTTCCGATACATAGATGGCAGATATATTCACAAAGGTATTATTGAAGGACCATTTTAACATACATATATTCAATTTGGTTCAAATTTTGTGTAGAAAACTTGAGGGGGAGTGTCAATTACAAATAAAATCTAACCAAATTACCAATCAAATTTAATTACATTGTTATTCACAAAAGCTTTAGGCATCTTCCATCATGAGTTCAACTGAAATATGTGCCTGCTATATGTAGGTGGTACTGAAAAGCTAAGCTTGATCCATTGTGAGGTGTATGTTGTATGCTTGGACTCATTGTAATTTTCCACCTTTGGTGACAAATATAAATGAATGAAAGAAGAATGGATGATATATTTCCCTATGGATGATTCTTTCGTGTTGTCTTCTCTACTCCCACTCCCCTATGATTTGCTCGTTCTTCACCAATCAGTCTTTGCCTTCAAATTCCTACTTAAACCATATGAGATAACTTCATACTCCAAGTGGGATCAAACCACTATGAGATCTTCTCTCCTCATGTCTCGCCTTGTGTGTTGATGGAGAACTCAAGAGTATTTTCTGTACTCATATTCATAGAGTCACTTCATTATGAATATGGTGCCAAATGATTATTACTTGAACATTTTGAGACTCATTAAAATAAAATATCAATGATATTTTATTTTAATTAAGCTCTCACCGAAAAACTCTATTATTCCTTGTAGATTTTGTGGTATACTTTACATTGATGGCGTCCAATATTTGTACTAGTAACATTCTTAGTTTTTGGCACTACTCGAATTTTGATGATAAATCAAGTTTATCTCCAAATTAATTTTATAGCAAGCAACCCTTGAAAGAGTTGCTACAATTTATTTATGCCTAATATAACTTCTTTACTTTTCGATTGCAGCATAAAAGATGACAGTATATCAATTTTGATAATAATATTTTTGACTGATAAAGTAACGATAAAAAATTGACAGAGGTGAACACTTATATTTCATTTTACGATTTATTTGTTTCACAAATCTTAAAGTTTATAATAACAACCAAACACATTGTGATCATCTATATTGAAATCAATTCCCAAATTAATAGTGAAAAAGGTGTTTAAAAATATTATCAAACATTTAAATTTGAACTTATTTTATATATTGATCTACCCTTTAAAATGAGTGATAACTTTCAGTTATTTTTAATGTTACGATGTTGAAGAAGTTTTACACGCGGGAAGAATTAAATGGAGGAACTATCGCTTTTTTACTAAAATATTAGTTTATGAATGAATCAATATTAATTAAATTAATAAGTATTTTATCACGAAGAGAAGTGGGTAGAAGTCATGAATTTCAGAGGGTGGATAAGCTCATTATTTCGATAACAAGAACATGTCAAGCGAGAGCCAACAACAACCACACTATTTTGTCAACTCAACCGGAGGCCCGGAGCAAGAAGCAATAATAGGTATTGTTGACCTCTCGTCTTACAAAAGTAATTATGCCCAAGCCCTAGGCATGGTTCCGCACAACCGAGTTCTCGCGTGCATGGTCCCCCGAAGACTTAAATTTGATCCTCTTGGGCCGTAAATTAAAATTAAACAACCGATATTTAAATATTACTCTATGTCCTCATGCTTTTGCGCACGCACAAAGATGATTATACGTAGACAAAAGGATATACAATTAATGACAAATTAATGAAGAAGAACCAACCATGGGTCCCCGCGCCGAGAACACAAGAGAGAGCAGAGAACGACCGCAAAGAACGGAGATGACCTTGCTCGATGCCATGCCTAATTAGGTCACGTACGTACAACACACCGGAAGAAGTAAAATGCGAAGCGAGACTGGCCTTGAGCACCAACATCCTTCTAGCTTAATTATATAGGGGTGCCAAGTGTTTGTAGTCTCTAAACTTGTGTTGAAAAATTAAATCCAAAGCGGGGCAGCGCTGGAAATGGGATAAAGCAGGGCTGCCTTCCAAACCGATGCATTATTCCTTTTCAGCATTGCATGTCCGCCGGCCGGAGAACGCGCGGCATACGTTTCTAAACTTGGGTTGAAAAATTAAATCCAAAGCAAGGCAGCGCTGGAAAGGGGATAATGCAGGGCAGCCTTGCCAAGTTTCCAGAGCTCTTGCTTTCCTTTTCCGCATTGCATGTCCGCTGTAACGGGATGAAAAAAAATTTAATGATAAGAATAATTTTGCATGAACGGTCCTCCCCCCCCCCTTGCCGCTGCCGTCGCTTCCCCGCCGCCGTGTCCACCGGTTCCGCCGGAAGCTAATGGAAGAGTGTTTTGGCACTAGATGTAAGGGAAATGCAGTGTAGAGGCCCTCAAAGTCGGAGAAAAATCATATTTCTGAAGAAGGAAACTGCAGGTTTTTGGGCCTTTTGGAAGAGGGTTTTGGAACGGTTTGAGAGCTTGGAGAAGGGTTGTAAGGCCTTGGGAGTGTTGTGGTGGATGAGAGAGTTTGGAGGGCACCCTTGGTGTGTCCTCAAGCCTCCAAATGGGGGTCCTTTTATAGGCAAGAAGAGGGCAACTTTATCTGCAGAACTATTCCATCAATCTGTCCAGTCAGTCAGACCAGGTGCAGGTGCCCTATAAGTAGGGCGCCAGGTGCCCTATATACAGGGCGCTTTGACCCTGGTCAACGCCTATCGATCTCATTCGAAATGCGCCGAACAACTTGATTTTTTCGGAAAACTCGGTTCCCTTAAAAGGTTACTCAAATATTATTCATGAAAACAAGAATTCAAGCTCTTCAATTGGACCAAAATTGCGTGTCTACACCTACGACCCGGTGACCCAGTTTGCTTTATAATACATTTCTTTATAGAGCTTAATGCAATAGAGATGTCCCCTTTTCTAAATGATACTTTACCAAAATGAGCTAATTGGATTGCTAGAGCTAGTCCTTTGCATAAGAGAAAAGGAAAGAAATTTAAGAAGACCGTAGAGAGGTAGAGACTTGTAGTGGATTGAAAAGAAGACCCTTCATATAGTGCAACCATTAGTCAAAGTTAGAATAGTACATAGGGATAGGAAGGTAGATAAAGGGTATCTCTATGATGCACTAGATCAAGTGAAAGAAGAAATCGCAAAGATGGTGTTAGAGTTCAACAAGTGATGGAACATTATCAATCATCGGTGGGATTAAAAGTTGTATTATCTCATCTAATACAAGTAGCAGGTACTTTATTTGTCATTAAGTCAAATCATATATCATGCTTTTTTATTATTGGCTTGAAATTCGAGCCAATTAACAAGCTTCTTGACAATGCGAAAGAGATCATTCTTGGAATGCTTGGGATGACGATCAATCATTTATAGCATACAACAAGATGCATACAATAGAATGAGAACATTCCATTTCGGGACACTAAGGGTACAACAAGTAGTTCTCGCTCCTAAGTTCGGTATGTACTATCCAATCTTTTTTAAATTTAATTAATAAAATTATTATAATTATCTTTGAACATACAATGATATCATGCCGTTGATCGGTAGATGGATCATGACAATACACTAAGATACGATGTTTTGGTGGGCATTGCAATAAGAGACTTTAGCCAAATCACATCGGCTTCAATATGTCAAAGGAATTGATCAACGTTTAACCTAATTCATTCAAAACAAGGGAATAGGCTAATGTGAGGAAGACTAGAGTAGTTGGTATATTGTTATTACATCATGAGGTGAAAATTGAAGAATTTGGAGAGGATGAGAGAAAACCGTAAAGATGAAAACAAGTGGAAGAAGGAAGCATCCGGATAGTGAAGTGAGACAATGACTAAAGAAGAAGCCAAAATCAATTTGGAGGAGACCTTCTATGATCAAAATTCATTGCAAGCTTGGGTGAATGATCAAGAAGGATTAGGCAAATCTGAGCTCAACTTAGAAGATAGAGAATATGCACAAGGAGGACTCGATGACATTCCTCTATCTGAGAAATTTTATAATTCTCTTTAGTGACAAAGAGACAGGATAGTGGAGAATCTTCTTACCAAGGTAAGAAATAAAATGATAAAGGTAAGAAGGTTGTATCTGATCTATTGCACATTATAGATCAAAAAAAAATGATCAATGAGGGGTGAGAAGACACACAAGAGCTCAACATCTGACTTTAATACCATACGTCAAAAAATTTGACTCCAAAGACCAAAGATCAACGAAGCAATAGAAGAGGAACCAACCACCATTGGCAATCTTTCCAAATCTTTTAGAGCAAGAGAAATGAATAAAAAAGTATAGTCATATTTTATTTTTTGGCAATTTCTTTCTATTTTTTGTATTTTTCAAGTTTTTACCATTTTAATATTAAAAAATTAATTTTTTGACCCAGCTTAAACTAGGTCACGACCATCGTCACACCCAATCTAACTCGGTCTAATTTGGGGTCGACCGACCCTTGCCTCACCCCCGACCTCGACCATCCTTGATCATAACCACATTTCATCAATGAAGTTAAAGCAAAGTACAAAAGAACAAAGATTTTTAAAGAACATAAAGAATAAATATTAACCATTCTACTAAGATAGTATGATAAGAAAAAAGACTACACTATTATGTCCGAAATTTCTGCCATGCGATTTTATTTTACAAGAAAATTGTCTTCTATGTATACCCTCCACAATACCTAAGAAATAACCCTTTTCTAATGCATAAAGTAAGATGTCATTGATGTTTCTCACTTGTTTGTTGAAGATTCATTGATTCTTTCTTTCTAAACCGGCCATATGATAGCCGGTAAATGGTAAGAGATACTATCATAACTCATCTTTTGATTTCAGACTTCTAATAAAACTAAGCCATGTTCACCCTAAAATTTTTCATAAACTTAAGGGTTAAAGCTCCAAATTAGGTCAAATCAGTGTGTCTACATAAACTAGTTATGCCACAGCTAGAAAAAAATTTGTGGAACTTAAATGGGTCTACAAATGCAAAGACAATTTGGATGGGACTATTTCTAGGCACAAGGCCCACCTACTTGCCAAGGGATACAGTTAAATCGAAATGCTTGAC
This sequence comes from Cryptocoryne crispatula var. balansae, assembly GCA_036172225.1. NCBI lineage: Eukaryota > Viridiplantae > Streptophyta > Magnoliopsida > Alismatales > Araceae > Cryptocoryne > Cryptocoryne crispatula. The sequence goes on along the minus strand of CM069925.1, from coordinate 17,424,981 downwards.
TACCATGAGACCTTTTCTCCATTAGCCATACCAGTTACTATTAGATGCCCTTTCTCAATTTCTACCATTCAAATTGAAAAATGTTAAAACTTGATGTCAGCAACGCCCTTATCCATGGGCATTTAAATGAGAAAGTTTATATGGAACTACCCCCGAAACATATTAGACAATGGGAGGGTTATGTTTGCAAGCTAAATAAATCTATCTATTAGTTGAAACATGAGTTGAGATACTAGTTTGAAGGATTATCAAATTTATTGATAGATCTCGATTTTAGACCATCCATATTAGATTATACTTCTTTCACGAAAAGGAAAGAGAAGGGCATCACTATAGTGGTTATATATGTGCATGACTTGTTAATAGCAAGAGATGATTTTGCATCAATTGACAGAGGTGGACACTTATATTTCAATTTATGATTTATTTGTTTTACAAATCTTAAAGTTTATAATAACAACCAAATACATTGTGATCATCTATATTGAAATCAATTTCAAAAATAATAGTGCTAAAGGTGTTTAAAAATATTATAAAACATTTAAATTTGAACTTATTTAATATATTGATCTACCCTTTAAAAATGAGTGATAACTTTCAGCTATTTTTAATGTTACGATGTCGAAGAAATTTTACCTGCAGAAAGAATTAAATGGGGGACCATATATATATAGGTATCGAATTTTTACTAAAATGTTAGTTTATGAATGAATCAATATTAATTAAATTAATAAGTATTTTACCACGAAGAGAAGTGGGTAGAAGTCATGAATTTCAAATGGCGGATAAGCCCATTATTTCGATAACAAGAACATGTCAAGTCAGAGCCAACGACAAGCACATTATGTTGTCAACTCAGCCGGAGGTCCGGAGCAGCAGCAATAATAGCCGCCACCGGGGTCTGTCTTACAAAAGTAATTCTCCCCGAGCCCGAGACATGGTTCCGCACAGTCTTCGTTAGTCGCGCACTGTCCCCCGTTGGCGCAAATTTGATCCGCTTGTGCTGTAAATTAAAATTAAACAACCGATATTTAAATATTACTCTATGTCGTCATGCTTTTGCGCACGCACAAGGATGATTATACGTAGACAAAGGGATATACAATTAATGACAAATCAATAAAGAAGAACCCACCATGGATCCCCGGCGCCGAGAGCACAAGAGAGAGCAGGAGAATGACCGCAGCAACGGAGATGAGCTTGCTTGATGCCATGCCTAATTAGGTCACGTACGTACGACACACCGGAAGAAGTAAAAAATGCGAAGCGAGACTGGCCTTGAGCACCGTACCAACATCCTTCTAGCTTAATTATATAGGGGTGCCAAGTGTTTGTAGTGTCTAAACTTGTGTTGAAAAATTAAATCCAAAGCGGGGCAGCGCTGGAAATGGGATAAAGCAGGGCTGCCTTCCAGCTGATGCATTATTCCTTTTCAGCATTGCATGTCCGTTGGCCGGAGAACGCGCGGCATACGAGTCTAAACTTGGGTGAAAAATTAAATCCAAAGCAGGGCAGCGCTGGAAAGGGGATAATGCAGGACAGCCTTGCCAAAATGATAAAAATAATTTTGCATGAACGGTCCCCCCCCCTCGCCGCTGACGTCGCTTCCCCGCAGCCGTGTCCACCGGTTCCGCCGGAAGCCGCACCGCCGCGGGCCCCCACCCCCCATCGCTGCCACCGCCCGCTTCCTCCCACCCTCCCTAACCCTCGCCCCCCCCGCCGCCGTCCGGCAGCCACCGTCAATCGCTGCCGCGCGCCTCCTCCCCTGCCGGAACCACCGCCGTGGAGAGTAGGGGTGTTCATTTGATTTTTTAGTATTTTTTATCAAACCAAAACAAATCAAATTATCTTCCAAATTAAATTATTTCGATTTAATTTGATTTGATCCATTTCAAATTATATTTTATAAAGATAGAATAGATATGTCAATATATAATTTTATTTTATTGTTTTAAATCACACTCTATTAAATTTTAGTGTACTTGTTTATATAATTCATTAATTTTGTCTTAAAAACTCTTGAAATAAATTTATTTTCATAAGAAAAGACACATAAAATTGTAATATATAACTTAAAATAAAATATTTAATCTAATTCAAAGTTATTCGGTTTAACGGTTTGATTTGGTTTGAAATGCCTAAGAAATTAAACCAAACTAATCGGTGGTTCAAATCAAACCAAACCAAATTATTAGTTTAGTGTGATTTCTTGATTTGAACCAAATAGTGAACAACCCTAGTGGGGAGTCCTTCCTCGTCGTTGTCGCTGGCCTTCGTCCCCTCACCGATACCATCGTGGATATTGGCGACATCCTCGCCAATTGTCGCCGCCAACCGTCACTACTGCCCCTCGCCACAGCCACCCCGCTTCCACGAGTTCCGCGCGCGCATGTGCGGATGGAACACTCCAGCCGCCCAACCGGCCACCAGGCTTGACCACCGGCCCGGCGCAGGAGCCGCCTAGTCCAACCACCAATCTAGCACCGGTTCAATAGCCGGTTTAACAATTTTAAAATTACTTTATTTATTTATTGGATAAAAGCCATAAAAATAGAAAAAAATAGAAAAATACGTAAAATTCACAGAAGCTTTCAAGTAGGTTTTTCAAGCTTTTCTATTTATTCTATTCCTTTTGAATGAGAAAATATGCATGATTTAGCATATAGACCTTAAGTTGATGAAATTTTGACTTGGAACTTAGGATAAATGAGATTCTCAAAATCTTTGAAATCAAAAACTTGAAATGGTTATTTTGTATATTATGGAACACGTTTAGCATGCTTCGGTTAGGTAGAAATTTTTTACATGAGATTTGACACCTACTAGATCAAAATTTTGATGAACAATCAGGACCTATGATGCTTGGTTTAGGTGAATTTTGATTTACGTTAATTCTCTTGTATCTCGCCTAAGTATGTCTAGTTTTGCCTTGTTATTATTACATGCAAGTTGTTTGTATAGTCCATACTCAAAAGAAATTTTCAAATTATGTGATGTCTTTCATGATATGGTTATGTTCGTATGGTCAACTTTGATATAGGTTTTGCTTAAAACATGTTAACCAAATCGGTTGGTATAAATTGTGTCCGGTTTATAGTAAATGGTTTGTTTTGCATGAAAAATATTAGAATGAGATGTTTGCGTGTTGTATGTATGGTATGATCAAGTATGTCATGATTTGAAATTATGTTATGAACTCTTGATATGACATGCTACGAAGGCTTCATCAGCCTATGTTAGTCAATTGCCCATGGGCAACGGGTAATTTAAATGAATCCAGCCCTCCCACAGATCACAGATTACCACCATTTTTTATAAATGTCAACACTACTTAGGTACACTATGAGTTTTCTTAATATATGTTACTGCTATATATATATATATTAGAGCTGGTGAAAATATATTGTACATGTGAAACAAGATGATCAATTTCTTGTTATTTGACTATGTTTGGAAAGAATATGAAATTGTGTTACTCGTAGAAATGTTAATTCATGCGATGTGAAAAAATAAATGTAAGTTGTTAAACACATAAAATGTATTATATTAGTATTTTATAAAATTTTCTAGAAAGGTATCATTAATTTTTTTAGATAAGAGAGAGATAATACAAAATAAAAAAAATTTCATCCTAAAATTTTAAATTTATTTAACTAATATTATTTTAAATATATTCACAAAGTGGAGATATCTTTCTGTAAGAACAGATTTTAAGGGTGTATTAAGATTTTCTATTTGTATAAGAACATTTTTAAAATAAGTAACTATAAACACTAGTATATAAATTATAATATATGTTTTATTTAAAATAACTTATTATAGTCACATTTGGATTTGCTGGTCACCTTTGAAATCCCGATTTTAAGCCGGTCAATGGAACAAAAGTTTCTGTTGACTCGGTCTTACTCGTAACCAAATAGCATTTTGATTACAAGATCACGGAAACTTGTCATCCAAAGGGACCATCGATATTGGAAGAACGTATTCACCCAAGTGAATAGTGATATGTATGACTTATTTAATTTTCTTATCTACTTTGGTAAATAATGCATCTGCCGATTTCAAAAATGAAATATTTAAAAGAACTAAATATCAGGACTTTTAGATACATGTGATTTATGTGTGTAATTATTTAATTTCTGGTTGACGTTTCTGCCAACTCTATGTTCTGCATGATTTTGATTTTCAGCGGGTGAGAGAAGAAGAACTCTAATTTTGAAAAAGCATCCATCTACCTCATCCGAAAACCTAAACATGATAATATATATCGTCTTCAACACAGATCGGTTAATAAAGAACATATTCAACCAAACGGGGGTGTTTTACTTAATTTTCTTATGAAATCCAAGGTAACACCGCATCTAACGGTTTCAAAGCCAACACTTTTTAAATCACTAAATATCGAGAGTTTTTAAATAAATGGGCTTTGTCCTCAAAATTACCTAATTTCTTGCGGATGTTCTAGCCAGTTCCTTTTGTTAATCAGAACTTTGATTTTCAATGGTTGGAAGACGAACCCTGATTTTAAAGAGCAACCATCTACCACTTCCCAAACCCTAAATTGGTGAAATAAGAAAGCCATAGCGTCAACTATGACCTGACTGTTAAGATTCAAATAGATCCCTATGCAATTGTAAATATTACCAAAATTTTGTTGATTCTAAAAGAAATATCCTCGATGTCTATAAGGATCTCGTATTCTCGCAAGTTAATATTTATAGTTTGACCAACTGTGTACCGTGTAATAAATCATACAGGTTTCATTTTTTTATTTTTAGATTTAAGATATTTTAATACATTTAAATTCAAACAATCAATATTTTAAAAATTATAATAAATTTAAAATTTATATTTAACACGCATAACACAAGTATCACCACTTATTAAGGTAATTAGTGTCACGAAAGCCTGAAAACAACGACATGAGCACAAACATACAAGAGCCAAGTAGCAGCTCTAGAGTTGGTCCCTTTTGTAAATATGATTAGTTACTTAATTGATTTGCAAAAGAGACACAAAAAGGAAATGCGTTTAGGTAAAAAGCATATAAACTAATCAAGATGAGTATAAAAATGAACAGAACTACTGCAAATAGTATGGAAATACCCTAAACTTTTCTTTCAAGGCCCCAAGAACAATCTAAGAGTCAAGCTTAGTTTGTTTACATACCTCCACCTTGTTCAACTCTTGCGAGAAGTGTTGAGTTATAGAAGACATGTTAACACCGACCTAATGATTCACTGAACTACGTTCACAACAGCTGCAAAAAGAGGAAGTTGTGATAGTCTTTAAGGTTGGCACGAATTGAGTTTTCAGCGGCTAGATTGGTTATTTTTGATGGGTGCGTTTGACAAATTGGCTAGAGTCCTTCACCATGAAGTGCCTTCTTCCAAAAGGTAGTTGGAAAGTCCTCTGACTGAAGTAGAAGGTGTTTGACTATAGATATTTTTAAAGAAACATTTATATAATAAACAAAGCTATACTCACGAAGTGCTCCCTGGGTGCTCGGTGGAGGGGTTATTGGGAGATGCTCACATGGGGGTGGTTGCCATGGTGCTCGCCATGTTGTTCATGGGAGGGGAACTGCACGGGTGGGCACCAAGGGGCTCACGAAAGGAGCGATGCTCACATGGGGTTGTCACCACGGTGCTCGTCGTGGTGCTCATGAGAGGAGGATGTTTCTTGGGGTGCTCATGGGAGGGGGATGCTCACAAGGGGTGGTCGCCACCACAAGGCATATAGGGATGGCCGAGAGATGCTTGCCAGAGATGCTTGCGAGGAGTTTGTCGGGGTGCTCATAGGGAGGGGATGCACGCCTAGGTGGTTGGCAGTGGTGCTCACCTAGAGGGGGAATGCTCTTTAGGGTGCTCTGGGGTGCTCACAAAGATATATTTGTAGGGGGACTCTAGGGTGCTCACGTGGGAGCGGCATGCTTGCCTAGGTGGTTACGATGGTGCTCGCCTGGAGAAGGGATGCTTGCTAGGGTGCTCACCAGGAGATGTTGCAGGGGGTCGCCAGGGTGCTCACTAGGAATGGGATGCTCTCCATGGTATGAGGGTGGCAAGGTAGTCATTGGCTGGGCAGAGGACACCTATTTGTCCTCGAGGGTCAGGTAAGGATTTTTCTACCTCTAACCCGACTCTGCATTGTTACTGCTTTTAACCTCTATCACATTTCAAGAAGCTCAAGCTTTGTTGTTGCGCCAAAGACTAGAGATCATTGGTCTACAATAGGAGGTGGCTTCTCTTCACACTACTTTGGAAACTGAGGTAAAGATTAGCCTTGACTACCTCTTCCATTTATTGTACTACATGCCTTGCTTTGACATGTTCTCTTTTTCTTCTTGCAAAGATAAGGCCCGTGCCGAGGGTTCCCCTCCTTCTTTGTCGAGGGAAGAAGTAGTTGAGCTTTGCCAGCATCTAAGCGAGGTGAAGGAGACCCGGGCAACTAGGGAGGCAGAGGTATCCCTAATTGATTCTCAATTTTTATTGTTGATCATCTTGGATCATGTTGTTCCTTCTTCTTCCAGGTTGTCGAGCTTTAGGGGCATAAGGCTCGTGTGCCCGCTCTTTTCGTTGGGTCCCTCAGCTCAACCTCCAATCGGGTCTTTGAGCCCATCACCTCCAATCGAGCCCTCATGCCCATCAACATCAACCGATCTCTCTATCCCACATTCAAATCTTGGGCTCACGCGCCTCTTGATTCCAACTACTCCCACCCCTCCAACCCCACTTTCAACTCACGGGGCCAAGAGCCCATTTTAACTCATTTTTGTTTCCAATCATGTTTATTTCCTTTCAAATTCTCTTTCATTCTCTAAATTTTACTTTCAACAAAAAAAATCAAGGTAGAGAAATTTCCTGGGTGATACCACAATCTTTGCCTTTTACATCATTAATTTTGACTCCGCCATGCTAAATCATATCCTCCACATCTTTCACTTCATCCTATGACTATGAATCTCCAATCCAATGCAATATGGTGCATATCAAAAGTCGAAGCAATGGGAAAGGCAAGGCAAGCACAAGCAAAGCCGTCATCAACCATGAACTTCTCCTTCTCTCGTGTATTACATGAAATTGCATTATTCATCATTATGTCATCCACAAGGCAATAGTTTTTTAAAAAAATGATTTTTAATCTCACATGACAATCTTACTTGAGAGAAAATTTTTGATTGATGATAACTACTTTTTGTCTTATCCTAGTGAATTTGTTACAATGTAAGGCATGTTTTCAATTAATTCACCTATGGAATGTAATCTACCTCAAAAAAAATGGAGAGAACTACTAGTATGACTTAAGTCCACATGTTCTAGGTCGTTGTCTAGGAGTCGAGGGTAGATACCATTCTACACACACAACACGTCCCGATCCCAGAATCTGGATGACCTAACACCCGAGAGAAGCTAGGCAAAGCTTAGAGATGGAAGGAAAACCCTCACCCTACTCTTTTCTATTCGGTTCAAGATAGACAAAGGGGACTAGAGGGGGAGAGTATCGAAAGCATCCACCGCTTTAGTAGGAGGCCATCTCGAAAGGCCCAACTTCTCAAAAGAAAAGGGTGCCAAAAGATGGGCAATGAACCCCACAGGTTTAAACAAATATAGGCTTGTCTGAATGAGTACCCAAAAAATAGAAAATGAAAAGGTGCCAAAAGATGGGCAATGACCCCACAGTCAAAGCACCCGTCCGAATGTGCGCCATAAAAATAGGTTTGTCAATAATGAAGAAAAGACCGGATGAGGCCGAACCCGAACAGGGAATTGGGTGTGAGTAGAGAAATTCCTCTCAACATCTCCAAAGCTTATCAATTCTTCATTTCTTAACCACTTAAGGTGTGGGTGGACCAACCAAATCAAAGCTAAACTCTAGCCGATCAGAGGTTGAAGGTTAGAAAGATTCCGGGCAGGGAACGCCATTTTGCACATGGTGTCTACCAACGAACCTAGAAGAAACAACCAAGTGATGAGAACTTGTGTCAATATTGATTTTTTATCTCCAAAAAAAATAAATATTTTCAAAAAATAAACTACAAAAAAATAAATATTTTCAAAAAAAACTCCAAAAAAAGTTGAATATTTAAAAAAAAAACTCTAAAACATTTTAAATATTTTTAAAAACTCAACAAAAGAATATTTTCAAAAATCTTAAAAAATTGAATCTTTTCAAAAAAAAGAAAACTTCATTTTCAAATTCCAACAAAATTTTCAAAAAAGTTCATCACCATGCTTGATTTGAATTCTTGTCTTTACATTCATTGTATATTTGTTGCTTTATTTTTACACCCTTAAGAAGGCTATTACCCCTTGACAAAGGTCAAGGCATACTACAACTTGCAAGGGATATAAGCCGCATTGTTGTTCTAATCTCTTACTTCTAAGTGTTTCAGGCATAAGGAGAACTTATCACCCCTTGAAAGAGGTCAAGACATACTGCAACTTGCAAAGGGGATAAGCCGTATTGGCATTCTGATCTCCTTTTTTCTAGTGTTTCAGGCACGAAGAACAAACAAGGAGAACTATACAAAAAGGCGATGCTCGCCACTTCCCTCCCCTGAGGATTCTTAGGAGGAGGTGTCACCATAACCTCGGCCATAATTTTGCCGAGAAACCTTTTGCAGGCGATGCTTGCCACTTCCCTCCCCTAAGGATTCTCAGCATGAGGTGTCATCATAACCTTGGTCTCTTCTTTGCCGAGGAATTTTTGCTCTCTGTCCTCATTAGGACACATGAACTCTTTTGTGAGAATGCATGTCATCACATTGCAAACTCACAATTATCATTTCCTTTCTTAGCATATATTAGGTGCATTACTATTTATTTTATGCATTGATGTTGAAGACCGTGAATGCAAAGAAGACCAGGCCCGAGATCCCCTTCATCAAAATCCACGACGGTCAGGTCATTCTTTGTGCTCAAGGATAGGCCAAAATTGTGTTGTGAGGGACGATGGTTCCCGAATGGGGTTCTTGACCTCATAGACAATCTATATCTTCAACTATTTGTTATACAAGTTTTGTTCTGTTTTCTTGAGCCCAACATACATCATGTAGCATTAGTTGCATTATATTTTGTTTTGTCATTGCATACATCCTTTCATAATCTTCACCTTCTCACCTTAGTCTCTCGAATCTTTTATCCTAATTTCGATCATTCCGAACCCCACCATGTTTTCTAATACCACCGTGTTTTCTAATCTCACTTTGTTTTCTAGTCCCACCAACCTTTCTAATATCCCACCGTGTCTGTTAATCCCACCATGTTCGGTAATCACCTTGTGCCCTCAAATCTTTCATTTCTATTCCCACTGTGGCCACTGCAACATATCTCTTGCTATTTATTCCACCGTGGCAGTCAACTTATCTCACCAAGGGCCTCCTATTCAATCAGAACTTGCACCGTCACTATCTTCACGGTCTGAGCTTCAACATTTGCCTTTTGGAATCTAAGATCATTCCATTCCGAATCATCTTCACGGTTCGGGGGTGCATTCGGTCAAAATCCTTAAAAATTCAGAAACTTTTGGAAAAAATTGTTAAATCAAATTTGTTCATGTTTTATCTTTATTGAGGTCGAGTGGACATCTTTATCCATTCAGGACTAACATTTTGATGAATGACAGGAATTGCTCATGGAAATGGAAGAACGGACATGGGAAACCCCCATAGCTTGCCAGCTAACATATAAGTCGTTAGTCGTGTATTATTATTTTATGCATTATTGTTGAAGACCGTGAATGCGGAGAAGACTTGACCCGAGATCCCCTTCATCAAAATCTACGACGGTTGGGTCATCTCTGATGCTCATGGATAAGCCAAAGTTGTGCTGTGAGGGACGATGGTTCCCGAATGGGTATCTTGACCTCATAGACAATTTATATCTTCAACTAATTGTTATACAAGTTTTATTTTTCTTTTCTTGAGCCCAGCATGCATCATGTAGTATAAGTTGCATTGCATTCTTCATTATCATTGCATACATCCATTCATGATCTTCTACCTTCATCGAGATATCTCTGAACCCTACCAGGGATATTCTCCCATCGTATACCCCAATTCTGATCTTTCCAATATCACATCGTGTTCTCTAATCCCATTGTGTCTATTAATCCCACTGAGTTCGGTAATCCCCTTGTGCCTTCAAATCTTTCATTTCTATCCCCACTGTGGCCATTGCAACACTTCCTTGCTATTCATTCCACCGTGGCAGCTTGCTTCATCACACCAAGGGCCTCCAATTCGATCGTAACTTGCGCCGTCACTATCTTTATAGTCTATGCTTCAACATTTGCCTTTTGGAATTTGAGATCATTCCATTCCGAATTGAATCTTGGCTCTTGGAAGACTTAAATGAATCGTAGAGCCCGAATGTGCTTGATTGGTATTTTTTTCATTTCTAAAACAAATCTCTTTTTAAACTTTAGCCCATCACAGTACAAAAACACCGCAAAGATTGGGTTACTGGATGATGATGAACCTACGAACCCATGTTTAGGGGACTCCCCACCACATTGGGGGTTGGCTATTCTTCTCTCGTGCCAATGGCACATCTCTTACCAATCGAACATAGGAAGACTTGATGAAATATGGCGGTTAACCAGGACACTTGAGGAGATTCGTCTTGCTGAATCTGATCGTTGAGCGTGTCTATATCTACACCTTGATGCCACCTTTTCAGTTCATCACCATTTTGCTTCACTACATTCCACTATGATCCATCTCACTTCGCTATGCTTTCTCTACATTTCACTCCGCTTCGCTGCATGTCATTCCCTTGTAAAGCCAACATCAAGGTGAGGCAAGCTGTAGACCCGCCAAATTGGTCCGATTCACAGCCCCATACTCCTATTCCATTGGTGATATCCTTTATTTGACTATTATCTGATTCGGATTACCTTGTGGATGTAAGCTAAGGACGTTGGTGGAGCCCCTTGTGGGTTGGGAATGGACCAATGATTTTTGGAATAATGTCGTAACCTTCAAGCGAGAGCCGCGCGTGAACCATGAAAACATGAAGCCTGCTTGATGACCGACCTTGAATGGTCCATACTTGAACGTTTCGGGAGTCTCGCGTGTGTTCTGTGACATTCGTGGTTTCTGACAAGTCATTTCGGTAGGCTTTGGTCTATAACGGCTTTTTTATGGCTTTTTGATCTGTACTAACACGGCTATCCCGGACCACGTGTTAGGAATTTTCAGTTATCACCGAGTCTTTTCGGTTCATCGGGTCGATCCTAGCCGTATATTTCATCAACCGGGCCATACGGCCGGTTTGGTCAATTTTAGGGTTTCCCTGCTATTTCCAAATTGTGAGACGGCCTCCTACTATGGAGACGGTCATCGGGAAACCCTTGTGAGAGCGGTCTCATAGGGTGCAGGTTGGGAACAACTAGCTAGAAATAAAAAAATCTACGCTTGTCCTCTAGCGAACACTCCAGTGCCGATGACTTGATATCATACCAGAAATTCTCCATTTTTTTCTAAGGAAAATATTTTTTAAGGTAAACGCCATTCCATGGATGGTTCACTTTTTCTCTATCGATGTTGGTTAGTTCGCATGCATTGCATGGATATTTTTAAGTGATAACGAAAGGCCCTTCCCAGTTAGGTTGTAACTTGGAGCGGGGACCACCCGGGTTAACGAATATGCGTTTGACTACCATCTCATCGATTTTGAACTTTCTCCCACCGTGATCGCCAAAAAGTCGTCAACTCCAAAAATAGGTTCCGGATCGGCACCTCAAGAAAAGATGAAAGATAGAATAAGGAAAGGGAGTGAAACAAAAAATACTCGAAAAGCGGTAAAATCCTCACCTCGGTCCCACACACACATTGATCGCCGAACTTTCATCTCACGGCGTCACTCGAGCATCGGAGACAGTTCGAGTCATGTGGGAGGAGAGTGAGGAATAGAATAACTTAGAACATGATAAGAGAAATTGTGGTCGTCAAGAGCTACAGGCTTTGCTTTATGGAATAGAAACAAGAAATGAGTTGATTTGACCGTGTGTACCTTAGCGCGGGAAATTGGGATGTGAGTTCAACCTTCTTCTTCTTCAGCCGGACGATGAAGAAGAGTCCAACCGATGCTAGCTTGATTGATCTGTGCAACTTAAATACAATAAAAACAAGTGAAAGAATGAATTAGACTTGAGTGAAGTGTAGTAACCGAAATAAGAAGATGAGAAATTAGCAATTGAAACCGAACTCACCGACTATGGGGTGAGTCTTAACCCCTTTTTTGTGTTTTTAGTTATGTAAAAATGATGCAAAATAAACTAATATATGTTCTAAAATAGTAAATAAACTGAATGAAATGGGTTGAGGAAGCTTATGGAGTGAATCGGCTTGAGTTGAAGCCGAGATGATTGAAACAAGTCGGTTCGGGTAGCCTTGCACCCTCCTGGCGCAACTTTGGTATAAAGAACTCTACAGCTGACCCCGATGTTGTAATTGAGTGTAGTTTGTTTCTATGGATGAGGAATTCGGAGGGGAAGATATCTATTCTTTATGATTTTTTCCGGAATCCGCCCGTACAAGCCTGTAAAAAATAAGAAAGTGGACGGATATGGAATAATAGAACCTGGATGTACGCCCTCAGTGCAGCAATTGCCACGGATAAACAGCAAGTCGGAATCAAATGCCGTCAGATGCAAACGACGGAGGACGAAGAGAAGAACAATTCTTCTATTGAAGACTTTTGCATCAGAAGCCTCTGATTTTCTGTAGAAGCTGATGAATTCGGTTGATGTAGAACACACAGATTGAGCCTTCTCCTTCGCTTCGGGATCAATCTCTTGACGTCGGCACAGATTTGAACATCGGAATGGCTTTGAGAGGGAGTTTGGATGACCTCGTGACGAGCTAGGCATGGGAGGTTCAACCTTGAGTCATTGAGAATGGCCCTCAACTTATAGAGAATGAAAATCGGTGCAAAATATAAAATCGGACCAACCGTGCCCCCGGCTTTCAAAGGAAGTGGGGGTGCGTAGGGTGCGCCCTCACCTTGCGGGCGCCGTCTACGCACCCCCTATTTCAAAGTAGGCGGGGGCGCATTATGCGTCTTATTGCTAAAAATCACCGGAATCATCCGAAAATTGTTAAAAATCAACTAGATAAGATGAACGCGCCCCACACCCGGCGCGGTCAAAATAAACTATAATTAGCAAGGTAAACTTTCCAAAATCTGGTTTAGAAGACGCTAATCGTGTAATTTCAAGTTTCCAAAATAGACCACGTCCCCGCGTTTCAAAGGAAGCGGGGGCGCGTAGGGCGCACCCTCGGACCGAGGGCGCATAGGGCACGCCCCTGTGTTGAGGGCACGGTGACCGTGCCCTCCCTTTTCAAAGGGGGCAGGGGCACGGTACACTCTCTCTCCTACGCGCGCGTTCCGCAGCTGGAACTTGCAAACGGGATGTCCAATTCGGCTCCCATTTGTTGCGTTGAAAATAGGGCCTTCAAATGCACCTCCTCAAGTCAGTAAACCAGCCGGCATGACTCCCAAGATGTTCGCACAGGGCTTTCTACCAGTTTACTCTCTCGCGGAAAGTCGAAAACCGCGGCAGAGATCCGAAAGGGCACGGTTCGGGTCGAGGAATCTTAGGTCAACTCGGGATGACCTAAAATGATGACCGAACAAGTCCGGTATGGCCAAAAAATCTGAAATCATAGAAAAATTTGAGATTAACCCAAGAACGTGAACCGAAGCTTGGAAAAGCTAGAAATAACTAGGAAACCCTAAAATCGACCGAACTGGCCGTATGGCCCCGGTTGATGAAATATACAGCTAGGATCGACCTAGATTACCCGAAAAGACCCGGTGATAATCGAAAATTCCTAACACATGGTCCAAGATAGCTGTGTCAGTACAGATCGATAAGCCATAACGAAAAAGCCGTTATAGACCGACGCCTACCAAAATGACTTGTCGAAAACCCCAAATGTCACGGAACACATGCAGGACTCCCGTTCAAGTATGGACCATTCAAGGTCGGTCATCGAGCAGGCTTCATTTTCACAGTTCACGCATGGCTCTCGCTTGAAGGTTACGACATTATTCCAAAACTCATTGGTCCATTCCCAACCCATGAGGGCCTCCACCAACGTCCTTAACTTACATCCATGAGGTAATCCGGATCTGATAACGGTCAAATAAAGGATATCGCCAATGGAATAGGAGTCTGGGGCTCCGAATCAGGCCAATTTAGCGTGTCTACAATATATAATAAGATGGCTCGGATCAGAGCCGAAACAAGTGAAGGATAGTCGGTTCAGATGGCCTACACTCAGGTGAGTGTGGTATCTTGTCGGCGTGACTTTAGTGTAGAGGCTGCTACAGATGACTTCGATGTCATAATCAAGTCTCGTTTGTCACCAAGGACAGAGGACTTAAAGGGTAAGAGTTTCTCTATTGAATACCTCTCTAGAATATGTCACTAGAAACCTATAAAAATTGTATAAGTGGGAAGAAACCTGAAGGCAAAACCAGATTACGCGACTTTATGGAAACAACCACCACGTACAAGACGGAAGTCAGAATAAACTCTCATTTATTTAAAAATAGATAAGACTCATTGAGGGTGGTTTAATATGAAGTTTTCTTGAATCCTTTCGTAAGGGGTACGAATTTACCGTAAAGTTCTACTGTTGGAAGTTGAAGATTCAGGAACCACCAACGCGATGTTGATGCAAGATGTACCACAAGGACTACAAATGTCAAAATTGAATGATTCTTGTTCAATATAGAAGATAACTCACCAAGGTAATATTTTGTGAAGACAGTGTAGGATAAATCCAACTAGAATTGTAAGAAAATTTACTGAGAAGACAATGGTAGAAAAAGGATGGAATCTGAATCTGTCTGCACAGTGCTTGTGTAGAAACCACTAAGAGCTGTGGAAACGTTGGAATTGATCTCAATTTGTTGAAGATGAAAGGTAGCTCGATGAAGAAAATTTCTTCTGAAGGAAGCCTACCAAAAAATGATCAGGGTAATATGTATAAGCCTATGATAAGCAAAGTAGCACGTCGGAGCATAGATCAGCTTCTCTTTCACTTCGGGATGATCTTCGGGCATCGAGACGAAGAGAGGACAATTTGGAGAGCTTGGGACGAGCCTAGGGCAGATGGAGGATGAGAAGAGTAACCCCAAATGACCCAAAGAACTCAGAATGGCTGGAAAAGTTGGCCGCAACCTGTACGACTCGGGTTGACAACTAAAAATAATGTGACAAATCTAGAAAACTAGGAAAGATCCTCAGAAGAGCCAAGAATGGCTCGGAGAACTTGAAATGATCAAGAAAGACTAGTGGAAACCCGCATGACTCGGGTTGCCGACCGAAAATGATGGGAGAAACCCAAAAACTCAGAAAGATCATCGGAAGAGTTGGGGATGACCTGAAGAATTCAAAATAGCCAAAAAAGCTAGTGGCAACCCATACTACTCGGGTTGTCGACCAAAAACAACGGGAGACCTAACAGCAACTGAGAAACTCTGACGGCAAACACAGATTCAACCAGGGATCTTGTCCTTAGATTTCCAATACGCTCACCGTCCAAAAGAGTGGTTCAACTTTATTTTAATGGTCCAAAAGGGATGTTGCCAATGGATTAAGGGTTTAAGCTCCAAATTAGGTCAAATCAGCGTGTCTATAGAAACTAGTTATGCCACCGTTAGAAATAAAATTGTGGAACTTAAATACAACTTGGATGGGTCTATTTCTAGGCACAAGGCCCACCTACTTGCCAAGGGATACAGTTAAACTGAAAGGCTTGACTACCATGAGACCTTTTCTCCATTAGCCAAACCAGTGACTATTAGATGCCCTTTCTCAATTTCTACCATTCAAATCAAAAATTATTAAAACTTGATGTCAGTAACACCTTTATCCATAGGCATTTAAATGAGAAAGTTTATATGGAACTACCCCCCGAACATATCAGACAATGGGAGGGTTATGTTTGCAAGCTAAATAAATCTATCTATTAGTTGAAACATGAATTGAGATACTAGTTTGAAGAATTATCAAATTTTTTGATAGATCTCGATTTTAGACCGTCCATTTTAAATTATACTTCTTTCATCAAAAGGAAAGAGAAGGGCATCACTATAGTGGTTATATATGTTCATGACTTGTTAATAGCAAGAGATGATTTTGCATCAATTGAAGTCTTGAAGAAAGAATTGTTCACACAGTTTCACATAAAGAATATAGGGGAGCCCAAATACTTTCTAGAAATTGAGGTTGATAGAAGTTCTCAAGAAATTTATTTTAACTCAAACAATGTATACAATGGATATAAATGCTAACATTGACATGATAGCTGCAAAACCTATAGAACTACCCATGGATCAATGGGAAACATTGTAAAAGAAGCTGAAGATATGAAAAAACCAAGCTTATATAAAAGGATAATTGGTAGGTTAATGTATTTAACCATCACAAGACCAAACATAGTTTTGTTGGTTAATCTCCTCTTACAATTTATGAAAAAACTCACCAAGACATGTATTAGTGCTAATTATCAATTGATCAGATATTTAAAGGGAACTTCTATAGTTGGTTTATTTTCTAATGCTTGTTCTCTATTGGAAATCTACATCTACATTGTTGCGTATTGGGGATCCAGCTACATAACTAGAAGATTCACTACACGTTATGTGACTTTCAATGAAGAACATCCTGTTTCTTTGAAGACCAAGAAGCAACACATAGTTTCTAGGTCCTTAGTTGAAGTCGAGTATCGTGCAACACTGTTGGAGCAGCAAAAATACAATGCATTTTCTTTCTTTCGTTAGATTTGTGGCTAAGTATGAAGACTGCAAAACTTTTGTGCAAAAATAAGGTAGCACTACATGTTGTTGAAAATCCCGTCTTTCATGAGAGAAGAAAGCATTAGAGCAAGATTGTCATTTTTTCGTAGATCGAATTCAATCAGATTAACACAAGGTGTTTATACAGCTTCCGATACATAGATGGCAGATATATTCACAAAGGTATTATTGAAGGACCATTTTAACATACATATATTCAATTTGGTTCAAATTTTGTGTAGAAAACTTGAGGGGGAGTGTCAATTACAAATAAAATCTAACCAAATTACCAATCAAATTTAATTACATTGTTATTCACAAAAGCTTTAGGCATCTTCCATCATGAGTTCAACTGAAATATGTGCCTGCTATATGTAGGTGGTACTGAAAAGCTAAGCTTGATCCATTGTGAGGTGTATGTTGTATGCTTGGACTCATTGTAATTTTCCACCTTTGGTGACAAATATAAATGAATGAAAGAAGAATGGATGATATATTTCCCTATGGATGATTCTTTCGTGTTGTCTTCTCTACTCCCACTCCCCTATGATTTGCTCGTTCTTCACCAATCAGTCTTTGCCTTCAAATTCCTACTTAAACCATATGAGATAACTTCATACTCCAAGTGGGATCAAACCACTATGAGATCTTCTCTCCTCATGTCTCGCCTTGTGTGTTGATGGAGAACTCAAGAGTATTTTCTGTACTCATATTCATAGAGTCACTTCATTATGAATATGGTGCCAAATGATTATTACTTGAACATTTTGAGACTCATTAAAATAAAATATCAATGATATTTTATTTTAACTAACCTCTCACGGAAAAGCTCTATTATTCCTTGTAGATTTTGTGGTATACTTTACATTGATGGCGTCCAATATTTGTACTAGTAACATTCTTAGTTTTTGGCACTACTCGAATTTTGATGATAAATCAAGTTTATCTCCAAATTAATTTTATAGCAAGCAACCCTTGAAAGAGTTGCTACAATTTATTTATGCCTAATATAACTTCTTTACTTTTCGATTGCTGATAAAAGATGACAGTATATCAATTTTGATAATAATATTTTTGACTGATAAAGTAACGATAAAAAATTGACAGAGGTGAACACTTATATTTCATTTTACGATTTATTTGTTTCACAAATCTTAAAGTTTATAATAACAACCAAACACATTGTGATCATCTATATTGAAATCAATTCCCAAATTAATAGTGAAAAAGGTGTTTAAAAATATTATCAAACATTTAAATTTGAACTTATTTAATATATTGATCTACCCTTTAAAAATGAGTGATAACTTTCAATTATTTTTAATGTTACGATGTTGAAGAAGTTTTACACGCGGGAAGAATTAAATGGAGGAACTATCGCTTTTTTACTAAAATATTAGTTTATGAATGAATCAATATTAATTAAATTAATAAGTATTTTATCACGAAGAGAAGTGGGTAGAAGTCATGAATTTCAGAGGGTGGATAAGCTCATTATTTCGATAACAAGAACATGTCAAGCGAGAGCCAACAACAACCACACTATTTTGTCAACTCACCGGAGGCCCGACAAGAAGAATAATAGGTATTGTTGACCTCTGTCTTACAAAAGTAATTCTGCCCAAGCCCTAGGCATGGTTCCGCACAGTCCGAGTACGGCGTGCATGGTCCCCCGAAGACTTAAATTTGATCCTCTTGGGCTGTAAATTAAAATTAAACAACCGATATTTAAATATTACTCTATGTCCTCATGCTTTTGCGCACGCACAAAGATGATTATACGTAGACAAAAGGATATACAATTAATGACAAATTAATGAAGAAGAACCAACCATGGGTCCCCGGCGCCGAGAACACAAGAGAGAGCAGGAGAACGACCGCAAAGAACGGAGATGACCTTGCTCGATGCCATGCCTAATTAGGTCACGTACGTACAACACACCGAAGAAGTAAAATGCGAAGCGAGACCGGCCTTGAGCACCAACATCCTTCTAGCTTAATTATATAGGGGTGCCAAGTGTTTGTAGTCTCTAAACTTGTGTTGAAAAATTAAATCCAAAGCGGGGCAGCGCCGGAAATGGGATAAAGCAGGCCGCCTTCCAGCTGATGCATTATTCCTTTTCAGCATTGCATGTCCGCCGGCCGGAGAACGCGCGGCATACGTTTCTAAACTTGGGTTGAAAAATTAAATCCAAAGCAAGGCAGCGCTGGAAAGGGGATAATGCAGGGCAGCCTTGCCAAGTTTCCAGCTCTTGCTTTCCTTTTCCGCATTGCATGTCCGCTGTAACGGGATGAAAAAAAATTTAATGATAAGAATAATTTTGCATGAACGGTCCTCCCCCCCCCTTGCCGCTGCCGTCGCTTCCCCGCCGCCGTGTCCACCGGTTCCGCCGGAAGCTAATGGAAGAGTGTTTTGGCACTAGATGTAAGGGAAATGGAGAGTAGAGGCCCTCAAAGTCGGAGAAAAATCATATTTCTGAAGAAGGAAACTGCAGGTTTTTGGGCCTTTTGGAAGAGGGTTTTGGAACGGTTTGAGAGCTTGGAGAAGGGTTGTAAGGCCTTGGGAGTGTTGTGGTGGATGAGAGAGTTTGGAGGGCACCCTTGGTGTGTCCTCAAGCCTCCAAATGGGGGTCCTTTTATAGGCAAGAAGAGGGCAACTTTATCTGCAGAACTATTCCATCAATCATTCAGTCGGCCGTACCAGTGCAGTGTGCCCTATAAGTAGGGCGCTGTGTGCCCTATATACAGGTCGCCTGGTGCCCTGTATATAGGGCACTTTGACCCTGGTCAACGCCTATCGATCTTCTTCGAAATGCGCCGAAAAACTTGATTCTTTCGGAAAACTCGGTTCTCTTAAAAGGTTACTCAAATATTATTCATGAAAACAAGAATTCAAGCTCTTCAATTGGACCAAAATTGCGTGTCTACACCTACGACCTGGGGTGACCCAGTTTGCTTTATAATACATTTCTTTATAGAGCTTAATGCAATAGAGATGTCCCCTTTTCTAAATGATACTTTACCAAAATGAGCTAATTGGATTGCTAGAGCTAGTCCTTTGCATAAGAGAAAAGGAAAGAAATTTAAGAAGACCGTAGAGAGGTAGAGACTTGTAGTGGATTGAAAAGAAGACCCTTCATATAGTGCAACCATTAGTCAAAGTTAGAATAGTACATAGGGATAGGAAGGTAGATAAAGGGTATCTCTATGATGCACTAGATCAAGTGAAAGAAGAAATCGCAAAGATGGTGTTAGAGTTCAACAAGTGATGGAACATTATCAATCATCGGTGGGATTAAAAGTTGTATTATCTCATCTAATACAAGTAGCAGGTACTTTATTTGTCATTAAGTCAAATCATATATCATGCTTTTTTATTATTGGCTTGAAATTCGAGCCAATTAACAAGCTTCTTGACAATGCGAAAGAGATCATTCTTGGAATGCTTGGGATGACGATCAATCATTTATAGCATACAACAAGATGCATACAATAGAATGAGAACATTCCATTTCGGGACACTAAGGGTACAACAAGTAGTTCTCGCTCCTAAGTTCGGTATGTACTATCCAATCTTTTTTAAATTTAATTAATAAAATTATTATAATTATCTTTGAACATACAATGATATCATGTCATTGATCGGTAGATGGATCATGACAATACACTAAGATACGATGTTTTGGTGGGCATTGCAATAAGAGACTTTAGCCAAATCACATCGGCTTCAATATGTCAAAGGAATTGATCAACGTTTAACCTAATTCATTCAAAACAAGGGAATAGGCTAATGTGAGGAAGACTAGAGTAGTTGGTATATTGTTATTACATCATGAGGTGAAAATTGAAGAATTTGGAGAGGATGAGAGAAAACCGTAAAGATGAAAACAAGTGGAAGAAGGAAGCATCCGGATAGTGAAGTGAGACAATGACTAAAGAAGAAGCCAAAATCAATTTGGAGGAGACCTTCTATGATCAAAATTCATTGCAAGCTTGGGTGAATGATCAAGAAGGATTAGGCAAATCTGAGCTCAACTTAGAAGATAGAGAATATGCACAAGGAGGACTCGATGACATTCCTCTATCTGAGAAATTTTATAATTCTCTTTTAGTGACAAAGAGACAGGATAGTGGAGAATCTTCTTACCAAGGTAAGAAATAAAATGATAAAGGTAAGAAGGTTGTATCTGATCTATTGCACATTATAGATCAAAAAAAAATGATCAATGAGGGGTGAGAAGACACACAAGAGCTCAACATCTGACTTTAATACCATACGTCAAAAAATTTGACTCCAAAGACCAAAGATCAACGAAGCAATAGAAGAGGAACCAACCACCATTGGCAATCTTTCCAAATCTTTTAGAGCAGTAGAAATGAATAAAAAAGTATAGTCATATTTTATTTTTTGGCAATTTCTTTCTATTTTTTGTATTTTTCAAGTTTTTACCATTTTAATATTAAAAAATTAATTTTTTGACCCACTTAAACTAGGTCACGACCATCGTCACACCCAATCTAACTCGGTCTAATTTGGGGTCGACCGACCCTTGCCTCACCCCCGACCTGACCATCCTTGATCATAACCACATTTCATCAATGAAGTTAAAGCAAAGTACAAAAGAACAAAGATTTTTAAAGAACATAAAGAATAAATATTAACCCTTCTACTAAGATAGTATGATAAGAAAAAAGACTACACTATTATGTCCGAAATTTCGCCATGCGATTTTATTTTACAAGAAAATTGTCTTCTATGTATACCCTCCACAATACCTAAGAAATAACCCTTTTCTAATGCATAAAGTAAGATGTCATTGATGTTTCTCACTTGTTTGTTGAAGATTCATTGATTCTTTCTTTCTAAACCGGCCATATGATAGCTGGTAAGTGGTAAGAGATACTATCATAACTCATCTTTTGATTTCAGACTTCTAATAAAACTAAGCCATGTTCACCCTAAAATTTTTCATAAACTTAAGGGTTAAAGCTCCAAATTAGGTCAAATCAGTGTGTCTACATAAACTAGTTATGCCACAACTAGAAAAAAATTTGTGGAACTTAAATGGGTCTACAAATGCAAAGACAATTTGGATGGGACTATTTCTAGGCACAAGGCCCACCTACTTGCCAAGGGATACAGTTAAATCGAAATGCTTGACTACCATGAGACCTTTTCTCCATTAGCCATACCAGTGACTATTAGATGCCCTTTCTCAATTTCTACCATTCAAATTGAAAAATGTTAAAACTTGATGTCAGCAACGCCCTTATCCATGGGCATTTAAATGAGAAAGTTTATATGGAACTACCCCCGAAACATATTAGACAATGGGAGGGTTATGTTTGCAAGCTAAATAAATCTATATATTAGTTGAAACATGAGTTGAGATACTAGTTTGAAGGATTATCAAATTTATTGATAGATTTCGATTTTAGACCATCCATATTAGATTATACTTCTTTCACGAAAAGGAAAGAGAAGGGCATCACTATAGTGGTTATATATGTGCATGACTTGTTAATAGCAAGAGATGATTTTGCATCAATTGACAGAGGTGGACACTTATATTTCAATTTATGATTTATTTGTTTTACAAATCTTAAAGTTTATAATAACAACCAAATACATTGTGATCATCTATATTGAAATCAATTTCAAAAATAATAGTGATAAAGGTGTTTAAAAATATTATAAAACATTTAAATTTGAACTTATTTAATATATTGATCTACCCTTTTAAAATGAGTGATAACTTTCAGCTATTTTTAATGTTACGATGTCGAAGAAGTTTTACCTGCCGAAAGAACTAAATGGGGGACCATATATATATAGGTATCGAATTTTTACTAAAATGTTAGTTTATGAATGAATCAATATTAATTAAATTAATAAGTATTTTACCACGAAGAGAAGTGGGTAGAAGTCATGAATTTCAAATGGCGGATAAGCCCATTATTTCGATAACAAGAACATGTCAAGTCAGAGCCAACGACAAGCACATTATGTTGTCAACTCAGCCGGAGGTCCGGAGCAGCAGCAATAATAGCCGCCACCGGGGTCTGTCTTACAAAAGTAATTCTCCCCGAGCCCGAGACATGGTTCCGCACAGTCTTCGTTAGTCGCGCACTGTCCCCCGTTGGCGCAAATTTGATCCGCTTGTGCTGTAAATTAAAATTAAACAACCGATATTTAAATATTACTCTATGTCGTCATGCTTTTGCGCACGCACAAGGATGATTATACGTAGACAAAGGGATATACAATTAATGACAAATCAATAAAGAAGAACCCACCATGGATCCCCGGCGCCGAGAGCACAAGAGAGAGCAGGAGAATGACCGCAGCAACGGAGATGAGCTTGCTTGATGCCATGCCTAATTAGGTCACGTACGTACGACACACCGGAAGAAGTAAAAAATGCGAAGCGAGACTGGCCTTGAGCACCGTACCAACATCCTTCTAGCTTAATTATATAGGGGTGCCAAGTGTTTGTAGTGTCTAAACTTGTGTTGAAAAATTAAATCCAAAGCGGGGCAGCGCTGGAAATGGGATAAAGCAGGGCTGCCTTCCAGCTGATGCATTATTCCTTTTCAGCATTGCATGTCCGTTGGCCGGAGAACGCGCGGCATACGAGTCTAAACTTGGGTGAAAAATTAAATCCAAAGCAGGGCAGCGCTGGAAAGGGGATAATGCAGGACAGCCTTGCCAAGTTTCCAGCTCTTGCTTTCCTTTTCCGCATTGCATGTCCGCTGTAACGGGGTGAAAAAAAAATTAATGATAAAAATAATTTTGCATGAACGGTCCCCCCCTCGCCGCTGACGTCGCTTCCCCGCAGCCGTGTCCACCGGTTCCGCCGGAAGCCGCACCGCCGCGAGCCCCCCACCCCCATCGCTGCCACCGCCAGCTTCCTCCCACCCTCCCTAACCGTCGCCGCCGCCGCCGCCGTCCGGCAGCCACCGTCAATCGCTGCCGCGCGCCTCCTCCCCTGCCGGAACCACCGCCGTGGAGAGTAGGGGTGTTCATTTGATTTTTTAGTATTTTTTATCAAACCAAAACAAATCAAATTATCTTCCAAATTAAATTATTTCGATTTAATTTGATTTGATCCATTTCAAATTATATTTTATAAAGATAGAATAGATATGTCAATATATAATTTTATTTTATTGTTTTAAATCACACTCTATTAAATTTTAGTGTACTTGTTTATATAATTCATTAATTTTGTCTTAAAAACTCTTGAAATAAATTTATTTTCATAAGAAAAGACACATAAAATTGTAATATATAACTTAAAATAAAATATTTAATCTAATTCAGGTTATTCGGTTTAACGGTTTGATTTGGTTTGAAATGCCTAAGAAATTAAACCAAACTAATCAGTGGTTCAAATCAAACCAAACCAAATTATTAGTTTAGTGTGATTTCTTGATTTGAATCAAATAGTGAACAACCCTAGTGGGGAGTCCTTCCTCGTCGTTGTCGCTGGCCTTCGTCCACCTCACCAATACCATCGTGGATATTGGCGACGTCCTCGCCAATTGTCGTCGCCAACCGTCACTACTGCCCCTCGCCACAGGCCACCCCGCTTCCACGAGTTCCGCGCGCGCATGTGCGGATGGAACACTCCAGTCGCCCAACCGGCCACCAGGCTTGACCACCTGGCCCGGCGCAGTGAGCCGCCTAGTCCAACCACCAATCTAGCACTGGTTCAATAGCCGGTTTAACAATTTTAAAATTACTTTATTTATTTATTGGATAAAAACCAGAAAAATAGCAAAAAAATTAGAAAAAAACGTAAAATTCACAGAAGCTTTCAAGTAGGTTTTTCAAGCTTTTCTATTTATTCTATTCTTTTTGAATGAGAAAATATGCATGATTTAGCATATAGACCTTAAGTTGATGAAATTTTGACTTTGAACTTATGATAAATGAGATTCTCAAAATCTTTGAAATCAAAAACTTGAAATGGTTATTTTGTATATTATGGAACACGTTTAGCATGCTTCTGGTTAGGTAGAAATTTTTTACATGAGATTTGACACCTACTAGGTCAAAATTTTGATGAACAATCAGGACCTATGATGCTTGGTTTAGGTGAATTTTGATTTACGTTAATTCTCTTGTATCTGCCTAAGTATGTCCAGTTTTGCCTTCTTTTTATTACATGCAAGTTGTTTGTATATTCCATACTCAAAATAAATTTTCAAATTATGTGATGTCTTTCATGATATGCATGGTTATGTTCGTATGGTCAACTTTGATATAGGTTTTGCTTAAAACATGTTAACCAAATTGGTTGGTATAAATTTTGTCTGGTTTATAGTAAATGGTTTGTTTTGCATGAAAAATATTAGAATGAGATGTTTACGTGTTGTATGTATGGTATGATCAAGTATGTTATGATTTGAAATTATGTTATGAACTCTTGATATGACATGCTACGAAGGCTTCATCAGCCTATGTTAGTCAATTGCCCATGGGCAACGGGTAATTTAAATGAATCCAGCCCTCCCACAGATCACAGATTACCACCATTTTTTATAAATGTCAACACTACTTAGGTACACTATGAGTTTTCTTAATATATGTTACTACTATATATATATTAGAGCTGGTGAAAATATATTGTACATGTGAAACAAGATGATCAATTTCTTGTTATTTGACTATGTTTGGAAAGAATATGAAATTGTGTTACTCGTAGAAATGTTAATTCATGCGATGTGAAAAAATAAATGTAAGTTGTTAAACACATAAAATGTATTATATTAGTATTTTATAAAATTTTCTAGAAAGGTATCATTAATTTTTTTAGATAAGAGAGAGATAATACAAAATAAAAAAAATTTCATCCTAAAATTTTAAATTTATTTAACTAATATTATTTTAAATATATTCACAAAGTGGAGATATCTTTCTGTAAGAACAGATTTTAAGGGTGTATTAAGATTTTCTATTTGTATAAGAACATTTTTAAAATAAGTAACTATAAACACTAGTATATAAATTATAATATATGTTTTATTTAAAATAACTTATTATAGTCACATTTGGATTTGCTGGTCACCTGTGAAATCCCGATTTTAAGCCGGTCAATGGAACAAAAGTTTCTGTTGACTCGGTCTTACTCGTAACCAAATAGCATTTTGATTACAAGATCACGGAAACTTGTCATCCAAAGGGACCATCGATATTGGAAGAACGTATTCACCCAAGTGAATAGTGATATGTATGACTTATTTAATTTTCTTATCTACTTTGGTAAATAATGCATCTGCCGATTTCAAAAATGAAATATTTAAAAGAACTAAATATCAGGACTTTTAGATACATGTGATTTATGTGTGTAATTATTTAATTTCTGGTTGACGTTTCTGCCAACTCTATGTTCTGCATGATTTTGATTTTCAGCGGGTGAGAGAAGAAGAACTCTAATTTTGAAAAAGCATCCATCTACCTCATCCGAAAACCTAAACATGATAATATATATCGTCTTCAACACAGATCGGTTAATAAAGAACATATTCAACCAAACGGGGGTGTTTTACTTAATTTTCTTATGAAATCCAAGGTAACACCGCATCTAACGGTTTCAAAGCCAACACTTTTTAAATCACTAAATATCGAGAGTTTTTAAATAAATGGGCTTTGTCCTCAAAATTACCTAATTTCTTGCGGATGTTCTAGCCAGTTCCTTTTGTTAATCAGAACTTTGATTTTCAATGGTTGGAAGACGAACCCTGATTTTAAAGAGCAACCATCTACCACTTCCCAAACCCTAAATTGGTGAAATAAGAAAGCCATAGCGTCAACTATGACCTGACTGTTAAGATTCAAATAGATCCCTATGCAATTGTAAATATTACCAAAATTTTGTTGATTCTAAAAGAAATCTCCTCGATGTCTATAAGGATCTCGGTATTCTCGCAAGTTAATATTTATAGTTTGACCAACTGTGTACCGTGTAATAAATCATACAAGTTTCATTTTTTTATTTTTAGATTTAAGATATTTTAATACATTTAAATTCAAACAATCAATATTTTAAAATTTATAATAAATTTAAAATTTATATTTAACACGCATTGTCACGACCCGGATTTTAACA
The DNA here is from genome assembly GCA_036172225.1 of Cryptocoryne crispatula var. balansae. NCBI lineage: Eukaryota > Viridiplantae > Streptophyta > Magnoliopsida > Alismatales > Araceae > Cryptocoryne > Cryptocoryne crispatula. Next base: position 17,398,052 of record CM069925.1, on the reverse strand, counting down.
TGCACAGCGGAAGATAATCCGGCGCCGTAACCCTTGAAATATATATCGGTTTGGAGCAAAGCAAGATTAATATCGAAATCCAATAAATAATTCTAATAATTCATATCCAAACTGTATCTAAGAAATTACAATTTAAATATCAACATTGAACAAATAATCAACTAACTCTTCCAATTCCAAAACACCACTACGCTTCTACTGCGCTAAACCTGTAATCCTGAAAAATATTAAAGATGGAAAGGGGTGAGTCACACAGACCCAGTAGGACTTACACCCAACTAGCCCACTATATTAGACAAGTCCTACTGATAATAAAGATATAAACCCCAAACAAAAATCAGATTATAACAACTATAAGTAAAGCTAATCATCAAGATTCAATTAATTAAATAAGATGCTTTTCTACCCATTGAATAGATTAACATGATTTAACTAAATGCATACTATGACATAGCAACACTAACACAACTCTATATGCACCTACCATATAGTCTTAACACGAAACATGAATAAAATGCAATGCTTCACTAATCTACATGTTATAATGCAAACTAAATGAAGAACCAACCAACTTTGTCTGAGTAAACCACATGCTTCACTTGGATATTGTAGTTATGTTCCAGGACTAACACCAGATTTACCATATAGTAGAATGTAACATATAGTAAGCTAAATCCCATAGTACACCTAGGCAGGGGTGTACTTAGGATGAACCGCGGTATCCGGGATCGAAGGATGCTCCGGACTGTTCTAACTCGCCGTTGCCCACAGACCACTATCATAGTCTGGTGAAGTGCAAATCACATTACAAAATGCAACACATTGCATCAACTACCTCTCACAAGCTGAAAGCATATATTACTCAGACATACACCAATTAATCCAAACCGACATAAAATACAACTATATGCAACCCTATGCAATGACATAATTAAAAAGACATCTACACTTACATGCATGACTAACCAATCTATTACATAACTAATAAGGCAATGCACTATTCTAAATCATGCTATCTACTATGAATTAATATGGCATGCAATTATTAATATTAATCAATTGCAATCTACATATATTTAATCAAATATATGTTTCTTACTAATTAACTCTTAACAATTAATATTAGCATGAATCAAGATATATATATACAAGATCATAAATATCCTATAATGCTCTTTACATAATAATATGCACTCAATCTATCTTAACATGATAATGATCATATTAAATAAACATCTAAGTATAAACACCTAAATTAACTTCCAATTGGGATCATGCACACAAATAAACCCATCTAACTAACTAAATGTACTTTTCTAACCAAAATTAACTAATCATATTTTAATGCCTTAATTAATACATTTAAAGTGATAAGAGATAGTTGGGATGCCTACCTGACTGACGACGACAAAATTAATTGAAAACCAAGAAGAATTGGTTAACAATCTGTCAAAATAAATAAATGACAATTAAATAAAGATTAGAGGAAGAGATAATAGATAGGAGAGAGAAGATGATATATGGGAGAGATATACCTCCGGATGGGGGGTGGCGCAAGGCGGCGCACAAACACGCGGCCCAACTGGCTGGCAGCCGCGGGAGGCGGCGCGGCTTGCGTGGTCGAGGACGGCGGGGTGGCGAGCTGGCGGCAGACGGCGGACGGGCGACGGCGGCTTCGCGGCCGGGTGGGAGGCAGGGAGGCGGGAGGCGCGTTGCTGTGTAGGGCGGCGGCCGGCGATTGTGCAGGTGGGTGGCGCGCGGGTGCAGGCGGTTGGACAATGGAGGGCGGCGTGGAGGAGGCAGTCGGGCGAGGCCGAGGGCAGGTCACGCGTATGCGCACGGGAGGGTGACCGGCGGCAGTCGCGCGGGCGACGCACGGGAAGATGGCGGCCCAGGTGACATGGGAGGGTGGTTGGCCGGCGGTGGCGACAGCGGAAGGGTGCGCCGGCAATGGTGCAGGTGAGGTGGCGCTGGCGGTAGCGCGCGGCGGCCGGGTGTTGCACGCGCGCGGAAGAGAAGAAGAGGAAGGGTGGAAGGTAGGGGCTGCTGCGTGGGAAATAAATAGAGGGGAGGAGGGATAGTCCGACCGGGACCGGGGTTCTAGAAGTAGAGTTCGATCCAAAGAAGAGAAATAGAGTTCGATTGGGAGAGGGTTCTAAAAGAAGTAGAGTTTGATCGGGAGAGGGAAAGTAGAGTCTGATCGGGATAGTAGATCTAATTAAATATATACTTTTAATATTTATCTCTTTCACAAAATATAATCTATTTTAAATTATAAATAAAATCAGAATATTACACGCATAACACAAGTATCACCACTTATTAAGGTAATTAGTGTCACGAAAGCCTGAAAACAACGACATGAGCACAAACATACAAGAGCCAAGTAGTAGCTCTAGAGTTTGTCCCTTTTGTAAATATGATTAGTTACTTAATTGATTTGCAAAAGAGACACAAAAAGGAAATGCGTTTAGGTAAAAAGCATATAAACTAATCAAGATGAGCATAAAAATGAATATAACTACTGCAAATAGTATGGAAATATCCTAAAATTTTCTTTCAAGGCCCCAAGAACAATCTGAGAGTCAAGCTTAGTTTGTTTACATGCCTCCACCTTGTTCAACTCTTGCGAGAAGTGTTGAGTTATAGAAGACATGTTAACACCGACCTAATGATTCACTGAACTACGTTCACAACATCTGCAAAAAAAGGAAGTTGTGATAGTCTTTAAGGTTGGCACGAATTGAGTTTTCAGCGGCTAGATTGGTTATTTTTGATGGGTGCGTTTGACAAATTGGCTAGAGTCCTTCACCATGAAGTGCCTTCTTCCAAAAGGTAGTTGGAAAGTCCTCTGACTGAAGTAGAAGTTGTTTGATTATATATATTTTTAAAGAAACATTTATATAATAAACAAAGCTATACTCACGAAGTGCTCCCTGGGGTGCTCGGTGGAGGGGTTATTGGGTGATGCTCACATGGGGGTGGTTGCCATGGTGCTCGCCATGTTGTTCATGGGAGGGGAATTGCAGGGGTGGTCACCGAGGTGCTCACGAAAGGGGCGATGCTCACATGGGGTTGTCACCGCGGTGCTCGTCGGGGTGCTCATGGGAGGAAGATGTTTCTTGGGGTGCTCATGGGAGGGGGATGCTCACAAGGGGTGGTCGCCACCACAGTGCATATAGGGATGGCCGAGAGATGCTTGCCAGGAGATGATTGTGAGGAGTTTATCGGGGTGCTCATAGGGAGGGGATGCATGCCTAGGTGGTTGGCAGGGTGCTCACCTAGAGGGGGAATGCTCTTTAGGGTGCTCAGTGGGGTGCTCACCAAGATATATTTGTAGGGGGACTCTAGGGTGCTCACGTGGGAGCGGCATGCTTGCCTAGGTGGTTACAATGGTGCTCGCCTGGAGGAGGGATGCTTGCTAGGGTGCTCACCAGGAGATGTTGCAGGGGGTCGCCAGGGTGCTCACTAGGAATGGGATGCTCTCCATGGTATGAGGGTGGCGAGGTAGTCATTGGCTGGGCAGAGGACACCTATTTGTCCCCGAGGGTCAGGTAAGGATTTTTCTACCTCTAAACCGACTATGCATTGTTACTGCTTTTAACCTCTATCACATTTCAAGAAGCTCAAGCTTTGTTGTTGCGGCAAAGACTAGAGATCATTGGTCTACAATAGGAGGTGGCTTCTCTTCACACTACTTTGGAAACCGAGGTAAAGATTACCCTTGACTACCTCTTCCATTTATTGTACTACATGCCTTGCTTTGACACGTTCTCTTTTTCTTCTTGCAGCATAAGGCTTGTGCCGAGGGTTCCCCTCCTTCTTTGTCGAGGGAAGAAGTAGTTGAGCTTTGCCAGCATCTGAGCAAGGTGAAGGAGACCCTGGAGACTAGGGAGGCAGAGGTATCCCTAATTGATTCTCAATTTTTATTGTTGATCATCTTGGATCATGTTGTTCCCTCTTCTTCCAGGTTGTCGAGCTTTAGGGGCATAAGGCCCGTGTGCCCGCTCTTTTCGTTGGGTCCCTCAAGCTCAACCTCCAATCGGGTCTTTGAGCCCATCACCTCCAATCGAGCCGTCATGCCCATCAACATCAACCGGCCTCTCTATCCCACATTCAAATCTTGGGCTCACGTGCCTCTTGATTCCAACTACTCCCAGGCCTTCAAGCCCACTTTCAACTCACGGGCCCAAGAGCCCATTTTAACTCATTTTTGTTTCCAATCATGTTTATTTTCTTTCAAATTCTCCTTCATTCTCTAAATTTTACTTTCAACAAAAAAAATCAAGGTAGAGAAATTTCCTGGGTGATACCACAATCTTTGCCTTTTACATCATTAATTTTGACTCCACCATGCTAAATCAGATCCTCCACATCTTTCACTTCATCCTATGACTATGAATCTTCAATCCAATGCAATATGGTGCATATCAAAAGTCGAAGCAGTTGGGCAAGGCAAGGCAAGCACAAGCAAAGCCGTCATCAACCATGAACTTCTCCTTCTCTCAGGTATTACATGAAATTGCATTATTCATCATTATGTCATCCACAAGGCAATAGTTTTTTAAAAAAAAATGATTTTTAATCTCACATGACAATCTTACTTGAGAGAAAATTTTTGATTGATGATAACTACTTTTTGTCTTATCCTAGTGAATTTGTTACAATGTAAGGCATGTTTTCAATTAATTCACCTATGGAATGTAATCTACCTCAAAAAAAATGGTGAGAACTACTAGTATGACTTAAGTCCACATGTTCTAGGTCGTTGTCTAGGAGTCGAGGGTAGATACCATTCTACACACACAACACGTCCCGATCCCGTAACTGGATGACCTAACACCCGAGAGAAGCTAGGCAAAGCTTAGAGATGGAAGGAAAACCCTCACCCTACTCTTTTCTATTCGGTTCAAGATAGACAAAGGGGACTAGAGGGGGAGAGTATCGAAAGCATCCACCGCTTTAGTAGGAGGCCATCTCGAAAGGCCCAACTTCTCAAAAGAAAAGGGTGCCAAAAGATGGGCAATGAACCCCACAGGTTTAAACAAATATAGGCTTGTCTGAATGAGTACCCAAAAAATAGAAAATGAAAAGGTGCCAAAAGATGGGCAATGACCCCACAGGTCAAAGCACCTGTCTGAATGTGCGCCATAAAAAAATAGGTTTGTCAATAATGAAGAAAAGACCCGAAGAGGCCGAACCCCAACAGGCAATTGGGTGTGAGTAGAGAAATTCCTCTCAACATCTCTAAAGCTTATCAATTCTTCATTTCTTAACCACTTAAGGTGTGGGTGGACCAACCAAATCAAAGCTAAACTCTAGCCGATCAGAGGTTGAAGGTTAGGAAGATTCTGGGCAGGGAACGCCATTTTGCACATGGTGTCTACCAACGAACCTAGAAGAAACAACCAAGTGATGAGAACTTGTGTCAATATTGATTTTTTATCTCCAAAAAAAATAAATATTTTCAAAAAATAAACTCCAAAAAAAATAAATATTTTCAAAAAAAACTCCAAAAAAAGTTGAATATTTTTAAAAAAACTCTAAAAAATTTTAAATATTTTTAAAAACTCAAAAAAAGAATATTTTCAAAAATCTTAAAAAATTGAATCTTTTCACACAAAAAAAACTTCATTTTCAAATTCCAACAAAATTTTCAAAAAAAAGTTCATCACCATGCTTGATTTGAATTCTTGTCTTTACATTCATTGTATATTTGTTGCTTTATTTTTACACCCTTAAGAAGGCTATTACCCCTTGACAAAGGTCAAGGCATACTACAACTTGCAAGGGATATAAGCCGCATTGTTGTTCTAATCTCTTCCTTCTAAGTGTTTCAGGCATAAGGAGAACTTATCACCCCTTGAAAAAGGTCAAGACATACTGCAACTTGCAAGGGGGATAAGTCATATTGGCATTCTGATCTCCTTTTTTCTAGTGTTTTAGGCACGAAGAACAAACAAGGAGAACTATACAAAAAGGCGATGCTCGCCACTTCCCTCCCCTGAGGATTCTTAGGAGGAGGTGTCACCATAACCTCGGCCGTAATTTTGCCGAGAAACCTTTTGCATGCGATGCTTGCCACTTCCCTCCCCTAAGGATTCTCAACAGGAGGTGTCATCATAACCTCGGCCTCTACTTTGCTGAGGAATTTTTGCTCTGTGTCCTCATTAGGACACATGAACTCTTTTGTGAGAATGCATGTCATCACATTGCAAACTCACCATTATCATTTCCTTTCTTAGCATATATTAGGTGCATTACTATTTATTTTATGCATTGATGTTGAAGACCGTGAATGCAAAGAAGACCAGGCCCGAGATCCCCTTCATCAAAATCCACGACGGTCAGGTCATTCTTTGTGCTCACGGATAGGCCAAAATTGTGCTGTGAGGGACGATGGTTCCCGAATGGGGTTCTTGACCTTATAGACAATCTATATCTTCAACTATTTGTTATACAAGTTTTGTTCTGTTTTCTTGAGCCCAACATACATCATGTAGCATTAGTTGCATTATATTTTGTTTTGTCATTGCATACATCCTTTCATACTCTTCACCTTGTCACCTTAGTCTCTGAACCTTTTATCCTAATTCTGATCATTCTGAACCCCACCGTGTTTTCTAATACCACCGTGTTTTCTAATCTCACTTTGTTTTCTAGTCCCACCAACCTTTCTAATATCCCACCGTGTCTGTTAATCCCACCATGTTCGGTAATCACCTTGTGCCCTCAAATATTTCATTTCTATTCCCATTGTGGCCACTGCAACATATCTCTTGCTATTTATTTCACCGTGGCAGTCAACTTATCTCACCAAGGGCCTCCTATTCAATCAGAACTTGCACCGTCACTATCTTCACGGTCTGAGCTTCAACATTTGCCTTTTGGAATCTAAGATCATTCCATTCCGACTCAAATCTTGTCTCTTGGAAGACTTAAATAAATCTAAGAGCCTGAATGTGCTCGATTGGTATTCTTTTACTTTTTTTAAAGAAAATCTCTTTTTAAACTTTAGCCCATCACAGTACAGGAACACCGCAAAGATCGGGTTACCGGCTGATGATGAACCTACGAACCCATGTTTCGGGGACTCCCCACCGCGTTGGGGGTTGGCTATTCTTCTCTCGTGCCAATGGCACACCTTTTACCAATCGGATATAAAAAGGCTTGATGAAACATGGCGAGAATCCAAGGAACATGAGGAGATTCCCTTTGCCGAATTTGGTCGTTGAGCGTGTCTATATCTACGCCTTGATGCCACCTTTTCAGTCCATCACCATTCCACTCCACTGCACTCCATTACAATTCATTTTTCTTTTCTATATTTCTCTTCATTTCACTTCGCTTTGCTACATGTCATTCCCTTGCAAAGCTGACATCAAGGCGAGGCAAGTTATAGACACACCAATTTGGCCTTATTTGGAGCTTAAACCCTTATTCCATTGGCAACATCTCTTTTAGATCATCAAAATCATGATGAACCACCCTTTTTGATGAGCCAAGGTACTTATTGGAAATATGAGGATGATTTCCTAATTTCTAATAAAATCCGTGTTTGCCAAACAAGAGACTTTTGGTGGTGTGCCAGATTATGCTTTTTCCAGCATATCCTCTAATTGATAATTTTTCAAAGGATTCTATGGATGTCTACTAAATAAGTCTTCAACATCAATAATCTTACACTCTGAGTCATGTTTTCAATGCAACAAACGGCATTCAATTCTGATCTCCATTTGTCCTCAGCGCCTTTTAGAAGTCAGACGTGCAGTTCTGTCCGTACGCAGCACCGATCAAGCCCAATTGCATGCAAGTCCAGCCCATTGGGCACATATCTGACCAATTCACGACCTTACCTTCCTTTTTACTCTTCCATATCACTTGGTATAGTATCTGGAAGCTTCATGGTCGAAATTAGTATCATCAAATGATGGCAATCCAACTTGTTGTCTTATTCAAAAAAGAAACACGAGTCAATGAGGGGGAAGTCTCACCAACATATAAGTTTTATAACCTTACATCTATTGTCTTCTTTATTATTAACATTTACCATCTTTAAGAGGCTTCCATCCCTTGACAAACTTGCAAGGGGCCAAGCTGAAATGTGATACTAACTACGCCTTAGAGTGATGTCGAGCAAAAAAGAACCATGCAAGTGACTCTAAAAAGAAAGATCTGGATACATCATCAAGTGCTATAGCAATGAAACAAAGCAACCACAACAAGAAGATTAAGCATGCTACAGATATCAGTGCCTACTGCTGCTCTCTCCAAGGGAATGACCACATGGAGGAGGCATGGTAGCCGTGTCCACCAATGCCGCTGCAGCCACCTCGTTGCGGCGATGCTCTGAAGAAGTGGCCAAGAACGCAGAAGCACCGCACTCGTGTGACTTTGACTCTACCCTTGCTGGTGGTGGCCGTGCCCTCGGTTCGGGGGCTCATTCGGTCAAAATCCTTAAAAATTCAGAAACTTTTGGAAAAAATTGTTAAATCAAATTTGTTCATGTTTTATCTTTATTGAGGTCGAGTGGACATCTTTATCCATTCAGGACTAACATTTTGATGAATGATAGGAATTGCTCATGGAAATGGAAGAATAGACATGGGAAACCCCCATAGCTTGCCAGCTAACATATAAGTCGTTAGTCGTGTATTATTATTTTATGCATTATTGTTGAAGACCGTGAATGCGGAGAAGACTTGACCCGAGATCCCCTTCATCAAAATGCGGTTGGGTCATCTCCGATGCTCACGGATAAGCCAAAGTTGTGCTGTGAGGGACGATGGTTCCCGAATGGGTATCTTGACCTCATAGACAATTTATATCTTCAACTAATTGTTATACAAGTTTTATTTTTCTTTTCTTGAGCCCAGCATGCATCATGTAGTATAAGTTGCATTGCATTCTTCATTATCATTGCATACATCCATTCATGATCTTCTACCTTCATCGAGATATCTCTGAACCCTACCAGGGATATTCTCCCATCGTATACCCCAATTCTGATCTTTCCAATATCCCATCTTGTTCTCTAATCCCATTGTGTCTATTAATCCCACTGAGTTCGGTAATCCCCTTGTGCCTTCAAATCTTTCATTTCTATCCCCACTGTGGCCATTGCAACACCTCCTTGCTATTCATTCCACCGTGGCTGTTGCTTCATCACACCAAGGGCCTCCTATTCGATCAGAACTTGCGCCGTCACTATCTTTATAGTCTATGCTTCAACATTTGCCTTTTGGAATTTGAGATCATTCCATTCCGAATTGAATCTTGGCTCTTGGAAAACTTAAATGAATCAGAGAGCCTGAATGTGCTTGATTGGTATTTTTTCATTTCTAAAACAAATCTCTTTTTAAACTTTAGCCCATCACAGTACAGAAACACCGCAAAGATTGGGTTACTGGCTGATGATGAACCTACGAACCCATGTTTAGGGGACTCCCCACCGCGTTGGGGTTGGCTATTCTTCTCTCGTGCCAATGGCACATCTCTTACCAATCGAACATAGGAAGACTTGATGAAATATGGCGGTTAACCAGGACACTTGAGGAGATTCGTCTTGCTAAATCTGATCGTTGAGCGTGTCTATATCTACACCTTGATGCCACCTTTTCAGTTCATCACCATTTCGCTTCACTACATTCCACTATGATCCATCTCACTTCGCTATGCTTTCTCTACATTTCACTCCGCTTCGCTGCATGTCATTCCCTTGTAAAGCCGACATCAAGGTGAGGCAAGCTGTAGACATACTATTGGTGATATCCTTTATTTGACTATTATCTGATTCGGATTACCTTGTGGATGTAAGCTAAGCACGTTGTTGGAGCCCCTTGTGGGTTGGGAATGGACCAATGATTTTTGGAATAATGTCGTAACCTTCAAGCGAGAGCCGCGTGTGAACCATGAAAACATGATGCCTGCTTGATGACCGACCTTGAATGGTCCATACTTGAACGTTTCGGGAGTCTCGCGTGTGTTCTGTGACATTCGTGGTTTCTGACAAGTCATTTCGGTAGGCTTTGGTCTATAACGGCTTTTTTATGGCTTTTTGATCTCTACTAACATCCCTATCCCGCACCACGTGTTAGGAATTTCCAGTTATCACCGAGTCTTTTCGGTTCATCGGGTCGATCCTAGCCGTATATTTCATCAACCGGGGCCATACGGCCGGTTTGGTCGATTTTAGGGTTTCCCGGTTATTTCCAGCTTGTGAGATGGCCTCCTACTATGGAGACGGTCATCGGGAAACCCTTGTGAGAGCCGTCTCATAGGGTGCAAGTTGGAAATAACTAGCTAGAAATAAAAAATCTACGCTTGTCCTCTAGCGAACACTCCAGGATCGATGACTTGATATCATACCAGAAATTCTCCATTTTTTTCTAAGGAAAATATTTTTTAAGGTAAACGCCATTCCATGGATGGTTCACTTTTTCTCTATCGACGTTGGTTAGTTCGCATGCATTGCCTGGATATTTTTAAGTGATAACGAAAGGCCCTTCCCAGTTAGGTTGTAACTTGGAGCGGGGACCACCCGGCTTAACGAATATGCGTTTGACTACCATCTCATCGATTTTGAACTTTCTCCCACCGTGATTGCCAAAAAGCTGTCAACTCCAAAAATAGGTTCCGGATCGGCACCTCAAGAAAAGGTGAAAGATAGAATAAGGAAAGGGAGTGAATCGAAAAACTCTCGAAAAGCGGTAAAATCCTCACCTCGGTCCCACACACACATTGATCGCCGAACTTTCATCTCACGGCATCGCTCGAGCATCGGAGACAGTTCGGGTCATGTGGGAGGAGAGTGAGGAATATAATAACTTAGAACATGATAAGAGAAATTGTGGTCATCAGGAACTGCGGGCTTTGCTTTATGGAATAGAAACAAGAAATGAGTTGATTTGACCGTGTGTACCTTAGCGCGGGAAATTGGGATGTGAGTTCAACCTTCTTCTTCTTCAGCCGGACGATGAAGAAGAGTCCAACCGATGCAAGCTTGATTGATCTGTGCAACTTAAAGACAATGAAAACAAGTGAAAGAATGAATTAGACTTGAGTGAAGTGTAGTAACTGAAATAAGAAGATGAGAAATTAGCAATTGAAACCAAACTCACCGGCTACGGGGTGAGCCTTAACCCCTTTTTTGTGTTTTTAGTTATGTAAAAATGATGCAAAATAAACTAATAGATGTTCTAAAATAGTAAATAAACTGAATGAAATGGGTTGAGGAAGCTTATGGAGTGAATCGGCTTGAGTTGAAGCCGAGATGATTGAAACAAGCCGGTTCGGGTAGCCTTGCACCCTCCTGGCACAACTTTGGTATAAAGAACTCTACAGCTGACCCGATGTTGTAATTGAGTGTAGTTTGTTTCTATGGATGAGGAATTTGGAGGGGAAGAGATCTATTCTTTATGATTTCCCCAGAATCCGCCCGTACAAGCCTGTAAAAAATAAGAAAGTGGATGGATATGGAAGAATAGAACCTAGATGTATGCCCTCAGTGCAGCAATTGCCACAGATAAACAACAAGTCGGAATCAAATGCCGTTAGTTGCAAATAAAAGAGGACGAAGAGAAGAACAATTCTTCTATTGAAGACTTTTGCATCAGAAGCCTCTAATTTTCTGTAGAAGCTGATGAATTCGGTTGATGTAGAACGCACAGATTGAGCCTTCTCCTTCGCTTCGGGATCAATCTCTTGACGTCAGCACAGATTTGAACATCGGAATGGCTTTGAGAGGGAGTTTGGATGACCTCAGGACGAGCTAGGCATGGGAGGTTCAACCTTGAGTCACTGAGAATGGCCCTCAACTTATAGAGAATGGAAACCGGTGCAAAATACAAAAAATGGACCAACCGTGCCCCCGGCTTTCAAAAGAAGTGGGGGTGTGTAGGGTGCGCCCTCACCTTGCGGGCGCGGTCTACGCACCCCCTATTTCAAAGCAGGCGGGAGCGCATTATGCGTCTTATTGCTAAAAATCACCAAAATCATCCGAAAATTGCTAAAAATCAACTAGATAAGATGAACGCGCCCCAGACCCGGGGGCGCGGTCAAAATAAACGATAATTAGCAAGGTAAACTTTCCAAAATCTGGTTTAGAAGACGCTAATCAGGGTAATTTCAGGTTTCCAAAAATAGACCATGTCCCCGCGTTTCAAAGGAAGCGGGGGCGCGTAGGGCGCACCCTCGGACTGAGGGCGCGTAGGGCACGCCCCCAGGTTGAGGGCGCGGTGACCGTGCTTTCCCTTTTCAAAGGGGGCAGGGGCATGGTACACTCACTCTCCTACGCGCGCGTTCCGCGGCTGTAACTTGCAAACGGGATGTCCAATTCGGTTCTCATTTGTTGCGTTGAAAATAGGGCCTTCAAACGCACCTCCTCAAGTCAGTAAACCAGCTGGCATGACTCCCAGGATGTTCGCACAGGGCTTTCTACCAGTTTACTCTCTCGCGAAAAGTCGAAAACCGCGGCAGAGATCCGAAAGGGCACGGTTCGGGTCGAGGAATCTCAGGTCAACTCGGGATGACCTAAAATGATGACCGAACAAGTCCGGTGTGGTCAAAAAATCTGAAATCATAGAAAAATTTGAGATTAACCCAGTAAACGTGAACCAAAGCTTGAAAAAGCTGGAAATAACTAGGAAACCCTAAAATCGACCGAACCGGCTGTATGGCCCCAGTTGATGAAATATACGGCTAGGATCGACCTAGATGACCCGAAAAGACCCGGTGATAATCGAAAATTCCTAACACATGGTCCAAGATAGCTGTGTCAGTACAAATCGATAAGCCATAACGAAAAAAGCCGTTATAGACCGACGCCTACCGAAATGACTTGTCGAAAACCTCAAATGTCACGGAACACATGCAGGACTCCCGAAATGTTCAAGTATGGACCATTCAAGGTCGGTCATCGTGCAGGCTTTGTTTTCACGGTTCATGCATGGCTCTCGCTTGAAGGTTACGGCATTATTCCAAAAATCATTGGTCCATTCCCAACCCATGAGGGGTTCCACCAACGTCCTTAGCTTACATCCATGAGGTAATCCGGATCTGATAACGGTCAAATAAAGGATATTGCCAATGGAATAGGAGTCTGGGGCTCCGAATCAGGCCAATTTGGCGTGTCTACAATATATAATAAGATGGCTCAGATCAGAGCCGAAACAAGTGAAGGAAAGTCGGTTCAGATGGCCTACACTCAGGTGAGTGTGGTATCTTGTCGGCGTGACTTTAGTGTAGAGGCTACTACAGATGACTTCGATGTCATAATCAAGTCTCGTTTGTCACCAAGGACAGAGGACTTAAAGGGTAAGAGTTTCTCTATTGAATACCTCTCTAGAATATGTCACTAGAAACCTATACAAATTGTATAAGTGGGAAGAAACCTGAAGGCAAAACCAGATTACGCGACTTTATGGAAACAACCACCATAGATAGTACGGAAGTTAGAATAAACTCTCATTTATTTAAAAATAGATAAGACTCATTGAGGGTGGTTTAATATGAAGTTTTCTTGAATCCTTTCAGAAGGGGTACGAATTTACCAGATAGTTCTACTGTTGGAAGTTGAAGATTCAGGAACCACCAACGCGATGTTGATGCAAGATGTACCACAAGTACTACAAATGTCAAAATTGAATGATTCTTGTTCAATATAGAAGATAACTCACCAAGGTAATATTTTGTGAAGACAGTGTAGGATAAATCCAACTAGAATTGTAATAAAATTTACTAAGAAGACAATGGTAGAAAAAGGATGGAATCTGGATCTGTCTGCACAGTGCTTGTGTAGAAACCACTAAGAGCTTGGAAACGTTGGAATTGATCTCAATTTGTTGAGGATGAAAGGTAGCTCGATGAAGAAAATTTCTTCTGAAGGAAGCCTATCAAAAAATGATCACGGTAATATGTATAAGCCTATAATAAGCAAAGTAGCACGTCGGAGCATAGATCAGCTTCTCTTTCACTTCGGGATGATCTCTGGGCATCGAGACGAAGAGAGGACAGTTTGGAGAGCTTGGGACGAGCCTAGGGCAGATGGAGGATGAGGAGAGTAACCCCAAATGACCCAAAGAACTCAGAATGGCTGGAAAAGTTGGCCGCAACCTGTACGACTCGGGTTGACAACTAAAAATAATGTGACAAATCTAGAAAACTAGGAAAGATCCTCAGAAGAGCCAAGAATGGCTCGGAGAACTTGAAATGATCAAGAAAGACTAGTGGAAACCCGCATGACTCGGGTTGCAGACCGAAAATGTTGGGTGAACCTCAATAAACTCAGAAAGATCATCGGAAGAGTTGGGGATGACCTGAAGAATTCAAAATAGCCAAAAAAGCTAGTGGCAACCCATACTACTCGGGTTGTCGACCAAAAACAACGGGAGACCTAACAGCAACTGAGAAACTCTGACGGCAAACACAGATTCAACCAGGGATCTTGTCCTTAGATTTCCAATACGCTCCTTAGCTCGTCCAAAAGAGTGGTTCAACTTTATTTTAATGGTCCAAAAGAGATGTTCCCAATGGATTAAGGGTTTAAGCTCCAAATTAGGTCAAATCAGCGTGTCTATAGAAACTACTTATGCCACTTCGCTAGAAAAAAAATTGTGGAACTTAAATACAACTTGGATGGGACTATTTCTAGGCACAAGGCCCACCTACTAGCCAAGGGATACAGTTAAACTGAAAGGCTTGACTACCATGAGACCTTTTCTACATTAGCCAAACTAGTGACTATTAGATGCCCTTTCTCAATTTCTACCATTCAAATCAAAAATTATTAAAACTTGATGTCAGTAACACCTTTATCCATGGGCATTTAAATGAGAAAGTTTATATGGAACTACCCCCCGAACATATCAGACAATGGGAGGGTTATGTTTGCAAGCTAAATAAATCTATCTATTAGTTGAAACATGAATTGAGATACTAGTTTGAAGAATTATCAAATTTATTGATAGATCTCGATTTTAGACCATCCATTTTAAATTATACTTCTTTCATCAAAAGGAAAGAGAAGGGCATCACTATAGTGGTTATATATGTTCATGACTTGTTAATAGCAAGAGATGATTTTGCATCAATTGAAGTCTTGAAGAAAGAAATGTTCACACAGTTTCACATAAAGAATATAGGGGAGCCTAAATACTTTCTAGAAATTGAGGTTGATAGAAGTTCTCAAGAAATTTATTTAACTCAAACAATGTATACAATGGATATAAATGCTAACATTGACATGATAGCTGCAAAACCTATAGAACTACCCATGGATCAATGGGAAACATTGTAAAAGAAGCTGAAGATATGAAAGAACCAAGCTTATATAAAAGGATAATTGGTAGGTTAATGTATTTAACCATCACAAGACCAAACATAGTTTTGTTGGTTAATCTCCTCTTACAATTTATGACAAAACTCACCAAGACATGTATTAGTGCTAATTATCAATTGATCAGATATTTAAAGGGAACTTCTATAGTTGGTTTATTTTCTAATGCTTATTCTCTGTTGGAAATCTACATCTACATTGTTGCAGATTGGGGATCCAGCTACATAACTAGAAGATTCACTACACGTTATGTGACTTTCAATGAAGAACATCCTGTTTCTTTGAAGACCAAGAAGCAACACATAGTTTCTAGGTCCTTAGTTGAAGTCGAGCATCGTGCAACACTGTTGGAGGAGCATAAATACAATGCATTTTCTTTCTTTCGTTAGATTTGTGGCTAAGTATGAAGACTGCAAAACTTTTGTGCAAAAATAAGGTAGCACTACATGTTGTTGAAAATCCCGTCTTTCATGAGAGAAGAAAGCATTAGAGCAAGATTGTCATTTTTTCAGAGATCGAATTCAATCAGGATTAACACAGTGTGTTTATACAACTTCCGATACATAGATGGCAGATATATTCACAAACGTATTATTGAAGGACCATTTTAACATACATATATTCAATTTGGTTCAAATTTTGTGTAGAAAACTTGAGGGGGAGTGTCAATTACAAATAAAATCTAACCAAATTACCAATCAAATTTAATTACATTGTTATTCACAAAAGCTTTAGGCATCTTCCATCATGAGTTCAACTGAAATATGTGCCTGCTATATGTAGGTGGTACTGAAAAGCTAAGCTTGATCCATTGTGAGGTGTCTGTTTTATGCTTGGATTCCTTGTAATTTTCCACCTTTGGTGACAAATATAAATGAATGAAAGAAGAATGGATGATATATTTCCCTATGGATGATTCTTTCGTGTTGTCTTCTCTACTCCCACTCCCCTATGATTTGCTCTGTTCTTCACCAATCAGTCTTTGCCTTCAAATTCCTACTTAAACCGTATGAGATAACTTCATACTCCAAGTGGGATCAAACCACTATGAGATCTTCTCTCCTCATGTCTCGCCTTGTGTGTTGATGGAGAACTCAAGAGTATTTTCTCGTACTCATATTCATAGAGTCACTTCATTATGAATCTGGTGCCAAATGATTATTACTTGAACATTTTGCGACTCTTTAAGAATAATATCGATGATATTTTATTTTAATTAAGCTCTCACTGAAAAACTCTATTATTCCTTGTAGATTTTGTGGTATACTTTACATTGGTGGCGTCCAATATTTGTACTAGTAACATTCTTAGTTTTTGGCACTGCCTGAATTTTGATGATAAATCAAGTTTATCTCCAAATTAATTTTATAGCAAGCAACCCTTGAAAGAGTTGCTAGAATTTATTTATGCCTAATATAACTTCTTTACTTTTTGATTGCAGCATAAAAGATGACAGTATATCAATTTTGATAATAATATTTTTGACTGATAAAGTAACGATAAAAAATTGACAGAGGTGAACACTTATATTTCATTTTACGATTTATTTGTTTCACAAATCTTAAAGTTCATAATAACAACCGAACACATTGTGATCATCTATATTGAAATCATTTCCCAAATTAATAGTGATAAAGGTGTTTAAAAATATTATCAAACATTTAAATTTGAACTTATTTAATATATTGATCTACCCTTTAGAAATGAGTGATAACTTTCAGTTATTTTTAATGTTACGATGTTGAAGAAGTTTTACCCGCGGGAAGAATTTAATGGAGGAACATATATATATAGGTATCGCTTTTTTACTAAAATATTAGTTTATGAATGAATCAATATTAATTAAATTAATAAGTATTTTATCACAAGGAGAAGTGGGTAGAAGTCATGAATTTCAGAGGGCGGATAAGCTCATTATTTCGATAACAAGAACATGTCAAGCGAGAGCCAACAACAACCACACTATTTTGTCAACTCAGCCGGAGGCCCGGAGCAGCAGCAATAATAGGTATTGTTGACCTCTGTCTTACAAAAGTAATTCTGCCCGAGCCCTAGGCATGGTTCCGCACAGTCCGAGTTCTGCATGCATGGTCCCCCGAAGACGCAAATTTGATCCTCTTGTGCTGTAAATTAAAATTAAACAACCGATATTTTAATATTACTCTATGTCCTCGTGCTTTTGCGCATGCACAAAGATGATTATACGTAGACAAAAGGATATACAATTAATGACAAATTAATCAAGAAGAACCAACCATGGGTCCCCGGCGCCGAGAACACAAGAGAGAGCAGGAGAACGACCGCAGCAACGAAGATGAGCTTGCTCGATGCCATGCCTAATTAGGTCACGTATGTCACGACCCGGAATTTAAATAACATAACCACAAATACGCAGCGGAAATACACAATGTCGTGACAGTGGGATGAAACCCAACACTTGGATTCCACAACCCAAATTTAAACAATTAATTTCCTAAGATCCATCAAAACAAGAGAATAGAACCATACTACTAAGTCTATCCACACTCTTGTTCAAAAACAACAAGATCATCTACCTAAGTAGAGAATACCAAGAATCTCCATGTGCAAATGACTCTGATTCCTTTGGTTCCACCTGATCCTCATCTTCAAGCTCTTAAATATTCAAAACCTGCTGAAAAATTTAACCCACAACGGGGTGAGTCCGGGGACTCCGTAGGATTTACACCCTTCACCCATCAATCGGGTAAATAACATATAATCAAGCAATGGTATGTAACATATCTAAATTGAGATGTAATACAAAAGTATAGAATGTCTTCTATATTAATCTCACAATCCATATCTGAACATAATTATCTTCAAAGAAAAGATTATGCCAAAGCCAATTAATTCTAGACCAATGCACACAAGACCATACAAGCTAGACAAATATCATCTAAATGACCTCAAGACTTAACTTAACATGACCAAATTAAAACAGAAAAATCTGATTTTTCTAACATGACATGGTTTAACATCCATACATGACACACAAGTAACATATTTCATATCCTTTCCAGAACACATAGCCAAAGAGCAAGAAATTGGTCGTCTTGCTTCACATGTACAAAATGCATTCACCAGCTCTAATATATATATATAGAAGTAACATATACTAAGCTAGCCCAAAGTGCACCTAGGCAGTGGTGACACTAAGGGAAAAACCGCGGTAATCCGGGATCTGTGGGAGGGCCGGATTCATCTAAGTTACCCGCTGCCCACGGGCGATTGTCTAACATAGGCTGGTGAAGCCTTCATAGCACGTCATATCAAGAGTTCATAACATAATTTCATATCATGACATACCTGACCATACCATGCATACATGACATAAACATCTAATTTCATAGCCTTTCATGCAAGACATAGCATTCATAACGAACTTGACAAGACGTATGATAACCCGACTTAATTGAACTTGTTCTCAATGACAACTTGTACTAATCATGACTAAATTGACATAACTAACTATTCATAGCATAGCCCATGATCTGAAACCAAATTAAACATATTTTACCATAAACAAGACAAGACTTGTACTAACCGACTTGGTTGACATATTCTGAATCAAACATATACCAAACCTGACCATATTAACATAATCATATCATGCATGACCTAATACATAATCTGAAACCAAACTAACCAAAATTTACTTGATTTACATACATGAAATGACAAACCGAACTAGATATACTTAATTGAATATACAAGACAATTAACCTAAATCAAGCTTGGCATAAACGAAACAAATTAAGTTCTGAGGTAAATCAACCACAATCTGACCTAAACAGGTTCTAAAAGTTATGATTTGATGACCCATGATTTTTCCAAATCTACGTATAATTAACTTTTAATTCTTGTTCCAAACTAGCATATAATCACATACATAATTTTTATAAGATCAAATCTGATGGCAAGACTTATACCCAAGCATAATCATGCTAAACATGTTCCATAATATACAAAATACTAATTTCAAGTTTCTGATATCAAAGATTTTGAGAATCTCATTAAGCATAAGTTCAAAGTCGAAATCTAGTCAACTTAAGGCTCATAAACTAAATCATGCATATTTTTTATCCAAATGAGGTTAAATACATAGACAAGCTTGAGAAACCTACCTGTAAGCTTCTGTAAATTTTCTGGATTTTTCGCTGATTTCTATGGCCTTAACTCTAATTTCCGGATTTAATAATTCCGAAAATCAGAAAATGTTGAACCGGCGCCGAACCGGGCGGTTCGACCGGCTGGACCGGGCGGCTGGACCGGGGTGCTGGGCCGGCTCGACCGGCGGCTCGCGACATTCGCGGCGGCGGCAACGGCACTCGCCGGCGACGGCGATCGGAGCTACAGGGGCACGGCGGTGGCGGCGACTGGACAGCGGCCGAACGGCGAAGGCGAGGGTGAAGAGGAAGGAGGGGGTACCGACAGGGAGGCACGGCGGTGGTTGGTCGCGCGGACGCACGGGAAGACAGGGCATGATGCTGGTGCACGAGACCGGCTGACCGGTGGTGGGTCGCGCGGACAAGGCGGCAGCAGGGAGGCGGGTGGGTGGGGGCGGTCAAGCGAGCTGGGAGAGGGGGGGTAGCCGTGGCTGGGTGACTAAGTGCGCCAGGGGGGGGGCCGAGACAGCTGCAGCCGGCAGCTGGGCACGAGGCCACACACGCAGGGGGGAAGGCGCCGTGGAGGGGGGATTCGTGCGGGAGAAACCAAGAGAGAGAGAGAGGCGGAGGCAGCCGCGAGGCTGAGGGGGGGGAAGCCGGACGGCCGCGGGGCTGAGGGGAGGTGCCACGGTTCGCGCGCAGGGGGGGAGGCAGCTCGATCGACGGCACGCTGGGTAGCAGGGGGCTGGGCGCTATGCGGCAGGAGGGGGCTGGGCGGCCAAGGGGGCTGGGTATTGCGCGGCTGGGAGCTGGCCATTGGCCGCTGCGCGCAAAGGGGAAGGCTCCGCGGAGGCGTCACGGCTCTGGTCAGCGCAAGGGAGCGCCGCGGTTGCGCGCAGGGGGGGCAGCTCGGTCCATGGCCGCGGTTGTGCGCAAGGAAGGGGGGGCGGCTTTGCGCAGGCAGAACCCGAGGAGGGGGGGGAGAGCTGCTGTGCGGCTCGGCGCACAGGGGATGCGGGGGTTGGCCAGTGGAGGCAGAACCGAGGGGGGGTCGATTTCCTAGCCAGGAGGGAGACAGGAGAGAGAGTCCCGATGGGAGTGGGAGACTGCGCAGGGGGACGGAGAGAGAGAGAGAGAGCGAGAAAGAGGGAGATCTAGGCGGAGAAGAAATCGGAAGAAGAGGGGGAGCAGGACTGTGTAACCGGCGGCGAGGGAGATGGGCGTAACCGGCGGGGGCGGGGATGAGGGTGAGCGCGACGGCAAGGAGGGGGAGGGGACGTTACACAAGAAAAAAAAAATTTAACTCCTCTTTTTTTTTCAAATCGTTACAACGTACGTACAACACACCGGAAGAAGTAAAAAATGCGAAGCGAGACTGGCCTTGAGCACCAACATCCTTCTACCTTAATTATATAGGGGTGCCAAGTGTTTGTAGTCTCTAAACTTGTGTTGAAAAATTAAAGGGAAAATTAATTACAGACCCAATTATAAATATGAGTTTAATAAAAAACCCATTGACCCAATATTCTTTGTGATAAACCCAGTCAACAAAAAATTTATAATGTAAAGCCCTGTCCGTCGAGTCCGCCGTTAAGTGACCGTCTTCTCCATTTTTTTTTCCCCTTCTACCCCTCACCCGACGGAGGAGACCCCGTCGCCCCCCCCGCTGCGGAGAGCCCCGTCGCCCCCCCCCCCCCCCGCCGGAGACCGCGTCGCCCCCCCCCCTCCGGAGAGCCCCGTCGCCCCCCCCCCCCGCTGCGGAGAGACCCCCCCCCCGCCGGAGAGGACCGCCCCCCCCCCCCCGCCGGAGAGCCCCGTCGCCCCCCCCCCGGAGACCCCGTCGCCCCCCCCCTCCCGCTGCGGAGAGACCCCCCCCCCCGCAGAGCCGGAGTCCCCTTCCAAGGGTATAAGCGACTTTTTCATCCTCTATCTAACACTTGTCATCCAAGTTGGGGCGGAAGTTATAAAAATTTCATACATTGGGTTTTTTATTAGAACATTTCAGTCTCTGGGCTTATCACTAAACTGATATTTGTAAACTGGGTCTCCAGTTAAATTCGCCAAAATTTTAAATCCAAAGCGGGGCAGCGCTGGAAATGGGATAAAGCAGGGCTGCCTTCCATTCCAGCTGATGCATTATTCCTTTTCAGCATTGCATGTCCGCCGGCCGGAGAACGCGCGGCATACGTTTCTAAACTTGGGTTGAAAAATTAAATCCAAAGCAGGGCAGCGCTGGAAAGGGGATAATGCAGGGCAGCCTTGCCTAGTTTCCAGCTCTTGCTTTCCTTTTCCGCATTGCATGTCCGCTGTAACGGGGATGAAAAAAAATTTAATGATAAGAATAATTTTGCATGAACGGTCCTCCCCCCCCCCTTCCCTTGCCGCTGCCGTCGCTTCCCCGCCGCCGTGTCCACCGGTTCCGCCGGAAGCCGCACCGCCGCCATGCCCCCACCCCCCATCGCTGCCACAGCCAGCTTCCTCCCACCCTTCCTAACCGTCGCCGCCGCCGCCCGGCAGCCACCGTCAATCGCTGCCGCGCGCCTTCTCCCCTGTTCAGCCGGAACCGCCGCCGTGGGGAGTCCTTCCTCGCCGCTGCCGCCGGCCTTCGTCCCCCACGCCGTTACCATCGTCCATACCGGTGACGTCCTCGCCAATTGCCGCCGCCCACCGTCGCTGCTGCCCCTCGCCATAGGCCGCCCCGCTTCCGCTAGCGCCGCGCGCGCGCATGCGCGGACGGGACGCTCCAGTCGCCCCACCTGCCACCCGGCTTGACCACCCGGCCCGGCGCAGTGAGCCGCCCGGTCCAGCCACCAGTCATAGCACCGGTTCAACAATTTTGAAATTACTTCATTTATTTATTGCAGAAATCAAATAAAGGCCATAAAAATAGCAGAAAATTTATAAAAATACATAAATTTTACAGAAACTCTCAAGTAAGTTTTGCAAGCTTTTCTATTTATTTTATTCTTTTTGAATGAGAAAATATGCATGATTTAGCATATAGACCTTAAGCTGAGTAAATTTTGACTTTGAACCTATGATTAATGAGATTCTCAAAATATTTGAAATCAAAAATTTGAAATGGTTATTTTGTATACATTGTAACACGTTTAGCATGATTCCGTTCAAATAGAAATATTTTCCATGAGATATGACCTTATATCGATTATATATGTGACTATAACCTAGTATAGACCTATAATTGAAAGTTAATTATGTTTAGACTTGGAAACATTTTATACCATCAAATTGAACTTTTGGGAACCCTGTTAGGTCAAAATTTTGAAGAAAAATCAGGACCTATGATGCTTGATTTAGGTGAATTTTAATTTAAGATAATTCTCTTGTATATGTCTAAGTATGTCTAGTTTCACCTCGTTATTGTTACATGCAAGTTGTTTATATAGTCCATACTCAAAAAAAAAATCCAAATTATGTGATATGTCTTTCATCATATGGTTATGTTCATATAGTTAAGTTTGATACAGGTTTTGTTTAAAACATCTTAACCAAATCGGTTGATATAAGTTTTGTCTAGTTTATGGTAAATGGTTTGTTTTGCATGAAAAATATTAGAACGAGAGGTTGATGTGTTGTATGTATGATATGATCAAGTATGTCATGATCTGAAATTTTGTTTCGAACTCTTGATATGACGTGCTATGAAGACTTCACCGGCCTATGTCAATCAATTGCCCATGGGTAGCGGGTAACTTAAATGAATTCGGCCCTCCCACAGATCCCAAATTACCACGATTTTTCCTAAATATCAACACTACCTAGGTGCACTATGAGCTACCCTCGTATATGTTACTGCTGTGTGTGTGTGTGTATATATATATATATTGAAGCTGGTGAAAGCATTTTGCACATGTGAAGCAAGGTGATCAATTGCTTGCTATTTGGCTATGTGTTTGAAAAGAATATGAAATTGTGTTACTTCTATGTCATGTAGAGATGTTAATTCATGCTATGTAGAAAAATCAGATCTATCACGTTTTGGTTTGGTCATGTTAAGTCTTGAGGTCATTTGTATGATATTTGGCTAGTTAGTATGATCTTGTGTGCATCGATCTAGAAGTGTATAGCATCGACATTATCTTTTTCTTAATGATAATCATTGTTTGGTTAAGGGTTGTGAGTTTGATATAGAAGATATTCTATACCTTTGTACTACATCTACATCTCAAATTAGATAGGTTATCTATCACTGCTTAATTATATGTTGGTTATCCGATTGGCAAGAAAGGGTGTAAATCCTATTAAGTCATTGAAGACTCACCCCTTTGTTGCTATAAATTCTCCAGTAGGTTTTGAAGATCCAGAAGCTTGAGATTGAGGTTCATGTGGAACAAGGGGAATCAAAGCCACTTCTATTTAGGGAGGAGTGATACTCTCTACTTAGGTAGTTTGTGTTGGTTTGTTTTTGAACAAGAATGATGTTAGTTTGTGCTCCATCCCACTATCATGACGTTGCATATTTCCACTGCATGGTTATGTTATTTAAATTCTAGGTCGTGAAAGGAGCTGGTATTAGAACATTAACCCGGCCAGAAGGTCTATTGTGATTTGCTCGAGTGTTTGACGGATTGGATGAGTTAAATTTGATACTTGGAATATCTATTTAAATCAATTAAATTTGATTTTAGGCTTTGTTGATTAGATTATAGGATGTCTAGATTAGATAATTGATTGTATCCGTTTATAAGGATCATTTTTCAAATTTTAGTAAATCTTGGAGCTTGGGTTTATGATAATGGGATGAGATTGTCAATTTGGATTAGTTTGATTTTAATATTAGATGATGATTAAATCATTAGCGATTTATATTGGATAATCAATGTGTCATAATCAATTTTTAGATTTGATCAATCTTGAAGTTCAGATTGATGAAAAAAATCAAATTTATCAATCTTAAGGCAAGATTTGATTATCATCAGAGTAATAAATTTTAGTGTTGAATAGTTGATGGACATCATATGATTTAGTATTTTTATGAGAGGAAGTTCAGATTTAATGTAGCTAATGAATTGGATTGATCAAATGAATATGATTAAAGTCATGATGATATGATTTTATTTAGGTAAATATAGAGAGTTAGATAAATTAGTAAATTTTCAGATTGAGAAATAAAGTGAATTTTATAATAATTTCATATGATGATTTATATGTGAATTATTGAATTATTGGTGTAAGTTAATCGGTATGTTGAAATTAGTTTGTACTTTAATATATTAAAACTCATTTTTTTTCTTCCTTAATTTAAGGATTTTATATACCAGTCCTCTTAATTATTCATATTTATATTACCGCCACATACAATTTAAATTTTATCAAAAATATATTAAAATAATGTAGATTTGAAAAATAAATACAAGATGTTAAACACATAAAATGTATTATAGAAGTATTTTAAATATTTTTCTAGAAAAGTATCATTAATTTTTCAAATAAGAGGGAGAGAGAGAGAGAGAGATAATACAAAAGAAAAAAAAATTCATCCTAAAATTTTAAAATTATTTAACTAATATTATCTTAAAGATATTCTCAAAGTGAAGATATCTTTCCGTAAGAAGAGATTTTAATGGTGTATTAAGATTTTCTATTTGTATTAGAACATTTTTAAAATAAGTAATTATAAACACTTATATATAAATTATAATATATAGTCTATTTAAAATAAGTAATTATAGACACATTTGGCTTTGCTGGTCACCCGTGGCCTGTGGGAAAATGGGGGAATGTAGATCGGGGATGCTGAAATCCCGATTTTAAGCCAGTCAATGGAACAAAAGTTTTTGTTGACTCGATTTTACTTGCAACCCAATAGTATTCTGATTACAGGATCAAGGAAACTTGTCAAGGGTGACTTTTTCACAAGGATCCAAAGGGACCGTTGATATTGGAAGAACGTATTCACCCAAGTGAACAGTGATATGTATGACTTTTTAATTTTCTTATCTACTTTGGTATGTAAAAATCCAAGGTTAACAATGCATCTGCCAATTTCAAAAATGAAATATTTGAAGAGTTAAATATCAGAATTTTTAGATACATGTGATTTATCCGCATAATGATTTAATTTCTGGTTGATGTTGCTGCCGGCTCTTTATGTTTAGCATGATTTTGATTTTCAGCAGGTTAGATAAGAACTCTAATTTAAGAAAAGCATCCATCTACCCCATCCGAAAACCTAAACATGATATTATATATCATCTTTAACACAGATCGGTTAATAAAGAACATAATCAATCAAATGGAGGTGTTTTACTTAATTTTCTTATTAAATCCAAGGTAACACCACATCTAACGATTTCAAAGACAACATTTTCGAAATCACTAAATATCGAGAGTTTATAAATAAATGGGCTTTGTCCCCGAAATTATCTAATTTCTCACGGATGTTCCAGCTAGTTCTTTAAGTTAATCAGAACTTTGATTTTCAATGGTGAGAAGATGAACTATGATTTTAAAAAGCATCCATCTACCGCATCCCAAACCCTAAACCGGTGAAATAAGAAAGCCATAGCATCAACCATGATCGGACAGTCACTATTAAGATTGAAATAGATCCCTATGCAGTTGTAAATATTACCAAAATTTTGTTGATTATGAAAAAATCTCCTAAATGTCTATAAGGATCTCAGTTTTCTGTCAGTTAAAATTTATAGTCTGACCAACTGTGTACCGTGTAATAAATCATTTCAGTTTTTTAAATTTTTGGATTTAAGATATTTTAATATATTCAAATTCAGACAATCAATATTTTAAAATTTATAAGAACTTTAAATTTTATACTTAACATACATAACACAAGTATCACCACTTATTAAGATAATTAGTGTCACAAAAACCTGAAAACAACAAGAGCACAAACATACAAGAGCCAAATAACAACTCTAGAGCTGGTCCCTTTTGTAAATATGATCAGTTCCTTAATTGATCTGCAAAAGAGAAACAAGAAGGAAAGATGTTCAAGTAAAAAGCGCATAAACTAATCAGGATGAGCAGAAAAATGAACGGAACTACTGCAAATAGTACGAAAATACCCCAAGCTTTTTCTTCAGGGCCCCAAGAACAATCTGAGAGTCGAGCTTAGTTTGTTTATACGCCTCCACCTTGTTCAGCTCCTGTGAGAAGTGTTGAGTTGTAGAAGATATTAGAGCACCGACCTAATGATTCACTAGACTAGAGAGGCTCACACCAACAGCAAAGAGAGGAAGTGGTGACAGTCTCCAAGGCTCGCACGGATTGAGTTTTCAGCGGCTATATTCGTTGTTTTTGAAGAGCTCTACCCTTTGGTGTGAGCACTCCACTCTTTAACTATTCCCAAACATTGGCTATCCGGATTGGATGATTAGAACTTTATTATTTAATCTTAAAGGATTCCACAGCTAACTAACTTGCCAAAAAATCAGTTTGATACTTTTTCCAATGACGCGAAGTTTAATATAAATCATACTAGGAGAATTAAATTTTAAGAAGTAAAATAATATAGAAAACGATAAAACATACAAGCATATGACCCCATGGCATTTTTATTTCATCAATGAACTCTATTTCTTAACAAAATATTACACTCTAATAAGGTATATAATCCATAGAGAAATAGCATCACCATAGTTATTTTTTAGAAACAATGAGACATACAAAAACATATAGGAAATACTTAAAGAGCAGTGAAGGCAAGATTGAACAAATATTTCAGGTACCAAATTTTACTTCATAGATAGTTGATCTATAATAGAAATTATTTTTACTATTAGAAAATTAATAAAAATCTTTAAAATAAAAAAATATTTTTTCAAAAGAGTTTATGGTGAATGATAAAATAAAAAATGGTATATATTAGGTATATACAAGTGATAAAAAACATATGATAAAGCAACTTTTAGTATATGTATACTGAAAGAGAGAGAAAAAGAGTTCCCAATTTCAGTTTGGTCACATCAAGAAATTGTAATAAACTTTTATCTTTTTGTATTAATTATGAATGAATTAACAAAAACATGCAAGATGATAATATATCATTGTGTATATAAATATGAAACATGATGAGTGAATATGAAGTCAAACCTATGGAGAAACACTTGGAGAATACTCGACCTAAGTTTCACACCACATCATGATCTCCATTGCATTATTTAGCCCATGGATTGCAGAATCGGCCGATCCGGATCGGGATCAGCCGATTCTTGGATCGGATCGGTACCCACCGATCCGATTCCAGCCCGAATTGGCGATCCAGCCGGGAGTCCCGGCTGGATCGGCCGGAATCGGTCAGATCGGTCGATCCCAGACCGATCCACCTGGATCGATCCCGAAATCGGTCGATCCGGACCGATTCTCCAAAAAATCAGAAGACCCGAAATCGAACTGATTCCGGGATCGATCCGAACCTGTTTTAAGGCCCGATCACCCCCAAATTGGGGTCGATACGGACCGATTCTCCCCCCAGCGGCCCTCCTTCTGCTTCCTCTCCTTCCCCCCAAGCCTCCTTGGAGATCTAGGACATACTTCACCGGCAATCTAGCTGTTGGAGGGCCGATCCAGCCTTCCCAAGGGCCGTAAGGGGGGGGACCTTCGATCCCCTCTTCCCCCCCATAGGCCGGCAGCTGCAGGTTTGGGATCCCCCATTGGGGGATTATTTCACCCGCAATGGGGGTGGAATTGCACCCCCGAAGGGGTGCTAATCACCCCTTCGGGGGGGGTTGGTATGAAATCCCCCCATTGGGAGGGATTATTTCACCCCCCAATGGGGGTGGAATTGCACCCCCGAAGGTGCTAATCACCCCTTCGGGGGTGTTGAACAGTCACCCCCGAAGGGGTGACTATTTTGACAGTCCCCCCCTAGGTAGGGGGTTGGTATGAAATCCTCCCATTGGGGGGGATTATTTCACCCCCCAATGGGGGTGGAATTGCACTCCCGAAGGGGTGATTACAGTCACCCCCGAAGGGGTGACTGTTTTGACAGTCCCCCCCTAGGGGGGGTTGGTATGAAATTCCCCCATTGGGGGGTGAAATAATCCCCCCAATGGGGGTGAAATTGCACCCCCGAAGGTGCTAATCACCCCTTCGGGGGTGTTGAACAGTCACCCCCGAAGGGGTGACTGTTTTGACAGTCCCCCCTAGGTGGGAGGGTTGGTATGAAATCACCCCCGAAGGTGCTAATTGCACCCCCGAAGGTGCTAATCACCCCTTCGGGGCACCCCTTCGGGGGGTGTTGAACACTCACCCCCGGAGAGTTGACTGTTTTGACAGTCCCCCCCTAAGGAGGGTTGGTATGAAATCCCCCCATTGGGGGGGATTATTTCACCCCCGCCCCCAATGGGGGTGGAATTGCACACCCCCGAAGGGGTGCTAATCACCCCTTCGGGGGTGTTGAACAGTCACCCCCGAAGGGGTGACTGTTTTGACAGTCCCCCCCCCCTAGGTGGGGGGGGGGGGGGGAGGGAGGGAGGATTATTTCACCCCCCAATGGGGGTGGAATTGCACCCCCGAAGGGGTGACTTTCTGGATAGTCCCCCCCGGCCCCTTAAGGTGGGGAGCAGGGGTTGAATTGCACCCCCCTGCCCAAGGCTGGGTGGATTTCCTTGGTCTAATATTGTGTATTATTTAATTCTCATTTGTGTTGTAGATAACATGTCGGACGAGGAGCATGGCACCGGCCCCGCGGAATTTCGTGACATTGGATGGCAACATGGCCATCTTCTTGATTCAGAGAAGAAGAGAGTTAGATGCAAGTGATGCCAAAAAGATATGAATGGAGGTGTGTATCGGCTAAAGCAACATATAGCCGGGACGGGTGGCAATGTAAAGAAGTGTGATAAAGTACCGGCTGAGCTGAGGGAGGAGATGAGGGGTTATTTAACTGGAAGGGCATCACAGAGGGAGGTGAGAATTGGTCAGAGACAAGACCTACATGACAAGTTGCTAGGTCGGAGAGACGCCGATCTTATGGCCGGAAAGAGCAAGAAAGGGAAAGGGCCAGCACATGAAAGGGTCCAAGTTGATTCTTCATCTTCATCAGATGAGGAAGAGGCTCAGGTCAGGAGAGCCGTACATGAGAGTAGGGCTCAGGCCCGTGAGGATGAGGAATGAAGACGAGGAGCAGGAGGTTCGGCTGCCAGACGATCTGATGTGGGGGCGGGCACACGCCCTGTTCGAGAGCCTGAAATCCGGAGGACACATTCTGTTCGACCGATGCCGACGGGAGACACTGCCATATAAAGGGAGAGTAGCAAAGGTCAGAGGGGTATAAAACAAGCATTTAAAGGGGTGAAGGCCTCGACTGGGGCAGCAAAGAAAGCCCTAAAGCATATGGTTAAGTTCTTTCTACATGCAGGTAAAGATTTGTTGAAGTTATGGTTAGCATTTGCTTGTTGATATGAATTTCTTGTTAGGTTAGTTAGTATTAACAACCCTCTCTTCTCCCTTATCTTGTTTTTGAATTTGTAGGTGTCCCGGCACATGCAGCCACGAGTCCATATTTCCAGACTATGGTTGATGCAATTGGTGAGGCTGGGCCGAGGTTGAAAGCCCCCACATCAAAGTATATATATATGAAACAGGCTTGGATGAGGAGGTCGATGAGTTGACCTCATGGATAGATGGATTCAAAACCATCTAGAAGGAGAGGGGGTGCACTGTAATGTGCGATGGGTGGACTGGAATCACAAGGAGGTCACTTATAAACTTCCTTGTGTATTGTTCTGAGGGTACCGTATTCCTGAAGTCGGTTGATGCATCAGGTCAGGTGAAAAATGCAGATTACCTATTTGGCTTGATGAACACTGTGGTGGATGAGATAGGGCAAGCCAACATTGTGCAGTTTGTCACAGACAATGAGGCCTCATATAAGGCTGCAGGAAAGAAGCTCATGGAGGCTCGACCTCACTTGTTTTGGGCATGGAATGCCAGGTCGGCGACCCGGTCGCCCGGGTCGCCCGACCCGGCCGGATTCCGGGCCGACCGGCCCGAGTCGACCTGCGGGCCGACTCGCCGGCCGGCAAAGGGTCGCGCGACCGGCGACCCGGCCGATCGGGTCGCGCGGCTCTTTGGCCGCCCCCCCCTAACGACTTAGTGGGGGGGTTGGTGGGGGATCCCCCCGGGGTTTAAGAGAGTTAGTGGGGGAAAGTCCCCCCACTCACCCTACTGATTACCCATTGCCCCCCCCCCGCCCAGGGGCTATAAATACCCCCGAGGGGAGGGTTCAACTCCTCCAATTCCTCGCCTCACCTCCTCTCCGGACACAGTTGATCACTCTTTCGGTCTTCCTCTCCCTGCGATCATTTTTTGGTCTCCCCCCTCTCGGCGATCACTCTTTCGGTCATCAGGTCAACGGCTCGTCCCTCCACTCGATTCTCGCCCCTCGCTCGGATAGTTTTCGCTCCACACAGTGTCGTTCACACCTTAAGCGTTATTTTTGACCTTTGTCAAAGCGGTGTCTTTGCCATTCTCGATTATATTTCGTGTTATTTATTTTGTGGATTATTTTTCTAACATGTCTTCCCCCAATGTGAGACTTCCGCTCCACCGGAATGACTCGGCTTGGCTCCATTACACGGTCGTGTCGATGGAGCGAAAAGTAAAATACAAGTATTGCG
Source organism: Cryptocoryne crispatula var. balansae (assembly GCA_036172225.1). NCBI lineage: Eukaryota > Viridiplantae > Streptophyta > Magnoliopsida > Alismatales > Araceae > Cryptocoryne > Cryptocoryne crispatula. The sequence goes on along the minus strand of CM069925.1, from coordinate 17,366,985 downwards.
ACAAAGTTCTATACGGTGGAACTTGCGGTTAAAGCATCATCTTGCTGTGTCGAGGAGATGTTGCACGTGCGCACGGACTGCTGAGGTAAGACGATTTAGAGACGACATCTTCAATCCTTAGAAAGATCCCGAAGGAGCTTCGAAGAGGCATCGGGACAACGTGCGTGAAGAAATTGCGGAACCCGCAGACGTTCGCTACACGTATACGGCCTTGGACAGAGAGACCGAGAAAGAAGTGAATGCAGATATTGACGAAGGTATGTAATAATTAATATTTGATATTTTCCCGAAAATATACGTATTTAACATAGCAAAACGGATGACTTAGCGAAACCGTGGAGGCAAGCAGAAGGTCATTCGCCGACGAAGACATGTATTGACGTGCGGGCGGTTTATGGGTCGAGGTTCGCGTGGGAGTGGATGTGGAAGTGAAAGCGGGGAGAGGATCGAATCCGACCCTGAACAACATGTCCGATCTCACCGGGATGTGACCGGCGGTTAGTCTATAGATCCGGTCATCGCACGACCGCGTCGAAAACCAAACCACCATCAACACAACATTAAAGAACTTGAAATTGTGCAACGAGAAGATCGGGCGGGCAACTTCAAGATGGTTTTTCATAGTAGTATACACGGTAATGGCTAGCAAAGGGGCCTTACTATGAGTCCATGATTGATAAGCAGGCGTTGGTTACAGGGGGTGCGGGACCAACTCAAAGGAAGATATCAACACATATCTTCCATTGGAGGTAGGCGACATTAGAATATGTCAGACGTTCGAGCGTGTCACGGGACGAACGTGGTACATGCCTGATGACCGATGGTTGGACAGGTTAGTCCTTTTGAGCAGAAAATTGTGATACAAATCTTTATGAATTTTAAGTTTAGATATAACATTTTGTCCTCTTAATAGGTATTACCCGAAAGACAATGATCAACTTTCTCGTTCTTGTCAGAATGGGACCGTCTTTTGGAAGTCGGTGGATGCGTATCAGACGGTAAAAATGCAACATACATTTTGATTTAATTAATGGTATTGTCGAGGAGATTGGTGAGGATCGAGTTGTCCAGTGGTGACGGACAACGCGACTACCTACAAGGCCCGACGAATGTTGATGACGAGGAGCAGAAGTTATATTGGGCACCGTATGCCAGCGTTCCATAGATTTAATCTTTGAGGATATTTGCAAAGATCCTCAAATTGATCGGGTTGTTAAGCCGGACGATATATTGCGTCCTTCATATAACCGTAATTTCATTACGAACTTCAATGAAGAGAGCACCTGTGTCGAAACTCTTACGACCCGGCGCTACACGGTTGCATCACCTTTACATATCTTTGGAGAGCCTATTTGAACATAGGCGTTGCCTAACCAAATGATACTTTCTCGGTGGGCCCTAGCTGGATTGCTAGAACGATCCATCGGACAAACGAAAAGGAAGGAAGGTGGAACAAACATTAGAGAGTGGAGACTTTTGGCGGCTCGTAAAGAAGACAATGGATATTGTTGGTCCGTTAGTCGAAGTCCTTCGCGTAGTAGATGGAGATAAGAAGGCGGACGTGGGATATCTTTACGATGCCTTGAGCGGGCGAAAAGAAGATATTTCGAAAAAAGGGTGTCGAGATTTTAGCATGTGGTGGGATATCATTGACGTCGGTGGGAGAGAACATTGTACCATCCTATACGTACGAATTGGTATGTTTTTTACGACTTAATCGAAATAAAATTTCTTAATCGAAAATTGTTACCTTTTTGGTCGATGCGATATGAGCTTTTCGTAGTCGGTACCGAGTCATTTTTTCAACCAGATATTGCTACGAGTCCGATCTTCAAGCCTATCAAGCTGTTGGACGACGTAAGGAAGTCATTCGGAGAATGCTTGGGGACGATGACCGTTCGGTGTGCAATGCAAATAAGATGCGTGATTATAGGATGAGGTTATTTCATTTCGGACGGCAAGGGTGCAACGGCGATTATGCTTCTTAGTCCGAGGTATGTATAGTTAAATAAAGTCAACTATATAATTAAATTGTTAACCTATTAACGTCATTACGTACTAAGACATAATGATAATGTGCGGTAGTAGTGGATGGATCATGGAAGAACGCGGGATATGAAGACTTGGCAGTGTTGCAATCAATCTTAGAGAGTCAACTACGTGCCTTAAATATATGAAAGAAATTGGTCGACGTTTAGCCTTATTCATGCATGACGAAGCAAAGGAATAGGCTAACATCACGAAAGACTTGAGCGACTAGATCTCATGTCCATTTATAACATGAGGTTGGTAAGAAATTTGGAGAAGATAAGAGAGAACCGGAGGGAGGAGCGAAAGGTGGGTACAACGAGCAAGTGGAAGACGAATTGAGGTGCCAGCTGTCTGAAGCTTCGGAGATTGACTTAGATGACATATTTCAACGGAAGGCTTCCTCACAGAAGCACAGGTCGACGAACGTGAGAGGTTGGGTGAACCGAGTTCGGCCCAGATGATCGGGAATGGGCTCGAGGAACTTGACAATGTTCCTCTTTCAGAAAATTTCGGATCCCTCCTTACGTAGCGAAAAGGCAAAAAAGCTGGACAATCTTCTCGTCGAAGTAGGCAATCGAGGGCAAAGGTAAATAGGTTGCAGCCGGCCCTCTGGGTATTGCGTCTGGACGCGATTGACGAGACAGAGGGAAGATACACCGGAACTGGCTGTCAGAGTGCGATATCAGGACGTCGGATGATTCAACGAAAAGTAGTAGTGACGGAGATGACAACGCGTCGGCGAGAGCGAGAGGAAGCGCGGCGGCAGCAGCTTATGGTCGAGGGAGAACCAATCCACAGACACCTTACGCAGCTGACCCGCGCCTTTACGGAAGAGGAAGCGGTTTGCCAGCATGACAAAGATTATGACCACGGGGCAAGACAACATGGGTATGGTGCGAGTTAGAACACGTCGCGGGGTTCTTGGTGCCCCGTCTTATCAGGGCAGGGGTTATGGGATGATGCGACCTTCATTAGATAGTTTTAGTACGTATTCGTATGATAGTTATGGTGGTTCATTTCGAATTATCGTAGGACAATTGTACGAGGCGAAGAGTATAATCGGTTTGTACATATGTTTAATGCGTCGTACTCTTCCTCGATGTCGTAGGCGAGTACATACATTATGTAGAAGAACAATTTAATGTAATGTTTGAATGAATGTTGAATGAATCATGTTGAATCATATCTCTTATTTTTTTAATTTTGGGTATTTTTCTGATTTTTTCCTAATTTTAGGGTATTTTTCTGATTTTCATGCTTTTTTTGCTTTTTTTCCAAAAAAATAAAAAAAAAACGACCCGGTCGGGCCGGGTCGCGACCGGGTTGGCGACCCGGCCCGACCGGGCCGGGTTGGGGGCCGGCCGACCCCCGAGTTATCCTTCCTTGGTTTTGGGTGCCCTGTGCGGCACATTCTATTGACCTGATGTTAGAAGATATTGGTAGGGATGCTAATGTCAAGTCCTTGGTCAACCAAGGACAACTGATCACCTCATTTATCTATGGTCATCCACGACTTTTACATATCATGAGGCAGCACACCGATGGTCATGATTTGATCAGACCGGGTCCCACCAGATTTGCCACCCATTTTATTGCATTAGAGAGCCTATATAGGTACAAGGCTAGTTTAAAAAGGTTCATCCTCTCCACTGCTTATCGAGTACATGGATACATACAGAGCTCCTTGGATCGGTATGAGATACCGCTAAAGATGGAGCGTGATAGAAGATAACGGTGGTGGGAGAAAGTGCGGTACTACTTGTCCGTCATAGAGCCTTTGGTGCAGTGCTTAGGTTGGTGGATTCAAATGACAAAAATCAGATGGGGTACCTGTATGATGCTAGGGATAAGCTAAGTTGAAAATTAAAGAGAAGCATCCCAAGGGTTACAAAAAGTGGTGGAAGGTGATTGACAACAGATGGGACAAAACCCTACACCACGACATTCATGCTGCAAGTATACTTTAGTAGTGTAATATAATTGTATTACAAGCTACATTTTGTGTATTACCCCCACTGTCTTTATACTAATGGAGTATTAATGTCGTTACAGGGTACTTCTTGAACCCAAGGATACAGTATGGTGGCCAAGTATGTAATGATGGTGAAGTATTATCAGGCACACTATCTGTAATTAAACGACTATGTAAGACCCAAGAAGACAGAACGTGCGCTGAGGTTGAAGTAAGTAATACGTTTCATATCAATTAAACTTAGAACTTTATCTCAAGAAGAGAAGATAACTGATTTATTTTGGGTTTTCAGATGACTTCATACAGGCACAAGATTGGGGTGTACGGGGATCCAGATTTGCAGTACTCACATGATAGGGTCCCCCCTAGTAATATGCTTACCCGAATTAATGACTCTTTGGTTACTTGATTTTTTTTACATAAGGTTACTGATGCATATAAATGTCTTCTTTACAATTACAGCTGAGTGGTGGATTATGGTGACAAACAGGACTGGATGGAATCCACTCGCATCCGTTGCAATTCGGGTGCTAAGTCAGAGCACATCATCATCCCAGTGCGAGAGAAATTGGAGCACCTTCAACCTTATTCACACGAAGAGGAGAAATATGTTAAAGACAGAAAGATTGGAGAAGCTTGTCTACTGCCATTACAATATGAGGCTAAGGATCAAGAATATCAAAGATAGGCACAAGACATCGGAGCAGAGATTTGCACAGTTTGCAGGTGGATTGTACCAAGAAAGAGCACAAGCCCAAGCTACTCAGGGCTTGTCCCAGGCGGATGTGGACTTGGAATATCTATTCCAAGAAGAACATCTACTTGCAGCATGGGTGGAAGACAAGGATGCTGAGGGAGAGCCAGAGTTCGACCCGAACGACAGATCATGGGCCGAAGGAGAGCTTGACAGCGTCGTTGGTGAGGATGAAGACATGCAGGAAGCTGAAGAAAGTCAAGTTCCGTGCACAGCTCCACTTCCTGATCCACCCCGGACTACAGCTTCTCCAGAGAGACATCCAGCTCCCCCCCGGCCGCTACAGCTCCAGCTCGGATTCCAGTTGCGGGTCCATCTACCACCACCACCACCAAGAAGAATGGTGGATTATTCAGGGCTTTAAAGAAAGTATGCTTACCTTCACAACAAAGTAGTCAAGGAGATCCTACATTGAAGAGGAAGAAGATAAGTATCAAACGGCGACATCATCTCCTTGACACCGAGACCACTCAGCCACCTTCATCAGATGAGGATGAAGAAGAATTTGTCCCACCCACACAACAACAGCGTACAGGGGGTGGAGGTGGAGGTGGGGGTGGCGGCAGCATAGGTGGAGGCGGCGCCTCAGGTGCAGGTGAGGGTGGCTCTACTAGTAGTGCACACACGAGTGGAGCAGGTCCAGATGATTTGAGTGATAAAAGACACTCATGTTCGAGTGGCAGGGGCAGCGGACACTGGACGAGGATGAATGTTTTTAACGAGTTTGCATCTTCCTATCCAGAGCCTGCCTCAGACAGTGAGCCTAGCCCTCCACCATCTTTTCTAGCTCCACCTTCGACAGATCAGGGAGTTTATGAGTTTACCGACATGGCCCATTCTTTATTTTCTTATGAATACGGGCCAATTATGACTAACCCTAATCAATGGAGATTTCAAGACAATCAGAATGACCAGGACAGAGATCCAGATCCATCCTACTCCGGACATTACCATAGTTAGTGGTGATGGCATATGTATAATGTATTTGTTTATTTATTTCATACAATGTAATATGAGTGGCAAGAAGAATATGTGTTGTACTATTGTGTGATTGGATATGATTGTTTGTTTGATAAAAATATGTATCTTATTTGATGTATGATGTGTTCTATTGTGTGATTGGATATGATATGTGTTCTATATGATTGATTGTTAATTTGTTATATGAATGAGTGTTCCCTATTTTTTTTTCACATTTTTTCTGAGTTCTATGTATTTTTATTGACTTTTTGGCGATTTTTACATATTTTTTCACAAAGCCAAAAAAAACCGATCCAGACCGATTCTGGATCGGTCTGACTCCAAGAGAACTGGATCGGATCGGACCCCACCGATCCAGGGTCCGATCCCGATCCCGCGATCCTTGATTTAGCCACTGATGGTCAAAGTTCATTTTGAAGTTTCAAGTCTTTTTGCGATTAGTCCTTTGGGGCTTATTTCTAAATACCTTGAGTTCATTTTGGGGTCTTTTTCTTTGCATTCTTGTCCTTAGAAGACATAGTTGTAGATATTGTCTTTAGAAGTTCCTTTTTTAAAAAAGATGTCTCTATATATATATAAAGGCGCACATACTTATGTTGAAATGCAACATAAGAAATTTTTGAGCAAAAACCATCAGGCATTTGTTCACGTAGGGAGTTTTATTTAGAAAAACATAGTTTTGTTTAATTGTCAAAATAGCAGGGTAAAATTTAAATTTAGCAAATAAGCATGGTTTGGGTGAAGTCAAACTTACCAAGTCCAACTTCCACCTAAAAAGATGAAGACAAATTTTTTACTTCAACTTCAACCCAAAAAGATGAAGAATGAGTATTATATGCTTTTAACTTGTCAGATGTGGTTGATGTAGTAGGTTGCATTCTGTGATGAAATTTTACTTCAACAGACTATATTTCGTGACCTGTAGGTAGTAAATGAATTAGAATAGTCTAAAACATCTTTTTATCATAGATACCATGGTTCATCATAAGTGCACCATTGCCTAGGTGTACTATGAGATTTAACTTACTATATGGTACTTCCAATATATATTTATATCTGGTGCTAAATCTGTGACATAGCTACAATATCTAAATGAAACATATATTCTACTTAAACAAATAGTTTAGTTTTGCATTTAGTTTGTATTATGACATGTAAATTAGTGAGTTATTGCATTTAATTCTTCATGTTATCTTAGGTCTATGTAATATGTGCATATAGAATTATGTTAGTGTTGTCATGTCATGGTTAGAATAGTACTCATTTAAAATCATGCTAATCTACTACTTGATTGGAAAGGCATATCATTTAATTCATTGAACCTTGATAATTAACTTTATTTATACTTGATATAATTTGATTTTTTTAGTTTAATATATTTATTATCAATAGGACTCATCTAGTATAATAATGTAGTTCTGGTGTAAGTCTTACTGAGTCAAGTATGATTCACCACATTCCAATCTTTAATATTTTTCAAGAATACGGGTTTAGCGCAACATAAGCTTAGTAGTGTGTTAGAATCCAAGCATCTAGATGCTTGGTTGTTCCCTATTATAAACTGGCATTTAATTTGTTTAGATAGAAATTTATTATGCTATTATAAATTGTAATGATCGGAATTATGATATTGGATGTGATTTTAGTTTTATGTTGTTCCAAACCGACATATTTTATGGTTATTCCCCTGATTACATCGTCGGATTATATTCTACTATGCATGTCAAATCCGATTTGTGACAAAAAATTATGGAATGGATATTTTCTAGATTTTCAAGTGAACCATGAGAATAAATAGCTGAGGCAGAAGCACATGAACCACCTATTGAAGATGTTGATGTGAATTACCTCTTCCAAGAGGAGAAACCTCTTATTCCATGCTTGAAGAAGAAAACGAGCGGCACACCACTAAAGTTCGATCTTGATGATCGTACATGGGTTAAATGAAAACTTGGTGATGTTGAAGTTAAAGATGAACACATAAAAGAGTAAGTCCATGTCACTCCACCTCCAGTCCCAACTTTAGCCCTAGTTCCAACCAAATCCCAAGCCCTAGCCACAGCTCCAACTCCCACAAGGACAAACACCATGGCAAAGAGATTAGGACATTTTCCATAGTTGAAAAAGGTATATCAACTTGACATGGAGATTAGAAGTTCTAAACCCCAAGATGCATATAAGAGAAAGCTATAAATCAAGCGAAGACCTGTCGGTCCAATAGACAGTACAGTTATCTTCCTCAAATGACGATGAGAGAGAGTTTATTCCATCTACCCAATAGCAAAATGTAAGGGGTTCAGGTGAAGGTGGAGGTGATGGAGGAGAAAGAGGATCTTCTAGCAGTGCACGCACTAGTTGGGCAAGACCAATGATTTGGGATAAAGACAACGTTCGAGTGGGAGAAGTTAGTGCTCAAATTGGGAATTTTTTTATCAGTACACAGCATCAAATTATATAGAATTCCCTCAAGACTTCCAGACATATATTCCTACTACATCTCCAATGCATGACATTATCCATGATTTTTCTCGTATGGTCAATTTGTGATTTTCATATAGATACGAGTCAATCATGACAGACAACTCTCGGTAAAGTATGTATGAGTATCGGAAGAAGGATGATTATAAAGGTCAATTGCATAGATATTGCTAATAAAAAAAGTATTAACATTTTATTACATATCAATATTACATTTGTGTTATGTTCCTATGTTTAATAAAATAATTATTGTCAAAAGTATATCTATTTGTCTTAAACTCTACTGTAATGATGTGAACCTATGTAGATAAGTAATTTTTATTTTTAATAATGTTTAGTGGTATTCTTATTTTTTTAGATTTTTAATAAATTTTTCAAATTTTTACCACAATTTTCTTTTTAAAATTTGGCATGTCCTACCTAGTTCTAAAACAATTTTCTTTCAAAAAAATTGGTAAATTCTGACCGATTTAATCCAATTCAGATCAAATCAATATCCACTAATTCCGAATTCTATTCTCTCATCCATGCTTTAAAACCCACGGGGCAACTGGCCCAATGGGCTTGCAATATGGCATGACCAATAGTGCATTCTAATTAGAGCCTTCCCGTCATTTGGTACAATGACTTAAAGACATCACTAGTGGTAGGATACTCTAGTCGAAGCCTTTTCACTATTCTGTTTGGCTACTTGATAACTAGCACTAGGGTACTCCAGACGGAGCCTTTCCACTATTTCGTTTGATGACTTCATAACATGCCGGTGGTAGGGCCCTCAAGTTAGAGAGTTCCCACTACTCAATCTAGAAGCTTTAGAGCAAGTTGGCCAACCGCATGACCCTCATTTAGGGGTATTCCCACCGTCTACTTGGTAAACTTAACTACTCTTGGGCTAGTCCATTAACTTGAAACTTAATATCAACAAAAATTTGTGGTTAGTTTAGATGTAGTAATATTTTCTCAAAATATTAGTTTTAAACATCTTAGTCCAATCATTCAAAAAATTGAGAATGTGATTAAGGTGTTAACCATAGGATTTAACATGGATGAAGATGGTATTGGCTACTGAATTTATGCCATAGTAAGATTTCATTGAATATAAAATTTAATTATACAACTACCCTAAGACCAATAATATTGTATGGTAGATAGTGAATGTTAGACAAGGAAGAAAAAGATGCCTGCAAACTAAATATTGGAATGAGAATGTTAAGATGGATATGTGATCATACTAAATTAAACAAAATATAAAATAAATATATTATAAAAATAAAAATCAGTGGCAATTGAAGATACTGGATATATTAAAATAATCTTAAGAAACTCTAATTATAAAAGTAAAACATCACAATAATTGAAACAAGAAAAATGTGGAAGGCCAAAGTTAACCTAGAGAAGAGTAATTAAATATAATTTGAATTATTTAAATATCTCTGAAAAAACAATGCAAAACTAATGTGAGAAAAAGAAAATTCATATAGCATATCCTAAAAAATGGAAATAAGACTTCGTTTGATTGAGTTTATACTGGCGATACTATGCATCTTTTATAGCACAATTTTATAGGGTTAGTTTTTTTTTGACCTGCCTAATGTCATATTTCACTTCCAAGCAAGGAATGGACCATCAATGTGATAAAGAAGAAATGGGCACTTTCAGTAACGAGAAGATTAAAAAAAAAATGCAGCGATAAACAAGAACAGAAAACCACCATGTCATAGGGTGCGCTAAAATGAGAAATATGACTCCATAATTTCTGCATGATACTCATATACTTCGATGCATAACATGGAGTCACTAATATCTATAGTCCTGGTAAATATATACCTCAATCCACAATGCTAACTTCGGCCTCCCACTTGTGATGTTATAGTTCTTTGTTTCTGCAAATAGAGACTGGAACCTCTCAAGGAATGGAGCATATGCAATGTCCACCTATATGTTTCAAATTGCCGTGAGTAGGAAATGATTTTCGTGCTCTAGTTCATAAAAATATAAAATTTTCATCCTTTGAGGAACAACTTTGGTAAAGAAAAAAGAATGAACGGAAGTAAGAAAATCAAGAAGGAAAAGAAGATAAAAAAGACAATATGCCAAATATTAAAAACCTTCCTCTAAATTACTTACATATGACTTAACTACATAGAATGCTGAAGCAAAAGAATATCGCACCGCATGCTTCCACTTCATCTTACCACTGATGAAAGTTGTCACAACACCTTGTGTCTAGCTCAAAGAAAAACATACTATAAACTCTTTCACTGATACCAATTCTTTCCCTTGACAGGGTGAGTATTCCTATGCTAAATATTTAAAATGAGAAGCATAATCTCATGAGGTTCACGAAACTACTATTTGCTAGAAGATGACATCATAACCATGGAAGGAAGGGTCACGATTGTGTCAGTTAAGATCACAATTGATCCAGTTATTAATAGAAATATATGTCCTACAAATTAATCACATTTGATATGATTTGATGTTCCTAGAAATATCCTATTAAATTAATAAAAAATTCTTCTTTATTAACTCTTTATAGATACGAACATGTCATGATGATTGAATCATGATAAGATAATATTAACATAAACTCATAAGAATCGTCGTTTCTACTACACCAAATTTTTTAGAATGATTCATTTATAGTCATGACTTTAGTCAAGCAATTCAATGGGATTGCATGACCTAGTATAGGGTCATGTGACCCTATGACCCATTTGACAACCCGGCAGATTGTGTCGCAATGGTCATATGACCATTGCATTTGGGGGGCTTTAAAATCACCCCAAGGTCCTTTGCGGACCTATATAAGGCCCCTCTCTCTCTCTCTCTCTCTCTCTCTCTCTCTCTCTCTCTCTCTCTCTCTCTCTCTCTCTCTCTCTCTCTCAAACACATTTTGCTAAACATTTAATTAATGTTAATTGTTTCTTTTAAGAATTTAATCAGTTTTAACTCCTTTTTATAAATTATGTTACTAACTTTCTTTTATCTAATTACGTTGTTGACCCCACTTTTGTCTAATTGCATTGCTAACCACTTATTTTTTAGTGGTCTTTATTTTATTAATCTTTCTTCATCAACATGTCTTCTCCAAGCTGTGACACTCAAATGACCAATTTGATCTAGAATGATATAGCTCAGCTTCATTACAACTTGATATCAATGATAGAGAGAAAACATCACCTTACCAGAATGAAGGGAAACATGGAACCATGCACACAGACTTTATTTGAGATAAGAGCACAAACGGATACATTTACAAGCATTGGAACAAACAAATGGAACTTCAAAGCAATATAAAGACACTATCTGAGAAGAAATTTCCGAACATACATGATGTTCAATCCACATTTAATGGGCGAGAGAATAGTGCCCTATCCTCGGGATAAAAATTTGATGATGGTATGTTGCCAATAAATAAATCATCTCAATATCTATATGATATTAATATTTAGTCCTTATTATTACAAATAGATGATTTGATACTAGCAATGAAAGCAAGTTGCAAGTCATTTGCAGATGAAGATATGTATCAGCATACTTATTGATTCATGCGCCAAGATTCAAGAAGTGGGAGCGAACGCAGAAGTAGGAAATGATCAAACAATGAGGAAGAAGAGGAAATTAACGATCTCACATAAAATGATGACCCAATAGTAGGTCTCGCGGATCTCATCATCACATGACCACATTGAAGACAAAATACTATCACAACAACAATACAGAATTTGTAGATATGCAAAGAGAAGATCAGGTGGATAATATCAAGATGATTTTTTTATAATAGCATGCCGACGAATGTTGTAAAGGAGTCATATTATGAATCCATGATTGACACCATAGCCAATGTAGGTAGGGGAGTGCCCTGACTAACTCTGAAAGAAATATGCAATACCTACCTTCCAATGAAGGTAAAAGAAATTAAATAATATGTCAAGTCATTTGTATGTATTTGGCAAGAAAGGAGATGCACGTTGATGACGGATGGTTGGACGGATTAGTAACCTTTAATTTTCAAACTTATTGAAAACTTGTCTTTTTAAACTTCCAAATTTAGATCTTATACATGTCTATTTTCTTAATAGGTATAACTAGGAAGACAGTCATCAACTTCCTAGTGCATTGTCAAGATGGGACTATCTTATGGAAGTCTGTGTATACATCATGACAGGTAAAGAATGCAAATTATCTATTCGAATTAATTGATAGTGTTGTCAAAGAGATAAGAGATGATCGAATTATCCAAGTAGTAATAGACAACACAAGTACATGTAAAGTAGCTAAACAAATTATCCTTGTCAAGCAACGACATTTATATTGGGCACCATACTCAACCTATTTGTTAGATTTGATGCTAGAGGATATTTACAAACATCCTCAAATTAACTAGGTGGTTAAGATGGCCCAATTAATGTCATCATTCATATACAACCATAATTTCATCTCTAATCAAATGAGAGAACATACAAAGGGGCGATAGCTCCTACGACCCGTGGTGACCTAGTTTGCTTTATAATAGATTTCTTTAGAGAGTTTAATGCAATAGAGGCGTCCCCTTTTCTAAATGATACTTTACCAAAATGAGCTAATTGGATCACTAGAGCTAGTCCTTTGGATAAGAGAAAAGGAAAGAAATTTGAGAAGACCATAGAGAGGTAGAGACTTCTAGCGGGTTGAAAAGAAGACCCTTCATATAGTGCAACCATTAGTCAAAGTTAGAATAGTATATAGGGATAGGAAGGTAGATAAAGGGTATATCTATGATGCACTAGATCAAGTGAAAGAAGAAATCGCAAAAATGGTGTTAGAGTTCAACAAGTGATGGAACATTGTCAATCATCGGTGGGATTAAAAGTTGTATTATCTCATCTAATACAAGTAGCAGGTACTTTATTTGCCATCAAGTCAAATCATATATCATGTTTTTTTATTATTATGTCCTTTATTGACATAGATATGTTACCACTTACCAAATCACTATTTTAATCCTAGATATTGTTATAGCTTGAAATTCAAGCCAATTAACGAGCTTCTAGACAATGTGAAAGAGATCATCCGTGGAATGCTTGGGATGACGATCGATCATTTATAGCATACAACAAGATGCATACAATAGAATGAGAACATTCCATTGTGGGACACTAAGGGTACAACAAGTAGTTCTGCTCTTAAGTTCTAGTATGTACTATCTAATCTTTTTTAAATTTAATTAATAAAATTATTCTAGTTATCTTTTAACATACAATGATATTATGCAGCTGACTAGTAGATGGATCATGACAATACACTAAGATACGATGTTTTGGTGGGCGTTGCAATAAGAGACTTTAACCAAATCACATCAGCTTCAATATGTGAAAGGAATTGGTCAAAATTTAGCCTAATTCATTCAAAACAAGATAATAGGCTAATGTCAAGAAGACTAGAGTAGTTGGTATATTGTTATTACATCATGAGGTGAACGTTGAAGAATTTGGAGAGGATGAGAGAAAACCAAAAAGATGAAACAAGTGGAAGAAGGAAGCATCTGGATAATGAAGTGAGACAATGCCTAAAGAAGAAGCCAAAATCAATTTGGAGGAGACCTTCTATGAGCGAAATTCATTGCAAGCTTGGTGAATGATCAAGAAGGATTAGGCAAATCTGAGCTCAGCTTAGAAGATAAAGAATATGCACAAGGAGGATTCGACGACATTCCTCTATCTGAGAAATTTCATAATTCTCCTTTAGTGACAAAGAGACAGGATAGCGGAGAATATTCTTACCAAGGTAAGAAATAAAATGAAAAAAAAGTAAAAAGGTTGTAGCTGATCTATTAGACATTATAGAACAAAAAATGATCAATGAGGGGGTGAGAAGACACACGAGAGCTCAACATCTAACTTTAATACCATACGTCAAAAAATTCGACTCTAAAGAGCAGCATTGATAGAGCAATAGAAGAGGAAGGAACCACCATTGGCAATTTTTTCATATTTTTTGGAGCAGTAGAAATGAATAAAAAAATATAGTCATATTCCATTTTTTGGCAATTTATTTATATTTTTTCGTATTTTTTTCAAGTTTTTACCATTTATATATTAAAATTTTAATTTTTTGACCCCATTAAACTAGGTCAAGACCTTCATCACACCCAATCTGACTGGGTCTAATTTGGGTCGACCGACCTTGGCCTCACCCCCAACCCGACCATCCTTGATCATAACCACATTTCATCAATGAAGTACAAAAGAACAAAGATTTTTAAAGAACATAAAGAATAAATATTAACCCTTCTACTAAGATAGTATGATAAGAAAAAAAGGCTACACTATTATGTCCAAAATTTCTACCATGCCTTTTTATTTTACAAGAAAATTGTCTTCTATGTATACCCTCCATAATACCTAAGAAATAACCCTTTGTTGATGCATAATGTAAGATGTCATTGATGTTTCTCGCTTGCTTGTTGAAGATTCATTGATTCTTTCTTTCTATACCGGCCATATGATAGCTGGTAAGTGGTAAGAGATACTATCATAACTCATCTTTTGGCCTGCAAGGATCTGTCTCGCCATGCATCACATAAGTGTAAATATATTGTTAAAGAAATAAATACAAGTATGGTATTCCACTCTAAGTAAAGTTTCCATGTTGCCTTAATTATCCCACATTGCCAAAACAAATGATCCATGTCTTCCACATAAGGATGCATAGAAAGATAATGCCTTTTCTTGAGGTATATGCAAGATAGGACTCTTTAAGTATATTTTCCATACAAAAGTTCTTATTTTGAGAGGTATCTTTGAATTATGTACCTTCTTACACCGACCCACATCCCTCCCTCTCCTTCTATCATGAGTCATCTGAGTGTTGAACTTCTGTTGTGCTCTAGCCTCCACTCAATGGTATCTTCTTTTCTCACGCTGAAAGTATAATTTCTTAGCTTCTTGGATAAGAGGGAGAAGTCTATAAATTCCTTCTCATTAAGAAATCTTTCTAAATGTGATGTTCCACCATGTGTTGTTTCACATGTTTGCAATTTTCAACCCTTCAATGAAAATCATCAAAAATTAGGGAAACCCTTGAATAAACATCCATTAAGTGTAGGGTGGCAACCCATTTAGTGAGCGTTCCACGTGCTTGTGAGCTAGACCAACCCTAAGCTAATATACAAGCTAAAGGTTTTGGCCCATAGATCTTAAGTGGGACGCCAATGAAGCCAAAGGGGACTGAAATAGGCTAAACGTACCACATTTTTATGGCATAACTTCATAACAAATAACACATCTATTTAATAAAATATATTTATTTAAGTTATTATCAATTTTATAGTGTTATCTTAAATAATTAAGTTTATTAAATTTGATAATAATATATTTATGAAATATAAAATTGAGTCGTGCTTGGTCAACTTAACAATTTTTTCATGTCAGACTAACTCAATGTATTTTGGATCAGGTCGTAAACGGGTCGACTTCAAGCCCAACTCATTGACACCTCTAATTTCGTGTCCACCAATCTTTCAAAAAACATGTCCTTTACCCATTTTCAAGAACCACTTTTGACCATATCTAAATATAAATATGTTGTAAAGACTCCTCCACATGTGGCTCACACTTTTTCTATCATACCTGACAAAAACCTCTATCCATCCTTCCCAATTACCTATGCTTTGACCATATTACTTGATCCATATACGTCTATCCTCCTTGTGCACTCACTGTCAACAAAGATTGATTTTGGACTTCTAATAAAACTAAGCCCTGTTGACCCAAAAAATTTTCGTAAACTTGGAATCTATTTCTATTAAAACATGACTCTTGGGAGAGAGGGCATACAAACATGATAAGCTCCAAAATAAATATGGATATGCACACTAATGAGACCTTCATAAGAGCGTGTGTTACTCAAGTTGATTTAAATGAAAAGAGGACGGGTACTGCCACCAGCTAGGGATGTCAATGGTTACCGATTATCCGATTATCCGACCCGTTCGTTAGTTAACGAACAGCAAGTGGATAGTTTAAATTTTCCGAATAAACTATCCGCGTTCGTTTACCGATTAACCGTTATCTTAGCGGATGCGGTCATGGATACACCATAAACCGAACCCGAAAACCGTTATCCGTATTCGCTAACTAATACATAATACGATATAACTCACAATTTATGACATCTAAGTATATATGACCCATCTAGAAAATCTTATTGTTCTTAACTCACCGGTTCACCCTCCTCCTTGAGATCTTAACATTGGATAAGCCTTGTCTTGACGTCTAACAGTGATGTTTTCATCCTCTTGCTTATTTTGTGATGGTTTAGAAAACACGTACGCACTTGTCGTCGTTGAAGAGGCAATCGCATTATTTCATATTTTATGTTGGACATGTATTATTTTGAACATGTAATTAAGATTTTTTTTCTATCTCATATTTTGTGTTGCACATCTAATTATTTACTACATACTTAAAAATTAATTTTACTATGGACTTGTAAATTATTTTTCTATATCTCATGTTTTGTGGTAGATATATAATGAAGAATTTTTTTTTGTTCATTGCTATAAATAGATACTTTTAATTGTAATATATATATTTTTTATGTGTGTCATTCATCGCTTGTTTAGAATGTCACAAATGTTTACTTCTTTATTTTGCGAGGTTGTATTTATACGTATATTATCTCTTTATATATTCGATAACCGTCCGTTATCCGACCGTAAACCGTTTTTAAGCGGATAGAACAATGCGGTTCGCGGATACACCCGATACCGATAGTTAACGAACAGCAAGTGGATACACCTTTTTCTTATAGGATACGGATACAGATAATACTATTATTCGACCCGTATCCGACCCGTTGACATCCCTACCACCAGCCCCCTAACTATGTCATTATACTATTATATTCTAAGCATTCCTAAGGTAGTGCGTAAGAAAAAAAAAGTATTAGAGCTAACTTTTATGGCATTATTCATATGAAAGAAAGGACTACATCTTCTAACTCAGTTTGTAAGCCAAGATGGGAGGCAGGTAGCGTTTGTACCCAAGAAACTCAAAACTCTGCACTTTATTAGAAGTAAATTTTACGACTAATATCCAAAGACAAAAACATTGTGATCCTCTCAAATATCAATATTTAAAAGAGGATGACTGGTGATGCACTGTTGTAGTTATGGAGAGGAAGTTTTCAATCTGGGATAGTATATTGCTGAATTTGAACCTACTTGGATCCTGAGTGACTATCTCACTGGGAAATGGAGAATGGTTCAGTTTTGCGAAGAGCTTTGACAAGAAGATGGCTGTTTAGCAGACTTCTTTCATGACTTATACAACAACTGCCATGTAGGGGGCTAGAATAGCAGATTAAGATAGAACACAAGGTGGAATATTACCTTTAGGAGATGATTGAACGATTAGGAAGCTTAAGGTTTATTGAGCTTTCCAACAGCATAAGCAATTACAAAAAAGAAAAATTTGCAGACATGAAGACAAGGTACAATAGATTGATGTTGAGAGGAAGAGAGGTGGATTGATAGAAAAGTATATGGAAGTATGGAACCATATGTATCCAATAAAAATAAGAAAATTTCATTGAAAGAATATGTGCATAGATTGCCAACAACATACCTAAGACATATTCATATAATTTAAGAAAGTGCTTCTTTTGCTTGACCCATGAGGAAGACACCGAATGTATCTTCTTGTAGTGTAGTATAAATAGATCACTATGCGAATATTTAGTGTTATCTTATATCGAGTAATCACTCGAATGTCCTTGATTAATCGTCATAGCAACTTGTTTTTGAAGAGCGTGCACATCGATAAAAACTAATTGAACTCGAAAGGGTTGTGGTCCTTCGGGCTCGATGAGATGTGCATAATTAATTTGAAATTGATTTTTATTAGTTTAGAGTTGGTTTTATGAGTTTTATTTTTTAAAATTGTTTGATTTTAGTTTGATTTAGTTTCAGTTTGGTTTGGCTTTGGTTTGGTCTCTTTTAGTTGATTTTTTTTGTTTCAATTGTTCCTTTATTTTAACTAGTTGAAATTATTTTGTTTTGATGAGATGTCTTAAACAATCTATTTTGTTTAGTTCGGTCAACAAGTGAGTTAAGGTGTTTTGTTATCTTTTATGTTGGTAAGTATTTTAATACTGGCTGTGTTCGGTATGTTTTAGGTGTTTTAAATTTTGATTTGATTAACCCTGAAATTTTAGATTGTTTAACAATCTGATTTTCTATTCTTATGACTGATTTTAGACATTTTATAGTGTTTTTAGTGTGATCTTTTTAATTTACTTTGAATTGTTTAGTTCTCCTTGGATTAGGGAGTTGAATTCTATTGGATTAGGTGAGTTTAATCTGAATTTCCAGATTCACATTAAGTCTGATTTTTCTGTTTCAGGATTGATTTCGGTGTCTTCTAGATGTTTTTAACGTTGTTTGTTGAAGTAGAATGATGTTATTTAGTTACCACTTGATTAGGGATTTTTTTCCATTGAATTTAGTAGGTTTTAATTGAATTTCCAGATTGTTATCTATCTGATTCTTTTGATTTTTCAGATTTATCTATGTGCCTTTTATGCTGATTTATGGTTTTGTTTATTTTGGTTTGGATTTACATCGCATCCGGTTTGTCGGGCTTGCATTCGGTGTCCAATTTCATCCATTCGAATCAACATTTGAACAACAATCCATTATTTCATTTCATATCATAGGTCAAGGTACAAATGTATGTATGAAATAACACCGGGTGGCAGGCATACTGGTGTTCCTTACTTCGATGTAAATTTCAATAAGGTTGGGAAGAAAACTCGACATTACGGCGGCATGTCAGTTCATCTCCATCCGTATGGAACCTACCCATACAAGATGACAAGTCCTAGACTCGTTATATCGGGAGAAAGATCGTCAACAACGGGAACCAGCCCGCACCACTGGATTGACATCCCAGGGTAGACTCAAGGGAGCTATCCAAAGGTGGAGTACCTACAAAAGTGTGTTTAATTCTTTATTTTAGTTTGGCTTTTCACATTTAAAATTTGTTTTTTTTTCATTTTTTTCAAAGTCCAATGGGTCAGTTCAAGTTTCATCAGGCCAGTTGGCCAATCTTCAAGTCATCTTGGGCTCGATGGGCCTTTCTTAAGTCATGTGGGCCTGGTTAGCCTGCTATATGCTCCAAACTTCCCATTCCACATTCTGTTTGGTGGTGGGGTGGTCTGTCCAGGTGGACAATCGGCCCATCAGACAGATTCCGAAAGGACCCTGGACATCACCCCCACCCATTGGAGCTGAGATGGATAGCTTCTGCATTTTTCGTGCCACAAGGGGGCTGCATTGATCCTTTTGTAAGCCACAATGGGGACTGCTTAGAATTTTTTGTGAGCCACAAAGAAGGCTGGAGAAAGGGCCACAGAGAGGGGGCAAAGAGGGACCTGACTGGGTCTGTTTGAGTGATTGAAGCTGGACTGCAAAGGGTCCAGTCGGGGCCTATTTAGGTAGGCCAAAATGGGACTGTGTAGGGGTCTGATTGGGGCCTACTTAATGAGCTGTAGTGTGACCTGGATGGGGGCTGAATATGGGGCCTGATTGATGGGCTAAAAGGACCTGCACAGGGAGCTGTTTGGTTGGGCCGGAAAGGAGGCCTGTTTGGGGACCAGAATGGGATTGTCAGGGGAGGTCCAATTGGGGTCTTTTTAGGGTCCAAAATGAAGACTGTGAAGGGGCTGTTTGATGGGCTGAACATGGAGCTGATGATGACCTGTTTTGGAGTCGAAATTGGGACCTGATCGGAACCGAAATCGGACTGTCAACAGGGATGGGTCCAATTGGGGTCTAATTGCTAGACTTTTTGGGGTCTGATTGAAGGCCGCTTCGGGGGCTAAAAAGGGACCTGACTCAGGTTTGTTTAAGGGGTCAAGAGGGACCTGATTGAGGGTCTAAATGTGAGCCGAAATGGGATCTATTTGAGGATTGGAAGATAAGACTGTGTAGGGGCCAAACATCGCCTGTTTTGGGGGTTGTTTAATGGGCTGAACAGGAAGCCGAAGAAGTCCAGTTCGAGGACCAAAATGGGGGCTGTGAATAGGGCCGAACAAGAAATTGTTTGAAGCAAGATTATGGGTAACGGGATGCTGATGGCGATGAAGGCCAGTTTAGGTCATGAGAGGGATAGAGAAAGAACTGAGAAGGGATGGAGAAGGGGCCCATGAAAAACTACATGGTTGGAGCTTACCCTTACCTTCTTTTTCTTTCTTCCTCTTCTCCTTCTTCCTTCTCCATCGTCTTTGGCCACGGCTGACAGGGGACCGCACGCAAGAAGGAAAACTGCGGGAGCTGATGGCATGTAAACTTTTGAAGAGCTGATGGCACAGTTTGCTGGGGGACTAATGGTGCAGCCTACTGACCCTGCTAATGACGTCCAACCTTTTTGGCCCTGGTTGGTCAGCTTCTTTTATAGGATGAGGGAGGAGATGAAAGAGTATGGCCTTTCACTTCTCCTAAGCCATTTAATCTAACTTTACCCTTCACTTTCCTAGATTATTTACTCCAGCTTGACTCCTCACTTTCCTAGGCCATCTTTTAATGTCTTGCCGTAAATCCTTTGAACTTCCCACTCTCCCATGTCATCTTATTGATAAGATGGGTGAGGTGGAAGCTGATGTGGCACGAGGGTTGACCGGGCCAGTTGAACTTTGACTTTTAGCCCAATTAACTTAATTTTAATGCGCTGCGCAATTGGATCCATCCGATGGGCCCATGTGTACCTCCTTTGGGCTTATTAAGGACTGGACCAGCCTGGCCTTTGGTTCGGTCCTTCTCTTTCCTTTTTCTTTTTGAAAAAGATGGCACCAACACCTTCCCAAAGATTATATGGGACACGTGGAAAGAAAGAAACTAGAGGATCTTTAAGAGTCGAATGGCAAACATCTAAGATATGTTGACTCATTCATTATCTCTAGTTTTACTTTGGTATTTTGCACATTTCAAGACATCGTGATGGCAATTTTTTGACAGAGGGGGAAGTTACATGGATGAAATTCCACTTGTAACTAAAGAAATGTTCTTATACTTCTTACTATCTTAGTAGGAAAGACAAGGGACATTGCTTACATATCATTGGCATGTGTTTCCTTTTTCCTCTTTTGCTCTTGCACATTTTCTAGTTGTACTATTTTTTATTTCATATATAAAAATTGATTGTGGTTCCTGTTTTGGGCCACCTTCGTAAAAAAGAATGCATTTGCTTCTAAAAGTGGTTTTACTAACCTCCTATGACTACCTATTACCAGCAAACTTTGCAGAACCAGCGCCAATAGCATCAAGAACTAGTACAAGCAGAGAAATGCACATACAATGAATCCTAGAATTGAGGCCATATGTACATACAATTAAAGATACAAGAATACAGTGGCCAACAAAAGAATCACACCATTATTTCCCACACATTTAAGGCCCATTATCATTAGATCAGTATCATATGTCTTTGAATCATTTTTTTTTTTTTTTGAAGATGGCATACTGCCACAATTTCATTTAAGACAGAAAGGATTCGAAACAGTATATGAAAAGAAGATAAACAAAATAGGCAAAACAAATCTGAATCTACCCACCGGTCACTACCAAGATGGTAGCAATCAGTAATGAAGCAAGGATATCCAAGTCTCCGACTGACTACAAAGTGACCATTTCTCAACACCGAATCTACAAGCAGAGGATGAACCTGGGTATTTGCATCGTAATTATAGTGTACATATTTTACAGATATGAATCATTTGTTGGCATAAAAAGGATAAGACAGGTTTAGTTCAAAAGATTTTTGGTTGCATTCTCAACTAACGAAAAGTGAACATTAGTGATGAACTATCTGCAAAAGATAAAGCCTAAACCTGATGCTAATAACTATTCATGGAGGTCATTATCATGTCCTTTAGGAAAGATTAAAAATTAAATGCAAAACCTAACTATTACCACCACCCACTATGCATAGTCTGAGCATATTTTTTAGACAACATCTTAGCAAACAACTTTTTCTTGAGGTCACTATAATTGTAACTAAAATTTAGCAACTTCAAAAGGACCTATGATATAACATGTAGATTCATTGCACATTAATTAGTTTCTACCAACCACTATGAAATTCATTATAACTATTACTCATTTAATATTACAAGTGTAGATGATGATGTGAAGCAAGAAGGAAGGGTGGTGAGGGAAAGCTAAAGAAGTTAGGTGAGCAGATGATGAGATGTAGAGGGATGGGAGGGCATGGAAAAGATGGTTATGTGGTGAGAAGAGGGTGTTTACAGCCAGCTTCCGCAGGTGGTAGTTCTTAATCTGTAAGGGCATTGTACTAGCTAGATGATTGTGCATCTTCCTAGTTCTTGTACAAAATATTTGATACGTTGGAGATGCAGAGGTTTATGCTCCAATTTTAGTTGAGGGTAGCAAGACCGAAGAGTAAATGTGCTAAACCGGAATTAAGATGCTAAAACATGATTAAATCTTGAAAAATTAAAACTAAAGAAATCTAATTTGAATGCTGAGATTGAGTGGTCCTAATGCAGTGCATTGATCAAGCCATCAGGGGATCCTAGCTGCGTCCATGTTGGGTGTGGACTAGTCGGTTTTGCCAGATGGATCAGTGGTCCAGTCGACCAAACCAGCAATGCTCGCAAAAGGCTCCAGACTGCATTACCATCGGGTCTGACCACACTAAGGGGCTCAATCGTCCAATCCAGATTGTTGCATAGGCCCACGGTTGTAGACACGCCAATTTGGCCTTATTTGGGACTTAAACTCTTATTTCATTGGCAACATCTCTTTTAAACTATCAAAATCAAGTTGAATCATTCTTTTGGACGAGCCAAGGAGTTAACTAGAAATATAAAGAAGATTTGTTGATCTCTAATCAAATCCATTTTTCCCAAACAAGAGTCCATTCTAACTTCCATGTTGCTCTTGGTGGTCTTTGCACCAAGGTCGAGACTCTTGGTGGTGTGCCAGATTATGTTTTTGCCAGCATATCCTTTATTTGAAAATTTTTCACAGGATTCTATGGATGTCTTCTGAAGAAGTCTTCAACATCAATAATCTTACACTTTGAGTTCACTTTTCATTGTAACAAACGGCATTCAATTCCGATCTCTCATTTGTCAGCAGCGCCTTTTAGAAGTCAGACACGCAATTTTGTTCGCACGCAGCACCGATGAAGCCCAATTGCATGCAAGCCCAGTCCATTAGGCACATCTCTGACATTTCACAACCTTACCTTCCTATTTCCTCCTCCATATCACTTGGTAAAGTATTTGGAAGCATCATGATCGAAATTAGCATCATCAAATGATGGCAATGCAACTTGTTGTCTTATACATCAAAACTTGCTATTTTTAAACTAGATTTGTTTCCTCTTCAAGTGGAGATAAATTTTTAACATGGGAAAGGTGATTCACGGTTTTCAATCCCTCTCAATTATCTGGGTAAGTTTCAAGATACCTCAGGATGAAAATTAGCAACATTAAATGAAGGAAATCCAACCTATGGTCGGATGTATCAAAACTTGTTATTTTCTTGACCTGTTTTTCATCCCCTATAAAGGGAGACTCATATGAACGACCTAAGAAGAGCATCTCCATCCTCCAGAACTCCTATCCTCGTCTTCCAGCCACCATAGGCTCTTCACAACCTCCCCAAATCATCCTCTCTTCGTCCCGGTGCCTGGAGATCATCCCGAAGTGAAGAAGAAGCCGGTCTATGCTTCGACATGCTGCTTTACTGATCATCGGCTTCTACAGATCTCCCTGATCATTTTTAACCCAAGATTTCTTCATAAGAAGTGTTCTACATCGAGCTATCTTTTATCTTCAACAAACAGAGTTAGATTCTGACATCACCTCAACTCGTGACAGCTTCTACACCGGCATTGCACAGACATATCCAAAGTCTACTCTTCTTGGTCATCATTTTCTTAGTCAATTTCACTGCACTTACTTGCAGATTCGGCCCATACATCCTTTATAAAAATTCTTCTATGGTAAGTTCTCTTTTATCTCCAACAAGAATCATTCAATTCCAATATCTGTGGTGCCCATAGCACATCCTACATCAACGTTGTGCTGGAAGTTTTCAGAACTTCACTGTCCAAGATCTGGCTTATCAGGTAAATTCAGATTACTTATCATAAGATTCAAACAAACTTGTCTTCGTATCAAACCACCCTCGGTGAGTCCTCTTTATTTTGAAACAAACATCACTTTATTCTGACATTGGTTCTGTTCATTACGGTCTCTGCATCAGAGCCGCGCAGTTTACATTGAATCTGTCCAACTCGGTTGCCACTTTGCCTGGGTTGTGTTGTCTTTAACCATTCATATTCTCTTTTCTAACTCTTCATTCATTTCATTTAGTTCATATTTAAGCATCATTTTTATTCAGTTTTGCATTATTTCACACATCATAAAAAAACCAAAAAAAAGGGTTAGGGCTAACCCCGAATCCGGTGAGTTTGTTTCCAATTGCCATTTTATGTTATTGTTTTTACAAGTTACTACACTTCACTCAGTTCTAATCCTTCCTTCACTTGTTTTTTTGTTTTATTTTCTACTAGTTGCACAGGATACATCAAGCTAGAATCGGTTGGAGACTCTTCTTTATCGGCTGGCCGAAGAAGAAGAAGAAGGTTGAACTCACATCTCAATCTCCCGTACTAAGGTACACACGGTCAAATCAACTCATCTCTTGTTTCTATTCCATAAAGCAGAGCCCACGGTTCCTGGCGATCACTTATCTTCAATATTCTCATGCATTAAGTTATTTATTCCTCACTCTCCTCCCACATGACCCGAACCGTCTCCGGTGCTCGAGCGACGCTGTGAGATAAAAGTTCAGGGAACAATGTGAGTGTGGGACCGAGGTGAGGATTTTACTGCTTTCCGAGTGTTTTCCGATTCACTCACTTTCCCCTATTCTATCATCACCTTTTCTTGAGGTGCCGATCCGGAACCCGTTTCTGGAGTCGACAACGGGATGCGCATGAAGAAGCTGTATGAAGACATTGTCGACCACACAACCGAATACGGAGTTGTGGTGAGAAGGCACCAAGATCCCGATGACATGTGTGGCTGCCACCATTCATCCTCCCTCGCTAAAACAAAATAAAAAATAGGGAAAACAGAGGCACTTGGAAACGAAGAAGGACAACATAGAAAATGAAGAATAGTGTCAATATGGTGATGATAAAGTGTGGCGGCAGTCATGCATATCCTGGGATCACCAGATCTTGCAGGGATCGCCAAACTTGGAGAAGAAGCTCATGATATCGTCGATTGTACCTGATTCACTAAATCAAATCACTATTGACATCGATAGAGGAGAGGAAGCCTTCGACATGGAGCTGACATAGTTGTTGATGATGAACCTTTGAAAGGGGAAGGTAGGAAGAATGCACAAAGGTCAGAGGATGAGGAGGAAAGAACGACACTCTGCTAGAAAGAAGAAGGATCTAGAAGGCCATCTAGCCGATCAAGGAAGAGAGAAGAAGTAACCTTAGGGCTACGCCTCTTTGTAGATGAATCACCCGAAGTTCCCAATAATTCATTGTATATTCATTGTTGTAGCGGGAATACATGTGGCACTATTTATAGAGCTTTGTTTATTTACAAAAAAAAATTTAAAACAAGAATTTACAAATATGGTCAGAACACAAAAAGAATCTATTAAAACTCTCTATTATCTCCTATCGGGAGAAAACTCCCTCACTAATTTTGAACCGCATCATGAATATTATCACCTTATTTATCCACTAAGTGCACAAGTTGACGAAAGTATCCCAATAGTCAACTCATGAAAATGAGCCGACCCAAGACTCTGACACCAATTTAATGCGGAATTGACTACTAAATCGGAAATAAGATGCTAAACCATGATTAAATGATGAAAAATTGAAACTAAGAAAATCTAATTTGAGCAACTAACATTGAGCGGTCTTAATCGAGTGCATGGATCGAGCCTTCAAGGGGATTATGGCTGCTTTTGGGTGTGGACCAGTCATTTTTGCTAGTTGGACCAATGGTTTGGCCATCCAAACCAGCAAGGCTCTTGCAAGGTTCTAAACTTCACCATCCTGCCATTAAGTCCAAAAATGTGGAGGGGACTTGAACATCCGAGACAGATTATCGTGTAGGCCCATGTGGTGTGCACGAAGGAGATGTATGAAGACACTATTGGCCACACAACCGAGCAAGGGTTGTTATGAGAATGTGCCTAGATCACAATGAGAAGTGAGGCTATGATTGTTCATCCTCCTTCATGAAAATGAAATAGGAGAAATTGAGGCAACCAAAAATAGAAAAGAAGAATGATGCAAAAGATGAAAAATAGAACAAAGATGGCGATGTCAAAGTGTAGAGGGGTCGTGCAGATCTAGCGATTGTTGAATCTTGCGTCCTCCTCCGATTGACAAGATCTATGGATCTGGTGAAGCCATGATCATGCTGGATGCATCAAAGTCAATTGATCAAAGAGGAAACCAATGGAGCTATTGATGATGAACTATTGTTGCTGACAGATCTATTAAGGAGGAAGGAATTGTTGTCATATCCAAGGATCACCAAATGTTGGGGAAGAAGCTCGTGATGCCATCAACTACACCTAATCCACTAGATTAGATCGTCGATGATGCTGATGGAGGAGAGGAAACCTAAGACATGTAGCAGCCGTAGTTGATAATGATGAACCTTTAAAAGGAGAAAGTAGGAGGAAGGAATGAAGGTTAGAGGATGAGAAGAAGAAAAGGACAAAACTTCATTAGAAAGAAGAAGGATTTGGAATGCTCTCTCGGGGAAAAGAAAAAAAGAAGTAACTACATAGTCGCACTCCCCTATAGACAAACCACCTGAAGGTCTCAAAAGCTCACATTATATTTACTATTGTTTTCGGGACTACATGTGGCTCTATTTAGGGCTTTGTTTATTTATCAAAAGACCTTTAAAATAAAGAATTAACAAACTTGGATAGAACAATAAAAAATTCTATCAAAGCTCTCTAAAACTAGTTCTCATCGTTCTCCCTACCAGAGAAAACTCATTCACGAGTTTCAAATCACACCATGAACATCACATTTATTTACCCATTGAGTGCCAAAGTCGACAGAAACATCCCAAGAGTTGTCTCATGAGAATGAGCTGATCTCAGATGTAGACACACCAATTTGGCTTGATTGAAAGCTTAAAAACTCATGTTTCATAGGTAATATTTTGGACCATCCGATATAGATCTGTTCTATTCTATTGCTTGAGCCCCTAAAAAACAACATTCAATGGTCACATGAAATCTAATTAGAGTGTGTTTCTCCTTGGCCGAATCGTTTCCATTTGCAATAAACAGGGAGTTAATCTGATTTCCCTTTGGTCATACCAAGCACCGAAAAAAAGTCGCGCTCTCCGACATATTTGTCTTTTCAAGCGTTTGGAGGATATAATATCAGCTTTTTGATCAATCTAACTGATGGATGATCTTCCTAAGCAAATGAAGGTCTAATATAATCTCTCGTTTGTCTATAGAGGCCTCTAGAAGAAAGTTGCATAGTAACAAATAGACGCGTCTGGGTACCTGGTAGCATGTGTTCGGTCTACTGGACGCGTTTTAACCCCAGAATTTAAATTTTTGGCCTCCAACCTGCCATTTTAGACCTTGAGAAAGTTACTAACTTGCCTTAAATAATACACGTCCAAGATTTGGATGTGTCTAACTCTAGGAAAGCGAATGTTCACAATTTTAGAAGACATTTACTAGGCTTTAATCCAGAGCATGCTATCTTTAATTACACTACCAAAAGACAGATCCAGTCAACCTGGACATGCCTATTAGATGCATTCGACTGCCAAGACATGTCTATATTCTATGTGACAAACTTCAATTTCTTGCTATTTTAAGGGATTTCGAGTCTTTGTCTACAAAAGTAGAAGTGCTCCAGATGCTCGAGGGATCTGAATCTTCTCCTCCAGATCTATAATTTCATCCTCCCCCTCTAAATCTCCACCCCTTAAAACCCTAGCCTCCCCTAATTAGATCTAAAAGCTTGGAGAGTTGCCGGATCACTTGGACATTGAAGCTTCCATGGAAAGTTCTTTACATGCGTGATCTCTTCATAGTTATAAGCATTCAAATGACTCACCAGATCAACAAGGGCATCGTCGAGATTTGATCTTTATGTTTTTCATTGTTGGTCTTCATCATTCAGTTTGTGTTTTAACATCATCAATCTTTTATTATATTCATATATCCAAAAATATCAAAAAGAGGGGTTAAACCCTAAACCCCAACTAGTGTGTTCTCTTCTAATCTGTTTATGTTCATTTTCTTCGTAGAAACTAGACTATTTCCATCATTCTAGTCCTTTATCATGTCGTTTCTCATGTTTTGTGTAGCATACGTGAAGCATCAAAGGGCAAACCTAGGCTCCTCATCTTCAGATGGCTCAAGAAGAGAAAGTTGGAACCCCACACATCTCCCCCCATTAAGGTACACATAGGTCATTTTCTCTCTTTTTACTTTTAAAGCCCACAGCTCCTATGAACGACATCCTTTATTTCTGAGAGGTCGGTCTGATCTCTGAGTTGACAACCCTTTTAGCGACCATAGTGGGACAACTAGTGCCCTAAAGTTTGTTCTTCATTTTCTTCTCATTTTATGCAGACTTCTATTTTACCCATTTTCTATCAATAGACATGTCCCCCCCTTGGATGTGTTTTGACAGATGCATCCACCCCTCTCGGATGCATTTTTACAAACATACCATCTAAACCAGATGCGTATGTCCATAGAATTATTATTCCTTATTTATTTTTGTCTTTCTTCATCTTTTCAAAATCCATTGCTTATTTACTTTGATTTCATTATTAATATAATGATTGTTTATTTATGTTGCTTTAACATATCTTTGCCTACTTCCTCCATCTTTGATCTTCTTCTTACATTTAGCTTGCATTTCTATCTATATGCCCATGTTTTGTCAACATGTGTTCCCCCCTCATGTGTTTTGACAAATGTGTCCACCCTTCTCGAGTGCATCTTGATGGGTGCGCCATCTGTACCAGACGCGTATGTCTACATAACCTTTATTCGTCACTTATTTCATCATTTCTTCATTTTTTCGCTATTTGTTGCTTATTCACCTATTTGCTATCATCATCATCAATACATTGTTTGTTTAATTATGTTGTGTTGGCATATCATTGTTTGCTTCCTCAATCTTTGAGCATTCTACTTTCATTAGATTGTATTGATTATTAGCCTGGCTTGTGGACATCCGAGAATGGGAGCCCCTAAAACCATACACATTCAAAACACCTTTCTTGAAGATTCTCAACCTATCTTCGAAGGGATTTCCTAGGTTGGCTTGCTTCAAGGCCTCCGTAAGTCTCAAGACAAAGTATTTCTCTCCATCGATCGGGATGGTTGTACCAATTATCCTAAATCCCAATCCACCCATTTCCCAATATTGTGAGTGTGCCAATCTTAGATCTTGAAAGATTAAGGTTCTACTCATTTATTGAGGAAAAATTATTTACTTAAAGTCACTAATCTAAGGATTACAACAAAAAATTGTTAATCATTCCAAGTGTTTGTTATAACTTGTTTATTCACAAAAATTGGAAAAAACAATTGAAACAAATTAGAAGGCCTAAAAGAATTTGTTGTTTTAGGCAATTACTTTTTTGCATAAAAAACGATAAAAGATCCCTCTCAAAATACTAAGAAATTCCCAAAAAAGAAAACATTGTGTTAAAATCATAATCTATCATAGTGAACCACAACCACTACACTAGGCAACAACAAGAGATGAAACCGACATACCCAGGAAGCACAGTCAACTGAGTGCATGCCGTCAATGGGCCCATGCAACATCCAACCGTCAATCTTAGTTCTATCATTGAACCTCTCATCTCCCACATCACTCCCAATCAGCTCCAGGTCATTCAAGCTCTCTTGAGCAAGTCACCCACCGGTTATGCTTCCATTGAGCATGACCAACATATCTCTCCTATTGATTAGTTCCCTTTCAACCCGGTACATCCCCAAGCAATCATCCCCACACCGGCCATGTTGTCCCTTCTTCTCCTTACTCTCGTTCGGGGACAAGCGCAATCAACTTGGGCTCGGCCCACTCTAGTCCGTCTCCACCATCAATCCATCCCAATCCTTCTTGGTCTTCAACCCATATCTCTAATCCTACCCTTCCTACTCAGCCTTCACTTTGTCCATAGCTGAACCCCACTTACTTTACCACACTTGCTCATCTTGCACCCATTCAAGTGCCTTTTGTGCATCTTCCGGTGTAGTCTTCTCCTCTTGTCACTGAAGGAGCTCTCATCCATCAAATGATGATAAACATGCTCAACCAAATGGAAAAGCAACTCAATAACCTGTTA
Source organism: Cryptocoryne crispatula var. balansae (assembly GCA_036172225.1). Taxonomy (NCBI): domain Eukaryota; kingdom Viridiplantae; phylum Streptophyta; class Magnoliopsida; order Alismatales; family Araceae; genus Cryptocoryne; species Cryptocoryne crispatula. The sequence goes on along the minus strand of CM069925.1, from coordinate 17,336,356 downwards.
GATTCTCGGATGACTGTTGAAGTGTCTATCCCTTTCATCTCTTGTTTCTACATCTCTCCTTTACAAATGTTGGTCTACCACCACTATAATGGCAATAGTGATCCATTTGTCCATGTCAAAGATTTTATGTACAAATCATCTTGATAGCAAAATGATCAGAAAGTCCTTACTTTCCTCTTTAGGTGATTATTGGATGATATTGCCCTAGATTGACTTTTGTCACTCGACTCAGTAGAGACGAGTGACTTTGATATAGTCAAGAAAAATTCTTGTAATGATATCAAAGCCATGTTAAGCTGGCCAAGAACTTGATAGGTTGGGACCAATGGTCAAGAAGCTTATAGATCTGATCTACGAGCCAAAACATACCCTTGAGTGTCAATGTTGTTAGAAACCCAATAGGAAACCATAGATACCTTAGGAGCCCTCCACAACATAGGGTTTCCCCCCAATAACTTCATCAAGATCATAACATCATCATACTCAACCTATCACTCAACCTATGGCTCCCCTCCATCGGTCAACTCCTTGGCCCCAACTGGCTGTACCATTCATGGTCCAACCTCTAACGGTTGCACAACCCTTGGCCCTGTCACAACCGGCTATACACGATCAAGCTCCCCTAATTGTTTGTGCATTCACCTTGTTATTAGAACAGACTTCTTAGCCTTTGACTCAACTAGTTTCACCAATGGCTCTTTGGCCAATCATCCAACTATTGGCTCCTCAGCCTATTTCACCAATGGCCCCTTCGAAAATCACCCAAACCTTAGCTCCTCATACAACTTCATTGATGGTCCCTCAGCCCATGATTCAACCCTCAGCCCCTCAGTCAACTACCCTTCCTTAGCCGATTGGCCAACCACTCTGTTAATTGGCTAACTACTAGCCAATCCCTCAATATACAAGCTCCTCCAACAATTTTTACCCCTACCCCAACATTAGAATTGACTCTCCCTATTTGTCATCCGGTCATGATAATCTCAACTGAACTTCCATAATCAGGAGTTTGAATGATCATTTTACAAAAGAGACACAACTTGAAGAGAAAAAAAATAGCCCGTGATCAATTCCTCGACCCTTGAGAATATTGAGGCCACCCGTTAGGCAATCAGTCAAGGGAGTTGAAGGAAAGAGAAGATTCTAATCACAAATCAGCTAGGGTGGATTAGTCAAAAATCATTTAAGCAACAAGATCCAAGGTAAGGGAATTCTAGGACCCCCTCCAACTAAGCATCCATCCACAAGGCACCTCACTAGAGCCAAGTTAGTCAACAAACACCTGAATAGTTGGGTCCAGCGTAAGTGATTGTTAGGACCTCCTTTGACTTGGCAAACCCACTCCCCAAGTCTCTTTTTGAGGCCAACTCATCCTTACAAACTGGGGCCTAGAGCTCATTTAGTCAATAGTTTGGTTACATTTTTTAAATTAAAATATTTATCAAAGATTTGTGGAGGCCACTTATATCTCGGCTAACTTCATTGTTAACTGAGAGAAGAAAGATAATATTCATATTTCTAACCATCACGTAGTATTTAATAATCATCTAGTTCTATCTTTTTCCTACTTTATTTTAAATGAGAATATGGAGTCCACGTTGTACTCCGCTGTGTGAGAGAGAGAGAGGTATGTGTTGCCTCATAGAGTCCACGTACAGAGAGAGGGTTGCCGCACCGTGTGCTTAAGTTCGATGTGAGAGAGAGAGGGGGGGCGGTGTGCATTGGAGAGAGATATCAGTGTCCCAAGGTCACGCTAAAAATGGCAGACGATAACATCGGAAGATTGAGAGAGAGAGAGAGAGAGAGTAACCATGTCCCGCATCTACCCCGTAAACAAAACAAGTCTGGTCTTTTTTTCCGCAAAAGAGTTTTAAGAGGAAAGGTGCCGCGTTTCTAAAAAATAGGGAGAACTTAAAGGACGCAACCAAACACCATGTCTTTCCTATTTTTAAATTTTAAGTTAAAAAGAAAGAAAAAAATGTAACCAAACACCTTATAAGTGCCCAATACTCTCCAACATCAGGCTTGCACACCCATCATCCTTTATAATTGGATCCACACTCTTAACACTCTTCTATATCAAGTCCTCTTACCCATCCCTCTTCCAAATTGGGCATGTGTGCCCCTCCCCCTAAACCAAGCCCTCATAACCAACCTTCTCATCGGGTCCTCATGCCCATCATTCCAAATTAGGACCTCTCACCTATCACCAGTCGCTATCAAACCCATATGCCCCTCCTTCAACATTATCATCAATTCTCGGGTCACGGCCTCCACTCCAATATTTTTGATCTAGGTTGTGTACCCATCATCACTCTCAATTGGTCCCATACGCCCCTCCTTTGACATTACCATCGGTCTATGTTTCATGACACCCACTTTATGCATTCTAATCGGGGCCACATACCCCTCATCTTTCTAAATTGGGCCCTCATGCCCATCATCCTCTTGAATTAAACCATCATACCCACACTTCTAAATTGGGCACTTGAGTCCATCATCCTCAGCAATCGGGTCCACATGCCCATCTTTCCAAATTGGCCCCCCGTGCATGTCGATTTTCCAAATGGGGCATGCAAGCCCATCCTCTTAAGATGGGCCCACATGCTCATCCTTCTGAATCAAGCCCACATGTCCCTCTTTCCAAATAGAGCCCGTGTCTCTCAACAATCTGGCACTTGCACCCTTGTCTCTAAATTGGACCCACATACCCAATTCCCTCCTCTTTCACTAGGCCCATATGCTCAACTCCCTTCTCTATTGTCAGGGCCACGTGCTCCATTCCTTCCTCTATCACCAGGCCGTGTGTCATGTTCCTTCAACTAGGCACGTGAACCTAATCATTTCCTCATTTCCTCACCTACCAAATAACGCACCCCATTCTTTAAATTGGGCATGTGTTCATTTTCAGTCGTCCAAATCAGGCCCACGAGCCTAACTCCACTTGCTAAGTTTGGCTTTCACGCTCATACTACCTAAATCTAGCCCTTAGGCCAAATCCCAACCATCAGGTCCACTAGCCCTTTTTTCACTCAGGCCCGGAGCCTGTCCACTTTCTTAAGTCAAACATGTGCACCCAACACTCCTTGAATCTGGTCCTCGATGCTTTTCGATTGGGCCCAACTCCTCCAATCGGGCCTATGTGCCTAACTCCACTACCAAATTGGGTCATTGGGTCTATGTCTCCAATTGGGCCACTGCACCAATATTTTAATCATGTTTTTTCCTCAAATTGGACCATTGCACCTATGTTTTTAATATATTTTTCAATCAAGGTGCTACACCCAAGTTTTAATTATGCTTTTTGAATCGGGCTCTCGTGCCCATGCTTTTGAATCGGGCTCTCGTGCCCATGCTTTTGAATCGGGCCCTTGCACCCATGCTTTTTGAAATTGGGCCCTCGAGCCCATGCTTTTTCAATAGGGCCATCACGCCCATACTTTTCAGTTGGGCCCTCATGCCCATTCTTTTAAATCAGGCCCTCAAAGCCATGCTTTTAAAGTCAAGCCCTTGTACTCATGCTCTTTTTTATTGGACCATCATGCCCGTGCTTTTGCCATCAATCCCTTGCACACATGTCTCTAATCGGGCCACTATGCTCATGTCTTTAATCATGCTCTTTTTTCTTATCAAGCTTTCGCGTCTATGTTTTTCAATGTTGTCAATCATGTTTTCCAACATTCAAATTGGGCAAAGGCACTCATGTTTTGGTTAAACAATCGCTCCCATCCATCCATCAGGCCCTTGCGCCCCATATTTCCAATCAAGCATTAGTGCCCTCACCTTAGCAAATTAGGTCGTCAGCCTTACTGCTCCTCTTAACTGGGTCCATGGCCCTTTCTTTTATCTCCTTAAGACCCACGTACTCAATCCTCTTTCCTACTACCAAGCCCTCACGCCAATTTCCTTTCTCTACTACTAGGCCCATATGCCTCATTCGTTTGCTTATTTGGCCCACGAGCCCCCCATCATTTATGTCAATTGAGTCTATGGGCCTATTTTCACCTTTCTGAATTGGGCCTTCACACCTACCTCCTTCAATCGGGCCTAGGGCCCCAACATTTATTTCAATCAGCCCACAAGTCCACCATCACCACCATCATCAATCTTCAAGACTATGATCTCATTTTACCTTCTTGAATTGGGCCATTATGCCCTACTTCCTTCAACAAGGCATCATGTGCCATCTTCTTGCAACTGGGCCGACAAGCCCACCACCACCATCATCAACCTTTGGTCCATCAAACCTAGGGTGTAAATGGAATCCGATATTCCGATATTCCGATTCGATTCCGATAAAAATTAACGGGTTTGAAACTTGTTTTTGTATCCAATAAGCTATCGGAATCGGAATCGGATATTCCGGTAGCTTATCAGAATTAGAATCGAAATCAGTTGATTCCATTTTCGTTAATCCGATTTCGATAAAGAATAAATAAATTTAAATAAAATAAAATAAAGTTAAATAAATTATAAATTATATTATATAAATTGATAAAATAAAAAAATTTAAAGAGATAATATTAAATTTTAGTAATTATACGTAAATTATTAACTCATTTTTGAATAAAAATTAATATTTAATATATATTTCAAAAATTATTGGATTCAAATCCGAAATCGGAATCGAATCGAAATTGGAACATAGTAATTTCGAAATTATCGGAATCAGAATCGGAACCCCTTATCCTTTATCGAAATCGAAATTTGATTCTGGTGATTCTGCTACCGAATCCGACCCGTTTACAGCCCTAATCAAGCCCATCATCATCTATCTTTGGGACCACGGTCCCATTTTACCTTCTTAAAATGGGTCACCATACCCCACCACTCTAATTAAGTCATCGCGCCCTTCATTTTTCTATGTCAGGCTACCATGCCGTTCGTAAAACAAGCCACTGTGCCCCCCAATTTTCCAAATCAAGCCCAAGAACCAATTATCGTCATCCATCTTCAGAATTATGATCCTATTCTACCTTCTTGAATAGGGCCTTTGTGCCTCATTTCTTTCAGTCTGCCCCATATGCCCAACTCTTGCAACTAGGCACCACGTGCCCTTCACTCTCTTTTCTTTGGACTTCCGAGCCCATTTTATCTCATTCCCTTTAATCTAGGCAACAACTTGTATTCCAATAAAATAGGAGGATTCCATGATGATATCTCAACTTTTTGTTGACACCATCTCTAATACCAAACCCTTGCAACTCCTCAACATTTTCCTATCACCATATTGACTAAAGTCATTAATCTGTTATTGAATGGGATGAAGTGGAAACAGTAAGACTAGTCAAAGCATGAATGAGCATTAACAACACTATCTTGGCAATGCTATCACCCACAACCAACTTCGTTTTCCCTCAAGTATTGCATATATATCTTCATTCACTATCATATTATCCTCGAAGCAATGTTTTCAAAAGAATTTGTGTTTAATGTTAAAATAAACTCAAATTTTCTCATTTACGAGGATAATTGAGAGAATTCAATTTGACGTTGGTCAAGCATATTTTTTTACTAGGATAAGAATAATTAAATGAGTGGTGCAAGGCTAGGGAAAGTGAACCATTCATGGAATCAATTCTACACAAAAATATGATTTAAGAAAAAAATTCATAAATGCTCAAAATTGATAGGATGGCCATCACAAATCTGAATTCCACTGACTCTTGGGTGCCATAACTTGATCTCTAGGAATCAAGAGTAGGCACTATACTTCATACACCACATGCTAAGATTTTGGAATCTCGATGGCCAGACACTAGAAAAAAAGTTATACAAGGTCTGAAAAAGGAATGTTTACCCTATCTTATTCTCTTATCGTTTCAGTCTAAGGTTCACCCTATTCTATGTTAAAAGGAAAAGATAACAAAAGATGACAATGACCCCTAAGTCAACAAAAGAAATGACATGTCTAAATGAGTATCACAAAAATGGCTCAAGAAAAGAATACAAAAGGTTCTAGTAAATAGGCAATGAACACCTCAAGCCAAATCAAAGAAAAAAGAAAGGACCAGCCTAAATGTAGGCCACTAAAAATATGGGTAATCAATAAGAGAAGGATCTGAAGAGGCCAAACCCCAACAAGTAACTAGCATTAGTATAGAAACCAATTCAACATCCCCAAGTCTATCAAAGAGTTACTCTTAAACTTCTTTCTTTAACCCTATGATGTGGTAAACTAACCAAATATAGGCAAAACCTAACTTATTAAAGGTTGAAAGTCCAAAAGATTTTGAATGAAAGGTCTCCATCCATTCTTACACGCGGTCATATTCTTGTTGCTCAGAGAACAATTAGAGACACTCATCCCAAGTGAATCAAGGCAATGACAATCATCCTTTTTAAATAATTTTTTTGAAAAATTCAAAACCTAAACAAACTTGAAAATTTTCAAAACAAAACACTTTGCTTTTCGTGTTCACATTTAATTCAAAACCAAAACAAATTTCAAAAATTTAAAAATCAATAAAAAAGTAATGATTTACCTATGCATGCACATTTACTTTTAGACTTGCACATTTCCTTTACACAATGCATATTTTGTTTCTTGTTATCATTTTGCATTTGAAAAGGCTTACATCACTAACGGAAGATCAAGGTAACTCAGCACTCTTCTTGTAAAGAAATAAGGCTGAATAAAATTCTAACCCCCCTTTTTCAATTAATGTATGAAGGATTTTACACAAAGAAGCTAGCATGCTGACTCTACTTCCCAAGACTTGAAGAGAACAAAAAATAAGAAATTGAAAATCTAAAAAGGAGCTATTCCTAACCTTGCATTGTGTCTTGCATGGAGTTATGCATTTTATCGAGTACATGATATGTTGATGACCACACGTCTAAGAGAAGCTAAACTCGAAAGCCCCTTCAATAAAATCAATGACAGCTTAGTCAATCTCTTGGCATGCGGATAAGCCAAAATCGTACGCATAGGAACGATGGTTCCCATCCCAATATCCTGACATGTTTCATGAGATCTATATTTTCAACTATTGTCTTAAGTATATTCATACTTCTTTACACAGTATGTATCATCTCGTACATTTCATCAATCATGTTTCCCTTGTCCCACCTAGATTCACGTTGTATTAGTATCCCACCATGCTTTGTGTCCTACCATGTTATGTTATGTTCATCATGTCGGGTTTTGTGTCCCATAGTGTCTTTACATTGCATTGTGATAACAATTTTATGTCCCACCATACTTTCATCATGTCCCATTGTCTCCCACATGGTTATCCCACCATGTTCTTCGCAACTATATCCCACCATGGTTTTCCATATCCTTCTTGGCCCTAAATACCATACTGACTGACCAACTACTACACCAACTATTTCCACCATGGTATCATCCTATTACGATCTTATTCCTTATCACACACTGCAATTCAATCATAAATCCATCTCACTATGTTTACCAGTGTGACCACCCATGAATGGCTTGATTAAAATTCATTAATGTCTGTGCATCCACATTTACGCTCGCATGCATTCTTCAATCTAGTCCCCCATGGACCTTATACAATTTCAGTTCCCTACCCAAACCTTCTGCATTTTAGTCATCACGAGGATCAACACCTATTTAGCTCCCACTGTGATGCTTATCACACGTTCATCCTCGTGTAAATCGTCGCAACTTTGATTCCCACAATGACCATGGTAGCTTTCATTTTCAGTCCCAACCTAGATTGCCTTACACTGTCATCCCTGAAAAAACAATCTCATTATCGGTCCTTACATAGACCACCACCCTTCCTAATTCACATATGGGTAACCTCCTCAATTCCCATTGTGGCAGCCTTCATTTTCAATACCAATATGGACTATCCTACGATTCTCAGTCGCAACATGAACTCACAACCTTCTTTCAAATCCTGCCGCAGTGCACTTCCACCCCCACATAGGTAACCACCTTCCAGCTCCCATCATGGTGCTCCACATCTCTAGTCCTCATGTGGACCATCATATTTTCATCTTCTACCAAGGCACTAAACAATCTTTGGTCCCCACGAAGACCATCACACCTTTAGCCCCACGGTGGCATTTCTCACATCTAATCCCACATAGACCATCTACATTTTTGTCCCTAAAAGGTTGATCCCTCTTCAAATCACCACGCAAATTCCATCACAAACCCTTACCCCATTTTTAGTCCCCCATGAGGCTCACCCTTATAACCCTCGAATGCAATCATGGATTTTTTGAACAATCAGTTTCTTATCAAGCTTTAATGATGATTTTCAATGACATATGAGGTTATTCCACTTCGACCTAAATCATTGTTCTTGAGAAAACCCTAATAAACCTAAAGACCCAACCTTGGTTGATTGGAAGTTTCACTTAAGTTAGCATATATTTTGCAATTCTTGGTTTACCGCACAATTCGGGTGCTAGTCAATCGCCATCTCTTCACCATACGGAATACTATTTATTTTTAGTATTCTCCCACCATGTTGGTGTCTTTTATTTTATTGCTGCTTGTGCCCACATCACATTTTTTTAACCAATTGACCAAGAGAAAGGTTCAAACGGAACAAGCGGGTGATCTCAAGATTTGATGAAATTCAATTTTCACAACTAGACCTTTACAAGTGTCTAAATCTACACATTGGTATCACATTTTCAGTCCATTACAATTACACTATATTGCACCTTATTGTGCTCCACTTCACTCATCTATGCTCTACTATGCCTCGTTGTACTCCACTACATTCATCATCGCTTCACTTCATGGCACTCCCTTGCAAAGCTGATGCCAAGTGAGGCAAGCTATATACAAGCCAATTTGACTTGATTGAGAGCTTAATAACTCATGTTTCTTAGGTAATATTTTGGACCATCTGGGACCAATCAGTGCTAGTATGTTTCTTGAGCCCCTAGAAAACAAGAGTCAAGACAAACTTCATTAATCACATGAAATCCAATCAGAGTATGTTTTACCTTGGCCAAATAGCTTCCATTTTTAATAAATGGGGAGTTAATCCAATTTCCCATTTGGTCATACCAAGCAACAAAAGAAAGTCATGCTCTCCGACACTAATTTGTCTTTTCAAGCTTTTTGGAGGATATATTATCTACTATTTGTCCATTCTAACTATCGGATAATCTTTCTAAGCTTGTTGGTTTTCATACGCAACAAATGGGGTTTAATTCGACCTCCCATTTGTCCAAAGAGGCCTCTGGAAGAAAGTCGCATAGTTGCAAATAGATGCATTCTGATACTTGGATGCACGCGTCCGATCGACCGAATGTGTTTTAACCCCAGAATTCAAATTTTTGGACTCCCACCTATCATTTTTGTCCTTGGGAAAGCTGCCAACTTGCCTTAAAAAAGACATATCCAAGACCCAGCTGTGTCTAACTCCAGGAAAATGAATCTTCACAATTTTAGAAGACATTTACTAGGCTTTAATCCATAGCATCCTACCTTGAATTACACTATCAAAAGACACATCTGGTCAACCTGGCATGTTGTAAGATATGTCCGATCAACTTGGACATTTCTATTAAATGCGTCCAGCTTCCTTGATGTGTCTATCTTCTGTGTAGTAGATTGTGATTTCTTAATTTTTAAGGGATTTTGAGCCTTCCTCTATAAAAGGAGAGGTGCTCTAAATGCCGGAGGGATCCAAATCTTCTCCTCCAGGTATGGAATTTCATCCTTCCCCTTTAGATCATCATCTCTCACAACCCTAGTCTCCCCTTACAAATCTAAAAACTTGAACAGTTGTTAGATCACTTGGAGATTGAAGCTTCCATGGAGAAATCTTTACACACATGGTCTCCTCATTATTAGAAGCATTTAGGCGGCTTGCCACATCTACGAGGGTATCATCAAAGTTTGATCTTTCTATTTTTCATTTTTTTTCATCATCAATTGGTTTGTATTTTAGCATCATCCATCTTTTATTACATTCATATATCCAAAAATATCAAAAAGAGGGGTTAGGCCCTAACCCCCAACCAATGTGTTCTCTTCTAATCTCTGTTTATGTTCATTTTCTTCATAAATATTACAATATTTCTATCATTCTAATTCTCTATCATATTGTTTCTCATGTTTTGTTCAGCGTGAGTGAAGCATTGAAGAGCAAACTTGAGCTTCTCATCTTCGGTCGGCTACAAAAGAGGAAGTTGGAAAACCACACATCTTTCTCTATTAAGGTACACATAAAACATTTTCTCCCATTTTTAATTTAGAGCCCACGGCTCCTGGCAACATCATCATTTCTTTCTGAGAGGTTGGCCCAATCTTCGAGTTGACATCAAGCTTTAATACCAATTTGATATGGGGCCGAGTGTTAAACTACAATTAAGATGCTAAACAATAATTAAATGTTGTAAAAATGAAACTAATTAAAAAAATATTTTTAATGGCTAAGATTGAGTAGTCCTAATCAAGCCATTAGGGGGATCGTGGTTGGTTCTATGCTAGGTGTGAACTGGTCAGTTCTACCAATTAGACCAATAGTCTGGTCAACCAAACTAGCAAGGCTTAGGCAAACCCATCGCACAAGGTTCCAGACTGCACAACACCGCTATCGGGTTTAATCATGTGGAGGGGGATTGATCATCTAAGCCAGATTGTTATGTAGGCCTTTGTGGTGTACATGAAATGAAAGAGCCGTATGAAGACGATGTTGATCACACAACCAAGCAAAGGTCACAACGAGAAGGCATTAAGATCCCAATGACATGTTAGGATAGGGTTGTTCAACTTCCTTCATGGATACAAAATAAGAAAAAGGGGAAACGAAGGCGAAAGACAATGAAAAATATGAAGAATACAACGAAGATGGCAACAATGAAATGTGGAGGTAGTCATACATATTTGGGGATCGTTGGATCTTGCATCCACTGATCAATAGGATATGTGGATCTAGTGAATCTGCGGTCACACTAGATGCATTAAAGTCCATCGATTGGAGAGGAAGATGATAGAGCTGTCGGTGTAGAACTACTATTGCTGATGAATATGTGAAAGAGGAGTTGTAGTTATTTCCAAGGATTGCTCAACATTGGGGAAGAAGCTCATGATGCCATTGATTGTAATTGATTAACTAGATCAGATCATTGATTATATCGACAAAGAAAAGGAAGCCTATGAAATGGAGCTACCGTAGTCATCGATAATGAACCTATGAAATGGGATGGCAGGAGGAAGGCATGGAGGCAAAAGGATGAGAAGGAAAGAACAACATTTCATCAGAAAAAAGAAGGATTTGGAAGGCCCTCTAGCTGATTCGAGAAGAGAGAAGAAGAAATAATTGCGTAACACCACCCCTCTATTGACAAACTGCCCGAAGGCCCCAAAACCTCACTATATATTCACTACTATGTATGAACTACATGTGGCTTTATTTATAAAGCTTTCTTCATTTACAAAAAGACCTTCAAAATAAAGTATTAACAAAAAAACTTGGATAGAACAGTAAAAAATATGCATTAAAGCTCTTTAAAATTAGTCCCCATCATTCTCCCCTAGTTGTAGAAAACTCATCCATGAGTTTTAAATCTCATCATGAACATTTCCATTTTATTTATCCATTGAGTGTCGAAGTTGAAAGAAACATCTCAAAAGTTGGTTTATAAAAATGAGCCGATTTTGGGCTCTAATATCAATTTAATATGGTACCAAGTGCTAAATCAAAATTAAGATGCTAAGCTATGATTAAATGTCACAAATCCAAAACTAAGGAGATCTAATTTAAACTACTAGGATTGAGTGGTCCTGATCCCATGCATTGATCTGGTGGATCTTGGCAACATTTGTGTTGGGTGTGGACTAGTCAGTTTCGCTAGTTGGACCGTGATCCGGTCGACCAAACAAGCAAGGCTCGTGCAAGCCCATCACCCAAGGTTTCGAACTACATCGCATCGCCATCAGGTCCGACCACTTGGAAGGGCCTTGATCATTCGAGCAAGATTTTCATGCAAGCTAAAGTGGTGCGTATGAAGGAGCTGTGAAGACACTGTTGACCACAGGACCATGCAAGGGGTTGTGGCGAGAAGGCACTGAGATCCTAATGACACGTGAGGCTGTGAATGTTCATTTTCCTTCATGGAAATGAAACTGGAAATAGAAGGAATGGGGATGATAGAAAACAGGAATGCTAGTCAACGAAGAAGATGAAGACTAGAGTGACGATAGTGATGATGAAGTTTGGAGGCAGTTTATAAATTTGAGGATAGCCAGATCTTGAGTCCTCTTGTGATAGATAAGATCTATGAATTCAGTGAAGCTGCAATCACGTTGGATGTGTTGAAGTCAATTGATTGGAGAAGAAGACGATGGAGTTGTTGATGACAAACAATTTCCATTGTCAGATCTGAGGAACACTAGACATTGGTAAAGAAGCTCATGATGTTGTCAACTACACTTGATTTAGTAGATCAGAATGCCAGTGACTTTAGCAAAAGAGCTATTGATGATGAACTACTATTGTTGACAGATCTATGAAGGAGATGAGGAGTTGTTATTGGATCCGAGGATTGTCGAACATTGAGAACGAAGCTCATGATGTCATCGACTGCACCTGATTCATTGGATTAGATCATCAGTGATGTCAATGGGAGAGAGGTAGCAAGGTGTGGAGTTGCCATAATCATCGATGATTAACCTATGAAAACGGACGGTAGGAGGAAGGCACGAAGGCTAGAGGATAAGAAAGAAAGAATGGCACTCCAGCGAAAAGAAGAAGGATCTAGAAGGCCCTTTAGCTTATCGAGAAAGAGAGAAGTATATGTGGGGCCGCTCCCCTTTGTAGACAAACTACCCAATGGTTCCAAAAATTCATTGTATGTTCACTATTGTTTTGAGACTACATGTAGCTCTAGTTATCGAGCTTTATTTATTTACGAAAAGACCTTCGAAACAAAGTATTAATGAACTTTGACAAAACAGTAAAAGAAATATGTTAAAGCACTTTAAATTTTGGTCCCCTTTTTAGTAGACATGACATGATGTGGGACAAAAGGACGAAAAGACCAAAAGTAAGTTAAAAAACAAGCTAAACTAAGCCGAATTGACTAAAATCAACCGAAGTGGAATTAAATTACCTTGAACCAAGTAAAAGTGGTTTGAACCAAACTTAGATAGGCCAGAACAAATACGAATTGATCCTAAATTAACTCTAAACAAGGTTAAACCATTGATTGGAATATGCCGATTCCTAGATTAGATCAACACCCTTTGATTTGATTTTGGCTTATAGTCTCGATCCTAGCTTGACATGTGTAAGAATCGGCCAAATCGAGCTGGATGTCGGGATTGGCCCCTATGGCCAAATCGAGCTGGGTTCATCAAATTCAGTAAGCCAAAGATTCATTGGCTTCCTACCATATTGGGTCCATCAAAAATGATATGGCATAAGTCACCAAAGCCCAAGCTTTTGTCTTAGGTAGGAAAGACACCACAACCACCATTTCCATAACAATTTGGGCCGATTTTGGCCCTAAATAAGCTAGATCCGACAGGAATTCAATATGGCCACTAATTTTGTGATTATCCCTACTTTTAGAATATTTATAAGAAGTAATCATGACCAATTCTAAATCATTCTTTCTCCCAAAAATTGGTCGATTTAGTCAATCAAATCCAGATTTGATTGAAATCTACACCTATTGATCTAGCTACTGATTTTGATCCCTCAATCATTTAACCAATAAACCCAAGTGGACTGCGTTGAACCAGTGGACCAGACTTCAAGAACTAGTTGTAAGGAAACGATCCAATTAGACTGGTGTAGCGAAAAAATTTTGATTCCTCAAATGTCATTATCTTAGTCTCGATCAGAACCAAACAACAATGAAGAACTAGTATTCGAACTTATTTCAAACATGTACCTTTATTGGATTAAAATAATCCCTATAGATAGAGCGTTCTTACGCTCTCTTAACCGCTTAAGTGTGTGGCATCTAGTTGTATCCACACAAACAACCTCTGAAATTAAGTTTTCCTCCGCATCGATAACTACCACGCAATCCTAAATAGAGCTTCGCCATTCAATGGCAACTTCTGAGGTGGGACAAGGTAAAGGAGAAGGGTTGGGACGAAATAAGCACCTTTGGCTTAATAGAGTTTGTGCTCTCTTAATTATTACTTGTAGAACTCAAAGTTTTTCACAAAAACTCTTGTCGATTCCATAAATTATGTCCATACCCCAAACTTACAGGTTAATACTTATATGTGTGACCTACTACGCCTAAGAGCCCATTTGATTTAAGTCTAATTAAAAGAACAACATTTTAAATTAAATCTATTATCTCATAATAGATTTAACAGCCTAACGATTATAAAGGTTGTAAGCTACATCATATGATCTAACTAGCTTTGGGGATAAACTCCTCTCCAAAGAGCTTTTTTATAATCGGTTACCATATGAATATAATCCCTCATCCATCCAATGTTCTGATTAGATAGGAGTATGACATTGGCTATCAAGTCCCAAATATTTCAACACTACGAAATCTTGTACTCAGAATTAGAACAATTTGAAAAACCTTTTTTCAACTATCCTATCTACTTTGGCCAAGAATTTAGAGTACTATCCATAAGATATTCTCTCTCTCCTACCGAAAGTAGATGATCCCACATTATCTACTCAATTTTCTCCACCTAGTTTCCCACATACCCAATTTATTAACTGTATATGAGCATAATATTAAGTGATTCATAAGTTAATAGTTAAAGTACATAATTCACCCAACAAAGCATCTTTGGCGACTCTGAACAAAGATCCAACCATGCAAACGTGAAGATAAAATACCATGATCAACAATTCGGAATGACACTATTCAAGGATTCTATACAAGTAACCTATATATATATCTCAATATCTCCAAACTAAGGACCAACGAGATTGGCCATCATCATCATATGAGTAAGTATCACATACACTAGCATATCCTTGATATCCTATCTCGAGGAACCTGCAATTAGAAATGGATCACATTCTTTAGATGATTGATCTCATTATCATAATCTTATCATGATCCAATCATCATTACATGCAACCTAGGACTTTATTATGATAGATGTATCAAGATAATGTAAGTAATGAAGATAACGCCACTAATAATGAATGAGATATTATAAAAAATATAAAATCATATCTAATATGATTGGTTTGTAAGACATACATTTCTATCACCATTGACCTGGGTAGTCCAGATGGCTCAGAACTAGATAGAGTCGTGGAGTGGGTGAGAGGGGTTTGGTGTTTTTGACCTACCAAGTTAAGAGGATGTTCATAGTGGACAGTGGTAGAATATGCATAAGGGTGAAGAAAGCATAAAAGAGAGCAAAGATGAAACTTTTCCTTCATCTGTGCAGAAAGATGTGAGGTTTCAGGGCTTCGGAGAAGAAGAACAAAAAAAGACAACATTGTGGTATAAAGAAGAAAATGGATTTGTGTATGTAGTCAGATGTCTCACCTCACATCGTCGCCTTCGATGACATAGGTGAGCCTTCTATGGGCTACACGGCGAATGCGCTACCACATCATTCTTCCCCACCCAAAGGAGTGGAGAACAAGCCCCTTCTCAATCCATCAAACTAGTAGAGCATATGTCATCAGATTCGGTGTTTAAAACACTGAATCTAGTCGTATTGGGTCTTGATAGACCTAATACAACCTTAAGTCACTAAAAGTCACCGGATCCAATGGCTAATGCCCCAATTGGCCCTGATAGACCCTATAGAGGCATCTCTCCCCCCCCTATAGGGTGGGAAAGACACTACTGAGGCAATGCCCCCTCGACTCTACTAGCGATGGACTCAATCCCCTAAGCAACAAGGTGACGTGAGACAAGTAATATAAGGCCCATGACTTCGACAAGTAGAGGTAGTGGTAATGCAAACTACAAAGCTTTGAATGGAGGGGCAAGATGTGGTAGTGGACTTGTCAATTGGAACATCTTCACCACACTTCATAGATGGTGCCTCCAGTTGATCACTAGCCAAACAATAAGGACGAAACTGTCATGTCTACCTTGGCATCCAAGGCACCTATGCTAGGTGCCCTAGATCTTCATGACTAAAAAAAATCTTTATAGAGATTTTGCTCTCATGATATTTGCCATAAAGGACATTGCCCCCTTGTTCTCCGCAACTTAATTGTGCAGGCCAATTGGCAGATTTATTAGCACTCATTTAATGATAGTATAATAATATTAACATATTTTACTATTGCTTGTGCTATTACATATCTATAATATTTGCAACTATAAATATATGTTATATACTTAAAAATTATAAAATTGCCTATTAGCCCTCTCTTCTATTCTTGTCACTTAATTTATCAAGAATTACTCTTTCACAAAAACTATATACTAACATATACATAAATGCATAAATAAAATCACATTTACATATATGTACATATAAACATGCATTTAATTATAACATACAACTATAATTATTTATATATACATATATATAGTATTAACATTTAATTATATATACACATATATAAATAAATATATAAACATCTAACATTATCTCCTATGGTGCCTAGGTGATTTTTGAGTGGCCATCTTGTCACCTAAGTAGGCATGTCAAATGGGCGGGCTTGGCCCGTCGGCCCGTCAAAAAATGTGACGTGGGCTGGGCTCAAGCCCTTGAAAGATGTTAAATGGGCCCTTTGAAGAAACCCGGTTCTTTATTTTGGTTGATCGATGGTCCGCTGGTCATGGCCCGTCCAGCCCGTCAAAGGCCCGTCACGAGACCCCGCCGACTCCAAGACCTCCTGCGGACGACGACGTGCAAAAGGCAAGCTTGCAGCGCAAGGCGGAGGGAGCGGTCGTCTCTATCGCCATCCAGGGCCTACCTCCACATCTCGTTCTGCCGGCAGGTCATTGCCCCGTGCCACGCTGCCAGGCACTCCGTGCAGCACCACTGCTTGCAGTGCCCGCACACCGCCTCTCTCCAGCCCGCCCCTTCCTTCCCCTTCCCCTTCTCCGCTTCCGCCTCCCGCCACATGAGCGCCGAGCAGTCCTCGTACGGGCAGTACACCCGCCCCTCCTCCGCCACCGCCGCCTTGCACAGCGCGGCGCAACACTGTGGCCGGGATCAGTGGCCGGCAGTCCTCCGGCTCCAGCCGCCCCCCCGTTGCAGTCCGGATCCGGGCAGCGGACGCCGGTGACACGGTTCTCCCCCACCCTGGTGGCCATGTACCCGACGATGCAATGGACAAAGACTTAGAAGGAGATTGCAAACACCTGACTTGATCAAGCCACCATCGAGGAGATAGAAGAGCAGAGTACTCTGCACAACATGTAGATGAACCAGAAGAGGCGATGGAACAGCAAGAGATGAAGCAGCGCGGGAAGACAGAAATCCCCAATCTGAGGTCTGTCTCCGCTACTATTTACCTTTTATATATGGCAAATGAATATGAAATTACATGATATAAATGTGGGCGAAATGTGCCACAGACAGATGAAATATAAATGAAATTACAAATGAGGCCACATGGACGCCACATCAACCTAGATGTCACATCAGATCTGGATCTCTAACACGCAGAAGATACGGTGACAGCCTCGCAGGTCCGGTAAGCACTGTCGCAGCTTCTGCTCCACGCAGCAAAACTCAAGCCCGTTGGGCTAATGGGCTTTGACGGGTTAAAAGCCCATTTACGTAATCTAAGCCCGTTGAGTTTTCTACATGGATTTGGGCTTGGGCTCTATCTATATGGGCTGAAGTGGGCTTGGGCCGGGCCAGCCCAAACCCGGCCCATTGACACCCCTACACCTAAGTAGAGTTGACACCTTTGGACGTCTTGAGTTACTTGTCACCTTAATAACTATGATCTAGAGAAGGGAGACCATATTTCCTAGAGCATCAAAAGATGATCATGTCTCTTAGAGATTCCTGTGATTAGACTGGGGATCATCGGACCAGACTACAAGAGACCGCAGCGCTATCACGCTACTATGGTGATAACTCAAAGACAAGTTCCTATGAGCCGATGCAAGGTAATTATAGAATGGCTTGTTTGGGATCATCGTGTCAAAAGGCTCGGTCACATCAGCAAACAACAATGCTAATAATTTAAAAGATATATCTACAATGTTAACAATTTAAAAGACTTGGAGTCATCACAAGTGGACTATATATTTATGTGATTATGAGTTTTGATTCCTCTGAATGTTCAAGAAAAAAGTTTATGAATTCTTCGTAAACTCGGATCCCTAAAAGAGAATATGTGATAAAAGACCTTAGAGTCATTTAATCTAATATAATTGTGAGTTCGTCTCGTAAGGTTTATTCTTATAAATAAAAATCGGTGTTCTCTATTATCGAATTTCTATTTGGTATCTAGGTCTACTTGTTCGATTCCGCTCTTGATCGACTCCACAGGGATCTGGGGGATCGATCTGTTGGTCCTGACACTCTACTGTCATCTGAGTGCGATTGATCACCACCCTCGGTTCTCCACGCAATGTTCCGGTAGGGTTGTAGTGGCAGAGGCCACCGAATGGTGCTTTTTCTCCACCACTGTCGGTTGCACCGCAGACAGGGCAGGGCGGCACCCCAACAATGCTGCAGTTAGCCGCATGGGCCCGCGGCGGCAGCAGGACAGAGCCGCGACAGAGCACGGTTGGACTAAGCAGCCGGGCGTCGGCTATCAGCCGTGCGCTGTGGAACGCACCTGTCCCGCGGTGCCAGAGGGCGCAAGACGGCGCTGTGTTCGCCGGTAGAGGCCCTAATTGTGCGCTCGGCCGACTGCACGGCGGCACAATTTGCATCCGCGGGTGAAGCCCCCGTGGACACTTGTTGGAAAAGAGCTCCAACCAACTTCGTCCTAGGCCATCGGACTTGCGCAGCACAGCAACGGCAATCATCGCCTCCCGCTACGAATTCTGTATTTAAGGCCCTTCGACCCGATGGTTTGGATCTTGTACGATGGCATTAGTAGTTACCAGCAAACTTCGATTGATGCATTATGCCATGAGATTGTTGATATCCTATTTACCATGGGGTCCACTCGAGCATGATGTGAATCGCAATGGGTGTTCGGATCGGTGGAGATTTATTGGATTCGGATTTTAAAAATCATAATATGGATCTCATTAAATTGGATCCAACTCTTGATAAAATTGTTATTTTGATGCATGACTTTATATTATTACATATATACCTCTATTTTTAAAAAAATCATAATTTATGATTTTATTAAAATTGTTATTGGACCCATTAAAAATTTAAATCACGGAATTAATGAATATCAAAATATCACATCACCACACGTATGATTGACATGTTATCATGGATACTTACTTACAAATATGATAGATTTACACGGTAAGTTAAAGATTATTACATATGTGTTCTTGATATAACATGTATTAAAATTGCATATAAATTTTAGACTTTTCATAATTGTGTAAATGTCTTTATTATTATTGATTGATTTATAAGTACATGAATTAAGAATTGTCTTATTGTGAAATTTTATAAATTAATAGTGATGAGTTTCTTTTATGATTCTAGTTGTCCCCCAAAGTTTAAGATTATGCTAGTGATTAAAGTTATTAACAAAGAGAATAATATATATTCTCTCATAAAATAAAATTACATAATAATTTATTCATGTTAAGTAATCTTAAGAATTAATAGTTTTAAATTTATTTTATGGTTCTCATTGTTTCGAAAGATTTAAGATCGTGTTAGTACTTAAAGTTATCGATAGACAGAATTATAACTATTTTCTCGTAAAATAAAATTGCATAATAGTATGACATGAAAAATTTTATTAAACAATTTTGTAGATTGATGATTTTGAATCTCTTTTATGTCTTTAGATGCCTCGAAGCATCTAGACTATGTCAATACTTGACATTATCGATTTATATAGTGACTCTCATGATAGAAAATTGTATTAA
The DNA here is from genome assembly GCA_036172225.1 of Cryptocoryne crispatula var. balansae. Lineage (NCBI taxonomy): Eukaryota > Viridiplantae > Streptophyta > Magnoliopsida > Alismatales > Araceae > Cryptocoryne > Cryptocoryne crispatula. Next base: position 17,316,466 of record CM069925.1, on the reverse strand, counting down.
AGAATATTAAATTGAAGTTGCAACTAAAGACGTCTTTGATTCAATATATAGAACAAAATCAAAAATTAACCATAATTGCTTAAACACAGGGAATCTTTTGTCCAAAGATAAGATATCTCTACCTTCATGCATTCTTTGTTGATTGTTGAATTAAAGTGATTTATCATAACATTATAGAAAATCATCTTCATGTGTCGTAGATTGTCGTGAAATTATAGATCTTTGTTAAGAATATTATGTGCATCATGTTGGTAATGTCAACTCAATTATGATTATTTTAGTTGACTCCTGTCTTATTGCATTCTCGTTTGCCTATGATTCTTACATTGAATGGATCAAATTGTAGTGAATGGCATGAACAGCTTCTCGTCATATTAGAATGTCTAGACCTTGATTTTACTTTTAGTACTGACAGACCCCACTAAGATCACATAAGATAATACAATTGACCAAAAGTTTTAATTTAAAAAGTGAATGTTTAAACAAATTGTCTTCAATGATAATCAATAATTCTATTGCAAAGAACATTAAGGTTATGTACCTGACAATGAAAGAATAAAAGAATTTCTTGATTCTATTGAAGAGTAGTTTAGTAGATCTAACAAAGCAATTGTTGAAATGCTTACCAATAAATTGACTTCTATAAGATATAATAGGATCGATGGTGTGAACAAGCACATTATGAAAATGATTGATATCATTAGAAAGCTTAAAACATTGGACATGATTATTGATGAAACATTTCTGGTTACATTTACCCTTAACTCTCTTTTAACATAGTTTTCTCAATTTAAAATGTTTTACAACACATCATGGAAATTGAATGAACTTATATCCATATGTATGCAAGAGGAAAAGAGATTAATGCAGGAAAAATCATTGGATGCTAATTATGTTTCCATTTCTTAACGATTCAAACCTATAAAGGGGAAAGGTAAATCAATTCCACCAAAGAAAGATAAAGAGGATGTAAAGAAAATGCGGAAAAGAAATGTTATTTATGTTGCAAGATATGACATTTTAAGGCTAAATGCCCAAAACAATGAAGTTGGTTTGAAAAGAAAGGCAACTCAATTGCATATTTATTTTCAAACCAATTTTATGAATGTATGTTCTAAATCTTGGTGAAATGATCGTGGTGCTACTATTCGTGTTACAAATTCATTGCATACATTCCTTTCTGGTAGAAGACCAAACCTTAATGAGTTTTCCATCTTCATGGCAATCTAACCAAGTCTAAAGTCAAAGCTATATGATCTTGTAGGCTTTGTCTTAAAACTAAAGACCATTTTAATCTTGAAGATGTCTTTGTGTTCTATCAATATTTAGGAATATGATCTCTTTGCCAAAACTTGATGTATTAGGTTATTCATTTAGTTTTGGTAACTCAAAGTTTAGTTTGTTTAAAAACTCTATTTTAGTTGGTTCAAGATTTTTATGTGATGGTCTTTATAAAATAAATGCAATTGCTCGTGTTTTGATTAATTGTCCACTTTGAATGTAGATCGTAGTGTCAAACATGATATGATTGACGACAGTTCCTCAATCCTACGACATAAAAACTAGGTCATATATTGAAGGATAGAATGTTAAGATTAATAAAAGATAAAGTCTTACCCACTGTTCAATTTACCAATTTTGGCACTTATATCAATTGTATAAAAGGGAAACAAATCAAAACCTAGAAAAGGATGCCCTTAAGGTTAGAAAGACTTTTTGAATTGATCTACATTAAAATTTGTGGTCATATAAATTCTTGTTTAGGATTATTTTATCACATTCATTAATGATTTTTCACAATATATGTATATTTTCTTGATAAAATTAAATTATAAATCTTTGAAGTCTTTTAAGACTTTCAAAGATATCACTGAAAATCAATTAAACATGAAAATAAATGTAGTGAGATTTGATAAAGGTAGAGAATATTATGGTAAACAAGGTCAATTAGGTAGAATTCCTAAACCTTTTGCTAAATTCATGGAAGAGTGAGATTAAATCTCAATATATAATGTCAGGTACTTCCTAGCAAAATAGTGTGACCGAAAGGTTAAATCATTTTCTCATGGACATAATGAGAAATATGTTTACTAACTCATCCGTACCCTTCAACTTTTGGAATGAAGCTTTAAATACTAATATGTATATCCTTAATGGGATCCCTAGTAAGGCAGTGCTTAAAACTCCAATCAAGTTATGGATAGGTAAAAAAATAATTTGAGGCATATACATGTTTGGGGTTGTCAGGTAAAAGTTAGATTGTATAATCCACAAGAAAAGAAATTGTACCCAAAGAAGATTAGTTGTTTCTTCATTAGGTATTCAAAATGGTCTAAAGGATATACAGTTATCATCCAACTCACACTATGATAATTATAGATATAAGTACAACCAAACTCATTGAGAATGGAGAGATTAGTGTGAGCTCAACACCACATATTGTGGAGTTGGGAACATCAGAAATCCATTCCCTATTATTTTTACTATGGATATTAGATTGAATCAAGTAAATCACGATATGATAGATTTACAACTTAATCATGATGTCATTCACATTGAAGAAGAAAACCTTGAAAATGCATCAATGGAGGATCATAATCATGATGATTATGTATTTTCACATCTAAAAGTAAGGAAATCTTAGAGAGTCAAGAGACTAACTATTTTAGATGACTATATTTTATACTTGCAAGAGTGTAATTATGACATCGGTGATGATAACGATCCATTCTCATTTAAAGATGCTATTAGAAGTAAAAAAATTAAATTATGGATTGATGCCATGAAATAAGAGATTTAATCCATACATAAAAATAAAATCTAGGATAATGTTACATTGCATAAAGGGTGTAAACCTATTGGTTTTACGTGATTTTAAAGACAATGTAGAAAGGTATAAGACCAAATTAGTTGCTAAAGGATTGACTCAAATAAAAAGCATCGATTATAGAAAGAATGGTACATCAAATATCATAATGGCATTAGTGGTTATATTTTATTTAGAATTACATCAAATATATGAAAGAATGGCTTTCTTAAATGGGGATTTGGAAGAAAAGGACTCAAGAAAGGACTCTTTCATAATCATAATGGCATTAATGGTTGTATTTGATTTAGAATTACATCAAATGTATATAAGAATGACTTTCTTAAAATAGGGATTTGAAAAAAGAGGTATATATGATGCAACCTGAAGGGTTCAAAATGAAAGAAAAAAAAACTTAATAAGCAAATTAAAAAAACTATTTATAGATTGATACAAGTTTCCTAACAATAATATTTAAATTTTAGTAAAATTGTTATGTCATTCGGATTTAAAGAAAATATTACTGATCAATTAAATATCTGAAGGTCAGTAAGAGTAAGTTTATGAATTTGATTTTGATTTTGTATGTGGATGATATACATTAATAACTTAGGGCTATTATATGGAACTAAAAGTTTCATTTTCAACCCTTTTGATATGAAAGATGTGGGTAATATATCATGTGTTGTTAGTATTGAGGTTCATCGCTATAGATTTAAGGGATTGCTTAGTTTGTCTTAAAAGGCTTAAATTTATAAGGTCTTAGAAAGGTTTGGAATGTCTAATTGCTCATATTATGAGGTGCTAATCTTTAAAAGTCAGAAGTTTAGTTTCCATCAGTGTCTTAAGAATAAGATAGAAAATAAAAAATGAAGGTTTGTTCATATGTTGCTACCCTTGAGAGTTTGATTTATGCTCAAATTTGCACTCGTCATGATATCATCTTCATTGAATATGTTAGCAAGGTACTAAGACAATCCAAGAATGGAGCACTAGAAAGTTTTAAAAAAAGTGATTATATATTTTCAAGGGACTAAGGATTTTGAGCTCATTATGGCAAGAATGATCACCTTCAGGTGATTAGTTATATAGATGAAGATTTTGCAAGTTGTATTGACAACAGAAAGTCAACCTCATGTTATGTCCTCTTATTAACCAGAGGAGTTGTTTCATGAAAAATAACCAAATAGCATATAGTTGCCATCTCCACCATGGAAGATGAATTTTATTGACTGTCATAAGACATCTTCACACACATTATGATTGAAAAAATTCATCTTAGGGCTCACTATTATGAATTCTATATCTAAATCATTGAGACTTCATTGTGATAATTTATCCACACTGTTCTTCTCTAATAAACACATTGGCATAAAGTACATTTCTATACAAGAAAAGATAAATAATCATCTTTTATCAATTAGTTTTGTTAATGGTGTTGATATGGTTGTTGATCCTATGACTAAGGTCCTTGCACTTGAGGTCATTTCAAGACATGTAAAAAGCATGGATCTTATTGTTTTGGGATTATTGAATGGTATAATTGATATATTAGAGACATATGTATTGTGATGATGATTGTGTTCTATTGCATTTTGTTATCTTATTTGTATACACTTATGATTGATATGGAAGAACTTGTTTATATAATATTAAAGTGGAACATTATGTATACTCAAATTAAAGGCTTAGTTAAGATAATGTGTTGATAGTATAGTGCATCTAATTAAGTGTGTTAATGATTATATACAATTGCTATTACATATGTCTATAGATTTTTCTTAACCTAAGCATAAAAAGTAAATTGTAAATAAACTAATGGGCATGTTTTCAAACACCCGTGCTTATGAAATTTGTTTTCAAAATGATAATCCAAAGACTATTTTGAAATATACATATTTATTATTTTTATAGGCTAAGTAGGAGATTGTTAGAATTATCTTGTAAGATGGACTCATTAAAATAAAGCCTTTGGTATTATTTTTAAAAAGCTCATTAGTGTTGAGGATATATCTACAATTCTAATGACAAAAAGGACTTTAGTCAAGATGGGTTGACTCTATATATACGATGATGAGTCTTGGTCCCCTTGAATTCTTATGAAAATGGCTTACAAGTTCCCCATTGACCTTGAGGCCGAGGAGGATTCGATGTGATCGAGAGATCTTCTCGTATGGTTTGTTCTTGATGGATTTGGGTATTCTACCCCAAATCCTACATAGATACCTTGGCCAAGCTCTCTTACCAATGTCAACTAGCTCGAAATTTTCTTTATATTCCGCTGACTTAATATATATGAAGGACCCTCATATAAAGCCAACGCCTTAACATTTCAACCTCCAAAAAAAATAGTTACAAACATACCATAATGACAGAAGAAAGTTAAAATTGAAAAAGACCCTCACTAATTTCTCATTAGATGATGCAGAAGCTTGCAGTCTTGTAGGCAGCTTGATGACACAAGGAAAACTGAAAAGGAGCTGGACATCAAGAATGACTGATCAGGTAGGAGTGCCTATTTGCAAGGCGAAAGAGTGGGGATCGTAGTGGCTAGCTCGTGATGACATGAGTAAAGGGAGGACATGTGGTAGAATGCAAGGGCTTGATGGGGTGAACGGCAGGGGCTCCATGGGATTCCAAGGTGGTCTGCACTCTACACAGGTTGTCAACATCACCATCAGGGTGTCATGAGAGTCATCATGGTCTAGATAGTGCTGGTGTCAGTAGTCGAGGGCTACGATTCAAATGTAGAGAAGTTGAAAGAAGGCAGAGAGACCAACAGGGGGAATGGAAGAAACAATTGAGAGGGCCTCCTCAACCATATAAAAGATAGAAATGGAGAAAAGTGGGAAGCCTTCTCAGCTGAACAAGAGAGAGAATTGGAACAAGAGGTCGTCGACCAAACCTTCTTCATTTCTTCGTTCATCCTTTTCTCATGGGATATAACAATGGGGGCTTTTAAAAGATCCATACATTTAATCAACATTGAAGTGCCTCTTACAAAACTGTCCTTATCCCTTTTACAAAATAAGATTATTTTCAAAATAAGAACATTTAATATTTACATCAACGCCTAACTAATAACCTACACAAAAAGGAAAATGCATAAAATAAACTATTTAAACCTTACAAATTATTTAAAATACAATACTCTTATATTTGCCTAACCATGATGTCATCATCTCTTTTACTTTGCACATGTCATTCCATCCTGATTGCATCACAAAATAGTCTAAATATTGAAACAAAACATTCTTCAAAGAGCCAAGATGCTTGTGTCATGCATCACATTCAAGTGCAAAACTTTTTTATAATGTTAATAACTAAGTTGCAATTTCTCAACTTGTATTTAACTGGCTAAAGGAGTTGGAGCTCACCAAGCTGAAGTGTCCCAGAAAGAAAGGTCCATCATCAAATTTTGACAAAGCGCTTTCTAATTTGTCATATGCGGGGCCTAAAACAAATTACGAATACATGTCAATATCAGCCTATTGCCACAGGGAAAGTAGCGTTATGCATGTTCAGCTATATTACCAACTTGTTCTTCCACATCTCCATCAGATGTAAATGACTTTAAGGAAATATGGTTAAATTCATCGGTATAAGAGAGCAACTCCTCAGCAAATTGCACTTTTGCAGAATCCTACATGTAGGTAACGGAAGATGATATAATGAAATCAAAAAGAAACTTTGATATTGTGATTTGTTTTCTTCTCACATTAGGAAGCAATGCAGGCCCTTCAAATTGAGAGTCAATGTATCTAAGCAAGTCAAGACTCTCCCCTTTGACTACATTGTTATGCTCCAATGATGGAACCTGTTGAAAACATAGCTTGAGTAGATTAATAATGTAAAATAGACAAAAATGAAATAAATTTCACTTCAACTCGGAAAACCTTTCATATAAACAGATGCACATCACCGTTGTTTTCAAATGAGGCTTTTACCTTTAGATCCACAGTTCAAAAGGTGTCAATGTTTCTTTTGGTGTGGAACTGCAAGGAATCTACTATACTTTAATGTAATAAAGCAAGTGACTTTTTTACCTTATTGGAAGAGTAAACCTTTTCCTTATACCATGTTGGTCTGTTCTGCAAATCAATAGGAACCAATTTTATCTTTTCCTGCAAGCCCTGTTCTTCAAGAAGATAAATTTGTTACGACCATCATGGTACATTTTCATCTGCTAAAGATTAATAAAAGCATATTACTTTACAAAATACCACAAGATGTAGAGAGATTGACCTTGTAATTCCTAGCAATCCATGTGCGTTGTGCGTAGGGGCAGATATAGGATATATACAACCTTCAAAGACAAAAAGTAAAATCAGCCAACAAATTACTTAAAATTCAAAAGTAGAAATGCAATGAGAAACGATCACAACAAAGATGCCAAAGATCATATCTCCCATAGAGACTTACAAGGTACAAACTGCAAACTATCCATGTCAGTTTAGATTCTATTTCCCTTAGGAAACTCAATTTATAGAAAATGTTCTTATAAGTAGAATATAAAGTACCTTGTGACATCTTGGATATCAAGGTTTTGTGTTCTGATGTGGTTCAGAAAAGAATGTCTGGACTCACCTTCAACTCAACTCAAGTTTGTCTCCAATTATTAAAGATTGACCATATAGATTCTATTTCTCCAATTATGTCGATTTTGAGTTATTTCTTCAAATATATTTAAAAAAGTCTAAATTACATTGAACAACCCTCCTCCAAATTAAAATAAGGTGCATTTGGAACCTCGCCACGTGCATCAAATTTTCCAGAAAAAACTAATGCGATGTGCCATTTGGTAGTTGGTAAAACTAAGGTCAATAGAAAATGTATTTTCATGACTCTTCAAGAAAATGAGATTTTCGCATCCCTCGCTCTCTTTGGGATGCCATTTTCCAGATAGGGTGAGCAACCGAAGTACCAAACCAATTTAACTAGACAAATTTTTTTGGCAATGTGTCTTTAAGAAACATAAATTATAACATAACATAAATTTATTTTTTAAAAATAAAAATTTATAAATGATAAACTTTATAGTCATAGGCTCAAAACACTTTCTAAAAATTTAAATGATAATTAATCTGAAAATATTTTACAACTAACTAAATGTTTGAAAATCAATTCCTCAAAATCATGATTTTGGCATCATACATAATACTACAGATGTTGTTCTTCAACAACAGTGTAACAAGGAGATTTGCTATAAAAATAAAAAAATTATTTAAGATATATTTTTATTTTAATATAAATTTTAAAAAATATATTTAAAAATTATATTATTAAATTAAATGTTAATTTATTGGATAAAAATATTTTTACTCTATACTTGTCCAAATTTTTTTTTACTTACTTAGAAATGTAAAATATTTGAAAGATGTAAATATAGTATATAACTTTGATATACCCTTGGGCTAAGAATCCACTTATTCATTCCCAGATTTTTTCACATGGATCCAAGTGGATTCTTAGGCCTACCACATCTTATTTATTTCTATTATCTTGATATTTTTTGTTTTTTCAACTACAACTTTCTTAAGTCTACATTTAATATATCTAAACCATCTCAATCTCTTTTCTTTCAATTTTTTTACTATTTATTATATATTCTACCTAATTCAATATGACTACATATCCATCTTAGCATTCTTATTTTATTATTTATTTTAAAAACATTTTTTTCTTTAGTATCCAACATTCACAACCATACTACATTGTAGGTCCTCCAGTTGTACAATACAATATTCCTGTCAACTTTATTAATCTCATGATCATATGTAGTTAATCTCCCACTTCATTCATCTTACCTTGAGTCTATGGTTAACATCCTTGTCACAACCTCAAAATATATACATACATAGAACTATCTCAAACTCCTTTCTTTCAATTTGTCTACTATTGATTATAATTCTACCTAATTCAATAAGACTACTTATCCATCTTAACATTCTTATTTTAGTATTTATTTTGAAAACATATTTTTTCTTTATTATCCAACATTCAGAACCTTACTACATTGTAGCTCCTTTAGTTGTACAATACAATTTTCGTGTCTACTTTATTAGAATCTCATGATCACTTAAAATATATATAGTTAATCTCCCACTTCATTCATCTTACTTTGAGTCTATAGTTAACATCCTTATCACATACTTTACTTCTTTATAAAATGAACTAAGATATTGATAATTAAACTGAATATTTAAATAATATTACACCATCTAAACTAACTCTTCATTATTCTTTTTCATTGATTTTTATTAAATTTACAATACATATATTCTATTTTAATTAGATTTACCTTGAACCCTTAGACTCTAAGATGTTTCTCCATAGTTTTAGCTTCCTATTCATCTCTTCTTATGTTTCATCTATCAGTACAAAATTGCTTGCAAACATCATAAACCATGGTATCTAATCTTGTATAATTTTATATTCGTTCATAAATAATGCAAAAAATTAATGATTTATCCCATACCATTGATGTAAATCAATTGAAAAAGAAAAAAACCTTTCATTTATCATCCAATTATGTACACATTAGTGGTTGATTCATCATACATACTGTTTTATCACAATATGCATCATCTTTCGGTCGGACACTCACCACAAAATATCTTTTGAGACTCTATCATAAACATTTTTCAAGTTAAAAAATACTATATAAAAATCTTTGTTCATATCTCAAAATTTCTCTGTTGATCTTCTAATAAAAAATAGCTTCCATTGTAAATCCACTATATATGGCTCCATAGTTGAAATAGTCGTACAAACTCTTAATAGCAACTCCATGACCTTTTTTCACGATTTATGGATATAATTTGTATAACCTTACACATCTAAAGAGTCAAATAAATCATTCCAACCCTATTGTCTAGACCATAGGGAAATCTAATTGGTACACGTTAGAAAAATGGATCTGCCATATTTGACCATTTTTCTTGATCACTACTCGCAGTAGCATTAATGCATGAATATTATCAGGGCATAAGTTCCGGACCACATGACATTGCTGAGGCTAAAACACAACACGGTTTATGGGCAACGAAAAGACTTTGATAACAAATACAATATCAAGAAAGTTAATCAGGTGAAATCAAAGCATAAAACGAAATCAAAGCGGCTTTGGTCCTCACCGAGCTCGAGTTTGGTGTTGTTAATCAAGGAAGAAAAAAAAAAGAGAAAATCAGACAACGACGAAACAACCATCACATACACCACAGAAAAGCAACGAACGAACAGATGGGGATAGTATCAACCAGCTGAAGGGAATCCTGCCCAAATAAGTAACAAAAAACACCTGCGAAGAGAACAGGAAATGAAGCCGCCAGCCACTACGTACCTTGTCGTTCCATCGAAGAGCGATGGAGGGTCGGACGCGGAATCCAAACTTGGAGGCAGCACTTCCCCTTTCGGGTCCCTGAAACAGCGAAGAAGGAATAAACGGGATGCAACGAAATCCTCGGGATCAGACAAGGAATCCAGCAAACACAGGCTCATCAATAGATCTCCACACATAAACCGCAGCACTTACTCGGTTACCGCCGCCATTCCAGATGCCGCCGGTACTCGCCACCGGAAAGCTGGTAGTCCTGGATCCTGGAGAACGGCGGATATACGGCGGCTTTTGGGTCGTCACCGATGACGGCAACCACAAACCCAGCCGGCGTAAGAGAGCCACGCGGCGATGCCCAGGTGAAGTACTGGCTAGTGGAGGGTCCTCACCGTCCTTCATGGGAAGAGGCGGGAAGCGTGAACGAGGACGAGAGATCGTCCACATACAATTCGACGGCAGCATGCAGTCAATGTACCGGTGGGTGGTTGCCCCTTTTTTTTTTTGGTTCACGTGCCGCGTTGCACGCGAAGTCGAGCTTTTAATTGTCATAAAGAGATAGATTGGATCAAACGAGACTGCATTTTTTTTGGTGTCAGAAGGTAAACTTGTTTATTGTGATTCTGATAAAATAAAAATAAAAAATAAATTTTATACTTTTTTGAGACTTGTGTTGAATGTTATTTTTATTTATAAACAAAAGATGAATCACTTTCAACTGTAAAATCACGTTCTAATCACTGGACTGAAATATTTTATTTTTTGTTGCTATCATTTTATCATATTATTGGAATTTTTAAATTTTTATTTTATTATACCAATAATTTTTAAAGCATTTATTACGTGCTTTTTTATCGAAATAAAAAATACACACCAGATTGATTAATTTTGTTTGATCTTTGATAAATTGTTCGGGCATTAATCCACACGCAACCTCATCCAGCTTGAACGGACGGTCACCACCGTGCACGAGGATCGCGTGGGAAGAGGATTGAATACCGGACAGAGACACGTAGTTATACAATCCAAATGGCAGCACGCAACCGACCTGTTTGACCCGGTACGTCCGGCACGGCGCTCGGTAGTAAAGAAATCGGATGGGATAATGAAATTACATATTTTACTGTTAAAAGATGGGAAAAAATTTATTCCAATTAAATAAAATTAAAACTATTTTTCAAGATTTTCTGAGACACGGTCGTGTATTATTTTTTATAAATAAAAGATAAATTACTTTTTTCACGGTCGTGAAAAAATTTTATTCCAATTAAATAAAATTAAAACTATATTTCATGATTTTCTGAGACACGATCGTGTATTATTTTTTATAAATAAAAGATAAATTATTTTTAACTATCAAAACATGTTCTGATCGGTTTAATATTTTACTTCTTATCAAGATCGTGTTATATCTTATATTTTTAAAATTTTAAATTTTATTCTTGCATGTTTTTGAAAAAAAATTATTTAAATATTTTGTACATTTTTCACAAATATCTCGCAATCTTCTCGGTGTTCCTTCCAATTACATTCTTTATATTTTTATAAAATTTTCTCTTATATATATTCTCTTATACTTAATGGGGTGTTTAGTTGCATGATAATTTTTTGTACACTTTAATGATAAAAAATTATATTAAAATAAAAATTGAACTAACACATGACATAAAATTATCATGTTTGGAGGGATGTGATTACAAAAAAGAGTAACTATCACACACGACCAAACAAAGTGGGGGACCACAAGAAAAAAGAAAGAGATGAGACCCTCTTTTTTGTTTAAGAAGAAAATCACTTTTAAAACATAAAATTGTCATGGTTACCAAACACCTCTTTTAACAAGTTTTCTTATAATTTTTAAAAATTAAAATAAAACTTCCATTATCATGAAACCAATCACCTCATAAGTTTTTGGGGGGTTTTCTAAATGTTTGATTCTCACGTTGATGAATGTATTACACGGAATACAAATTCAAGAATTCCTCGCTCAAATAAGAATGAAAAAGCTAATGGGGTGTTTGGTTGCATGATAATTGAGGTTTTTATTTTAATTTTTAAAAATTGTAAGAAAACTTGTTAAAAGAGGTGTTTGACAACCATGACAATTTTATGTTTTGAGAGTGATTTTCTTCTTAAACAAAAAAAAGAGGGTCTCACCTCTTTCTTTTTTCTTGTGGTCCCCCACTTTATTTGGTCATGTGCGGTGGTTACTCTTTTTTGTAATCACATCCCTCCAAACATGATAATTTTATATCATGAGTTGGTCAACTTTTTATTTTAATATAATTTTTTATCATGAAAGTGTACAAAAAATTATCATGCAACCAAACATCCTATAAATGGTACCGTGATCTTCCAAGAAAATGGCGTTGTGATAGAAAAATCTATCCAAATACTTCCTTTATATATGTACTGCACTAAAGTACTTATTTTCTGTGCTATTCTTTCCGTGCTTATTTGAGGGCGAAATTCTTGTAAGTCACTTTCTATTTTCCTATTAGAGAAAACTAGTCAAAAGTTATCGCACGTCTACATATTAAATTTTAAATAATTATAAAATAGAAATATTTTTTATAAAAAACATCAATAGTTTAATTAAGTATGTACTAATAAACAAACAATAAAATCTCTCTTTCCCTTCAGAAGTTTGATGAAGGAATATAGAGATATCAAAAGGTTACACGTGCCTTTAAAGTTGTAAAAATGATGTTAAACCGAAGATGATGTATGTTTGGATCCATCAAGGATATATAACATAACAGCTGTTGGTGTTTGCGTGGTTGGACGACAAATAGATTCTTCATTTGTTTGGATCCATCAAAGATATTTAATAACTCAAGAATCTTTAATGCTCGGAAATTCTCGTGTGCAAAATAATCATTTATTGGGTGTTTGGTTGCATGATAATTTTTTTGTACACTTTCATGATAAAAAATCGTATTAAAATAAAAAGTAAACCAACTCATGACATAAAATTATCATATTTGGAGGGATGTGATTACAAAAAAGAGTAACCACCGCACATGATCAAATAAAGTGGGGGATCACAAGAAAAAAGAAAGAGGTGAGACTCTCTTTTTTTGTTTAAGAAGAAAATCATTTTCAAAACATAAAATTGTCATGGTTGTCAAACACCTCTTTTAACAAATTTTCTTACAATTTTTAAAAATTAAAATAAAAACCTCAATTATCATGCAACCAAACACCCCCATTAGCTTTAGAATTTTAATTTCAGATTTGAGGATCAGGACAAAATCTAGAGAACCAGTAATCTGAACCAATTCAAAATTGGGCAATCCCAAACAAAACTAAAATCTGAGTTAGAAAGGAAAGGAAACTTGGAAATCTGAAAAGTAAGCCGGAAAAATTGGAAGTCCCGTTTATCTGTAAACTACGAAGTTCAAAAATTTTATCTAAAAGGTTAGGTATAGAAATCTGAAATTTCAAAAGGATCTGCAAATAAACAAACTACAAAAGCTCAGAAACTTGTAAAGTTCAAAAATATGATAATCTGGGTGAGCCTAAAAAAAACAATAAGAAACCTAAAAGTCTGGTAAGCTATCCACATTCTACATGTAATCTTATATAAACAGTAAAAAATTCTAAATCCCGAAATTAAAACATTCTCTAAGCTCAGAAATTTAAGAAAGTTAATAAATTAAAAATTTGGCAAATCTAAAAATTATAATGTTTGACAAGTCTGAAAACTCTGGAGAAATTCTAAAATTTGAAGGTTCCATAAAAGTCTCAACTCTCACAAAAAAGTAAAAATTAAAAATAAACTGAAAAATCCGAAAACTTTTGTGAGGTTAAAAATTATGAAAGTCAACATGTGCTCATCTCTCTCCACTACAGTCGACGGCGTCATTGCCTCCTGTCAGATCTCCTCCAAAATGATAGAAATGTATGCCCTACAAGTCAATGATATATGATATGATTTGACATTCCTAATAATATCTCATTCAATTAATTAGGCAAAACTTCATTACTAGCTTTTCTCAAATGCGAATATCATAATGAAGTTCTTGATCATATATAATAATGATTGAATTATGATGAGATCATTATAATGAGATAGATCATCTAGAGATATGTGATCTAAATGTTCCTAGTCATAAGATCTTTGAGACGAGACATCAAGGATCGGGATAGACTAGTGTGTGTGATGTCTTCTCATGTGGTGAGGATGACTGATCTCATTGGTCATCAGTGTGGAGCACTAAGATACACACATAGGTGCTCATTAATGAAATGAGTTCACTAAACTAACCAATTTAGGAAAACGTGATCGGTATCTTACCAAACTGTCTATCAGGTTATTCTTACGTCTCAATAGCATAGTTGGATTTTTAACCTAAATCACCAAAAATATCTTACCGGATATATCTTATAATTTAATTATTAACTTATAGATCACCATCTTGATGGTCTAGTATGAGAAACCCAGTGAAGGTAATTGAGTGGACAACAAGGGATCGTTCACTCTCGATAAGAGAGAGAGAAAGAATGTCCTATGGGATAGTACTCTAAATTCTTGACTAATGTACTTAGTATAATTGGAAAAAAAGTTTTTGAATTGAACCGAACCTGAGTATAGGATCCCATAGAGCCAGAATATTTAGGAGTTGACAGTTGATGTTGAACCCTTAACCAACTAGGATATTGTATGAACCAAGATTTAATCTATGTGATAATTGATGATGGAAAGGCTCAATGAATGTTATTTAGCTCTTTAAAATCATTTAGGATCATAGGATTGTACCCTTTATGATCAAAAAGCTATAAATTTATTATCGGATAACAATTTTGATTTAATTTAAAGGATTGTTTTTTTAAATTAATTAAGGCTTCAACCAAATTGACTATTAGACCTAGTGGGTCACACACATTAGATCTGATCAATAAGATAAGGGTATGGGTGTAATTTTATAGAAGCTTTGAATTTTTGTGAAAAAATCCATCTTTTATAAATAAACGGCCTCCAAAAAAGTCAAGGAGATGCCATTTTTCGCAAACGGACATTTTGAAGCGAGGGTGCGAGGGACCAAGGGTTTTCGCCAACTAGGAGGAGGTATAGTCAGCCAAGAGGAGGGCTCGATGAGGACAAGAGCTCGATGAGGAGGAGGGCTCAATGTTCCTCGACTACGTCGAGGAGGAGGGCTCGACTGCAATGAGGAGGAGGGCTCAATGCTCCGACACTGCGATGAAGTAGAGGGTCCAATGCTTCAACACTGCAACGAGGAGGAGGGCTCAATGCTACTGATGCCGTGAGGAGGAGGCAAGCTGTAGACACACAATTTTGATCCAGTTGGAGAGCTTAAATTCTTGTTTTTATGAAGTATATTTGAGTAACCTTCCGAGGGAACCAAGTTTTCCGGAAAAATCAAGTTTTTCGGCACATTTCAAAGTAGATTGATGGGGCGTTGACCAGGTCAACGCGCCCTGCTTATAGGGCACCTGGCACCCTATAAACAGGGCGCCAGGCGCCTGCGATGGGGCACCGTATCCGGTCGGCGGCGACGGAGTTGATGGGACAGTTCTGCAGATAAAGTTGCCCTCTTCTTGCCTAAAAAAGGACCCCCATTTGAAGGCTTTAGGACACACTAAGGGCGTCCCTCACCTCCTCTCATCCACCACTACACATCCCAAGCCTTGCAACCCCCCTCCAAGCTCTCAAACCATCCCAAAACCATCTCCCAAAACCCAAAAAAATAGTTGCTTCTTGAAGGGATATTCCAGCAGAATGAAGTTACCCTCTTTTGTGTTGTAGAAAGACCCTCATATGAAGGTTTTTGGACACCCCAAGTCCGTCTCCCACCTCATATCATCCACCACTACGAATCTAAGCCTTCATAGCACCTTCTCAAGCCCTTAGAGTATCCCAAAATCCTTCCCCAAAAACCCAAAAAACCTGCAGTTTCCTTCTTCAGAAATATGATTTTTCTCCAACTTTGAGGGCCTCTACACTCTATTTCTCTTACATCTAGTACCAAAACACTCTTTCATTAGCTTCACTTGAGTATTGGCTGCTTGAAGAAGTCCTTTTTCCTTCTTGAAGGTCTTCCTACACGCCGGGGCGACGCCGCGAAAAAGGGAAGAAAATCTGCTGAAGCCAGTCCCTGGTGCCCTATAAATAGGGCGCTGACTTTGGTCAACGCGCCCCATCAAGGGGACACCTGCAGCAGGCACCCCATATTGGGGCCCTAGCGGGGGCAGCCCCCGTTTTGCCTTTTTTGAGTTTATTTACCTTTCCGGTCGATCTTTTACTCCCCCCTTTCATTTTAACATTCATTAACATGTTATTTAGCATGCATTAAGCCACTCATTTGTATTTTCATGCATATTTAAACCTTCCAAATAGGGGTTGGGATTTAGTCCCAATCCGGTCAGTTCCTTCCCTCTTTCATGTTTACATTTGAATTTGAGCATGATTCTACACTGTCACGAGAACTAATGATCTTTTTACTTGTTTCTATGTTTTCTTATAGACATTCTTAGGTAAATCTGATTGAGGCAGAGCTTCACCCGGATCGAAGACGAAGGACTCACTAAGCTCTCTTCTTTCGGCCGGCCGAGAGAGGAGAAGTCGGAACTCAACAATCTCCCCGCTTCCAAAGGTACGACGGTCATTTCTCTATTTCATTTCTTTTCATTCTACTATATTTTGGAGCCTTTGGCTCCTGGCGACCACACCCACTAACATCCCATCCACCAAGTCCCCAAAGCAAGCGTAGTCGCCGGGAGGGGGAGATCCGCGGATGTCCCGTTTCGGGTGCTTACAGAGAGTTCAATGGCATGTGGACGTTGGATTGTGCAAGGAGGTTGTCACTACCACAAGTTGTGCCGTGAGGACATTGGATATTGTAAGGTGAGAATCTCATGGTTTGCAAAGCACGAGGATTTTCCTTCCCCCCATTGTTAGAGCCTAATAGGGTGTTTGGTTCCACTTTTTATTTCCGATACACTCTAATTTTTGAAATAGAGACAATGTATCATTTTAATTTTAATTTTAGAATCATAGAAACACATGTCTAGTGTGTTTGGTAAAACTGGTATAATTTTTAAATTTTATTGAGTTATGTTTGGCAGCACATGTCTCACTCTCCTCTCTCTGTCACCTACAACTCTGATGTTGTCTTCTCTCTGGATCGATCTCTTTAGTCATCTTTCGTTGGCTCATGGTGGTGAGACGGAGTCCCGTAGTAGCATTGGGCCCCGTTCGGGGGTGCTATTCCTGGTAGCACAAAGGGTTTAGCGTAATGGTCATCGAAGGCCATCGTTGCCGACGGCGCTGTGCGGCGTCCATTTTTCTCGACGAAGAAGAAGGATGGCTGACCAGATGGGCGGGAGGTGTAAGGAATCAATACATGATAGCGGAAAAATTTTGATTCCATAAAACCACGATCTTTGCCTTGATCGATGCCGAACGAGTAAAACCGGGAACCGAATATGAAGTAGAACGAGAGTACCTCATGGGATTTCTCAAATCCCTCACCATGGATGAAGAGAGGACATTCCTCCATGCTGAAAACCATTCAAGTGTCCGGTCTCTAGCGGTATCCACACGATTTGCTTCAATAGACGAGTTCTCTCTTCCTTCGGGCCTCCAGAAACCTTCCAAATCTAAGCTTGACTATGGGAGATCACCTTCTAGAGGAGAGAGGAGGGAGAGAGGAGGCTTGGGACGTGCTCCAGCCCTATGGCTTGTTAGGGTTTGGCTTCATAAGCCATTTACATATATATAAGATAGAATTTTTCACAAAAACCCAAAACTTCTATAAAATTGCGTCCATGCCCTCATCTTATTGACCAGATCTATTGTGTGTGACCCACTAGGCCCAATAGTCAATTTGGTTGAAGCCTTAATTAATTTAAAAGAACAATTCCTTTAAATTAAATCAAAACCGTTATCAAATAACAGTTTTTACGGCTTTCTGATCATAAAGGGTACAAGCCACATCCTATGATCTCAAATGACTTTGGGGAGTTAAATAACATCCATTGAGCCTTTCCATTATCAATTACCACACGGATTTAAATCCTCATTCATACAATGTCCCGGTCGGTCAGGGGTTCGGCACTGACTGTCAACCCCTAAGTATTCCAACTCTATGAAATCTTGTACTCAGGAATGGATCAACTAGAAAATTCCTTTTCCAATTATCCTATCTACCTTGGCCAAGGATTTAGAGTACTATCCATAGGACATTCTCTCTCTCCTACCGAGAGTGAACGATCCCCTATTGTCCGCTCAATTGCCTCCACCAGGTTTCCCATATACCCAATACATTAACTGTATAGGACCACAATACTAAGTGATCCATCAGTCAATAGTCAAAGTACATAGTACGCCTGGCAAGACATCTTTGGCGACTCAGGTCAAAGAACCAACCGTGCTATTGAGATGTAAGAATAACCTGATAGACAGTTCGGTAAGATACCGATCAGATTTTTCTAAAATAGTCAGTTCAGTGAACTCATTCCACTAATGAGCACCTATGTGTGTATCTCAGTGTCCCCACACTGATGACCAATGAGATCGGTCATTCTCATCATATGAGAAGTCATCACACACATTAGTCTATCCGGATTCTTGATATCCTGTCTCAAGGATCCTATGACTAGGAACATTTAGATCACATACCTCTAGATGATCGATCTCATTATCATGATCTCATCATGATTCAATAATCATTGCATGTGATTAAGGACTTCATTACGATATACGCTTCTAATAAAAGCTAGTAACGAAGTTTTGCCTATTTAATTAAATGAGATATTCCTAGAAATGTCAAATCATAACATATATGATTGGCTTGTAGAGCATACATTTCTATCAGGAGGTAGACGTAGGGGGGGGGTTATGCACGTCCCTCCGTTGTCATCTCCCACCATTGCCCCGCAAAAGCCCTCTCTAGCGTCGACGCCACCCGTGGTGCCATCGACTACAATAGCGCATAATGTGAGAAATAGAGTCGTGAATGTAAATTATCATTGCTCTAGAAAGATTGTTAGTCGTTATTTTAATCAAGTTTTAAAGGCTAATTGACAATTGCATAATGATTATACACCCACCGAATACATCTATACCAAATGAGATTCAAAGTAGAGATATTTATTGGTCGTGGTTTAAAATGATTATTGATAGTTTATATTTATTCTTAATAATAATTTTTTATAGATGCTAACAAATTTTGGCTACCCATTGTTGGCTTCTTGGGACTGGGGCCTACTAATTAAAAGGTCACCACAGTTGGGCCTGTCCCAATACCTTTGCACTTGGTCATCATCGTTGAGTATCTTATTAGAGTTGCTCATAGTAATCAAATCATGATGTCACAATGCACATAGCTCTTGAACCTTAGATCTTAACAGTTGTTGACAGAAGCTACAAATCCATAAGGTAAGTTTTAGTATATCACTCCCTGATACCATGCAATGGACTTCCAACAACCTGAAAACTTCTCAAAATCTTGAATAGGAATATATTGGATACATTCTATTAATCAGGTGAATCAAGCAGGTGTATTGACTAGTATAAATAAGGAAATAAAAATGTGAAGAATGTAGAGAGCTCATAAATAGAGTTAAATCACTTGTTGCACAGGTCAAAAGATGTAAGGTGGGGATCATCTACTATTGAGATTAAATTGGGACAACATAAAAAGGGATTAAGCCATTGTTAGGCATACTTGACAAATAATACAATCATCTTTCCTTCTTTAACTTGAAAAAGATATATCTAGCTCATAATTTAAGCATAATGTTGGAATAACCAAGAGAAAAGACAAGACAAAGGTGCAAAAAGGATTAAAATTAGAGATTTAACCCAAGCCTAATTTTATTTATATCTAATGAAATCCTAACTTGTCTTTTACACCCTCAAGTCAGGTAAGAAATTACAAGAACTAATCACCAATCAAATAGCTAATAAGGCCCTATAGCCAAAGGAGACTCAATAAATCTAAAATTAAAGCACAAAAGCATTGTACCTCTCAACATTGTCGCAAGCATAGGATAGTTATCAATCATATTGAACTTGCATGATACTGCATTCTTTTGAATTTCTTTGAGAAAAATTATGGTATATATAGTCTCATTCATGCATGATCTAATGTTTTAACTTGAACTTCTAGTGCTTGACTAATCAATTGATATTGGGAACATGGGTTGAGCATATCTGTGATAAAGCTAGCTATTTGTGTTTACCCAGTTTAGCTTACTGGACAGAGTTTGGTTCAGATACAATTCATAGTATGAATTTTGTTGTTGATTTACTCATGATAATATCATAATTGATATTGTGTGACTTATAGTTGGTTTGGTGACAGTATTAGACATCCCAGTCATTGTTAATTTTGACATTTATAGTACAAACAAGGTAAGAATTGTAATAGATAGACCAATGGATTTATTCGGAGTAGATATCCCTTTGCAGCAATTGAGTAGACAATTGAGATAGCTTTTTTGTCTAAAAGTGTTTTTACTCGTAGTTGTTTCTGATTACAATCATCTTAATAGCTAGTCATTTAACTCACTATTATCTTTGTTTTGTAATTTATTTTTCCTTCTTGTTTTTGCTCGTAGGTTCTACAATCATGCTATCTTCTCTATGACGAGTGGGAAGTATAGGGTCTATGGTTTCGAGAATCATTGTGTTTACTTGTGGGATCTACAAATTTCAATATTTTTTATGTTTAATAGTAATTGCTCTAGATGTCTTGATGATGCAAGTTGTATCTGATTGCATATTTTTTACTCAAATTGTATGAGTTTCAAAGATAAACAGTATAGACTGCAAGTCTTCCAACTTCTTATCTTTGCTCTAACTTTTAATATGTAAGATGTTTATCTTATATGTCGAAGTAGTTGATTGTGTGTTGTGTGATAGAGCTAATGCTTCATGTTCATGTTGTTCCTTTTTCAACAAATTATGTAACATAGTAACCTGGCTAGATATAGATTGTTTGTCTTGTTCTAGATGCGAATGCCTGCCTTCAAACTCTGCATACCTCTACTTTATGTTCTCCAAATTTGAAATAAGTGTAAGGAATCAATACATGATAGTGGAAAAATTTTGATTCCATAAAATCATGATCTTTGCCTTGATCGATGCCGAACGAGTAAAACCGGGAACCAAATATGAAGTAGAACGAGAGTACCTCATGGGATTTCTCAAATCCCTCACCATGGATGAAGAGAGGACATTCCTCCTTGCTGAAAATCGTTCTAAGTGTCCGGTCTCTAGCGGTATCCACACGATCTGCTTCAATAGACGAGTTCTCCCTTCCTTCGGGCCTCCAAAAACCTTCCAGATCCAAGCTTGACCATGGGAGATCGCCTTCTAGAGGAGAGAGGAGGATGAGAGGATTCTTGAGACGTGCTTCAGCCTTATGGCTTGTTAGGGTTTGGCTTCATAAGCCATTTATATATAGAAGATGGATTTTTTCACAAAAACCCAAAACTTCTATAAAATTATGTCCATGCTCTCATCTTATTGACCAGACCTAATGTGTGTGACCCACTAGACCCAATAGTCAATTTGGTTGAAGCCTTAATTAATTTAAAAGAAAAATTCCTTTAAATTAAATCAAAATCGTTATCCGATAACAGTTTTTACGGCTTTCTGATCATAAAGGGTACAAGCCACATCCTATGATCCCAACTGACTTTGGGGAGTTAAATAACATCCATTGAGCCTTTCCATCCTCAATTACCACACAGATTTAAATCCTCGTTCATACAATGTCCCGGTCGGTCAGGGGTTCGGCACTGACTGTCAACCCCTAAATATTCCAACTCTATGGGATCTTGTACTCAGATTTGGATCAATTGGAAAACTCCTTTTCCAATTATCCTAAGTATCTTGGCCGAGGATTTAGAGTACTATCCCATAGGACATTCTCTCCCTCCTACTGAGAGTGAATGATCCCTTGTTGTCCACTCAATTGTCTCCACCGGGTTTCTCTTGCACCCAATACATCAACTATACTGAACCATCAAAATTGTGATGCATAATTCAATAATCAAAGTACAAGATATATCCGATAAGACATCTTTGGTGACTCATGTCAAAGATTCAACCGTGCTATTGAGATGTAAGAATAACCTGATAGACAGTTCGGTAAGATACCGATCAGGTTTTCCTAAATTGGTCAGTTCAGTGAACTCATTCCACTAATGAGCACATGTGTGTGTATCTCAGTGTCCCCACACTGATGACCAATGAGATAGGTCATTCTCATCACATGAGAAGACATCACACACACTAATCTATCCGGATTCTTGATGTCCCGTCGCAATGATCCTATGACTAGGAACATTTAGATCACATACCTCTAGATGATCGATCTCATTATCATGATCTCATCATGATTCAATCATCATTGCATGTAATCAAGGACTTCATTACGATATATGCTTCTAATAAAAGCTAATAACAAAGTTTTGCCTATATGTTTGACTTGTAGGACATACATTTCTATCAGTAAGGTCTTGGTTAGGTTGTACCTATATGTTGTATATACTATTATTATGCTTTTTAAGGGTCATGACTTCGCTTTATAGTAGTTAGTTATTTCATTTTAATTAAATATTATGTTCTAAGCTCAATAAATGATAAGTATCATCATAAGTTTTAAATTTAATAAATTATCTTAGGCTCAATTTTTTTTCCAAAATGTAGAATATTTTTATTTTAATTATTAAAAAATTTAAAATTTAAAATAAC
Source organism: Cryptocoryne crispatula var. balansae (assembly GCA_036172225.1). NCBI lineage: Eukaryota > Viridiplantae > Streptophyta > Magnoliopsida > Alismatales > Araceae > Cryptocoryne > Cryptocoryne crispatula. The sequence goes on along the minus strand of CM069925.1, from coordinate 17,293,597 downwards.
AACTTATAAATGTTTTTAAAATAATGTTATATTATATAAAAATTATAATAATAAATATAATAGTTAATTGTTATAAAATTAAATTTTTAGATATTTTCATTTTTATAACTTTTTATATTACATTTTAAGATATGAAATCATTGAAATAAATTTACAGACAACTAAACAATTAAGCAATTGAAAATATTTTTTGAAAAATAATTTACGGACAATCAAATGACTAAAAACATTTTCAAGGAAAATGAATTACAAGAAAACAAATAATAAATAATATTTTTGATTTACTTGGAAAAGGTACTCTGCAAAAAATATTTTCATTGATTTTACTTTTGTGGAAAACCAAACGGACCATTAAGTTCATTTGGTTTCTTGTAAAATAAAAATTAATTTTTTTTATGAATTTCTATTTTCAAGGAAACTAAGAATATCTTCAGTCATTTGATGATTTGTAGTTATTTTTCCAATTTTTTTATCAAATATTTCAATAAGAACCTAAGAACCCTAAATAATTTTATAAATATTTATATAACTAAATCATTTATTTACAACAACATCATGATGCAAAAAAATTAAGTAAATTATTTTTCATAAAGTTATTTTTAATAAAATTGGAAACATAATTTATTATTTAGATATTAGTCAAATATATCTTTGTGAAAAACAGGTTCTAATTTTTTTTATTTTAAAATAATTTTAATAAAATATTTTTATATTTTATGGATGTCTATAAATTATTTTATTAAATTCCATGTAATTTATTTATCATAGTATCTTCATTTATTTATTTTAATGTTTATAATAATGACTAAATATCATGTCTATATTCTCAAATTAAGTATATGATAAAAAAATTTAAAATATAATTTTTATAAAAAAATAGTTTACTCAAAATTCACATTTTGGAAACCTACAAAAATGGTAACTACTAAATAAAATTTATAGTACTGAATAGTACAACATAAAGTGTTCTTGTACTTTTATATAAAATAATTTAATCACTAGAATAGTTTAAATACTTGCAAACTCAAGTTTCACTTAAATTTTTATCAACTATTTACCAAACAAATATTTTTTTCAAGGCATAAGAGTAGCTAGTTCTTTTAATACAAATATTTTTATTTAATAAAATAATTTTATCATTACTATTATGATTAACAGTTTATATAACTTATTCTTTTTTTGTTTTAACAATTAGACTCATTATGAAAACAGTGTACAAAATAAATTTTATTTAATGATAATTTTACACATATATATATATTAATCTATTATTTTACATGACTATAATACACAAGTTAGTTTGGAACATGAATCCGAAGATGGCATACCGTTCTTTTTGGCTGATGCCACAATTCACGATTTTCCTTATCTCGAAGAAACGTTCATCCGCGAAACTCACTTGTACATACAACAAAATAGGTGATTGTACTAGGGTTTCCAGAAGACATGGGAATGACTGAACGAGCACAATAGAGAGTTAGAGAGTTACGGACAGAAGACGGCCAAAGAGTCTAAGAACCCTTAGACGTTGTTTGGTACAAGGATAAAATTGACATAGTTAAGAATAAGTCATCCACTGTGAGTATTTTTATCCTTATTATATTTGATCTGACTTAAAATAAATTTAGAAGATAATCTTGTCTTATTTTTGATATAATATATGATTATTAATTTTAAATTAGAATTAATATATATTATTTAAATGTTAATATAAATTTTGGAATTTATATTGTAAGTAATATATAAATGATAATACAAAATATTTCATGGCAAAAAATTAAGAATAAGATATGTAAGAAGAAATTAACAGGTGGTCCATTTCAACGGTCCTGCTATGACGAAAAGTTCGGGAGGTCTGATTTTTAGCTTTTCATGCATTTCCGTTCTAGATATGATGATGGGGGAGAGACCGGTGTTTAAAGAAAGGGGAAATTTCTTAGGATGCACAGTTTATTAAAAAGCTTAAGACTGTTATAAAATAAAGTTAAGTTAAAAATATATTATAGTTACAAATAAATATGATAAATATGATGTAATAACTAATTTGTAATCATAATATTTTTTATTTAAAATAAAATAATACTTTACGGGTAGAGTTTCATTTTTGGTACTATATCAATATTAATATTAATATTTTCAAATGTTAGAGTATCAATATAAAAATTAATATAAATTAACATTTGTATTACATAATATATTTTGTTTGTACTACAAATTTGAAAATTGATACAATTAATCAAACACCTCTTAATAGTTTCTATCAATAACAATTTTAAAATTGATAACGATAGATGTACCTAATAATATTACTAAGCAGGAGTTACAGTTACAACATACATATGATTAACACAATATTTAATAACCTATATCATATTTAAATTTTGATATAAATATAATACAAAAAATATTTATTCTAAACATATTAATGCTTTGCGGTCATAAATCACATGTAATGGATAGATTTGCGATTGTGATAAAATTTTACTCTAAGCATAATAATAATATATAGTTAAAATTATATATCATTAGTATATTATGATATATAAATAAATATTAAAAATCAAACATAATAATTATTTTGCAAATTCAATAATACTTGTATGCATCCTTCTAAAAATCGATACCCCACGTCGAGTTAGAAATAACAAGAGTTTGTTCATTGTGTTATGAAAAGTAATTTTTGATATTTTAAAATTTACGAAGCAGTGACATGACCAAATGGATCGAATGTTATAGTTGTTTATGTTGCTGGATTATCGATGAAGTGAATTTGGTCAACGAACTGGCCATTAAAGTCATTTTGTTTATTGAAGTGAGAAATATTTTTCTCAATATCTAATATATTAAATAAGATGAGTTATCTTTCATTTTTTATTTTTTGAAATAAATCCAATTAAGTTAATTTAGATTATGTCTCACTTTATTTATAAAACACAAACGAGGAATCGATGATAAAACAGATTTATCTACCATGATTCCCGTATCAAACATAGCTTAGATGCTTGGGTTCACATCTATTGACGTTAGAGAGGGCAAAATCGGTATGACAAATAGGTCGAAAGAAGAGTAAATGACGTGGAAACTTAAAATAAGTATTTTTAATTGCGAGACTTAAAATATAAATTTAATAATTATTTGTAACTAAAATTGAAATTCCCAATACCAAAATGTCGGATCTAGATCCATACGTGCCGGTGCGATGGGGACGCGGCAGAGCGATGGGTCAGTCGGACTCGGGAGAGACCCTATATTCCGATAATGCATACAATACAAGCACCGGAGCTTTGGCGAAACCCGAAATTTGGGCCACGGCTCCAAATACTTCGAATTAAGAGTTAAAACCCGAGAGGGCGATGGGAGAGGAGCGGAGAACGATCGCCCCGGGGTCACCATCTTGCCGCATGTGGTCCGAGTTCTCAACGGGGCCGAACGGGAAGAAGGCGAGGTAGCGGGGACATCGGAGAGGCTCGTCAAGAAAGGTTGCCATCGCCTGCATTTTAGGTGCGCAGGCAACTGTGATCTTTTCTTCATTTTTCGCTCTCTCGAACCCGTGGCCCCAACCGTATAATCTTGTGCCTTTTAGCCTGCCGGAGAGGTGACGTTTACGGTTTCTTGCCCTTGCTCGCGTATCTTTAGGAGGTTTTTAAGAAGGGGCATTGTCATCACCTCTCTAGATCCGGAACTTAATTTTTGGTTCCTTTGTGAACGGCGTGTTCAAGCCCCAGATTCGGCTCAAGCCAGACCAACATGTGTAGTACCATGGAGAGACGAGATGAATTATGTTTTTAGGTATGTACTTCTAATGCGGCATCTGGAGAGAAAGAACGAGTAACCTTCCCACCCAACTTTCATTCTTTTGGCTAGTGTCCTGTACATATTCACTTCCCTATTTCACCATTGTGTTTATGTTTATGAACCGTCTCAGTCCTGTGGACAATGATGGTCCGTAACGTGTCGCCTTTGTTATAGGTGCACTGGTCCTTTCTGTAATAATTAGCGTGGTTTTGCATGGTCTAATTGTGATCAACTGAGCTGTTGAAGGCAGCATATAGGCCCATTGCAATTTTGTTTAGTGAAATCCTCAAAGTGTTGCACAATCATTTAAAAGAAAGTAACCATGTAGAAATGTGGGAAACAAACTATTCATCTTTCAATTAAAAAATGTGAGTATGAAGGGGTATGGATGCTGCAAAACCAAAACATTATTTAAATCATTTCAGGTAGAGAACCAGTATGGTTTAGGATCCAGATTAGGATTAAGCTTATGAGGCTATTTCTGCATGCACTCATGAATGGACGTTAGGAGAGAGAACATCTGGTGACATAGTGGTTGGAATGACCTGCTGGACCTGCCAGGAATATCCAGAATGGATTCGGAATCATCGGTTGATTCCGGTCCTAATTCTACCGAAATAGGGCCCTGAATTGAGTCCGATTTCGATTTTTTTGGATCTTGGAGAATCGGCTGGATTGGTCGATTCCTGATCCAATTCTACTAGAATTGGCCGATCCAAGACAATTCCTCCTGGAGTCAGCTCTGGATTGGCCCTCCTTGGCCAAAATCGGATTGACTCATTTGATCTGAGAATTGGCCAATCCTGATCCGGATTGACTGATTCAACGAACTATGGGGTGGAGGTTGGCAGAGACTAGTGAATATGGAGGAAGGATAGGGCGGGCGTGAGGTGACAAGTGATGAGAGTTCCAATAGTTTGACTTTGACAGTCAAGTCGTAGAAGTCAATGACATGAATAGAAGCTGAAGCTGAAGGTGACGCCTCTAGAGGTTCGATCGGGTGTGGGACAGTCAAAACTCCTGAACAAAGAATCCAAAGATGTTGGGAGGACTCCAAGATCACATGGACGCCGCGAGGAGTTGCCCTGAGCAACTGATCCAGATAGATGCCTTTAGGGTTCTTTAGAATGCCATTGGCAATGAAATAATACGCGGAAGGCAGAAATGGAGATTCTACAGCCTGAGGATCGTTGGGACATTGCAGGAATTACCTACAGAAGATGCTGGAAGTTGTCTTTGATGCTGATGTCGAACTAAGCAGACAAGAGAGGGTGAGGAGCTCGTAGTGGGCAAGATGATGGTGTGAAATCACTAGGGAGTAACCGTGAAGGGGAAGAAGGATGAATGGTGTGGGGCCGACATATAGAGGGAGGTGGAGAAGCATCTTCTCCACCAAAGGTGGAGAAAGTAGACCTCTCGACCAATTAGCGGGTGGAGAAAAACTACCCGAGTTGAGCTCCTTATACAATGAACCAGCCCAACGGCTCTAAAAATTTCATTTTCATTGCTACCGATCTCGGTCAACGTCTTCCTCTTTGTCCCCACAGAAAGCTTACTTGGGCTTAATAGAAGGAAAGATATTGGATAGGTATAAATTAGTAGGTAGTATCTCCTTTGCACTTTGCAATCTTGCACAGAAAAAATCTTTATCTTGTTAGGCATCGGTTGATATCACATATCCTTGTACCAGCTGGTCTCCACTCCTCCCATACTCAATCCTACTATATCCAACTTTACTGAAAAGGTACATTTATTTGACAGAGCCAATTTGTTGTAGTTAATGCTGCCAAGAATTATGAACAATATAAGAGATTGCCAAAGTATGATAACAACAAATTGGTGAGGACACGTACGTGTCAGGTTCAACTCAGCATTTATTTAGCGACAACATCGTTGTTCGGCAACATCTCTATAGATAGATGAGTAGTGAGCGTATTATTTTATTTTTATTAGCTTATGACACATTTTGGGTGGTTTAAGGAATTCTTTTGAGAATGGGTTGGGCATATATACACACTCACATAATTGTTGATATGATATATATATATATATATACACAGTGATTGGGGACAGTGATATGCTTACGTCTTTTGGGTTTATGTGAGCTTTTGTTTTTGACTTATATAAGGCACTCCACCATGTACATATTTGATGATGATATGATGAAATGACATTTTAATTTTTTTTGTCACATCCTCTCTCTCTCTAATTTTAGAGCTTCCCTCTCCTAGGTCACCCTAATGAGCACGGCTTCAATGGTGGCGTTCCCGGTCCAAGTGAGGACATTGGCTTCCTAGTGGATTCTGCGGCGTCTGGCGATGGTAGACCATCGGGTGCTTCTCCTTTACCCCCGGTGAGGATCGGTTTCTCTCCACTCCCTTCGTTCGAGGCTTCTTTCTCACCCTTTGAACCGGTCCAGTTCCTCCTTCCTCTCTCCATTTTCACCCATGGAGCAAGTCCGGACCTTCTCTATTTTAGTCCTGATATAGATAGCCTTTGGCTCCCTGCTAGCTCCTCAATCACCGACTTGAATACCCCATCGCACCCCCCTATAGAGGTCCCTGCTCCACCAAGGCACCCTCCCCTTTACCTGATCAACCCCCTTCCTACCTCTCTCAACCTACGCCCATTCACGCCCATTCACGCCACCTTGACCTCCCACGACAATACCCTCCCTCCTCCGCACCTTGTTTGACGTTCCGGATCCCTTTTTCCTATGACGATTCAACCCTAATGCCGGGACCCCTCCCCTGCCATCAGAGGACTTCCCTCCCATCCGTTGACATCCCCTCATCACATTTGACCTCACTTCCTCTTGGATTTTTTCCTCACCAACAACGTTTCTCCATCTCATGTTTTGTTCTGGCTGTGTCTCAAAGCCACGCGCGCCGACAACACTTCCATGCTTGTCTGGAACCAGCCGGCGTGCTGGGGAGCCCCTTTCCATCAAAGATCGCGGGATCGGAATCGGCCATTGGATCGGTGGGTACTGATCTGATCCGGATCAGATCGGATCGGATCGGTCCGATTCTGACCGATCGTCCGGAAGAAATTTCGATCCGGAATCGCTTCGGATCGGTTCTTCAAAGGTGCTAAAACATTAAAAAAATCAAAATAACATGCTAGATCGGATTCCGATCCGATCCGATCTAGCATGTTTTGGGGTCAAAATCAGCTTGAATCCCCCCCAAACATCGCCGGATTCGCCACGGCGGCCACAGGGCCGCCGCGGGTGTCTTTCCCGCCCTATCGGGCGGGGAAGACAGGGATACCGGGTCCATCGGGACTTGATAGCTGGATCCGGTGACTTAGGTCACCTCTGACCGGTCCGGCCCCCACCCTATCGATCCAGTGACTTAAGTTACCAGATTTGGGGCGCGGGGAAGACAGCCACGGCGGCCGCGGCAATTTTTCCGGTCGATTTCGGCGAGGAATCGCCGGAATCGTTTCGGAATCCACTGATTCGAATGATTATGGCCCCGAATCGGACTAAACAGTCTGATTCCGACGGATATTTTATCTGGATCTGTGGTTCCGCCGAGAATCGGATCGGCCATGGCCGATCCGATCCAAGAATCGGCCGATCCCGATCCGGATCGGCCGATTCTGCAATCTATGCTTGCCATTCTCCCAATCCTCTACCACCCCTTAAGGGACTGTCCTCATCTCTACTAAATCCCTATGGCCTACCCTAACATCCCCTGCTTTGTGGTGTCACACTGCCTCAAGGTGACATGGATTCATCGGATGTTAGATGGAAGTACAATGCACCTAATTATAGTCATAAACTGCTCACCACACTACCCTGACCAATGGAGTACTAACTAGCGACCATGACCCCCCCTTCGGCCTTAGATAGGAGTTGCAACATGGCGATGGGCTTCCAACAGACTCGGGACTACAGCTGTCTGAGGTCGATCTTGTGGAGTACAACCGGCTCCCTTGTAGATAAGTAACCATGACTCTCCATCTTTGTCTAGCACGTGGACTTGTTCTACATAGCACCAATTCAAAGGAATATCGGGTAATTGGCTCCCACGCCGAGGCGTGGAGGTAACCTCTTGCTCTCTCTCTCTCTCTCTCTTGCTTATTTATTATACTTTAAAATGCATGCCATGTTAGTAGTGCGAGTAGGTTTCTAGCTTGATTATTTATTGTTGCCAGCATAAGTTGAGTTAACCTATTTTGGACTATTAGATCAGTTACATTGAATTAGACCATCTTGACTTGGTAGTATCCTTGTTTTAGTTGGCCCTTCACTTTGATGGATCATTTTTCGGGCATGTTTCTGTTAGTGTGTAGCTACTACCTTGGATCAATTGGGCTCGTTATTAGCATTTATCATGTTGTCATTATTATTTGATGCTAGTTAAAGTTTGGTGCCTAGTCAATCCCACATTACAAAGCTTATAGACAGTACAAGGTAGTGAAAATTGAAGTAAAAATAATTGTTAGAAGAACAATAGATAGGATTTTAAATAGATGCATGATAATTATGGAACTAATGAAAACAAAATATATTCATAGATTACAAAAAATGATAGAGCGAAGATCTCAACATCTTAACCAAGTTAAATGTATCAAGGATAACGAAGGTAAGATTTTTATAAAAGATAATGATTTTAAAGAAAAGTAGAAAACTTATTTTGATATTCTTTTAAGGATAGCTTTGATAGAAACATAGAATATATAGAAGGTATGACGGAGCTTAATATGAATTATACCCAGTGGATTATTTTAGAAGTTAAATAGACAATGAAGATGCTGAAGACAAGTGGGACATGTGGCTATGATGGAGTCTTTATCAAGGATCACGGGATTAGAATTGCAACCCATATTGGTGGGTCTCAATTCCTATTTTGATTGGATCAAATCACAAGAATTGTCCAATTTTCTGGGAGAAATTCCGATTCAGAATTGTTTTAGATCAGTACTTAAAAAAACTTTAAAAATTGAAAACCATCACAAAATAGACATGATCTAGACTATTTAGGGCCAATTTTAGTCACAAAATAGGGCATAATTGGCCACTGCGGTGTCTTCCCCACCCGATAGGTGTGGCGGCGGCTGTGGAAGATCCAATTCCTATCCCAATCCAGTCCAATTTGGCTGATTTTGGCCGATGTTGTCGGGATATTGGCTCAGATCGGGTCTCTTGAACGAAATCAAATCACATTGGGTGGATCTGATCTAGAAATCGGCCAATTCTGATCCGGATTGACCAATTTGCAATGCAATCCATGGTCTCTATTGAAGTATGAAAATATTTAAAAGATTTAGGGGAGGAATGACATTAACCCTGAATTTTACATATCCAAATGTATAAGAAAAAAAATGGATCCTACATGTCATTTCTGGTTGAGGCTGTCTTCATTGACTAATGGATGCCTAGGCTCATTTTTGGCTCACTAAAGATTACATTAGCTCATAGTTGTCAAGGCGACAAGTTGACAAGGCGTCCAAGGCGTTAAAGGGTGCCAAATCCGTTTAGGCGATAAGGCGGCTGCTTAGATGTCGCCTAAGCGGTCAAGGCGATGGTATTAGAGGTTTATATATATATGTATATGTGTATATATATACAAATATATCTATAATTAGATGTTAATACTATATATATTTATGTATACATACAATATAAATACATGTATACATATATTATGTAAATATGATTTTATTTTTTATAATTATGAATGTATTGATATATATTTTATGAGAAACAACTAATATCAAAGTGAGAATGAAACGAGGATTAAGAGAGAATTTAAGTTTTAAGTATATCACATATACTTATAATCATAAATCTTAACTATATATAATAGTATAAGTGTTAATACAATATGTTTACAATATTATTAAATCAGCATCCATGAATCGCGGATCGACCTGCGCGGTCAGGTCACAGGGGTCAAGGGGGTAGCATCCCTTGTGGGGGGTTTCAGGGGGGGCAAAGCCGCCCGAAAGAAAAAAAAGAGTCATGAATAGGACCTTGGGCGCCAAGGCGGGCGTCTTTTTGGCCCCAGACAAGGCGCCCTGGCAAGGTGCTGCTGGAAAAGCACCTTGCCGCCTAGGTGCCGCCTAGGCGGACGCATTGACAACTATGCATTAGCTGTCTTTATTAAACGGGTGAATGCCCAGAAATCAAATATAGGTTACAACATTTTTTTACTCCCTAAAAGAGTTGCCTTTTGGCATTGATGAGCCAGGTCCACAACCCATTCAAGGACAATTTTATTGCTCAACTCTCAAGTGTACTTGCAATCCAGTTGTGGCTCATTTTCATGACTTATTTGGGACCTTATTTATAGTTTATAATGCAGCTGATCTCATTTTCAACACTGAGGGCTATTTGCCGACCTGAAAAACAATTGTGAAAAATTAGGTAAAGAGGCCATGAAGTGCTGTATAATTGGTTCATGATCTGAACCTAGTATGGTACATGCAGGTTTGGACCTGAAGTGGCTTAGGCCTACCTAAAAAAGGGCCCAACCTGCTCCCTCTGCTGTATTTTGGTGAAGTGTCAATGCCCTCAGGCTTAAGCTAGAGGGGATGAACCCCCCCCTGTTGAGAGCTGTTGAACCTCTGCAAAAAGGGATCTTGACTGCCTTGAGCCTGATTAAAAGGGGTAATTCCATTACGTCTGCTGCTGTCCAATGGAGAAGATGAGGCTGATTCCTTGTTTGAGATTTCATTCTTCTTTTGGATGGCTTTTTGCCTGCTGAGGGAAGAAGCCTATTGGAAGACTCTGGGCTTATGTAGGAAAGGGATTAAAATTCTTACTGAACTTTTGCCGATACACTTTGAATATATTTAGATCTTCCATAAGGGGATAAACCTATACTGACTTCCTGCTACCAGGAGTGAAGACCTTGTCCAAGCCACTACACCCGCTGGATCCTTTGATAGCTTGCTGGCTGATAAAGGAAGACGGCTCTGCACCAAGGGGAATCCCCCTTTTTAATGGCTGCAAGAAGGGGCCTTTCTTGCTGCCCCTGCCGATATCTGATGGTGGAAGGTAGGGTTCAAGCTTCTTGAAGCCTACTCTTGCTGCTGGTTGTAGGGGTGTTCATTATTTTGTTTGAACCTGAAAAACCAAAACTATTGATCGGTTTGGTTTTTGAGGCCCTTCAAACCAATCTAACCTAGTAAACTGAATAACCGGAATTAGATTAAATGTTTATTTTAAGTTATATGTATTAATAATATTTATATATCTTTTCTTATAAAAGTAAATTTGTTTCAAAAGTTTTTAAGATAAAACTAAAACATATACACTAATTTTTAATAAAACATGATTTAAAGCAAACTAAATGAAATTATACATTGACATATATGCTATACCATAATAAACATTGGTTTGAACCGGTCCGGTTTGGTTTGGTTTGGTTTGGGAGGTAATTTGGTTTGGTTTCATTTGAGAAAAAAATATTTAAAAATCAAACCAAACCAATCCATGAACACCCTGGTTGAAGTGAAGGGGAGGAGGAAAGAGAAGCCTGTGCATGGAGCCTTTTCTTTCTGCTGTACCTCCTATAGACAGAGAGAATAGAAGACAAAGGAAAGTCACAAATAGGCCCTCCTCCTCTGCCTTGCACCTGCTGGCTGATGAAAGAAAGGGGTCAAAACCCCTGGTCTTCTTCTTGCCTTGCTGCCAGCCCATGGAAAAAGAGGAATATGAAAGGAGGATGCGCCTGGTGGTATTTTCCCTTCCTGAAACCAATGGGAAAATGAGGAAGGGTGCTGCACAAAGTCCGTTTGGGACTCTTCCATTTCTCTGCACCACCTGCAAAGGCTATTTTCTCTCTCTCTCTCTTTCTCATGCTTATCCAAAGGAGGAAAGCTAGGGATGTTTATAATCAATCCCCATCTGCAAAAATTCGGAAAAGTATGGATAATTAAGCCTGAAAATTATGTTTCAGTTATGGTGGACACTCTCCCACAAATTCCAAGATAAAACTGTAGAAAAAGAGTTGATAATTAAAATTTTTAGTTATAGTGGGTCCCACACCACGAAATTCACTGATAAATCAGTAATAAATATCCAAAAAATTGGTGTAACAAGGAGGGGCAGTTATGGTGGGTCCCACTTATTTTATTTTTAAAAGAATGAAGAAAAAGGAGATTGAAAAAGGATTTTTAGTTATAGTGGTCCTGAAATTCAAAACAAAAAGGAGAAAATCGGAAGTTTGGGTTGGTGGGACTATGCCACCAGAAAGGAGTTGCACAATTCCCCAGGGAGTGTGCCTACTCATGTCTAATTGTAGGATCGGTGGGACTTGACTCTCACCACACATTTTCATTTTTTAACTCTATAATTAACTTTCTTCGGTCTCATTTGCAACACAAAAGCTTGCAAAAGAAGAGAGATGTTTGAGTTCATATCTTGAAGAAGTGCTTAAGGCACAACTAAGAATTCCTAAGAGAGAGAAACTGCTTAAGGCATGAAGGAAAAAAAAAGTCAATGGCCAAGTCTCAAAGACAGGACTCTTAAGTTTGAAAATTCATTTTTTATTATGAGCCATGCTAAGATATTAAACCTAGTTTATGTGCTAACTACATGCTCTAATTTTGTTAATGATGAAGTAAATGGATATCAACAGGTATAGGGTGCATACCTTATACATCCTTCTTATTATCTATGTTCACAATGACAATCTCAATAGCCTAAATGTGGTTAAAACTTCCAAAGTCACAAGGATATACAAATTTTGGGAATTTTGGAACTCTAACTACATGCATACATACCACATCAAACATATCCATACATTTCCACATCAACATGTCATTTTATGAAAAAAAGTGAGGTTTACACATGCTTAATTACATTTTTTAACAAATTCTTAATTTCTAAAAAATATTGAATAAATGAGCGCCATCATACTCATTTTTTAAGAAAAAAGGAGACATACAAGATTACTCAAGAGATCAAGCTCATGAGTCATGTTTTGAAATTGTGGGAGAGATACATGCAATGCTTATGGGTATTATAAATATTTTAGTCAATTTGTTTATATTTATGTCTAGCCATATACAGTGGATGTTATTGTTCTTATTAAAAGTCTGATAGAGAAATATTAAGATATGAAAAAAATATTTACATATTGTGTTTATTATTTTGAAAAAGACTTATGATAGAGTTCTAAGACATGTTTTGTGGTAGCTAAACAAAATGAAAGATGAAACATGTTAGGTGTATACATGTGATAAAAGATATGTATGTGATACAAGATATGTATGATGAAACAATTACTAGTGTCTACATAATTGGTGGTGTAGCAAGAAATTTTCTCGTTATTAATATCAAGGGTTTCTAATAAGTTTTTACCATTTTACATTAGTTATGGATGAATTAATAAAGAATATATAAGATGACGTACTATAGTGCATGATATATGATACACACTAGTTAATAAAAGGTTAGAACTTTGAAAAACTTTTTAAGATAAGTAGAACATAGATAGAATATATGTATTGTAAATTTAATGAAATTTAAAGGAAAAAATTTGGGGGATTAGTTAGGTGAATTATTATTATTTTAAAATACTCAATTTAAATATCTTGGTTCAAATATCCATTATCCAAAGAGATGGAGAATGTGATGAGGATTTTAGCCATAAGACTAAAGCATGCTGAATGAAGTGAGGATTGGCTATAATGGATTTCATGTGTTTATAAAATTCCATTGAAGGTGAAAATAAAAAAGAAAATTTTATTGTATAACCATATAGCCTGTAATATTATATGTAATGCATGTTGGCAATGAAGGAAAAAATGTTTTCAAAAATAAGTGTTGCTAAAATGAGAATGTTAATATGGATATGTGGTGATTCTAGATTAGATAGAATACACAATGAATATATAAAAGAAAATATGGGAGCAATGTTTGTTGTAGACAAATTGAAATAAGAGAGATTGAGATAATTTAGTTGTCATAAACATTGACCTAAGGAAACTCAAGTTAGAATGTGAAACATATCGAAATAATACAAATAAAAAGGATGTGGTATACTTAAGCTAATTTGGAGGGTAATCTAATATTATTTGAATGATTTGAATATATGTGAAGAAATACTTCACAATTGACATGGGCGGAGAAAGAGAATCATTTATTTGACTGGCCTTAAATAATTTGGGATTAAGGCTAGAGTTGAGTTGAGTTAATGTGGCAAAGGCACAGTTTTTACAGTGTTTTATTAGTATTCTTATAGATGAGATATTCTGTTAAGACTTTTGGCTCCAGCAATATTTTAATTAATATCCTACTTCTGAAATATGAATGTCTAAACTAATACTACATTAAATGTGATACCTACATTAAATGTGATACCTTAACCAAAAAGGAAGTACATTTCAGAAACGGAACACTTGGATTGAGCAGAAACCCTTGAGTCATGAGAAGGCAAAATGCATGATGCATCTTCCTTGGGAAAACTTGAGCCGTATATATCTTTGAAGACAGGAAAAAAGAACCATGGAGCGTTATCATAATAGTGTTTTGTCATCTTAGGTGTATTAGTTTATGTTGTATTTTATGGTTGTATTTTACCTGGTCACCTTGATGGAGAATTTTCAATGTCTCTCCTGAAGCATTTGTCACCATGTCTCTGCAACAAGATATATTTCAATACTGTACCTTGCTTAGAATTCTCTTCTTTCTCTGGTTCGCGTCTGTTTCTATTTCATTTCTTTATTGGCCTACTGGCAAAAGAAATGTGTTCATATGACCTTGATGCTTCACTTTGGCTTTATGATCTATTATGCTTTACTTACCTTCTAAAGAAATTTGATACACTGATGTAACCTCAAAAATCTCTTTGAAGATTTTAATTTTGAAAATTTATTTTTCTGTTTGAATTTGATTTTGATTTAATTTGACTTTAGCATTGACTTCTTAAGAAAATAAGTGATATTCTATAAAAGTATTAGCTAGGGGCCATGATATGTATAAAAATATAACTTGAGGTTGTTGGGTTCTTTGAAATTTATTTTGACCTCTTCCCATTGGATGGTGTGAAGATCCGACGTTAATTACATCGAGAATGCTCGAATACCCTTGATTATCCGTCATAGGAACCCATGGAATAGAAGAACATACATCCACAAAAATAGACATTCACATACACAAGAACAATAGTTCCATGAACTTGGTAGAATGCAAGCACTTAGTTTGTTTTAAGTTTGATTTAAATTGAATTGGATTTGGTTTGATTTGATTTAAGTTTGTTTAGTTAAAATTGATTTGATTTTGGTTTGTTTGCGATTTGGTTTGGGAGATTTAATTGAGTTTGTTTGTGATTCAATTTGATTTGATTTGAACTTGATTGGAATTAATTTGAATTTTGACTTGTTTGATTAATTTGGACTTGTTTTATTAAGTTCGACTTGGATTTGATTTGAAAAGTTTGTTTTGTATTTGAGTTGATTGGATTTAGTTTGAATTTGTCTTATGCCATTTTGATTTGATTTTACTTAAGATTAATGAGTTTGGTTTGGAAATTTTAATTTACTTTGATGTTTAACAAGTTGGAGATCGTCTTTTGGTTTAAAATTTGTTATCTTCTGATTTGTTTTAATTTCAGTTTGGAATTAATGCTTGACGGGATGAAGATTTGTCTTTGGATTTAGTGAGTTTATTAAAGTTTGTTTGAAAATTTGATTTGGTGTGTTTTAAGAAATTGTGCTTAAGTTCAGTTCATTTTAAATTAAATTTGTTTGGCTGGGATTGATTTAACTTGGGAGATTTGATTTGGATTTGATTTGGCTTGTTTATTGAATTTATTTGGTTAAGTTAATCAATTGGGTCTGAGAGATTGAATTTTGAATTTGACTTGAGAAGTATGATTTGTTTTGATTTAGATTTTATTTGAGAGGTTTGATTTGAATCTTCAAGTTTCTAAAACTTTCGGATTGCAGTATGTTTAAGTTTGTGGCTTGTTTGGGAATGTTTGATTTGGAATTTGTTGCCTTAAGTACACCCTTTGATCCAGCAGAGCTTGATTTGTATTTTGTTTATCTTTTAATTGGCTTGCAGTCCACTATGGTTTGAGCTTGATGGGTGGCTGAATTTTTGTTGAGACTTTGTTTTGACGTGCATTCTTTTTTGATTTGTTCTTTTTTTCTGGTTCAGGTGACTTTTAGTTGTCATGAATTCAATTCAAATTTCTGTTTTGAGATTTGTAATTTGAGCTTCAGATTTAAGGGTTGATTAAGACTTGATGTCATTTGGTTTGAAGTCTTGAATACCTTGCATTAAGTTTGCTTTGATATTATTGTTTTCTGTTCTTTGGTTGAGTGCATTTTTTATTTAAAGTTATGGATGAGATTTTAGATTTTGGTGGTTTAGATTTGTATTATTATTATTATTATAATTATTATTCTTTAAACTTGAAAATTTCTGGAATTCTACACTTAGATTTTGGTGGTTTTTTTGTCTTTTGTTTTCTGTGGGCCCCACTGTTATGTGCCACAGTGGAATAAGGTTTGGGGGAAAATAATCTCTCCCTCTCCCCAACGCTTGGCCGCGATGGAGGAAGGAGGGCGGACCTTGTAGCTTCGACGGCAGCGAAACCCCAACGGTGAGGAAGCGCCGATGCCGGCGATTCCAACTGGAAGAGAAGACAGTCCTGACGGGTGAGCAGAGGTGGCTTTGGTGATCTTCAATGGGAAGGAAGAGGTTCGCCGGCACTGTCGGGAGGAGAAGAGGCTGATGACCCGGACGGCAGTGTAGGGAGGAAGAAATGGCTCTGGCGGCTTCGTCACGTGGAGAAAAGGCTTGCCAGCATTGTGGGAAGGAGAAGAAGAGGTCAACGACCCGTCTAAAAGGGGCAAATAGCTGCCACGGTATCCCTTTGCCCTCTCTTGCTCGCCTCCTCTTTCTCTTGGTCTCTGATCCCCTTCTTTCAAGGCTTCCGCCCCTTTTTTTTTGCAAGGCTTCCGCTCCTCCCCCTTTATTCAAAGACCTTGGAGATGCTTATATAGGGTTCGATGCTCCCCTCTACCATCAGGCAACTTTCCGGAAAAAGGGGTTCGTCTTCGAGACGGAATCGAGAGGTTGGTGATATCCGGGATCCACTTCCCTTCTTTGGAAGAGTCCTGCTTGACATAGGAATCGACCGCATGTCGATCTCCCTGCTGTAGAAGGCTTTCGCTGCACCCAACCCTTCTTTTTTTTTGGTGCGGACTCTTCCACCAATAGGCAATCTTCTAGAAGGGGAATCAGACTTTGTGATGGAATTGGTGAGGTCCTTAATATTCAGGATCATATCCTACTCCGTTCACAACTACGGAGGATCCGTATATGGAAGTCTATCACGGAGGAGTCCAAATTGAAGACTGTCTCCTTTGATGGAAACTCGTAGGATATTGGATTCTTTGGCCACCTTGCATTAAGCGGGACTGCCAAGGATGAGATCTTCTCATTTTCCCTTTTTTATTTCTTTTGAAATGTCCTCCTGGTGCGCAGGGTTGTGAGCCCATGTTTGACTTAAATTTGAATCAAAATGGGTTAGCCGCTTGACATGGACTTCTTAAGTGGGAATCTTGATCAAGCCCAATGAACTTATGAAAAATAGATTATGTGGCCATTTGTGGGTCACATTCCACGTTGCCCATTCTAAAACCAAAATAGGTCGGTTTATGCTCCAGAAATCACCTTCTTTTTCTACTTTTTTTTTTTGAAAATTTTAGGTTCGAACATACACTCTTTACAAAACCATGTTGCACATCATCATTAGCTTGTATAATTCTCATAACTAACTTTAGTGTGACATTTTGATGAGGCTTGCTCTCTCAAGAGTCAATATAGGAAACTGCCCACAATAACTCTTGGATAGTGGGAGAGGTGATTTTGCGGCAGCTTAATCTTGTTTTCTTTTCCTAACGGTTGATACCAATAATCCAATGTCATACATCTTATGCAGATGTCATGTTTGTGTTTATATTTTATAATCCTGTTTGAGCTACATATGCAATTAATTCTTATGTCCTTTAAAAGTAGGTCAAATTAACACTTTCAGATGTGCTTTGAACTTGAATACGGTGTTTGTAATACTCATCTATTTGTAGGCTGCATATCTGATGTGTTGGAGTGCATGAGATCCATTTTTTTGCAATTAGTACATTCGAATCTCATTCATATTTCTTTTTTTTGTAAGGTCTTCTATTTTGTGCTTCAATGGGTACACTAACATGAAGACATGTTAAATGTTCCCTAGGTTGTTAGCATGTGTCACATATGATACTCAACTAGAATCTCAGTATGCAGTTGCATTCTTGAGCATGGTTTTTCATTTCGCCGAGATCTCACGAGATTCTCTGTCTCGCCAATGGGTCGAGAAACGAGATTGCTGAGATCTCTTCCCTTGTGGACTGGTCCATAAAAAAAAATTCTTTGGGGGCATTGCCCCTTGAAACCCTCCATAAGGGGTGCTGCCTTCTTGACCTCTGTGATTTGACCGCACAAGTTGATCCGCGACTACTCTGCGCCCCGTTTATGATAGTGTAAACATATTAATATATTTCACTATCACTTATACATACTATCACATATATAAGATTCATAATCATAAATATATGTTATGTACTTAAATTTTATAAAGATCTATTTTAACTCTCTTCTCTTCCACATAAACATACACATTTAATTATAACCTAAGTCAAATAATATTTTTAATGTATGCAAATTTTAGATTTGGTTATTAATCATCAATTTATTGTACAAAGATTATATCTTATGTAATAAAAAATTACATTAATTCAATTTCATAAATATTTAATCATCAATTTGTAATAAACAATCAATAACAAGAACATAAAAATGTTCTTAATACCATATTAATATTTAAATAAGATTATATACAAGTTTAAATTTTTAGAAGCACAAAGATCATCTTTTTGATATTGAGAGTGCTTTGTAATTGTTTATTCACATAATTGATGCACAAATGTATTACATATTTTCATGTAAATTCATTGATGTACTCCAATCTTTATAAGATATTATGTTATGTTTCATACATGTATATACATTTTGATTCGAGAATCCGAGATCTGATCTCCCTAGATTTTTTCGAGATTTCTCCGAAATCTCTTCTCTTTCACCCCGAGATGAAGCTGAGATCCAAGACGACAATCCTTGTTCTTGAGTTGGTAATGATTTTTAGACTTCTTGAGTCAGAACCGTATTTTTGTTATTCTGTGAGAGTTCTAACTCGTTAGGTCCTTTTGAGGTTTTTTATGGGTGTTCTTGTGTCTGGGCTGACTTGGTTTTGCAGAGCCGCCTTAATGTTTCCAAGTTGGAAAATTATGTGGTGCTAATTAATATGCTTATGGCGGGAGAGCCTTTGACTGCCAGGTGAAGAGAGCTGTTGTAATAAAAGATTGTAGGATTATATCGGTTTCCCAGACCATCAGGTGCCAATTCTAATCTGGATCAATGGCTGGAATTGGCAAAGTGTGGAGTGCTAACCCAAGCCTTGCTGCCCGGGGATTAGCTGGATCAGCCGCTCCTGCAAAGCATGGCCTTGATTACCTTTGTTGCCCACTTGAGTCAGATGCAATGCAAGTACTGTAGGTTCTGAAGTTAGTATGTCTGCTGAGTGCCAGGTCATTCCTGATTAAAGGAGGTGTAGCTTCTAAAGTAATTTTCATCAGCTAGCACGAAAGTGGAAACAATGAATGGAGATATCTGGTTTAGGAAACCTCTCAAATTAGAGAGATCCGTATGGCCGTACCCATTTTTTAGGTGGTGAGGCAACTCTGGCAGCATTGGTTGTCCAATGTGGTTGAAGTGACTACCTAGGTGATGAGGCAACCTCTTGCTGCCACATTTTGGAAGATGAGTTGTCCGCCTCTGGCACCTGTGGTGGGGCGGGCTCTCACCTCATACACCTTGTGCCTTAGACAACATAGATCATTGGGGAAGAAGATTTGCACGTGGTTATCTTTTGGTTCCGTCCAACTGAAGATTAGATTGGAACTTCAGACCTAATATCATCTAACTAGTTGGTACATTTTTTTGGATAATTTTATGGTAGCTCAGGAGTGCTTGCTTGACCAGAAACGTAGGCAATAACAGTGTATCCTTTTAAAGTTGGACTTCGAGCAAGCTTTTGTTAGGGTAAAGTGGTCTTGCCTATTTAGAATCAAGCAGCTATTAGGCTTCAATGAAAAGTGGATAAGATGGATTAAACGTTGTGAGTACTAGAAACCTTTTTAGTAGACATCCGTGGGAAGCACTTTGGGTTTTTTTGTGCCAACAAGAGGTCTTAGACAAGGTGATCCAATCTCTCCCAATTGTTTGTGTTAGTTGGTGAAGTTTTGATCATTATGTGGGAAAAAGCTGAGTAGTTCAATCCGATTGATGGCATGGAAGTGGGTGTGTGTGTGAACCTCTTTTTTCTGCGTCTGTTCTTTAGAAAGAAAGACATCTCCGGACTTTTCTAGGAAAATATGTGATATCCTAAAAATATTAGGTAGTTCGGTGATAGTTTTAAAAATATTAGAACCGAGGTTCGGGTTCTTTGAAAATTTCATTTTTTGACCCTTCTCCGCCGGATGGTGCGAGTATCCGGCGTTAACTTACATCGAGCAACGGCTCGAACGCCTTTGATTAACCGTCGCGGCAACCTGCTTTCGGAGACATGCACATCCACAAAATAAAGTAAAGAACTCAAAAGGGCAGCGGCCTTTTGGGTCCGATCAGATGCAAACCGATTTGCTCGGGTTTGTTTTATTTGTCATTTTTTAGATGACTTTGATGCTTTCTGATTTCTGAGTTTCATCTGTTTTGAATTCAATCAAAATCTGATTTTTATTTAAGGACTGATTTGGGATTTCACCGAGCCACAAAGGGGCTGGGGTGAATGGATTATGGTGGGCCGAAATGGGCCTGCACAGAGGGCTGATTTGGAACCGGTCCTAGGACCTGAACGTCGGCTGAGCAAGGGCAGCTTCGGACCTGCTTAAGAGGTCTGTTCAGATGGCCTCGAATAGACCGGTCGGGGATCTGTTTGAGATGTCCTTGATGGGCTGAAACCGGGTCACAAGGGGACTGGTTTTAGGCTCTGGACATAGGCCTGCAGGTGGGCCGGAATATGGGCCTGACAGGGAGGCTGATCGCAGGTTGATTTGAACTGGACTTGGGCCAGATTTGGGCCTGACATATAGGTTCAAGCTGGGCCTGAAAAGGGGCAGTAGGTTGACTGCAGATGACCTATGCAGAAGGCCGAGCAGGGGGCTGTTCATGGGCCTGGATTGGGGTCTGCGCAGGTGGTTTTAGGTGGGCTGGAACCAGGTCACAAGGGGACCGACTAAGGGCCTGAACAGGGTTCTGTTCTTGGGCCGAACTGGGCTCTGGTTGGTGGTTTCAAGACCTGCAGGCGGTTGGGAAAATGTGGCTGTAAAATCCCATTTCAGAACCTGCATTGTTTTATTTTTTGATTGTTTGAAAACATTTTGTTTACTTGATTTTGGCGGTTTGCATCTGATCGGGCACATTGGGCTGCCAATCGGTGCCCACTTCCATGCATCGAATTGACTTTGAACTTCATTTCATTGAAAGATGAGTGGGGTACATCGGTGTACAATATGGTTGATCCTTCCCCCAATGTAGGTTCATCTCCACTACTTTGGAAAAATTTTGGCGTTACGACGGCATGCCAACTATTTTTCCAACTTAGTGAAAATTTACCCATCCAAAATAGCCAGCCTTAACTTGGCCATATTGGGGGAAGGATCGACGGCTACGGGATTCCTCCCCGCGCCCCCGTCCGGGTCGTAAGCTACGGGATGCATGCCCGCGCCTCCGCCCAAGGTGGAGTTCCCCCGGTAGGGGTGAAGTCCTTAATTTAATGTTGCTTTCGCATTTCTGAATTTTATTTGTTGATTTTATGAAGGCCTCTTCGGGCCGGTCCATTCCTTCGGCGTTCAAAGTCGGGCTTCAATTCTGCTTGAATTTGGGAGGACAGCTTCTAGGAGGGAAAGCCGGACCCGTGAAAGGGCCGTTGAGGCTCTCTCCTCCTTTGATATGTTGAGGGGAGAACCGGACCCGTGAAAGGGCCGTTGAGGTTCATCCCTCACTTGATGTGTTGAGGGGAGAACCGGACCCGTGAAAGGGCCGTTGAGGTTCATCCCTCACTCTGCCGGTACAAGCCACAAGGGGGCCGCTGCAACCTCTTCTTCTGTTTTCTGCTGCAAGGGAGCTGCTGTTGGGCTTCTTGGGAAGCGGATTGGACCCGTGAAAAAGCCATTGGGTTGAGCCTCGATGGGGCTGGAGATGGACCGGGTTGGGGTCTGTTTTGGGTGTCTTTAGGTGGGCCGACAGGTGGCCAAGGTGAGCTGAACGAGGGCCAGCATATGGGTCTGCACAAGGGGGAATCTGTGGACTGATTAGGCCTGCACAAAGGGGGCCGGACAGGGTCTGTCCAGGGCATTCGGCTAATGCAGAATCTGTTTTTTTTTAGGCCCCGCAGAGGACTGCGATGGTGGGCTTTATTGGATCAAAATTGGCGTGAATCAGGGGTCAAACAGGGTCTATTTTGGACCTGCACAACGGCTGTCTTGGTAGGCCGCAGAGGGGGCTGAAAGGGTCTGCATAAAGACCTGAAGATGGGCCAGCATGGGGCTAGGCATGGGCCGAGCAGAGGGTCTGGATAGGCTTGCTTCTTGATGGCTATAAGTGGGCCGAAATAGGTTCTTTCTGGAGGGATAGCAAGGGGCGAGGGAGACAGCCAGAAATAGAAGAGAACAAGCCCTTAAAGGGCTACATGGCTAAGGTATACCGCTCTCCCCTACCTGATCTTCTTCTCTTCTCCTCCTTGGCCACAGGCAGCAGGTGCAGGGGCGCAACTTAGCAGCAGGTGCAGGCGGCAGTTCCTTGGTAGCAGCAGCAGCAGGGGCAGGGCACAGGCAGCAGGAGCAGGGCGCAGTCCAGCAGCCTCCCGGCGTCTTCAGCAGCCTCCTCTGGCTGGTGCGCCCCCCTCTTTTTATAGAGGCTGGAGGGGGAGGTGAAGAGCCAGCAGGTGGCTTGTACGTAGGCCTCTTGGCCTCCCCCATGCAGTTACTCAATTTATTCCAATTTATTGACCTGCTGTCTCTTGACCTTCCCCTTCACAAAACTGTTGGGGGGCTGTGCTGGCAGATGGGTGCGTACAAGGCTGCTGAGGTGGCAGGTGGGTGCGGCTGGGCCTGTTCTCATT
Organism: Cryptocoryne crispatula var. balansae; assembly: GCA_036172225.1. Taxonomy (NCBI): domain Eukaryota; kingdom Viridiplantae; phylum Streptophyta; class Magnoliopsida; order Alismatales; family Araceae; genus Cryptocoryne; species Cryptocoryne crispatula. The sequence goes on along the minus strand of CM069925.1, from coordinate 17,270,609 downwards.
GGAATTGAAGTGGGCCTGGCCCATCTTGGGCCTGGTTTCTGGGCCAGCAGGAGGCTGCGGCCCAAGCCCCTCTATGGGCTGCGCACAAGGCCTGAATTTATCTGGTTATGGGCTGGCCGGCCAGAGCTGGAAATGGGCTGCCAATGGGCCCAATTTAGGGCCTGTTTTGAGTATGACTGGACTTGATTTGACCCAATTGAGGGCCAATCTAGTTGGCAGTTGACCTGGACCAGTTCTTTTATTATTTTTCATTTTTTGCTGTGCTGCCCCTCCTGTTGTTTTTTTTTTTTTTGAAAATTCTGATGCCAACAAATGCCCCCCACGGATGATTTCTTGGAGACGAAGGTTGACAAGGAGTCGTCCGTGTAGTTAACGGCTTGGTTTGTTCTTCTTTGGAGTTTCTTCGGATCGAGAAGGGCTTGGGCCCTTGGAGACGAACGGTCCTTGTCATGTTGAGCTCCGCCGTTGCTCTCCTTGATTTGCGGGAGCTTTGCTCGAAGTTTTACGCCTTGGTTACGATGTAGACTCGTTGCCACAGACATCCCTTCCACTCAACCCCTTTTTTTTGAAATTTATTTTTTTCTTTTTTTTTGTTTTTACCGACCCGACTGCCTATTTTTAGTTTTTCACCCAGGTCAGCCTACTTGATTTTTTTTGCCTACATGCCTCCGAGGAGGTTTACGTGTAGCGGAGATGCTGATTTTGCCTAAGCGCCCTTTCAGTTTTCACTTTGTAAAGGTTTTTTTCTTTTCTTTTTTTTTCTTTTCCTTCTTTTTTTTCGACTCTTTTGCTTTTGGCCGGTCGTTATTTGGGTGATCGACGAGCCCGTCGGGCACTTTTTTTTTCAGCCCCTTTTTGTTTTGTTTTCGTTGTTTTTTTTTGTGGGGAATTAGTGGCTTCCTCGAACGCACAACGATTGGATTTGGCTTACGTATGAATTTCAACGTAGTCGGCATGGAATGCGGGGCTTTCATGGATATGGATTTAAACTCGATGTCGAAAATTCAATGGTGAATTTGACCAAGTATGATTTTTTTGGTAACTTGATGGTAAAAGGCCGCCGAGTATGGGGTTTTCAACTCGAAAACGAGGGAATCATTTTGTATGGATTTTTTGTACGGGTATGAATTTCAACTCGTGGTCGAAAGTCTCATCATTGTGGGTTTGACCCAAGTATGGATTTCAACTTGGTCGCGGGTACGGAGGACTTACATCTTAAGGATCTTGCGAGTGGGGCTATGTGTCCACTCGATCCATCGGATGGACTTGAGTTCAACTTGTCAAAGAGACCGCTTGTAGGAAAATAGGGCTTGTTCGGTCCGACCAAATGGCGCGGAGGCTTTTGTAGACCGCGGCGGGCCGGGAGTGGTGTCGCGGTAGACTTCGACAAATGTAAAGACCGAAAGGTCGGGACGATGGAGACTTTGAATGCCATCAAGAGCGAAGGATATCTCGATGGCAAGGAGGTTTTTTATTTTTTTTGTTTTTTTGTTTTTTTTTTCATTTTTTTTCTTATCTCTTTTTTCCCTTTTTTTTGCAGGGAATTAAGGCTTCCCTCAAGCCGTATGCGAAGATTTTGGATGGAATAAGTCAGGAATGAGTTCTTGACTTGACTTTGGATGTTTGGAAGTCCTATGGAGCATTGAGGTCCACCGGATTGGTGCTTGGATTTCCGAGGAACTTATGAGTGGAGTTATGTGTCCACTCGGTCATGGGAAGCTGGTTTGATCCCAAGGAACATGTGAGCGGGGCTATGTGACCACTCGGTCCTTTGAAAAAAGTTTGGGTCAAGTATGGATTTCAACCTGACCTATGCATTGTGGGGATCCCTTGCCGAGTTTGGATTTCACCTCCTGGAACAAGAGTTTGAAAGATCTGAGAACACGCGAGCGAGGGATATGTGCCCACTCGGTCCTTTGAGAAAAGTTTGGATGGTTTGATCCCAGAGGACGCGAGTGGGGCTATGTGTCCACTCGGTCATTTCGAAAGAGGTTTGGATCCTTCGGAACGTGTGAGCGGGGCTATGTGTCCGCTCGGTCCTTCGGAAAAAGTTCGGATCCTACGGAACACGCGAGCGGGGCTATGTGTCTACTCGGTCCTTCGGAAGAGGGTTTGGATCCTTCGGAACATGTGAGCGTGTTCTACTCGGTCCTTCGGAAGAGGTTTGGATCCTTCGGAACATGTGAGCGGGGCTATGTGTCCGCTCGGTCCTTCGGAAAAGATTTTGGATCCTACGGAACATGTGAGCGAGGCTATGTGTCCACTCGGTCATTCGGAAATTTTTTTTTTGATGATGAGATTCTTGGTAGACCATCGAGGCTGGAGTGGCCAGGATGGTGAGAAGTTTTTGTTTGGAAGAGTCCTAAGGAACATGTGAGTGGATTTATGTGTCCACTCGGTCCTTCGGAAAAGTTTTGACAAAAGGAATTTTTTGTAGACCATCAAGACTGGAGCAGTCAGGATGGTGGGGATTTTTTGCTTAAAAAGATCCTAAGGAACATGTTGGTGGGTTTGTGTATCCACCCGGTCCTTTGGAAAATTTTGATGATCATCGAGACCTGAAGAGTCGGAGCAACGTAGAATCTTTTAGTAGACCATCAAGACTGGAGTAGTCAGGATGGTGAGAATTTTGTTTGAAAGGGTCCTAAGGAACATGTGAGTGGATTTATGTGTCCACTCGGTCCTTCGGAAAATTTTGATGATGAGAATTTTGGTGGGCCATCAAGTCCGGAATAGCCAAGATGGTGGGAATTTTTGTTTGAAAGAGTCCTAAGGAACATGTGAGTGGATTTACGTGTCCACCCGGTCCTTCGGAAAATTTTGATGATGAGAATTTTGGTGGACCATCAAGGCTGGAATAGCCAGGATGGTGGGAATTTTTGTTTGAAAGAGTTTTAAGGAACATGTGAGTGGATTTATGTGTCCACCCGGTCCTTCGGAAAATTTTTTGATCATCGAGACCTGAAGGGTCGGAGCGACGTGGAATCTTTCAGTAGACCATCAAGACTGGAGTAGTCAGGATGGTGAGAATTTTTGTTTGGAAGGGTCCTAAGGAACATGTGAGTGGATTTGTGACCACTCGGTCCTTTGGAGAAGTTTGATTATGAAAATTTTGGCAGACCATCAAGACTTAGAATAGTCAGGATGGTGCTTTTTTGTGGTTTTTTTTTTTTTTGAAAATAATTCAAAACAGGGGTTCAGAAGGTCCTAAGGAGCATATGAGTGAGTTTGTGTATCCACTCGGTCCTTCGGAGAAGTTTGATGATGAAAATTATGGTGGACCATCAAGACTGGAATAGCCAGGATGGTGAGAATTTTTGTTTGAAAGAGAGTCCCAAGGAACATATGAGTGAGTTTGTGTATCCACTCGGTCCTTCGGAGGAGTTTTTTTGTTGGTAGGCCATCAAGACTGTAGTAGTCAGGATGGTAGGGATTTTGTTTAAAAAGACCTGAAGAACATGTGGGTGGGTTTGTGTGTCCACCCGATCTTTTGGAGAAGTTTGATGACTGCCAAGTCCTGAAGGATTAAGACAGTGTGAAAATTTTGGTAGACCATCAAGACTGGAATAGTCGGGATGGTGAGAACTTTTTGTGGACCATCGAGACTGGAATAGTCAGGATGGCGGATTTTTGAAATGACCCAAAACAAGGGTTCAGAGAGTCCTAAGGAGCATGTGGGTGGGTTTGTGTATCCACTCGGTCCTTCGGAGGGGTTTTGATTGATTTTTTTTGGTAGACCATCAAGACTGTAGTAGTCAGGATGGTGGGGATTTTGTTTGAAAAAAAGGCCCTAAGGAACATGGGAGTGGGGTTTTGTGACCACTCGGTCCTTCAGAGAAGTTGATAAGAATTTTTTGTGGACCATCGAGAATGGAATAGTCAGGATGGCGGATTTTTGAAATGACTCAGAACAAGGGTTCAGAGGGTCCTAAGGAGCATGTGAGTGAGTTTGTGTATCCACTCGGTCCTTTGGAGCAATTTTGATTATTTTTTTTTGATTTTTTTTTATCGACCTAACTGCTCCTTTGTAGAGTTTTCACTCAGGTCGACCCCCTTTGTATTTTGCCTGTGCGTTCCTTTGCGGGATTTTCACACAGCGGGGTTATCCGATTTTGCCCGAGGCGCCTTTGCAGGTTGGGAGGTATGTCCTCGCGTTCATCGTGCTGAGCGACATTTTTGTTGTTGCTATATTGTGTTGATTTAACAGCAACTGGTGGTTGATTGTCTTGGCTGCATGTCATTGGTTCATGATGGACTTCGGTCTTTGAAGCTTCTAGGGTATCGCCCAGACAATTGATTTCAGAAGTGGTGTAGCAGGTGAAGACCTGCATCTTCCCCCGTCCCCTTTGGGTAGTAGTGGCTTTAGGTTGGGGGTGAGTTCGGGATTTCGACCCGCGAGGGCCCATATCGGGGCATCGCGGATGACTAGATTTCAGAGGGGATGGTCCTGCCAGGGAAACATCGGCTTTTGGAAGCCATATTTGCTTGAGTTTCGGGGCAGAGGGTTTGGGACCTTGCCCCCGGTTGGCACGAGCATTGTTTGATATATTAGCCCGCTGTGGAGTGGGCTTGTTCGGGAGCTTGCCCCCAGTCGGCAGGACATCTGCCGAGTCATTGACCCGGTGTAGAGTCTTGTTGAGGGATTTCCTATCATTTGGCAATATGAGGTGCCGATAAGATTGGTCGGCGGACCGACCGCTTGATGGAGTTTTCTGGATGGCAGGCGACTGCCCCTGTCGATTTTCCTTGATTTGGACCGCTGGTCGGCCCGTTTGTAGAATAGGGACCAAGGGCTGGTCCCTTGCCCTGGCGGCATTTTTCCTTTGAGTTGATGGCCGGCTTGAGCTTTGATTCTTCATGTGAAAGGGCTGTCCCCTTTCCTTTGCTTTGTCGGCCGCTGGTTGGCCGGTTTTCTTGGAGTGAAAAGAGGGCTTGCCCCTTCCCCGAGTGTTTGGTGCAGCAGCTGCTATGGGTATTATTATGTCCCCGTTGATCCCTTTCAACCGATCTAGGATGGAGAATCGGTTGTGCAGCGATGGGTGCCGAGCTGTGGTTGGCGGCGTTTGTCCTTCGCGAGCACAATGGATGTTTCCTCCAGGGTTGGAGGGTGCGCCTCACCCCTTGGGTATTGGATGTCCCTGACTTTGTGGGTTCGGCGGGAATTGTGCTCGATCTTAAGCTCCTTGATGGTCCATTGTTGTGGTGCGGGCGCGGGCCCGGAGTTGTCGATGGCTTGGTCCACCGGAAGTGACTCTTGTGGGGGAGTCAGTTGGAATGCCCCCGGTTGTGATGTCTTTGTAGGCGAGCGTGGTGCCCACGAAGGTTGCCCGGTGCTGCCGGAAGGGATATATCTTCTCTTCGTTGGCGATCGGGGTTTCCAGCATTGCCCCCAGTCGGTTGGGGAGCAGGACGACCCTCGGGAAGTTACCGAAGGCGATGCCGGGAGTGACTGCACCGATGTCACGTCGTTCGACGTATGCCTCAGGATGGGTGACGCCATTGTTGAGCTCCATGAGTCCTGTAGATAACAAGACTGGCTCGATCAAATGCAGAGATTTTTTGTTTCATTGAATTGAAGATAGTGGATGTGCATATCTCCAGGTTGCTACGACGAAGAGATGAAAGGAAAGAAGGGTCCCACTGGGCGTGCCATTTGTGTGAACCTCTTTTTTCTGCGTCTGTTCTTTAGAAAGAAAGACATCTCCGGACTTTTCTAGGAAAATAGGTGATATCCTAAAAATATTAGGTAGTCCGGTGATAGTTTTAAAAATATTAGAACCGAGGTTCGGGTTCTTTGAAAATTTCATTTTTTGACCCTTCTCCGCCGGATGGTGCGAGTATCCGGCGTTAACTTACATCGAGCAACGGCTCGAACGCCTTTGATTAACCGTCGCGGCAACCTGCTTTCGGAGACATGCACATCCACAAAATAAAGTAAAGAACTCAAAAGGGCAGCGGCCTTTTGGGTCCGATCAGATGCAAACCGATTTGCTCGGGTTTGTTTTATTTGTCATTTTTTAGATGACTTTGATGCTTTCTGATTTCTGAGTTTCATCTGTTTTGAATTCAATCAAAATCTGATTTTTATTTAAGGACTGATTTGGGATTTCACCGAGCCACAAAGGGGCTGGGGTGAATGGATTATGGTGGGCCGAAATGGGCCTGCACAGAGGGCTGATTTGGAACCGGTCCTAGGACCTGAACGTCGGCTGAGCAAGGGCAGCTTCGGACCTGCTTAAGAGGTCTGTTCAGATGGCCTCGAATAGACCGGTCGGGGATCTGTTTGAGATGTCCTTGATGGGCTGAAACCGGGTCACAAGGGGACTGGTTTTAGGCTCTGGACATAGGCCTGCAGGTGGGCCGGAATATGGGCCTGACAGGGAGGCTGATCGCAGGTTGATTTGAACTGGACTTGGGCCAGATTTGGGCCTGACATATAGGTTCAAGCTGGGCCTGAAAAAGGGGGGCAGTAGGTTGACTGCAGATGACCTATGCAGAAGGCCGAGCAGGGGGCTGTTCATGGGCCTGGATTGGGGTCTGCGCAGGTGGTTTTAGGTGGGCTGGAACCAGGTCACAAGGGGACCGACTAAGGGCCTGAACAGGGTTCTGTTCTTGGGCCGAACTGGGCTCTGGTTGGTGGTTTCAAGACCTGCAGGCGGTTGGGAAAATGTGGCTGTAAAATCCCATTTCAGAACCTGCATTGTTTTATTTTTTGATTGTTTGAAAACATTTTGTTTACTTGATTTTGGCGGTTTGCATCTGATCGGGCACATTGGGCTGCCAATCGGTGCCCACTTCCATGCATCGAATTGACTTTGAACTTCATTTCATTGAAAGATGAGTGGGGTACATCGGTGTACAATATGGTTGATCCTTCCCCCAATGTAGGTTCATCTCCACTACTTTGGAAAAATTTTGGCGTTACGACGGCATGCCAACTATTTTTCCAACTTAGTGAAAATTTACCCATCCAAAATAGCCAGCCTTAACTTGGCCATATTGGGGGAAGGATCGACGGCTACGGGATTCATGCCCGCGCCCCCGTCCGGGTCGTAAGCTACGGGATGCATGCCCGCGCCTCCGCCCAAGGTGGAGTTCCCCCGGTAGGGGTGAAGTCCTTAATTTAATGTTGCTTTCGCATTTCTGAATTTTATTTGTTGATTTTATGAAGGCCTCTTCGGGCCGGTCCATTCCTTCGGCGTTCAAAGTCGGGCTTCAATTCTGCTTGAATTTGGGAGGACAGCTTCTAGGAGGGAAAGCCGGACCCGTGAAAGGGCCGTTGAGGCTCTCTCCTCCTTTGATATGTTGAGGGGAGAACCGGACCCGTGAAAGGGCCGTTGAGGTTCATCCCTCACTTGATGTGTTGAGGGGAGAACCGGACCCGTGAAAGGGCCGTTGAGGTTCATCCCTCACTCTGCCGGTACAAGCCACAAGGGGGCCGCTGCAACCTCTTCTTCTGTTTTCTGCTGCAAGGGAGCTGCTGTTGGGCTTCTTGGGAAGCGGATTGGACCCGTGAAAAAGCCATTGGGTTGAGCCTCGATGGGGCTGGAGATGGACCGGGTTGGGGTCTGTTTTGGGTGTCTTTAGGTGGGCCGACAGGTGGCCAAGGTGAGCTGAACGAGGGCCAGCATATGGGTCTGCACAAGGGGGAATCTGGGGACTGATTAGGCCTGCACAAAGGGGGCCGGACAGGGTCTGTCCAGGGCATTCGGCTAATGCAGAATCTGTTTTTTTTTTAGGCCCCGCAGAGGACTGCGATGGTGGGCTTTATTGGATCAAAATTGGCCTGAATCAGGGGTCAAACAGGGTCTATTTTGGACCTGCACAACGGCTGTCTTGGTAGGCCGCAGAGGGGGCTGAAAGGGTCTGCATAAAGACCTGAAGATGGGCCAGCATGGGGCTAGGCATGGGCCGAGCAGAGGGTCTGGATAGGCTTGCTTCTTGATGGCTATAAGTGGGCCGAAATAGGTTCTTTCTGGAGGGATAGCAAGGGGCGAGGGAGACAGCCAGAAATAGAAGAGAACAAGCCCTTAAAGGGCTACATGGCTAAGGTATACCGCTCTCCCCTACCTGATCTTCTTCTCTTCTTCTCCTTGGCCACAGGCAGCAGGTGCAGGGGCGCAACTTAGCAGCAGGTGCAGGCGGCAGTTCCTTGGTAGCAGCAGCAGCAGGGGCAGGGCACAGGCAACAGGAGCAGGGCGCAGTCCAGCAGCCTCCCGGCGTCTTCAGCAGCCCCCCCTCTGGCTGGTGCGCCCCCCTCTTTTTATAGAGGCTGGAGGGGGAGGTGAAGAGCCAGCAGGTGGCTTGTACGTAGGCCTCTTGGCCTCCCCCATGCAGTTACTCAATTTATTCCAATTTATTGACCTGCTGTCTCTTGACCTTCCCCCTTCACAAAACTGTTGGGGGGCTGTGCTGGCAGATGGGTGCGTACAAGGCTGCTGAGGTGGCAGGTGGGTGCGGCTGGGCCTGTTCTCATTGGAATTGAAGTGGGCCTGGCCCATCTTGGGCCTGGTTTCTGGGCCAGCAGGAGGCTGCGGCCCAAGCCCCTCTATGGGCTGCGCACAAGGCCTGAATTTATCTGGTTATGGGCTGGCCGGCCAGAGCTGCAAATGGGCTGCCAATGGGCCCAATTTAGGGCCTGTTTTGAATATGACTGGACTTGATTTGACCCAATTGAGGGCCAATCTAGTTGGCAGTTGACCTGGACCAGTTCTTTTATTATTTTTCATTTTTTGCTGTGCTGCCCCTCCTGTTGTTTTTTTTTTTTTTTGAAAATTCTGATGCCAACCGTGTGAACAGGGAGAGAGTTACTCACTTTCAATTTACATGTGATTCTTTACTTTTCCTTCAGCCTAGGTTGATAAACGTGTTAATTTGAAAATCATTCTACCCCTACTGTAATCAGTCATAGCCTCATAGGGCTAAAGGTAAATGTGAAACCTCATTTTTTTATAAAACATATTAAAATATATTTGTATGAAGATTTATTTGATTTTCATTTATTAGGGAAAGAATTTCATTATCTTTGGCTAACATGAAAACACATGATATTTCATAGGAATATTGACCAAAACATATGTTATACATTGTTAACGCCAAAAATGTACAGCCTTAAAAAAAAAGGAGAAAAAAAAGGAAAAAGCTCTAGCTCTGCTCACGTACGAATTTTTGTGGGTCGACACATAAGGACAAATAACTAAAGGTGACTGGATACACCGCACCGGAGTCGATATAGTGACAAGAGAACATGGGTGAATTGCAGCCTAAAGGACAGGCTCGACACAAAAAGGCATACCTCCGAGGCTAACTTGACAGAGGTCTGTAAACGAGTTGTCATCTCCTAGAAAGAAAACAAAAAATCCGGAGAAGAAGAACGCTGGAGCAAAGAAGCAAACCGGGAAGCTGGCGGATGTCGTCGGGTTCTCCAAGGGAATTCGGAGCCGTCAGTCCTCAATCCCGCAGGTGCTACGTCTGCTGGAAAATCCTCCCGGAGTCGTTGCAACGGATGGGAGCCCTCCCGCAGTAGCCGCGATAAGCCGACACCCTCCGGAGTTTGTTGTCGCCGCCCAAGGAACCCCCACCTTCTGCCGTCGACGGTGGGAAGAGCCGCGCGCGCCTGACCTCCGTACCCGCCGCACCGTCGCTCGAGCGGGAGAAGGAAAGAAGGCCGGCCAATATATTTTTTTTACGCACTATAGTCCACGTCAACCTATATGGGCGCCCGCGAGACCTCCCAAACGGCAGGGAATCCGCCACGAAGCAGCGGGATCGTCGACCCCCCCCTTCGGAGAGGCCAGCAGCTGCGAGGTCAGCGGGACCTTCCCCTCTAGCCGCAGAGCCCAATGGGGGCAAGTCGCGCCCGCAGAGTCCTCCATCCCACGATTGACGCCGGCGGGATGAAGGCAGGACCTTCTATTTCTTGGCGGAGGACCCTCGAGGATAAGAAGGGGGGGATCGCGAGGAAGAGGCCCGAGAGACTGGGCCTCGCGGAGGAGAGAGGAGCATCGCGCAGAAAGGTTGGAAGGTTGGAGCGTTACGGTGAAGAAAAGAGAGAGAGAGAGAGAGAGGGACTGACCTCCGGGCATCGCGACGGTCTTCTTCAGATCCAACTCCGCCGTCCTTGAAGGTCAGCCGCCCGCGGTTGCCTCCCTGCGGCATTCTCCCCTTTAGCGATCCAGGAGCCGTCGCTACCAGTCCCCTCTCGAAGATCCCCTCGATCGTCCGGCGCCCCAGAGGTCCGGAAGTCGCCGCAGCCTGCTCGCCAGTGAGCTCCGGAGTAAGCTCCCCGCCTCTAAAGCCTCCGTCGGGTTGCAAGGTCGCCGGAAGCCAGGTCCCGCCGGCCTGTTCACCTCCCGCAGCCTGCTCGCCAGTGAGCTCCGGAGTGAGCCCGCCTCCAAGGCCTCCGCCGGGTTGCAAGGTCGCCGGAAGCCAGGTCCCACAGCCTGTTCACCTCCGAGAGCTCCGCCAAGTTGTGCAGGCGCGGGAGGCAGGAGCCGACGTGGTCGCGAGCTCGCGACTTGACCACCGCGTGGGTGATTTCACCTCTCAACGCCGTATGATCAAACCGGGTGATCAAGACGGCTGAGCCACGGCCCTGTCCGGTTCAGGCCCGTGTGGGGTCTTCAAGATAGAAGAAAACCGGCCCAGACAGGACCGATGTTCAGGACTGACTCGGACGAATCAGAACAATAAAAAAAAAATCAAATTAAAAGGATCTTCACCCAGGAGTCTTGGGATAGCCACGCGCTAAACCATAGACCGACAAGGTGGGGTCCTTGGGAGATCCTCCACAAGTTCTTCTGGACCGGGGCTACTCTCCCTCAATTTGGTTAATAATAAATGTGGGGTTAATTTCCAATTTCCCCAAAATCCATTCAATTTTAAGTCTCTTAATGCCTATAAAAGGCCGTATGAGATTTAATCTTCATTGTGGGGTTAATTTCCAATTTCCCCAAAATCCATTCAATTTTAAGTCTCTTAATGCCTATAAAAGGCTGTATGAGATTTAATCTTCATTGTGGGGTTAATTTCCAATTTCCCCAAAATCCATTCAAATTTAAGTCTCTTAATGCCTATAAAAGGCTGTATGAGATTTAATCTTTATGGTGGGGTCAATTTCTGATTCCTCAAAATTCATTCAATTATTAAGTCTCTTAATGCCTATAAAAAGGCCATATGAGATTTAATTTGTGGGGTCGATTTTCGATACCCAAAATTCATTTGAGATAAATTTCGTAATGCTCACAAAGAGCCATGAGAAGTTTAATCTTAAAAATTTTTATGCAAATTGATATCTGAAATCCGAAGTTCATTCGTCAGCGCGAAGTTAATTCTTTTTTGGAATATCTCTGTGCAGGCGGTATCTTCACATATCCCTGTCAAGGGAATCTTTTTCTGGCGCAAAGGAGAGAATTGGCGTTGATCATTTCTTTTACATCCCATAGATCCAATCTGAGTTACAACATGGAGAGAGAGAGAGAGAGAGAGAGAGAGAGAGAGAGAGAGAGAATAAAATAATAAGAAATGCCAATTACATTTGTTGGTCTTCAATATTACATCCGCAGGTCTTAATACAACAAAAAAAAAAGAAAAAAAATGGAGCGGTCTGCAAAAGATGTCCCATGATTCAAGCAATCTCAAGTCGGCAAGGAAGTTCTCAGCTGCTGTAGTGATATCCAGATCCAGGCATTGAAATATCATCCAGGGCCAAGATGGATCCGATATAAGTATGCAACCTGAAAACCGTAGAGTTCAGCATGGCCGGTGTAAATGTGAACCTGCAAACCTGCACAAAATCCAGAGGGATAAATCCGAAAAGTCCATGGAACCGCCGTCCATAGAACCTGTAACAAAAAATCTGAAAATATGAAGGTCCGGGGTTTTGAGATTCTTCAAAAAGTCTGATGTCTGGAATACGTGGGGGACCAAAACTCTGAACTTCACCAGGAGCCGAAACCTGCAGAATCTGAAGTGCAGCTTAAGCCCGAAAATCTGAAAATTCCAAATGGTCAGCAAGCCCAGAGAGAAAAAAGTGTGAAATCTACCAACCTGTAGATCCGAAGTTTGAACCTGTAAAAATATGCTCAAGATCAAAAAATCAGAAATCTGAACATACTGTAAAATCTAAAAATCTGAAGTCTGTCTTGTGCAGAATCCACATAAACAACTGAAATCTGTAGAGGAATCCGAACACTAAAACCTGCCAGCCGAGAATTGGAGTTTCAAGGTCCGAACTCCACGTTTTTGACGTACAGCAAACTGAAATTTACAAGAGGTCTGGGGCTTGGAAATTGAAGAAATAAAAATTGAGCATTGCAGGAGCCGAGGCTGGTAGGATCCGCAGAATTCCGAAATCTGAAGATTTAAATAGTCTGGATTCACCTCTAGAATTCAAGGCCAAAATCTGTAATCTGAAAGCTGAGAAACTGAACATGAAATCTGCAACTAATTCTGGAATTTGAAAATCTGAATACACCATGAAAATCTGAAATCCAAAATCTGGAGTCTAGGAGGAGAGGAATCTGGAAGCTGAAATTTTGAAGCATAAAAATCTGCAATTGAAATCCGGAGGACTGAAAATCCGAATGTACCACAAGGTCCGAGAACTGAATCTGTGTCGAACCCGTTTAAGGATCTGCAATCTGGGGATCCTTGAAGAGAGCAGCATTTAAAATCTGAAATTTGAAATCAGCAAATTTGAAGTCTGTAAATAAAGGAGATCTGGAAGTTTGAGAGCCTGCAGCCGAATAAAAATAAAACCTGTGAGAAACTTAAAAGTCTGAACCTTGCAATTAAGGTCCGAGATTTGAAATAAATCTGGACACCCCCCAAACCTGAAAATAGGAGGTGCAGAATCTGAACTCCAAAAATCCGAAACTCAATCCAATTTGTAAAATCCGAAATCTGAATAAGCCAACCTGTAAAAAAAAAAAAGAGGCACAGAGAATTCTGCAAAGTCCAGGATCCGCAATCTGGATCTTCACATAATAACCAAAATGTTCTTATCACCAATCCTTGAGCGGACTAGGTCTGCGGATAGACCAATCAGCTCAAATTTGATCATTTTTCAAGTTCAAACATAATCAGTCCATTAAAAAAATAAATCTGCGCTTTAACTTCAAGACAACCCAATTCAAAGTCAATTCAAGCTAACTAAAACAAATTGATTCAATGGACAGATCTAACCGTAACCCAAACAAAAAAAACACAGGAGCAATTAGCAAGCTGAATACAACTCAAACTAAATTCAAACCAATTCAACTCAAAATTAACTTTAATCAAGATCAAATTCAAAGCAAATCAGGCACTGGCATTCTAACAAAAGTTCATAGGACCGTTTTTTTCTCTTATGTGAGTGTTTTTTTTTGTGGATGCATGTTTTCTACTTCAATAAGTCGCTATGACGATTAATCAAGGGTATTCGGGTTATCTCGATGTAATTAACGTCGGATCTTCGCACCGTCCGACGGGGAGAGGTCAAAATTAATTTCAAAGAACCTAGCAACCTCAAATTATAGTTTTATAAATATCATTAACCTTAGTTAGTACTTTTATAAAATATCATCTATTTTTTTTTACAAAGTCAAAACTAAGGTCAAATCAAATTTAAATCAAATCCAAATGGATAATGAATTTCCAAAACTAACCTTAATCTTTTTGAAATTTGAGGTCACATCAAATGGCACGCCCGGTGGGAGCTCTCCTCCCCTTCATCTTCTCGTCATAGCAATTTAAGAAGGCATGCATCTTCAAACAAATTGTCAATTATTTGAGCCTGATAAGTTAACCTTGTCATCCGCAGGATGACGTACGAGGAAAAGGTTTGCTACTCCGAATACTTCGTGCTGTACCAGGCAGTCGGCGCACTGCCATACCCAGTCGTATTCGGAGCATTTCCAGAAGTGATCCAGCCAGTACACCACCTGGGCGTCAAGCTGCTGAACCCCCCGGCGGATGATGAAGATATTCATCCGGTCGAGCAACTGATACTAGCCACCATGGCAATGGAGTCGGTCCTTGACAATGAAGAAGAACCAGCTCTATAGTTGATGACGTGCTCTTCAAATCAAATCTCGGTTTCCATGGCCGAGCCAAAGTTGCAAAAATTCAAGCCTGGCAAAGTCAGCCCGCAAGTCGGGTCACGCCGGTCACTAACAGTGGGTTCCATGAGAGTCTACTAGAAAGGTCGTAATGCTGTTCCTATTTACACTGAAGCCGAGATAGCACAACAAAAGTCGAAGCTCATCAATCTTCAACTCACCAACCGATTCGCCACCTTGGCTTCGTTGGATGAGAATAACAAGCTCATTTATCAGCCTTTGGTTCTTACAACTTCCAGAGTAAAGAAGGAACCAACTGTCTACCAAAGTGTCTCGGGCCGACCAGCGGTTCAATCTTTCATCACGAGGAGGGAGCAACCCTCAACCCACCGTTTCAGCCATGATGGCCGATCAGTGGTCCCAAAATTTGTTCGGCAAGCTAGGAACCAATCCTATGTTCGTCGTTCAGTCGACATCATTCAACAACCAATATGGTTTCAAGAAGTTTTCCGGGCTAGGAATGAATCCAATGCCCAGGCTATGTTTTGTCCAGGAGGAGCATCCTCCGACTATGCCCGAGTTCGGAATCAATCCGCAACTCGCTTTACATTTACTCCCGGTCGGTTTGCCGACCGGTTTCAAGCAGCTGTTCGTTCGGCCAGGGGCAGACTCCCATGTCACCCTGGTTCGAATAAGTATAAAGATCCGACAACCACCTATCATGTCAACAGGGGGCAGAGGAAGCAATCCTCTCCCCAGAGAAAGCAAATTTGGGTGCCAAAGGCGAAGATTTCCAGCCTAAAGTCTTTACCAGAGGCAAGAGTCCCCAGCATTTCCACGCAACCAAGGGTCACTCCACCTCGACCCGCGGTTCAACTCGCACCTCCATATCGGCATCTATGTGTATCCCATTATTACGATGATGGGTCCATCATTCCACAAATCTTTCCGGGGAGCGAGTCGGTCTTCACTCACCATCAACCCGTCCGTACTATTCCAAAAAGACAAATGACGCCGGGGGCAGGAAGCAAGATGCGTACTTATACATGTTTGGCCACCTCAAGCACAAGCAGGCAAGAAGATGATGTTGATGCCCCACGAAATGCAACTCGCACCGGTGTGAATACCCGAAGTCAATCTGCTTTCCAAGCTTTAATGGGTAACCTCCCACGTCAACCTTTAGCAGGCAACCCTCCGCGACAACCGTCGGCAGCCGACCCTCTGCAACAAGACAGACCAGAGGAAGAAGAAGCACATCACAACGAGCAAGAGGCAGTACCCCAGAACCTGGACTTGGCCGAGCTGTGGAGGGAAAATCAACAGTTGAAAATGCTCCTCAGCAACCTCGGGCTCTTCCAGTCTCAACTAGCACAAAGCTCCAGGGCAGCTGGAGCTCCCGAAGAATCACCACTGATCCAGGAAGAACAACCACCGGTGGCGCCTCCGCGGCCGACTACTCAACAACCTTATGTTCAACAACCAGCACAAGTAGGGCCACCGGAAGATGAGATACATGTAACCTTGCCAACCTACCCGTTACAACAAGACTATGCCACAGTTTCTCAAAAGGTTATGATTGAGCGCTTGATAGAGGCAAAGTTAGCTGAACATGATGATGGGCTTGCAACTGCATGTTGCAATGTATATTAATTCATACCCAATAATTAATATTGAAATAAAATATTGACATATAGATTATAGAGTATATACCTACCATGACTGAGTAATATTACTACTTTTCGTACTCTAAATGTTGCAAGATGCATGGATCTCAATATGTAGTTATGTAACTTGTTGCATGCTATGATTGATTAATTTCCACCACATAACAATTTGTGAATCACTGTCCTTGTCCCTTCTAATATGTCATTTTGTGTCAAATAATTTACTATATGCATATTTTGAATTGAAAAAGTATCCTACACGAGTTTGTAAAATTTAAGGAACCAATTGACATTAATATTAAGTAAATGAAATGGATTAAAAGGGATTATTACTTGTTTTATGTAAGGGATGATGTAATGTCCGAGCTCACTGACAATCAATAATCTCTCATCATTTGTTATAATCATCAACCTTTTTGATATCTCCTGCATGGCATGATCAATGGCATCAACAAATATCTTATATTTGTTTTCTTATCTTCGTCTACAATGAGTATTACTTTTACTATAAGTTTGAATATAGCTAGAGCTTTCTTTCTTAATTTTAAAAAATCACAATTTTCTAATGCTAAATCAATTTTCCATTTTGTTGATGAGATCATTGGAAGGAGAAGATAATTTTGTTACATTGTACTCTTCAAAGAAGTGTAATGAGATACAAATTTTGTTGCACTTAGTCCAAGGAGCTGTCACTCTATTTGCTCTTTCATCAATTTCAGTATGTATTATGATTATAAATGAAAGATAAAATCAATTGTGCCATCTTTCAACCCTATCTTTTCAATTGATATGTCAGTAGTTTACAACAATTTGTGGCATACATTTAGGCTGACAAACTAAGTGCAATGTTGCAGTGAATATAGGGCATGAGCCTTGATCTTTAAGGACGAATGGTTGTGGAGATAATATTCTGATCTATTTTTACACATCCTACATGAATTGGTGAGAATTGTCTCCTTGCCACTCAACCTTGCCTCATAGAGGCTGGAGAGACAAGATCTTACAAGATTATGGAGGAGAATGCAAATCTGCTTGTGTTTCCCATCCTATCAGGTTGGGAAGATGGGCCACTGGGGTCTGGATTCTTGGACTCAATAGCGACCCAAAAAACCTTAATTTGTGGGTCAGGCTGCCATACCAAAGTTGTGGATCTAGTGTTTTCAAGTGCTGCTGGGTCTAAGAATCTGCACCCTGGCAACCCTTTGGGGTGGGGAAGGCGGTGCTCTCTGGCACTGTTGCCTTGTTTGGCAGCTTAGACAGATGGAAAAAATGTGGCAAGTGGCCACAAGTGATACAACGTTACTTGTAAGCTTTCTTTAAAATTTTCAAATGAGGATTATACAAACTCTAATGACTGTTATTCACATTCTTTTTTATTTGCATGACCTCTTGGCATTGAATTTGAAAAGTCATGAACTTATTATATGCTGTATTTTATTTCAGAATTTGTTATCTGGGGGGACAAACATTCTAGTTGATTAAAAATGGCCCAGGAACATCAGGAAGAAAATTTGGTTGATCCGGCCACCCAAAGTGTTAAGCGCAAACGTGGGCGACCTCGTAAGGTTGACACTGCTGGATCCGAGCCAAGTAATCGAAGTCGACGACGTAGAGTGGATACAGAAACTTATGGAAATGATCCTTTTGTTGGTCAGGTTGTCTCAGGAGTTCTTGATGGAAAGTTCGATGCAGGATATATGCTTACTGTGAGACTTGGTGACAGGGGGAGTGTCTTGCGTGGTGTTGTGTTTGAACCGGGTCTTTCAGTACCTGTTTCTGCAGCTAATGATATTGCACCGAATGTTAAAATGTTCAAAAGAGATGAAATTTCACTTCCTCCTCCACATCAGCCTCTCTGTTTTTCACCCATTCAACCTGGGAAGGATGGAGCAACCAGGTATCAGCAAGGAAATGAATCTGCTATGTTGCCAAAGGGGAGCTGTCAAGACATTTCTCCAGGAGATCCGGATGCCAAAGAGCAGATGAACATTTCACCAAATGTTGTAGGGCTTCTGGAAAATGGTAACCATGCTCTTGGAAACTGGAATCAGGATGTCCGATCCACCATTGCTGTTCATGCTTTTGGAGAAGTCAGAAATGTGAAGTCTGTAAATGTTGTTTCTGAAAATCCTAGCAATATCCATGTAATAAGACCTGACAGTACCACAGCAACTGCCCATTTCCAGGAAGGTGCGGGTGAAGATAAGCAAGTTAGTCAACTTGCCCCGACCATACCAGATGCGAAGCAAGTGGTAACATCTGATGTTGATAGTCAACTTGCCCTGACCATACCAGATGCGAAGCAAGTGGTAACATCTGATGTTGGTAATGTTGAGGAAGGTGTTGTCATGCTGAACACTCAAACAGACGAAGTTACAGATGAATCAAATAAGACTGGTGTAACATCTAGTTCTTTCCATGAAGACTTAGGTGACACAAAACCAGCTACCAAAGTTTCCACTGTCAAAATCCATGAACCTAAGCTGTCATTGGATATCTCTGATCCTGGACTTAATTCCATTGGCTCAGAAACCACAAGCCATGTCAGTGATGCAATACCAGCTACGGACAAGTCATCTGATGTGGAACCTGTTGTAACATCCAACACTTTCCATGGCGATGTAGGTTGCACGAAGCCAGTTACCGAAGTCTCCTTGGTCAAAATCTATGAGCCTAAGCTATCAATTGATAAGTCTGAACCCAGATGTAGTTCTATTGGCTCAGAAACCCCTGGGCATGTTAATGATGCAAAACCATCTACAGACAAGTCAGGTGATATAGAACCTGTTTCCGGGGCTCAAACATTGGATAGTCATGGTAAGGCACTGGTTTTCTCAAAACAAGCAACTGATACCAAAGCTTCTATTCCTGCACATGCAGATGAGACAATAGATTCAGGGTCTATTCCCAAAAATGCAGCATCAGTTGCTCACCACAAGGAACTGCCTTCGGTATCTGTCCGCACTGCAGAGCAAACAAACGAATTAACTTTTAGTACAGAGCCTATCGTTCAAATTTTAGAGAATGAGCAGTCAGCTGAGGCATTTTATTCAGGACCCACTTTCACAGGTGAGACGACTGATGATCATGACAAGGTGCAGTATCCTGAAACCGCTGGAAGCTCAAATGTTGTGCCTGGCAAAGCAGATGATTTGCATCATGCTCCGCATGCAACTGAGTCATCCGTTGATGAATCTGGCATGCCACAGTGCGCCAAGGCTGGGATGGGAACAGGGATTCTTGAAGTGATCGAAGAGGCAAAAAGTTCTTCAGGGCAGATTTCTCAAGCTCATCTTGCATCATTGGGGTCAGAGCCCAACATGCCTATAGAATTACTGAGGATGAGCTCGTTGGTCCTCGAAGACTCTCCTGACCAACTGACGGTTGATCCAGTTGCTCCAACTCCTGAAAACACACCGAGTGGTATGCTGTCTGCAGCATCTGCTACTGAAGCTTCTACCAACAGTTCCCAGGGAGATGACACTAACGAGGCCTCTTAAAAAGCATGCTGAATAAAAGTAACGCAGTAGTTAACATTTGGCAATAGAATGGTAATCCTTTTCGTTCTTTTTCTTTATGGTGAAGGGTTGTTCGACCTCAACCAGCACCTTACAAGTCACCTCGTGAGGTCTTAACGTCACCCGGTTGGCTTCTACAGGACTTCCTTTTTGCACCTAAACAAAAATGCTTTCGGAAAATACCGGACGTTCACCTGCTGCTCTAGTTGTCTTCTTCTTTACATTCTTTAATTTTCTTCCCTTCAGAATGCTAAAGCAGCTCCAGAGTACATGAATGAGCCTTTCGGGGAGACGCGACTTCCAGTCACCAAACCAAGCCTGCCAGCTCAGTCTGCTGGCAGATCGATCATTTATCCAGCATCTACACACTTCGACGGTCCACACAAGTTTTCGAGTTCATATTTGCAAGTGGGAACCATGATATTATCACTTACTACGATTAAGTCGACGTTCAGAAGTTATTGGAGGCACAGCCTTCTCGGGCTTCTGTTGATTCTTCCTTGTCTTCCATTCTACAGTGTATTTTTATTATTCTGAGTTGCTTTCTGTCAATCGACTTCATCTTGCAGCATTCTCTCGACTGATTTTAACTTGGCATTAGAGCTATTTGGCTAACGTCATCTCCTTCTCGCTAACTCTTGCCTCCTCTTCCAAGGCACCTGTAGGATCTGTGTTTCCATAGCTTCGCGTGGTTCATCTCATATTCTCAACCTCTTCTTCAAGTTCCACCTATGAATGTATCTCATATTCTCCCTTTAAGGCTTACCCAAGAGAACTACCTTTTTTTGGTTTGCCCAATTCATCCCCTTGATCTAGTGTCATGAGATGCTTGGCAGTGAAACATATCTGAAAAATGTCCCTCATAAATTATACATGGAGAAAAAGATGAAACGCAAAATCTAGATTACATATTCTGCCTTTGTCAAAACCAGTGTTGTACTTACGTACAATTTAGTGCTGTCACGTGATCCCATTGAAAATTTTAAAAATAATTGAATACTTAATTTGATTAAAATATTTTTGTATCAATCAATTTAATATTTTTTTAATATGTTCCTCTATCCTTCGTTAAGGATTACATCTAAAAAATAAAAAGCTAGACCATACAACTTATTTTTAATAGATTTATTTAGACATAAGAGGTTGCTTTAGAAATTAATTAAGATGTAACATTAAACCATCTAGATCACCAAACCTCTGACCGAATCAGTGGTCGGAGGTTTAAGCCGAAACAAGCATACAAAACCCAAGTATACTTTTTTTTCTTCTTTTGGATTGGGTGAAGTTAACGTGAGCAAGCCCATTGAACTTTTAGATGCTTTATTGTGCGTTTTTCCTCATCCTCTTTTATGCCTCATTGAGAAGGCAGACGTGCATTAGTTGAGATTATGGGAATGTAAAAAATTCTCATTTTCCATCTTTCAAGAAAATTTTTCTTAATCCTTCCAACGTAATACATCTCAAACTCTATTACT
The DNA here is from genome assembly GCA_036172225.1 of Cryptocoryne crispatula var. balansae. Taxonomy (NCBI): domain Eukaryota; kingdom Viridiplantae; phylum Streptophyta; class Magnoliopsida; order Alismatales; family Araceae; genus Cryptocoryne; species Cryptocoryne crispatula. The sequence goes on along the minus strand of CM069925.1, from coordinate 17,249,913 downwards.
TTTAATAATACATAATATTTATTTTAACTTTGAAATCAAGCACTTTAATGTCCATTTTTAAAATAATTATAGATAAGTGATGTAATTATTTAATAAGTAAAAATGAAATAAAAATCTATTGAGCAAAATATAATTCTTGATAGCCATTGAGTTCAAATGTCAAAATGTTCAAGATTAGCTAGTAAAAAACTATGAATCGAGCTTAATTAATTAAAAAAATTGTCTACCTATATGAGTTGAATTCAAAATTTTAGGACAGTCTGTGTCAAAATTTTATATTAGTTGGAGTATTACTTGCACCAGAATATATAATTATATTTCACATTTAAAATGTGTGCATGTTGAATCTTTTGCCAGGTTTCAAACAGACTCTAGTAACGATTTATAAATGTCAAAAAAAATTTTAGTAAAAGAGAATCTTTATTTACAAAATGTGCATTATCAATATTAGAACTGACATTTTAAAACATGATTTGCATAACAACATTAACACTTTATGATAGTTGTACTTGCATGCGTGTTGAACCGGAAGCCACTTTCACATGAAAGTAGGTCGGTATTCTATTGGATCCTAGGGTTCGTATAGTGGGGACTTTGTGTCAGAGATTCCTCCCAAAGAACTCAGGCCCGTGAGATTTGAAACATTCGTTTGACACAAAATCTCTCTCTCTCTCTCTCTCTCTCTCTCTCTCTCTCTCTTCAATTCTTAAAATATCATCTCTATTTTTAAGCATGGTAACCAATGCAAATATGTGAGATTTGGTTAGAACTTTGAGATGCCAGATATTTCTGACAAAAATCACTCTCTCATAATTTCAACCAAATGCAATCTTAAGCCTTGTTTGATTCAATCAGACATCATCTTTTTAACACCGTTTGGTAAATCATCTATCTTCTCATATCAGGAGAAAAACATATTAGTTCATGCTTTGAACCGTTAGGTGGAGTATATCCACTTAAGGCTGAAATTCAATGCCCGAATTGCTCTCCAATGGGCTCACGAAATGTTTTAAAGAAAAATAGAGATCGTGTTGGCTCATTCCATCGTCGTGTATGGAGATCATCGCACAGAAGTTCTTCACTTGCAGAGATTGTCGCATCACCGCTTTAGAGTTTCATCGTCATTTATGGAGATCATCGCGTAGAATTTCTTCGCCTACAGAAATCGTTGTGTTGCCGCTCTAGAGTTCTCATCGCCGTCCATGGAGATCATTGCGCAGAAATTTTTCTTCATCTACAGAGATCGTCACGTCACCACTCTGGAGTTCTAATCTTTTGCCGGTGATGACCAATGTCACTACAAAGATCATCTTCTTGTGTTGCTGCGCTGGACTTCTCATCTGCCGGAGAAGATCAACGCCAGACTGTAGAGATCGTCCGTATGCATCACTGGAATAGTATCTCTCTTCCGCCCTCAAACTCCGGTGACATAGTGCCTCGTGTGGCAGGGTGGTGACGTAGTGTAATTTAAAGCACTTCATAATGCACGCTATGACCAACTGGTAAGTAGGAAGACGAGAAGGTAAAGGGTACTCTGTGGCTACTGCTGTTGCGCCTTGTTAATTTATTAATGGCGGGTAAAAGAAAGAATAAGCCAGAGGAGAGGGGTGGGGAGCAAGGATCGCTGGGTCCGGGTAACGATCAGGGTTAGACTCATTATTTTAATATTTTTTAAAAAATTATAAAAAAATGTCAAAAAATATAAAAACTGCTTAAAAATTTGAAAAAATTTAAGTGACATTATTTCAACAAATAATTCATCAATTTTATTCTATTATGACATGATTTATATTTTCTATAAAGGAAATGTACTCTTCCCATATTATTTGAGTTGAGTAAATAGTATGGTACATATATACATGACGATTATATTCGTCACTCTCTTGGACAATCATCATCCTAAAGAATCACCATAGTTATCATAGCCATATGTTGATTAGATCGATGTGTCAGATGAATCTGCATAACTCATTCCATACTGCTCTTGGCCATATGTAGGGAACCGTGAGCCTTTGGATGAATCATATGTATAGTTGGAGGCATCATGGTTTGTCCTCCAGCTCTATGGGTATGATGAGCTCCTCCACATTGCGGCCTTGTACCATGATCAGCGTCTTGGGCTGCATGAGTGTATTGCTCCTCACCGATAAAACACAGAGACGTTGTAGGAGATATAGGAGGATACATGGTCCCTTGTATTTGTGAAGCGATAACGCCCTCATATCCAGCTCCACCGTCGCTGCTGCTCTTTGACGAAAAATTCTGAGAAGTTTGGTACTGCAGTCGAATGTTTGGCTCTAGCGTGTCTTCTCGATCATCTTCAACCGTATCAGCATCCACAATGTCAAGAGGATCAGTCAGAACTTGTTTACCTTTTCTTCTACTTTGTGTATCTTGACTAGATCCTTTTCTGGTCCTCCGTCGCTTTGCTAGGAAAGGAGGAATCTGTAATTCTTCGACGAGAGGGACATCGTCGAGTACTTCAGCCCATTCTCGGTCTTCCATGTTGAACTCCGGTTCTCTCATCCCTTCTCGATCGTTGACACAAGCTTCCAACGAAATCTTCTCATAAAATATTTGGTCCAAGTTGATGTCATTTTCTTCAATTGTTGGCTCCTTGATCTGTCATCCTGAAGCCTCTGATATCCACATTTTTTGTTCCATCTAGTTTTGCTTCGTTCTCTCCAAATTCTTCAGCTTTAGCCTTATGTTGTAATGACAATAGACAAGGTCTTTAAGTCTTCTTGATGTCAACCAGTTCCTTTGCTTTGTGTGAATCAAGCTAAATGTAGACTAGTTTCTCTCACAACCTGAAGCCGAATTGATTTGGCTTAAGACCCTAATAGCTACATTCATAAAGTCTTCATATCCAGGTGCTTTACCATGGTCCATCTACCAATCAGCTGTATAAATATAATGTGTTAAAAAATTATATCGTACTTTTTATTAAGTAACTAAGTCACAAAGGAGAATTTTACCTACCTGGACTTAATAGCATCACACATCATTCCACTCTACCTATATCAAAGTGAATTGACTGCATTCTATAATCATATATCTTGTTGCAGGCAATAATAAACCAGTCATCATCACCGAGCATCCATTGGATGACACACTTGATGTCATCTAGTAGCTCGTTCGTTGCCTTGAAATGTGGACTGTAGCAATACCGTGAGTTAAAAAATAACCTATCAAGGAAATAATTGTAGTAATCAACTTATATGTATCTAAAATTTAAACAAAGTAACTAAATGACTAAAGATTTATACCTACTACATGTATTGTTGATGTAACATATGTTCCCATCGACGATCAATGATGTTCCACCACTTGACAAAGTTGGACATCGTCTTCGAGATATCTTCCTTCACTCTCTTAATTGCATCAAATAAGTATCCCATGTCTGCTTTCCTATCTCTGTCAACTATCCTAAGTATCTTCACTATGGGTTGGATGATGTTTAAGGTTTTCTTTACAACCTTCCAAAAATTTCCACTCTCTATTGTCTTTTCAACTTTTCTTCTTTTTTTCTTATCTGAAGGAGTACATCTAGCTATCCAAGAACCCCAACCCAGTGAGATTACCAACTGGGTTAGAGCTCTCCTATGAGTCAACAAGCTCTTTAAGGAAATGTAGTGGGACGTGAAGCGGGTCGCACTAGGCCTTAGTAAGTCTTGGCCCTTAGTATGCTCTCTCAAAAGATTAAAGACAAAGTTATGGTTATAAATAAATAAAAAAATAAACTGGGCTAGCTTGACTACCCTATCTATTTGAGGATCATTGCATATATCCTCCAACATCAAGTTTAAAGAGTGGGCGGAACAAGGTGTCCAATACAACTTTCTTCTTTTCACCATTAGCACCTATCCGACCAATTTATTGATAGAAATGTATACCCTATAAGTCAATCATATATGATATGATTCAACATTTCTAGAAATTTGTCATTCAATTAAATAGGCAAAACTTCGTTACTAGCTTTTATTAGAAGCGTATATCGTAATGAAGTCCTTGATCACATGCAATGATGATTGAATAATGATGAGATCATGATAATAAGATCGATCATCTAGAGGTATGTGATCTAAATGTTCCAGTCATAGGATCCTTGAGACGGGACAAAGAATCCGGATAGACTAGTGTGTGTGATGTCTTCTCATGTGATGAGAATGACCGATCTCATTGGTCATCAGTGTGGGGACACTGAGATACACACACATGTGCTCATTAGTGGAATGAGTTCACTGAACTGACCAATTTAGGAAAACCTGATCGGTATCTTACCGAACTGTCTATCAGGTTATTCTTACATCTCAATAGCACAGTTGGATCTTTGACCTGAGTCACCAAAGATGTCTTATCAGATGTATTTTGTACTTTGATTATTGACTTATGGATCACCATCTTGATGGTCCAGCATAGTTGATGTATTGGGTGCAAGAGAAACTTGGTGGAGGCAATTGAGTGGACAACAAGGGATCGTTCACTCTCGGTAGGAGAGAGAGAATATCCTATGGGATAGTACTCTAAATCCTTGGCCAAGAAACTAAAGATAATTGGAAAAGGAGTTTTCCAATTGATCCAAACATGAGTACAAGATCCCATAGAGTTGTAATATTTAGGGGTTGACAGTCAGTGCCGAACCCCTGATCGACCGGCACATTGTATGAACGAGAATTTAAATCCATATGGTAATTGATGATGGAAAGGCTCAATGGAGGTTATTTAACTCCCCAAAGTCATTTGAGATCATAGGATGTGGCTTGTACCCTTTATGATCAGAAAGCCGTAAAAAAACTGTTATCGAATAACAGTTTTGATTTAATTTAAAAAAAATGTTCTTTTAAATTAATTAAGGCTTCAACCAAATTGACTATTGGGCTTGGTGGGTCACACACAATAGATCTGGTCAATAAGACGAGGGCATGGACACAATTTTATAGAAGTTTTGGATTTTTGTGAAAAATTCCATCTTCTATATATAAATGGCTTATGAAGCCAAACCCTAACAAGCCATAGAGCTGGAGCACGTCCCAAGCATCCTCTCTCTTCTTCCTCTCTCCTCTAGAAGGTGATCTCCCATGGTCAAGCTTGGATCTGGAAGGTTTCTGGAGGCCCGAAGGAAGGGAGAACTCGTCTATTGAAGCAGATCGTGTGGATACCGCTAGAGACCGGACACTTGAATGGTTTTCAGCAAGGAGGAATGTCCTCTCTTCATCCATGGTGAGGGCTTTTAGAAATCCCATGAGGTACTCTTGTTATACTTCATATTTGGTTCTCGATTTTACTCGTTCGGCATCGACCAAGGTAAAGATCATGGTTTTATGGAATCAAATATTTTCTGCTGTCACGTATTGATTCCTTACAGTGGTATCAGAGCCCGGTTGAAGCCTTGGTCGAAGTTGAATCGAAATTGGCTTGATTTCATGTGATTTCTTGCCTTCCCGAAACTGTATACAGAGTAGTTTGATTTGATCACCACAGTTCATATGAGATACCAAACTGTGTGTGGTTAGTTTCATTTAATTCAAATAGTTGACTATGATAAGACCTTTTACCTATGCCATGGAATTAATCTATTCGGATTTTTATTGTTACACACTTTGACTATAGGACATGTCAAATAGATATTAAGATAGTGTTTCTCATGTGTATATGATACAACCTTTGGGAATCAAGTTCTAAAACATCCAAATAGTGTGTGCATAAGGTTTATTTATGGACTAAAGAAAAACTTCTTATAGGTGGTAGATAAGGTTTAATGAGATTAAATCTTATGACTTCATTGAGAACGAAGATGTGCCTTGTGTTTTCATATAAGATAAGTGGGAGTGCTATTATCTTCTTGACATGATATATGCATGACATACTACTTATTAAGAATGAAGTAAGTATGTTATCATAAGTGAGCCTAGTTATCAATTAATCCTCCAAACTAAAAATGAATATAGGTTTTAAGATCTATGGAGATAGATCTAAAAAGTTTCTTGGCTTTACCCAATTCATGTGCGTAGTTACCATAGTCAAAGAGTTTGACATGGTAAACTCCAAGATAGGTTTCTTACTTATGTAGTGTGGAGTTGATATCTTTAAAGAGATATCTTTGTAGACTTCTTGAAAGATAAAAAGATCACATTAGTATAGTCCTTATGCTTTTGCAATAGGGCCTATCCCATTTGTGATGCTACGTACATGACTTCATTAATGCTCTAAGTGTTATGAGCATTCATCAAGTAAATCCATGTAAGAGTCACAGGATAATTTAGAGATGTATCCTTGAGTACTTGAGAAGCACTAAGGATATATCTTTAATGTATGGAGAATAAGACTTGAAGTCTTGTAGTTTTATGTACATAAACTTCTAGTCAAATCATGTCTGATAATAAGTCAATATAATAGTGGTGCAGTGAGCTGGAAGAGTTCCATGCAAGAGAACACTACTAATTCTACAACTAATCTAAAGTAGATTGCATAATGACTATATATTGCTTGAGTAGCTAACTAGATGAAGATGTTCATCTGGCTTATGGGATTGTTCCAACCTTATCTGAAAGTGTATCATTGTTTTGGGAAAACAATGGGGTAGAGCCAAAGTCTCATTAGAAGTTTTAAACTTCTATGGCAATACCATAGAATCAGAGAGAATGTAGTTAATAGAGATATAATTAAAGATAGAGTATCTTCCGCTAATAACATTACAGATCCACTAACTGAAACAGTTACTCAAAGAGTGTTTGAGCTTCACCTTGAGCTGATAGAGATCAACCATATGGGTGATTGGCTTTAGTGCAAGTGAGAGATTGATAGAAATGTATGCCCTACAAGTCAATCATATACGATATGATTCAACAGTTTTAGGAATATCTCATTCAATTAAATAGGCAAAACTTCGTTACTAGCTTTTATTAGAAGCGTATATCATAATGAAGTCCTTAATCACATGCAATGATGATTGAATCATGATGAGATCATGATAATAAGATCGATCATCTAGAGGTATGTGATCTAAATGTTCCTAGTCATAGGATCCTTGAGACGGGACATCAAGAATCCGGATAGACTAGTGTGTGTGATGTCTTCTCATGTGATAAGAATGACAGATCTCATTGGTCATCAGTGTGGGGACACTGAGATACACACACAAGTGCTCATTAGTGGAATGAGTTCACTGAACTGACCAATTTAGGAAAACTTGATCGGTATCTTACCAAACTGTCTATCAGGTTATTCTTACATCTCAATAGCACGGTTGGATCTTTGACCTGAGTCACCAAAGATGTCTTATCGGATGTATCTTGTACTTTGATTATTGACTTATGGATCACCATCTTGATGGTCCATTATAGTTGATGTATTGGGTGCAAGAGAAACTTGGTGGAGGCAATTGAGTGGACAACAAGGGATCATTCACCCTCGGTAGGAGAGAGAGAATGTATTATGGGATAGTACTCTAAATACTTGGCCAAGGAACAAAGGATAATTGGAAAAGGATTTTTCCAATTGATCCGAACCTGAGCACAAGATCTCATAGAGTTGGAATATTTAGGGGTTGACAGTCAGTGCCGAACCCCTGGCCGACCGGCACATTGTATGAACGAGAATTTAAATCCATGTGGTAATTGATGATGGAAAGGCTCAATGGAGGTTATTTAACTCCCCAAAGTCATTTGAGATCATAGGATGTGGCTTGTCCCCTTTATGATCAGAAAGCCGTAAAAAACTGTTATCGGATAACGATTTTAATTTAATTTAAAGAAATTGTTTTTTTAAATTAATTAAGGCTTTAACCAAATTGACTATTGGGCGTGGTGGGTCACACAATAGATCTGGTCAATAAGACGAGGGCATGGACACAATTTTATAGAAGTTTTAGATTTTTTTGAAAAATTTTATCTTCTATATATAAATGGCTTATGAAGCCAAACCCTAACAAGTCATAGGGCTGGAGCACGTCCCAAGCATCCTCTCTCTTTCTCCTCTCTCCTCTAGAAGGTGATCTCCCATGGTCAAGCTTGGATTTGGAAGGTTTCTGGAGTCCCGAAGGAAGGGAGAACTCGTCTATTAAAGCAGATCATGTGGATACTGCTAGAGATCGGACACTTGAACGGTGCAAGGAGGAATGTCCTCTCTTCATCCATGGTGAGGGATTTTAGAAATCCCATGAGGTACTCTCATTCTACTTCATATTCAGTTCCCAGTTTTACTCGTTCAGCATCGACCAAGGCAAAGATCATGGTTTTATGGAATCAAATATTTTTCGCTGTCATGTATTGATTCCTTACATTTATATGCAGCCACATTATTTGTGACTACTTGGACTACCCAATCCTTTCCTATCTCTTCAATAACTCCATCGATCAACTCATAAAGGTACTCAATATTTTTTACCTATCCTGATGCGTTGACCAACTTTCAAAAGACTGTGTCAGCTTGACAATACATTAGAAAATTGATCATCGTCTTCCTAGTTATACTTGTTAAGAATGAGACACTAAGTAAGTTATACCAAAAAAATATTTATAAATGTACAATTATAAATAATTTTACTTACTAGTCCATCCGTCAGTCATTAATGTGCAACCTTTTTCATGCCAACTTCTTTCAAAAGGAGTCACATACTTTTTTATATACTGTACCTCCATAGGGAGATATACATTGTATATGTCTTTTGGGGTTGGCCCAGGCACTCTTGTCCTGACATTTGCGATTGTGTCGATCATGTTCTCGTAGAAAGGTCCTCTCGCAGCGTCTGTTGGTATGCTGTGGTGGAAGAACCATCTTGATGTTGCTCGGCCAATTCTTATCTTGCACAACTTGAGGTTCTTCATTGCGGTTGTGATCGTGCTTTGACGTTGTCGTGGTCTGGTGATGACGGGATCCACGAGACTCACTGCTGGGTCATCGTCTTGTGTGAGATCATGAATCTCACCTTCTGGTTGGTTGTTGGATCCACTGCCACTTCCTCGAACACTCCCACTTCTTGAGTTTTGACCCATAATTCGGCCAGTGCATTGATACAAGTCTTCATCGGCAAAGGATCTTCAACTTGCTTCCATTGTTCGGAGGTGGTCATCTATTTAAATTTATTTAAGTAATTAATGATAAATAAAATAAGAAAATGAACTACTTTTATGAGTAATACAAACGTACTATCATCGAAGTCTTGGTCTTGACAAATATTTGGTCGATCTTATCTAGTCCCGTAAATGTGTACGGAATGTCTCGCCGATTGTGACAATTCTTCCCAGACGGTCTCCTTACGCTGCTTCGAACTTCCCTTTGCTTATTCCATTGCTTGTAGGTGCCTACAAAATTGGGCTCCTATCTCCGGTGGAGTCCGTGTACAAGGTGCAACATTACCCTTCATGCCTCCAAAATGAAATTTCAATTGGTAAATACCACCGAATATAATTTTGTCACAATATTTACATTGCACTTTTCTCTCCGCTATGGAGATAAAGTTACAATGTGCCCAAGCTGGATCATTCTAGGTCGCACCGGAAGTTTGGGTTGTGTGACTTAGAGAAGACATCTTTAATTAACTAAAAAGTATGTAACTAAAACTAATTAAGTCACTAATTAAGTAACTAAAGAATTATTTTGATTATCTATTTAACTAACAAATTATTAGCTAATTATCTAAGTCAAACTAATAAATTAGTATAATTACTAATTATGTAACTAATGAATTAATTATAAAACTAATTAAATGATGTGATGAAGAACTTAATAAACTGCATGAATATCTAATTTACCAACTAACTATTTAATTTACTAACTAACTAAAACAACTAATAAAGGAATGAACTAATTAAGTAACTTGAGAGCAAGAGAGAGGTGAGAGGTAAGAGAGCACCTTGGAGGCCTTAAATAGGCCCCTATGGGTGTAAAGGGGGTTAAGCCCCCCTGGTGCTAGCAACGGTTGACCCCGCTAGGGTCATCACCCGATCGCCGGGTCGCATTACCCGGCGACCCCCAATGACCCAGTGCTCCGGGTCACGACTGGGCTGGTCGCGCCTAATTCCAACCTAGTCGGGTCCGGGTCGCGATCCGGAATTCCATGGTGGGAAGAGATGACAATTCAAAATTTATGTACATACACATGCCTACATAATAAACTTATCTATCATATTTAATATTCAATTTGATTATGTGTAATGTTCACACTCCATGATTAACTATGTTTGTTTACATTTATTCATCCATAATGTTTATTATAAATATTTTCATGAAATTCATGTACAATATAGAAGGTTCAAGTTGTATGAATAACATCACTAGATTTAGTTGGAGAGACCTAAATTGAGTCAAATAATTTTTAGATATTTGCATTGAATAAGTAAAAACTTTTGGATTGAAGGGAACTTCCTTGAAGAAAGACTTTTGGGACAGAGTTAGTAAAGAATGAAAAATAAGTTTGGAGTGTTTTTAACAAAAAAGTAGATGAAAAGTTAAGATGACTACCTTTGAAGTCAATATGTTATATGGATAAATTTAATTAGCAAGAGTACAAGTCATGATTATAACTCATCTACAAAAATAATGAATTAGTCTAATTAAAAGTGGGATGAATACTTAAGGTAAAGTTGATATGTTCAATGTTAATTTTTTATTAAAAATGTATTGTGTATTATGAATATCTTGTATTATACAAGCTCATCCAAGAGCATCTACATTCAAAACATTAGGTTTCAAATGGAAAGAGGAAGGAAGAGCTTTATTTGAAGTAGTGTCAGCAACAGGGATCTTAAATTGAGGTCTAACTAGGATGGATTCATAACCTATTGAAGAATTATCTGTTGCTTCTCTTTGTAGGGACAGAGATTTGGTCGAAAAGAAAGTTAATATCAAAACACAAGCACACATTAATATTGATAATGACGATGAAATGGAGTTACTTGAAAAGTGTACAAAGAAGAGAAAGTCAATTGACATGAATAAAAATGTTAAATTACTTATAGACTAGTTGTTAGAAGAGGGAAAAGAGATACAAATACTTACAACTCAATACTCGTCATCCTCCTCTATTGTCATTCCCATTTTAAGTGGTTGTTGCAAATTGTTGGATGAAATATTGTTGTTACCCTCTGATAAGATACATGTACATGTATTAGTTTTACTCTCAAATGAAAAAAATGAGAAAGCAATGATCCAGTGATGTGAGATCACCTTTGTTACTTTAGCAATGATTAAATGGTTAAAAGCCATGTTATAATTCAAAAAATTTAGTTAGTCATGGACTCATGTTGTCCTTTCTATGATTGTTACTTTTTTTAGTAGGTCAAACAATGTTATTGCATTTATTGTCACCATTGATGGGAAGAGCATTATTGGATCACAACTTAATTTGATGACTTACCAACTTAATTTATTGTTGGTTGTATATTGTGTTTCCATTTACGAATATTATTATCTATGCATAGCAATGGTCATAAATCTAAGTAGAAGAAGGTTAAAGATCTCTTTGTATTATATACTATTGGTGGAAGTTATGAAAAACTCATTTAAAGAGGATGAAAGACCTAAGTTCATCTTACTCAGGAGCAACACAAACATTTGAGCTATTGACTAAAATGACACACAATAGCAAAGCTTTTGAGAATGTCTCAAGCTATCTTTATCAAGTTTGGCTCAAAGATAGCCAATTTATATTGATTAAAGAGAAGTCAGCCATGTCATGACTTATGTTTAAAATTTATAAAAATAAAATTTTAACACTCAGACAAAAACAATGCATTACCATTTTCATGAGGTTCTTCATGTAATAAAGAAATTTGCAAAATAAATGATTGTAACTAAAACAATTAGTGAAGATTCAAATGTTATACATCATCATAAATGCCTCGATCAAAATTTTTAAAAAATAAATATTAATTTATATTTTATTATGTAAATGTAATGACATTTATACATTTCAAATATACATGGTACTATTGGTATTTTAGATGGAATTCTTATCATATAAATGTTCCAACAGAAAAATAAGCAACTTATGGGAGGAGAGAAATACACGTTACCGAAATGTGTTAGGAGTATGTGACTTTAATATGATTTTTACTTTTGTTTTTGTTGGATGGGGAGGAATTATACATGTTTCAAGAGTACTACAAGAGGTAGCATTCGATCCAAATCATGTATTTCCTTTTTGAGGTAGCATTCTATCCAAATCATGAATTTTTCTTCCCACTCTAGGTAAGTGTAAGTTATTTGTGTTTAGTTTTAAAACGTCTTTTATATTACATAATAATTATGAAATATTTATATTTTTGTGATGTAGAATAATATTATCTCTTTGATGCAGCATATGTCAACACTAGATATTGGATCAACGATTTTCGTCAACATAAAAGTGCTCAAAATCAAGAATAAGTTTTTAATTAAGCTCATACAAAATCAAAAAACGTTAATGAGGGGACATTTGGTGTTTTAAAAACTTGATATAAAATTTTGAAGATTATTCTATCATATAATTTTGTTATTACTTGTTGTGCACTATATAATATTTCGAGGATAGAAAAAGTCAAAGATGATCTATTCAAGATATATGAAAATCTATATGTAAATATCAAACATTTACAAGATGAAGTGAAAGAGCCATAAATTCAAAGTGAAGTCAACAAAAATAACAACAATTTATGATTAACTTATATGAAAATATTGTAAATAATTAATTTACAAATCAAATGGCACGTGTAGAACATCCTGAATTGTGATGAGTTAATATTGTTATTAATATGTATACCTTGAAATTATCAAATGTTTACATACATAAGTTTATGAATCAAACAATTTTAATATATTTAGTTTTCAAATTCAGATGTTTTATCAAAAAGTCTTAGTTATTAAATTTTTAGATATCTACACGATATATTTAGATATAAGAGATGAATCTTAGACTTCATATTTCAGAATTCAGTATTATCAAATGCCACTTTAGCTTAGTTTTTTAGTTATACTAGTTTAGTCAAGCTTAGGTTGGGCCAACACAAAATCAACCCATTAACACCGCTACTAGCAATTGTTCTTTTTCTTTTCCTTGTGGCCACTTGATCATGCATAGTTTTGTCAAGCCTCTTCCTTAATTTGACATGAGAAAAGAAAAAGGCATGCCATACTTTTATAATTTTGTGTTTTCTAATGTTTCGTGAAATGATTTGTTGCACCTAAAATTTCAAGAGCTTATGGGGTGTTTGGTTGTATGATAATGGTTATTTTTTTATAATTTTTGAAAATTGTAATGAAAGTGGTCTTGAAATTTTGTTTAGTTCGTTTTATCATTTTTTATTTTAAAAACGTTTTTCAGCGAAGGGGCACAGTAAAAAAAAAAAAAATGGTCGGGACCATTTTTTTTTTTGAAACTGAAACTCAGCGTCGCAAGACGCGAAGCCCTCGGCGACCTCCTCCCCCCCGGCGCTTCCCAGCGGCGGGCAACCTCCTCCTCCCGGCGCTTCCCAGCGGCTCCCGGCGCTTCCGAGCGGCGGGCGCTCCTCCTCCCGGCGCTTCCCAGCGGCTCCCGGTGCTTCCCAACGGCCCTGCTCTGGCGGTGGAAGCTGGGGAGCGCCGCAGAGGGGCGGTGGGGGCAAGGCCAAAGCTTTCTTCTCTAGAGGGCGCTCGCCTTTCCCTCGGGAGCGAGGCGGCAGAAAGGTTTCATCGGGATTCCCTGGATCGACGCCATCAAGAGCGCGGAAGGAAAGGAAGGTAGCCTGCTCCAGGAGAGCCGTTGCTTCCTCCGGCTCCTCTGCTTCGGCGTCGGAGATCCGAGCCAGGGTGCTCCAACCAGGTTTGTTTCAGCATTGCTCGTCTAGGATCAATCCATTTCGTCACGATTCTAGTTTCTTCTAGAAACGTAGATTGTGCTCTTTTCTGTGTGTGTTCAATTTGCCGGGACCCGTGGTAAGGGGATGGTGGAGGAGGATAAGGAGGAGATGGCCCTGGCGGGGGAGGAGGACCCCGAGAAAAAGGCGTCGGGGAAGGATGCAAGAAAGAGGCATCGGAAAGGGTTCTTGGCTCGGATTTGGAACGGGATTTTCCAAGGAAAGGGGAGGACTATGAGAAGAGGCTACAACATCTGTCCAGGGAGGAGGCAGCGGTCCGTGCGCGAGTTAAGAGGAGAACGCAGCGGTGGCGGGGTTCCGCCAGAAACATTATACTGATTTCTGCCCTTCTGGAGGTGAGTGATCGGTTTCCCTTTGTTTCTCGTTTTTGCTGGAATTACCTTGAAGGTTGCTCATTGGTGCTGAGGCCAATGGCTTCGGGACATTCTGGAATTCGATAAAATGGTCTTCGATTTTCAAGACTTGTTGTATAAATACTTGAACTTGAATTGCTAGATCTGTGATTAACGTGCTTAATGATTCAAAAATTCGGAAAGACTTTGCCCACTGACAATTGCTAGAGATTATGCCAGTGACTTGTTGCATTTGATGGGATCATCTGTTACCGAATAAGCGCTCATGGTTATCTAGCTTTGATTGGTTCATATGCCTCCAATCCTTCGAGTGTTGGGCGTCTAGAAAGACACTTCCTTGCTAGTTGATGTTACTTTTAAATCTTCAATCTAGCTTTGCGAGTTCTAGTATGTTCTTTGTGGATGTTACGTCATCCTCAAGTCTTGTTGTAGATGTATGTGATACCTTTGCCTTCAATTAGTTCTGGAAGATTAATTTCTATAGAAATTTGATAGAGGATGAAGGCTTGCACTTTCACGAGCTTTTAGCAAAAATGCATCCTGCTCATTTCTTTTTCAACTATCAAGATGTTAGATGAAGAAAGTGAAAAAATGATGTGCATTTTCAGCTAAATCTGTTCTTCTCATTCTATCTTCTGGAGTTTAAACTGTATGATCAAAAAATATAGAGAAAGCTGGTATTTTTGAAGATTTCATGCTTCTTGCTGAAGCTTGATCAGCATTTTGCTTACTGATTAAATTGTAAGATTCTATGCGGGGAATGGGAATGTTCTTATACGATGGAGAATGTGAAGTTTCTCATACAATGGGGGTGTGTGAGCTACAGAAACTTGATCTTGTCTTCATGGATAACATTGTTTAGGAAGATGCCAAATCTTATCGGGATATGCTTTTTTCTTCCGACCATTGAAAGGGTCATTTCTTGTGATGTTTTTGTTTGTTGGCTGCTGTGGCTGATTGGAGTTGGGCTCTCTCTTTGTTGTGTTGTTATATTGTCAATAAAACCTGCCACTTTTTCCCCTAATTGTTGGGTACTGCTCTGTTTATTCCTATCTTTGCTATTAATGAAATGTGATTCCCTCTCAGGGGTAATTAAGAAAAATGTTAGTGGATTGCCACTACACAAATTAGTAATGTAATGAACATTCAGAAAATGCTAGGCAAAAATATAAGAGTGCACATAGAGTAATAAAACATGCCATAAAATCCAAATTCTTTTGCAACTTACTTTTATTAATTTTTTTCGTGAGGTATTGCTTTTATATATTTATTAAACAATGGCTTATAACTTAATGAAATAGTGAGTTTCCACAAATCCATTGTCATGTAGAGACAACAGCTTTCTGTCTGTGTTCCTATGTTACGTGGAATAGGCATCACATAGAGGATATTGTTGCTTTGGAATTTTCTTTTAACATCATGGCCTATTAAATCTTCATACTTCTTTCTTGCGCTGGGGAATCACATTTTTTTTTTACTGCTTGCTAGGTGACAGCTATTGCATATGCCGTTGTTAATACACATTTCGTAGATTTGACATGGCAGATGCGGGCTACAAGGGTTTTGCCTATGTTCGTGTTGCCATTTCTCTTTACCATAATTTATTACATGTTTACAAGGGTTTTTAGATGATTGAATTCTTGTATGACATGAATATTTTGTCATTTCCTTCATCTTGTGAATTTCTAAATTTGTATGACATGAAATGCTTATTTTTCGATGTTTACAAAGTTGATGAAAATTGAATTTAAAATAATACCAAACACCTCATTATCATTTTTAAAAATTAAAATATTTTTGTCAAACACATTCATTGTCACGTTTTCACTTTTAAAAATTATCTTGTTTGATATCATATTTTAATTTTTTATCATGAAACCTTTTTAAAAATTATCATGCAACCAAACACCCCATTAACTTTTGAGATTAGTTGACCCATTGGGTGTCATTTGTGCTGTGATTCGTAGAAAAAAACCTGTTGCATTCTAATCAGGCTTAACTTAAAATTTCTGAATTTCTTTCGGCCTGGGTTTGGGTTAAGCCCGTCCATGTAACAGCTCATGACAAGTAGCCTCAACGGATGACAGCTCACATAAAAGATAGGCAAATAAATTGGTAGCATGTCTATCTTTATGTGACAACTAGCCTTATTCCTAAAATATAAGCCTTGATGCTCAGCGTGAATCAATGCTAAACTAAAGCAGTGAACTTGCTTCAAGATAGGGAATCCTCATTCATGATCATTGAGAATGTTAGGCTTAAAACATGACCCCAAGAGCTAGAAATAAGTTCAAAGATAATCCTAAAACTAGAAATTCAAGTGTATCAATCTTCAAACCGTGGAACGATGTTGATCATAAACTAGTAATAGTAAGAAAATAAAATATCTAATGATGAACATGCAACATCTTGCCACAACCGATACACGGTAACTTAACATCACTGGCTGCGTTTAAAGTTAAATAAATGTGATTAGACTCGACCAATCGCAAAACTTTATGCCATATTCGGCTAAAGTATTAAAAATAATCTTATAGTAATTTTTGATATTGATAATTCCGAAAGATATGCAACAAAATTGACACATGTGACACTTGTATATTCATGTCTTGTTTGTATTATAAATTTCAAATTTGATATTAATAACTAAACACCCATGATTTTTATCACTAACAATTTCAAACTTAATAGTGAAAGGTATTTAATACTATTACCAAATAGGCCGTGAAGTAGTCACTTTTGTTCAGTTGGTTGTACATTTCTTATTTCTCAATGGAAGGAACCACAAGTGAACAATACCCATATTAAACCCTGAATCTTCAGCTTAACCGAAAGTAGAACCAACAATACCATATTTTGAAAAGTCTGACCTAAAGGCGGGAAATACTAACCAAACCACAGTTGCACGCTTTTAAAACTGAAGATATAGGATATAGCAGACAGAAAAATCATTTATAGCAGAGCTTTATACAACCAAAAGATTAGCCCCGACAATAATAGTTTCCTTACGATGACAGTGCACACTGAACACCTACAACAAGATGGGGATCATTGGTTGAGACGTCTCCTTTCCTCTTTTCCTTCCAAGAGCAAGTTTGCCCACACTTGATTCGTATCTACAGAAAAAAAAAAGAAAAGATCAAGCAACAAAGGCATTTCTTTTATATTATCAAGTAGAACAAGGAAAATAACAATATATACAACATGCGGTTGTGTGGACACGATGTTTTATAATAACAGTAGGATTTGTTCAGCTTCTAGTATTTTATGTGACAGAGAAATGCACAAAAGGCCTTCCACCTACTTGCCTTAAGGACAGAAACGGCATGTTCGAAGACTTTCTTTGACTGTCAACTAGATGCTTTCGTCTCGAATCCTCAGTACTGTTGGAAATGGTCGATAGTCGATACATCTTCAACTGGTTAAGAAAACTCTCATGTCTTCCATATCTTTCATGGCTCACCATATAACAAAGGGAAAATTAATTACAGACCCAATTATAAATAAGAGTTTAATAAAAAACCCATTGACCCAATATCCTTTGTGATAAACCCAGTCAACAAAAAATTTATAATGTAAAGCCCTGTCCGTCGAGTCCGCCGTTAAGTGACCGTCTTCTCCATTTTTTTTTCCCCTTCTACCCCTCACCCGACGGAGGAGACCCCGTCGCCCCCCCCCCGCTGCGGAGAGACCCCCCCCCCCCCCCGCCGGAGACCGCGTCGCCCCCCCCCCTCCGGAGAGCCCCGTCGCCCCCCCGCTGCGGAGAGACCCCCCCCTCCCGCTGCGGAGAGGACCGCCCCCCTCCGCCGGAGACCCCGTCGCCGCCCCCCCGCTGCGGAGAGCCCCGTCGCCCCCCCCCCCCCCCCCCGCTGCGGAGAGCCCCGTCGCCCCCCGCCGGAGAGCCCCGTCGCCCCCCCCTCCCGCTGCGTAGAGGACCGCCCCCCCCCCCCCCCCCCCCCCGCCGGAGACCCCGTCGCCCCCCGCTGCGGAGAGCCCCGTCGCCCCCCCGCCGGAGAGCCCCGTCGCCCCCCCCTCCCGCTGCGTAGAGGACCGCCCCCCCCCCCCCCCGCCGGAGACCCCGTCGCCCCCCCGCTGCGGAGAGAGCCCCGTCGCCCCCCCCCCCCGCAGCCGGAGTCCCCTTCCAAGGGTATAAGCGACTTTTTCATCCTCTATCTAACACTTGTCATCCAAGTTGGGGCGGAAGTTATAAAAATTTCATACATTGGGTTTTTTATTAGAACATTTCAGTCTCTGGGCTTATCACTAAACTGATATTTGTAAACTGGGTCTCCAGTTAAATTCGCCTATAACAAATCAACCAACCAACCTGCTGAAAAACTTTACCTAACCTATTTTCCTTCCAGCGTTTCAACTTCATATTGTACAGCAGGAATCTCAGATTGAGAATCTTGCACAAGTAAATGAGAAAATCAGCATCCAAGATACGGATGCAAAATCGTAGTGGAATTGACCATTCTCAATTCCGATTTTGATTAAGATTAAGGCATTCTGCATTCAACTCAGATTAATTAGGAATCACTATATTTGGATTTCATTATCAGAACTGAAACCAAATTCAATGATTTTCAAAATACATACATACAATCTGTTAATTTTTACTTAAAATAAATTAAAAAATCTCATAAAACTACTAAAATTTGATCTAATTACTTTAAAATTTTACCTTGTACTTCATAACAATTTATGTCATAATTTATGATTTATCTATTTTTATTATAATATTATCTTTTTGAGATATATATTAAAATTATATTGAAGTCCAGAAAACAGCTAAGGAACGTACAGATTCCAATGCTGATTCTCATAAGCTATTGGAATATCAGATTTCAACAGCTTATGAGATGCACCAATGGATTCCAAACATGTTAATTTTATGAAAGAAAAAAGGAATTTCAGAATCTCATATTCCGGTTCAAACATGCAGTTGAACATTGCAGAAAAAAGGTCAAAATCGTGACTAAAGATTGAAGTATCCAAGTATAGTTTAAAGATAAAAGGTAGGGTGATTGGTACTAACTGAATCATAGAATGTAATCTCTAGAAAATCTCTATATTTCTATTTGTTTAGCTCCCAATGCGGGTCGGATTTCTAATCTGACTTTAGCACGGCTCAAATTTGAGTTGGGAGGACCTAATGGTGGTGCCTGATCATTATTGGGCTGGTGTTCAGTCAGTAAGGTTCAATAGGGATAAAATGATCATTTTATCACCTAGAATCAAAGATCGTGGAATCGGATCGATTCCGATTCCAAGAATCAGCTGGAATTGGCCGATTCCTGGGAAGAGAATCGATCCAGGAATCGGCCTGGATCGATTTTTCTTTTAATTTTTTTTCATCAAAAAAATTCGAAAAAATCAGAAAAATCCTAAAAATAGGAAATAACTTAGAAAAAATTCTAAAAATAAGATTAGCATTCATCCACAAGACCACGTCGAATAATTACTAATGAACATGAAATGAAGTTACGTACATATTCCATTGATTCAAAAACCAATTAATTGATACATCATGAAAATATAAAAAATAAGAATTTACATGATATCAATCTAATACCAATATCTAGGATATGAATATTGGCCTTTCTCCTCTTCCTGCTGCTGTCGACGCTCCTGAGTTGTGCTCAGTCTTGTATATTGTCTGTAACCATATCCATATGAAAATAATGCCGATGCCATGCTATCAAGGTCGTAGAGATCGGACTACGAGACGACCGGGACGTAAGCAGACTCTGGTGGAGCTAGTGGTGGTGGTGGAGTAATCTACTGCTGGTGAGCCTCGCCAAATGCTGAATACTGTGGCTCTATAAAATGATACTGTGGTGTCTGCTCATCCAGCGTGTAATACGACTTTGGATGCCGTGAATCAGGTGACTGCGCTGTTGCTGATGGCTGTGTCGCTGGTATGCACTCCTCGTCATTATCAACTGAGGAGTGAGAAAGAGCCTCGTGCTGTCATCTGGGCTCATAGGACGCCGGAATCACCGAAATCACTGCTGGAATCGCACCGAAATTGGCGCACAAAGCTGAGATCGACGCCATAATCGCCAGAAACCTCGATTTCAAGGTTGAAATCGCCCGTAATCGCTTACTGGATCGCTCGCCGCCTACTGGATCGTCAGAATCGACTGCGGCGGTCGATTCCGACGCTAAAAGGGCCGGAATCGGTTCGATTCTCGGCTCAGAATCGAACCGAAATCGAATTGGACCGGCCAGACCGATCTTCCGATCGACCGATTCCAGACAGAATCGTCGGAATCGGATCGATTAAGACCGATTCCGACCGATTCCACGGAATTCCTGCTGAAATCGGCCCTTCCGCATGGAATCGGATCCGATTCCAAAATCGGCCGATTCCGATCCGATTCTGGCGATTCTGCAATCAATGCCTAGAATAGTATTTTGACATCTGGGATACTGTTGCGGAGATCTTCATTGACACTGACCCGTGGGCCCATCTATTTTATCTTCCGAACTTAATATGTTCTGATAAGGCCGTTTGAAAGTCAATTTTCAATGTTTTACTCGTAACTTGTCGGCATAGTTGTCAAGGCGACAAGGCGCCCAAAGCGTTGAAGGGTACTGATTCCGCTTAGGTGACAAGGCGGCCGCTTAGGCGTCGCCTAGGCGGTAATCAAGGAAGGCTGAGTCGGGAGGTTGTTATATATAAAAATAAACATAAATATAATTATATTTTTTATGTTATGATTGAATATGAGTATTTTATCAATGCACATAAGTAAATATGATGTGTGAAAGAGAAGAAAGTTAAATAGATTTTTATAAAATTTAAGTATGTAACTCATTTATGATTATAAATTTTATATATGTGCAATAGTATAAGTGATGGTAAATATTGTTATAATATTATTAAATGGGGAGAGCGCAGAGTAGTCGCGGATCGACCTTATAAGTGAGACAGAGAGAGTGAAGAAAGAGCTGAAAAGAAACTTAATCAATTATATAATATATGTTTATAATCATAAATCTTAAATATGTATGATAGTATAAGTGATAGTGCGATATATTAATATATTCAAACTATCATTAAATAAGTGTCTCTTGTGAGGTGTATTAAGGGGGGAAACCCCTCAAAATTATTTTTTTAATGATGTAAAAATACCCAAGGCGCCTTGCCTAGGCGCCTAGGTGGTCGCCTTGGGTGCCTAGGCAGGTGCCTTGGGTGCTTTTTTGGCCCCAGACAAGGCGCCCTGGCAAGGCACCCTTGAAAAAGCGCCTTGCCGCCTAGGCGGCGTCTAGGCGGGCACCTTGACAACTATGCTTGCCGGATATGTGCCAAATATCTAAACCAACTTTGGCATTGCTCAAGAGCTGGGCAGACCAACGGTGGTATCCGATCATTATTAGGCTGACATTCAGTTATTCTAACCCAATAGGGGCATAATGGTATTCTACCACCATGGGTTGGATTTTGGCATTCAAAGCACCAATGTAGAGGTCATGACCAGTAATGTTCCGTGGTTCATTCATTGCGTCTGTTGGGCCAAATAAGCTTGCAAAGGCAATTTGGAAGCCCACTTAGGTTGTTTTGACCATAACTTGCCAGATACAAGTCTGATTTCTTATTTAACTGTGGTGTTCTTCATATTTGGGTTGAATGGACCTAATATTGGCTCCAATTTGTTATCATGCTGACTTTAGTCGGTCGAGTCCAATAAGACTTATTGGATCTACTCTTAAATATGATGCAAGGTGTGTCCCACTTGTTTGTTCAATTTTTTTCCTTTTTTCCTTTGCCTAACACATGCTATTTGTAAGTGTTTAAGAAAATTTGAATGCCAACAAATGCCCCCCATGGGCAATTTCTTGGAAACGGGAGTCGACATGGAATTGCCTGTGTAGTTGGCTTTTGGCCTCTCGACGAATCCTGGATCAATTGGACTACTTGCCGTGGCTTGTCTTTGGAATCAGGAAGGGCTTGGGCCCTCGAACATGGTCGGTCACCACCATCTTAACAGCGGCCAACCACATGTTGGAGATATCCAAGGTTTGCCGTCTCGGACCTCGGCTTCATCTCGGGGGGGTGGAAGAGAAGAGATCTCGGAGAGATCTCGGGAAAATCTCGGGAGATCGGATCTCGGGTTCTCGGATTCTCGGATTCTCGGATCAAAATGTATATATGTAATATGTATAAAA
This sequence comes from Cryptocoryne crispatula var. balansae, assembly GCA_036172225.1. Taxonomy (NCBI): domain Eukaryota; kingdom Viridiplantae; phylum Streptophyta; class Magnoliopsida; order Alismatales; family Araceae; genus Cryptocoryne; species Cryptocoryne crispatula. The sequence continues at coordinate 17,227,550 of CM069925.1, read as the reverse complement.
TGACAAACATAACATAATATGTTATAAAGATGGGAGTACAATGAATTCACATACATTACATGAAAATAAATAACACAATATTTTTGCACATTAATTGTGTGAATGAACAATCATAAAACACTCGCAATGTCAAACTCCACTCCCACACCAACTGTGTGAATGAACAATAAGAAAACACTCTCAATACCAAAAAGATGATCTGGGTGCTTCTGATATATCACTTTGTGATTGTTGTGCCACAAAATCACCAACAAAATCATAATATTTAACTCATGACATATGAGACTGACGATCTCCCTCTCGTGGTAAACTGAATCTTTGTTGATAAGAATCAGAGATGTTTGAAGAGTCATCTTGTGTTGTATATCCATAGCCATAAAGACTATGACTATGACCATAACCATAATAACTATTGTCATAAGTTATGTTTGAAGGAATATGTTCACTTGCAGTATGTCCATATCCATATGAAGATTCATCTCCTTCGTTATAAAATGTATGTGAAGAACCTTGTTGTATTTCCCCATATCCATGTCTGTGTCCATATTCATATGATGATGAATCTTGAGAATGTCCACATCCATAATATCCCCTATCAGAAATATCCATTGAACTGAATATGTGAGAAAGATCATATTCCTCAAGTTGTGACAAACTTTGTTGATGTGATGGACCAGCACTCTTCTTCTTACGTCTATATGTTTTGTCACGTTGATGATGAACTTTCTTAGCAGCATCAGTGGGGAATGGTTGGTTTTCTTCTACGTCATCAGTACCACCATCACGAAAGACATTTCCTCTATCTCCATCATCATCAATTCCATGTCCATCGGAAGTATCTATATCAGAGGTTGGATCATCATTGTGAAGATGAGTTGACTCAGAAGATGATCGAAGAATTTGTTGTACAGTTGCATCTACATCCATTCCGGTTTCACGCGCAGCACTAACAATTTCTTCAGATGGGCGGCCATCATGTTCATCCATATCATTATTTGCAACCCACTCGGCATAAGGATTTTCTCGATCATCCATGTCATTCTCTCCTAATAGTGCAAAATAATCAAGTGGGTCATCTTCTGGATCACCTCCTTGTTTTTGTTCAGTCTCAATTCTCCTTACTTTTAGCTTCATATTATAATGACAATAAACTAATTTATTCAACTTTGAATATGACAACCTATTTCTAGGCTTTGTATGTATCAAAGAAAAAGTGTTCCAATTTCTTTCACAAGGAGAAGCTGATGAAGTCTGCGATAAAACTTTTATTGCAAGTTTTCTTAAAGTTGGGGAATCATCTCCGTACATTTTCCACCATTCACCTGAAAGTGAAACAAATAATCATATATTTGTAATTTGAATCAAGTAAGTTGTCTTTTTTATTAAATAATTACTAACTTGGCCACATAGATTCTCTACTTGCAATAGCACTTTTTGTCCCAAAAGAGGCCAATGCATCTCTAAACTTTATAATCTAGTATATAAAAAGATTTAATGTTAATATCAACTTAAAAGATGAAATATATAAATATCGAAGCGTTACCTCATTTCTAAATTGACCTTTTCCTTTAGATTTGGAAACAACTTCTCGTAAATTGACGAAGTGCTTTAATAAGTGCTTGGTTGTCTCCAATATGTAATTTATATTGATACTTTGGATTGAGAAAATATGCTTTACATGCAAATATTATTATTCAAAATGTTAGTTTTATACATTTATAACAAAAATTCAAAGTATGGGTAAAGGAAGAGAACATACCGGCTTTGTAGATAGGTGCATCCATTGATTTTGTCCATGTATCATCTATGATCTTATGAACCCATGTGTAATTTCTTGGTGAAATTTTCTTTATCACGTCCTTCATCACAATGATCGCATGATATACACTACCCATGGTTGGATAATTTTCAGTGTCCATCACTCTCAAAACTTTATACATAGTTTCAATGATCTTTATCGAATCTCTTGCATAATCCCAAAACATAGGATTGCATATGATTTGTTCCACATTCTTTCCAATAGGAGTGTTCCTGAACTCTGAATTAAACCACTCTGAATAAAGAAAGCAACCTCTCAAACTATCTTTTTCAAGCAACAAACTTTGCAATGCAAGATAATGTGTTGCAAAACGGGTCGCACCGGGTCGAACTAAATCACATCCACAAGTCTTTCTTACTCGATTCACGACCCAATCATGATTATATATGAAACGTGTAACAATTCGACCCATGTCTATAGCTTTTTTTACCATAGCATTCTTTGCCACATATTCAAACATCAAATCAATACAATGAGCAGCACATGGTGACCAAAAAAGATTATATTTTGATGCCAAAAGTGTTCCAGCCTTTTTATAACTACTGGCATTATCGGTTATAATTTGTATAACCCTATTTCTTCCAACTTCTTAGATCTTATCCTCCATCAGCTGCATAATGAACTCATGATTCTTCTCTTTACCCGATGCATCAACAGAATCTAAAAATATGACATTTCCTGCACTATAAACCATAAAGTTAATGATGGACATTCTTGTGGGTCCTGTCCATCCATCACATAAAAGAGAACAACCATGGGTATCCCAATGTGGTTCTAATTTTTTTATTTCTGTTTGCATGTTTACAACTAGTTCATCCAAATATTTTCCTAATGTCTTTGGGTGTGGGAGGTTTGACTGTACATCCAAGATTTTGTGCTTCAACAATCATATTCTTGAAATGATGATCTCCAACAACATTAGTTGGAATATGATTGAATATAAAGAATTTTGAAACCATCTTACCGAGCGATTCTCTTAAAGGTCCTTTGTTTACCATTTCCTCCATTCTTTTTTGTCGTGTATCATATGATTTATACAAACTACCTTCTACAGCCGAACCTTTCCCAATACCTACTGATTCATGCAAGGAAGGTAGGGTCGGGGGTCGCGACCGGGTCGCGGGACCCCCAGGCCGACCCGGTCGCGACCGGGTCGCGACCCGGGTCGCGACCCTATTTTTTAAATATTTTTTTTTTGAAAAATTCAAAAAAATAAGAAAAATGCGAAAAAAATCTTAAAAAATACAGAAAAATTGGATAAATTAAATGACATGATTTAAATGAATAATGCATCAATTTTATTCCAACATGATGTGTTGTACACTTTGTAGGTAGTTGATGTACTCTCCCGTCATTTGGGTTGAGTACGAAAGCTTGATACGTGTCCCCATGACGATCATATTCGTCTGTCCCTCGGGAAACTATCCTAAGACTTGATCCAAAGGAGTCACCATAACTATAGGTCGATTGGATCGAAGTATCCGATGACTCCACATAATTCATTCCACAGTACTCTTGATCGTATGTAGGCAACCAAGCCGGATCACTCCGGGTCGCGCCGGTAGTTTGGGTTGTTTGGCTTGGAGAAGACATTTTTTAACTAAATAATTACTTAAGTAAGTAATGAACTATTTAAAAAACTAATGACGTTAATTAGTCACTACTAATCTAAGTAAACTTTTAATTATGTAAAATAAATGACTAACTAATTATATAATTAAATAAGTAATTAACTATACCTTCCAACTAATGATGTGTTAAGTAACTACTAAACTAAATATCTAACTAATCTTCTAGCTAACTAAGTATGCAAGTAAAGCAAATAAGTATTAAAATGAATAAACTACTTAACCCACTAATCGATGGAACTAATATTAAATAAATATACTAAATGAACTAATCCAATCTTGATGAAATAATTAAGTAAATGAGGCAAAAAATTTGAGCAATAGGAGCAATGAGCACAAATGAGAGGTTGAGAGTGAGAGTGGGGGGTGGGAGTAAGGAGAGCCCCGCAGGGGCTTTAAATAGCCCCCGAGGGGGGAATGGGGGCTGCGCCCCCCGGACCGTTGGCAACGGTCGTATGACCGTTCGACGGTGCAGCGGCGGTCGCGTGGCCGTTGCCGGCCGGGTCGCGCGACCCGGTCGGCCGGTTCGCGCGACTCGCGCGACCCGGCCACGACTCCGCGACCCGGCCGGGGGAGTCGCCCCGACCGGGTCGCGACCGAGCCGGTCGGGCCTAAACCCGACCGGGTCGGGGCCGGGTCGCGACCCGGCATACCATGGATTCATGTCCACCACGACGTATGAAGTTAGTTATGTTTCATTTCATTCGTTTCATTCCACTTCCACTTCCACCCGTGGTTTACAGAATCGGTGGAATCGGACCGATTCCGACCGATTCCGGAATCAGATCGGTGGATTCCGATCCGATTCCATGCGGAAGGACCGATTCCGGTATGAATTCTGCGGAATCGGTCGGAATCGATCCGATTCCACCGATTCCTTGTGGAATCAGTCGATCCCGACAGATTCATCGGAAGACCGGATTTTGTGGACCGGGAATCGAACCGATTCGGGCTCTTTTAGGGCCAGAATCGACCGCCGCGGTTGATTCCGGCGATCCCGCGGCGGCTCCATTCGCTTCCGGCAATTCCAGCGTCGATTCTTGCTCGGCCGCGGCGATTCCGGCGATTCCATCGTCGATCCCAGCTCCCACCACCGATTCCGCGGCGATTCCAGTGATTCCAGCACCAATTCCGGAGGAGCATCGAGAGTAGCAGGGAGAGGATGAAGATCAATATTTATATCCTAGATATTGGTAGTAGATTGATACGATGTAAATGTATATATTTTTTCTCATGATGTATCAATTCTTTGATTTTTGAATCAATGGAATATGTACTTAACTTCAAGTGGAGTTCATTAGTATTTATTCGATGTGGTCCTGTGGATGAATGCTAATCTTATTTTTAAAAATTTTTATAACTCATTTTCTATTTTTAGAATTTTTTCTAAATTTTTTGAATTTTTTGACGAAAAAAAAAATTCAAAAAAAAAAAACTGATTCCAGAATCCATTCCTTTCCCAGGTCCGGCCGATTCCTGGAATCGGAATCGGAATAACCGATTCCGATTCCGGAATCTTTGCTTCCACTTGCAATTCCTGCAGCACTACTACTTCCAACGTCAATTGTTTGTGAATGTCTTATTTGACGCTTGGACTCATGAAGTCGCCATCTAGCTTCAGCAGATGCTTTTGCAATTTCCCGTTGTATTCTTTCCTCAGATCCTTCTTCTTCATTTGACGAGAAACCTTCAGAATGACCACCCATTTGTCGAAGTTCATCCATGACTACTTCTTTTGCCAATTTTCTCTTCATAGTTTGTATGTTTTTTTGAGATTTCAATTCTTTCATTTGTTTCCGCACTTCAGGTGGACAAGCCACACAATTACTTACATCTGATCCTTTATCTCCAATCAAGTGGTTTTTCAACCTAGTAACACCACCTGCTTGCATTACTTTTCCACAAAAGTTACATTTAGAACCCTTATTATCAACGGGAGTTCCATATTGCCAGCCTATGTCATTCGCAGACATCTTCCTTCAGCAATTAAAAACATAAAGATATTTAATAGTCTTACCTAATAGAAAATCTGTAATAAGAAGGTGATTGACAATTAAAATTGTTTCTAATATATATTCTGCAATGTGCATCGTGTTATTAGTTTATTAAGGTAATATATATTATGACGATATTATATATTAGATGTATTTAAATGTTATTATAATATATATTATGGCGATATTATATATTAACTTTATATACTACTATTATATATATTTTTATGTAATGTTATTATAATTAATATATATATTAATATTTAGTCTGATTTATTATATATATATTTTTTACCATGTTATTATAATTGATCTTATTATATTTATATATTATAAATAGATCAAAAAAATATATTACTATTCAATATTTTTATTCCTTATAAATTTTATATAATATTCTTATTACTAAACTTACTATACGTAACTACAAACTTTAAAAAGTTTGTGAAATATACTAATATTTCATTAGTTCTATCACGGTCGTATATTATATAATTTTTTATACTTACATTAAACGTAATAATTTTGATTATATTTAATGCACATGCCACATAATATCTTATTATATTTCATATAAATATATTTATTTATATTGTGCTAATAAAGTTAATAACATTAATATATGGAAAAAACATACGTTCTTTTTGTTCTCGGTTTATTAGCAGAGCCTTGGCTTATTGTTTTGTAAGTTTTATAAGTTTTTTCTTTGGTTTTACTAGGTCCACCACGCTTGATGCGCGCTGGTCTGCAACCATATAGTAGTGTTGGTAGAAGTTTTTCACAAGCACTGTTTATATTAGTTGAATTAGAGTATTTTTGATATATATGTTTTGACTTATTAAATGATTGTATAATAGAAGTTTCTTTGCAATAATTTCTAAAACAATTTATTGCACAATTTATTCTAGGTGAAAGACTATCCGTCCCTGCTTTTCTTAATTATGTTTCTTTTAAAAACGTATGATAATAATCTTTTAATTTAGCATCCCAATGGGATGGAAATTTATTAAAATATTCTAATTCCCAATGATTCCAATTAATAGGTGGTAACTTCCATACATATGCAGAATAATCTGTAGAGAATTTTGTTAAATAACATATATTACATAATTTCATTTTTCCTAATATGGTTTCTATATCATCAATATTTATAGTATCGGGTCTAGTTGATGCAGTAAAAAATTGTAATAAAATAAATTGTAATTGCATCAAGGCACTCTCAAAAGAAGATTGTTCTCTTATATCTTGAAATATTTTTTGTTCATATTGTGAAATTAGTGCATAAGCTGCACTATCTCTCATTTTACTAATTATAAAGTCTATTAAATTAGGTATAGTTAAATTTGGATATAAAAATTGTAAAGAGAACATAGAATGACACCATTGTATAATATAATCAGCTCTATGTTGTACTGGAATTGAATCTATATTAAAATAATTATCTATTTGTGTATTATTTTCTCTTGGAAAATTTTTAATATTAGATTGATACCAACTACTTGGTGTTTTCGTTTATATTCTGTATTGATATTATAATCATTCCAACTATAATAACCTTGTGGTCCCCAAGTGGCCGGTCTTTTACCATATTGTTGTGTTCTTGGAATTTGTTGACTAGGTGACGATGCTTGAGCTCTGGAAGTTTCTCCTTGTTCTATAGTGGGAGAATTTTCTATTATTTGTTCGGCAATATTTATATTATTTTTTTATGTTTAATTCTTCTATTGAATCTTTAGAAGATTGTGACATAATTTCAAAATCCGGTGTAAAATTATATTGTTTGAAAGTATCATAATTTTGTTCATAGTATTCTTGAATTTCATTTAAATTTTTTAATTCTTGATTCATTGTATAACTATTTATTTTAGTTTTTAAATGTTCTTTATATTGTAAAAATTGTTAAAATTCTGCTTCTAAGCAAACATTAATTGTCTCTTGCACATTATATGTTTTAAATATATCTTTATAATTAAAAATAAAATTGGAGTTTGATTATAATTATACTTATGAGGAGGTCTGTGTGAAACTATAGAGTTTTCTTTAATAAAATTTTCCTTAGGATTATTAAGCTTATTTTCAATTGTTTTAAGAATTTTATAAGAATTAACACCATAATCAATTATAGTATTTTGTTGATTAAATATATTTTGAAAATTTTGTTTAATATCACTTGTAACTTCTTTATTATGAACTATATGCTGATAGTTATCTTTACTAATACAGAAATTACTGTCTAAAAAACAATCATCATTTCGTTCAGTGGACATTATTACTCTAGATATTTTTGATTTTACTCAGATATTCCCCTTAATACTCAATCCTTAGAGCAATGAGTACTACTCACTGAGTATAATCAATACTACACACCAGAGTAATGATGCCTACTAAATTTTACGAAGATGTTTTAAAACAAATAATTACTGTATTGACCTTGCTCTGATACCAATTCGCGAGCGTCTTGATGAAGGCAGAATGAGGGCGTCGTCGTCTTGATGAAGGCAGAATGAGGGCGGCGTGCGTAGAAGTAGAAGCGGAGGCAGAGCGAGGATGTAGAGCGTGGTAGTAGACACTCAAAGGATCTGTTATTCAAGGTGTCTCACGACGTATGTTTACAACTCCTTATATAGGAGAACTTATGACACTATTCGGACTTGAACAGACTTGAAGTCCAGAAAACTAGGGGCCAATAATAGGGGCACTCGTGGTTTTACAACCGTGGTTTTACAACAGTGGTTTTATTTTCGATTGGCTCCCTGAGGCTCAAATCGAATCTTTTACAGTATTAAAAGTAAGATACTGACTTATTGCTCTATGTCAACTTGCTCTATGTCGGCCATATCTGCCCATGTGCTAGGCTTCTCTCCAGACTGCTTTTGCTTTTGGTCCGAGAATATTTGGATCCAATTGTTCTTGATATCCGAGTCCATTTCCATGATGGCTTTTATGGACCATTTCTGCTTGATCACGAACTAGTATTCTGCCGTTAGTCCAGCTTGGAACATCAATAGGCCATCTGCTTTCACAATTATTTAGTGGATTAGCAGGAAATACTAACTCAACTAAAATATCTAGAAATGTTTCCGTATATATTTTAGATCAGGATGAAATTGAAGAAGAATTTATCATTCCTGAAGTATATGTAATAAAAGAAGGACTGAGTAATATGATCCTAGGAAACAATTTTATAAATAAATATTCACCTATCATAATAGATAAGATGTTTAATACTTTTACGAAAAATAATAAAAAAATTCTTATACCACGATATTTTTTTATACCAAAGATTTTTAAGTCACCAATAAATATATCTAAAAAAAGTTTTCAAGATATCTATCTAAATAGTTTGATTGAACTTTTTTCGGAAAAACCTTTAAAATTATAGGATAGAAACCCAAGATATTGTAAAATAGAACTACTACCAGAACATAAAGAGAAAAATCTAAGGACAAAACCCTTAGTTTATTCTAAAGAAGATGTAATAGAATTTCAAACACAAATTACTGAATTAAAAAAATTTAATTTAATACAAACCAGTAGAAGTCCACATTTATCACCTGCCTTTATGGTAAGAAACCATTCAGAACAAAAAAGAGGTAAGGCAAGAATGGTAATAAATTATAAATAAATAAATAAACATACAAAATTTGATGGTTTTTATATACCTAGCTGTGATAGTATCTTAGAGAAACTACAGAATAAAAAATGGTTTAGTAAATTCGATGCTAGCCAACATTATTGAGCAGGAATATTGACTGTTGAAAAAGAAGATGTTGTAGGATATAACTCTGGAAAATTTTCTAAACCGGAAATAAACTACTCTACATACGAAAAAGAATTTTTAGCAATATTAAAAACAATTAAAAGTTTTAAATATTGGTTATTACCAACAACTTTTAAAATTAATACCGATAATAAAGGTTTATATCATTATATTAAAAATAGAAAAGAAGATCAAAATAGTCGAAGAGTACGCTGGTTAATGCAATTAGAAGACTATAGTTACTCAATACATTTCTTACCAGGACATCAAAATATAATTGCTGACTATTTGTCTCGACCTTTTCAGAATGAAGAATAATTTTCTCCAGGCAGCCATGACAAACAAAAGCCGCAATACAGCATCCTCCTCAAATACTGTGCCAAAGATAAATACTTCTTCTGCAAATATTGGGCCTAAAATAAATATGCCAATAAACTCTTATATTACCCCTATAAATAAAGGCGAACCAAAAATAAATATTAATTTTGCAGAAGGAAATATTATTAGAGACACGGCGAAAACACAAATCAACAAGTTATACATCAAATAACTCAAGTCAGAAGTTCTTATAGGAGCAATAATAATTTAAGTAAAAATACTTATGAAAATCTCAATAAATTATGGAAAGTAACTGGAGGCTTACAAAGCAATCCAAAATATATAACTGCTCTTCGTACTATGGAAGAGTATATTATAATGTTAGAGAATAATAATTATCATCATCAAAATATTTATGTGGCTCTTCAAAACCAAATAATAGAACTAAAAAAACAAAATCTAATAGAACGAAGCGATTATTCAAATATTTTTAATAATCATCTAATACCCTTTATTGAAAAACATATTTGCACTGAAGAACCAGAAGAGCAATTAAATATTATAAATTATATGGAAAAAACATCAATATTCTCTAATATACTTCAAAAAGAAAAAAAGAAAAGCACTTTATGAATATATTAACAATTATCTACCAAACGAAATAAAAACTCTTATTGATAGCAAAATATAGAGTGATCCAGTTCTACCACTACTACAAGAATATAATGACTGTATAACTAAAAGTGTAGATAAATATAGAATAACATTAATACATCATGAAATAGATGAGAGAGCAATTTATGCTATTGAACAAGGGATTATTAATAAATTAATTGTTACAAGAGATCAGATAAATAATCTAAATTTCCCCATGATAATTAAAAGTATAATAAATTGGATACCACTATTAATACAAGTATTTGAAATAGATATCACTGCAACTTTCACGGAAGCCTCTATTAGCAATATATTTCCATCAATACAAATATAGAGACTAAGACCACAATATTATTATAATATAGAATATCAAGAACTTGATAAAATAATAAATGTATGGGAAGAACAAAAAAAGAATATTATACATATTAAAAATGAAAGTAGATGGCCTATTGAAGTTCCAAGCTGGACTAACGGCAGAATACTAGTTCGTGATCAAGCAGAAATGGTCCATAAAAGCCATCATGGAAATGGACTCGGATATCAAGAACAATTGGATCCAAATATTCTCGGGCCAAAAGCAAAAGCAGTCTGGAGAGAAGCCTATAGCACATGGGTAGATATGGCCGACATAGAGCAAGTTGACATAGAGCAATAAGTCAGTATCTTACTTTTAATACTGTAAAAGATTCGATTTGAGCCTCGGGGAGCCAATCAAAAATAAAACCACTGTTGTAAAACCACTGTTGTAAAACCACGGGTGCCCCTATTATTGGCCCCTGGTTTTCTGGACTTCAAGTCTGTTCAAGTCCGAATAGTGTCATAAGTTCTCCTATATAAGGAGTTGTAAACATACGTCGTGAGACACCTTGAATAACAGATCCTTTGAGTGTCTACTACCACGCTCTACATCCTCACTCTACCTCCGCTTCTACTTCTACGCACGCCGCCCTCATTCTGCCTTCATCAAGACACTCGCGAATTGTGTTACTATAATTAATCTACTTATATTTAAGTAGAAACCTAAAAATGTATGAAATATATCAACATTTAACAAATTACATAATGTTTTATATGTTTTAATATTTTTATAATCTTTTTACATAATCTTATTAAGTAATATAAAAACATATGTAAAAAATAAAAAAGAAATAATAAAACCTAAGTAAAATATATTTATACAATGTTGCTGGAATAAATATAAAAAATAAATTAATATTTAATATATACTAATAAATAATTTATTATTATTATTTATTTATTTAGTAGCATAAATTTAAAAATAGATTGATTTTCAATTATTTTTATTACATTCAAATTTCATACAATGTTACTATTATAATTAATCTTCTTACATTTAACTGAAAACTTAAAAACCTACGTAATATATTAACATTTAACAAATTACTTAATCTTTTTACATGTTTTAATATTTTTATAATCTTTTTACATAATCTTTTTTAGTAATATAAAACAAGTATAAAATATAAAAACTTATGTAATATATTCATATAATGTGAGTAATATATATACATATATTCACATTTTTTCATTCATTTTTTTTCTCTTCTTTATTTCTTTCCCTCTTTTTTTCTTAACCACGTAGAGGCTTCGGAGAGAGAAGAGGGTGCTGCATTCAAAACTCAGCAAGTTCGAGTCCTATTTGGACTCGGCCAAGAGGAAGGGCTGGCCCTGCTTCCTCCTCTCCTCTCTTTTTCTTGTCCATGCAAACTTGCCGCCGAACAGCCCTTGTCGTAGGTGCTGTTGAAGTTGTCGCTGCCTGCACCTTCTGAAGCTGTAGCGATTGGGAAAGGGGCTAGAGGGACCTGCTGCTGAGTTTGCTGCTGTCGGGGCCGGCTGCAGCCATCGGCAGAGCTTGTTTCAGGTAGGGCTGTAAACGGGTCGGATTCGGTAGCGGAATCACCAAAAATCCAATTCTGATTTCGATAAGGGTTAAAAAGTTCCGATTCTAATTTCGATAATTTCATAATCACTATGTTCCGATTTCGATCCGATTCCGATTTTTCTATCGGAATCAGAACCAAATCTAATAAATTCCAAAATACATATTAAATATTAAATTTTATTCAAAATTAAGTTAATAATTCGCATATAATTACTAAATTTTGATATAATCTCCTTAAAACTTTATTTTTATCATATTATATATTATATTTATAATTTATTTAACTTTTTTATTTAATTTTATTTATATATAATTATTTTTTATCAAAATTGGATTAACAAAAATGGAATCAACTGATTCTGATTCCGATAAGCTACCGGAATATCCGATTCCGATAACTTATAGGATACAAAAATAAGTTCCAAACCCGTTAATTTTTATCGAAATCGAATCGGAATATTGGATTCCGTTTACACCCCTAGTTTTAGGGGTGCCGGTGTCGTTGGGGCCAGTTGCAACCGCTGTCGGCCCTGCGAAGGGGCCTCTGTTGCTGCCAACAACAGCCAGTGCTGCTGTTGTTGCCGTCAGAGCCGCCAGAGAAAATAGTTGGGACCGTCGAGGGGTTCTGACAATGTTGCAACAATCGTAAGCCGTTGTTGTTGCCACCGTGAAGAGCCACAGATGCTGTCATCTCTATCTGCGCCCACTGCTGCCACCGGATTTATTTGAACCAGCCCATATTGGGCCCACTTGCACTAGGAGTTGTTGCCAGGGGGACTTGGTGTTGCCAATAGTGCCGGGAGGCCTCGTGGGAGTTATCGCTGCTACCATGGTATGCCGGGTCGCGACCCGGCCCCGACCCGGTCGGGTTTAGGCCCGACCGGCTCGGTCGCGACCCGGTCGGGGCGACTCCCCCGGCCGGGTCGCGGAGTCGTGGCCGGGTCGCGCGAGTCGCGCGACCCGGTCTGGCAACGGTCATGTGACCGTTGCCGGACGTTGCAACGGTCTCTTGGGGGCGCAGCCCCCCCATTCCCCGGCCCCCGCGGGCTATTTAAAGCCCTGCGGGGCTCTCCTTACTCCCCGCCCCCACTCTCACTCTCAACCTCTCATTTGTGCTCTCATTGCTCTCATTGCTCAAATTTTTTTTCTCTTATTTCATCAAGCATTTCATTAGTTCATTTAGTATATTTATTTAATATTAGTTCCATTGATTAGTGGGTTAAGTAGTTTATTCTTTTTAATACTTATTTGCTTACTTGCATAGTTAGTTAGCTAGAAGATTAGTTAGATATTTAGTTTAGTAGTTACTTAACACATCATTAGTAGTAAGGAATATTAATTACTTACTTAATCCTATATTTAGTTAATCATTCAATTTATATAAATAAAAATATACTTACATTAGTAGTCACTAATTAAGGTTATTAGCTATTTAAATAATTAATTACTTACTTAATTAATTATTTACTTAAAAATGTCTTCTCGAAGCCAAACAACCCGAGCTACCGGCGCGACACCGGGTGATCCGACTTGGTTGCATTGCAATTTGATCTCCCGTAGGCGGAGAGAAAAGTGCAATGTAAATATTGCGACAAAGTAATATTCGGTGGTATTTATCGTTTAAAATTTCATCTTCACAGTGAAGGGAAATGTTCTTCCTTCGACACGGACTCGCCGGAGGTCGAAGGCTCAATTTCGTAGGCACCTACAAGCGATGGAGCAAAACGAAGGGAACTAGCGAAAGACATAAAGAGACCGTCCGAGAAGAATTGCAACAACCGGGGAGACGATCCGTACACATTTACGGAACCGGACAAGAGAGGCCGGATATTTTTGGAGACGAAAAGTACGAAGGTATGGGAGGTGTTACTCGCCAACGTTGTTCATTATTCTATTTTAAAGGATAATTAAGTAGCCTTGATACTTAAATGTTTTTTAAAAAGATGAACTCTCGCGAGGGATGGAAGCAAGTCGAAGATCGTTCGCCGGGAAGACTTAGACATCCCCGAATGATGGGTCGGGTGCAGTGCCGGGAGTGGTCGAGGTAGCGGAAGAGGATCCAACAACCAACCGCGAGATCGGAGTTCATGATCTCGCGCAAGACGACGACCGGCGGTCGGTCCCGTGGATCCCGTAATCGCCGGACCACGACAACGTCAAACGAATCACGACGGCGATGAAGAACCTCGGAAATTATGTAAGGATAGGATTGGTCGGGCAACGTCAGGTGGTTCTTTCACCACGGCATTCGGCGAAATGCCGCGAAGGGACCATACTACGAGAACACGATCGACACGATCGCGGGACGTCGGGAGGGGAGTGCTCGGAGTCCCGAACCGAAGGAGATATACAATGTATATCTTCTTACGTGGAGGTACGAAATGGCAAGTACGTGCGGTCATTTGAACGCATGCAGGAGGAACGAGGTTGCGTACGTTAATGACCGACGGATGGACCGGTAATTAAATTTTCTTTTACTCATTCATATTAGATGTATTAACATTCTTTTTTGGTATAACTTATTTATCGTCTTATACTTAACGGTATTATTAGGAAGACTATGATCAATTTCTAGTGTACGGTCTGGCCGGCACGGTCTTTGGAAGTCGGTCGACGCATCGGGACGTAAAGAATGCGAGTATCTTTACCGATTGATAGATGGAGTGATAGAAATAGGAGAGAGCCGGGTAGTTCAAGTAGTCGCTGGACAATGCGGCGGCATACAAACAGCGGCCGGTCGGATGCTTATGGTCAAAAGACCCAAGTTGTATTGGACACCACTTTTGCTCCGCACTCTTTAGACTTGATGTTGGAGGTTATATGCATGGATCCTCAATTAGTCAGGGTAGTTAAGGTAGCCCAGTTTGTTTCTTCATTTATTTATATCCGCATCTTTGTTCCTGCACTTATGAGGGAACACAACAAGAAGCGAGAGTTGTTACGGCCTTGGCAGACCCGGTTCGCCTCCCACTATATTTCCTTAGAAAGTTTATCGAGTCGAATGAGAGCTCTAACTCGAATGGTCATTTCACCGGGTTGGGGTAGTTGGATGGCTAGATGTAACCCGTCGGATAAGAGAAAGGGAGAAAAGTAGAAGAGACGATAGAGAAAGTGGAGATTTTTGGAAAGTTGTAAAGAAGACGTTAGACATCGTCCAACCCATAGTGAAGGTACTAAGGATAGTGGACGGAGGTAGAAAAGCAGACAAGGGGGATTGATATGATGCGGTTGGGAGAGGCAAAGAAGAAATCTCCAAGGCCGCGTCCGACCTCGACCAGTGGTGGGGTAATATAGATCGTCGGCAGGAGCGTACATTACATCAACCCATTACACGACGGGTATATTTTCTTAAACATTTACTAATCTTTTTATTAATCGAAGTTGTGTATAACTTGTTTACTAATACTATTTGTTTCGTAGGTTACTTTTTCAACCCAAGATCTGCTATAGTCCGCATTTCGAGCGACGAACGAGCTATTTGATGACGTGAAGAGCGTCGTCCGACGGTTGCTTGGTGACGACGACCGGGCTATTATCGCTCGCACACAAGATGTATGATTACGGAATGCGGAGTTTTCACTTTGGAACGAGCGAGTTGAACGAGTGATGATACTAAGTCCGGGTACGTAGAAATGTTTTTCATCACTTAATTAATCGAAAGCTTACTTAGATAATAATGCACGACATTCAATTTATGCGGTGATTGGTGGATGGACCGTGGTAAAGTACCGGGTACGAGGACTTGGCGGACGTAGCCATCGAGGGTCCTAAAGTCGAAACCACGTCGGCTTCGGTCAACGCGAGCGTGGTGCTACATTAAGCTTGATTCACGCGAAAGCGAGAGAAATAGGTTGACATCGAGAGGCTTCGAAGACCTCGTGTATCGTCGCTACACGTGAGGTTAAAGTTGAGGAATTTGGATAGAATGAAGCGAATCCGGATGGAGCAAAGGAGTTGGATAGCGCAGTAGCGAGGACGTTCGGTCGACGAGCCGCCAATTGAAGAGGAGGATATCGATTTGGATCAAATATTCTACGAGAAGAACTCTTAGAAGCTTGGGTAAACGACCGAGAAGGGTTGGGAGAACCGGAGTTCAACCCCAAGGCCAACCGACAATGGGCCGAAGGAGTGCTCGACGATGTCCCGCACTGGCGAAGAATTCCGGATCCCTCCCTCACTAAAGCAGCGCCGGAGGACCGGAGGAAGGAGCGCGAGGTACGCGAAAGTAGGCGAAAAGGTAAACAAGTTATGGTGATCCTTTTGATATTGCGGACGTACGGTCGAAGACGATCGAGAAGATACGCGGAGCCGAACATCCGAGTGCGGTACCGGACGTCGAGGGATTCGTCGTCGAAAAGAGTAGCGGCGATGATGGTGCTCGATACGGGGGCGCGGACACTTTCACAAGTACGAAGGACCTCGGATTCTCCCATCTCCTACCGCGTCGCTACGTTTCTGCGGCGAGGAGCAATATACTCGTGCGACCCAAGATACCGATCGTGGTAGAAGGCCGCCACAAGGTAGAGGAGGTCATCGTAGCCGTGGAGTTGGAGCGAATACCACGATGCCCCCGTATGTGTATGATTCATCCCAAGGCTCTTGGTTCCCTACGTACGATCGAAGTCTTGTGGAATGAATTATGTGGAGTCATCGGATACTTCGATCCAATCGACCATAGTTATGGTGACTCGTTTGGATCAAGTCTTTGATAGTTTCCGAGGACGGACGAATATGATCGTCGTATGCAATGTATCAAGCTTTGTACTCAACCCAAATGACATGAGGAGAGTACATCAACTACCTACAAAGTGTACAACACATCATGTTGGAATAAAATTGATGCATTATTCATTTAAATCATGTCATTTAATTTATCCAATTTTTCTGTATTTTTTCAGATTTTTTTTCGCATTTTTCTTATTTTTTTGAATTTTTCAAAAAAAAATATTTAAAAAATAGGGTCGCGACCCGGTCGCGACCGGGTCGGCCTGGGGGTCCCGCGACCCCCGACCCTACCCTCCTTGGCTGCTACCACCGCAAGGAGTAACAGGAGAGACTGCTATCGCTATAACGACCAGGGGGGAGTTCGTTGTTATTGGTGCTAGGGATGTCAATGTATACGGATTATCCAATTATCCGACCTGCTTGTTAAGTTAACGAACAGTTAAAAGATTGCTTAAAATTTTTGAATAAACTATCCATATTTGTTTACTAATTATTCGTTAGCTTAGCGGATACAATGACAGATACACCATAAATTGAATCCAAAAATTGTTATCTGTATCCGTTAATTAATACATAATCTAACACCACACTGTAAAGCATTCAAGTACATATATAACCGTATATGTTCCATCGTGAAAACCTTATCATCTCTAATTCTCTAGTTTGCCCTCCTCTCTCTGGCATCGACACTGAACAAATCTTACCCTAACGTCCAATGGCGATGTCTCCTTCCACTCTTACCCAACGATGGAGTCCACATATATACATACGACGACAACTCCTCCTCTTTCTAGTCATACTACCGTTAAGCTTGACATCCCGCGAAGCTCACAATAATGGAGGAACCTATCATTTGTGGTATCTGCTGGATGGTCAACAACAACACAATATGGGAGTCGACACCATCATACTCACTGCACTCGAGCTTCCCCATATGTTGGATGTCTCCACAACCTCTCTCTCTCTCCCTCCGCCTCTCTAATATTCTTTACCGAATCTGGAAGATTTTTTTTCTCTCTGAGAGAGAAATTATCCGTTGAAGTACTTATAACTTTATGTATCCGTTAACTATCTGTTAACCGACCGTAAACCGTTTTTAAGCAGATACTACAATGTGGTTCGCGAATTTATCCATTCTTGATAGTTAACAAACAGTATGCGGATACACACTTTGTTTATAGAATAAAGATATGAATAATGTCATTATTCGATCTGTAATTGACCCATTGACATCTCTAATTAGTGTAGGCTTCTACCATCATGACTAGAATTACCAGAGGCCATTGTTGGGCTTGCCGCTGCGGGGTGCTGCCGTCAATGCTGTCAGGAGCCATTGGAGCCGCTGTGACCATGGTAGAGGCCAGCTAGGCCCATTGATGCCATGGAAGCCACGAGAGGGGGTTGCTGGACCTGTTGAAATCGAGAGGTGCTGTAGGGCCCTTTGTCACAACCAGGAGTGCCAAGGAGGCCTACTACTGCTTGTTGAAGCCACCGGCTCCACAACCCCTGCTTCTACTTTACCATTCGGATGACTAGGACCAGGGCCTGTTGCTGCCGTATACACCTACCAGTGCCATCGCCACTTGAAGGGGCTATTGCAGCCAAGGCCACCAAGGGTTGTTGCCGCTAGAAGTGCTATCGTGGCCGACTTTTGTCGGCGTCGTGAAGACCAAAAGGGGGTTTCTGCCGTAAAGCTCATTGCCGTGGGGATTTGCGGAGGCCGTAAGAAACACAAAGGGGAGTTACCGAGGGAAGCCTCCGCCAACGGGTTATGGACCGGTAGAGCCTGCTCCATCGGGAGGACCAATCATGTTTTTTTGTTGTGTTGCCCTTTTTGTTGTTCTTTTTTATTTTATTGTCTCCTTTTGTTTTCATTACCCTCAACCGGTCGTCGAATTCATTCATCATCATTCTTTTGTTTTTGATGTATTCTAATCTAGTCAAATTTGACGGAGATGTGACTTTCATGTTTGTTTTCCTTTTGTTTTCTTCAGGTGACTCATGGCTGGTTGGAGTGATAACAACTCCTTGTCCTAGCAAGTCCTGACACCCGTGCCTAGTATGCTTGCTCAGTCTCAAATTGGGCGGTTCCAGTTGGACGTGGCTGCAGAAGAGCCAACCGGGGTGATTGTGGCCACCAATCACGTGGAGATTGCACAGATTCACCCCGTCAATGGTCGCTTTTAGTATGACTGGGTGGGTGGCCACCTGATGGATTGCCCTTCTAAGCTAGGGCTGCTGGCTTTCATCTGGCTCCTCAATCCGGTGCTAGGACTAACTTTGGAGGAGCTATCATCCGAGTGGCACTTTCTGGAGTGTGCCATCTTGCGGGGATGCAACTTACTGAGGGGCACCATGGAGGTGTCCTACTTTTCCTTCTTGTTGGGAATGAAACACCCGCACTCATAACTTCCAACCTAATGCTTTATGGGACCGATCGGTGATCTACTTAGGATGCACAACACAACACGGTTCTTTTGCCCAGGGATTTGAAGATTAGACCATGAGTGTGACTTAGTGGCCGGCTTTGACAGAGAAAGTTTGTTCCTAGAGCCAAGTTATCCTTGCTACGGTGGTGAGGGCTTCAACGGTCATTGTCTATGCTAGTGTTTTGATAAGCTCTTTTCTCGTGACTTAGGCTTGGGAGTTTGTTCCCCTTTAGAAGACATTGTCGACTTCAATGCTTCACTCGTGTAAGATGTTGCTTTGACACTGCCAGTAGCGCATTCCAAGTCGTGCTGACGAGGCAGCCATCACGATGGCTGAGGAGGGGGAACTCGTGGAGCTCTCGGCTATAGGGACAAATTTGACAAACGGTCTGCCGCAGGATAGTGAGAGCATTGTCCTCGCTCTGGTGATTTTCGTATCATTTCCTTTGTACTTGTTATGGTTCTGCTTTCTGACTTTGTTATGAGCTCCTTGCTCTTCTTTTCTTTGCATGCTTGTCTTGTGGAGGAGAGTTGAGAAGATCTTTCCATGGTAACATTGCTAGTGGCTGTGTCTCCTCCTGTCGGGGATCCGGTGGTTGTGGGTGACAATGCCTCTCCTCCTATGTTGGGCCTGGCCTGGCCTAAGAAGACAGTTTGCGTTCGTAAGATCCTTCATGCCATCAGGGAGGGCATGATCGGAGCTCTAGGTTCCCTTCACTTCCCTCGGCTGAGAACTTGTGCGAGGAGCTGCCAGTGGTGACCTCGCACTACCACGAGATGGGCTATCTTATGGGCCCATAGGTTGTAGTTGTCGAGGCCCTCTGGAGCAATTTTTGTACCCGCTGGTTGGAGGAACAGTAGTGCAAGGAGTGGGGGAAATGTGCACCTCCCACAGGTCGAGGCTAATTTGGCACACCTCAAAGTCGTCGCTAAGGAACATGTGCAAGAGGCTTTACTCCTCGACAGCTTTGAGGCAGCATTTCTGAGACTCAGGCACATGTGATTCACCTTGAGGCTAAGCTGGCATTGGCCATTTCTCACTGTGACCGCCTGGCTGAGCAGATGGGCCGTTTAGAAGAGGGGCTCTCTTCTCGCGAGCAGGATGAGTACGAGCTTCGGACCCGACTTAGCCCACGTTGGATAAAATTTAAATCTTGCACTAACGGGCCTCATATTTAATCAAATCAGGTCCAATAAAGAGCCAGCCTCGTTTAATTATCCAATTAATCAGCATTGACATCTCTATTTATTCAAATAAAATTTAGTCCTAATCCTACTAGGACTAGGAGTGGCGGCTCAAACCCAACCTGGTTTTGAGTGGGATCTGGACTCTGGACCTAGCTGTGGATCCTAATCATATTCAAACCTTTGTTTGGTTTAAATAACCCTCTCCTTTGTTGGTTCCGACGTAAGAACAACCCCATGGCCTCTCTTTCTATTTAGCCAACGTAACCCCTTGGGCTTCTGCTAATAGCTCTGTCAGGTTCCAGTTTTGCTGTCTTGGATTGAAGAGGATGTATCCTCTTCCAATTATGAGTATTCCCCAGGCAGGCTCATCAGGTCTCAGCTTCTCCTCTGGCATCCAATTTTCTGCCTGCTGAACCGGACTTCAGAAATGTTTTTTTCTGGGCATCGGCAGCAATAGGTAAGCTTTTTTATTTCTTTTGCTTTGTTGCCATGGTACTTCAGATGCATGATTGATCATTTGATGTAGTTAACACCAAGAGGATACATCCTTTTCTGTTCCGGACTTATTAGGTCCTGCTTATGTTTTATTCTTTATTTCAATTGTGTCTAGATTATGTATCAACATCCTCTGCCCATCCGGGCCATGGGAGAATCATTTTATTTGGTTGCGGAACTAGCAGGATCTGAATCCTGCCTCTTCTGCCTCTTGCCATCCTCGGTTGCATATAAGCCTAAGAAGAGTGGTCGCTTCTTTTCCTCATCGTTTGTTGGCAGCAACAGGTATAATTTATCTAACTCATCCCATAATTCTGCCTTCTCAGTCCTAACAGACTTCAGATCACTATTGTTCAGGTCTTGTGAGATATTTGACTGAACAATCAGCCATCTTTCATGTTCCAATTATTAAGCTCAAGAGCCTTCCCGCATATGCTAAGACTGGTCTATGCTCTAGCACTTTGGTAGTTAGCGCATGGATTTCAGAATCGGTCAAATCGGATTAGAATCGGCCAATTCCAGAATCAAATTAATCGATTTCAATCCAATTCTCACTTGAAGGACCAATTTTGACATGAATTCTGCCAGAATCAGTTAGAATTGGTAGGTTCGGTGAAGAATTAGTAGAATCGGTACATAATCGACCAATTCCTTTACGAATCGGTTAGAGCAGGATTGATGAAGAATTACTAGAATCGTTACATAATCGTCCGATTCTTTTCTGAATCGGTCGATCCGACGGATTCAGCTAGGAAAACTTAAATCTTAGATCCGAATCAATATTAGGTCCAATATCAGCTGTTTAAGGCGGATATCGGCCTTGAAGGACCGATTATCGCATCCTCGGCATGATTCCGGCATTGTTCTTGGCGATTCTATGACCACAACATGATTCCGGTGATCTCCAAGCTATTTCAGTGGTGACCCTGCATTCTAGGTGTTTCAGTGATTAGGGTTTGATTCCAGCAATTATGCGCCAATTCTAGTGATTCCCTCAAAGGGTTTCGACGATTTGGCAATTAATGTTTAAGTTGTTATTTGATTTGAGTTTTATTACATTTTCTTATTTAAATAAGTAACATTACTCATTTAATTTAATAGTTAAGTTTGATCCAACTCATATTTTGTAACTTTGGCAGTCATGATTTATGTATTATTTTTTAAAATAAATTTTTTTGATTATGTTAATATTTTGTTAATGATTAAATTGTTATTTAGCTTAAATTTTGTTATGTTATATATTTAGTTAAATAAAGTGTTTTATTTAAGTCATTCCCATGGCTTCTTTGACTTTATTCATCTCATTAAAATTTAAAGAGATTCAATGTTATCAAGTGATAACACATCATGCCATGTCATCTTGAATTTTTTATTTCATTTCAACTTGAATACATAATGAATGAGAAGGCATAAAAGTTATATTTCTCATCAAGCAGAATTGGTTTCCATCTATGAAGTGTAGTATGCATATTTCTTATGCATTGCCATATATATATAAATAATGTTTTGCATAATTAAGTATGTAGATTATTTATATCTAAGTTCTTAAATTTTAGGTAACATTTTGACTAGATTGAATAAGATTAGTTCTCTCTCTATATACATTTATCTAAAAATAGCTTTTTTACATATGATATGCATTTATCTAATCCACTTTTTTTTTGGAAAGGAAGAAGAAAATTGAAAATTTGACCGTACTTCAGCTAGATCAAATTGGACTAACTCTATATTCGAAGTAACATGATTTGTATCTATATGCAAGCTATTCGGCTCACTTTTTTGAAGAAAAATGTGAAATAAAATTTTGGGTCGACTTTACCGTCAGGTCAAGTTTTGTACTCTCTTAATGAGACAATTTGACTACCTAAGACACATTGGGATCCATTTAAGGAGGATTGAAGAGGTATTTTTGATCTTTTAAGTGCCTCCCACTACATTTTTGAGTGAGTGGGGAGACAGCCCGATCCAGGTCAGATAACCTCCTTTTCTTTTTATTTTTTTTGGTTTGTTTTGGTCCCTGTTTAACCACAAGTCAAAGGGGGCAATGAGGACAGTGCATTGACAAGACCCCTCTTTTGACTGGGTCTCAATCCCGTGCGATGGCCAGTTTGGACCAGCCTACCAAGAAATTGGCCTAACATGGGCCCAATTTGATGAGCAATACAAGCCCACTTCAAAGCTTATTCCATGATCTGATAATCATATTGTCAAGTGGGTTGTGGTTCAATAGAAAGCAGGCCCGATTGAGCATCAATTCAGACCCACAATCAGTGTTCGGTCATCTCCTGCCACATCATTAAGGACATCCAATGGCTTGACCTGCTATTTCTAAGAAATATAATCTTACCATGATCATCCCAAGAGATATTCTGATGGGGGACAAATGATCTAGACTAGGGAATTTACTGAATGTTAATGAAAACCACGTTCAATGTAAGAACTGTAAAGAACAATCAATAAGGAATTTGAACTATCACTGAGGGAAGTAAATTGTTATCACTAGAAATCAGTCCGAATTGCATTTCCATATATCAGAACAAGAAAATTTGAGAATGTTGCAACCTAAAATTTTCAGAAAAAAGGAGAAGAAAGAAGAAGATAAGAAAAGAAGAAGAAAAAGATGTGATTTAAATGAGCAATAAGAGCATGGTTGGCCCACTCAAACCCCCACCTTCAATTCTCTACCGAAGCCCTACGGTTGAAGCACATTACAAGTTCAATTTATTAGGATGGATTCAGCTTACAGATCGACCTGTTTTAGTTTTAAGATGTGGAATGTAACCCACAGTGGCCACGCGGCCCATTTTTCATTGGGCTTGATTTTGAATCGAAGCCCACGTCGGACAGTGGCCACCAGCTCGCGGACTCGTCCTTTTCAAAAAAGAGGGAAAGAAATAAACGAGGAGGCGGAAGGAGAGGTGCTCGCCTAGGACGGGAGTCTTTCCGCGATAAGAGTCCCGACCGACTACAATTCCCACAATCCCAATCCCAATCGGGACGATCTATGGAAGGGATAAACATAGAAGGGGCTATCGAAGGAAGCCCCGAGCATATTACGGTGTTTACGACCCCTAATCGGACGGAGATTGCCATCTCGAGTCCCTTCCAGAATTGGACCCGGGGGGGGGAGGGCTATAGAAGAAGCAGGCATGTCGCAGAAATAAAAGGGGGGGACAGGAAGGAAAGGCCGAGGAGGAGAGGGGGGAGAGCGGACCTTCTCCTGAAGACCGGGAGGCCACACAGAAGCCACCTCTGCCGGAATCCCCTCCGGAGCAACTCGACGTCGCGCAGAAGCCCTTGCGAGGCCGCCGGAGCCTCGCCTGGAGTTGTCGCAGCCGCCGAGCACCTCTGAAGCTACCGGAAGCCCTTGCGGAAACCGTCGGAAGTCCCTCCGGAAGCTGCTTCAGTCGGAACCTCCCCCGGGGATTGGCGTCGTCGCCGGAACCTTCCCCCGCAGCGGCAGTCATCACCGGAGAAGCCTCCTCCTTCCTCCGCCGGTGCTGTCGCCGTCGAACGAGGCCGGAAGCCGCTGGAAATGGCGCCGCGCTGCCGCCGGGTGCCGGAAAGCGTCGGGGATGCACTGTAGCCGCGGGGAGATTAGGTCCCTGGACTTATGTCCACGGTGGAAATCCCGTGGGGCCCACCTGAAGGAAAAAACGCAAAAAAAAAAAGAACCGACCGGGCGAAGCCGGCCGGCCCCCGCAGGCGCATCCGCTGGTCCAGAAAATGAGCCGGCCCGGTCCAAACAGTGGACCGGACCTCATCTCGGCTGAACAGAACTTTGAGCAGTGCAAAGCCCTTCAAAAAAAACAAAAAAAAAACAAATTTCATAAATTAAAAGGATCTTCACCCTGGGACTGGGACCATGGGATGGCCATGTGCTAAACCATAAGTCAATGAGGTGACGTCCTTGGGAGGTCCTCCACAAGTCCTTACGGACCGGAGCTACTTTCCCTTAAAATTTTAATAATTGTGGGGTTAACTTCTGATTCCCCAAAGTTCATTCAAATTTAAATCTCTCAACGCCTATAAAAGGCTATATGAGGTTTAATTTTCTTTGTGGGGTCGATTTTCGATACCCAAAATTCATTTGAGATAAATTTCTTGATGCTCATAAAGAGTCATAAGAAATTTAATCTTACAAAAAAAGAGAGTTATTATGTAAGTCAATTTTATTCTTTTTGCCCATGCAGGGCCATGAAAAATTAGCTCGGAGTTAATTTTCGTGGAATATCTCCATACATGTAGGGTATTCATGTGCTCCCAAAATCCAATTTAATTTCAACTAAATAAATTCAAAGGGATTCCAAATTAAATAAATCAATTTTAACCAAATGATTAAAATAACAACCCATAAATAAAACTTCTCAAAAATAACTCAAAATAAAATTTCCAAACAAATTTTAATAAACAAACCAAATCCAAAGACAAGTCAAGAAAATTTAAATCAAACTTCTTAAATTAATTTCAAACACTAATCAAATTCAATTCAAATCCAACTCTTAAATTAAACTCAACATAATCAAACAAAATTAAACCAAACAAACTTCAAGCCAAATCTGACTTGAATAAATTTAAATCAATCCAAATCCTTTTTTTTTTAAAAAAATCAAACCTTAAAACAAGTTAACTTTAACCAAACAAATTTAAAAACTGAAATTAAATCAATCCATAAACAACTTTTAACTCAAATCAATTCTAACCAAATAAACCCAAATTCAAAACCTGCAACCAAAATCTGAAATAAAAAAATATACAGCAATTTGTAATTCTGAACTTGTGAGATTCGAAAACTGTAAAAATTCTGCAAGGGGCCCAAATCTGAAAAGAAAGAAAATTCAAACTTAAAGAAATCAAATGAACCACCAATCTGAAATGTAACTTTGGAATTGAAACCTGGAGGTTTGAAATCTGAACCCCGAGATCAAAATCCGGAAATAAAGGCCTGAAATTCACTGAACCCTCAAGCCAAATTTAAAACAGAACTCAAATCAAGTGATTGAATAGGTCAAATCCCAAATCCACACAACCCAAACAGGTCCGAAATCTGCAGGCTTTAAGAAATCTGAACGTACTAACTCAGATTAAATCAAAATCAGTTTTGGCCAAACTCAACTCCAACTAAATTAAAATGCAAATTAATAAGTAAAATCCATTGCAAACTAAATCCGAGTCAAAATCAACCTTGTCAGATCCAATCTTAAAACAAAGCAGGCCAAATGAATCCAAATCAACAAAATAAGTCATCAAACAGATTCCATTAAATTTAAAACAAATCAGATTCTGAACGAATTCATCAAACTCAAAATCAAATCATTGTTAACTTAAACAAATTCAAGACAGTTAAAAATCATTTCACTTGAACCATCAACTAATCGAAATCTGCAATCTGGAAATTGAAGCTTCAACAAAGAAAAATCTGAAGTCTGAACTTAAAACATACAAATCTGCAAGTTTGAACTTCACATTTAACATGAGAGGTCGAAACCTGTAAAATTGCAGAATCCACAATCTGGTCAAATTTAAGAATCTGCAGAATGTGAAATCTAAAGTCTGCTAAGTCCGAAGCCAGATCACTTAAATCTGAAACTTGAAATCTGAAGATAATTCACTGAAATCCCAACCTGTTCAAATTAAACTCAATAAAAACAAACAAATCTACCCAAATCAATTTAAATCCAACTCAAACTGAATTCCAGTTAATCCAACTCAAATCAAATTAAATTTTAATCAAATTCAATTCAATCTAAATCAATCAAAGTCAACCAAATAAATCTCTCAAATTAAATTCAAGTAAATCAATTCCAAACAAATTCATTTCAAACAAATTTAAATCAATTAATCAACTCAAATTGAATCAAATTCAAATCAAGTTAAAACTCACACACTAAATCCAAATTTCAACCAATTTAAACAAACTCAAATTCAAACTAAATCAAATCAACTCACATGCAGATCAAACTTTCCAAATTAAATCTAAGTCAAACTTAATGAAACAATCTAAATTAATCAAACAAGGCAAATTGAATTCAACTCCAACCAAACTGAATTTAAATAATTCAATCCCAACAAAAATCCATTTCAAACAAAAAACAAATCAAATTTCAACTCAAAATAAAAGCAATTCAACAAATTAAATTCAAGTTAAACTAAAACCTAAACAATCAAACCAATTCAACTCAACTCAACTTAAATAAAAAATGCAATTCAAACCAAATTCAAAACCAAATTAAGTGCTTGCCTTCCATCAAACTCATGGAGTTGTTTTTCTCCTATATTGGTGTGAATGTTTATTTTGTGGATGTATGTTTTTTTTTTATTCCAATGGATTGCTATGACGATAATCAAGGGTATTCGAGAAATCTCGATGTAATTAACGTCGGATCTTCGCACCATCCGACGGGGAGAGGTCAAAATAAATTTTCAAAGAACCTAACAACCTCAACATATAATTTTGACCCTAGCTAGTACTTTTATGAAATATCATTTATTTTCTTACAAAGTCAATGCTAAGG
Source organism: Cryptocoryne crispatula var. balansae (assembly GCA_036172225.1). Classification (NCBI taxonomy): domain Eukaryota; kingdom Viridiplantae; phylum Streptophyta; class Magnoliopsida; order Alismatales; family Araceae; genus Cryptocoryne; species Cryptocoryne crispatula. The sequence goes on along the minus strand of CM069925.1, from coordinate 17,200,116 downwards.
TCTAATCAAATCAAATTCAAATCCAAAAGGAAAATGAATTTCCAAAACAAAAAAAAAGATATCAAATCGTTTTTGAGATTTTTGAGGTTACATCAGAGAACAATAACAATGTTCGGATTCAACTAACCACACAGTCATGACAGCAAACGATTAACAATTTCAAATCTGAAGCTAACAAGAATAAGACATCTCAAGATGAAATTAATTTCCAACAACACTTAGAAGTAGCTAGAACCTACTACTCAGGGAGCATGGCATCTTGATGAGCATAATAAGCAAACAAGAAGTCACTTCAGAGAATGGAAAAATACAGAAGTACCTGAGCACTTTATATTCAATTTCTATTTCAGATTTCTTTCTCCTTCAGAAATGAGGCTTCCAGTTATCCAAACAACTTGGATTGTATGCAATCTGAAACAGGCAATTCTGAGCAGACCAATTGAATTCAAATATGATCAAATAAAGAAGGCTCAGTAATCATCATAGCCTAGGAATCAGTCGAGCTAGATTTCATCAATCAAGGAGCACCACTGTCAATAGTGGACTGCTGACATATTTAGATCAACGGCATCTTGAATAAATCAAGTCGCCAGGGAGATCTAGTTAGACTCGTCATCATGTTCATTAAATAAACCGCCAACAGCCAACAAAACATGCCACAACGAAATTGATTCGAATAATCGAGCTGATCCTCGATGTCAAACTTAACCGGATAATCACAAGATCATAATATATTTGAAACCGGTGCTTGTAGCAATACTTAGCATCTTTATTAAAATCCAGGCAAATCGGAACAATAAGCCGTAGATCCGGGCGGAATGAACCGAATAAACGGGACTTCAACGGCGGAATGGACCGGTCTCGCTTCTTCATTTTGGGCATGTAGCCTCAGAATTCAAATCCAGCGGGAGGACAATCTCAGAGAAGGCTACCGTAGTAGCAAACCATCACAGAAATCAGGCACATCATTTTGGAATCGGACTGGACTACATGGAACTCGGCGAAACCAACTCGAAGGCATCCATCCGACGTACAACCGCTCGCAGGACTGGACATCGGCGCAGATAAGTGTAGTTTAGGGTTTACCGTTCTTCAGCTCAGGTTGAACTAACCAGGAGGAGGAGACTTTATAAGAACGGAACCCCTTTGAAATCCACAGATCCGGAGCTCTCGTTACCAAACGTATAAGCAGCGAACAGATCCAGCACCAAGATTGAAGCTCCAATGCATCCGCTCACGGAAACAGGTCTTCCGAGCTGGAAGTTTGTCTCCCGGTGTAGCAGATAAGACCAAGAAGTAGATCCGAAGAAGAGCTAGTCGAAACCATGGAGGTAGAGATGAGAAAACCAGCTAAGATTCATCCGATGGAGACCGGACAAAAGGAAGAATGGTAGATCAGAGGAGGAGGAACATTTTTCTCATCGTTAACCAGCTCTAAATCTCACGGGATAGAGGAGATCGGGACCGAGGAGGAGGGTTTAGGGTTTCGCCATCGCTGGAAGGAGAGAGGAGCTCGCGTCGTCATCGAGAGTGAATGACGGAGAGAGATGAAGATGTCTCATTAAACCGCGAGACCGGGGGAGGGCAAAACCGGGATCCGGGAAGTCTCCAGAAGAGACACAGAAGGATGGCCAGGGGCAAAATGGGAAGCAATCAACAAAATTTTCATTTAATTCAACCATCGATCCATCAAATACATGAAGGCTCCTATTTATAGGAGAAAAAGGCTGTAAATGCTGTAAAACCTCCGAAAATGAAACCAAGTATGGCGACAACAGAAAATTTGCCAAAATACAGGACATGACTCAAAAAATTACTAGAAAATCAGGAAATGCTAAAAAAATGATTAAAGCCTTCCAAAATTCCAGAAAATTCATAGATGCTCTTGAAAAATATTCTGAACAGCAATTAATCTCAGAAAAAATAATCTCCTAACCAAATTGATCCCAATGGTCTACGCTGGTAGACCTTGCCAAAATAATCTTTGCCTCGGGTGTCCTCACCATATTTTCCCAATAAAGCAGCTGGCGGCCATATCCCCTACAGGATAGGAATCGCAAGAATGTGGGAAACTTGTTGGGAGTATCCGGTAAATCCTCCACCTGTCACTAGATTTAAGGAGACCCTGAGGATATCCTACAATAAAAAAAAGTTGGTTGGAATCATCCCAAGGATCCGATTAAAAAGCTGGAGCTAGAAAATAGCCAGGAGGATCCTGAAAAATAGCAAGGGTCCCTTGGCTATGTAGTGCAATCGGAACTGTCATCTGGTGAAACAGTTAGGCAATCAAGATCCTCCAAGGGGCATCAGGTCTATCCAACGGTCGGGAAAGATGATGGAAGGAAGGAAACATAGTCACGAGGCCAAACATATCAACAAAGATCCCCGATAAATTCAAAATGATAGCAAGGCCATTGGGACCTGCCTGCTTAGTCACAACTGCCAACCAGAGAGGGAGGATTGGAGAGAGAGATCTGCAAGCAATTTCCCACAAGCCTACTGTTGGAACCTCGAATTTTCCCTTTTCCTCTCTTTTTTTTAAAGAGGAAAAGAGATTATTATCGTTGGAGATTAGAATTCCTTTTTGAAATTCTTTTCCTTCTTTTGGTCTAGCATTGACTACTATGAAAATATATGGTATTCATAGAAGTATTAGCTAATTTGATGTGGTATTATTTTATAGGAACACCGATGGTTCCACAGATTTGCTAAGTGTCGATATGGGTATCACCCACCACTTAGATGATCTGAACCACAAATTTGATTTGTGAGGTTTTATGAGTTCTTTGAAAATAAAATTTGACCTCTCTCCACCGGACTTGCGATATTCCAGTGTTAATTACATCGAGCAAACACTCGAAAACCCTTGATTAACCGTCACAAGAACTTTGTTGAATCGAAGTCATTCATCCACATAAACACAAAGTCGGAAGACATATCCCCACGGCCTCGTGAGATGGAATCTGGTTGAACTTAATTCAAACTTTCAAGTTTGGGTTCATTGGTTTTCTTTTTGATTTAAGATTTGATTTGATTTGTTTTGTTTATGTCTTTGGTCATTTGTTGACTTAGACAATTTTGTTTAATTTTTATCCACCTCTCAAAGTCCATGGGGATTAGATGTCATCCTTGTAATGGCACATCAGGTCAATCGAACTGAATTTATTTCATATCGATTTGAGTACATGGAAGTACAATAAATGAGGGGGCATTCGAGCCTTTGTTCCTCAACACATGTCAGAGTTTGTTCGGTTTGGCCAGCACTTCGGCTTTACCGATTTGGGTTTCGGCTTTGCCGGTATTTCAGTTTTACCGAACCAAATTTTATATATCCAGCACTTCGGCTTTACCGATTTGGGTTTCATATATCCAAGAATGACTTGATTGCATTTGATATGCAGCATTTCTGGAGCTTCTTCGGTTTTGCCGACATTTCGGCTTTACCGATCTGGGTTTCGGCTTTTCCGACATTTCGGTCTTACCGAACCAGATTGTCTTCGTATATCCAAGAATAGCTTGATTGCATTTGATATGCGGCATTTCTGGAGCTTGTTCGGGTTTGCCGACATTCCGGCTTTACCGATCTGGGTTTCGGCCTTTTCGGCATTTTGGCTTTACCGAACCAGATTGTCTTCATGTGTCCAGGAATGACTTGATTGCATTTGGTATGCGGCATTTCTGGAGCTTGTTCGGTTTTTCCGATATTTCGGCTTTACCGATTTGGGTTTTCACTTTGAATTCCCGTTCGGTTTGACCGGCACTTCGGCTTTACCGACTTGGGTTTTCACCTTGATTTCCCGTTCGGTTTGACCGGCTTTTCGGTTTTACCGATTTGGGTTTTCATGTTGATTTCCCATTCGGTTTGACCGGCATTTCGGTTTGACCGACTTGGGTTTTCGATTTGAATTCCCGTTCGGTTTGACCGGCATTTCGGTTTGACCGATTTGGGTTTTCTTTTTGAATTCCCGTTCGGTTTGACCGGCATTTCGGTTTGACCGATTTGGGTTTTCGATTTGAATTCCCGTTCGGTTTGACCGACATTTCGGTTTGACCGATTTGGGTTTTCATTTAGAATTCCCGTTCGGTTTGACCGGCATTTCGGTTTGACCGATTTGGGTTTTCGATTTGAATTCCCGTTCGGTTTGACCGGCATTTCGGTTTGACCGATTTGGGTTTTTCGATTTGAATTCCCGTTCGGTTTGACCGGCATTTCGGTTTGACCGATTTGGGTTTTCTTTTTGAATTCCCGTTCGGTTTGACCGGCATTTCGGTTTGACCGATTTGGGTTTTTCGATTTGAATTCCCGTTCGGTTTTACCGGCATTTCGGTTTGATCGATTTGAGTTTTCTTTTTGAATTCCCGTTCGGTTTGACCGGCATTTCGGTTTTACCGACTTGCGTTTTCGATTTGAATTCCCGTTCGGTTTGACCGGCATTTCGGTTTGACCGATTTGGGTTTTCATTTAGAATTCCCGTTCGGTTTGACCGGCATTTCGGCTTTACCGATTTGGGTTTTCTATTTGATCCCGAGTAGCTTAAGTTCGCATTTTTTAAATGCGGGCTACTCGATCCCTCTCGCGAAACGAGATAGGATCGGGATCGATTGGACGTTGGAGGTCGGGCGAAACCCTTACTCCCTTCTCGAATGGCCAAAAGCCGATTCGAGGCGGTTGGAATTTTCTTTGGAAGTTGGGCAAAACCCTTCCTTCCCCTTTGAAGAAATTGGGACTCACTTCGAAGATCAGAGCTTCTCTCTCCTCAAAAGCCAACTTCTTTCCAACACTCTCCAACCCCTCCTCCCCCCCTCTGTACGTATGGCCAAAGGAAGCTATTTATAGAAGTCTTGAAGGGGCATTCTGGTCATTTGGCAAGCTCCCACTAAACCCATTTTCGCAAGTGGGGTGGTGACCAGATTCGGGGGTGAGTTTAACCTCATTTCCTCCCTTTTTATTTCTTCTGTTTGACCGGAAGTCAAACCAGTGGTAAAGTCACCTTGGGGTGACCATATCCAGGAAGTGGGAGACGTGGGATCATGGGAGGACTGGTTCTTCCCATCTCTTTTTTCCCTTTTTTTCTTTTTTTTTTTGATTTTTTGGGTCTGTTTGACCAAAACTACCCCCGGTTTGACCGGGGGTGGTGCGCGCGCGCACGCTGGCTGCTGGCTAGCGTGGCATCTTCAATTTTTTTTTTATTTGCCTTTTTCCCACGTTTGACCGGGGGAGGCCGGCTGACCGGGCGGGCGCGCAACATGCGCCCGCCGCTGCGCCTTTGTGCGCGCACGCCGCGCGGCCAACGGCCGCGCGGCCCTTTTCCTTCAAACTCCCCTCCCCCGGTTTGACCGGGGGGAGCCCAGTTGACCGGGGGAGGGTGCGCGGTCGCGCGCCCACCCGCGCGCGCGCGTTCACCGCGCGGCTGAGCCGCGGGGCCTTTTTTTTTTTCCTCCTTCACTGTTCACCCGAGAACAGTTGACCGGGAGTTGACCTCGGGTGAACAGTGCACCCGGGATACTGTTCACCCGAGATACCGCGGCTCTCTTTCCCCGGCGCGCCTCTCTCTCTCGGCGGAACCGCACGGCCTCCGGACGCTTCTCCTCTTCGCGGTGGCTTGGCAGCGGGGAGTCTTTTCCTTTCGGTGACTTGGGCAGCAGTGGCGGACGGGTCTGTCGATGGCGGCGGACTGATCCGGCGACGACGACGGCGAGCGAGCAAGTGACGGCGGCGGCTTCTTCCCTCGGCGTCTCCTGCGCGCACTCTGTTTCCGCACGGCAGCAGCGACGCACGGCGGCGGTGGTGCTTCCTCCGTCTCCTTCTTTTCCATCTCCATTGACGAGGACTTCCCCGGCGGCTCTCCCCGCGGAGACAGCGGCAAAAGGGGAAGTTGATTACGCCGAGCGACGGGGAACGACCGACTTCTTCTAACACATAGGTATATATTTTTTCTGCTTTATTTCGACAGCGACGTCGACGTCGCGAAACGACGTCGACGGGGGCGAACACGCCTCGGACCGTCTTCTACGCATCAGCGTTTTTAGATCCGATTTTTTTGCAGCGACGTCGACGGGGGCGAACACGCCTCGGACCGTCTTCTACGCATCAGCGTTTTTTAGATCCGATTTTTTTTGCAGCGACGTCGACGTCGTTTCGCGACGTCGACGGGGGCGAACACGCCTCGGACCGTCTTCTACGCATCAGCGTTTTTAGATCCGATTTTTGCAGCGACGTCGACGTCGTTTCGCGACGTCGACGGGGGCGAACACGCCTCGGACTGTCTTCTACGCATCAGCGTTTTTTAGATCCGATTTTTGCAGCGACGTCGACGTCGTTTCGCGACGTCGACGGGGGCGAACACGCCTCGGACCGTCTTCTACGCATCAGCGTTTTTAGATCCGATTTTTGCAGCGACGTTGACGTCGTTTCGCGACGTCGACGGGGGCGAACACGCCTCGGACCGTCTTCTACGCATCAGCGTTTTTAGATCCGATTTTTGCAGCGACGTCGACGTCGTTTCGCGACGTCGACGGGGGCGAACACGCCTCGGACCGTCTTCTACGCATCAGCGTTTTTAGATCCGATTTTTGCAGCGACGTTGACGTTGTTTCGCAGCGTCGACGATCGCGAACATGTCATGTACCCTTCCTCCGCGCATTGACGCTTTTGGACCTGATTTCGGCTGTGATGTCGACATCGTTTCGAGATGTCGACGGAGGTGAAAGGCCCTCAGCCTTGTTCCTTTCATGTATGTCGAACAAGGGGCCGCTCGGACCTGATTTCGACGTCGACGTCGGTGTTGTTTCATGACGTCGACGGTGCTAAGAAAGTGTTGTTTATCCGATCAGGATTTATTTCTTTCTAGATTTGGTTTCAACGAAACCGGTCTATATTTTTTGATTAACACGCGTACGTGTTTGACCCTTTTTGGGTTTCAGATTTTTTTGGTTCAACACCTACCAGCACCCGAGGAAGTTCTTCCCACTGCCAGACCACCAGGTGGTGCTAGCAGCCTCGGCCGTCCCTGCGAGAGGAGCCTGGAGGAGTGCAGCAGCAACATCAAGGATCTCCAGCAAGCATTGAAGGCAATTGTACAAGGTTCTGATGCTACGCCAATAAAGAAAGCCAGAGAAAAAAGGTTAGAAAAGAAAGAATTTTATGCTGTGCCACCTTTTCTTCCATCCCCCCTTTCAGAAGGTCTTCTATTCATCCTTTGAGCCAAGTTATCTAACCCTTGCAGCCTTCCACTTTTCTGTCCTTTCTTTTTGATTTTAAAACTACCCCAAACAAAGACTGATCACACCCTATTTCAGTCCTTTTCACACCCCTAGTCAGATCCATGTGTCGCCCCAAATCTGGCCCATGTTCATCCTCTGAAATCAGCATGAAAGACCTCTGTTCGGACCCTTCGAAACCGGTCACAAATCCCACTTGAAACAGATCCTGCTCAACCCCCTAAACTTGTCCACGAAACAGACCCTAAACTAGACCTTAAACCAGTCCGTAAATCCCATGTTCCAAGGCTTGTTTGGACATGCCTATTAGCCCCTGGGCAAGACTATCTTGCTGGCTATAGATTTATCCACCATGGCTAGAGCTTCCCTTCACCCAGACTAATAAGCCCCAAGCTTACCTTGCTGACTGGGGTTGGTCCTTGGAGCTCAGTCATCCCATGTTCAAAATACCCAACTTACAGGCCATCCAACCAGCCCCTAGGCAGGGTAATCCTGCTGGCTGGAATCCATTGAAGCTGGAGCCATACACCCACTGAAACCCATTTGTACAACCCTCCACCTGATACCCTATATGGTGGGGACACCAGAGGATTTGAAAGGTTCAATCGGGTCTATGGGCGCATGCGTTATAAAAATACCACCATCTGGTTAGGAGAAGAGGGCTCCTGAATTTCCTTAACTAACAGAAGCTGAAAGTTGGGCAGTTGGACTGACGTTGGGCACTTGGGCCGACCACTTCATTGTGGTTGACCTCATTTGGCCCATTCGGTTCCATTTTACCATAGTTTTATTTCATCTCCTTTTAAATACTTACGATGTATAGTTGGAGGACACCTGGCCTTATAAATAGGGGTCCACCAGGTGACCATCGGATAGATGGAAGAATAGTATTCACTAGCATTTAAAATTTTCCCTGTTTTACCCTTAGCGCTCTTTAACTTCCTAAGGATCCTCTCTCTCCACCGAAACGCTGCAACTCCTTCTTTTTCGACGGAAGCTCCGCCGAGGCAAAACCCTAGCAGCGGCCATCATCCTTGCCATGCCATTTCCGAGCTTGTTCCTGGTAGCAGTAGTTGAAGAAACTTCACCTCTTGTCTACCTGCTATCACTAGTTGATCTTCCTTTAGAGATGCTCTTCCGCAGCTCCTTCCACCGCTGAAACCCCATTTCCTAATAGCTATTTCCAGTAGCCATAGTTGAAGCCGATCGTCCCCACTCCTAGTGTTTACATCCCTCTTCTACCTAGTCCACTTCCCTGCCACCCGTGGACGAGGCAACGCTGAGGTTGGTCGTCCCATCTTCATGGCGCTATCGGTCTTCAGCTCGGTTTTCCCCACAACTACGCAACGACCAACTAGAAGTGCTGGGGTGGACTTGATGAAATCCGGGAGTCTCGTGAGCGACTTAGTAGATAAGTATTGACAAGAATGGTTGTTGACAAGGAAGGTAGGGTCGTGGGTCGCGACCCCATTATTTTGTTTTTTTTTTAAATTAAAAAATCCAAAAAATCCAAAAAAATACAGAAAAATAAGAGAAAAATAAACGGCATGATTTAAACAAATATTCCATCAATTTTATTCCAATGTGACATGTTTAATATTTTGTAGGTAGTTTATGTACTCTCCCCATGTCATTTGGGTTGAGGCATCGTGGTATTTTTCTCCAACTCCATGCGTACGATGAACTCCTCCACGTTGTGGCCTTGTACCATGATCGACATCTTGGGTCACATATGTGTAGTGCTCCTCACCGGTAAAGCATAGAGACGTTGTAGGAGATATAGGAGGATCTGAGGTCCCTTGCACTTGTGAAACGATGACACCCTTGTATCTAGCTCCACTGTCGCTGCTACTCTTTGTTGAAGAATCTTGAGAAGTTTGGTACTGCACTCGAATGTTTGACTTCGGTGTGTCTTCTCGATCGTCTTCAACTGTATCAACATCTGCAATATCAAAAGGATCAGTCATAACTTGTTTACTTTTTCTCTTACATTGCGTACCTCGACTAGTTCCTTCTCCGGTCCTCTGTCGCTTTGTTAGGGAGGGAGAGATCTGGAATTCTTCGGCCAAAGGGACATCATCGAGCACTCCTTCAGCCCATTGTCAGTCTTCCGGGTTGAACTCCGGTTCTCCCAATCCTTCTCGGTCGTTGACAAGAGCTTCCAAGGAGTTCTTTTCGTAAAATATTTGATCCAAATCGATATCCTCCTCTTCAATTTGTGGCTCCTCGACCTGACGTCCCGCCGCTTGTGATATCCAACTCTTTTGTTCTATCTGGTTCTGCTTCATTCTCTCTAAATTCTTCAACTTTAACCTCATGTTATAGTGACAATACACGAGGTCTTTGAGTCTCTTTGATGTCAACCTGTTCCTTTGTTTCGTGTGAATCAAGTTGGATGTACACTAATTTCTCTCGCAGCCCGAAGCTGAAGTGGTTTGGCTAAGGACCCTGATGGCTACATCTGCTAAGTCCTCGTACATTGGAACTTTACCATAGTCCATCCACCAATCAGCTACATAAATTGAATGTCTTATTATTATATTGTAAACTTTGATTAACTAAATAAGTGATGAAAAATAATGCAATGTACCCGAACTTAGTAGCATCACAACTTGTTCCACTCTACTTGTTCCAAAGTGAAATGCCCGTATTTTGTAATCGTACATCTTGTTGCAGGCGATAATAGCTCGATCGTCGTCACCGAGCATCTGTCGGATGACGCTCTTCACGTCATCTAATAGCTCGTTCGTTGCCGTGAAATGTGGACTATAGCAATACCTTAGGTTGAAAAAGTAACTTATGAACTAAATAATATTAGTAAACAACTTATACGTATCTGATATTTAAAAAAAATATTGGTAAATATCTAAGAAATTATACCTGCTGCATGTATGGGTTGATGTAACGTACGTTCTCGGCGGCGATCTATGATGTCCCACCACTTGGCCGGATCACTCCAGGTCGCGCCCGTAGTTTGGGTTGTTTGGCTTGGAGAAGACATTTTTTTACTAAATAATTACTTAAGTAAGTAATTAACTATTTAAAAAGCTAATGACATTAGTAAGTGACTACTTATCTAAGAAAAATTTTAATTATGTAAAATAAATGACTGACTAATTATTTAACTTACTAAGTAATTAACTAAACCTTCTAACTTATCTAATTAAGTAACTACTAAACTAAATAACTAGCTAACTAGCTATTTAAGTAAGAAAGTAAGCACTAAAAAGAATGAACTAATTAAGTAACTAATGAATGAAACAAGTATTAAATAAATATACTAAATGAACTAATGAAGTACTTAATAAAAAATTAAGTAAATGAAGAAGAAAAGAGCACAATGTTGAGCAAAATTTGAGAACAATGAGAGCAATGAGAGTGAGGGTAAGGACTAAGGAGAGCCCTTTGGGGGCTGTAAATAACCCCTAAGGAGCTAAAAGGGGAGGGCTGGAGCCAGCGACCGGGTCGCGACCGGGCCGGTCGGGGGCAAAATCGACCGGGTCGGGCAAAATCGACCATGGTTGCTGGTTCAGTGGTTCCTAACATCGTCCACGTCTCTCTCTCGGTTCACTCCAATTTACTGCATTTTTGTTCCGACATCTACATTGTCGAGGGCGAACTGTTACTGATTAGTCCCGTCTGTTATCTTCTGGCACCGTTCACTTTTTAGCTACTCTAGAACTGAGAAAAGTCCGCTTGCAGGTCTAAGCCCTAAGCTGGTGACGTATTCCGATTCTAATCCTGCTGCTTACTTTAACTCATGCTGGTTTGGTCTGTAACAAGTGGATTTAACTGATACCGATGGAGTTAATCTTGACAAGTTCCATGTAACGTGATGTCAAGGGCAGTCCTCTGAGATCCATCGTGGTTTATGATTGGGGAAAGATCTGGTGGATGGAGATGATGACCGAATGTCACCTGATCTCTGGTACTTTTTATTTAGTTTCCGAAATCGAGCTATCGAAGCAAGTATTTCCTTGAGGTCCATACTAGTCCATTCCAGTGTTTAACCACTTAGTCTGAAACCTAAAAGGGCCCCAATTGGTCTTGTTTTCCTCAGTTTACCGCTCTCTCAACGTTGAAGTACTGGTGACTCTCCGAAGATGCCTACTGCTCACTGGTCTGAGCATAATGAAGAATGAGATGTTTAGCATAGCTGATCCTCCACCAGATCTCCCAACAGTAACGCCACAAGAATGATCAGTTGGAAAATGAGATGTTCCGACAGTTAGCTCCACTGTTTGAAGGGTGATCGGTTCTTCTGAGGCGACAATCTTAGTTTGCTCGTCAACCTGAAGGCAAACACAATTCCACCTTCTTTGTGTAGGCGAGACGTGGGTCACATTCTGGTTCTGTAAAGGTCGATTAAACAATTAATTTGTATAAGGAGAATCGTGTCTAGATTCAAACAAGCCGCCACCCACGCTTCGGCGTGGAGATATGTTCTTAAATCATAACATCCTTGAATGTTTACTTGCTTTCTCTATTATGATGTTCGAATGCCATGCTCAGCTTAGGTCCTTAGCTCGTTTCAAAGAGTGTTGGCGAATATGGAGAGGACATTAAACTGAACCTAGTTGAAACTGTTAAAATTTGAAATGTTAATAGTTGTTAGATCTAGGTCGAAAGGTTTATTTAGGAAATGTGAATTTTTTTAAAACTCTTGGAATTTTCGAAAATGGAAGAAGGAATCTGGTCCAATTTCTAATAACAACATTGTTAAAACCATTTTGAAATTCTAAATTTGACATGTCTATGGAGATCTGACTCGTAAATTTCTGGTCATAGAATCATCTGGTTGTCCTGATCTCTCGGTCCGATAGGTCCCTCATCACTATACATCCCCCCCCCCTAATTTGTGGCTCTATTAGACCTATCAATTTCTGAAGCCTGGTCCATGTTAAGACCTGTCCAAAGCAAGCAAGTTCAGAATTGATTGAGCCCCAGTCGACGCAAAGATGACAACATGAAGACCCCAATCAGTGGGGTGACAAATTTTGACAACGGCCTATGGGCCTAGATGGACATCAATTTGGCTTTATTGCCACAAAAAACTCATAATTAACAAGAGAGAAAATTAACTGTAAGGATGTACACATGGATCAAACCCATATAACGAAGGAGAGCACTAATGCCACACCACTCTACTCTCATATGCCAATCTAAGGCCCGGATGATTTCTTCTAAAAAACACTGCAGGGATAGTCTCTAAATGCCTATTAAAGGCTATAGAGGTTTTAGTCCCAAATCAATTTCAGGGATAGTCTCTAATGGCTATCAAAGACCACAGAAGACTTGGTCTCAAATCTATTCAAAGATAAATTACCCAATGCCTATCCAAGGCCACGGGAAATTAATCATAATTCATGAGAATCATGGCTTCCATGCCTTCCCACACAAATATAATCCATGTTCAAGCAATGAAAGACTTGTTACATTCGGCGCACAACAATAATGTGCGGAGTATACACTGCTCCATGACCTGATGGAATGCTGAAATTTTAAGTCACAATAAATTTCAAATCTGAAGAGACAGAACCCGTAAAATCACCAACCCCCACATACCGAAACACCATAACTTGAAAGTTTATGGAGAGGACATTAAACTGAACCTAGTTGAAACTGTTAAAATTTGAAATGCTAATAGTTGTTAGATCTAGGTCGAAAGGTTTATTTAGGAAATGTGAATTTGTTTAAAACTCTTGGAATTTTTGAAAATGGAGGAAGGAATCTGGTCCAATTTCTAATAATAACATTGTTAAAACCATTTTGAAATTCTAAATTTGACATGTCTATGGAGATCTGACTTGTAAATTTCTGGTCATAGAATCATCTGGTTGTCCTGATCTCTCGGTCCGATAGGTCCCTCATCACTATACATCCCCCCCCCTAATTTGTGGCTCTGTTAGATCTATAAATTTCTGAAGCCTGGTCCATGTTAAGACCTGTCCAAAGCAAGCAAGTTCAGAATTGATTGAGCCCCAGTCGACGCAAAGATGACAACATGAAGACCCCAATCAGTGGGGTGACAAATTTTGACAACGGCCTATGGGCCTAGATGGACATCAATTTGGCTTTATTGCCACAAAAAACTCATAATTAACAAGAGAGAAAATTAACTGTAAGGATGTACACATGGATCAAACCCATATAACGAAGGAGAGCACTAATGCCACACCACTCTACTCTCATATGCCAATCTAAGGCCCGGATGATTTCTTCTAAAAAACACTGCAGGGATAGTCTCTAAATGCCTATTAAAGGCTATAGAGGTTTTAGTCCCAAATCAATTTCAGGGATAGTCTCTAATGGCTATCAAAGACCACAGAAGACTTGGTCTCAAATCTATTCAAAGATAAATTACCCAATGCCTATCCAAGGCCACGGGAAATTAATCATAATTCATGAGAATCATGGCTTCCATGCCTTCCCACACAAATATATTCCATGTTCAAGCAATGAAAGACTTGTTACATTCGGCGCACAACAATAATGTGCGGAGTATACACTGCTCCATGACCTGATGGAATGCTGAAATTTTAAGTCACAATAAATTTCAAATCTGAAGAGACAGAACCCGTAAAATCACCAACCCCCACATACCGAAACACCATAACTTGAAAGTTTATGGAGAGGACATTAAACTGAACCTAGTTGAAACTGTTAAAATTTGAAATGGTAATAGTTGTTAGATCTAGGTCGAAAGGTTTATTTTGGAAATGTGAATTTGTTTAAAACTCTTGGAATTTTTGAAAATGGAGGAAGGAATCTGGTCCAATTTCTAATAATAACATTGTTAAAACCATTTTGAAATTCTAAATTTGACATGTCTATGGAGATCTGACTTGTAAATTTCTGGTCATAGAATCATCTGGTTGTCCTGATCTCTCGGTCCGATAGGTCCCTCATCACTATACATCCCCCCCCCCAATTTGTGGCTCTGTTAGATCTATCAATTTCTGAAGCCTGGGCCATGTTAAGACCTGTCCGAAGCAAGCAAGTTCAGAATTGATTGAGCCCCAGTCGACGCAAAGATGACAACATGAAGACCCCAATCAGTGGGGTGACAAACTTTGACAATGGCCTATGGGCCTAGATGGAAATCAATTTGGCTTTATTGCCACAAAAAACTCATAATTAACAAGAGAGAAAATTAACTCTAAGGATGTACACATGGAACAAACCCATATAAAGAAGGAGAGCTCTAATGCCATACCACTCTACTCTCATATGCCAATCTAAGGCCGGGATGATTTCTTCTAAAAAACACTGCAGGAATAGTCTCTAAATGCCTATTAAAGGCTATAGAGGTTTTAGTCCCAAATCAATTTCAGGGATAGTCTCTAATGCCTATCAAAGACCACAGAAGACTTGGTCTCAAATCTATTCAAAGATAAATTACCCAATGCCTATCCAAGGCCACGGGAAATTTAATCATAATTCATGAGAATCATGGCTTCCATGCCTTCCCACACAAATATATTCCATGTTCAAGCAATGAAAGACTTGTTACGTTCGGTACACAACAATAATGTGCGGAGTATACACTGCTCCATGACCTGATGGAATGCTGAAATTTTAAGTCAAAATAAATTTCAAATCTGAAGAGACAGAACCCGTAAAATCACCAACCCCACATACCGAAACACCATAACTTGAAAGTTTCGGTAGGTCCAAACATCTGGGTATGCCCAGCTTTCTGTAAAAATCAGAACTCTAAATCTAAAACTTCTGAAATCTAGAAACCCCTGAATTTTTTGGAATCTGAAAAATCAATCTCTTCTGAGGATCCCGGGGACTGGAAATTCTGATAAGTCAATCAAAGCTGCAGAAACCAGAAGTTATGCCAACCGATATGCAGACTTGTTGAAACCCGGAATCTCCAAAAAAAAGATATAAATGTTACATGGAAGAAAGGGGCCTGCCCAGTTTAAAAAAAAATGACAATGGTGTTCTGATTAAGATAACTCCGCCATGGCCGGTCCCAAGCCCGGATGAGAAAGGAGGAGGGTTGCGATAGGTGACAACTAGCGTAAAAATAAAGTCATATCTCATGATATGGATTCAAATGATATAAACGTTGGGACGTACTCATCAAACGACGCATTACACCAGACCCCGGGTGTAGCGAAAAATACAGCAAGGGTGAGGGCATTTCCCACATGCGACGCACCACATAAGCACCCTATTGTAGTGTTAAATAAGCAAGGGTTCCCACATCAAGGACGGGTGTGGGTAAAGAAGTTAGTTCATAATAAAAAGTAAGATTCTAGAATAAACTCAAATGTAAATAGACATTATTACAAAAAGAAATGAAAGAAATAAAATATTGAAAGAAAGATAAGAATAGGCACTTGGAATATTGGATCTCTTATAGGAAAACTTATGGAACTTGTTGATAGTATGGAGAGGAGAAGGATTAATATTATGTGTATCCAAGAAACCAAATGGATAGGAGAAAAAGGTAAAGAAGTAGGTAATACAGGATATAAACTATGGTATACAAGAAAAGAGAGAAATAAAAATGAGGTAGGTATCATTGTTAATAAAATGTTAAAGGATGCAACAATTTCAATACAAAGAGTAGGAGATAAGATTATTATGGTAAAAATGATTATAGAAAAAGAAATAATTAATGTAATTAGTGCATATGCTCCACAAATTAGATTAAGTAGCGAGATTAAAGAAAATTTTTGAGAGGATATGAACGATCTTATGTAGAGTATACCAAATGAAGAAAAAATATTTATTGGAGGAGATCTTAATGGACATGTTGGAAACAAATGTCATGAATATGAAAATGTTCATGGAGGCTTTGGATATGGAAATTTAAATGAAGAGATGAAGAATATTTAAGATTTTGCTATGACTTATGATCTTATCCTCACAAATACTCATTTTATTAAAAGAGAATCTCATCTAATAACATTAAAAAGTGGACAAAATAAAGTCAATCGTGCTATTTGCAAAGATTGTAAAGTAATTCCAAGTGAAACTTTAGCAAGCCAACATAGGTTAGTGATTTTAGATGTTAAGATTAAAATACAAACAAACACATATAAAAGAAAGTCTTCTCCAAAAATAAAATGGTGGAAGTTGAAAGGAATAAAGCAACAAATATTTAAGACCGAACTTTTAAGGATAAATGATTGGAAGTTAGACATAGACGTTAATGCTATGTGGATGAATATGACTATAAAAATTAGAGAGATAGCTAAAAAAGTACTTGGAGAGTCTAAAGGACATGGTCCACCTAAAAAAGAGACTTGGTGGTGGAATGAAGAAGTGCAAAAGGCGATAAAGAATAAGAGAGATTGTTATAAGAGATTGTCGAAATATGACAACAATGAAACTCATGAACAATACAAGATAACAAAAAAAGAAGTAAAAAAGGTTATTAGAAGAGCAAGAGATGATACTTTTAAACATATGTATGAGAAACTTGGAACTAAAGAAGGTGAAAAAGATATTTATAAACTAGCAAGAATGAGAGAGAGATGGTCTTAAGATCTGTTGGCACCAAAAAATTCCTAAATACCTGAATATGCCAAGTTTTTGGGCAAAAGTTAAGGAAAAAATGAACAGATAGAGATGACCCACATTATACCACATTTGGGACCAACGAGCCGAACGGACCTGATAAGTCTTATTGGGCTTGATCAAATCCGATGACTGGCCGATAATGATCAGATACCACTATTTGGTTTGCCCAACTCAAACTTAAGTAATGCCGTAGTTGGATCTGAAATCTGATTTGTATTCTGCAAGTTACAGGTGAAACAGTGAAAATAACTCCCGACTGGCCTTCGGTAGGCTTAATAGGTCCAAATAACAAAATAAGTGGGTCCACAATACTGTACTGGTCAAGGCCTCTGCAATAATGCCTTGAATGCCAAAATCTGATTCTGGGTGGCATAATGACCATTTTGCCCCTATTCGGCCCGGGCAACCAAATGTCAGCCTAGTGACGATCAGGCACCACCATCATATCCGCCTAGCTCAATGTTGAGCAATGCCAGAATCAGATCGGAAATCCAATGCATATTTGGAAAGTTATGCAGAAAATACCGAAAGTCAATTTTCGGATGGCCTTATCAAGGGCATATCAGATCCGAAAGACAAAACAAGTGGGTTGTTGACACCCAAAATTTTTAAAATAATTGAAGCCCACCTCAATTTTAATTCAATCAGAAGGGCCCAGATGGGTACCCTCGTATAGTCAGCAATTAAAGTACCTAATGGGCTAAATTCTATTTTTAAAAAAAGGGGGGGAGCTGGGTAGTCGCAACCATGATGGCCCAATGAAGCTAGCCATCCACGGACATAACCCAATGCTAGCCCATTTATGCGACAGGCCTATTCAAAAAAAAAGAGGGAATAAAATGAGGAGGATCCGTCGGAATAGAGAAGGAAATCAACTCCTCGTAGGATTCTCCCCGAAGCCAATGCTAGAGATGGCAAGAGACTGCCGTAAGAAGGCATGGGAGGATAAGAAGGAAAGGGGGTGTCGATCCCATGAAATCCGGGATTGCTCCGAGTCCTGCTCGGAGCTGCAACCCCAACTTTGGGAGGTTTTCGACGGAAGGAGGACACGGCGGAGGCCTATAAGAACCCGGTTGGAGGAGAGGGAAGGGGGCAGAAAGATTGCGCGAATACCCCCCCCCGGAGAGAGTAGCCGGCCTGATAGAGAGAAAGAGCGAGAGAGAAAGGGAGGATCCGCCCAGAGCAAACGAGAGAAAGGAGTGCGAGAGAGAGAGAAAGCAGACCGGAAGTTCTTGCGGAAGCCGTCGGAATCTTCCCCGCTGTCGAACCTCTTTCCCGAAGCTGCTGCGTCCGCCGGGAGCCCTCCTGGAGTTGCTGCGATCGCCGGAAGTCTTCCTGCGGTGACCGCGATCGCCAGGCACCCTCCGGAATCCCCTCCGAAGCTTGCTATTGTCGCCGGACAAGCCTCCAGACCCTGCCGTCGCCACCGGAATCCCTTCCGGAGGAAGCTAGCGCCGCCGGAGCCTCCCCCGGACGCTACCGTCGCCGCCGCGAGCCTCTCCCCGCCGTAAGCTTCTTCTGCGGGCGGATGGGTGAACAGTGGCGGCCGCGGGGTCATTTTGCTCAACTTATGTCCACGCGGGACATATGAATAGTGCTGGCTTTAAAAAAAAAGAAAAGAGGGGGGAGAAAAGAGAAAGAGGAGCCGCGCATGAAGCTGTCGCCGCCGTGAAAGCATGTTGACCATCACGTCAACTTGGATGTGGGGCCCACAAAAAAAAAGGTTTAAAAAAAAAAGAGGCCCGCTGGACCAGCCAGCAGGCGCAAGGAGAAGGAAATGGGCCCGGGCCCATTAACTTGAAGCCTGCAGCAGCCAAGAAAAAAAAAGATTTCTCTTTTTAAAATACAATCAAATGAAAATCTAAATAAAAATCCATTAACTAATTAAACAAACCAAGGTGAGCATATGGCCAGCTAAAAACCCGCCACATGGTCTCGGCATAACTTAAAAGAATCAAAATAAATGGGAAAGCAATAGGCCGGCTTTAAGCACGCCTCTTGACCCATAAATCAAAAACCAAATAAAACAAACAATTCACAGAAATTAAATAAAAATTCATTTATTAATTTCACAAACCGAGGCGAGCATCTGGCCGGCTAAAAACCCGCCACATGGTCTTGGCTAAACTTTAAAGAATTTGTGGGTCGGTTCTAAACCTTCCCCTTAACTTTTTAAGGTGGACATACAAAGGTCTATTGAAAAGACCCCAATGTCTTACCATGCCCCAAGAGGGAGTTACTTACCCATTATGCCATGGGAAGGCTGTGCATGATCAACATGCCGATATGCCAAACTATGAGCTAATGAGATTCATGAAGTATGAGATGAGTCCCCACAAGCTTATCAAAAGCCGGGTGTGCTCAATCTCAAATCAGTGAGTTGATTGCCCATAAGCTTGTCAAAAGCCGGGTGTATTCAATCTCAAAACAGTGAGGGATGCCCATAAGTCTATCAAAGACCGGGTATTTTCCATCTCATTAAACAGATTCCATGTTCATCAAGGACTCAAGGGAGGCCTGATTTCAGGTCATTCAAACTGTAAGAATCATGTCTCGTGTTGAGAGATCAAGTAAATGAAGAGTTCATGTTCGGTGCACAAATTGATGTTACAAGGAGAAAACAGTCCCTGCCGGAATAAGTGAATGCAAGCACATTAAAAACTGAGCTTAAATCTGAAATTTCAATGAAAAATCAAAACATTTAAGAAATCTGAAATTCTGTTAAATGCTGAGGACCTGCCTGGCTCAAATCAGAACCGGTTAAACCTGAATTAAATCTAAAATCTGTCAATCTGAAAAAATCACAAACCTAAAGATCAGAACTGAATTCTCTGAAATCTGAAATCACCTCTAAAATCCAGAGATTAAAAATCTGAAAATCTGAACTAAATCCAAAATCTGTTAAATCTGCAAATCACATTTGAAGTTTAAGAATCTGAAATTTGCATGGAATTCGAACAAAAAAAAAGAGATCTGTAAATCCTGAAGGTTAAAAAAATCTGAAAATCTGTTTTCTGAAAATTGAAGCTTCAACAAAAGTCTGAACTCCACGTTTCAGAAATTTGAAACGTACAGCAAAACTGAAACCTGGAATCTGGAGTTTGGAATTTGAAGAAATCAAAAATCTGAACTTTGCAAGGAACCGAGGGCTGTAAAAAAAAATGCAGAATCTGAAATCAGCAAGGGGGGGGATCCGAAATAAGATCTGCAATTGAAAGCCTGAAGGTTGAAGATAAAATCTGAAATTTAAACTCGACTCATTACAGAATCTGAAATCAGCAAGAGGGGTTAGGGAGCCGAGGGTTCTGAGCCATCCAATCTTCAACCACAAACATTCAAATTAATAATCCATATCAAAGTTGAAGCAATCTGTAATTCAGCGAAATCTGCACAGTTTCAGAAAAAGAAGTGATAAAGGGGAACTCTTTCAAATCTCTGCAGCAAAGCAAATTTGAACCAAATCATGCCTTCGAGTTTATTATCAAAACAACTCAATCCAAGGTAAAGTATCAATTCAATTAAAGGCATAATAAGACTGACTTAAAACAAATCTGATAACTCATAAATTGAATTCTTATTAAAGATCAAACAAGTCCCTTGAATTGAATCCAAACAGCAAATTCTTAACTCTTAATAAACCCACAAGGCCAACATACTTCAACGGATCTAAAATCTGAAACATAACTTGAATCTCAAAATCTGAAAACAAAAATGTGAAATCTACCAACCTGCAGAACCCAGAAACAGAAATCAAACAAAACAACCAAGACTAAATTCATTGAAAATCAAACTCCACCCAGTACTGAACTCGATTAGAATTTTGTAATTAGGCCTTAATCAAACTGAATCTCATCCAATTCGATCATCTTTGAGTCAGGCAGTTCATGAATTATGAAAGCTTAATTAAAACATAAGCCAACAATGCTAAATCAAATCCGATCCTGGTAGCATAAATCCAAACTGAATTTTCTCCAGACCAGGTAAGATTCAAACATTAATAAAAGATGCTCAAGCAAATCAGAAATCTGTAAGAAAATCTGAAGAGCCCAATTAAACTCCCAAACCAGAAAGATCAACAAATTTTAACTCATTTCTTAATGCAGAACATTAAACCAAAATTGAGAACAAATCTGTTAAAAGAAATTTCAAGTTCAAAACAATCTGTCAAATTCAATTTCAATTAACTAAATTCAAGTGAATTCTAATAAAATAAAATTCAACTCAAATTAAATTAAACAATTCACCGAACACATACCCAAATAAAATCCACCAGGTTCAAAACAAATCCAAACAAATTCAAACTCAATCAAGTTAACTCAAACACAAATTAAATCAAAGTCAGACTCAATAAAATAAATCCAAATTAATCAAGACAAAATTCAAATTCAACTCCAATCAAATTAAAGATTAATAAGCAAACTGTCTAAAACTCAAATCAAACTTAAATCAATCAACAAATTCAAATTGAACCAAACTTAAATCAATAAACAACTCAAACAAATTGATTCAATTAAAATGAACAAATCAAATTTCAATCCAAACTAAAAGCAATTCAACAAATTTAATTCAACTCAAATAAAATTCAAACCAACAAATTTAATTCAACCAATTCAAATCAAATTAAATTTCAAACTAAAATTGAGTGCTTGCCTTCCATCAAATTCATGGGGCTGTTTTCTCCTATGTGTGAATGCTTATTTTGTGGATGCATGTTTTCTGTTCCAATGGACTGCTATGACGATAATCAAGGGTATTCGAGAAATCTCGATGTAATTAACGTCGGATCTTCGCACCATCCGACGGGGGGAGGTCAAAACAAATTTTCAAAGAACCTAACAACCTCAATATATAATTTTTTGATCCTAGCTAGTATTTTTATGGAATACCATCTATTTTTCTAAGAAGTCAATGCTAAGGTCTAATCAAATTCAAATCCAAAAGGAAAATGAATTTCCAAAGAATTAAAATTTTTTAAATTTGAGGTTACATCATGGGTCTATGAGACTGTATTTGTCGAGGGCTTCTCAATGATACCTTGATTGTCAGAATCCGATGTCGGACGGACCTCAACCGATAAAATGGCCTCTTTCGCCCTTGATAGGTCTGGACAATTCGGGACAGATCCGATAGCACACGTGCACATCATTGGGTCTGCCCAGCTCCATCTTGAGCAATGTTAAAGTCAGATTAAAAATCCGACTAATATTTGGCAAGTTATGGGCCAAAACACCTTAGGAGGGTCCAAATGACCAAAATACCCCTCCTCAGCCACATTCAGTTCGGAAGGCTTGGACTCGGCCCATTAACAAACTTACTCATATGATATAAGAAAGTTAGTAGATGTGAAAAACTGATTCAGATCAGAAATCCGACCCATATTCAGAAAGTTATGGAGAAAAATTCAAAATTTGTGCTTCTCACCAACCCACCAGACCAAGGGCAAAATGGTCCGAGTGATAAAAAAATAGTCCAGATGAGCCAGAATTAAAGTCAGATGTCGGATATATTGATCAGAAAATTTTCGAGCAAGTAAGCCCACGTGATAACTTATTTTCGCAGCTCACTTAGACCTTATTAAATGGGCTGTCTTTTAATTCATAAATGGGCCCATTTTATATAATTTTCGTGACCTATTTTACGAAATATTAATGGGTCATCTCTTAAATCACATATGGGCCTATTAACATGTCAAAAGATGGCCCATGTTGATGTCAACCTTGGCCCATTTTCTGGAACCTTCATAAATCTGCCACCTCATCAGTTCAGCCACGTTTATCACCCCTCTGACCCCACTTTCTCCCACGTACAGCTAGTTGCCCACATCCCCACTTTGCCACTCTCTTCAAGTACACCACTTCCCACATTCCCACTCACCCATGACCTGATCTGCCACCCTCCTCTTTATAAGAATGCTTCCTGCCACACCCGTCGAGGGTTGGAGGGTATGGGGTTACGTCCTCGGCCGATGCCCCTCTGGCTGCCGCACTCAAGAAGGGTCCAGATGTCCTCCTGCGGTGAATACCATCTCCCCATGCTACTGACCGGATCTGCCTTATGGAGAAGTTGCTGTCGATGAAGGCTTCTCCACCCCTGTTGCATGTCCTACTCCAATTTGCCATGTCAAGATGTTGCTCCTGCGACCGATGGAGTTGGAGATAGAGAAGGATGCCCATGTTGTTCTCATTTGTCCTCTTGGTGGTATGCCATTGCTGTAGGAGGAGGAAATGAAGTCACCTCCATATTCCTTTACTCTTGCACCTATTTTTCATTGATGCCCATGCTGTCGAAGATGCATATGCCTTCATCTATTGCTGCATGCACCCAAGGATGCTTCAACGAGAAGATGGGACAAAGGCTGTTGCCCTCCCTCCTATCAGATGTTGTTCCTGCGCCCCCTACACCCATCCTCTTCTCCATGTCCTCACCGTAAGGTTGCCATCGGCCATTCTTCTTGCTTCTACAGCATTTGTTGCTGTCACCGTGGATTAAAGAAGATGGAAGTTAGGAAGGGGAGAAAGATGATACTCTTGCCACTGCAGGAGTCAATGGCGGAAGGAGAAGGGGACCATCTCACATCTCTTTTTCATGGCCCAACCTAATGGCAGCGAATGAGTTAAAGGCATTATGACGGCAGCGTATGAAGCTCCCTAAGACTGGTAATATTCCAAGTCTATGATGGCAGCCCACCGGTGCATGAAGGCAATAAAGATGATGGGTCATCCGGACCCAAGATGTTGTGAAGATAAGGCGATACCCGGCCCCCTTAGGACCCATATGATGGACTAAGGGCCACCCCAGGTAGCCTTGTTGAAGTCAAAACACCATGAAGCTGAAGATATGAAGCTTATGAAGTCTTGGCTAGCCAGGCATAAAAGATGCTGAAGACTTGGCCACTATTCGACCCCATTTAGGTCATGATTTCAACCTCCCTACGTGACCATAAGATGGGCCCACAACAACTCTTTGTTGGGCACCCCTCCTTAACAGCACCCATACTTGCTATTTTAAAACCTCTTGAGCCATGTCCATACCCACTAAGTATGATCTGTTTTGACCCCCAAAACAGCCTCTCAGCCCACTGTTTTGGATAGCTAATACAGCCCCTTATATGGCTTATATCTTATGGCACCAAAACCGGTGATGTTCAAGGCTTATGATGGCAGCCTAACAGTGAATGAAGGAATGATTATACCCGGTCCTCTTAGAAACCACATGATGGACTAAGAGCTTCCCCGGGTAGCCTTAATGAAGTAAAGAAGATTTCATGAAGAGGAGGATCTGAAGCCTATGCAAATATGACTGCATATGAATCAGATCGATGCATGTCTTGTCCATCTGAATGCCACATTATATTCATATACATGGCCTTGCTCGACCTCATCTTGAAGTCATATAACAGCCCCTCGTATGCTCACCATTCAGCCCTCATCATAAAGACTATACAGAGCATACTTGACCCTCCCTCCATAACCATGTAATGCTTCTATGGACAGCATGCTTATGCCCATATACAATGACCGAAGGCACATAAAAATAGCCCTATCTTGACCCATATACGAGTCTGTCGTTGTCCTCTCATTGACCTATATACGGGTCATCATTTCAACCTCCATACCGCCCCATGTTCAACTCACACTCGGGCACGTAACAATCCATGTAAAACAGTCCCTCTACCACCCCTCTATCCGACCCATATACAGGTCACCTATTAGCCCACATATCGACCCATATACAGGTCACCCTTTCAGCCATCTATCGACCCCATAACAGGTCACGTATCCAGCCCCTATCAACTCTACACACATGTCATATACCAGTCCCCTGTCACCTCATACACAGTCCATATATCAGCCCCTGTTCGGCCCTATACACAGGTCATATACCTGCCCCCTCATCACCCCATATACAAATCATATACCAACCCCCTGTTCGACCCATATACAGGTCACTTTCAGCCATCTATAGACCCCATAACCGGTCACATATTCACTCTCTATCGACCCATTTACAGGTCACTTTCAGCCATATATTGACCTTATAACCGGTCACATATTCAGTCCCTATCAACTTATATACAGGTCACTATTTTTAGCTATATATCAACCCCATAGCCGGTCATATATTTAGCCTATATTGACCCCATGACAGGTCACATATCCAGAACCCATATGAACCCCATAACAGGTTCTCTTCAAACCCTCTATAAATCCCCAGCTGGTCATGAAACAGCTCTCGATGTTGTCATCTACATGGAGAAGGAAGATGGGCTGCAGCCAAGAGATATGGCGATATCCAGCCCACTTAGAACTCATACGATGGACTAAAGGCCACCCTGGATAGCCTCAATGAAGCCAAGATACCATGAAGCATATGAAGACATGGCCAACTGGGCATAGAAGATGATGAAGACTTGGTCACCCGGACTAAGATATGATGATGACATGATGACAAGGCCAAATGTGGCCCAAATGACATAAAAATCATAAATCTTAAATATTTTGACACAAAATATTTAAGATGCATAACATGAGCCTATACTTAGGCAATATTCATGATACTTGAACAAGTATTATCGGGTACGTCCCGAAATATTTGGTCCGGACGGGGCTCCGAACTTGCACTCGGTGTCATCGATCCATCCTAAAGTGGGAAGAGTACATACGCTCAATCCATTAGGGAAATTCTCACTCCATCTAGAGTGAGGTCAATTATAGACCAAAACTCTGGTTTAAGTGGAAAGTCCATGTCTGCATAAGACGGGATATTCTCAAATAAGATGTATGAAATGACATGATATGATGGGATTATGGCTATGTTTAAGCCTCCCCACATGATGATGTGATTATGTTTTGTGGATGACTGTTTCCTTTCATGTACGAGTTGCTACGACGGTTAATCAAGGGTGTTCGAGAATCTCGATGTAATTAACGTCGGAAATTCGCACTTTCCGACGGAGAGAGGTCCAAAGACAAATTTCATGAACCCTAACCTCGACATATATATTTCATATACATACCACATATTTTGGCTAATATTTTCTATGAAATATCATATATTTTCATAGTAACCAAAGATAAGATAATGAAAGTTCATTTCTTAAATAAATGGATGTCAAATGAATTTTCAAACCAAACCATGCCATAAAACACACATATTCTTATATCTTTATAATTTTTCGAGGTTTCACAAGATCTTAATCAAATTAGATGCATAAAGGATAAAGAAGGAAAAATTTTGATTAAAGATGATGATATCAAAGAAAGATGAAAAATTATTTTGATATTCTTTTTAATGACAACTTTGCTAAAAATATATACGACATAGAGAATGTGACAAACTTTAATTTAAATTATATCAGAAAATTTCAATTTTCAGAAGTTAAAGAAGCATTGAAAATTATGAAAACAAGTAAGGCATGTGATCCAGATAATATTCCTATTGAAGTGTGGAAGTGTTTGGAAGATTTAGGAGTGGAATGGTTAACTCGACTTTTTAACAAAATCCTAATATCGAAAATAATGCCGAATGAATGGAGAAAGAGCACCATTATACCTATTTTTAAAACAAAAAGAGATATACAAGATTGTGCAAATTATAGAGAGATCAAACTCATGAGTCATACTATAAAATTATGGGAAAGAATTATTGAGCGGCGATTACGAAGCTGTACAAATATTTCAGCTAATCAATTTGGATTTATGCCTGGTCGATTTACAACCAAAGTTATTTTTCTTATTAGAAGTTTGATAAAAAATATAGAGATATGAAGAAAGATTTACATACGGTGTTCATTGATTTAGAAAAGATTTATGATAGAGTACCAAGAGAGGTTCTATGGTGGGTGTTGGAACGAAGGATGATGCCTGTTAAGTATATAAAAATGATAAAAGACATGTATGATGATGCAACTACTAGCGTATGCACAATTGGTGGAGAAACAAGAGATTTCCTATTTCAATTGACGTACATCAAGGGTTTGCAATCAGTCCTTATATTTTTGCATTAGTTATAGATGAATTAACAAAGACTATACAAGATGATATACCTTGTTGTATGATATTTGCAGATGATATTGTATTGATAGATGAAACACAAGGAGTGAATAGAAAGTTAAAAATGTGGAGAAATATTTTAGAGACTAAAGGTTTCAAGATAAGTAGAACTAAAACAGAATATATGCATTGTAAATTTAATGAAAACCAAAGAGAAGTAGGTGAGGGCGTCAGTTTAGATGGGATAATATTGTCTCAAAAAACTCAGTTCAAGTATCTTGGATTAATTATTCAAAAAGATGGAGAATGTGATGAAGACGTTAATCATAGGATTAAAGCAGGTTGGATGAAGTGGAGATTGGCTTCAGGGGTTCTATGTGATCGTAAAATTTCATTAAAGTTGAAAGGAAAATGTTATCATACAAGTATAAGACCCGCAATGTTGTATGGTAGTGAATGTTGGACAATAAAAGAAAAACATACTTCTAAAATAAGTGTTACCGGAATGAGAATGTTAAGATGAATGAGTGGTCACACTATATTAGATAAAATAAAGAATGAATATATTAGAGAAAATGTAGGAGTAACGAGAATTGTAGACAAATTAAAAAAAGTGAGATTGAGATGGTTTGGACATATTAAACGTAGACCTAAAGAGACTCTAGTTAGAAAGATAGAAAATATTAAAATGACAGAAACAAAAAAGGGGCGTGGTAGACATAAGTTAACTTGAAGGAGGGTAATTCAATATGATTTAGATGGTTTAAATATCTTTGAGGAAACAACACAAAATCGACATGAGTGGAGAAAGAGAATTCATATAGCTGACCCTAAGTAATTTAAGATAAAAAGCCTTAGTTGAGTTGAATTGAGGTGTTCTGATTAAGACACAATCAGAGACGGTAGAAGGTTTATCCCGAATAGAAGTCAATGCCGACTCTAACCAAGGATCGCCGGATCGGGATCGGATCCTGGATCGGTGGGGTCCGATCCGATCCGGATCGGATCGGATCGGACCGATCCAGGCCAATTCCAATGGAGCCAGACCGATCCAGAATCGGTCTGGATCGGTTTTTTTTTTTTTTTTTTGCTTTTCGAAAAAATATGGAAAAATCCCCAAAAAATCAATAAAAATACATAGAACTCGGTGAAAATGTGAAAAAAATATAGGAACACTCATTCATATAAAAAATTAACAATCAATCATATAGAACACATATCACCCCCAATGACCAATCACACAATAGAACACATCATGCATCAAATAAGATACATGTTTTTACCAAACAAACAATCATACCCAACTCCACAAATCGTACAACACATTCTTCTTACCACTCATATAGTCATATTACATCATGCGAAATAAACAAAGAAATACATTATACATACGCATCACCACCAACTCAGCGTAACGTCCGTGAGTAGGATGGATCCGGATCCTGATCTCTCGTCCCGGTAATTTTGATTTTCTCGCAAATTCCATTGATTAGTGGTCGTGGCATAATCGTCCGTATCCATAAGCAAAATAAAGATCCGGGCCATGTCGGTAAACTCATAAACTCCCCGATCGCAGGAGGCAGGTAAAAAGACGAGGTGGATAGCTGTGCTCACCGTCCGAGGCGCAGCTCGGATGTGAAGATGCAAACTCGTCAAAAGCATTCAACCTCGTCCACCGTCCGCCGCCCCGCCACCTCGAACACGAGTGTCTTTTATCACTCAAATCATCCGGACTCGCTCCACTCGTCCGAGCACTACTAGTGTAGCCACCCTCACCTCCGCCACCCCCACTCCACCTCCACCCCCCGTACGCCGTTGCCGCGCGGGTGGCACAAATTCTTCTTCATCCTCATCTCGACGAAGGCGGCGAAAGTGGTCTCTGTCAAGGAGACGATGTCGCCGTTTTATACTTATCTTCTTCCTCTTCAATGTAGTACCTCCTCGACTCTGTTTTTGCCGCGAAGGTAAGCATGCTTTCTTTAAAGCCCCAAATAATCCACTCAGCCTTTCTCGTGCGGCGGTGGTAGAAGGACCCGAAACTCGGAATCCGAGCAGAGCCGTAGCGGCCGGGGCGGAGCCGGATGTCTCTCCCGGAGAAGCCGTAGTCCCGGTGGATCAGAAGTGGAGCCGCACGGAACTTGACTTTCTTCAACTTCCCGCATGTCTTCATCCTCACCAACAACGCCGTCAAGCTCTCCTTCGGCTCCATGACCGTCGTTCGGGTCGAACTCGGCTCTCCTCGCATCCTTGTCTTCCACCCATACGTGCTGGATGTTCTTCGGGAATAGATATTCCAAGTCCACATCCGCCCTGGACAAACCCCGAGTAGCTTGGGCTTCGTGCTCTTTCGGGTACAATCCACCCGCAACCGTGCAAATCTCTCGCTCCGATGTCTTCGCCTATCTTTGATATTCTTTATCCTCAAACCTCATATTGTAATGGCAAGAGACAAGCTTCTCCAATCTTTCTCGTCTTCAACCTATTTCTCCTCTTCGTATGAATAAGGTTGAAGGTGCTCCAATTTCTCTCGCACTGGGATGACGATGTGCTCTGACTTAGCACCCGAATTGCAACTGCAGCGAGTGGATTCCATCCAGTTCTGTTTGTCACCATAATCCACCACTCAGCTGTAATTGTAAAGAACACAATTACATGCATCAGTCAAGGAAGGATAACTCGGGGGTCGGCCGCGGGTCGGCCGGCCCCCAACCCGGCCCGGTCGGGCCGGGTCGCCGACCCGGTCGCGACCCGGCCCGACCGGGTCGGGTTTATTATTTTTTTTTTGAAAAAAAAACAAAAAAAAATGAAAAAAACATAAAAAAAACCCAAAAATTAGAAAAATCAGAAAAAATACCTTAATTTTTTTAAGAATAAGAGATGCGATTTAACAAGATTCATTCAACATTCATTCAAACATTACATTAAATTGTTCTTCTACATAATGTATGTACTCCGCCCATAACATCGAGGAAGAGTACGACGCATTAAACATATGTACAAACCGATTATACTCTTCATCGCTCGTACAATTGTCCTACGATAATCGGGAAAGAACCACCATAACTATCATACGAATACGTACTTAACTATCTAATGAAGGCCGCATCATCCCATAATTCGTCTCTGATAAGACGGGCACCAAGAACCCCGCGATGGTTCTAACTCGCACCATACCCACGCCGTCTTGCCCCGTGGTCATAATCTTGTGTCGCGCTGGCAACCGCTCCTCTTCCGTAAAATGCGGCCGCCGCGGGGCGGGGTGTCTCGTGGATTGGTTCTCCTCGAATTTATGGTGCCGGCGGTGCTTCCTCTCGCCCGCCGTACGCGTTGTCATCTCCGTCACTACTACTGCTGAATCATCCGACGTCCGATATCGCACTCGGATGTTGCCAGTCTTCTACGTATCTTCCTTCGTCTCGTCAATCGCGTCCCGCATCAAGAATATCAAGAGGGTTAGTTGCAACATGTTTACCTTTGCCCTCTGATTGCCTACTTCGACGAGAAGATTGTCCAGCTTTTTGCCTTTTCGCCACGTATGAGGAGGATTCGAAAATTCCCTAAAGAGGAACATTGTCAAGTTCCCTCGAGCCCATTCCCCGATCATCGGGTCGAACTCGGTTCACCCAACCCCTCACGTTCGTTGACCTGTGCCCAGAGGAAGCCTCTCATGAAATATCTCACGTAAGTCAATCTCCGGCTTCAGACAAATGGCACCTCAATTCGTCTTCCACTTCGCTTCGTACCCACCTTTCGCTCCTCCTTCTGCCTTCTCTTATCTTCTCCAAATTTCTTACCAACCTCACGTTATAAATGACAGAGACTAGTCAAGTTCAAGTTCGATGTTAGCCTATTCCTTCGCTTTCAGTATGAATAAGGCTAAACGTCGACCAATTTCTTCACAAATTTAAGCGTACGTAGTTTCGCTTAGTTTCGACTTGCAACACTAGCCCTGTCTTCATATCCCGTGCCCTTCCACGATCCATCCACCAATACCGTACATTATCATTATGTCTTAGTACATAATGCTATTAATAAGCTAATTACTTAATTAAAAAGTCGACTTAATTTAACGATACATACCTCGACTAAGAAGCATAATCGTCGTCATTGCACCCGTCGTCCCGAAACGAAATAACCTCATCCTATAATCACGCATCTTATTTCGTAATAATCGAACCATTATCGTCCCCAAGCATTCTCCGAATGACTTTTACGCCGTCCAACCAATGTCATTCGATAGGCTCAAGACCTGACCGTAGCAATATTCGTCGAAAAAATGACTCCGGTAATCGACTACGAAAAGTTTACGTATGCATCGACCAAAAAGGTAACAATTCGATTAAACATATGTACATTCGATTAAGTTGTAAAAAACATACCAACCGTACGTATAGGATGGCACAATGTTCTCTCCCACCGACGGTCAATGATATCCCACCACGCTAAAATCGACACCCTTTTCGAAATTTCTTTTCGTCGCTCAAGTTGGCATCGTAAAGGTATCCATCGTCCGCCTTCTTATCTCCATCGACTACGCGAAGGACTTCGATTAACGACCAACAATATCCATTGTCTTCTTTACGAGCCGCCAAAAGTCTCCACTCTCTAATGTTTCTTCCACCTTCCTTCCCTTTCGTTTCGTCCGACGGACGGGCCGAAGAATCCGGCTTAGCCCACCCCGAGAAAGTATCATTTCGTTTAGCAACGCCATGCTCAAATAAAGCCTCCAAAGATACGAGGTGATGCAAACCGCGTAGTACGGTCGTAAAGAGCTCTCACCTGTTTCGCGTTGCTCTCTCATTAGGTTCGTAATGAAATTATGGTTATGTACTTAAGGATGCTATGTTAAAAACGTATATTTTTGTAAAATATCAAATATTAATTATTACATACCTTCACAATATCGTATTCACTTCTTTCCGTCTCTCTGTCCCGTCGTATACGTGTAGCGAACGCCTGCGGGTTCCGCACTTCTTCACGCACAAGGTCCTCGATGTTCTTCGAAGCTCCTTCGGGATCTTTCTAAGGATCGAAAATGCCGTCTAAATTCGGCTCTATCAGCGGAGTCCGCGCGCACGTGCAACATCTCCCCGATACCGCCAGATGACGTTTTCGTAAGTTCCACCGTATAAAACTTTGTCGCAATACTTCGTATTTTTACTTTCTCGTCTATCATCGACACGACCGCAGTGCAAATTGAGCTAAGCCGGGGTCATTCCTGAGCGGAAGTCTCACGGCTATTGGGAAGACATGTTAAAAATAATCCACACAATAAATAACACGAAATAAAATTTAATGACAAAGAAACCGCTCGACATAGTTGTCAAAAATAACGCTTGGTGGTGCGAACGACACTAAAGCGAGCGAAACTATCCGAGCGAGGGGCGAGAACTGAGTGAGGGACGAGCCGTCGAGCGGTGACGACCGAAAGAGCGATCAGCGAGGAGGGGGAGACCGAAAAGCGATCAAGTAGGAGAGAAGAAGACCGAAAGAGCGATCAACCAGGGTCGGGAGGAGGCGAGGTGCGCGAGTTCTTCCACTCGGGAGCGAGTCGAACCCTCCCTCGGGGTTATTTATACCCCCGGCGGGGGGGCATTTCGCAACGGCGAGGGGTTAGCCGGGGAAAAGTCCCCCCCACTAACTCTCTTGCCGGGGGGAAAAGCCCCCCCTAACCCCCCACTAACCTCCGTTAGCCGGGGGCGGCGTCAGGTGCAGGCGACCACCCGGCCGGTCGGGTCACCGCCGACCGGGTCGCTGTCACGCGACCCGGCCGGTCGCGCGACGCCGCCGGGCCGGCTTGGAGTCGGCCCGGCAGGGTCGATTCCGGGCCGGTCGGCCCGGAATCCGGCCGGGTCGGGCGACCCGGGCGACCGGGTCGCCGACCCGGCATACCATGGCATCAGTAACGTTATGTAAAAAAAAAAACAATTAACGAATAAGTCATTAATTCGGGTAAGCATATTACTAGGGGGGACCCTATCATGTGAGTACTGCAAATCTGGATCCCCGTACACCCCAATCTTGTGCCTGTATGAAGTCATCTGGAAACACAAACTAAAACAATTATCTTCTCTTCTTGAGATAAAGTTAAAAGTTTAATTAATATGAAAAGTATTACTTACTTCAACCTCTCACGTTCGTCTTCGGGTCTTACATAGTCGTTTAATTACGTATAGCGCGCCCGATAATACTTCACCATCATTACATACTGGCCACCATATCAGATCCTCGTCAAGAAGTATCCCGTAACAACATTATTACTCCTTTAGTTTAAAGACAAATAGTAATACACAAAATATAACTTGTAATCATTAAGATATTACACTACTAAATTATACCTGGCAGCATTTAATGTCGCGTGTGTATTTGTCCATCCATCCGTTGTCAATCACCTTCCACCACTTCGTAACCTTTCGGACGCTTCTCTTTAATTTTCAACTTAGCTTTATCCATAAGCATCATACAGTACCCCATCCGATTTTTTGGTATTCGAATCCACTAACCTAAGTACTCGCACCAAAGGTTCTATTACTGGCGATGACAAATAGTATCGCACCTTCTCCCACCACCTCGTTATCTTCTATCACCGCTCCATCTTTAAGCAGATCTCATACCGATCCAAGGAGCCTCCCGTATGTATCCATGTACTCCCGATAAGCAAAGGGAGAGAACGAACCTTTTTAAACTAGCCTTGTACCAGATATCTCTAATGCAATAAAATGGGTGGCAAATTCAAGGGACCTTGGTCTCGATCAAATCACGCCATTCGGTGCCGCCTTCATTATACGTAAAAGTCGCGGATGCCATAGATAAACGAGGTGATAAGTTGTCCTTTGGTCACCAAGGACTCGACATTAAGATCCCTACCAATATCTTCTAACATCAAGTCAATAGAATGTGACACGCACAGGCACCCAAAATAAGCGAGGTCGAGCCTCCATTAGCTTCTTTCCCCACAGCTTTATACGAGGCCTCATTGTCTCATGACAAACCGCACAATGCTCGCCTCCCCTATCTCATCCACCACATCGTTCATCAAGCCGAATAGGTCATCTGCATTTTTCACCTGGCCTGAGGCATCAACCGACTTCAGAAATACGGTGCCCTCAGAACAATACACAAGGAAGTTTATGAGTGACCTCCTTGTGATTCCAGTCCATCCATCGCGCATTACGTTGCACCCCTCTCCTTCCGTACGGTTTTCAATCCATCTATCCACGAGGTCAACTCATCGACCTCCTCATCCAAGCCTCGTTTCATATATATACTTTGATGTCGCTTTTAACCTGTGCCCGGCCTCACCAATCGCATCAACCATAGTCCGGAAATACGGATCGGTGGCCGACGTGCCCGGGACACCCTACAAATTCAAAAACAAGATAAGGGAAAAGAGAGGGTTGTTAATAATAGCTAACCTAATAAGAAATTCATATCGACAAGCAAATGCTAACCACAACTTCAACAAATCTTTACCTCGTACGTAGAAAGAACTTCGACCCATACAAGCCATGGCTTTCTTCGTCGCCCTGGCCGATGCCTTCACCCCTTTAAATGCTTGTCTTATACCCTCTCCGACCTCTACCACCCTCCCTATACATGCGTGTCTCCCTCGTCGCACGGGGTCGACCGTAACTGTCCTCCGAATTTCGGTGCCCCCGAATGCCTCGTCCCCGCCCCCACATCGATCGTCTGTGGCCGAACCTCCCCGCTCTCGTCTTCGTTCCTCATCCTCACGGCCCGAGCCCTACCTCACAATTGCCGCCCTCCTAACTCCGGGCATCTTCCTCATCCGACGAAGACGGAGAATCAACTCGACCCTTTCGCGTGCCGGCCCTTTCCCTTTCTTGCCCTTTCCCACCATAAGATCGGCGTCTCTCCGACCTAGCAACCGCGTAGGTCTTGTCTCTCACTACCAATTCTCACCTCCCTCTCGCGATGCCCCTTCCAAATATATAAGCCCTCATCTCCTCCCTCACTCGGTACTTTATCACACTTCTTTACATTGCCACCCGTCCCCAAATATATGTCGCTTCGAGCCGATACACACCTCCATTCATCTCGGGCACCACTTCGCATCCGACTCTCTTCTTATCCGAATCAAGGAGATGGCCACGTTGCCATCCAATGTCACGAAATTTCGCGGGTCCGTGCCACGCTCCTCGTCCGACATCTTATCTACAACACAAAACCATACCAATATTAGGCCAAGCACCCCACCCCCCCCACCTGTGGGGGACTGTAGGGGGAATAAATACCCCGAAGGGGTGATCACAACACCCCCGAAGCGGGTGCTAATCACACCCTTCGGGGTGCAATTCCACCCCCCATCTGGGGGTGAATAATCCCCCCCCAACGGGGGGATTTACGCCGCAGCCCCCCCACCTGGGGGACCGCAAGCCACTACCCTTCAAGGGGTGATTGTCGAACACCCCCGGGTGTGCTAATCACCCCTTCGGGTGCAATTCCACCCCCATCGGGGGTGAAATAATCCCCCCCCAATGGGGGGATTTTATGCCGCAGCCCCCCCCCCCCACCTGTGGGGACTGAAATCGTCACTTCCCCTTTCGGGTGATCGTCGAACACCCCCGAAGGGGTGCTAATCACCCTTCTGGGTGTAATTCCACCCCTATCGGGGGTGAAATAATCCCCCCAACGGGGATTTTACGTTGCAGCCCCCCCACCTGGGGGGGACTCAGTAGGGGCCGCCACCCCGAAGGGGGTGAATGCTGAACACCCCGAAGGGGTGCTAATCACCCTTCGGGGTGCAATTCCACCCCCATCGGGGTGAAATAATCCCAACCTGGGATCCCATGCCGCAGCCGGCCGGGGCCAGGCCCCGGGGGGAGGGGAAAGGAGATCGAAAACCCCCCCCTTACAAACCTTCCGTCGTTTGCAGGCGGATCGCCCCTCCCCAAGGTGGATCGCCCTCCCTAAGCCTTGATTTCTACGGGATCGCCCTCCAAAAGTCGGATCGCCGGACGTCGAAGCCCTATTCTCCAAGGTGCCTCGGGAAGGAGAACAAGCCGGGCAAGGGGCAAGGGGGGAGAATCGGTCCCGATCGACCCCAAAGGCGATCGGACTCAAAACAAGACGGATCGATCCCGGAATCGGTTCGATTCCGGTCTTCCGGTTTTCCGGCGAATCGGTCCGGATCGACCGATTTTGGGATCGATCCGGGTGGATCGGTCCGGGATCGACCGATCCTATCGATTCCGGCCGATCCAGCCGGGACTCCCGGCTGGATCGCTAATTCCGATAGGAATCGGATCGGTAGGTACCGATCCGATCCAAGAATCGGTCGATCCCGATCCGGATCGACCGATTCTGCAATCATTGACTCTAACTCAACAATCCGAGTCCCAGTCGGGACTGTTTAGAATGAAGGGATGAATATAGAAGAGCCTTAAACATGAGTTGAGTCTTATTGTAACTGGAAAGCAAGGCCGGTGGTGGTCGAACAGTCCTAATCTGAATGGGGTTCCTCAGTTGGAGCTTACCACGGGAAGGCCCGGCCGTTGCAAGGAAGGCCAACCCCATGCAGACTTGGATGGCCATTCCGAAATCCTTCCGGAACCGAGATGTCAGGAGCCTATAAAAGGACAACCACGGCCAGCATTGAGGGCAATTGGAGACCTTGAAAAGGTTGAGAGATTTTGGAGAAGGAGAGGACATTGAAAGGAGAAGCGGCTAGAAGGAGTACCGGAGCTATCAGGACCGCCGAGCCATCCTTCTTCTTCCCGCCGGAGCTGTCTATGCCACTAGAGCCTACTCTTCTTTCCTCCGGAGCTGCTGGGGCTGCCAGATCAACTTCTTCGTCCTACTAGGAGCACTGGAGGAGCCTGGACCATCTACCGGAGCTATCGGGACCGTCGAGGTCTTCTTCCTCTTCTGTCGGGGCCGCCGAGCCTTCATTCGCTTCCGCAAGCCGTCGCGGATGTCGTCGAGGCCATTAGCCTCTTCCGTCATCGTTGGTGAAGGTCTCTATCTCCCTCTGCTATCGCTGAGGTCTTCTTCCTCTTCTGTCGGGGCCGCCGAGACTTCATTCGCTTCCGTAAGCCGTCGCGGATGTCGTCGAGGCCATTAGCCTCTTCCGCCGTCGTCGGTGAAGGTCTCTATCTCCCTCTGCTATCGCTGAGGTCTTCTTCCTCTTCTGTCGGGGCCGCTGAGACTTCATTCACTTCCGTAAGCCGTCGCGGACGTCGTCAAGGCCATTAGCCTCTTCCACCGTCACTGGTGAAGGTCTCTATCTCCCTTTGCTATCACTGAGGTCTTCTTCTTCTTCTGTTGGCGTCGTTGCAGCCGATCGAGGTCGTGGGCATCGTGGTATGCCTTCGCGGCCGGGAGGAGATGTCGGGGTGTAAACAGTGCCGTGGGAATTATTTTTCCCAAAACTTAGGTCCACCGTGGCACACACGGTGGGGCCCACAAGAAAAAGTGAAAAAAAAGGAAGAGAAGAGGAGTGCGGCTGGGTAAACAGCGGTGGGCCGTCGAGGCCCAATACCAACCTCCGATGAATAGTGTTCCAAGAGATTCAAGTTAAATATTTTTTAAATAAACAATAAAATGAAAACTAAATAAAAATTCACTAATTAATTCAAACAAACCAAGGCAAGTATTAGGCCGGTTCTAAACCCACCTCATGATCTCGGCTTAACATAAAAGAATTCAAAATAAATGGGTAACCAAGAGGTCGATTCTAAACCCACCTCTTGACCCATAATTCAAAAAAGATAATAATAATAAAATAAATAATAAACAGAAATCAAAATAAAAACTCATTTAATTCAAACAAACTGAGACAAGTATAAGGCCGATTCTAAACCAACCTCATAGTCTCGGCCAAGGAAGGCAGGGTCGGGGGTCGGCCCGGGGTCGGTCGGCCCCAAAACCGACCTAGTCGGATGGGGTCGCGACCCCGGGTCGGACGGGTCGGACGGGGTCGGATTTTATTTATTTTATTATAAAAAATTATATAAAAATAAGAAACAAATAGAAATAATAATTTTTATATCATATATTTATGTATACATAAAATATATACATAAATATAATTATATTTTTATATTATAATTGAATATGAGTGTTTATCTATGTATACAAGTGAATATGATTTTTTTGTGATTATGTTGTATTAATATATGTTGGGAAATAGTTAATCTTAAGTGAGAGGGTAAAGATACTTAACAAATAAATTTATAATTTTTAAGATGTATCGTATATTTAGAATTATTAATTTTAACTATATATAATAATATAAATGATAGTAAAATATTATTGTACAATCAATAAATGGAACACTCAAAAAATAATTATTAATAAATTTGATGTGTGTGTGAAAGAGAAAAGAGTTAAAATAGATCTTTATAAAATGTGAGTATATAACATATATTTATAATTATAAATCTTATATATATGTG
The DNA here is from genome assembly GCA_036172225.1 of Cryptocoryne crispatula var. balansae. Classification (NCBI taxonomy): domain Eukaryota; kingdom Viridiplantae; phylum Streptophyta; class Magnoliopsida; order Alismatales; family Araceae; genus Cryptocoryne; species Cryptocoryne crispatula. The sequence continues at coordinate 17,161,943 of CM069925.1, read as the reverse complement.
ATGATATAAATGATAGTGAATTATTGTTATACTATTATTAAATGCGGCGCAGAGTAGTCGCGGATCGACCTGCGCGGTCAGGTCGCGGGGGTCGAGGGGGCATCGCCCCCCGAAGAATTTTTTTTTAATGGTGGTAAGGGGGAGGGAGAAGAAAAAAGTTTAAGTATATAATAATAATATAAAAAAATTTTGACATAGGCCGGGTCGCCCCGGGGTCGGGCGACCCGCCCGACTAGGTCGCCGGGTCGCGCGACCCCCCGTCGGGCCGGCTTGGAGTCGGCCCGGCGGGGTCGTTTCCGGGCCGGTCGGCCCGGAAACCGGCCGGGTCGGGCGACCCGGGCGACCGGGTCGCCGACCCGGCGAACCATGGTCTCGGCTCAACTTATAAGAATTCAAACAAAGAGAAACCAAGAGGCCGGTTCTAAACCCACCTCTTGACCCTCTTTTTAAGGTAGACATACAAAGGTCTATTAAAAAGACCCCAATGTCTTACTATGTCCCAAGAGGGAGTTATTTACCCATTATGCCATGGGGAGGTTGTGCATGAACAACATGCCGACATGTCAAACTATGAGCTAATGAGGGTCATCAACCATGAGATGAGTCCCCACAAGCTTATCAAAAGCCGGGTGCACTCAATCTCAGACCGGTTGGGAGGAAGGATCATATGCCTATCAAAAGCTAGGACATGCTCAAGTTCAAGTTGACAAAATTCAAGTTGATCAAAAGCCGACACATACTTGATTCCAAGTTGATGGAATGAGCGTCACAGTGTTTAGCAAAAAGAATTTAATCCCGAATCATCAAGGATTCTGTGAAGTAACTTACATGTATATGTATTCCAAATTGAGCAGACAGTGTGAAAGATTATGTTCGGTGCAATTTAATGGAGAAGAAAAATCAATGGCCTCATGAGGTTAATGGGATGCAAAAAAAAATGTTCAAAATATGAGATCTGTAAGCTGGAAGGTGAAGTTGAACTTGAGAACCGAGCTGAAATTTTGGGTTCCTTTTCACCAATCTGACATCCGACGGAAGATTTGAACTTTGTACAAGATTAACATTTGTAGGATCAGAAGAGGGAATCGACAAAATACCCCCAAGCTACAGCTCAATCCAACTTGCAAACACAAATCTAACTTGATTCTAATCAAATAAGGCATGATAAATCAAAACCCAAACTAAGCACCATTTCATAAATCACAACCTCAATCAAATTTAAGAGCCTGCAATTCAAAGTCCTACCAAGCAGTTTATAGTTTATACCAAATTAAATTGATCCCAACAGCATGCCTAAATCGAGTTCCTCTTAAACCAATCAAACCCAGAGTTCCCCATATTTGAAAATTACTTCAAATAAGGTATACATTTAATCAAATAATGAAAGGTTAACATCCAAGCAAACTTAAAACCAAGGGGCATCAAATTCTGATCAAGCCAAATTCACTTCAAAGAATATATGTATAAATCTCAAGCTAAAATAAAAAATTCGTAAACATATCCACTCATAATAAGAAATGGACAATCATAAAACAGATAAAATCTGTGAACTTAAAATCAAATTAATTCAAACCACAAGTAGAAAAGAGACTCCCTAGCAGATTCGAATCAAATCAAAATGGAAAATGAATTTCCAAAATTTTAAATTTTGTGGTTACATCAAGACTGTAAAGAAAACTCCTTAAAAACTAAAATATCAAATATTCAAATCAAAGTTCAAAGCCCAAATTCCAATTTTCAAAACATAATTTAAAGTAAATCAGTTTTAAAAATTAAATAAATATTTTAAAACCATGACTAATCAGACATGGAACAAAAAAAGAAAAACAAGAAGCCCCAAATCCATTAACGCAAACAAAAGAATACAAGTTCTGAAAATGATCATGCCAAAGTCAGATCTGCAACTTAAAACTTAAGCAACAAACAAAAAATAATTGAAATTTAAAAATCTCAAACTCAAATCTGGCTTTTCAAAATCCACATCTTAAAAGTTAAATCCTCAAGATAACAAGCTAGCAAGGGACTCAATCAAAGGCCCACAAAATCAAGCCTTCAGGAAATCAAAACTAGAAAAAAAATGAAAGAATGAGATCAGAGAGCTGCCAAGATTTGAAAACCAATAAAAGGGAGAACATCTAAACAGACACATAAACCTGAAGGCTCCAAGATAAAAAAAAATAAGTTGTGAAATCTATTCAAACGAGAAAACAACGAGGGCCAAACCTTCAGATAATGAAATCCCAATTCAAGAAAAATTAAATTCTCTCAAGAAACAACAAATCAAGCAAATGAAGTTTAGGTAGCAAGCCCAAATCTCAGAAGTCTGTAATCCCGAAATTAAAAAATCATCACCATAAAACTTCTAATTCTAAAAGATAAAACCAGAAAAAGCCGGATCTAAGATTAGACAAGAAGACAAATTGATGGGGACATTTTTTAGCATCTTTTATATTGAGCCCTTAAAATGGACTGGTATGTAAATAGATTTTAGGGAGTCCTTTTTTTAAAAATGTTCTCCTCTTTCCCCTATAAGAGGAAGACCGAATGTACATAGTTAATCAATCAATAGAAGAATTTTTGGATCTCTTCGGAGGGTTCTCCCGCGTAGGGGCTGCGGCCCTATCTTCTCCCACCTCCGGCAGTGAGGCCGGTCATCTTCTTCACCTCCGGGAAGGTCCCCCGGTCTCCCTTCCACCCTCCGGATCCGGCGAGGTGCGCCGATCTTCTCCCCCTCCTCACCCTCCGGCCTCCGCGCCGTTCTCCTCATTTTCTCCTTCTCGGTTCCCCATCGACGACATCGCCATTCCCCCCTCCTTCTGCTAAGCCTGCGCACTGCGGTCTCCGGCGTCGGCTCGGTTCGTCCGCACGAAAACGATGTGAGGAGAAGAAGCTGTAGAAGGAGAAGGGACTGCGGGAGGGGGTAGATCTCCGGCGATCCCCGGATCTGCTTCTCCCCTCCTGCCCGCGCGCATTGGATGAAGGCGGCGTCCCCCCTGCGGCCTCCTCTCACGGCGACGGCGATCTCCGCAGCCCCCTCCCCTGTTGGTCCCGGCTCCGACGACGCCTGCTCGTGCCTCCACCTGCCGCCGGTGCCGTCGACGGCTCCGGGCCCCTCCTCCGACGCTACTGGTGCCCCGTCTGGCAGCCGCACCCGCCGGAGAAGGAGTCGCCGGAGAAGACGACAGCGTCGGGCGGCCTCGGCTCCGTCCGGACGGGACGGTGACGACGACGACGCAGCCGTTCGCCCTCGCCCGCGGGCGAGGCGTTTTGTCGCGACCCGCAACCTCGCGGGACCGCGGCGATGCTGCCGCGTCGCCACCCCTTCGACGCCGAAGAAACGGCCACGCGACCGCCCCCACGGGCTCCAGGAAGCCGCCACGACCCCCGTCGGGTTACGCTCGCGATCGGCCCGCAGCGGCTTGCCAGGCCGGTTCGCGCCCACGCCGGCCGGCTGGCCGGTTCAACCGGGTCCAGACCCGGCCCAAGCCGGTTCAGGCCGGTTCAACGCTTGAACCGCCCGGCTCAGGCCGGTTCGGGCCATCTTGAGCCGGTTCGACCAGTTCTGACCCGGTTCACCCCCGGTTCAGGCCGGTTCAGTGCCTGAACCGGCCGGTTCAGCCCGGTTCAGGGCATTTTGAGCCGGTTCAGGGTGTTGTGGGCCCGGTTCGGTCCTATCTTGAGCGGTTCGGGCCAATTTGGGCCTATTTTGGGTTCGTTAGGTCCGTTTAGCGGCGGTTAGCGCCGGTTTATTTCGTTTTCATTCGGTTTAGTCCGGTCTAGCCGGTTTGTCCCGCATCACAAATCCATGGATCCATAAAAATAAAAACAGGAACAATAAATTTAAAATATCAAAGCACTCAAATCAAAATTTCAATCAAATCTGTTTTTCTCTAAATTCTCTAGCTCAATATTGCACTGGGGAAGACTTCCAATCCAATAATTCCAAAACTACCATAAAAAATATAAAAATCCCAGATCCAAAGTCTTCAAATCTAGAGTTCAAAACTTTAAAAAAAATCCACATCCCAAAATCTTTCAAATCCTAAATCCAAAACCGAAATTCTAAGCATAAAAATTTTTCAAACCTGAAGTTTGGAAATATTAAGTCAGAATCCTTAATCTGAAACTCAAATCTAAAATCCTAAAGCCAGAAATCTTAAAAGCGAAATTTGTAAAAATTCCGAATTAAATATCCAAGCCTGGGTCAAAAACTTCAAACAACAAACCCAAATCCACACAATTTAAACCTCAACAAATCTCAAGTCTAAAAGTCTTCAAATCTGAAATTTGAAATGTAAAAAATCCAAAATATGAATACTCGTCAAATCCCAAATCCAAATTAAAGATCCCCAAAACACATCAAATCTGAAAGACAATAAGTCAAATAATATGAAACCCAAAGCACCCCAAATCAAACTTCAAGCAAACCCCAATGTTGAAAGGCGTCTTAAAAAAGACAACAATAAACAAAATACATCTTAAATAAAAAATCCAAATCAATTCCTACTGAGTTTAAAACATAATAAAATAAAGTCAATCAATCAAATTTAAAACAAATCCTCACCCCGAAAAGACACCAAGTCTCAATCCAAGACAAATCAAACTTCAAAATAAACCCAAATCAAACTAAACAAAACTCAAAACACTAAGTTTGCATTCCGACAAGCTCATACGGCCGTTGCTCTTGATTGTTCATTTTGTGGATGCATATCTTCTACACAAGAATTGTTATGACGATTAATCAAGGGTGTTCGAATGGTTGTTTGATGTAATTAACATCAGTACTTCACTATTCCGATGAGAAGTCAAAAAATAAATTTTCAAAGAACTCCAACAACCTCTATATATATTAAAAACAAACCATTAATTAGCTAATACTCCTATAGAATGCCATCTATTTTCCTACATGCTAAGGATAAATCTAAAATGCCGACTTCTTTTTCCAAAAAGGTAAAAGATGGTTATCATGATTGAGGTTACATCAGACTACTAGGACCCATTAAATGAAACAATCATGAAAACCTTGTTGACATTAGAGTTATAAATTTTAAACAATTTTTGGAATAACCACAACCTTAATCTCCTTTCATAACATGTATACTTGAATACATACAAATCGCTATCTACGTACACAGTATATATTTGCTCCCACTCCTTACACCTGAGCTCTTAAAGTCTCTTCTCTATATTCCCTAGATCTTTTCTCTTCCTTTATGAGTGTAACCATCCAATTCTATTGCTGAGTAGCCACTTCATTGCCTTAAAATAAGTGACCCCTGTGGAACATCTTGCATGCTGCCCATTTGCCTTGACAACTGTGATGAATTATTAGAATAAAATCGCTCCATGAGAAATGTCATGTATTTTTAGAACATGTTCTCCTCAACTTGATATCCTAGATCACCTTAAAATTAATTTGTGCTAAATCAATATTTTTTTATTGTTTATTTTTGAATTAATGCATATTTGAATTGTCTTGTTTTCCTAATTTATTATGAATTTATGAAATAGCAAATGAGCCAAGAGATCAGTCTTCCATGTTAGATAAGGCATTCCAACCAATTCTAGATCAGAATAGGTTAGCCACCAATTTGGTCCCCAAGTAAATTCTCCATTGCAGGCAGTCTTCGCTTCGTATCAAGTAGAAGCAACCAGTGTGAGAAAAAAAATTTAGCCACAACTATTAACATAAAGGACAATATACAGCCATCAAAAATGGATAAAATAGAGAAGGGTGATGATGAAAAGTAATGGTTAATCAAACATGCCACATACATGATTTACCTGCACTCATACATCCTTTTTCAGTAATCCGAAGTCTTCGGGTGGCCATACCTACAAATAACACAGCAGATCAAACAAAAAATCCATCTTGCAACAGACATGTTACAGTAACAAAATATATCGACATGATTAGTAAGAATGGGATAGATCCCTGAATCATGTTTTGGTTACAAGGATACTAACTCTACAAAATGCTTTTCCTTTAATTAGACCAAGAGGAACTGCTCCAAAATGTCGTGAATCCCTTGAGAGATAAAGGTTATCACCCTGTACCCAAACATGGCCTTTTGGTACCTGTGTGATAAAAAAATAAGAAGAAAGAATTGGAGCAAAAATACACAAGTAAAGCTACTATACTTACAACTAAAGTCTTTGACTTGGATTTTTCTCCATGAGTAGGACTAAGTAAAAAAGCGATTGAGTCCCCTTCTAAGCCTGTCACACGCTTGGTAACAATTTTCCTGGGGTCTTCCGGAGACTGAAGGAGAACTACATCACCAAAGCTGATGTCTCCTAGATGGGTGGATAGTTTATCCACTAAAAGCACATCCCCTGATGAATTTAAGGCAGGAAGCATGCTCGGTCCATGCACCTATATGCATCCGTGTCATCAGAGCAATGATTTATTTTAAAACAGCTCAGATGTACATCTCTCAAAGAAAGGTGCTCTAAATTTATGGTCTCCATGTGAAATGTAAAAATAAAAATAAAACACATGCAAATCCGCTTTGCCAATCATATGAAAAAAAAGTGAACTCAGGAAAGCTCTTTCTATGACCTGGATGCCTCATTATCAATATGAGATGAAGCAAAGTTGTAATTGTGATATTAGGTATTAAAATGAGCTGGCATATAAAAGAAGGCTGTTTACCAAAGCAACACCAAAGACATAATTGTTGGTAACATGGATAAGGCATGTAAACTTCACAACCAGGAAGCATCTACCAACTGCTTCAGATGAAATGCTCTGCCATGGTATGCTTTTTATCCGGTTGGGAATACTCCTTGCCCACAAGTTAAAATTTCCCCATGCCATGTGCCTATGTCTTTATCTTTCTAATTTTCCCTCCTTATTTCCTTGATTAGAAGCTGCATTTAAAGCAAATGAACAGATGAGAAAAGCAACTTATTATGCAAATAGCATTTAATTATGTAGATAATACCAAAATATTCAAACATGAGAAGAAAAATAATAAATGCATTCTGAGTAAAAAGCATCAGTTACTAAGATTCTAAATGGGATGCGGGAAAGCACCTTCAGAAAGCTTTCTGCCATATTAAGCATGCCATTAAGATCGTTAGAACCTTCATCCAAGTTCATGACAAAGATATTGATAGATAGAATAGTGAAGTGAAAAGTACAATGATACCATTATGGCTACCTAAATATATGATCCAATACTAAACAAAAAGTAGCCAACACAGTTCTTAACAAGCTATCACGGATTCACGGTATCACCTACTATACACAGACAAATTTTCAATCTGTATCTAATTTGTGATTTCAGCTTTTGGTAATGTAGTATACTGGTATGTACTTAATCCACTGGAGTGGAGGTTGATCTGATCTCTTGCAGAAATGAAATATTTGTTGTATTTTAGTTAACTTTATCATTTTTCAGATAATACTCAACTATGCAGGTAATACTAAAATACAAGGGATATATAAATATGACAAAAAAGATAATACATGAAACTGTACACAAAAAACACCAGCCACCAGCATAATTTAAATTGTCAGAGGGAAAATCTCTAATTCAAAATGTTTATGCGTTACAGAGCACAAGTTGTTGTTTAACTAATCACATGATAAATAGGAGGAGCTCCATTCCAAGTTTAAAATAAAGACATGAGTAATGAAGTGAAGGAAAAGAGTGAATATATACATACACAAGTATCTGTTCCAGCACTAAAATAAGTAAACAAAACACATTTATGGCAAGAAAAGTGGAATTGGAATTGGTCAGTGCTGATTCCAATCTGATCCGCGGTCGGAATCAGTCAGTGCTGATTCCAATCCGATCCAGATCGGATCAGCAAAATCTGCAAATTCTATGAGAAAAAATCATTAAATCAGTCCGGATTGGTTCTTCAAAAACTAGAAAAAAATCAGAAAAAAAATCAGCACCGAAATCAGATTCTGGTCTGATGCGACCCTTCTGGGGCTCCCTTCTGGATATGCCATTTCAGGTTACATCATCAGATCCAAGTCCTACCGGGTCCGGGTAGGGAAGAGGCCACAGGGATGCAGCAGCTTTTGCGGTCAATACAGGCAGGGAATTGCCGGAATTGACTGAATCAACCCTGATTCAGGACGATTCAGGCTATTCCAGCGGGAATATGGGGGTGGATAGGTCCCCCCCCCCAATCGGGCCCGCTTATGCTGATCCGATCCAAGAATAAGTAGAATCTGTAAACCATGATTTATAATAAGTTATCAATTATTTTATATGAAAACAAAATTCTCCATCTGCATCTAGTTCGTGATTTTAGGATCAAATAATATTTTTAACTATATTATTTGCATATAGAAAGTAATGGCACAACTGCTTGCATTGCCCGGTATAAATAAGGAACCATTCACTTAGCTGTGATGGCAAGAGGAAAGGGAGAAAAGGCTGGCAGCACCTGACCATGCCCAGTTAGGGGAAGGTCCTCTGAGCCTTGAACGGTAGTTGTTCCAACTTTGTCTCCAAACAAAACTGTAGAAGATTTAGCTAAAGTTTATATGATGTCTGGTAACACTGATCCTGGAATACCAAACATCCTTCAAAATCAAATGACTCCCACATGTCATTTACAAGCAGATCTATGCCTAGGCCTAATATCAGCCTAGTCAAGGACTGATTTATGCTCCATTTCCAGATCTGTCAGCAAATCGTGAGGGCCCACCTCCAACTCTCACAAGTACCTATTCATGGTCAAATGGTTAGGCCCGCTTCTAGTCCATTTGGGGTGTGGCAATTTTCAGCCCAACCAGGATTGATTCACAGCATGTTCTCCACTTATAGCCCAATCTTACTGATGGAGGACAAGGGACCTAGACTTAGGGAATTAATTGAAATTAATGCACATTTAAGAATTAATCAACCTTTAATCCAGAAAATTGTAAGAATTAACAAGAAGGATGAAGAAACAGTTACCACTAGAAATTGGACCAGGAAACAGTCACAATTCAAGGTAGTTTTCAAAAAATATGCAACATGCAAATGCTGTCGAAGTAAAACCACACTAACTAGTAAAGTCCAATCAATTAACAAAACAGATTGTAAGGCAATCAAGATGGCTACTTGATGCGGGACAAGAGAGGAGGTGCCGCCATTCCCGTGCGCGTCGGCGGGCCTGAGGAGGCTGTACCAAGGTGATGGGGTGCTGAACCGAACCGAAGCCAAGCCGAACCGGTCCGAAAGGTGCTGCACCGACCCCGGACAGCGCTGAATCACGACGAACCGGATTGGAAACTGCTGAACCAGGCCTGAAATCCACCGAACCGGACCCCACGGCCACTGAACCGGGCCCACAATGGCTTGAACCGGTCCAAAACGGCCCTGAATCGGCCTTGGAACAGCTGAACCGGGGTCAAACAGGCCTGAACCGGGGTCAAACAGGCCTGAACCGGGTCAAAACTCCCTGAACCGGCCCTGAACCAGCTTCTGGATGGGTGAACCGGGCCTAAACCAGCCTGAACCGGCCCCTGAAGCGTCGAACCGGCCTTGAACCGGCGGTCTGGGCGTGAACCGCGGCCAAACCGGCTCTGGCGGGTCGAACCGACGGGTGAGCTGGCTGGCTTGGACCGGACCGCCGGCTGCGGTCGCTCGGCCGCGCGCGGGGGCGGGTTGGCGCGGGGTACGCGGCCGCCTGAGGTCACGCCGCGCGACCGCTCAACTAATCCCGGGGGGGTTGTGGCGTGCCGCCGGGAGTTCGCTCAAGAAGAGAGAGAGAGGGCGAGCGGCCGCGGGGCTCGTGGCGGCTCTGCGAGGTCCCCGACGGCTCAGAAGGGAGCGCGACCTTCGTCTCCGTGCACGGCAGACCCAGCGGCCTCAGCGACGGCGGGAACGGAAGGGGGGACCTCGGCAGCGGCGGCCGGAGGCTCCAACGGCGCCGCCTGATCCTCCTCTTCTCTCCTCCTTCGTCGTCGTCGGGTCAGGCAGCCGGAAATGGCACCGCTCGCGGGATCTTCGACAATCGACAGAAGTGGGGTTGGGAGTCCGGGCTCGCAGCAGCTCAAGAGGAGGGAAGGGGGTTCGGGAAGGCTCCGTGGGAGGCCAAAGGCCCTGTGGGAGGGGTGCTCGTGGGGTAGGGGAGCCGGGGGGGGCATTCGGTTTAGGGCGCAAGTGTGCGTCCGGAAGGTGAGGGGAGGGGAAGGGGCGGAAAGGGGAAGCCGGGGGGGAGGGTCTGGCGAGCTTCCAGTAAGGGGGGAAGGGAACCGTAGGGGTGAGGGGAAGAGGTGGGGGAAGGTCCGGATGGCCCTAGGGCAACGTCTCCGGAGGCGTCTACGTAAGTCGGAAACAGGACGGGATAGGGGAAGAGGGAACCGGACTAGCTCTAGAGGTGAGGAGGAACACCGGGAAGGGGAGAGGTGAACCGGGAGCACCCGGAGGTGAAGGAACGACGCCGACGTCGGAGGGGGAAAGGGGAAAAACGGGAGGAGCTTCTCTCCTTGTTTCAAACATCTCTCTCTCTCCATCTCATTCACTAGGTTTGAGCTCTTTAAATAGAGCTGGACATTACAAGTTGGACCTCTAAAAACCCTAATTACATATATGTCCTCTAAAGGACTAAAATAAAAAGGACTCAAAGGACTCTCAATATTCAAATAAAATGCATAAAAATAAAATCCTAACACTACGAAATAAAAGAAATAACTACGTCATTTCTTGAGGATCCGGAAGATGCTATCTCCGAACAAACGGACGATCCGGCCCGTACCGGTCCCCATCACTACTCAATGATTGTATTATATACCAACAACATTTGTTTTCAGTAGCTAGACCCTAATCACGAGCATGGCAGAATTGAATTGGTATAATAAAAAAACAGACCAAATGAAACAAGTAGAGGGAGAGTTCTGAAAATACCTTGTCATCTTAGGAATAGAAGAAAAATGATATTTATCCAACAAATGTCCAGAATTATATTGTTCTCTGTAGCCACAACCTGATAGCAAAAACAGATAGGAGAATGAAACAAATTCCAATTCACACTGAACAGCTAGAACAAGACTAGTTTCAACTTCAAGAAGTTAGGCTCAGTTTCCATCATAGCCGGAATCAGAATGTTCCTCATAAATTTCTTCAAAGTTCAACAGTTAAAATAATTCAACTATAGATAACATTCAACAGGTCCCGGCATCTTGGCCATTTTAAGACAAGTCACCTGGAGACCTCAAGAGGAACCTGTCATCATTTTCTAAAGACTTTATTTCCTTCAATGACCAAATATGTCTGGAAATTTGTCATGGTATTTCATTAAGCTGACAATTCGAACAATTGTAGGTTTAATTTAGCAAAGAGTCAACTGAAGAAAGTATTTCTTCACAGAGCTGAGCTCTGTCTTCTTTTGTTAAAATCGAACATATTCAACTGACTGGAGACCGGACCAGTCAATAAGGCAGAAGAAAATCACTCAAACACTTGACTGCAATCAAGGATATGAAATCACTGAACTGAAACCAAACCAGATCTGAGACTGGAAAAAGGCCATTACATATTTTCTATTTCCATACCATGACAGAATTGATGGAAGATAGAGATTACTATGTGCTTCAGAAAACTGGCAAACAAACACACCGGAACATAACCAGCAGTAGAGCTATGTTGGCATCGATTTTTTTTAGATTAAGCACATTTCCATGCGTGTAATGAGCTTTGTTTTAGAGTAGGCCCACTTCAAGGCCAATTTATTAGTCAGGTAAACATACCATTGAAGGGGTTTAATTCAGGTGCTAAACGGACCCATTGGAATACCAATTCTGGCCCATTTATGCCTTACGATAGGCTTGTTTCGGAGGAGACCACGCCATCAGAAAAAATTAAAGAAATGGAAATAATCGGAAGGGGGAAGGTTCAGATGAAAGAAGATCGAGATTGGATTCCCGATCGGATTCCATTTCGAAACTAACTCCGGTGGTAAGAGTCCTGGTAAGGAAGGCCAACTATCCTAAAAGAGAGCCCATGTGAGCCAAGGAAAGGAGGCAAGTGGATCCCACGTGCTTTGGGGTTGTTCCGAGTCCGTCTTGAAGCTAAAATCCTTGTCGCGGGAGGTTTCCTAGCGAGGGAAGGAGACCGTCAAGGCCTATATAAGCCTGGCCAAGGCTAAAAATCTGGTTTTAGCAATCTGAAAAGTAATTTAAAATCCACCGAACCTTGTTCAAATAAACGACATAGATCAACATTTTCAAAAGAAACCAATCAAACAACTTCGAATATCCAAGTGGATCAAAATCAACATAAAGAAACCAGAAAATTCAGATTGTTAACTAAATCTAAACCAAAATTCAGATTGTTAACAACAAAAATCAATCAAACCAAATCCCAAAACTGCTTAAAACACTTTAAGCACATCAAAAATCAAAACCAAAACAGGTTCAATACAACCCAAACCAAAACAAACCTAAAAGCCAAATTGAAACCAAAATAAACAACAAACAAATCAATCAAACAAATTGATTCAAATTCCAAAACTTATAGGGTGTTTGGCAGCCTTTTTAATTTTAAGATAACCTCGTTTTTGAAATCAAAATTATTTGACTTCTCAATTTTATTTTTAAAATCAAAATAGTTTAATTATTTGATGTTTGGCAAAATCATCATAATTTTTAAAAATTAGACAGTAGTGTTTGCTTATGACCCCGCAGTGTCGTCCGCCTCCCCCCCCCCCACAGTGCTCTCCCCCAACAGCGAACCACCCCCCCCCCGCCGCGGTGCTCCCCCTGCCGGCGGCCCTCCCCACGGCGGTGCCCCCCGCCGCCGTGTCCACTTCCCCTTCCGGCGGCCCTCCCCCGCGGCGGCGTCCGCCGCGATGCTCCCCCGCGCTGTCCTCTCCCCCCCGCCGGCGGCGTCGACGCCGCGGTGCTCCCCCGGCGCGCTGCCCGCTCCTCCCCCCGCCGGCGGCCCGCCGCGGTGCTCCCCCCGCCAACGAACCCCCCCCCCCCCGCGCGCTGTCCGCTCCCCCGTCGGCGCCCGCGGCGGCGGCGTCCGCCGCGGTGCTCCCCCCCGCCAAAAGCCCCCCCCCCCGCCAAGGAAGCCCCCCTCCCCCGCAGCGGCGTCGACGCCGCGGTGCTCCCCCGGCGCGCTATCCGCTCCTACCCCGGCCGGCGGCCCCCCGCGGTGCTCCCCCCCCCCACCGCGCGCGCTGTCCGCTCCCCCCGCCGGCGCCCTCCGCGTCTATCTCAAAAACAAAACAAGTCTTGCCTTGTTTTTATTTTAGAAGAGATTATGTACATAGAGTATCCCACTTTTAAAAATGAGATAGTAGTTAAAAGTTGCAACCAAACACCCTATCTCTTTTGTTTTTAAAATTTAGATCAAAAAGAGGGAAAAAAACGTAACCAAACACCCTATTAAAACCGACTTTCAAGTCAATCCAAAATTCAACCAACAAACAAATAAAACAAATCAGAACAAATCGGTTTGCATCTGATCGAACCCAAAAGGCCGCTGCCCTTTTAAGTTCTTTACTTTATTTTGTGGATGTGCATGTCTCCAAACACAGGTTGCCGCGACGGTTAATCAAAGGCGTTCGAGCCGTTGCTCGATGTAAGCTAACGCCGGATACTCGCACCTTCCGGCGGAGAAGGGTCAAAAAATAAAATTTTCAAAGAACCCGAACCTCGGTTCTAATATTTTTAAACTATCACCGGACTACCTAATATTTTAGGATATCACCTATTTTCCTATAAAAGTCCGGAGATGTCTTTCTTTCTAAAGAACAGACGCGTAAAAAAGAGGTTCACACACTCACTTACCCATTGGAACCCCCATGCCGGCTCCACTACTCCCCTTCCCCTATTCAGCCATGCTACAGTATGACACATAGAAAGATTTCAAACACTCCCACCAGAGCTGTAGTAGCAATTGGGGAGGCTCGCGCTTGTCATATTGTCACCTCCTATGTTATCCGAGGCATGAGGAGCCCAAGACATTTTATATTATTTAATTATTTAAAATTTAATAATATATCTAATATAATTAGTTGAAATAATTCTAAAAAAATACTTGTAATATTGAAATAAATGCATCATTTTAATAACTATATATTGTAGCCATCAAAAAATATTGTTATAACAACAAAAAAAGTTAATAATAAACATAACATCATAACAACTAATAAAAGTAAAGTACAAATCAAGCATAACATAGCATAACAACTTAATGAGAGTAGAAATCAATAACAAAAGAAGACAAATATAATAATTAAGTTAAGAAATAGATCATGTTTGACCAGATTTATTGACTTGGGCTGGTGAGGAGTTTCAAGACGAGGCAAGGTGTTTTACCAACACCTCTCCAACCTCAACTGCCTAGGTGGTTGAGGCGAGCACCTCAGATAACTATGGTCACTGCTATCCCCTTCCCATCTCGGCAGATGGGGCTGCCATGGCCCCTGATAGCCTCACACTAACGGGATCACTTGGCACCTAATAGTATGGATCTTCACATGTAGACACATGCAGTGGGGTCCACCACGACCCCTCCCGGTTCCCCTCAGTTCAGCCATCCAATAGCTTCCATGTACCCCTCGCTAGCATTAGCTTTTGAGGATGTCCATGTCCCCCATCTCTTTGGCAAGTCCTCCAGCAATAGAGTGCCACCGGACCCTACTAGGGGTGTCCATACCCCATTTCCTGACAAATCCATGCCAGCAGCCATCGGCCACTATCCCGGTTGAACTATGTACAATTTTGCCAACTGGTTTGGTGCACAATCAGTGACTTGACGCTTACGGAATGCGGTTCTCCTTCCTCTAGTACACAGAATCGATCCATGGGGCACCTATCTTCAAAGCTGATCGAGGAGTCAGCTCCCCACACCAAGGAGTAGAGGTACATTACTTGCTCAGTTTGTTAAATTGCTTGTTTATTATGTATCGAATGCCATGTCACTTGTGGGAGTAGGTTTCCTAGCTTGATCACCTTTTTCATTGTCGGTTTTATGTGAGTTATCTACTTCGAGCTAGTTAGATTGATTTTGTTGATTGAGAGAGTCATAACTTGATAGCATCCCTATGTTGTCGATCCACCCACTTCGAGGGGCCATTACTCGGGTGTAGTTCTGTTAGCATCTAGCCGCTATTTTGGGTCTACTTAGCTTAATTTTAGCACTTTGTCATGTTGTTATTGTTGTTCACTGATAGCTAGAGTTTGGCACCCAGTCCCGCATCAATCATTTACAAATGATATGTTCTTGGCTGGTTCAGGATGATCCTGGCTGAAGTTTGCCTGGCATCGTTCTGCAGTCTGCAAGACTCGGTTGTCTCTAGCTGCTTCCAATATGGATTCACCAAGTCACTTCTGGGTACTATGCTTTTGAAAACAATGACCTGGCTTCCCTGGTTTCCTATTTAGGCTCTCTCAGCCAAGCTTTCAGCAGACAAGACCTTATATATCCACTAGACCGCTCCTGCAAACAGAACTACATATCATTTCAAGAGTATCCTAGAAGTGCATCTCATGAGACAAGCGGATGTCCCCCACTCCTGATATTTTTAAGGTGGTAGAACAAAAGATTGGCAAAAGGGGGAAATAGAGACGAGCTTCTCCAGGTCTTCTTTCTACCTCCACAGAGTTTGCTTCTAAGGCCTTATCACTCCAAAACAAAGCAGCAATCGAGTTTATACAAGCTGCAGCATGATTGCCTAGTTCAAGGCATCTCTCTTACCTGTATTGTTCAATCTTAAGAACAACCTGATTAACAGCTTCACCCTATCTAACATCAGATTTTTTCCATATCTTCATTCTGCTTCATTCATTGTTGATACTTCAAATAATGTTGTTGATATTTCGTTTATACATTTTTTAACGTGACCAAGGTCACAATTCAATGTATTAATAAAATGGTTACAAGCTATGAAGCAAAAAAGGATATTTCCTTTATACATGCTATAGTTAGAAAACATATTGGAACTCTATTTCTATATCCGAGGAAGATTGCATTCAGGTATTCTGCTGGTAAACTGAACAAGTGAAAGGGGACTGCTGACCAAAGGATACAACCAATGCAGACACCTACCGAGGGAGTGCTGACTGCTGCGTAGGATACTTTTTTTTGCCAAGGCTCATTTTGTTTTTCTTGTTGGGTTCCATATCCATGATATAACCTTCTTTGTTCTGTTATAGTTATCTCATCTACTACTTTCAGCGAATTGTGACCATGTTATGTCTATCTTCATAGAGAAAGGATCTTGAACCTGCGCAAAATTAAAAAGTTCAAGGGCAATTGCATAGCGTGGGCATAAAGAGTGAGCCAATTCTTAATCCAGGCGGCCTATGTGGATGTTGGGAAGGCAAATATGCAGGACGGTGGGCAAAAGCCAGCTGAAATATGAGCTTTCAACTCCAGCCATCACAAACAAAAATCACTATCCATTCAACTCTTAAGCAAAGAACACAACAATGGGCCGCTAGCCTTCCATTCATAAAAGCAGATTTCATTTGACCACAAAATTTACCTAATTAAGGTCTGCTTCTCGGTAAAAACTAGAGCATATGCACACTATCGTCTATCACGTAATTTGGTCTTAACTATGTTGGAAACATGCCTCATAACACTAAAAGGCGCAGTGGGTGGCTCAGAAAAGAGCAGGAAGAGAACACCAGTCTCCAAAGGACTCCGAAGCACGGAAGTTTTGCAGGTGCGCCAGACCTGATCCCAGGTGGCCCTGTGCTGCTCTTCTGACCTGGGAGTGCAGCCGCTAGCCGGAAATGTAGTAGTAGGACGACCCAGGGAGAGACATCCGACGGCCGAAAACCACCTGAAAATTGGGGGGCGTGGTACTCGGGGGTTGCTCGGCTGTGAACTGCAGCTAGCTCCTGAGTGCGGATGGAGGGACGGTGTCGCTTGAGTTGTGTCGGCCGGTATGAGAAGGGGGCAGAGCGACGGGAGAGGAGCTTGCCGGTGTGGGTATTCGCGGTGTGCTGTTGCGAGCGGATGGCAGCGGCGATGGCGGTTTGGAGCGACAGCGTCGAGATCAGGAAGGTTGAGATGGGGGAATCGTAGGCCCTTGATGTTAATGGGCCGAACCCACTCGGAAGCGGCGGGACTCTGCTTGCTTAATTGATGTGACGTCGGAATCCAATTATAATTTCTTGATCAATTAATTAATTTTAAGTGAATTTACCCTATTTTTATTTTCAAAGATAAAAAAATAAATTTTGCGTAAGTCCGACCTAATTTACAATATGAGATTAAGCCCGTAGATATTTCATTAAATCAAATAAAACGCCATCTGAGTCACGTTGATTGGACTCTCATTTTATTGTTACAGCGCAAGTACAATACAATTATGTTCATTAAATATTTAAT
The DNA here is from genome assembly GCA_036172225.1 of Cryptocoryne crispatula var. balansae. Taxonomy (NCBI): domain Eukaryota; kingdom Viridiplantae; phylum Streptophyta; class Magnoliopsida; order Alismatales; family Araceae; genus Cryptocoryne; species Cryptocoryne crispatula. The sequence continues at coordinate 17,144,637 of CM069925.1, read as the reverse complement.
TCAGTTAGGCCTAGTTAAATTTTATTTAATTTTTTTATTTTATAAATATGTTATATCGAAATTTAAGAAAACACGGTCAAATTTTCTCAACCACGTGACGCTAAAATAAATCTTAAATATCTTGGATTAACAAAATATACCAATCAAAACTTGTATGAAAATTAAATGTTGGGCAATCTAATACAAATAATAAAATCTGATGACAACCAGTCTAAATAATTCCATAGCGCAATCAAAACTTTATGTCGCAACTGTTGTGACACTTTGACCCAAAAAAACCTAATTCAAATAGATAAAATCACTTATTTTTTATTAATTAAAATTAATTTATCGGAACTCTAAAATTTATGGAGTGTTTAGTTGCATGATAATAAAAACTTTTATTTTAATTTAAAAAAATTGTAAGAAAACTTGTTAAAAGAGGTGTTCGACAACTTTGACAATTTTTATGTTTTGAAAGTGATTTTATTTTTAAACAAAAAATAATAGGGTGTTTGGTTGCATGACAACGAAGGTTTTTATTTTAATTTTTAAAAATTGTAAAAACACTTGTTAAAAGAGGTGTTGGGTAAACCAGGACAATTTTATGTTTTAAAAGTGATTTTCTTCTTAAACAAAAAAAAGAGGGTCTCATCTCTTTCTTTTTTCTTGTGGTCCCCCACTTTGTTTGGTTATGTGTGGTAGTTACTCTTTTTTTGTAATCACATCCCTCCAAACATGATAATTTTATGTCATGAGTTGGTTCACTTTTTATTTTAATATAAATTTTTATCATGAAAGTGTACAAAAAATTATCATGCAACCAAACACCCCATTTTTTGTAATCACATCCCTCCAAACATGATAATTTTATGTCATGAGTTGGTTCACTTTTTATTTTAATATAATTTTTTATCATGAAAGTGTACAAAAAATTATCATGCAACCAAACACCCCATAATGATTACAAAAAAGAGTAACTACAACACATGACCAAACAAAGTGGGGGGACCACAAGAAAAAAGAAAGAGATGAGACCCTCTTTTTTTGTTTAAGAAGAAAATCACTTTTAAAACATAAAATTGTCATTGTTACCAAACACCTCTTTTAACAAGTTTTCTTACAATTTTTAAAAATTAAAACAAAAACTTTCGTTATCATGCAACCAAACACCTCATAAGGTTTCACCTCTTTCTTTTTTCTTGTGGTCCCCCATTTTCTTTGGTCATGAATGATGGTAACTCTTTTTTGTTATCACATCAATTCAAACATAATAATTTTATGTGATGAGTTAGTTCACTTTTTATTTTAATATAATTTTTATCCTAAAAGTGTACAATTATCCTGCAACCAAACACCTCATTAGGATCACATTATTTGCCTCCAACCTTTTCAAACCATATATTTCTTTCCTACGTTTCTATGGTCTCCTATTCTTTGATGGACTCCCCAAATTCTGTGAACACACATTTAGTAAAATCTAGTCGAGTCACTCAATGAGACCTTTTATAACACTGCTCGTCTTTGGTCGATCACTTAAACATACATTCACAAGATGATAAAATGAGATACGCTCAAATTATATCGTACCTTTTAAGCATGTTTGGTAATTATATCGAATACCTCTGTCTTGATCGATTTTAAAATTGATAGTGATAAAAATCAGCACTACATATTTGATTGTCAATATTAATATTGAAATTCTCATTGCAAATAAAACATGACGTGTATTGCAAGTGTTTATCTATATCAATTTGAATATTAATATCTTATAATCTTCAAGCATCGATATCAGAATAAGTATCAACATCAAAATTGATATAATATTATTTTGATACTCAAACCAAATATGACATTATTTATGTACTGTTTAACTAGACTATCGAACATAATACTATATCAATTTTGATATTAATATTTCTATATGTTAAAATATGAATAACAAAATTGTTACAAGTAACACTTCTACTACATAACATGTTTTATTTATAGTATAAATTTTAAAATTGATACTCAGCACCCAAACATCTCATGAAGAATAGTATCAATGTCAATTTTGAAATTAATAATAATAAAGATGTATGATACTATTAGTCGATAAGGTCTTAAGTTGAATATCATGTAATTTATAGTTATGACTCTTACACTTTCTCATCCTCACGCGATAATATTGTATTCTATTTGATAATGCCAATCCTCCTGATTTGATGTACATGTATTAATTGAAAAACAAGAGGCTAATTATTTGCGAGATATAAATGTAATTTATGCTAATAATGTCTTTTTTTAATTATTTAAATGGCATGTTTTCACCTGCATCGACCTATGACAATTTTTAGAAACTTTTATCAATGCATATGAACCAGACTACTGCTAGATGCCATGCTATTAGTAAGTCTATTTCTTCACATGTTATAAGAGTAATGCTTGTGTGGTTGCAAAGCAAGTAATGTCTTCCTTCTTATACCACATTCCCGGTCAGTTAAACCAAATATACATATATATAGAATATTATATAGACATTAATACACCTAACATAAATTGTGATATTCTTAATTGACATATGCACTAACTAAAATAGTTCCAGTCCCCACCGATCACGGGCTTTCAAGATAATAATGAACTTCATATATACATAATATGCACTTCATTGCAGCCATCATGTCAAACCACTAGGTTCATGTTTGTCAAATTTTTCGGCTCTTTATCACGTGTAGTGTCAACTGCATATAATGATCTTGACAACAATAATAACAAGAGAATATAGACGGTTAACTCAAAATGCATGTGGTCTTCTCATGTGATTTTCACCCTGATTCAAATATGGAGATTCAACATTTTTACTATAGAGGGTTAACTAAACATGGACCATGTCCATTTAATACCAACTTCCACATAGTCCAACCATGATGGCATATTATCACAAAATTTAATTTCTATGAAAAAAATTGACCAACCGTAAGGACTTAATCAAGTTTGTCATCTAACCATGGACCAATAATCATACCTTTACTATGCTTTAATAATTTTGATTGGATACTACTATTTAAAGAGTAAGTATGAGGATGCTGAAACCATGGTATGCATGGCGCTACAGGGTTGGGCCAACCTAGTCGGATTTTTGGCCGACTGGACCCACCGCAACCCCGAGTCCACAACCCAACATCGGAGCCAAGCCAGGTTGCATGACTCGATGATCGAATTGGGACCTGCCATTGAGGGGCATTTTTAAATGTCCCCCAAGCCCCTTGGGGGCCTACCAAGAGGCCTCCCCTTCCCTCACACCTCGCACACTCTCTCTTTGCTCTCTTTTCACTCTAAGACCTCTCTATTGCAAGTGTGCATGTAGTGTATTTTTTTCTCTAAAGCACTTCAAGATTGCTCGTTTTTCATCTTGTTCCTCATCGACATAAAGGGAAATGTTATCTCATACATATGAACTCCACTCGAGGTTAAGAATCCAATTCCATAAACATCTACAAGTAATGAAGTAGGCAAAGGGGCTTCAAAATAGCATAAGGATATCGTCCAAGAAGAAATTTTCAAACTTGCAAGGCATTCAATTCAACAAAATAGGGCTTGACAAAAGTGCCCAATGACTTCTCAGGATGAAGGTTTTGATAACAGTATGCTGCTATTAATATTTACTAAATCATACCGATTTCTATAATTTTAATCATTCTTGTTAAAAATAGATTACTTGATACAGTTGATGGAGGCAAGCTACAACTTATTTACGAATAAAGACATGTATCGACATACCAACCGATTCATGAGCTAAGATTTGGGAAGTGAGAACATACGTAGAAGTGGGAGTGGATCGAACAACTAGGAATAAAAAAAGAGATCCATGATCTCACACGTAATGATGACCCAAAAGTCAGTCCAAAGGATCCCATCATCACATGCTCATGACAAAGACAAAATACGATTGTGACGGCGATGAAGAATTAGTAGTTTTGTAAAGAGAAGAGCTGATGGGCGACATCAAGATGGTTCTTCTATAGTATCATAGCGGCAAATGCTACAAAGGGGCCTTATTACTAGTCCATGCTCGACATCATAGTCGACGTCTATAGTGGGAGTTCCTAGACTAACTCTGAAGAAAATATACAACTCCTACCTTCTTATGGAGGTAAAAGATATTAAGAAATTTGTCAATTCATTTAAACAATTTTTTAAATTTAAGATGTAAATTGATGATGGATAGTTGAACATGTCATTAAGCTTCAATTTTCAAGCTTATTACATACTTATCTTTGTAAACATTAAAATTTAAGACTCATTCATGACCTTCTTCTTAGTAGGCATAAATAGGAGGACAATGATTAACTTATTAATACAATGTTAAGTTGGGATTGTCTTTCAAAATCCGCGAAAGCATCCAAACAAGTAAAGAACACAAACTATTTGTTTGACTTAATTGACTGGGTAGTCTAAGAGATAGGAGAGGATCACACTATCTAAGTAGTAATGGATAATACAGGTGCATATAAAGTAGCTAGAGCAATGCTAATGATCAAGATACCACATTTGTATTGGGAATCATGCTCCACCTATTTTTTAGATTTGATATTAGAGAATATATGCAAGGATCCCTAAATTAAAAGTTCAGTTAAGGCAACTCAATTTATATCATCCTTCATTTATAACCATAACTTTATCTTGAACTTAACAAGAGAGCATACGAAGGGTCAAGAGCTCCTATAGTCCGGTGCAACTAAGTTTGACTCTCATTGCTGTAGATACATACAATTGGCCTAATTTAGAGCTGAAAACTCTCGTTCTATGAGAAATATGTGTGATTACAACACTTAGAAACATATTGGGTCATTCAAGAATAAGCTAGGTTTTCTTAGCTAAGTCGTACCCTCCAAGCAAGAGTCGCACGTTAAATGTAGATGCATAAAATTGAATCGATGACTGATGATCAAAGATCAATCTTTGAGGGATACAACATTTTTTTGGCCATACTACATCTTTCTTATTGTTGTCAGACCTCTCCAGTTGTCACCAAATCATTTGGTCACTACTATGTCTTGTTGGTCAACGTTTTGAGTTTTTTCATATAATAACATACCTTTCAGGTCAAGTTTGTACCTTTCTAGTTGCAGTCGGGTCCTTTTGGATGTTGTCAGAAGTTTACCTAGGGGCTGGTCTCAAAAAGGTGCCTATTGGTGGCGGTGTACCATTGGAGGTACTCAATATTGTCTGCCACCAAAGAGAACAATAGAATGCTACCAGTGGTATAGTCATGGATGGCTGACTAACACTTGACCCCCCATTTGATAGTATGTTGCAATCCTTTAGTACCATGACCTATCTGGGAAGGAGGGGAAGGAGACCACTCTTGAGAAATACCCAAAGAATGCATGGTAGCCTCATTCACAAAGGCTCAGTCGTGTTCATGTAGTGGAGGTAGATATCCCTCCTGTAAAGACTACCTCTCCTAACTCATACCTCGGCTTGATCGCTGGTAGTCAGGTATGGGTGCCAACAAACCTATAAGTCAAGAAAAATGATTATCAAGGAGAACCAATGCCCAAAACAAATAGATAAGGAAAAACACAAAGACATACCCAAAGATAGGGGTAGCTAAGAAGATCGTGCCGAACTATAAGAAGTTGATACTGATAAGAGGAAGTGTCATGGATGGGAAACCAGCATGCCATCAGCAGAAGATGGTTGGCATACTCTAGCATGGCATGACCAAGGGTACAAATAGCTCCACACCTAAAAAATGTCATGTCGGCACTACAAGTTTTAGAAATAGTAGACAAAGTAGAAAATTTAATAACAAATAAACCTGTGGAAAAGGAGTGAAGCCACCAACCAAGACACCCTCAGGGGAGAGGCTAGAAAATAGATAAGCCAAGACCACTACACCCACGTATACATGCAAACTATCTCCAACTGAGCAAGGAGGGGAAGGAATCAAAGATGTATATAGTATGTCTTGTTGTCCAATAGTAGTCAACCAAAGAAGAAGATTAGTAATTGATGTAAGTCTACATCAGCCTAAAAGTGCCAAGCTAACTAGTGAAGTGGGCAACAGCTAGTCCAACTAGGTGTCCAAAAAGCTCAGTAGTGTCTTCATTGCACAACTGGAGAGCCTCCCCCATGTGTAGACACGTCAATTTGGCCAGATTCGGAGCCCCATACTCCTATTCCATGGGCAATATCCTTTATTTGACCATTATCTGATCCGGATCACCATGTGGAGATGAGCTAAGGACGTTGGTGGAGACCTTCATGAGTTGGGAATGGACCGATGATTTTTGAAGTAATGTCGTAACCTTCAAGCGAGAGCCGTGCGTTAATCATGAAAACACGAAGCCTGCTCAATGACCGAACTTGAATGGTCCATAATTGAAGGTCTCAAGAGTCCCGCGTGTGTTACATAACATTCAGGGTTTTCGACAAGTCATTTCAGTAGGCGCCGGTCTATAACGGCTTTTCATTATGGCTTTTTTGATTCGTGTTGACACCGCTACCCCGGACCACGTGTTAGGCCTTTCCGGTCATCACCGGACCTTTTCGAGTCATCCAAGTCAATCCTAGCCATACATTGTCATCAAACGAGGCCACACGGCCGTTTCAGTTTTTTAGGGTTTCTCGGTTATTTTTGATTTGTTTGAGGATCGTCTCACGTTTATGGGTTAATCTTGGATTTTCGATGATTTTAAGTTTTCTGATCATACTGTACTTTTTCGGTTATCATTTTAAATCATCCCGAGTTGACCCGAGATTCCTCGACCGAAACCATGCCTTTTTGGATTACCGCCTCGATTTTTGGCTATCCACGAGAGGGTAAACCAGTAGTCAAAGCCCCATACAAATGTCTAGGGAGTCACATCAGCTAGTTTACCAACTTGAGGAGATGTGTTTGAAGGCCCTCTTTCCAATGCAACAAACGGGAGCAAAATCGGACGTCCCGTTTGTAAGTTACGGCTCGCGGAACACGCGCGCAGGAGAGAGAGTGCACCGCGCCCTTGCCCCCGTTGAAAGGAGAGGATGCGATCACCGCGCCCTCACTGTGAGGGCGCGGCCTGCGCGCCCTCAGACCGAGGGCACAGTCAGCGCGCTCCACAACGAAGGGCATCGTCAATTTCGGATACCAGAAATTGCCCCAATTAACACCTTCTAAACCGATTTTTAACAAGTTTTCTCATTAAAAACTGTTCATTTTGACCGCACCCTTAGTTGGGGGTGCGTTCATCTTATTAACCAATTTTTTTAGCAATTTTCGGAAGCTTCCACATTTTTGTAGAAATAAAACGCCGAACGCGCCCCTGAGGTGGAGGCACGCTGATCGTGCCCTCAGGGTGAGGGCGCGGCCTGCGCGCCCTAAATCCAAGAGTGCGGTCGGCCAGTTTCCCTAATTTGCATAGGTTTCCATCCTCTATAAATACCGGACTATTCCCAATGATCCGGGTTACCACCTATACTCTAGCTCATCCTGAGGTCATCCAAGCTCCCTCTCGAGGCCATCCCGATGTTCAAATATGAGCCGACATCAAGGGATCGATCCCGAAGTGAAGAAGAAGGCTCGATCCGTGCACTCTACATCGCCAAACTTCCTCGGCATCTACATAAAATTAAGGAATTCTAATGCAAAAGTAGTTAACAAAGGAGTTGTTCTTCTCCTCGTTCTCTTTCATCTACAACTGGCGGCACTCAATTCCAACTTGTCGTCTGTCTGCGGCGATTGCTGCACCGAGGGCGTACATCCAGGTTATGTTTCCTATATCCGTTCACTTCCATATTTTCTACAGGCCTGTAAGGACGGATTTCGGAGAAGTCATCAATAGAAGATCTCTTCCTCTCCGAGTTCTCCATCCATAGAAATAAACGACACTCGATTCCAACATTGGTATCAACTGTAGAATTTTCTGTATCAAAGTCACACCAGAGGGGATTGCACCCATCCGAGGGCAGACCATCCGAACCACCGTACTCCAAAAGTCTTTCATATTTCATTTACAACATCTTTAAGTCATTTTTATTTATTTCTACATTATTTACTTACCATCAAAAATATAAAAAAGGGTTAGGGCTCACCCTAATCCGATGAGTTCGATTCCGATTGCTTCTTTCTTTTATTTTTCTTTTTCAGTTTCTACACTTCTCCCAAGTCTAATCAAATCATTCACTTGTTTTATTGTTCTAAGTTTCACAGACTAATCAAGCTAGCACCGGTTGGACTCTCCCTCATCGGCCGATTGACGAGAAAGAAGGTTGAACTCACATATCATCTCCCGCACTAAGGTACACACGATCATCTCTTATTTCTATTCTATAAAGTGGAGCCCGCGGCTCCTGGCGACCACAATTTCTTTATTCATGTTCTAAGTTATTCTACTCCTCCCTCTCCTCCCACACGACCCGAACCGTCTTCGGTGCTCGAGCGACATTGTGAGATGAAAGTTCAGGGATCAATGTGAGTGTGAGACCGAGGTGAGGATTTTACTGCTTTCTGAGTGTTTTTTGATTCACTCCCTTTCCCTTATTCTATCATCACCTTTTCTTGAGATGCCGATCCGGAACCCATTTCTGGAGTTGACACCATGCCAACTAGCTCACCACACTTGTGCCAAGTAAGGGTCAACATGAAGTCCTTCTCAAGCTATGGGGGAGAAAAGCCTAGAAGCTCTGCCACCTGGTCCATGTAATCATCGTAGGTGGTACCAATCATCGGATGCCCGTGGACATGAAGACCCATAATGTGGGAGACATCTTCTAGGAAAAGGACCATGTGTCCTTATGAAAAACAATAACACACAAGAAAAAGGGTCTCATCATTCACCAAGCACCCAGACCAACACTTGGACCAGCACCAAGTCCTTCCAGAGAGGCTTGACATGGAGTAGTATGCCAAAGCCCATCCAATCCAATCAATCTCATTGGAATGATGAGAGACCCTGTTATGCTGCTCAAACAAAATACCATGATATCCTTGACTTTATTTTTTTTTATGAGCAAAAGGAATGCATGTTAGATCAAGTAAGTAGGCTATCCAAGTATCAAAGGCAAATCAGCTTTAAGTTTTACCCCACATAGAGGGCAAGTTAGCTGGGCACATTCAATAGTAGAAGATGAAAGACAAGAAGCTGGTTGGTGGCTACAAGAGGAATATGCTCTCTTCATCTACAAAAGGGAGTCCTTTTGTTTCGAAGATTCACTAGGAACAAAACATACATAAGTAGTAACAAAAGCATATTAGACCCATGCGCCCTAGGTTGGTGGATCATGTGCCCCCAACTAGAGGCACATGGTGATGCTCCCCAGATTGTGGGCACATAGTGAAGCACCCCAGTTCGGGTAATCAAGCAAGAACCACCTCAAAATCTTTTTGATATCTAAAAACCTGTTAAAACAAATTGAAATCGCATAAAATTTCTTGGGAAATGTTGACAAACAACAAAACTTCATTGATGCAACTTAGAAACTAATCTTTAAGGCGTTTCAAGCCTAAATAGTGGAGAGGAAGCTATGGGGTAGTTGCATAGGAGAGATAGCATGAGTTTGAAAATAAATGTCAATGAAACTTATTTATAGGTAAATAAAAATTCAAAAAATTACAAAATTGGAAAAATCACCCAAAATTTATAAATTTGAGCTGATCGCAAACCCACTGAAAAAAAATGAATATAGACTTGTTTTGTGCTAAAAACCAAAAGAATGAAAAGTGCTTGCATAATCTATGAAAAATCTATTTATGCACATAAGAAATTCACAAAACATACTTATAAATAGCTAGAAATGTTGAATTGTATTATTGTGATTTCTAACCTTTTTTGAGGCAATAAAAAATAATGATGGAATTTTCAACAGAATTTTGTCATTCAAAATCACTATTTATTTAAAGGAAAAGACTATAAGACATGAAATAAGGCATAAAAGCAAGGCAAGGAAGGCCATCAAGCTTGCAAGAGCTTCAACTTGGAAATGTAGATCTACTTCTTATCTGGATCCTCCTCATTGGGTTGGCATGCTCGACTCATCTTCCATAGAGCTGCAGTAGTAAGACCTCTTCCTCTTTATCCACATAACCAAGCCACCAATTCTTGATAGGAGGCAACACAAGTAGCTTGTAGCGAGGCAGTCCAATTTGAGAATGACACTTGTGAGTGTCATACAACACAAGGGTACTACCAATTACTTAACAAACATCGACACCAAGATCAAAGTACATCTTCAAGTCTTTTAGGAGTAAAGCCATTGCAGTAGAAAAGAAACCCATGTGGTTCATACCAACAAGATGATCTTTCCATTCAGATCATTTCTTCAACTTTTCTTATTTATTCATCACCTTATCATAAAAAATGAGAGCAACTGCAAATAGGAACAGCAGACTACGATGGAAAAGTTGAGAAGTGGTCATTGCTCCACCCGAAGAATTGAACTTGAAGTGAAGATGAGCCCAACATGACAACAGAAGAGCACTATAAAAAGGAGGGCATCTCACACCAGCAGATGTCAGGCCATAGTACAAGTGACCTAACATAGAAGAACTAATCTGCTCACCATGCCAAATTCTCCCAATATAGAATAATTGATATGTATCGAGAAATCCATCGTCCATGGGAAATAGAAAAGTAGCAACAATGCATGAGGTAAACCCTTTCGCCCCTCTCAATAGCTAAAGCTCATCAATCTTAGCTACCAACAAGGAGGAAACATTCTAGGTGGCAATCTTCAATATACCAATCTGCTTATCAGTAATCAAGGCATCAATATCACCTGCATCAACAAATTCTTGTAGAAATTTTAAAAATGACAACAAATCAGAAGGTATAAACATCTTGTCTTCCTCACTCTTTTGAGTAGGAGGGAGATCGAGTAGCAATTTTTATTTCTATAGAAGGATCATGCACTCGAATGTGCCAAAAATAAAAATATGCATGTCTAAATGCCATAGCTCCACTAGGGATCCCATCAAGTCAAAATTCATGAAGTAGTTAGAATGCTGCTTCATGTGCACCGACAATCCTTTCAACCCCTAGTTAGTCAGAAATGATTAAATTGGCAAATTCAAAACACTAAGAAGTTGATCTAATCAAGGAAGCTGACAAAATCGATGTAGACTAGGGAAATTGGGTTAATCCTACTTCTAAAAAAATTCATCAAGAATTGGTGAGCCCTAGGATGAGGCACGTGCACCCCCATCCAAGTGCATCCCAATTTCCCTCAATTAAGGGCACATCACCATGTGACCCTAATAAGTGTGAATAAAAAAATCAAAAGTCTTAAGAAAATTTTGAAAAAGATTTAAATGATAATGGTAAGAAGAAACTTACCAAGTTTGCCAAAATTCTTTCTTTCATGTGACCCGGAACACATGAAATCCCCCACCCTACGTCAAGTAGAATATTCTTAAAGAAGAAACTCATTTTCGTGATTTGCAGAGTCTCCTACAAACCCAGGGGGAGAAATAATAAGAGGGAGATGCCAAATTTGATGAGGATTCAGATTGGTCAAATGACCCATGCACTCCACTTTGGAGGTACATGGTGATGCGCCTCAAGCTCGGGGCACATCTTCTTGCGTTCCAGTCTGGGGACTCATGTGCCCCAGTACCACCAAAATTTGAGAAAAATAATGAAAAAATCCAAAAAATAATCATAAAAATAAAGGAAATATTGAAAATGAAAAAAGCATCAAATAATATCTTGAAAATTTTATGTTTGCCTTTTGATGGGGCTTCCAATATCAATTGCATAAAATTCTCATTTCTAATGATATAGACTTTATTTGATATTTATGATCTTTGATGACTAATGAAAAATCTGCTGAGAGATAAGGTGTAAACATGTGACCAATGTTCTTAGATAGATAAGGTTGGTCGTTACATGGAAAATGAAAATTGAAGACTTCAGCTCAGGGGTCCAAGTCCTATTAGACATAGGAGGTGATTGAAGTTGCCAATTTAGATGTTCACTGGGAGATGATATACCCACCCTTCGACCCACTTGGCAATCAAGTTGTACTCTCAAAGTCCAAGATGTATGACTACATCTTGTCTCCCACACCATTGTCACTTATGCCATGTCATACATCTTGACCATGAGTCTAGATAGAAGTTGGACTTAAGAACCCCTTCAATAAAATCAATGATGGTCCAGCCATTTGCTACACTTGTGGATATGCTAAAATTGTACATTGAGAAATGATGGTTTCCATGTGGGTATCTTGACTTCTAATGCACAATATATAACTCTAATTATCTTCTAATTATCATTTTGAATTTCTTTAGCCAACATCTATCATGTTGGCCTTTTCATTAGTAGCATTTTCTATATTACATGTATCGTATGCATTCTGATTGATGAGTCCCACCATGTTTTCTCTCACATTTTTATTCAAACTTTATTCCTTCATGTTTCTATCTCAAATAACATTCTTGTCTTTTATCCCATTTTGTCATCATTTTACTGTTGATCTCATCCCACCATGGTGATTATTGCCCAGAAAATCATAAGTCATTTTGTTTGCACAAATTTTATTCTTTAACCCATAGTTTCCCCATTATGATCACATTTTTGGCCCCACCATATATTACATCTCATAGAGGCCTTATGCTTCATAATTATATTGTCTACCATATTTTATATCCCACCATGTCCATATTTTTGTGTCCCATATTGTTATTTGACCCACCATATCCACATTCTAGGCCCCATTGTGTTCCACATGTGTAACGTTCTGGTGTCGTAGTGTGATTTAGAACATTCTCAACACTAGTGCAACTTTTTATTGTGTTTTGATGCAAACCCATAAAGACTGAGGTTATTTTTATTCTTGATTGTATCACGTATTTTGGAGAAGTTAGATGAACCTAAAAGTTCAATTATGGTTGATTGATATTTCTTTTTTGTTTTACAAAATCTTTGTTTTTCTTTAGCTCATTATAGTACAAGCACACCACATAGCTCGAGTCACTTACCATTGATGAACCTATGAATTCACGATTTGGGGACCTTTACCACATTGAATGTTGACTACTTTTTATTTACTCTCCTACCCATGGAACACTTTGTTTCCAATCAAATATTGGAAGGCTTGATAAAACATGGTGGTAATATCGAAGACTTGTTGAGATTCATTTCTGATAGATTAGGCCAACGAGCATGTCGAACACATCGGTATTACCTTTTTAGTCTATTAACATTCTATCACACTACATTTATCTTTGCTCGCTTCTATTTCATAACTTCTCCCTGTGACTGATTTTGTTCCACTGCATGTTTTTTTTTGCAAAGTCAATGTCAAGGAGAGATAGGTTGTAGAGACAAAAAATTGATTTAGTTTTAGAGCTTAAAACTCTTGTTCTATGGGTAATATTCAAGTTTTTATTCCTTAGAATCATTGTTGTGTCTTTTCTAAAGATTCTAGACATTTTTTTAATGAAATGGAGGAGTGGAGTGCATGCACTCCCCATTTGGGGGTGCAACACATAAATGAAGGAGGTTAGGGCTCATGCATTCTTAGTTGTCTTCCCCACTACCCCTTCCAAATTTTTTATCAAAACTTGATTCGAAGTCTAGTTTGGAGATTCTATTGTGCATCTTGTTGCATGCTAGGTGGGTACACATGAGCCCTCATCTGGTACACATGAGAATCTTATAAAAATTAAATCTGATTGGATCCAAGACAAATAGGGAATATTTCACCATGAGTTGATGCGCCTCAAGTTGGGGGGCAAGTACTCCTAATTGAGGGTGCATCAACCAAAATATTAAACTAAGAAATAATTTATTGAATTACGAAAGATTCTACTCTAATTTTATGCTTCCTAGGATGAGAGTGCATATGCCCTCATCTTGGGGCACATCAGTCTAACCTTCCCAATTCTTCATTGTGATTCAATTTTGAGTAGACCCCAACAGAGGGCACCTCTCCACTTTACAAACTATAGAAGATTCTATTAAATTAGGCAATATTTTGCCCTAATTTGATGCCTCCTAAGATGAGGCACATGCGCCCCCATTCTGGAGCGCATCGTATTGACCTTCCTAATTCATTGTTTCAATTTGAGTTCGAGCAAGATTTTCAATTCTTTATGTAATTGTACGATATTTGAACACTCAAGATAGGACGTTATTCATCATGTCTCCACACCACATTTATAAGTCTTGAAGGCTTTTAAAAAGATAATTTAGACAACTTTAGATAGAGCAAGTTTGGTTTCATGCTTATCACTGTTAGCAAGATTTTAGATTTTGTATTAAAAATTCAATGTGTACCACACCCAATCCAACTACATGTTAAACTTCCTCAACCTATCAACTCTCATTTGCATCAAACGGAGGTGAAATTGGATCTCTCGTTTGTCTGTGGTGAGCTCCAGAGCAAAGTCACGTCGTTGAATTTTTGTTTGGACCAATTCTTGATTCTGACATCGAAATCCATCTTTTCTCGAATTGGCCAAGATTTGCACCTTTTACTTCTATATTTATATTTTATTAATGTTTCATCATTTTTTCATAATCTTACATCAAATATATTTTAATACATACCCAAAATAGGGCTTAAAGCTAACCGTAACACGGTCAATTCTAATCCAATTGCCATTTTTTTGTTATTTCCTTCACCGATGCAACACCTTAGTGCTTCTTCTGTCACGACCCGGAATTTAAATAACATAACCTCAAAATATGCAGCGGAAATACATAACGTCGTGACAATGGGATGCAACCCAACACTTAGATTCCATAACCCAAACTTAAATATTTTCATAAGATCAATCAAAATAAGATAATAGAACCATACTACTAAGTCTCACAACACTCTTGCTCAAAAACAATCAATATCATCTACCTAAGTAGAGAATACCAAGAATCTCCAAGTACGAAAAGACTCGATTTCCTTGGGTTCCACACGATCCTCATCTTCAAGCTCCTAAATCTTCAAAACACATTGAAAAATTTAACCCACAACGGGGTGAGTCCGGAGACTCCGTAGGATTTACACCCTTTTCTTGCCAATCGGATACTAACATATAAACATGCAATGATAGATAACATATCTAAATTGAAATATAATACAAATGATAATAACATGTCTTCTATATTTATCCATAACCCACAACCAAACCATGATTATCTTTAAGGGAAAAGATTATGCCAATGCTACTCAATTCTAGACCAATGCACACAAGACCATACAAGTTAGACAAATATCATCTAAATGACCTCAAGACTTAACTTAACATGACCAATTTAAAACAAGACAAATCTTATTTTTCTAACATGACATGGTTTAACCTCCATACATGACATACAAGTAACATATTTCATATCTTTTCCAAAACACAAAGCCAAAGAGCAAGGAATTGGTCGTCTTGCTTCACATGTACAAATACTTTCACCAGCTCTAATATATATAGCAGTAACATATAATAAGCTAGCCCAAAGTGCACCTAAGCAGTGGTGACACTAAGGGAAAAACCGCGGTAATCCGGGATGCAGTGGAGGGCCGGATTCTTCTAAGTTACCCGCGCCGCGGGCAATTTACTAACATAGGTGGTGAAGCCTTCATAGCACGTCATATCAAGAGTTCATAACATAATTTCACATCATGACATACACGACCATACCATGCATACATGACATAAACATCTAATTTCATAGCCTTTCATACAAGACATAACATTCGCATAACGAACTTGACAAGACATATGATAACTTGAGACATAATTGAACTGGTTCTCAATGACAACTCATACTAATCATGATCAAATTGACATGACTAACTATGCATAGCATAGCCCATGATCTGAAACCAAATTAAACATATTTTACAATAACTAGACAAGACTTGTACTAATCGGCTTGGTTGACATATTCTAAATCAAACATATACGAAACTTGACCATATGAACATAATCATGTCATGCATGACATAATACATAATCTGAGACCAGATAAATCAAAATTTTCATGATCCTCACACATGCAATGACAAACCGAACTAGACATACTTAATTACATATACAGGACAATTAATCAAAATCAAGTTTGGCATAACCAAAACAAGCTAAGTTCTGATGTCAACACCCATAATCTGACCCAAACAGGTTCCAAAAAGTGAAATTTGATGACTTATGATTTCTCCAAACCTCCACTTAGCTATATTTCAATTCTAGGTCCATTCTAGCACATAATCATATACATAAATAACATATGGTCAAATTTCATGAAAAATATTTCTACCCATCCAGAATCATGCCAAACATGTTTCATAATAATCAAAATATCATTTTCAAGATTCTTGTTTCAAGGATTTTGATAAAAATCACTGATCTTGAGTCAAAAGTCTAAACTAGTCAAATCAAGGTCCAAAAGTTAAATCATGCATATTTTATAATCAAAATGGAGTAAAATACATAGACAAGCTTGAGAAACCTACCTGGAAGCTCCTGTGAATTTTCTGGATTTTTATGGATTTCCTATGATTTTTCTGGCCTTAACTCTAATTTCCAAATTTAATAATTCCGAAAATCAGAAAATGTTGAACCGGTGCCGAACCGGGCGGTTCGACCGGCTGGACCGGGAGGCTCGAAGACGCTGGACCGGCGGTTGGACCAGGCTGCTGGGCCGGCTCGACCGGTGGCTCGCGACATTCGCAGCGGCGACGTTCGCGGCGGCGACGACACTCGCCGGTGATGGCGATCGGAGCTGCAGGGGCACGGCGGCGGCGGCGTTCAAAGGCAACCAGGGGGGACTGCAGCAGTGAATGGCAACAAGGAGGGGTAGAGGCTGGCAACGGCGAGGGAGACTCGCGGCGGTGTTCCGGCCGAAACAGGGGAGGTCAGGCGAGGCTATCGACGGCGACGGAGGGCGGCAGCGAGGACAGGGAAGGCCGGCGATGGCAGCAGCGGCAAGGGAGGACCCCCACGGTGGTTCCTGCCAGAACAGGGGAGATATGGGCGGTGGGAGGCTGGCACGGTGGTGCACAAGCGGCAAGCGGGTCCAGGCCGGAAGGCGGCGGCGGCGCGCGGGTGCACGCGCGGGCGGCCGCGGCGAAGGTGGCGGGCGGCGGCGCAACGGGGTGGTGCGGATGGGAGGTTGGCGATGGTGCGAGCCGGCAAGGCGACGGCGGCGGAGGCCGCGGGTGCGCGATGCGTCAACGCGGGGGGGGGGGGGGGGGCACGCGGAGGGACGACGCGGGCGGCGGGAGCGCGGTTGGTGGTTGCGCATGGTGGTGGGTTGCGCGCTCGCACGCACCGAGAAGGTGGCCGATGGTGGGTCGAGCACTCACGGGCTGCGGCAATGGGGGCGCACGGTCGCGTGCGGGGGCAGCGGCTGCGGGCAGGTTGCATGGGCGGCGGCACTCGCCGGCGGCGGTTGCCGCGGCGGCGCTAGCATGGGAAGATGATGGCGATGCGTCCGGCGGGCCGGAAGGAAGGAGAGGGAGAGAGAGAGAGAGAGAGAGAGAGAGAGAGAGAGAGAGAGAGAGAGAGAGAGAGAGAGAGAGCAAGGCGGGGCGGGCGTAACCGACGGGAGAGAGAGAGAGAGGGCGGGGCGGGGCTGGCGAGAGAAGGGGGGCGCATTTGTAACGGTAATAGAGGGGGGGGGAGGAGACGTTACAGAAAAAAAAATTTCTTTTTTTTCGAAACATTACAATCCATGTTTTTACTTGTTTGTTATCTTTGAATTGCGTAGGAACATCTTGAAGTTGATTGAATGCCTCCTCTTTATCTTTGGCTAGCTAAGAAAGAAGAAGTTAGAACCTGCGCACACTGTTTCTTAGTTATGTAGGGCAATCCCTTTTAAATTTCATTAAAATTCATAGTTTATGACTAAAATACATTTCACACACCTTCCCTTCAACCTCCTTTACCTCTTACACCACTACCCATAAGCTGGATCAGCATTCCTTTTTTATAGGTTGAGGCGGAACTAATGGTTAGTCTAGTTTCAAATCAAAAAGTCGATTCTTACGCCAAGTTCACGAGGCATACAAGGTTGAGATTTTCTCATGGAGGACATTTCGAGGTGGAGATGAAAGGGTCATTTTGAGATACTTTCTATTCACAAAAGATAACTTATCTTTTAGTTTTCATAAATGGATAGCCATATAGCTTTCTTTTGGCCTCTTTGAGTGACTTGGGCAAGGATATCATACCTTGACATGGATTGGTGCATCAAATGCATATCAAGTTTCACTATTTCATATAAAGGTTATATAAAATTTTATATGTTGAGGCTGATAATGTAAAGAACATCTAGGTGCATTTAGACTTAAAAAATTCCAAAATCTCAATGCTTGGTATTACAATCTTCAAGGCTCACCCTCATGTGTAAGTTTATTGACATCAATATTACAAAAAAGTTTTAACATTCTTGCTTTTTAATCCTATAATTCGATGTGTCCTTAATAAAATAGCATCTAGTTTTCTTTCTCAAATTAACAATAAAAAATATGAAACATGGCAACATGATATTGATCTTAGGCCTTATTTAATTGGACTAAATAGGCCTCTAATCTCTCATTTAGATAGTGGTTAGATGTTTTGGAGTGTTTTATAAGATGTCAAAATATACCTTTTAAATATTAAAATACTCACAATCATCTATGTAAGGAATCGAACTAAATTGAGTAGAAGTGTTGATTCCTCAAAAATTCGTAGTCTTTGTCATGATTGAAACCAAACGGCATATCTAAGAACTGAATTCAAAGAACAACTATTGTACCTTCTTGGGATTTGATAAATCTCTCACGCTTAATGAAGATGTAACATTTCTTTAATCTTTAAGCCATCCAAGTGTATGGCCTCTAGCGGTATTCATATAAACCTCCTTCAAAAGTAGGTTCTTTCTTTCATCAACTCGAGAACTTGTCCCGTGGAGCTTCACCATGTGATGATGTATGCCCTTCAAAAGAAAGAGGATTTTGGTAGGAGGAAAAGGATGAAATTCTTACCCTTGCCTTGATAGGGTTTGTCTCAATTCACCACTATTTGTAGAAATTTTGAAATTTTTCATAGAAAGCCAAAATATCAATAAATTACATCTAGATTCTATATTTATGGGTAAATTCTATTATGTGTGACTCACTACGCCCACTAATATTTTTAATTGAAACCTAATTAAATTTATTATTTGATAACTCTTGTTCATGGCTTCCGATCATGAAAAATACAAGTCATATCTCATGATCCTAAAAGACTTTGGGGATATACTTATTTTTATTGAGCCTTTCCATCATTAGTTACCACATAGATATAATCTTCATTCATCCAATGTCCTAATCAGATTGGGGTATGACAATGGCTATCAACCTTTAATATGTTAACTCTATTAGATCCTGTATTCAATATTTGGTCAGTTGGAAAACTCTTTTTTTGATTATTCTATCTACCTTGGCCAAGGATTTAGAATAATTTTTTTATAAACATTCTATCTCACTTACTAAGAGTGAACAATCCTATATTGTTTACTTAATTGCCTCCACTTAATTTCTCTTATACAAGATTCATTAATTATATTGAATCATCATAAAGGTGACCCATAAGTGAATAGTCAAAGTACAAGATAAGACTAGTAAGACATCTTTGGTGACTCATGTCAAAAATCCAACTTTTCAACCATGATGATAGAATATCCTAATAGACAATTAGGTAAGATGCTATTTAAGGTTAGTAATTTGGTCAATTCAATGAACACATTTTACTAATGAGCAACTGTATGTGTATCCCAACGTCTTCACATTAAAGACTTATAAGATCGTTTATCCTCATCATATGAGAAGATATCATATACATAAGTTTATTTGGATCCTTACTGTCCCGTATTAAGGATCCTATGACTTGAAATATTTAGATCAAATATCTCTAGATGATTGATCTCATTATTATGATTATCATAGTTCGTCATCAGTGTTTATGAACAAGGACTTCATAATGACATACATATCTAATAAAATATGGTAATAAAGATATGTCAATTTTATTGAATAAGATATAGTAAGGAAAGTTACATCATACTACATATACTTGACTTGTAGAGCATATTATTTCTATCAATCTCTCATTTGAACTAAAGCCCATCACTTACATGCTTGATTCTCATCAACTTAAGGAAACAAACACACATTATCTCAAAGGCTTAGTTAGTGGCTATGCATGGTTATTAGTTGAAAAAACTCTATATATTTCTCTATCTTCTCAAGCTATTATATCTCTGATAAAATGCTTTTGTTGCAGAATATGCTTTGACTTTTGATGAGACCTCATCATCTTTGCTTGTGCAATTGCTCCATTGTTATCATAAAACAATGAGATGGGATTAGAGATAGTAGGGACAACCCTCAAATCTATGATGAAATTCTTCATCTAGTTGGCCTCTTTGTAGCTTCTCCATTCATGGTAGACACATACACAAATGTTGATTTGTTGTTATCTTTTCTTTACTAGAAGCTTGAGTCTTTATAACCTTGAAGTTGCAAGTCAACTTCGCTATATATGAGAAATACATCCTTAGTTCCTCTCAATTTTTTAAGGATGCATCTTCCAACAATCCAACGATTCTCACCTAGATCTTTAGACACGCTAGATTGGCCCAATTGTAAAGCATACATCTCTTGTCCCTATGGGTAGTACTTATTTTTTTGTGAGCAAATTGTTATGTGCCTTCAACAAAAGCTAGAGCCGCTTTAGGACCAATGTGTCTTATCGTCAGACCGCATGCTATTGCCCCAGCAAGATGCTTCTAGTTGGCAGGAGATCATAGCACAACTTTACAAACTTCTTGTCATTTACCCAAGTGTCAATGTGTCCCTCTGACAAAATGTGTACAAACCTTACACAAAAAGTCAATGACAACAAGGTCTCCTAACACAGACGCCATGCCCATGTCATTTATTACAATGACTAGATTAGAAGCATCGAGCTAACTAGATGCTTTAAGAAGTAAGGTCACAATCAACATGCCCTTACTAAGCATTTAATGACAATCAAATGCATCATTAAGGAGCATATAATGCCTTTACGTGCATAATAAATGATCTTACTTGCATTCAATGTTGTTGTTAGCTAGAGGCATCTGGATGCTTGGACACTTCTGACAAGGTCATACTAGATCCGCACATCACCAATATGAAATCCGTACTGAAGCATGGTCATATTTATGGCTGGTACGAACACGTCCAAGGTTGAAGATGCTTCATCTATGAAGCATGCAGCCACAAAGGCACTTTAACATCACAAAAGTCAAAACCTAAATTTCACAAGGTATGGGCCAAATCTTAGGGCTTCCTTTATAAAATAAAGAGGTTCCCAACATCTGCTAGGGTTACATACATGTGCAAGAGAGGTTAAGTAGTTAGAAATAAGTTTTGCATCCTTTAAACATCCTCAAGCTACCTTCACACACCCATCTCCTCCTCATATGTGGGAAAGGGGTAACACCTTCTAGAAGTCCTTCAATGGCCTACACACCCCTGACACATTGTGCTTCACCTAGGGGTCAGCTTGGATCCCTCTCTACGTTGCCATCAACGGTTAGAAGATTGTTGCTCCCATTGCTGCTAGAAGGAGAAGCACCTCCTAAATGCAACACACACACCATCTGTGAATAACACCTTTGCTTCCAGGGAGTAGTGAATATCTTTATTGTCATCATTTAGGCTAGTTATGCATAGGTAGCTAAGTTGCATCCTTTGTAGGCTACCTTGTTTAGTCATTTAGTCATCCAAAAACATCCAAAAGGGGGTTAGGAGCATTCCAATTTGATCTGTTTCTTACCATTTGTGATTTATGTTCGTTTTAACGGAAGATTCTCCGCTCCACCCCAATGATTATCATTGTTACATAATTTTTATTTTTTATCTATTTTAGGTTTGTTCCAAGCAACAAGAAGCGGGCTAAAGACAAAGCTTCATGCTTCTCTTCCCTAATCGACCAAGGAAGTGGAATCTACAATCCACACATCTTCAGCGAAGAGGCACCAAACTGTTAAGTGCCTTAAATTTCTCATCATTTCAATCGGAACCTACAGTTCCTAGTAACCACCCCATCATCACCATCATCCAACCATTCTTCTCCTATTGATCTACTACCACCCCACTGAGATGCAACTGTTTTTTGGTAACCATGGTGGGACCAGCCTTGCTAGAAGTTATCTTTAATACCCTTTCTATAGCTTTGAGTGCCTCCATGGTCAGACATTTCTTCCCTTCTTAGGATCCCCACAAGCTCTCCCACTCCTTGTTTTATTAGGCCATCATCATTTTCAAAGAAAACTATTCTATTTTAAAACTCCTCACATTTTCATGCTTGTCTCCTCTTTTTTTGCCACATCTTTTCTCTTTCTAGTCCTTGTGGGACATGTTTGTTGTCATTTTTCTAAAACAAGAAGAGATCTCAGGACGAGATGCCTCTCTTTGAGCTCTACAAGCTTCCCCACCTCTTGCCTGTTTGTTTATTTACTTCCATTTTTCAAAAATACCCCTCCCATTAAAAAAGATTCTCTATTTTCAAAACACCACTCTTCCTAACCTTTTTTTATTTTCCTTGCACCTTCGGTCCCCGCATTGACCTACTTCATTTTTTCATCTAGCCACCCAGAAACATCCTCGTGACAAGATGCTTCCCCCGAGCATTGCAAGCTCTTCTTGCTTTCTAATTCTGTTTGGTTACTCTCTTTTTTTAAAAAGTTTCTCCTTGTTTTAAATTTTTTTCATCATTTTAAAACATTGTTCTTCTTATTCTTCTTGCTTCTTTTGCACCTTGCAGTCCTTGTGTGGACACTTTTATTTTTTGCTTTTAGCTTGAAGGTGTCCTCACAATGAAGCTCTTTGCTTTGAACTTTGCAAGCTCCCTTTCCCTGTTTAGCCCCCAATGGCATGCTTACATTTCATTTCCAACTTATTACTACTTTTATTTTAGTTCAACATCTTTATTTTCAGCAGCCTAATTTTAGTTTTGACATCACAGACATCCATGATCCACCATGAGGATCTATTGTTCATTATTGCCAACAAGCCTCGACTTTAAATGCTTGCATTTTATGGGTTAGACATGTACAACCTGCCTAAAGGTAGAAATTCTTTGTTTTGGTCTACTGTGGGCCGATTTGCTTGCTTATTTCATTCAATACATCATTTACTACTTTTTACTCATTGTTGATATATAAGGTATTATTTGTTTGTTCTTCATCCTTGTCATCATCTTGCATTAGATTTGCATCAGGTATCATATTCATCCGGCCCACAGGTCATGTGAGATGGAAGGCTCATTCTTCTCTTGGTGGTTACTGACCTCTCATCTGTGGATTCTCTCTTGGATTTACCGGGTTTGTTTTCATCAAGACCTTCGTAAGTCCCCAGATGTAAAAGATTCCCTCTTCACTAATTGGGCAAGTTGTACTATTTCTTATCCCAAAATACAGTGCTACCCAATTCCTATATGTAGTGAGTTGTGAGAACCCTAGGTCGCTTAGCACTTAGAAGAGCCTAGGATCCTACCAATGGTCAAGTGAACAATATTTTCAAAATTACCTAATGTAAGTTTTAAACAAAACTCTGCGTAATCATTCATTATTCTATGTTGCAACTTGTTTATGAAACCATAAATCAAAAACAAAAAATCAGAAAATACCTACAATCCCAAAATAGATTACTTTGTTCGAGGCTATGATCACCAAAGAAAAGATAAGAAAATTTTCCAAAATAAAAGTCAAAAAACAAAACGCTACTTTGAGGCTAAGAACCTGGTTGCTAGAAGAAGAGAGTAAAAAAAACCATTTTAAAGGGTCAAAAGAAAATGAAGAGAGAGTAAAAGGATAATTGTGCCTCATCACAATTTTTATGTCCATGATCTTCATGTTAGGATGAGTAGTTGGCATGGCAAACAATATTACGACTAGGAGTGAGCACAAAACGGTTCAAACCGAGAAACCAACCGAACCAGCCCATTCGGTTCAGTTTGGTTTGGTTCGATTTGGACCCCCTTTCAGTTTGGTTTGGTTTGGAAAATTTCCAAACCGATTTAAACCAAACAAAAACCGTTTAAACCGATTTAATTAAAAAAATAAAAACTATTATAGTATTAATAAAAATGATAATTTTATAAATTTTATAATAAAATACTATTTATTTTTATTATTTTAACTTAAAAATTAGTATGTATATGTAAAAAATAATTAATTTAAATATTTTTATTTCTTTTCGGTTTAAACAGAACCAAACCGAATTGATTCGGTTTGGTTCGGTTCGGTTTGAGAGGGTGATTCGGTTTGGTTCGGTTTGGAAAAAAATAGTCCAAACCAGACCAAATCGAATTGTGCCCACCCCTAATTACAACCAAGCAAAGTATGACTAGGTGTACGATGAGCAACTTGAGGCCCATCTAGATGTAGTATATGCCATCGTCGAGCAAGAGATACAACTAGAGGTAGCTACCCCTTGCCTGCCCCTCTCATGCCGACCCTGCCTAGCTTCATGCCATCTAGGCTATTTTAAAAAGAAAATTCTCTCACGACTATTCACTTCTCAAGGCTGATCAACACATCTCTATTTCAAGGATGGTGGCTCACCCAGTTGACCCCACACTGCTTGCTCACTCCTATGTAGGGCCCACAACCCTTCTTTTCCCTCTCCCGGTGGAAACCTTAGACAACTAGACCCAAATCTCTCTATCCCTCCTCCTCATCTGGTGCTTTTTACAACTACCCCCATACAGTACACCACTCTCACCCCCACTACTTTGGCTTACCCAACCCATGCCATGCTTCCCTTTTTCATACTTCTCACTCACCAGCCCTCATGTGAGAGCCATCTATCGACCAGGCAATGTTAACATACCAAATGGATGAACGTTATCGCAAGCTTGAGCACTTGTTAGACTTACAATTCATTCCCGAGGTCTCCCTCCCCTCGCTTCCAACCTTCCATCTCTCCCTATCTAAGTTGAAAGTATTTCTCCATTACAACAACACCTACAACCCTTTCATCCACATAACAAACTTTCTCTACTACTCCTCAGTATGGCAAAGTGATGAGAAAGCTCTTGCCTTTCTCTTTAAACGGTCCTTGGAAGGACCGGCTTTGGAACAATTTTATGCACTCAACTCCAAGTCTAGCAACTTTAACGTGCCATAGGTAAATTTTTGTTGAGATATCAAGACCGAGTGGGGCCCTCATACTCCATTACTGATCTGATAGTAGAAAAGATGAAAAATGAATAATTTTTTGTCTGATATGCTGGCCAGTTGAGGGCTATGGTAGAACGCTTAACAGATGCCATTTTTGAGCTAGAACAAGTCAACATGATCACTACTGATACAACACCTACCCTAAGAAACATACTAGCACTACATCATCCTATCACCATGAGTGAGTTATACGAGAGGGTGCGGTATATCTAAACCCAACTAAAAGACTCACCTATCATGAACCTATTTGACCCAAGGACATGAGTCCTAAAGAAAATTTACCATCCAAGGCCCACTATTGAAGGGGTAGCAACAAACGAAAACACTTGCCATGTTTGGAATCCCCTTAGCAACCCACCACAAAAATTCAAGAATTTCCAAAACAACACCTAGCCAGAAATACCCAACCTTTCCAGCCTTAGCAATTGCACCACCCTTTCCATGCCTAGCCCCAACAACAACATATCCCATCCTAAAAACTGGCCTTGCAAATAGTAGACCCCCAACCTACCCAACTACCAAATAACCACCTACAAGTACCCCTACCAGCCAACTATGCTCTCTGAAGACTTGGTCCCAAAAGAAACTATTACCCTCCACTGTTGCACTCTCTTGTAGATATTTTTAATGCACTTATGTTAGCAGGGCATATCATGCTACCAAGGGAAAGGACAGATTGGCCGAATGCAATGAACACTGGCAAGTACTTTCTCTACCACCAATATTGTGAGCTCATGTTGGAAGACTGCTTCCATTTCTAAGATTAAATCTATGACCATTACGATCAAGGAAACATTGATTAGGGACAAATGAGTGAGTATATCAATATCTTGAAATAGTAGCAACCTCAGCATAAAGATGGACTATGCCCCCGCTATAGTAGTAGTAACCGCAACAAAATCTCAGCCTAGGAATAGTACAAAACCCTTTGCTAGGACATACACCCCATGCCTACACCATTTCCAGCAAATTGCACAATCAAGCCCATCTTTGTGTCCTTTGAGGAGTACCTTGATCGCAGGAAAAATTGGCAAGTTGAGGATCCTACCGCCTCTTTCCACGTCAACCACCCAACCACCCTCCCCAATCTCCATGTCCTAGCCATACCACAAGCTATGACATCACCCTTTCCTATAAACCTCTTGCCTATTATCAGGGCACCTACCTGTAGACACGCAATTTTGGCCTAGTTGAAGAGCTTAAATTCTTGTTTTCACGAGTAATATTTGAGTAACCTTTCAAGGGAACCGAGTTTTCTAGAAAAATTAAGTTTTTCGACGCATTTCGAAGAAGATCAATAGGCGTTGACTAGGGTCAAAGTGCCCTATATACAGGGCACCAGGCCCTGGCGCCCTATATACAGGGCACCTGGCGCCCTACTTATAGGGCACCAGGTGCCCAATAAATAGGGCACCAGGCGCCCTACTTATAGGCACCTGCACCTGATCTGACTGATTAGACAGATTGATGGGACAGTTTTGCAGATAAAATTGCCCTCTTCTTGCCTATAAAAGGACCCCCATTTGGAAGGTTTAGCACACACTAAGGGCGTTCCCCAAACCCTCTCATCCACCACAACACTCCCAAGGCCTTACAACCCCTCTCCAAGCTCTCAAACCATTCCAAAACTCTCCCCCAAAAACCCTAAAAACCTACAGTTTTCTTCTTCAGAAATATGATTTTTCTCCGACTTTGAAGGCCTCTACACTCTATTTCCCTTACATCTAGTGTCAAAACACTCTTCCATTAGCTTCACTTGAGTATTGGCTGCTTGAAGAAGTCCTATTTTCGTCTTGGAGGTCTTCCTACACTCTGGGGCGATGCCGCGAAGAAGGGAAGAAAATCTGCTGAAACCAGTCCTGGTGCCCCATAAATAGGGCGCTTTGACTTTGGTCAACGCGCCCCATCAAGGGGACACCTGCAGCTAGTGCCCCATATATGGGGCACTAGCAGGGGCAAACCATGTTTTTCATTTTTTGAGTTTCTTTTACCCTCCCGTTTGATCCTTTGCTCCCCCCTTTCATTTTAACTTTCATTAACATGTCATTTAGCATATATTAAGCCACTCATTTGAATTTTCATGCATATCTAAACCTTCTAAATAGGGGTTGGGATTTAGTCCCAATCCGGTTAGTCTCTTTCCTTTTGCATGTTTGAATTCAAATTTGTTCACGATACTATGCTTTCATTAGAACTAATGAACCTTTCACTTGTTTCTATATTTACTTATGGACATTTTTAGGTAAATCCGATTGAGGCGGAGCTTCAATCGGATCGAAGACGAAGGACTCACTAAGCTCTCTTCTTTCGGCCGGCCGAGAGAGGAGAAGTCGGAACCCAACAATCTCCCCGCTTCCAAAGGTACGACGGTCATTTCTCCATTTCATTTCTTTTCATTCTACTATATTTTGGAGCCTTTGACTCCTGGCGAGCACAACCGCTAACATCTCATCCACTAAGTCCCCAAAGCAAGCGTAGGGGCCGGAAAAGGGGAGATCTACGGATATCCTCGTTTCGGGTGCTTACACTACCCAAGTTACCATAATCACATCACCCTCCATTCTCCAAACTCATCCACCTATCATACACATCACTCTCATGGCCCAAACCATCCCAACCAGAAACCAACTACTAAGCCAACCTTCTCTCACCACCGTTGTAGCTCCTGTCATCATTACACCACATCAGGTAATGCAACCACAACCCATTTGGCCACCAACTCCACCAGTACCCACCCAAACGACTCGAGTTCCCTTGCTCATCCAACCTAACCTATCATTGCTATTGCCCCTCCCAAGCACAACTCCTCAACTTGCCCCAGTACTCAAGAGTGAACGTATATTTAAAAGTCTATTTTCTTAGGCTAGACTAGGGGTGGGTACAAAATAGTTCAAACTGAGAAACCAAACCGAACCAGCCCATTCGATTTGGTTTGGTTCGGTTTGGACCCCTTTCGGTTTGGTTCGATTTGGAAATTCTCCAAATCGATTTAAATCAAACCAAACTGTTTAAACTAATTTAATCAAAATATTATAAAAAACTTTTATAATGTTAATAAAAATGATATTTTTATAAGTTTTACATTAAATAATATTTATTTTGATTATTTTTAACTTAAAAATCATTATATATATGTAAAAATAATTAATTTAAATATTTTTATACATTTTTTATTTAAACTAAACCAAACTGAATTGAAATCGGTTTGGTTCAGTTCGATTTGAGAGGTTGATTTAGTTTGGTTCGATTTGGAAAAAAATGGTCCAAACTGGACCAAATTGAACCGTGCCCACCCCTAGGCTAGACCATCAATGTCAGCACCAACACCATAACAAACAGAGGCGAACATAGAAGAATTAGTGACAAGAACCTCTTATGATTTGCTCAAACACCTTGACACAATGATTGTGCAAATTTCAATACTAGAACTGATCAAGCACTCAAAAGATCATCAAGAAAATACTCACAAAAAGTCATGGTTAATGAGGATCTGCCACTAGAGATAATAACAACAGTTCTTATGCCCTTGAGTGAACACCTTGCCATAGTGTTCACCCAAGAAGGGCTAGTAGAACTGATTGTAAGGAAATATGCCCTTTGTGTCACAGTCATCATTAGGGGCATAGATATCAAGTCATGTTTGGTAGACACCAAGGCTGTGATTAATGTCATTCCCCCTAAACTTTAAGTCTATGCTGATCTTAGAAGAGGAAATCAAACAATCACATATCATTGTCACCACAAATGACAATTCCAAAAAACCCACACCTACGGGCTGATAATGCATGATGTTGAACTCAGGTCCTAAACAATCATTGTTGACTTTCATGTTTTGAAAGTCAATCCAACTTACAAGGTTATCCTAGGAAGGCCCTATCTAGAATCACTAGGAGTTGTTGCCTCCACAAATCACCAATCACCAATGTATCAAGTTCCCCCACAAAGGGCAAATTATCAAGGTGACTAGTTTTCCTTGCCTAAAACTGTCAAATTTCCAACACAGCCACTACTCACTCTATCACAACTACCAAGGCTAAAAGGGGAACCTAAGCAATATTGAAAAAGGAAGAGAATAGTCGGTGTACCAATCAACCTACAAATCATGATAGACATGGGCTACTAGATAGGATGGGGGCTATGTAGAGACTTCCAGGGCATCATTGAGCCAATATCAACCAAGAGGTTGCCACAAAGGACAAGTCTAGCATACAATGAGGGAACTACCATCGATCAAGAAAGCTACTTTATCAAAGGAGAGACAATGCAGATTGATGAAGAAGAAGATTGAGGGTCCAAGCACTGCATTGACACATGACCAAGGAAGAGGCAAAGGACTACCAACTCCAAGGAAGATATGTCATCTGCCTTATTTCAATTATTTTTAGCTGATGATGAGGGGTTAAATAAGGAACAATTCCAGAGGTTGTTCCATGTAGGGGCGACAAAAAGTTACCAAGCCAATCGAGCTTGTTGCCTCCACCCTTAGATATGACTAATGGCTCCAAGTGGTCGCCCACTTTAGGACCCTTTGGTCCACTTCCCTCTTCATAGCTATAGCATTTTGCCCACCTTCTCTTTCGGGATCTACTTGGCCCGAATGCCTAAACTTCATTCCTACTTCTTTAAGGCCCCAGTGCACACCTTTATCACTAGTCACTGTAGGGCCCTAGCACCCACCTTCATCTTTGATTTCTTCCAGGCCCCAACACCCACCTTTATTTTCAATTACTGTAGGACCCAATGCCCACCTCTATCTTTAATTTCTGTTGGGCCCCAGATCCCACCTTTATTTTTAGTTACTTTAGGGTCCCAATGCATACTATCATTTTCGATTTTAGTAGGGCCCTGGTGGTCACCATCATTTCCAATTTCTATAGGGCCTAAGCACCCACCTTTTCAACTCTTGCTCAACCAAAGCACCCCTTCTTCGCTTCCACTCCTACGGGGCCTGAGCACCCCCTTCTTGATAGAAATGTATGTCTTACAAGCTAATCATATATGATACGATTTGACAATTCTAAAAATTAATCATTCAAATGATTAGACAAAATCTTTATTACAAACTCTTATTAGATGTGAATATCGTAATGAAGTCCTTGATCAAATGTAATGATAATTAAATCATGATAAGATCATGATAATGAGATTGATCATTCAGAAGCATTTGATCTAAATGTTTCTAGTCATAGGATACTTGAAACTGGACATCAAGGATCCGGATAGACTAGTGTATGTGATATCTTCTCATGTGATGAGGATGACCGATCTCATTGGTCATTAGTGTGGAGACATTGAGATACACATACAAGTGCTCATTAGTTGAATGAGTTCACTGAACTGATCGAATTAAAAATCATGAATAGTATCTTATTGAACTGTCAATCAGAGTTTTCTATCATCATGATTGCATAGTTGAACCTTTGACCTGAGTTGCCAAAGATACCTTGTTAGATGGAACTTGTGCTTTGACCATTGTCTTATGGATCATCGTATAGATGGTCTAGTATAGCGATGGATTAGGTACAAGAAAAACTTGATAGAGGTAATTGAGTGGATAACAAAAGATCGTCCACTCTCAGTAAGTGAGAGTGAATGTCCTGTGTGATAGTACTCTAAATCCCTAGCTATGGTAGATAGGATGATTGGAAAAGGAGTTTTCTATTTGATACAATTTCGAGTACAAGATCCTATAGAGTTGGTATACTAAGGAGTTGACCGTCGATGCCGTACTCCTTTTCAACTAGAACATTAAATGGACGAGGGTTTATACACATACGGTAACTGATGATGGAAAGACTCAATGGAGATAAAATTATTTCCATAGCCATTTAGAATGATGAGATGTGACTTGTACCTTTTTGATTGGTAGGTCGATTAATCTGTTATCGAACAATGAATTTAATTAAATTAAATAGAATTGTTCTATTTTTTTTTGACCTTAACCAAATAAGCTATTTGGCCTAGTGGGTCACACACAAAAAGAACTTATCCACAAGTACAGGGGCAAGGGCATAATTTATAGAGATTTTAAATTTTTATGAAAAATTCTAAAATTCTCTATAAATACCAATGATTTTAGCCAAACTCTATCAAGTCAAAGGTGAAAAACATGTCCTCAGCCTCCTCCCTACCTCCTTCTCTCTCTAGAAGGTGTCCATGGGTGATACAGCTCCATTCGAGAACAGTTATCGAGACCGGCGCGAAGGGAGAACCTACTGTGGATGAAGTTTGTGTGGATACTACTATAGACCGGACATTTGAACGGTTTAAAGAGTTTGAGAAGCTCATCTCCTTCCTCTCTATGGGATTATATGAATCCCTATTAGGTATATTCGAACATGATTTAATCGATTTTCAATTTTCGTCGTTCAGTTCTAATTAAGACAAATTATAAAGGAACTCATAGGAATCGTTACTTCTACTACACCAAATTTTGATGGATGATTCCTTACACTTCTTATTTCAATTACCAATGGGCCTAGGTGCCCGTTCCTCTTATCAATATTTATTATACCTGTGAGTCCACTTTATCAATCATAGCTCTAGATCTTTACTCACCAATCTCGCCAGTTGCATCATCTTAATTCGAATCTATATCATTTGGACTCATTGTGTATTGTGAAAAGATTCTGAGCTTTTAGTATTGGAATATTAAATTATTTTTTATCACTCCTATTATAGATTTTGTGGGATTGGTAAATCTCTTATCCGCAATTATAATAATTGTTTAAGATTCTATTCTTTTTTAAAAATTTGTCTTTACAATTATATCTATACAACCCAAATGTAAATATTTTACTTTTTTTCTTCTTTGACTTAATTTTAGTATTTTATTTTTTATTTATGATTTGTGGGTTGGTAATGTTTTTATTAGTTTATAAAGGATTTATTGTTTGTTTAAATAGTTTATCTTTTCTCCAACGATTCCATTTTAACTCATAAACATTATTCTTTTTGAATTCCCAAGGTACATTATGTAGTTTGTTATAAACATCTTAAATAAATTTTATTTTTTTATTTAAATTTTTATTATTTTTTCTAATATACATATTTTAGAGGTGTAACCTTCCTCATTAATATTTTATTTTGATGTCATCATATAAATATATTTTATATAGTTCTGTTAAAAATGATCAAAATCATCTATTAATTAATCAATGTCACTATTATCATTCTATTACTCTTCAATTATGTCTTCTTTCTCATATAACATTTGTTCTTCTTCTTCACTAAATAATTCATATTCATAATTTTTTAGATCTGATAAATTGTCTCCTATTTGTATATCATAAATTTTGTTAATTATATTCATACAAATTGTATTTATTTTTTTTAAAATATATTAGCATAATGTTTCTCTTCTTCATATTTAAAGTATTTATATTTTTTATTAAATTTTATTTTTAAATTTTTTTTTGGGGTGGAAAATTTGCTGTTTATATTTTATATGAAAATTTTTATTTCAGTAAGAATATTTTTTAGACTTGTATTTATTAAATTTTTGATATTTTTTAATAATATTTTTTGAAAGTTCACTACGCTTTGTACGCATTGGTATACATTTGTATACAAGAATTGGGAGAATGTTCTCAAAACGATTTGATGGATTAGGTGAAGATCTATATTTTCTAAGTATTGAGACTTATGAAATAATTATATTAGATATATTTTTTTACAATAAGTTGTCAATAATATTATTCCACATTTTATTCTAGTAGAGAGAATATTTCTACCTACTCTTCTATTCTTTATTTTTATAAAACAGAAATGATAATAATCTTTTAATTTGATATCCCATGATGATATAAATTTATTAAAATAGTATATTTTTAATAAATCCAATATTTTTAAAAAAAAAAATCTATACTTTATTAGAATATAATAAATATTTTATATTCTTATTTGTCCTAGTACAAAAACTATATCTTCTATATTTATGATATCTAGTTTAGTTGAAACCGTGAAGAATTGTAATAATATGATTTATAATTAGAATAATTTTTTTTCAAAGTTAAATGACATTTTTATTTATTTAAATATTTTTTGATTTATTTGATGTGTTAGTATATAGACCGAACAATCTCTTATTTTTTATTTTGAAGTTTATTAGATTTAGAAAATTTTGATTGACATCATTATATTATATATTCTATTCTATTATTAATATAAATAAAGTCTACATTGAACATAGTACCATACAAATTTTTATATAAAGATTATTGATTTTTTATTTATAAATTAAAAACTGATATCTTTTGTTGTGAATATATGTGATGAATATGCACTTTCATTCCAACAATAATAACTATGTTGTCCTCATATAACTGATCTTTTTTCATATGTTTACTTAAATAGTATTTATTGACTAGAGCTGTGAGATAGATATATGTTTTACATATCACTCTTCTTTTTAAATTATTTTTAATTATATATATTTTGTTATATTTATATTGAGTGGTTTTGAAAGAGATAATTTTTTCATTAACTTCAAAATATATTTTAAAAGTATATTATTTAAAAATTTATTAATATACATCATAATATTTTTTATTTTTAAAGATTTTTAAATTTATAAAGTAATTAACTATTTTGTTTTTTTAAAATATATTTATATTTTAAATAGTATTAAAATAAATTTTAAAAAGACGTCGTGATAAACACAAAAACATCTACATCACAAATACAAATATTGATGATCATCTAATATGTAAAGGTGCCGGTCGAGCCTGGCTCGATTGGCACGGGGACCTGCGCCTGGGGCGCAGGTCGCATCTTCGAGCCTCCCGGCGGCACTAGCCGGGCGTCCCCGGGGGGGGACGACCTGTGGGGTTCGACGGGGGTCGAACCCTCGCCACCCGCGGCAGCTGTGGGACCTCTGGCCACTGAGCCACGTGAACAAAAAAAATCTAATATGTAAAGGTGAAATATTGCGATAATACCATATTGTAAACTAAAATGTCATAATTTTATAGTGTTTATGCTTATTAAATTTCGTCATTTTACAAACATCACAAATCCTAAATTTATTAAATTTCTAAAAACTAGCATCTAATAATGATATAAATAATTTTAGCACGTTCAGACAGGGCTAGACAAAACAGAAAATATCCTGAAATAGAATTCGAACGCCAGAGCAAGGAAACGCATTTACAAAACCGAAAAACACTTCCCACCACTTTCTAAAATCATTTTTTATTTGTAAAATAAATACATCACATAAAATTATAAAATGAAATTTTATAATGAAACATAAATACTCCAACAATCTTATTCACACAAATAACTATCATACCGTGATAATCAAGGAAACGCATTCACAAAACCGAAAAACGTTTCCTACCACTTTCTAAAATCATTTTTTTATTTGTAAAAAAAATACATCACATAAAATTTATAAAATGAAATTTTAGAATGAAACATAGATACTCCAACAATCTTGTTTACACAAATAACTATCATAATGTGAGAATCAAGTAAACGCATTCACAAAATCGGAAAACACTTCCTACCACTTCCTTAAATCATTTTTTATTTGTAAATAAAAATACATCCCATAAAATTTAGAAATGAAATTTTCTAATGAAACACAAATACTCCCACAACCTTCTTCACGCAAACAACTACCATAATACGATAATTATTGACCACCAATCAGGACGACGTGTAAAGTGATCAGCTTCTGACTCAGTAGCAGCGTGTACATACGTCCACCAGAGATTCTAAATAAAAGCGTGTGTAAATGCACGCTAAGTCTATTTTAGAACATATGTTTAGGTTCATTTTCAAAAATACTTTATCTTTAAATTCATCTTGTTGAAAATATCTATGTATACCAACGTTTTCTGTTCATATTAAAAATATCAAGTAAATATTATTTTAATTATAAGAAGTTAAAATAGTAAACATTATTATAAGAAAGTTAAAATAACGTTAATTATAAAGAGTTATTAAAAATAACATTAATTATCTAAAACTTTTAATATAAATCGTAAATAAAAATGAGAATTTTAAATTAACATATGAGTGGAGATATTATTGTCTTGATCTATTATGTAAATTTAAAGACAGCGCGATTGAGAGAGGAGGATAAAAGTGAAATTCAAAAATGATGAACTGAAGAAAGCGTCGACCAGACCCCCACCGGGACAGAAGAGACTCTAAAATGAATGAAATCGAAAAGAATCATGTACTACAAGGCACCAAGAGTCGATGAACAGGGGGCAGTGCAGGGGGAACAGCTATTTACAAGATCACTCTCTACTGGTTTCTTCCAACAAAAAAACCGAAAAACAACGGTCAAGACGCCATCAATCAACTAATCGCTTTCACACGAAGCGTGCAGTCAGCCGGCGCCACCGCATCTGCTGTTAGTCGGACGTCTCTGGTTCTTCCGAGGAACCGCCCGGCTTCCCCCCGTCGTTCGCCCGGGGTCGCCGCAAGAGCGCGTCAGTAGGCCGTCCTTTGCCTCCGCAACGCCGCGCCGCCGCGGGGCAGGCGGCGGCAGTGCAGGGCGGCTTCTCCAGCCCCGTCGCGATCGCCCCGGCTTCTCTTCGTCAAGTTGAAGCAGCTGCTCCTCGACTCGCGCGCACGGGGCTGCTGCGCGGCGCCCGCAAAATCGAATCCCCGGGGCATGTCCGCGAGCATCTGCCGCAGCTCCTCCAGTCCAGGCTGTAGACTTTCTGCCGTAAACGCAAGTCGTCGCAAGCACCAAGTCAGTCCAGAGCCTTTCTTACAAGCTAGGGAGGTCTTTCAGACGAGAGTTCGGATCGCCTCAGGACCCCTCCTGAGGCGAGCCCCTCAGTTGCCAACAGTGTGAGGCCACGTTTTAT
The DNA here is from genome assembly GCA_036172225.1 of Cryptocoryne crispatula var. balansae. Classification (NCBI taxonomy): domain Eukaryota; kingdom Viridiplantae; phylum Streptophyta; class Magnoliopsida; order Alismatales; family Araceae; genus Cryptocoryne; species Cryptocoryne crispatula. Next base: position 17,108,672 of record CM069925.1, on the reverse strand, counting down.
CTTGATAAATGCACCAGACGGCTGTCGAACGGTAGTCAACCCGTTAACGGTGTCGTTTCTCACTCTTGCTATCCTTCCGTAGTCTCATCATTAATGATGATGTGATTAAAAACTTCAATGTAAAGTAACGTGCGCTGTCTCACCGTTTGAACATTTTTTTCCTTCTTGACTACCCTAACAGGTGACAGTTATATTTCTGAATAAATTTTATTTATTTTTATATGACAGTAGCTACGTTTCCCTTCTTAGTAAAAGAAAATTTAATGGAGAAAATCAAACTATATACATGATTGAGCTTATTTAGGAATTAAATATTATTATTATAAAATCACCATTTAATATCATATTGTTAAATAAATAAAATGGTTAGACATAGCTAACATAATTTAATATAGGCACTCTTTGCAAAAGAGAAAATTACATTCTATCCGATTTTTTTCATAAAATATGTCTGCAGTTGTTTATTTTCACCCATACGAAATATCTAATATGTCTACTGATTAGGTCAATATAAATATATATCTAATATATCAAATAAGTCATAACTAATATAATATATAAATTGATAAATTGATAAAAAATAAAGTTTTAAAATATCAAAAATTACTAATTATATGTGAATTATTAATAAATTTATGAATAAAGATTAATATTTAATATTAACCCTTTACATAGCTCTCTCAACCCATTTTTCAGAAGTTACTAACCCTCTCCATATGTTACTAACCCTTTACATAATCCCCTGAACCCATTTTTCGGAAGTTACTAACCCTCTACATATGTTACTAACCCTTTACATGCCCCCCTGAACCCATTTTTGAGAGGTTACTAACCCTCTCCATATGTTACTAACTCTTTACATAGCCCCCTGAACCCATTTTTCGGAAGTTACTAACCCTCTCCATATGTTACTAACCCTTTACATGGCCCCCTAAAGACATTTTTCAGAACTTACTAACCCTCTCCGTATGTTACTAACCCTTTACATGGCCCCGTGAACCCATTTTTCAGAACTTACTAACCCTCTCCGTATGTTACTAACCCTTTACATGGTCCAATGAACCCATTTTTCAGAACTTACTAACCCTCTCCGTATGTTACTAACCCTTTACATGGCCCCCTGAACCCATTTTCGTAACTCTACTTAACTTTTCCTCTGCATGTTACTAACTCTTACATGGCCCCCAAACCCATTTTCGAGAGGTTGTTACCCTCTCCATATGTTACTAACTCATACGTAGCCACTGAACATTTTTCGACTTACTAACCCTTCTCAGTATTTCTAACCCTTACATAGCCTCGAACCCATTTTCGTACTAATTTTTCCGTATGTTACTAACCATGGCCCTGAACTCATTTTTCGAAATTCATTAACCCTCTCCGGATACTAACCCTTTTACATGGCCTTCCCAAACCCATTTCGGAGGTTACTAACTCCTTCCATGTTACTAACCCTTTACATTGTCCCTTCAACTCCATTTTTCTGAAGTTACTAACCATCTCCATATGTTACTAACCCCTTTACATGGTCCATCGAACCCATTTTCGGGGGGTTACTAATCTCCATATAGCACAACCTTTAATGGCCCCCTTAACTCATTTTTCAGTATTAACCTTTCCTTATATGTTACACCCTTTACATAGCACCTTGAACCTATTTTTCAAGTAGTTACTAACTCCTATTCATATGTTACTAACCCTTACATGGCCCTCTAAAGACATTTTCGAACTTACTAACCCTTTCCGCATACTAACCCTTACATGGCCTCACCCATTTTTCGGGTCTTATTAACCTCTCCGCATACTAACCCTTTACATTGCCTTCGAACCATTTTCGAGTTACTAACCCTCTCAGTTTTTACTAACCCTTGTACATGGCCTCGAAGCTGTAACTTACTAACCCTCTCGGTATTTTAACCCTTTACATAATCCCCAACTCATTTTTCGGAAGTTACTAACCTCTCCATGTTACTAACCCTTTACATTGCTGAACTCCATTTTTCTGAAGTTACTAACCCTCTCCGTATATTACTAACCCTTTATCCCATTTTTTCGAATTTACTAATTTCTCTCCAGTATGTTACTAACCCTTTGTAATCCTCAACCCATTTTTTTAGTTGTTAACTCTCCATGTTCTAATCCCTTTACATGGCCCTGACATTTTCTGGGAATCTACTAACCCTCTCAGTATGTTACTAACCCTTTACGCCTTTGAACCCATTTTTCGAACTTACTAACCCTCCGTATGTTACTAACCCTTTTACATAATCCCTGCAACCCATTTTTCGGAAGTTACTAACCCTTTACATTGCCCTTCGAACCCATTTTTGAGTAACCCTCTCCATAGCATTAACCCTTTTACATGATCTATCGAACCCATTTTTCAGGTTATTAACCCTCTCCATATGCACAACCCTTTACATGGCCCCCTTAACTCATTTTTCGGAAGTTACTAACCCTCTCCTTATGTTACTAACCCTTTACATAGCACATTGAACCTATTTTTCGGAAGGTACTAACCCTATTCATATGTTACTAACCCTTTACATGGTCCTTTGAACTTATTTGTCATGGGTTAATAACAAATGGAGAGGGTTAGTAACTTCCGAAAAATGGGTTCAGGGGGCCATGTAAAGGGTTAGTAACATATGGAGAGGGTTAATAACTTCCGAAAAATGGGTTCAGGGGATTATGTAATGGGTTAGTAACATATGGAGAGGGTTAGTAACTTCCGAAAAATGGGTTCTGTGGGATATGTAAAGGGTTAGTAACATATGGAGAGGGTTAGTAACTTCCGAAAAATGGGTTCAGGGGATTATGTAAAGCGTTAGTAACATACAGAGAGGGTTAGTAAGTTCTGAAAAATGTCTTTAGGGGCCATGTAAAGGGTTAGTAACATACGGAGAGGGTTAGTAAGTTCTGAAAAATGGGTTCAGGGGGCTATGTAAAGGGTTAGTAACATACGGAGAGGGTTAGTAAGTTCTGAAAAATGTTTCAGGTGGCCTTGTAAAGGGTTAGTAACATATGGAGAGGGTAGTAACCTCTCAAAAATGGGATCAGGGGGGCATGTAAAGGGTTAGTAACATACGGAGAGGGTTAGTAAGTTCTGAAAAATGGGAGCAGGGGGCCATGTAAAGGGTTAGTAACATACGGAGAGGGTTAGTAAGTTTCCGAAAATGGGTTCCATTTGGGCCATGTAAAGGGTTAGTAACATACGGAGATGGTTAGTAAGTTCTGAAAAATGTCTTTAGGGGGCCATGTAAAGGGTAAGTAATATAGGGAGAGGGTTAGTAACTTCCGAAAAATGGGTTCAGGGGGATACGTAAAGGGTTAAGTACATATGGGGAGGGTTTGTATCCTCACGAAAGTGGGTTTAGGGGGCCATGTAAAGGGTTAGTAACATACGGAGAGGGTTAGTAAGTTCTGAAAAATGGGTTCAGGGGGCCATGTAAAGGGTTAGTAACATATGGAGAGGGTTAGTAAGTTCTGAAAAATGGGTTCATTGGGCCATGTAAAGGGTTAGTAACATACGGAGATGGTTAGTAAGTTCTGAAAAATGTCTTTAGGGGGCCATGTAAAGGGTAAGTAATATAGGGAGAGGGTTAGTAACTTCCGAAAAATGGGTTCAGGGGGATATGTAAAGGGTTAGTAACATATGGAGAGGGTTAGTAACCTCTCAAAAATGGGTTTAGGGGGCCATGTAAAGGGTTAGTAACATCCGGAGAGGGTTAGTAAGTTCTGAAAAATGGGTTCAGGGGGCCATGTAAAGAGTTAGTAACATACGGAGAGGGTTAGTAAGTTCTGAAAAATGGGTTCAGGGGGCTATGTAAAGGGTTAGTAACATACGGAGAGGGTTAGTAAGTTCTGAAAAATGTTTCAGGTGGCCATGTAAAGGGTTAGTAACATATGGAGAGGGTAGTAACCTCTCAAAAATGGGTTTAGGGGGCCATGTAAAGGGTTAGTAACATACGGAGAGGATTAGTAAGTTCTGAAAAATGGGTTCAGGGGGCCATGTAAAGGGTTAGTAACATACTGGAGAGGGTTAGTAAGTTCGAAAATGGGTTCATGGGCCATGTAAAGGGTTAGTAACATACGAAGAGGAGTTAGTAAGTTCCGAAAAATGGGTTCACGCCATGTAAAGGGTTAATACTATATCTGAAGGGAAGTTTAAAATGTCTTTAGTGGGGCCATGTAAAGAGTTAGTAACATATGGAGAGGGTTAGTAACTTCCGAAAAATGGGTTCAGTGGGGCTGCGTAAAGGGTTAGAATATACGTAGAGGGTTGGTAACCTCTCAAGAATGGGTTCAAAGTATGTAAAGGGTTAGTAACATAAGCGCAGGGTTAGTAACTTCCGAAAAAATGGGTTCAGAAGGATTATGTAAAGGGTTAAGTAACATACGGAGAGGGTTAGTAACTTCTGAAAAATGGGTTGAGAGGGCTATGTAAAGGGTTAATATTAAATATTAATCTTTATTCATAAATTTATTAATAATTCACATATAATTAGTAATTTTTGATATTTTAAAACTTTATTTTTTATCAATTTATCAATTTATATATTATATTAGTTATGACTTATTTGATATATTAGATATATATTTATATTGACCCAATCAGTAGATATATTAGATATTTCGTATGGGTGAAAATAAACAACCGGCATATTTTATGAAAAAAATCGGATAGAATGAAATTTTCTCTTTTCATGAGTGCCTATATTAAATTATGTTAGCTATGTCTAACCATTTTATTTATTTAACAATATGATATTAAATGGTGATTTTATAATAATAATATTTAATTCCTAAATAAGCTCAATCATGTATATAGTTTGATTTTCTCCATTAAATTCTCTTTTACTAAGAAGGGAAACGTAGCTACTGTCATATAAAAATAAATAAAATTTATTCGTAAAATAGAACCGTCACCGTCATTGCCGGGTAGTCGAAAGGAAAAATGTTCAAACGGTGAGACAGCACGCGCTACTTTACATTGAATTTTTTAATCACATCATCATTAATGATGAGACCACGGAAAGATAGCAGGAGTGAGAAACGGCACCGTTAACGGGTTGACTACGGTTCAACAGCCGTCTGGTTCATTTATCAAGACAAAACGTGGCCTCACGCTGTTGGCGACTGAGGGGCTCGCCTCAGGAGGGGTCCTGAGGCGATCCGAACTCTTCAGACGAGGGTGTGTATATACCTCTCTCCCGACATGCGACATGAGACGCACCATCTCCTGGACGAAGCCTGCAAACCCCTGTTCGAGCAATCGAAGAGGTCAGCTCAGCAACAATCGCGACCGGTTAAAGCCCTCCTTAGGCTGTTCATGTGGACACAGGAGGAGGTAATAAGGAAGGCTAACCTCAACGTTCTCCTCCCCGCCGTCGACCGCCGGGTTGTAGAGGCCGGCGTCATACATCATCCTCTTCCGCTCGTCTGACAACACTGCGCAACGTCACAAGCTCGAATCAGGCTCCATGACCATCACGCGCGGGACAAAAGCAGCAGCGCGTCGAAGGAAGTGTGCTTCAAGTCTCTTAATTACCTTGGTAAGCCTCCTGCACCAGCTGGAACCGCCGTTTGGCTTCCTCCGCCGCTTCTTTCCCCGCCGTCGCCGACCACCTGTCCGGATGCCATTTCTGTGTAGTGCCCATGTATATCGAAAGCACAGATTAGCACATCGTATATACATGCATCCACGAGGACAAACAACAGAGGGAGAATAGTCATGCGTGCGTACCAAAGCGAGCTTCCGGTAGGCTGTCCGAATGTCGGTGGCGGACGACAACCGGTGAATTCCCAAAACAGCGTAATAGTCTATGCACCTCGTCTGGGCTTCCATGTCGTGCTGTGTGCTGGTGACGCCGATGTAGCGACGGCTCGACGCAAGGAAGAACAATCAGCAGTATTCAAGGAAGCACGTACCAATCTCAACTCGGTCGTGGAAGCTCAATGCTCGCGGTTACCCGCCAGCCTTTCTCTGAATACTGTAACCATCGTCTCTTTCGCCCCGTTTATAAGAACGGAAGAGGACGAGAGGGACAAAGGTGGCTGATCGTCGAGAACTGGATGGGCCGACGGGCACCGAATTCGGGAGAGTTCGGGAGTCATCGAAGAGTGTAGATGAAGATATTTCTTTGTCAGACGGAGGTGCTCCACGGGACAACCGACAGTGAAATTTTTCTTTTTTTTCTTCGAAGATAGTGAATCACATTAGAGACGGCGCAAATCTTTGCGTCTATTCAGCGTCGAATAAGTTGCGTCCGACACTTTTTTTAGGTGGAAGACAATGAATCAGAGACCGCCGAAACCTTTGCGTCTGTGGAGAAAACGAAGTCTCGGGGGTTCGATTCTCTCCTCCCCTGGCGCGCGAAGGCTCTCGCGCGGACTCCCTCGCCGGCTCCCGGCGGAAAGATCGGCGCCCTCGCCGGACTCTATCGCCGATCTCGGCATCCCTCGGCGTCACCATCGCCGCTCTCTCGCGGAGCCCCGGCAACGCCTCCCCGCGAAGCCCCCCGCGGAGACTCGGCGACGCCTCGGGCGAAGTCTTGCTTGCGCAGCCTTGCTCGCGGAACCCTCTGCGTAGCCCCTCGGCGACGCCAGTCCTTGCTCGTGGAGCCCCTCGTAGAGCTCTCAGCGTCATCTCGGCATAGTTCCTGCTCCCGGAGACCTGACGCTCGCTTAGGGCTTATTGTAATACCCCGATTTGTGAATATGTTAAAAGATTAAATCAGTGGACTACCAACAACACCGATTAACTATTTTTCAGAGATTGAGTTGAAAGAACTTCGAAGTTAAGCGTGCTCTGTTGGGAGTAAGCCAAGGATGGGTGACCTCCTGGGAAGGCTCTTAATTAGCAACGATTGTTGGGCCAGTCAGCTAATTTAATCGGTCGTTACATATGGTATCAGAGCATGACCCAGCCGGAAGGTCCGGTGTGACTTGCCTGGGTATGTGATGTGTGTGATCTTGACGAGGGCGTCAAGTCTTTAAGGGGGGTAGATTGTAATACCCCGATTTGTGAATATGTTAAAAGATTAAATCAGTGGACTACCAACAACACCGGTTAACCATTTTTTGGAGGTTGAGTTGAAAGAACTCCGAAGTTAAGCGTGCTCTGTTGGGAGTATCCCAAGGATGGGTGACCTCCTGGGAAGGCTCTTAATTAGCAACGATTGTTGGGCCAGTCAGCTAATTTAATCGGTCGTTACACTTATTCGCGGCTTCATTTTGTAGTTTATTTTCGGACATCATTCCTACTTTGTCGTTTATCTTTGTTTTCTTACGTACCGTCCATTTGCTGTTTTGTGGTTGATTTTGTTCCGGGAGAGAGGGATGTTCCTCCCTCCCACTCCTCTTCTCCGGCACTCTACCTAAACATGAGTTTAGATTTTTGTCTCTTTTTGTTGCGCTGGAGTTGTGGAGTCGGCTTACCTATGATGTTTAGATCTTTTCGGTTCTTTGTTTTCGTTTGGTGTCTTGTGGTCGAGGTCCTTCGTGGTATCTTTCCTAGTCTCCTTCATGACCACTTTTCTTATGTCGAGACCGATGATCTGGGCGATATCCACACCTTTCTGGTGTGATCTTCTGGTCTCGTGGCAGTTATCAAGATGGAGTTTTTTTATCTGATGTTCGACCTTCCGAACACTTTTATGTTCTGGTCGATTTGTGGTTATGTTTGAGTCTTGTCGAAAAGATCAGTTCTTTAGGTTCTTTAATTTTCTCGTATTTAGTTGTGTGTCTATCTAATTTGAATCATGTGTCTGCATATTTTATCTGTGTACTTTTTATGTTAAAAATGAAGCATATCGTTGTGTTGTTCGAAAAAAAAAAGAAAGAAACCTTCGCGTCTGTGTAGCGTCGAATTAAGTTGGCGTCTGACACTTGCTACGAGGTTGCTTGTCTTTCTATAAGACTAGCTACTATTCGCGACAAACTGCCTTCATGATTTTTAAGCAATTATGACAACAAAATGCAAAATCAAGAGGCGCCAAGATCAAATGATATATTCATATAAAGCCTGTAGGGTGACTTGGTAAATTTTGATTTATCAAATGAGTCTTAACTCTTAAACCAGGATTAATTTGGTATTTCCTTTTAGTTGGGAGTAGCATATGTAAACCCTAGGACTGTTTTTTTTCCTTTGTCACGGTAAACCCTAGTACGTACTTGTACCTTCTTTATGGGTCAGTTTGAGATAAAATTATAAAATATCTCCTCGGATGAATCGCGTTTATTCAAATATCTTTTTCAAGTCGGAGAACAAAGAAACGTAACGAACGTCGTCGTGAAACCAGAAGAATCTGGAAGAGTCCACCCCCAAGTGCCACCGTGTGGCAGAAGCTTCTAGCGACGTCAACTGGTCGAGAAACGTCTCCCTTCCCGTAAAACTTCTAGCGGCGTCCACCGTTACAGATCTATAAATATCTCTCTTTGTTCCGGTTCTCCGTCGGGCCCTTAGCGAGTTAGCGTAGCGCCGGTTCGAGCTTGTCTTCTCTCGTCCGTGGACGTGCACACTAACGGACCTACTCATGTTTTATTAGGCCTCATTTGAGGATATTATTAAATACTGTAATAATTAATAAAAAATTTGTAATTAATAATATTAGTTTTAAAGTTCACAGTGCAAATAATACGTATTATATAATATAAATGTTTGTATCAATTTTAATATTAATTTTTTAATTTTTAAATTTATTAATATCAATATTAATATTATTTTATTTTTGATATTCTAACCTAATAAGTCATTAATTTTTACGTTTTATCTACACCAGCCAAAGTAAGATTGTGTTTGATAACACTTAACAAGTCTTTTATGTCTGATTCGATCAGACATCATATTATTCAAGGTATTTGATAAAAAATGATCTGAACGATTTGGCCTGTTTGGTCCCACGTACAAATAAAATAGGAGAAAATACTTTTCATTGTAACAAGTTTTCCGGGAAAGCGTTATCATAGGCTGTTATTTGGTTGCATGCAGGAACAATTTTGGAAAAACATGATAAGGATTGATATTTCAATGTTATTTTTTTACTTTGTCCTTTCTCATTTTATGATATCATAAATGCATAATATAAATTTTGATTGAGCTATTTTTTTACAATTAGAATAATTTTAAAAAGATAATTAAATGTATTATAAAATAAATTCTTAATTAGAAATTATACTTTTTAAATTTGTTAAATATGTGTAATAGAACATGTAAATTTATTTTTAATCATATTTAACAATACTAAGTAGTTTATGCATAAACTAACTTAATTAAATTTATCAAGAATTCTTTGGTTGCACAAAAAATTTTGATGAATAAATTTTCAATGTATTTAGTTTTTTTATAGAAAAATCAATCCAAATATCTCATTTGATAAGTTTGATATGATCTTCTTGAAAGTATCTTTTATCATTTGATTTTTGTAAACTATTTTCGTTTTTCATATTTTATCCTCATAATTAGAAAGTTCTATTAAAAGTACAGAAATTTTAAAATTATTTTTAATATTTTATATACTTTTACATTTTGAGAATAATTAATATATAATATACTTCAAGCTAAATTTTTATTTAAAGTAAATTATAATAATATTTTATTTACTAGCGATGTCTATTGTATGGTTGATGGAGAGAGAGGGGGACATCGTAGTTGAAACTGCAAATAATGGGACGTGGAAAACGGCATCCGGCAATGATGCCAAAATCAGAAGTTTTATGGGTCAATAGATATACTTTTTCTTTGACCGCACATTTACTTGCAACCAAATGAAGACTGTGCTCAACTTTTCCCGAAAAGATGTTACATGAGACATGTTTTACAAGGAAACAAACGGATCTGGTTGTTCGACGTGGAGTTTCTCTTTGATAATTAATTAATATCTACATGGATTGGGATAAATCATACGAGAATTCTCTTAACAAAAAGTAGAGAATGGCTATAAAACATTCCTTAAAATCTCAAAAAGAGTTAGAATTCAATTTTTGGTCATTTAGGTCAATTTCTGTTTGATTTAAATGTTAAAAAAATCTTTAGAAAAGTTAGAACTTAATTTATGACTGTTTAAATCAATCAAAATCAAAAATTAATTTGGAATAATTTAAAAAAACCTTAAAAATAAAAGAGAGAGTTTGAACTCAATTTATGACTATTTAAACTAATCTAAATTGACAAATGAACTTAAAAAAACTAAAAAAGAGTTAGAACACAAATCATAATCGTTTACCACATCTCTTTTATGGACCACTGTCATCTTGTACCGCTCCACCACTAATATTATCGGCACATTATTAGGTTCACAGGAATTGAGAGAAGTTGCAACAATATTAGAAGTAGAGGTGAACAAGATGATGATGGTCCAGAAAAAGGAAAGTATGAAGCCAAACTAGTTATAATTTTGTAGTGACTTAAATGGTCATATAAACCCAAAAAAAAGTTAAAACTTAATCCATAAACAACTAGGAAGAATATAAATAAAATATGAATATAATTCCAAATAGAAATGCTTTATTTTTTATAAACAACTACAAAATAACTTAAACATATAAATTAACTCACAATGACGGTAATTGACGTCGAACGAGTTCCACTTAAGTTTATGTTATGATTGTTGTCTTCTTGTATATACTTAGATAACAAAATCTATGATTCTACCTCTTTGGTTTAAATTTTTATTTTGTCTCTTCGTAACTTTGTAAGAGCTAGTTGCAAAAAAGAAGTAAAAGTTAGCATTAGTATAACTAAATTTCTATGGGTTTACTTCTTTTTTAAGAAAATACACCAGAGAAGTCAGTCTTTGTAAAATTCTACGAAAATATTTGCAAAAAGATGAACATTAACAAACTAAGGATCATAAATGAGTATAGAAAAACAATTAAAAGTCAAGAGATCAAAGAACTATATAACCAAAATGGGACTAATCAAAGCCAGCTGGCATCAAAAACTGAACATAATGATATAGAAAAATGAAAGGTTATGCACTTCCTGAGTTCCTGATATAGCAAACATTGTGCAAGCATACATAATTTTGTCAAAGTATTTTTAATCTAAAACCATTAATATATATTACTATATCACAAGTCATGCACTGGTAAGTCGAGTTCAGAGGAAAAAATGCCTTGCTAGCTGTTAAAGAACATAAAGGGCTAAGATCAACCACCTTAAGCCATTCAATTGTGAATTTGATATCCATAACAATGGCGTAGACAATGTTGGATAACTAACTAGATCCCAAGCAAATGATGAATATTGCCAATTGTGGTTAGTACACTCAAAAGAGGTGTGCTTTATAACACCATGAGTCCATTTAAAGATGAATCATCATGGCAAGAAACAATCTTGGCATCAAATGAGTAGGGGTGGCAATGGGCCAGGCCGGCCCACGGGTTCGCGGGCCGGGCCGGCTGCGGGTCATTTGACGGGCCAAACATTTTGGCCCGCGGGCTTTAGTCGGGTCAACATACGGGCCGAAGCGGGCTAAAACGGGCCAAATAACTTTCAATTTTTTATGTCAAAAATATCATTTTTACTTATTAAAAATATATTTTAATTAAATTATTATTAATTTTATAATATTATCTTAAATAATTAAATTTATCATATTTAATTAATATTTATTTATAAAATATATAGTTGGGCCGGGCCGGGCCGGGTCGAGCCAAGTCAATAATTTTTGCGGGCCGAGTCGGGCCGGGCCAAGAATATAGTGCGGGCCGGGTTGGGCCGGGCCAATATATTTTAGACCGGGCCCTAAGCGGGCCGACCTCGGGCCGGGCCGGGCCCGGCCCATTGACACCCCTACAAATGGGAAAAAGACAAGCTCTTCCTTACCTAGAGGACAGGTTTTACATTGCGAATACAAACATAAACTCCCATGCAAAACATGGCTTAACTGCAGCTTATGGGCCCACTTTCTTTCTCATTCTTCAACCAACTACTTCATTCTTCTCATTCGGCCCAAGTAAAAAAGAATTAAAAACACTACTAGCAGAATGGGAAGATGGACAATGGATCGCATGCCATCATGGAAGAGAAAAATAACTCATGATCACCTCTAAAGAAGTAGAGAATAGCTGGAAATGGATTAAAGGCCATCGTTGCATCAATTTTCATCTGCCTAATGTCCTGTTTGATAACATTATTAGATATCTCTATCACTGTCAATTTTAAAATTGATATTGATAGAAATTATTAAGAAATATTTGGTTATTCTATCAATTTTAAAATTTAAAGTGCAAATAAAGTATATTATATAATACAAGTGTCAACTTGTATTATTTTTTATTTTGATACTTAAATATTTGAAAATATTAATTTCAATATTGATAGCGTATTAAAAATGAAACTCTAACCAAACGTAGCATAACATCAAGACAAATCTCTAACATTAAACATTCTAATGGTAATTTTAAATTTTTTTCTGAAAGTGGATTTTACAAAAGAAAATAAAAAGAGTTGGAATATAAGTGAACTCTTATAAAATGATTAGCCACATAGAATCAAATGTGCCTATACAACACGACCTAAATTCATGTGTGACAAGTATGTTTTTTTTAAGAAGTCACAAGTATAATTCGGTATCCGGAATGGTAGGCCGAAAACAAAATTTAGTATGGAGAATAGTTGGTTGCTGCAGTATGGGTGTGACCATCTTTTTGGATTAATTTATACACGACACCTTTACTTAGAACAAGAAACACGATGCCTACCTATTACTAAAATGAGGGTTGTTGCATATAAAACAAAATTTATGCACGTTATCCTAGTTGTCATTGTGAAATCCACTACACATGGCTCTACAAAAACATCATAATATTATTCTCATTGCACCTTGCTATATGCAAAGCAAATTGTAACACCTTGACATGCTGCATGAAGGCACTTTCCTATTTATATTAATACCAATACAATTTGACCAGCAACAATGCTTATACCTGTACGTCAGTTTTGCTAGGCAAAATGTATATAATATCTTGCCTCTTTCTATAAAGTTATATCAGGAACTCGCAAATCATTCTATTCTAATTTGTTCTATCTTATAATCTGAATTCATCGTGTGCTTTAGTTTTTCCTTTCGAAATCATAACTACTTATAGATACCTGCAGCAGAAAAAATACCTGACAAAAGAGAAGGGCAATATAAATATTTAGTTAAAATACACCATTCATGAAACTAGATAATTAAAGTCTTGTTTGGTACAATGATAACTTCGGGATAAATTTGGTTTATCCTCAAAAAATTTGTGTGTCAAACAAGCCCTAAGGACATGTTTGGTATCAAAATAATTTGGGGATGAACCTGGTTTATCCCCTACATTTTGAGTATAAACCAAGTTTATTCCCAAGTTATCCCGATATCAGATAACCCCTAAGTGTATAACGAAAAATAGGGTTTTTATTAAAATAACACAATTTTTACTTTGATTATGAAACTAACACACTATTTTTTTATTTTTTTGCAGAAGTAACGCGCTTTGGGCAAAGTTGGTATTTTAGAACAATGATTTTAAGATGAAATACCAAAGTCAGATTAAAAAACTACAAGTTTACGTAAATTTTTATTTTAAAGATTTTAATTTAAAGTTGTACATTAGAAGTACTACTTAAAACCCAAATAAATTTTATTTTTATTTTCACTTACAAAGCATTAATAAGATTTATAAATTGTGATTGTTGGATTTGAATTTGAAGGAACTATTCTATTCAATGAAGTTAGATCATTTAATGCTTACAGTTAAACTTTTGAATATTCTAATTTTGACACGAATTGTCTCCCAAAAATTATCAAGATATAACAATCTCTACCATCTAATCCGTAAACCTACTTCTTTTAGAAGCCCAGTCCTATAGATTCAAATGCTCAAATTTTATTAGTTCAAGTGGATTGAACAAATTTTGAACCAACATTCTGATTTATGTAAGTAAAAGGTGAGTTTAATTAAATATTTTTATTTAATTAACTACTATAACATTTACTTTCACTTGTATAAATAAATTGGTTCAAAATTTGTCTGATCTAATCGATCAATTGAATCCAGAGTATTTGAAACTATAAGATCAGATATCTAAACTTCTTAAAAGGTGTAGGTTTACGAATTAGACGATGGAGGTTGTTTCCACTAAATAATGTTTTTGAGACAATTTGTGTCAAAATTATGATTCTTAGAAGTATAACCTTAAGTTTTTACACACTTTGACTTTATTGAACTGAACAAATCCTTCAAATTCAAACCTGACAATTACAATTTACAAATCTATTTAATATTCTGTGAGTAAAAATAAAAATAAAATTGAATCAAGTTTAAAGTTATATTTCAAACCTAAGATTTTTAAATTAACATTTTTAAAATCAAAATTTACATTAAAATTGTAGTTCCTACTCGACCTTGCATGACAGAACTCACATGTTAAAATTATGCCCCAATTGCTTCCGAGGTAGTACTCGAAATAGGGCGACTCATAATAGTAACTGCCCTTGCAACTTTTACTATTTTTCTAACATGTGCATCAACAACAAAGTGTTGAGATATCTAGGCATGAAATTTCAAGTTTTCTTATGGCTACATTACAAACTTACATAAGATCAAAGAAATGAAATGAGAACTTCCAAGAAAACAAATAGTTATAGCTAAATGCATTGAAGTGAATAGATTTTATCTAAAATCTCCGACAATACCAATTGAAAATACCTTGTTTGGCAATTATAATGGGTAACAAATAGATTTCTCACACTTAGCTATTTCCCCTTTTGACATCACACTAAAAATTTTACCCTCTTCTTCAGAAATAATGTTCAATCACAACAACTTCCTAGTTTCTACAGCAAGGTCACAAGGGTTCGTGAAAACTTCTAAAAGAAAATGTGGTTTCTGCAGCAAAGTCACAAGAGTGTAGGTTCCCACATGCGTCCATCTGAAGAAAATATGGGGTCCACCATGATTAACCTCTTGACTTGACCCGTGAGACCCACATGACAGAAGTGGACCAAACGTTTTTTGTATCTAGCACCTCCTGAAACCCACAATCCTTTATGGAAGGTTTCCTCAGCAAGTTCCACACCTCGCAACAAGTTCAACAAGCAATTTCGCAAGGCTCTTGAAGCCTTCACCACAGTAAGGGCTTCTTGGAAGGTTTTTGCAACAACAAAGGCTATGTGGCTTTGCAACACAGCAAGAGCTCTGCAGCATAAAATGGGCTCCAAGAGGAAGGTTTCACCAAAAGGTTTTAAGAGAGAAAGGTTTTGCAGTAGAAATGTCCACTCCACAGTGTTGCAAGGGTTCTGAAGGTTTTGCCGCAACAAGGGCTCCACAATAGACTCCATAGTGTGACAAGGACTCCGCAACTCTGGGCTTCAGAAGGTTTTACCACAAGGTTTGGAGAGAAAGGTTTCGCCGTAGCAAGTTCCACAAGTCTTCAAGAGGAAGGTTTTGAGAGAAAGGTTTCGCAAGGTGGGGATTCATGGAAAGTTTGTGGTGGAAGCGTATGCACACAATTATTGTTTGTTTTCTACAAAGAGGGAAGAGTTGTTTGTGAATTGTCTATGTCACTTTTGAAAGAGTGGTCGCAATAGTTGCAGCAGTTGTACATATGTATGTCCATGCATGTTTGAACTAGTGTTCCTTGTAGTGAGAAATGACACAAAGGCTATGGGTGTTCACTGAAGAAGCACGGGATGAATCATCTCATGTCAAAGTGTCCAAATGCATCCTTAAATTGGTTTAGGATATTTAGTAGCAAATATTCAATTTGTTATTAATTACTTTAGTTCATAGCAACTAAAAATGCTACCAAATATATTTATTTAACATTGACTTTTTAGTAACTATTAATTTTAAATTAATATTAATTAGTAGCAAATATTTATTTGTTATTTAAAAGAATTTTGTTAAAGATATGTTTTCTTATAGTGGGTGTGACAATTATGAACAAGGTTGGCAAGGTCTTGGGTTGCGATCGGGTCAATCGGGTCTTGGATCAACCCAGTTCAACTAGGTGGTGACTGGGTTGTGACTTGATACTTCATTATTATTATTTTCAAAAAATTTCAAAATTTTAAAAAAGACAAAATTACAAAAAATTGGAAAAATGAGTAACATGATTTTAAAAAAAATATTAATTTTATTTCAATCTTACATGATCTACATTTTCTATATAATTTATGCACTTTCCCGTGTCATTCAAGTTGAGTACATAGTAAATACAAATATATATGATGATTATACTCATCACTCTATCAGATAATCATCCTAATACTAGATCTCAAAGAATCACCATAACTATCATAGCCATTGATGGATTTGGTCGAAGTGTCTAATGAATCCATATAATTCATTTCTTAATGCTCTTAGTTATATTTAGGGAATCAAGAGTCTTTTATCACAATATTTACAATTCACTTTTTCTCTTCACCATGGAGAGAAAGTTGCAATGTGCCAAAGTCAGATTATTCTCGGTTGCACCGAAAGTTTGGGTTGTGTCACTTGGAGAAGGTATCTTTAATTAAACTAAATAAATACGTGTTTAAGACATAAAATATAATGAAATTTAACACCTTAACTAATAAATAAAATAATTAAATAACTAATTAATTATTTAAATAACTAAGAAACTAATCAAATAACTAATAAACTAATTAACAAACTAATTAAGTCACTAATGAATTAATTAACCAACTAAGTACTAAACTACAATGAACAACTTATGAACTAATTAAATTAAATTTTAATTTTAAAAAATTAAAACAATAGAATAACTAATGAAGTAATTAACTATACAAGGAAAATAATACAAAAATAAGAACAAGATGAAAGCAAGAAGTGAGGTGAGGAAGAAGAGAGTCTTGGGGGCCTTAAATAGGCCCCAAGGGGCTGGTAACCCCCCTCCTTTGTGCTGGCAACGGTCACATCACCGTTGCAAGCCCTAGTCACATGACCCGACAGGTTGTGTGACACCGCAACCCAACCAGAGGGTCAGCCCAACTGGGTTGCAGTCAAGGCGGTCAGTGCCCAAATTGATCGGGTCGGGCCCAGATTGCAACTCAAATTTTCATGGTTACATATATAATCTTAATACTTAGGTGGCGTTTGATTAGACTTAATTTGAAAATCTAACCTCTTAATTTCACCTCTAATATCTTAACATGTGGTAAAAAAAGTACTTAACTTTATTAAGGTATAAGTGATAAGAATGTTAGATAAAACATCTATATCAACATCTAATTAAATTAATTTCACATTAAATTTTTGGATCACATGTGCACGTGTTCAAAGAAATATAAATTTTTTAAAATCTGAATGTAACATTTAAAATTTATTATATAATGAGTCAAAAATTATTTTAATAAATTTTATTATAGTAAAAACCTAATAGAATAATACTATCTAGACAAGAGCTAAATATATACTAATTTAATATATATAATATTTACACAGAACATTATGAGAAATACATAAATTTAAATAAATATATATAAATATATGTTTTCTCGAACTAATTTAACGATATATATTTTTATTAATGAGTTAGGTAATAAAGTTTGTATTACTAATAAAATTTGATACAATGTGTTTAGATTTTTATTTCTCCTTTTAACATACATATATCTTACTTAAATAATTTAAATATTTTAAACTTATTCTAAATAAAAGGATAAGGTGACAGTTTGATTTAGTTTAATTTGAAAATTTGAACTATTAATTTAAAATTTATTTTTTAAATAAGTGGTAAAAATATTTAATTTTATTAACATATATGTGATTTATTTTGTTTGAGACAATTTTTTTTGGTAATAATCATAAAATAAATTTTTAATAAATTTTATTGTAAAATCATATGTTTATATCGAAATTTTAATTCATTGAACAATCATTTTTATTAAAAATAAATTTAATTTAATTTTAAAGCAAATATGTGCATAAGACGTAACACCATCGTTGGATTTGAATATTCAAATAAAAAAAGTTAATCACTCACGTGCATTTATGGATGTCATTGCACATAGTGTGTGAGCAGAGAAACGTCTGAACTAAATAAAGCTATATGTCAGGACTGAACCGCTCAGACCATTTTTCATATATCAGATGTTCGGTCAGAACTTAGCTCAGACATTTTATCAAACACCTTGAATAATCTGATGTCTGACCGAATCAGACATAAGAGACTTGTTAAGTGTTATCGAACGGACCCTCAGTGATTTAAATTCTTATCCTGCTGATCACAAAGAAACAACATGTATTAATGTATATAAGGAGGAGAATTCACGGTGTTGATAATAAAAGCATTGAAAATACAAATTTGATGGCTTACATGACTAAATAATATTTGATGATTGTCTTGATAAGATGAAAGATGTTAAATAAACTATGCACAAATCTTGATTATTTTGATGATGATAATAAGGTGATGGTGTGATGGTTCTTTATGAATATTTGTTTTATGATTACGGTAATATTGAAGTATTATAAATTTTGGAATAATGTTAGAGGATAAGAATTGGCTGTATCAATTTTTTGAAGTAAAGAAGAAATGAATAATATTTATGGACGAGCAACTATATTGTCAAACATTAGAAAAGTATTTTATAAGAATTTTAACTATGCACATTGATTTTTTTGAGGCCATAAAGGGTATTAATGTCACGACCCGGATTTTTAACATGCACAGCGGAAGATAATCCGGCGACGTAACGGGAAAGGATATCGGTCTGGAACCAAATAAGACTAAAAATCATAATCCAAATTCATAATTCCAAACTTTACAACTTAATAACATAATACTCAAACATCTATCTAACAAATTAAATACCAACATTGAATGAGTAATCCACTAGCTCCTCGAACTCCCAAAACACCACTACGCTTCTGCTGCGCTAAACCTGCACTCCTGAAAATATTAACAACGGAAGGGGTGAGTCACAACAGATCCAGTAGGACTTACACCCGAACTACCCCACTATAATAATGATTCTAGTGGTATGATAGAATAATAAGCCTAAAAATCAGATTTAATACATAGCTCTTAACTAATTATATATCTTTAATTAATTGATTACAAGATCATTCTACTACCCCAAATGATGACATGACTCTAAATGCATTAAAACCTACATAACCTACACTTTAGACTACTCTAGGTATGCCCAGAACACATAGACCTGACATAAAACCAAAGACACATCTATATCACTACCATCTATGCCAACATACACAACTACACACCTGTCTGAGTAAATACCATGCTCCATCTGATAAAATGTAGTCACATTACAAAACTAGCACCAGATTTACCATATAGTAGGAAGTAACATATAGTAACTAAATCCCATAGTACCCCTAGGCAGGGGAGTACTTAGAATGAACCGCGGTATCTGGGATCGAAGGATGCTGCATTCAACTAACCTCCGCTGCCCACGGGCCACTAATTTAGTCTGGTGAAGTACATACAACCACAATGCAGCTCACTGCACTAACCACATTCCACACCATGCAAGCATATAATTAACTCAGACAGTAAAACATGAACATTTAATTGGCAATCAAACATGAAATACATAGATGAACACCCATGGTTCTATGCACCACATATTTGCATACCATACCACAATCTAGCACAAACTAATGCATATACATGGGATCATGCAATTTACAACCTAAACATGACATTTACATGCTTAAACAGAACCATCTATCTAATAAAAGAAAATAAACTAAATTCTAACCACATTATGCCTAAACTTTACAACGGCTTTTTATCAAATCGGAATATACATGATTAAGGTTATCGTGATGCAAAACATACTAAACTAGCTAGATTAAACATATATAACCTATCATGATGACCAACATACTTGAATAACCGAATTAATCTAAGCATGCACGATCTAGACAAATTAATCTAACTCTAACTAAACATGCTAATAAATCCAAAACAGCCCATTAACTACAATATTCTAATCCTGGTGATCTAAACATGATTATTACGATTTAATCAAAATATTAGAGTGCTAAGGATAGCCGAGACGCCTACCTTGACGGCGACGACGAACGGCGCACGAAATTCCAACGGAATCGATCCGGGTGAAGAATATGTCGCGGTCACGACGGCGATATAAAGCCGAATCGAATGATATCTTGACAATCTGCTAAAATAAGGAAGAATAGTGAATAAAAGATAATAATAGAGAGAATAGAAGAGAGAGAGAGATAGGCGATATGAGAGAGGAGAGAGAGGGGCTTCACCGCGAGGAGAGGGGGGTTGGCGCACCGGTGGCGCACATCGCGCGCGGGCGCGGGCGCGAGGGTGGCGCACGGGTGGCGCAAGGGGCGCCGGGCGACGGCGAACGGCGCAGGCGTGGACACGGCGGCGGCGCCGCCGGGCGCGCACGGCCGCGGCGGCCGGCGGAGGGTGTGGGTGGCGCCGGGCGGGCGGCCGCGGCGGAGACGGCGGGACGACGATGGCGTGGTGGCGCGCGGGCGGAGGGAGAGCAGGCGGCGGCGCCGCCGTGCGGCGGCGTTGTCGCCGCGCGGAGGCGGAGGTGATGGCGGCGGGCCGGCGCGCGCGGGGCGGCGCGGGCCTGGTGCTAGCAGACGGCCGGGGGCCGGCGGCGGCGCGCAGGCGGCGGTGGCGGACGCGCACAGCGCGCGGGAAGATGGCGGGCCGGTGAGGTGGATGGAAGGCGGCCGACGGCGCAGGGAGGGTTGGCCGGGCGGCGCCGGACGGCGGAGGTGGCCGCCGCGAGGGCGGCCGAGAAGGACGCCGGCCAAGGCGTCGCAGTGGCCGGGTGGCGCCGCGACGGTGGTGGTGGGCGGCCGCGTGGAGGAAGATGGCGCGCGCGTGGCCGGCGGTGCGGCCGGCGGGCGAGTGGCCGGCGTTGGCGGGAGTGCGCGGCGGTGCGGTGTGGCGTCGGCTCGAGGGAGGGTGGCTGGGCGTGGCCGGGACGGCGGGCCTGCCGGGTGCGCTCGCGGGAGAGAAGAGGGAGGCGAGGGTGCGGGCTGCACGCGCGCGTAAGGGAAGAAGAGGAAGGAAGGAGGGCGGGCGGCGTCCGAGCCGTTGCGCGCGCAGGAAGAGAAGAAGAAGAAAGAGGAAGGTGGGGGTGCGGGAGAGAAAATAGGTATATAGAGAGGGAGGGAGAGTTCGACTGGGTCCGGGGAGGAGAGATAGAGTTTGATCGGGAGAGGGGGCGGCAGTTTAGG
Organism: Cryptocoryne crispatula var. balansae; assembly: GCA_036172225.1. NCBI lineage: Eukaryota > Viridiplantae > Streptophyta > Magnoliopsida > Alismatales > Araceae > Cryptocoryne > Cryptocoryne crispatula. Next base: position 17,087,483 of record CM069925.1, on the reverse strand, counting down.
AAGGTTACCGGGATGGAGAGAAATTTGGAAGGGATAAAGAAGGAAGGTAGAATAATATAATATAAATAAAACTCATAATAAATATAATAACTACTATTTTTTTATTTAAATAATCGGGGTATTACAATTAAAGAGAGTATAACAATATTTTACAAAGTTGTTTGAGAAGTTAAATTAAAATTCAAAGATAGAAATTTTTTTGAGAAGGGAAAAATGTGACACCTGAAAAAAAGAAATAAATATTTTTTTCTTTTCTTCCCCCCCCCCCTCTTTACTTCCATATCTTCTTGCCCACCTGTCCTCCTTTCTCCCCCCTTTTCCCCGTTCTTCAGCTCCCGTCAACGGAAGCTTGAGAGCTCAGACGCTGGCGGCTTCCCCCCGCTTAGGCACCTGCGATAGGAGTTCCAATGAAGAGTGTTCTCTCTCTCTCGGAGCTCAGATAATCTGTCTTCCCCTATGTACTTTTCTTCCTCCACCTCTACGAAGACTTTCCTTCTCCCCTCCCCCCCTCTCTATGTACGTTTTTTTTTGAACAACAACACCACCAACTAATTCATTAAAAACATAAAAGAGTGCACATACGATAATACAATATTAGACTCAAACTAGAAGAACACAAGACCAAAGTAGAGATAATTAAAGTTTGAGCAGAACTGATCTTTTTAAAATGACTCAAACATAGCCACAAATCGACCCGTATATAAGAGTACTTATAAGGTCGAACAGCAAGTAAAGGGGCTCCATAAAAGGAGTTTAGCATATATCATGAGACCGAAAGATCACACCAAAAAAGTGTTGATATCATTTACACTATCAATCTCAAAGTAAGGAAAGTGACTATGAAGATAACCAGAAAAGATAACATAAAGGAATCCGACCACATGACATCTAACAAAACAAAGAGACTGATGAAACAAAACCACATAAGTAAGTCGGACTCTACAACTTCAATGCAACAAAAGGAGACAAAACACCTAAACTCCAGTTTAGGTAGAACGTTGGAGAGGGAGTGTGGGAGGGATAATCAAAACAAAAACTACTTCAAAATAGCAAATAAAAACCACGCAGATAATTTAAAGTGAGCACAAAGTTGCCTGACTAGAGACTGCCGAGCAAGATTTCAGCCGAGTAAGAAAGTCACCTACTACGGAGCAGGGGGCGCTGCGAGCGAGGGTTTTGCTGCGAGCAAGGTTACCGTTGTGAGCAAGGGGGCACCGAGGTTTTTGCTTCGTTGCCTTTGTGCTGCTAAGCGAGGTACCGCCGCGAGTGAGGGTTCCGCCTCAAGCAAAAGGGATCCGTCACGAGCGAGGGGGGCCACCGCGAGCACACGACGAGGTTTCCACTACGCCGTCAAGCACTGTGAGTGAGAGGGATCCGCCACGAGCAATCGGCGATTTTCACTACGCTGTCGATCGAGATGCCACTGCGAATGAAGGTGGTTTCACCGCGGGCGAGAGGGATCCACCGCGAGCGAGGGGGCTGCCGCGACCACACGGCGAGGTTACCGCTACACCGAAGCACTGCGAGCGAGAGGGATCCGTCGTAAGCACATGGTGAGGTTTCCACTATGCCAGAGCACCGTGAGCGAGAGGGATCCGCCGTGAGCACTTGGTGAGATTTCCGCTACGTTGTCAACCGAGATGCCACTGCGAGCAAGGGTACCACCACAGGTGAGAGGGATCCGCTGCGGACCGAGATGCCAATCTCCCTTTCTCATTGTGTTCTCCCCCTTGTTGGAACAATCCAGATAGAGCAACATTGGGCATGCAAGATGATTGTTTTTCAGGACATTTTTTTAGGCTCCGATGAAGACTACAAAGATTGGTTATTGTTTCTCCCGATTCTTCTCTATTTTGAGGTATTTCTTCCCACACCTTCACCCCAACCGCTTCTACTTCCATGTTCTCCTGAACAACCCTTACAGCAATTTCAGAATGATGTGGCATCACCGATATTTTTGATATGGTTGGTCACGTGCTAACATCTCCCACTTGGTCATCGATACCAAGTGATTTCCAATCACATATTCGCTATTCGTGAGAATGTAATCATTTATATATTCCGAGATGTTTATAAAATCTTTATGTACTCTCACTATCAATGAGATATATATTTATTCATAAGTATTTCTACTATTCATAAACAATATGATAAATTTTTCAGTATTCTTATCCCCAACTATCTATTGTTCATATATTATCTTTTCCACCTTAGTGAAAGTTTTATTAAGTTTTAGAGTAATATCTTCAATAACATATTTTATATTGTCATAAAATAGACGATATCTAAATTTTTATGTCACATGTTATGATTTATTTTGCTCAGTTTATCAAATTTTGTCAATTCTGTAGCAACTAACATATTGGCCATTATGACTAAAATACTTTTGAAATATAAATCACAAGATTTAAAGATATCTCATACTAGTATGATAACAATATAAATTAAATTTATTTTCATGTTTGTTAAATATAAGACTTGATACTGAAAGAAACAATATCAATTAAAATGAATAAACTATCAATGTATAAAATTAAATAACTGTGTCAAAGATATAAATCTCTCTTTTTTTAATTAAAGAAGCTAAAGACACAGTATGAACATGCAATTAATCGCAGAACGAACCATGCATACGTATCTCATCAAATTTGCAACATGATCACGGACATCTAAATTTAAAATATTACCATCAGAGGTATACCGTTCAGTTGACGGTGTATAATTCATATATATGTATGCATATTAGATAAATTATAAAAAATCACCTGCGAATCACCAGAGCTCCTTTGAAATGAGTTTGAGCTAGGCGTGTAAACGGTCAGATTCGGTAACTGAATTATCAAGATCCGATTCCTATAAGAATTAAGGTGTTATAATTCTGATTCCGGTAATTTTAAAATCACTATGTTCCAATGTCGATCCAATTCTGATTTCATTCTCAAAATCAGAATCGAATTAGATAATTTTATATTTCAATAACAAATATTATTTTTATTCAAAAGTAAGTTAATAATCCACATATAATTACTAAGAGTTGATGTAACATTTTTAAAACTTGTATTTTTATCATTTTATTAATTTATATAGTATATTTTATAATTTGTTTGACTTTACTTTAATTATTTTTACTTTTATATATATATTTATTTATATCAAAATCAAATAAACGAAAATGATATCACATGATTCTAATTTAGATAAGCTATTAGAATATCTGATTTCATTAGTTTATAAGATACAAAAATAGTTTTCAAAACTTTTAATTTTTATTAGAATCGAATCAAAATTTCAGAATATCGGATTCTGTTTACCTCTCTAGTTTGAGTATTTAATGCTTAACAGCTAATGACAGCGTTAACCCCTCTGGTAGCATTAACCCCTTTGTTACTGCAAAAAAACAAAAAACTTGGGATGGAGAGAAACATGCCACCAGCGGAGATAAAATGAGTTCAAATCACCTCAGTCCTCGAGGGGAGGAAGTACCCTCAGTCCCCGATCAAAATCGGTCACGACCCTTGGTCAATTAAGTGATAGTTCAAGTAACAAGTTTGGTGAACCGCTACCAAAAAAAATTTAACCGCTACCGACGTCTTACTAACTCACTACTCATCGGTACCAAGTTGTATTAAGTTCAGTAGTCAGTTTGTAAGGCATCGACAGCGGTTTAGTAACGATTCACTAACTTATTAACTCGCTATCGACAGAGTTGAACTGCTAGCGACACCTTACTAACTCACTATGTAACGTATGATATATTTTTAAGATTAAGTATTTTTTAATATAATATTCATTGTGAATTTTATGTATATTAATTAGTATATTTATCATTCCCCTTCTTTCTCTGATTGTTTCCATATTTCACTCTCTTCTTCCATTTTTTTTGGGTAAATTAACTCCCGGTCCAATTAAGAAAACGACTTCCAGTATCAATCCGTTCATCAAATAACTTCAATGGACAATCCGGCTGCCAAAATAACTTTAACATCCGCTCCATCTGGTCATGCTCCGTTAGCTGAGTGTTAAATAAAATTTATAATTCCAAAAATATCCTTGTTGGGTGTAGGCTACCGCCTACCCCACTACAAGAAACAATGTTATTAGGGACGGTTTAATGGCGACGACTTCACTAAGCCGTCTCTATAAAACTTAATGGTGACGGCTTATGCCGTCCCCATTAAATTTGTCGACAATTACAAAGTTATAGGCGACGGCAACATAAAGCCGTCGCAATTTAGCTTATTAGCGACGGCCCAACCCGTCGCCAAACCAGAAAATCCACTCGGAACACCCATCGGTCCGGGTAAATAGCGACGGCTGGTAATAGCCGTCGCCAATTTAGTTAATAGCGACGGCCATGCGCGCCGCAATAAATTTTTTTTGACCGTTCAATGGTCGCCATCGTTTGCGACGGCTCCAACCGTTGCCGTTGTACTTAAAGGGGCAGACACCACGGCCGGCTGCCGTCGCCAATTCATTAAAAGTTTTTCAAAACCCCGCCGGCCCCTTCTCTCTCCCCCCCCCCGCTTGCTTCTCGACGCGCCGCCACCGCCGCCTTGCCGCCGCCGGTCGCGCCGGCCGCGCCGCCGCTGCCGCCGCCGGCCGTCAGAGCCGCCGCGCCGGGGCCTTGCCGGCGCCGCCACCTTGCGCCGCCGCCGGCCTCCTTGCGCCGCCGTGCTGCCTCGAGCCGCCGCGGCCTCGCCTCCCTTGTGCCGGCGCCGCCGGCGCCTTGCACCGCCGCGGCCTCCTTGCACCGCCGTGCCGCCTACTTGCGCCGCCGCGGCCTCGCCACCTTGTGCCGCCGCCGGCGCTTATTGAAGCGCCACCGCCAGCCTCCACCAAGGTATATTTTAACCTAACAAATTTTAATTCATTCGTTTTTATTTGATTCCTTGTGATTCCCGCCGCCAGCCTCCCCGGATGTGTCCTTGTCCAGCAGTTGAAAATAATGTTTGTTTGTTTTTTTTCTTTCTTTGAATGAAGCTTTGTCCTTGTACAGTGAATACATTACATGTATTCATGTGATAAACTAAATTTTGCAGAAAACATGTGTATTTTTTAATAAGCTAGGCATCTTAGAAGTTGAGAGAGTAGGTAAGAGATGAGTCTAGCTCTCTTTTCTTTTTTTTTCACTTGAATTTATGGCCAGTCATTACATTACAGTGTATTTTGTAATAATCTAGGCATGTTAGAAGTTGGGAGCGTAGGTAAGAGATGAGTCTAGCTCTTTTTTTTCTTATAAATTTATGGTCAGTAAAAATAGTTTAAATGTCGAAAGGGATAAAATAGATTCGCATCTAATCATGTGGTGTTAAAAATTATAATGATTAAGATCTCCTTCCTAAACCCAACCAATGGGATCGCCGATGTGTGCAATTTTTTGTTGTCAAACATACTACTGGTACTGGTTGTCAAAGATACAAATTTGATTCAGCTCACTTGGTATATTAGATGAAAAAGTTTGAATAAAAAATAAAATTTGAAGGGGTGCCTTAGGTGGACCAGCAAGGGAATCAAATAAAAATGGAAGGGGTGCCTTAGGTGGACCAAATAGGGGTTGAAACAAGGCTCGTGTTGGGGACCCGATGGGGGCACTTAGATGGGCTGAAAATGGTACCGTGTTAGGGCATTTTGATGGGCCAACAAAGTGACATGTTTAGTGGTCTAATTAGGGGCTAATTGGAGCCAACAGGGGGCTGTTTGTGTAGGCCGAATGGGGCCAGCAAGGGGCTGAAACAAGCCTATGTAGGGACCCGACAGTACTGACAAGGGCTGGAGATGACTTGTTTCAGACTTGTCTTTTGGATAGGCCGAACATGTGTCAAAATGGGAGAATGTGCGGCTTGTTTGGGGCTGCACAAGGGGCCGAACAAGTCCTATTTTGGGTATGTTTATAGGGCCAAAAAGGGTTGTCTAGAGAGCTTTAGATGGGCTGAATGTGGACCAAGTGAGGGAGATTATGGCCTATTTAAGGGCAATCTCCGCAATCTCGGTGGGCCAAAATGAAGTTGGCAAAGGATTTTTTTTTAAGGCCATGGTTCTTCAAAGTCTCATTAGTTCATTTTTTCTTGGGACCCTCGGACCAAAATGCATTGAGTTCTATATATTTTCCTAAGATGTGCAAATGTATGTCTTCTTTTGCAAGTGAGTTATTATTCTTTTTTATCTCGGAGAAAGTGTGTCATTAATATGTTTATCTTATGACGGCTTTAATTCTTATTTTCAGGTAGTTTCAAACGACATTCTCGTTCGAGACTTTCTTCTCTTGGAGGTGGTTTGGTTTGTGTTTATTTTGTTTCGAGACTTTGTTATCTCATTGTTTATTTTTGTGCATATATATCTTTATTTATATTAACACATGACGAGGAGCTTAGATAAGTCTTGGATAGATATTCCTAACAGATTAAGTCCTAGGTATCTTCAAGGAGTAGAAGAATTTTTAGATTATGCTTACGATGAATGTAGGACTCGATTTAGACATGGATTAGACAAAACTTTGATTCAATGTCCATGTAGACGGTGTTGTAACACATTTACTTTAAAAAGAGATGTAGTTAAAGAGCATCTAATATGTGATGGCATATGGTCCAATTATCGAACGTGGATAAGTCACAGAGAAATTGAACCTAGTTTAAGTATCGTTAATGAAGTTCGATTAGATGAAGCACAACATGAGAATTTAAATGACGATGTAATAGAAATGCTTGAAGACATTCAAAATATTCAACGAGCATCTATACATCATGAAAGAGAACCAAGTATAGAAATACACAAGCATTTCTTGCTATTAAGAGATGCAGAAACACCATTATATGAAGGATGCACAGAAATATCTATGTTAAAATTTATTTTAAAGTTGATTCAGTTGAAGTCAGTAAATGGTTTGACTGGAAAATGCATGAGTAGTATATTGTCTTTATTTAAGGATGTATTATCAAGGATGCAAGTGTTCCTAACACTTGGTATGAACTTAAGAAAATTGTTAAGGACTTAGGACTTAGTTATGAAAAGATAGATACCTGTAAGAACGATTGTGTTCTCTTTTGGAAAGAGAATGCACATAGAATTAGTTGTCCACATTGTGAGTCTCCCTAATACAAAGATGATCAACAACATAAGAGTAAGAAGGTGGCATGGAAGATATTACACTACTTCCCTTTAAAAGATAGGTTGCAGCGTTTGTTTATATCAACAAACACTGCTAGGTGGATGTCATGGCATAGTGAGCAACGTTCGTATATATCGAGAGGTGAAATGCGTCATCCAGCAGATTCCCCCGCTTGGAAAAGAGTGGATGAACTTTATCCGGATTTTGCATCATAAAAACGCAACATTCGGCTTGGATTGGCCGCCGATGGTTTTAACCCATTTGGCAACATGTCTTCAAAGTATAGTGTGTGGCCTATAGTTACATTGGTTTATAACTTACCACCATGGATGTGTATGAAAGCGGCTAACACGATGATTTCATGTCTAATACCGGGTCCAAGAGCCCCCCGAAATGATATCGATGTATACTTACTGCTGTACCGTTGGTGGAAGAGTTAAGAAATTTGTGGGAGATCGGATTGGTGACATATAATGTTTTAGCGAAAGAGAATTTTCTATTGAGAGCTATATTGTTGGGTACCATAAACGATTTTCCGGGTTATGCCAACCTTTCCGGCTGGAGTACTAAGGGAAAATTAGCATGTCCGATATGTAATGAAGAAACAAATTCGGTTCGACTAGTTCATTGTCGAAAACAATGTTATTTAGGACATTGGCGATTCTTACCCATATCACATCGGTGGAGAAAGAATTATTACAGACATCTATTTGATGGTCGCCGGTGTGAGAGGGGTACACCAAAGATACTAACCGGACATGAGATTTGGAGACAACAACAGGAGACTCGAATTTTCGTAAGATTCGAAAAAACATTTAAGAAAGATTTAGAGAGCTTGAGAAACAATTTGGCAAAAAATAAGAATTGGAAGAAAAGAAGTATCTTTTTTGAAAGACTGCCATATTGGGCATCTCTGATTGTCCGACATCATTTAGACATGATGCACATTGATAAGAATGTGTGTGACAATATTTTAGATATGTTCAACCTATCTGGATCGGATAAAGACTACCCTAACTCTAGAAAAGACTTGGTAGAGTTAGGAATCCGTCCAGAGTTACATCCACATGAAAGTTCATCTAAGTTTCCAGATGCTATTTATAAGCTGAGTAACGTAAAAAAACTTGCATCCTCGAATTTGTAAAGTGCATTCGAGTGCCGGATGGGTATTCATCAATTATGAGTAGGTGCGTAGATCTAAGTAGTAGGATCATTAGTGGATTAAAAAGTCATGATTGTCATGTAATGATGCAAGTGATTATTCCTCTTGCTTTTCAATGGATCGTACCAAAGGACGTACTCAAGCCCATTGTAGAGTTATGTCAGTATTTTAAAGTAATTTGTGCTAAGGTTTTAGATACTAGTATTTTAAGGGATTGGGAATTAAAGATTGCAATCACAATGTGTAAGTTAGAACAAATCTTTCCACCGTCATTTTTTGATATTATGGTTCACCTTGTTGTGCATTTGGCATACGAAGATAGGATATCCTACTTCAATACCTACCGGTGGATGTATCCGATTGAAAGATATTTAAAGAGATTGAAAGATTATGTTGGCAACAAGGCGAGAGTTGAAGGTTCCATTGCCCAGGGCTATTTGGTAGAGGAGTGCACGCAGTTTATTTCTTTGTACATTCGACATGAAAACAAAGATGAGCGAGATCGGAACTACGATGGTGGTCCCTATGATGATGATCGTGAGCAGGGTTCAATGTTTAAGGCAAGCTTGACGTCCGTTGAGATGCACTCGTGTACCTAGAATGTTGACGGAAAGAGAACAAGCTTTAATCCACTCATATGTGTTAAATCAAATTGAAGATATCGAGGATTTTCGTCAAAAATATAATGATGCTCTTATTAACGGAGGTAGGAATGAGTGTAGTTTTTCGGTTTGGTTTAGAGCACACGTTACGTAATTAAGGAACACAAAATGGTCTTCTAGATACATTAAGGATCTAGAGATTTTATCACTTGGTCCATCCCGTTTTGCATCTTCATTATCCGGGTATATTTGCAATGGGTTTAGATTTCGGACAATGAATTCGGATTCAACCAAGGCCACTCAACTATGTGGGGTCATTGTAATTCGTAACTTCCATCTGGTTGTGATGGATATTATGGACGAATTTTAGATATAATAGAGGTATCGTTTAATAGGAATAGTCGTTTAGTATTGTTTGAATGTCAATGGTGGGATGTGTACAATAAGGACAGAGGATTTAAGATTAATGAGTATGGATTTATTTCATTGAATACACAAAGGCAATTAGGGACAGATGAACCGTTTGCACATGCAAATCAAGTCGAACAAGTTTTTTGTGGAAGACAATATGAGTAAGGGATGGATGATACCGTTGAAGTCACTTCCACGTAACTACTACAACTTATCGGAAGGAAGCGATGATGAAGTAGAACCATATCAAGATGAACTTGTGAGCGTACCCGTCGCATTTGGTGTAGCCGATGAAGATGTACAACTACAAACAACCTATCAGATAGAAGTGGAAATGTGATTGTCCGAAAACCAAACTGATAGCTTGGAAAAATGCATAACACCCCACTCGAGGTCGGATTGCCCGATCGGCCGGATTCCGGCTTGGATCGGGCAAACCGGCCGGTTAGCTTGGAAAAATGCATAACACCCCACCCCGAGGCCGGTTTGCTCGATCGAAGCCGGAATCCGCTTGGATCGGCAAACCGGCCGGTTAGCTTGGAAAAATGCATAACAACCCACCTCGAGGCCGGATTGCCCGATCGAAGCCGGATTCCGGCTTGGATCGGGCAAACCGGCCGGTTAGCTTGGAAAATGCATAACACCCCACCCCGAGGCCGGTTTGCCCGATCGAAGCCGGAATCCGGCTTGGATCGGGCAAACCGGCCGGATAGCTTGGAAAAATGCATAACACCCCACCCCGAGGCCGGTTTGCTTGGAAAAATGCATAACACCCCACTCCGAGGCCGGATTGCCCGATCGAAGCCGGATTCCGGCTTGGATCGGGCAAACCGGACAGTTAGCTTGGAAAAATGCATAACACCCCACCACGAGGCCGGTTTGCCCGATCGAAGCCGGAATCCGGCTTGGATCGGGCAAACCGGCCGGTTAGCTTGGAAAAATGCATAACACCACACCCCGAGGCCGGTTTGCCCGATCGAAGACGAAATCCGGCTTGGATCGGGCAAACCGGCCGGATAGCTTGGAAAAATGCATAACACCCCACCCCGAGGCCGGTTTGCCCGATCCAAGTCGGAATCCGGCTTGGATCGGGCAAACCGGCCGGTTAGCTTGGAAAAATGCATAACACCCCACCCCGAGGCCGGTTTGCCCGATCGAAGCCGGATTCCGGCTTGGATCGGGCAAACCGGCCGGATAGCTGGGAAAAATGGAAAACACCCCACCCGAAGGCCGGGTTGCCCGGTCGAAGCCGGAATCCGGCTTGGATCGGCAAACCGGCCGGATAGCTTGGAAAAATGCATAACACCCCACCCCGAGGCCGGCTTGCTCGATCGAAGCCGGAATCCGGCTTGGATCGGCAAACCGGCCGGTTAGCTTGGAAAATGCATAACACCCTCCCGAGGCCGGATTGCCCGATCGGCCGGATTCCGCTTGATCGGGCAAACCGGCCGGATAGCTTGAAAAATGCATAACACCTCATTCGAAGGCCGGCTTGCCCGATTCAAGTCGGAATCCGGTTTGATCGGGCAAACCGGCCGGTTAGCTTGGAAAAATGCATAACACCCCACCCGATTAAATTTTAAAGATTATATCGGCATGAAGAAATTTAGCAAGAGTCGACGTACATCGAGGAGTGGGACAACGGTGGATCCACCGATCGTGCCGGTGGTTCTCGTGGCCCATCTCGGCCTACCCAGATGCGATGCCATCGTGTGGACCATCCCGGGCGGTTGACACTCGTCCTACTACGGCGACGCCCCTACAGATCGTCCATCTTCTTCTCCCTCCGGTAAATATCAATTTTTTATATTTTGTAGATTTATAAATATCAATTTTTAAATGTGTTTAAAATTTTGGCATGCAGCTACAGTTGCTAGACGTGGGAGAGGTCCTGCAAAGGCGTATAATGTGCGGACATTAGCGCCTGGGGAGACCTTGAACGTCCGGGTCATTGGAGGGTCGGGTGTAGGCCCGAACGGCCAGGAGTTGACCTCATATCTTGGAGGTTGCAACAGGGTACATTGTAACTTATGGCAACAGGGATTACATGACCCTTCCAGATGACAAGAAGGAGGCGATATTTAGAGACCTCGAGGTAAATAAAAGTACTTGAGCTTATTTGTTTTTTTTCACTTTAAAATTACTAATCTATGTATTCTTCCCGTAGCAACATTTTACATTTCGAGCGGTCTCCATCCATAGATGCGGAAATTTTAAGGCATACGGGAGAGATGCAAAGAAAACAAAGGGGTCATCTTAAGAAGAAGGTAAAAATTTCATATTTATTTTTTAGTAAACGATTATGTACCGTAACTAATACAATTTTGGCGTACGCATTTTACAGACGCTCACCGAGGAGGCACTTGTCGTTGTGCCTCCACAATGCGATCCGGACCAGTGGCGTCATATGTGTGAGATATGGCAGAGGGACGACAATAAGGTAAATAATTTATTTAATTTAAAAGTAATCCACATTTGATAACTCATTTTATTAGCTTGTCTTAACAAAACTAATGTGTTATGAACTTGTTTGTAGGCACTTAGCCAAAGGAATAAAACAAACAGGGTAAATTTGAGCATGCCTTATAGGCGAGGTAGAACAAACATTCATCAGCTGCAGATAGATTTTGTAAGTTTATAAGGTCTTTCTTATCCACTATTGTATATCTCGATAATAGTACTAATGTGTTCATAATGTTTTCTTTTAACAGACAAACAAAGAAGGGCGTCGTCCTACCCGTCCAGAGGTCTTCGAGATGACCCAGACGAAAGAGGCGGAGGATGGATCTCTCGTATGGCGCAACGAGGAAAGTCATCAAGTTATGGTACGCAATATATTTATTTGTATCAACATTAGACAATTTTTATTTCATATAACAAATGACTTTATATTTACATTATGTAGGATGAGATGCGCCAGTTGATGAATGCCCCCCAGTCAGAGGAATCAGATGCTCGGGATTCCGAGCATCCATTCTCTCCTGAGGATGCATTCATCACCGTGTTCGGCAGAGACAGGCCGGGACGGATCCGATGTGGGGGGAGAGGACAGACCCGCAACACCTGGTATGGTGTATGCAGTGGAGGTGCGAGTACCTCTACGGGTCCGGGCTACCAAGAGTTGGTGGACAAAGTCGATGCTCAAGCTACACAAATCGAGAAACAAAACTCGATGATCGACTCGCTCCAACAACAACTGGACACCCAACGTCAACAATTCCAAGAGTCGATGCCACGGGTAGCACAAGAAATGTTAGCGCCATTAAACAAAAGAGGGCTCCCACCTGCAAATCCGTCTAGTTCGAGGCCACCCCAAGGCCGTAAAGGCGCACGGGGAGACGAGGAGGAGGAGGACGATGACGAGGACGCAGAAGACGATGAGCGTTCTTTTGGGGAGGATGAGTGAGAGAGTTTACTCTCTATTTTATTATTTCTTTGAATTTGAGGTAGTTGTTGTGTAATGATATGTTTTATAAATATGAACTTTTCTTATTAAAGAATGTCAGTGTTTATTATGTATGAATGAATGTGAATGGCTTCGATCGGGCAAACCGACAAATTATTTGTGTATGTAGGTCTTGCTACGAGAATACAATTGTGTGAAAAAAAAAATTTCTTAAAAAACTGTAAGTTATTCGCGACGGCTCCTCAAAGCCGTCGCTAAAGTTCGTTTAAGCGACGGCTATTCATGTAATCGCGATGGCTCAAAGCCGTCCCAAAACCAGAAAATGCACCCCGGCGGGCGTTGCCGGGGCCAAAAAAATGGGTTTTAGCGATGTCTGTAAGCCGTGCCGCTATTATTAACTTTAAGCGACAATCGTATGTATGGCGACGGCTCTAAGCCGCCGCAAAACCGTAAAATGCACCCCCGCTGCGGGCTGGCTGAAAATCGGGTATTAGCGACGGCCGAGAGCCGTCGCTTATAATTACCGCTGTTTACTAGCGACGGCTGTCGTAGCCGTCGCAAAAAAAGTTTAAAGTGACGGCTTGCGCGTCGTCGCAAAACTAGAAAACTGAGCCCCCGGAGATGCAAAAATTGATGTTTTGGCGACGGCGAGAAGCCGTCGCTAATGGCTTTTACGAGTTTAAATTTATTTGCGACGACTTAGAGCCGTCGCTAAAAACTTTATGAGGGACGGTTTTAGCCGTCTCTAATAACTTAATTGCGACGGCGTTAATCATCACAAATAATGCTAAAAGCGACGGCTTATCATTAGCCGTCGCCATTAAAATTGGCGGCGGGCTTATTTGCGACAGGATTGCGACGGCGGAACAACCGTCGCTATTACCTTCTGGCGACGGCTTTTGTATTTGTGGCGACGGCGGTCAGCCGTCGCTAATGACCTTATTTCCTGTAGTGCCCTTGACTCGTAGGCGTTAGAATGATTATAAAATTTCACAAATATCATTTCATCGCCACCTGAGACGACGTCTACTTAGAAGTGCAAAGAAGTTTGTATCTTTCAATCTATTTCTTAATATCATATTTATTATATATGATTAAAAATTACACAAGTATTATTATATTTAAAATAAAAAATTATCGCATATGGCTTATGTCAATATTTAAAACTAATATAAATATTAATTTATGTTTAAAGTAAAAATTATTACATTTTATTTATTTAAATGTTTATATATAGTAGTTAATATTAAGTATTAATTTACTTATTAGTGAGGTTAACCATATTTACTTATTAGTGATGTTAACCATATTTGATTATGACTACAAAATATTAATATGTTTAAAGCATAAAATCAACACATTTGATTTATATAAATATTTAAATATAATATATAATGTAAAATATTATTTTATTTACCACATTGTGTTGATTATATCTACTTCATAATTATGGCATATAAATTATGCTTATAAATCATTATATTTTTATTTATACAAATACTCAAATATAATATAAATTATTAACTGTTAACTATTAATCTACTTAGCATGTCATTTAAATTATATCTAATTTAGTTAAAATCACAAACTATTATAAAATTTGGAGCAAAAAGTTAATATGATCGTGATTATACATTAGTTATCATTAGTTCTAATCTATATTAATATTTAAATCTAATATAAAAGATTAAATATTAATCAATTTATCATGTCATGTTACTTGTATTTGATTTACAATTACAAAATGTTATTATATTTGGAGTACAAAATTGTTATATCTCATTTTATCTTGATTTAATTTAAATTTAATCATTTATTAAATATCCCATCAAAACTCAATAGTCAAGGATCGTAACAGCTAACATTCGAGGGCATATTGGTCATGTCACTACACCACTTTGCCGTCGGTCACGGTAACATCAAAATTTGGAGTGGAAGTTGTAGAAATTTCAAGTATCGGACTAGACGCCAAAGATATTGAAAGTTCGGACCGTTTGTTAAGCTCCATCCTCCTGAACGGATCGGGAGTTGATTTACACTTTTTTTCTCTCTCTCTCTTCTTCTTCCTGCGTACGCCACCCCCTGTTGTTGTTTTTTTTCCTCCACTGTGCCATTTTTCCCATCCGCGATGTCGATCGCCTCCTCCGTCCTCGTCGCGAGTCTGCGTGTCATGACCCGGATTTTTAACATGCACAGCGGAAGATAATCCGGCGACGTAACGGGAAAGGAAGCACCGGGGGGGGGCTCAGGCGATGGCGGCGACGGCAGAACGTGGTCCCGCGGGAGGCCGGCGGTGCGGGCGCTGCACGCGCGCAGAAGGGAAGAAGAGGAAGGATGGGGGGCGGGCAGCGTCCTGCTGCTGTACACGTGCTCGCGGGAGAGAAGAGGGAGGCGAGGGTGCGGGCTGCTGCCTGCGCTCGCGGAAGAGAAGAAGAGGGAGGGTGGAAGGCGGGGCTGCTGCACGCGGGGATAAAAATAGAGGGGGAGGAGGGAGAGTCCGACGGGGACCGGGGAAGAGAGGTAGAGTTCTATTGGGAGAAGGGGGCGGCAGTTTAGAAAGTTTATCCGAAGGGAGAGAAAAAAAATGAAAAGGATAAAGGAGGAAGGTAGATAAATAAAACTAATAATAAATATAATAATTATATATATTTTTTATTTACATAACCGGGGTATTACACTGCGGCATCATCTCCGTCAGCCGCTATCTCTCTCTCCTTGTCGTGTGCCACGCTTGTTGACAGCGTCAGCGAGACTGCTGCCCCCCTTCTGTAGCCACGTTGATGCTACAGTCATCCTGCAAGCCGTCGCTGCCGTCTCTCATGCACATTGCCCGCATAGCCGTGTCCCTCTTCCTCTCTCTCCTCGTCGGCTGCCCTCAGTGATTGACAGCCCCCGCGTCATCACCTCCTCGTCGTGCGCGCGTCACCGTGCCTCTGCCAGCCGCCTCCCGCCCATGCGGTCGTCGCCGCCGCCGCGCACCCTGCACATTTCTGCCATGCATCCTCCACGTCCGTCATCGCTGGTCGCCATTCCGCCTCCCGATCGCGTGGAGCCATTGCAGCCGCGACCACTCCCGCCAACGCTGTGTGCCAGTCCCCTTGCTGCCCAGCGCCGCCTCCTTTGTGCGTCAGTATGCTTCTCGCCGTATCCTAACATTGTAAGCATCTTTATTCTCTCTCTCTCTCTCTCTCATGTTTCACTCTCTTTCTCATCATCCTATTATCCTCCTGGCAGAGTTTACCCGAGGTTGATATCAAGCCGATTTCTTCATCATCATTGTTGTTCCTCTTCCATATTTTTCCAGCCTGATCTTCTTAGACTTTGGTTACTAAATCACCATCTTTGAGGTAGATATCCTTGACATGTCTATTATCATTAAAATTTCTATTTAATTCTCCATGACTTATAGTGAACTTTAATGAGTTGATTAGTCAAGTTAACGTTGCGTGTTATGGTTTATTAACATGATTAGTAGTGTTGTTCTCATTTGTACGTAAGGATCGTATTAGGGTGATAATTTTGTTGTCTATAGCATGTTGATTTGCAGATTTTAGTTGGTCGTATCCCTTTTTCAGTTTAGCATGTAATTAGATAATCTTTACTACCCTTTTTAAGTTAATCCCTTTGTATAGGTGTGGCGATAGGTTAACAAGATTAGTTAATGTTTTAGCTAACATTTATTAAATCTGATTTTGGCTATGTTAAGTCCTTTTAACCAAGTGATAGGGTCTGATTCCTTATGGTCATATTTATTCTTGTCATTTTATGGTTCTAGCATCATGAACATATTGTTTAGGTGTGGTTGATCATGGTATTTGCATTAGTGGTATGTTGTCATAGCATGATATGGTGTATGTCATTTCTTTCATTAATGTGGTCATGGCATGGCATAATTGATATGGATACATGATACATTAAAATTGTAATGAAAATAGCTACACCAGACTAGTTAGTCGTGACCCGAGGGCAGCGGAGGATAGAACAGTCCGGTGCATCCTTCGATTCCGGATACCGCGGTTTGTCCCTGTGCCACCACTGCCTAGGTGCACTATGAGATTTCATTTAGCTATATGGTAATGCTATATATGATAGATATGGTGGTAGCTGGTTGAGGTGACAAGATGACGCATTCCTTGCTAATAAAAAAAGGTGTGATTCTTATTAGAGGATAGGTGCATCTATGTGAATGTGATTCTTATTAGAGGATAGGTGCATTATTGCATGGTATGGTATAGGTGGTCTAGTGATGTATTTCATTTTGTCAATTATCATGTTGTGTTGCATGATGTATGCATGGTTTGTCCCATTTATAGTATATCATCTTATGGAGTATATAGTAAGTGTCTACGTATATTCATGCCATATTTTTAGGTCATGTTATGATGCATATAGGTGCTGATCAGTGTGATTATAGGTGTTGGTTGGTGGTGTAAAATATGTGGATTAAATCAAATATTTAACATATTGACTAGTCTATATTTATATAAAATGGTTGTAGGTCTAGGTACCTATTTAAATAACATTTAGGGTCTTTTGGCTATCCGATTTGGTGGATGATGGGGTGTCTACTGAGTCGTCATACTCATTCCAATCATCTTATCAATTTTCAGGTAATCGAGTTTAGCATAGTAGAAACGTGGTGGATCGATTCTTGAGAAGACAATTGGATGATATTTATGTCTAGATGGTATTTAGCTTTGTTTAGATTGTAGTATAGCGATGTATTTATTTGGAATGTGTAATCAATGAAATGGGACCTAGTTTGTTTTCATTTTTTTCAAACCAATGTTTTTTTACCGGGTTAATTTTTCCCCGGTTGCATTGTCGGATTATTCCACTATGCTTGTTAAAAATATGAGACATGACACACTACCCATCACTTAAGTGGTTGGGAACATGGCATTTTTTCATTGAGAACTGAGGGTACTCTCTCCACTTGGGGACTGAGGTGATCCGAACTTAGGTAAAATAGGAGGGGCTGCACATTGCAACTGACGGTGAATAGGCAAGTGTGACCGACGGTCGCAAGCAAGCGGGTATGCATGGTGAAGCTGGGTAGTGCGTGGTGGCTGGGAACGATGCTGCGCATGGGGGCAATGGTGGCAGGCATGGAGTCGGGCAAGTGCGGCAGACAACCATGAGTGCACGGGGCACGCACAAGTGAACCACTGAGAGACACTAGGTGGTTGTTGCGATGCACGACAGTCAAATGCGGATGGGGTGCTAGCAGGCGAACATGGCAACAAATGGTGAGGGACAAGGCAATGGACGATGTGTTTATCGTCGCTGCGGTGGGCACGGAACTGAGCTAGTGCAGTATAGTTGCTAGGGCCGTAAACGGGTCAGATTCGGTAGCGGAATCACTAGAATCTTATTCCGATTCCGATGAGGATTAAAAAGTTCTGATTTCGATTCCGATAATTTCGGAATCACTATGTTTCGATTTTGATTTGATTCCGATTATATTATCAAAATCGTAATTGAATCCGATAATTTTTGAAATACATATTAAATATTAACTTTTATTTAAAAATGAGTTAATAATTTATATATAATTACTAAATTTTAATTTAATCTCTTTAAAACTTTGTTTTTATCATTTTATATATTATATATTATAATTAATTTAATTAATTAATTAATTAATATTTATTTATTTATTATCGAAATCGAATTAACGAAAATAGAATCAACTGATTCCGATTCCAATAAACTATCAGAATATCCGATTCTAATTCTGATAGCTTATAGGATACTAAAACAAGTTCCAAGCCCGTTAATTTTATCGAAATCGAATCGGAATATCGAAATATCGGATTCCGTTTACACCCCCTAGTGTCCACGAGTGCGCGGGCATGAGAGGGTGAAGCACAGAGAGGCATCGGGCAGTTGCTATGACGTGCAGTGATCAAATAGGGACATGGTGCTAGCGGGTGAACACGACAACAGATAGCGAGGGACAAGATGACGGACATCATGTTTATCGCGGCGGTGACTTCCAAAGGCGATGGCAATGGAGAGACAGCAAGAACAACATTAGCAACGATATTTAGAGCTCTGATACCAGTATTGGAATGATCCTGAGAGAGCAAGACTGAGCATGCAAGATGATTTTAGCGGTGTTTTTGGGGCTCTGATGAAGATTGTAGATCGGTTATTGTTTCTACCAATTCTTCTCCATTTTGAAACATTTTCGTCTACATCTCTGCCTCAACTACTTTTGTCTCCATGTTCTCTCTAAAACAACCCTTCTAACCGTTTTGAAATGACGTGACATTCAAATATCTCTAGGATGGTTGGCCACGTCCTAACATCCCTTTCCCTATTGCTATTTCTTATTTCCCTCCTTCCCCTTCCGTTCTGTCTCATTTTCGTTCGTTCTTTTGTTGGCCAGGAAAAATAGAAGAGAAAATGAGGCTAAAGGGGAGAGAGAGCAAATAGATTAAAATTTTCTATTTAATTAATTTCAAACAATTTGGGTTGGACTTCTTTCAATCTATCGAGTAATGAGTTACTGTTTTAAAAATTAATTATTTTGATTAGTGCATATTTAATAGTTATGCTATTCTGAATAACAAATGAAAATTTCAATTTAACAAATTTGATTTGGTGAGTGTGTGCTTTGTTTGTCTCATTCTAGATTAAAACGGACGTTATTATTTTGATTGATGATTTGTACGTAATTTGATTTAGTGAGATCTTAATGTTATTATTTTGTTTAATGCGATCAAGGTAGGGGTGTTCATGGTTTGGTTTGGTTTGGTTTTTGAGTATTTTTTCTCAAATCAAACCAAACCAAACTATCTCCCAAACCAAACCAAACCGAACCAAATTAATTCGGTTTGGTTCGGTTTGGTTCGGTTCAAACCATATTTTATTAAAGTATAGTAAATATATCAATATATAATTTTATTTTGTTTGTTTTAAATCATATTCTATTAAAATCTTGTGTATATGTTTATATATTACATTAATTTTACCTTAAAACTCTTAAAAAATTTATTTTTATAAGAAAAGATACACAAATACTATCTTATATATAACTTAAATTAAAATATTTAATCTAATTCGGGTTATTCGGTTTACCGGTTTGGTTTAGTTTGAAGGATCCTAGAAACCAAACCAAACCGATTGGTAGTTCAAACCAAACCGAACCGAACCAAAGTACTGGTTTGGTTTGGTTTTTTGGGTTGAACCGAACAGTGAACAGCCCTAGATCAAGGTGGTTATTCGGTTGTACGTGAAACTACGGTAAAAGGCAAAACAAAACCATGTGAAATCCAGATTAAAAGCATCCCCAAGTTTTTGGCGGAGGCCATTTGCAGGAAGGCAGAACCAGAAACGCTAAAACACTTCTATTAGACATGATATTTAAGATTTTAAACATTTACTTATGTTATTAACTATTTTTATTTTGAAATTATATCCACATATTTGGTAAGTATCAAAGGTTATTTTATCATATGTGATGCGCATTTCTATAATCTTATTAAGAAGTTTATCACTAAAACTTAGTTAGTAAGTGTCCAAACTATTTTGTTGATTATATTATTTTTATATAAAAACTATCGAAAAACTTTTGTTGTACAACTCATATAACTCTTATTTAGTTGTTGGTATATTGTAAAATTTAAAAATATAAATTTAAATTAAATTAATATTTTAAAAAAGTTTAAATTTAAAAGGCATTTTATTGTATGATTAATTTAAAAATATATATTGGCATTTAGTAATTATTTTTAAAAATTCAAGTGAATAAATAACGATACAAATAAATTTACATGAAGTTCATAAAAATAATTTGAAAATATGTAAATAGTTAAAAATAGTTTAATAAAATAATTTTTAAATAAAAAATAAGAAATATTTTTAAAAACAATTTAATAGTAACCATAATAATATATTATATTTTAAATTTTATTTAAATAACTGATGAAGTTTTATTGGAAAACAATGTGCCCAAAATCAAATGATAATTTATGTTTGTTATTTTCTTGGTGATGATATTCGTTGAAGAGATGTTTTTTATTTTGATTTTTTAAGAAACGAAATATATTTTCTGAGTTTAATTCAAATTATCTTAATAATATTATTACTTAAATTTATTTTAAATTTATTTTTAAATAATTTTATTTTAATAATTTGAAACTTTTAAATTTGTTATGACTGTTAAAATTGCCTAATTATCACATAATTTTAGTTCTACTCCTTAGATCTTTTATATGTAATAATAATTATTTTTTATTTTGTATGATACTGTTATGACTGCTAATTCATTTTAATTTTAAAATTTGTTATGACTATTAAAATTGCCTAATTACCTCATAATGTTATTTCTACTCCTTATATTTTTAAATGTAACAGCAGTTACTGTTTAATTTTTATTTTTGTATAATATTAATTTTAAATAATTTATTAAATTTTGAGTGCAATAGAAAAATTGAATTTTAATTTCGATAAGTTATTACTGTCTTGAAATCTCATATTAGATTAAATTGCTTAATTATCTCATAATGTTAAAATATTAATCTTAAATAACTTAGTAAATAATTTGTACAATAGGAAAATTGAATTTGTAATTTTGATAAGTTATTACTAACTTGAAATCTTATATCCACTTAATAGTATTTTTAATTTTTTAACTTATCTTAAAACTAAATCATTATTTATTGAACAATCTCGTGCTCTTTGCCCGACTACGGACAACATCCGCGCCTGCGACGCATCTCAAGGACCAAAACCCTTGTTGGGCGGTCGGAGAAGGGAAGAAAAGAGAACCGCAGTGATGGCGGAGGAGAAGCCAGACGGGGAAGGCGGTAGGCCGGCGAAGAAATTGAAAAAGGGCTTCCGCATCCACCGCAAGCAACAACGCATCTCGGAGGAGAAGGAGATCGAGCTTCTGGAAGCTTGGATAGAGTCTGGGAAGCCTGCGAGTGGGACGAACCCGCTCATCTTTCCCGACCTACCCAGCGAAGCCGCCGTCGGTCGCATCCCCGACGGTGGGTTCTCTCCTTATGCAGGGTGCCGGCTGTTCAGGCAGTTGCCTCTGTCGCGGTGGACTAGGCTTGGACTAAAGCCCAAGTATGTTCAGATGAGTGACATCCAACGAGCGTCGCTTCCCCACTCACTCTGTGGCCGTGACATCCTTGGCGCTGCCAAGACTGGCTCGGGAAAGACCCTTGCCTTTATCATTCCGGTATGAGCCTCTTGTTCTTGATTCACTTCTTTATTCGTCTCTCTAGTCCCGTTTTATTGGGTGCATTTATGTGTGCGTAAATAGAGTACTCTTGGTTTCATAGCCAGGTGAGTCCGTATCACCTATGGCCCTGGAGGGAGCTCCCTTAGTTGTCAATGAACAACCACCATCATCTTAGTGCATTTAACTCCAAAACGGCAAATTTATGACTATTAAGATTCCAACTTAATATTTTACTAACACTTATATTCACTAAGTGTTTCTATGTTTTAGTAACATCTTTTCATGTTTTACTAATCTATTCCATATTTACTAACCTCTACTATATTTTATTGACCCTATTATGCACTTTTTAGTGGTCATAAGAAGCTGTTTTGAGTTAAATGCACATTGTACAAAGGGTGCTTATTCAATGGTAACTGATGGAGATCCCTTCATCAGCATCCAAATGTGATCCGCACTCTACCCTGTTGCCTGTGGCATCAACGAGTACTTAATGCTGAATGGTGAAATTCACATCTTATTTATGTATATGTTCCACTTTTATACAAGCTCTGAATCTTGACTGATTTGGATTGTTTGAAAACTCTGATTTTTGTGTCCCAATCTGAGTATTAGATGACTTAGAATTATTAATTTATAAACTATCTTTTGGAGCTTGGATGATGTTCAGGGCATTTGTACAACTGATTTGGGACAAAAGTGGTAGTAACCAGAATATAATGCTAGAATGACTAAAATAAATCAATACTAACTAAGCTAAGTTGAATTAAAGCAAATAGGGTAAATACCAGTTTAAAATCAACCAAACGGTTTAGACCGGGTTAAAATGACCCTAAATTGATTGGACCAGGGTGAATCTGCGCTGCGGCTGGATCAGTTTCGATCATTCGCATTGCAGACGTGGTCTGGTGGTGCATGAGGGTCCAATGGACTCAGGACTGCCATGACCAAGAGGACGGAGGTACTTTGTCTGAACAGCTTGAACTGTAGGGCCACATTGCGTAAGGGAGTTGATTGGTTCGAGCAGCGTGTAGTGTAGGTGTTCTTGTGCTTCAGAGAGGGGCACATGGGTGAGATGGTGCCTTGTGACTGCATCGAAGGGGGTGGGAATAGGTGTGTTAACACGCCTGAGAGGGGGAGCCAGTGCTAGATACAAAATAGCAGAAACCTTTTGTTACTGCAACTTTGTTGAAGCTACAGTTCCTTTGTGGAGCTCTTCAGTGTGACTTCGAGCAGGGGAAGTAGGGGCTGGAACCGGATAAGAAGAAGGATGAGGGGAAATTGTGGTCAACGGCTTGCTGAGCATTGGGAAGATAGAGGAGAGGGGATCTGGCGAGAACGGTGAGGTGGCAATGGGGTTGAAGGCAATCTTAGGTAGCGTGCACAATTGCAGATCACTGGCTAGAACAGGGGATGGGACGCAATCGGTGAAGAAGTAAGCTTATGAGGCAGCTTGTGGAGGGAAATCTGAAGAAGATGACAAGGGTGGACAGTGAGAACAAAGCAGTGACATGGCATTGCAGAAGAGTTCAGGTAGATCCAGGGCTGGGATTCCGGAGAGGAGAAGATTAATGTGGGATCTCTTCCGACTGGACTATGAAGAAGGGTCATCATGGAGGCGATTGGATCTGAGAGATCATGGTGGTGTAAACGACGTTGACTTAGTCATTTAGGGATTGCCGGATGATGTAAGTGTCATCGATGAAATCTCATGTTGAGGATTCTGCAAAGTTCACACAATTCCTAGGATCATTGGGAACCTTGTACATTCAGAACTTGTGCTGATGTGATGCCGAGAGATCTGCTGAGAATTGGATTGCTTGCTGTGAGCCAGATAGGAGATGAAGCAAACTCGGATGTTGTCGAATTGGGGAAGAGAACAAAAGAGGAATGACTCAGTGAAGGGTGAAATAAGAGGTGGAGAAGGGCCTTCTCAGCTGGAAGGTGAAGAAGAAATGACCTCCTCGGTTGAGGAGGGCTACCAGGGCCAAACCCTCCACAGGATGAACTGCCCTCTAGGCTCCAATTTTTTTGTTCATTCATTCTCTCAAGAGTGCATGGCGCTCTATTTATAGAGAGCTAGTTTTTGACACTAAAACCCTTAAATAAAAATATTTCTAAATTTTATTTTTTAAGGACAAAACAACAATTAAAATTATAAGTGATCAAATTTATTTTCTATAAAATTTCTCTTCCGGCAAGAAATTCATCCTCTACTTGCAAATATTGCATGTCGCACACCATAGAAATGAACCAATCTTTAGATTTTGTTACCAAATTGATGTGAAAGAGCGGTAGAAACCAAACTATAATGTTAAAATGACTAAAATTAAGCAATATGAACTAAGCTAAGTTGAATTAAAGCAAATTGGGTAAAACTAGTTTAAAATCAGCTAAACTAGTTTAAACTAATTTAAATAAGCCAAACTGGTTTAGACTGGTTTAAATTGACTGAATTACTAAATTGAATGGACTGGGGTGAAACATTGGCTGTATTACTCTCGACAGTATGCATTGTACATATGGTTTGGTGGTGCATGATGGTCCGATGAAGCTGGACTGCCATGACCAAGAGGGCTAAACTGCTTCGTTTGGATGGCTTAAATGGGAGGGCTGCTTCTCAAAAGGGAGCTGATGGGGTCCGAGTGGTGCGCAGGTGGTCTAGTGCTTCAGAGAGAGGGCCATGTGGGTGAGCTGGTACCTTTAGTCTACATGAAGGGTGGTGATGGGGACATATTTTGGTAATTTTTGATTTTTTCTTTTATTTGTGTCCCTACGAGGACAAGTCTGTAAATAGTCGATCTTAGAGGAGTCTTTCTTAAATTCTGTCCATCCTCTTTATAAGAGGGTCCGATGTACATATTATTCAAGAATAGATTGGAATTTTTGGAGCCTCCTCGGCTGGTTCTCTCCCGAGCAGGGGCGCTGCCCTGACTCTTCCCCCCCCACCCCGGTCAGTGAGGGCCGCCTTCCTCTTCACCTCCGGCAGGTGGCCGGTGCTCTCTTTCCCTTTCTCCCGGCGAGGTGCGCCGTCTACCCCTTCCACCTTCCAAATCCGGTAGGTAGCCGATCCCCCTCTTCCTCCTCACCCTCCGGCCTCCGAGCCGTTCTTCTCTTCTTCCCCTTCTCGGTTCGACAGCAATGACACAGCAGCCTCCTTCCCGTGCGGCATCTTCCCCCCACAGTCGATGGCAAGGAAGTGGCGCGCGAAGACGATCAGCACCTGTCCCGTGTTCTTCCCCCCCTACTTCGTCCGGTGGCCACAGCGAGGAGAAGGAGTGGGAGAAGAAGACGGTGACGGAGGGAGAGGATCCGGCGATCCCCGGATCCCCCTTCCTCCGCGGCTCCTTCCCCTGCGGCTGCGTTCTGGCTTCAACTCCGGCCCCATCCGCCCACGAGCAGACGAAGGAGAAAAGAGGAAGAAGGAGATGCCGGAGCTTCGAGACCCTCGCCATCGCCTGCGCTCGTCGGCGTGTGCTCCCTGCTCCCCCTGCATTGCCAGCCCCGTGCGCACCTGTCGAAGACGATGCGGACACCGCCCGCCCTCGCCCGCCTGCTTCGGTCATTTTGTCGCGGCCCGCGGCCTCGCGGGACCGCCGCGATGCCACCACGGCGGCAGTGGTCGACGGTCGCTGGAATGGCCACGCCACCACCTCGAGCACCCGTGGAATGCGCCACGACCCCCACCCCAGCCCGGTTCCGCTCGCGCGCGGCCCGCGCAGCTCGCACCCGGCCGGTCCGCGGCCCAGACCGGCCAACCGGCCGGTTCGACCAGGTCTAGACCCGGCTCACCCCTGGTTCAGCCCGGTTCAGCGCCTGAACCGGCCGGTTCAGGGTGTTTTGAGCCGGTTTGGACCGGTTCATACCATCTTGGGCCCGGTTCGACCCGGTTCGGGCCTGTTTCAACCGGTTCGAGGCCGGTTTGCTCTATTTTGGGCTCGTTTAGGCCGTTTAGCGGCGATTAGCGCCGGTTTATTTCGTTTTCGGTCGGTTTAACCCGGTCTAGCCGGTTTGTCCCGCATCAGGTGGACTAGGAGAATTTTTTATGACCATTTTGAAGACCAAAGGAGGATCCTTCTTTCTATGTTTGCAGTGTGAATGATTGGTGGTTAGCTCAATTTGGTATCCTCTCATAGGACTATTTTTACGGGGAAATTTTGCATCTTTCAGCCCTTCTTTTTGTAATATATGCCTATCTACCTTCGTGGTATGTGATCGTCCCTTATCCCTCTTGTTTCTCTTTTGCTTGTAACCTTTCTTTTATCTATTAATGGAATTTTGGTCTTTAGAGCATGTTCAAAAAAAAGATAGTATATTTAATGAATATATATTAGGGAACAAGTGAGTAGATTGTAGACAAATTGGAAAATGGAAATGTGAGACAGCTTGAAAATACTAAACGTAGATATAAGAAGCTTTGGTCAAAGAAGTGGAAAACACCATGATAGTAGAAGCAAAATAACGTTAGATCATAGACCAAGGCTAACATGGAGAAGGGTAATTTTCTATAATCTGGGATGATTTAAATATCTTTTAAGATATAACTCAAAATCGATGCTACTGGAGAAAGGAATCTATATGACCCACCCAAAAAAATTTGAGATTAAGGTTAGAGTTGAGTTGAGTTGATAATATTTTTGAGGATTCTAGGTCTACTCTCCCGTTGATCCCTAAAAGATTGGGGCTTGGAGCAAGTTTACTATCAAGAACTTGTCTTTGCCATTACCTTACGAATTGAATGCAGTGATCGGTGACTTTGATGAGCAATATAGAAAGAAAATTACAGGATTGAAAAGAGAAGTTTCTATCAATGGGAGATAGGGGAATTCTCTATGATGATGTTCTATTCTCAGGATCTCAAAAGGTGTGCGAAAAGTTGAAGAGCATTTGAGCTTCATTCTTTTGGCAGGGTTCTGCAGAGGAAGGTGGTGTTGGACTTGTCACATTAGTGGTGTTTAACAATGTTCTTCTCTCCAAATGGCTTTGTAGGTTGAGAATGGTAACAGAGAAGATCTCAATCATCTTTATTTATTTATTTATTTATTTTGCATTCTGGCATTATGAATTCACTTTGGCAAGTGCTCTTCAGCTGCATGGATCTGAATTGGCATGTTCATCAAGACATTCTTTAGTTTCTTAAAGAAGGGATGTGACTGAATCCTTGAGGCTTGGACAAATAAACTTGATTTATGGAAGTTGGTTTTCTATACTCGTGTGGACTATTTGGAGAGAGTGCAACCAAAATTTTTTCTTAGAATCTGTTTTGCAGTCCTTTCATATTTCTAAGTGCTTTTTTTCATTAAAAACTGGTTCTTTGCTTTTTATGGCTTTGTGCAGCATACTTTGTTTTTTTTTAATTTTCTGTTAATTGGAAGCATTTCTTTACGTAGTTCTTGTACCCTAACGCTTTGAGAGGGTTAACCCTCCCTCTTTTCCTCCTTTCTTGCTTTCCTTCCCTTTTCTGGTCTACTTTGTAATGTGTTTATTTCTGTATTCTTGAATCTTAATAAATTCTGGCTACCGGCACCTTCAGAAAATATAAAAGCAACTGTCAAATTACTTGCTATACTGCCTTCATACACTGTGGTTTGTACTGTCTTTATGGTGTGCTTCCTTGCTTCTTGGCTCTTTGTCAGAACATTGTGTCCTGTCATAACTGTTGCCTATTAACTGTCATATTATAGATACAACAATTTGGTGATGTAGATCTTTACCAAGCAGTGTATGGTTACTCTAGGCTGTGTCAACAGAATTATTTCAGGCCGTAGATGGCTGAAAACTAAAATCCACTTCTTGAATTTAGGTGTTAGAAAAACTGTACAGATTAAGATGGGGTATTCAGGATGGAGTTGGAAGCATTATAATATCTCCCACAAAGGAGTTGGCTGGGCAGCTTTTTCAGGAGCTGCAAATTGTTGGAAAGCATCATAATCTGAGTGCAGGCCTCTTGATTGGTGGACGCAAAGATGTTGACATGGAGAAAGAGCGTGTCAATAGTATGAACATATTAGTTTGTACCCCTGGTCGACTTCTCCAGCACATGGATGAGACTCCATATTTTGATTGTTCACAACTCCAGGTCTGTCTAAAGTAGTTTTATTTCCTTTTAAATTTATTTGTGCTTGGTGCATTGTTGCCAATTTTCCTATCGTCTGTATTTATTTACTTGCCATTTTGACAGGTTTTGGTACTTGATGAGGCAGATCGCATTCTTGATGCAGGATTCAGAAAGGAATTGGATGCAATCATTTCCCAGCTCCCAAAAAAGCGTCAGACCCTCCTTTTCTCAGCAACACAAACGAAGTCAGTCAGGGATCTTGCTAGGCTAAGCTTGAAGGATCCAGAATACATCAGCGTGCATGCCGAGTCTGAGACGGCAACACCTGAGCACCTGAACCAAGTTGCAATGGAAGTTTCCCTTGAGCAGAAATTAGATATGCTATGGAGCTTCATTAGGGCACATCTTAGTTCGAAGATGCTTGTGTTCCTATCAACCTGCAAGCAGGTATTACTTTCTTTTTGCTTCTTCCACTTGAGGTTCTATGAAAAATTATTTTCTGCCATTCTGTTTCTAGGTGTGATTATTCATTTGAGTAGTGATGATACTAGTCATGCTGGATGAGCTAAATCTAATTGAGTGTGATACAAGGATTCCCTGGTCTCAATTGGCCTTTTGAGTCTGCCCCTGGATTTGATGGGGTTTTGATTACTCTTCTTTATTTGACCCATATCACCTTTGCTATAGTATGGTTGAGATGTCTATCTCTGCCATGCAACCTGCCTCAGTTTCCTTTGGTTCATTTGTATCCTACTGGTTCTTCATGATTGCATGCCAGTGTGATTGTTTTGAGACGGGGAAGCTGGTTCTCCTTGGTTATACCTTTCTCAATGATCCTGGACCCATCCCTAAATGCTCTGCATGATTGCTGCTCTTTTACGAGCATGCTCACACTGGAGGTAGTATCACTACATGTTCTGCTGGCTGCAGCTACATTCCTGTTGTCACTGCAGTTACGTGGAGGCAGTCCCCTCCATCGTCTCTCTACCTGTCATACTCACCATATCTTTCTTTCAGCTGGCTGTGTCTTCATCTCTCCTGTCTGAACCTCTATCTCTAATTTTCACTCTCCACCAGCCCTAACCCGCCCAGATAGTTTCTGTTGTCTCGCTCTTTTCAACATGCTCAGGCCACCACTACAGATAGCGGCACCATGTGATCTGCTGGCTGCAGTTGTCATCCACATCATCACTGCAGTTCCTTGGAGGTGGGGTCTCCATCATCTCTTTCTACCTTGAATACTCATTGTCTCCCTCTTTTTCAATCAGCTTTGATTTCATTTCTGCCCCCCCTCAATCGAGAATCGAGCCCCCCCTCTCTCTCTCTCTCTCCACACACACACACACTCCTTTACGCTTCTTCTAGTTTTCTTCTCCCTTCCTCATTTTCTGTTTCAATCTCTTTGCAAGGAATCTGTAGGAGACCATATGACATTCAGTGGAGTCAAAAAAGAAAAGAAAATTATCCTGGAAATTTTTGTAAATTGGTTCACCTCGAAGATAAGTGCAAAGAATGAAGTGATGATTTGATATCACCAAACGGAGACTTTGGTTCTAGCGAAACAGAGACTTCGGTTCTCTTAAGTTCGGTGCAAAAAGCCTCAGAGTGTAGAAGCACTCATATACTCTCTTTAGTGACATATACAGATGCTTTCTTCTTTTCTTCTAAGTGCGTACACCAGTTCTTGGGAACAAGCCCTCAAAGGAGCACACATTGAGGGAGATGGTACAAGGAGTTCAAGTTGCTTGATCTTTGGCTTTTCCATGTTATTTATAGGCTCTTTTGTCGAACTCATCCTAATGGGAAAATTTATCTTTTATGGCTCATTAAGCCAAATGGGTCTAGTTTATGGAATACTAGGTTGGTGCCGGGTCATGCGACCCGGCCCAATCTAGTTAGATTTTCTCCCGACTGCCCCGTTCAGGGCCTTGGGTCCTCAATCCTCTGTCAGACCTAGGGTTGGGTCACGCAACCCGCAGACCTAGTCATGACCCCTCACCCAACTGAGTTGAGTCAACGGTCAACGGTTAGTCAAAGCTAGCCGTTGTCTAGCCGTCGGGGGGAGGGGACCCCCCAAGGTCGGGTCAACTCTTTTCTCATTCTATGATCATTCTCTCTCAAGATTTCAAATAGTATATTTTCTCTTTTTAAAGCACTTTGGGATAGTTTATTTTTCCATTCATTGCAAGACTTCTTAAAGATCAATTTTTGTTTACTTGTATTACTATCCTATTCTTGCAAGTGTTATTTTTATTTTTTGATTTTTTTACTTTTTACAATGTCTTCTCAAAGTAGTGACATTCAAATTTCCAGCGTGACTCAAAACAATCCAATTTGGTTACATTGCAATATGATATCCATGGTAGAGAGGGAAAGTTCAATGTAAGTACAAGTATTATGAAAATATAATGTATGTGGAGACTTTCTGGTTGAAACATCACCTCGTTAGGATAAAAGACAACGTTACACCTAGCACATGGACTCCATTGGAGGTAAGAGTTTAATTTTGTAAATATTTAGAAGTATTAGAATAAACGAATAGAGTTTCAAAGTGGCATAAGGAGACCGTTCGAGAAGAAATTTTAGAACTTGCAAAGGTATTTGGTTCATATATACGGGATCGGACATAAGCACCCAAAAATTCCTCGAGACGAAAGTTTCGATGATGGTATGCTATTATTAATGTTTATCAAATTATGCCAATGTTTGTATGAGTTTAATATTTAATCATTATTGTTACAAACAGATTACTTGATACGAGCGATGGAGGTAAGCTGCAAGTCATTTGCTGAAGACATGTATCGGCATACTGGCCAACTAATAAGCTAAGGTTTGAGAAGCGAGAGTGGATGCGGAAGTGGGAGAGAATCGAAAAACTGAGAAGAGGAAGAAATCTACGATCTCACATTAAATGACAACCTAGCAGTAGATTTTATGGATCCTGTTGTCACACATTCATGACAAACAAACTATCATCACAATAATAATGAAGAATTTGCGGATATACAAGGTGAATGTCGGCGAGTGACATCAAGATGTTTTTTCCATAGTAACACACCAGCGAATGCTGCTAAGGGGCTGTATTACGAGTCCATGATTGACACCATAGCTAACGTCGAGAGGGGACTGGCCTGACCGACTTTGAAAAAAAATATGATACTTATCTTCCAATGGAGGTGGAAGATATCAAACATTACAACAAGTCATTTGAATGTATTTGGCAAGAAAGAGAAATCATATGGATGATGAATGGTTGGACAAGTTGGTAACCTTTAAATTTCAAACTTATCAAAGACTTATTTTTTAAACTTTAAAATTTAGGACTTATGCATGTCATTTTTCTTAATAGGTATAACTTAGAAAATAATGATCGAACTACCTAATATGTTTTCAAGTTGTGACTGTTTTTTGGGAGTCTATGGACGCATTTGGACATGTAAAGAATACAAGCTTTCTCTTTGAATTAATTGATGGTGTTGTTGAATAGATAGGAGAGGATTGAGTTGTCTTAGCTGCATATGACAATTGGATCAATGTTGATAGTCAAAAGACCCTATTTGTATTAGGCATTATGCTTTACCCATTCCTTAGATTGGATGTTAGAGAATATATATAAGGATCCTCAAATTTATTAGATATTTAAAATTGCTCAATTCATATAATTCTTCGTATACAACCGTAATTTCATCATGAACCTACCGAAGGAGCATACAAAAGGCTAAGAGCTCTTACAACCTGAGGCAACTTGGTTCATTGCTTATTACATTTTTTTGAGAGTTTAATCAATAGATGTGTCCCTTTACCCAAATGATACTTTCACCAGGATAGGTTAATTGGATTGCTAGACCTTCTCGTTCAGATAAGAGAAAAAGGAAAGAGGTTGTGGACATATAATAAAGTGGAGATTTCTGTTGAATGGTAGATGGGGATAGGAAGTTCTTAAAATAGTAGATGGGGATAAGAAGACGGACATGAGTTATCTTTATGATGCACTTGAGCAGGTGAATGATGAAATTACAAAAACGGTCTTAGACGTCAATAAGTGGTGGAATGTTATCAAGTGTCAGTAGGAACGAACATGAGTTATCTTTATGATGCACTTGAGCAGGTGAATGATGAAATTACAAAGACGGTCTTAGACGTCAATAAGTGGTGGAATGTTATCAAGTGTCAGTAGGAACGAACATTATATCATTTGATACATACAACATTTACTTTATTTGTTATTAAGTCATATCATGAATCACATTTGTATTGCTATGGATATTATTGCCACTTGCCACTTGTCACCTCACTTTTTTAATCTTACATATTGTTATAGTCCGATATTCAAGCTAATTAACGAGTTTCTAAATAGTGTGAAAGAGATCATCCATAAAATGCTTAGGGATGATGATTGATCAATTATAGCATGCAACAAATTACATAACTATAGAACAAACATATTCCATTTTGGAACATTAAGGATACAATGAGTAGTTATGCTTATAAGTTCTGGTATGTAGAATCTATTTTTTTTTAAGTTAGATGATTAAATTATTCGAATTTTTTTCTAACATACAATGATAGCATACAGTTGATTAGTGGATGGACACTGGCAAGGCACTAAAATAGTAAAATATGAGGACTTGGTAAACATTGCAATGAGGGTCCTGAACCAAACCACATCAGGTTCAGGATGTGAAAAGAATTGGTCTATGTTCCACCTAATCATACAAACTAGAGGAATAGATTGACGTCCAAAGAGTGAAGCAATTAGTGTATTGCGATTACAACATTAGGTTGAAGTTGGAGACTTTGTGGAAGATGAGAGAGAATCAGGGGAAAAAAAGGTGGAGAGAGAAAGCATTTGGATGATGAAGTGATACGATGACTATACAAGATAACGACTTCAATTTGGACGAAATCTTCAATGAACAAAATGTGTTGTAAAGTTTGGTGAATGATCAAGAAGGATTATGCAAATTTGAATTAAATTTACAAAATCAAGAATGGGCTCAAAGAAAACTTGTCAACATCTCTCTAGTTAAGGAATTCTAGATTTCTCATTCATTGGCAAAGAGATCGAAGACTCTAAGATAATAAATTTAAGGATAAAGATAAGCATGGTGTAATTGATTTTTTGGACCTGCAGATGAAGATGCAATTGTCGAGACATGAGAAGACACACATGAGTCCAACATCAAAGTTCATACCAAACGTCAAAAGATTTAACATTCAGGAATAGTAGTGATAGAGCCTTGGAAGTGAAATGAACCATTGCCATTACAAGGAGGTTAATAGATTTAGAGATATACCCTACAAGATTGGTACATACATGCAACACAAGAAGACATAAATCATGGTTTGCAGTCGCAAGATGGTGAGGTAAACACAACGTTGTGGAGGTCAATTGATGGGGACCGGTACGGACCGGATCATCCGTTTGTTCGGGGATAGCGTCTTCCGAGTCCTCAGGAAACGACGAAGTTATTTCTTTTATTTCGTAGTGTTAGAATTTTATTTTTTATACATTTTTATTTGGGTATTTAGAG
The DNA here is from genome assembly GCA_036172225.1 of Cryptocoryne crispatula var. balansae. Lineage (NCBI taxonomy): Eukaryota > Viridiplantae > Streptophyta > Magnoliopsida > Alismatales > Araceae > Cryptocoryne > Cryptocoryne crispatula. The sequence continues at coordinate 17,054,006 of CM069925.1, read as the reverse complement.
TCCTTTGAGTCCTTTTTATTTTTAGTCCTTTAGAGAACATATATGTAATTAGGATTTTTAGGTGTCTATCTTGTAATGTCCAGCTCTATTTAAAGAGCACAAACCTAATGAAAGAGGAGAGATGGATGTTTGAAACAAGGAGAGAAGCTCCTCCCGTTTCCCCCTTTCCCCCTCCGACGTCGGCGTCGTTCCCTCACCTCCGGGTGCTCCCAGTTTACCCCTCCCCTTCCCGGTGTTTCTCCTCACCTCCGGAGCTAGGTCCGGTTCCCTCTTCCCCTATCCCGTTCGGTTTTCCGACCTGCGTCGACACCTCCGTCGATGCTGCCCTAGGTTCGTCCGGACCTCCCACCCCAGCCCCTCACTTTCCCCAGACCCCTACGGTACCCCCCTTACTGGAAGCTCGCCAGACCCCCCTCCCCCCGGGTTCCCTTTTCCGCCCCCTTCCCCTCACCTTCCGGACGCACACCCGTGCCCTAAACCGAACCCCTCCCCCCCGTGCAGCTCCCCTACCCCACGAGCACCCCTCCCACAGGGCCTTTGGCCTCCCACGGAGCCTTCCCGAACCCCCTTCCCTTCTATTGAGCCGCCGCGAGCCCGAACTCCCAACCCCGCTTCTGTCGACTGTCGAAGACACCCCAAGCTTCCCCCATTCCGTCGTACCTAGCCGACGGCGACGAAGGAGAGAAGAGAAGGAATAGAGGGCGCCGTAGGAGCCTCCGACCGCCGCTGTCGAGGTCCCCCCTCCGTTCCCACCGCTGTCGAGGCCGCCGCGACCGCCAGACCCCCATCGCGAGCGAGGCGAGGGTCCCTGCTCCCTCTTCAACCCTCGGGGGAACTGAGGAGCCGCCGCGAGCCCCGCGGCTGCTTACCCTCTCTCTCTCTCCTCGAGCGGGCTCCCGGCAGCATGCCACGACCCCCCCTGAGGGGGATTAGTCGCGCGGCTCCGCTTGCGGCAGCCGCGTACCCCGCGCCAGCCCGCTCCCGCGCGTGGCCGAGCGAGCGCAGCCGGGCGGTCCGGTCCAAGCCGGCTCGCTCACCCGCCGGTCGGCCCGCCAGAGCCGGTTTGGCCGCAATTCGCGTCCAGACCGCCGGTTCAAGGCCGGTTCGACGCTCCAGGGGCCGGTTCAGGCCAGTTCAGGCCCGGTTCACCCATCCAGAGGGTCGGTTCAGTGGGTTTTGACCCGGTTCAGGCCTGTTTGACCCCAGTTCAGCTGTTCCAAGGCCGGTTCAGGGTCGTTTTGGACCGATTCAACACTTGTGGGCCCGGTTCAGCGGCCGAGGGGTCCGGTTCGGTGGATTTCAGGTCCGGTTTAGCAGTTTCCAACCCGGTTCGTTGTGATTCAGAACTGTCCGGGGTTGGTTCAGCACCTTTCAGACTGGTTCAGCTTGGCTTCGGTTTGGTTCAGCGCCCGTCAGCCCCGTTTTGGGCAGCCTTCAGCTCGGTACAGCTTCCTCGGGCCCGCCGACGCGCACGGGAATGGCGGCACCTCCTCTTCTGTCCCGCATCAGTTTGGTATCAGAGCCGGCGCCGACTTGTTTCCACGAGTCGGGATCCTTACGTTGCGCGGGACATCGGCACTTCAGTTTTGACGTCACATTACCGTTGGAGGAGCACACCACGGCATTTCTGTCCAACTCTTCATGCAGCGTCATCTCGCAGTCTCTTTTCGAGTTGATCGCTCCAGATTATCAGGTGGTCGAGGATGGTCGAACTTATATCCAGTTTGCTCGTATTGTCAGAGGCCGACTTAGACCATGGACAATGCGGTACGTAGATGATGCCTGGTGCGAGATAGTTCCCTACGGGCACTGTCTCATCCTGGGTTCTGAGTGGTTAGCTGATCGGCAAGCAGATTTGGACACACTCGCTCGAGAGCTTATCTTGCGGCCCAAGGAGTACAAAGCACTGAGAGAGCCGATCTGTATCAGCAACACTTATGCCCAGTGGCCCGTGCCTGAGGAGCAGCCTGACACGCTTATCGAGGTAGTTTATGAGGCCAGTCCAGAGCTTGCCGCAGAGTACGAGTAGCAGTGCACCATAGATGCCGAGGCAGACAGAGCCATCGAGGTTGAGTTGACTGAGCAGCTTACAAGGTTACTGCTTGAGCTGACGACAAAGCAGTGACACCTTGTTGAGGCCGAGACCGATCGAGCCATCCTGACCGAGTTGACCGCACAGATTATGGAGCTGCTGACAGAGTTGACCACCGAGGCTGTTCCAGAGGATCCGCGCATAGTTGACTCGACAGAGTACCCAGACCTGGAACTTGACAACACTTACGACACCGTCTGGGTCACCTTCTGCGGTCACCTTGGAGCTTCCCGATCCCATTTCATCATCACCCGAGTTGCACTACCACCTTCCTCAATTTCAGTAGTGACCGTGTTGGTCATACGGCACTACAAAACTCGAGGACGAGTTTTTTGCAACCGGGGGAGAATGATGGGGACCGGTACGGACCGGATCATCTGTTTGTTTGCGGATAGCGTCTTCCGAGTCCTCAGGAAACGACGAAGCTATTTCTTTTATTTCGTAGTGTTAGAATTTTATTTTTTATGCATTTTTATTTGAGTATTTAGAGTCCTTTGAGTCCTTTTTATTTTTAGTCCTTTAGAGGACATATATGTAATTAGGGTTTTTAGGAGTCCATCTTTTAATGTCCAGTTCTATTTAAAGAGCACAAACCTAATGAAAGAGGAGAGATGGATGTTTGAAACAAGAAGAGAAGCTCCTCCCGTTTCCCCCTTTCCCCCTCCGACGTCGGCGTCGTTCCCTCACCTCCGGGTGCTCCCGATTCACCCCTCCCCTTCCCGGTGTTCCTCCTCACTTCCGGAGCTAGGTCCGGTTTCTTCTTCCCCTATCTCGTTCAGTTTTCCGACCTGCATCGACACCTCCGTCGATGCTGCCCTAGTTCCGTCCGGACCTCCCGCCCCAGCCCCTCACCTTCCCCAGACCCCTACGGCACCCCCCCCCCCCCCGGGGGCTCCCCTACCCCACGAGCACCCCTCCCACAGGGCCTTTGGCCTCCCACGGAGCCTTCCCGAACCCCCTTCTCTTCTATTGAGCCGCCGCGAGCCCGGACTCCCAACCCCGCTTCTGTCGACTGTTGAAGACACCCCAAACTTCCCCCATTCCGGCGAACCTAGCTGACGGCGACGAAGGAGGAGAGAAGAGAAGGAATAGAGGGCGCCGTAGGAGCCTCCGGCAGCCGCTGCCGAGGTCCCCCCTCCGTTCCCGCCGCCGTTGAGGCCACCGCAACCGCCGGACCCCCATCGCGAGCGAGGCGAGGGCCCCCGCTCCCTCTTCAACCCTTGGGGGAGTCGAGGAGCCGCCGCGAGCCCCGCGGCCGCTCACCCTCTCTCTCTCTCCTCGAGCGGGCTCCCGACGGCACGCCACGATCCCCGCCCCCCCGTGGGATTAGTCGCACGGCGCCGCCTGCGGCGCCGCCTGCGGCGGCTGCGTACCCCACTCCAGCCCGCCCCCATGCACAGCCGAGCGAGCGCAGCCGGGTGGTCCGGTCCAAGCCGGCCCGCTTACCCGCCGGTCGGCCCGCCAGAGCCGGTTTGGCCGCGGTTCGCGTCCAGACTGCCGGTTCAAAGCCGTTCGACGCTCCAGGGACCGGTTCAGGCCCGGTTCACCCATCCAGAGGGCCGTTTCAGTGGGTTTTGACCTGGTTCAGGCTTGTTTGACCCCGGTTCAGCTGTTCCAAGGCCGGTTCAGGGCCGTTTCGGACCGATTCAGCACTTGTGGGCCCAATTCAGCGGCCGAGGGGTCCGGTTCGGTGGATTTCAGGTCCGGTTCAGCAGTTTCCAACCCGGTTCGTCGCGATTCAACGCTGTCCGGGGTTGGTTCAGCACCTTTCGGACTGGTTCAGTTTGGTTTCGGTTTGGTTCAGCGCCTGTCAGCCCCGTTTTGGGCAGCCTTCAGCTCGGTACAGCTTCCTCGGGCCTGCCGACGCGCACGGGAATGGCGGCACTTCCTGTTTTGTCCCGCATCATCAGTATTAGGGGTAGTCTTATGGAGTTGATTTATGTCATGATTCTCGATTTCTTACATATCACTAAGAGAGTTATGTGATAACTCAACTTATGAATCCTCATTGGGTATTTCCATACACTCCTCGTATGGTAGTTAGGGTCTTTCGGATCTTCTCCTAGGTATACAAGGGAGTGACACGTACATTCAACATGTAAATATATTCAACCTTATGTATTCTTCTCGAATGTCACGATAGTATAGAAATTAGGTAGAAAAATAACAAAATGTATGATTTGAATAAAAATTAATTCTTTTTTAATTATATTTTCTAGTTTTTTTGGATTGTTTGACATTTTTTAATGTTTTTTCATTTTTATGTATTTTTATAATATTTAAAAATTATTTTTCTTACCCAGTCAAACTGAGTCTTTCTTGTTTGGGCCGGACCCACCTGGCACCGGCCCCTTTCCCCCATCTTCCTTGCTCTAGTTCAGGGATAATATCCATTCAAATTAATGTCTAAGTTATTTATAACACGATAAAGTTATTTTACGAGTGAATTGATTATCTTTTACCCACTCTTTATTGTTGGTCCACGGAAGTCTGAAACCAAGTGGATTCATTTTTTGTCCCATGTTATTCTATTTTATTTTCATCCATATTTTTTCTAAATATGAATCTAAATCTTATATTCATATTTCTATTTTCTGGATTTAATCTTCAATACAATCGTTATAGGACAAGTGGGGCGTTTTATTAGATAACTGTCCCTCTATTTTTTAACCTTTTTACATGGGCACTCCCATTTAACTTTGGCTTTACTAATGAAGGAATCTGCTTCATTCATACTTAGATTGTTCGCCTTTGCAGGTGTGAAATAAACCAATTTTAAGTGTTTATTTGATAAGTGTTTCCCCTATAATAATGTTTACTAATTTGATCAATTACTCTTCATGTTTTGGAAATAAACATATATACACACACAGAGCGCGCGCGCTAGTTTTGACTTCTATACACAATTTATTTGAGCTCTTCCCTATCATATTTATCATAAAGTTACTCCCTTTTCCACCAATGAATAAGAATCACTTTAATTTATATTTTATTTTGTTATTTTTATTTTTTATTATATTTAGAGTAGCGATCATATTTTTATTGTTTCATGCATGTTTTCCAAAAGTTCAAGTATAGGTGAATTCTTCAATTTGTGACCCGTCATACGGTTTGTTATATGAATAGGTTCATATTCTTTTCTATTATAAATAGCAGTTGTATGGTCAATCCTTGTGGCCTTATAGGTTTGTTATAGGAATAGGTTCATATTTGACGTGTTCATGGTTTGGTTTGACTTGATTTTTGAAGACTTTTTTAAACAAAACCAAACATACCCCCCAGTGACTTAGCTTAGTTTGGTCCTGCTCAAACTATATTTTATTATGTATAATATATATAAATAATTTTATTTAGTTTATTCTAAATCATGTTTTATGAAAATATAGAGTAGATATTCATATCATGGTTCGTAGGGTCGCTACCCGGCACCGACCCGGTCGGGTTTGGTCCCGACCGGCTCGGTCGCGACCCGGCCGGGCCGACTCACCCGGCCGGGCCGCGTGGGTCGCGCGACCCGGCGACCGGGTCGCGCGAGCCGGTCGGGTCGCGCGACCCGGCCATAAGGCCGTTGGCAACGGTCATGACCGTTGCCAATGGTCTGGGGGGGCTCCAGCCCCCCCATTCAGCCCCTTGGGGGCTATTTAAAGCCCTAAAGGGGCTCCCCTTACTTCCACCTCCATTGATTGCAGAATCGGTGGAATCGGTCCGATTCCGACCGATTACGGAATCGGATCAGTGGATTCCATGCGGAAGGACCGATTCTGGGAAGAATTCCGCGGAATCGGTCAGAATCGATCCGATTCCACCGATTCCTAGTGGAATCGGTCGATCCGACCGATTTCGTCGGAAGACCGGGTCAACTGGACCGGTTCGATTCCCGGTTCGATTCTGGACCGGGAATCGAACCGATTCAGGCCCTTTTAGGGCTGGAATCGACCCGCGGCGGTCGATTCTGTCGATCCCGCGGCGGCAGAAGGGAGATCTGGCGATTCCCAGCAATTCCGGCGTCGATCCCAGCTCCCAGCATCGATTCCGGGCCGATTCCAGCGATTCCAGCAAGGATTCCACCGATTCTGGTGATTTCGGCGGCGATTCCGACGATTCCGGCGATTCCAAGCAACGTCTTGAAGGGATTTCGCCGATCCAAGCTCGAATCGGCCTTGAATCAACCTCTTCTTCAATCTTTATAAGGTTTTTGGTAAGATTTCTTCGTCGAAAACTTCGTACGTCCATTCTTACGCGTTTCCGACGAGTCCGAGCGTCGTTAAACGTTTAGATTTCCGACCGAAGAAGTCCGTCCAAGTTTTGAACTTTCCGTTTAAGTCCATTTTGCACGGGAAAAATTCCGGATATCCCGTACGTCTATTTTTACACGTTTCCGACGACTCCGAACAGAGTTAAACTCGGTGATTTGTGACCGAATAACTCCGCTCAAGTTGTTTGAACATCAATTGGATGTTCTTTGTACGGGAAAAATTTCGGATACCCCGTACGTTAATTTACGACCATTTCCCACAAATATGTAACCTTTTAAACATACCGAATGGTGTGTTACTTGGGTTGTCTGCTTCCCGAACAGCGTCTAAAGCAATTTTTTGTTATCTAATCATTTTTAGTGCATTGTTTACAATTTTTGCAGATATAAGCAATGGCCGATCAAGGTGATGCAGCACCAGCACGTGCTTCCGACGTGGGTTGGGAACACGGGCACTTGGTAGACCCAGTTAGGAAGAGGGTACAGTGCAAATGGTGTGGGAAGGAGATAAACGGGGGGGGTGTTCCGGTTGAAACAACATATTGCCGGAACAGGTGGAGGAGATGAGAGGCTACATGACAGGGAAAAAAGTGTGGAGATGAGAGGCTACATGACAAGTAGAGCCTCTCAACGGGCTGTTAGGATCGAGCAGAGGGAGGAGTTGCATGACGAGCTACTCCAGAGGAGGAGGGACCGCGATTTGCCTACCTCGAAAGGGAAAGGCAAGGGGAAGGCACTAGGCCGAGCCGAGCCGCAGAGCGAGGAGGAGTCCACAGACTCCGAGCTTAGACGTGCTAGGCATGCTAGCAAGCGCGCATTTGCTGAGGAGGAGGACAGGAGGAGGGGAGCAGGAGGGTCTGGGTCCAGAGTTGACCCAGCTTTGGGCCGATCAGCATCGGCTCGCCCTACCCGGGACCGAGAGCCTGACCCCAGGAGACAGGAGCCATACCGCCGATCTACTTCTACCAGCACTCGATTTACACCGAGTGACGAGTATTTATTTAGGAAACAGAGTGCTGGGCAGATGGGGATTAAACAGGCAATGAAAGGGGTGAAGGCAACAGGAACGGCTGCAAAGAGAGTCGTTCGTCACATTGTGAATTGGTTTTACATGCAAGTATCACTTTTTAAATTAAAATTGACATTATATGTGTTTTATTTACTTAAACTTAATTTTACCCTGATCCAATTTTTTTTAACTTGATGTAGGCATCCGAGCACATGTAGCCACCAGCCCCTACTTCCAGACGATGGTGGATGCCGTGGGTGAGGCTGGACCGGGTTTGGAAGCCCCGGGCAGCTGACATATATACAGCGCCGGGTTGGTTGAGGAGGTCCAGGAGTTGAAGGAGTGGATGGATGGTTTTAAGTTGGTGTGAAAGGAGAGGGGTTGCACAATTATGTGCGATTGGTGAACATGTATCACCAAGAGGAGTATGATAAACTTCTTGGTTTACTGTTCTGAGAGGACAACATTCTTGAAGTCGGTAGATGCTTCTGGGAAGATAAAAAATGCCAACTTCCCTTTTTCTCTGATGGATGCGGTGGTGGAGGAGATCGGGGAGGACAATGTGGTTCAGGTTGTCACTGACAACGAACCATCATATAAGGCGGCTGGGATGAAGTTGATGGAGAAGAGGAAGCACATGTTCTAGGTGCCCTGTGCGGCACATTCCATTGATCTCATACTAGAGAATGTAGGCAAGAAGGAGGGTGTATCCACACTTGTCAGGCAGGCGAAGACGATCACATCATTTATTTATTCGCATACCCACCTGCTACATATCATGAGATCACACAGAGGAGGGCACGATCTTGTTAGGCCTGGTCTGACTCGATTTACTACGAATTTCATTGCGTTGGAGAGTCTACACCGGCACATGCATGCATTGGTTAGGTTCACACAGTCCGAGGAGTATTATAACTATATGGTGGACAACCTGCATGACAAGAAAGATCAGTTGGAGATTCTTGTCAGGTCTGAGAAGCAGATCACTGACAAGATGTTTTGGGAGAGGATTGCCTACTACTTGGCAATAATTGAACCACTGGTAGTTGTCTTGAGGTTGGTAGACTCAGATGACAGGGACCAGATGGGCACGTTGTACGATGCCATGGACCGTGCAAAATTGAAAATAAAAGAAAAAAATCCCAGTGGTTACAAAAAGTGGTGGAAGATCATAGATTATCGATGGGACAAGACCTTGCACCACAATGTTCATGTTGCAGGTAACTTGGTTAAAAAAATATTTTTGCTCAAAAATTGTCTTATTCACAGTGTTAACTAATAAAATCTTGCAGGATATTTTTTGAACCCCCGCATCCAATATGGAGGACAGGTGGTGAACGACAACGAGGTGATGCGGGGTACACTTGCTGTTATTCAGCGTCTGTGCCGATCTCAACAGGACAGGATAGAGGCTGAGATAGAAGTAAGTTAGAGTTTATTCAATACCTTGGAGTAGCCTTACCAGGCAACTAATGTTTTTTTTTATAAATTTTTCAGATGCAGAAGTATAAGATGAGGGTCGGCGTATACTCAGATGCTGATCTGAAATATTCAGTTGACAAAGTGTCACCTGGTATAGTAATAACTTGACGAAGATTTTATTTTATTTTCATATAAGTTATGGAAGATGATGGGCTAATTGTTTACCTTTTTTCTTGTTTTTTTTCTTGCAGCTGAGTGGTGGGTTTAGGTGAACACCAGGAGTGGATGGAATCCACTTGCTGTCATCGGTATCAGGATACTCAGCACCAGTTCCTCCCAGTGTGAGAGGAACTGGAGTACATTCAACCTGATACATACGAAAAGGAGGAACAGGTTGACCTCAGACCGGTTGAAGAAGCTGGTCTTCTGTCATTACAAATACGAGGGCCGCGCATAAAGAACATCGAGGATCGACGAGAAGATCGGCGAGGAGCGATTTGCACGGTTCGCAGTGGCCCGTACGAGCAGAGACATTCCTCCGCCACACCACCACCCGAGGAGGTGGACATGGACCCGATATTCCAGAGGAGCACGCACTTGCCTCCTGGATAGAGGAGAGGAAGCCGGGGATCGTACGGTGAGTTTGATCCCGATGACCGTGCGTAGGCGAAGGAGAGTTGGATGGTGTTGAAGCGAGGAGGATGCTCGGCTCCACCTCCATCTACTTCTCGGCTCGGGCAGGCCTTCTTCGCCCGGCTATGGGGCGGCCACTGCGGCCTTGGCCCCGGCTCCCTCCGGCTCGGCCCCGGCGGTCGCTACCCGGCCCGTTCGCGGTCGGGGAGAACGAAAACAAAGGTGACTGTACGGAAAATGGGAGGATTTGCAAAGTTGAAAAAAACTTTGGGTTCCGGACTTTCTGGTAGTTCAGAGATGGCTGAAGAGGTAAAGAGAAGGAAGTTAGAGGTCAGGCGTCCTGTCAGCCCAGATGACAGCACGCAGGCTCCTTCTCACTCCTCAGGTGATGATGACGAGGAGTGTATACCAGCGACGCAGCCATCAGCAGCAGCGGAGTCACCTGATTCACGGTTTCCAAAGCCGTATTACACGCTGGATTCGGATACACATGATTCTTATATACAGGATCCACAATATCCAGCATTTGGTCAGGCCGAGGAGGATGCTCCAACTCTCCACCTCCACCTACTTCTCAGGCTCAGATAGGGCCTTCTTCTCGCCCTGCCAGCCTACGAGCGACCACTGCGCAGCCGCCTCAGCCTCCCGTCCTGGGCCGCCGCTACCTGTACCCGTTCGTAGTCCCGGGAAAACGAAAATAAAAGTGACTGCACGAAAAATGGGAGGATTTGCAAAGTTGAAAAAAACTTTGGGTTCTGCACCTTTCCGTACTTCGAGAGATGGTCAAGAGGTGAAGAGAAGGAAGCAGAGGTCGGGCGTCTGTCATTTCGGATGACAAGCACGTTGCAGCTCCTTCTCACTCCTCAGGTGATGATGACGAGTGCATACCAGCGACGCAACCATCAGCAGTAGCCGAGTCTCCTGATTCATGGTATCCAAAGCCGTATTACACGCTGGATTCGGATACACATGATTCTTATATACAGGAGTCACAATATCTAAGCATTTGGCCAGGCTGACCAGCAGTGGATTACACCACTAGCTCCACCATCCTCTGCTTACGTCCCGGTCATCCCGCAATCTGATCCATACGACCTTGATAGCATGGCATCGGCATTATTTTCATATGGATATGGTCCCGGACAGTATACAAGACTGAACACGAGGGAGGAGCATCAAGCGCAGCAGGGAGAGGAGGAAGACTAATATCTATATCCTAGATATTGGTAGTAGATTGATATGATGTAAATGTATATTTTTTTTCACGATGTATCAACTCTTTGATTTTTGAATCAATGGAATATGTACTTAACTTCAATTGGAGTTCATTAGTATTTATTCGATGTGGTCCTGTGGATGAATGCTAATCTTATTTTTAAAAAATTTTCTAACTCATTTCTTATTTTTTAGATTTTTTTCTGAATTTTTTGAATTTTTTTGACGAAAAAAAATTCAAAAAAAAAACCGATTCCGGGCCGATCCGGATTCAATTCCCTTCCCACGGTCGATTCCTGGAATCGGAATCGGTTCCGATTCCGATTCCGGAATCCTTGCCCACCTCTCACTCTCACTCTCAAGCTCTCATTTTGCTCTCACTACTCTCATTTTGCTCTTCATTTACTTAATTATTTTATTAAGCACTTCATTAGTTCATTTAGTATATTTATTTAATATTTGTTTCATTGATTAGTTAGTTAAGTAGTTTCTTCTTTTTAATACTTATTTACTTACTTACATAGTTAGTTAGCTAGAAGATTAGTTAGATATTTAGTTTAGTAGTTACTTAACACATCATTAGTTAGAAAGTATAGTTAATTACTTACTTAGTTACATAATTAGTTAGTCATTTATTTTACATAATTAAAAGTTTACTTAGATTAGTACTCACTTATTAACGTCAATAGCTTTTTAAATAGTTAATTACTTACTTAAGTAATTATTTAGTTAAAAAATGTCTTCTCCAAGCGAAACAACCCAAACTATCGGCGCGACCCGGAGTGATCCGGCTTGGTTACATTGGAACTTGATGTCCATGGCGTAGAGAAAATTGCAATGTAAATATTGCGACAAAGTAATATTCGGTGGTATTTATTATTTAAAATTTCATCTTGCAGGCATGAAGGGAAACGTTCTTCTTTGCACACGGATTTCACCGGAGGTCAGAGCTCAATTTCGTAGGCACCTACAAGCGATGGAGCAAACGAAGGGAACTAGCAAACGGCATAAACAGACCGTCCGAGAAGAATTGCAACAACCGGGGAGACGTTCCGTACACATTTACGTGACCGGACAAAAGAGGCCGGATATTTTTGGAGACGAAGAGTACGAAGGTGTGGGAGGTGTTACTCATAAACGTAGTTCATTCTTCTATTTTAAAAGATAATTAAGTAGTTGAATACTTAAATATTTCTTAAATAGATGACCTCTTACGGGGAATGGAAACAAGTCGAAGATCATTCGCCGACGAAGAGTTGCATAGGCGCACCTGCCGAATGATGGGTCAAGGGTCTGGATGTGGGAGTGGTCGAGGAAGTGGAAGAGGATCCGACAACCAACTGCAAGATGAGGTTCATGATCTCATCCAAGACGACGACCCGGCAGTAGGTCCCGTGGATCCCGTAATCACCAGACCACGACAACGTCAAACGACAATCACGACGACGACGACGAAGAACCTAAAATTATGCAAGGAGAAGATTGGCCGGGCAACGTCAAGGTGGTTCTTTCACCACAGCATTCTGGCAAATGCCGCGAAGGGACCATACTACGAGAACATGATCGACACGATCGCAGACGTCGGGAGGGGAGTGCCTGGTCCAAACCCAAAGAAGATATAGAATGTATATCTTCCTATGGAGGTGCAAGAAACAAAGAAGTACGTGGCATCATTTAAACGAATATGGGAGGAACGAGGTTGCACGTTGATGACCGACGGATGGACCGGTAAGTAAATTTTCTTTTACTCATTTATATTAAATGTATAAACATTCTTTATGGTATAACTTAGTTAATATCTTATACTTAACAGGTATAACTAAGAAGACAATGATCAATTTCCTAGTGTACAGTCAAGCCGACACGGTTTTTTGGAAGTCGGTCGACGCATCATGACAGGTAAAGAATGCGGAGTATCTTTACCAATTGATAGAAGAAATAGGAGAGCCGAATAGTTCAAGTAGTCACAGACAATGCGGCCGCATACAAAGTGGCCGGACAGATGCTTATGGTCAAAAGACCAAAGTTGTATTGGACACCTTGTTCCGCCCACTCTTTAGACTTGATGTTGGAGGATATATGCAAGGATCCTCAAATAGACAGGGTAGTTAAGTTAGCCCAGTTTATTTCTTCATTTATTTATAACCACAACTTTGTCCTTGCACTTACGAGGGAACACACCAAGGGGCGAGAGTTGTTACGGCCCGTTGCAACCCGGTTTGCCTCCCACTATATTTCCTTAGAAAGTTTATTGAGTCAAAGGAGTGCTCTAACTCAAATGGTCATTTCACCGGGTTGAGGTAGTTGGATGGCTAGATGTAACCCATCGGATAAGAGAAATGAGAGAAAAGTAGAGGAGACAATAGAGAGTGGAGATTTTTGAAAATTTGTAAAGAAGACGTTAGACATCGTCCAACCCATAGTGAAGGTACTAAGGATAGTTGACGGAGATAGGAAAGCAGACATGTGGTATTTATATGATGCGGTTGAGAGAACGAAGGAAGAAATCTCCAAAACCGTGTCCGACTTCGCTAAGTGGTGGGATATTATAGATCGTCGCTGGGAACGTACGTTACATCAACCCATACATGCAGCAGGTATATTTTCTTAAACATTTACTATTTTTTTTAATGTCAGATATGTATAAGTTGTTTACTAATGCTATTTGGTTCATATGTTACTTTTTCAACCCAAGGTATTGCTATAGTCCACAGTTCAAGGCAACGAACGAGCTATTAAATGACGTGAAGAGTGTTATCCGACGGTTGCTTGGTGACGACGACCGGGCTATTATCGCCTGCAACAAGATGTACGATTACAGAATGCGGAGTTTTCACTTGGAACGAGCAGAGTTGAACGAGCTATGATGCTGCTAAGTCCGGGTATGTAGCATTGTTTTTCATCACTTAATTAATCAAAGTTTACTTAGATAATAATGTAAGACATTCAATTTATGCAGCTGATTGGTGGATGGACCATGGTAAAGTACCAGGGTACAAGGACTTGGCGGACGTAGCCATCAAGGTCCTAAGTCAAACTACTTCGGCTTCGGGTTGCGAGAAGAATTGGTCTACATTCAGCTTGATTCACACGAAACAAAGAAATAGGTTGACATAAAGGAGACTTGAAGACCTCGTGTATTGTCACTACAACATGAGGTTAAAGTTGAGGAATTTGGAGAGAATGAAGCAGAATTAGATGGAACAAAAGAGTTGGATATCACAGGCGGCGGGGCGTTCGGTTGAGGAGCCGCAAATTGGAGACGAGGACGTCAATTTGAATTAAATATTCTACGAGAAGAATTCCTTAGAAGTTTGGGTCAACGACCGAGAAAGGTTGGGAGAACCGGAGTTCAACCTAGAAGACCGACAATGGGCTGAAGGAGTGCTCGACGATGTCCCTTTGGCCGAAGAATTTCAGATCCCTCCCTCTCTAGCAAAGCGCCAGAGGACCGGAGAAGGAACTAGTCAAGGTACGCAAAGTAAGAGAAAAGGTAAACAAGTTATGACTGATCCTTTTGATATTGCAGATGCTGAGACGGTCGAAGACGATCGAGAAGATACGCCGGAGCCGAACATCCGGGTGCAGTAGCAGACGTCCGAGGATTCGTCGTCAAAGAGTAACAACAATGATGGTGTTGGATACGGGGGCGCGAACATTTTACAAGTACAAGGGACCCCAGATCCTCCCATATCTCCTACAACGTCGTTACGTTTTAACGGCGAGGAGCAATATACTCATGCAACCCAAGACGCCGATCATGGTAGAAGGCCACAAGGTAGAGGAGGTCATCGTAACCATGGAGTTGGAGCAGAATACCACAATGCCTCCGACTATGTGTATGATTTATCCCAAGGCTCTTGGTTCCCTACATACAATCAGGAGTATTGTGGAATGATTTATGTAGAGTCATCGTATACTTCGATCCAATCGACCTATAGTTATGGTGACTTGTTTGGATCAAGTCTTAGGATAGTTTCCCGAGAGACTGACGAATATGATCGTCATGTGTATATGTATCAAGCTATGTACTCAACCCAAATGACATGGGGAGAGTACATCAACTACCTACAAAGTGTAGAACATATCACATTGGAATAAAGTTGATGTATTATTTGTTTAAATCATGTCATTTATTTTTTCCGATTTTTATGTAATTTTTATATTTTTTTCGCATTTTTCTTATTTTTTTGAATTTTTCAAAAAAAAATGATTAAAAAACAGGGTCGTGACCCGGGTCGCGGCCGGGTCGGCCTGGGGGTCCCGCGACCCGCGACCCAGCCTTCCTTGATTCATATATATGAATAGATTTACCTTTGAAACTCTAAAAGAATTTATTTTTACTGCACTCAAAAAATGATTGTCCATGTATTTTTGAGTGCGAAATTGCATATGTTTGAAAACTACACTAGTTACTTTAGCAAAGGCGTAGGTCTCAAGAAAGTTTTTCGGGTTTTTGTCTTGCCATCTTTTTGGTGCCTTTCGTTTGCTTTATTTCACTACAATGATTTTTCCTCATTGAAGTCTTCTTTGCCTACAACATGCTCTAAAAATGCATTTTTTTCTCTCTTGTTTTTCTATGAATATATAAATCCCAAAACTTGGTTTTACTAGGTTAAATTTGTGTATGAAGCGTTCAGGAAGCTACGCCCTGGAATTCCTTTGCTGTGTCTTCATGGGCGGATGAAGCAAGACGTGAGAATGGCCACATACGCTCAGTTCTGCGAGAAACGCTCTTGCCTTTTTTCAACTGACGTGGCATCAAGAGGACTTGATTTTCCAGCTGTAGACTGGGTGATCCAGGTAAATTTTGTGTCTTCGTTCGTAAATAAATCAAGTTTAACTTGTGTTTTTCTTTTCAGGTTGATTGCCCTGAAGACATTGCCACATATATACATAGAGCTGGTCGTACAGCACGCTTTACTTCCAAGGGGAAGTCAATTCTTTTTTTCTCGCCATCAGAAAAGGAAATGATAACAAAACTACAAAATGCTGAGCCTAAGATACCGATACAGTTAAGAAAGGTAGAAAGTCTACTTTGACATAATGTAGGCATGTTTATTCTTGGAATCAAAGGTGTTCACGTGGTTAATTTTTTTACATGAAGCATGTAACGGTATAGTAAAAAGTGATTACTAATGGCTTCAGAATACGAACTTGCTTGAACATCCAGAACTTATATTCTTAGTTTTACGATCTATCCATTTCGATGTACTTATAGCTCAATTAGTTCTTGCTCGGTAAAAGTCATTTCGACTTATTATGTTAAACAAGAAGAAAACTCAACTTGCTAACAATGTGAACTTTAAGAGACTTGTGTGACTCAGATAAAGCTCGCTAGTTTGAGTACTTGCTTAATTATTTGGTTAAATGTCTATTAAAATTGTAGCACTTTAATTACACATTGTTAATTAAACATATTAAGTTAGTGTGAATAGAGTTTCATAAATGATCTTAGATTAACTTTATAAATGAGCTCAAGGTCGAGTTTGAACTCGGGTTGGTCAAATAAACTGATAGCTCGGCAGGCTGATCTCAAATATATTGATTCTTAATGAGTTGAGCTGGAGCAGCATGGTTTACTCTCTACTCTACTCATTTGCACCCACTACTTTCATATTCACCCATAATGACTTGAAGTGTTGAATACTGATCTTAGATGCTGTTTGTGTTTTTTGGCTTTTCAGGCCAACATGCAAAAAGTGCAGCCTATTGTTGGTTTGTTAGCATCTCTGCTTGTCAAGTATCCTAACCTACAAGCACTAGCCCAGCGAGCTTTCAAGACTTATGCCAAGTCCATATATCGTCAGCGGGACAAAGAAGTCTTTGATTTATCAAAATTACCTCTAGGGGAGTTCGCTGCGTCACTGGGGCTTCCTGTGACTCCGATGATTCGTTTCTCTCATAAACTTAAGGACAAAATAGTATCTGAAGATACCAGTAAAATTCAGGAGAGTAGTCAGAACGATAAATTAGTTACTGCTCCTAGGAAAAATGATATTCTAATGACCTCTCCAAGGAGCACAAAGGATGACACTGAACTAGAGAAAGAACTTGATGATGAGATTCTCCTGCAAAAGGTGGATCAAAATGACGTAGAAGTGCATCCTGCAGCGTAAGTATATATCTTCCGTAGCTTCCTTGTTTCCTTCCTATTACAAGAAATGCATGTCTGCTGAAATTCTGCTTTCCCTTTTATGCCATTGTTAGCAGCCTTTCTAACAGAATCTTCAAGAAAAAGAAGCTGAAGATTAATATACACAGGCCAATTGGTACTCGGGTTGTTTTTGATGAAGAAGGTAACACACTTCCCCCACTTGCTGCCTTAGCTGAGACAAATGGTGGAGACGGGGACATAATCTTTCACTTTAACAAGGATGAAGGTAATTGTCTGTTCTGGCTTATTTGTTGTCGAAGTTGCCCTTTCAGTGAAAGTTGCTCCTAATCACGTAGAAGATATGCACTGCACATATTTTGTGCGATATGATTTTTATTCTCTTGATATGTGGTTAATGTACCGGATCAAATCTGCGTTGGAGCACATGTTTATGTTGATAGTGGCTTATCAGGTGTGGTTGCACAATAGATTTTATACGCTTGCATCTATTCAACTCAATTCAAGTCTTGTTCACAAATTATTTAGGGTCAGTTATATGGAATCTCTTTCTCCACTTATGTCAATTTTGAGTTATTTTCTTTGAGATATTTAAATTATCTAAATCATATTGGATTACCTTCCTCCAAATTAACTTAAGTCTACCGCATCTTTTTTTAGATTCTATTATTTTGATATTTTCTACTATTCTAACTAGAGTTTTTTTGTCTACATTTAATTTGTCCAGACCATCTCAATCTTATTTCAACTTGTTTATAATTGTCGCAGCTCCCATATTTTTTTTAATATATTAATTTTTTATTCTATTTAATCTAGTATGATTACTCATCTATCTTAACATTTTTTTATTTCAGTAACACCTATTTTATAGACATGTTTTTTTATCATCCAACATTCATTATCATAAATATTGCAAATTTATATTGTACGATAAAATTTTTATTTCAACTTTAGTAGAATCTTATGATCACATATAACTCTGGTAACTTACCTCCACTTCATGTAACATGTTTTAATTCTATGGTTAACGTCTCCATTATATTATTCATCTTTTTGAATAATTAATCTAAGATACTTGAATTGAATATTTTGAGATAATTTTATCCCATCCAAACTAACTCATTCATCTTCTTCCATTTGGTTTTCGTTAACAATGTATATTTTTGTGTCTTGGTTCTACTTATCTTGAAGTCTTTGGTTTATATTTTCTTAGTATTTCTCAATAGTTCTTTCTATTCACTCATTGTGTCTCCTCTATCAATACAGTATTATTTGCAAACATCATATATCATGGTATATCATTTTGTATAATTTTTGTTAATTCATCCATTCTCAACTAAACTCAACGCAACAGTTCTCAACTATATTAATTATCTTATTTTTTATAATCATTTTTAACATAAAATTTCTATCTTTTACTCTTTTCATTGCCGTCACTACATCTTTTAATGTTTTATCAATAATGATACCTATCCTATTTTTATTTATATCTTTTCTTGTGTACCATAGTTCATAATATCAATTGCTTCTTTACATTTATCCTATCTATTTTTATCTTTCTTCTTTCCATTTATCAAGTTTCATAAATTGGACTTAATATTCTAAGTACATGTTTTATCATTCTTTTAATAATTTTTAGACTTCTTTCTATAATAGCACTTGCTTGTTTTTAAGTGTTCTAAAACTTGCTCCCCACTATGGACTCTTTACCCATATCCATCCTTAATGTGAGAACCCTTGTTTATTAAATACCACAATAGGGTGCTTATTTTATACATGTGGGTAATGCCTTCACTCTAAATGTATTTTCATTGCATTCGGGTTCTGGTGCAACATATTATGAGTAGAGTACATCCCAATGCCTATATTATTCGAATCCGTATGGTGAGATGCAATTATAGTTTATAGTTTTACATTGGCCATCACCTACTACAGCCCTTCTTTCTCATTTGAGCTTGGGACTGACCACGGTGAATTTTTATACTTTTGCAGGATAAATTTTATATTAAAATAAAATATGAGATAGATTATGTCATAAAATTATAATGTGTGATGAGGCATGATAACAAAGAAAAGGTGGGAACTATGCATAACTATAAAAGGTGGGAGACCGCAAGAAAGAAATGTCTCATCTCTTTTTTATTGTCTAAGTAAGAATCTTCTATAAAATTATATTGTTGTAATCATTGCCAAACTTTTTTAACATGTTTTGTTACAAAAGCATATTTTTTTCTAACAAAAACTCAATTTATTCTGCTATCAAACATCCCACCAGGGTTAAAACCTGGTTAGGGTTTGCCTGGGTTAGCCCTGTTTCACATATAGATTACTTCTGTCACTCCAAATTGGTCTTGCCTCCTTTCTCTAACATCTTTAGATCGCACACTGAGCTATCTGGACTATGGTAGGTTAGTGTTGGTGGGTCAAATGAAATGACTGGGTGACTTAGCCTCTGATGAAGTTGGCAAGGCAAGTTTGTCTGTGACTCTGTGGGGTTAAGACGAGTTAACCCAGGGCTAACCCAGCGGACTCTAACCCACTGCTAAAGTGTTAAAATGGGTTAACTTAGAGCTAGCTAATTCACTATTGAAGTTTACAAAAATGTTCTGCCTTCGATGAAGATTGCTTAAAAATTGCAGATTTTGTATGGATGTTTTAAGGGGGATAATGCACTTACATAGCATGTCCTGTGCACGTTTGCGCTGATGTGCTTTATGCATGCTTTTTCAGTGGAAAAACGTTTCGAGATGCTGAAGAAAGATATGAAGATGCGAGATGCAGAGGACAAGCTTCTCCAAAAGCAGCGGTTGCGGGAGAGGCGAACGAAGGAGAAGATGAAGATTAAGAGATGGAGGGAAGAACAAGAGGATAGTGAAGATGAGCTTTCTGGTTTGGATGAAAAGGGCCGACCTGTGAATGCTAAGAGGCAGAAGGTCTATTTCGACTCCGAGAGTGATGGGGTCGAAGAGAAGGGCAAAGAAGGTCCGGACGTCTGCATGTCTGTAGAAGAACAAGAAAATCTGGCCCTAAGGTTGTTGAACAGCATGCACTCTAGAGGAGATTAGTTGTTTTGTTATAGATCGGCAGCGTTGTATTTATGGATGCAGCCTTCGTTTAGGTAAAAAAATGTGCATTCCTTTTACCCAACTCGTGATTCTGCCAGCTAAAATCTTTTCAATGCGGATGTTATTTTTTTCGTCCTACCCTTGGGTCCATTTGGTTTGCTGTAAAATCAAAACGGTGGAAAAAGTTTTTCCTTGAAAACCCTTTTCAAGAAAAGGTGGGTCGCCATTTGGTTGTGTGCAATTGTTTTTCTAAAAAAATTTATGAAACGTTTCAAGAATACAACCATCACGATAATTTTATCGATATTTATATCGTCGAATCACAAAATTTTAGTATATAAATAAATTAAGAGATTATTTTACGTGAAATTATTTTTGATGAAATTAAAAATGAAGTTTATTGTTTAGATATTGGTAAAGATATATATTCTAAAACAAGATATCTTATTTTTATTTTAAAATAAATTTATCAAACTATTTTCAGTCATTTAGATTTCTGTAAATTATTTTTTAAAATTGTATGTAAATTTTTATTATAGTATCATCATTTATTTACTTTAATATTTATAAAAAATTACTAAATATCAAGGTTATATTTTAAAATAAAGTATATGATAAATAATTTTTTAAGAACTAGAATTTTTCAAAAAAATAGTTTACTCAAAATTCAAAATTTGGAAATTTACGTAAGCACAGTGACAACTAAATATAGTACAAACATAAAGTATTCTTGTAATTTATATATACAAGTAATTTAATCAACAAAAATAGTATAAACACCTGCAGCCTCAAGTTTCAGCTAAAATTTTATTATTAATGTTGTTAAATGAGTAATTTGTATGATAAAATAATTTTACAATAAATATATATATTTTATTCATCAAACGCGTAAGAATAATTTTAAAATAATTTTTTTATTTGGTAACATAAACAACAATTGAAATTTTTAATTATTATGATGGCTATCGTAGAAGTTGAGAGGTCCGAAAATGGTTTCCTCTTAAAATTTCGAGATGCCGAAATCATCGTTGCTCTCTGGTCAAAGGAGAACGTTTTTCTTTGACCAATATTTTACGTGCAATCAAATAACGGGGAAGATCATATTTTCGGGAAAACATGATGCATGCAACTATTTTACGTGGAAACAAACACATCCGCGACGTCCGATCTCCATCGTCTCCACGTTTAGTCGTTCAATTTTCTCCCCTCGCTTGCCGTTTCTGCCTCCACCTCCGAGTGCCATCTTCGCCTCCATCTCCTCGCCGTTCCATCCCATGCTATCAGGTCCGAGTCATCTTCGCATCCTCTCTATTTTCACGGGAGGACCACGGGAGGACCACTTGCCAGAGTGTATTCATTTTAAGTTTCTTTTTGTTTATGCAGATAAATGATTGTGGACTGGCATCATAGGATGTTTGTCAACTTGATCGATCTCTAATCTGGAAGGTAAATCAGAAAACAATTCATTCGTAGGTTACTTTACGATCTACTTGGATATAGTATTAACCACTTGCATCATAGTAATTTCAGTATTTGATAATATCAAATTAGATGCTAATGTATCTAGCATAATGTAAAATTTAATGCATTGTTAATTTCAATACTACAATCATATAGGTCTTTACACAATATCATTTTTTATCACTAAGATTGCCACTTGTGATTACGTTAGGATTTTTCAACTTTCTATCTTGTGCTTAGAACTCCAATAAAATTCATTACATATTAAAAAAATAGACGAATGTATATTATGAAACGTTTAGGAATTTAAACTCTAACGATTACTGTAGTAAATATAAAGTTATGTAGTGTTGCTTAAAAGTTAAAAACATGTTGATCAATGTATATACATGAACATTAACATTTAGTTCTTTTCTTTACTGCATGTTCTTTGGCATTGTTATTTCAGTTTCTTGTAGTGATATGACTTTTTTCTTGCATCGTTATGCTTTGTTTAAATATGTTCAGACTTTATTTCAATATGGAATCATTATAAGAAATCTTGCCATCATTATGAAACAATATATTGACTTACGATGCAGAATCTATTCACACATGCATATCAGACACTCAAAATAATAACATCATAAAAAACACTAACAGTTTATATTCAGGAAAAACAATGATGCTAACACAACTAATAAGGTTCAAAAGGATATCAGATGTAGCAGAGACTGATCTCTGAACTCCATTATTAAAAAAAGAAACTTTAAACAAAATTTACATAAAACTCTGTGGCTTCTCTTGTACTGGTGTAATTACCATACTATAACATGACTAGATAACCCCAGAATACATAAATTAAAAATAGAGAAATAAACAGAAATTATAGGGTGGTGAAATGCAATTAACTTAAGAGTTCCTGCAATTCAAAATTTAAGCTTACCAATTTGCTGAGGGTAAGAGAGTTTCTCTGGAGGCTTTGAAAAATCAGCAATATTTGCTATGCTGATTCCTCTTTTAAATGTAGTTACCTAAAAGCGGACTGCACTCACAATTTAACAGTGAGAAAATTAGAGAGATAAAGATAACATATCAAGTTATCATCATATATGAATTAGTGTTCATGGTGATTGAATCAATTTCCGTGAAAATTAATATTAAGAAGGAACTTGGCAGACACAGTAACTACATAGTTTAGGGACCTATTACCTAAAAAGGTAAACAAAAACTGATGGAAAAGTAAGCGGAACATCGGAGGAAACACTCATTCTATGACAAGTTAGGAGGCATGGCAATCACAATTTAGCTATCATATCTAGGTATTTGGAAGCCAAAGATCTCCATAGTGATAAAAATTACATATGTAAGTCAACATCTAGAAAGCTCTAACTAATACTGGCTGAATTACTTTTTGGAGAACATTTCTTATCTCACATAGCTCATGTAAAATAAGATAATGAATTATCAGACCCATGGTTTTCCTTATCACGAGATTCTCGATCTTGCCAAGGAGTCGAGAAACGAGATCGCCGAGATCTCGCCCCATGTGGACTGGTCCATAAAAATATTTTTTAGGGGGCTTTGTGCCCTAATACAAGGGTGTTGCCTCTTCACCCCTGCGACCTGGCCGCACAAGTTGATCCACGACTACTTTGCGTCCCGTTTATGATAGTGTAAACATATTAATATATTTCACTATCACTTATATTGTCATATATATAAGATTTATAATCATAAATATATATTATATACTTAAATTTTATAAAGATCTATTTTAACTCTATTCTCTCCCACATAAACATAAACATACACATTTAATTATACCCTAAGTCAAATAATGCTCTTAATCTATTCAAATTTTAGATTTAGATATTAATCATCAATTTATTGTACAAACATTATATCTTATGTAATAAACATATTATATCAATTCAATTTCATAAATGTTTAACCGTCAATTTGTAAAATTATTCTCACTGTATAGATATTGCATGAACACATATTTTAAAATTTTAATATTTAACTGTAAATTTTAAAACTCTCTCAAACAAGATTTTAATCAAAAAATATACAAACACATTTTTTATTTAATTAGTACACGTGCGAAGCACGTTTCTTTTAACTAGTTGTCAAAGGTAAGTGCATCTTAAGCGGTAAAGCAGTTTTGCAAGGGCGAAGTGGATATTTGCTCTATCACAGCCCAAAAAAATGTTTGCTTTGCTCTATCAAGACCTGGTTACTTAATGCCCTATTTGGTTAGAGTTTCATTTTTGGTACTATATCAATATTGATATTAATATTTTCAAATGTTGGAGTATCAATATCAAAAGTAATACAAGTGGACACTTGTATTACATAATATGCTTTTTTTGCACTACAACTTTTAAAATTGATACAATTAACCAAACACCTCTTAATGGTTCCTATCAATATCAATTTTAAAATTGATATTGACAGAGGTACTTAATAATGTTGCCAAACATGGCGTAAGTGATCGAATCATTATTATTGGGCCATGATATTCAATGACTTTAAATCGTTGAATATGTGATATCGGTTTCATAGAAAACGACATGAAAAGATCTGATCATCTTGTACCGTCCCGATCTTCCTTGCCCGAAAGTGTGGAAGTTTCAATCTGACGCTGATAGGGGTGGGCACAAAACGGTTCAAACTGTAAAATATATCAAACAAGTTTAGTCGGTTCAGTTAGGTTCTGTTTGGATCTCTTTTAGTTACATTCAATTTAAAACTTAGTCAAATCGTTTTAAATTAAATTAAACTGTTTAAATTGAATTATTCAAAAAAATAAAAATTATTATAATATTAAGAAAAATGATATTTTTATATTTTATAATAAAATGATATTTATTTTAATTAATTTTAACTTAAAATTTTATATATAATAATTAATTTAAATATTTTTAGATATTTTCGATTTAAATTGAATCAAATTGAATTGAAAATGATTTAGTTTATAGCCTGTTTGGTTAGAGTATCAAAAATGATACTATATTAATATTGATATTGATATTTCTAGAAGGTGGAGTATCAATATTAAAATTGATACAAGTTGACACTTGTATTACATAACATGTGTTGTTTGCATTACAAATTTTAAAATTGATACTATGAGCTAAACACCTCAAGGTGATTATCAACAATATCAATTTTAAAATTAATAGTGATAGAGATGTCTAATAGTGTTACCAAACAGGGCATTAGATCGGCTTGAAAAGTTGATTAGATTTAGTTCGATTTAAAAAATAGTATAAATCAAATCAAATTGAATTGTACCCACCCTAAATGCATAGCGGCGGCCAGATCATCAATGAGCGGCTTCTGGTGCCTCTATTCAACCCAAAACATGTGGAATAAGATCAATATCTGATGTACTATCCTCTAATCCTCCTGTCTTATTTTTGACTTCTTTATTTTTTTTCTAGTTACGAAGAATGTGTTGAGTTTTTTTTATGGAACATGGTACGCTATTTTTTATTTTTAGATATTTATACATAAATTTTACTTGTAAAATTAGTTTATTTATTGTTTAAGTGAAATGATAAACTTTACATTTAAATTCACACTCAATCCCAACGAGGTTCACTGCTTGAGCGGGTGTTTTTAGGTGGCCTATGATTGTTTATTATCGCGTTGACAACAGTGTTGTTTACCTGACCAGTGGATCTTTGATTACCGCCTTCTCATTTATGCCTTGTTTGGTTAGAGTTTTATTTTTGGTACTATATCAATATTGATATTAATATTTTCAAATATTGGAGTATCAATATCAAAAGTAATACAAGTTGACACTTGTAGTATTACATAATATGTTTTGTCTGTACTACAAATTTTAAAATTGATACAATTAATTAAACACCTCTTGATGGTTCTTATCAATATTAATTTTAAAATTGATAATGATAAAGATATTTGATAGTGTTACCAAACATAGTGTCAGATAATTGTAGTTTTAATAGTAAAACCTTGCTACAGGTTGACATCACTTTTGAAGGAAATGAGTACTGAAATGTTTGGCCAAAATGTCATGGTTTTTAAAAATTATAAAGATTTCTTTCGCAGGAGTTCAAGATTTTGTGGGTCGACTACATCAAAAACCAGTATTGTGCTTATATAGGATTATAGAAGACAGAAGGGGGTTTATGCAAAATCTTTCCTACAGTTTATCTCAATACCGAATGTCTTTGTATTCTTTATTTCTTTTTCAAACCACTCTAAAAGTAATCGATCCCTCAATTTAATCAACTACAAGTTAAATAAGTTTAACCACCCTGTATTAAATGATTAACCTATCCCCTGAACCCTATCAGAGGAGTAATATTAAAAGAAGGTATATCAGCAAATTTAATAGCTTAATGTTAACAATGGGAATAAACCTTCATCGGGTTAAATCACACGTATCGTAATGAAAATAAATCAAGAGTTTAAAAGTTTTAAAAAGAATTTCAAGAATATATACACATTCGGAACTGTGATGAATTGTACGGACAAACGAACTAAGAACATACTTGCAATGAATGAAAATATACGAAGCTTCCTTTTGGTCGATTTGAAATCAATAAATAGAAAATGTGGATCAATATCAATGTATATCTAATTTTAAAACCTTTATCCGGAAATAGTACTACACCGTCTACACAAGGGTTGGCGTGGCCCAAGGGCAGATATATATGGTGTATGGTAGCGCAACAAGCGTTTTTTTCCCGTAAAATGCATTTTTTGATAAAAAAATAACAATGATGATACTTGAACAAACGTTCAGTTTGTCCTTTAAGGATCAATTTGGGAACGGATTTAGTTACATTGGGATATAAGTTCTAAAATTGGTTTTGATAGAATAAGGGGTTGTATATTTTATTAAATTATATTAATAATTATTCAAAGGTGCGATGAAGAGACTGCGAAAATTCTGAAATGTAAAGATCGATAGTGTTAGTGCAGAACATGAGAGAAAAGAGCTATAATTGATCTCCCTGAGGTCAAATGGGTGTGGGAGCACGTGGGCGAGGAGATCCTCCAGCCTAATGGGGTGTTTGGTTGCATGATAATTTTTTGTACACTTTCATGATAAAAAATTATATTAAAATAAAAAGTGAACCAACTCATGACATAAAATTATCATGTTTGGAGGGATGTGATTACAAAAAAAGAGTAATTACCACACATGACCAAATAAAGTGGGGGACCACAAGAAAAAAGAAAGAGGTGAGACCCTCTTTTTTTGTTTAAGAAGAAAATCACTTTCAAAACATAAAATTAACATGGTTGTCAAACACCTCTTTTAACAAGTTTTCTTACAATTTTTAAAAATTAAAATAAAAACATCAATTATCATGCAACCAAACACCCCATAAGGATCTCTCTCATGGCTCCCTTTAATGTTGGGGTCACGTAGCTCAATCTATTCGCACTGTTCTAAGAAACTTTAGACTAAACAGTAAATTGACCTAAAATGACTATAAATATCCTATGAATTTGGTATTAGATATTTTGACCAAAACACAACAATTTGGGGTATGATTTGTTGGGTCTCGACTGGGTCAGTTTGGGTTGCTTGACCCTAGATCCCCGATCTGGTGTCAAGACCAAATTGAGTTGTGTGTTCGTAAAAGAATGATTAGTTTCAGGCTAGCCATTTCTAACTATTGTGGGGGTGGGTGGGGGGAGGGACTCTTAACATCCCTTAAGGCCCTAAAGGTGTAAGGAATCATACCAAAGCAATTGAAGTGCTTGATTCCTTGAATTTCGTGATCATTGTCTCAATCAGAATCAAACAACGCAACTAAAAATCAGGTTCGAGCCAAATCGAAAATGCCTTATTGAGATTTGATAAATCTCACATGTTTGATGAATAATGAATGTTTCCTGGATCTTCAAGTAATCTTAGTGCATGACCTTTAATGGCATCCGCGCAAAAAATCTATACATATGGGTTCTTCTGCACATCAAATCTTCTTACTTTCATAGATCTGCTAAATTCATAGATCTGCCCATGCTCCTAAATTCAGAGATCTGCTTGTATTTTTGTAACCCATTATGCCCCGATAATCTATTTGATTGAAATCTAATTAAATAAATTATTTTAAATTAAATTTATTATTTAATAAAAGATTTAATAATTTTCCATTTATAAAGGATATATGTCACATCTCATGATTGCAAACAACTTTGGGAATGATATCATCTCTATTAAACATTTTCATCATCAATTACACTCTCGTCCATCTAATGCCCTGGTCAGATAGGGATACAACATCAACTATCAATCCTTTAGTAAACTGATACTTTAAGATTTTGTACTCAAAATCAAACCAACTGGAAAGTTCACTTTCTAATTATTCTTTATACCTGGTCAAATATGTAGAGTACTATTCCACACCTATTCTCTCTTGCTTGTGAGAGTGAATGATCCATTGTTATATGCTCAATTGTCTCCATTAGATATTCCCTAGACATAATCTATTAAATGTACTAGATCATCATATCGATGATTTATAAGTCAATTGTCAAAGCACAAGATACGCCAGATAAAACATCTTTCGTGATTCAGGTTAAATGTTTAGCTATGTAATCATGATGATAGAAACCTTGATATGCAGTTAGGTAAGGTACATTCGGGATTTTTAAATCAGTCAGTTTGGTGAACTCATGCCACTAATGAGCACCGGTATGTGTATCTCAATATTTATACACTAATGACTATTGAGATTGTTCATCTTCATCTTATGAAAAAACATCAAATACACTAGTCTTTCTGCATCTTAATGTCTCATCTCAAGAATCCTATGAATAAGAATATTTAGATCACATACATTTTGTTGATCGATCTCATTATCATGATCTCATTATGATTCGATCATCATGGCATGTCATCAATAACTTCATTATGATATACACATTTAATAAGAGTTAGTAACAAAGTTATGTCAATTTAATTTAATGAGATCTCAAGAAATGTTGTACTATGTCAAATATGATTAGCTAGTAAAACATATATTTCTATTAATGTCGCAATTGTACTAAAGTCAATCACTCATCTATCTGATCTCTATTAACTTGAGATGACACACAAACACACTTTGAGTAAATGTCTCAGTTTGTAGATTTGCAATGTTATTAACATAAGATAGTCTACCTTTGATTATATCTCTCTAAGTTGTAACCATTATGATCATATGGTATCAATGTAGAAGTGTTTTGACTTTTGATAAGTTATCGACTCCATTACATTTACAACAATCTATTGTTTTCATAAAACAATAGAACACAATCAAATATTGAAAAGACAATTCCATACCTGAAATGAATTTCTTCATCTCCACCGCTTCCTAAGTGCTTTTGTAATAGATATGTATTTTACATTAGTTGTAGAATTTACAGTGTTTTCTTGTATGGAACACTTCTAACTCATTTGTGCCACCATTTAGGGTAAACACATACCTTAATGTTGGCTTGCAATTAGACTTATCCAACAAGAAGCTTGAGTTTATAAAACATCAAAACTTCATGTCCTATCTTCCATATACTAGAAATACATCCTTAGTATTTCTCAAGTACATGAAGACACATTTCTTAACTATCTAGTGACTCTTACATGGATTTACTTGATAAGTGCATGTAAGATTTAGAACATGTGTCATATTAGGTCATGCATATAGCACACATGATAGACCATATGCTTGAGATATAGGAGAGTCTACTTATGTGCACATTCTCTCCTCATGAGAGATAAACCCCATATATAATAAGTGAGAAGCCCATCATGTAATTATTAATGTCAAACACTTAGATTATTGTGTCTATGTACATTGACGAGGTCAAACAATCATCCTTTTTTATCTGTATCTATAGATTATGATGCCCAAAACAAATGATACTTCACCTAGCCCAATCATGGAGTAATAATTTGATGGCTAAGCTTTCACTGAACACACCTACATCATTCCTAATGAGTAACATGTCATCCATATAAAATGTAAAGAAAGTAATAGCACTACCACTTGCTCTCTTATACATACATGGTTCCTCTTGATTCTTAATGAAATTAAAAAGATTTAATCTCATCAAATCTTTTATTTCAATAATATGAAGTTTATTTCAATACATGAATGAACTTTAATAACTTGCACGCTCTATTTAGATGTTTTTGGGACACATTCCTGAGGTTGTATCATATACATCTTTTTCTCGAGATTATTATTGAGGAATATTAACTTAGTATCTAATTGACATATCACATTGTCATAATGTGCAACAATCAAAATTTGAATAGATAAGGTCTTAGCATAGTCAAGTTCTTGACTTAGACAATATCTTTTCCAATCATCATTGCCTTGAATGTCTTACATTCCAATCCACTCCAATCCATCTTTTAAAGATCCATTTACACATAATGGGTACTATACCGTCAGGTGGATCTATTAAGTTCCAAATGTAGTCATAATCGATAGAGTTTATTTCAGATTTATCTCTTGCTACCATTTTGGAATCAACATCTCATATTACTTTTTATAAGACTTGGGATCAACATCCTCACTTTATTGTGTCTTACTTCTTCCATCACAAATATGCCCTACATCTCTATTAGGTTGAATGGGCATAGGTGAAGACCTATGAATTACTTGTGTGTAATTCTCAACTAGTATCTCAATAGAGGTATCTTTGAATTATGGGACTAGAACCTCTTCCAATTCTACCTTGCTCCCATTGTCTTCCTTAAGGATAAACTCTTCCATTAAGAATACAACATGCTAAGCAACATATACCCTTTGTTTATATGAGTGGTAGAATAAATATTCATAAGTTTCCTTATGATATCTTTCAAACTTACACTTCATAATCTTATAGTTTAACTAAATATGGTCATACCTCTTTTAAGGGCTGAATATTCTAAAACCTTAACAAACTTAAGGTCAAGCTTTAACCCTTACATATCTCATATGGTGTAATTGGAATAAACTTATCATTGTCTGTTCTTGTCATACATAGTACAATTTCTTCTTTTAGCTATTTCATTAGGTTGAGGAGCATAAGGATGTTTCTATAAAGATAAGATTCTATTATCTTTTAAATAATATGTAAATTATGTACTTGAGTATTCCCTCATTGATCTAACTAAAGAGTTCTAATACTTTTTCTGTTAGTTTCTCTACTTTATTCTTAAACGCTTAGAATTTCTCGAATACCTCGGATTTATACTTTATTAAGCATACATATATAAACATAGAGAAAACATCAACGAAAATAATGAAGTAGAAAAATTACCTTCATTATTAATAGACATGAGCCAATATACATCCATGTGTATGAGTTCTAGTAACTCATTGACCTTCTCTCTATGTACACTAAATAGAGAGTTCATCGTTTCTCCTAAGACAAGACTTACATATGATTGATTCAAAATTATTTATCTTGATGCTTCCATCAGTATGGAACTACATAAATCCTTTTCTAATTTTTATAACCATGTATAATGCTAAAAAATGAATTTATCTACATCAACATATTTCTACTTGAGAAGAATATTCATAGATATCATAGGAGTTTCCATATATAATATGAATAAACTATTTATCATGCTCGCACTAGCAAACACTTTGCCATCCAAAGTCAAAGAGTAATTATCACTTCTATAACTCATAATAAATCAATATTTACTTAAGCAGAAAATATAGATAATGTTCTCGGCTATATAAAGATACAATAGCAGTCTTTAAGATTAAGATATCTCCAGAAGACGACTAAAATTTTATTTCTCCTACTATGATGCAACTTTTGCATAAATTCTCATATGTGGGTTAACCACTTTTTTATTAAGTCCTAATCTACTTGTCATCATTGTGATCATGGATTTTGGTGTGGGGAGCGACCGTTGGGTCATTCGATGCTCAAATAGAAATGTATTTTTTCTTTCACTCCTCTTTGTTCCATACACACCTTTATCCTCAGACATTTAACACTTGGTGTCACTCGAATACCAAATAACAAGTTTGAGTCATGTGGAACGAGGGGTAGAAATAAGAGAGAAAATAAGAACTAAAGAAATATTGGTCATCAAAGATGTGGATGGGGACTTCTTTTCTGACACCCACTCTATACCATTTATTCCTCTTTTCTTCCTCTTCCACTCTCACTCTGATCTCCAAACTTTCGGTCATTGGTGTCACTTGGGCACCAAAGGAATGGTTATGGAAGGAGAGGAGGAAAGAAAAGTGGGGAGAATGTAAGGCAAAATAAAAGGGAAATCAGTGCAAAACCATGGAGGGTGTGTGAAGTGTGGTCCCTAGGAGCCACAAGCTCCAAGTGAAAAGAGAAAACAAAATGTTTAGAAGTTTGACCATGTGTACCTTAAAGGAGGGGAGGTGTGCTTGATGTTGTGGGTTCTAAATTTTTTTCTCTATGTCTAGCCAAGAAGGAAAAGTTTAAGACATTTCTATTGTTCAGTCCAATCAGTGTGGGCATATCTTACTTCAATTAGCTTTTCCTAAAATGTTTGAATAAAACATGAAAACAAAGTGAAAATAACATTAGAACTACAAAAGTAGTAACAATAGAAGAAATATGTATGAAATGACAAAATAAAATAAACTAACTGGATTGGGATTAGATCTCAACCCCTATTTTGGGTGTTTTAAGATACACTAAAATACAAACAAATGCTCAAGTGTATGCAAAATGATGGTAATATGCAAGTAAAAAACACAAGAAACAATAAAAGCTTAGAAAACAATGCGAAATAGGACTATCGGCCAAAGATCCAAGTTTTGGAAATCCCAGCACCACAAGAAATGGGATGGCTATTGGTGTTTCTATATATTGTCTTTCTCTTTTTTTAAATTTAAATCTGCGGTGGTCCACAAGAAATGGAAACAATGCGAATTTCCACAAGTTTTGGAAATCCCAGCACCACAAGAAACGGGACATCCGCGGATCTCCCCCTTCCGGCCCCTACGCTTGCTTTGGGGACTTGGTGGATGGGATGTTAGTGGGTGTGGTCGCCAGGAGCCAAAGGCTCCAAAATATAGTAGAATGAAAAGAAATGAAATAGAGAAATGACCGTCGTACCTTTGAAAGCGGGGAGATTGTTGAGTTCCGACTTCTCCTCTCTCGGCCGGCCGAAAGAAGAGAGCTTAGTGAGTCCTTCGTCTTCGATCCGGTTGAAGCTCCGCCTCAATCAGATTTACCTAAGAATGTCCATAAGAAAACATAGAAACAAGTGAAAAGATCATTAGTTCTCGTGACAGTGTAGAATCATGCTCAAATTCAAATGTAAACATGAAAGAGGGAAGGAGCGGCCGGATTGGGACTAAATCCCAACTTCTATTTGGAAGGCTTAAATATGCATGAAAACACAAATGAGTGGCTTAATGCATGCTAAATAACATGTTAATGAAGGATAAAAGGAAAGGGGGAGTAAAAGATCGACCGAAAGGTAAATAAACTCAAAAAAATGCAAAACGAAGTGCCTTGCTAGTGCCCCATATACGGGCGCTGCTGCAGGTGTCCCCTTGATGGGGCGCGTTGACCAAAGTCAAAGCGCCCTATATACGGGGCACCAGGGACTGGCTTCAGTAGATTTTCTTCCCTTCTTCGCGGCGTCGCCCCGGAGTGTAGGAAGACCTCCAAGATGGAAAAAAGGACTTTTTCAAGCAGACATTACTCAAGTGAAGCTAATGGAAGAGTGTTTTGGAACTAGATGTAAGAGAAATAGAGTGTAGAGGCCCTCAAAGTTGGAGAAAAATCATATTTCTGAAGAAGGAAACTGCAGGTTTTTGGGTTTTTGGGGAAGGATTTTGGAATACTCTAAGGGCTTGAGAGGGTGCTATGAAGGCTTAGATTCGTAGTGGTGGATGAGATGAGGTGGGAGACGGACTTGGGGTGTCCAAAAACCTTCATACGAGGGTTTTTCTACTGCACAAAAGAGGGTAACTTCATTCTGCTGGAATATCCCTTCAAGAAGCAACTATGATTTTTTTGGGTTTTGGGAGATGGTTTTGGGATGGTTTGAGAGCTTGGAGGGGGGTTGCAAGGCTTGGGATGTGTAGTGGTGGATGAGAGGAGGTGAGGGACGCCATTGGTCTCTCCTAAACCTTCCAAATGGGGGTCCTTTTATAGGCAAGAAGAGGGCAACTTTATCTGCGGAGAATCGTCCCATCAACCCGGTCGGTCGGACCGGATGCGTGTGTGCCCCATCGCAGGGCGCCCGGGCGCCCGTTTATAGGCGCCCCCGGCGCCCCTATAGAGGCACGTTGACCTGGTCAACGCCCCATATATCTACTTCGAAATGTGCCGAAAATCTTGATTTTTCCGGAAAACTTGGTTCCCTCGAAAGGTTACTCAAATATACTTCACGAAAACAAGAATTTAAGCTCTTCAACTAGGCCAAAATTGCGTGTCTACAGCTTGCCTCGCCTTGGCGTCGGCTTTGTAGGGGAGTGACATGAATGAAACGTAGGCGAATGTAGCGAAGCGTAATGAGGTGTAGCGGAATGAAGTGGTGATGGACTGAAAAGGTGACGCCAAGGTGTAGATTTAGACACGCCCTCATTGGCCTAGTTGAGTGGAATAAAACTTTACCGGACTCCGAGATTACCCTTTGTCTTATCGGAACCTTCCCTCTGGTTGATTGGTTAAAGAGAAGAACAGTACTGAATGTAAATAACTAAAATCCCACGTGGGGGAGAATTGTTACCGGCCAGGACCCGAACTGCATGGTGTGCTGGACTCGGTAGAAATGCATTGAAAAGTAAATTGCGAAAAGTAAAGATGAGACAACCAATCAACAAAGGTTGGGTTCTTCAAATTCATGAGGTTTACTCAGAAATACCGGTTCAGTTTGACATGGAAAAACTTCTTGTTTCGATGAAATCATTGTCAAAACCCGTTGGAAACCAATTCTCTGAAAAATCAAGACCTTCTCTAGGGGCTATAAAAGACTATCTTTAAAAGGGTGCACGATGCAACTGGAAGGAGGTTATAGCATTATTAGGAAGCGGGGAATGGTTATGGTGGGATAACGCATGTGATGATGCATGATGCATGCTGGGTTTAAAGAAATAAAAATAA
This sequence comes from Cryptocoryne crispatula var. balansae, assembly GCA_036172225.1. NCBI lineage: Eukaryota > Viridiplantae > Streptophyta > Magnoliopsida > Alismatales > Araceae > Cryptocoryne > Cryptocoryne crispatula. The sequence goes on along the minus strand of CM069925.1, from coordinate 17,019,671 downwards.
GTATAAGAAAATAGTTAAAGATATAGGTTGAACATAACGGGTCAGGACATCCATGAAGAAACCATCGTCCCCGCATATTCAACTTTGGCCTATCCGCAAGCCTAGGGAATGACTGAGCCCTCACTGATTTTGTTGAAGGGGTTCTCAGGCTCAGCCCCCTCTAGACTTGTGGTCTTCAACATCTCAAATATTACTTATTTTGATAGATGCAATACTAAATGCATGTCCTAATAGGGGTCGGGGTAGTCCACTTTTGTTTTTCAATTTTTGATTTTTTTGTTGTTTTTTTGCCTCCTCGAAGTGCCTGGGGATATGAAGTTGGTATGCCTTCTCCTATTCCTGCATCCACTTGAGAGAAGATATTAGAACTTTATTTTGGCTTAGTCCCTTGCAAGGAGAGGGCAAAGTTGCCTTGATCTTTTGTCAAGGGACATAGGCCTTATCAAGGTAAAGACAACAGAAAAACATAAGTATGCACAAAAGGAAATATGCAAGACTAAAATTAAACATGAATGCAAAGGCAACTAGTCAATCTAGATAGCAAACTTTAGGTGTTTTGAAATTTTTGATTTGTTTGGGTTTTGATGGTTTTATAATGTTTTTGTTTTGAATATTTAATTTTTGGTATGTTTGATATCTATTTCTCTGTCTTAGATTATCTTTAGTTTCATATGTTTCTTTCATTATTTCAAGCTTAAGTTCTCTTGATCCTGAAGCTTTTGTAACATCCATCTTTAAGTTTTCTTCATCATCTTCTCATTTTTCGGCCATGAGGTCGGTGATGGAATATGTTGGTCCGACCCTATCTTGATATCTCTGCCAAAAATTTAGCTTTGACGGTTTTCAAAGTTACTCGCCTCCAAAGAGTCAAGCGAGTAGAACCACTCTAAATTCGAACCCTCTAATGATCTTCTAAAAAGAAAAGCAAGGGCCCTCGGATCATTTTGCCACATTACCGACTCATAAAGAAAGTCCTTGACATGAATGAAGGGATTACGGTTCCGTTGTAGCGACGGTATACTCGGCATCTCGGAAGGGAGGTAGATGAAAAGTAGGGAGGAAGGAAGAGAAATTTCGGGGACCGCCTTGGTGTCGATTAAACGTCTCAAGCTCTCTATACTTCTCATCCATGCGATTGATCTTGTTAATCATGGCCTCGATCGACGAAGGTTCCAATAGGAGGAGGAGAAGTGGGTGCTTGGTGCACCGGAATTTGGACTTGATGGGCCGAAGTGGCCGGATAAGAAGGGTACATTGGGGGATGCACCAAAGGGTGAGTAAGGTTGAGATGATTAGAGGAATAAACTGGTGGTATAGAAGGAACAACAACATTTGGATTGGGATGATCTAGATTAGCCACCGGATACGAGGAGAAATTGGGGTCATGATCCCTAGGTATGAGAATGGTCATGAGTGGGCACATTGGGTTGATGTGCCCCGGAGCCGAGGGTAGAGATGTGAAGACCAACCTTCGGGAGGAATGTGGTCGGAGGGCTGCCCTCTTTGAGGATGGCTTTGATAGCCCTGAAGTTGGGTAGGGTCGGCATGAGAGAATGCCTCCCAAAGTGAATTTGGATTGGGTTGAGGAGAATTTTGACTAGGTTCGGGGAGAACTTCGGGTTCATTGACGGCACACACGGCATCGTGGATAGAAATAAGATTGGTCGTACTCCAACCGTAGTTTGCTCGTATCCTTGATCCGCCATTCCGATAACTCGACCTGACCTTAAATTCATAAACACAATAGAAAAAGAAGGTTAGCGAAATAAAAGCTTAAAGATTTTTTTAGTTTTGATTTTTTACCCCTTTTTGTTTTGATTTTCTTTTGTCGGACAAGCAAGTTGTCGTACAAATTAACCTCAAGCAAATTTTTGTTTTGGTTCTTTTTAGGTGATTTTGGGATTTTTGTTTAATTTTCAGTTTTTGTTTGCAAACAAGTAATAGCAAAGACTTGGAATGATTAACGCAATTTTTTTTTTGTTTCAACCTCAAATTAATGGCTTGTTAAGAGAAATATTGTCCACTCAAATAAATGGGTAGGACCCTATGCTCTCACAACGCCGAGCAATCTAAGGTTGTCACTCTTTTCACAATGATAGGTAATAGGTACTCCGGGTTTTGGGAAAAATGGTACAACTAGCCCGATCAGTGAAGAGGAAATCCTTCACGTCTGGGGACTTACGGAGGCCTTGATGGAAGCTACCTAGTCCTTCCGAGAGGGAATCCCCGGAGGAGGAGTTGGCAACCACCAAGAGGGGTGTTTGGATGTGTGGGGCTTTGGGAGGAGAGAGCCTCCCTTCTCGGATGTCCTAAGGAGATGGGCGAACCCGAAACTCCAATGCGAACTAAATGCAAGTGAAATGTCAAGGAATAAGAAGCAAGCAAGAAGAAAATAAAAGCATACAATGATTAATGAGATGTTGTAGGAAACAAGTGGACAAGACAATGATATGAAATTAAACTAGGATAGAAGAAAGCACTAATTTAACTAAGCATGCTTTGAAAGATTTGCTAAAGGAGAACTAGACTTAGAAAGAAATAGGCAAGTATGCTTAACAAGGGATGAAATAAGATGATATCTAAAATACTATGGTGAAATAAGTTGATTAACCAAGTTGGAAATCAGATCGATATGCTTTTAAAAAGATAAACAGAGAGCAAGTAAACTTGGAAGAAACAAGATGATGTTTCAAGGAAACAAACAAGCATGTAAGCAAGTAAATAGCAATGCAAGGAAATGGAAATGGCTTAAATGAGAACTAAAGTGAAAATAAGCATGTTTTCAAGTGGACATTCTTAGGAAAGAAGAGAAGAACTCACTAAAGCAAAGTAGGTCCCACCGTGGTCGCCAAAAGGTGTAAGCACCCGAAACGGGACATCCGCGGATCTCCCCCTTCTGGCCACTACGCTTGCTTTGGGGACTTGGTGGATGGGATGTTAGTGGGTGTGGTCGCCAGGAGCCAAAGGCTCCAAAATATAGTAGAATGAAAAGAAATGAAATAGAGAAATGACCGTCGTACCTTTGAAAGCGGGGAGATTGTTGAGTTCCGACTTCTCCTCTCTCGGCCGGCCGAAAGAAGAGAGCTTAGTGAGTCATTCGTCTTCGATCCGGTTGAAGCTCCGCCTCAATCAGATTTACCTAAGAATGTCCATAAGAAAACATAGAAACAAGTGAAAAGATCATTAGTTCTCGTGATAGTGTAGTATCATGCTCGGAATTCAAATGTAAACATGAAAGAGGGAAGGAGCGTACCGGATTGGGACTAAATCCCAACCCCTATTTGGAAGGTTTAAATATGCATGAAAATACAAATGAGTGGCTTAATGCATGCTAAATAACATGTTAATGAAGGTTAAAATGAAAGGGGGAGTAAAAGATCGACGGAAAGGTAAATAAACTCGAAAAAATGCAAAACGAGTGCCCGTCGCTAGTGCCCCATATATGGGGCGCTGCTGCGTGTGTGTCCCCTTGATGGGGCGCGTTGACCAAAGTCAAAGCGCCCTATATACGGGCACCGGGAGATGGCTTCGACGGAATTTTCTTCCCTTCTTCGCGGCGTCGCCCCGGAGTGTAGGAAGACCTCCAAGATGGAAAAAAGGACTTTTTCAAGTAGACAATACTCAAGTGAAGCTAATGGAAGAGTGTTTTGGAACTAGATGTAAGAGAAATAGAGTGTAGAGGCCCTCAAAGTTGGAGAAAAATCATATTTCTGAAGAAGGAAATTGCAGGTTTTTGGGTTTTTGGGGAAGGATTTTGGAATACTCTAAAGGCTTGAGAGGTATGAAGGCTTAGATTCGTAGTGGTGGATGAGATGAGGTGGGAGACGGACTTGGGGTGTCCAAAAACCTTCATATGAGGGTTTTTTTACAGCACAAAAGAGGGTAACTTCATTCTGCTGGAATATCCCTTCAAGAAGCAACTATGATTTTTTTGGGTTTTGGGAGATGGTTTTGGGATGGTTTGAGAGCTTGGAGGGGGGTTGCAAGGCTTGGGATGTGTAGTGGTGGATGAGAGGAGGTGAGGGACGCCCTTGGTCTCTTCTAAACCTTCCAAATGGGGGTCCTTTTATAGGCAAGAAGAGGGCAACTTTATCTGCGTAATCGTCCCGTCAACCTCGTCCGGTCGGTCGGACCGGTGCGGTGTGCCCCATCGGTGGGCGCTGGCGCCCTGTTTATAGGGCGCCTGGCGCCCTATAAGCAGGGCACGTTGACCTGGTCAACGCCCCATATATCTACTTCGAAATGTGCCGAAAAACTTGATTTTTCCGGAAAACTTGGTTCCCTCGAAAGGTTACTCAATTATACTTCAAGAAAACAAGAATTTAAGCTCTCCAACTAGGCCAAAATTGCGTGTCTACAACCTTCTTTCTATTTCATCTAGGTCACTAAAAATGGTTTCTAAAAATCTATTTTCTAATTTTTCTACCTCTTATTATTTGAACATAGCTAAATTTGTAACATTAGATTCTCCTAATTGTTCTGATTGAAGATCTGACCAGGTTACTAGATGTTGTTCTAAATTATATTCTATAATTTTTTGTATCTCTACTAACATCTCTTGAATTCTTTTGAAGTTCTTATCTATGGTAGGTTGAAGTTCTACTATTAGTGTTTTATAACTTATGATTTATTCAGTACTTTTCATTGTCTTATCATAGTTTCCAAATCCAGAGCAAAGCTCTTTCTTTACAGAGATCCTAGTTTTCAGCATATATATTGAAATGAAGTATAAGTTATAAATTATTTGTTTTGTTTTGTGTTTTTATATTAACTCTATGTTTCTTCTGGTCAATGGCTTTGATACCATCTCGGACAGGTTTTCCCAGATTTCTTGTAGGTTGGTAGAAGAAATCGTAATAAGAACTACCATTTAAATAGATATTTCTATCAATAAAATGATCAATAAGTTTCTAACAATAAAAAATAATAAAATGATCAGAAATGAAACAATAGAATGATCAAGAAGACTATCTACTCCGTATCCAATATGTAAGGACATGAAAAAAATATGATCTATTATCTATTTGAGTCTTCATTCTTTCCTAATAACATGTTACTATGGATCCATCACATTTTCCACTCTCATTTTTCATCTCTACTGAATAACACATTCGATAAATCAAGTAGCATACCCTTGACTTTCTGGGTAGCCTTTTCAGTTCGCGAATCCTAAGATACTAAAAGAGATCCTAACATACAAGAATATCATAACCCTTGGAGTATCCTTTCTCCATTTTGGGTTTTCAAAATGAGATGAAGCACATAGAGCATTGTGACATGATAGAGATTCAAACTAACATCTTATTAATACCAAAGAATGAACAATACAATAGATACTTAAATAAAAAAGAAACTTACATTATGTCCTTACATAGGTAGATACATAGTAGTAGTCTCACTGGAGAGACTTCACTCCATAATCACAAGAAGCTCACCTTTCTTAGGTGGATACTCTCTATCTCTTCTAAATAAAAGAAAACTCTAAAAAACATTTAATTACTGAAGGTTGAATGCTGCTCGATGCCTTCACTCTTCTGCTTCTGATGTCCCTTGAGCTTGAGGGTGCTTCCCTTCTTATATAGCCTAGAGGTCCTTGCTCTAGAGTATTTAGAAGATAACTTGTTGTTCACAATTTTGGCTGAAGATGCTTTGTTGATAAGCTTCTTTGAGTTTAGGATAAGGTTCTGATAAAATTCCATCTTCTTGTATGATTTGAACTACTTCAAGATTTTTCTTTTGGATAGGTGTTCATCTTTCATTATTATAATGAGGGCATTGCTTACCTCATATATCTTCTATGTCACGACCCGGAATTTAAATAACATAACCACAAATACGCAGCGGAAATACACAATGTCGTGACAGTGGGATGAAACCCAACACTTGGATTCCACAACCCAAACTTAAACAATTAATTTCCTAAGATCCATCAAAACAAGATAATAGAATCATACTTCTAAGTCTATCCACACTCTTATTCAAAAACAAGCAAGATCATCTACCTAAGTAGAGAACACCAAGAATCTCCATGTGCAAATGACTCTGATTCCTTTGGTTCCACCTGATCCTCATCTTCAAGCTCTTAAATCTTCAAAACTCCGTCGAAAAGTTTAACCCACAACGGGGTGAGTCCGGGGACTCCGTAGGATTTACACCCTTCACCCATCAATCGGGTAAATAACATATAATCAAGCAATGGTATGTAACATATCTAAATTGAGATGTAATACAAAAGTATAGAATGTCTTCTATATTAATCTCACAACCCATATCTGGAACAAAATTATCTTCAAAGAAAAGATTATGCCAAAGCCAATTAATTCTAGACCAATGTACACAAGACCATACAAGCTAGACAAATATCATCTAAATGACCTCAAGACTTAACTTAACATGACCAAATTAAAACAGACAAATCGATTTTTCTAACATGACATGGTTTAACATCCATACATGACACACAAGTAGCATATTTCATATCCTTTCCAGAACACATAGTCAAAGAGCAAGGAATTGGTCGTCTTGCTTCACATGTACAAAATGCATTTACCAGCTCTAATATATATAACAGTAACATATAATAAGCTAACCCAAAGTGCACCTAGGCAGCAGTGACACTAAGGGAAAACCGAGGTAATCCGGGATCTGTGGAGGGCCGATTCATCTAAGTTACCATTATTCCACGGGGCAATTTACTAACATAGGCCGGTGAAGCCTTCATAGCACGTCATATCAAGAATTCATAACATAATTTCATATCATGACATACCTGACCATACCATGCATACATGACATAAACATCTAATTTCATAGCCTTTCATGCAAGACATAACATTCATAACGAACTTGACAAGACATATGATAACCCGACTTAATTGAACTTGTTCTCAATGACAACTTGTACTAATCATGACCAAATTGACATAACTAACTATGCATAGCATAGCCCATGATCTCGAAACCAAATTAAACATATTTCACCATAACTAGACAAGACTTGTACTAACCGACTTGGTTGACATATTCTAAATCAAACATATACCAAACTTAACCATATGAACATAATCATATCATGCATGACATAATACACAATCTGAAATCATACTAATCAAAATTTACATGATCCTCACACATGCAATGACAAACCGAACTAGACATACTAAAACATATGTACAAGACACTTAACCTAAGTCATGCTTGGCATAAACTAAACAAATTAAGATCTCATGTAATCAATCATAATCTGACCAAAACAGGTTCTAAAAAGGTATATTTTGATGACCCAAGAGTTTTTCAAGTCTACACATAATTAACCTTCAATTCTTGTTCCAAACTAGCATATAATCACTTACATGATTTTCATAAGATCAAATTTGATAGAAAAGGCTTATACCCAAGCATAATCAAGCTAAACATGTTCCATAATATACAAAATACTAATTTCAAGTTTCTGATTTCAGAGATTTTGTGAAAATCAATATTTACAAGTCCAAAGTCTAAGACTAGTCAACTTATGATCCATAAGTTAAATCATGCATATTTTCTAATCAAAATGGGATCAAATACATAGACAAGCTTGAGAAACCTACCTGGAAGCTCTTGTAAATTTTTCGGATTTTTCAGAATTTTCCTGCTATTTTTATGGCCTCAAATCTAATTTTTGGATTTATTAATTCCGAAAATCAGAAAAAAGAACTTGAACCGGCGTCGAACCGGGCGGTTCGACCGGCTGAACCGGGGGGGCTGGACCGGGCGGAGCTGGCCGGCTCGACTGGCGGCTCGCGACGGTGGGCACGGCGGCGCTCGCGACGGCGATGGCCCGGCGGTGCTCGCGATGGCGGCGATGGTCGGGCGGAGCTCGCGACGGAGGAGGCCGCCGGCGGCGCGCCGGCGGGCCGGCGAATGTGGCCGCGCGCGGCGGCAATTGGGGGGGGGCTGGCAGCGGCTGAGGCGGGGGAGGAAGCTCCCCGCGGTGGCATTCCGGCGGAACAGGGTGTGGGCTCGCGGCGACGATGGCGACGCGGCGGCGATCGGCCGGCGGCCGGTTGCGGGTGCGCAAAAGAAAGCAGCCGGGCGGACGCGCGGGAGGATGACTGGCGGCGGCGGCGTCGCGCGGAAGGGGGGCCGGCGACCAGGTGGCAGCGGCAGCGATCGGCGGTGGACGATCGACGGTGCCGCAGCCGGCGAGGGAGGAGAAGAGGAGGGCGGCGGCTCTCCACACGTGCGGCCGGGTGGCGGGTGGCGCCGGCGACCGCGTGCTCGCGTGGGCATGTGCAAAGTCGCCGGGAGAAGCGGAGCGGCGGCTTTGCGTGGGACAGAAGCCGCGGGTGGCGGCGGAGAGCGGCCGCGGAAGGCGCGGCGACGGTAGGAAGAGAGGGAGAGAGAGAGCTTCGACCGGGGGGGTTGCGTAACCACGAGAGAGAGAGAGAGAGAGGGCGGGGCGGGGCTGGCATAACTGATGAGAGAGAGAGAGAGGGCGGGGCGGACGGGTGTAACCGACGAGAGAGAGAGAGAGCGGGCGGGGCGGGGTGGGTGACCGGCGAGAGGGAGAGAGAGGGCAGGGCGGGGTGGGCGGTTACTATTTTTTTTTTAAACGCCAGATATTACATTCTAGACTTCTTAATGATCTCAGCCATGACTTCATTTTGTTTCTAAAAAATGTTGATTTGTCTTTAGAGCATAATCATGTCTTCGTCTTCTTCAAAATATGCTGGACAGATGTTCTTATCATGTTTTAAAAATTTACATAGTTTCTTTTGGCATTCTTGATTGCTTTGGATTCTCCTAGAAGAAATATTTTACATAAACTTTTCTAAAGCTTTAACAATCTGTTCATTTGATTTTTTATCTATATGAACAAAAAGTTTGCTTACTTTCTATTACCTAAATTTTTTTGTTAAGAACAAATAATACTCAAGTAAAGGCTTTCATAAAAAATAACTGTCCAACAATACCAAAAATACAAGAATTCTTATATGGCAAAGTTATTTTAGTGAATTTGATTTTGATATTGATGTTGTCAAGGGTACTAACAATGTTCTTGTAGATAATTTATCTCAAGAATGGTAATGACTCTTGAGGAGGTAAGCAAAAGAAATGAAAGATTTTAAAGATTTAGAGATAGTTGTTGAAGAGAAAATAGGGCTTCGAAGAGAAATGGAAAATCTAGAAAAATTAGTTGAAATGATAAAAACTAGAACAAGAAATAGTATTCTAAGAGAGATAGATCGTCAAGCCAACATATAAAGTCTATGTCTCATTGTCTCTACAGACAAAAAAACAAATGAACATACTGTTAAAGCTTTAGAAAAGTTTATGAAAAATATTTCTTTTGGGAGATTCCGAAGAAGTCAAGAATGCCAAAAAGAACTACGTAAAATTTTAAACATAATAAGAACATCTATCCATCATGTTTTGAAGACGAAAACATGATTATGCTCTAAAAATATATTAACATTTTCTAGAAACAAAACAAAGTCATGGCTGAGATCATTAAGAAATATAGAAGATATATGAGGTAAGCAATGAGCTCACAATAATAATAACACATGAACACTTGTCCAAAAGAAAAATCTAAAAGCAAGCCAAATCATACAAGAAGACAAAATTTTATCAAGAATTTTATCCTAAAGTCAAAGGAGCTTATCAACAAAGCATTCAACCGAAATTGTGAACAACAAGTTATCTTCTAAAGACTCTAGAGTAAGGGCCTCGAGGCTATAAGAAGGGAAGCACCCTCAGGCTCAAGGGACATCAGAAGCAAAAGAGCGAAGGCATCGAGCATCATTCAAGCTTTATGGGGTGTTTGGTTGCATGATAATTTTTTGTACACTTTCATGATAAAAAATTGTATTAAAATAAAAAGTGAACCAACTCATGACATAAAATTATCATGTTTGGAGGGATGTGATTACAAAAAAGAATAACTACCACACATGACCAAACAAAGTGGGGGACCACAAGAAAAAAGAAAGAGGTGAGACTCTCTTTTTTTGTTTAAGAAGAAAATCACTTTCAAAACATAAAATTGTTATGGTTTCCAAACACCTCTTTTAACAAGTTTTCTTACAATTTTTAAAAATTAAAACAAAAACTTTAATTATCATGCAACCAAACACCCCATTAACAACCGATTGTTTAGGAGAGTTTTCTTTTTATTCAGGAGAAATATAAAGTATTCACTTGAGAAAGATGTGCTTCTTGTAATTATGAAGTAAAGTCTCTCTAGGGAGACTAATACTATGTATCTACATATGTAAGGACATAGTGTAAGTTTCTTTTTTGTTCAAGTATCTATTGTACTCTTCATTATCTAGTATGAATAAGATGTTACTTTGAAAACCCGAAATGGAAAAAGGATACTCTAAAGGTTATGTCATTTTTGTCTATCGAGATCTCTTTTTCTTTCATAAGTTAATTTTAATTTATCTTCAGGTATTTGAAATGATTTCATTTTTATTATGAGGTTTGTTCCTTGTAATATCCCATGATCTTGCCAACTATAATTTTTATATGTTTTTAATGGTAAATTAAATAAATAATTTTATATTTTTATTTGTACTATTGTTTCATAGTGTAATTCACTATTTTTTCTTCAAAAATTTTATATACGTATGGTAAGTCATTTTTTCTATTATGAAATCCTAGAAGGCTCCTGTATCTATTAGAATTTGTGTATCTTTCCATTCTATTCCATCATAGTATTTTTTAATAAATAAGTTATTAATGTACTTTCTCTTGATGTATGTATTGTTAATTAAGAATTTGTTTTTCTTTCGTAAGTAGATCCTATAGATTCTCTTCTTTCTAATCTTCATTATTTATAGTAAAAGATAATCTTGATTTGTCAGACTATGCTATGATTGAAACATGTATTCGAATATTTTAATATTTTTATGATAAAAACTAGTTATGTAAATATATAAAGTATATTATGACAAAATATAATTTAAAACAAATAAAATAAATTTATGTTATTTTAATAAAGTATAATTTGAAGTGGATAAGACAACTAATTTAAATTAATTCGATTTAATTTAATTTTATTTTATTTGAAAGTCATATTTATTTTATTTGATTTTAACAAATATAAAAAATCAAAACAAATCAACAAATGAATACTCATAAATTCTTCGCAATATCAAGGGCAAAATCGTAATTTCGTCTCGCCCAACTTATTTTCGACCCAAAATCGGTCGACCGCCTCATTCGTTTTGTGGGGAGCGGATCTCGTATTCGATCTTCATCCGATCTGCTCTAGTCGGACTCCACCGGTCTTTATATCATCTCCTCCAGACAATTCTGCATCGTCTTTTCCTCTCGTGTTCCCTTCTCTAGGTTATAGGGTTAGGGTTGCCTTTTCCCCTTCCCGATCGCAGCGCCTGGGATTAGGGATCTTATCTCCCCCTTACGGGATTCTTAGATCGTTCCTCTATTTTGGTGTATCCGTTTGATTTTTCTGTCTAGGTCTTGTAGTTCTTTGTTTCTAGTGCTTTTTTGAGGGACTTCTTTGTTTACCTGCTCCGAAAATGATGCAGCACGCCACAGGGATGGTGCCACCGCCGATGGTGCCGTCCCCGATGGACCAGCAGCAGCACATACCGCAGGCGCCGCCGCAGCAGGTGCAGCAGCAGTGGGGGATGATGCCTCCGCAGGCACCGCCCCAGTACCACCAGCCACACGTGCCACCTGCGCCCATGTGGAACCAGCAACCATCACAGATCCCCCCGCCGCTGCCGCCCCCGCAGGTAGTGCCTGTCCAGGTTGCCCAGCCGCAGGCTGTGCAGTATCAGGTTCCTGTGTCGGTCCCGACACCGCAATCGGTAATGGCTGATGAGATACGAACCCTTTGGGTTGGAGACTTGCAGTACTGGATGGACGAGACGTACATCCACAGTTGCTTCGCGAGCAGTGGAGAGGTATGGAACTTCTCGTTGCCTCTAATTTTGGCAGTACATGCGTTTTCATCTGATGTGGTCCTTGTTTTCACATGTTCTGACCAAGGCTTGAATCGGGTGAATGGGGGGTTTTATTTTCTCCAGTTATAATCTACTTTTTTTCTTTTATGTATGATAGCCTTGCTTATTATGGATGAAGTTCCCGGTAGCTTTTTGGATCCCTTATTCTATAAGCCTTTATCACGTTTCAGATTGTCTCTGTCAAAGTTATACGCAATAAGCAGACTGGTCAATCAGAAGGGTATGGTTTTATTGAGTTTATAAGTCATGCTGCTGCAGAAAGAGCCTTGCAGGCCTTTAATGGCCAATTAATGCCTAATGCCGAGCAGACATTCAGGCTTAATTGGGCAAGTTATGGTGCTGGTGAGAAGAGAGCAGATGAGAGCAACGATTTTACTATTTTTGTTGGAGATTTGGCTGCAGATGTTACTGACTATATGTTGCAAGAAACATTCAGAAGCCACTACCCATCCGTTAAGGGTGCTAAAATTGTCATTGATAGAATTACTGGGCGCTCAAAAGGCTATGGATTTGTCAGGTTTGGGGATGTTAATGAGCAGACACGTGCCATGACTGAGATGAATGGTGTTTTTTGTTCCACGAGACCCATGAGAATTGGTGCAGCTACTACAAAAAAGAATACTGGTGTTCAACCAAAATGTAAGTGATATAATGGGCCACTGCTGGTTGCACTTTTTTTTCACATAAGGAACTTTTTATTTGGTTGGATTTATTTATTACTGATCATATATTTTTTTGATAGCAAGAGTTGCTGTTTGTTACTTATCATTTTTATTGTTTATGAGACTTATGAGATGACTGATCAGTATGATAGTTCTAAAGCTGGAATATGCTAGATGCTTTCTTAGAGTTCCTTCAAGTATTTGCTTTCAGTTATACCAGATATGCAGCAGTGTGTTGCTTCAATTCATGTACAAGTCATTTTCCTCCAATCAATTTCCTTTGTGAAATCGGGCACGTTTGGTAATCCAATCACAGAAACTTATAAATACTCATTTCTCAAAACAGGATTCCAAGTGGCTCTCCATTTAGGGGCCTGGAAATGGCTTCAGCTGAGATGTTCCTTTATCCTTTAGTGCGTGGCCTCATTTAGGTCAGTGTTCCTGTTTATGTCATGATTGCGTTAACATTGTGGCATTCTTTATGCTACACTCACCAATTATGGCTTCAATTCATTAAGCATAGAAGCGGTTATTTAAAAGTTTCAATCAACAGTTTTACAATTCTTTCATTTGAATAGCTGTTCTCAAGATACTTTCCCATTTTTTATTTAAAATTCTAAATTCATTCTTTTCTGATGCAAATTTTTAACTCCTTTCTGTGGAGGAGGGAGCAGCAACTTAGATATGTACTTTCGAATTCCATGATTCTTTGTTTTTTTGAATGAGTGCTCTTCTCATTGTAGGTCTTAAATATCTGATGGTTGAGAGTTTTTTTAATAGGATAGTATCTAGTTTTAGTAAATTATATCCGACACTGCTCATTCCTCCCTGTTTTGCCTAAGTTTCATTTGTCATCTTCCCTCCAATGGTGGATTTGCGCTATTCTCCAAGGTAATTCAGGTTGGAGGTCGGGATTGTGTTGGCCCGACCTGGCCCAGCTGCAACCGAGGTCGAACTGGATTTGAACTGGGTCCAACCAGAATAATTTAGATTCAAACTTTGGATAAATTGAAGAAATAAAAATAAAAAGTACAAAAACATTTATTTTTATTTAAATTTTACATTTGAGACTAGAATAAAAAATACATTGTGACAAGAAAATATAGACTATTTCTAGAGATGGAGCAGCACGAAATTTTCCTTGGATGGATGATGAGTTGGGCTATAAACGGATCTAGATATTATTTGGATCTGATTAGGATTCGTATCCGAATGATTGAATATTATCCGATTAGCAATTAGCTTGATCCATCGGATATTGAATATGAATTCAAATATTATTCAAATAAAATTTGGAGCGGATTTCGAAATGCAAGATCTGATTCGATATGTTTTGAGCTGTTGGATGTAAGATCCAATGGTCATTAATAAACACTACATAATATATCTCTTCCTTGTAACCTTACCCTTTCTTGCCTGCCCCCATGCCCACGGTGGTCACACATGCAGAGATCGCCCCGACGCTCTTGGAGTTGCTGAGACCCTCTACACCAGCCCGCCGTTGCCTCTACTCCAGCAAGTCGCCATCGCTAAGACCCTTGGCAGGCTCATTCTTCACCTCGTGGTTCCCTATTTCTTCCTTAAGTCGCCATCACCATCGTGCGGTCACGGTTCAGCCTCAGCACGCCATTCCTCTTCTCCACTCCAATCTCAGCCCACCGTCGGCTGCATGCCAGCCAGTCGCTGTCACTGAGACCTCTGTGGGCTCAGTTTCCTCCTTGCAATTCCCCATTTCCCCCTTAGTTGTCGTCACTGTCGTAGTCCATCTGTAGCCCTTGTCTTCCCCACTTCCCTCGTTCCTTCATTTCTTCACATCAGATCAGTAGAGAAGCAAGTGGAGAATTATTGTTGGTCCCAACTATGTTATCGAAGGTGACTGCCTCAGTTGCCTATGGCCTAGGCAACGAGGCGAGGCGAGGTGACACCTCAGCACCTCGCTCCACCCTTTGTTGCATAAGCCAAGTGACGATGCCGATTCTAATGCTTTTGTGGGATGCTTCTAGCATCTATTTGGATGAGGAAGAGGGGATATGCATGTCTCATCAGGGATTCTATCGACCCATTTAGAAGTTGTGGATCTGGCCATTGGATGCTGAATCTCCTTAGTCGGACCGGTGGTTTGGCACCCATTTAGATTGGACCACAATTTAAGTTGCGGATCCAGCCTGTGGGATCCATGGCCTCATCTTCTCCACCCGAATATGCCATGGAGATGCCACTTTTGCGGGTGTTGGAGATCGTTGCACGGTGTTGCTAGAGATCTCCTCTATCATTGGAGGCAATGGGGCAAGTCATTTGGCGTGAGGCAAGGGGCCCCTTGCCTCTACTGCCTCATGCTTTTGATAACATAGTTCCCTGGTTTCCCATTGTTGTCTCATATCGGCAGATTTTTGCTTCCTGGTTCCCCATATCCCACTTCCCACTTCTAGATGAAGTGGATATTATCTATATCCGCACTGAATTTGAGATTCAACATTCACTTCTTATAACTAGAGCTGATATTCGATATCTAAATTGCCATCTGGAGCGACTTCAGAAAGTCCATATTTGCTTGAGAGTTTTTAGATTGAGAGTGAGAGAATTAGCAAAGGGTTGAGGGGGAAGTGGGGGAGCCGTTGGACAACCTAGCTTGAACCGGGTCTGGTTGGGTCGCGACCGGTCGTGGGGTTGTGTGACTTGGTGCTACCTGGGCAAAGATCTGAAGATCCCACTAGATCGGGCTCCCAGGATCACGAGCAGGCTGGTTGGCCCAGGTCGTGTGACCCAGTCAGGACCTGGCATTTCATGCTATTCTCTTCAAGGATATCTTGGATTAGTAAATAGTCTTATTTGTTGAGAAGAGCACATTTCTGTAAAGTGGTCAACATATTTGTGGAAATATTCCGTTACTGCAACTTAAGAGTTGCTTAAAGTCATTTGCTTTTGTTTTTAAACTGAACAGAGTGTGGCATGCTCAACGTCTATGAGTTTGTTGAATTGTAGCACAAGTCAAATTATGTCTTGGTTGCAGGTAGCTATAGGATTTTGTTTTTGAAAACTGTAAGCAAGCATGTGAGATGCACATACAACACTAGTGGTATTGTAAGTTTATACAAGTGATGCTTAGGGCAGTAACCCATTAAAAGTAGTTGTTTCGTAGCTTTTGTGATTGATAGTGTTTAGATAAATGTATCATTTAGTACAATCCTTTGATCTATCTTCCAGTTTAGGAAAGATGTGACCCCACCTAGGAGGTGCAACATGGAATGAAAAAGGTTTACCACAGTTCACTTGAGTTTGTGTTCTATGTCACTTGTTGCTCGTATATATCTCTGGTACGTATTTTTGATTATATTTATTTAATTTTATTTGTCGTTAATCGTTGTGTATCTAATGTAAAATCATTGATGGGTGACAGGATCTGAAAAAAATGACCTAAGCTGATTAGGGCTAGCTAAGTAACACAATTAAGGACTGATTCTGATAACATTCTAAAAGAGTTCTTAAAATTTGGTGATTCTTGTTAGAGATTTTTAAAGCCAGCTTGCTTTCTCTTTTAATTAATCACAAATTCGGACTTAGCTAGTTTTAATTCTAAACTTTTTTAATTTTGGAAATTTGATCAACATAATTAATGAAACAGATTTTAGTTATCTGGAATTAGATTATCTCTAATATTTTCATCAATAGACCAACAACATTAAAATTTAAATACTAGACATCATGAAGAAAATATTGAATTAACAAAATTGAAACATGCAAGGGAAGGTCCATAGATGTGCCTCCATGCTAAGGCGTGGGGAAGACTGCTTGGCTAGATTAAGGTACTGATCCTTATACAAAGATATTAAGGAATTTATAGAACCAAATAAGCTCACATCTTGCAGAGTGGTAACATGCCACAACTAGAATGGATTGATGCTTTAGCTAGGTTGATGAGCACATGGTAGTTGTCATCATCAGACAGTCTCGAACAGCATTCAGGTAATAGCTGGAACATGAACAACAGACAACAACAAACAGAAAATACTGGGACAGCAAACAACCAACTCTCATGTACCAGGTTCCCTTTATACCGATAATGGCAAGATCAACAGATGTTGATCTGGCTCAGAATATCATCACCGCTGTAGTGATCTTCCACTGAAGTGAGAGAGGTAATTGGTAGCAACCAAGAGGATAGCAGCCAGACTGGAGAAGGAACTTAGGCACCCGATCAGAACACAACAGCCGAAGTAGGGCAGTCTCAACCTCGAATCAGAGGTCCCAAATGCCAAGCAACAGAATGGCATGATACCAACCGGATTCATAGGTTCTTCACAGTCCGTAAGCATAATTGGATCGAGGAACTACTAGAGTTCTGTCATTGATCGATGGAGATTCACACAAACTATGTTAACCAAATAATCAGAAGAAGCCAGGTGACAGGAAAATGTGCCCTCAATGAAATGTGATGATTGAATATCAGAGGAAGATAAGGAGACAGTCTGATATGTCAAGACCGCACGCGACTCTTCTGGAGTTTGCGTTGTTGCGACCTAAGAGAAAACAAATTACGGATAATTATTTCATGGTTGTAGCTTAACCGATTGGTTCCTCATCATATGAACTTGATAGAATTCCTCACAACATTTTTGATCGGGTTTAGTAACCAGTCAGTGATGTTGTTCTTGTAGGGCCACCAACAGTGGGCTTACAGTGACAGCTCCAAACCTGTTGACTTGGTTAACACAAGGTTTGAGTAAGAAAATTCCATCAATCTCCTGAGAGCAATGTATAGTCTTGGAGGCTCGATCTAAATTGGCTAGTTCAGTGTAGTTTGTTCAGAGTAGTAATCATCCGAGAAGTAAACCGAAGATGGAAATGGCCAATTCCAGCTTACTCAATGCCATAATAACATAGTAGATCGGGCTCAACTTAGAAGAGTGGATCAAGTACCGGCAGTCACAATAGTGACTCTGTCGTCACCAGGTTGACGTCTTTGATAAATCATCCGTTGATGGCATAGAGGAAGCTCTCCTTAGACATTGTCTTCAGCCAGAAGATCAGAACATTACAGCCAAACAGAAGGAGCAGCGCACAACAGTCTTAGGAACAGCGCGCATCAACCGAACAGGACGAACAACTCAAGGCAGCCGAAGGAAGAGTGCACTGCAGCCGAGCAGGCTGCACATCGTGAGGCAGCCAAACAGGAGCAGTAGTAAACAGCAGTAGATCTGAAGGGCCGCACACAGCTACCGTTGGATCCGGAGCAGCCAATGTCACAAGGAAAATAGAACTAGAGATCTTAGTGATAGAGAAGGCCAGCAGCAGATCCGTAGAGAGGAGGATGGAGAAGAAGATGCTTCTGCAGGAAGGGGAAGAGACAGCCGAGAGGCGTGAGCAGATGGTGGGGGAAGCATCAAGGGAGAGAGAGGGTGTGTGTCTCAGGAATGAGGGAAGAGAGGGTGTTGGGCTTTAGAGGAACTCATCTCGCAGGGGCAAAAGGGGAAGAAAGGGTTCTCAAGGGCAGAAATGGAAGGAGGAATGAAGGAAAACAGGGGGTAGAGCCGAGATTCAAACTCTCTTTTCATTTTATTCTCCATCTTGGTACAAAATATGGAGTCCTATTTATTGGACAACATTACAGAAAGTACCTCTAAAATGGAGGAAAATCGAAAAAAGCATAAAATCTCTAATAAGATGCTAAAATGGGAAATTTTAATACAAGTTAACCAAAAGTAAATATATCACCATCTCCTATCCAAATAGATCCTAAACGGTGCCGTTGATGTTGCTAAACATAATTCGGGTTGAATCGGACCTGAGCTTGTGTCCTCGCCATTCATTTTCAACAGATATGATAAGGTCAGAGATAATGCAGCTTTGCCTTCACTTTTGGTTGTTTGGTAGTTTTCATCACAAGGTTTTGGTGAGTGTATCTTTTAGAGGAAGGAAAACACCAACGTCAGTTTTAGATATGGTACAAATTGGCTTCTGATTTTATTCAATTTCAGGAGAATGTAAGAACAATGCACCTTTTACAAAATAATTGCATTAGAAAATGTGGTATTTATGATGACTAATAAAATTCTGCACTCAGTTTTACTTTGCATTGGGGGGCTAATAATTTATAACTGGAATTATGATACCTGATTTACTTGGGGTTTTATATAGTTGGAATTGTGTAGGTCTAGTTGAAGCTGCAACTAAGGAAGCCCCTGAATCCATATCATCTGGTGTTGGTTATATGGATCTTTTATTTGGCAGTTATCGTCAGTCTATAATAGTATCGAAAACCTCTTAGAGTAACAGAATAAATGCCTAATTTCTTTAAAAAGGGAAAAGGCCAACATATGCTACTGCAATATAATTCGCTATAATATGAATTATATCTGCTGAGTTGTCCAATGCCAGAAAAGTTTAACAACAATGGTTGTTCACAGCATTTTTTTTCATGAGAAAAACTCTGGGATATTAATGATGACAGAAATTTGCGCTTCTGGTTCTACTTTGCATGGGGTAAACATTTCCGAGTAGAATTGTGCATCTACTTTAATTTTGAATCTTCGTGCACTTTGGCTTGTTGGATTTGGGTGGATCAATCTGAAAGTACAACTAATGGAGCCTAATCCCAAATTATAATGTAGGATGTCCGTTTTATGATTAACGGGGACATACCCACCCTGCCTTTCAAATAACTCAACCTCCCACCTAGCCGCACCCATGGGATTTTCCAGCTCTTGTACAAGGTGTGCCAGAGCTAACTAAGCAGTTGAGCTCCCAAACCAGAATTTGAACAGGCCTAACCAGGGAAGAAGCCCTTGCCTGAGTGGAGCAAAACCAGAGAGCTACCAAACTGGACTGAGGCTAGCTAGACCGGAGCAGACAAAATTGCCTGAAGTGGAGTAGAACTGGCTCTGCTGGTAGACTGGGAGGAGGAAAAGTGGACAGTCGGCCCACCGAAGGCAACCTCCCCTCACAGCTGGCAAATGGCCTGGTTCTGAATCAGTTTCAAATCCACATCAGTTTCCGGATCCAGGCCTTAATGGGTGCATCAGTTCTGGCACACAAACACTATCTCTCTGACACCCTGGCTAGCCAACTAACCATAGGGAGTTCCCCTCTGCTGTGATTCTGTGAATCCCTCAGATGATACTCCACGAACCAACTTGCCGGGAGAAAGCAACTACAACACCCTGCAATGATGCCAACGAACTTCCTCCCGGCTGGCAAGTGATCTGCACAGCCAGAGCCCCTGACAACCAAAACACTTCCAGGCCTGACATCGGAAGTGAAGAGGTTGTCACCCAACCGCAAAAGCCTTCTGCCGAAACCTATGTTATCAGAGGTGAGAGGTGGCCGAGTCGATGGAAGCCTCTTCTCGTCTCAGGCACTTGAGACGACATTTTTTTATTATTTATACATTTGGAGGTTATATGAAAGTGAAAAAAATAGAGCATACTCATAAAAAAGATTAGAAATACATGTAAGAAAACATGTATTTCTTACATGTATTTATACTTCGATTTAGGATCCCTATTTTGCTTCAGTCTATGTAAAAAGACCGTCTATATGTTGCTTTAGTCTATATTTATGTTATTCGAGGTCTGAGGCGCCTAAGACGAGGGACCCAGTGCCTTGCCACAGATGTCTGGGGCGGGCACCTCAGGCACCCTAGGCATTTTGAATATTTTAATATTATTTATTTTAATAATGATATGTGTGGTATCAAATAATTGAAATAAATACATAAAAGCATGTAAAATGAAATAAAAATAATAATTTAATAACAAAATTTTAAGAACAAAAGAGGACTAATATTGATAACAAACATAACATCATCAAGTAACAAGAGTGGTAATTAAACATAGCATAAGCTACATAATGCTTAAACTAAGTCAAATTCAAATACAAGCATTACTCACTATCAATCACTATCAAAATCAAGATTGGTGGGAGTCTTTTGATCATCATTATTGATATTGTATATATCTTCATTAGAAATACGAACTCTTTTTCCAGAAAACCAAGAAATCGATGCAAATATGTTAGAACATAACTTAGAAATTAGAACAAAAAGTTAAACCAAACTCAACAAATTGAACTAAGACATGAATTGTTTAAAATACGACCTTGTACTTGAACCCTCCTTTTCATCCATTCTTGCAGCAACTTTCACATCTCTCCATCTCAAGTCTTCACCTTCATGGACAAGATCTTTGTCTTCATTTGTAATCCAATCACTTGATTCATCAATGTCATCTAAAGATATTGGGTTTAGACTTGATTTCTCCAACCTTAGATGTCTTTCTTTAAGCCTTTGGTTTATTGGACGAATACCAAATCATTCAATTTCTTTTTTATATGAATCTATAAACAACAAATAAAAATGAATATATTATTCTATTAATCAAACAAATGATATTGGATTAGTTCAAATGTCTTGGAATTGGAAACTAATGATACTTGTTTAAATGTGCTCCAATTACATTCACAAATAGAGGCACTACATGTTAGGCTTAATATGTGTATTGCCAACTTTTATAATTGGAGAGTTGTGCTTCTCCAATCTATCCACCAAATAGCTATAAATAACAAATCATCGTACTCGAAGTTGATGTCTTCTGTAGTCTAATAGCTATGTCCCTGCCAAACATGCCTTGTGCCTCTTTATACATCACCAATTGCCTGATAACATTTTCTTGATCTTCATGCAAAGGCACCATCTTCTCAGTGCAATCACATAACCCTTGCTTGATTTCATTGTCACTCTCTGGATTAGCATAGTGAAACTAGAAATTTAGATAATACCCCGCATCATGTAACAGATGATGTAGCTATAAATCTCATCTTTTGTCAATAATATCGCAAATTGGGCCATATTTATTTACTTTATCATCCAATGCCTTTTTTATTCTTTCCTTGGCACGATTCATAACTTCATATATGTATCACATTGCTGACTTTTCACCATCAACTAGCTGCAATATAAGGACAAGTGGTTTGAATATCTTCAAAGCATAAGTCACTCCCTTCTAAAATGTTGTCTTTAAATACAATTTCACAACTCTTTTTTCTCTCAATTTTTTTTCATCGATTGTTGTTACTTGTCCAATCATGCGAGGTGAACATATGTTGCAAATCATCCTTGCATGTGTTTAAGCTGTCTAAACTTAGGTAGTTAGCTGCAAATTTAGTTACAGTTACACAAACAAGGTTTTTATCATTTGCGTATTTCTTCATTAGTGTTAGAACTTTGATGTGTCCATAAATAAAATTTGTGACGTATTTTGCATGACAAATTGTGCATTTTATTGGTGATAACTTCGAATTATCTTCAAGCATCAAATAAATGCAGTGAGCAGCACATAGTGTCTAAAACAAATGGTGGTGTGTGTCCATCAAAATACGGCCTGTAGCCACATAACTCACCTCATTGTCTATAACAATCTGTAAGACATTTGATGGACCAACCTCTTCCAAAACCTTATCAAGAAGACCTGCTAAGAGTCTGACAACTTTTACCTCTCATGAAGTATCAACTGATCTCAGAAAAATTGTCCCAATAGGAGTAATAACTAAAAAGTTGATTAGTGATCTACCCTTTCTATCTGTCCACACCCGTACAACCAAATCTCACCCAACTTTTTTTCTCTTTCTCCACCAACTAGTGGGTGGTCTCAATCTTCTCAGACAAAAGAGTTTTTCTGATTTCGTGCGAACTAGGTCTTTTCAAGCCTAGACCAAACTGACCAACTGTCTCTAGCATTGTTTGAAAGCTATTAAGGCGGACAATGTTGAAAGAAATACCTACTTGGTACATTCATCTAGCGATATATTGAATACATTGCTCTATTTCATCTTTTAAATGTTTTTTGTTCATTATATATTTTCTCTTGGACTCCTCACGAGGTGTGCTAAATCGATCCATGAGTCATTTCATCTGTGGAGGAAGAAAATTGAGTAAAGGGTCATCTATACTTTGTGAGATATCGTATGAAGATGTCTCCATTTGTTGTTGTCCTCGCCCAAGGAGGTTGTCCCTCCTTTCCATCTCTCCAATGCTCATTTCCTTTTCAACGCTCGTTTGTTTTACTTATTGCAAACCTTATTTTATCTCCTTCTTGGTCTCCATATTTGCTTTCTTGCAAGTAGTCACATTCGTCCCCAAGCTTGCAATGTGTTGCTTCAAATGATAAATGCCTCTTTTACACTCTTTTTGGCAAAATTGACATCTTACAAGATCCCGGTTTCGAGGATCCACTAAAACTTCATATTGTCATTCAACATCTTTAGATTTAGGAGGCACTCTTGCTATAGAATTGGTGGCTTCACTTGTAGACATGGGCGCAGGAGGTTGACTGATGGGGAACAAGGGACCTAGACCTAGGGAATTAACTGAAATCAATACACAATTGAGAATTAATCAATCTTTAATCCATAAAATTGTAAGAATTAACAAGCAGGAAAAGAAACAGTTACCACTAGAAATTGGACCAGGAAAGACAGTCACAATTTAAAGAAATTTCAAGAAATTGGCAACATGCAATTGTTATTAAAGTAAAACCACACTAACCGGTAAACTCCAATCAATTAACAATCAGGTTGTGAAAGCAATCAAGATGGCTACTCAATAACAGTGATATATGTCAACAACAAGGATTGAAAGTAGCTAGAACTCCTACCACTTAGGAGCATGGCATGGTTGACTTGGTATAATAGACAAACAAACCAATTTAATGCAAGTCAGGAACGGTTCAGAAAATACCTGGTCACTTTAAGGAATAACAGAAAAGTTTAATCTCCTCCAAGTTTTCAAATCATCAAGTATTATCAATTGCTATCACCTGTTTGGACAGAGGAAAACAGGAAAATCTGCAACCAAGATAAGGCTGGTACAACAGCCAGAAAGGGACATAACTGTAAGAACAAAGAGGCTCAGTTTGGCATCACAGAATTGAATCAAATATTCCTCTTATTTCTCTTCGAAGTACTACAGTCAGGAAGATCAGCTGTAGTGAACTAAAAACCAACAGGTTCCGGCATCTTGTGCAATAAAAACAAGTCACCAAGGTAACCTGGAGGGGAATTTATCATCATTTCCTTAAAAGAATCAACAGGTTCCTATGATAACCATACAGGATCAGATTTGGAGAAATCATAGATAGATTGAGTCTATCTCATATATTCTGTCCACGGTGCATTTATACATCTAACCATATCAAAGCACTGCCTGAATTCCCAGCAAGGATCAACCGAAGGGACAAGGGACAGGAACAGATATTTGCCACTTTCACTATGTTCCGGACTGACTTAAGTCAGCCTTCAATAATTCTCACAGGATTGTTCAAATTGACAAGCAAATCAACTGTCAACCGCAAGTTGCCATCAGATCTCAATGAATTGAGATCTCATAAAATAGAGGATATCAGGTGGACTGGAGACTAGACCAGTCACTTTTCACTCGGTACACACTATAGAAACTGTCCGACAGCATATTAAAAGATCGAACGCACTGACTTATAAACAGATCGGCCCAAGAACTGGAGAAGGACCAGTATTCAAGTATGTTCAATCACTTGGAATAGAAACAGGGGACGGAAATCACTTTAAGCTTCCTCAATTGTCAAGCACAATAGAATGATAACAGATCTGTGCCTCAGAGGCTACCTATGGAACTTTAATCCGGGCAACTCTCTTAAAAGCTAGAAGAAACCATCCGTAAACAGCAATGATCCGAGAGGGAACAGTTAACAGTTGTCGGAAACCCCCAAATCAACTTCATATTCAACAGATTGATACTTAAGGAACCCGATCATGGCATCAGTAAGTTAGGGTTTACCCGTTTCGTCGACTGAAATGCTCGAAATCAAGAGATAGACCAGTAAAAGAGCTGGAATAAGCCGGAGACAAACAAATCTATAGCTATTCTTTGCTCAGAATAGTTTCCTCTTTAGTTCCATCGTTGAAGATATCATATCGGGAGGAAACCAGCTGGAACATAGATTTCCACCATGGATCCGAACATCTGAAGCCACCGGAGGGAGGAGATGGTAGTAGTGTGAAGAAAGCACACCTTCCTTTGCCCGAAGTCACCACAACTTGCTCTGCAGAACTCTAAATGAAGGGGGAAACGTAGATTAAGAGGAGAGGATCATTTTTCTCCAAAGGAACCATCGGAGAAGACCACCGGAGAGGGAGATCGGGAGGAGAATAGGGAGCTAGGGTTTCGCCCTCGCCGGAGGGAGAGAGAAGACAGCATCGACCGTCGGGACCGAATGAAAGAGAGAGACGACATCGCTTCGTTAAGTCGTGAAGGCTGCAGGGGCATTTTCGGAAACCAGGAAGCTTCCCGAAATCAGATTGAAGAGCAGAGAAGGACAAAAGTGGAATTCAGAGCATCGATTTTCAATTTCATTCAACCATCATCATCCGATGTATAATGGGACTCCTATTTATAGGAGAAAAAAGAACATAAAGGGCGGTAAATGCCCATAAAATGGAAAAGGCACCAAAATACCGTAAAATGCCAAAGTACAGAATTTTGCTCAGAAAATTAAAAGGAAAATACCAGGACATCAGTAATTACTAAAAAAAATTGCTAAAGCCTCCAAAATTTCCAAAAAATTCACAGAATGATTCTGAAAATTATTTTGAACATCATATAGACTCAGAAAAATATTCTTTCAGCCAAATGGACTTCAGTCAGCGTCGTCTACGCTGATAAGTCTTTTCAAATCGGTCTTTATTTCTGGTGCCCTCACCAATTCTCCCGGGCTGGAGAGAATTCGACATTGTCGAATCAGGTTCTGAACCAGCATAGTATTTTTCCAAGTAGTCCGAGTCTGTCCTCAGCAGTTCATCCTTGGACAGCCAAGTGTCATCAGTATGTGGTCTACCCGCCAGTGACTTAGATACTTCTGAATTATCCCATCCTTGCTAATGCTGACCTGTTCATCCATTATATACTCAACCTGCACATGCTCATAAATTTTTTGCTGTTTTGGTGGACTCTCAGCATTTTCACTCTAAGGAGGTGATTGTTGGCTAGTAAACTCACTAGGTAATGTTGTTGGTTCTTGATGTGCTTCCAAATCTGAAATATTAAAAGTTGGATTCATCCCAAAATCAGGTGGTAGCTCTAAAACATAAGCATTGTTACCAATCCTTTTAATCACTTTAAAAGGATCAGCTCCCCGGTTATGCAATTTCTTAACGGTTCCCGATGGAAACCGTTCATGGCGGACCCTTATCATCACTGAGTCTCCTACTTGAAATTCTTTTTTTTCTTTTATGAATGTCAGCATAATTCTTATATTGTTCATTGTGGGACTCAACATGCTGCCTAATTTGACCATGCAAGTTTTTTATATGTTTAACAAAGGACTCAGCTGGTGCAGAGACTCGATGAATGTTGGAAGTAGGAATTAAATTCGTAGGTCTTGTAGGTTTGAATCCAGTGACAATTTCAAAGGGAGTATGACCTATTGACCTATTTACCGAATCATTGTAAGCAAATTCAGCCAATGGTAAAATAGAATCCGAAGTTCGGACATGATCTTTGACCAGGCACTTACTCCCGAAGGCTCCTGTTCACTACCTCAGTTTGTCCATCTGTTTGAGGATGATAGGCAGTAGAAAACTTCAGTTTGGTTCCTAACAGGTGCCAAAGAGTTGTCCAAAAGTAACTCATGAATCTTATATCCCGATCAGAAACTATGGTCTTTGGAAGACCATGTAATCAGACTACTTCTTTTAAAAATATACGTGCCATGATGGAAGCATCTGAGGTTTTGACACAAGGTATGAAATGAGCCATCTTAGAGAATCTATCCACCACCACAAATATGGAATCAGATTTCTTAAGGGTACGAGGTAATCTTATGACAAAGTACATGTTGATGTCCTGTCAAGGACAATCTGAGACAGGAAGTGGGGTATATAAACCAGTGTTTTGTTTCTTCATTTTGGCTGTAGCACATGTATGACATTGGGCCACTATTTTAGTAACATTCCTTTTTATGCTTGGCTAGAAAAACCTATGCTTCACTAGGTCAATGGTCTTATTTCTGCCAAAATGACCTGCTAACCCCCCTGAATGTAATTCCTAGACTAGAAAATCTCTAACTAAAGTTCTAGGTATACACAATCTGTTTTCATAGAAAAGAAACCCATCTTGGACTAAGAATTCTGGAAAATTCTTAAGAGGTTCATCTTGAATCAAATAATAGCTTTCTAAGAAATCTGGACAGGTCAGGTATTCATTCCGGATTTGTTCAAATTCAGTGACTTCAGTGCTGAAAGATGATAAAAGGATGATCCGCCGGCTGAGAGCATTAGCCACCCAATTTTCAATGCCAGCTTTGTGTTTCAACACAAAGGTAAAGGCTTGGATGTATTCTACCCATCGGCTATGCCTAGGTTGAGCTTCTTTTGGGCTTGGAGAAATCTAAGGGCTTCATGATATGAAAATAGGATGAATTCCTTAGATAGTAGATAATGCCTCCAATATTTCAAGCTTTGAATGGTGGCATAGAATTTCCTGTCATAGGTTGAATATCTAAGCCTAGCATCTGAAAGTTTTTCACTAAAGAAGGCAATTGGATGTCCTTCTTGGGAAAGTACCCCACCTATTCTAATTCTCGAAGCATCACATGCTACTTCGAAAACTAGAGAGAAATTTGGAAGTCTAAGAACAGGTGCTTGGGTCATCAAGGTTTTGAGATTGGTGAAGGCTCTATCAGCAGCCTTAATCCATACAAAGTTTCTTGGATAGATTCTATGATGGGGACCCGGTCCGGTCCATTTTGGGGTTTATTTGCTTTTACGTCCTCTTGGACTTCATTGTAAATATTTGAAGTTTGTTTTTAGTCTTTTTCTTTAATTTGGGTCCTTACGAGGACATGTATGTAAATAGTCATTTAGGGTGTCTTATTTGTAATAGGCTCCTTTATTTAAGAGGGCACATTGTTGGAATGAAAAGAGAGAATTTTAGTTCAATTTTTGGAACCCTAGAGGGGCTGCCCCTTGTGCAGGGGCACTATCCCGTTCTCCTTCACCCCCTCCACGATGGAGGTCGTCCGACTCCATCTCCGGTGAAGACCGGTCTCCTTCGCGACCCTCCGGTGAGAGTGCCTTCTCCTTCTCCTCCATCCAGCGGCCTCCGAGCCATTCTTGCCCCTTCCCCCTTCACCGGTTCGAATTGAAGCCCTATCGACACCGTTCACCTCCGTCTCCGTCTGTTTCGACATCTTTGACGACGTCGACCATCTCTGCCCTAGCCCCCTCCACCTCCGGCGATCCCCGGAGTACCTTCATCCACCTCCTTGCTCCCTCTCGGACCCCTATGATATCAGACGGAGAAGAAGGCAGAGGAAGAAGGGTCGTGCTGGCGGCCTCGTCTGCTCACAACCCCCGCTAGGGCTCCGGTGCGGCCTCCCTCCACTCCGACGTCTGCGGAAGCAACCCCGACGGAGGACCTCTTCCCCTCCGGCGACGGCGACGGCGACAGTCGATGCCGCTTCCGGCGCCTTCTCCTCTCGCACGCCGCGGCCGCCGCGGACGAAGACGCGTCGGGCCTTCCGCCCCCGACCGAATCCCTCGTGAGCCGCCGTCGAAGGCGCCTCCCGACAGGGGTACGCAGCACCAAAGGCGCCGGCCGCGTCTCTCGGCCCCGCCGCCAACCACGGCGCGCCATGATCCCCCCTTAAGTCGCGGTTCGTGTGAACCGCCACCCGCCCGCCCGCCTCGCCCGGCGGCCCGGTCTGCCCAATCGGCGAACCGGTCACGGTTCGCCCCAGACCCGGTTCTGGGCCTGGTTTATGCCGGTTCATGGCCGGCTCGGGCCGGTTCAAGGGTCCAGGACCCGGTTCAAGGCCTAAACCGGCCGGTTCACCTCGTTTTGGGCCGGTTCAGGCCGGTTCAAGCCGTTTTGGGGCTGGTTCAGGCCCGCTTTGAGCGGTTCGGGCATAGTTTGACGTATTTTGGGCCCGTTTTGACCAGTTCAAGTCCGGTTTTGCTTATTTCCTGCATTTTTAGGTCTTTTGAGCTCCCTCCACGGTCCGCTGCAGCGCCACGTCGCTGGTTCGTCCCGCATCATTCCACCTCCATACCAGTCCACAGCCGGTGCCTTGTTTCAATTCATCTTCCTCCTCATGAGAAAAGTATTTGGTGTGATGTGCTTCTTATGGAAGTAGGAAGTATCATTCTTGGGAGGCCATGGCTATTTGATGTGGATGCCACATTGCATGGCAAATCCAACATCTGTGAATTTACCCATGCCGGCCGACAGGTCAAGCTTACTCCTCCTCCAACAAAGCCCAAGAATTCTGGTTCCTCCAAACCAGATGGCAAACCAATTTCTTCCAGCAACCCGAAATCTGGTTCTAAGTTGCAAACCCCTCAAAAGTCTGCTACTTCTGTTAGTGAACTGAAATCCAATAGCCCAACTGAGCCTACTGATTGCTCCCCAAGATTTTTGCACATATTAGAAAAACATGAGTTTGAGCAAGAGAGTAGGAAGGGACCATTGTTTGATGTTGTAGTAAAGGAAATAGAGCCTGAACAACCAAAGAAAGAACTTGATCCTGAAGTGGAAAAGGTTTTACAGGAATTTTCAGATGTCTTCCCTGAAGAATTACCTCCTGAACTTTTACCAATGAGGGATGTCCAGCATGCCATTGACTTGATCCCTGGATATACACTTCTTAACCTGCCTCATTATAGGATGGACCCAAAATCCCACGAAGAACTTAGAAGACAAATGGAAGAACTTCTTGACAGGGGTTACATTAAAGAAAGCCTAAGTTTTTGTGCTGTCCCAGCCCTCCTTGCTCCACAAAAAGATGGGACTTGGCGAATGTGTGTATAGTAGGACTATCAACAAAATCACTGTCAAGTATAGGTTTTCCATACCACGATTAGATGACATGTTTGATATGCTGGCCGGGGTAGTCATCTTTTCAAAAATTGATTTGAAAAGTGGGTACCATCAAGTGAGATTGAGACCAGGAGACGAGTGGAAGACAACCTTTAAAACTAAGGATGGGTTGTATGAATGGTTGGTAATGCCTTTTGGCTTATCCAATGCACCTAGTACCTTCACGAGACTCATGCACAAAGTCCTTAGACCATTCATTGGACAATTTGTGGTTGTCTATTTGATGACATTCTCATTTATAGCAAGACCAAGGGTGAACATCTAGTTCATCTTAGTGAAGTTTGCATGGCTTTAAGGAAGGAACAACTCTGTGGTAACACGAAGAAGTGTGCTTTTCTCACTTCATTCGTCACATTCCTTGGGTTTATTGTGTCTGAAAATGGGGTTTCAGAGTGAACATAGATTTCCACCATGGATCCGAACATCTGAAGCCACTGGAGGGAGGAGACGGTAGTAGCGTGAAGAAAGTACACCATATCAACAACTTCCTTTGCCCGAAGTCACCACAACTTGCTCAGCAGAACTCCGAATGAAGGGGGAAACATAGATCAAGAGGAGAGGATCACTTTTCTCCAAAGGAACCACCGGAGAAGATCACCGGAGAGGGAAATCGGAGGAGAATAGGGAGCTGGGGTTTCGCCCTCGCCGGAGGGAGAGAGAAGACATCATCGATTGTCAGGACCGAATGAAAGAGACGACATCGCTTCATTAAGTTGCGAAGGCTGCAGGGTCATTTTCGGAAACCAAGAAGCTTCCCGAAATCAGACTGAAGAGCAAAGAAGGGCAAAAGTGGAATTCAGAGCATCAATTTTCAATTTCATTCAACCATCGTCATCCGATGTACAATGGGACTCCTATTTATAGGAGAAAAAAGAGCATAAAGGGCGGTAAATGCCCATAAAATGGAAAAGGCACCAAAATACTGTAAAATGCCAAAATACAGAATTTTGCTCAAAAAATTAAAAGGAAATCAGCAGTATGTATGACAGTTTGGGTTACCTTCAGCAGTCGGTTTGGTGAAATCAGTTGGTATGTTTGCTACATTCTCCCTGCCACATCACCCCATTATACGGCATTACAAAACTCGAGGACGAGTATTTCTTAACCAGCGGAGAATGATGGGAACCGAATCGGGACACAAGAACCGATTCATGATGATAATCAAATCGGAACGCAAGAACCGATTAGTGATTTTTAAATTTTATGTAAATTTTAATTTTTAGATTAATAATGGGTCCATTTAGGTAATTTTCTATTTTTTAGAATTTTTAGTTGATTTGTTTGAGCAATTTTTAATTTGTTACCATTTACAACCCTTTTTCTGAATTTTAACCTTATAAATAGGGACCCATGTATACGATAGATGAGAGGATGATATGTTGAAATTGAAATGAATGAACTGGTTTTTTTACCCAGTTTGATCCGCCGGAACATCTTACCCTTCCCCCCCGTCTTTCGGTTGGACACTCTCTCTCTCCGACGATGGTTCGGCGCTGCCTCCCTTCCTCCCCTCCGATGGCGTAACCCTAGCGGAGCTTCCCCTCTTCGATCCGTCTCCTCCCGTGGTGGTCTCACCGAGCGCTAGTGAAGGATTCTCTTCCCCTCGTCCCCCTCTACAGCTTCTTCTTCAGTTTTATGGAAGTTTGTTCCTCCCATCCGGTTCCGACGAGCTTGAGGTCTTCTTCTTCAACCGATGGTGCCTTCACCTTTTCTTCTTGAGTTCGGCTGGAGTCTTGAACTTCTCCCTCCAGAAGCGGTCAAAGAAGGGCTCCTGTGCATTGGCTTCTTCATTCGGCCGAATCCTACCTCCCTTCATCGTTTTTCTCGAAGTTGATCCATGGTTCGTATGGCACCTACCCGAGGCATGGTGCCAATGACGAAAAGATCTACTGATCTTCTTATCGTATAGTCCCTGTTTACTTCTATTCGCTCAACATTGAAGTTTGATGCCCTATCTGGTGCTCCTTCATCGAGAGCTATTTCAGTCCTGCTGGTGACTGTAGATTCCGGGTACTTCTATTGAGGTTGACTAGCTGATGATGACCGGATCAAAGTTATCTTCCTCTTCCTTAGTTGGTCCGACGGCATTTACGTTCTTCGAAGAGGTTAGTGATGCCATCGATGAACACCTTCTTGCGGAACCGATCAGGTAACACTATCCTCTACGTGAAGAAACCATGCGTTTCTGTTGAGCTGAGATTGTGGTTGCTCTCCTACAACTTGCTAAATGAGGGCTCCATTAACATAGAACTGGTCCCTTAGTCTAGTTCGGTTCATTCTTTGGATTTTCTGGCATTTAAATTTCTGGATGCTTATATTGTTGGTAAGCTTGCATGAATTCTATTTCCTTGAAGAGGCAACTTACAAGAGAATCCGACTTATGTTCAGTTTCCATGGTTTCTGTTGTTAATGTTCCTGTCTGAGAATGTTTTGCGGAGGGGTTTATTCTTAATTTGAGGACTGGTCCTCATACAATCCAGATTTCAGTTCCTAATAATTGTTTCTGACTGCGGTGTTCTACGATATTATCTTGCTGACTATTTTGAGTTGCTGAACTTACATTGACTGGTCCATTTCAGTCGTGAACTGATTGATTGTTCCGGTTACTGCTAAGTCCGAGATGATGACCTGATTTCCGTTTGAATATTGATCTGATTTTTTCTACAAAATACTTTGGGTGATTGGAGCCTACAGTAATGGCAACTTTCAGACTTTGCCTACATTTATGAATGAGAAAGTGATGATGAAATCAGGTAAAACATACCTTGGTAGCTTTAATTAGTTGCCGGTATTGTTATTGGGAGGACTACTGAAATATATATGTTGATATCACTGGTTTCACTGATTCCATTATGGCTGTGATGATAATTTTCTGAGCCAGCGTCCCTTCAATCTACTGCTGTCCCGTTCTGTTGATATGTTTATCATTTTATGAGGACTATGTGCTATTGAAAATAATCTCTCCTGTTGCTGCTGAAGTTGTCCTGTTGATTAAATGGCATATTCTGTTGGATGTCAGCATACTGGTTTATTGCAAGTTAAACTGTTGGGTTCTTAGTATCTTTGGTCTTTTGAACTGCCTGTTATACCGTTGGGTTATTTCTTGAGCTTATTACTGTTGGAATTCTACTTCTATTTGGTCTGTTTATCTACTGATTATACTGTTGGTATTTCCTGAATTCTGAAATTATGGGACCCCGGTCCCGTCCCGCATCATTGACTATTAAAACTTGTCCCTGATTCACAGTCTTTACTTGTTTAAGACATGGTAAAATATAACTTAAAATGAATAAAAATATTAAAATAAAAGAACAAGGCAAAATGTTAAATATTGACTCACAAAAGAACAAGATAAAATATCAACTCACCTCTAATGTTGATAACAATAAGAGACGTATCAACGAGAAACTATTGAAAGTCGGGTGCGACCCATGGCAAAATACCTTAATACAACCAACTAATGGAAATTATGTTAAAAAAATAAACACTTAATTAGATAAAAAACAAATATTAAAAGAACAACAAGCTTGATATAAGAATGAAACCAACAAAAACAAATATTGAAACATGTTTATAAATAAATGGATAGAAAAAATATAAAGAAAAATATTTGACTCACCTCCGCATAGACAACGTCGGCAGCGGCAGTAGGGGTAGATGGCAGTGGTGTTGGCAACGTCGGCAATGGCAATAGCGGCAGATGGCAGTGTTGGCAGTGGCGGATGGTGGCATCAGGATTGGCAGCTTGAGGCGATGTCTACTGTAGCAGCAGATGGTGTCAGCAGCGGACGGCGGCAGAAGAGCACATGGAACAGGCGAGGGTTCCATTTCGTCAGGTGTCGGGAGGGCTCGAGTGGGAGGAGAGAGGGAAGGGGACGGGTTATGTTTAAGTGAACTGAATTCGGTTCTTACCGTATCCAGGTAAATGGGTTTGAGATGGGAAAGGCGTGACAGGTACCCAAGGCTCTTGGTAGGGCAGCTGAGGCGCCGGAGGCGGCTACCTTAGGTGATAACCGGCAAAGCGAGGCGGTTTTGGACCGTCTCACCTCACCTCTAACATCATAGGTTTATGTATTTCATTCTTGCAATCCTTGTTACAAAAGGTGTATCTAACTAGATCCCTATTTTTTGATCCACCAAAATTTCATATTTCCATCCGACATACTTCGATTTAGGTGTCTTGAAATTATAGGCCTCGTTGTAGTTAGTTGGGTGTTTGACCCCCCCGAATCATAATCTTGTTATGCGGATTGAGACATCTTCATATAAAATAAACATCAAGTTTATCACAACAAAAGTATATTAGTAGCTAAAATATAACCATGTGAAAAACAAAGTAATATGTTATTAGAATTTAGAACAAAAGCGATTCCAACTGATCCAGTTCCTGCCGGATCGGTACCGGCCTGGCCGGAACCGGATCGACTGGTACCGATCCGATTTAAGAATCGGCCGATCTCGATCTGGATCGGCCGATTCTGCAATCCATGCTTATACTATTATATATGGTTAAGATTTGTAATTATAAGTATATGTTGTACACTTAAAATTTAAGTTCTCTCTTAATCCTCTTTTCTCTCTCACTTGGATATTAACTATTTCTCATAAAATATATATATATATCAATACATTCATAATTACAAAAAATAAAATTATATTTACATTAATATGTATACATGTATATATGTTTGTACGTAGACATAAATATATATAGTATTAACATCTAATTATATATATTTGTATATATATACATATACATATATATAAATATTTAGTGCCACCGTCTTGACCATTTTGGTGGCACCTAAGTAGCCGTCTTATTGCCTAAGTAAATTTTGCACCCTTTAACGTCTTGGACGCCTTGTTGCCTTTACAACTATGTTTATATTATTAGGTAATGTATATCCTACGTAAATAAAATTTGAGATCTAATCTCTCAAAATTTATTTTTGAGAATCTTGCAAGATATCTTCTCTTTCACTCTTTCAAGCCAAGATCTAATACAGCAATCATTGATTAAAAGTGAAGCTACCAAAGAACTCGTACCTAATGTGACTCACCCTACAAGCATAGAAAAAGCAAAAGGCTAATGCGGACATTGATTATCACACTAAAGCAACAAAAGGGAATCTCCTAAAGAAAAAAAAATTCAGTAAACAGAATCTTCCAAACTAATTTCTTGGTCCCAAAGTGTAGCCTATGAAATCAAAGGCAGTTGTGGAGACTACCTAGGTAATGATGGAAGGGCGAGGTGACCCGTCTCTGCCTAGACTAGGGGCAAATAGCCTTTGCTGTCTCCACTATTGTTTCTGAGGTGGGCACTTCTTAGGACACTTGTAGGGCCGTGCCAGAGGTCGGAGTATCTTGGCAGAGAGAGGGCTAGAAGGCCGCCATCCTGC
This sequence comes from Cryptocoryne crispatula var. balansae, assembly GCA_036172225.1. NCBI lineage: Eukaryota > Viridiplantae > Streptophyta > Magnoliopsida > Alismatales > Araceae > Cryptocoryne > Cryptocoryne crispatula. The sequence continues at coordinate 16,984,732 of CM069925.1, read as the reverse complement.
TACCACAGTAGGAGGCTCCTAACAGGCAAGAAGATGAAAACAATCACAAGCCAGGAATCATCCCCTGTCCAGGGCCTACGGTCTACACATGATAGGGCCTCTGGCCACAGAAAGGCACAACTCTTCAGCACTCACTCTGGCTAGGTCCTTTGACCTCCAGCAAAGATCAACTGCTGTTTCTTTTATTTGCCAATACTGCCTGGCTTCACACCTCTGACCACACAGCATAGTTTACCACTCCACTAGTCCAAAAAAGAATCAAATCACTTGTCCGAGCCTTATTAGTCCAAAAACTGGGAAATGAAGAAGGTTCTGCAGCTATCCTAATTGATTTTTTTCAACTGGTTTAAAAGGAAATATCATCCATTGTGATTAGCCTATACAAGCCATCATGGGCCATAGCATCAGCCTATTAGATTGTAATCAGCCAATTGGCCTGATTTGGATCACAATTGGCACACCTGATCCAGCTGTTCAAAGCTGGACCAAGGCATGGATCAACTGATCTGCACTGCAATAGGCATTGACTGATTGCATTTAGGTTTCCAAATCTTTGGAAGACCAGAATTCACTTGCAAAATGTAAAAAAGCCACAGCCTGATAACAGAAACAACCTTGATAATCTCAATAGTTAGTTACATTCAAATTTGGAAAGTATTAGGATAGGGATAAAAAAGGTTAGACCAACATTAAATTGGAAAAGGTTACAACAATGTTTTTTTTGTATGGTTTAACTTTTAATGAATAGGTAGCCCAAAATCATTTAGAGTGAATATGTATAACTGGCACTGCACGGAGAACAATGTGCGAGGGTGATGGAATTGGTAAAGGATAACTAAGGCTGACCCAAAGGGGAGGTGTGGTGTCTTAATCCGAACCATGGTTAACAAGACGACCAAGGCAACATAAGACTGCCTTGGTGCCTAAGCCGGATTAGGACCCGATTCTGGACCATTTTCCGGTTTGATCCCCCCCAATAAGGTGGAGATCGGACCGATTCCCCCTTCTCACCTTTCATTCTCACTTCCTCCCTTCTCTTCATTGTCTAGGGCTCCCCTTGGACCCCTCCCCCCGACGATCCAGGCCTTTGGAGCAGCCAATCCCCCCTAAATATGTAAATTGGGGAGGGGGGACCTGCGACTACTCTGCGCTCCGCTTATGATAGTGTAAATTTATTAATATATTTTACTATCATTTATACTATCACATATATAGAAGATTCATAATTATAAATATATATTATATATTTAAATTTACATAAAGATCTATTTTAACTCTCTTCTCTCTCTTATATGATAATCTGTACCTATATGACAGTTTCTTGAAAGAAACTTAATTTGTATGGCATTGTTTGATAGAATGTTATCCACATTGTTTTTTTTATTTTTTATTTTTTCTTAAGATTTTCCTGATTTTTTTATGAATTTTTGAGAATTTTTATGATTTAAAAAATAAAAATTTTATCCAATTCGGACCGATCCGGGATCGCCCTTTTTTCCGGAGGATCGGCCGATTCAGACCGATCTGATCCCGATCCGAATCGGATCAGTGGTCATCGATGCTGATCTCGTTCCTGCGATCCTTGAGTATAAGTGATAATGGAATATGTTTATAATATTATTAAATGGGTGCCCACGAATTGCAGATCAGGTCAGGTGATGGGTGTCAAGAGGGCAACATCCCTTGTGGGGAGTTTCGGTGGGCAAAGCCCCCCGAAAGAAAGAAAAAAGTCATTAATGGGACCTTGGGCGCCTAGCCAGGTGCCTTGGGTGCCTTTTTGTCCCCTGACAAGGCACCTTGGCAGGGCACTGCTGGAAAAATGCCTCGCTGCCTAGGCAAGTGCCTTGACAACTCTGAAGATTAATATGAAAAAATGGAAAAAATATAAAAATAAGCCCATAGTTAGGTTTCTATGGAGTTTATGGTCTAATTCAACCTATTTTGGGTCGAATCAGCATCGGATTCCGGTGCCAAGGCAGTGCCACCGCCGCATCAGCTTCATGCTATGTTTCTTTGTCCTATCGGGCAGGGAAGGAGCTCATACCGGGTCCCCTTGGACCCTGTACAAGCTGGATCCGGTCACTTATTCTGTGACATCAGGTCCTGATGACCCGATATCGCATATCCAATGCTTAATAGTGACCGGGTCAAGCTCATACCCAGGTATGAGCTCCTTCCCTGCCCTATCAGGCAGGGAAGAGACGTTGTGGCGGCTCTACCGTCTTGCAGCCAGCATGGGACCTCCATAATAACTGATTTTGGCTGTTTTGGATCTCAAGGGCCGGTGAAACCGAGAATCTTGCGAGATTGCATTCTATGCTTGTAACTGCTAATGGAAGTTTTGGGGTAGGTTAAATGTCTAGCGCAGGCCAACATTGGCGTACTAGTGTTTTTAGACACTGAAGTGGAAATAAATTTTTCTTTTTGCATTTTTTGTACTTATTTATTTTTTGCATATAATGAACCGTGGCTTTACCACCTTTTAAATAACGTGGAAATAAATTTTAATAGATGCAATTAGGCGATTGATAATATGAAACTGCACCTCTGGTGTTCTTCCTTACTAAGCAATGTATGCATTCATGCTTATTGCTTTCAGGTTCTGTGAATCAGGCCTCTATATTCTTATCACATGATTGCATAATCATCATATCTAGATCATAATTGGTTGTGGTGGATCTGATTCAGTGCTGTTTGACCAATCCTGGGTCAACTTCACATAGGATTGGCAGGACTCATCCCAGAATTTGGCGTTGGCTGTGATCAGCTGATCCAGCTGAACTGGCTTCATCAAACTGAGAGTGGTCAAGATTGGCTGATCAGAATCGGCTTGTCCTGGCCTGGAATCTGCTAGTATCAGCATATGCTGGCTGAATAGGCCTGGCTAGGACTGCCTACTAACTCTAGCTGAGTGGGACCAGATAATGGTCGAGCTTGGTTGCCTCTGGTCGGTAGTTGACGAATCCCAGCTTTCCTTAAATTGGGTGGATCAGCTGATTGGCCAGGTCTGATCCTGTTACTGAAATCTTTTTCTTGTTGGTTTTCTTGAGGCATATTAATTTTTACTTCCACCTATAATGGCTAACGTTTTGGATCACCTTCAGAAGAGGATTGGACGCCTGTTGGTTCCCTTCTCATAGTATTCAGGTTGATGTACGCTTTACTACATAAGTGTAGTTGAACTCGATAACAATTTAGAAATCTGGATTTTGAAATGAGAGCTTACTTATTTATTTGTCAAACTGCAATGCCAAAGTAATATGCACCTCAAAGGGTTTTGTGACAGCTAAGAAGATTCTTGTTTTTAACTTGTCTGTGTTGTATTATCTTGTGAAGAATGTACTCCCTATTTTGCTTCTGTACTTTATGTTCTGTTGTTCACTGCTGGGGACTAAATTACATCATGTATCTTCTAAATTTTTTACAAACTGTGCCCCCTACGCTTTATGTACAATGTGCTTCTCACTAAGCGGATATGGAAACTTAATCATGATGAGGCATTCTTGTGGAGTAAGATTGTTAGGTTCGAGTACAGGCTGGTTGGGGAACAAGAGTGAATTTGCGATTTTTCTAGTGGCAGGAGGCTTTCCAGCATCTTGAAGAGCATCCTTTAGAATTGACACTTCTTCTCTTCTTTTTCTTCTTCTTGTATCTCGGTGGGCAATGGAAGGAGGAAGCTTTTCCAGGAGAGATGGGCTGGTCATTTGTCCTTTGATTTTTGCTTCCCTATTCTTTACGGTTTAGCTGTTGATAGGTATGTTAGTATGGATTTACATGGGATGGAACAACTCCATGGGATAACTGGATTTTTCTTTCAAGAGGCCTATGAAGGATAATGAGGTTACTGAATTTGCCAGCTTGATGAATGCGTTGAAGGATTTTAAATACATGGATAGTCAAGAAGACAAGCTGAGATGGAACCTGGGTAAAGACTTCTACTTCTCATGAAGTCCAGGTTAGTGCTTGGGGGTTGTGAAGTTTTATGGTGGAAGGTAGTTTGGCTTGCACCGGTCCCAATGAAGATTGGAGTCTTTGAAAAATTTGTTGAGGGAGGTTACCATCCTTGACTTGTAGAGAAATTTTCTGACGGTTATTAATTGTGGTGTCTTTTGTGGCTCTTTTTCAGAAGACACTGATCACATTTTTTGCGATGTGGGGTTATTGCTTCGCTGGCTTGATGAATGCGTCGAAGGATTTTAAATATATGGATAGTTAAGAAGACAAGCTGAGATGGAACCTGGGTAAAGATTTGTACTTCTCATGAAGTCCAGGTTAGCACTTGGGGGTTGTGAAGTTTCATCTTTCATGGTGGAAGGTAGTTTGGCTTGCACTGGTCCCATTGAAGATCGGAGTCTTTCAAAAATTTGTTGAGGGAGGTTACCATCCTTGACTTGTAGAGAAATTTTCCGACAGCTATTAACCGTGGTGTCTTTTGTGGCGTTTTCTCAGAAGACATTGATCACATTTTTTTTACGATGTGGGATTATTGCTTTCTTGTGGAGAGTATTGTTTCACAGTTGGAATATTGAGTGGGAGAAGCTGATTTTTTTAGGTGACCAAGAAGTTACCATTCAATAAAGAATAAAGGATTTCAGTAAAGTAGTTTCACACAACAAAACCCATTTGAGAAGGAGAAAAGGAAAACACCCTGATTACTAAGATGGTGGGAGGAGCTGTTGATGTAATGAATCTGGTGCTACAGTGGAATAGAAGCAATTCTTGGGCTGATGAGCCTCTTTTTTGACACATGGCTTTGCTGGCTTTCCTTTGGTCTATTTGGAGAACAAGGTGTACTTGGAGGATTTTCGACAAGCAATTTGACAGCTCGTTTTTTTATCTTTTTTCTAGCAAGTGGTTGGGTGAAGGACTGATTTTTTATGCACTTAGGGAGGTCTCCTTCTGATACTTTATTCCAGGATGGGTTCTAAGCTTGTAAATCTTATTGCACCTCGCTTGTTTCTTGTCTGTCAGCTTGTTTCTTGGTGCGTCCTCTTTGCTACCATTTTGGTGGTACTTCGGGGTGTCATCTTTTCTTTGTTGTTGTATTCTCGATATTTTATGGAATCTTGCTTTTGAATTAATGAATTGTGACCTTGTGTCACCTTCATTTTTTTTTTACAAACTGATGCCTGTGTAAACAAGGACTAAGTTCATCATCAGTGGTGTACCAACTTGGTATATTGGGAAGGAAGAGGAAAGCTGATCTAGACCTTAGGTGCGTTTACTGGGCTATGTTGTATGCAGGCCTGTGAATCTCAATTATTTGTTCATTGTTGGGGAACATAGATGCTCTTTACCTGTGTTCCTCGCTGTAAAAGAGGAATTCTAGTATTAATTCAAGTAAACTATGTCCCATCAAGCATGCAAGTTGGACGACAGGCTTTTTTTTTACTGAAAATGTCCGAGATAGTAACCACACCTGCATAAATACATGGAAATAACAGCTAGTAAGCTAATGTTTTGCTTGTTCACTGCCTTCATTGTTAGGCTGTGCGATTCGATGGCATGGTTTGCAGGAGGCTGATATGGATCGGCATTGGCACCTGCCATCCCGATCCTGAGGGGAGCTCGATTCCGACAGATGCTTCCTCAGGATCGGGTTCAGTACTGCTGTATTGGCTAATCCTTGATCCCAGGTTGGATCAGCCCTGGCCTATCCAGGAGCCAATACTGATCCAGAAATCCTTGTTCTATTGCCATTTCATGGCATCAAATATATTTTTCATTCACTAGCCAGTTCGTTAGTTTCTATCTATGCATAACAATACATAACTAAGAGTTGCCATTCTCTGCCTTTATTCTCAATTCTGCTGTTCAATGACTATCCTCGTGATAGGGTTATCTTTTTTATTTACTGGGCCTTTTCTTTAATACCATTTGCTACTTGCAGCTTCCTACCAGACCACTCAATCAACAGAGTCTGAGAGTGATCCAAATAATACAACTGTGCGTACTCGGTAACCTGATCTTGCATTGTTTGATTTCAAAGAGTAACAGTTTCCTGTGCAGATATTTGTTGGTGGTTTGGACTCTAGCATTGGTGACGATGTGCTGAGGCAAGTTTTTGGCCAGTATGGAGAACTTATTAGTGTGAAGATACCGGTTGGTAAACGGTGTGGTTTCGTTCAATTTGCTAGCAGGTTTGTTTTGGGCAGCTTGTGTACTCTGTTTATCAGTGAGTCATGAATAATCATTTGTATTGTCATTTAAAAAATGGCTATTACAGAGTTTGCGCAGAAGAAGCTTTACTCATGCTAAATGGAGCTCAGCTAGGGGGGCAGAATATTAGGCTCTCATGGGGTCGCAGTCCTGCAAGCAAGCAGGTTTAGTACTGTATTTTTGAAACTCTGTAGTTTGTTTGACTAGGTTATTTGAGATTCACGTTCTTTCTAGTTTATTTGAAATTCATTATTGTCCACTTGATGCTTGCAGCCTCAACAAGATCCAAACCAGTGGAATGGAGGTTATTATGGATATGGCCAAGGCTATGATGCTGCAGCTTATGGCTATGCTCCACCTCAAGATCCTAACATGTATGGATATGGAGCATATTCAGGATATGCTAGCTACCCACAGCAGCAACAGGTTAGAGAACTTATTTGCTTTACTTTTGTTTTGACATCTGTGATTTACATTTAGGAATTTGCTATTTTTTTGACCGCATTAGTTCTGACCAAACCAGGTAAAATTACATACTGAATACAACTTGGTGGATGGGTGAAATGCTTATAAGGGCTTGAGTTGGTGATGAGGCATTTTCTCAATGCCTCATGTGGCATAAGCCTAAAGACTTACTAACACATCAGCCTTGATTAAAAGAAACCATATTTTTATAAAGTGATTGAATACTACAATTTATAAGGAAGGGAGGCAAATAAAATGAGCAGTGTAGACAATAAAAGTCTAGACAATAAAGTGATTGATACCACTATTACATTGGATGTTCTGACATTTGATGGTAGTCGCATGTAGAGCCTTATTGGCCAAGTCTTGGTTCAAATATGGATCTCTAGGAGTAGATTGAAAGAAAAAATGATGAAGTTGGCAAGGTATAAAAGCAGTTGAGCTAGGGAAAGTAAAATTGGTAACTCATGATGACCTACGAATTGCTGAGGAAGGAAATCAGGCCAGATCCACTTCTGTTGTTTACAGCTGTTTGATAAAAGTTTTAAACACCTCAATCATTATTAATTTTGAAATTTATATTGAAACAAATTTTACAAGGTGATCAATGTCAATTTTGAAATTTGTAGTACAAACAAGGCACGGATTGTAATATTAGATTCCTCCTGTGTCAATTTTGTTATAGATACTATATCATCTGGAAATATCAATATTAAAATTTATATTGTATCATTTTTAGTACTATAGCCAAACATGGCACAAAAGGATGGTTGGAATATGGTGCGAATAAGACCACTGAAATCCAGTTCCAATGGGATCTTAAAGTGACTAAGGCAATGGGGTTGATAGAGGTTATCGTCTCCTCATCTGATTCAACTGTACCATCCACTTGGCAATTCAAAATGTTTTGTTTTGTTTTGTGTGCAAGATATCCCTAATGGGAATGGGATGCCTGGTGCGGGGCATTCCGGCAATTCCAGTGCTCCTTATGGGCGTGTGGGGGTTTCAGGCGATGCCATTGGGAAGCTGATGAGGCTGGTAGGAGTGTTGTCCTGGGGCAGTTCTTTGGTGGTTACGGAAGCAAGGGCTCACTAGGGAAGATTTGTGTAGTAGGGAGTTTGGACTTTGTTCTTGGTTTGGCTTGGGGTCCCTCCTCTTCTGGGGAAGCAATGTTAACATCCGAATGCCTCCTTGTGTGCTTGGGACGAGCATCCGAAGCCACCTTGCGGCGAAGGATGTCCTTGCCGCACGAAGAGGGCCTGTATTTTCAAAATGTTACAACAGGGATGGTGGTGGTGTTGGTAGAAGACCCTGTTCCTGCAGGAGAGGTAGAAGACCCTGTTCCTGCAGGAGATGCTACGTTAGAGATCACTTGATCTTTGGGTGTAGGAATGGGTTCCACTGCTGCAGATGTTGGGGAGTGGGATGCGGGGAGAGGGGGTGTCCTGTGAAGGCTAGGAGGTAATCGAGTGTTTGATCCCCGGAGGTCCTGTGATTCATCTCAAGTGGTCGTGGCTTAAATGCTATGGTGCCTTCAAGTATGGAGGGTAAGTTGGCATGACTGAGAGCATGCAGAACAATGTTAATCCAAGGGGAGGCTGACCAAGGAAAGAAACATGATCTGTTAGATTTCTTCTTACATCGTAATTGGCCGTAGGCCAAATCTTGGTAAATTTGTTTGGCGGCTCCTGACAAGTTCAATGTGAGGAGTACGCTGCTTGGGGGATGGCTCAAGGCGGTGAGAGGAAGCAGTTTTCTTGTTCAATCTAAGATGGGGGATGAGTGTGTTATTTGGATGCAGCCATGGAAAGACGGCGTGATGGGTGTAGCTGTTCCTGAAAAACATTGTTGTATTCAGATTATGGTGCAGGGTTTCCCGACCTTTGTTTGGTTGGAATCTTTTCTGGCAGATGTTTTGCTTCCTTTTGACAAACTAATGTACGTTGATAAAGGCAAATTGTGGTGGCCAACCTAAGGTTAAGTGGATGTCCTTATGGAGAGCAAGCTCGACTTTGCTTCCATCCTTATCGAAGGAAAATAGTACTGCATTTCATTGAAGCAATCTCCTATATAAAAGATGAAGGGAACGGCACTGTAAGGTGCGGCAAAATATAATTTGGTGACGGCAAATCAATTTTAAATTTCTTTAGTTTTAGGAAGCTGGTGGTGATCGGGGCAAGTTTTAATGGCATATCAGCTAATTCTGGCAAGTCAAAAGGAGGTCAGGGTTTTTGGCAGCAAGTACATAAAGTGTCTCAGTTGAGGGGCTTATAGGGTGGGAGTGACGATTAACCAAAGCTCCTATCGTGCCCAGCAGACCCGATGGGACACTACAGCCCTGACGATCCGATTAACATAGGCTCATTTGAACTGGGTGCAGGCCTGGTCCAAGCACAGGTGGCACCCAGTTGACTTGCATGAAGTGGACTCATCAATGTTGGTATTGTTGAACCGGTTCAAATGGTTTTGGGGCCGGTCAGTTGTCTTCTTGGATTGGACAGTCCAATGACCTATGGCCCGAGAATGCAAGGTTCTGTGCAGTCTTCTTCATCACAGAGTTTTGGTCGATTTTCAGCAATTGATAACAGTTCTGAGACTGATGACAATGCAGAAGTTGTGATCACCGAGAACTTAAATATGGTTGCTGCAGTGCTGCTGCAGTCTGGGGGAATGTCAGAGAGACTAGCTTGGTGTTCTTAAGCAGGTTTTCAGTTCCCAAGACCAAATACGGTCTAGGGAAGCCATAGTGAAGATTTTGCGGTGAAAAGTGGACAACTGGAGGTGAACGAAGCTGCTGTAGTTTTGTATGTTGAATAGGCAACAAATAGGCATGGCTCGGCAGAGAAAGTGGAAGATGTTTGGGATATTGCTAACTGGATGCAGGCACCCAGAGCTGACTTTAGTCGACTCATCATATTCTAGTTGACTTTTACATCCCTTGGGTAGTCTGTGATCATATTGTAATAGGCATATCCTATGGCAAAACTGAACAAGCTAAAACTAAGTAGTTCATATTTGAATTAGTTTGGTGCAGGCACCTAGAACTCTTGTCAAAGAATGGTGAGAAAAATACTGTGAATGCATTCAGCAATTTGGAGATTTGTCATCAAGCTTAAGCGAATCAAGACATGCCTTGAAAGATGGACGAGGGACACTTTCCACAACTCGGAGATTGGTGGGTTTCAAAGATGGACCATTTTGAGAAATTAAATAATAGCGCCCTGTGTGATGACAATGATATGGCAGAATGGAACAAGGCTAAGCATGATTATAAGGAGTGGTGTTATGGGGAAAAAATAAAGTGTAAACAGAGATCAAAAGAATTGTAGCTTAAGGAATGGGACAAGAACACAACATTTTATCATACTAAGACTTCACTTAGGAATAAGCGGAATGATATTCATAGTTTGCATATTGATGGTACTAACTACATAGGAACTGAGCACGTATTGCCATGTTTACTCAATTTGACATGCAGAAGATCCTGGATGGGGGTGAAGCAGAGCCTCTTAGTGAAGCTACTTTTGAATAGGAGGTTCTCTGTGTTATTAAAGACATGGATCCCTATAAAGCACTTGGCCCTGATGGCTTCCCAAATTGTTGGGACCATAATTAGGGAGGACTACATGGCTCTTATCAGAGAATTTGAGAATGTTCTAAGCTGTATTAAGTTGCTGAACTCTTCATTCTTATTGCTGATCCTTGGAAGGAAATAGTGGAGGACCATAAAGGATCCTCGATCTATCAGTTTACTAAACTGCTGTTATAAAATCATCAGTAAGGGCTTGTTTGGTATGGAGATAACTTGGGGATAAACCTGATTTATCCCCAAAATTTAGGAGATAAACCAGGTTTATCCCCAAAATCTTGTGGTGCCAAACATGCCCTAAGGTGCTGGCTCAATAGGTGTATGGGTAAATTGACTAACACACAATCGGTTTTTACACCAGGTAGAAATATTTTCAACAATTTCATAGCAGCTTATGAACGCCAACATGATTATAGTAGGAAGAGGCAGTGCATCCTTTTAAAGTTTAAAGTTGGACACTGAGAAAGTTTATGATAGAATCAAATGGTTGTCTATTTACAATCATGCAGCTGTTGGCTTTTAGCGTGAAATGGATCGGTAGATTAAGAGCTATGTAAACATTAAAATGTTTTTATTAGATATCATTGATCAAGGGTTTGGTTTCTTTTCCTACCATGGGTCTCAGGCAAGGGGATCCAATCTCTCCTCAAAAGTTTGTCCTCGATGGTCAAGTCCTTAGCATTATGTGGAATAAAGTTCAGCATTTAAATCTCATTGAAGGTATTAAAGTTGGAAGCAACAGGGAATCCATGACACATGTTCAGTTTACTGATGATACTTTACTATTTTCTTCTCTGAATCTTGACAAATGCAGGAGCTTAAAAATAAATTTTGCTTTATTATAGTGTTATTGGGTTTAAGATTAACAGGGACAAATGTGAGTTTATTGGGATCAATTTGAATGAAGTGCGAATGGGTGCAGAGTTTTTTAGGATGCCATGGTCCTCCCTTCCCATCAGATATTTGGGCTTATCTCTGTCAGATAAGGGAACTTAAAACAACGAGTGGCAATGTGTGGTTTAAAAATTTGAAGGAAAACTACAAGGGTGGAAGAGTAAGATTTGTTGTCTTCTGAAGAGAGGATTACTGTCAAAGACAGTTTTACAGATTGTGTCTCTATATTATTTTTCCATTCTTAGAGTGCCAAAAAATGTCACAACCTAAAAAGTATGTGTTAATTTTAGGTAATTCTGAGGAGAGGGGTTTGCATTTTGTCAAATAGAACTATGTTTGTAGACCTATTAAAGGAGGCGTGTGCCTTGTCCCACGTGAGGCTACTAACGATGCTCTATTATTCAAATAGATGTGGAAATTGAATTATAACAGGGATATTTTGTAGGCCAGTGTTGTGCTTTCCGAGTATAAAATAGACATAAGGGTTCCTACATTGCAGATTTCCAGAATAGACGTGCTTTCTAGTATTTGGAGGGACGTTCTTCAGAACTAGTTTTTTAATCCCGCTACTTCTATCGCGGTGTGCAATGGTAGAACCTTTTTTTGGAGGGATCAGGGGATTGGACGTCATCTTATTGCATTGACTTTTCCTACAATTTTTAATCTTTGCTGTATTCCGTGGGCTAGAGTTAGTGATTTTTGTGATGTTAACTCTTACTGGTGCAATTACATTTTGGAGGAACTTGAAAAATGAGAAATTGGTGAATTTTCTAATATACTAGCTCTTCTTAATGACCACATGTTTGGTAAATGTTGAAGACAAGTTGGCTTGGCACCTTACAAGTCTCTTTCTTTTGTTAAACGTGCTGAGTAGGCTGATTTGGGGGGACATTGAAATGACACGGCATCATTAGGTACGGAACCAATCAATAGAGGATGACTACCTACACAGAATCGCCTACATCAGATTTTTCTCTCTCTCCATTCGTTGTGTCTTTTGCAGTTGCGAAGAGGAAAGTATTGATGTGGCATTATTAACTCTGTGGAGGAAGGTTATCCAGAGTTGGAACATTATCTAGATGGAATTTCCTAGCACCTTGTCCTTTTGCAACTTTGGGTTAGCATGAAACCTTGGCCTTCTAAGGAGGTTTTGTAGAAGTTAGTTCTGTATCTGGCGCACAAGGAACTTCCATATTTTTGAGGAGTGGTTTGAGAATCCAAAGTTCGTGTTGCAGCTTATGGTTGGTTATGTCATGGACTGATCATTGACTTTCTCTGTGACCTTGCAAGATACCAGTTTAGGGAATTATTCTCTATTTCGAATTCTTTATTTTTGTAATCGATTTTTTTTGTGCTCTCTACCATCTCGGTAGTGGGTGTTTTGTTGTTACTTCTTATTTCTGTTCGCAGCTGTAACACTTTTTGATTTCTTAATGGAAATCCCTCTTCCTAAAAAACAGGCTCCGTCTGGCTAACGGGCTTCGCCTCATATTACTGGAAATGGTGGCTATAGGCTACTACTAAAAACCAAAGTATGTCCCTACAACTTACATGAAATCCCACAGACATCGCTACCTGTTCAAACTTCATGGGAGGAACAACACCTTGAAAACTGTATGAGCCTGTCAATGTTGCTCCTCCATCCTTTCTTTATCCATATCTAGACAAATTGCAACGATAGGAACATAAAAAAATAAAAAAATTTAAAATTAGATGGATGATGTTACGTAGGATTTCATAAATGTTTAGGATTTCATAAATGAATGCGTAGAACTGCTTATCTGGCTGATTTGATCGCTTCCTGGATCGTCTCGACAAAGGTAAGGAGTTATGCTCATGGTTTGTAGAATCGGCCGATCTGGCTTGAAATCGGCCGATTTTTAAATTGGATTGGTCTATATTGATTTGTTCCATGAGATGTACAACCTATCTAGGATCGATTCATGTAAGAATTTGCTTGGATCATGCAGGCCAATTTTCTAGAATTGGATCGAGAATCGTTTGTTTCTCTGGGAGTCCATAAGTTACCGATCCTCCTGGAATCGAGTTTGATTTCGGACCAGATTTCAATTTGGTTTCTCCCTTTTAAGGGGAAAATTTGGCAAATTCTCTCTCCACGCAATTTTCCTCCCCTCTCAATCTAGCCTATTGCTTCTCGCCTCGATTCTCATTCTCTCCCCTTCGATGGTCCCCTTCGACAAAGGTCAAGAACCTTTTTGGGAAGTATGGTTTTTCCCTCTTCTCTTCTCCCTCCCCCCTAAATGGTCTCGGGTGAGGAAGCCCCCCTGCACAACCGATCTTTTGGGGTACCCCCTGTGCAGCCTATTTTGGGGGTTACTCCCCTGCATATTTCAAACCCCCTTTCAATGAAGATCTGGTTATTGCATATATATATATTTTAAAATATGAACTAATATTTTTGTGGAGGAAAAATGTCAGATGAGAAGTAATGTGTCCTGCACATTGTGACATTGGATAGTAACGCGAGCACATGTTAGGTTCAACAAGAAGACTTAAATATAAATTGTGCGAGAAAGAAATAAATGGAGGTATTTGTCGCCTCAAACAACACATTGGTGGGATGAGTGGAAATGTGAAGAAATGTGACAAAGTACCGACATAGCTCAGAGAAGAAATGACGGCATACTTAACCGAAATAACATCATAAAGGGAGATCTGAATTGAGCAAAAAGTTGTTTGGGTGGTGAGACAAAAATCTATTTATGGAAGGAAGTAGAAAAAAAGAAAAAGTCGGCCGTACAGATTAAGGTATTTTCATCAAGTTTTGATGATGAAGAAACACAAATGAGAATAGTAATGTATGCAAGTTAGGCTTAGGCCCATGAAGATTAAGAGAGAAATGGGGCAGGAAGATCTATTATCTGACAGTTGAATGTGGATCTTAGTACTTGCTCTACACCTTAGGTAGGTCGAGAGAGTGAGTTCTATTGGTCGCAGTCAGTTTGGCCACTGACGAACATTGTCATGCAGAGTGACTAAAGACAAAGGAGTATCAAGCAAGCCTTGAAAGGAGTTAAGGTTTCAACGGAGATTGCAAGGAAGACAGTGAAGTACTTTTACATGTGAATATATACATTACTTCATTTATTTTGAATGCCCCTTTATGTTTTTGATATTTGAAACAAATATTAATAACATTATCTTTTGTTAACTTGATGTAGGTATCTTTGTATATGTGGTCAAGAGTATTTTTTTCAAATGATAGTTGATGCTATTACTGAGGTTAGATTGGGATTAAAAGTTGAGTTCGAAATACATCTATGAAGGTGGGTTGGATGATGGGTCGATGAGTTGACCTCGTAGATAGATGAGTTCAAAGTAATATAGAATGAGAGATGTTGTATCGTAATGTATGATAGATGGACAAAAATCATCAAGAGATTAATGATAAACTGTCTCATTTACTGTTACGAGGGCATCACATTTTTGATATCTTTTGATACATTAAGCAAATGAAGAATGCAAAGTAGTTGTTTAGTCTTATGAACGATGTTGTCAAGGAAATAGGTGAAGATAAGATTGTTTAGTTTGTCATTGACAATGAAGTTTTTTATAAGGTTGCGGGGAATAAACTAATGGATGCAAGATCATACTTGTTTTTGGTGTATTGTGCTACACATTCTATCGACTTGATGTTAGAGAAAATTGGGAAGGAGCCATCTATCAGATTCTTGGTGAGTCAAGGATAATTGGTTACATCATTTACATATAGACATCCTAGGCTCTTGCACATCGTGATAGAACATATAGTCTTATGATCTAGTGAGACATGGTCCAACGAGATTTGCCATGTATTTTTTTTTATTTTTTTGCATTAGAGAGCTTGCTGAGACATCGATAGGACTTGAAGAGATTCATATTGTCATCAATATACATCGATTACATGGCTGACTTTCATAGTAGAATGGACCAATTTAATATTCTAACAAAGATGAGACATATTATTAAGGACAATATGTGGTAGGAAAAGTGCACTGTTACTGGTCACTGATAGAACCCTTGGTACGTGTGGAGGTTGGTGGAATCAAGTGGTAAAAACTTGATGGAGATAGTTGTATGCATGGTTTTCCATCTCGCCGATATCTCGTGAGATTTCGCGAGAATCTCGGTCTCTCCAAGGGGCCGAGATACGAGATTGCCGAGATCTCACCCCATGTAGATTGGTCCATAAAGAATTTTTCTCGGTCGATCTGCGACTACTCTGCATCCCGTTTATAATAGTGTAAACACATTTAATATATTTCACTATCACTTATACTATCACATGAAAATGTGTCACAAGTTTAATACCATATTAGTATTTAAATAAGATTGTATACAAATTTAAATTTTTTAGAAGCACAAAGATCATCTTTTTGGTATTAAAAGTGCTTTGTAATTGTTCATTCACACAGTTAATATATAAAATGTGTTATATATTTTCATGTAAATTCATTGATGTACTCCTATTTTTATAAGATATTATGTTATATTTCATACATATATACATTTTGATCCGAGATCCGATCTCTCGAGATTTTTCCGAGATCTCTCCGAGTTCTCTTCTCTTTCACCCCCCGAGACGAAGTCGAGATCCGAGATGGTAATCCTTGGTTGTATGATGCTATGGACAAAGTCGAGATGAAAATCAAAGAGAAACATCTGAAGGGTTATAAGAAATGATAGATAATAGATAACATATGAGATAAATCATTTCATCACGATATTCATGTGGTAAATATATATTTTTTGTGTTATATTTTGTACATTTCATTGTAGTAATATGTAAAAACGTCATTAATGGTTGTTTTTCTCTTTTGTCAAGATATTTCTTAAACTCAAAGACAAGGAAGGAAAACTCGGGGGTCGGCCTCGGGTCGGTCGGCCCCAAAACCGACCCGGGTTGGTTGGGGTCGCGACCCGGGTCTGGTCGGGGTCGGGAAAAAAAATAATAAAAAATTTATTTTAAAATAATAACCGGGTCGGGGGGTTGGAGCCGGGTCGGGGTCGGTCGGCCCAAAAAGCGACTAGGTCGGGCGACCCGGCCGACCGGGTCGCCGACCCGGTATTCCATGCTCAAAGATATAGTATAACTAGCAAGTATCTAATGACTTAGAGGCTATACGAGCCACTTGTTAAAATTTTGTCTCGACTGTCATGATGGTAGACTATGGACTATCTTTATTTCTATTTAAAAAAACCCTAAATGCCTGCAATTAGTTCCCGCTTCCCTTGCACCTAAATATTTTCCCTTAGAGACCGCTCTCTGTTATCTTAAATGAAGGGAAAGTTTTATCCTTTGGTAGACGGTGATAGATTGACCAGCCTTACCTCAAGTAATACGACTTTGCCCTTTGCAAGAAAAAAAAAGCAAAGCTATGTTAAATGTCTAGTTACCGTGGAAAAGATGCCCGGTCTTTTCATGGACGTCAGGGCGATACACTTTGGATGAGCGTATCATGGCTGATGACGGGATAGATCAGGCATTTCGCATCAAATAATCAGATTTTGTTTTGACTGTCATGATGGTAGACTATGGACTATTTGTTTTCTATTTAAAAGAACCCTAAATGCCTGCAATTAGTTCTCGCTTCCCTTGCACCTAAATATTTTCCCTTAGAGACCACTCTTATCTTAAATGAAGGGAAAGTATTATGGATTTTGTTATGCTTTATGATCGTATTCTAATAAATATTTATTTTATTAAAAATAAATTTCTTTTAGTAACTTTTAATTGGATAAAATAAAAGTTAAATTGACTTTATTTTCTTAACAAAGTCTAATCGTGTTAATTTGTAAAGATTGTAAAGTTATTTCGAGTGAAAAATGTTAACAAGTTATGGTAGGTTAATAGTTTTACATTTTGTGATTAAAACACAAATAAGCACATTTTAAAGAAAAGTTTCTCTTAACGGGAAATAATAAATATTTAAGATTGAACTTCTCAAGATAAATTACTAGAAGTAAGATGTAGATGTTAATGCTAAACACAGGTATACAAATTAGAGAGATTACTAAAAAAATATTTGGAGAGTCTAAACGACATGATACACTTAAAGAGGAGATTTGATGGTAGAATAAAAAAGTGTAAAAAGGTGATAAAGAATAAGAGATAAACAACAAAATTGTTCAAGTGATCATAATAACAAAATTTATAAACAGTATAATATAACGAAAAAGGAAGTAAAAAGGATTATTGATGAGCAAGAGATGATGCTTTTAAAACATATGTTTGAGAAACTTGAAACTAAAGAAAACAAATAATATTTATATATAAGCAAGGATGAGAGAAGATTTTTGGATCGTTAGATGCAATCAAAGATAAAAATGAAAATTTTTGATTAATGATGATTATATCAAAGAAGATGAAAAAATTATTTTGATATTGTTTTTAATGACAAATTCAAACTCAAACTCAAAGTCTTAGTTTTAAATAATTGGAGTTGGTTGCATGGATTCGTCGTTGTCATTCTCTACGGTTAGGGGTGTTCATGGTTTGGTTTGGTTTGGTTTCTTAGTATTTTTTCTCAAACCAAACCAAACCAAACCAAACTATTCGGTTTGGTTTGGTTTGGTCCGGTTCAAACCATATTTTATTAAGGTAGAGTAAATATGTCAATATATAATTTTGTTTTATTTTTTAAAATCATATTCTATTAAAATTTAGTGTATTTGTTTATACATTTCATTAATTTGTCTTAAAAACTTTTGAAACAAGTTTATTTTTATAAGAAAAGAGACATAAATATTGTATTATATATAACTTAAAAAATAAAATATTTAATCTAAATCGGGTTATTCAGTTTAGCGATTTGGTTTGGTTTGAAGGGTTCTAGGAACCAAACCAAACCGATCGGTAGTTCAAACCAAACCAAACCAAACCGAACCAAACTCTTGGTTTGGTTAGGTTTTTCGGGTTGAACCAAATAGTGAACAGCCCTATCGACGGTCTTTCGTTATCTCATGTGCGCCTAGTTTGTCTAAGTTGTACTGGATACGTCTACACCAACACCAAATTAACTTGGACTTATCTCTTCATATTTTTTGTGTTGGCAACATCATGATCTTAACATGTCTAATAGGTTTCTTAAGAAGATGCTACTTGATATGTTCAAACCAACTGAATTTTCTCTTTTACAATATTTTTGATTATTGCTACTCACTTTATCCGTAAGGCACTCATTGCGAATTTTATCTACCTGTGTGTGATCACACATCCACCATCCATCATAACATTTGCATTTCAGCTACATTCAATTTGACAATATTCTTTTTTTAGTTGTCCAACACTCACTACCGTAGAGTATGACGGGTGTTATAGTCGTGTGATATATTGTTTTTCTATGTTAGGTGGATTTTACGGTTGCATAGAATTTTAGTCGTTTGTCTCTATTTCATCCATCTCATTTTAATTCTATAGTTGACATGTTCGTCACATTCTCTGTTTACATGTAAGATTGAAACTAAATATTTAAATTGGATAGTCGATGCGAGAACCTTTTTGTCCAATGTTATTTTGATCTCGTCAATTCTCGAGGTTTCGCTGAATCTCAAGTGCATGTATTCCATCTTCGTCTTATTAATTTTGAACCCCTTAACTTTCAACGTTGTTTTTTATCATTTAAGTTTTTATTAATATTTTCTCGAGTTTTATCAATAAGAACAATATTATCTGCAAACATCATGCATTAAGGGGGGAGCAGTTGCACTCCTACACCATCTTCTTTCTTAACATCCATTAAAGAATCTCTTTTGAATAGGTTTTTTTAACTCAGTCATAGGCTTTTTTAAATTGAAAAAATTTTTGTGAAGATATCTATTCACGTCATTGTATTTCTCTATTAATAATGTAGTTAAGAAGATGACTTCCATAGTTTCTGACATGAATCCAAATTGATTTCTTGAAATCTCAATACACTCGAAGTCTCCTCTCTTTAACTTTTTTTTCACAATTTCATAGTCTGTCGTGTGAGATTGATACCTCTATAATTTTCATAATCTTGAACATCTTTTTTCTTTTTAAATATTGGGCTGATATTCTTTCTCCACTCATTTGACATCCTTTCGGAGGTAAGGGCATTTTTTTCTTAAATATTATTTTTATGACAACTTTACTAAAAATATAGACATAAAATATGTGACTAAGTTTAATTTGAATTATACTAAGAGAATTTAATTTTTATAAATTAAAGAAGTATCGAAGATGACAAGAACAAACAAGACGTATGATCTAAGTAGCATTCTTATTGAAGTGTAGAAATGTTAGAAAGATTTAAAGATGAAATCAATGACTCAATTTTTTAACACAATTCTAATATCAAACAGAATGTCAAATGAATGGAGAAAGAGCCTTAGGGCCCATTTGTTTCTATGTAAAACTACATTCATGCGGGGGGTTTTCTAGAAAATGAAATTTCCTTAGCCATTTGGTTGCAGATGGTAGTGACTGTGGCCTGCATAGCTTTACAGTGGCAAAACCAAGGATTTTGGCATTGGAGAAAAGGTAGCGCAGGCCATTTTGCATTTAGAGGCTCTTAAGTATTTTTTCATCAGTCAATAAAAATTATATATATAAATGTAGAATTGTAATTTTAAATAAAAAATAATTTGTAGAATACAAGTAGAATGAATATAAGTTGAAAAGAATAATAATTTCAGTAAAATGCTAATCTTAGTAGTAAAAATAAACGTATTTTATAATTTTTTAATAAAAATAAATTATTAAAGTTAAAGTGCTCATTTTATAAAAAATGTATTTAAACAATTTAATATGTTAGAAAAAGATTTTTTTGTTTATAAGATTTTATTTAGAATTTAAACATGTTTAATTTTTTGAATATAATATTATCTAATATTATTTACTTATTGATGATACGATAAAGAACAATGTCATACAAAGATTACAAATGATAAACTTTAAAGAAAATGGTTTTTAGGAAAACATATTTTTCTAGGGACCAATTAACCAATTAAACCAAAATTTGATCATCAAAGAAATGTGCTTACATCTAACCAAATAACAAACATGATTTTGGATTCGATCCAAAAGACACTCCATGGAAAACATATTTAAAATTTTAGTTTTACATAGAACCAAATAGACCCGTATTATATGTACTTTTAAGAATGAATGAGATATACAAGATGATGTAAATTATTAAGGGATCAAACTCATGAATCTATATTATGAAATTATTGGAAAGGGTTAGTGGCGATTATAAAATTGTATAAATATTTTAGCTAACTAATTTAGATTTAGATTTTTATTTTATTTTTCTTATCAAAAATTTGATAGAGAAATATTGACATATAAAAATAGGTAGCGCTCCATGACAGAATTTGTGGCAAGCGTTAGAACAAAAGATGGTGATGTTAAGTATATACGAATAATAAAAGATATGGATGCTGAATTAACCACGAGTGTATGCACAATTTGGAGGAGAAACAAAAGATTTTCTTATTTCAATTGGCTTACATCAAGGGTCTATGGTATATCTTTTTTATCTTTTTATATTAGTTATGGATGAATTAATGAAGACTATACAAGATGATATACTTTGGTATATGATATTTGTAGACGATATCGTTTTGATAGATGAGACATTAGGAGTGAATAGGAAGCTCTATGAAAAATATGTTAAAGACTAAAACCACTGTTGTCAAGGCGCGCGCCTAAGCGGCGCTTAGGCGCCGCTTAGGCGCTAAGGCGCCAATTTGAAGACGCCTAGAAGGGGCGCCTTCCTGTTACTGAAGAAGGCGTACGCCTTGGCCCGCCTTGGCGTCGCTTGGCCAAGGCGGGCCGGTTTTTTTTCTTTTCTTTTGAACCGGCAGCGGTTCAAATCGGCCGGACTTAAGTTGGATTGAACCGCCTGGCCCCCTCGCGACTTCAGCACTCGGCCCCGCACCGCATCCCTCCTGCTCCCGAGCGGCGAACCCGGACGGCGAGACCCCGACGCCCTCGGCCGCCGCCGCCGCCCTCAGCCGTGGAAGCCGCCGCCGCCGCCGCCTCCTCGCGACGGAGTTGGTCTCCTTGGCCACGCAGAAGCAAGCTCTCCCCGCCGGATAGTTGTCCTCCTCTCCATCGTTCTCCTATTCCGTATTTGTTAGGTTTTGTGTTTTTTTATTTTTCCACCTATATCTTGGCATTTCTCCCTTCAAGTTTAGTCTTGTACATTTATTGGAGTGTTCTTAAACCTAATGTACATATACATTGCTTAAATTTTGAATATATCAAGTGGTTTGGACGTGTTTGGTGCGTCGGAGATTTACGACTTTGTTGTTTTTTAATTCTTTTGCTATTTCTTAGCATCTACGTATTATGTAGACACGGTTTGAAGTTTGTTTATTATAGTTTGAGTACTGTTTGACCTATTACAAATTTTTTTGTCATTTTTTAGCAGTGGTTTGTTGTGAGATTGTGAAGTGTTTGTGTCTATGCCGTATGTCATGTTGTGTTTGCATATGTTGTCTACTTTATTTTTCAGATTTTTTAGAAAGAAGTTCAAGGAGTAGTAAAGTACGTATCATTTGGTAAGTAAATTTTAAGCTTTTGTAATGTGTTTTCAATTTTGTATAAATTGTATTCTTGCTATGCCAATTGTATTACTTTTATTTTTCTATCCAACTTTGTATGATTGTTAGTTGTATAAATCATTTTTTGTACCCACATTTAGAGTACATATATACATATATATGTATATACACATATATAAGTAATTATGTATATACATAATTACATATATATAAACACAATAATGTCACCGCCTTGACCGCTTAGGCGACGCCTAAGCGGCCGCCTAGTCGCCTAAGCTTATTCTGCACCCCCCAACGCCTTGGGTGCCTTGTCGCCTTGACAACTATGATTAAAACATAATATATACGTTAGAAATTTAATGAAAACTCGAGAAATAAGTGATTATGTTAGTTTGGATGAGGTAATATTATCTCAAAAAAAATCAATTCATATATTTTGGACTAATTACTTAAAAATATGGAGAATATGACGAAGATATTAATCATATGATTAAAATAGGTTGGTTGAAGTAGAGATGGGTTATTGGAGTTTTAAATGTGATCATAAATTTTACTAAAGTTGAAAGGAAAATTTTATCATAGGAGTACAAGACTTAAAATGTTGAATGGTAATGAATACTAGATAAATAAAATAAAAAATATTTTTAAAATAAGTGTTGTTGAAATGAGATTTTTTATGATAGATGAGTGATCATATCAGATTAGATAAAATAAGAAATAAGGATATTAGAGTAAATATAAAAGTAAAAACAATGGTAGACAGATGGAAAAGAGAGATTGAGATGGTTTGAGCATATCAAATGTAGGTTTATAGAAGTTCTCTATTAGAAAAATAGAAAATATTTGAATAACAGAAACAAAAAAATGCGGGGGATCAATTATGTTAACTTGAAGGGAGATAATTCAACATGATTTAAATGAATTAAATAGTTTTGAAAACATAACTTAAAATAGATGAGTGGAGAAAAAGAATCTATATTGTTGACCCACCAAGTAATTTGGGACTAAGCTCGAGTTGAGTTGAGTTGTTTCTTTTATATTAATCATGGTTAGATTGTTTTAATCGTTGCCAGTGAAATGTTCTACTTATTCTTTTATAGGCGTCGTTTGGCGTTGGGATAAAATTGATGGGGATAGGGATAAACCAATCCTTGTGGTTAACTCTATCCCCACTATGTTTAGTTTTAGTTAGGATAGGTTTAGGGGACAATCTTATCTTATGTTTGGTATCTTCACAATAAATTTGAGGATAAGTTTATTTTTTTTTTATAATCTTATTTTATTTCTCATAACATATTCACAAAGACCTTTATAATAAATCTAAAATATAATTTAAAAATATAAATAAAAATACATTTAAAAATATAAATTTGAAGATATAAATAATATAATTTTAAAAATATGACAGTGAAAATCTTATTCGAATATTGTTTTTAAAATCTAATTAAATTAAAAAAACATTGCAATTAAATATCCTACAAAGCGATCTACATCTATTTTGTATATAATTTTCTTAAAAAAAGTTCTATTTCATATCAAACCACCATTTTAAATATCAAATGAATGTTAATCATAGACATTCATGACAAATAAGGTACGCAAGTGGAATCTAGCGTAGTCAGGAGCCTCGGCGATAGAAGAGGGAACAATGACGACGACCGGGGCAACAATAGATTCAGGAATGCGCTTGGGGATGCCAGCGGGAACGGCGACGCCAGCGAGGACAGCGAGCTCTGCTGATCCGTCATGGGAGGACGGAGGCCTGTCGAAAACATGGCCACACTATAGGCCGAGCTTGTCGTCGGTGGTGGCGGGCGGCGTCGGCGGGGCGTGCTGTGTTTGGCCCGGCTGTGCTGGTATGGGGGCAGTCGGGGTGGAGCTCTCCAGGTAGCGCATGAAGGTGGAGATCAGCGACTCGTGCTTACCGGCCAAGGGGACGCTCCCGGTAGGCGTCAGCAGCGCTGGCTGAGTCAAGGGTATGCCAAGCAAATACCCGCTCTTCACTTCTCTTGTCTCTTCAGCATTTCTCCAAGCATGTGCCGTGCAAGGGAGTCTGCCTATCCCTTATATACTTCTCAAATATATAAGGGGGAGGGGGACATGGAGGAGGAGGCCAGCCGTTCATAGCAAGGAGCCGTCTAGAGCTGTCTAGCGACCGTCGTCCACCTCCACGGCAGCAAGGGCGGTTCATCCTGTGGAGGGTTGCAGCAGCAGCAGCAAGGGCACCGCCTCCGGCGGTTGGTGTACTTCTCGAACCACCGCGAGGTCCCCGGTGTCGGAACCCTATAGATCTGCTCTTTGGGCACCTAGATGACGTAGGTCCCTGGGGCGGGCTGCAGGTTCTCTTCTTCTAGTTGCGGGACCAGCTGCATCCTGGAAGAAGCGGGTGACGACGCTGACGGACACAGACGCTCCACGGCGTCGCCAGCCAAATCATCTGCCTCTGCCGCCGCCCGGTCTCCGGTGTCGCCGCAGCGTCCGGCCATCAGATCTGCTCCGACGAGACGGAACTTGCGAGAAATCTCCAAGGCTGTGGAATCGGCCAGATCCACACGACGGAAGTAGGAACCACAATTACATATAGAGAGAGGGAGAGGCGGTGGGGGCCGGCAGCGTCCACCCAAGGCCGGCGGCGTCCCGACCGTCGTCCACCTCCACGGCAGCGTCCACCCGCTGCAGTCCAACGGCAGCGCCCTAGTCGGAGAGAGAGTCGTATCTCGAAATGTCATTTCAGGATCAACTTAGCCCAAGTATTAGGTGAGATGATTTATCCCCATGCTTATTCCTAATTTTGGGGATAACCTGGATTAACTTAATTCAGGTTAAACTCATTTTTAAATGTGTACCAAACAGGAAATTGGGGATAAACTAGGTCTATCCTAGGTTATCCCTGTACCAAATAGGGCCTAAGGTGTTATTTGGTATGAAGATAACTTGGGGATAAACCTGATTTATCCCCAAAAAATTTTGGTGCCAGTTTGGTACCAACATTTTTTAGGTCATGTTTGGTATGTGGATAACTTGGGGATAACCCAGGAACCTAGTTTATCCCCAAAAAATTTTGGTGTCAAACAGGCCCTTAGATGTTCAGAGGTGATTATTTAAATTTTTTAGACTATTTATGCTACAGACTCTAGCTGATCATTTTACTATTTTTATATTAGATTCGTGTAGCTTGTTCAGGTTTTCGTGTTTGTGCATGTTTTGTTGTTCGATCTGGTAGATTTCTTCTAGTGGACCAATGTTCTCATGTTCTAGCTGTCCCTTATTTGGGTAATTCTTGATAGACTTCAATTTATTTGCAGTGAAAGGCAAGTGTCTAGTTACTGATGGAAACTTTGTATGTGCGATATCTGCCTAGTGCGCCTCTTTCCGTTATCGAGGACGGCTCGCACCATGGTGCCTCTAAATAAGGATGTGGGTGGATGAACGGTCATAATGTTGGACGACAGGAGTACCATTATTAGCTATTGTGACCTTTCTACTTTGTCGTGTTTTATTGGGTTTGGTGTTGATACAGTGTTGTTTGGGGCTTCATATATGGATATTTTATCGATTTTAATGGCGACGTGCCGGTTGTTGATGGACAAAATTGATATCATGTTGGTCTCAGTAGTCTAACTAAACAGGTTATTGATCGGCCTTACGATAGAACGGGTTTGGTCGTCCGGTTGTTGGTGCCTTGGTGGTACGGCAAGTAAGAGAAAAAACAGAGTATGGACAGGTTGGGTTTTAGGCCGGGCTTTACTTTTTACTTCAGCTCGGGATCTCCCCAAACTTTGAGGAGTAACTAAATATGAATCTCGTTAATTCTGAAGCAAGCAACGATTGCTTTAATCCAACGGTGAAAGTCGAAACGGTTCCCGGCGCACTCGAATCGAGCCCAAATGTCGGTAAATGGTGTAAGATTGTTCTAAATGTAATGGTCCGGATTATTGTCTATATATATTTAATCTCTCTCTCTCCCTCCCTCCCTCCCTCTCTTGAGTGGTGTAATTTTCTTTTTCCAAAAGCATTGATAACATAGTGATATTTTGACATAGAAATGTATATTTTTTAAAATATTTTATTTAGTTAAATAATTAATTATTGTTATTAATTTATGTCTTAGTTAGGGGTGCAATTGAGCCGAGCTGAGCAGGACATTGTTCGAGCTCGACTCGTTCGATTATTTAGCCGTTCGAACTCGACGAGTTTTCAAAAGTCTTGTTCGAACTTGGCTCGATTTAAGCTCAACGAGTTCAAGCTCGGCTCGATTTAAGCTCAACGAGTTCGAGCTCGGCTCGTCGAGCCGCTCGTTTACGTAAACGAGCCAACTTAGTTCGAACTCATATTCGAACTCGTTTTTGAACTTGAGATTGAGCTAGAGTTCAAATATTAAAAAAATTATTTTAAATTACTATTTAAACATAAAAATATAATTTTACATAATATTAAAAATATAAAATATAATAAATATAATATATTTTAATTTAATTATATAAATAAATAACTAATCGAGTAATTAATCGAGTATTTTATCGAACACTTAAATGAGCTGTTCGTGAACTTATCGAGCCGAGCAGGTCTCTGTTCAGACTCGGCTCGTTTATAAGTCGAGCTTTTTTCTGTTCAAACTCGTTTATTAACTTAATAAACGATCCGAATTGAGTTTTTAACGAGTCAAGTATCGAACTACTCGTCGAGCATATTGGTTCATTTGCACCCTTAACGATCGACTTTAGGATTCTAGTTATACAGCTCCCAGCGGCAGGGCATGTATGCACATATGCTGATGTGCCCATGCATGGAAATGCTTGACGACCATGAAGAATAGGCATCAACAGGTGGATGGCTTGGTTGACAAAGCACGGTTGTAGGTACAGAGCGTGGGCCACAGGAGCTCTCTTGAGGCTTCACTCTCAGCCCTCTCAAAAAGAAAGTTGATTCAATTGTCAATTTGACTGTATTTACGTTGATTTGATGGCACTAATAGCCATTAAATCAACCCCCTCTATGAGGGGGCTGGGGATGGAGTCTCAGGAGGGCTCTTGAGGGGGAGCAGATCCACTATTTACCGGCATGCGTACTCTTGTACACACTACATTCTCATTTGTCCACGTATCCCCATGTTAAAAAGTGAGAAACTGCCATGGTGTTGAACCGTCAAGAGAGATAAAAATAGACAATGAAATAAGAATTACAAGAAAAAAGATAAAATAAAAATTTACGGTGCGTCATTCAATTATATATTTCAATTACACAATTATTACGGGTGATTTACATAATATTTTAAAAGTAAAAATAAATATTATGTCTCGTTCAATTACCTATTGACCATGTAATTATTTTATTAATATAAATACTATATTTCATAACATAAACTTTTTAAAAAAAGTAATAAATTTTTAAATATATTTTTAAAAAATAATAAAAATTTAAGCATTGTTTTTTTTTTCAAAATATTTTCATTATTATCTTGTAAAAATTAATAAAAATACAATTTTATTATTTTTATGCACATATCTAATTTTTTATGATCTCTTCGTCTTAACATTTGTTTAATCTAATATTATCTCTAAAAATTAAATTAATATGGAACAAATTTTTTATATCAATCGAACCACCGTAGAAGCTGTAAGTTTATTATTTTTTAAAGAACAATGATTCTTTTTATTTTTCTCTTTTCTCCTAATTCTACAAATTGTATTTTCTATTTTTTCATCCCTCACTAGTTCAGCAGTGCAGCGGTTTTCACTTTTTAACAAGTAGATACATGGACAAATGAGAATATGGTGTGTATAGAAGTGCCCACTCTTAGCCACCTCATAAAGGAAGTTGATTTAATGATCAATTTGACTACATTTATCATGATTTGATGACATTAATAGCTATCAAATCAACCCCCTCTATGAGGGGGCTGAGGGTGGGACTTCTGTGGCTCCCTGCTCTCTCGTAGGTGGAGAGCGAGGGGCCTCAGGAGTGCTCCTGAGGTTACATCCTCAGCTTCCTCATAGAGGGAGCTAATTTAATGGTCGATTTAACTGTATTTAATAGCTATCAAATCAACTCCCACTGTGAGTGTGATGAGGGGTGCCCTCCTTAGACTTTACTCTCAGTCCTCTCATAGAGAGAGTTGATTTAATAGCTGATTTGACTGTATTTATGGTATAATAGTCATCAAATCAACCTCTCTGTGAGGGAGTAGTGGGTGGAGCCTCAAGAGCCCTCCTAAGGCTCAATTCCCAGCCCCCTCATAAAAGGATCTGATTTAATGACTGATTTGACTATATTTATGGTGATTTGATGGCATTAATATCTATCAAATCAACCCTCTCCGTGAGGGGGCTAAGAGTGGAGGACTCTTAGCCCCTCGTAGAGAGAGCTAATTTAATAACTGATTTGATTGCATTTGTGGTGATTTGATGGCATTAATAACCATCAAATCTACCCCCCTCTCGGCTCCACCCTTAGCCCTCTCATAAAGAGAGCTGATTTAATGGCTGATTTGACTGTATTTATGGTAATTTGATGTCATTAATAGGCATCAAATCAACCCCTCTGTGAGGGTGTAGAGGGTGGAGCTTCAGGAGCCACCCTCCACTCCCTCATAGAAAGATCTAATTTAATGCCCAATTTGACTGTATTTTTGGTGTTTGATGGCATTAATAGCTATCAAATCAACTCCCTCTAAAGGGAGCTGAGAGTGGAGCCTCGAGCGGGGGGCCTCAGGTGCCCTCCTGAGGCTCCACTCTCAGTCCCTTACAAAGGGAGTTAATTTAATGGCCAATTTGACTACATTTATGATGATTTAATGATATTAATAGCCATCAAATCAACCCTCTCTGTGAGGGGGCAGAAGGTGGAGCCTCAGGAAGAGCCCCCGCTCTCTCGTAGGTGGAGAGCAGGGGGCCTCAAGAGTGCTCCTAAGGCTCCACCCTCACAGAGGGAGCTTATTTAATGGTTGATTTTGTAAGAAATCGTCCATTAAAATTTGGTACAGCGAAAGCGACGATTCCTATGGGTTCCTTTAGAATCCGTCTCAATTAGAACCGAACGACGAAAACCGAAAACCGATCAAATCGGGTTCGAATATACCTGATAGGGATTCATATAATCCCATGGAGAGGAAAGAGATGAGCTTCTCAAGCTCTACAAACAGTTCAAGTGTCCGGTCTCCAGCAGTATCCACACGAACTTCATCCACAGCAGGTTCTCCCTTCGCGCCGACCTCGAGAACTCTTCCCGAACGGAGCTCCATCGACCATGGACACCTTCTAGAGAGAGGAGGAGGTAGGGAGGAGACTTGGGACGTGGTTTTCACCCATGGCTTGATTGGGTTTGGCTGAAACCATTAGTATTTATAGAGAATTATGGAATTTTTCATAAAAACCCAAAATCTCTATAAATTAGGCCCTTGCCCCTGTACTTGTGGATAAGTCCTTTTGTGTGTGACCCACTAGGCCCAATAACCTATTTGGTTGAGGCCTAAATAAAATAGAACAATTCTATTTAATTTAATTAAATCCGTTATCCGATAACAGATTAATCGGCCTACCGATCATGAAGGGTCCAACCCACACCCCGTGATCGCAAATGGCTATGGGGATAATCTCATCTCCATTGAGCCTCTCCATCATCAGTTACCCCATCGATATAAACCCTCGTCCATCCAACGTCCCGGTCGTAAAGGAGTACGGCATCGACTGTCAACTCCTTAGTGTACCGACTCTATAGGATCCTGTACTCGGAATTGGATCAATTGGAAAACTCCTTTTCCAATTATCCCTATCTACCCGGCCGTGATTTAGAGTACTATCCTATAGGACATTCACTCTCACTTACCGAGAGTGGATGATCCCTTGTTGTCCGCTCAATTGCCTCCATCGGATTTTCCTTGTACCCGATCCATCGCTATATAGGACCATCTAAATTGTGATCCATAAGTCAATGGTCAAAGCACAAGTTCCACCCAACAAGGCATCTTTGGCGACTCGAGTCAAAGGTCCAACCATGCCGTGATGATAGAAAACCACGATGAACGGTTCGGTAAGATACCGAATTTTAGGGTTTTAATTCGGTCATTCAGCTAATGAGCACCTGTACGTGTATCTCGGTGTCTCCACACTAATGACAATGAGATCGGTCGTCCTCATCACATGAGAAGACATCACATACACTAGTCTATCCGAATCCTTGATGTCCCGTCTCAAGTATCCTATGACTAGGAACATTTAGATCAAATACCTCTAGATGATCAATCTCATTATCATGATCTCATCATGATTTAATCCTCATTGTATTTGATCAAGGACTTCATTATTATATTCGCATCTAATAAGAGCTTATAATGAAGATTTGCCTAATTAATTGAATAAGATATTTCTAGAAATGTTGAATCATATCATATATGATTGGCTTGTAGGGCATACATTTCTATCAATCTCCCACTTGCACTAATGCCAATCACCATACGTGATCGTATCATTCGAGGTGAAGCTCAAACACTCTTTGAGTAACTGCTTCAATTAGTGGATCTGCAATGTTATTAACGGTAGATACTTTATCTTTAATTATATCTTTATAGGTTGCAATCTCTCTGATTGTATGGTATCGCCACAGAAGTTCGAAACTTCTGATGAGACATTGGCTCTACTCCATTGTTTTCTCAAAACAATGATACACTTTCAAAGAAAATTGGGACAATCCCATACCTTAGATGAGAATCTTCATCTAGACTACTTCTCAAGTAGTGTGCAACTACTATGTAAACTTGTTTACATATGTTGTAGAACTTACAGTGTTCTATCACATAGAACTCTTTCAACTCACTGCACCACCATTATTCTGACTTAATATCAAACTTATTTGATTAGAAGCTTGTGTTTGTAAAACTACAA
Organism: Cryptocoryne crispatula var. balansae; assembly: GCA_036172225.1. Classification (NCBI taxonomy): domain Eukaryota; kingdom Viridiplantae; phylum Streptophyta; class Magnoliopsida; order Alismatales; family Araceae; genus Cryptocoryne; species Cryptocoryne crispatula. The sequence continues at coordinate 16,954,213 of CM069925.1, read as the reverse complement.
GACTTGAGTCTTATCCTCAAAGTGTATAGAGATACATTCTCGGTGCTTCTCAAGTACCAAATGATATATCTCTCAACTATCTAGTGACTGTCACCTGGATCTTGTTGATGAATGCTCATAACACTTAGAGCATTAATCACATCATCTACGTAGCATCATATAAATAATAGACCCTATGACAAAGGCATAAGGGCTCTATTTATGTGATCTCTTTATCTGTCAAGAAGTCTACAAAGACAACACTTTACGAGAGATCAACTCCACACCACATGGGTAAGAAACCTATCTTGGAGTTTATCATGTCAAACCCTTTGACTATGGTGACTACGTACGTGCTTGGGCATTGATTTTAGATTTATCTTCATAGATCTTAAAACCCAAATTGTGTTTGGAGGATCAATTTGATAGCTAGGTTCACTTATTATAACACACCTACTTCATTCTTAATGAGTAGTATGTCATCAACATAAAATGTCAAGAAAGACACTCCCTTATCTTGTTGAATACACAAGGCTCCTCTTCGTTCTTAACGAAGTCATAAGATTTAATCTCATTAAACCTTATATATTATCTATGGGAAGTTTTACTTCAATCTATAAATGAACTTAATACACACTCTTCTTGGATGTTATTGGGACTTGATTCCCTATAGTTGTATCATATACACCTATTCCTCAAAATACTTTAGAGGAACACTATCTTAACATCCAATTAGCTTATCTCATAATCATAGAGTGTAACAATCAAAATCCGAATGGATTAATCCATGGAATAGGTAAAAGATCTCATCATAGTCAACCATTTGACTTCAATGATATCCTTTTCAACTATTCTCTTCTTTGAAGGTATCTACCTTCTAATCCACTCCAATCTATTCTTTAGTGATCCATTTATTCCTTAGGTGGATCTATCAAGTTCTAAACTTGATTAGAATAGATAAAGTTTATATCGGATTTTATTGTCTCTTCCCATTAATGAATCAATATCTCATATTGGTTCTATATAGATCGTAGGATCAATATCCTTATTATCTTATGCCTCACTTCATCTATCAGAGATATGTCTCACATATCTCTTAGGTAGAATGGACACAAGTAAAGACCTATGATTTGTCCTTGTGTAATTATTAACTAGCACCTTAATAGAAGTGTTATTGGGTTGTGGGACTTGAACATTTTCCATATATACCTTGCTCCCACTATCTTTCTTAAGAAGGAACTTTTCCTTTAGAAATATAGTGAGCTGAGCAATACATACCCTTATACATAAGGGTCGTATATTTAATGTCCAAAAGTTTCCTTAGGATATTCCACAAGCCAACACTTCATAGTCTTATATTCCAACTTGTTAGAGTTATTCTTCTTCACCAGGTCGGACATTCCGAAACCTTAACTTGCTTAAGGTCAAGTTTTAACCCCTTTTCCATATCCTATATGGAATAATCGAAACAGAGACTTAGAAGGTACCTATTAAGAACAAGTGGTTATAACGAGTACTTAACCAAAATTAGACAAAGAGGAAATTTGCAAAGCTTGTCATTGTTCATATTATGTCCTACATAATATGGCTTTTCCTTTTAGCTACTCAATTAAGCTAAAATGTGTAAAGATGTCCATTAGAATTCTATTATCCTTCTATTATATGTAAATTATGTACTTAAGTATTCCCCTCCTTGATCTCATCAAAGAGTTCTAATACTCTTTCCATTAGTATCTCTACTTCATTCTTAATCTCAAATAATTTCTCAAAGGTCTTAGTTTTGTACTTCATAAAGTACATGTTTCCAAACCTAGAGACATCATCTTTGAAATAATGAAGTAGAAATGTTCTTCTTTAGCCTTACTAGATATGGGCTAACATACATCTAGATGTACGAGTTCTAATAACTCATTAACCCATTCTCCATGTCTATATAAAGCTAAAGTGTAGATTGATCTAAATCAACCCATTTCCTCTTAAAAAGAATATTCACACATAACATGAGAGCTAACATATCAAATATGATTAAATAATTCATTAAGCTCCCATTGGCAAACACTTTGCCATTCAATCTATTAGAACATCTATCAATTCCATAGCTTAGAATAAATCAACATTTATTCAAGTAGGAAATCATATAAAGTCCTTGTAGAAGGATATAATAGCAATATTAATTATTAAGACATCTCCAGCTAAGGCTATTAAAGAATTGCACCTCCCATTAATAATGATGCAACTTTTGCACCATTTCATATGTAGGTCAATATCTTCTTTATTAAGCCTTCATTTACTTGTCATCATCTACAACTCCTTGTAGATATAAGATGCATATCTGGTATCTCGTACCATTAGAATGCATTCATAGTATCTAATATTATGATATACACATATAGTATCTAATACTATTAAGTGTATATTTAAAACAAGTAAGTGCCAATGACTTGGATACATGAAGCTTCTCAAGCTCTACCTTTGCATTATATACAAAACACTTTGTACTTTCTCTTCCACTTATCATCATCATGTGATGTAAGAATCATGTCTTATTCTGGTTTTATTATCTTGACCGCCTTCTTTTACTATTAACTCTCTCCTATTTTTATCTAATGATTTTACTTCTTACTATTGGTCTCACCAACAAGAAGTAATTAAGATGTATTGTTGATCTAAGTTGCCCTTTAGTTAGCTCATCACTATGAGCCATGATGGATCTCATATCCATCTACCCATGTTGTCTCTACATAATTATGTCTCATAGAGACTAACATCTAGTTTAAGGCAAACAATGCATCTTGTCTATGAGATAAGATCTTATCTTTCTTTCATATCACTAGATAATTTAGGAGACACCTACTTCTCAAGTAGAATAGTTAATTGGTCAACTATGAGAACAATTCTCTTAGTTCTAAACCAGTCTAAGAAGTGTGATCCATTAAGCTATATGGCATCTAATATGCCATACTAATGGTGGTTTATTATTGTATTCTACAACTGAGATATAAATTTATCAATATAACATTGCAGATATTCATGAAATTAAGATATGGTCTTTCATCCTAATTTATGCTCCCACTAATTTTCGACGAATTTGCATAACCCTCATTATGCAAAGACGGGATATCACGATGAAATCCTAGTGGGGACTAAGACCATATTAATTTTATGGTGATGACCTTGTGGTAGCACAACAAATCACCCCATACTTAATAGGTAGGCAACTATTGCCAGTTGCAACTCTTGCAACTCTTAGTCATTTAGCCTCTAAAGGTTATGACCTTGTGGTAGCACAACAAGCCATATACTCTAGTTAGGTCAAATCCGCTTGTTACGTTATGAAGAATGGATTCTTAACAGCCCTTGTGGTAGCACAACAAAGCCATGCAAATGCCTTAGCCATGATCACCAATCCCTTGCTAAATGAGTCTTGTGGTAGCACAACAAACCCATCCAATCTAAGATTGGCTCATCAAGACCATAACAACGGAAGGCTACGTGAGTCATTCTTAATGTCACACGTTTATCAACCTAATTATGACAAGGAGGGATTTTATTTTAGTCTCATCAATAATATGTGCTAAGTATATATAATACCTTTGGAATATCATATATCTAAGGTATAAAAGATAGCACATAACCACATATCGAATATGCACGAAATCGGTGATCATGGACTTAACCCTAAGCATGCACCTAAGGCACCCCTCTAGGTGCAAATCCTTGCTTCGGATGGCTTGAGTTGGTATGCTCCCACTTCGGAAAGGGTGCTTCTCCAAGTGGTCCCGCTCTTCAACCTTCCACGAACCGGCTTCTAACTCTGCCAAGCGGCTTAAGGGTATGCGGACCCACGAAATGTACATATCTCAATAAGAAACCCTCGGTTTTAACCAAGGGAGTACATTAATGGAGGAGGTAGAATGTACAATCAGATTGTATAGAGAGAGAGGAGGCACACGCAGGCCCCATTTAATAACATAACCAACACAATTAAAAGCAATCACAAGCCAAGCACAATTAAGTCCATGATCACCTCCATACACACTAACGTTCATCACATGAACATAGAGCGCATACGTGATAATTATATGAGATATATCATATATATCAGCATAAAATTATATAATTTATTTTTAAATTCTCAATTTCATGCATGTCGAATTTTCATGAAATAAATAACATGAAAATAACATGACAATAACATATAAACAATTTATACGAAATGAACATACAAAACTAAACTATTTAGAACATTCATGCATTCCCAATACTGTGCAAGGTTATAAATTAATGTCCCAATTTATATTCTGTAAAATATTATTTTACAGAATTAATTAAGACACTAATAATTTAAGTTAAACCTTTAAAACAATTTTAAAGTTTAACCATGAGTGAATCTATGTAAATAGAACTAAACATCATCTAACATGTCATTAAACACTTTAAAAACATGTTAAATAATATTATAGAATTTTCCAGAATTTTTATGGATTTTTCTGGCAAATTTTCGAAATTTTCTATGATTTTAAACACTTTAAAAACATATAAATGGTGTCTGGCGCAATGCGCCGCGTATGGCGGCGCCGCGCACGCCGTCCCGTGCGCCGCCAGTGCGCCGCGGTCGCTGGCGCGTTGCGCCGCCACGCCCGGCCACGGCGTCTGCGCCGCCTGTGCGCCAGCCCGGTCAAACCATCTGTTGACCCGGATCTGGATCCGGGTCCGAGTCGGATCCTCCTTTTCCGCCCGATAAGATCGCGGCCAGCACTGTTCATTCGGGAGAAAATCCATCCTATAGAATCGGATTTATCTCCTTATCTCGAACTCCAAAAAATCCGAAAAAATATGCGTTGGAATCCTTATCGATAAGGAATCCAAAACAGTCGGCCTCATATCCATAAAAAATCCTAATCGTCCGAAAAATGAGGAAGAAGAGGCGGCGGTCACCCAAATTCCGTAGCAGAAATCTCTATTTTGCAACGAGGATAACTCCTTATCCAGAAAGCCAAATATTCTCAAAAAATACAATTTAGAATCCTCATCATATGAAGTTTCCAAATATGTATATATTCCTGCATAGAAAAATTCTCTATCAACGGGAACCAGGAAGAAACAAGTCGGCGCCGCCAGATTCCGCAGAACCCTAGTTCGTTGGAAAACTCAAAATTCTCATCTTCCGCCGTCGTTCAAAGTTGGATATCAAAGGTAAAGGCTAGGTAATCATATTACCCATCTCCCAAACCTTTTACAAGCCTCAATTTCTTCTTTGGACGGAGATTTCACAAAATCCCCAAATCCGGGTGTCGGTTCGGGCATGACAGAAACATCAACTTTTGACGCTTCTGTCGAACACTACAGAGATCCAAAATTCAAAAGGTTTGCGGAGTTGGAAAGCCCTATATCACGAGATTCTACCAAGGCCAACCAATCTTTTATCTGAGTCATACACAGAATATGGTGGCCTCGTCAAAACAGACGTTTGCACAGATTCGGGAACACATAAATAACATGAAATAATGTCGATTCGACGTCGGTTTTGACCGAGACTTGAACCGGGCTATGATACCACTGTAAGAAATCGTCCATTAAAATTTGGTACAGCGAAAGCGACGATTCCTATGGGTTCCTTTAGAATCCGTCTCAATCAGAACCGAACGACGAAAACCGAAAACCGATCAAATCGGGTTCGAATATACCTGATAGGGATTCATATAATCCCATGGAGAGAAAAGAGATGAGCTTATCAAACTCTACAAACCGTTCAAGTGTCCGGTCTCCAGTAATATCCACACGAACTTCATCCACAGCAGGTTCTCCCTTCGCGCCGGCCTCGAGAAGTCTTCCCGAACGGAGCTCCATCGACCATGGACACCTTCTAGAGAGAGGAGGAGGTAGGGAGGAGACTTGGGACGTGGTTTTCACCCTTGGCTTGATTGGGTTTGGCTGAAACCATTAGTATTTATAGAGAATTATGGAATTTTTCATAAAAACCCAAAATCTCTATAAATTAGGCCCTTGCCCCTGTACTTGTGGATAAGTCCTTTTGTGTGTGACCCACTGGGCCCAATAACCTATTTGGTTGAGGCCTAAATAAAATAGAACAATTCTATTTAATTTAATTAAATCCGTTATCCGATAACAGATTAATCGACCTACCGATCATGAAGGGTACAAGCCACATCCCATGATCCCAAATGGCTATGGGGATAATCTCATCTCCATTGAGCCTTTCCATCATCAGTTACCACATGGATATAAACCCTCATCCATCCAATGTCTCAGTCAGAAAGGAGTACGGCATCGACTGTCAACTCCTTAGTGTACCGACTCTATAGGATCATGTACTCGGAATTGGATCAATTGAAAAACTCCTTTTCCAATTATCCTATCTACCCTGGCCAAGGATTTAGAGTACTATCCCATAGGACATTCACTCTCACTTACCGAGAGTGGACGATCCCTTGTTGTCCGCTCAATTGCCTCCATCGGATTTTCCGTGAACCCGATCCATCGCTATATAGGACCATCTAAATTGTGATCCATAAGTCAATGGTCAAAGCACAAGTTCCACCCAACAAGGCATCTTTGGCGACTCAGGTCAAAGGTCCAACCATGCAACCGTGATGATAGAAAACCACGATGAACGGTTCGGTAAGATACCATTCGAGTTTTTAATTCGGTCGATTCGATGAACTCATTCAACTAATGAGCACCTGCGTATGTGTATCTCAATGTCTCCACACTAATGACCAATGAGATCGGTCGTCCTCATCACATGAAGACATCACATACACTAATCTATCCCGGGATCCTTGATGTCCCATCTCAAGTATCCTATGACTAGGAACATTTAGATCAAATACCTCTAGATGATCAATCTCATTATCATGATCTCATCATGATTTAATCATCATTGTATTTGATCAAGGACTTCATTATTATATTCGTATCTAATAAGAGCTTATAATGAAGATTTGTCTAATTAATTGAATAAGATATTTCTAGAAATGTTGAATCATATCATATATGATTGGCTTGTAGGGCATACATTTCTATCAGATTTGACTGCAATTATGGTTATAATGCCATCAAATCAACCCTCTCTATAAGGGGGCTAAGCGTGGAGGCTCGGGAGCCCTCTAAGACTCCACTCTCAGCCCTCTCGTAGAGGAAGCTAATGTAATAATTGATTTAACTACATCGATGCCATCAAATCAACCCCCTTTTTGAGAGTGTTGACGATGGAGCCTCAAGAGGGGTCTCGAGGCCTCCCGCTCTCCTTGTAGGTGGAGAGTGAGAGACCTCATGAGCCCTTCAAGAAAGTAAGGTCCTCAGGAGCCCGCCTGAGGCTCAACTCTCAGTTCCTCACAAATGGAGTTGATTTAATGGTCGATTCGATTGCATTTATGGTGATTTCATGGCATTAAAAGCCATCAAATCATCTCGCTCTGTGAGGGGTTGAGGGTGGAGCTCCTATGGCTCCCCGCTCTCTCTTAGGTGGAGAGGATGGCACCTTAGAAGTGCTCCTGAGGCTCAACCCTTAGCCTTCTCACAGAGAGTGTTGATTTAATGGTGTATTTGATTGCATTTAATAGCCATCAAATCAACCCTCTTTGTGAGGGAGATGAGAGTGGAACCTCAAAGGGAGCCCTCCTAAGACTCAACTCTTAGTCCTTTCACAGAAGGATCTGATTTAATAGGCGATTTGACTACAGTTATGGTGATTTGTTGGCATCAACTCCTGTGTGAGGGGGCAGTGGGTGGAGGGCTCCTGAGGTCCCCTGCTGTCAGGGGACCTCAGGAGCCCTCCTGGACTCCACTCTCAACCCTCTCATAGAGGTCTGATTTAATGGTTGATTTGACTGTATTTATGATGATTTGATGGCATTACATCATCAAATCAACCCCCTCTATGAGGGGGCAGAGAGTGGAGCCATTCGTGGATGAGGATGAAAATTTAATGGCATTAAAAGTCATCAAATCAACCACCCTCTGTGAGGGGGTTGAGGGTGGAGTCGCAAGAGGGCTCTTGAGACTCCATCCTCAGCCCCTCATAGAGGGAGTTGATTTAATAACTAATTTGATTGCATTTATGAAGATTTGATAATATTAAAAGTCGTCAAATCAACCACCCTCTGTGAGGGGGCTAAGGGTGTAGCCACAAGAGGACTCCTGAGAATCCACCCTCAGCCCTCTCACAAAGTGAGTTGATTTAATGGCTGATTTAACTCCATTTATGGTGATTTAATGTCATTAATAACCATAAAATCAACACCCTCTGCGAGGGGGCTAAGGGAGGAGCCTCAGGGAGAGCCCCCGCTCTCTTGTAGGTGGAGTGCAGGGGGCCTCAGGAGCAGTCCTGAGGCTCCACCCTCAGCCTCCTCACAGAGAGAGCTGATTTAATGGTCAATTTGACTGCATTTATGGTGATTTGAGGGAATTAATAGTCATCAAATCAACCCCCTCTGTGAGTGGGTTGAGGGTGGTGTTTCAGGAAGGCTCTTGCGGCCCATTGCTCTCCACTCTTAGCTTTGTCACAGAGGGAGTTGATTTAATGGCCGATTTGACTACTTTTATAACCATCAAATCAACCCCTTTGTGAGGGGGCAATGGGTGGGGCCTCAAGAATCAGGAGGGCTCCTGAGGCTCCCTACTTCTCAAGTACCCTCCTTAGGCTCCACTCTCAATCCCTCCAAGAGAGATCTGATTTAATGGCCGATTTGACTACATTTTTTGGTGATTTGATGTCATTAATAACCATCAAATTAACTCTCTTTGTGAGAGGGCAGAGAGTGGAGCATTAGGAGGGCTCCTGTGGCCCCCCGCTCTCTCATAGATGGAGAGCACGGGGGCCTCAGGAGCTCCTGAGGCTCCACTCTCAGCCTCCTCGTAGAGGGAGTTGATTTTATAGCCAATTTGACCACATTTATGGTTATTTGAAGACATTAATATCCATCAAATCAACCACCTCATAGAGGGAGCTGATTTAATGGCCAATTTTACTAAATTTATGATGATTTGATGGCATTATTAGCCCTCCTTTGTCTCCACTCTCAGTCTCCTCACATAGGGAGTAGATTTAATGACTGATTTGACTACATTTATAGTGATTTGATGGCATTTATAGTGATTTAGTAGTCATCAAATCAACCCTTTTGTGAGAGGGCTGAAAGTGGAGCCTCAGGAGGGCTCCTGAGGCCTCCCGCTCTCTTGTAGGTGGAGAGTGGGGGACCTCAGGAGCCCTCCTAAGGCTCCACCCTCAGTCCCTTAGCAGAGGAAGTTGATATAATGTTCGATTTGAATGGCATTTATGGTAGTTCGATGATATTAATAGCCATCAAATCAACCCTCTTTGTGAGGGGGCTCCACCCTTAGCTCTCACACAGATGGAGTTGATGTAATAATCGATTTAACTGCATTTATGGTGAGTTGATGGCATTAATAGCTATTAAATCAACCCTCTTTCTAATGAGACTGAGGGTGATAGGGAGAAGAAGGGAAATTTTGTTCACTAATTTACTTTAAAAATTATTTTATAAAATTAACATAGAAATATTTTCAGAACTTACATACAACTTTTATCAAAAAGTGAAATAAAAATTTAAAAAATCTAACTTATAAAATAAAGTTAAAAATGAAATCAAAAATTGAAATTTTAATTTGTAAAATGAAGTTAGATTAAAACACAAATTTTTTTTAAACTAACATACTTTACTTTTATCCGATAATGAAATCAATTTTTGAAGACTTAACTTTTTGTAAATAAGTTAAAAAATAGAATCAAAATTTGAAATTTTAACTTATAAATTGAAGTTAGATCATACAAATGCTATTTGGTAGATTTGAAGTCACGTCGACGTGTAACATTGCACAACATAAATCATACTGTGAACCTAGATTAGTACCGAACTCCAAATTCATTTTTAAGCCAGATTCTTAGAGATCGCCCTCACTTTTCAATAGAAATTAGTTAATGCTTCTTTCATCTTTTTATTAAAAAATTTAATTTTTTAAAAATTGTGTTAAATCGAAAAATACTTTTTGATTATTTTAGAAAATATTTTTTGAAGTTTATTAGTTTAAAGAAAATGAGAGAAGAGTATGGATCCCCTGCGGTGGCCATTTTCAGCCACTTACATCCACAGAATTTAAAATATTATTTTTTGTATTCCAATATATATATATATCAATCTAGTTACTAAAATGTTGTCGTTAGCTCACCCTAGGTGAGTTGGTACCTATGTCCGCCCTGGGGGGTGGGCTCGCAGGTTTGAGTGGCAGCTTGAACGTCGATCTGGTGTCCACCTGAACTCCTGCGGCTGCTGTGCCGACCTGCCCTGAGGGGTTAGGTGAAATGGGATGGCGATCGAGCGGAGGCTCGTTCGCTCGCTGCTCAGGGCACTGTGAGCGCCTCTGGCCACTGTGCCACGGTTGATCAAAAAATACTAAAATGTTATTTGAATGTGTAAAGTTAACTGTTTAGATTTAATTTAAAGTAGTATTTATAATTTACATTATAAATTATATTTTTTACACTTTCTTAAATTTATCGTAAAGATAAATACATAAGGGAACACGATGGACGTTTCTAAATATTGATAAATAAATTGGAAATTAAAATGGAATGTTCTATTACAAGTAAATGCTTAAATTCTCTAGATTAAATTGAACTAGGAGGAGGAGTTCAAACACTTTTACCCTCTTTGGCATCGAAATATCTCTGGATGTCCCTAGATTTGTCACACATTCCTAGTTTAGTATGAAAATTATTTACTTTTTATTTTAGATTATCTTATTTTAAATGAGGTTATATTATAGACTAAAACATACAGACTTTATTGATTAATTTATGTTTAAAGGGCAACAGATGTAATGACAGTATATTCCTCTCACTTACTATTCAATTTCTTAAGAAATTTATGCTGTTGAAATTGATGCATTCATTATAAAAATAAATTTATTTTCAATATGTATTTACTAATAATATTAATTAATTAATATTAAGTTATATTACTTATAAAATGTCATTTTTTAAAGCATGATAAATTAATTTTATTGAGCTAAACTTATGGGGGTTCGTTGGAGGCATGATAAATTGAGTTTTTGTTAGAATTTTATACTTTAGTAACAAAACTCTTTAAAAGACGTGTTTGACAAGTCTTACAAATATTTGTTTTTAAAGTAATTTTTTTATTGAACAAAAAAGAGAATCTCACCTCTTTTATAATCTTGTGATCTTCCACCTTGTTTCTTGTTTATGTACCCACTCTTTTTTATTATCATGTCTCTCCAAACACATGATAAGTTTATGTTATTGGATAGTTCACATTTATTTTAATATAACCTTTTATCATAAAAATATATATAAATTTATTGTGCAACCAAACACTTTATTAGTTTATGAATTTCACGTGTGTATAAAAATACAATTATTATATTTTATTAGATTAAACTCAATTTAATTGTGGATTTCACTTTATATACTATATACTCCATGTTAAAGAATAACTTAGTTAACATAGATAATTTTATAATTTATTCATTCTCATTTATAGCACTATTTTTCTTTTCACTAAACTAGATACAAGATTAATCTCATAAGTAATTCACTATTATTACCCTGATATTACGTAGTCTGAGAATAACATATAGATGATTAAAATGTCGTATACTTATTCAACCACCATTTATATATATATATATAGGGAGAGTGACTAAAGAAAATTATTTTAGTAATTTTATTTGTTTGACGTTAAAAGTAACAATAATAATTCCATCCCTGGCCGCTTGGCACAGTGAACATAAGGCGGCACTGTCACTTTCTCCCGGACAGGAGCAGCAAGCATAAAAAAAATGATATGTACCGTAATAAAAATAAATTATGGCATAATAATTTTTAAAAATATTAACAGTTATAAGGATATAATAAAAAGTAAGATAAATTATAGATGTTTCCACAAATTTATTTTTTTTATAATTTATAAAAGTTTAAATGATCCATTTGGTCACATCACCATTGTATAAACTATAAAATGTCAAAAATAACCTTCCATAACCAACGAAGAGACCCAACGATGCATACAAAATAATTTATTATATCATATTTAAAGTATTATTAACATTTTAAAATAATCATTATGTTTTATTTTTAGCATTAATTTATATACCACATTATATTAATGATATATAATTTTAACTATATATTATTAATATGTTTAGGGTAAAATCTTGTCACGATCGCAAATATATCCATTATATGTGATTTATGACCACAAAAAACTAATATGTTTAGAATAAAAATTTATAGTATTATATTTATATCAAAGTTTAAAAATGTTATAAATTATTAAATATTGTGTTATTTATTACATTGTGTTAACTAATTTAAGTTATAATTACAAAATATTATTATGCTTAAAAAATAATTATTAAAAATTGTTTAAATGCAAATTTAAAATTTAAATAAATTATAAAATATTAAGTTAATCATTGCATCATGTTAAGTATATTTTATTTGGATTACATAATATTTTAAGTTTTTTTGAGAATAAAAAATACATCAAATCTATAATAACAAAAATACCAAAAACAATAATACCAATTTTATGTTTCTATAATACCAATCATTACAAAATATTTTTTTGAGAATATTTGAAATTAAATATATCAAATCTATAATAACAAAAATACCAAAAACAATAATACCAAAAGAAACCGATAAACTAGTCGTTTCTACAGATGCTAGCTAATTTTATTGGGCAGGTATATTAACAATAGAAAAAGAAGATGTTGTAGGTTACAATTCTGGAAAATTCTCTAAACCAGAAATAAACTATTCTACATATGAAAAAGAGTTTTTAGCTATACTAAAAACTATCAAAAGCTTTAAATACTGGTTATTACCAACTACTTTTAAAATTAATACTGATAATAAAGGTTTATATCATTATATAAAAAATCGAAAAGAAGACCAAAATAGTAGACGAGTGCGTTGGTTAATGCAGTTAGAAGATTATAGCTATACAATACATTTTCTTCCTGGCTATCAAAATATTGTTGCTGACTATTTATCTCGACCTTTTCAGAATGAAGAATAACTTCCTTCAAGCAGCCATGTCAAATAAAGGAAGCAATATCGCTTCTTCCTCTAATACAGTACCAGCTCCAAGAGTCAATATTCCAATAAATTCCTACGTTACACCTATTACTAAAGGTGAACCAAAAATAAATATAAATTTTGTAGAAGGAAATATAATTATTGATATGACAAAACCACAAAATCAAAAGGCAATACATCAATTGGTTCAAGCTAGAAGCTCTTACAGGAGTAATAAAAATTTAAGCGCAAATATCCATGAAGCCCTTAATAAAATATGGAAGAATACAGGAGGACTGCAAAGTAATCCTGAATATATTTCTGCTATAAGGAATATAGAAGAATATTTAGTCACCCTAGAATCAAATATAATGAGCAATCAAAATATAATTTTTCACCTACAAAATCAAATAATAAATATAAAACAGCAAAAAGAAGCAGAAAGAAGCAATTATCTCAATATTTGCTATCATCATATGTTACCACTTCTTGAAAAATATATTTATCAAGAAGAACCAGAAAAACAACTTAATATCATAAATGATTTAGAAAATACTTCTATGTTTTCAAAAATATTAGAAAAAGCAAAGAGAATAGCTATCTATAATTATTTAGATGAAAAATTTCCCCCAGAAATATTTAAAAAAATAAATGAAAAAATATGGGATTCTCATATCATGAAACTCATGATAGAATATGCAGACTGTATAACTGAATATAATGGAATAAGAAGAATAACTTTGATACACCATGAAATAGATGAGCAAAGTATTTATGCCATCGAAAAAGGAATAGTAAACAAAATAATAGTTACAAGAGAGCAAATAAATAATTTAAATTTTCCTATGATAATAAAAACAATAGTTGGATGGATCCCTCTTCTTATCCAAGTATTTGAAATAGACATTACCGCTACATTTCAAGAAATAACTATTGGTAATACTTATCCATCAATACAAATATGGAAACTTAAACCACAATATTCATATGAAATAAATTATTGTGAATTTAATGGTATCTTTTATGAAGAACTAGAACAACAGGAAAATATCAGAGGGATGAAGAATGAACGGAGATGGCCAATAACAGTTCCAAGTTGGACAGATAATAGAATAATGATCCGAGATGAAGGAAAAATGGTTCATAAAAGTCATCATGAAGGACCCAGTTATCAACAACGGCTGGATATCAATATTCTCGGACCAAAGACAATGGAACTTTGGCAAAATACAATTACAAGATGGGCAGATGAAACAGACGATGACATGGACGACCACAATATAAGTACTGTATAAGATTCGATCTGAGCCTCGGGGAGCCGGTCGACAATAATGTTTACACTATTGTAAAACCATGGGCGCTTATGGTATTAAGCCCCTGGTATTCTACCCATAGTTTTTCGGACTTCAGACGTTTTCAAGTCCAGAATAGTGTGTAAGCTCGACTATATAAGAGCATGTAAACCTTCGTTGTAAGCACCTTGTTCAAAAGAAATAAACGATCCTTTTGAGTGTTGTCTCCCTCTCCACCACTTCTCACGACGCACCACTTCTCGCGACGTCCTAAACGCCCTCCTTCAACACGCTTCTTCTCCCTCAACAACGCTACGCATCCGACTACAACATCTACAACGAGACGCCCCAGAAAGACTACACTCGTCCCGATTGGTATCAGAGCCAGGTCAGTATAGAAATCATTTATCTTAAGAAATCCTTGTCTAATTCAGTAGACGTTATTATTCTAGTGAGTAGTATTGATCTTACTCGGTGTGTAGTACCCATTGTTGCTCTGAGATTGAGCTAAGGGGAATATCTGAGTATAATCAAGAACATCTAGAGTAAAAATGTCCGCTGAACGTAATGATGATTTTCTTGTAGATAATAATTTCTGTACTAATAATAAAGAAAGTTATCAACATATAAGCCATAATAAAGAAGCTACTAGTGATATTAAACAAAATTTCCAAAATATTTTTAATCAACAAAATACTATAATTGATTATGAAATTAATTCGTATAAAATACTTAAAACTTTAGAAAATAAGTTTAATACATCTAATGACAACTCAATTATTAAACATAGTCCTCATAATAAATATAATCATAATCAAACCCCAAATTTTATATTTAACTATAAATATTTGTTTAAACCTTATAACACACAAGAATTAATAAATGTTTGTCTTGAATCAGAATTTGAACAATTCCTACAATATAAGGAAGACTTAAAAACTAAGATAAATAATTATACAATGAATCCAGAGCTTAATAAACTAAGTGAAATTCAAGAATACTATGAACAAAATTATGATATGTTTAAACAATATAACTTTTCACCAGATTTCGAGATACAATCACAATCTTCTAAAGACTCAATAGAAGATTTAAATTTAGACAAACTTAATATAAATACTGTAGAAGAATTAAATCCTCCTACAATAGAACAAGGTGAAACCTCTAGAGCCCCAGCTCAAGCTTCTTCACCTAGTCAACAAATACCACGAACACAACAATATGGTAAAAGACCAGCTACTTGGGGACCGCAAGGTTATTATAGCTGGAATGATTATAATATAAATACAGAATCTAAACGAACTGAAAGAACACCTTATAGTTATTATACATCTAATATTAAACTTCCTATAAAAGAAAATCATATACAAATAGAAAATTATTTTAATATAGATAATATTTCAGTACAACATAGGGCAGATTATATAATACAATGGTGCCATTCTATGTTTTCATTACAATTTCTATACCCGAACTTAAATACTCCTAATTTAATAGATTTTATAATAAGTAAAATGAGAGGAAGTGCAGCCTATGCGTTAATATCTCAATATGAAAATAAAATATTTCAAGAAATAAGAGAACAATCTTCTTTTGAAAATGCTTTAATGCAATTTCAATTTGTTTTATTACAATTCTTTACAGCATCAACTAGACCGGATGCAATAAATATTGATGATATAGAAACAATTTTAGGAAAAATGAAATTATGCAATATATGCTATTTAATAGAATTTTCTACTGATTATTCAACATATGTATGGAAGTTACCACCTTCAAATTGGAATCATTGGGAATTAGAATATTTTAATAAATTTCCATCTCCTTGGGATGCTAAATTAAAAGAATATTATCATATGTTTCTAAAAGAAACTGAATTAAGAAAAGCAGGAACAGACAGTTTATCAACGAGAATAAATTGTGCAATAAACTGCTTTAGAAATTACTGTAAAGAAACGACTATTATACAATCTTTTAATAAGGCAAAACATATCTATCAAAAGTACTCTAATTCAAACAATATTAATAGTGCTTGTGAAAAATTATTACCAACACTATTATATGGTTGTAGGCCAGCGCGCAACAAGCGTGGTGGATCCACAAATAAAAAATCCATAAATAAAACTAAAACTTATTACAATAAGTCATATAAAACACAAAGTCAAAGTTCTGTTAATAAACCAAGAACAAGAAGGTATCCTTATAAAAAGAAAAGATTTCAAGTTAGATCTAAATCTAACTCTATAAATCCACATAGTCAATACTTAAAGAAAAAATCTAATACAAAAAAATGTAAATGCTTTAAATGTGGAGAAGAAGGACATTATGCAAATGTGTGTCCTAAGAGAAGACAAATTAATATAGTAGATATGAATATTATTGAAGAAATATATGATATAAGAATAGGTTATGAACTTTCTGATTTAGAACATTACGATTATGAATTAATATCTGAAAGTGAAGAAGAAATTATTAACTCTTCTGATGAAGAATACTATAATGATAGTGATAATAACATAGAAGATTTAATTGATGAATTTGACCCTTTCCAACAGAATAATATTCAATATATTTATATGATGACTAATCAAGAATCAAATAAAGAAGAAGAAGAAACTTCTGAAATATTTAATTTAGAAGAAGATCAAGATGATAATAATAGACAAATGATAATTTTCGATGAAAAAATATATAATAAAATTCAAAATGCACCATGGGAAATTGAAAAAAATAAAGTTTATAAATTAAAATGGAATCTATGGAGAAAAGATAAACTACTAATCGAAAGATTTGAACAAACAATAGACTCTGTAGAAACTAATAGATCTATTACAAATATACAAATTATAAATAAAGAAAAGATAACTCAAATGTTAAAAAATTCTAAAAGAAAAGAAAAAATTAAATACCTACATCTAGGAGCTATAGACATTACCATAAAAGCAAATTTTAGAAAAGGAATAGATTCACCAACAACAATAATAATTGCTGATAAAAGATTTATAAATCCAGCACAATCCATAATTGGAATGATACAAAGTAATTTAATTTATCAATACTTAAAATTTAGAATTTTTCCTCAATATTCAATAAGCTTAAATGATAGAAATATAGATGAAGGTTTATACATATACCATGAACTAAGAAATATAGAAATGACTCCTGGTAGTAAACCATTAACAATAACAACTAAACTATTAGCAAGTTTATCAGAACATAATGATATGCCAACAAAACCTATAAATCAAAACATAATAATGTTAGAAGATCAGCAATCCTACTCTGAAATAATTGAACCTAAAATTGATAAAATAAGCCTTCCTAAAGAATGGCATATAGCATTAGAAGACTTAAAACATAAAAATAAACCTCAAATTAGTAAAGAGTTAATAATCGATAATAAAATGATTAAGTTAAAAAATTTAGAATATCCTTCAAGTCGATTAACAATAAAAGATATTGATGAAGAAGATATAGAACAACCTAGATATTCCTATTGCATAGATAAATACTTAAGACATGACCAAAATGAAATAATGACAATAGCAAAAAAAGTATATCCTAAATTAACAATGATTAGAGTTCAAATTAAAATAAGTTCAATTAAATTTATTTGGATCAATGCTATAATAGACATCGGAGCTTCTATATCACATATAAATAGTAAAATTATAGAAGGTAATATTGAAAAAAGTAATCATATAGAACAATATATTACATTTGATGGAAATATAGTAACATTTGAGAATATTGCTAAAATTAATGAATTAAGAATTGAAGATGTTAATAAAAAACTTCATAATCTAAACTTTAAAACTTTATACACTTCTCCTGATGCTGTTGCATTAATAGTCGGAAATGATATTTTAAATCAATATAATCCAATTACAATAAATCCCCATACTATAACCTTTACCATTGAAACTAAACAAATAACAGTTGAGAAAATCCTAACAGATTCGTCCAACATGATACGAATGGAAAGACCTTTAAATAAAGAAGTAAAAGAATATTTATTCAAAGATTATAAAATATATGTTATCAAATACGATAGAACTGTAGATTGGCCAGAAAAATCAGAAATAGGTTTTACATTATTATCAAATGAAAATATAACCTTATTACCTACAGAAAGAAAAAATCTATATACAGGCTTAGGATTTATGATACCAGAAGAATTTTATGGTATAATAAAAGGAAAAAAATGGTTGGTTAAAAAATGTAGATTTACAGATTACTGAAGGAACTATAAAATCCACATACACTGGAGAAGTAACTATAATAATAAAAAGTTTTGAGAAAGCATCGATTATCAGAATTAAAAAGAAAAATAAATTAGTAGATCTTATAATAAATAAAATTTACAACTTTATCTAATGGAAGTAATAACTAGACAGATAAACAGAATATGTATAAAAATTAAATTAGAAAGTAGGCAAAATTATAGTATTTTTCCTATCCTAGATTCAGGAGCAACTAAGAGTATAGTAGAAGAAAAATTTTGGCCTATAAATCTAACAGAAGATCTAAAAAAACCACAATTATTTAGTGGATTAGCAGGAAATACTAATTCAACAAAAATATCTAGAAATGTTTCCATATATATTCTAGATCAAAATGAAATTGAAGAAGAATTTATTATTCCTGAAGTATACATAATAAAAGAAGGATTAAGTAATATGATCCTAGGAAATAATTTTATAAATAAATATTCACCTATTACAATAGATAAAATGTTTAATACATTTACAAAAAAAGATAAAAAAATTACTATTCCACGATACTTCATAGTACCAAAAATATTTAAAACACCAATAAATATATCTACAGAAAGTTTTCAGGATATTTATTTAAACAGTTTAAAAGAACTATTCTCAGAAAACCCTTTAAATTTATGGGATAGAAGTCCAAGATATTGTAAAATAGAACTTTTATT
This sequence comes from Cryptocoryne crispatula var. balansae, assembly GCA_036172225.1. Taxonomy (NCBI): domain Eukaryota; kingdom Viridiplantae; phylum Streptophyta; class Magnoliopsida; order Alismatales; family Araceae; genus Cryptocoryne; species Cryptocoryne crispatula. The sequence continues at coordinate 16,934,919 of CM069925.1, read as the reverse complement.
AGAACATAAAGGAAAAAATCTAAGAACAAAACCTTTAGTTTATTCCAAAGAAGATGTAATAGAATTTCAAACACAAATTGTTGAACTTAAAAAATTAAAACTAATACAAACTAGTACTAGCCCACACATCTCACCTGCTTTCATGGTAAGAAATCATTCAGAACAAAAAAGAGGTAAAGCAAGAATGGTAATAAATTATAAAAAAATAAATAAACATACAAAATTCGATGGTTTTCATATACCAAACTGTGATAGTATTTTTAAGAAATTACAAAATAAAAAATGGTTCAGTAAATTTGATGCTAAATCAGGTTTTTGGCAAATAAAATTAATAGACCAAGAATCTAGAGAATTAAGTTCATTTTCTACACCATATGAACATCTAGAATGGAATGTAATGCCATTCGGAATAAAAAATGCACCACAAATATTTCAAAAATGGATGAACTCAATTTTTAAAGACTATGATGATTTTATTGTAGTCTATATAGATGATATATTAGTTTTTTCTAAGGATTATAATGAACATAGACAACATCTACAAATAATAAGAGAAATTCTTATAAAAAATGGTATAATCTTATCACCTAACAAAATTGAACTTTGCAAACAAAAAATAGAATATTTAGGAAAAATAATTGACCGAGGTTCTATTGAACTACAAAATCACATTATTAGTAAAATAAAAGAATTTCCAGATACATTTACAACTCTCAAACAATTACAAAGTTTTCTAGGAATCCTAAATTATGGTAGAAAATATATTCCTCGATTAAGTGAATTAATAAAAGAATTACAAGGAATAATAAATTCAGAAAATAAAAAATATAAAAAAGAAAATGATAAAATCATAACAAGATGGGAAACCGATAAAATTAAAATAAAACTCTCCTTAGAAGCAGAAAAAGAAATTAAATATATCAAATCTATAATAACAAAAATACCAAAAACAATAATACCAAAAGAAACCGATAAACTAGTCGTTTCTACAGATGCTAGCCAATTTTATTGGGCAGGTATATTAACAATAGAAAAAGGTGAAACCTCTAGAGCCTTATTAAAAGATTGTATAATTGTGTTATTTATTACATTGTGTTAACTAATTTAAGTTATAATTACAAAATATTATTATGCTTAAAAAATAATTATTAAAAATTGTTTAAATGCAAATTTAAAATTTAAATAAATTATAAAATATTAAGTTAATCATTGCATCATGTTAAGTATATTTTATTTGGATTACATAATATTTTTACGTTTTTTTGAGAATAAAAAATACTACAACTAAAAGTGTATTTATCAATCATATCTATTATATTTTTCACTGTGAATATTATCAATAATCTTTTTTTATGTTGTGTTAATTATATGTATGCTATAACTGTAAAGTATTATTATATTTTGAATGAAAAAGTATTATTATATCATGTTAATTATATGTATGTTATAAACTGTAAAGTATTATCACACACTATTTATATAACGTCCGCGCCGCCTGCTCAACATATATAGGGACAAAGTTATCTTCTTCTGCTCTGGATCGCAAGATGCTAATGCTCTTTTTTACATGTTTTGTGATATAAACTTAACATGTTTACACATAAAACTCCATGTGATTGTTATATATATATATATTAAATCGTCTAATAAAGAAATACATTATCCATTTCTGAATCTCTGAATATATAAAATGAAACTTAAACTTTTAATATTTTGGATATTTGTATTCCTGACCTTTGCAAACTACTAGGCGTCGTTTGGTATCGGGATAAAAATATAGGCGATAGGGATAAGTCACTCTTTATGACTAATCTTATCCCCACTATGTTTGGTTTGACTTGGGATAAATTTTAAGGATAACCTATCCTATGTTTGGTATGTTCACAATAAATTTGAGGATAACCTTATATTTTAACTTTTATTTTTACAGTCTTATTTTATTTCCTATAACATATTGATAAAGATCTTAACCAACTTACATATTCATATAATAAATATAAAATATAATTTAAAAATATAAATAAGAATACATTTAAAAATATACATTTGAAGATATAAATAGTATAATTTTAAAAATCCGATAGTGCAAATCAGATTTGAAATTTGTTTTTAAAATCCAATTAAATTAGAAAAATATTGATTTCCGGTCCGCTCCCGCTGTCCTGGTACTCTGTCTTTCCGTCCCCAGCGTTCCCAAAAGTTCTTGGGCGACCTCGGAGGCGCCGCGAAGAGGGCAATCCACGCGGTCCTCCTGCTTCTCGACGATCAGCTCTTCCGATCTTCGCTCCACCTCCGGCGAGAAGACTGGCCTGCGGCCTCCGCCCCCTATGGGAGGGTTGGATTTCTGCCTCCGGCAATGGCCGGCCTCCGTCCCCCCCCCCCCCGCCGGCCGATTCCAGCCACTCTCCGCCTCCGGCAATGGCCGGCCTCCTTCCCGGCTGCTGTCAATCCCAGAGACTTCATTGTCTCCCTCTGACGGCCCTCCACCGTCCTTCCCGCACCATCCTGGATCTCCTCCGTCGCCGCATGGTCACTGCAAGTTTGCCCCGGCTTCCCGGAATCGTCTGAGCCCCCCTTCGCCTACCCCGCACGATTCATCTCCCCCCTTCCCGTCCCGTCCGGAACCGTCTTCGCCATCGGCTCCTCTTCTTCTTCCGATTCCAACGGGGAACAAGTGTGTTCCCTTAGACGGCATCCCCCCGGCGGCCCGCGAACGAGGAGCCGCGGCCCCACCCCCTCCCCCGCGGAGGTGCCCCCCCCGGCGGTCCGCCCCCCTCCCGCGGACACCCCCCTCCTCGGCGGACGCCCCCCTTCCCCCCCGCTCCCCCTTCCTTCTTGGCGCTCCCCCCGCCTCCGCGGCACCGCCCCCGCCCCCGGAGCTCCCCGCGGCGCCTCCCTCCCCCCGGCGGACGCCCCCCCCTTCCCCCCGCTCCCCCTTCCTTCCCGGCGCTCCCCCCCCGCCTCCGCGGCACCGCCCCGTCCCCCCGGAGCTCCCCCTCCCCCGGAGCTCCCTCCCGCGGCGCCCCCACCCCGGAGCTCCCCCCGCGGCACCCCCCTTCACCCCCCTCCCCGGAGCTCCCTCCCGTGGCGCCCCCCTCCCCGAGCTCCCCCCGCGCCGCCCCCCTTCACCCCCCTCCCCGGAGCTCCCCCCCCCGCGCCCGGAGCTCCCCCCCGCGGCGCTCCCCCTCCCCGAGCTCCCCCCAAGTGCGCGGATGTCCCCCCGCGGCACCCCCCCTTCCCGCACGTATCCTCAAAATTGATATTTTGGGAGTAAGATATCCCAAGTATTAGGTGGGATGATTTATCCCTGTACTTATCCTTAATTTTGGGGATAACCTGGATTAACTTAATCCAGGTTAAATTCATTTTTTAGTGTGTACCAAACAAGGGATTAGGGATAAACCAAGTTTATCCTAGGTTATCCCCATACCAAACAAGGCCCTAAAGATTTAGTTATCTGGGTTTTTTTTAATGTAACCAAATACCGATTAAATGCAATCATGATTATTTGAGGTGATTTACGGTTCTTGCTAGTGACCAAAGTTGACTACTTGACTTATCTCAACTGGGCCTCAACTAGAATCCCTTTAAGCCCGGTTTGGTATGGAGATAACATTGATGGTGATAAGGATAAATAACTCATTGTAACTATCTTTCTTTATCTCCATTGTATTTGATTTAAGTTAAAATATATTTAGATGATAACCTTGTCCTAGTATGATATATAATTATTAATTTTAAATTTAATATTGATATATATATAAATTATTTGATTGTTGATATAAAACTTAAAATTTATATCATAAATAATACATAAATGGTAATGTAAAACATTTCATGTACTACATAGGATGACTGTTTCTCAAAAGAATAACGATAAAATATCCTATGTATCAGATGAGATGACTTATCCCTCACTTAATCCTCATTTTTTGATAAACTGAATTGAGTTAATTCAAGTTAAGTCTAATTTTATTTGTAAAACAGACGGGAGATTGAGGTTTATCCCTAGAATGAGGTTTATCCCTAATTGAGGCTCATCCCTCGTTTGGTACATGGATAAAATTGATGGGGATAAACATCACTCATTTTAACTATCTTTATTTTTATTGTGTTTGATTTGAGTGAAGATATGTTTAAAGGATAACTTTATTTTATGTTTGGTATGATATACGATTATTAAAATTGAAATTAAAATTGATATATATATATAAATAAATTATTTGACTATAAATTTAAAATGTAAAATTTATATCATAAATAATACATAAAAATGATAATACATAATATTTTATATATGAAAATTAAAGATAAAATATCTCATGTACTAAGTGGGATGACTTATCTTTCACTTTATCTTCATTTTCTGAGATAAACTAGATTGAGTTAACTCAAATTAAGCTTTATTTTATTTGAAAAATAAATAAAAAATTAATAAAAAAATCATATTTATTCATGATTATCTCTGTACCAAATATGACCTTATTTCACATAACAAATAATAACCCAATAGAAGATAGTTGTGGCACTACACTGGTATCAATAAATTAAATAAACAAAGACATTCAAATAATTTTAAAATTTAAAATTATCATTTTATTTGTGCTGGAAATCTTGATTAAGTATGAATTTTTAAAGATTAAAATAATTTAATATAATAGCTTCTGACTTACACGGGAACAGTCGGAATGCCGTCGTCCGTCGTTCCTTCGTCTTTTCGTAACCTGATACTACTGATAGTCCCGAGATATTCTAACATATATTAAAAAAATAATATAGTTAATAGGTCATCTGAAATTACAGATCACGAGCATGGCAACGGAACCAGCTAACCACCAACTTGGACTCGCAGAGGCCAACGACTTCTCCGCCAGCAGATTCATCACCTCCTCGATCGAGCTGGAAGGAGAGGGGAAAGGGGACGGAGATGGGCGTGGCGGAAGGAGTTGATGGTGGTGGCCGGAGAGAAGGGGAAGTGGAGGAGGCCGCCCTACTGCTGGACTCCGGCCGGCCGCCCCCGGCAGACTCCTTCCACCTGGCGTACGCGATCTACTTCACGCTGGGCTCGGGCTACCTTTTGCCGTGGAACGCCTTCATCACCGCCGTGGATTACTTCTCCTACCTCTACCCGGCCGTCTCCGTCGACCGCGTCTTCGCCGTCTCCTATATGCTATGCGGCCTCCTTTTCCTCGTCGTCATGGTCGGGTGGTGGGCCCACCGTTCCGGCGCCTCCATCCGCATCAACTCGGGCCTCCTCCTCTTCGTTCTGTGCCTCCTCGTCGTTCCGATCCTCGACGCTTCGTACATCAAGGGTCGGCGGGGTCTCTACGCCGGCTATGACGTGACGATCGCAGTTGTCTCCCTCTCCGGCGTCGCCGATGCGCTCGTGCAGGGCGGTGTGATTGGAGCCGCGGGAGAGCTTCCCGAGCGCTACATGCAGGCGGTCGTCGCCGGCACCGCTGCGTCAGGTAAAGAACGAAGCACTGTTTTCCTGGTCATTTTCTTACCGTCGCGTCGGTTGCATCGTGCGGCGAGACCTTGTCCTCGACCCCTTTGGAAAGTAACGGGGTGATTACATCGGTCGACGCAATTAAATTGGGCTTATACAAGCTCTGCTCAGCTAGAATGCTTTTCTAGGTAGGGGACACAGATCTTGTCAAGGTCTGTCATCGTCTCATCGCTTCTAGATCCCTGAGTACTGTTTTCCGAACCAGCCAATTTAGCTTCTCCCTTTCTTATCCCGTTTGTTCGCGTGTCGTTGTCTTTTTCTATCCTGTGATTTGAATCTGAAGAGGTCAGTAATAAATAGATATTCCCATTTTCTTCTCTTATTTTTCTTATGCAATTGGCTTTTAATTCTTCAAGTTATTATTTTTCCGATATCTCCTTTGTTTATATGCAAAACAACATGGAGGGATACGAATCTCGGCATATGTTCCGTCATTGTTCCCCCCATCCATACCCAACATCCCTTTACCATGTAGTCAATGTGCAGTACTTTTTTTACTGACACTCAGGAAAGCCCCGTGGCTCCAAATCTTTAACTGTTCACTATCTTGTGGTTCAATCTGTCCGTCTAATGTTAAAAGAGGGCCAAATGGGAAAAGCATATTTCAACTCTTAAAATTATTGAAATTTAATGTTTTATTTTTTTCTCAATCTCTTTTACTTCTGATTTGCCGGTGGTTCACATCACTTTGCTTGATGTTGTAGTCTAATCTGCTATTTCTCAGCTATATAGGTGATAAACGTCTAGAATATCCCTAATTTACTTCCATTTGTGATGTCACCGATCTCTGATCACGGTGGGGAAGATATCCTTGAGTCACCGATGAAACAAGAAGCAACCGAACGGATGAAGTCCATGTTGGTGTTCTATTAGAAACAATCACACATGGGGAGAATAGCAGAGATATGGGTATTTTTTTTCTATGAATTTGCGCATCACCTAGGTGACATCGAGCACAAAACACATTGCTTCTTTTACCACACGAGCACATGCATTTGAAGAGGATTCCAGGTTTCTTAGAAGCAGTGTTGATTTGCTAATATATATTTTGCAACCCAATGCAAAGAGGCTGAGCTTCTAGATGATCCTATTAAGCAGCCTTGTCTTTAGGAAAATCAACGATACTGCAAAACTGCTAACATCTGATTTGGCTACATTTACTTCAGACTGGTTTTGTTTATGCCAATGTAGTGAATTTGTTCTAAAACAAAATGAGTATCCATGAGAGTGATCAGGAAGTTTTTATGTTTACTTAGAAATTCAAGGTCAAACGTAGTCAAATTATAGATGGTCTTTGCTTAGCCTTTGATGGCGAAGGAAATCAATGATAGAGCAATTGGCTCACAGCTTACTTCATACACCTCTTCTTACTTCTTGGTGATGCCAACCTACCTATGTAGTTAAAGGCAGCCGAGGTTATTTTCTTGGTCATGAAGTGAGGTGAACCAGCTGTGGCGGCATGGAAGAAACACGTTAGTTTTTTTGAAATTGTCGAGGCAACTGTGGATTCCACTTCTGTTTGTTCACATGATTTTTGGCACATCAAGTGCCTCTACACCAAAATCAGGGTTTTTGAATTCTCCTCCATTTTCTACCTTCTCCTATTCCTCTATTTTGTCATGTGAGGGATCCGGTTTTGCCCATTTAGAAGTTTTGAAATTGTTTGCAATTTAATCATGAGGGGTTTGTTTATAAATATTTGAAGTTTTTTTTGAATCGTTTTCTTTAAATTTTTGTTCTTAGGACATAGCTGTGAATAATTTTTTTGAGGTCTCTTTTTGTAAAGGTGGCTCTATATAAAGAGCCCACACTCCCACGTTGAAACACATAATTGAAGAAGAATTTTTGAAAGTAGGCTGTTGGCCCTTGGTTTCCTCTACATAAGGGGGTTTGGCCCCAATAGGTCTTTACCCCCTCCATGATGGAGGCCGTCCCTCCTCACCTTTGGCAAAAGGCCGGCATCTATTCTACCCCCAACAGGAAGCCAGTTCTAGGCATCCTTCTCTTTCAATCAACTGTCGTGCCATTTTGTCTCCCATTCCCCCTTCACTATTTACGGTCTCCTATTGGCGTCGCCTCAACAGATTCACCTCTGATGGTTTCATCGACATTGGTGCTTCCTTTTGCAGGGCTCGGGCAATCCCTGGAGTTCTGCAGCAACCCTGTCGTCTTCTCGGCATGAGGAGATGGTTCCGGTACCTATTTTGGTGATCCCCAGATCTGTGCAACTGGTCTGACAGCTTCATCATCATCAACCTATGCACTAACCTATGCACTGTATGATGACACCTGACAACACTCGAAGAAGGGCCAGAGATCTCTGAACTTCCTCCAGTTACTTTGGTTTCTCATCTCCTCCTTACACTCCCCTCATCTTTGTTGACCCCTCCTTCATCCATCACCAACTCATTGTCACCACCTGCTGCCATCTCCTCCACCCATCTTCTGCCTCAGGTCCATTGTATTTTTTTTGGATTCCTCCACTTTTGGAGTAGCCGCTCCAGCCATGCCATGACCTTCCCAACGAACCCAGCCCTCTTCAACATTGCCTCTCTACAAGCGAAGAAGCTCCAACCGATGAGCAATCACCCTCCTCCGTCTGCCCCTGCCATGTCCCCCTTGCTCTCTCTCGTCTCTCGTCTTCCAAGCAATGATGACGAACAAGGAGATGAAGAAGACAACGACAAGAAAGCAAATGGTGGATGAAAAGGGAGGACCTTAATTGCCTACTTAAGACCTGCTGAGCATGAATCGCCTTCTGCACCCTTAATGCACCATCTTCACTTGTTGTGCCCCTACTGTTCGAATAGCCAATGAAGATATGAATGGTGCTGTGCAAGGGCGAAAAAGGACTCTCACCTTTTGTCGGGACCTTTGTTGCCACCTCACCCACCCATAGGTGCCCAATCTGAGCCACCAACCTTTACGGCCTTAGAGGCCACACGATTATGCCACAACTCCCCTCCCCCCGTTTCTTTATGCTCTCTCGCAGGCATGCTGTGATGTTTCCACGAAACCCTTTGCCGGGTCCCTCTTCACGCTGATGCGACTGCTCTTCATAATGTTGCCATAACACCAAGCGGGGTCCTCCTTTTAAGCATGATGTCGGGCACTTTTGGGGACCAACCAGCAACCACCACTCACCTGTTTGGGTGAAGCAGGGGCCGGTCGAGCCGGCAAACAATCCAACAGGCCACTTCAACCAATTTCAATTGGTCTGAGGCTGGTTTGGCCTAGCTTGAGTCAGGTTTAGTTCATTTCAGGTCGGTTTAGGACTAGTTTGGGTTCATTTTGACTGGTTAAAGCCCAATTCACTTCCTTCCTGCTATTTTGTTTTGAGGATTTTAATTCCATTTTTGAAGCATTTTCAACTTGGTCCACTGTGTTGTCTTGCATCACTAGTCAATTACAATGAAAAATAGACAAGGGCATAGGGCAGACACAGTTGAAATTTATTTTATTAAATAAATTAGTGAGAGAAATAGAGGACAAAAGTTGTTGTAATATAGTAATTTATTAAAATGAGAGGCGAAAGCAAAGTGAGACAATGGTAGAAAGTGGGGTTAGAGAGGTGATTTTAGGGTTCAAGGACAAAAGAGAGCCCTTGTCTACCATTTGGACAATTGAAGACAAGGACCATGTGAGGACGAAAGGGAGCCCTTGTCTGCCCCCTTTTGTCATGATCCTTTGCTCATGTTGGCTCACGCGACTAAGGGTCCTTTGCTCATGCGCTCAAGGGCCGTAGGTCGTCCATTGTGGAAGGGGTGGAGACTTACTGGGGCCAAGCCTCATTACGCATATGAAACCAAGGGCAAGGGATGACAGCCTAGTTCTATAAATTCTTCTGGGCACCTTATAAAGAGAGTCACTTTTACAAAAAGATATCTCAAAATAAAATATTTACATGTGTCCTCTAAGGATAGAAATATAAAGAAATTGATTCAAAACAAACTTTAAATATTTACAAATATGACCCTCAAGACTAAATTGCAGACTTCAAAATTTTTAAATAGACTGAACCAAATCTTCATTAGTTACTTATGTTCTAAGTGAAGTATTGAAGGGTGCACTATTTGTGCTGCTTAGGCTTTTCTTGGCAAAAAATTGTATTATGCTAATACTATATATATACATGTAAATATATATACGTAATACATAGAGAGCTAGGAAAATATAGAGTAGACTTTAAAATGTTTAGGTATATGGGAGAGTTTTACATATAATTATGTACATGTTTGCAAATTATAATTGAATGTGTTTTGTGTGCATGCATTTAAATGTGTTTTATGCATGTAACTATGAATATGTGGGTAAATTTTGTAAAAGCGATAATCTTTGGATTTTGGAATTGGAATTGGTCCCTACCGATCCAATTTGAATCAAATCGGATCATCCAGAATCAATTGATTCCAGAATCATGTTTTTCTTCAGAAAACTTTTAAAAAAATAAGAAAAAAATCTATAAAAATAGGAAATAGACTAGAAATATTTGTAAAAGAAAGAAATGTAACATTTAGCATACATGAAGTGTTATCTATGTATGATAAGAATAAGATGCTAATGATTATGACATGATAAGATGACAACATGCTAATAAACATGAGGATATGTTAATAACATGATAAGGTGCAAAAAATATAATAAGATGTAACATAATCACACAATAAAATGATAGTAAAAATATACATTTCATGACTCAATGCTCACCAATATGATGGGGACATATTTTGAATATTTTGGGTTTTCCTTTTATTTTTATGTCCATACGTGGACAAGTCTGTAAATAGGGAACTTAGGGGTCTTTTATTAAAATCTGTCCATCCTCTTTATAAGAGGGTCCGATGTACATAGTTCAATACAAGTGATAGACAATTTTTGGAAGCCCTTCGGGCTGTTCTCCCGTGCAAGGGGGCTGCGGCCCCATTCTCCCCCACCTCCGGCATGAGGCCGGCTCCTCTTCACCTCCGGGGAGGACTCCCGGTCTCCCTTCCACCCTCCGGATCCGGCGAGGTGCGCCGTCTACCCCTTCCTCCGCATCCTCCGGCCTCCGCGCCGTTCCCCTCTTCCTTCTCTTGGTTCGACATCAACGACGCATCGGCTGGCTTTCCCCCGTCTTCCACTTTCGGCGGTCTCCCTCCTCAATGAGCGCGGCGGACCTTCCCTTCCTCACGGTTGCAGACGAAGGAGCAGAAGAAGAGGAAGAAATAGAAGAAGAAGACGGTGAAGTGGGAGGAGGATCCGGCGATCCCCGGATCCCCCTCCCTCCGCTGCTCCACCGCGCGGCTCATCCGGGCGGAGACGACGCCGCCGCCCCTCCCTCCGCTCGACCTGCTCCGCTGCCTGCCTACTTGCGCCCGACGGAGACGACGACGAGGGCGCCACGGCGTCTGGACGAGGGCGCCACACTCTCACCTGACGAAGACGACGAGGCGGGAGGGACGGGACGACCTCCTCGCCCCTTTTTGTAGTGTCTCGGGTCCACGTGGGCGCCTGGAGACGCCGCCACGGTGACGACAGGCGACGGCGGGATGGCCGGCCACGCGACCGCCCGGGCGGCCTCCTCTCCACACGCCAGCGCCACGTCCCCCCCTGCTGCGACGGCGAGGAAACCACCCGGACGGGGTACGCGGCGATCCACCGCGCGGCCACGACCCCCCTCCGTGGTCGCTCGCGCCCGCGAGCGCGGCCGGTTCGGGCCGGTTCACCGGACCGGCCGGCGGCCGGTCCAACCGGGCCCAGACCCGGCCCAAGCCGGTTCAGGCCGGTTCAGGCACTGAACCAACCGGTTCTGGCCGGTTCAGCCCGGTTCGGGGTGTTTTGAGCCGGTTTAACCCGGTTCAGACCATCTTGGGTCCGGTTCGGACCTGTTCGGGTCGGTTTGGACCGACTTTGGGCCGGTTTGGGCCCATTTTGGGTTCGTTAGGTCCGTTTAGGGCGATTAGCGCCGGGTTTATTTCGCTTTTCGTTCGGTTTAGCCCGGATTAGCCGGTTCGTCCCGCATCAGTTTGGTATCAGAGCCCGGAATCGACTCGTTCTCACGAGTCGAGTCTTGGGTACGTCCGAACCGGTTTTAAAACTCGAGGTCGAGTTTTCTCCCGGTCGGAGAGAATGATGGGGACATATTTTGAATATTTTGGGTTTTCCTTTTATTTTTATGTCCATACGTGGACAAGTCTGTAAATAGGGAACTTAGGGGTCTTTTATTAAAATCTGTCCATCCTCTTTATAAGAGGGTCCGATGTACATAGTTCAATACAAGTGATAGACAATTTTTGGAAGCCCTTCGGGCTGTTCTCCCGTGCAAGGGGGCTGCGGCCCCATTCTCCCCCCACCTCCGGCATGAGGCCGGCTCCTCTTCACCTCCGGGGAGGACTCCCGGTCTCCCTTCCACCCTCCGGATCCGGCGAGGTGTGCCGTCTACCCCTTCCTCCTCATCCTCCGGCCTCCGCGCCGTTCCCCTCTTCCTTCTCTTGGTTCGACATCAACGACGCATCGGCTGGCTTTCCCCCGTCTTCCGCTTTTGGCGGTCTCCCTCCTCAATGAGCGCGGCGGACCTTCCCTTCCTCACGGTTGCAGACGAAGGAGCAGAAGAAGAGGAAGAAATAGAAGAAGAAGACGGTGAAGTGGGAGGAGGATCCGGCGATCCCTGAATCCCCCTCCCTCCGCTGCTCCACCGCGCGGCTCATCCGGGCGGAGACGACGACGCCGCCCCTCCCTCCGCTCGACCTGCTCCGCTGCCTGCCTACCTGCGCCCGACGGAGACGACGACGAGGGCGCCACGGCGTCTGGACGAGGGCGCCGCACTCTCACCTGACGAAGACGACGAGGCGGGAGGGATGGGACGACCTCCTCGCCCCTTTTTGTCGCGTCTCGGGTCCACGTGGGCGCCTGGAGACGCCGCCACGGTGACGACGGGCGACGGCGGGATGGCCGGCCACGCGACCGCCCGGGCGGCCTCCTCTCCACACGCCGCCGCCACGTCCCCCCCTGCTGCGACGGCGAGGAAACCACCCGGACGGGGTACGCGGCGATCCACCGCGCGGCCACGACCCCCCCCCTCCGTGGTCGCTCGCGCCCGCGAGCGCGGCCGGTTCAGGCCGGTTCACCAGACCGGCCGGCTGGCCGGTTCAACCGGGTCCAGACCCGGCCCAAGCCGGTTCAGGCCGGTTCAGGCACTGAACCAACCGGTTCTGTCCGGTTCAGCCCGGTTCGGGGTGTTTTGAGCCGGTTTAACCCGGTTCAGACCATCTTGGGTCCGGTTCGGACCTGTTCGGGTCAGTTTGGACCGATTTTGGGCCGGTTTGGGCCCATTTTGGGTTCGTTAGGTCCGTTTAGGGCGATTAGCACCGGTTTACGTCGTTTTCGTTCGGTTTAGCCCGGATTAGCCGGTTTGTCCCGCATCATCAACTCATCGACCTCCTCATCCAAGCCTGTCTCATATATGTACTTTGATGTGGGGGCTGTCAACCCCGGCCCAGCCTCACCAATCGCATCAACCATAGTCTGGAAATATGGACTCGTGGCTGCATGTGCCGGGACATCTACAAATTCAAAAACAAGATAAGAAGAGATCATTGTTAATAGAAACGTGTAACAACTTCATATCAACAAACAAATGCTAACCACAACTTCATCAAAGATTTACCTGCATGTAGAAAGAACTTAACCATATGCTTTAGGGCTTTCTTTGCTGCCCCAGTCGAGGCCTTCACCCCTTTAAACGCTTGTTTTATACCCCTCTGACCTCTGCCACTCTCCCTATACATGGCGGTGTCTCCCGTCAGCTGAACAGAATGTGTCCTCCGGAATTCAGGCTCTCGAACAGGGCGTGTGCCCGCCCCCACATCAGAACGTCTGGCAGTCGAACCTCCTGCTCCTCGTCTTCGTTCCTCATCCTCACGGGCCTGAGCCCTACTCTCGTGTACAGCTCTCCTGACCTGAGCCTCTTCCTCGTCTAATGAAAATGAAGAATCAACTTGGACCCTTTCATGTGCTGGTCCTTTCCATTTCTTACTCTTTCCGGCCATAAGATCGGCATCTCTTCGACCTAGCAACTCGTCATGTAGGTCTTGTCTCTCTGACCAATTCTCACCTCCCTCTGTGATGCCCTTCCAGTTAAATAACCCCTCATCTCCTCCCTAAGCTCAGCCGGTACTTTATCACACTTCTTTACATTGCCACCCATCCCGGCTATATGTTGTTTTAGCCGATACACACCTCAATTCATATCTTTCTGGCACTACTTGCATCTAACTCTCTTCTTCTCTAAATCAAGGAGATGGCCATGTTGCCATCCAATGTCACGAAATTCTATGGGGCCGGTGCCATGCTCCTCGTCCGACATCTTATCTACACCACATAAAATCATACACAATATTAGGCCAATTAAATCCACCCCCAGCCTTGGGCAGGGGGGTGCAATTCAACCCCCGTTGGGGGTGAAATAATCCCCCCAATGGGGAAATTTAGATTTAAACCCCCCCAAGGGGGGGGGGTTCTGTCCGAACAGTCACCCCTTCGGGGGCGTCACCCCCGAAGGGGTGCTAATCAGCCCTTCGGGGGTACAATTCAACCCCCATTGGGGGTGAAATAATCCCCCCAATGGGGGAATTTAGATTTAAACTCCCCCCATGCCCAAGGGGGGAATTTAGATTTAAACTCACCCCTTCGGGGGTGACTGTTCAACACCCCCGAAGGGGTGATTAGCACCCATTCGGGGGTGCAATTCAACCCCCATTGGGGGTGAAATAATCCCCCCAATGGGGGAATTTAGATTTAAACCCCCCCAAAGGGGGGTCTGTCCGAACAGTCACCCCTTCGGGGGTGACTGTTCAACACCCCCGAAGGGGTGATATCACCCCTTCGGGGGTGCAATTCAACTCCCATTGGGGGTGAAATAATCCCCCTAATGGGGGGTTTAATTCTCTGCACTGCAGGTGCAGGCCCTGTAGTGCTAGGTCGGGGGAGGGGGAAGGGGAAGGGGAAGGAGGGCCTAGGGGGGGGAAAGGGGGCAGGGGGAAGGGGGGATCGGAGGTCCCCCCCCCCCTTACAAACTTGTTGTAGGGGTGGATCAGCCCCTCACAAGGCTGGATCAACCCTCACAGCCCTGGATTGTCGGTGAAGAGTGCCCTAAATTTCCAAGGGGACTTGGGGGAAGGGGAGGAAGCAAGAAGAGGGCCTGCTGGGGGGTGGATTGGTCCGATCTCCCCCAAATTGGGGGAGATCGGACCTTAAAACGGTCCGGAATCGATTGGGATCGATTCCGGGTCTTCCGGTTTTCCGGAGAATCGGTCCGGATCGACCGATTCCCGGATCGATCCAAGTGGATCGGTCCGGGATCGACCGATCCGCACGATTCCGACCGATCCAGCCGGGACTCCCGGCTGGATCGCTAGTTTGGTCCAGAATCGGATTGGTGACTACCGATCCGATTCGAGAATCGGCCGATCCCGATCCGGATCGGCCGATTCTGCAATCATTGGTTGATTCCAACCCTAAAAGGGCCCAAATCGGTTCGATTCCCGGTCCGACCAGACCGGTCTCCAATGGGGATCGACCGATTCCAGACAGAATCGCCGGAATCGGATCGATTCCGAGCGATTCCACGGAATTCCTGCTGGAATCGGCCCTTCTGCATGGCCACAGATCCGATTCCGGAATCGGCCGATTCCGATCCGATTCCGGCAATTCTGCAATCAATGGATGTCAATCTAGCAACTTGAATGGAACCAACTTGGGGAGTTTGAAATCAAACTAACATGTATACATAGAATAAATCAAGTTTTATTGAAACACAATATATTAATTAGAATGATATTTATCGTCAGGAATATAGATGCTGAGAGGACCACTGAGAAGCAGCCCCAAGATCCGGAAGGAAGAGCTGAAGTCAGGTGCATACATGTCAGATGTTCATAGTGGGTTTGTGGCAAAGCTCAGAAGACCTGTAAAAAGGTTAAGGGGATGTGATGTGTCAGAATTTTTCTTTTCTTTCTGATGTTTAAGTCAACCAATGGTTCAAGAAGATTTCAATGTGACTAGGATCTACCTTTAGAAGGGCTTATATAGGCACCAAGGCTAGAGAAGAATGTTTCTGGTCTCATTGGTCAATTGCATATTCTGATATTCTTGGTATGAACTTAGGCTTGGTGATTACTTCGGGTTAAGGGCCCATGCCCAATTGCCCATGCATCATGTGGCCAAGTTGACCATAGATTATGGGATCTGTTGCTTGTCCAATACCTGTTTTGACCACACTTCGTTCCTCCTTATTTAAACTCAAAGGATGCTGTACCTAAACAACGTAGTTCTGGCATATTTATCTAATCTTCTCCTGCCAAGAGCTGTGAACTTTTTAAATAGAGCTCCAAGCCGCCCTGCATTGGAGTGCTGTACATTGACTTCTCCTGCCTGAATTAGAAGATAAACATGGTAAGTAGTGACTAATCATCTGGGATGTCTACGTGGAGCAAGAACCCATAGAATATTAAGGAAGAGATAATCGCTCTAAGTTAGGATCTCCAAATGAGGTCAAAGGGCAAGTGGAATTCAAGTGGGCAAGTTAGTAGGATACCAAGTGATATAGTAGATATCAATTAAGCAGTCACACTGGGCAGAAAATTTGCATAATCAGGATTCACCTCATGCACCGTATGGTGATGACTGGCTGGCTACCGAGCAGTGAGCACCCCTAGTGTACAATTAAGCAGTCACACTGTGCAGAAAATTTGCATAATACATGGGAATGAATCATGATTCACCTCATGTGGCATATGGTGATTACTGCTGGCTTCTGAGAGCAGCATCCGTAGTGTACAAAAATGGAGGAATACTGGGTGGTGACAGACGAGGGCTTTACCAGCTGCATAGAGGATGGAGGCATGGTATTTCTGTAATATACGTGTTCTTTTTCCCATATATAACTCTTCTAGCAACTTTTAAGTTTCTTCTTGTTAATTTTAAGTTTTTCTACCTACAATATGCTCTAAGTGATAGCATTTGAATTGTGGCAAACAATGAAACTTAAAGTCTACTCATTCTCAATTTCTAATTTAGTTCTGTTAATTCTCTTATTTAATTTTTTATACTCACCTGGTCATTTAGCTCTTCCTCATTTATTCCTCTTCCAGGTGTGCTGGTGTCAGTAATGAGGATTCTAACCAAGGCTTTGTTCTCACAAGATGCTGATGGCTTGAGAAAAAGTGCGAATCTCTACTTCTTTGTCAGCGTCCTTATCATGGTAATTTGTGTGGTGTGTTATAATGTAGCGGATCATCTTCCAGTGGTTAAATACTACAAAGATATCAAACTTCAAGCCCTAAAAGAGGAGGCAGATGAGAAACGTTCCCTGATTGGTTCTGCTTGGAGATCCACCTTGTGGGGAATTATAGGAAGAATTAAGTGGTTTGAATTTGGAATCTTCCTAATCTATCTCGTCACACTTTCCATTTTTCCTGGGTACATCACACAAGATGTGCACTCAGAGGTTCTCAAGGACTGGTATCCTATTATTCTGATTACTGGTTTCAATGTTTTTGATCTTATCGGTAAGTGCCTTCCTGCTGCCTATCTCTTGAAAAGTGAAAACGTTGCTGTTGCTGGTTGTGTTGCAAGACTGCTGTTTTTTCCACTGTTCTTGGGCTGTCTGCATGGGCCTGCTTTCTTCCGGACAGAAATCCCCGTGACAGTTCTAACTTGCCTCTTAGGGCTGACAAATGGGTATCTAACAAGCATTCTGATGATCCTTGCTCCGAAGACCGTCCCAATACAGCATGCTGAGGTTGCTGGGATTGCAATGGTCTTGTTTACTGTTCTTGGTTTGGCTACCGGCTCCGTCGTATCATGGTTCTGGGTCATTTAACCAGGCGAAGAATTGTCAAGCCCCGTTGCTCCCTCCGATCGAGCTACTTGGTGTTTGTGTAATTTGACAAAGCTCCTCATATTATTTTCTGCCCCTTGTGCGTATCAGTATTTCGTAAGCATCAATCATGCATTGATTCTGGAGGATTACTGGCTGCAAATGGTGTATGGAAAGATTCCACTTATGTCATTGTTCGTGGATAATGTTATATCGGTTCTTTAGCATGGACAGTGTCATTTTTTATTGTAAGGCATACATGACATGGGAATGCTTCCACCTAGATCCTCTCAGAAAGTATAATGGGATGCTGTTTGCATTCCATGTCGTGATGTCAATGAAGGAAAAGTGAGAGATAAGATTACTTTTGTAAAAATGATTATAGAGAGTATAGTTAGTGTAGTTAGTATCTATATTCTTGAAATTAGACAAGGAAAAGTGATTAAAAATTTTTGGAAGATATTGATGGCTCTTTATCATTTATTAGAGATCTTAATGGACATCCACTTAATTCCGTCGTGCACGCAAAAAAAACCGAGTGCAAGTGGAGCTGCTCTGTGTTGGGAGAGGGTCTGGAGAGGGATTGCTCGGTTATCCAGGAGAAAATGCCACCATTCCTACCCTCGTTTAACTTAAAAATATGTATCTATGACCACTAATAAGTGCATATGATTAGCAAAAAGTGGAAGAGGGGGTTGGTAAATATGGAAAGGGGACGATAAAATATGAAAAGTGATTGATGAAATTCACGTAAGTATTAGTAAAATACATATGAGTAGTAAAATATGCTGTTGGACTTCTTAATAATCATAAATGTGTATTTTTTGAATTAAATTAGAGTTGTAAAGTTGGTGTATTCTCACGGGCAACTAAAAACCTCCTCCCACGTCTTAACGGAGAAGATCTAGAATTTAGTGGTTGCTAGCTCAAATTTTTTATGGTCGAGGAGTGTTGCGTGTTCAAACATGCTTGTATTTCTATGGCGTTGTTTTCATATTTTTTGGAACATATGCCATCTTTTTGAGGGTAAAGCATCCCGTGGTTATGTAAGTAGTTTTTCGTTCTTTTCTAGTAGTAAAATGATTTTGTCATAGAGCTTCTATGAGCTCTCTCACGTGATCACGTACACATAGGTTGTCCTGAAAATGCTGGAACCATATCATTAGTTTCTCACATTTTGCATGACACATGATAGAAACATGAACTTGAATCGTTCTTCATGGTCATGGATACTTCTCATATCGTAGTACCTCTATTCATTCTTATGAAGTTCGTTATGTTCGTTGAATGCAAAATCATCCCTAAACTCACAGTACCTATTACCTAATCGTTAAATAGAGTGTTCACTTAAATTTGCTTGGAATTGTGAGAACATGAGATCTAATTTATTGTTGAATAGATAATATTCTCTTAAAGTTTACTAATTTAAGGCTGAAAAAAATTCATCTTCAAGTCTTTGCTATCACTTGTTTGTTCACAAAAATCAAAAAAAAATCTCAAAACAAAAATAACCAACATAAATTATTGTTTTATGTAGTACTTGTTTGCTTGTGACAACCAAAACTAAAACATTTTTTCTCAAAAAAAATCAAAATAACAAAATAAAATTTTACTTTAACACTTGTTTGCAACAAAATTCAAAAATAAAAAATATTCTTTAAAAACCAAAACAAAAATTCTTGTTTCTACTGTAATGTTTGACAAAGAAAACAAAGAAATAAGTAAATGGTAGATTAAGACCATGGCAATTAAAGCAACTGTGCAAAAGATGCTTAAAAATGACAATCTAAAACATACTAACCATATTGGGAAGAATTCTCAACCCCTATTTTTAGGTGCTTTAAAATGTATGCAAATAAAAGATGTCTATATGCATAATAAACGATGTGATGTTGTGAGTAAAAAATGAAGAAACTAAGAAACTAAGTTGAGATAAGAAAACAAGATGAAAATGGGAGTAACATAGAGAACAATATCTCTATCTTTGTAGGTGCCCTGTTAATGGGGGCACTTGGCACCCTGTTAATGGGGCACCTGGGCCTCTAGATAGTTTGTAGAAGAAGTTTCTTTCTATCCCCGCTCCAGTTGGTGTTCAGGCTTATGCACATTGTGGTAGCTCCAAGGGAGGTTCTCCTATCCCCAAAGATAGTATATGAGTGGCAGTGACAATAATATAACACTAGGAGGAAGTTGATTAGCCCCCCAAATTTGACAAAGAAGCTAGAAATTGGAGAGCTTGGGATGGAGATTTGACTGCTTTGATCCATCTCTCGCAACCTCTAGGAACTTGAATTCGGATCTCCAATTGGCAACTAACCTTGAGAATGAGCACCTTTCCTTTTATAGAGGGGAGCTAGCCCAATTTTCCAAAGGTCACAATAACCTTGTGAGCTAGGTGAGGAGGATTAATAAAAAATGCTTTGACTTCTGGTGACACCCGTTAAGGGGATGCTAGCATTAAATGCTCTAGTCAAATGTGTGGGAAATGAAGGGATCGCAGGAGATCCAACAAAAGATCTGCTACTCAGAAGGGTGGTGCCTCCTTTATTGGGTGCATGGTGCCCTATTGGTGGGGTGCTAGGAGCTCCCTTATGGGGCACCATGAAGTGTCCTTGGTGCCTTGTTGGTGGATAATCTAGTGCCCTATGGTGGGGCACCTGGCACCCCACTAATAGGACACTAGGTGCCCCCTTACTAGGCACTAATTTGGGTTCATTTAAAAAAATTTAGAAAACTTAGAAAAATTGGTTTCTAGGTAGTCATATATGAGTGTCACTCATAAAAACAAGAGTTTTTGAATTTTTTACTTGAGCCATTTCAACGTGTCTACACTACCCTTCTCTCTTCACTTCTCTTCTACACATGTTGGTACCCAAAAGTTTGACCTCCTATGGCATCACTAAGGTGTCGGAGGATTAGGTCGAACTTCTTTCTTTTCAGCTGACTGAGAAGAAAGAGCTTGAGAGATTGTTTTAATCGAACTAGTTGGTGTGGGCATAGCTCACTCCAGTCAACTTCTCCTGTATTGTCTGAAAGAAACAAAGAAAAAAATAGATAATTGATAAGAACTAAATAAAGTGAATTAATTGTAGAAGAAATAAGCTTAAAATGACAAATGAAAATGTACTAATTGGATTGAGCTAGTGTCCAACTTCTTATTTTTGGATTTTTTAAAATATATGCAAAATTAATGAATACTTAAATGGATACAAAACAATGATAGAACATGAATAAAAGATAAAGAAAATAGTAGAAGATTGAAAAATGGAATGATGAGGGATATTCAGTGAAAGAGATCGATGTTGGATCTACAAGTGTCCCGTGTAAGGGCACTTGGCATGTTGTAAAGGGGATGCCTTGGGCCTTTGGATAGATGGTAGAAGATAACTTTTCTTGCTCTACTCTAGACTTGTGTGCATTTTACGGTGCATCAGCATTCTATGATGCTCTCCTAACACCTAGGAATGCATAGAAGTCGAGGAAGCATCATAGATGAACACAGATTAAAATAGAATAGAGGGAAAACAATAGGTGGAACATGAAAATGTGATGGAAGGAGAGTTGGAAGGGGGATGAACAACAACATAGGGCGATTCTCCCGACCTTACAAGATGGTTCCAACCTCTTTCACATGAGAAGACCACTTCTTTTTATAGAATGGAGCTGGACCAAGTTTTCAAGAATGGCAATTAATGCTGCATCAAGCTCCTCATAGGCATTGATGAGCTATGCTTTATATTCCACAGGCACCCCCTTTATGTGGTGTTAGGAATAAATGCTCGAGGTCAACGCTTGAAAAGTGAACAATCTCCTAAAGAATTGAAAAGAAAATTTTTACCAAGGGGTAAGCACCTCCTTTATGGGGCACCTATTCCCCCCCCACACCAGTAAGGCACTAGAAAGTGCCCTCTAGTGCCTCCTTCATAGAATGCCAAGTGCCCCGCCACTCGGGCACAAGGTGCCCCCTAGTAGATCACTAAGAGGCCAATTGTGAAAAACTTCGAAAATTGCGATGGTTTTAAAAAATTCACTTTCTTTGTTGACATATTTTATGTTGCTCATAAAAACAAGAGTTTTAAGTTTTCATATTAGGCCATTTTGGTGTGTCTATACCCTGACTCATAAAAATACTTAAAAATAGGAATTCAACTTTTTATTCAACAAGGATTTTTATTTTGTCACATTTATCTCCTAAAATGATGACACTCACCATGAATTGAAGAGGGAAGTGTGCCACCATGGAGGATGTTGCCACCAAAAAAAAGAAAGCTAAATCCACCCCCTACTCCACTGTTCAACACTTGGAAATGTAGGGAATCCATAAGAAATCAAATTTCCTACACTCCCAAGCCTTTGTAGGACATTAGAAATATATTGTTATGGAGTCTTTACAAAGTTCTATATTTGGGCCCGATGATGAAAAACAGATCAAAATTCCAAAATTCCAATGTTGTACTAGATTATTTAGTGATCCAAAATTCAAATGAAGATAAGCATTAGAAAGCCTTTTATCAGAAGATTCATTTAGTGCCAACCAATATCAGAACCACATCACCTATGAATTATGGTTGCCCTAGAAAAAATGGAGGTTTGTACGCTTTTCAAAATGCAAAGAAAAAACATAAAATAATATTAAAATGATGCTAGTTTTGATTGAGATGTCAAATTGGCTCTGATACCACTATAAGGAATCATGCCATAGCATCAAAAGTTTTAGATTTCTTAGGAATTTATGGTCATGGTCTCAATTAGAACTGAACAACATAACCAAGAACTAGATTCGAACAAAACTAAAAAAACCTTCTTGGCATTTGATAAATCTCACATGCCTAATGAAGATAGAAAATTTCCTTAAACTCCAAGCCATCAAAGTGCATGGGCTCTAGCATAATCTACACAAACCTCCTTCGCAAATGAGTTCTCCTACACGTTAAACCTTGTGACTTATCTTAATTGGAGCTCCACCAAATGCCAATGACCTCCAAAGTGAAAAGCATGAAGAAGAGAGCTGAGCATGAATTTGGAATCATTTACCTGATGGGATTTGGCCAAATTCACTTATATACATTGGAATTTTTTATAAAAACCCTTTAATTTCTATAAATTATGCTATACCCCCATAGTTACGGATGAATCCTTATGTGTATGACCCACTAGACCCAATAGTATACTTAGTTGAAACCTAATTAAATTAAAAATGTATTTTAAATTAAATTCATTATCTAAATATAAATTTAACATATTTTATTTAAAGAGTATAAGCCACATCCCATGATCCAAATGACTTCGGGTATGATCTCATCTCTATTAAGCCTTTTCATAATTAGTTAATCACATAGATTTAAACTCTCATCCTTCCAATGTCTTGGGTAGGAATACGACATTGACTGTTAATCCCTTAGTAAACTGACATGTTGGAATCTTGTACTTGAAATTTGATCAATTGAAAACTAATTTTTTAAATTATCCTTTCTATCCTAGCCATAGATTTATAGTATTAACCCATAGACATTTACTCATTTACCAAAATTGGACGATTTCTTATTATCCACTTAATTACCTTCACCAAGTTTATCTTATACCTGATTCATTAACTATAATGGATTATCGTACTGGTGATCCATAAATCAATAGTTAAAGAAAAAGATACATTTGACAAGACATCTTTGATGACTTAAATCAAAAGTTCAACCATGCATCCATGACTATAGAAAACCCTAATTAATAGTTAGGTAAGATACCATTCTGAATTTCTAATCGGTTAGTTCAATGAATTCATTCTTCTAATGAGCATCTATATGTGTATCTCAATGTCTCCACGTTAAAAATCAATAAGATTGGTCATTCTCATCATATTAGAAGATATCATATACATCAATCCATCTAGATCCTTAATATCTTGTCTTAAGGATCTTATAACTAGGAACATTTAGATAACATACCTCTAGATGACTGATCTCATTATCATGATCCAATCATCATTGTATGTGATAAGGGACTTTATTATGATATATATCTAATAAGAGCAACAAAGATATGTTAGTTTAATTGAATGTGATATTTCAAGAAATGTTAAATCATACATGTTATGTCAAATACGATTGGCCGGTAGGTCATACATTTCTTTTAGTTATGCTATGTACATGGCATGATATGACACATTCTTCAAGTGTTATGAGAACATATCAAGTTATCTAGGTGAGAGTCATTGGATTGCTATAAAATGCATCCTTAAGTACTTGATAAGAACTATGGACGTAACTATTAGTGTATGTGATGTCTTCTCACAATATGAGGATAACTGATCTCATTGATCATATGTATGAAGACATTGAGATGCACACATAAGTACTCATTAGTGAAATGATTTTATTGAACTGACCTGACTTAAAAATCTTAAATAGTATCTTACCTAACTATACATCAAGATCTTTTATCATAATGGTTGTATGGTTAAACCTTTGACCTAAGTTGTAAAGAATGTATTATCAGATATATCTTTTGCTTTGGCTAGTGACTTATGGATCACTAAATGATGAACTAGTACAGTTAATAGACCATGTATAAGAGGAACCTGATGAAGACAATTAAGTGGACAACATGGAACTACTCACTCTCAGTAAGTAAGAGAGAATACCCTATAATATAATACTATAAATCCTTAGCTATGGTAAAAATTATAGTTAAAAAAATGAGTTTCATGATTGATTCAATTCCTAGTATAGGATCTCAAAGTGGTGGTTTACTAAGGAGTTGGTAGTTGGTGCCATATCTGTATCCGACCGAGCATAGGATAAATAAGTTTATATATGTGTGGTAACTGATGATAGAAAGACTCAATGGAGACATGATCATGGGGTGTGGCTTGTACCTCATATAATCAAAATATCGTTCACAATTGCGGACCTAATTTCCCCCACCTCGACGTCAAAATCTGCCCCGCATGCAGTCCCCATCATCTGCGCGTCTATGTCGCTCAGAATCTGTCGGACCACCGCAACACCAACAACTGTGGAGCTCCATCTTTACTAGTCAAAAGGTCCAACATGCAAGAGAGTCCATTTATGGAGAAAGTTCATATTGATACCGCTAGAGATCGTGCATTTGAATGCCATGGAGAGTATGGATACACTCATTCTTCATCTGTCTTAAGGGATTAGTTGAATCTTGTAAACATATTTTCATTCCATTTGAATCTATTTTTTGTAACATTGTTCGGTTCTGTTCGCAACAATGACAATGAAATCTAAGGAATCAACACTTCCACTTCCAAAAGATTGATTCCTTACAATATTTACTATGGTGATTAATTCACACAATAAAGAAAAATTGATGCATATATATATTCATGTATTACGTACATGTTATTTATTATTATCAATCAATGCAAGTTCAAATATTTTAATTGATGTACATTTTTATGGTTAAGTAGAGATCATGCAACACTAAAGTTCTTGATATATCATGTGTTGAAATTGCATATAAAATATAATTTTTAATAAATTTTTTATGCCCTTATTATTGATTTTTGAATTATAAGCGCATGATTAAAGAACTATCATGTTGAGCAATTTCATTCATTGATGGCTCTAAGTTCCCTTCATGTTTCTAGTTCCCAAAAAGAGTCTATGACCACTTGAACTTTTAATGGAGAGAATTATGTTTGATATCTTATAAATAAATTGCATAATAGTTTATTAATTAAGGAATCATTCGAAGATATCTTTAATTCAATTCATGGAGAATCTTATAAAGAAATATTATAAATCGATTGCTTTAAGTCTCCTTCATGTCTCTGGTTCTCCCAAAGGTCTAGACCATGTTAGTACTTTAGGCCCTGTTTGGTAACACTATTTGACACATCTATCACTATCAATTTTAAAATTGATATTCTTATTAATCACTAAGAAGTGTTTGGTTAATAGTATCAATTTTGAAATTGGTAGTGAAAACAAAGCACAATATGTAATACAAGTGTCAATTTGTATCAATTTTGATATTGATACTCCAACCTCTAAAATGATCAATATCAATATTGATATAGTATCAAATTTAAAACTCTAACCAAACGGGCCATAAGATGATTAATTTATAGATAGGCTTAAAGTGACTCTCATGATAGAAAATTTCATTATGTATTATTGAATTAAAGTTACACCTGAAGGTGTCCTTAATTCAATATATAGAATGAAATCAATATTTAACTAGAATTGCTTAAACATGGGGAATCTTTTGGTGGTTGAAGATAAGATATCTCGTCCTTTATGCATTTTTATTAATTATTAAATTAAAATAAATTGTCATAGCATTATAAATTGTTCATCATGCATTATAGATTGTCACATTATTATACATTTTATATTCATCATGATAGTAATGTGAGCCCAATTATAGTTCTTTCGACTATGACCCATGCTTCAGTGCATTTTCATTTGTCTATGATTCTTGCATTGAATGGATCAAGCTATAGTGATTGGAATGACAAACTTCTTATCACATAGGGTACTTGGACATTGATTTAGCTCTTCAAAATGAGAAGCCAGCTAAGGTTGAGGGTGAAAGTACTGCTAAATAGATAGCTCAATTTGAAAAGTGGGAACATTCAAATAAATTGTCATGAATGATAATCATGAATTCTATTGCAAAGACTATCAGGGTTTTATACCTAATAATGAAATAAAAAAGTATTTTGTTGATTCCATTAAAACAACAATTTAGTGGATTTAGTAAGGCAATAGATAGAATGCTCACTAATAAATCAACCTTTAGAATAGTGAAATGTGAAAGCACGTAATGGAAATGTTTGACACTGTAGGAAAGCTTAATGCACTGGCATGACTATTAAAAAAATCTTCCTAGTTATATTTGTTCTTAGCACTTTTCTATCACAGTTCTCTTAATTTTAAATTTCTTACAACACATAAAGAATTATGAAATTAAATGAACTAATATCCATATATGTGCAATAGAAAGAGAGATTAAAGCAAGAAGGATAACATGTTATTAATTATGCTCTACATTTTATCAATTCAAACCTAGAAAAGGAGAATAAAATCAATTCTACCATATGGTTGGGATATTTTTTATCTCAATTAAATAGTTTAATTCAACTGAAATTAAAATCTTCACTATTATCCTTGACAAAACCTCATGTTTATGACCAATTGAATTCAATTGGGTATCTCACTCTTTTGGGCCCACTTTTCCAAATTTTTAATTTCTTATTTATTCTATTTTTATTTTAAAAAAAAATTAAGGATGAATATTAAAAATTCAAGAAAAATTCAATTCAATCTCTTAAAATTCATTGAAAATTTATGAAAAATATTCAAAAACAGTTTTACGGAAATTTCATATTTTTCGGAATTTCCTTCTAGAAAATTCCAGAATTTTTTTTCTTTCTCCAAAAAATCATTTATTGGGTCAAAAAAATGATGTTTCAGTTCCAATATTATTTTTTTGTCTTTTATTATTTATTGAAATTTATATTTTTTGAACCGAAAATATATTTTTTTGGCCTTTTTGGGCATTTTCTCATTGGAAAAATATAAAAATGGGTGGATAAATCTTAGAAGCTTATGTTTCAAATAATCTCGACATCCTGCAATAATCCTAGCTTTAAATGACATGCATTACATGATATAATTATATATTTCATGTTGATAACAAGAAACCTCTAATCAGCTCTCAGACGGTCTAAGAGGCATGTATAGTTCCCTCTTTAGAGGCAATGGTCATGGTGGTGATTGCCTAGGTGATTGGGGCTGCCTTTCATTACCTAGGTGGTTACCTCAACAGTCTTTGATAACATAATTTAAAGTAGAATAATAAATTGTTAATTTGCAATTTTTTGCAAATGCATTGCATGAAGTTTGGCACATAGGTTTGTCCAACTTTTTTAAAACTTCCAAAGCTATGAATTAGCTATCTTGTTAAATCTTGTTACATATGATTTCTTGTTAAATCTTCTTACATATGCCCAAGTAAATGATCTTTTCGCGTACTGTTGATGTTGGCTTTCTATTTTTTTCTTCTTATATATGCCCAAGTAAACCTTCACACAAGTAAATGATGTTATGTTGGCTTTCTATTGATTATACAGAAAGTGCACGTGTTATGGTTCTAGCTGCTACAAATCGTCCATCAGATCTAGATGAAGCAATACTTAGGCGTTTGCCACAGGCATTTGAAATTGGTCTCCCTGACCTTCGTGACAGAGTTAAAATATTAAAAGTGATTTTGAGGGGAGAACAAGTAGAAGAAAACATAGATTTTGAATACATAGCCAGCATGTGTGAAGGTTTCACAGGATCAGATCATCTGTTTGAATTTTGCAAGCAGGCAGCATACTTTCCTCTTAGAGATTTACTGCAAGATGAAAAAAATGGGAAAAAGGTCCCTGTAAGTATCGTTCCCTATGTTTTTGGTGTTTGTGGTGACAAGCTGGATTATAAGATACCATTCTAAGCGATTTCTCTTTTGATTTTCAACATGTTATGCAAACCTTTGAACTGAATATAATTCAAAAGCATACTGTATGTTTTTAAAGATTCAAGTGGACTGGGATTGACTTATAAGCTGTAAAGTCGTCCTGATTCTACTTGAAATCTAAGCTGATTTTGTTCAGTCTTTACCCATTCAAGAGCACAAACACCTGGTGAATGAAGAAAAAAGGGAAGCAAACTTTTTTTGATAGTTGATCTTACTATTTCATGATGGAAAAAGTGACAAAATCATATGAACAGAGTTCATTATTCCTCGTAATTGACATGTGCATATTCTCACACTTCTGCTACTTTTCAAGATGTCAAAACTCATGCATGCCCCTTCTTGTAGATAACAGTTTTATTCTCATCGAGCTTAAAATACACATTTCCTAAGAGAAATAATATCAGAAACAAAACAAGATTAAGATTTGCATCCACAATGCAGAGGATGCTAAATAGTGATAGTAAAGGTGGGTCATTGGTAGGCATCTTTTTCTTTATGGTTTT
This sequence comes from Cryptocoryne crispatula var. balansae, assembly GCA_036172225.1. NCBI lineage: Eukaryota > Viridiplantae > Streptophyta > Magnoliopsida > Alismatales > Araceae > Cryptocoryne > Cryptocoryne crispatula. The sequence continues at coordinate 16,906,559 of CM069925.1, read as the reverse complement.
TGGTTGTCTGAGATGAATGATATTTTTTTCTTATTTTTGGTAAAGGAGCTTATAGGGTGTTCAGTTACTAAATTTATATTTAGGTAGTTTTATTTTTAAAACAAAGCTTACATTGGAATTAGCAAAATTTCAAAGTTAGATATATAGATATTTTTAACTGTTTACTAAAGGTGACCATGTTTTAAAAATATAGAGACATGTTTGGGATCATTTTAAATTTAAAATTTTGTCAACATCTATAGGAAATAAGCAATTAACTGTGCTTTATAGGTCAGTTTGGAATGGGAAAGAGGCATATTGGAGTAACCAATTTGGAATGAGTTACGCCGGATTAAGAAGGTATTTGCTTTGGTAACGAGGTATGGAATAAGTGAGTTACTTTGCTTATTCCATAGCGGTTTAAGAGCAGTTTGGAAGTGGTTTAACTTTTTCTTGGGGTACGTGGAGCAAGTTTTGACTTATATAATACATTACAAGAGAAAATAAAAATAGAGTATAAATATGTTATAATAGTATAAAATATATAAAAGCATAAAATAGTGATTAAAATATGTATGATATAATAATTTTAGTTTATTTTGTTAATATGTTATTTTTATCATATTTATGTAATATATAACATAATATAAAAATAATTATATAACCTATTGTTTCATGTGTATTGATGACAATTGCAGTTGGGGAGACATTGCCCAGCAACTGTAGGAAAGCTTAATGCACTGGCATGACTATTAAAAAATTCTTCCTGGTTATATTTGTTCTTAGCACTTTTCTATCACAGTTCTCTTAATTTTAAATTTCTTACAACACATAAAGAATCATGAAATTAAATGAACTAATATCCATATATGTGCAAGAGAAAGAGAGATTAAAGCAAGAAGGATAACAGGTTATTAATTATGCTCTACATTTTATCAATTCAAACCTAGAAAAGGAGAAGAAAATCAATTCTACCATAGAAAAGAGAAAAGGATGCAAATAAAATTACATAAAAGAAATATAATTTCTTTCGCAAGATAGGGCATTTCAAGACTGACTACATAAAATGTCAAAGTTGGTATGAGAAGAAAGGTAACTCGCAATTATATGTTTGCTTTCAAACCAACTTCATGATTGTTTCATGTAATTTGGTGGCTTTATTCTAGTACTACTATTCATGTTACAAATTCATTGTAGGTATTCATTTCTAGTAGAAGGCTATCCTTTAATGAGTCTTCCATCTTCATGGCCAAAAAAACCAAGTCGAGATTTAAAATTATAGGTACTTGCATGCTTCATCTTGAAACCAGACACCATCTACATCTTAAGGATGTCTTTTACGTTCCATCAATATCTAGGAACATGATTTCTTTGCCAAAACTTGATATAATAGCTTATTTATTTAGTTTTGATAACTTACAATTTACTTTATTTCAAGACTACTTTAGATGGTGCATGATTTTTATGTGATGGTGTTTATAAAATAAATTCTAATAGCTTATGTTCTAATGATTTATCCACTTGAGTGCAAATTTGGTTTCAAATGTAGTATAATTGATGAGTTCTTCAATTCTATGGCATAAAAGATTAGGTCACATATCGAAGAAAAGGATGCTATGATTGATGAAAGATAAACTATACTTACTATTAACATTACTAATTTTGGCACTTGTATCTATTGTATTAAATAAAAAACAAATCAAAATCCAAAAAAGGAATGCCTTAAGAAGTGAGTGATTTATTGCATTGATCAACACTAACATTTGTGATATTTTTCCTTTTTGTAGAGAAGGTGAGAAGTATTTCATCTCATTCATTGATGACTTCTCATGGTATGGCTATGTTTTCCTGATAAAAGAAAAGTTTGAGGCTTTGACATTCTTCAAAACTTTCAACGATCTCATAGAAAGTAAATTGAATAGAAAATTAAGGTAATGAAATTTAATAGAAGTGAAGAATTTTATGGCAAACAAGGTCAATTAGGTTAGATTCTTAGACCTTTTACTAAATTATTGAAAGAAAATGTGATTGAACTTCAATATACAATGTCAAGTTCTCAACAAAATAGTGTGGCTGAAAAGAAAAATCATGATCTCATGGATATGGTGAGAAGTATAATTAGCTACTCATCTTTAGCCTTGAATTTGTGAAATGAGGGTTAATAGGGTTCCTAGTAAGACAATGTTAAAAAATCCATTCAAGTTGTGGATATGAAGTGAACCTAGTTTGAGACATATACATGCTTGGGTTTGTCAAGCAAAAGCCAATTTGTATAAACTACAAAAAGAAAAACTGGACCTAAGATTAATTATTTGTTTCTTCATTAGGTATCTAGAATGGTATAAAAGGTATATATTTTAGCATCCTTCTCATAGTGTAAGAATTATAGAAATTGGTACAACCAAGTTCATTGAAAATGAAGAGGTTAACAGGTGCTCAGCATCTTGTCAAACGAAAATTTAAAAAATTACAAATATGTTCTTCACTATTCCTACTGTGGATGTTAAATTTGAACATGTGAATCATGATGTGAAGGATTTACAACAAAATCATAATTCCATTCCCACTAAAAAACCTAAAAATTACACAAATTGAAGATCATAATCATATCAAGAATGCAGATCAACATATAAAAGTTAAATGGTTTCAAAGAGTCTGGAGACTAGCTATTATGACTATATTATATAGTTGTAAGATGTGATTTTGACATTGGTAATGATAATGATCCATTTTCACCTAATGATGCCATTGAATGTAGAAGATCTGAATCATGGATTGATGCCATGAAAGAAGAGCTTGAGTTCATACAAAAAAGTGAAGTCAAAGCTTGTAGTATTGCCTAAAGAGTATATGCATGCTGATTTCAAATAGATATTTAAAACTAAACATGACATAAATATAATGCATAAAGGTACAATGCCAAACTAGTTACTAAAGGATTCATTCAAAAGGAAGGCATCAATTACAGAAAAGCATCTGCCTTAATCTTTATAAAAAACTTATTCATAATCATCATAGTATTGGTGGCTACATTTGATTTAAAATTACATCAAATAGATGTAAGAATGACTTTCTTGAATGTGGATTTATAAGAAGAGTATACATGACACAACTGGAGGAGTTTAAAATTAATGAAAAAAAACTTAATATACAAATTAAAGAAATCCATGTATAGACTAAAACAAATTTTTTGATAATGATAGTTAAAGTTTAACAAAATCATTGTCTTTTAGATTATGAAAAATATTGTTGATCAATGTATGTATCTAAAATTCAATGGAAGTAAATTCATAATTTTGATTCTACATGTGAATGACATTTTGCTTGCTACTAATGACCTAGGGTTAATATAAAAAACTAAAATTTTTCTTTCAAATCATTTTGATATGAAGAACATGAGTAATGCATCATATGTTGTCGGCATTGAGGTTCATAGTGATATGTTTAAGGGGCTTGGTTTGTCTCAAGATGCCTACATTTCTAAGGTATTATAAAGGTTTTAGATATCTAGCTGCTTATCATGTAAAATGCCAATGCTTAAAGGCCACGAGTTTGGTATGCATCAATGCCCAAAGAATAATAGCGAAAAATAGGAAATGAAGTCTATTTCATATGTTGCTACCCTTAGGAGCATGATGTATGCTCAGATACATGTGTCTTGATATCAATTGTATAGGGAATGTTAGCAAGGTACAAAGTAATTTAGAAATTGAGCACTGGAAAGCTATAAGAAAAGTGATGAAATAACCTTCACGAACAAGATTTTAAGCTTACATATAGAAAAATTGATCATACAGTGTTGATTGGTTATACATATGTAGATTTTTCATGTTGTCATGATAACAAGAAATCAACTTCTAATTATGTGTTCTGATTGGCTAAAAGAGTTATTTCACAGAAAAGCTCCAACATCACATTGTGCACACCCCCACCATGAAATTTGAATTTATTGATTGTCAAAATGTCAACTCATGGAAAAGGCTCTTGAGTTCTCCATCGACTCGGAGGAAACAAGGAAAGATATAAGGAGAGAAGACTTTGCACTCACTCTATCTTATGTATATCATAAATTCGTCGTGTACAATTTGCTCTCAATGAATTTAAGTACGCTTCCACAAGTCTAGCAAAACACACCTTAAGATAATGTCACACAAGGCATCCAACTTAACACTTTAATTTGTAAATATGTTAAGATTAGTTGACTATCAACAACTTTGATTAACTATTTTTTGGAGGTTGAGTTAAAAAAAATTGAAGTTAAGAGCACTTTGTTGAAAGTAGGTTGAGGATGGTGACCTCCTAGGAAGGTTGCTAATTAGCATGATTGTTAAGTCAGTAGTCATGTATTAGAACTAAAGCATTAATTGTTGAGAAAATTTAGAATCATGTATTTCATATAATGCTGTAAGACTTTATAGGCTCTAGGTCAATATTGTAAAATGAAATAAGATGTTTGTTAATTAAGTGACGTGTTTGTTCATGTGAACATTCTGAATTTCTCCGGCAACTTATATGTGAGTCTTTTGGTCTAATGTTAAGAAAAGTTAGCAACATGATTTTGCAAGCAATATAAATACATACTAAGAGCATGATTGTGGTATCATAGCATTGTTTGTGGTAAAGACATGATGATGGATTTGTGCTATAGCACACTGAGCAGGAATAAGAATAAATATTAGTACCACATAGCATATAGGTTTATAACAAGGAGAACATTATTCATACAACTGTAAAGTGAAGAGAAGTTAGTTTCCACAGTCTGCCATTGAAGGGGTAAGGATATCCCAAGATGAACAAATAGTGAATTTGCTTTAGAAGAGGTCTCCTCTCTAGGCTAGGATAGGAAAAATGAAAAAGAGAAGGAAGTGAGCAATGAGCAATCAGCCTCTTCAGAATAAGAGATCCTTGGTGCTCAATCCACTAGCATTCAAAAGGAGCAGCAACAGAGATCTTATGCGGTCAATTTCTAGATATAGAATTAGAAGAAAATTCTTGATATGAATGATCTGCCATGAATAAAAGGTCAGATTGGTAGCATTACTGCTACAAAGTTGTATAGATCATTAATGGATATTGCAAAAGGATTATAATATCCAGCCTATGTCGTTCTTTCGTAAATTTCCCCGAATCATTATGTATTGCGTTTGCATCATTGAAATGATGAAGATGAGTGGAGACACGATTTTCTCAGGCATGTGATTGAGAAGACACCTTCTTAGCTCTCTAAAATTCATCTTGAGTTGATTCCTCGTATGTACATGGGTGGAGTGAAGGGAGCGCAATCAATCACACCACATAGTTGATTCCTTCTCACATGAGTAGTCCTACAAAAGAACAAGCATAAATGAGTGTATTGCAGATCAACACATAGATAACTCAAAGGATATTGTTCTTCGTGACTCAAGGGCCTTCATCATGCATGCAGGGACAAATTCATTTTTATTCTGATGGTCACGAAATGTATCACAGTGCACAACTACTATCATTCTTAACATGTACATATATACAGTGGATATATGTCTTGAGCTAGCTGTTGACATTGAAAGCACAGAGCAGAGGGATGATTGTCACTTCCTCTTCCTCGAGTTACTTTCATCACGGTACTTCTGTTTACCCAACTCTGCAGCATACTTGGATGCCCTCTCTAGGACGCCGGCAAGCCATAGGGCACTCTTTGAGAAGCAGCTGTTGTGGACGATAGCGGTCCCCATGCGGCCGGCGGTGTGCTCCGCCGCAAACATCGCCGTCCGGCCAGTCTCCCTCAGTTTCAGCTTCTCGTCCAGCACCCTGGCAAAGTTCAGCATTTCATGGCCCTTGGCAGTCAGAATGCGCACGACCGACTGGTGGGTAGCCTCGCTATCTATTTCCTGTTGCATTAATACACACATGAATGTAGTGGTGATGAGATACTGTGGAGGATAAATAGTTAATAGGTTAATAACATGAGTGCGGATCACCTCAACTCAAGGGCAGGAGGAGGGAGTGGGATCCTCCTACTCAAGTAGCATTTTAACTTTTTTTGTTACTAACCTTCTATTTTTTCAGTACTATGTGGTATGTTATTAACCCATACATATTATTACTAACCCTCCCTATTACTAAAAGGGTTAATTAGTAACATTTTGTAGGATTTAGTAACCAAAAAATATTAAGATTAGTAACAACATGCATAGGTTAATAACATATTACCCCAGTTAATAATGAAAAAAATAAGAAGTTAGTTAAGAAAAAAATCTTAAAGCATTACTAAGTGAGAGGAGGGATTGTGGCTCATGCTGGTTGTTAATAATGAAACTCTTGCTCGGACTGCTAGCTATCTCACGTGATCCACCCTTTAAAAATATATACACATAATATTTTGAGTTTATATTTTAGTAGAGCCCTCCAAACGTTTGGTTTTAGCTTCTGTTTGTAATGAGTTAAAAGTCCAATTATATGCATCAAACAAAAGAAATAGATACAAAACTTGTTAAGACTGTCAGTTTTTAAAGATTTTGACAAAAAATATTATGCTCATCATCTGAATCAAACACATCCTAATGGGGTGTTTGGTTGCATGATAATTTTTTGTACACTTTCATGATAAAAAATTGTATTAAAATAAAAAGTAAACCAACTCATGACATAAAATTATCATGTTTGGAGGGATGTGATTACAAAAAAGAGTAACCACCGCACATGACCAAATAAAGTGGGGGATCACAAGAAAAAAGAAAGAGGTGAGACCCTCTTTTTTTGTTTAAGAAGAAAATCACTTTCAAAACATAAAATTGTCATGGTTGTCAAACACCTCTTTTAACAAGTTTTCTTACAATTTTTAAAAATTAAAATAAAAACCTCAATTATCATGCAACCAAACACCCCATAAGGGAATGTTTGGTATAAGACTATTTAGGAGATCAATCTAGTTTATCAGGTTTATCCTCTAAATTTGAGGATAAACCAAGTTTATCCCTAAATTAATGTACCAAACAAGTAGTAAAAGTGTATATCAATCACTATTTATAAATAGGATGGAACCACAATTTATAAATAAACTACAATTAAACATGAAGCAATCAACGCAAAAATAAGAAATGTTGTAATTGTTACGGAGAAATTGTGACATTTGGAATGAACACGTTGCAGAATCCACTAAACAAATAAAAGCGATGAAATTGAAGTGTCAACCAAAGCAAAAATTTATTCCATTATTTTTTTTCATGTCCCATCATCCAAATTTGAACATGTCAATTAGGTTCTATTACTAATTATTAATATTGTATTGTACACAAGCAATCAGTTTTAGTTAGAATCTATAGTTAAAATTAAATATGTTAGGTTCTATATAATAAGTTGGATTCTAACATTTTAAGTATTATTTTCAAGCTTAGTTACTATTAAATTATTATTCAGTAAGGATTAATATTGGACAACAAGACTAGTTATTACTCAATTATTAATGCTTATTCAATTAATATACATTAGCAATAGTAAATAATAACATATTTAACCAACTAATAATTTATATTTACTCAAGACCACTAATTGTTGTTCCTCCCTCTTAATCCTCCTAGGAACAATGAGAGGAACAATAACATGTGGAGAACGGGTAGAAGATGGAGGAAGGAAAGACTCCGGAAAGTATCAAATCTTGTCTTCCAACACACCAGAGAGAAGAAGAGCCGAAGAAGATGACATCGTCATTGTTGAACGCAGGAGACTGGGAGAGAAGATGAAGAACCCAATTCTCCAAAGGGTCGTAGAGCACCTTCAAAATCTATGAAAGGCATCACCAAAGAGCCCCAAGACAAGAATCTATAATTAATCTATAGAAGAATCAGAATATTGCCTACATTGGGATGCAACAATTCGTCAGTTAAACATGTCGTGGATTTCCTGGTGAACTGGTGTTGTGCTCTTCGTGCCCTTATCTCTATCCACCTTCTCTCTATTTTCTCATCTCCTTCCCCACCATTGGTCATACATGCATATGTGAGTTCTTGGATTCTCTTCACACTTCTACAGCATTGCAAGTTTTACCAAACAGGCCCTTGTGCCACCTCTATAGCATGCCTCTTTTTCCCTCTTTTGTTAAGACTTTTCTTTTGCTTGTACCATCTTGGTCAATGTAGAGAGATGCTTGGGTTGGGTGGTCCGGAATCAGAGGAGTCCCTCCTTTTTTTATCTCTCCCTCAGCATCATTGCTCCCTCCATCACCTCACCTCCAAGGCCCCTTCAATTCGAGCACTAGGAAAAGTGAATTTTTTTAGAGGAAACCAAGCTCCTTCCATCCACTTTTCCCGATGCAGGTTCACCTCTGACTTTTCTAGGGCATTCAAATCTACAACAACCACCAAGGATCTCTACCTTGTGATTATTCTCCTCTGTGATTCTACTAGAGGAAGGTGTTGAAATGGCTAATCCTTCGGGGCTCATCTCTAATCTGTCACCAATGTCAAATCAATAAATTTAGCTCCTTTGTGTGCCTCACACTTTAGGTTTCACCTCTAGTCAAGGTTCCCCTAGTGTGTTTCGATGCTTCCACAGTACCATGTAGGATGGTGTGGAAGAGATTGCACGATTCTTGGGATTCAAGGCTTGTTGGGGTGGGTGTGGGTTTATCTTGTTTGGTAGGTTAGATGGGATGAGAAATAAGTTTGTCCGAAGCTAATAGGTGGTGGACGAGAAGCACATGAGGCAACAAGAGTTATACCAGCACTAAAATATTGACTACAAGAAATAGTAAAAACTGATCCTTGATTCGAAGTTGGCACCCTACTACCTTAGGGACAAAGAGTGCACTTTTTATCAAAAGAAGTGCCCCCATCTTCTTTCCGATGTTAAGGAGACCTCATAAAAATTGCTTCTAGGATGACATGAAGTGTAATTACCTTCTATACATTTATTGGGTTGTTATGTATTTCTTCTAGACTATGAGTTCGAAGTGTAATTCTATTGGACTAATTGGTCCAACTTGTATTTCATCATATATATATATGTTAAAGTTAGTGTAGGGTTCAATCGAGCCTTTCCTACCTTTCACTCCTCTACCCTCTCCCTCATTCTTAGTGTTCTGCAGTTCATCTACTCGAGCTTCATATTGTCATTGTCATTGTCTATTTTGAAGCTCCAGCTAATTCTCTCACTTGGTATCAGATCAATGGATGCACCTACAATGGAGAGGTCATCAAATGTCTCATCAGTTACACAAATATTTGTTGCACTAGTACTTGTGGCCCCTTTTTCTGCTCCTCTGATCACAATGGTTTTTAAAACTCCATTTTCTCCTCCAATCTCAATGAATCTATTGTCTGCCACGACTACACCAACCTCTTCAAGGCTTCCATTTAGTTCTATTTCAGTATTCTCCACTTTACATAACACCTCACACTGTGTATCAATTAAGTTGAATGGGGACAATTACATGCTCTGGCAAGCACAGTTTATACCTTTTTTGAACACATATGAATTGATGGGATTAGTTGATGGCTCAATTAGTTGTCCTTCTCCTATCATCATAGATCCTGAAAATCCAACGATGCAAATACCAAATCTGGATGCCACATTATGGAAACAATTTGATAATCTGGTCGTGATAATGATTATTTCATCAATTTCACCTAAAGTATTACCTCTAGTTATCGACCAAACTACCTTTGCTAGGGTTCGGAGCACCATTGCTACAACATATGTCAATACTTCTTAAGCCAGGGTTCTTCAACTTTGATTGCAACTCCGATAGATTAAGAAGGGATCAATGAAGATTTATGAGTACCTGCAAAAGATTAAATACATTGCGAATTCCCTAACTATGATAAATGAACCAATTCTACATGGTGATTTACTCTTCTATGTTATGGCTGGTTTAGGGCTAGATTATGAGTCATTTGTGACCTCAATTACAACTATAATTGATGCTTCTTTTCTCACTATAGATGATTTGTAAGGAAAGCTGCTTAATCATGAAATTTTTCTTAATAATCATACTCAGTTGGTTACTAAACTAAGTGCTAAATTAGCATGTACAAACTTGAATAATACTCAGTAATAGCAAAGCAATAATTATAATAGAAGTCATAAAAATAGCAGAGGTTATGGTTCAAGAGAGAGAAATGACAATCGATATAGGATTGTTCAAGGGAGTTTTACTTACAATAGGAATCATTACTTCACCAATCAAAATCAATAAAATATGATCAGTTCGGGCATGGAAATAATCAATATAATTCTTAAGCTAATGTTGTGGTTTGTCAACTATGTGACCATAGAGGACACACAGTAGTGTAGTATTGGAAGCATTTTGATATCTCCTTTAAATCCAACAATAATTTTGAAAATACTCGACAGAATTCTGGTTTCTCAACTCCTCAACACTTTCCTTCTAACATTGCCTCATCTAGTTATGTGCATGATCTGTCAATGAACACAATTGGTATCCTAACTCCGGAGCATCAAGTCACATGACACTAGATTTTGGATTGCTTAGAAATCTAGTTTAATATAATGGAAATGAGATAATTCAAGTTGGAAATGGAGACGGCTTAAAAATTTCCCACATTGGGCAATCATATTTTACTTCACTATGCCTTCAAAATATATTGCATGTTCCATTTTTGTCAAAGAACTTAATGTTAGTCTCTCAATTCACCAAGGTTAATAATGCATAATTTGATCTATCCTACTCATTGTTTTATTAAAGACATCTAGATTTAGCCCAAGGTTAAGGTATTGATGAGCTATATTTTCTACGCTCAGTGATGTCCAACTTATCAATAGCATTGTCCAAGGAAACCATCTCCACCTGGTACAAGTGATTGAGGCACCCGGCTATCCGTATAGATCATAATGTTCTACATAATATTGGAGTTCTATTTACTTTAGCCAAATTTGAATTTTGTTCATCATGTGCAATTTCTAAGAGTCCTTTATAGCACTTTCCTGCTTCAAAATCTGTGTCTAAATGTCCTCTAAAGATAATTGCTTCTGATGTTTGGGGCTCTTCCCCGTATTTGAGTTTGAATGGTTGTAGAAACTACATTATTTTTATAGATCATTACAGCCGTTATTGTTGGTTATACCCTCTTGTTGCCAAAAGTGATATTTTCACCGCTTTTGTGCATTTCAAGAACAAAGTGGAAAACATGTTCTTTAGGAAAATTCAATTCTTCCAAAGTGATTGGGGAGGGGAATATAGAAATCTTACTCAATTATTTAAGGAATGTGGGATTACCCATAGGGTTGCTTGTCCCTACACAAGCAATCAAAATGAAATTTTGAAAAGAAAACATATACATATAATCAAGACAACTTTAGCTTTTCTCAACAATGCTCAACTTATAAATTCTCAGATGAGGCAGCTATGTATGCTATGCATCTTATTAATAGGATGCCAACTCCTATTCTCAATAAAATCTCTCCTTTTTAGAAGCTATTTAACACTACGCCAGATTATGATTTTTTAAAAGTCTTCGATTGTGTTTGCAATCTGCAACTCAAACCATATACAACCATAAATCTGATTATCGGTCCGAGTGTTGCGTCTTTATGGGATATAGCCAAGGCCACAAAAGGTACAAGTGTTTTCTTACTAGGACTGGTCATATTTATATTGCACGAAATGTGGGGTTCAATGAAGTTTGCTTTCCCTATAAAGTTCTGTCACAACCAACCTATGATACCCCAACTGATTTTACCATCACTTTACTAGTTCCAACTATGTTTGCAGATCATACTGTTACACCTCATTCTCAAGCTTCTATTGTTACTATCAATGAGAATTACAACATTCAAGATGCTATGAGTACTGATTCTGACCAGTAGCAGCCCATACTTCACAGATACTCTTGTTTCACTTCTGCACAACAAGACACTCTTGTTTCTTCACAGATTAACTAAGATATTGATTCTCCAAGTACTGAGAGTTCTTCACCTCAAAATTTGTGGTCACTTGCTGAAATAATGAAGGCCACTTCTCCTATATCTCAAGTTAGAACTAGCAAAATATGCCTTGTCAATGGAAAAGGAGTCACACGTTGAGCCATCATGCTATATTGTAGCTAATAAGAATCCAAATTAGAGACAAGCTATGTCTGAAGAATTCTCAGCTTTACAACTAAATGGGACATGGTCTTTTGTTCCTTCTCCTCCAAACACCAATATTATTGGATGCAAATAGATGTACAAATTGAATAAAAATTCAAATGGCTCAATTGCTAGACACAAAGTTAGATTAGTTGCCAAGGGATACACTCAAGAGTATTGCATCAACTATCATGAGACTTTTAGTACATTTGCAAAGCCATATACTATTCTAATGGCTCTATCTATTACAACTTCTTTCAAATGGGATATACATCAACTTGATGTAAATAATGTTTTTCTTCATGGCACCTTAAATGAATAAATCTACATGGCTCAACCACCCGACATCATAGACAAAAGTTGTCCTGATTTTGTTTGTAAACAGAACAAGTCCCTTTATGGGTTAAAACAAGCCCTACATGCTTGGTTCCATCATTTATATTCTCATTTGGTTTCTATGGGTTTTAAGGGGTATGCTTGTGAGCCTTCTCTTTTCTTGTTCTCAGACAAAGACATATCATCTATTTACTTATGTATGTAGATGATATCATTTTAACTAGAAATAGTTGTGTAGCTCTCAAGAAGTTAATTACAGATTTGGTAACTATGTTTGCTTTAAAGGACTTGGGACAATTGCATATTTTCTTGGGAATTGAAGTACACCAATATGAGGGTGGCCTTCACTTATGTCAATAGCGTTATTTACTAGATGTGTTACAAAAATCACAACTGCTTGATTCCAAGCCCTTTCAAATTCCAATTGTTCCAAAAACCAGTATGCCTCAACATGATGGTGAATTATTGGATGATCCCACTATATATTGAGCATAGTTGGATCTCTACAATACATTAATTTAACTAAGTTTGATATGCCTTTGCAATTAACAAAGTTTGCCAGTTTTTATTTGCACCAACGGTTACTCATATGAGTCTTGTTAAAAGAATTATCAAATATCTCAAGCTTACCTATCAATGGGAATGGTTATTTGGCCTAGCACTTTTGAATTCTCAGTGTTTTCATATGCCGATTGGGCTAGTTGCCTTGATGATCGTAAATCTACAATAAGGTATCTTATCCATATGGGCTCAAATGTTATATCATGGTCTATCCGAAAATGGTCTATCAGGTCTAGTATTGAAGCTAAGATGTGATCCATGGCATTTGCAGTTATCGAATTGCTATAGATAGTTTAGTTAGCAAAGGAGTTACAAATTTAATTAAATTCTTCCCCTACAGTGTGGTGTGATAACATTTCTATCATTTATCTAATCACCAATCCAATTTTCAGGGCAAGAATGAAGCATATTGAAATATATTTTCATTTTATCAGATCACTTGTTCGACAAAAACAAATAATTATTAAGCACATTTTCTCTAATGATCAAAGAGCTAAAGGTCTTACAAAAGTCTTTGACAACATAGTAATTCTCTTGATTTAGAGACAAGTTAAACATCATACCTTCATCTAGCTTGAGGGGGGATGTTAAGGAGACCTCATATAAATTACTTCTAGGATGACATATGTACATTTATTGGGTTGTTATGTATTCCTTCTGAGCTAAGTCTCCGAAGTGTAATTCTATTATACTAATTGGTCTAACTTGTATTTCATCATATATATATATGTTACAGTCAGTGTGGGGCTCAATTGAGCATTTTCGACCTTTCACTCCTCTGCCCTTTTCCTCATTCTCAATGTTCTATAATTCCTCTACTCGAGCTCCAAATCGTTGTTGTCTTCACTTGTTTTGAAGGTCCAACTAATTCTCTCACTCCCGATAAGTATTTTCATTACCTTGTCTCAGGATATGTTTTTAGGTGAAATTATGGTCAACTTGCCACGGATGTTGATACTTCAGATTTCTAATGTTAGAGTCCAAGTTTGATGAATTTATTTTTCTTTTTCTTTGATATTTTTTTTGGTTTGAGTTTGGGAATCGATACATTTTCATATTTAAATTTTTTATGTGTAACTTTTACATTTCAAACATGAAGACTTAAGTTTTGAGATATATCATTTTTATCATTTTGAAATACCACCATACAACTATCTTTTTCTTCCTTTCCTGCTCCTACTTCCTCATCTCCTTGCCCTATTTGATCAATTCATTTCCGATATATCACCAACAACAGTCATCTTGTTCTCAGGTGTCATCTTTTCACACTTTTAACCTTTACGCTCCATTATAAAGAATTAAACAATATTGAAATTCAGTATCCTCACATAAAATATTTAATATTAAAAATAATTTAACATTATCTATCCTTAGTTCCTTCGTTAATAACAACAAATTAAAATATAGTACATATTTATAAAACAAGTGCATGTCAAAATTTATTTATATAAATATATTATTTAACACAATTTTATCGTAAATTTTGTAAATATTACAAGCACAAACATGTGTTTTTATTTACTCGCAAGAAGGAGAACCGAAAACACCGTGGCTCTTGAACTTTCCATGGATCCCCCTTGGAGTGTTGGATGCAAAAAGAGGAGAGGACGGAACGTGACGTAGAAGGTATGGAGGCGGCCAAGTGTAGATGGGATAGGGGGACAACTTGGGATACCAGCTGCAAAAAAGAGATTGGTGATGCACTTCAGCAATGACACAGCCAGACGATGGCTGCAATGAATATGGTGGTGGAAGAGTGCCATTTCTGCTTAGGGTGCATTTGGATCTCTGTAAAACTGGGCTGCATGGGTCATTTTCTCGGAAAAGTTCACCATTTCTTTCATTTGGTTGCAAGTAAAATGATAGTCTTATGCTCCGTTAACTTCTCAATACTATGGATTTTGGCATCCGCGGAAATTCTTCCGGTGCCATTTTCAATAAGCAGCTCAAAAGAATTTTTGTTTGTCAACAACAGCTCAGAAAGAAATTAGGTGAAGTTGTTGTTTTAAATTTATTATTTAAAAATTATATATATATATTTAATTTTAATTTATTATCATATTTATTAAAAGATGAATACATGAATGTTATACATGGACATGATATGTACAAACAAGCATTTAATATATATATATATAAACATGAAAGATAAAGTTCAGTGTCGTATTACCTTGTTTCTTAATATCACAATAAAATTTTTAAGGATTAAAATGATCTACAAACATTTTACAAGCAATCAAATTATTAAACCTTTTTATGTAAAAATTTTATTTAAAATCAGTTGGCAATGTATTGTAGATTTCCAAGATGTGAATTTTGATCAAACCATTTTTTATAAAAAAATTATTTTAAAATGCTTTATCATATACTTAATTTTAAAAATACCAATTTCATATTTAGTAATTATTTCTAAGTATTCAAGTAAATAATTGAGAATACTATAGTAAAACTCTACATGAAATTTTAAACAATGATGCACATATATAAAAATAATTTAGAAAAATATGTTTTCTAAAAAATATCTGATAAATAACTAAATAATAAATTATTTTTTAAAATTCATTAAAAATTAAATTCATAAAAATTATTTTACTTAATTTATTTTTGTATCAATATTTTGTTATAAATACATGATTTAATTATATAATATTTATAAAATTATATATGACTATTATTATGTTCACGTTGAAGTATTTGATTAAATTTGTAAGAAAATCAACTACATGCAACCAAATGACTAGTGATGTTTTGAATTTTCTTGAAAACAATATCCAATGAAAAAAATTCCTTCTAAATTTGGGTTCACTTAAAACCAAATGGACCATTAAGCCCTGTTTGGTACGAGTATAAAATTGGTGGAGATAGGGATAAATCACTCTTGTAATTATCTTTATTTCTACTGTGTTTGGATTGAATTAGGATATGTTTAGAAGATAACTTTATCTTATTTTTGATACGATGCATGATTATTAAATTTAAAATTAATATGAATATATATAAATATATTATTTGATTGTTAATATAATTTTTGAATTTTATATCATGAATAATACATAATGTAAAGTATTCTATGTACTGGATGTACTAGATCGGATGACTATTTCCGTTGTGTTTTTTATTTATATGATCAATTGACGGTCCTAGTTTGTGTTAGAAGTTTTAAAATGATACTGTCAACCAAAACACTTCCTTGGTGTTAGTATCACTTTTAAAGTTGACGATGATGACAGAGAGAGGGACTCTAAAAAATGTGACCAACCGTGAGAAAGGAGGCCGACAATAGTACCTGAGTGTGCTTCGGTTTCTCCGAGCAGGTCGCAACATTCGGAGGAGAAGCTGCAACGTCCTTGTCCATGGGTAATACGCGGAGATGGCGGTCCACCAAGAGCGCGTCCTTCACACATGCATACACACGTCCATCGTACACATGCACGGAAAGGCGCATATATACCCAGTTAATCAAACGATAATCAATAAATCGTCGTTCGATCAATCAACAGGGATATCGTATAGCTCGTAGAGATCTCCCCATTTCACAGCTAATTACATGGAGGAGCAGGGCGGTCTGGAAGGCGTAGGGCTGCCTGAAGGTCACGACGGCTGAGTATGCGTCATCTCCGCCTGCCCCGTCCCTGTCCCTGCTCAGATCTTTCATATAATTAGGGTTCAAGAACTGGCCGGCCGGGAAGCTTAAACAGAGAGCAAACGTAACGTACGAGCAAGTTATATGATTGATGGGGGGATAATTAAGCCGAGGATGGTTACCTGTAGAGCTTGACATCGTCGACGGTGCCGCAGAAGGAGAAGAAGGTGCAGAGTTCTTCCGGGCTCACTTTGGGGCAGATGTTCTGCACCATCACCGACAAGTTTGCCGTGCCCATATTGCAAGATCTTCCTTCTTTGATATCGTATATATTGCTCTTCTTCCCCTCGGGAGCAAGATGAGGTCGGCAACGTCTACAAGTTGGGATGCATTTCGAGATGGACAGAGAGAGAGCGAGAGAGAGAGGAGAACATATCCAAAGGTATTCGAGTGGCGAATAAAGTAAAAAGGGGGCAGAATGCTTTATTCCAGCTTTGTAATATATGCGGATCAGCACAAGTTCGATCTTCCGTGCCTGCGTAGTAACATACGTGTGTCTAATGTCGTGTGTGTATATATATATATATATATATATATATATCTAACTTAATATAAGAAGCGGGAGTACCCAAATTTTCGTCCTTTCATTTTTGACCGTTGGATCTTTGGGTGTTTTTCTGTCACCATTGAATGCCTGGATGCCATCCGCCGTTTGGATCCATCTGCGTGCGAACGGCGTCACCTTCGCGAGTTTTCCTACTATCTCGCGAGACTTCCATCCGCGTCCTTCGCCTTGATGAACATCAGCCGCCTCTGACCTCTCCTCCGCAACCTCTGTGAAGATGGATCCTTCGTGGTGAGTCTCCCAGTGGACCCAGCGAAGCGCGAGTGCCCTTTTTTTCGTCCTCTGTACCTGAACTTACGGTCATCTACATACTGATCCGCCGCATCCTTTTCCCCGCAACGTCTCCATGCCCTTGAGATTCCACCCTCGGCCGCCTCCTCACCCGACGCTGTGTTCATCGCCCAGCAACGCCTCCATGCTGTTCCGTTTCTTTGGCCTCAGCCATCGATTATGCATTGGTAACTTAATTAGCGATCCATTATAGAAAGTGTCGTCTTTTTTTTGGAGAACTTATCTTGAAAGCCACAGGAGAAGGGCAAGGTAGCGATGATGGGATTAGGCCTTGCATTTTCCTATTTCTTTTAACTTCCCATAGGTAAGATCGCGCTGCTGATTCATGAGAGTATGTAGGCTAAGGGGACCGCCAAGAGGGCCAAAACCAGCACGGAGCACAGTGTCTGCGAGCCCACGATGGAGACGAAGTGTCGCTGCATTCACATCTGGGCTCATTGGGAGCAGGCGACTGACAACCACAGCTTAGTAGAAAGGTAGCACCTCGTTTGCAATATGTAGGAAGCTCTTCTCAGCGTCGAAGCTCCCTGGGGGTGGTCATAGGTAAGTGAGTACCAAGATTTACGAAGCACATGACCTATTCTAATTCGATCATTCCTTCTTTCCCATGTCAGGGACAATGATCGACACCATTGCCATGGATGTGGGAGTGCTGACGTGGTTCCTACAAAGGCAAAGACGAACAATGTCACCTTGGAGTCCAGAGCAATGAAAATCGACTCTTTAGTGGTCTCTCTGTCATAGAATTTTGTTCCTATTTTTTATTTTTTTTATACTCGATATTCATGGTCGGTTTCCAATTTTCTTTATCCTTCTGAACAGGGTGTGTGAGTATACATTAATTATTTGTGAGATAGGAATTTACAAAGACACATGTGCCACCAAATATAGAGGAATGTTTGATAGATCTTGAATTTTTGTGTTCACTTTTTTAGACAAACCATAAAATATAAAAGTTGGTCTTGTGAACATAAGTAGAAGAGACATTCTGACATAATAATTAATAAATACTTGTTTGTTTCATTATGATTCTCTTATTTCTAAATCATCTATTCATATTCTTTTTTAGTTTTAAAAGAAAAGTTTGTCTTTCATTGAAATTGTAAAACACCTGAAAAACGAAAGGGTGATTATAGGTACAATGTTCTTGTTTTTTTTTCCACCCATCTTCTCATACAACTTGCAACAAGAAGTATTCTTTTTCCAAAATACATTATTTTTCATTAACACAAATAATTCAAAATATCGAAATAAGTGCTCTGAAACAAGTGCCCTGTTCTACGTAATAGAATTTTACAATCAACAAACAAATGTAGGTCGATGAGGCACACTTTTGCAATTAAAGTTAGTAAACTTAGATGGGAATAAAGTGGAATACTTAAAGTTGACCGACAGATGAGCATCTCTACTCTCCCGTACTCTTGGCCTAAATTTAGGATTTTCCATGATTCATTATTTATTTCAAAATATTTTAGGCACAAGGCCATCTTTATTCATGATCTTTGTAGGCACATGCGGTTGCTATTTAATTTTAGTGTCCTTGTTAGTTCTAATGAGCATCTAGAAATTCTATTTATTGGTCATAAACTATTTATATATGCACAGAGAATGGTGGAACTGTAGATCTTTCGTGCTATTTAAGAAAAAAATATTGGTTGATACTTGATAGGTTTCTAATTGTTATTTGATTAAGGAACGTATATGAAATTGAAGTCATCTACATTCACACTGAAAATTTTATATTTTGTAAAATATATTTATTAATTTTAATAATTTGATTTTTAATTGAATTACTTTACTTGAATTTCTATATGTTTAGGAGTAAAATTGAAGTAGGACTTTAATTTAGGTAAGTGTTCAGTTAGGTGAGTCAAGTTTGAATAGAACATAGATTTGAGTCCAAATGAAGTTAACATTGGACTTTTATTCAATCATTGAGATGACTTTTAATATTTTATCTTGTTTTTGTTTACTGTTGGATAAGTCCACATCATGGTTGTTAACTACTTAAATGGAACTGGACGTAGAAATTTATCTTATTTATGAAGCATATTTTTAAAAGAGATTGATAAGCTTATTTGTATAGGAAGTAAAAGTCTTTCTGAATATTTGAAATATTTAAACTATCTTTACATACTTTTTATTACTTTCTTTATCCCTAACTTTTCCAACAACGCTAAATTTTGTGTGACTTTTATTTTTTCACAGACTTACATTTTCTTTGCAAAAAAAACATATCATACTTTACCACAATTTCTAATGTATATTTAAGGCAATTATAATTTATGTCTTTACAATGCTAATTCGCCAAGAACATTCATTGACCAATGTCCACTCCCTGGTTAGAAAGTTATTGTTATCAGTAGTCCACTTTATATATACAGATGATGCAGCCATCCACCCAGGCCTTTAGGTTTTTTATTACCAACATTAGAAGAATTTTCAAACAGGATTGAAGAACATTGTCATGATCATTAGTATTCACTTTTTCGCAATTTGTAATGTATTATTTGGAGATTACCTACGACAACTTGTTTTTGTGTTCTTTGAAGATACCCAAAACTTTTATCATGCTGGTGCAACCTTTTGCACTTTTTATTATATTATTTAACCAGGGTTTGACTTGAATATATAATCCCATTTGAATGGGATTATAGACATGGTGCTATGTGATCTTTTGTCGATGTACGCGGTGAACAAAATATGTAGCTTCTGTTTATTTACGTTTTTTCTTCTCTCCTTGATCTCCAATAAAAATTAAGCTTTTTTCTATCATAGGATTTTGAATTTTCCCCTTTATAATTACTTAGCCATGTTTCTATCATCTTAAAGAACTTTCACGATTTAGCACATTTTTTTTCAGATTCCATTGGCCTTGTTGAATGCAAGAATGTCCATCAAATCTTTCAAACTTTGGTCGGAGCCAATAGTATGATCTTTAATCTCCTTTTTGCTGTCAAAAAGTTTGCTTATCACCCCATTGGCAGGGACAAACTTCTCTTTTATTTTATTTTTGTTTAAGTTCAAATAATCATTTATTTTTTTACATGTATCAAAGTACAATAGAGGTTGTTCTCTATCAACTGTTACAGGCACCACCATTCATCCACTACGCCAAATTCGTCCTTTACCTACGCGAGAAAAACGTAGGTAAAGCCAATTTTCCCGTAGGTATTTCAATTTACCTACGGGACCCCCCGTAGGAAGTTGCGTCGGGCTAGGACATGTTGGTAAATGTTTTACCTACGGTAGGTCCCATAGGTATAGTACATGTACATGTACTATACCTATGGGTCAACAAACACCCATAGGTATAGTCCCTATGTATACCTACGATCCATACACCCATTGGTAAAACATGCTTACTTGTTTAGCAAGTGTAGGTAAAGAAAATTGATACAAACGAATATACCTATGGTTCCTCCCGTAAGTAAAAGTAGTGGTAAAAAATGGACGGATCTTTAACAGCATTTTACATTTACCTACGGCCAGAAACCGTAGGTATTCATACAAGTTCATCAACCACTCATCTACACATTGTTCCACATTCACACTGTTCCATACAACCACTTATATACACATCATTACATACACCCATTCATGTTCCATTCAATCACTTCCGTTTCATACATGTTCCATGTTCCATACAACTTGTTTCATACATTGGTCCACACTGTTCCATACATCCTATTTCATACAACCTGTTCCATACACTGTTTCATCTACACATTGTTCCATACACCCATTCATGTTACACCTCTTGACACACATTGTTCCATACACCTGTTCCATACAACATGTTCCATACTCATTGTTCCATTCATATACTCAAATTTCAGGTTCAGTTTAGGAAAATTTAAACAATTTTGCACATATCATTGAGTTGCTAAAATGAAAATGAAGAAGTTTTACAACATGTTAAAGTAACACATCTACACCTGTATTATACACCAAATATGCATAAGATTTAAGAGTTTTCATGTTCAACTACAACCAAAGTACTGATGAATTACATTTTTCATGGCTCCTCATGCATAGGAATATAACCAATTTGTCTTGAAGATAACCTGTGGCCATAAAAATACAAACAACATAAGTATGTAAAATGGTAACTTGTGTGATGTAACTTTGTATGTAAAGATAACTTACATAATCTTTCAACCATATTATATAACTTCTAATAACATCTTGTATTTTCTTCATATGATTGTCTTTAACAAATAGGGGGCATTTGACTTTTCGCCAATTATAATTGATACCATTCAATATGCATTTACATATCACAAATCTCTATAGAAAATTATATAAACTATAAACAAAAGATGTCTGAATTAGACATTACAAGGGTTAATATTCTAGTCCAAATCAGATATATGTACATTTTTAAACCAGACATATATGTATACGTACCTTATAGCTGGAGAAGACTGTCTAAATCAAACTTTGATACTTTTGCAACCTCGCATTCATCACTCTTAGCAAACCTTTCATGAACCCTTGACTGATTGTTTGCTAAAACCTTTCGACAAGCTACAACAATATTTGAAAATAAGAAAAAATTAGCTTCTGATGTGGTCACAAGATGAGATTTATTAGGGCAGTGAAGAAATTATTCAACCATCTTGCTCATCATCATCATTGTCATCAACTTGTATACATGATATCTAATCAACCTCTAAGCAACTTAACAACTTAATTCATAATAACCTGTATACATAACATTCATAACTTATGTATAACATCTAAAGCATTCATATCATGTAAACATGAGTAAGATATTAACATCTTGATTCAAATTGTTTTTCTAAATAGTAGAAAAAACTAAGAACTTAATCTATTTAAAAATGTAAACATTCACAACTTGTATATATGAAATATACAAAAATGTTAAGAGCTTTAAGTTTCCATCACAACCAATTTGCTTAGCTAGTATATGTAAACCATTTAAAAGTCATATCTTGTGCAATTAGACAAATATCAATGTAATTACCTTTCTTTATGCATCTCTATAACATCTATGTTCAATTTCCACTCACATAGAAATTGCAAGGTGTTGACTCCTTCAAGCTTTCAATCAATCAAACTAAGTTCTCGGCCTCTCGATCACAACAATCCCTTGCCTAGGTAAATAGAAGATACCGAACATATACTAAGTTCTGGTCTCTGATTCTTCAAATCTTTCTTCTGTAAGACAAAGTTGGATAAAAGAAATTAACATAAATACTAAGTTCTGGACAAAAGAAATTGCAACAACAAGCTACAAGATTAACCAAGAAACAGTGACTTCAAGTAATGAGAGTTTACCTTAACAACGAGATTCTTATTCTCTTCTTCCAACACGTCAAGTTGCAAGACAACCAAATCTCTCCATAAGAATCTGTGAACAATGCATCTCAAGCACGAAAACATAACTGTAGTTCATAAGAATCCGCCGGAATGTGATTCCCCCCCCCCCCGTCTAAAATTTCAGCATTATATGTCTATGCAGTAAATACATGCAAAATTTTACCAATATACATAAAAATCACCTATGTATACATAAAAAAATTAGAAAAATCTACATATTCATACATTCGGTGAAACATAGACGTGTACATCAAAAAATTACCAAAATTTATCCTGTATGAATAAAAAATGTCAGACAAATAGATTGAAAAAGCTGAAAACAAAGACCTGAGCATAAAATTGCCATAAAATAAAGATGTATATACTATAAAATTTCAAAAAATTAACTTGTATGCGTAAAAATCACATAAAAATAAAGATGTATGAATAAAAAAATCAGAAAAATATGTTAAAATAGAACCTGTACCTGTATGCTTACATATGTTAAAATCATCTGCTTTTTCATTCAAACAGACTGCCCTGAGCATAAAAAAATAGTTCTCAAACTGGTCTGAGCATAAACAAACTGGCCTGGGCATCAACTACAACAAAAAAAACAGACTTCCCTGATCATAAATAAACAGGTCTCAAACAAGTCTGAGCATATTCAGATTGCCCTGAGCATAAAAAACAAAGGAGGACGGGGTCGTCACGGTGGCCTCCTCTGGACTCGAAGAAGAAGTAGAACATCCTGCGCACGGCGAGCAGAGAGAAGAGAACCAGCTCGCTTCAAACAAAACCGTGAAAGAACTTCTCTGAAGCATTTGATCGAACAGCTGCACTGCACCACCGAGGGAGGAGCCTCGTAGAAGCGAACAGACCAAGAGTCGCCCAGCGGCCAGCTCCCTCACCTCGCGCCGTGGGTGTGCTGCAGGCGGTAGTACCCAGCGTGGTGCCCGAGCTCCTCCACCGTGCAGTTGGATCCGCTGTCCCCCAGTATGTCCAGCCTCAGCCTTCTCTCCACGAGGCAGGGGTCGCCGGCGGCCGCCACCATCTCGCCTTCTTCTTCTTCCAGCTCTCCGCCGCCGGGGACGAGGTTGAAGTCCCTGAGGAGGTCCACGGCGAGCCTCCCCGGGGCGGGACTCCTAGGGTTCGCATGCACAGGGCCTCCGCGGACGAGGAGGATGAAGGTGGGGAGGGAGACGAGGAGGAGAAGCGCCCACGGAGCTGAGCTACACATGGCCGGTGCGTCTGCCTGTACCGTCCGTCCTCCGAGCCGCCTTCCCTTCCTTCTCCTTAGCGCCGCGCTTTTAAAGAGCCCGGCGCCCCCTACCCCCCTGCGGACAGCCGCCGGACGCCAGTACCAGCACCCCTGCTCCAAGAGCACCCCCCCTCCTCCTCCGGGACGACGAAATTGGGGGATTTGCGATTGGGGGAAGGGAGGGAAGATGAAAGTAGAGCGGGAAAGAAAGATTAGAAATTTCACAGGTCGAAGGGTCATATTTTTATTTAATACTTTATATATTATATATTAAAATATGATATTCTCATTAATAGTAATGTATTATGTTAATATATTATGTATATTTATATATTAATAAATTTTTATTTAATATATCATATTCTTATTAATATAAGTATTTTAAT
Source organism: Cryptocoryne crispatula var. balansae (assembly GCA_036172225.1). NCBI lineage: Eukaryota > Viridiplantae > Streptophyta > Magnoliopsida > Alismatales > Araceae > Cryptocoryne > Cryptocoryne crispatula. Next base: position 16,882,149 of record CM069925.1, on the reverse strand, counting down.
CATGGAAGGCCGGGTTGGCCGACTCGGCTGGTTTTCGGGCCGACCGGCCTAGAAACGACCCGGCCTAGGTGACTATACGGCGGCCCTGTGTGGGGTCGTCCGAGTCGTCGTCGGGTCGCGCAACCCTGTCCGACCCCAGGTCGATATGCGACTACTCTGCTTCCCCATTTAATAATAGTATAACAATATTTCACTATCACTTAAACTCTCACATATATATAAAATTTATAATCACAAATATGTTATATACTTAAAATTTATCAAAATCTATTTTAACTCTCTTCTCATTCACACACACATCATATTTACTTATATACATAAATAAATATTCATATTCAATTAGAACATAAAAATATAATTATATGTATGTATACATAAATATATATAATATAACAACTAATTTTTATATTTTTTATTATTTTTATGTAATTTTATATATTTTTTAATATTTTTATGATAAAAAATAAATTTAACCTCGTCCGACCCCATCCGACCAAGGGTGGCGACCCCGTCCGACTATGTCAATTTTGGGCCGACCGACCCCGGGTTGACCCCCGACCCGGCCTTCCATGATATTAATTTTTAATATTTATATATTTTAATAATATATTATTACATTATTTTCAACTATTTATTTTATTATGTTAGTTTCATATTTAGATAATTATTTTATAATTTTATACATTTTAATATATTGTATTATTATTTATAATAAAATATTATTTTATACTGATAAAATATTCATAAATTTATTTTACTATTTTTATATTTTATTTAAAATACATGTTTCTATTAATATTAATGCATTTATTATATTATTTATAAAAAATAGTATTTATATTGATATATTATTTATACATTTATTTTACTATTTTTTATATTTTTATCAAATATATTATGTTTTTCTTTAATATTAATATGTTTATTATATTATTATTTATAATAAAATATTTTAATATATAAATATAATATTTATAAATTTATTTTATTATTTTTATATTTTTAACATATTATTTTTTCATTGATATTAATATATTTATTATATCATATTTTACTAAATTTTTTAGGGTATAGTTAATGTGTGAGTTGATCACAACCGTCTATGTATTTCAAATGAATGGATGAGATTTGTTTATTAGTCATATCATTTACCTACGGGATGTCAATTGTAGGTAGTCTGTAGGTGTTAGCATATTTACCTACGGGTGCTTAATTAGTAGGTATAGTACGTAGGTATAAGTTATATTTACCTACCAAATTCTCACCTACGCGATGGGTTCACGTAGGTAAAGGACGAATTTGACGTAGTGATCATCAACATTGCCAGTGATCTAAAGTGTGGTCAGCTTTAATGATCTATATAATTTATCCATACCCTATTAACAGGAATTATAATGCTAAATTTTAGACATGATTTACTCTAACGTTGCTTCCCCCTTATCATGCATTAGAGGTTTCATTTCTTTTTTTTATTCTTTTTTTGTAGATTCTATGGTATACATAAACTTTTAAGATTATTTACTAATTACAACCTGTGTATGACCTCCATAAATTTTTTTATAGAAAGTTTAATGGTGCGTTAATTTTCTATTTTGTTCAGCCAAAAGTTTGTTGACTTTACTTTATTGTGGATGATGTTGATTGTGAGTAGAATTATCGCAAACTATGCTCATTCATCTTGCATTATTTTGACCACGTGACCAATTCTGGGACCTTTTGTTTCTACTTGAATAAACTACTATGCACCTTTAGCCGGTTCATGCACTATTTAGGCTCTTTGGCAACAAACAACTTGAATTCTTAGACATCGATTATCTACAAATTTTTTTGGGCCTTGAATTTATAGGATCTGAGTTTTTTGAATGATCGAATTTTTAAATTTGTTTTTTAACCCTTAGCATTTTCATATATTCTGACTTGCAAAACTTTAGAGATTTTGTTTTGTTGAATTTGATAGCTTTATGATTTCTCAAGTCTTGGCAATTTGTAGATTTTTCGATCTTCCTGATTGCTTGATTTTTGTTTTTTGATTTCCTAACTTGTGTCAATTTAAAGGTTTTCTCTTTGGAGGTCTCAGATCTTCTAACTTTTTAGATATTAGAATTCTCCATTTTTTGAGTTTTCGTATTGTTGATTTCTTTTGATGGATGTTTGTTTTCGGACTTTCGGATCTTACCAACTTAGGTATTATTTGGAGTTTTTTGATCCCCAGCTTCTCATAATTTTGGTGTCCCTAAATTTCCTTTGGAATTTTCATGCGTGTTATCGGATTTTTTGAACTTTCATAAATCTCCCAACCCTTAGTCTATTTGGAGATTTCCCATTTCTAACTTCCAAGTTTTTTAAATTTGAGATCTGAGCATTCCTTGGCTCCACGTTTTTTATTTAAGTTTCAGTTCTAATTTTTTTAGTCCCAATGTTGGGATTTGAGATGTTCAATGTGAATTTTTATATTCCTTTTTTAACCATGAAGTCTTTTATGAATGATCTTTGTAAGTCTTTTTTTTTAGTTCATCTGCTGCAACAATTGCGGAGATACCACACAGGATGAACTCTGAGATCGAACCCAAGGTGCTTCCCATAGTAGGAGGGTGAGTGTCCATTGTAGCACTGCCACGGGCTGATCATTTAAAGCCTTGGTTTTCACGGTTGAAAATTGATATTTTGTAGTGTAATTTAGTCTCGGATTTATCAAATTTGGGTATGTTTTCTTGCTTACCAAGCTCAACCATTTTTTTTTTCACAAGTTCTGGTCTCTCGAGATTTCAAATGCTTTTATTTTGAATCTTTTCATATTTTTAATGTTTTTAGGCTTTCATATTTGAGAATTCTTTATTTTTTTTTGTGTATCTTCAAACTATGGGGTTTTCTAAATTATTAGATTTCATATAGTTATTAGTTTCAAATTTTCTCATAGTTTAGAGATTTTATAGTTTCAGAAGTTAGAAAAAATTTCACTGTTGAGTTTTTCATATTTCCACATATTCTTATCATTTGGATTTTTGGATGTCCAGTTCTTTTAGAATCCTCACATTCTAACATTCAAATATCTTTTTTCCAGATTTGATAGTTTGAAGATTTATCGGTTTCTTAAAGATTTTTTGGATTTGAATTTTAACGGATTACTCTTGCAATCTAACCTGCCAAGTAGATCCCTTACCTTCTATAATTATACTTGTAGACTAAAATTATCTCTCTACTCAAGATGACTACCTTGGACCATTGCTAAATCACATGTTACACTTTTCGCTGGCAATATGATTATCGGAGTCTATTAATTGAGGTAGAAAATGATCTCAATGGATATAGCATTCAGCTAATGGCATTGTTTACGGAATCGGTGGAATCGGACCGATCCGATTTCATGCGGAAGGACCGATTCCGGCATGAATTCCGCGAAATCGGTCAGAATCGGTCCGTAATCGGAATCGGAATCGGATCATTTTTCTTTCTTTTTTTGCTATTCCAGTCGGATCGGCCAGAATCGGTCTGAATCGGTCCGAATCGGCTGGAATCGGTCCAGAATCGGATCGGAATCAGAATCGGATCGGTTTTTTTTTTTTTTTTGCTTTTTTTTTCTTACCGATTCTGGATCGATTTTCTTCCATTGAATCGGTCGGAATCGGTCCGATCCGATCCGATCCGGATCGGATCGGTGCCCCACCGATCCCGATTCCGATTCCGATCCCGCGATCCTTGGCTAATGGTGATGGGTGTTTCTTTCTGGTCTTTTGTCAGGGAAAGAAAATGATTACCTTCTGTCTTTTTATCTGCCAGATATTAACGTTGAAGGACTGGGTCATGGTGGGGGCAGAAGTGCAGCTATTCCTCGCCATTTGTTTGGTTCATTACTAGCTGCAGATCTAGGAAGTCTTCACCTCCTTTAAATACTTTTCTTTCATATTTACATATATGAACATACACCTACCTATCGATTTGTATATATGTCTTGTGTATACATGTCATATTGATGGTTGCATTTTTGACCGTGGAATAAGGGACTGTTATCTTACCAAAAGTGCATTGCATCTTTGCTGTATTTTACTTCGCCTTGCATTTAATAAAATTTGTTTCAGATCCGTTGATTGTTCTTTTTTTTTCTGCCTCATGCTTTGTCACAAAATCTAACAATTTCAAATTTGTTTTGATTTTAGTTTTGGGATTTTAATTTTACAATATGAATTGCAATTTTCAAATTTCAGGTTTGGGTATATTGTTCTTAATCAAGAAGGGGCATGTCAAATTGGGTCAATTTGATTTAATAATATTTGGAACCAATTTTAAAAGCTCAAATTCAATCTGTTTTGAAGTCGGTTGCTGACCACTTATTGTTCGTTGAGACCTTGAGCCTCGGATTTCTGATGATTTAAACTTTTGTAGATTTTCTTATCTTCAGCTGTCATCATTTTCTATTATGTTCTGATTTTTTTAGATTTTTAGATTTAGGACAAGTGTATTTTTCAACTAGGAACATATAATGTCAGGCTGTGTAAACTTTTTGGAAATAATTTGAAATGTATTATTTTTCAAAAATTAATTATAAAAATTAGATGATGATATATGATACCTAATGGGGTGTTTGGTTGCATGATAATTTTTTGTACACTTTCATGATAAAAACTTGTATTAAAATAAAAAGTAAACTAACTCATGACGTAAAATTATCATGTTTGGAGGGATGTGATTACAAAAAAGAGTAACAACCGCACATGACCAAATAAAGTGGGGGACCACAAGAAAAAAAAGAGAGGTGAGACCCACTTTTTTTGTTTAAGAAGAAAATCACTTTCAAAACAAAAAATTGTCATGGTTGTCAAACACCTCTTTTAACAAGTTTTCTTACAATTTTTAAAAAGTAAAATAAAAACCTCAATTATCATGCAACCAAACACCCCATAAGGTTCAGTTTTTCGGTAGAATGCTTTTAGTAATGCAAAATATGTGGAACGTAATTGGATAAACCAAAGTCGGGGGCTCTAGAAACAACAATCCACCAAACAGAAAAATAGGTAACAGTGCCTGTTAGAGAGAAGCTCCAGATCTCTAGGCCAGGCGTGGTGGTCGGTGAAGATGAAGCGGACCATGGTTCCGGTGCTGTGGTCTAGGAGGAAGCGTAGGAAGTCGGGGAAGGCAACCTGGTAGGGGCCAACGAGGGCCATGAAATGGCAATGCTTGTCAAAGTGTAAGAAGCTGAGGTTGAGGGAGCTCCAGCACTCAGGGTGCAAGGAGGCATGGCACCATGAACTGCACACCCACAATTTCTGAAAAATGATCACCATGAGTGAGCTTTCTATTTGTTCCTCTAGACTCCTGCTCTTAATAACATACAGACATGTAATGAATATTAGCATCTTTCTATATGCAATTGTTCACACAAACTCGGTGCAAAGAGAATTCACAAACATGGGCATGCTTGAATTTCATCTGTCATGGTAGAATACCAGGCCTTCGTCAAGAGTTTTTAGTTCATTTGAGGTTCCGAGGACATTACTTCTATTTTGTTTACATTTTCAAAACTATTTATAGTTGATCATCTATTCTTTTTCTGCTGTCGAACTTTTAAAATATTCTTCATTTAATTTATTTGCATTAGATATATCTCAAGATGGGTTACATCAATCTGGTGCTACAGGTGCCCCAACATCCTATCATTGAGAAATTATTAGTGGACCTTGATCCTTACTAGACAGTTGAGTCATCCATCTCAGAGATCAGATAAAGTCCATTGTCTACACCTTCTTCATCATTATCTTTCAGCAAATCAGAGTATAAGAGGGATATCAAGCTGGAAGAAAAGGTTAGCATAAGTAATGGCAAGCCTATTATAATGCGCATCAATGATGATGACATGGAGGTGGTTAAAGACACTGAAGGAAGTAATGCGCAAATATTGAAGTTAAGCACCCAGTTTTCTTGCCATGAAACATATTTCTCTGATCAATATCATGACAAGTTGATGAACAAAAATCTGAAATTTTCAATGTGGATTTTTCTGTTTTGAGTTTTCTAAGTGGTCAGATTCTTAGATTTTCTAAGCGACATAAATCTATTTCTGAAATTTCAGGTTTTCAGAGTTTTCTGAACCTGTAGAACTCTCAAATTTCAGATTTTTACGATTTCTGCTTTTTAGTTCACCCAAGTTTTCAGATTGTTAGACTTTCAGATGTTCAGATTTTTTAAAAATCCAAAGGTTTCAGACTCTCATATTTTCTATTTTTCTCTGGGATTTTCAGTTTTTCATTGGTTTCAAAACTTTCTAAGTTCCCTTAACTTTCAGTGTCCAGATTTTTTATGTTTCAGAATTTTCAGAACTTGTCATATTTCTGATTGTTTTATTTACAAGTATTCCGACTTGCACAATTTTGTGATTTTATGATTTTAGAGTACTCTCGGACTTCCAGATTTTTCGTTGTCTGGGATTTTAGAGTTTTTTATAATTTCCAGATTCTGACAATTTGCAAATTTCTGTATTTCTTTCAAGTTTCAGATTTCTCCAGACTTGAAGTTTTTCTGTTTTTTTATGATTTGGATATTCAAAGTTTCCGTACTTCAATATTTCCAACAATTTTCACAAGTAGACTGCTAAATGTTTAAAGTTCTGACTTAATAAATTATCTGATTTTTTTATCTTCATATTTTTATATTTTTAAATTTTTTTAATTTGCAGATTTGCATATCTTTCTAAGTTTTAGCACATATTTCCTTCTGAGTTTTTCAACTTTGAGAGATCTTTTATTTGCAACATTTCTGGTTTGTCTAACACTTTATTTGACTTTATTCGAATAATCAATTTCGGACATCTTTGGAACTTTAGAGCTCACTTTAATTACTACGTTTCAACAATTTTGTAAGGAGCTATAAGGAATTTTGGAGTTCCCTGTAGTTGAAATTACCAACTCGGTATGGAAGTGGGGAATGGGCCTTAATATATGAATTGTTGTGGGATTTGAAATTTCAATTTTAAATTTCTTTGCAATATAATCTCATATAATATATGTTATCCTTCTTAACTATTAATATGCCATACGTCTCCTACCTTACCTTAAGACCGGTGGATGTGAGGTTGTATTGTAACGTATTAGTCCTTTTAATTGCACATTTTTTAATTACAATTTGATAATCTTGTGTTACGATTTATTATAATTTAGATAAAATCTTTTCTTATGTTACCATGTTAAATGTTATAATATTTAATGCACGGTGGTCATTACTTATTACCCAACTTTTATAGTAATTTCTTTTTGTTCTGTCATACAAAAATAGCTAATTCTGTGTATTTAATATACTTATTCCATTACAAGACACAAGTATCCAATAAACTTTGTTTGGGTTGACATGAAAAATCATTTTTTTCTACTCAAAATTTCATTTTATCTCTATCATAAATAGTTAATTCTGACTTTATAATTTAATAGGAAAAGAATCAAATGTTAACTTTGACTTTCTCGAAACACAACAAATCAACATTTTTTATGACCATACTATTCAGTTCTAAAAATTGATTAAAACAGATAAATTTAATATTGTTAACAAACAGGTTACAAAAAATCAATGAACCACCGTGGAACGATGCGATAATGATTGAATGAAACAAAAAATTGACAAATACAATATCTGACAAATACTTACTTTAGAACAACATAATAATTAGACAAAAATTTTATAAACTAATTAATAGGGTGTTTGGTTTCCTGGACAAATTGATGTTTTTTCCCTTTCTTTGTGGTTCCCCATCTTTTATAGCTGTACATTGTCTTCACTTTTTATCATCTCAAAAAAATGATAATTTTTTTTACTTTCTCTATCTAAGATTTTTCTAATATAAAATTGATTTCGGTGTATAAAAATGTATTATGCACTAAAACACTCTCTAGAGCTACTAAAATATGATATTTCACATCAAATATTTACTTCAACTGAATTATATATACATATTTATAAAATAAATGTATTTTAAATAAAATATTTATAACGTTCTCTATCTTTTACCGGTACACGTGCGAAGCACGTTTTTTTTGACTAGTCTAACTTAATATAAGAAGTGCGAGTGCCCATTTTTTCGTCCTCCCAATCTTGATCGTCCGATCGACGTTACTTAAATTGTCCACCGTCCGATTTACGTCTTTCCCACTGACCACCCTCGTTGAAACCTTCCATTGGATTTATCATCCGGCCGCTTTATCCGCCCCTGCCGCTGAAACGCGCGCTGATCACTCTCCACAGGAGAAACGTCCGCCCGTTTTGCTGTTCTCAACCGAGCTCCTTGCTCGCCTCTTCCGCCATCAACAGCCGACCAGCACGCCCGCCCCTTCCGCCGACTACCCACCTCTGTTGTATCCTGCACGATCGTTTTCTATCTTCCCCTCCCAACCTTCCTCTCTGTGTCCCGACCTTCAATGGCCCTTCCTCCTTTGGCATCCCCTTCATTATGCTCTCCTTCAATCACTTCTTCAATGTCCACACGGCTCTCGATCTCCATCGTTGTCTGTTACGAAGCGTCGAGCCTTTTTTTGCCATTAGCCAGCAGGGTTGGCTTCCATTTCAGAAAGGTACGAATTTCTGTGGCTTCTTGTCATTTTTCGCTAATATCCGATTCTTCTTCAGCTTTCGTCGCCCTTGTTTCGTACGATTCAAAGTGCAGTTCAGTTAATCCAATTAGCCTTGGTGCTTACTTTGTTAGTCGGATTACTAACAAAGGACCTTTTGTTCGATTTTACATAGGACCTGAAGAAGGACATACCCTCCGGAACGTCATTATTCGTATCTTGCGGGAGCATCACAAGGTACTTACACAAATGTCTTCTACGGTTTTCCTTTTACATATCTTATAAAAAAAATTTAACGTTTTGTCAAGGTTTAGTTTTCATGGATATGGGTTTGTTGTTTGAAGACTTTTCCTCACGGGGATCTGTTATGTTGCGTATTTGTACATAAAGTTTTAAGCATGACAATTTATTTTTTTTGATCTTGGTATCCTCAAATGTGAACCTTTATATTTTGAATTTGACGTCTACATTGCATTCTAAGATTTGTGTTTTGTAGTTAGGCATTTGCATTTGATTTGTCGGAAGGCACGTTTTCATTTTTTTTTTCCATAGTTGCCTTGTTGTTCCGATTCTTTTTTGGACATCATGGAGCCTTCATTAGGGCTGGATAGGCCTTTTGCTTTCTCTCCTCGGTTTATCCTTTTTGTGGGGACTAAACTCTAGGGTGAAAGCATATAGTAAACTTTAAAGTGGTTGCTTAGGTGTCAGCTTTGGGGATTTCTAAGTTCTGTTATGAGATAGATTTTGTGGGCTACAAAGGGCACTGACTTCTTTTGGTTTGTTGAGTTATTGTAGGTATTTTTATTTTTAATTGATTAATTAATTTTTTATCATTGGATCATGATATATCCTGAGCATTTGTTTTATGTTTTATCATTTCTCTTTTTATTTACTTGATATTATCAATCTTCTAGAGAAGTTGTTACTAATTTATATTCATACCAGTTGAAATCAAGTCTCATAACATATTCATACATGTGTAAGTCTTGAGATTTAAATTATGGAAAGTCCAGAAACCAGAAAATCTAGAAAATTGGAAAGACTGAAACCATAAAGGTTAATTTAGAATTCATAGAATCCACATCAGAAAAGAAAAGAAAAATAATCCCAACTTCCATAAACTCTACGTCATAAATATGAAATATTTCAAATAAACTTGAAATATGGAACATAAATCATAACTCCATGAAGCTGCAAATAATCTGATAGTTAATTAGAAATTGACGTGCAAACAACCCTGGCCAAGTTCATCACATAGAAGGGTGGCCAGTCAATGTGAAATAATCTGATAGTTAATTATAAATTTCTGAGATTGCTATGTTTTTAGAATGCATAAAATATTAATATTCAATTACTAAACAACAATATGCTCAATCTTAATAGAAGCAAAACCACCAAAGTAAAGACAAAACCACCTGGAAGTTGCCTCCCACGACAGCTACCCATGAACCCCCTGGCCAAATCATGCCCGGCTTCAGCAGACCCACACCTCGCAGAACACTTGAATCCTCACATAAACAATGTAAATAGAAATTCGGGTCTAGATACTTGGATATGAAGGACAGCCCAACAAGTGTGGATATGCAACATAAGTGGTGGATAACTCTGTTTCATGTCACAATACATACAAATCCATCTTTTATAATTTATTTCGATGTTAAAAAACATAAACCATGTTAAACTATATTCAAGGACTACAACATTAGTTTCCATTGTCCTATGTGTCAAGTTGAAGAAAAAAAGGAGCTATGCATATATCCAAACAAAAGCTTTTCAAATTTCAATTTTGTATTTTATATGATCAACCAAAAATCTACAAAATTACAAAGGTGATAACTGTGAATCACTGTGGATGAATGAGGGTCAGTGTAGTAGCTGGAAATTCAACTTTTGAAGGGACCTGAAAGGGAAGAATATGATGAAGTTTCTAAACTACTAAGAATGCTTCAAGAGGTAAGATGCAAGGAGATATTGTCTGTGTATTACTATATACTTGTTAATCTTGTAAAAGTAGAGGGCTTTCGTAGATTTTCTGTTATGCATTATTGTTTTATGTCATCATATGTCTCAATGTAGCATTCATTTTTTTTAAAAGTTTGGTTGTTTCCTTTTTTTTACGTCTTGGGTTTGATATGAGTTTCAATTGAAGTTTGAGCTCTAATGGATTCGCACATTTTTGGTTTGGGTTTGGATTTCATAAGTTTGAATTGAATGTTTTGGGATTTTGATTTAATCTTGGAGTCTAATATTTGGGATTGGGATTTTTCAGACTTCAACTCTCGTATTTCACATTTTTTTGGGGGAATTTGATATTTCTGGATTTGATAGTTTTGATGATTTGATGGTTTTGAAGACCTTATTTGAAATTTCAGATTTTTGGGACTTCCTTATTTGAAATTTACGTCTTGGGTTTGATATGAGTTTCAATTGAAGTTTGAGCTTTAATGGATTCGCACATTTTTGGTTTGGGTTTGGATTTCATAAGTTTGAATTGAATGTTTTGGGATTTTGATTTAAGCTTGGAGTCTAATATTTGGGGTTGGGATTTTTCAGACTTCAACTCTCATATTTTACATTTTTTGGGGGAATTTGATATTTCTGGATTTGATAGTTTTGATGATTTGATGGTTTTGAAGACCTTATTTGAAATTTCAGATTTTTGGGGCTTCCTTGAAGTTCTCAGGTTCCAAACTCCTTATTTCTGGTCCTCTACACCAGCTGGTCTTAGCAACATTCAGATTTCCAGGTTTTCTGGTTTTTTGGGCTAGCTTATGAACCAAATTTTGACTGATTTTGATGACTGGCCCGGCACCAGTTTGGGTTGAAACTGGGACGGTTGGATAACTGGTTTAAGGTTGGTTTTAATAACTAACGTAGAACTAATTTGAAATGGGTTTTATGACTGATTTTGATTTTTTTGGGTGCTGATTTTCCATTGCTTGGATTCTATTGAGGTACATGAAAATGAAGGAAGGCATGAAGGCCATGGTTCCCCTTAAATAAGTCTTGTTACAAAAACATAAAATTGTAAAAAAAATCTAATTTATCATGCAACCAAACACCCCATTAGATATTATATAAAAATGAGGATAGATCAATAGAAATATACTTATGTGTATATTTAAGAAGCAAAATTTAACATTTATCATCTAACTTATTTTGTATAATGTATCTATTATATATATATCATGAGAATTTATTTAACTATCGCGTGAAAATATATTTAATCGGTATACATGCTCGAACACATGCAAAGCACGTGATTTGGCCTTGGTTTATACATTCATGCATTTAGGATTTTTTATTTTACATTTCAGTTTTGATTTTGAATTTTTTGATCGAAGTTCATCAATTTATAGAACCCTCATTCTTATGTTTCATATCTGAGTGTCATGTGCTCAAATTCCAGAGCCTTGTAATTTTTGCTTTCATATTTGCTTCGGGATGGATTTATGTTTATGGGATGGTGGCCTAGCATAGGTAGAATGGAGAGTCTGCTGATGGAGAACCATATTTACAATGGATGAGGTCCTTGCAAACTTCAATGCTGGTGTGGGCAAGGATTTGTACTGGCTTTATATTAAAGGATGTTGAGGTCCAAATTTTGCAGGTCTGTCAGATTGTGTGTATGACATTAAAGTGGTCTAACTGGGGGTGTTCTGTGGAGGCCCCTCATTCATGTTTTATGTTTTGTATTTAATCTTTGTTGGATTTGGCATTCATGTCTCTTTGTTTTGGCCTTGGTTTATACTTTCATGCATTTGGGATTTTCTATTTCACATTTCAATTTTGAATTTGAATTTTCTGATCGAAGTTCATGCATTTATGGAACCCCTCATTCTTATGTTTCATATCTGTTTGTCATGTGCTCAAAATCCAAAGCCTTGAAATTTTTACTTTCATATTTGCTCCCAGATGGATTTTTGTATATGGGATGGTGGCCTAGCATAAGTAGGATGGAGCGTCTGTTGATGGAGAATCATACTTAGAATGGATGGGGACCTGCAAACTACAATGCTGGTGTGAGAAAGGATTTGTACTAGATTTATATCTAATGGGGTGTTTGGTTGCATTTTATTTTTTTGTATGGTTTCATGACAAAAAATTATATTACAATACCAAACATGATAATTTTTAAAAGTGAAAACATGACAATGAATGTGTTTGGCAAAAATATTTTAATTTTTAAAAATGATAATGGGGTGTTTGGTAGTATTTTAAATTTAAGATAAAATAGAGAGAGAAAGAGAGAGAGAGAGAGCGAGCAGGAGAGCAGGGGGTGGGTCATGGGTGGCGACCAAAGGTAGCCGCGAGTGCTGCGTTGAGATTATATAGGCAGAGGCCAGGCCAGGATAAGGAATAGGGGATCAGATCTGGGGCTCTTCGGGCGGGCGGTGGGAGGGAAGTCCATCATCTTCTCCGGGAGCGGCCGCGGCGGGCGGCGCAAAGAAGGAAGCGGCGAGATGCCTCCACCATCTAGGGCGGGAGGCACCTGCGGCCGCAGCCCCCCGGCGGCCGTGGCTCCTTCCCTGCAGCTCCTCCTCCTCCTCCTCCTCCTCCTCCTCTTGGCGGTGTCTTCGGCATCGGCTTCCCCCAATTCGCCGATGGCCGGGGGCGGCGCCGCCAGGTGCAACGGGATGGTAGCAGAGTGCGAAGCGGAGGAGTTCCTGATGGACTCCGACATCCACCGGAGGATGCTCCAAGGGGGCCAGCGCTACATCGGCTACAGGGCGATCAACAACGGGGACCGACCGATCTGCAACGCCGGGAGAGGCAACTCCTACTCCGGTAAGTTCGTGCCGCCGGGTTCCAACAGGAATACACGGCCCTGCAACACCCACTACCAGTGCCGCACCGATACCCGCTGACGCCGATGGCTCTTTCTCCCCCTCTCTCTCTTTCTCTCCGATCGTCGCCGTCGCACAGCAGAAATACGGAGACAACGCGAGAGGGGGTGGGAATAAATCAGAAAATGAGGGTGATGGGAAGAATCGGGAGACGGAGGCGGCGAAGGAGAAGAACCAACGAAGAAGAAGAACTTATCTCCGCCGGAAAGTCTGAAACCCTTAGAGAAGAGGGCTGAGGAGGCCGTCGCCACCGCCGTGGCGAGAAGAGCTGGCTGGGGATGTGCTGCCGCTACAGCTACTGCACCGCTGCCGCGAGCTCTTGAAGAAGGGTGCGACCGAGAGGAGCACTGGTGAGGAATCGGGGGAGAGGGTGAGTCGCTTTCAAAAAAAAAAGAGGGCTCGACCTCTTTTTTTTCTTGTGACGGACAAAAGTGTAGAAACATTTTCAAAATAAAAAATGAAAAAGTGGACCAAACACGTTTTTAAGATCCTTTTTGTTACAAGTTTCAAAAATTAAAATAAAAATAGCCATTGTCGTGCAACCAAACACCCCATAAGTATGTTGAGGTAAAAATTTTGTAGGTTTGTCAGATTGTGTATACAACGTTAAAGGGGTCTGACTGAGGGTGTTCTGTGTAGGCACCATACCTTAGTGTATGTAGGTTTATATGTCAATCAATATGATTGGAAGCTGTTTATTTCTTGAGCATAAGTAAAAGTTCTGCCTCCATATAAGACTTTGTACTTCATGATGGCTAATGTTAATGGCTGGTTTTTGCAGCATTGGGGCTCCCCTTGGTAGTTGGTAGTAAGCCATGCTAAGGAGAAGCTGGGTAGTTTTAACACATTTTTCTCTAATGCATACATGTTAATCAATTTAGTGTTTATTTAAGCTACATCATATACGCTATTATTATTGCTTATAAAGACATCAGATTGTCTGAAAACTAGAAAGCTAAACTATGATGCTTATTTTTAAGACGTTTGTTAAGATATAAGAGGTTTATTTAGAAATTAATTAAGACATTTAATCAAATAGTCTGATTTTATCAACCTCTGACCAAATCAGAGATCTGAGGTTTGCTAAGCTGTAACAAACAGAACCTTAGTAAGTTAATCCAAATGCATATTACCCTAATATTAATCTTTTATTTTTCTTGAAGCCTCAAGCACAAGAAAAGGCTGCTAAAGAAGGATTCACAATGAGTGTAGGAGAGGGCTTAGCTAAGGTAATATCTCCAGTTACATACTCTTTGCTGTATCGTGTGATGGATTGAACGTGTTCTGGACTGTTGTCCGTCACATTTGAAAAGGGTGGTTTTCCTTTGAACTTTGCACAAATGGTGGTTTTAGTTTGTGCTCCTCATGTTTGGATTTTGACTTAATATAAAAGGATAAAGGAACGCATCTATGCCAAGTTAGCGCACATATTGCCTTTTGTACACTTGAAGTTGTAATTGTTTCTGCTTCCGGCCTACTTTTTTAACGAATCTACCATGGCATTAGCCACCTTCAAAAAAGAAGTAAATGCATGCAAATGTAGGTTTTAGCAAACCAACCATCATACCCAGCCCCAGATAATCAAACCTTAGGGAGAAATTGATCATCATAAGAACCGTGAGTTTTTTTAAGGATGCTCTTAGATCAACATTAATAAAACTTGCTCTTTTCCAATAACTCATGGGTCCCCGATGAATTATCCAAAAATAATTTACTTTTGTGTTCACACCTCAAAAATTTATGTATGTAATAGTAATCAAAACCATATGTCAGAAGTGCATTTACCATTTTAAACATGTGATGAGAACCACGTACAAGTATTTTCACATAAGAACAAGATATTATATAATGCCCTATTTGGTAACACTATTAGACACCTCTATCACTATTAATTTTAAAATTGATATTGTTGGTAATCACCACAAAGTGTTTGGCTAATAGTATCAATTTTAAAATTTGTAGTGCAAACAACACATATTATGTAATACAAGTGTCAACTTATATCAATTTTGATATTGATACTCCATCTTCTGAAAATATCAATATCAATATTAATATAGTATCATTTTTGATACTCTAACCAAATAGGCCATAAGGTAGCATCTTGAACCAAACGAATTGTTGAATCCTTTTTTCTGAATAGTCAAACAATCGTAGTCTCTACAACTAATGACTTTCATTAGTCTAAGTGCAAGCCAATTTCTAAAACTCCTAGACAGCGACCACAAAGAATGAATTGCTGTGACTTAGATATGATCTCCTTGACTCCATAAGTGTGCCTCCTATACGCAGCTCATGACACAGCAAGATTATTTATACAATATCTCATAGTCTTTTTTTAATTCCCCAAATTTTTGATTTGATAGTTTTTAATTAGTTAAAATATGTGTTTAGGGTCTCTCCTGATTGATCATGTTTTGTATATGCTATTGACATTCCCCAAAGATGGGCTTATTAAAACTTGTAAAATTTCATGCCAAAGGGGCTTGTTTTGGAAGAACAGAGATTTTGGAGACTTTTTAGGATTTTTAATTCTTATTGGTCATATTCAAATTTGATGAGATGAGACAGACTCTCAATGAGGCAAGGATTTCCGAATTGGAATCGGTCACTAAATCGGTGGGGCCCGATCCGATTTGAATCAAATTTGATCGGTCTGATTCAGACCAGTTCTCAAGAAGAGAAACTGATCCAAAATCAAATTTTTTTAAATTAAAAAAATTCTGATTCGGACCGATTTAGGCCTGATTTTTTTAGAATTCCAATTCTGATCTGATTCGACTGATTCATACCAATTTCGGCAAAATTCAGGTCAAAATTGGTTCTTCAAGTGAAAATTAAAATTGGCCAATTCCGATCCGATTCGAACGATTATGCAATCTATGAAATGTGGTCTTTTCTTTAGAATTTTTTCCCTATGGAGGTGTCTCGTGTGTCTTTTGTTGATGTGGGATTAAGGATATTGATCACTTGTTTTTACCATGGCGGTCATTGCATATGTCTGGAAGCTACTATTTCACAATTGGAATATTGGCTAAGAGCCGATGAATGTTAATGCTTTGCTTTAGAAGTGAAATGAGAATAAATCATGGTTTGTTGAGCCATTACTATGAAAATTATCTTTGCCTGCGATGTTATGGTCCATCTGGAGTGCCAAGCATAAGAGAATATTTGAAGATTGCCTCATCAATGTTTCTTGCATCTTATTTCTTTGTCACAGTTGGTGAAGGACTTTTTTTTGCAGCTACGGGTTATTTTTTAGATGATGATGATTTCTAAGAGCATTTTTATTTATGGAAATGTTATTGTAATTATTTTTATTTGCCATTTCACCTTGGTTTGACTATGTTGATTACCATCATGGTAATTGGGGTGTTTTCCTTTTGTCCTTCTCTCTTGGCTCTTCTTGTTTGAAACTTTTTTACTATTATCTTTTCCGGTTAATGAAATGTGACTTGTTGGCCACCATCTAAAAAAAGAACAAAAGTTAGAACAAAAGTTATTTGCAAACGCCCTGTAAGCAAAGAGTCAGCATTTTACATAATAAATGATAGAAATGTATGCCCTACAAGCCAATCATATATGATATGATTTGACATTTCTAGATATATCTTATTCAATTAATTAGGCAAATCTTCATTATAAGCTCTTATTAGATGCGAATATCATAATGGAGTTCTTGATCAAATACAATGATGATTAAATCATGATGAGATTATGATAATGAGATTGATCATCTAGAGGTATTTGATCTAAATGTTCCTAGTCATAGGATACTTGAGACGGGACATCAAGGATCCGGATAGACTAGTGTATGTGATGTCTTCTCATGTGATGAGGACGACCGATCTCATTGGTCATTAGTGTGGAGACAATGAGATACACATACAGGTGCTCATTAGTTGAATGAGTTCACTGAACTGACCGAATTAGAAACCCTGAATGGTATCTTACCGAACTGTCTATCAGGGTTTTCTATCATCACGGTTGCATGGTTGGACCTTTGACCTGAGTCGCCAAAGATGCCTTGTTGGGTGGAACTTGTGCTTTGACCATTGACTTATGGATCACAATTTAGATGGTCCTATATAGCGATTGATCGGGTACAAGGAAAATCTGATGGAGGCAATTGAGCGGACAACAAGGGATCGTCCACTCTCGGTAAGTGAGAGTGAATGTCCTATGGGAGAGTACTCTAAATCCCTGGCCAGGGTAGATAGGATAATTGGAAAAGGAGTTTTCCAATTGATCCAATTCCGAGTACATGATCCTATAGAGTCGGGACACTAAGGAGTTGACAGTCGATGCCGTACTCCTTTCCGACCGGGACATTGGATGGATGAGGGTTTATATCCATGTGGTAACTGATGATGGAAAGGCTCAATGGAGATGAAATTATCCCCATAGCCATTTGGGATCATGGGATGTGGCTTGTACCCTTCATGATCGGTAGGCTGATTAATCTGTTATCGGATAACAGATTTAATTAAAATTAAATAGAATTGTTCTATTTTATTTAGGCCTCAACCAAATAGGTTATTGGGCCTAGTGGGTCACACACAAAAGGACTTATCCACAAGTACAGGGGCAAGGATGTAATTTATAGAGATTTTGGGTTTTTATGAAAAATTCCATAATTCTCTATAAATACTAATGGTTTCAGCCAAACCCCATCAGTCCAAGGGTGAAAACCACGTCCCTAGCCTCCTCCCTACCTCCTCCTCTCTCTAGAAGGTGTCCATGGTCGATGGAGCTCCGTTCGGGAAGAGTTCTCGAGGCCGGTGCGAAGGGAGAACCTGCTGTGGATGAAGTTCGTGTGGATACTGCTGGAGACCGAACGCTTGAACGGTTTGGAGAGCTTGAGAAGCTCATCTCCTTCCTCTCCATGGGATTATATGAATCCCTATCAGGTATATTCGAACCCGATTTGATCGGTTTTCGGTTTTCGTCGTTCGGTTCTGATTGAGACGGATTCTAAAGGAACCCATAGGAATCGTCGCTTCCGCTGCACCAAATTTTAATGGACGATTCCTTACAATAAAAGTATATGAGAGGATATGGCCCTGGCTGCCAAACTGTTGTCTAAAAATACGCTGATTCCTTTCCTTCCAGATTGCCCAAAGAAATGCTGGGAGGGTAAGCTTCCATGTTGTCTTGCTGATTTTTTGATGATTGAGTTGCTTCCATCCTCTGAACAATGCCAAATATTGGAATGAGCTTGTCATCTTTAAAGTGGAAGCCTTCAGTTAATGTATTCTTCCGCAAGGTATGCACATATGCAGGTGCTAGCTATCTACTCGCTTATTCAAATTTGTTAAGCTTCCTCAACTTTTTGGCCTGTGAAGCGGTTCTTTTGTTTCCGTTGACATGTGAATGAATATATGAAGCTTTTATGGGTGGAACTTGTATAATTCTACCAGTAATAATGCAACTCCATTTTTCTTATGTGAATATCAGTGATGTAAATTCTATGGGTGGAGGTTGTATAAATCTATTAGCAAGAATGCAAATCTATTTTTTTAGTTACGTGCCATTGTTTACCTTTTTATTCAATTCATTTGAAACATTCAGATTTTGTTCTTTATATTTTGGTCTTCATTTGGAACATTTAAATTTTAGATTGTCTCTCCATATTTTGGTATGAATTTAGCAGATATTTAGATTGGGATCATTTTTGAATATCTGACTATTCTTTATTTTATTAGAAATTTCATAGAAAGTTTTTGTTAGGATATTGTGAATTTAAGTTAAGATTTTGATGTATTTTCAGGTTTACTTTTGAAGATAGGAGATTTTCTACTTTTCTTCGTAGTAAAGTTACACTTTTATTTACTATTTTGAGATTTTATCGACTCCAGCCTATTTTAATTCTAAAGACTTCATAGGATCATTGGGTTTGATACCTTGCTAAATATATATTTCTACATCCAAAGTTCCATGGCAATTCAGGTAGAGTTTTCATGTGTCGGGATGAGAGGAGTCATGGCATAGGTGCTATCAGCCATGTACAGCTGGAGAAGGTAATATAGAAAAATTGACTGGTCTTTACCTGTCACACAATTAATGCATCTTTTTTAAGTCTTTATTAATGCATCACTTTAAGTCTTTAGCCTTCTTAAGCATGCCACTTTTCCTTGAGTCTTATTAATATCATCAAAATCACTTCTATGGTGGCATGAACTTTCAGAAACCTCTTTTATTAAAAAATTTCCTATGGGTGAATCAATTATTTCACACAATTATGAATGAGAAAAAAAAGTATCCTTCTTTCTTTACAATTGTAATTAGTGGCATAGGCAAAATTTTAAATTCTTCAGCAATAAAGGTTAGCCAGTCACTCTAACAGTCTCTTAGGCTTCTAAATTGTTAACATGAGGAAAATGGACGGCTCGTTCTTGATGTGCCATGGTTCCTGACAAATCTATATTAGGGTTTACTTCTTTTACCTACCATGATATTAATAACATTGTTACATTTTAAAAACTATTATTGCATATATAATTGGTCATTGAACTAACACAAAAACGTACAAGGTCTTGCAGTTCATACATAAATAGCTTAGATTAACCTTTTATTTCAATTGTATATTATAGTTTTTCTTATTCTCTTAGTAGTCGTTGATTCTTGGTTAAGTTGTTTAGCACACAAATACCTTGTGCCAGGAGGTTTTTAGTTTTTTTGTTACAAGAACTCACTGGATTTTATGACATGCTTTGTATATATGTCTTATTGAAGGTGTCCCAATTGGCTCTGTTGTAGAAACCTTTAATTTTTATTTTTACAATTTTTTTCTCAAACAGAGGAATAGTGCATATACTTATCATGGTGATCGTGATGTACATGTTGACCGATCGGATCGGGAGCATGACAAGTAGAGAACATGCTTTGAGAAAGAAAAAAGATAGAAAAGATTGACAGGATCAGAAGGATCGTAAATGTGAGGATAAAGATTTAGAGAATGATACTAGGGATATGGAGAATGCACAATGCAATAGGAAATCCTTTCACAAGGTTGATGACTCTGTTACAGAGATGTCACATCAAGGTGATGATGTTAGCAAAAGTTATAGAATTTACTTCATAACAGCTTCTTATGATCATAAGAATGCTTTGAAAAGTGAGTTAACAAACAAAATGGATATTGATATTCACTAATTATTTATTTCATGCATGCACAGCATATTTGTATTTCAAATTTCCTTTTTGAAATTCTGTTGCTTCTTCACTTATCAATAAGTTTTCTTATCTTGTTACACTTTTATGAAGTTGGTTAACTTTCATCTATATGTAGATCATTTTTCTCACCTTGGAAGTAAATATGATTTTTGTATCCAATGAGATTTAGATTACTTGTTTCTCACCTGTCTCAAGCCTTATGGTTTCCGTGTTTAAAAAATGTATGCTGTAAATTATCATGGATTTATGATACACTGACAGAAATTGGACTAACATAGTCGTTCGGGTGCGTATCCACGTGAATTCATTTTCTGTGAGAGAGTTAAAGAGTAGCTCCGTGATGATACATATCAGGAATTTTTGAAATGCCTTGATATCTATAGCAAGGAAATTATAAACATAACCAAACTAAAAACCTTGGAACGAGTTGTGTCCACTCAAGTTTGCTTTAATTCTATCTTCCTTGTGTTATTCATATTTTTGAATCATCCCCTTTATGCTGGCATTTTATCTTTCTTTTTAAATATACTTAGTCTTGCCTTCATTGCTAAGATTATCATCATACTATATTTCTTGGACATGTAGTGCCCAAAATTGACTATCTCTATTTTGAATGTTTGTCAATATTTCAACTTTGCTCAACAGAATGTTGAGAATGACAATTTTGTTCAAATCTCTTTGTTCATTTTAAGGAACATGGAGTTGCCTGAGCATTTTAGATGGAACTATTTTTACTCCATGCAATGTAAAATGTGTACTTTGGTGTAGGGAAAAAGAAAAACAACTTCTACCGGAAACTTCTCTGTTGACAAAGTCACTAGCGTTAGATGTGTGGATTTAGCAAGGCAGCCACCTTCACCTCTGCAGCACAGGTCCCCAAATGCTAAATTGCGCAAGAAGCAAATAATACATAAAGCATAGCTCCCTAGCAAACTGTTTCCACTTTGTTTGTTGGCTTATTACTCATGTTTTCTTTTCCAAGTTATACTAACTTTATAGATGGTGCATATATTCTGTTGGGTCTCTCCATCTTAGGAGACTACTGATATCAAGCGTACATGTATACTTTTTTTTGATTTTTTGATGATAGCGAACTGGTCTCAGCCACTCGCTCGGAAACGTCCGACAGGCGTTCGAGGCGGGGATCGAACCTCGGTGACACCCCCCATGGTGGGTCCACTCGGCTACTCGTCGGGGACCAAATGTACATGTATACATTGCAAAAGGCATCACTAAAAATATGTTGATTGAGATCTGTACAGTCTAAATATGTATGTCATTTAATGATCTCAGTGTGACAGTGTTCTTGGTGGAGTGTGATATTCAGATGCAAAAGAGTTTGAAATTTTGTTTATTTTTAATTCCATCACTAATCCAAAGAAATAAATTAACTTTTATCTTTTAATGTATACGTACACGTGCGAAGCACGTTCCATGACTAGTATATATATATATATGAGTGCTGACCACCTCGATGAATGACCGAGGAAGTTCTCTCAATTTTTCAATCAAAATAAGTCACGACCTCATGTTACTTATTTGATGATTCAGTTTCAAGTTATTGAAGTATTACTAAACTATTATTGAACTATTCTTCAATTGCTATCGAATCTTTACTAAATTGTTACTGAAATCTTAACAAATCGTTATTGAACCATTACATCAATTGCTACTAGATCCTTACCAAGTCATTTCTGAACCTTTAACAAGTCTTTATTGAACTGTCACATGAATTGTTACTAGACTTAAACTACGTCGCTACTGAACCCTTACTGTCGACTCTGAAAACAGGCCTCTTTTAGGTCTGTGAATCTGGAACGTCACCTCAAGAAGGGATGAGAAAAAAAGAAAGAAAAATATGGAAAACAACTCACCTTGGTCCAACACTCATATTGATCATCGAACTTTCATCCATCAGTGTCGCTTGATCACCGAAGAGACAGTTCAGGTCATGTGAGAGGAGGATGAGAAGAAGAAAATTTAAGACATGATGTGGTCGCCAGGAACCTCAGGTTCCGCTTTATGCAATAAAAATGACCATATGTACCTTAGCGGGAAGAGTGCGGGTTAAAGCTTCTCCTTCTTTGGCCGACCAATGAAGAAGAGCCCTCAACTCATGGATACTTGGTTTCCTGTGCAACTAGACAATAAAACAAATGAAAAGATAATTAGCACTAAATAAAGTGAAGTATATATAAAGAAAATAACACGAAGCAGAAAGAAAAGTGACCAGATTCGGGTTATCTTTAATCCCTTTTTTATTATTTTCAAATTAACAAATTAAAAATAATGTAAAAAATATAAAAACTATAAAAAAATTAATGGGTGGATGGAGAATGATAAGAAAAAGAACAAAAATTTTATAAGAAGAATTGAGAGAGATATTGCCAAATCTGTATTGTTGAAAAAGTCGAATAACAGTTCGGGATCTGTCAGGCGCGACTTTGCTTCAGAGCTCGCCATGACCAACTCCGACCTTGGAATCATGTGTTGTTGATTGCAAACATAAGAGGACTCAGAGAGGAAGAACTTTGATGTTGAGATCTCGGGCAGCAGACATCCACACACTGTTGTAGAAGCCAAATAAGAAATACCTGGCAAATCACTTGTAGACCGGCCTTCCTCTCTCTTGAACCGACTTTTATCTCTCTAAAAATTTGAAATTCTCACTCTAAAAATCACCAAAACGATGCAGGAGGGAGCTTGGACATCTTGAGAAGCCTGGGGGGTCATGAACCAACCTCTGGAACGACCGGAGGTCACCACAATTTATATAGGAGATCAACCGGCTCGATCCAAGCTAAAAACCAAGAGTCTTGCGCCCTGGCCCAGGGTGCATGCGCCCCTTTCTGGGGGCACATGCTATCCTTCCAAAATAATAGACTTGATCTGATCAAAAATTTGGATCCAATCCGGTCGGAGGTAGAGTTCTGATCAAAAACTGGTTCTCATGTGCCCCCGATCGGGGGCGGATGGTCACGTGCCTCCGGATGGGGGTGCATGGGCACGTGCCCTTAGGCCAGGGCACATGTGCCTTAGGACCAAAGTACATGGGACTAGTTCCACGTGTCCATGTTTCGGAAGCCATTGTGGGTACTCCTGAACTCGGAATTCAATGTTGTTTGTTGCATTGGAAGGATAACAGGCCGAAGAAGCTTTCTACAGCAACGCATCAACCATCACACTTTCCAAAACTTCAAAATTTTATCCGAAAGTTAGGACAGTGAACGGAAGATCCGATACTGGTTGAAATGATTATGATGGCCAACCGGAAAGACACGACATAAAACAAAACTTATTCGGAACATGAATCTGACCATAACCTTCAATGCATGATCATTAGGCATTGGTCACCATACCAATTTCTGTGTTTACACGATTTACTCGTGGCTCTCGCTCAGAAATTACGGCTTTGTGCAAAAAAACTCTGGAAATTGTCCGATTTCATTTAGCAAAGCTCCAAATCAACATTAAAAGAACCTGACATCCTTATAAAATCAATCACACATGTTACCCTATAAAACATGAGTTTTATGCTCTGAATTAGGCAAATTTGGCGTGTCTACACTTACTAAGTCATTATTGGTATAAGAGTAGCCTAATTTGGCGTGTCTACACTTACCAAGTCATTATTGGGTATAAGGGTCTAGTAACAACTTAGTAAGGGTCCATTAGCAATTTAGCAATGGTACAGTAACTTGATACTGAACTATTAATGAATTGTTACTAAGCTCTTACTAAATTGTTATTGAACCTTTACAAAGTCTTTACAAAATCGGGGGTTCAACCATCTTAGTAATGATTCAACAAACTTGATATTGAACCATCACTTAAGTGATACGAGGGCTATGGATGTTTCTCATTAGAGACAAAGAAAGCTCCCACTTTCTGTTTGTCTTGCACCCTACTTGGTAACACTATTTGGCACCTCTATCACTATCAATTTTAAAATTGATATTGATAGGAACCATTAAAAGATGTTTGGTTAATTGTATCAATTTTAAAATTTGTAGTACAAACAAAACATATTATGTAATATATGTGTCAACTTGTATTACTTTTGATATTGATACTCCAACATTTGAAAATATTAATATCAATATTGATATAATACCAAAAATGAAACTCTAACCAAACAGAGCATTAGATGATCTGCACTCATAAATCATAATATCCGATTGGAGAGACACAACATCTCAAGAAAAATTGATTCCCTTGTCCCTATTAACAAAATGACTCTAACTTGAGTTCGTTGACCAAAATTATTTCACTAATGCCCCTGTTTGGAACACTATTAAATACCTCTATCACTATTAATTTTAAAATTGATATTGTTGGTAATCACTTTGAGGTGTTTGGCTAATAGTATCGATTTTGAAATTTGTAGTGTAAACAACACATGTTATGTAATACAAGTGTCAACTTGTATCAATTTTGATATATATTGATACTACATCTTCTAAAAATATCAATAACAATACTAATATAGTATCATTTTTGATACTCTAACCAAACATGCCATAACAGTTTAATATTGTCAAATTTTAATGCATGATCCTCTGATATTTCACTGCCACACAAAATTAAAAATCACATAATTATTCTTCAAAAATTTTGAGCATCGACTGTTTTTGTTCATTTCTTGATGACTTGATAATGATTTAATTTATTATTATATTTAAAACAAATTTATTACATCATTTTTTAAAGTTGGAATCTAATATAAATAGTTAACTATTAATTTATTTATTATGTTTTGTTAATTATATTTAATTTATAATTACGAAATATTATTATGGTTTGAGATAGGACTACAAATCTATTTATTAATTACATATTATTTTTTATTAGAATATTAATTTTTTAGCATAATTTTTTTTGAATATATTAAACATTTTAACACGATATAAATATAAAATAAAAATTTTATTTACGTCTTATTCATATACTACATAAAAGTATGATGATCAGTCATAAAAATAAGATTATATTTTTATGATAGGTTGTTTAACACTACTATAGTGTTAATAAATATAAATTAATTTATTATATTACATCAAAATATTTATTATTTTTTAAAAATTTATAATTTATTTAATATATAATGTTAATTATATCTTATTGCATCAGTTACGTTAATTAATAATAAGATTATAGCGTGAACAACACTATTGACTACATTAGATGTATTATATCCACTACGAAATTTCGATATGTTTAGAATTCAAAACAAACATTTTTTATACTTGACTTATAATTAAGATTTAAATACAGTACAAATAATTTCTAACAACTATATGTTATTTTATATTTATATTGAGAGATGAATGCATATTTCATTAAATATCATAAATTTTTTAGTTTTCTAGAATTTTAATTTTTCCTTGAAAAATTTGATCTTCTTGTTCTTCCTACTGTCCATGAGAATTTTCAAAGAGGGAATTCAGAAATTTGTTCGAGCAGTGCCTTCACCTGCATTGAAGGGACGAAAATTTGCTCCCGTTGGGCCATCAAGAAAATGAGGATCCATTTGAGGGTAAAGTTGTCAAATTACCTGACATCTAACACTAGGAAGATTGGCGCGGGAGTTGTAACTTTTTCGATAAACAAGATTTATGAGATGTTTGGTTGCATGATAATTTTCTGTATATTTTTATGATAAAAAATTATATTAAAATAAAAAATGAATCAACTCAAGACATAAAATTATCTTGTTTGGAGAGATGTGATGGCAAAAAAAGTAGTTATCATACATGACCAAATAAAGTGGGGGGGACCACAAGAAAAAAAAAAGAGAAGAGACCCTCTTTTTTGTTTTAGAAGAAAATCACTTTCAAAACATAAATTCGTCGTGATTATCAAATACCTCTTTTAACAATTTTTCTTACAATTTTTAAAAATTAAAACAAAATTTTTATTATCGTGTAACCAAACACCCTCTCTATAGTTATACGATTTTTTGACATGAAATTGTGCATTAAAGACCCCTCTTTGAACAAGGCATCAAGGCATGAATTCCTTGACATATGCAGTGCTTGGTTGCATGATAAATTAAATTTTGTTATAATTTTATATTTTAAAAAAAATCAAACGAGATGCTCGACAACTATTATGATTTTATAATTAAAAAAAATCTTCATGAACCAAAAAAAAGTGTCCTCATTTTTTTTTTTATCTTGTGATCCCTCACCTTCTTTAGTCATACATTGGCATCCACTTTTTTTGTTATCGTATCTTCTCAAACATGATAATCTTAATTATGTCATTAAGTATATCATATTTTATTTTAATATAATTTTTTATCAGGAGAATATATAACAACTGATTGTGCAACCAAACGCCCTGATCCCCCTGGCGATTCAACAACTGTGTGACTCAGCCGTTTTCAATGGGTACAGTAACAAATGGCTAAACATAAGTTTCCAGTATATCCAACACTGATGGTGAGCTGTTACCTTGTCACTTCATTTGGCCAGATTTGATAGGATTTGGTTAGTTAAGTTACTTTAATTTTTAATCCTGATCAAATCAGAATTATTGTAATACCCCGGTTATTTAAATAAATTTTTAAAAAAAATAGTTAATAATTATTTATTATTATTTTAATATTCTCCTCTCTCTATTTATTTCCCCTTTATCCTCCTTCCCTGTACCTCCCGTACGCATCCCCCGGCGCCGCTCTTCTTTCCCCCGGCGAACCCCTAATTCCCCCCCCCTCCTGCTTTTTCTTCCTCCGCCGCGCGCCTCTGCTCAGCGCCTCCCCGCCTTCTTCCTTTCCCGCGCGCGCCGCCAGCGCACCCGCCGCCCTCTGCCGCGTGTCCGCGCGCGCCGCCGCCCGCCGCGGCCTCCTCGTACCTCGCCGTGCGCGCCGCCTGCCCGCGCGCTCGCGACGTCGTCGCCGCCTCGGCCCCCGCGCGCATCACCACGTGCACGTGCACATTGCCCGCCGCCTCGACTCCCGTGCGCCCGGCTGCTCGTGCGCGCCGCCTGCCCGCCGCCCGGGTGACGCAGCCGCGTCACCGCCGGCGCCACCCCGTCTTTGTCTCCCCGTTGACCGCCCTCGCCGGCGCCGCCCCGCCGCCTTGGTCGTCGCGCCGCGCGACCGTCTCACCCGCCGCCGTGCGCCCGCCTGCGCCACCTGCCCGCGCGGCCCCCGCCGCTGTGCGCCGCCGTGCGCCGCCTCCTTGCCCCGCGCGGTAACATCCTCTCTCCTATCCTCTCTCTCCTATTATCCTCTATCAAGCTCCTTAGTTTATAATTCTTCTTCTACCAACAGATTTTAAGAACACCTACCGACTCGATTTTTCGTCGCCGACGCAACCGCGGCAGTTTCGTCGCCTGATTCAATTTTCTTGGAATTCCGTGTGCCGTTCGCCGTCGCTGTTAAGGTAGGCATCTCGGCTATTCTTAGCACTCTAATATATTTGATTAAACCGTAAAAATCATACTTAGATCACCAGGATTAGAAGATTGTAATGAATGGGTTGTTTTGGATTTATTAGCATGATTAGATAGAGTTTATATTAGCTTGTTTAATCATACATGTTTAGATTGTTCTATATTCATGATTATTCATCATGTTAGATAATTATTCAATTATGCATGTTAGCATGTTAGGTATGTCTTTATAGTTGAACCTAGTTAGTTTAGCATTGTTTGCATCGCGGTGAACCTTAAACATATATATCCCGATTTGATAAAAAGCCGATGTAGGGTTTAGACATAGTGATGGTAGAGTTTAGTTTATTTTCTTTTATGTAATAGGTAGTTCTGTTTAAGCATGTAATGATTATGTTTAGGTTGTAAATTGCATGATCCTATTTATATGCATTAGTTAGTGATAGACTGTGGTATGGTATGCAAATATGTGGTGCATAGAATCATGGGTGTTCATCTATGTATTTCATGTTTGATTGCCAATTAAATGTTCATGTGTATACTGTCTGAGTTATTTATATGCTTGCATGGTGTGGAATGTGAATAGTGCAGTGAGCTGCATTGTGGTTGTTTTGTACTTCACCAGACTAAATTAGTGGCCCGTGGGCAGCGGAGATTAGTTGAATCTGGAGCATCCTTCGATCCCAGATACCGCGGTTTATCCTAAGTACTCCCCTGCCTATGGGGTACTATGGGATTTAGTTACTATATGTTACTTCCTACTATATGGTAAATCTGGTGCTAGTTTTGTGATGTGACTACATTTATCAGATGGAACATGGTATTTACTCAGACAGGTGTCTAGTTGTGTATTTTGGCATAGATGTTAGTGTGCTAGATGTGTCATTGGTTTTATGTCAGGTTTGTGTGTTCTGGGCATACCCAGAGTAGTCTAATGTGTAGGTTATGTCGGTTTTAATGCATTTAGAGTCATGTTATCATATGGGGTAGTAGATTGATCTTGTAACCACTTAATTGAAGATATATAATTAGCTTAATCTTATGTATGATAATCTGATTTTTAGGCTTAATATGTATTGTATACCACTAGAATCATTATTATAGTGGGGTAGTTCGGGTGTAAGTCCTACTGAGTCTGTGGTGACTCACCCCTTCCGTTGTTAATATTTTCATGATTACAGGTTTAGCGCAGCAGAAGCGTAGTGGTATTGTGGAATACGAGGAGCTAGTGGATTTCTCATTCAATATTGGTATTTAATTTGTTTAGATAGGTGTTTGTTTATGGTGATATTATGTTGTAAAGTATGGAATTATTTAATTGGATTGTGATTTTAGTCTTATTTGGTTCCAGACCGATATCCTACCCCGTTACGTCGCCGGATTATCTTCCGCTGTGCATGTTAAAAATCCGGGTCGTGACAATTATGGCTGTTATAGAAACTTGAATAATTCAATAAAATTTAAAAACTATAACATATATCGTTGTTTATTCAAAACAATAAATAAATATTTTTATCATTAATTTTTATATAATATATTCGAAATTTTAATTTTGATTATGTCTTATTTATTACAATATCATATTATATAATAATTTTTTAATTAAAATAGAAAATATATTTCTTGATTTGATTTTATAAACCATAGGAATATCTAATTTAAAGTATCATGGTTTATAGAACAAAAAATATTTTAAAATGATTAATTTTTATCCGAATCAAATAAGAATTGTACCAATTACGCTGACGCAAATTTAAATAACAAAATACAGCATCCCGTGCCTCTCTTCGTAATTCACTTGAGATTTTATGAGGATATTTCTGATTACTCAACGGGAGACTTTTCGTTCGGCTCATCTTTGCTGAATTTTGGTGAAAGAGTAAGAGACTATTTGGATCATTTGTAAAACTAAATCATGTAAAATATTTTGCATATCATAATTTTTTAAGAAAATTGAAAATATAGTCTACCATAAGGTATAACCTCCCAGCTGCTACGCAGGGCACAAATGAGTGGAGTAGAGCAGAATAATATAGTGTTCAAGCTCAACTCATTTATTCTATACGACATCGAGTTCAAACTTGAGTTTTAACAAATATGTTGAACCCTTGTTTAAACTTGATTCATTTATTAATTGAGTCGAGTAGAGTTCGAACTCAAATAATTGGAGCAAAGTTCATTCCACGTTCAAACTTAAGTTATACACAGATTTATTTATAAAACTCAAAATCAATAAAAAGTCATTTATGAAACTCTAGATTTAGCTCATTTATGAAACTCAATCTAACATTAAACTTAAATTTTAAATTATTTAATATATTTAAGTGACAATATATAATTATTAATACTTATAATTTATTTTTTTAAAAATAAATATTCGATTAAAAATTTAATCGAGTTACTCGCAAGTTTATTGAGTCAAGTAAGAATTTGTTCAAGCTCAGCACATTTAACAAGTTGAGTTTTTTTGTTCAAACTTGTTTATTTAACATAATAAACAAGTCCAGTCAGATTTTTATCAAGTTGACTTTTGCATTACTTATTTAGTGTATGGGTTCGTTTGCAACCTATTGCTAAGGGACCATTTGAGAACCATCTAGACGCACTTCATTTTAACTTCATTTACAATAGGTGAGAATGCATTTCGATTTATAAGGCCCCATTTGGTTACCTTTCTAGATGCACTTCTCTTTATCAGGGAAGGAATTGAGAAGGAGAAATTTTCCCCTTGTAAAATCTGAAAAGCATTCCCGAAGAGGATTCGTCATCGCGAGTCTCTCCTCATGCTGGGACTCCTCTTGCTGCTCACACTGGGACTCCTTTCACAAAGACTCCTCCCTAGGTTCTCCTCTTGCCGCTTATCTCAAGACTTCAATCGTACCAAAGACTCCTCATCAGGCTCTTCTCTCGCTGCCAGTCTCACATCGAGTTTTCCTACCACACCAAAGACTCCTCATCGCAAGCACCTCCTCATGTAAGGTTTTCCTCTCACCGCAATAAGACTCCTCTCATAGCAAGCCTCTCCCCACATGGAGTTCTCCTCATTGTGAGTAGGTGATCACATCAAGTTATCCTCTCTCCACATAAGACTTCTCACCACGAACCTCTCCTCATGCAGGATCTCCTATTGCCACCGAAGACATATCGCTTCAAGAAGGTGATCACCCTAGATTCTCCTCTAGCCACAAAGGACTCCTCACTGCGAGCCTTTCCTCCCGTGTTATTATCCTCTCATTGCCAAAGAGGACTCCTCTCACTGCAAGAAGGCTATCATACCAAGTTGTCCTCTCACCACCAAATAGGACTTCTTGCCATGTACCTCTCCTCATGATAGGTTCTCCTATGGCCACCAAAGACTCCTCCCCATAAGTCTCTCCTAATTTTTGTTCTACACTCGCTACCAAAGAGAGTTCCTCACATCTGGTTCTTCCTTCACAACAACACAGCAACCACACCTTTACAACACCAGTACCTCCGACACCATCCAAACTGTTCTCCGATAACATGGCATCACTACAGCCATCTTGCCACACCTCCAACAACTTTTCAAAATATCTACATTAACACAGCATCACCACAACCATCTCCTCGCAGCCACACCTCTACAATGTGAACATCTATGACAGCCTTCCACATCGTGAGTGTTTATTCATGCCTCAGCATCTGTTAGTACTCTTCTCACCACTTCAAACCTTGCCATTCCAGGGCTACGAGAAGTCTCCTTCTCCATCACTGCGATGTAACTTTCTATTGTCAACTATTGCTGTCTTCGATCGAGATATTTTTAACAACATTAAAGGTTACAAATCTTATCAGATTCATAAAGTGTTTTACATTTGTATTTATCTTTTTGGTATGACAATCAAACTTTTAGACTTATAAATCAACTAAATTTGTCATGTAAATTATATATTTCTAACATTGCATGATGGTAATGAGAAAGAGATTAATATTCAAAAAATAAAAGTCATCTAAGATTCACAAAGTAACGAGCAATTCATTACAACTTGTGTTACTCAAGAAAATTTTAAAGAAAAAAATGGACATTCATCCTTAAAATTAGGATGATCAAATGTTATTAAAGTGCTAAATCATAACTCTATATAATTTTTTGATAAAAAACATGTTAATAATCATTATAATAAGTTAAAACTATAGTATAAAAGTTTGAATAACATTGAAGAATAATATCACTAGTATTGGATGACATGAAGTTAAAAACACCGTGAAAACTACTAAGAGATGGTGGAGCGATTACCTACTAGTAAGTATCATCTTTTAATTTAATACAGTGAAATATAATTTCATATTTTATCTTATAAAATTTATATTTTTTTTCATATGAAATACACCCTACACCTAGAATGGTTAAAAGAAAGGATTTAAAACATTGTCAAAATTATTTCAAAAAATAATAAGAATGGAAGAAAATGATACCCATCCATGAGTAATTCATTTTGAGGGAATGGACACACAATGAGAAATAGGATGGAGACCTATTTATTTATGTTTGGGTGTGGTTGGCAGAAATTGGGTTGGTTTCAAGGGGGGAGAGAGAGAGAGAGAGAGAGAGAGAGAGAGAGAGAGAGTACCTTAAAGAAAATGAAATGAAATGATTGAAGCATGCTAAGAGTAAAGAATGTAGGGGTTTCGAGTTTTCTCTCCTTGACGTGTTTGTTCGGCTAGTTGCATCCTTGATGATGCATCCGTAGTTCAGATGTGTTATCTTGCAATTAATGATAATTAAAATAAAATAACAGAATAAAAATTAGGGGTGGGTGTAAAGCCTATAAATAAAAGAGACAAAAAACAAAAGGAGTGCAAAGAACCAGAATTGGGCTAGTCTCCTAACTCTTTTTTTAGTATTTTTTTGATATATGTATGTTATGAAAATGATATACCAAAATGATAAAATAAAACAAACCAATGCTTAAATCAAAATTAAAACTTCCTAGTAGGATTTCCCTACATGAGGATGACTTCTCTCCGGTGGATAACCTAAGGGGATCTTGGCTGTGGCCGCCTTTGAAGAACATTTGGCAATAGCCCAAGGATACGGAGACCACCAAAAAAACCCAAAGATCTAAGAACACCCGAAGATGCAAATAGTAAAAAAAAAATCTAAAGAGCCAAAGATCCAATACAGCATAGTCCTTTTTATAGGGGTTGGAAGAGCACTTAGTCGATTAATGACATCCAATGATTGTGCTTATGGATGCATCTGACTAGACGTGTGTAAGACACACATGCTCATTGGATGCATATCATAAATATTTTTCAAATTTTTATAATACGTGCTCGAGTGAAAAATGGTCAATCTGCCATTGATTTAATGTGTATGGGTTGACCGAACGTGTGAAATTTGCAATAACGCATGGATCATTAAATGGCATAGTTGACCCACGGGTATGAAATAGCAGACCCTTCCTTAAACAGGATGCATCTAAGTTGGCCGGATGCTTTCTATATAAGAACACCATTAGTTGTCCAGAAATGGCGGTCATTTGGGGATTTAAAATTTGAATTTCTTTTCTTAAGATAGACACATCCAAATGGCCAATGCATCCTTTAAATGGAAAGTTTGGTTGCATACCTTAAATAGGATGTATCTAGGTTGACCATATGCATCTTGTGGACGCTCGATCCGGACCCGGTTCTTCCTTCCCGATCTAGAAAGATGAGCACCACTCCTCTTTCTTCTTTCTTCCGGCTTTCGACTCCGGTGGATGTTGATGTGTGGTCGCCAAGAACCGCGGGTTCCGAGAGTAAAAGAAAGAGACAATGTAAGTATTAAAGGAAATGACCGAACGTATCTAAGCGGAGAGATCGTGTTGGGAGATTATGGGTTCCATCTTCTTCCTTTTCGGCCGGCCGAGAAGAAAGAGCTTGAAGCACTTTAGTTGTTCCTACCAAAACAAGTAAGTCACAAAACCAAGTGAAAGTGGATTAGAACTAAGATAGTGAAGCATCTTGTAAAAGGAATGAACTAAAACTACAAATGGAAATGGACTAACCGGATTGGGAATAACTCCCAACCCCCCTTTTTATGTGTTTTTGGATGATGATATATGATATTACTAAGTTAAATATGCATGTAAACATGATGATCCATGATGGAAAACATAGAAACAAACTAATGCTAGGAGATAGGGGAAGAAAAACGGGTTTTGGCTCCAAAAATGACGATCTGCAGCCCCTGGTGACCCGGTAGGGAGGTCACCTGGGCGACCCGGCAGATGGGTCACCTGGGCAACCTGACAGAGGGGTCACCTGGGCGACCCGGCAGATGGGTCACCTCCTGCACCAGGACTCGGTTCGCTCCCGGATGCTCCCACGATGCCTCCGAATGGCCTTCAAATTTTGATGATGACTCCCGGAAGCTCCTAGGACATAGATGATGATCTCCCCTTGGATGTAGGAGCTTGAGAAGCTTCAAAATGGATGCCAATGAAGAAACGGGATGAAGAACGTCGGTTTACGGAGGTGGATGAAAGTGGGAAGCTCTCAATCTCTTGGACAATGAAGTATAGAGAATGAAGATGGTTTGAAGCTCTCTAAGACTCTCTCTTGGGAGTTTGGGACGTTCACAACCTTTCCACAACTTTCCAACCCTTGAAAAAGTGGTTTGGGGGTCTCTTTTTATAGGCAAAAGGGCCACAGAGGCATTTCAGTCATAAAAGGTGTCATCCGTAACAGAAGATGACCCGTCTACCGGGTCGCCTAGGCGACCCGTCTGGCAGGTCACTTGCAGAACCATAAATGCCATTAAATGCGCGTGCGCCGAAAGCTAGTCGGACACCGTCCGGGGCCTGCTACAGTGGCAGGCGTCCCGTCTGACGGGTCGCCTACGTCCAGTCGGTCCCGACCGTCCGGACGAGCGTGCGCCGCTCGCGGGTCACTTTGTTCAGTACGTGCACTGTTTCGGTAGGCGCCCCATTGACCATCTCACTTCCCGTACCTGACCGGATTTGACCCCCCACCTACCACCATCAGAATTGACGAATTGGTAGGAATTGGGAAATGACTCGGCAGACGGGTCGCCTAGGTGACCCGGCAGGGGGTCGCCTAAGTGACCCGGCAAACGGGTCATCTTCTCCTCCAGAGTCCATTTTTGAGCCGTTTTCTCGGAGATCCGGTTTGTTTATCGGAAAACTCGAGTATCTTCTAAGAAAACATGAATCTTAAGCTCCTCAAATAGGCAAAAATTGCGTGTCTACACATCTCTTCTAAGGTAATAGTACAATCAGTGGCCAGGAAAATTCGTAAACACCCAAAATTCCTGCCTTATGGACACATCTAGTAAGACAAACATGTGCATCCAATGGGATCTGAAGCATTATCCATCCTATAGGATGCGCCGAAGATTTGATATTGATGATCTCTTTTAAAAAATCGATCTAATCAGATTGACGCAGCGAAAAAATACCAATTCTTCTAATATCAACATTTGATCTCAATTAGAACCGAACAACGTAACCGAACTAGTATTCAAAATAATTTTGAACGCATACCTTTGTGGGATTCAAATAATCTCTATAAATCAAAGAAGATCGAACGTTTCTACGCTCGTTCATTAGCTCAAACCCCTCCTTTTTCTATATTTATGCATGTACCCCCAAATTAATAGATTAACACATATGTGTGTGACTTACTAGGCCCAATAACCTATTTAGTTGAGGCATAATTAAAAAAACTTCTTTTAAATTAAATCTATTATCTTATAATAGATTTAACGACCTACCGATCATGTAAAGTACAAACCACATCTTAATCCCAAACAGCTTTGGGGATAAATTCTTCTCCAAAGAACATTTTTATTATTGATTACCACATAAATATAGATCCTCATCCATCCAATAACCTAGTTGGATAGGAGTACGAATTCAACTGTCAACTCCTGGTCATTCCAACACTATGAAATCTTATACCCGAAATTGAATCAATTGGAAAAATCTTTTTTCAATTGTCCTATCTACCTTGGCCAAATATTTATAATATTATTCGTAGGACATTCTCTCTTTTCTATCGAAAGTGGAGAATTCTTTATTGTTTGCTCAATTATCTTCATTGAGCTTTTCATATACCCAATCCATTAACTATACATGATGACAATACTAAGTGATCCATAAGTCAATAGTTAAAGTACATAGTCCTCCCAACAAAACATCTGTGGCCACTCAGGTCAAAAATTCAACCGTGTAACCATAATGATAAAATACCCTGATCGACAGTTTGGTAAAACACAATTCATGATTCTACACAAGTCAACTCAATGAATGCATTTCTCTGGTGAGCACTTGTACATGTATCTCAATGTCTCCATACTAATAACCAATGAGATCAGTCATCCTCAACATATGAGAAGTTATCACATACACTAGTCTTATCAAATTCTTAATGTCTCATCTCAGGATCCTATGATTATAAATATTTTGATTACATGTCTTTAGATGATTAATTTCATCATAATCCAATCATCAATGAACACAACTTAAGACTTCACCACAATTGACGTATCTAAATATTACAAGTAATAAAGATAATGTCATTATTTCTCAATAAGACATTACAAAAAAAATATAAGATCATACCAAATATGATTGGCTTGTAGTATATACATTTCTTTCAATCTCTCACTTCTACTAAAACCAATCACTCACATATTTGATCCAGATTAGTTTAAGGTGACCCTCAAACACCTTTTGAGTTAGAACTTTATTTAGTAGATATGCAATGTTTATGATTTAAGATACTCTATCTTTATTATGTCTTCCTGAGATTTGATCACTCTAATCAAATAGTATTGTCACAAAAATTTATAAACTTTCTGATGAGACAATGGCACCACTACATAAGTGATGATTCATCATTTTTACGAAAATACGGTATATTATTAAAGATATTAAGAACAACTCCCTAATATAAGATGAACTCCTTCATCTAAATTACTTCATAAACAATTAATAACAAATATATACACTATAATTCGTAGAATTTATAGTAATCTAATGTCTACAACATAGAACTTTTTTAGCTCATTTCACAACTATCTAGGTAAACATGTACCATAAAGTAATCTAGCTATCCATCATACATAACTAGAAACCTAAGTCTAACTTGAAGCTTCCAGTCCAAACCTCCACACTAGCATCCTTGATACTTTTGAAGTACTTAAGGATATACTTCTTAACTATCCAATGACTCTCACTTGGATTTATTTGATGACTACTCGTAACATTTAGAATGCTCATCACATTAAGTTATGTACATTATATACATAATAGATTCTATGACTAAGACATAAGAGACTATATTCATTTAGTCTTTATCTCTTTAAAAAAAATAAACTTCATAACTCCCAGGCAAGATAACTATACGAGAGTTTCCATGTCAAACCCTTTTAACTATGATATCCATGTACAACAAGGTCAAGCCAAGCATTTATTTTAAATCTATCTCTATAAACCTAAATCCTTACGAAACTTCTCCCATAATAATTATGAAGAATTTATTTTTATAGCTAGGCTTCATAGATGATACCATACATACATCATTCATAATGAGTAGTATGTCATATATATAAAATGTCTACAATACAATAGCACTCCCACTAGCTTTCTTATACACACAAGATTTTTCTTCATTCCAAATGAAATCATAAGATTCAATCTTATCTTATCATATATAGCTCTCTCTCAATTTCATCGTTGAGAAATATTATGTTAACATTTTAATTGACATATCTCAAACTCATAATGTGCACCAATAAAATCTAAATGGATTGAATCATAATAATAGTCATCATAGTCAACTATATGTCTTATATGATACATTTTCAATCATCCATATCTTGAAGGTCCCACCTTCCAATTCACTCATATCCATCCTTTTATTATCCATTTACATTTAATGGATACTCTACTCTCAACTGGATCCACCAAGTTCTGAACTTGACTAAAATACACAGATTATTATAGATGTAATCACATTTCCCATTTTGAAATCAATATCTCATATTGCATTTTCATAAGTCTTTGTATCGACATCCTCACTTATTGTACCTAACTTCTTCCATCAAAGATGTCTCACTATCTTTAAAGTTGAATGAGCACAAGTAAAGACCTATGATGTGTGTTATATTCAATTAGTATCTTAATAAAAGTGTTCTTGAGTTGTGAGTTTGAAACCCCTTCCATAAATTCTTTGCTCCCATTATTTTCTTTAAGGAAGAAATCTTCCTTTAAAAACACAGTAAGTAAACAACACATATCCTTTATATCTAAAAGTGGTATATTTCAATATTTTAAGTTTCCTTAGAATATCTCATGAGTCTATACTTCTTATCTTATATTTTAATTATTATGGATTATACCATCATGGTCTAAAACTCTGAAATCTTAATTAACTTAAGATCAGGCTTTAATTTCTTTTCTATAACATATATGGAATAATCAAAATAAATTTAAAAAGTTATATACTGTGATTATATTGAGTGCTTAGCTATAAACAAACAAAGAAGATTTTACAAAGGTTATCATTGCTTATGTCATGTCATACATAACACAATTACCCATTTTCTTACTACTCAAGTAAATTAAGAGGTATAAGAAGATGTCCATTAAGACAAAATTATATTATCTTTCAAATAATATGTGAATCTAGTATTTGAGTATTTCACTTCTTGATCTAATCAAAGATTCAAATACACTTTCTATTTGTTCTTTACTTCATTTTAACCATTGACAATTACTAAAAGCCTCGTATTTGTACTTCACAAATACACATATATATATGCTTAAATGAATCATTTATTAAAGAGATAAAATAAGAATGTCTATCATTAGCCTTAATAGACACAGACCAACACACATTCTAATATACAAATTCTAATAACTCCTTAGTCTACCTTCCATTTCTAATAAATGAAGAGTTAGTCATTTTTTAATAAGATAATATTCATATTTGGTTAATGATTCAAAATTATTTGTCTTTATATTTCCATCCATATAAAACTCCTGATGTTTTTTTCTCATTAATATGATAATGTCTATATTAAACTAAAGAAATAGATTGATCCATATTAACCCACTTACTCTTAAGAGGAGTATTCACACGAACTATGAGAGCTTTCATATCTCATATAAATAAACTATTTACTAAGTTTTTACTGACAAATATTATGTCTTTCATAATTTAAGAACAATTATCATCTACGTAACTCAAAATGAATCATTATTTATTCAAGTAGAAAATATCAATAATATTCATATAGAAAGATAAAATCAGCAATCTTCAAGATTAAGATACTTCCCAAAGACTATTAAAGATTTATACATCCCACTATTAATGATGCAACTATTACACTATTTGTATATGTCGACTAATCTTTATACATCAAATCTTTATTTACTTGTCATTATCTACAACCTTTGCCAATAGAAGATGCATCTTCGGTATCTGATACCAAGAGATGTATATTTAGTATCTTATAGAAAATATACATATCTAATATCTCATAAAAGATATATATCTGATATCTAATACCATAAGAAATGTTTAGTATCTTGTACTATATGCAAAAATCGAATCTTATACCATGATGTGTGTATATATATATGATAAGTAGATCAATGATTGAGATGTTATAAACTTCTTAAATTCCTCCTTTTATGTAATACACTTGGTATCATTTCCACCAATCATCATTATGATAGTAGAAGAACAATAATACGTCTTATTTGGATTTTATATTCTTGACCATCTTTTTGACTATTAACTGTCTTCTTTTTTCTCATCTAATAATTTCACTTCTTTTCATTGGTATATTACCAATAAGAAGTACTAAAAATGTATTGTTATTTTAATCATGTCATAAATTTGTTCATCACCATGAGCCATAATAGATCTGATCTATCTGTCTATGTTGCCTCTAGACTTTTTATCTTATAAGGACTAATATTTAGTGTAAAACAAACAATGTACCTTTCTAATGAGATGAAGATCTCATCTTCTCTCACTTTATTAGATGATTAATGGACACCCACTTCTCAAGTAGGTTAGTTACTTGGTCAATATTAGTTATTGGTGAACATGAGAACACTTTTCATAGTTTTAAACTGGTTAAAAAAGTAAACGTTAATGAGCTTAATGATATCTAATATGCAAGACAATTAGTTGTTAAGAATCTAATTCTACAAAAAAGATATAATTCTATTTACAAACATTGCAAACATTCAAGATAAATTAAGATATGATTCTTATTTTTTTAATTTATGCTCCCACTAAATTTTTAACGAATTTGCATAACTCTTGTCATGCAAAGATGTAATATCATGTTGATATCCTAGTAGGAACTAAGATCTTATTAACATTATTATGACCACCTTATGAAAAACACAACAAGTCATCACATACTTAATAGATAGACAACTTTTGTCAGTTACAACTCTTAGTCATTTAGTCTCTAGAATTATGACCTTGTAAAAAACACAACAAGTTCTATACTCTAGTTAGATTAAGCATGGATTCTCAGCATAGCTTCTATGGAAAACGCAACAAGATCATGTCAATGGTCCACCCCAAAGTTCGACTTTTAACCTTAGTCACAATTATCAATCCCTTGCTGAGTGAGTTTTATGAGAAATATAACAAACTCACCCAGTCTAAGATTAGATTATCAAGACCATAGTAACGGAAGACTATGTGAGTCATTCTTAATATCCCACACTATCGACTGAATTTAATCGAGTAGGGGTGTTTATTTTAATCTCATCATAGTGTGTGCAACATATAAATATATATACCTTTGAATATTATATATCTAAGATATTTAGCACACACACATATCAAATATGCAAATTTTGAATAGATGATCATAAACTAGCATCATATTAATACATAACTGAAGTTAGATTAATATGCCTCATAGGATTCAACATCCTACGTCAGTGTTGACACATCATCTAATCTTGAAGAACTCTTCCCCTAACATCCCTCTCTCACACCTCCTCCTTTGAATAGGCATCTTGTCATTAAAAGAATATTAAGGGTGCACAAAATCGTAAATATACATTAATCAAGTAAGAAATCTCGATCTTTATCCAGAGGAGTACATTTCATAGAGGGAGATAGAGATACAATCAAAATTCATAAGAGTGAATATTAAACATGTAGACCCTTAATTACATGTCAACATTAATTAAACATCATTATATAACATATTTTATAAGTTCATGATCATTCAAATATTCACACATACATATCATCACATCATCACATGAACATAATACGAATACGTGGTAATGATATAATATAACTATTATATGTTAAAATTATATATCATATGTTTTGAAATTTCCAATTTCATTCTGGTCAAATTTTCATCACATGAAATAATCATATAAATAATTTTTATAAAGTATGCAAGTGATTCCAAATAATTTGGATAATTCATGCATTCTCAATACTTCACAAAACATAAAATCAATGTTCCAAACATCATTATAAAAATTCACATTTTTACATAATTAATTTGGTCATTAATTTCATAAGTTAAGTCATTTAAACAATTTAAAACTTAACTATTAATAAATCTATAAAAATAGGGCTCAAAACTAAATAAAAAATCATCAAACACTTCGATAACTTATTATATTTTTTATATATATTTTTTAAAATATTTTGGCACTTTATTCAATTAAAAAAATTTAATCAAATAAAATAGCCTTGACACAATGCATCGACCACAATGCTACCCCTCTAATGCATTGGCCATGCACCGTAAGCAAGTGCACTCGCATGCACGATTGTTCACATGCAACCGCCATTTTTTTTAAATTGCACATCAGTTACAACCAATGATCAAACTATGTTGACCGAGCGGTCTTGTTCACCGAATAAGGGTTCTATAATTACCGCAAAAGGGTGGTTATTAAGACCTTAAAACCAGTTCAAATAACCTCCAAATGATCCCAGCCAATTCTAAATTGAACATGGAATCTAAATTTGGTTCTAATTTTTCCTAAAATAATCCCAATTTTCGAAAAAAATGGGAAACAATGTGTCGCCGACCCCAGGGTTCCTCCATAAGGAAAGAACATTTAATCCACCTTCAACGATGCCATTCAAAATCATAGAATGATGAGAAACTCTCGATAATCATA
Organism: Cryptocoryne crispatula var. balansae; assembly: GCA_036172225.1. Taxonomy (NCBI): domain Eukaryota; kingdom Viridiplantae; phylum Streptophyta; class Magnoliopsida; order Alismatales; family Araceae; genus Cryptocoryne; species Cryptocoryne crispatula. The sequence goes on along the minus strand of CM069925.1, from coordinate 16,840,020 downwards.
TTACTTATCTTTTAAAATATCCACAAGACATCAAATGTCTTCATGGAAAAATATCTCAATAAATCCCCAAATCGAACCGGTGAATTTCGTATAACTAAATCATCGACTTTCAGATCTTCTACCAAACTCTATGGTAGTCCAAAACTTGAGCAGCTTATGGTATGTGAAAATCCTTTGTCACAAGATTCATTTGAAACCAACAATTCCCAAAATCGCATTTCATATGATTTATGGTGGCTCCGTCAAAATGAATGTTTTTCACAAATTCAGTAAAATGCAAAATAAATGAAATGACATCAAACAAAGTCGGTTTCGAATGAAACTTCACCTTGACTTTGATATCACTGTAAGAAATCAATCCAATCAGATTGACAAAGTAAAAAAATGTTGTCCCCCCTTTGCCAGAAGGAACACGAGCCTCTATATGTAGAGCATGCACGCTCTCTCTCGCTCTCTCTCTCTGTCTCTATGGAGCTTAGTGCAGAGCAACCGGAGAAGAGTGGCAAGAGCATTGACGGCTATAGGAAGGAGATGAAGATTATGCTGCAAGTAGAGGTGCAAGGGGGGAGGACAAGTAGCCATGCCTTCAAGAGGGGCATGCTTGCCTGTCAGTGTCGCTTTTGGCTCCTCTATCCGTCCCGTCCGCCCGAGCATCGAACTCGCAAAGCCATGAAGGAAAAGCGTGCCTTTTTCAAGGAGTGGGCAATGCCACCGCCCCACTATCAAGCTCTCCTTTTTTAGTATCATGTTACTTAATCGTTACTGAAATAGCTGAACTATTTCTAATAAATGAAGAGTTAGTCATTTTTTAATAAGATAATATTCATATTTGGTTAATGATTCAAAATTATTTGTCTTTATATTTCCATCCATATAAAACTTCTGATGTTTTTTCTCATTAATATGATAATGTCTATATTAAACTAAAGAAATAGATTGATCCATATTAACCCACTTACTCTTAAGAGGAGTATTCACACGAACCATGAGAGCTTCCATATCTCATATAAATAAACTATTTACTAAGTTTTTACTGACAAATATTATGTCTTTCATAATTTAAGAACAATTATCATCTACGTAACTCAAAATGAATCATTATTTATTCAAGTAGAAAATATCAATAATATTCATATAGAAAGATAAAATCAGCAATCTTCAAGATTAAGATACTTCCCAAAGACTATTAAAGATTTATACATCCCACTATTAATGATGCAACTCTTACACTATTTGTATATGTCGACTAATCTTTATACATCAAATCCTTATTTACTTGTCATTATCTACAACCTTTGCCAATATAAGATGCATCTTCGGTATCTGATACCAAGAGATGTATATTTAGTATCTTATAGAAAATATACATATCTAATATCTCATAAAAGATATATATCTGATATCTAATACCATAAGAAATGTTTAGTATCTTGTACTATATGCAAAAATCGAATCTTATACCATGATGTGTGTGTGTATATATATATATATATATATATGATAAGTAGATCAATGATTGAGATGTTATAAACTTCTTAAATTCCTCCTTTTATGTAATACACTTGGTATCATTTCCACCAATCATCATTATGATAGTAGAAGAACAATAATACGTCTTATTTGGATTTTATATTCTTGACCATCTTTTTGACTATTAACTATGTCTTCTTTTTTCTCATCTAATAATTTCACTTCTTTTCATTGATATATTACCAATAAGAAGTACTGAAAATGTATTGTTATTTTAATCTTGTCATAAATTTGTTCATCACCATGAGCCATAATAGATCTCATCTATCTGTCTATGTTGCCTCTAGACTTTATATCTTATAGGGACTAATATTTAGTGTAAAACAAACAATGTACCTTTCTAATGAGATGAAGATCTCATCTTCTCTCACTTTATTAGATGATTAATAGACACCCACTTCTCAAGTAGGTTAGTTACTTGGTCAATATTAGTTACTTGGTCAACATGAGAACACTTTTCATAGTTCTAAACTGGTTAAAAAAGTAAATGTTAATGAGCTTAATGATATCTAATATGCAAGACAATTAGTGGTTAAGAATCTAATTCTACAACAAAGAAATAATTCTATTTACAAACATTACAGATATTCAAGATAAATTAAGATATGATTTTTATTATTTTAATTTATGCTCCCACTAAATTTTTAACAAATTTGCATAACTCCTGTCATGCAAAGATGCAATATCACGTTGATATCATAGTAGGAACTAAGATCTCATTAACCTTATCGTGACCACCTTATGAAAAACACAACAAGTCATCCCATACTTAATAAATAGACAACTTTTGTCAGTTGCAACTCTTAGTCATTTAGTCTCTAGAATTATGACCTTGTAAAAAACACAAGTTCTATACTCTAGTTAGATTAAATCCACTTGTTACTTCATAAGCATGGATTCTCAGCATAGCTTCTATGGAAAATGCAACATGATCATGTCAATAGTCCACCCCAAAGTTTGACTTTTAACCTTAGTCACAATTAACAATCCCTTACTGAGTGAGTTTTACGAGAAATATAACAAACTCACACAATCTAGGATTAGATCATCAAGACCATAACAACGGAAGACTATGTGAGTCATTCTTAATATCCCACATTATCGACCGAATTTAATCGAGTAGGGGTGTTTATTTTAATCTCATCATAGTGTGTGCAACATATAAATATATATACCTTTGAATATTATATATCTAAGATATTTAGCATACATACATATCAAATATGTAAATTTTGAATAGATGATCATAAACTAGCATCCTATTAATACATAACTGAAGTTAGATTAATATGCCTTATAGGATTCAACATCCTATGCCAGTGTTGACGCATCATATAATCTTGAAGAACTCTTCCCCAAACATCCCTCTCTCACACCTCCTCCTTTGAATAGGCATCTTGTCATTAAAAGAATATTAAGGGTGCACAAAACCGTAAATATACATTAATCAAATAAGAAATCTCGATCTTTATCAAGAGGAGTACATTTCCTAGAGGGAGGTAGAGATACTATCAGAATTGATAAGAGTGAATATTAAACATGTAGACCCTTAATTATATGTCAACATTAATTAAACATCATTATATAACATATTTTATAAGTTCATGATCATTCAAATATTCACACATACCTATCATCACATCATCACATGAACATAATGCGAGTACGTGGTAATGATATAATATAACTATTATATGTTAAAATTATATATCATATGTTTTGAAATTTCCAATTTCATTCTGGTCAAATTTTCATCACATGAAATAATCATATAAATAATTTCTATAAAGTATGCAAGTGATTCCAAATAATTTGGATAATTCAAGCATTCTCAATACTACACAAAACATAAAAGCAATGTTCCAAACATCATTATAAAAATTCACATTTTTACATGATTAATTTGCTCATTAATTTCATAAGTTAAGTCATTTAAACAATTTAAAACTTAACTATTAATGAATCTATAAAAATAGGGCTCAAAACTAAATAAAAAATCATCAAACACTTCGATAATTTATTATATATTTTTATAAAAAATTTAAAAATATTTTGGCATTTTTATTAAATTAAAAAATTTTAATCAAATAAAATAGCCTCGACACAATGCATCGACCACAATGCTACCCCTCTAATGCACTGGCCATGCACCGTGAGCAAGTGCGCTCGCATGCACGACTGTTCACATGCAACCGCCATTTTTTTTTAAATTGCACATCACTTACAACTAATGATCAAACTATGTTGACCGAGCGGTCTTGTTCACCTAATAAGGGTGCTATAATTACTGCAAAAGGGTGGCTATTAAGACCTTAAAACCAGTTCAAATAACCTCCAAATGATCCCAGCCAATTCTAAATTGAACAAGGAATTTAAATTTGGATAATCCCAATTTTCGAAAAAACGGGAATCAATGTGTCACCGACCCTAGGGTTCCTCCATGAGGGAAGAACACTTAATCCACCTTCAACGATGCCGTTCAAAATCATAGAATGATGAGAAACTCTCGATAATCATATTACTTATCTTTTAAACTATCCACAAGGCATCAAATGTCTTCGTGGAAAAATATCTCAATAAATCCCCAAATTGAACCAGTGAATTTCGTATAACTAAATCATCGACTTTCAGATCTTCTACCCAACTCTATGGTAGTCCAAAACTTGAGCAACTTATGGTATGTGAAAATCCTTTGCCACAAAATTCATTTGAAACCAACAATTCCCAAAATCGCATTTCATATGATTTATGGTGGCTCCGTCAAAATGAATATTTTTCACAAATTCAGTAAAATGCAAAATAAATGAAATGACATCAAAACAAAGTCGGTTTCGAATGAAACTTCACCTTGACTTTGATATCACAGTAAAAAAATATTGTCCCCCCTTTGCCAGAAGGAACACGAGCCTCTATATGTAGAGCATGCACGCGCTCTCTCTCTCTCTCTCTGTGGAGCTTAGTGCCAAGCAACCGAAGAAGAGCGGCAAGAGCATTGACGGCTGTAGGAAGGAGAAGAAGATTATGCTGCAAGTAGAGGTGCAAGGGGATTGTAATGTTACGTTTTAGTTAATCAAAAAAGAGAAAAAAAAATTAGTTAATAATTATTTATTAATATTTTAATCCCTTCCTCCCCTATTTACATTTTTTCTCCCCCTTCGGAACCTCCCCCGTACGAGCCCGCAGCGCCCCCCCATTTTCCCCCAAAAAACCCTATTTTTCCCTCCTCGGTCGTGCCGCCTGCACCCCACTCCCGTGTGACCGCGTCCTGCGCACGCCGCCGCCCGCCGCCGCGTGTCCGCGCGTCGCCGCCCGCCGCCCGCCTCGGTCCTCCCGTGCGCCCGCGCGTCCGCCTCCTCGTACCGCCTCGTGTCGCCCGCCGCTTCGCCGCCCTCGTGAGCGGCCGCGTGTCCGTCACCCGCCGGCGCCGTCCCGCGTTCGCGGTCGCCGCCGCCATCGGCATTGACCCCGCAATCGCCCGGTCACGCGCGGCAGCCCGCGCACGTCGGCACCTACCGGCGCCGCCCCGCGCGCGCCAGCCCCGCCGCCCGGCACCGCCCGCCCGCGCGTGCCACGCGGTCGCCGCCGCCGCGTCACCCCGCCGCCCCGTCGGCCCGGCCGCGCATGCCCGTGCGCCGCCTACACCACCCGCCCGCGCGCGCTGCCGCCGCCGCCGTGCGCCGGCCCCTCTCTCCCGCGTGGTACTCTCTTCCTCTCTCCTATCGCTCTCTCTCCTATCATCCTCTATCAAACTCTCTAGTTTATGATTCCTTTTCTACCAACAGATTTTAAGAACACCTACCCAGCTCGATTTTTCGTCGCCGACGCAACCGCGGCAGTTTCGTCGCCTGATTCATTTTCCTTGGAATTCCGTGAGCCGTTCGCCGTCGCCGTTAAGGTAGGCGTCTCGGCTATTCTTAGCACTCTAATATACTTGATTAAATCATAAAAAAATATGTTTAGATGACCATGATTAGAATGATATAATTAATGGGCTATTTTTGATTTATTAGCATATTTAGATTGAGTTAGATTAGTCTGTTTGAACCATGCATGTTTAGATTAATTTAGTGTTCATGTATATTAGTTGTCATGATAGATTCTGATAGGTTTAAACCTAGTTAGTCTAGCATGGTTGCATCGCGATAATCTTTAATGTATATCTTGATTTGTTAAAAAGCCGATGTAAGGTTTAGGCATAATGTTGTTAGAATTTAGTTATTTTCTTTTATGTGATAGGTAGTTCTGTTTAAGTATGTAATGGTTATGTTTAGGTTGTAAATTGCATAATCCTATTCATATGCATTAGTTTGTGATAGACTGTGGTATGGTATGCAAATATGTGGTGCATAGAACCATGGGTGTTCATCTATGTATTTCATGTTTGAATTGGCAATTTAATGTTCATGTTTTACTGTCTGAGTTAATTATATGCTTGCATGGTGTGGAATGTGGTTGGTGCAGTGAGCTGCATTGTGATGGAAATGTACTTCACCAGACTATATTAGTGGCCCGTGGGCAGCGGAGATTAGTTGAATCTGGAGCATCCTTCGATCCCAGATACCGCGGTTTATCCTAAGTACTCCCCTGCCTAGGGGTACTATGGGATTTAGTTACTATATAGTACTTCCTAATATATGGTAAATCTGGTGCTAGTTTTGTGATGTGACTACATTTTTTCAGATGGAGCATGGTATTTACTCAGACATGTGTCTAATTGTGTATTTCGGCATAGATGTTAGTGTTTTATATGTGACATTGGTTTTATGTCAGGTCTATGTGTATTATGAGCATACCTAGAGTGGCCTAATGTGTAGGTTATGTTGGTTTTAATGCATTTAGAGTCTGGTTATCATATGGGGTAGTTGGATGACTTTGTAATCAATTAATTAAAGATATATGATTAGTTTAAATCCTATGTATTAAATCTGATTTTTAGGCTTAATATGTATTGTATACCATTAGAAATCACTAGTATAGTAGGGTAGTTCGGGTGTAAGACCTACTGAGTCTGTGGTGACTCACCCCTTCCCATTATTAACTTTTTCAGCTGATTTCGAGGAGCCTCTTCCTGAGGAGGACTTTGGAGAAGATTTCGAGGAGGACCTTGGAGTTGATCCAGAGCCGTTCGAGGACCCAGAAGAGGAGTTTGGTGACGAGTGATCACCTCATATCATTTAGGTTGCTTGATTTTCCCTTCTGTTGTTAGTTTGGTATTTGTTTGGTGTGATTTTTAAAGGTTGTTTGGACTATGTGTTGAGTCCTCTTAGTTGTTTGGTTGAGGTTATTTATGGTGTTTTCTTGGAGTTTGAATCTGATTGGATCAGTACAGGTTGTTTTAATTATTCAGTTCTGATAGTGTGATTGGATTTTGTTTTTCTCCTAAACTGTCCCGATATTCCGGATTTATTTTCCGCTGCGCATTTGTATATTCCGGGTCGTGACAGAGGACAAGCAGCCACGCCTTCAAGAGGGGCATGCTTGCCTGTCGGTGTCGCTTTTGGCTCCTCTATCCGTCCCGTCCGCCTAGGCATCGAGTTCGCAAAGTTATGAAGGAAAAGCGTGCCTTTTTCAAGGAGTGGGCAATGCCACCGCCCCACTATCGAGCTCTCCTTTTCTGGGTAAACTTTCACTTTCCTCGCCTGCATCCACAGACACAGCCAAGTTCCAATCTATTCGAGGAATAATTGATGGCGGTATTCAAAATATATCACATCTAATTTGTTATCAATTTTTCTGTAAGATATATTAGACAGATTAATGCAGATGGGTGCTTGCCTTACAATTCATTAATGTCTTGTCTGCGCCGTATAAAATTATTTTAATATTGATGGTAAAAACCAAATACCTTTCTGTGATGGTGGTGTTTAACACTCGTACCAAACAGACTACGTGCTATCAACTACCGATAGGGGTGTTCATGTAAAACCGGTAAACCGGTAAACCGAACCGAACCGAACCGAACCGTTCGGTTTGGTTCGGTTTGAGAGGCTATGCATTCGGTTTTTTGAACCGAACCGAACCGATAATTTCTTATCGGTTCGGTTCGGTTCGACACCTCCCCAAATCGAACCGAACCGGTAAACCGGTTGACCCGATTTGATAAAGTTTGACCCACTTTATTTACATATTATATTACATTTAAATATATATTATAACAATTTTAAATATGTTTTATTATAAATGTAAGTTAATTAGTATAAAGATAAAATTATATATTATAAATACAGTATTAGACTTTATATTAATCTTAAATAATTATTATAATGTATATTTATTTTATTTTATTTTTATTTATTTAAATATACATTAAACCGATGAACCGAACCGAACCGAACCGAACCGAACCGAACCGAACCGAATCACAATCGGTTCAGGGCTCACTGAACCGGTTCGGTTCGGTTCGGTTCACCTTATCGGTTCGGTTTCGGTTTGGAAAAAAAGTGATCAAACCGAACCGAACCGAACCGTTTACACCCCTAACTACCGAGACTGGCTACATTTCACACTGAAAACTACATGATTTTATGCATTTCTCTTTCAAAACGAACACATGTTATATAACATTTTGATTCCTATTTTAGATTATAAATTATTAGCAGAGAGGAGTGACTCTTGCTTTCATTACCCCTATGTGTAGCTCAAACTTTTAATGGTTACCTTTTTTTCAAAAAGTCATTGTATCACTTGCCCCAACTTCTTCACAAAGTAGTTTTTTAGATTTTTTTTCTCCTTTCCATGAGTACCCAATTATCGCAACAGAGAATAAATGTGTTTTTTATTGGGAAGTCCGATGATTGTTATCCTCTGAAAAGCAAAGCACCAACCAAAAGTGGTTTTTTAATGATAAATGCATCATTTAACGTTAACCAAACTCAGTGGAGTGAGGATCACCTCAGATAGTTGAAAGAGGAAACTCTCTCAGTCTCGATCAAAAGCTTTCACCACTCCCATGTCTCTGAAGTGGCAATTTAGTATCATGTTACCCAATCGTTACTGAAATAGCTGAACTATTACTATACCAACAACTCGTTAAAACATGTATAACTTCCAAATATCTTAATAGGTATACCTCCTTTTAGCGGGGGTATGGTATAACATTGGAGTATTTTACCCTTCCAAAATTGACCTTTGCATATCAATCTTAAAAATGTAGGATGTGCCAGACCGCCAAGTAGTCTTGTTTGTTTGGTTAATTTGTAAATTTTTATAAAAATTTAGTTGAGACGTAGTGGAGCCTAAGCCCACTGGGCCTGTCATTCTCCTCTAGGTTTAGTTGCTAGTTTTGGAAGTTTGTTTTTTTTTTTCAATTCTATGGTCATTCTGCTGTTCATGTGTCGTCTAAGCCCATGAGGCAAGGTCGATGACTCTCTGGTTGGCCTATTCCTTTTGAATGGAGTTGGATGCGATGTTGGGAGGATTACGTATGGGCATCCCAGCTGGGATACCAGAAACTGATATTTGGGGATCTCCTGGTGATCTTTAGACGCCAAACGCTGGTAGGGGCTTCACGGGAGTCTTTGCGATGAACACTGGACCCCTCCGCAGTGGGTAGGGACTTCCGTAGAAGTCCTCATGTTAGTTCCCAAGGTTTGACGACGAGAGGCATCGTCCACGGGCATACACGACAGTAGGTGGCTCTTCTGATAGCTACGTGGATTGCTTTTGGTAATGGCCTGCAGTCCCTCCAACGGCTTCCATGTGGATCTCCAGCTCTTTTATAGTGCCCGAGGGCCTTAGCAAATGGTCAACCCTCCCTTGATGGTTGCAAGGCTTCGTGGAAGCGTTTCTATGATCTCCGGAATCCGAGGATGGCCTCACGGTGGACAACCGACCACAACAACAACCCGGTGGAAGGCTTCTACGACAGCAGAGGAGGCTTGCTCCGCTGGCTTCTACGGGATTCAATGGCACCGGGCTTCAACAGCACCAGGAGATTAAGGAGAAACTCCAATGAGGAGGCTCTGGCTTCAACGACAGGGGAGAGACCTTCCCATGGCTTCGGAACTCTCAACCTCCCCTGTTTCTCCTCTTTCCTCTTTTCCCTCTCTATTTCCGACCCTCCCTCTTCTCTTTGGAACCCCAGGCAGACCCACGGGGCCTATTCTTATAGGCGAAGGACACCGTGCTATCAGGAGGAAGTCCTGATCGATGACAATCTCTCCACACGGCACTTTCGGCCTCACATGTAGGTTGCCAACCTTCGGTAGTGCCTGGATGACGCCGAATATCCGTTGTGATTCTATGCGGCCTATCTTGAAGGGATTACGATGTTGCTCAGATAAAGAAAGCAGCTCATCACCATCAGGGAAGATCTGACAGGCTATTGGACTCCAAATGAGATAGAATCCCGGCGGAAATCTGGTGGATGCAGAACGCTCCGGGTGGTAATTCGGCACACAGGAGAGGCTGCGGATCCTCCTATCTTGTAGGACTCCCACGCAACCCCCTTCTGGCATTTTTTTTAGGACCGTTGGGAGTCCTCAGCTCCTTACGCAGCATCTCTTTGGTCTTCCGACAGCTTTGCACTCCCGTAGGTAAGTCGGTGGACTCCGGTGATACGCAGCAGTCTTCCTGACTTCTTGGAAGGCCAATCCAATAGGCCCGGGGGTCCTTGCCTTCCCAAGACATATTCTCTACCTGGCTGTGATCGTTAAGAATGGCTAGAGGATGGCACCGGTAGGGGCGGCAATGGGGCGGGCTGACCCGCGGGTCTTCGGGCCGGGCCAAATGTGGACCTGATATCGGGCCATCGACTTGGGCCCGCGGGCTTACACCGGGTTCTGTTCGGGTCAAGCGCGGGCCGACGTCGCCAGTTCGCCTAGGGCGTGGGTGAGCGCCGAGCGGCCGCCAGTCTCCTTCTCCTCCCCCTCTTTGTCCGTCGAACTTGGAGAACTCCATCGTCGGCGCCCTGATCGCCTTGGGAACGGTGGCGTCGATGAGGGCGTCCAGCGTCGGGAACCCGCAGGCCTCGGCCATCTTCACCTGTTCGTCGGGGGTGGCCGAGTTGTGGCGTCGCGGGAAGGTGTCACTGGGCTTGAGGGCCTCCACCGAGATGGATCTGCGCTGACGCGCGAAGGCGGCGGCGGTCCGTGGCAGCAGATCCGCGGAGGAGGGAAGCGGATTGGAGGATCTGCTGCGGAAGACGGAGGGAGGGACGGAGGAGACATAGCGAGCGGAGGTGAGGTGGTGCGGGCGGAGGGGTAGCGGGGAGTGCTCCGCCTGGTGGAGGAGGCGGCTCAGCGTGGCGCGGTTGGCGATCCTGCGTGCCCGCTCCATGGCGATCTCGATCTGCCGCGGGCGTCCAACGGAGGAAGAATGTAAACGGAAGAGGGGCAACAGGTGGCGCACTTTCCGCCGCCTGCGCTGCCTCCGCCTTCTGCCCTCAGAACGCCGCCCACAGCGCAGCTCCACTCCTCAGATGCCCCCGGAATTCGCAACCCTCATTTATGCCGGCCGCGAGCTCGTCGGCTGGCGGGCGGCTCTCACATCATTAGTTTCCTAACCGAGCCTAATCGGTTCAGTTAAATCTCAGAGGCATAATGGTATGCTGGTCTTTTGGCAGAGATGATATATGTATGTTTTCACTTTTGGCAGAGGCATCATGTATTCTATCTTTTGTTCAAGTCAAATTTGTTGTTTTTAAGAATTTAGAAACATTACGATTTTTTTGACAGTTTTCATAATTTAGCGATTTTCAGGTCTCTAGAGTTTCTCTAATTTTATGATTATTTTTTGTATTCAAAGATTCTGATTTGTGAAAATTTTTAGATTTTATTAACTACAAATCTCTTGGTTTTTACATTTTCATGCAATTTTCAGACCATTAAAATATTTTGATTTGGTAGAAATTTAAATTTTGTATCATATTTATATTTTTTATTCTGAATTTTATACATTTTTATATTAGAAAAGATCGGGCCGGGCCGGGCCGGGCCGGGCCAAATTTAAATTTTATGCGGGCCGGGCCGGGCCGGGCCAGAAATACAATGCGGGCCGGGTCGGGCCGGCCCGTTCTATTTTGAACTGGGCCTGTATTGGGCCGACTTCGGGCCGGGCCGGGCCCGGCCCATTGACAGCCCTAGGCACCGGGCTCCTCTTGTAGACGTGGCACGGGTGATTGGGCTTAAAAGAAAGAAAGCCATCATTATGGACCCATTTTGGGACTAAAACCAGTCCATTAAGTGAGTGGAAAAGTGCTGCCCAATGAACTTTAAATTGGACTGAATTTAACATCTAATGGGTCTCAATTGAGACAAAGAGGTGGCCCATTGAGCATAAGAAGGATGAAGATAAAAATAGGCCTGATTTATGCTATTTATAAACGAATTAATCAATTTAAGTCAGCTCAATTAATGGGTTTAATCTGAAAAATGAACATTATGGCTGAAAGAGATTGGATTAGAATTAATCCCAATCTAACAAAAATTTGAAAATTTGCAGTGCCGACAACTAATAATCAGGATTACGACAAAAACAGTGCATAGAAATTATTAGCTAGAAGGTGAGAAACAAAAATCCAAAACTGCAAGACTGTCCGGTGCTGAAAGTAACCCTGGGAGCCAGCGAGGACAAGAAAGCTAAGACCCAAAGTATATAAAAATAACCAACCCACCTCCACGAGAAATGTTGCTCCGGAATAATTGAAACGAACTATTTTTTTCATCAATGTTACCGAAAATCAGAAAAAAAGATAAGCATAGTCCGCTGAAAATATGTTATCACTTTTTGTTGACCAATTCATTAGCTGCGCCAGCATATAAAGCATCTCAGCCTACCGTTGATAAACAACCATGGACAGAGGGGGGAAAAGTATCCAAGAAACCAAGAACAGATGGCTGCACTAGCATATAAAACACCACAGCCTACTGCTGTTATGACCGAGAAATTTATGCCAGTTGACACCTGGTTGACCCCAGATACCATGGCTTCTGAGCAAACAAAATCGGAGTAAGGTGTTAAATGTCGTAACGGACATCAGAAGGAACGTGAATAGTTGAATACCACTTGATCTGGCAAAAACTAATCTGCCGTACAACATTGAACCAAGCAGATAAAGAACATATCTGCAATAGACAAAAATGGCTTGTGAGGAAAACTTACGGTCAACCTGACGGAAGTTTAGAAACCTTCGTTACTTCATCAGCAACAGAGATCACGTGAAGAAGCTCTAAAGGAGTAGCTGCTGGATCCAGCTCGTAATAACCTTTGGGAGCGTTGTAAGCTTCTTTACCTGTAAGTACATAGTAAGGAACCTGATGCGAAAAACGAAACATCTCCTCTCTTGGAATTCTTGTATATTTATCCAGGTCATTGTGCCGGTGAAAAACTGTCATAAAACCAACAACCTTCACCAAAGGGATGACATCCACACCTTCTTCAGTGTACTCCAGGACTTCTACCATGTCATATTTGTGAATAATATCATCTGACGTATTTTCATTCCAATCCGGCGACCAGTTCTTATAGATTGCCCAAATATCACCTTTCCGAGGAACAATTCTGATAACTCCTCGCAAGCATCTCTCCCAATTGACACGGTGAGAAAAAATATTGAGTGTGTTACGAGTCTCATATTTGCCTATCCTGAAATCCCCACATGTTTTTGCAAAACCTAAACCAACCCAGTCCAACTGGCCAAATTCACTGGTATTCCTGGAGTTAAGAAAGCTCAGGCGTACTTTAAATGGTCTCAAAGAAAGAAGCTTCTTAATCATGACATAAAGCCGTGGCATACCATCTTCATCGTCATATGTAGCCCATACCTGATCAGCCCCAAAAGATTTTTCTGAACGATCCATATCAAAGTCATGAAAATCAGGATCTGGAACACTCATTGAAATAACTTCCTGTTTCTCATCATTTACTACTGCTTTATCAAGAGCATGAATATTTCTAGACTCCTCCACATTGTTTCCATCATATGCATAGTCTTCAGCTTTTTTCTTATCTTTGCCATCCATGTTTGGTTTTTGTTTCTTCTTCCTCTTCTCTTTTTCTAAAACCGTTTCGGAATTGAATTCATCTAGTTTCTTCCGAATCAAGACTTTTGCCTTTTGTACTAATGTACTCCTTATATTCAACTGAGATGATTCCCTTCTCAATACACTATTTTGCCTAGTGGCTAATTTTACCTTTCCAGAATCTGCAACAAAGCAACTTGAACTTTCTGCTTCAAAGAGAGCAGCATTCTTAGCCTCATCTCCAGCATGGATAGTTTCACCATCATCACCAATGTTGCTTCTTTTGAAAGGTCTGTCCTCTTTGGTGACACTAGAAAATGATCTTTTTGTTACATTAGAAGTAGAATTTCCAGAAAATTGAACCTCAAAAGACTTAGAAAGATTCTTCTTTTTCTGCAATACCTCTGCCTTCTTTGCAGCAGCTTCTGCCTCCTTGCGCCCTCTTCTCACTTTCTCATATGTCTGATGGACCATGTTAACAGTCTGTGCAGCAGCAGAAAATGATGCCACTGCACTTGCAGCACCAGCTGTTCTAGAGAATGCACCCCACTGGAAGTTTGGATCATTGTACGTATCAAAAGCAGACCCTTGCTGACATCCAGTAGGTCTGATGCCAGGAACAGGTGTGCTTTTATGGGAACTAAAAGTATTCTTGCTTGGATGACCATGGCTGAAATCTGTGTGACTACTAGTGGCCCAAGGTACAGAAGGGGAAGGTCTATTACTTGGTACAGGTATCTCGGTAGCAAGGAAAGGTTCATGGCAACTTGGACAGAGAAGATTGTGATTTAGGTAGACTCTGAGATACTCGTATTGCATTTTACACCTGTTGCATGAGGTCCAAAATGTATTTAGATGTGAAACAGAAGATGGAGGAGCTGAACGAGATGCTGCACCTTTTGTACTTTGTGTCCTTACACCAGATGCTGCACTTTTTGCGAAGTGATAGAAACCATTTCCAGTACTCTTAACAGGATAGTTTGTCTTTGTTTGTGGAGCTCTTTCTTGATTTCTCTTGACATTTCTCTTCTGGTCATATGCCATTCTCCTACCTCTGTCAGATAATACACTCCATGCCTCTGAAATGAGTTTGAAAGCCCCTTCTGCCCCTACGGCTTTGTTTTTATCAGGATGAAGCAACAGAGCAGCAGTCTTGTACTGTTTCCTAATCAATTCTTCGTCAGCTAATGTGTCTACGCCAAGGATAGCGTACCAATCTCTCTCACCATTAGTTACCGCTTCGGCACAGAGATAAACATCCAGTGTTGCTATCATTTGGGAAATACCATCTAACCCAGGATAAATGTTCTGAGCCTTCAAAGCGAACCTTTTTGCTCCTTCAATATCCTTGGATTTAAATTTCATCTCAGCAATTTCTTTTGCCCTACAGGCCTCACCATGGTTGCATTCCATTTTCTGCCTTCTTTTTGCCTAAACCTATCCAGCTTGCTGTCTGGTAGAAACCCACATGCATGTACCCACTTGTTCAGCACTATTCTAAAATCTGATATGACTAAAAAATGAGCTAACCGGATGGTGAAGCCTTGAAGAGAAAAGAAAAAAGATTGTTTCAATGAACAGATAAAATACACCACAATTGTACAAAATTTCACCAAAGAACAATATTGACTAAACAAAAAAGCAATAGCATCCCACACAGAAGGACACTCAGAAATAGTGTGAACTTTCGCCAGACAAACAAATAGCATAAGCAACAATTAACAGCAGAATACCCAAAAATGACATGGAACTTGGCCTTCCCCTTCTTCCTTTTCTATCTTCCCTAGAGCAAAGAAAATATTGATTGGTCACCGTCAATGATAGTTTTGGCAGTTACAAAGCACTAGCCTAAGAAATGCATACTCAACCAGCTGCTGCTGACATATTCAGTCTATCATGTTCTAAAAAGTGGCAAGAATACATAAAAAGAGAATTACATTCAGTCTATCGTGTTCCGGCAAACTTCCAACCATGGCTCAACCATAGCATCTAGAACAAAATCTCACCCCTCCAGTCCACTAACCTTCCACAATAAAGGAATGCACGACGCTCCCACAAATGCAGGGACCTTCGCTGCTTGATCCCATATACAGATAACACGCAACCAAATATACCAGCAAACATTCCACCTAAAGCTAAAAGCGAAAACTTCTCAAGAATGCAGCTTAGTAACGACCCAAACAAATATTACAGGTCTGCTGGTTGCCATGGCGTCATCGGAACTTTGCTATGTCAAGCGTGCGCCCAGCAACCCCGAAGAAAAAGAAGATACCGAAACACCCTGGGACTAGTGTGTATGGAAGCGGTGGAATAAACAACCAGCCAAAAGCCCCGGAGGCTGGAACAGAAAGAGCTGGAAGGAGGAGACAGCAGAAAGCGCACAATATAATCAAGATAAATACGTCGACGTAAAGATGAAAACAAAGAAAAGTCCCACCATTTAGCAAGACAAAGCGAACATGGAAAAAAGAAAACCCTAGAACACCGGCTTCCCAATTACCGACCAGCGGCATACGGCTCCGCGCAGAAGCTGACCGGGAGAATGTTCACGGAGGAGAGGTTACCGATTTGGGTGCGCACTTCTGTACGCGTCACAATTCGAATCGGCCGACTCCGCGATGTATGCCCATGGCCAATATTTCTCTCCAAGTGAAAAAGCGGACTCTTTTTCCCCTAAAATCCTCCATGGAGGACAGGACAGGAGGACATGAAAAAAAATCGAAGGTCACTGAGCCACCGGAGGTTAATGCAAACTTCTATCACCCACACATATTGGAACTTGAAATCTCAACTGTGGTTAACATTTAACTCTCGAGTCAGGTTTCAAATATAAATTGAGAATTCTGAGGAATTTCAAAAACTCTTGTTGTATTAATTTCATGATGATCTTAGCCCAGCCCGATCAACTTGGGCTGTGCAAGAAAACTAATCTGATAAATCCATCTCAAAAACTTGGGACAGATTATTCAAGATCACATCATAGTTAACTGAAATTTCTACTCCACTTTCACCCATGCATATGTTTAAACTTTAAAAGTCCTTGATTAAAATTAATGAGTCCGACTGACTTTTTGTTGGTTTCAAGACAATTTCACTCATGTGAATTAACATCTGGCATGAAACAACACATGGTACCTAAAAGCCCAATGTACAAGCTGTCGAGCATAGATAACGTGCCCAGATAGCTGATTACATAACTCATCATACTGGGGCTCAATGGTAGCAACCGGGTCTGGGGAATCTTTCTGTGTAAGGGGAAAGGGTATATAAATCAGAGGATCATGATGATGAATTTCAGATCGATCATCAGAACTGGTGATGTGCAATCTACTGAATTTCATCCCACGGTGCTGCAGTTGGACACCTTGATGGCAAGCTAGCATATTGTCCACTCTGTGTACCACTTTCTTTACCCGAGAATCGCTTGTAAACATCTGCTAAGTGCTGGCAGCCCCGCCCTGCTATCACCCTACACCTACTGCTCGTCCGATGGATGAACTATCAACTGAAGCCAACAGAGGCCAACACAATCACTCAAACATGACTGACGCTGAGCTATGAAAAACAACAGTCTTTGATCTCCCGCAACTTGTAGCCATACCGTGGTTAACATGGAGTGGGCTAGCGAAATGTAGTGCTCTGATTACCAGTAGGAGGAAACAGACCTCTTTTCCGGTAGAATTTCCTTCCAGATTCAATTCGGTGAGCCCAGAAATTGATGTGCTCGAACACAGTTTCGTGATGCATGGTGGTGCCAATGCACAATATGACAGATCAAGCTTCGCCAACTCTCCGGAACCTAGGCGATCGACCGCGAACAGGACTAGGGCAAGAGACAAGGAAAAGGTTACCTTCTTGGCCCCCTACGTAGACTCTGGCACCTCTCGCTCTCGTTGGTGTCTCCGATCTGAATCAATTCGTCGCCCTCTTCCTTCACTCCTGGTCCACGCTTCGACAACGCGGAGACGTCTGGAAAGAAGGTGCCGCCACCGGCAAGCAGCAGCAGGTGTGAAGAAGAGGGCCAGGAGGCCGCCGCCGCCGCCGGGGATGAGCCACTACGGAGAGAGCTCGCGAAGAAAAGGGCTAGGAGGAGGCTGTCGCTGCTGCCGCCGCAAAGCATAGCCGGGGATGTGCCGCTGCCGTCAGCTCTTGAAGAAGGGGGCATAGAGGGCGCCGGGACCAGGAGGAGGCCGCTGCTCGGATTCGCCGCATTGGAGAGATGGTTCGTGGAGAAGGGGCACTGGGACGAATCGAGGGTTCGTGCGGGTAGGAGGCGAGATCGTTTTCAAAAAGGGTGTATATCTCTTTCTTTCTTTTTTCTTTACCACGTAACAATCGTGAAAACGTTTTCTAAACGTAAAAATAAAAAGATAGATCAAACGTATTTCCAAGATCTCTTTCTTACAATTTTCAAAAGTTAAAATAAAAGTATATGTTATCACGCAACCAAACACTCCATAAAGCTCCCACTCCTCGCTAGATTCCGGGAACGCTCTCCGGAGAAAACAGTCCGTCAGCATACGTTAACTTGCGAACTGAGACAATAATTATGTATATAACAATCAGAGATAAATAAAGGACAATAAATCATGTAATACATGAAAGAAATGTAAAAAGATAGAACATGAATATAATCAAGTACAAAATTACAAATTGTTTATAATTATTCGACCTACTACTAGTTGCTATATATCCTATGGTAGGCGACTTCAAGGTTGAGCAAAACTTCCTCAAGACAAGAACAACAGCATATAGTATGTTTGCCAAATCAGAGACACGTACCCCAATATAGATGTAGCATATGTGCCATGCTTCACACAACCCCACCTATTTATAGAGGGATTTGGGGAACCGTAACATTCGGTGACGGGGCAAAAAGTGTAGTATACTTATTGATAGGGATGTTCAATTTGATTTAATTTTTAAGTTTTTCTAAACCAAATCAAACTAAATCTAATCATATTTTATTAAGATCTAGTAGGCATGTCAATGTATAATTTTATTTTCTATTTTAAATTATTTTTTATTAAAATTTAGTGTATATATTTTTATATTTTGTTAATTTTATTTAAAAACTTTTGAAATAAATTTATTTTTATAAGAAAAGATACATAAATATTATATTAAATAAATTTAAGTTATTCGATTTGATTTGATTTCAAGAGTTTTTGAAATCAAATTAAAGCCATCGTTAGTTCAAAACAAATTTAATCGAATCAAACTATTAGTTTAGTTTGATTTTTTAGGTTGAACCAAATAATGAACAATCTTACCGATTAATTCTAATTTTTGCCTAATCTCTATTCATGCTGGAGGATTCAAAATCTTAATGGGGTGTTTGGTTGCATGATAATGGAGGTTTTTATTTTAATTTTTAAAAATTGTAAAAAAACTTGTTAAAAGAGGTGTTTGACAACCTTGACAATTTTATGTTTTGAAAATGATTTCTTTCTTAAACAAAAAAAGAGGATCTCACCTCTTTCTTTTTTCTTGTGGTCTCCCACTTTATTTGGTCATGGATGATAGTTACACTTTTTTGTTATCACATCCCTCCAAACATGATAATTTTATGTCATGAGTTGGTTCACTTTTTATTTTAATATAATTTTTATCATGAAAATGTACGAAAAATTATCATGCAACCAAACATCCCATAAGTTTTGCCTAATTTTCTTGCTAGGACTTTTTAATTAGCTTAAATTATTTGTCATAAAGTTAGTTAGTTTGATAGAATTTTATAGCATCCATCCGGAGTCTAACTCGATCAAACATTTATGTGGTCAGACTAGCATAGATTCAACCAGTACGTTAAGAACTTCTTTTTGGACCAAGGCATCTTAACGTCGCACATAACGCCGAGGGCACACTAGCGCATTTGTTGCAACGGACCTATGAAGATATCCTGAGAGGGTGCTTGGTTACGCAATAACTTTTTACAAGTTTTTGTTAGTACGTGGTCAAGCATCCCAAGAAAATAGGGAGCATCACGTCTTCCCGGAATAACCGAAAAGGATATTTTCGGGAGTATATGGAGACGGTTGCGGTTGGGACGGAGGTGTAGGCGGAAACGTTTCTAAACAAGGAATAATCGGGAGAATGACGGTTCCCGGTTGTACACTCTCCATCGGAGTCCCTAAACGCCGCAAGAACATCATTTGCTCTTTCACTCCTGGGATCGATCCCAACAGCTTTAACTTATACGCTGGCCAATGACGCAAGATTGTATGTTTGGAAAAAAAATGGAATAATAAAAAGGAGTAAAGGAGTAAGAGTTAAGACCAAAAGAGGAGAAGAACCATTAGATAAAAAAAGAGATCAGTCTCACCTTTTTTAATCAAAGAAGAAGAAAATATTTTTTAAAATATAAATATGTAATTATTACCGAATATTTCTTTTAACAAGTTTTGATAAAAAACATAAAATTATAATAAAAACTTAATTTATCATACAACCAATCACTCTCATGAAGTTATAAGACCCACACTGACATTTCTATAGTTTATTAGAATTAGGATATAAATGGTCAGTTTTGTATTTATTCTTCTGGTTTGATAAAAATTAATATATATTAATACGATAATAAATATAAAAAATTTAAAGTTATCATAATAAATAAAAGGTAAACGTAAAATGTTCAAAGTATCATATCAAACTCTAATCTAATCTAATCTAATCTAATCTAACTTAATATAAGAAGCGGGAGTAGTGATATTTCGTCCTTTCGTTTACGGCTGTCCAATCGTTCTTGATTTTTTCGGTCCTCTTGTCCACCGTCGGATCTATTTTTCAACGCTCGAGACTTTCCCCTCTGCCGACCGCCCTTCGCGCGATGGAACCGTTCTCCGCCCTCTCTGCCGATGGAGTCTCCATGTCCGGCCCCGTCATCCCACCTTCCGCGCGGTGATCACCACCGTTTTCGAACCACCAGCGGAGCGAAACTGCCACACAACGGTGATGCCTTATCTTGTATTTTCTTGATGCATATGTAACTTCATCATCATCCCGAGCGAAACCGCCGCTCATCTGTTTAACCAAGTCTCCAAGCTCTCCCCCCAGACAACGGAGAAGAAAGAGATTTGGCAATGGCTTTCCGAAAGTCTCCCATCCACATCCTCCGCACTATTGGTCGACACCGGAGAATAAGGACGTGAAGCTTTCAGCCGCCTGCAGTACCCAAAGGGTTTGTCTTCTCTCTCCCCCTTTGTAATTCCCTCCTCCGTCACAAGAGTCATCGATTTCTAATTTCATCTTGGAGTTTTTTAGTCACATCTTGTTTTATGTACCTTTTTCTCTGAAAATCAATATGATTCCTGTTCTTCCCAGAGAAGAATCTGGCGCGGATAGTCCTTCACGGAGTCCTATGTCTTCCTCTGTCAAAAAAATCAAAATTGTAGGTCCTTCTGAAAGAAGGTGCTCCATGATCTTTCCTCTCTCAAGCCCTTTTCTGCACATCGTGCTTCTTTCTCCAATCTCATATTAATGTACGAAACATTTTTTGTTCTGTTTGCATCTTAGTCATGGACATGAAGGGCTGTTTAATGGTTATAATTTATTAGTTCTTTTTCTATGTATGTTATAAAATTACATGGATGCCTTTTCAAATAGGTTTTAATATGTTGTATATGAATAAAAGTGCATAAATAGAAGGGTCATATAATCTCATAGATTTCAATTCAAGCAGTAGTTAGATGTTACAAGGGCACATACTTTCTTCACGCTTCACTGGCATCTCGATAACTTTTCCAATAGCTAGCATGCTCAATTTTTCACCTGTTTTAGGTCAAGAATGAACAAACCTTGAAATATAACATATGAGCACATATTATTTTAATTGTTTACAATTATGTCTTCAATCTTTGTCACATATTATTTTAACTGTTTATAATTATGTTTTCAATCTTTGTCATAATCCTTGGATTGATGTTTTTCATGTCTGTCAACCCAGCTTCATCTAAATCTACTTATTTTATTAGTAAAACAAGATAGCTTTTTATCTGATGTTTTTCTTATTATATTGTAGCCAGTAATAGACGGTAATGTTGACCTAACAGTTTTAGCTTCTCTGCCACCATCTATGTAGCTTGATCTCCTTGTTCAGGTAGCTATTGAACTCAATTAGACTATGCTGCTGTGCTTCTTTACTGAATTTTGGTGTATAAAATTTTTTACATATTCTTTTTGAAGATGCGAGAGAAGTTGATATCTGAGAATAGACAGAAGTATCAGAAAATTAAAAATGTAAAAGTCTCAGACCATTTTTCTATAAACACGTGATGTTCACTTAAGCTATTGAATATGGACTAACAATGCTTGTGTTTTAGTGCTCAGTTGTCAAACATCAATTTTAACTATAGTTAATCTAGTTCAGTCATCACAGATGGACACCTGATCTGAAGGACAACTTATTAGCTAGAAAGAACTATCTACAAGGATAGTAGGAAACAACTTTTGTATTAAGCTCTCTTATTTTATACTCATGACAAATGAAAGATGTAGAAATGCCAGGTTAAGTCAACTTGGTGCCTCGTGATCCATGAACTAGCTCATACTGTGAAGTCTAAAAGACTAAAAGCACATGTCGACACAATTTGGCTTTGGCAGAAAAAGTTGCATATATGTATAATACTTTGATTTTCATTAGGAGTTATTTCTCTAAAATTTAAGAATTTTTTTTTATTTTTAGAGTGTTCAACGTCAACCTATACAATTTTATTGCTTTTGCTTCTTTGCCCACCTTGAACCATGTTCTTATTTTCCTAGTGTCCTTCAAAATTCTCTGAGCTACAAATACAATTTTATCTCAAGACTGTTGTTTTTCATTGGGAGATAGCTGTAGTGCAAAAACTTGCTGCAGGAAGGTTACCAGAATGTGTATAAACTTCTCAGATAGCTTCTGAAGCTAATAGAAAGTTTATCTTTTCATCATCATTTACAGGTGATGAAAGGTAAGCATGTGTATGCTTCTTCCTTCATTGGTTAATTTTTTTTATATTTGGTGATTTAAGTTATGAGAGGTTCGCATTGTAACTTGGAGCCTTTGGTCTCAATTTCTTTCTTTGTTTTTAATTTTAAATGCAAGAGAAGATGAGCTATGTTTAGCCCAAGAAAAAGGGATGGTAAGAGAGCATGAATTAAAACAAAGCCAAATCAACTTTCTGTCAATATAAACTGTACTAATTACTTTATAGTACACACACTTCAAAACCTTACATCTTAATTTTATAAAGTTTGTGAAATTAGATTTTAATTCTTGTGATTCCATCAAGAATCAGAGTATCGATGTCAATTAAGTGTGGAATGTTCACTTTAACATTTTTTCTTTGGTACTAATTTTTCCTCTGATTATGCTAGCATGATCACCACACCATCACCACATATCCCATGTAGAGTAGCTCACCTGCTTCTAGACCTTGTTTAAGTTTCAATAATACTATTCGAGTGTCTTTCGGTGCACTTTCTGTGGTTGTCATGCTGTCAATCATATTTGGACAACAGAAAAATAGAAGCTTCAACATAATTGATACTTCCCCGCCTGTCAAGGGAAGCCCCTCCACCACCAGGAGGTAGCAATTCACCTACCTGATCAGGTTGCTTCTCCACCAGTCGATTCGGATTTTTTCAATTTTTTGAAGATAGGTCGATTAAGTCCTAATATCGATTAGGATCAGCCTAGCCAATCCATGGATTGATCCCAACCCATAATAACTTGATTAGGTCATGGCTCAGCTCGGCTTGTTTATATTTTCTCAATCTCAAAATTGACTAGATACATGACAAGGAGGCGAGACCATTGTTCGAGCTTCTTTTGTCAAGTCACTCATTTATTTAATTGGATCGAGAATGATCTTGAACTCAAATTGGAGCTCGACTTGAGCTCGGTCCAAACTTGAGTTCAAGCTTGAATATCAAGTTTGAATTCAAGTTTGGTCCAAGCTCATTTATGAAGCCCAAATTCAAGGTGAGTCCAGACTCATTTATAAAACTCAAACTTGAGTTCAAGCTCAGGTTCAGCTCAATATTATCTCATTAAATAGTTTTACTTCTCATCTCACACCTTGGCAATCAAGGTCGATGGATAACCTCCAACAGTCAAACTACATGATTGGGATTTTGCACCATGTTCCTGAATTGTGGTGAATCTGGTAATTCTCTTTCACCCTGCCATTTTTAGGAAAAATGATCATTCTAATATTAAAATGGATAACAAAGTTGTTGATGCTCAGAACCTTGATGAAAAACATGAGTCCTTTATCTTGCTTTGAAACCAGTCAAACTGCTATTGTCATACTTAAGTGTTATTTTTTTTAATGATGCATGACATTTTACCAATGTACTTTAGCCTTTCGTGTGTATGGCTGAGTATGAATCAACAAAAACTTATCTTAAATGTTAATCATGTGTTTCTTTTCTGTCTGGGTTGGAGTGTGTAGAGAGAGAGGCACCAACATCTAACTTGGGCCTGTTTACCTCGAGGAGTTATTTACTTATTATGATGTTTAATAGATTGTGCACTGGCCAAAACTTTGTTTCCTTTTATTTAATTGTATCAAATTCGTACTTAATCAATAATCATTATCATTTGTTGTAGGCTGTCCTGGACAGGGAAATACTGCCACCAGAGCGACGCACATTAAGAGGTTGATACTTCTTGGTTCGTCTACAATCTACATCCTTCTATTCTATTTTTTATTTTTTATCTATTTGCTTTCTAATGAAATTTAATTTGTTGCCTAGATTGTCTAATGAGTACAATATGAAGAGGATGCTTGAGGAAGCTCATGACAAAAGATGCATAGCAACTTGGGGAGCTCATTCAAGATAGAATACCTCTTCGGGCAAGGCCACAATGCATTTTTTAGGCTCTTTAGATTCTGGATTTTTATGTTCTAGATCTTGTGTTCAGAGATTTCAGAGTTTTAGACCTCAAGGATTTCTGGCTTTGCAGGTTGTCAGACTTAGCATGTTTTCAGATTTTCAGATTTGAGAATTTTCAAATTTCTTATCTGTTGTGTATCTTCAATTTTTAGGGTTTTCTTAGTTTTCATATTTATAATTTTTATTAATTACATGATTTTTCATATTTCAAAAGGTTTTATAGTTTTAAAATTTTGGAAAATTTTTAAATCTTGAGTTTTCTGATTTTTATAGTTTCTGATCATATTTCAATTTCTAACCCTTTTAGAATTCTTAAATTTTAACTTCTAGATTTTTTAAGATTTGGCAAATTGTAGATTTAATAATTTATTCAAATTTCCAGATTTGATGGGTTTCATAATTTCAAATTTTTGTATATTCTTAAATTATTTTAAATTTTCTAATTTTAGAGAAGTCTTGGATATCTGACATCTTAGATGCCTGATTGTTTTGAAATTTTGAACTTTTTTACTGAAAATTTGGTTGAATTCTAACTGATGATGACATTCCATCATCAGTTTGAGGCGGACAAGAAGTTCTATCACTTGTTGACAACGGGAAGGACATTGGAAGGACCTTGTTTTGGGTTAAAGAATGTTTAAATGGGGCTGTTTGTTTTAAAGCTATTTTCAAACATTAGTTTGCTTTGAATTATTTACTCAACCAGATTACTTAATTGTTTGGCATTCATCTCTATCTCATTCATTGAATGACACCATAGTCAGAACTCTGAAGGAAACAATGACAATTGTTGCCCAATACACATGAAATTGATCTGCTCTCTTTTGTCACCATCTATATCTCAGAAGACTCGCCAATTCCAAACTGTTGCCAACTTATTTGAAAATTCATCTATTGTCCTGTTAAGCTATCAATTAATCCTTAAGGATAAGAAGGAAACAAAGTAAAAATTCCACATCTATGCTATGCATGTCAAATGTCAGTAGTGCTTTAATTTTTGAGAAACGTAACTTATTGATAGCAATACCTTCAACTTCTTAACACTTTATGTTTTCTTAGTTATCTTATTTTGCTTCTCTAAATCTTATAATTTGTAAGTTATTGTGACTACTGGTATTACATTTCTAAATTTTTTGATAAGTTATCTTAAGTTGTTTAACTTCGATATATATTACATATTTATAATCATTTACAAATTTATAAATTAATTTTATTTTTAATGCACTCGTATATGTGCGAAGCACGTACTATAACTAGTACAATAGTAATATGACATTTATTTACTCATTTTTAATAAAATTTAATATATATATTAATATATATATTATAGATTAAAATTTAGTAACAAATTAAAATATCATCATTCGAATTTAAATGAAAAAGAAATCAAAATAGTTTAATCCATGGACCTGACTGTGGTCCGACCAGGTTAGTTTTTGTGCTAACCTACCCGATCCCGATGCCAAGACCTCGACCCCATTAATGTTTTGAAATTATTATTTTATTATTTTTTATTCCAACCCTAGCCGACCTAAGCCCCAACCCAAGTCCCGACCCCAGCCATCCTAGGTTGGTATGAGCCCAATCAAATCGCTCTCAACCCTCGATCTTGTCTACATTGGTTTAATCTCTGTTGGAATCAAGACAAACAATAATGCTATCTAATTTGACAAGTTTATGGTAATGGTATAAATGATTTGGTTTTAAAATTGATTAATTTAAATTCAAAATAAACAAAAAATAAAATTGAACTAGCTAAACTTCGAATCGATACTATTTTTTTGTTAGTTTTGCCATCTTAATTCATCCATATTTTAGATACATACATTAATTGTAGCAATCAAAGTGGCGATCGAAGCAGTTGAAGCAGCGCCTTTAATATGAGGTTGTGCAAACTGGGAGGAGGGTGGAGCAGTAGAGTGGTAAGAGATCTCTAACATATTGACCATGAGAGTGGAATAGAATTATCTATTGAACACTCAAAGGTAGCTTACAAGCAATGTCATCTTAAGGAGTATACTTCTTTTTATATAGGCAAGAGACAGGCATCAAAACATCATTAATCATGCCTATTACAATAATAGAGTAAGAAATCTATCTAGAGGGTCGTACAATAATTCAAAAGGAATAGTGCATTTCGTATAATAATGCAAGAAAAAATTTATATGGTACAATTATTGCTTCTAATGATATCTTGTCATCATTGCCGTCTTTGTCTTCAATTATTCTATTCTTTGTCCATCTCATCAACCTAGTTACTTTAGGAATCAAGCCATATTTCTTTTGTCTTTGGTCCTAGGATATTGATGTCCAGTTGCTACTCATAACCTTAGTTGTGACCATGGTAACTTTTAAGTACCATTCTTTCTTGATCAGTATTCTGCCATCTTACTAACTTGAAACCTTTATTAGAATTTATTTTTGTTTTTAATACATGTAATATTCTTAAGTTGTTCTTTTTCAACATTAATTATTTTATCAAAATCTTCATATTGAATATGGAAGGAGTATTGAGGTCGAACTCTCCATACTTGAAGTGAAGGGAAAGTATTTCCAATAGTTATTTCTTGGAAAGTGAATGTTATATCTATTTCAAAGACTTTTATTAATAATGGGATCCAACTGATGATTGGTTTAATAATCATGAAAAAATGTAACTTATTTATTTGGTCTCTGGTAACAATTAATTTATTGATAGTACCTCTTACAAGGGCATAAATACTATGTTCATATATTTCATGATGGACCAGGGTTATTCTTTTTTATCAATATTTTTTGTTATACAATCTCTATATTCCTCCATTAATAGTATGAATGGATCTTCCCATATAGCATTATTGATAAGCATCGTAATTTCTATTGGGAAAATATTATTGACATATTTATACAAAGTTATTCTTTGGCTTTTTGTAGGATATTTCAGAATATTACAATACTTTCCATATAACTAATTATATTGTTATGTTGAGTTGCTCTTCAGGCTCTTCATTATTTATATATTTCTCAAGAAACGAGAACATGTGATTATTGAGGATACTCGAATAATTGCTCTTGTCTATTACATTTTGTTGTTGAAGTTCGGTTACTTTATTTTGAAGATTATTAGTAATACCTTGATAATACTGAGTATTCTTTTCAATGGCAAGATCATATTCTTCAATATTTCTTAAGGATGATATATATTCTGAATTACTTTTAGGCCTCTCGTTACTTTTCATAATTTATTTAGATTTTCAAAAGTCCTTTTATATAGATTATTGTTTTTATGGTAAGAACCTTTTGCTTGAATTATTTGATGAATCGCTTGTTGAATTTGTATTTTGGCCAAATTGATTATTATAATGCCTTCAGCGGATATGATTTTTATTTTTGGTTCTCTTTTATTGAGGGGAGTAATATATGTGGCTGTCGAAGGGATATTTTTTATGCTTCCTGTATTCCAAACATATTCTTGGAGAAAAATTATGCCTCTTTATTTTTCATTGTTATCTTGAGAAAATTATTGTGCATTCTGAAATGGTCGAGATAAATAGTCAACAATAATATTTTTATATCCTAGTAAAGAATATATTGTGTAACTTAATTCTTCTAGATGCATAAACTATTATATTCTTCTACTATTTTGATTTTTTATTTTTAATATGATGGTACATATCTTTATTACCTGTATTAATATGGAAGTTAGACGGTAGTAAACAGTATTTAAAACTTCTTATAGATTTTCAAATTGCTAAAATATTTTTCGTATATAGAGCAGTTTATTTCAAGTTTAGAGAATTTTTCTAAAGTATAATATATCTAACTATTTTTACTATTTTTACTCAATAGTATTGACTACATCTATTGATGCTACTAAATTATCAAATTCTGGTGGTATAATACTTTTAGAAATTTTTATAATTATATATTTTATACAATTTATTTCTTTCTTTTCTTCTCTAGAGAAAGAAAATTTTAATTTGTTTGTTTCTCATCTTGAGATTACTTTGTCATTTTCTTTTTTGTATTTTGTATTTTTTGAATTTATATTTTTTGTCAACTCACTTAGTATAGGAATATGTTTTCTTCCATAGTTGAGAATACCTATGAAACTTTAAAATTATTTATGGTAGTACAAGTATTAGGAAATTTTTTAATTTTACAAATAATATGATTTTTTAATTCTATCAATCCTCGCTCAATAATTTTTTATAAATGCTTTATTTTTTTGCTTACATAATTCAATTTTCTCATTTGATAATATAATACCATGTTTTATAAGAAGTTCTCTAGTTATTTGTAGATGATGAATATGTTGATAATAATTATTGGAAAAGATGAGAATATCTTCTATATAATTCGTGATAAAGTCATCATATTCTTTGAATAATGAATTCATCCATTTTTTATAAGCTTGAGAAGAATTTTTAATTCCGAATGGTATAACATTCCATTCAAGATATTCATATGAAGTTGAGAAAGCACATAATTCTTTTGATTTTTGATCTTTTAATTTTATTTGCCAAAATCCTAATTTAACATCAAATTTATTAAACCATTTTTTATTTTTTAAATTTATTTAATATACCATCACAACATGGTATATGGAAACCATCAAATTCAGTATGTTTGTTTATTTTTTTATAATTTATTATTATCCTAGCTTTTCCTTTTTTTATTTTCTAAGTGGTATATGCAGACTAGTACTAGTTTGCATTAAGTTCATTTGTTTTAATTCTCTGATTTGTGTCTAGAATCCTACTACATCTTCTTTATACACTATTGGTTTTTTAGAGATTTTTCATTATTTTTCTGGAAGTCATTCTATTTTACAATATATCAGACTTTTAATGAATAATTTTAATAGATTTTCATAAAATAGTTCAACTGGACTATTTACATATTTTAAAAAATTTCATAAGATATACTAATTGAAAGATTAAAGATTTTTGGAACTATAAAATATCTAGTGTCGACTCTGAAAATGGGTTCTGGATCGGCACCTCAAGAAAATGTGATGATAGAATAGGGGAAAGGGAGTGAATCGGAAAACACTCAAAAAGTAATAAAATCCTCACCTCGGTCCCACACTCATATTGATCCCCGAACTTTCATCTCACGGCGTCGCTCGAGCACCGGAGATGGTTCGGGTCGTATAGGAGGAGAGTGTGGAGTAGAATGACTTAGAACATGAACAAAGAAATTGTGGTCGTTAGGAGCCGCAGGCTCCGCTTTATGGAATAGAAACAAGAGATGACCGTGTGTACCTTAGCACAGGAGATGATGTATGAGTTCAACATTCTTCCTCGTCGGCCGACCGACGAGAGAGAGTCCAACAGGTGCTAGCTTGATCAATCTGTGCAACTTAGAACAATAAAACAAGTGAAGGGTTTGATTTGACTTGGGAGAAGTGTAGAAACTGTAAGAAAGGAGATGAGAAAGAAGCAATCGGGTTCGGACTCACCGAATTTGGGGTGAGCCTTAACCCCTTTTTTATTTTTTGGTTATCTAAAATGATGTAAACTAACTAAAAGATGTTCTAACAAGTAAATGAACTAAGTTAAGAGAAACTTATGGGATGAAACAGCTTGAGTTAAAGCCGAGATGAATGAAACTAGTCGGTTCAAGTAGCCTTGCACCCTTCTGGTGCGACTTTGGTGCAGAGAATTCTACGAATGATCCCGATGTTGTAATCGAGTGTCATTAGTTTTTATGAATGGATAACCTAGAGAGGAAGAGATCTCATGTTTATAACTTCTCCAAAATTCGTCCATACAATCCTGTAAAAAATCTGGGAGTGAACGGATTTAGAAAACAGAACCTAGATGTACGCTCTCAGTACAGCAATTGCCACGGACAGATGGCAAGTCGTAATCGGGTGCCACCGGTTGCAAATGGAAGAGAACGATGAAAGAAACAATTATTCTATTGACCACTTTTGCAGCAGAAGTCCCAAATTTTCTGTAGAAGCCGATGAAGTTTGGTGATATAGAGCGCATTGATCGGGCCTTCTTCTACACTTCAAGGTCGATCTCTCGACGTCGGCTCGGATTTGAACGTCGGGACGGCTTCAAGAGGGAGCTTGGACGACCTCGGGACGAGCTAGAGCATGGGTGGTAACCCAGGGTCATTGGGAATAGCCCTCAATTTATACAGACGGAGAACCAGGTGTAAAATAGGGAAACTGGCCGACTACACCCTTGGGTTGAGGGCGCACAGGTCATGCCCTCAACCTGAGGGCGCACTGGCCGTGCCCTCACCCTGAGGACGGAGTCAATGCGCCCTTACCTCGGGGGCACGTTTGGCGTTTTATTTCTAAAAAAATCGGGAAGCTTCCGAAAATTGCTAAAAAACTCAGTTGATAAGATGAACATGCCCCCGACTTTGGGGTGTGGTCAAAATAATCAAGTTTTAACGGGAGAAACTTCCCAATAACCAGTTTAGAAGTTGCAAATCGAGGCAATTTCTAGTTTCTAAAACTGACTGGACCCTCAATCTGGGGGCGCGTTGACCGTGCCCTCGTTCTAAGGGCGCGCAGGTTGTGCCCTCACTGTGAGGGCGTGGTGATCGCGCCCTCTCTTTTCAAAGGGGGCGAGGGCACAGTACACTCTCTCTCCTACGCGTGTGTTCTGTGAGCCATAACTTGCAAATGGGACGTCCGATTCAGCTCCCATTTGTTGCGTTGGAAAGAGAGCCTTCAACCGCATCTCCTCAAGTCGATAAACTAGCTGGCATGACTCTGAGATGTTCACACAGGGCTTTGACTACCGGTTTACCTTTCCGCGGAAAGCCAAAAATCGAGGCGGTAATATGAAAAGGCACGGTTTCGGTCGAGGAATCTCGGGTCAACTTAGGATGACTTAAAATGACAATTGAACAAGTCCGGTATGATCGAAAAACTTAAAATCATAAAAAAAAATCAAGATTAACCCAGTAAACGTGAGATGGTCCTCGAAAAAATTAGGAATAATCGGGAAAGCCTAAAATCGACTGAAACGGCCGTGTGGCCCCGGTTGATGATAATGTACGGCTAAGATCGACCTGGACGACCCTGAAAAGGCCCGGTGATGATCGGAAAGGTCTAACACGTGATCCGGGATAGCCGTGTCAACATGGATTGAAAAGTCGTAACAAAAAGCTGTTATAAACCGATGCCTACCGAAATGACTTGTCAGAAATCCAGAATGTTACTGAACACATGCAGAACTCCTGAGACCTTCAATTATGGACCATCCAAGGTCGCTCATTGAGCAGGTTTCATATTTTCACGATTAACTTGCGGCTCTCACTTGAAGGTTACGACATTACTTCAGAAATCATCGATCTATTCCCAACTTACAGGGGGCTCCACCAACATCCTTAGCTCATCTCCACAAAGTGATCCGGATTAGATAACGGTCAAATAATGGGTATCGCCCATGGAATAGGAGTCTGGGGCTCCGAATCAAGCCAAATTCGCGTGTCTACATCTAGGAACTGTTATTTTTCATTCTACTTTGGTAAAAGTATTAATCATTTTATCTATTATGATAGGTGAGTATTTATTTATGAAGTTATTACCTGATATCATATTTTTCGGTTTTTCTTTAATTATATAGATGTTTGGAATGACAAATTCTTCTTTAATTTTATCTTTATCTAGTATATATATATAGATATATTTTTTAAAATTTGGGTAGAATTTATATTTCCAGCTAATCCACTAAATATTTTGGTTTAGGTAAAATTTCATTTTTTATTATAGGCCAATATCTTTCTTCAACAGTACTTTTTGTGGCTCCTGAATCTATTATAGGAAGGAGATTATAAGTTTGCCCATTTTCTAATTTAATTTTAATGCATATTCAATTAATTATTCTTGTGATTTCTTCAATTAAATAAAGTCATATATTTTATTTATTATTAAATCTGCCAATTTGCTTCTCTTTTTAATCCTAATGTTGGAATGTTTTTCAAAATTTTTTATGATTATTGTTATTTCTCCACTATAAGAGGAATTTATTGTTCCTTTTGTGATATGTAAATCAACACTTTTTAATCATCCATTTTTTTTCCTTTCATGATATTGTAGTATTTTTCTAGAATCATGAAATGAAACCTAACCCTATAGCTATTATTTTTCTTTCTGTTGATTGTAGAATTACATCTTCATTCATTTGAGAGAAGTGTAAACCCAATTTTAGAATTTTTTGGTCAATCTACGTACTTATCAAATTTTATGACATAAAGTTGATAATCTTTATACAAATATTCTATTATTTCTTTATTAAATGATCCTTCCATTCGAATCATATTAAGCAACCCAGTTATAACTTTTTCTATTTTTATTTGTTTTCGTTTTTATTATAAATGTAATAGTATAAGGATTTATAGTTATAGAATTACATTGATTTAGGATATCATTTTCAATAATTAAAGCTACTACATCCGGGGAGATATAAAGAGTTTTAAATTCTATGTTATGCATTTATTTATCAACATTCTTAATTCTAAGTTCACTTATTTTTGTAATATTTTCAAATGTAATTATATTTGCATCAAATGTTATATATTTTTATATTTTATTATATATTTCAATATTATTTTCTATTAATTTACTATTGATATGTGACATTGATGCCCCTATGCCTATAACTGCATTTATTCATGTGTATTTTATTACACTTATTTTTACTTGGATTTTAATCATAGTTGAATTGGGATAGGTTTTCCTAGCTACTGTCAATATTTTATTTTAGTCATTTCTTAAATATTTATCAATACAATAAGAAAATCTTGGTTGTTCAACTTCTTCATCATCTATATCTTTTATTATTAATCGACTAGAAGAATATTCTAAATTGTTTAATATGATCATTGTATTATATATAATTATTTGTCTACTGATTTGTGGTTTATTTTTTGTTTAAGTTCTTTTAAACTTATATACCAGTCTTTTGGTAAACTAATTCTACCTAACTTGGGTCATTTATTTCTAAGTATGATTGTTGATCTTCTAATATTATTATATTTTGATTGACTTGTCCTGTATATCATTATATTTTGATAAACTAGCCAAAAATTTAGTAGTTATTGTTAATGGTTTACTTCTATCTATCATTTCTATATTTATTAACTCATGATATATGTATAATCTTTCGTCTATATTTTTATCATTTAAACTTATTGAATATTGTGAAAAGATTATAAATTTTAAATATCAATAGATTAAATTACTTTGAATCATTCTTATTATTGACAGTACTGGGTTTGTGAATCTTTTATTTGCTACTATAATAATTGTTGATGAGTCAATTTCTTTTCTAAAATCTACTTTTATGATTATGTTTATGCAACCAAAATGTAAGTGTTTTAATTTTTATTTTATCTTGTTCGATTTTAACATTTTATTTATTTATTTATTTATGATTTGTATGTTTGTGATAGAGTTATTTATTTTTTGCAGAATCTATAGTTTGTTCTAAACTTCCTACTAGTAATTTATCTTTTTTCTACAATTTTAATTTTAATTTATAAAACTTTATTTTTATCCATTTCCCAAGGTGTATTTATATTTTTCTATAAATAGCTTCATTAAAGATAATTGTTGGTTTTTTTGAATCTTTATTATTTTTTCTATTCTATATATATCAAAGTATCAGAAGTGCATCCTTCATCTTGAATTATTTCTTTATTGGTCATCATATAAATGTATTTTATATTTTTTTGTTGAAAAGGATTAAATTCTTCTCTTCAATTTCACTATTTTTGTTATCATAATCATATTCTTCTTCGTCAGATAGATTTTCTTCATAAATGATTCCTTCTTCATCTTCGTCTTCAGCAAATATTTCATATTCATAATTTTCTGAATCTGACAAATCATTTCTTATTCTTATATCATAGATTTCTTTATTATATTCATATAAATAGTATTTTATTTGTTATCAACATGGACACATATTTGTATAATGGCCTTCTTCTCCATATTTATAATATTTACATATTTATTATATTTTATTTTTTAATGTCTTTTCCCTGGATGAAAAGTTTTTGGTTTATATATCACATGAAATCTCTTCTTTTTTATAGGGATATTTTTATATTTAAGTTTATTTTGACTTATTTATTTTTTATATTAAGATTTCTTATAATAATATTTTTATATATCCATCACACTTACTACGTGCTGATTTCCAACTATACAAGAGAGTTGGTAGAATTTTTTCACAGCAGATGGAAGGATTCGGCGAAGATTTATATTTTTTGAATAAATATTGTGATTTATGAAAAGATTAAAGTAAACATGTCACGCCCCGGATTTTTAATAGGCACAGCGGGATAATCCGACGACGCGACCGGGGAAAATTAACCCCGTAAAAACATCGGTTTGGGAAAAATGAAGACAACTAGGTCCCAGTTTATAGATCCACAGAATCAAATTAAATACATTGCTATGCTATAATCTAAACAAATCTAATTACCATCTAAATTACAAGAATCATCCAATTTGCTTTCTTGGGAATCAATCCACCTCGCTTCGCCGCGCTGTACCCGATTACCTGAAAATTGATAAGAGGATTGGGATGAGTACGACGACTCAGTAGACACCCCATCATTCGCCAAATCGGATAGCCAGAAGGCCCTAGATGTTAATTAAATAGGTACCCAGACCTACACCAATTATATGTAAATATAGTCTAGTCAATATATTAGATATATGACTTAATCCATGTGTTTTACACCACCAACCAAAGCCTATAATCACACCAACCAGCACCTATATGCATCATAACATGACCTAGAAAGATGGTATGAACATATGCATAGACACCTACTATATGCTCCATATGATGATATACTACAAATGAGACACACCATACATACACCATGCAACATATCCACGATACTTGACAAAATAAAATACATCACTAGACCACCTATACCATACCATGCAAATTGCATCTATCCTCTAATAAGAATCACATTCACACATATGCACCTATCCTCTAATAGATGCACATATCATGTACACAGATTTCCATTAGCAAGGAATGCGTCGTCTTGCCATCTCAACCAGCTACCACCAGATCTATCATATATAAATACCATATACTAATCGAAATCCCATAGTGCACCTAGGCAGTGGTGGCACGTAGGATGCCCGCGGGATCTCGGGATCGAAGGATGCACCGTACGGTTCTAACCCCTCGGTGCCTTCGAGTCACGACTAACTAGTCTGGTGTAGCTCAGTTTTCCATTCACAGTTTCAATGCATCATGCATCCACCTCAATCATGCCATGCCATGATCACCAATATGCAAAATCAATAAACATCAACAATACTATGCCATGACATAACAACACAACTATGAACATTAACTTGAATATACACACAACCAATTCATATTAGACAATCAACATACAAACACCATAACCATGATACAAACTAAAATGAGACAATATCAACATACAAACACCTAAGCATGATTAAACATGGACAACTAGATGCTGGGAGATTAATCACCATAACCTCTAATTTTTTTTAACCTATGATTACAAACATAACAAGGTTCACTTGATCTATATACACTAATATACAACCGGATGACAAATTAAGAGGACCAATATTACACTACTACTAAGTATGATCTCATATTCACAAACTAGGGACATAAACATATATCACATGATACTATGCACCTCTATCTAATTAACCCGCTAACTCACAAATTACGTAAAAACATAACTACACACATCCCTTTAATTAGAAGGTCAATTATATGGATCATGAAGAATTAAATATGAATTTTTAATGATAGTAGCCACGTCAAGGATGCCTACCGGATCGGCGCGGGGAAAAGACGGGGATCGGCGGTCGGAAACGATACCGGACGTCGATAACGCAGCACACACATCAATTCACTCAAACAAGACGTGCTTCTCCCGTCTCCAATGCTGGTGGAAAATACAATTAAAGTGGTGGGGGGGGTTATGCCATCGGATCAATGGAGAGGGAAAATAATGGGGATTATAACAAGATAATGTGAGAGAGAGAAGATAGGAGAGAGGGTATTCCCGCGCTCGATAGGGGGGGTGCACCGGCGGGCGCGCGGCGGCCGGGGGGGGCGCACGGCCGGCACGGGGGGGGGGGGGGGGGCGGACGGACGCCGCGCGGCGCACGGCGGCGGCGCTGGCCGCGGTGGCCGCGTGGCGCGGCGGACGGACGGGCGCGGGCGCGGGGCGGGAAGGCACGCGTGGGCGGCGGGGGTGGCAATGGCGCGCGCGGCGCTCGCGGGCGGCGGCGTGCTCGCGGAGGCGGCTGATGCGGGCGTGGGACGAGGTGGGAGGCGACGGCGAGGCGCGATGGCCGTGGGGCTGGCCGGAGGACGGCGACGAGCGAGGAGGCACGAGGGGGGGGCGACCGCGGGGCATCCGCGCGGGCAGCGCGCGGCCGGGAGGGGGGCGAGTGCGGCGCTGGCGGGGCTTGGTGCGCGCGGCGGTGGGCAGGCGTCGGCGGGGAGACGGCGGCCGTTGGCGTTCGGGACGCCGGGCGAGGAAGGAGGGGTGACGGGGGCCGCGGTGGGCTGGCTGGTCGCCGCGGAGAGAGTGCAGGCGGCGGTCGCGGCAGAGGATGGCCGGCGGAGGGAGGAGCCGGCGGCGGCGCAGTGAGGTGGCGCCGGCGATCGGGTGGCGTGGAGGGAGGTGGCGCGCGGTGTAGGCGGGCGGACGGCGCCACGCGCGCTCACGAGAAGGCAGCACCGGGGGTGCTCGGGCGATGGCGGCGGCGGCGCAGTCGCGGGGCTGCTGCGCGCGCACGGAAGAGAAGAAGAAGGGAGGTGGAGGCGGGGCGGCTGGCCGCGGCGAGGCGGCGCCCGGGCGCCGGCGGACGAGGGCTGCGCGTGCGGGCGGTGGCGTCATGCGCTGGCTGCGTGAGAGGGGGGGGGCGTTGACGGCGAGGCGGCGCCGACCGGCGCGGGCGGCAGCGCAAGGGGTTGCCGGGCGGCACCACACGGGAGGCGTGCGGCGGGGAGGAGGCCGCGCGGAGGCGGGGGCGCGCGATGGAGAGAGAGAGAGTGAGAGTGAGAGAGAGAGGGAGAGGCGGGGGGAAAGAGAGGGAGAGATGCGCGCGACAATGGCGCTCGGGGAGGTAGAGAAAGAAGAAAATCGTGGGAGAAAAAAAAGGTAACGGAATAGAGGAGGACATAGTAATTAGGGTTTGAGAAGGATAAAAATAAAGAGAGAATAAATAGGAGAAGAAAAGAAGGAAGAGGTTAAATAAATAATTAATATCAACTATAAACAATCCACTAAACTAATAAGACATAATATAAAATAAAATATAACAATTTATGAAGCTAATGAGACACAATATAAATAAATAAAAATATTTACGTATCTATATATAAACGTCTTAAAAATAATTTAAGCACCTTACGGAAATAATTAAAACACTACGATAATAATCTAAATAATTCTACAAAAATCCGGAATATTACATTCTACCCTCCTTAAAATAAATTTCGACCCCGAAATTTCTAATTAGAACTTACCGTACCGATATGAAGAAGATGTTGGTGTCTACATACTCCAATCCAATGATATTCTAATCATTCTATCTATCTAACTATTCCTCTCATTCTAATCTATCTATCCAACTACTACTCTTTCTAAACATATCTACATCTACCGATCTATCTTTCTAACTTTCTATCCATCAAACTATCATTCTATCTATCAATCTTATCAAACTATCTATCTATTCTTCTCTATCTATCTATCTATCTATCTATCTATCTACCCTCTTATCTATTATCTATCTTTATAACTACACATCCATCAATCTACCTATCTATTATCTATCCACCTATCTCATCTATCTTTCATAAATTTACCTACCTGATATCTCCATCTATCTCCTTCTAAATTATCTAACATATCAATCTAATATTATGGTCACCTAACAATAGAAGATTCCAACCTCAATGTGTAGTTCTAATTGTCACTCAGGCCTAAGTCCAATAATTCAAGATGATCGACTCTAATTCATCCAAACCGATATTATAAACTCGGGCTAGTCAAAATAGACCTTAAGGCCGAGTTAAGGCTCTGATACCAAGCTGTCACGCCCCGGATTTTTAATAGGCACAGCGGGATAATCCGACGACGCGACCGGGGAAAATTAACCCCGTAAAAACATCGGTTTGGGAAAAATGAAGACAACTAGGTCCCAGTTTATACATCCACAGAATCAAATTAAATACATTGCTATGCTATAATCTAAACAAATCTAATTACCATCTAAATTACAAGAATCATCCAATTTGCTTTCTTGGGAATCAATCCACCTCGCTTCTGCGCCGGACACGATTAAAATTGATAAGAGGATTGGGATGAGTACGACGACTCGGTAGACACCCCATCATTCGCCAAATCGGATAGCCGAGAAGGCCCTAGATGTTAATTAAATAGGTACCCGAGACCTACACCAATTATATGTAAATATAGTCTAGTCAATATATTAGATATATGACTTAATCCATGTGTTTTACACCACCAACCAAAGCCTATAATCACACCAACCAGCACCTATATGCATCATAACATGACCTAGAAAGATGGTATGAACATATGCATAGACACCTACTATATGCTCCATATGATGATATACTACAAATGAGACACACCATACATACACCATGCAACATATCCTGATACTTGACAAAATAAAATACATCACTAGACCACCTATACCATACCATGCAAATTGCATCTATCCTCTAATAAGAATCACATTCACACATATGCACCTATCCTCTAATAGATGCACATATCATGTACACGATTTCCATTAGCAAGGAATGCGTCGTCTTGCCATCTCAACCAACTACCACCGGATCTATCATATATAAATACCATATACTAATCGAAATCCCATAGTGCACCTAGGCAGTAGTGGCACGTAGGATGCCCGCGGATCCGGATCGAAGGATGCACCCGCACGGTTCTAACCCCTCGTCGCCCTCGAGTCACGACTAACTAGTCCGTGTAGCTCAGATTTTCCATTCACGGTTCAATGCATCATGCATCCACCTCAATCATGCCATGCCATGATCACCAATATGCAAAATCAATAAACATCAACAATACTATGCCATGACATAACAACACAACTATGAACATTAACTTGAATATACACACAACCAATTCATATTAGACAATCATGCTCCAAATGAACTAAAATGAGACAATATCAACATACAAACACCTAAGCATGATTAAACATGGACAACTAGATGCTTGGGAGATTAATCATCTTAGCCTCTAATTTTTTGTTAACCTATGATTACAAACATAACAAGGTTCACTTGATCTATATACACTAATATACAACCGTGATGACAAATTAAGAGGACCAATATTACACTACTACTAAGTATGATCTCATATTCACAAACTAGGGACATAAACATATATCACATGATACTATGCACCTCTATCTAATTAACCACTGCTAACTCACAAATTACGTAAAAACATAACTACACACATCCCTTTAATTAGAAGGTCAATTATATGGATCATGAAGAATTAAATATGAATTTTTAATGATAGTAGCCACGTCAAGGATGCCTACCGGATCGGCGCAGGAAAAGACGGGGATCGGCCGATCGGAAACGATACCGGACGTCGGAAACGAAGCCCCCAAATCAAATCACTCAAACAAGATGGGGTTCTCCCTTCTCCAAAGCTGCTGGAAAATACAATTAAAATGGTGGGGGGGGGGTTATGCCATCGGATCAATGGAGAGGGAAAATAATGGGGATTATACCAAGATAATATGAGAGAGAGAAGATAGGAGAGAGGGTATTACCGCGCTCGATAGGGGGGGTGCACCGGCGGGCGCACGGCGGCCGGGGGGGGGGCGCACGGCCGGCACGGGGGCGCACGGACGCCGCGGCTGGCGCACGGCGGCGGCGCTGGCCGCGGTGGCCGCGTGGCGCGGCGGACTCGGCGGACGGTGGGCTTACGCGGGCGCGGGGCGGGAAGGCACGCGTGGGCGGCGGGGGTGGCAATGGCGCGCGCGGCGCTCGCGGGCGGCGGCGTGCTCGCGGAGGCGGCTGATGCGGTGCGTGGGACGAGGTGGAGGCGACGGCGAGGCGCGATGGCCGTGGGGCTGGCCGGAGACGGCGACGAGCGAGGAGGCACGAGGGGGGGGGGCGACCGCGGGGCATCGCGCGGGCAGCGGCGGCCGGGAGGGGGGCGAGTGCGGCGCTGGCGGGGCTTGGTGCGCGCGGCGGTGGGCAGGCGTCGGCGGGAGACGGCCAACGCCGCGTTGGCGTTCGGGACGCCGGGCGAGGAAGGAGGGGTGACAGGGGCCGCGGTGGGCTGGCTGGTCGCCGCGGAGAGAGTGCGGGCGGCGGTCGCGGCAGAGGATGGCCGGCGGAGGGAGGGCCGGCGGCGGCGCGGGTGAGGTGGCGCCGGCGATCGGGTGGCGTGGAGGGAGGTGGCGCGCGGTGTAGGCGGGCGGCCGGCGCTACGCGCGCTCACGAGAAGGCAGCACCGGGGGGTGCTCGGGCGATGGCAGCGGCGGCGCGGTCGCGGGGGCTGCGGCGCGCGCACGGAAGAGAAGAAGAAGGGAGGTGGAGGCGGGGCGGCTGGCCGCGCGAGGCGGCGCCGGGCCGGCCGGCGGACGAGGGCTGCGCGCGTGCGGGCGGTGGCGTCATGCGCGGCTGCGTGAGAGGGGGGCGTTGACGGCGAGGCGGCGCCGACCCGGCCGCGCGCGGGCGGCAGCGCAAGGGGTTGCTGGGCGGCACCACACGGGAGGCGTGCGGCGGGGAGGAGGCCGCGCGGAGGCGCGGTCGCGCGATGGAGAGAGAGAGAGGGAGAGAGAGAGAGAGAGGGAGAGCCGGGGGGGGAAGAGAGGGAGAGATGCGCGCGACAATGGCGCTCGGGGAGGTAGAAAAAGAAGAAAATCGTGGGAGAAAAAAAGGTAACGGAATAGAGGAGGCGGCGGACATAGTAATTTGAGAAGGATAAAAATAAAGAGAGAATAAATAGGAGAAGAAAAGAAGGAAGAGGTTAAATAAATAATTAATATCAACTATAAACAATCCACTAAACTAATAAGTCATAATATAAAATAAAATATAACAATTTATGAAGCTAATGAGACACAATATAAATAAATAAAAATATTTACGTATCTATATATAAACGTCTTAAAAATAATTTAAGCACCTTACGGAAATAATTAAAACTCTACGATAATAATCTAAATAATTCTACAAAAATCCGGAATATTACAAAACATGATTCTCTACCGTATTCTCTAAAAAGTGTTATCACAATTAATTCTTGTGGATAGACTATTTGTTCTGGCTCTTCTATTTTTAGCTTCGGTTAGGAAATTATGATAGTATTCATTAAATTTAGGATTCCATGGTGACAGAAATTTATTAAAATATTCTAACTTTCAATGAGCCCAATTTTCTGGAGGTAATCTCCACACTCTATTAGAAAAATCAGTAGAAAATTCTACTATGTAACAAATATTGTATATTCTCATTTTTCATAATACAGTTTCTATATCTTCTATTTTGATTATATCTGATTTTTTTGAAGATGTAAAAAAATGAGAGCATTTTTCAAATATTGTATTTGTTCTTACTTGTTTAAATATTTCTCGATCTATTTGGCACACTAGTGCGTATGCTCCACAAAAGGTATTTTCAAAATGGCTAATTTTGTATTTATTCTTCTAGTTTGATAAAAATTAATATATATTAATACTATAATAAATATAAAAATTTAAAGCTATCATAATAAATTCAAGGTAAATGTAAAATGCTCAAAGTATCATTTCAAAAAATAATAGAATATGACATTTCTTTACTCATTTTTAATAAAATGTAATATATATTAATAAAATATATATTATAGATTAGACTCTAGTAACAAATTAAAATATCATCATTTGAATTTAAATGAAATAGAAATCAAAATAGTTGAATCCATGGACCCGACCTTAAAATATCATCATTTTTGTGCTTATTGGCCCAATCCTAACCCCAAGACCTCGATCTATTTTGAAATTATCATTTTATTATTTTTTATATTTCACCTGACAGACCCAAGTCCCAACCCAGGTCCTGATCCCAGCCAACCCGAATTGGTTTGGGCCCAACCAAATCATTCCTAACCCTTGACCACATCTACCTTGGTTTAATCTCTACTGAAATCAAGACAAACAATAATGCTATCTTACCCTAGCTCTACTTTAAAGTCAGATTTTGTGAGTCCGACTTTTTTTTACCTTTTACTGTGCCCCTCGTCCGTTCTTACCCTAGCTGCGCGTTTTTACCCGCGGCTTCACCGTTCCTCTCCGACGGCGGCGGCTCGTTCTTTCTCTCCGGCGGCGGCGATGGCACCGGCTCCTTCTCTGGCGGCGGCGGCGGCCTCATTCTTCCAAGGGTTTGAGCGGCGACGACCTCACTCCTCACCGGCGGCGGCGGCGGCGACCTCACCGGTGCATCCACCGGCGGCGACATCCCACCCTATTGCATCCGCGTGGACGATTGAAGAGGTGAAAAATCCGGATTTTTGAAAATCGCATAGACCTTAGCTATATTTCGTTTAGCACCTATGCTTGAATTGATTTGTTTTGGAAAAAAAGATCTAAAAATTTTGCCATGTAGATATCTATGTTTTGACTAGATTGAATTATATACCTTATTGTATTTAGTTGAAAAAAAAATCAAAGTAGATTAATATTTTGGTTAGGTTGGCTTGGTCCGAGTTTTAGAAAATTTCATATAATTTAGTTTGATTTTGTTTGGCACCTATGCTTGAATTGATTTGCTTAGGTTTTACATATTGGACTCGACCAACTTTAGATTTGGATTTGGATTTGGATTTGGATCCCTTACTGATGTGCGGAAGAAGATTTTTATCTATTTGAACATAACTATCTATGAAGTAGCTAGTCGAAGTATTTTTCGTTCATCCGATTAAATATATTCCGTTCACTTTCATCCGTCCATGTTGTTTGAGTTAGATGATTTTGAC
This sequence comes from Cryptocoryne crispatula var. balansae, assembly GCA_036172225.1. Taxonomy (NCBI): domain Eukaryota; kingdom Viridiplantae; phylum Streptophyta; class Magnoliopsida; order Alismatales; family Araceae; genus Cryptocoryne; species Cryptocoryne crispatula. The sequence goes on along the minus strand of CM069925.1, from coordinate 16,796,629 downwards.
AACTTCCATTATAACTCAGTTACAATATATTAGGAAGATGTCATCAGAGGATGAAAATAATAGGAGTAATTACCTATCATACGTTACACATGATCACTGTGAAAGTTGGGATCCATACACACAAAATCAACCGACGATGAGTCAGTTGTTATCATAATATATCAATGTCGGAAGAACACAATCTCAAAGTGAAATTGATCTAAATGAACAATATGAGTCAGAAGAAGCATATGATGACTTATCAAGTGACAATGATAACATCACTTCTGAAATGGTTAACAGTATATCATTTGTTGATGAATTTCACGACGCTGAAGATATAAGTTGGATAAACAATGTGGTTACCAGTAATCACTTCGTGGATGATGAGAAACAAGATTCTGAATGCGAAGATATGGCATCCGTAGTTAGAGGTGAAGGAGAAAATGTGGAGAATATCGCAGAAGGAGATATTTTTACTTCTAAAGAGGATGTAATTCATGCCATCTCTACATGGTCAGTGAAGCGCAACGTTCAATACCGTACTGATAGATCAACCAAGTCTCTCTTGACATTAATATGTCACCAAAAAGAGCAGGGATGTCAGTGGGGATTACACTCGTCAATAAGTAAAAGAGTTGGTGGTTTATGAAAAATAATGAAGTTCAATGAAAGTCATAGTTGTAGAACTCCTAGTCAGAATACAACTCACAAACAATTGGGTTCCACGACAATAGCTCTTTTAATTATGTCCATTGTTCGGGCTCGTTTAAACATCATGCCAAGAGAAATCATGGATATGGTGCAATTGAAATACGGCATAAGACCATCGTATCACAAAGCTTGGAATGCTCGCCGAAAAATTTTTAAAAAACTTTTTGGAGATTGGGAAAGCTCTTATACTCACTTGTTGAGGTATATGGAAGCTATAAAGTTGAGTATGCCCGGAATGATTTGTCATTATTTATGTGAGGGTGACAGTACTCAATTGTTGTATTTTTTCTGGTCATTCTCACCTTGGATTGAAGAAAGGCATTTTTGTAGACCAATTGTTAGCGTCGATAGAACATTTCTGCATGGAAAATACTGTGGTACTCTATTAGTTGCCTACAGTATAGATGCGGACCAGGGATTATTTCCAATTGCCTTTGCAATCATAAATAGTGAAAATGACCGTTCATGGTCGTGGTTTTTTGAGTAGATGTATACGTTAATTCATTGTATTAGAGATCGGTGACATCAAGTGTGTTTCATTTCAGATAGACACCTAAGTATTAAGAAAGTAGTTGAAAGGTGGCTTTCATTGGCAGCTCACCGTTATTGTCTTAGACATTACAGACAAAATTTTCAATCACATTTCACTGGAAGAGATATATTTAAGAGGATGTATAATGCTGATCAGGCTTATAACATGTTAGACTTTAACAAACGCATGACTGATATACAATTAATATGTCCTGAGGCATATGATTCGTTGTTACAAGTAAATCTAGAATATTGGGCATTGGCTTGTGAAACTGACGGTAAACGGTTTGGGATAATGACGATGAATTAATCAGAATGTTTTAACAGTGTGTTGAAAGTTGCCCGAGGATTACCAATTCATGCTCTCGTCCATATGACTTATCATCGGCTTAGGCTCATGTTCTTCCGACGCCATACAATTGGGATGAATATTGAAACAGTCCTTACACCTAAGTTTGAAAAGATGTTGTCACAAATGAATGAGCATAGCAGAGAAATAATAATTCAAGCTAGAGTAAATGCGACTGAGTGGGATGTCAATGACAGTTACGGCTGTGCATTCTGAGTTGATGTACAAAGAGATAGTGTTAAATGCACTTGTCCTGAGCCCCTTATGAAACATTTTCTTTGTAAACATTCAACATGTGTCATTGGGTCTGTTAATTGGGATCCGTACACGTATGTTTCTAATTGGTATACTAGTGCTTGTTACCGTTCGACATACCAAAGTGAATTTCACACTGTTCTTGATTCACGGCATTGCTAGAATTTAACACACAACACAATGTGATACCTTTGTTGCCTCCATCTCACATTAGAAGGTCTGGAAGACCACGAAACAAAAGGTTTCCTATGGTTATGGATCATCAATCTAATAAACAAAGAAATCAATGTTTTATTTGTAAACAACATGGACACAATCGAAAAACGTACTCTAGGCGACCTCAGTATGTACTTACAAAATTTGTTTGAAAATTCTTTTGAAATATTGTAAATGTCTGCTTACCTGTTAACTAATGTACTCATCATGTATGCAGGGATGGAGCCCCATGACCATTCTCTTCTCAGTGATCAGGGTCACCATCGTTCGGCGAGACTTGAGGTACAACCATGAAAATTGATAATTTTCTCTTTACATAGATGGATGAATTTGTATGTGTCTTGTAACATATGTTTCACTTGTATTTTACAGGGCGCCACACTACTTTTATTAGTTTCACATTTTCGCCAGTTGTCAGCATGTCCCATTGAAAACCACCATGTTTTAGAGTTTTTACGTAATGCCAATTTTTTTTACGTTACATTTCTTTGTTGGATTCCATTAGACCAACAGGTTATCACTGCTCTTGTGGAGAGATGGCGTGCATGTCTGCCAGATTACTCGTATACGAGTTTCATCACTAGAGTTTCCAGATTGGGTGCATGTCTGCCAGAGGTACCTAGGTGTTACACCAACCGATGTAGATATGGGCCAAAGCAAGAGCACCTTGAGATTAGATTATCTATTTAACATATTTGGTTGTCACGCCAATGAGTTACCAGATGATCATAGTGAGAAGTCTTTGAGTATTTTTTTATATCATAGTAGGGCACTTATGCTAATGTTGATTGGGTGTGTTCTATGCCCGACACGTCGGGCAATGAGGTGCATATGTAGTATCTGTTCTTCATGGAAGACATAGATCTCTCAGGGAATTTTCTTGGGACAGTGCGGTATTAGGTTTTCTATACCGCGAACAATGTTTGGCTACTTCTGCAACTCGTAACCGGATTGGGGATTGTCTTCATCTTTTGCAGGTTAGTATCTTCAATTCGATTTACACCATTACAAATTTATCCAATAATCTTATTTGAACACTCAATTTTTGAAACAGTTATGGAGTTGGGAGCATCTACATGTTGGTTGGCCTCACGTCCCACGTCCTATTGAACTAGGCAACCAACCTCTTCCAGTTGGATGCAGATGGAATCGGGTGGAGGATCGGCCACAACATAAGTACACATTGCTCTTTTATAGAAATGAAATTGATGTGGGTGAGATTAGTCAGGTATGAGCTAAATAAATTTATATGTAGATCATGGTTAATGTTTACATCCTGAACTAATGTTCTTCTGTTTTCATCATTGTAGATCATATGGGAGCCATACAATACAACCATGATGTCATGATGTCCGTGCCGGAGGTATGTCTTGAGAATCTGGCTATTTGGTTGGCATCTGTTCCTTTAATACGCTGCTCAGTTATGGAAGTGCATGCGCCCGAGAGAGTACTCAGACAATTTGGGCACATTCAAACTTAGCCACCCCCCGAGAACAGTATCAAAGGAGGGATGGCCGAGGACATTGGTCCATGGATTGGACAGTGGCGTACGATAGGTACATCACATGGTGGAATAATCGAATGGCTCACGTGTATAGAGTTCCCGATAATGTCCAACCAGAGGAAGTGGAGCATTACAGTCAATGGTATGAGGATCATACCATTCCATATTTAGGTCAAAATGCTCTGGAGCCTCCGACTCAATTTTACCCAAGGGGAGCGGTGGAGCGAGAATTGGTGAGAAAGATACGATTTTATTAGTAATATGTGAATTTAACCTTATAGTTCTTATGTTAATTAATGTTTTGTTTCATTTTTTATAGCTTAAAGGACATCATGAAATACAAAAATTGTTGGTGACAATGAATGTTTATCAATATGAAGAAACAAAAATGGAAATTTTGAAGTTACAAGAAGATCTTCATCGAAAGTTTCGGTTTGAATTTCCAATGTATGAACTGGCACCAAATCTGATGCATTCTCCTACTGGGCCATGGAGTCAACCTCCATTTGCTTGAAGTGGACCGGGTGGCCCGAGCACATCGACACAAGAGCAACATCAAAGTACGCCTATGGATCCTCAGGGAACATAAGAATTCACCGTACTTGATGGGAATACACCACCAGCTCCAGTTTGTCCAAGCCGTGGACGAAAGCAGGTTCCAATAAATCCTGTTCGGTATCATAGTCCAGAGGAAGAAGAGGAAGAAGAACAAGAATGGCGACAACGACTTGTTCGTAGGAAAAAAACTGCTGTAAAACGTCGAAAGTGAATAGATCCGATTTGTATGGATGTTTTTTTTGTCACTTTGTATGGATATATCTTTGGATGGACTCGATTTGTATGCATGCTTTTTTGTTATTTGTATGGATATCTCTTATGTGGCCTTTTTTTGTTATTTTGTATGGATAGGTGAGATGGAAATGTGAGATGAATGTTTTTTTGTATGTGACACTTTGTATTGTATGGCAGATTGTAGGGATAGATGGATCTACACAGGGATGAATGAATTTACATGATGCGTATACAACATGTACAGGTTTATTGGTATAAACGTGTATGTATGATGGACATGTTTATTGTATGGCATTTTGTATGGGTGTACGTAATTTTGTATAGGTGTACAACACCAGAGATCTATTTTTTTAAAAAAATTTAGCTGCCATAAAGTCGGACTGTAAGAGTCCACTTTCTGTGAAAGTCGGAGTTCATAAATCCGACTTTAAAGTCGGGGAAATGCCCCGACTTGGCTCCCAGAAGCCCGGCTCTGGGGGGTATTCTGGTAGGTTCCAAGTCGGAGTTCTAAACTCCGACTTATATACAAAGTCAGTTTAGAACTCCGACTTTAAAGTCGGGGTAATGCCCAGACTTGGCTCCCAGAAACCTGATTCTGGGGGCTTTCTGGGAGGCTCCAAGTTAGAGTTCTAAACTCCGACTTATATACAAAGTTGGAGTTCAAAACTCCGACTTTAAAGTCGAGGAAAAGCCCTGACTTGGCTCCCAGAAGCCCGGCTCTGGGGGATTTCTGGGAGGCTTCAAGTCGGAGTTATAAACTACGACTTATATACAAAGTTGGAGTTTAGAACTCCTACTTATACAAAGTCGGGGAAAAGCCCCGACTTGGCTCCCAGAAGCCCGGCTCTGGGGGGCTTCCAGAAGCCCGGCTCTGGGGGACTTTCTGGGAGGCTCCAAGTTGGAGTTCTAAACTCCGACTTATATGCAAAGTCAGAGTTCATAACTCTGACTTTAAAGTCGGGGTAATGTCCCGACTTGGCTCCCAGAAGCCCGGTTCTGGGGGCTTTCTAGGAGGCTCCAAGTCGGAGTTCTGAACTTCGACTTTGCATATAAGTCAAAGTTCTGAACTCTGACTTTAAAGTTAGGGAAATGCCCCGACTTGGCTCCCAGAAACCCGGTTCTGGGGGCTTTCTGGGAGCCTTCAAGTCGGAGTGTAGAACTCCGACTTGTATGCAAAGTCGGAATACAATATTCCGACTTTATCCCATCCGACTTTTAAGTCATTTCAAAAAACACCGACTTTATTTTATGAAAAAGTCAGTGTATTATTGTCCGACTTCTTCATAAGTTGGAGTTTGAAACTCCAACTTTCGTCAAACTACGTTAGTTTTGCAATTTAAAGTTTTACCGCGTTACTTTTATAAAAAAATAAAAAAACCACGTTATTTTAAAAAAAAAACTCCTTGAAAACCTGCGAAGACAACCAAAGAAAGACAATGGCCCTCTAGCTAGACTACTGAGATAGAAACCAACATGCATGCTCACCTTCCATTTAACCTAGCGAAAAAAATAAAAAACATGAAATGTAGTGGATCAGATGACGAAAGCGAGAGTTCAGACATCCCGGACAAAGACATCGGTGAGTACTATCGCCGATGATTGGAGAACCGTTTACAGCAACTGTAGACCCTGCAGCAGAGCACCAGCCAGTGCGCCATGTCGTTAGGAGAAGTAAGAGAAGAGGGAAGAAATCGGATACGATTACCTTCTTACAACGGATATCAACGAAGTGTTCTTGAAGAGATCCAACATCCTTGCTACGAAACTTTTTCAACACTGAGATCGTGTTGGAGAATGTGGTCATGGGCTCCATGGTTAGGTCATTCATCCATCGGAGGAGGAGGGCCATTTGTACGTCATCACACCGCCACAGTAGGAGCAAACGGCACCCTCTTCGTGGCTAACCTGGATTCCACAGCTAAAACCTCTGCTGCATCTGTAGTAAGTCTTCCTAGCCGAGATGATGGACAGCCGCCGGGCGTCAAGAAGGAAGGGGGTCTTAAGGAAGGAAGGAGACGAAGATGACTAATTGAGAGAAATACAGAACTTTCAGCCTTATTATTACTTGCAGCTATGCGGCATCCAAGAGCATGTAGTGAAGATCCCATGCGGTTCCCTCGGTGGCAACGCGTCTGGCTATGCCCACCGGCAGCGCGAAGAGACAGGGGAGGAAGTTGGCCGCCTCCTTCTACGCCTCCGCGAAGATCACTTGCTAGTTCTTCGTGTCCACCACAAGCTTCAACTTCAGGACCGCCATGAGGAGGAAGCAAGAGTGGGAGCCCGAGGTGGAAGGGGGTCGGCGGCAAATCAAGATATGTATATAGAGCAGAGGAGGAAGGGGCGGCGGCGGTGGCGGGGGAGAGATCGGAGGAGAAAAGTGGAATCTGCCTTCGGCGGCAACACCATTTAATTTCGAGCGGATCACCTCAGTCCCCGGGGTGGAGGGAGCTCCCACAGTCCTCAATAACGTGAGAACACCTAATGTCATGGAAAACGAAGCGTCAGTGCACTTTAAAGAGGGTGTAAAATAGATATGACGTCGCTCGGTAGTGGTGGATCCTCAAAACTCGGTAGTGGGTTAATAGAGGGTCGGTAGTGGGTCTTTAGAGCCTCGGTAGCTCGGTAGCGAGTTGATAGGGGGTCAGTAGTGGGTCCAGTAGATGTGACATCGCTCGATAGTGGGTTAATAGAGGGTCAGTAGTGGGTCTTCGAAGCCTCGGTAGCTCGGTGGTGGGCAGGGGTGTAAACGGTTCGGTTCAGTTCGGTTTAGCCGTTTTTTTCTAAATCGAAACCAAACTAATAAAGGGAACCGAACCGAACCGAACCGAAACCAGTTTAGTGAGACTGAACCGGTTCAGTTCGGTTCAGTTCATCGGTTTGATGTATATTTAAATAAATAAAAATAAAATAAAATAAAATATATATTATAATAATTATTTAAGATTAATATGGAGACTAATACTTTATTTATAAGATATAATTATATCTTTATACTAATTAACTTAAATTTATAATAATATATATTTAAATGTAATATAATATGTAAATAGAGTGGGTCAAACTTTGTCAAACCGGGTCAACCGGTTTACCGGTTCGGTTCGGATTGGGGAGGTCCCAAATCGAACCAAACGGATAAGAAATTATCGATTTGGTTTGGTTCAAAAAACCGAATGGATAATCCGTCAAACCGAACCAAACCGATCGGTTCGATTCGGTTCGGTTTACCGGTTTTTCAGTTTTACTTGAAAACCCCTAGTGGTGGGTCTTTGGAGCCTCAGTAACTCGGTAGCGAGTTGATAGGCAGTCGGTAGTGGATCCTCAAAGCTCGGTAGCAACTGTAACAGGTCTTGGTTGCAAGTCCTTAAAGACTCGATAGCAAGTTAAACTAGGCTCGATAGTGGGTTAGTAGAGGGTCGGTAGTGGGTTTTTGAAGTCTCGGTAGCTCGGTAACGAATTGATAGGGGGTCAGTAGTGGATCCTTAAGGCTTGGTAGTAGATTAATAGAGTCTCGGTAACAAGTCTCGATAGTAAGTTCTTAAAGTCTCGGTAGCAACTTAAACTAGACTCGGTAGTGAGTTAAACTAGGCTCGGTAGCAGATTAAATTAGGCTTAGTAGCAAGTTCTGGGGAAGTTGAAAAGACATCATGTCATCTTTAAAGCGCACTGACGCTTCGTTTTCTGCGACACCAGGTGTCCTCACGCCATTGAAGACTGTGGGAGCTCCCTTTAGGGGTGTAAACGGTTCGGTTCGGTTTGGGCGTTTTTTTTCCAAACCGAAACCGAACCGATAAGGGGAACCGAACCGAACCGAACTGGTTCAGTGAAGCCTGAACCGATTATGGTTCGGTTCGGTTCAGTTCGTTTCGGTTCATCGGTTTAATGTATATTTAAATAAATATAAATAAACATAAAATAAAATATACATTATAATAATTATTTAAGATTAATATGTAGACTAATACTTTATTTATAATATATAATTATATATTTATACTAATTAACTTAAATTTATATTAATATATATTTAAAATTGATATAATATATATTTAGATGTAATATAATATGTAAATAGAGTTGGTCAAACTTTGCCAAATCGGGTCAACCGGTTTACCGGTTCGGTTCGGTTTGGGGAGATGCCAAACCGAACCAAACCGATAAGAAATTATCGGTTCGGTTCGGTTCAAGAAACCGAATGGATAACCTGTCAAACCGAACCGAACCGATCGGTTCGGTTCGGTTCGGTTCGGTTTACCGGTTTACCGGTTTTACTTGAACACCCCTAGCTCCCTTCACCCGGGGACTGAGGTGATCCGCTTGGAGAGGAAGTTAGGTTCTCTCAGTCCGCACTCCCATTGGTGGGCCCCATGTCCTAATTTTTCAAAAAAAAAGCCACCAAATGGGAGCCGCTCCCTTCACCTGCAGACTGAGTAGGGGAAGCGTATGTTTAAAAATGTAGTACGGATCTCATAATTGTTTAATTACAACATTTTGAAAAGAAAAATCAAAATATAGCTGAGATATTTTTTTATTGATTAAATTGAGATTTATATAGTGCTTTTAATGAAAGATAATGTTTATATGAAATAGTTATAATTTAAATGGATTCTTATATTTGATTATTTTAAATCTATTGTGTTACTTTCGATCTCAAACAAAAATAGGACCAAACCCAACCCTTTGGGTTGGGCTTCATTCTTTGCTTAATTATTAAGATGGCATAATAGAATGCTTAAAATCTTAATTTCGTATCTAATTTTTAATTTAGAACACGAAATCTTTGTTTTTAACATCGAAAAAGTGAAAGTGATTCATATATTTAGACGTTTTATCGAATGTCGCAATAACTAGCTATTTTTAACTATTTGGAGTTTTGTTTAATTTGTTCCGCTTGCGCTTTTGTTGATTTGGCTTGATACTAGTAAATATTTAACTGATAAATCAAATAAATTAAATTAGTTGGAATATAATTTATAAATGATTATCAATCTTAATGATGTTGTGTGAGGAATAGTTGACACTGTTAATTAAAAGAGTCACTTTGAACCAAATAAAGTAAATTTGTTTGGCTTGATTTCATTAGGATATTCAAAACAGGGGTGAAGATGAGTAGTATATATGTTGTCCAAGCTTATGGGTGTGTTTGGTTGCACAATAATTTTTTGTACATTTTCATGATAAAAAATTATATTAAAATAAAGTATGAACTAACTAATGACAAAAAATTATCATGTTGGGAAGGATGTGATAACAAAAAATAATAACTATCATATATTACCCAACAAAGTGGGAGATCACAAGATAAAAAAAAGATGAAACCCTTTTTTCATCTAAGAAGAAAATCACTTTCAAAATATAAAATTTTCATGGTTGCCAAATATTTCTTTTAACAAGTTTTATTATAAAATATAGAATTATAACAAAAACTCAATTTATCGTGCAACCAAACACCTCATTAATTATTTTATTTATATTTGAGTTTAAGTTTGATTTGACATTAAGGGCCCGTTTGTTATCAGAGTTGCATGCGCTGATTTTTCAGGTAACGCTGCCAACCAAATTATTTGGTTGCGCCTAAAATATAAACCTTATAAAACAAATTACTTATGGTTCATAAAAATCCGTATTTCGGCATCCACAAGAATGGGACGGACGCCGTTTTCATGTTCTCCAGGCACAATATTCTGAATTTTAGTTTAGGGAAACTGATATAACTAAGCTCAAAATGTTGACGATGTGGTATGCAAAATTTTTTTTATGACAAACATAAAAAGTGAGAAGGGCTTCTATAATTAGGGGTATCAATGGGCCGGGTCGGGTCGGGTTTACCTTCGGCCCAATCAAGGCCTGGTCTAATATATAATGGGCCGGCCCGGCCAGGCCCGTATTACTTTTCGGCCCGACCCAGCCCGGCCCAAAAAAAATATAAGTTTGGCCCGGCCCGGCCCGATCTTTTTAACATATTATAAGGTATATATCATATTTTTTAATTTCTTAAACATCAAACCAAAAGAATTTAAATATTTATTTGATCTAAATAAAAATCAATAAATACATAATCTGTTAATAAATAAGAATTAAATTATATATATATATATTTTTAAAAAATTCAAATACATTATAATATTAGTATATAAAATAAATATAATAAGAAAATAAAAACAAACAAATCATGAAATTTATGACATATGGAATGAGAAAAATCAATAGAAATAAAATTCTAAATTTATTAAATCAAATATGTATATATTTGATTTAATCGTAATCAAACGCTCAGACATTCCGGCGAAAAAAAGTTTAATGAGAATCAAAATTAAAATTTGTTAACTCTTTACATAAATATACTAACATAAGAAAAATAAATATATCATAACTTTGGTATTTTAAATTTTATTTTTATATAATTTCATAATACTAAATATATTAATCAAAATTATCTTTATGAAATATTAAAGGCTTCGAACCGAACCGAAAGCTGACCGCCCAATCATATATCCGTTTTTCAAAAAAAACAATATATCCAGCAAATCATGTCCTTTTCTGCCTTTTCATTAATCGTAGTGACATTTCAATGGTGCAACGGGCTTCACTCCCAGTCCTAGCGACAACCCATCTTTGGCCCATGGGTCTATTTCTGTAGCCCAAATATTGATCCAAGGCTGACCCGGCCCCAGGGCTCGCGGGCCTGCCCGACCCACTTACACCCCTATCTATAATGTGTATGCCTGTTTTTTAAGCTAGATAGCTTTCTGGTAACAATTATGGGATTGGTGACTCCATAGAGTTCTACACACTCCATCTTATGGGGTGTTTGGTTGCATAATAATCTTTTGTACACTTTCATGATAAAAAATTGTATTAAAATAAAAAGTGAACCAACTCATGACATAAAATTGTCATGTTTGGAGGGATGTGATTACAAAAAAGAGTAACTACCACACAAGACCAAACAAAGTGGGGGACCACAAGAAAAAAGAAAGAGGTGAGATCCTCTTTTTTTGTTTAAGAAGGAAATCACTTTTAAAACATAAAATTGTCATGGTTACCAAACACCTCTTTTAACAAATTTTCTTACAATTTTTAAAAATTAAAATAAAAACCTTCATTATCATGCAACCAAACACCCCATTAGATATCTTCTCCATTTTCAGAGGTTCCCCGCTTCGCCCACAGGTTTTTTTTAAACTAGCACCGTTTTTGTTTTTATTTTTAAAACTAAAGCTCTGTGATAAAGAGTGTGGAAGTGCCCCTTCTCTCCAAGGCATAATATATTCAGTATACTATACTTGAGCAATTCGATAAGACATCTCTTATCTAATTGATGTTGAAATACCAAAGGTACAAAAATTCGGATGATCTTTGTAAGTTAAATAAAGTGCATGATCCACCCATCATAAACGGGGTAACGGGCTGCTTATGGGAGGCTATTGGATTAAGCCCATTTTCAGAGAACGATGGGCTTTCGATTTTGGACGATGTTACCGTTCTCTGGGATAAAATAGCCAGATAGGCACAGGTCGCACTACAAAAAATAAGGTAACTGGCGACGGCTGGAAGCCGTCGCAAATAATCAAAAAGCCGTCGCTAATAACTATTGGCGACGGCTGGACCTCCGTCGCCAAGTGGTCGCAAATAAACCCGTCGGCAATAATATTGGCGACCGCTCAGCTAAGCCGTCGCCAATAAACGCATAAAAGACGGCTTATAGCCGTCGCCGTGGTACTTATTGGCGACGGCTTCATAGCCGTCGCTTATAATAATACTGGCGACGGCTTAACAAAGCCGTCATGAATAAGTATACTAGCGACGGCTTAACTAAGCCGTCGCCAATAGGTTCAGTTTACGTCCCGCGGGGTGCAATTCTCTGGTTTGGCGACGGCTTCTTGTTAAGCCGTCGCTTAAAACATTATTGGCGACGGCTTCATAAAGCCGTCGCCAATAATTCGTCGCCAATAACCCTTTTTCCTGTAGTGTCGAGCCGTCTAGCCATATATTATGAGTTTAATTGAGACTTGATATAAAACGAATTGAACTATCTAACGGCTTGAGTTGATTTATCTACTTATTCTCTGAATGAGTTGATGGGCTCTCTTCTAGCTGATGAACAAAGGATAAATAGGATAGCTTGAGAAAAATGTAGGAACTACTTGTCAGTCTAAATTGGATATTTTGGACAAATCTAAAGTTGGGGAAGGCAATGTTGGTATAAGAAATGCAGGAAGAGAGATAACTATCGTGGGCATTACCGAGGTCGAGGAAGAGGAAGAAGTTGAGGATAAATCAAAGGCATGTTACAAAGTAAGACAATGACATTTTTGTAAGAAATATGATCACGTTGAAAAGTTCTATTGGAAAAAGTCAAATAATAGATAAATATAGTTGAAGAAAAGAAACAAGTCAATAATTTTGTTTCTTGGTTGTCGTAATTAAGAAATTTCTGAAAATGATATTTGGTTTCTTGACGATGAGTGTAGTAATCATATGTCAAGAAAGAGAAATTTTTTTTGCAATATTGATGAATATATCACGTCAAAAGTAAGGCTTCGAGATAATAAGTAGGTTCAAATGGAAGGAAAAAGAACAATTTCAGTAAAGACAAAATCAAGCATAAAGCTAATTCATGATGTATATTATATTCCAGGTTTAGCTCACAATTTGTTGACTGTTTGGCAACTAATTCAATGAGGTTTTTTGGTTGTGTTTCATGGTGATGTATGTAAAATAAGAAATCTAAAATCTGAAATGTTACCGATCAAGATTTGATATGATTGAAAACTGCATACTTCCACTTGATCTTTCAATGTATAGATAATTCAACATTCATATCTAATACTTTTCAAAACTTTGGCACTTAAGTATGGATGCTTACATTTTAATGGGCTGAAATTACTCAATTAGAAAAATATGGTTATTGCCTTACTTTCTGTTAGTTGCAATGATGATATATGTGAAGGATGTATATATGGAAAGCAACATAGACTTTTGTTTCCTATTGGGAAGTCTTGGAGATCTAATTGACCTTTTGAATTAAATCATGTTGATCTATCTAGTCCAATGAGCACACTATTATTGAACAAGAGCAAGTACTTTCTAATGTTCATTGATGATTATACTCGGATATGTTGGGTGTATTTTTGGGTGCAGAATCATTTGAAATGTTTTGGCATTTTAAAACATTGGTTGAAAAAGAAAGTGAACACAAAATTAAAATATTTCACAATGACAAAGGAGGTGAGTTTACATCTAATGCATTCAATTTGTTTTGCAAAAAAATGGTATTCATAGGCAGCTCACTATAAGAAATACTCATAGCATAATGATATTGTAGAGAGAGAATAGGATGGTCGAAAAAATGTCATAGAGTATGCTTCAAGTTAAAGATCTTCCAAATGATTTTTGGGTTGAAGCTGTGGCAACTTCAGTTCATCTTTTGAATATATCAACCGCAAAAGCAATGAGAAATATGACACTTTATGAGGCATGTCATCAAAAGAAGCCTAAAGTGAGTAATTTATGAGTTTTTTGTTGCATAACTTTTGCACTTGTCGATTTTGAAAACATAAGTAAATTAGATTCAAAAGTGAAAAGTGCATCTTTATTGGATAAAGTGCAAATAGTAAAAGATTCATATTGTATAACTCAATTTCAATGTTAATTGTTCATCGAGATATGATTTTTGATGAAAACAACAAGTGGGATTGGACCTCCACAAATAATCAACAAATTTCTTCAGAATGTAAAGATCTTTCTTTAATTGATTCACCTGTTATAGTTTCTACAAAACATAGGACTAGAGAAGATTCTTACAGTTCTAACATAGAACAAAACATAAATTTTATAGAGGAAGGTTCTAGTTCTATCATTCCACGGTGAAAGGCAAAGTCTCTTAGATAAATTTATGAGAAATGAAATTTTGCTCTAATGATTACAGAATCGAATTCATTTGATGAAACAAATGAAAGAAGAATGAAGAAAATCTATGGAAGATGAAATTGTAGCAGTTAAGAAGAATGATACTTGGCAACTTGTAGACTTGACAAGTGAAAAGAAAGCAATATGTGTTAAATGGATTTTCAAAGTAAAGTATGATGCTCATGCTAGTGTGAAGAAGTACAAATCTAGACTTGTTGCAAAGGGATATGTTCAAAGGTATGGGGATGATTTTCTAAAAAATTCCTCTCCCGTTGCTAGATTTGAGGTTTTGAGAATGATTCTTGCATTGATAGCTCAAAACAAATGGGATGTGCATCATTTTGATGTAAAAATCAGCATTCTTAAATAGATATTTAGAAGATGTCTTTATTGAGCACCCACTGGCCGGTTTTAACATTCAAGGTAATTAAAAAAATTATAAATTGAATAAGGCATTATATGGTTTTACCCGGAAGGGGAAAGGTGGGGGTGATATGGAGAGCCAAAGGCTTGCCGAAAGGGAAGGGGGAGGGACGATATGGGGAGCCGAGGCTTGCCAGAAGGGAAGGGGGTGTGTTGATAAAGGGAGATGAGGGGGAGCTAGCTGGAAGGGGGAGCCAGGGGCCGAGGGGGAGCCAAAGAGGGTGGGACCACTATGACCCACAGGGGGCTAGCGAGGATGCCGATGGGGATTGCCGTGATCGATGAGGGGGCGGCAAGCAGCAAACACATGTAAATCAATAAACCCCACAAATAGATTGATAGCTTAAACAAGCATATTTCATAGATGAGCTCATAATTTATTAGATTCCTAAAAATTTACAAGCGACTTGATAAGTTTGTGTTATTTATAGGGTTTTGGTTCCATGATAAAGTAGATTTTACCTGCAAAACTAAGAAGTTTGTTGAAATAGATTTTCAGCAATCACAATAAAAATATATATTTATATAAAATTTCTTCTCTAACAAGAGAGGCCGCAGTGATCTCACTTTGTTATACATGAATCTTACCTTGTCTGACATTATTTTATAATTAAATGTGATAGCTTTGAGTTTTTTTCCCGTGGCCTCTCAATTTAATTGTGTACACAGCCCTCATCTTACAAGATACTAGTTTATAATGAAACACGAAGACTTTATTTTTTTAGTTTTACTGAATTTTATTTTCAGTGTATTATTTTGATTATTTAATTATACTATCATCAAACACTTCATTAAAGTGCATGACCATTCAACACCTAATTTATAAACAAAAACAAGGCAAGTGATTTAATCGATTGTTTAATTAAGTAAATTTGATCATATTTGAGGGTTTATATGAGCAATCAATTTTTCATACAACTCATTCAAGTTTAGTTCCGAACTAACCAAATAAGTGAATTCAAAATATTTTTTGAGTTCGGATCACCTCAGTCCCCGGGTGGAGAGAGTAATCTCAATCCCACTTAAGTGATGGGTAGCGAGTTAATAGGACGTCAGTAATAGTTCAACCCTGTCAGTAGCAAGTTAGTGAGTCACTGAATTATTATTGAACCACTACCAATGTCTTATTAATTCACTACCAAACTTAATATTATTTTTCTTTAGTAATTTTTGTAATAGATTTATTTTTTTAAAATAATTTTATATAAATTTTTTTACATAGTTTAAGTATCCTAAGAATTTTTGTAATTGATTTTTTTCTTTTAATTCATTGGGGAAGTTACTTTTTTCATAAATATCATTTTTATCCTTGTAGAGTCTATGGTTAGGCCTAAAATTTCTATTTTCTATTTTAATTTTTTTTGAGATAAAACCATACCACCTTGTTTACATCTATTTGCAAACTTTTAAGATGTTATTTATGTACGGTCCAAAAATTAGATCATATTAATGTATCATCTACATAGATTAAAAGGAGTTGTGTAACATTCCAAAGCTTTATCCATTTTTCTTTAAAATATTTGTTGTGCATTTTTTCTTAATTTGACAGGGCATGGCTAGTCATTCATAATGTTCTTGAGGTGCACTAAACACCATTAGAGAGATTAATTCTTCGTCTAGTTTGATTTGTCGGAATCTTAATTTACAATCAAACTTGGAAAAGTATCTTTTTCTCTAGTAAGGTTAACTTTTTTTTTTTTTTTTTTTTTTTGGACATCTGGCCTAGTGGCCAGGGAGAGGCGCAGCGCAGCGCCTGGTCGAGGGATCGAGCGCTGCCGGGTGCAGCGCTCGATCCCCACAGGATCACCTCCCCCCATGGGGAGGTGGTCCCGGCGTACACCGCCGGGATCGAACCCACGCCACCCGTGCCAACCGAGCCACGCTCGGTCGGCAAGGTTAACTAGTCTTTCCTTGTGAGAGAGAAAATATCCTTATATTTATTTAATTGTTTATAATTTATCATCAAACTTGCTTTTCCTTTTTTGATTTCGCTATGATTTCTAACCATGAATGCAGTGCTACCATGAGGTGTTCTGAATTTTCGGATTAGTTTAAGTTCTTGGAGTTCTTTTAGTTGTTGTTTAAACTCTTCTGTGTCTTAAGAATTGTACCTAATAGATTTTACCTTGATGATTTTGTTTTTATCTTTTAGTTTAATATAGAGATTTCCCATAATGCTAATAAATTTTCTGAGAAACATTTGTAGAATAGACTTTCTATCTCAAATATTGAAATTTGTAGGAGTTGTTTCTTTTTATCAGATGGGTCTATGTTTTCTTTTATATGAGAACTCCCATGCTGGGTGAGCTACCAAAAATAGAAAATTTTTCTAGCATATATATACTTCGTGGATTCTGTAAATTTGAACCCAATGGTTACTAGGACTCGAAAATTTAATATAATTTAAAGTTTGTACATAGACTTTGAATCGGGGGATGAAATCATTTCCAACAGGGAAGTTGTTTGAATTGATGAAATTACATATTCCAAATTTACGTCTACTATATTTGGTCGAAGTTGAAATTTTCTTTATTTAGGAATTCCTTGATTCACTTTATGTAATTTTCGGGCTACATATATTTCTGCTTTTTCGGGAACGTTTTGAATTGTAGATTTTGGTGGTAGTCGGCCATTCTTTGAATAATGTGGTTCCAGATCCTGTCTATGAAGGCGAAAACAATTTCGGTTAATTGTATAACTTTCTCTCATTAGTCCTATGAGAGTGCACATACTAATATTTGCACTTGTCTTCTTATCAACATATTTTCTTTTTATTATTATTAAGAATTATATTATCTTTTTTAAATTTTATATGCTTTTATTTTATTTACGAAATTATTCCCTGACAAGATGTCGTCTGTAATTTCCATGAACCCATTAGTGGTACTTGGAACTCTTGATCTTGAATTTCAAAATTTATTGTGAGATCGACTGTTCGAGTTTTACCTTCAAAGTTGTTAAATATATATGTATTTTGTTAATTTTTTGGTATATTTAACACTATTTTTCATCATAAAATCTTCTGGTACCTATGTATCTATGAGAACGACTATATTTAGCCATTCTAGGCCATTAATGTATTTAGCCAAGGGCCTGTTTGATAGTACTTATTCGACATCTAAACTCTTATTCGGTTAAAGTTCAGGCAATTGGTGTTGTTTGATAAAATGGCTGAACCAACGTCTAAATTAACCTCTGAAGCCGTAAAATCCACTTAGCGGTTCAGATCGATGACCTTGGGCCCATTTTGTTTCATGTAAAATCATAACCAAGGAAAATGTCTTTCCCAAAATATTATTTTCAGCGAGACCAAAAACTTCTTAATTGTTTATCAAAAAAATGAAAGCATAGTTTATTATTTAGATATTAGTCAATTTTTTTTGAAAAATAAGATCTATTATTTTATTATTTTAAATTATTTTCAGAGGATATGTATAAATCATTTCCCTAAATTTCTTATAAAGTTTTACTTTAGTATTCTCAATTATTTATTTTAATATTTATAAAGAATTACTAATATTAGGTTTGTATCTTCAAATTAAATATATAATAAATTATTTTTAAAACTAATTTTTTTATAAAATTTTATTATTTAAAATTTATATTTTGAAAATTTAAAACAATATACTACGTAACATAAAATTTAAATAGTTTTTTATTAATAAATTTATTAAATAAGTAATTTTTATGGTAAAATAGCTTTTCACTAAAGTTATATCATTTTTCAAACGCATATGAATAAAATAAAACTTTTATCTACTTATATATGTCGCTTAAAAATTAATTTTAAAAAATTTAAGTTATTTAAAATTAATAATATTTTAGTTAATAATATATACTTAAAAAAAAGAACACCACCGAAAACGACATCCACGTAGTGCAGCGAATGCCGAAATTCAGATTTTTGTGAAGCGGTGAGATTATGTTTTACGTGATGTATGTTTTAGCCATAATCAAATAACATGGTTAACGGTATTTTCCTGAAAACTATCCCAAAAATTGGGATCCTCTCGTGGCCGGTTTTAGGTACAAACAAACAGATTTCTATAGCTTTTTTTCTTTTCAGACACCATTTCCCTCTCCGTCCGACGCGGTCACCATCCCAAAAATTGACATCCTCTCGTAGCTCTCAGCCCGCCCTCACGCCTCACGGTCGTCTTCTGGCTGGTTGCCTCCGTTCCATCCTCCAGCTTCCTCGTCATGCCCTAGATGTCGTGCTGCGAGTTCTCCTCTACTCGTGAGATTCTCCATTCACCGGGTCTCCTCCTCGCAGACATCCACAATCAAGGTTCCACTTCCCACTACACATTTTATTTTTTTGTAAATAATGCAATTTTTTTATAAAAGTAACACGGCAAAATTTTAAATTGTAAGATGAACGCACTTTTACGAAAGTCAGAGTTTGAGGGTCCGTTTGGCAACTCGTCGGAGGACTTCTTTTAGAAGTCCTTTTTTTTCCAAAGCACTTCAACTTAGAAGGTCTTCTCATTTGCGAAGGTAAAAGTGGTTTGGTTACATTTTTTTTATCCAAACATAGAAGTACTCCCGTAATAAACAAAAATGGATACATATTGCGACCAGAAAACGGCAGGGGAGGGGGGCGGAGGGGGGGTTCGCGGAGGGGAGGGCGCGCAGGGGAGGGAGTGCCGCGGAGGGGGGGGGCTCGCGGAGTGGAGGGCTGCGCCGGGGAGGGAGTGCCGGAGGGGGAGTTCGCGGAGGGGAGGGAGCGCGGGGAGGGAGCGCCGGAGGGGGGTCGCGGAGGGGAGGGCGCGCGGGGAGAGGGAGTGCCGCGGAGGGGGGGCTCGCGGAGTGGAGGGCTGCGCCGGGGAGGGAGTGCCGGAGGGGGGGTTCGCGGAGGGCAGGGAGCGCATGGGAGGGAGCGCCGGAGGGGGGTCGCGGAGGGAGGGCGCGCAGGGGAGGGAGTGCCGCGGAGGGGGGGCTCACGGAGTGGAGGGCTGCGCCGGGGAGGGAGTGCCGGAGGGGGGTTCGCGGAGGGCAGGGAGCGCGTGGGAGGGAGCGCCGGAGGGGGTCGCGGAGGGGAGGGCGCGCGCAGGGAGGGAGTGCCGCGGAGGGGGGCTCGCGGAGTGGAGGGCTGCGCCGGGGAGGGAGTGCTGGAGGGGGTTCGCGGAGGGGAGGGAGCGCGCGGGGAGGGAGCGCCGGAGGGGGCTCGCGGAGGGAGGGGCTGCGCCGGGGAGGGAGTGCCGCGGAGGGGGGCTCGCGGAGGGGACGGAAGGCGGAGGGGGTCGCGGAGGGGGGAGGCTTCGCGGACGGCGGCGGGGGTCGCGGAGGGGGGGGGGAGGCGCGGAGGGGCGGTGCCGGGGGAGGGGGGCTTCGCGGACGGCGGCGGGGGGGGGTCGCGGAGGGGAGTGAGTGCCGGAGGGGGGGGAGTGCCGCGGAGGGGGGGGCTCGCGGAGGGGACGGCTGCGCCGTGGAGGGAGTGCCGGAGGGGGGGAGGCGGGGGGGGGGGGCGGTGCCGGGGGAGGGGGCTTCGCGGACGGCGGCGGGGGGTCGCGGAGTGGGGGGAGGCCCGGAGGGGTGGTGCCGGGGGAGGGGGGCTTCGTGGACGGCGGCGGGGGTCGCGGAGGGGAGGGAGTGCCGGAGGGGGGCTCGCGGAGGGGAGGGCGCGCCGTGGAGGGAGTGCCGGAGGAGGGTCGCAGAGGGGAGGAGTTCGCCGGGGAGGGGGTGCCGGAGGGGAGGGGGTTGCCTTTGCGGGATGAGACTAGCGCGAGACTAGCGCGGGATGGGGACTCGCGGGCACGGCACGGGAGCGCTTTTCTATCGCGGGAAGGAGAAATTTTCTCCTCCGAGCTTCTACCTCCGAGAAGGAGAAAAAGTGAAAAAAAAATGTAACCAAACAGCACCATAAAAATAAGAAGGACTTCTGATCAGAGGAGAAGTAAAAAAAAAGTACTTCCACGTAGTTCCCAAACGCACCCTGAAACACCGACTTGTGACCGTGTGCTTAATTACCCGGTTAATTTTAAATGTCGGACATATATAAGTCGGTTAATTTTTACCCGACTTTCAAGTCCGATTTCATGAATCTAACTTTCTTTTACCTTTACCCCCCACCGTCTCCCATTTCTTACCCTACCTGTGCATTTTTTACCTCGGCGGTGGCACCTGCTTCCTCTCCGGCGGCAGCGGTGGCGGCATCGGCAACATCCCTTCTCACCGGTGGCGGCGGCGGCAGCGGCGGTGACCTCCCATCTCACTGGCAGTGACGGCGGCGGCAACGACCTCCCATCTCACCGGTGGCGGCAGCAACCTCATCAACCGGTGGTGACGACCTCCCAGCGACCTCATCCACTGGCGACGATCGACAGTTGTAACTGCGGCACATTGAAGAGGTGAGACCATTTGAAATAAAAATTGACATGGGCAATCTATTTTTTTGGATTTATTTGAGTAGATTCTGATATATATAGACATATGGATGTTCACTATTTTGTTCAACTTGAAAAAATCAAACGAGATCAATATTTTGGTTAGCTTGATTTGGTCTGAATGTCAGCAAATCGAATCAAATTTAATTAGTTCTGGTTAGCTTGATTTCGAATGCCACGTATGCTTGAATTGGTTTGGTTTAGAAAAAAAATATCAAAAATTAAACCATGTAGACCCCTATGTATACATACGTAAATATACATGTATAGAATAGGTATGTATGCTTAATTATTACATATCGGATCTGACTAACCTTGGATTTAAATAAAAATGTCAACAGTCAATTATGTGATAAAAATGACAGTTCAAGGCCTGTTTGTTAACCATATTAGATCCAACTAACCTTGGATTTGGATCCGAATCCGGATCCGGATCCCCCACTGACCTACCGAAGAAGATTTTTTGCGTTAACCTAAACTTCTGGTATGATATATATAGCCGCTTCACAGGTAGACAACACTGCCCTTTTGACAGTGATGAGTATTGACTATTAGTTTAGGTTCTCTTAGAAAGAGTACTCTATTTATTGCTTCCTTTTTGTCTATTTGGACAGAAGTATATATGAAGGTAGCTAGCCATACATTTGGTTTTTCTATTTAGATGTTAGGATTAATAGAAATTTTTTGTCCGACCAATTTGCATGATGTGGATTAATTTTTTGTCCTATTAAGTATGTTCTTATTCACTTTCATCCGTCCATGTTGTTTGAGTTAGATGATTACAACTTGACGATTTTCATGATAACTCAGTTGCAATATATTAGAAAGATGTCATGAAAGGATGAAAACAATAGGAGTAATTACCCATCATACGTTACACGTGATTAGTGTAGAAGTTGAGATCCATACATACAAAATCAACCGACGATGATTCAATTGTTATCACAATATCAATGTCGATATTGAATTGAGTAATACAAGAAGAAGTCAATCTCAAAGTGAAATTGATTTGAATGAACAACAAGAGTTGAAAGAAGTATATGATGACTCATCAAGTGACAATGATAATATCACTTCTAAAATGGTTAACAGTATATCGTTTGTTGATGAATTTCACGACGCTAAAGATATAAGTTGGATAAACAATGCAGTTGCCAGTAATCACTTCATGGATGATGAGGAACATGATTCTGGATGTGAAGATAGAGCACCCATAGTTAGAAGTGAAGGAGAAAATGTGAAGGATATTGTAGAAGAAGATATCTTTACTTCCAAAGAAAATGTAATTCATGCCGTCTCTACATGGTTAGTGAAGTGCAACTTCCAATACCATACTGATAGATCAACCAAGTCTCTCTTGACATTAATATGTCATGCAAAAAGAGCAGGGATGTCTTTGGAGATTACATGCGTCAATTAGCAAAAGAGTTGGTGGTTTATGAAAAATAATGAAGTTCAATGAGAGTCATACATGTAGAACACATAGTCATAATATGACTCACAAACAATTGAGTTACACGACAATAGCTCGTTTAATTATGCCCAACGTTCGATCTCGTTTAAACATTATGCCAAGAGAAATCAGGGATATGGTGCAATTGAAATCACAATAAGACCATCATATCACAAAGCTTGGAATGTTCGGTGAAAAGTCTTTAAAAAAACTTTTTGGAGATTGAGAAAGTTTCTATACTCACTTGTTGAGATACATAGAAGCTGTAAAGTTGAGTATGCCCGGGATAATTTGTAGTTATTTATGTGAGAGTGACAGTACTCAATTGTTAATTTTTCTTCTGGTCATTCTCGTCTTGCATAGAAGGATGGCATTTTTGTAGACCAGTTATTAGTGTCGATGGAATATTTCAGCACAGAAAATACAATGGTACTTTATTAGTTGCATGCGGTATAGATGCAGTCCAAGGATTATTTCCAATTGTCTTTACAATCGTAAATAGTGAAAATGACCAGTTATAATTATGGTTTTTTGAGCAGATGTATATGTTAATTCATTGTATTAGAGACTAGCAACATCACATGTGTTTCATTTCAGATAGAATCTTAGTATTAAGAAAGTAGTTGAAAAGTGGTTTCCATTGGCAGCTCACCGTTATTGTCTTAGACATTATCGGCAAAAATTTCAATCACACTTCACCAGAAGAGATCTATTCAAGAGGATGTATAATGCTGGTCAAGCTTATAACATGTTAGATTTTAACAAACACATGACCGATATACAGTTAATATGTCCTGAGGTGTATGATTGATTGTTACAAGTAAACCCGGAATATTGGGCATTGACTTGTGATACCGACGAGACACGATTTGGGATAATGACCTTGAATTATTTAGAATGTTTTAACAGTGTGTTGAAAGTTGCCAGGGGATTACCAATTCATGCTATTGTCCATATGACTTATCATCGGCTTAGGCTCATGTGCTTTCAATGCCATACAATTGGTATGAATATTGAAATAGTCCTTACACCTAAGTTTAAAAAGATGTTATCACAAATGAATGAGCACAACAGAGAGATAATCATTCAAGCTAGAGTAAACGTGACTGAATGGGATGTCAATGATAGTTATGGTCGTGCATTTCAAGTTGATATTCAACGAGATAGTGTTAAATGCACTTGTGGTGAGCCCCTTCTTAAACATTTTTTTGTGTAAACATGCAACGTGTGTCATTGAGTCTATAAATTGGGATCGGTATGCATATGTTTCCAATTGGTATACAAGTGCTTGTTACCGATCGACATACCAAAGTGAATTTCACACTGTTCTTGATTCACATCACTGACCAGAATTTAACACACACCACAATGTGATACCTTTGTTGCCTCGAACTCACTTTAGAAAGTTTGGAAGATCACGAAACAAAAGATTCTCCATGGTTATGAATTGTCAGTCCAATAAACAAAGAAATCAATGCTCTATTTGTAAACAACATGGACACAATCGAACCACGTGCTCTAGACGACCTCAGTATGTACTTATAAATTATGTTTGCAATTTCTTTTGTAATATTGTAAATTTGACTTACGTGTTAACTAATTTACTCATTTATGCAGGGATGGAACCCCATGACCCTTCTCTTGTCAGTGATCAGGCTCACTACCGTTCGACGAGACGTGAGGTAAATAAATGAAAGTTGTTATGCTTTTTTTTATATATTGCATATATATTTATGTGTGTTGTAATAACTCTTCCACTTGTATTTCACGGGGCGCCACACTTCTTTTGCTAGTGTCACATTTCCGTTAGTTGTCAGTATGGCCCATTGAAAACTGTCATGTCTTAGAGTTCTTACGTATGGCCAGTTTCTTATATGTTACATACCTCCGTTGGATTCCATTAGACCGACAGCTTATCACTGCTCTTGTGAAGTGATGGCATCTCGAGACGTCTACATTTTATCTACCTTGGTGTGAGATGGCTATTATGCTACAGGATGTGGTTATGCTCATGTGTCTACATGTAGACGACCATGTAGTCATCACTCGTATACGGGTTCCATCACAGGAATTTCCAGTTTGGTTACATGTTTGCCAAATATATATAGGTGTTACACCAACCGATACAGATATGGGCCAAAGCAAGAGCACGTTGAGATTAGTTTACATATTTAACACATTTGATCGTCACACGAATGGCTTACCAAATGATGATAGTGAGGAGTCTCACCTCATTTGTTTACATCATACTAGGACACTTATGCTTATGTTGATCGAGTGTGTTCTTATGCTCGACACGTCGGGCAATGAGGTGCATATGCAGTATTTGTTCTTCATGGAGGACATAGATCTCTCTGATACATTTTCTTGAGGTAGTGCGGTATTAGGTTTTCTATACTGCCAACTATGTTCAGCTACATTTGCAACCCGTAACTGGATTGGGGGTTGTCTTCATCTTTTGCAAGTTAGTATCTTCAATTTGTTATATTCACTTGTAATTTTATCCACTTATCTTATGTATTTTGTCATGATATTTGAAACAACTATGAAGTTGGGAGCATCTACATGTTGGCTGGCCTTACATTCCATGTCCCATTAAATTACAAACCGATTCCATTTGGATGGAGATGGAATCAGGTGGAGGATCGACCAAAACATAAGTATACTTTGTTATTTTACATAAATGAGATTGATGTGGGAGAGGTTAGCCAGGCATGAGCCAAATAATTATGTATGTATAGTTAGTTCATGTTTACATAATAAACTTATGTTCTTGTGTTTCGATCATTGTAGATTATATGGGAGCCATACACTCATGACTTCATGACGTCCATGCCAGAGGTATGTCTTGAGAATCCTCAACTTTGGTTGGCATCCGTTCCTTTGATATACTGCTCAGTTATGGAAGTGCATGCACCTGAGAGAGTTCTAAGACAATTTTGGGCACATCCAAACTGAGCCCCGAACTCGAGAACAGTATCAAATGAGAGACGGCCGAGGATGTTGGTCCACAGATTGGACCATGGAGTATGATAAGTATATCACATAGTGGAATGACCGAATGGCCCACGTTTATAGAGTTCCCGAACATGTCCAGTAGGAGGAAGTAGAGCATTACAGTCAATGGTATGAGGATCATACCATTCCATATTTAGGTTGAAATGCTTTAGAGCTTCTGACTCAATTTTACCCAAGGGGAGCCCTGGAACGAGAATTGGTGAGAAAGATACGATTTGATTAGTGCTATGTCAATTTCACTTTATAGTTCTTTTGTTAATAATTTTATTTTGTTTTATTTCTTGCTTGATAGCTTTAAGGACATCATGAAATCCAAAAAATGTTGGTGACAAAGAATGTTTACCAATATGAAGAAATCAATATGGACATCTTGAAGTTACAAGAAGAACTTCATCGAAAGCTTCGATTTACATTTCCAACATATGAACTAGCACCAAATTCGATGTAATCTCCTCAGGGGCCATGGAGTCAACCTCCTTTTGCTTGGAGTGGGCCGAGTGGCCCGATCACATCGACACAAGACCCACCTCAAAGTACGCCCTTGGAGACTCGGGGGACACAACAATCCATGATAGTTGATGCAAATATACCGCCAGCTCCAGTTCGTCCAAGCCATGAAAGAAAACAGGCTCCAGTAGCTCCACCTCGATATGTAACTCTAGAGGAACAAGACGAAGAAGAAGAAGAAGAACGACAACAATGACGACAATGAGTTCTTCATAAGAAAAAAAACTACCGTTAAACGTCGAAAATGAATGTGATCCCAAATGCCACCCACCTTTTGTAATATGAGAATTTTCTGGTATTTAAAAACTTTTTATATGAGTGGTTGTTATATGTTAGGCTTAATGTGTCAAGTAGTGTACTTTTACTTCTATGTAATTTTTTATGCATTGTGTTACTTTGTACGTATGTATGGGTTTGTATGGATGGACATGCAGATTTGATGCCATGTTATATTAATGTATGTATGGATGGATGGATGGATTTGTATGTATGTTTTATTTTGTACATTTGATGACATGTTGTATGTATGGAAAATGCAAGTTTCAGTTGGATGTGGCTCCTCATGCATCCATTAAAGTGGACTGTGGATTGCTCCGTGGGAGAGGACTGTCCCTCCAGTTGTGTATCCAATTCATGCTCTTCTTATGTACTACTCAATTGTTATGTTTTTCGGGAGAGGAATGTGCTCCTCATGTTTGTATGACAAGATTGGATGTTCTAATGTCATGTTTGAAAGAAATATGATGTAAGTCTTTTGCAGCAACTCTCTGGACAATGCATTTTTTTAAAAACAAACTGCAGCCATAAAGTCAATCTATAAAAGTCGAACTTTCAAAGATAGTCGGACTTTTTTAGTCTGACTATAAAAGCAATTCGGAGTTTAATACTCCAACTTTAAAGTGGGATATTGCCCCCAACTTGTCTTCTAGAAACCCAGTTCTGGGGTGGTTTCTGCGAGGCTCCAAGTTGGAGTATAATACTATGATTTTGTATATAAGTCAGAGTACGATGCTCCGACTTTAAAGTCGGATATTGTTCTAGACTTGTCTCCTAGAAACCCATTTGAGGGGGGGGGGGTTCTGGGAGGGCTCCAAGTCGAAGTATAATACTATAATACTCCGACTTATATACAAAGTGGGAGTATGATACTCCGACTTTAAAGTCGGATATTGCCCCCGACTTGTCTCCCAGAAACCCGATTCTGGGGTGTTTCTGGGAGGCTCCAAGTCGAAGTATAATACTCCGACTTTGTATATAAGTCGAAGTATGATGCTTCGACTTTAAAGTCGGATATTTCTCCCGACTTGTCTCCTAGAAATCCAATTTCTGGGAGGGCTCCAAGTTAGAGTATGATACTTTAATTGAAATTACTTTTTTTATCATACAATTTTAAAGTCGTTTGATATTTAACTGACTTTTATTTTTACTGTTTACCCGTACAAAGTCACACAAGCGTACCCCGAGTTATTAATTGCCGTGGCCGCTCTTACACATGGCCTGAACAAGTCGATATATAAGTATCCGACTTAGTCATAAGTCAGTGTTTCAAACTCTAACTTTATTCTAAGTGTGTTAGTTCTCCGATTTGAAGTTTTGCAGCATTATTTCATAAAAAAGAAGTGCGTTATTTAAAAAAAAAAAACTTCCCACCACGTTCAAGCGATGTCGCGGCAAGCACCTCGGCTCCTCCAAATCGCTTGTCTAGATTGTAGTGTCGGCCATACACTGAAAGCTTGTAAGAGAGATGAAGGAGGAGGATGGCGAGCTCAAGAGCAAAGAGGGATTGTCATAGGTGTGTGCGGAGATCTCGAGGGAGCCTGAAGTCGAGCAATGCAGATAGGCATCTACGATCCCGATCTCTCCTGCTGTGCAAGATGAGCCTAAGTAGCACCATGCGCGACGGCTTCGGGAGCTTCTCCTGGAGGAGATCGAAGTTGAGCGGGCAGCGTGAGTAGAAGGTGGTCGCTTCCTCGTCATCATGGATCCTTGATCTAGGCTCTGAGGAGGGGAGGAAATGCGGGGGAGCTGGTGGGCATCTCTGCCACCAGAGCTGCTAAGAGAGATGGTCAAGTGGGAGGAGCCGGACGGGTCGTCGTGTCTGGCTTGGCCACACCTAATGGCCTGTGCTGCGATTTGTAGGTCGTGGAGGAGGGTGTGCGAGGAAATGGACGGAGTACCGAAGGTCAGCAGCTAGCTCACTTTCCCCGTGTCATTGAAGTAGGTAAACTCGCCAAATCCGCTTGCCATGGTTTATGCATATATGAAAACCAACAGGAAGATTATTATTTTCGAGGGCCGATTTGGGGGAAACTTCCGGAGGACGCCCCCCGGCGGCGGCATCTCGCGGCGGCCACCCGGTCGGCGGCGGAATCTTCGCGCGGCTCTTCTCTGCGGCAGCCTCTTCTCCCGGCGGACGCCCCCAGCGGCGGAATCTCGCGGCGGCCTCTCGGTCGGCGGCGGAAACTTCGCGCGCGGCTCTCCTCCGCGGCGGCTTCTTCTCCCGGCGGCGGAATCTCGCGGCGACCTCCCGCTCGCGGCTGTTGACAACCCCCTCGCGGCCCTAGTAGGCGGCGGAACTCGCGGCGACTCCCTCGCTCGGCTCCGGAACCCTCGCGGCGGCCCCTTCGTCGGCGGCACCTCACTCGCGGCAGAAGCATCCCTCCCTCGCGGTGCTTGTCGGCGGCAAGCCCTTGGGGGCGGCTTCCTTGGTTGGGGGCGCTACTTTGCTTGCGGTGCCCCTCAGCGGCTCCAGGAACCCCCCTCGGCACCACCGTGGAAGTGGTCTTTGTCGAAGGGTGAAGTTTGCACCAATTGTTTTTTCTGTTGTCAACTTTCCGGTGCTGCAGTGTTTTCGTTCCTTGCTTTTGAATCGGTGGGAAGTTTCTTTGTATCATTTTGTAGTTGTTTTTGGTTGGGAGGGAGGAATGTTCCTCCCTCCCCCGCTCCCCCTTCAACGTTCTGCCTAAACATGGGTTTAGGTGTTTTGTATCTTTTTGTGGCGTTGAAGATGCGGAGCCCGGCTTACGTATCTTGGCTTGTGTTTTTTAGGTTTTTGTTTCTGTTTGGCGTCGTGTGGTCCGGTTCCTTGATGGGGCCTTTTCTAGTTGTCTACATAGTCACCTGATTTAGCTCGAGACCGATGGACTGGGCATTATCCACATCTTACTGGTGTGATCTTCCGGTCTCAAGTCAATTATCTAACTCCTCTAATGGAGTCCCTTCATCTACTGTTCGACCATTCAAACACTTATATGTGTTGGTCGATTTGTGGCTATGTTTGAGTCACCTAGTAAAGAGGTTTCCTCTTGGAGTTATCGTTATGTGTGGTTTAATCTTATGTCTTTTCTGTGGTGTAAATCACCAGGTCTATCTGCTTGTATGTACTCTTTTACGTAGTAAATGAAATATGGTGGTGGTGTTGTTTGTTCAAAAAAAAAAAACAGGAAGATTATTTTCTAATATGCCATTTTTTCTATTGCTGCAGTTTCTAATGGTTTTTCGTCCCATTTTGATTTAGATTTTTTAGTCACATTTTACGTTGATCTTGACTTCACATTTGATGTTAAGCTATGTTACTTTTGTCTATTTCTGCATTTTGACTGGTATTGATAGGTAAGAAATTTATTGTTTACAAGTTTGGCATGTCAACAATGGAGCTTTACGCCGTGTTTGCTAACATTATTAGGTACCTTTATCAATATCAATTTTAAAATTGATATTGATAGGAACCATTAAGAGGTGTTTGGTTAATTGTATCAATTTTAAAATTTGTAGTACAAACAAAGCATATTATGTAATACAAGTGTCAACTTGTATTAATTTTGATATTGATTCCCCAACATTTGAAAATATTAATATCAATATTGATTTAGTATTAAAAATGAAACTCTAACCAAACAGGGCATTAGCTGATACTGCAAACTTTAGTGGATGGATGATGTTTAGTGTGAACCTTTTGTAAACTAGGAGATTGTTTATGATGCACTTCTGTTCTTTTGGGGGACAGGGAGAAGTGATTGATTAGATTTGTTTGTCCTATTGGCTATTGGCCTGCAAGACAGCTGGAAGACGTATTTTCTTGAGTGTTCTGTTCATACTTTGTTCTTAATTGAGTTATGACGTAATAAAAAATTGTTATAATTGTTCCTATTCTTATGTATTGCTACTTTTTAAGTTTATTGTGTAAATTTTACCTATTTATTTATTTAGTAATGTATATATGAGATCATACATAATCATCATTCAATCTTCCAAGTAATTCTGAGGAGAGATTACCTCTTGATCACCTTAACATCCTTTTGGCTTCAACTAAATAGATTAAACTGGTGTTCCATGTCTAAGAATATGTCTTCAATTACCTGTTATTAGATGCTACTTGGCTGGTTTTTCCCGGGTTCATGTTACAAAACAAATTGAATTGAGGGACCTGTGACCTGTGACATTACCTTCATGACTCACTACGCTTTTTATGTTGAATGGGCAGAATGATTGTAGCTTTGTAGATGTTATGTTCTGCTTGGTACAAAAGCTTGGTGGTCTGGTAAACTGAGAAATAGTATGGAGTTATTGGTGCACTGCTTGCTCAAGCATCCACAGCCTTGCTCTTTAGGTCGCTCAGACATTCAGGTTATTTTATCTGCTAGGTCCAAGTGTATACCCTTCTGGAGATTGGTACTTGTTCATGGGGTTTATATTGACAAGTCAAAAGATTTGTTTGCTATTTCAATTTCACCTATATGGAGATAAAAAATTACGATTCTCAAAATTGGATAGAAAAATAAAAGACGACAAGTTTCAACGTTTGGTTGCCTATCTGATTGCATCTACTTTATTTGCAGGAGGACGAGGAATAGATTCTGTAGCTCTTCTGGCTAGGCAATCATAGGTTATGTAATCTGCGTCCTCTGAATACCGAATTATGTTGGGTCATGCCAATGGAGGATGAAGTATCGTCACTTGTTTTCCCCATTTCTTTTGATGTTCTCTTTTGTGTCTCTCCATGCTTCAATGTTCTGCCATCTGTAGGTGTTATTAGCAACGCAATGTAGAAAAAGAAACTTTCACAACTTCAAATGGCTTCTCTTTTGCCCATCGGTGGGTGTTGTCAGCGTCAGTTTTGTAGTTGAAACTTGAAAGTAATCATTATTTATGTTGTATTTTGGAATTCTCTACATGAGTATATTGTTTCCCCCGTTTGAATAACATAGCAATTAATATCTGAATCTAAAATTAGAATAAATATTTTTTTAAAAATAAATTAACATTTTTAAATTTTTATTTATTTTTTAAAACGTATGTGATGTTCTTTATGTTACTTAAACTTTATCATGTAAAAGTATCGATAATAAACATATTCTGGAAAATATATGCATACTATCTTTGGGTATGCTAATAGTAAAAACATAATAAATAAAAATTGACGTGAAAAAGATGTACATGTCCATAATTAATAAAATTATTTTATCACAAATTTAATAAATTTTATATACTTTTAATTTTAATTATAAAATATATCGTAAAGTCTCTTTTACAGAGATGTCATTGTACATCCAAACCGACCAAGATGAACATTTCGATATTTTGTTGTACATTTGTCTTATAAAATATATAAATAAAATTGAAATAAAAATTCTGTTATTTTTTCAGCGTTAAGTGCATATCTTTCTACTTTGCTGCGCCGAACCGCCAAAACTATTTCATTTCATATCTAAAATTTAAAAAATAGATTGAACAATTGCAAATCTGATCGAGTCAGACTCAAAAACTTTTTCAAGCAGCGTTTAGTTGAAATGCAGACTTAGTTAGTACTTCGTAGTCTAGACCAACGTGTTTGTCCCCGTAGTACGTAGGCCGCTCAAATCTCGAGCCCTAAAACCTCAGAGACCCTCTCTGCGGCGGCGGAAAAGCGCGTCGGTCGCCTCAACAAGGGAAGTTTGCCTTCTTGCCGCGGAGACAGGAGCTGCGGTTGCATAAGCAGGAGCAGGAGGCATGGTACGGCTGACGGCAGACCTGATTTGGAAGAGTCCGCACTTCTTCAATGCTCTTAGCGAGCGCGAGCTTGATTTACGCGGTAAAGCATTCGTATTTTGCATACACGATTCGTCCTCATACGGGACGTCCGAGTATCATAGCTGCTTCGCTTCTCAGTCCGTAGCATGCTTTGCATTGTCGAAATCATAATCGAGCGAGGCTAGCAGCCAGTGTCTCCTGCTTCCGTGGGCAAATTAAGTAAGTAAACTCATCCGCTTTTTCCCAATTTTGCAGGTAACAAGATTGCGGTGATTGAGAACTTGGGCACTACAGAGGTGAGTCCCCCCTTTAGTTTCTGCATCGTTGCACCTAGGACATGATACGTTGTGCACCTGAATATCTTAAGGGACACCTGACCGGTAACTTTCGAATGGAGGTCTTCGGTCATTCGTGAGGCATCACATCGCTCATACCGTTCTTTAGAGCTGAGGAGGAAACCAGATGTCTCTTTACCCCCGGGACCTAAGATCCACTCTGCTTAACTGGGATGAATAACATACTGTTAATCTTTTATATTTCTGCTGCAAACTTGATAATACGTCACTTAACTAAGTAGTTAGGAACAGCCCGGCATTGAACATTAAAAGCACACTAAATATAATGTCGTAGATCAGCTTATGAACTTGCAGTTGTTAGTGATTGTCGCATTTTGACTACCAAGTAGTGACCTTGTGATAATAACCTCTAGGCCTTTCAACGTTGTCTAAGTGCTTTTAAGGTTTGTAAAGGCAGTCAGCGTTGTGTCCAGTCAGATTTCAGAATTAGCGGTTTAAAAGTGCTGCTGGAAGTAACATAACCTGTTTTGAAGTATTGAAAACCATAAGAGAATTGTGTTAAAAGTTGTTCGTGAACTTGGACTAGATTGACTGGTTGTGCTAATCTATAATAATAACCTGTTTTAATTATTATATAGTATTGTTAATTTTACATTTTGGGGTTATATAAAAACGAAAAACAGGTAATACATTTAAAAAAAGCAGGAAATACATCTAAAAACGTAGGAAATACATGTAAAAAAGTAGGAAATATATCTAAAAAATTAGGAAATACTTTTAAAAATGCAAGAATTACATCTAAAAAGTTAAAATACAGGAAATACATGTAAAAAAGCCAGAAATACATCTATAGGAAATACTTCTAAAATTGTAGGAAATACATGTAAAAAAGTAGGAAATAGTTATGAAAATACATGAAAGATGTACCTTTTCGAATGAAACTTCGAAACACATAAGTGACAACAAAAAACTATAATTCTAAAACAAGTATAGAATTAGATTAATATGTAGAAGTCTAAAACAACATTAAGAAGTATAGTAGAACAATATCCATGTCCCAAAGTACACAAAAACAAAACAGTCTCAATGCATCATTAATCAGAGTCATAATCATCATTAACTTGTATTTCTCCATCAGGATTTGAGGAATGTTCATCAATGGCTAGCCTCTTCCCCTAGTTAAGTCTTTGCCTTTTAGAGGCCATTGTTCCAGTGGATGGACTTTCCTCTTCCTCAATGCCTGCTGCCAACTCAACATTCCTACAAGTGAGGTCCTCTTCTTCATACACAAGATCCTCATCATCCATAGTAATCCACTCATCAACCTTATCGACATCATCCAAAGAAATAAGATCAACATTTAATTTCTCCATCTTAAAATGTCAATCTTGAAGTCTTTGATTCTATTGGACATAGACAAGATCGTTTAGCCCTTTTGTTCCAACTTACTTCTTTCTTTGTGTGCACCTATGATAAAACAATTGAAAATTTGGACGGATCACTTATAAGCAATATTATTTTAAATTTTAAAAATAAATATTTTGAAAAGAGAATTAATACTATTATATTTATACATATTCAAAGGTACTCCAGTTGTGTTCACAATTAGATTCACTTTAAGTGAGGCTCAATATTCTAATGACTAATCTTTGCAATTGACTAACTTTCCTCCCTCCAATATTTCCACAAATTTGTTGTAAGGAAAAATAAAATTAAATTAAAAAACACAGGTTAAATGTCAAATGTAGAAATACAAATAAAAGCATACATGGAATGGATGTATTCTTTGTCTAATAGTCAGATCTTTGACAAAGAGTTCTTGAGCATTTCTATTTGTATTCAACTGCTTCATTATCAAATCTTGCTCCTTGGGGGTTTCAACTAACTTTTCAATACAATCAAACCATCTTTGTTTTATTTCTTCATCGCTTTTAACATCGGGGTTCAAATAGTAGAATTGGGGGTTAAGATAATACCTCGTTGCATGTAATGAACGATGAAGTTGATTGTCCCATCTTCTATCAGCATTATCCCAAATG
The DNA here is from genome assembly GCA_036172225.1 of Cryptocoryne crispatula var. balansae. Classification (NCBI taxonomy): domain Eukaryota; kingdom Viridiplantae; phylum Streptophyta; class Magnoliopsida; order Alismatales; family Araceae; genus Cryptocoryne; species Cryptocoryne crispatula. The sequence goes on along the minus strand of CM069925.1, from coordinate 16,762,249 downwards.
AGACCATAAATTTTTAACTTCTCATCAAATACACTCTTAATGTATTTCTTTGCACAGTCCATTGCTTCACATATGTAACCCATAGCTAGTCTCTCACTAGCAACTAGGCGTAAGACAAGCACGATAGGCTTGAAAATGGACAGAGAATAGGTCACACCTCTCCATGAATTAGTTTTAGAATGATCTGACCTAACGTTTTTTTGCTCACTTTACTTAGTCTATTTATTGTTAGAAGCAATCTAATCTTCAGATGTGAACATTCGTTTCAATTCATTATTTAAGTTGTGTAGACTCTTTAAGTTTAGGTAGTTTGTTGCAAACCTTGAATAAATAAAAATAAAAATGTTATTGATGATTAAAAATTACATTATAAATCAATATTAACATAAAAAAGATATTTCAATTTGAGATATTACATTGTGACTGCTGCTCTGCACAAATATCTTCTATTCGTGAGTTTCCTCATCATGGCAAGAACTTTTGTATGACCATAGATAAATATTGTGAGATACTTAGCATGTCTGAGTGTGGACTTGATTCTTGACAACTTAGAGATATCTTGTAACATTAAGTCAATGTAATTGGTTGTATATGGTGTCCAAAATAATTAAGGATGTGTGAAGTTCCCCTGTGGCTACATAACTTATCTCATTGTTGGTTACAATTTATACCATAATTTTTCGGCCAACTTCAATCATTACTTTGTTTGGTAAGTCAGCTAACAAGTTTGTATTCTTAACTTGAGAAGATGCATCAACAGATTTTAAGAAAACTGTTTCCGTAGGTGTGTTGACCAAAAAGTTAATCAACGTTCGCCCCCTTTTAACTGTCCAAGCTTCGAATATGATAGTGCATCTATATTTCACCCAACTTGTTTTTTGTTTTTCAACCAACTCATGGGTTATTTCAATGTCCTTCACAAACAAGTCCTCACGAAGTTTTTGGTATGTAGGGCACTTCAAACTTGGCTTAAATTGTCCAATTGCTTCCACCATTGTTTGAAAATTATTCAAGTGTATAATATTGAAAAGTATACCTATTTGGTATATTAGCGTGCAATGTACTGCACACATTTGTCCCTCTCCTCTTTCGAATGTTTCTTCTCTTTGACACTTTTCTCATTGGAGATTCTGGATTTTGTCTTGCAAAATAGTCCATAGGCCCTCTCATACGGGGAGGCATAAATGCCGGATCATAAAAAGGATGTGCTTCTTTGTCTTTTGTAGTTGCTTTCGAAGGAGTGGATGACATGCCCATATGATTCTCTTTCCTCCATCTCCTCAATGACTGCATTCTTCTTAAAATGAGCCTCATTTGTTGCTTGATCTCTTTCTATGCATTTAGTGTAACCTTTTTATGGCTTGTTACATTTGTAGAAAGATAGGCTGTGCTACTTTAATTTATACATTCCACTTTTATAGTTCTTGTTGTAGAAGGTACATCTAACAAGATCCCTATTTTTGGGATCTACAAGTATCCCATACTTCCATCCAATGTTCATTGACTTGGGAGTATGTCTTGAAATTAAGAGGCCTGTTGTAGATGGGGTTTCAGTGGACCCTGTTCCCGAACCATGATCTTGATTCGCAATTTGGGATATGTTCACAATCACAAGCAAAGAACCTAAAAAAGAATAAACTAAATACATTAGTGTAATGATCATACTTAGTTGAGCTAACTAAAAAACACAACAACAGTCCAAACAACTGAAAACATACCTTTGCGTTGGGTGTGGTTTCGCCAAATTTAAAAAATTTGAATTGGTGTGGTAATAAACAAACTAAGTTGAACTAAATAAAAGAACCAAAAAACCCTAAAAAATTGAAATTATACTTTTCCGATAACTTGCAGTTTGCCGAATTCAAGAAAATGAAATTGATGTGTATTGACAAACTAAGTTGAACTAAATAAAAAAATATAAATAGACAAATAGAAAAACTAGAAAATATATGTTTTCGACAACGTCTGGCTTCTCCGGCAACTTTTTTCAATTTCGATTAAGACAATGTCCGGCTTCTCCGCTTCTTTGGTGTGTTAATAAAAACAATATATTACATTAAGAATGCAAACTGAAAAAGAAAGGAAATACATTGAAAAAACATACATTCTTCGGCTAAAAATGGTTCTTCAACTAACTACACAGAAAAAGCAAACCAAATCCAAAAATAAGGATGTTGTATTAGAAGAATGATGAAGAACAAAACTCAAGAAAAAATGAAAAAAAAAGAAATAAAAACTTTAATTCACACTTATTCAAGTCTTTGGAGAAGGGGAGAGATGGCAAATGCGGCTTCTTTGGTGCCCTACGACAGCACCGACAGCTTCTTTGGCAACAAGTGATGGCTCTGGTGGCTTCTCCGGCAACAGGTGGTGGCAACTCACAGCTCTCCTGCGACAAGGGGGGGAGTGGGTGCGATTTCCAGGCGGTGTCGAGAGGAGGGGAGAGAGAGAGAGAGCCCCTCACAGGGGCTTTAAATCTATCAGATCCGAGCCTTGCCCAGATCCGATAGTGCTGAGGCGGGCACTGTAGTGCCGCGCCCCACCTGGTGGCTGAGGTAGAAAAGGTGACTGTCTGAGGCGGTCATGGGCCAGACAAGGTGTCAATGTCTCGCCTTGTCTCGTCTTGCCTCAACGCCTAGGCCCTTGAGGCTGCTATCTCAGATAATGTAAGTGCTAGTGCAGGGCAACCGTTTTGATCTTGTCCCATTGCTAATTGGGGGCAGATGGAAGAGTAGAAGCAGAAGTCACCAATTATCAGGAAGAGAATACCAATATCAATTTTTGATACATGTATCCACTTAATGATTTCAATGAAGGGTATGGTTATCTGTGGGATGCGTAAGTTACAGGCGGGTATCTATATTATCCACAATATGGGAGGATCATATCCAATCTATTTGTTATCCACAAACTGATGTCATATTAAGTCTCTGGAGTCCATGATTGTAAACTGGTTGCTGTTATCTCTAGTGAAGGCGTCTATAATTAACAACTGTAGCAAATTGAGGCATTACTAACATTATATGACATGATTAAAATACTTATATCTTATAATTACTTAGTATATATTTTATAGAGAAAGTACCATTTTACCTCCGTAGTATTAACAGAAGACAGATGGTTGCATCATTCAATGACGTTATCAACCATTCCTCTTAAGAAATATCTGGTTCAATTGTGAATAAGATTCAAAAAACTACAAGGGATATTTTTAACATAAGCTTTACTTCCTCAGAAGGTAACTTAATCACACACTTTCCAAGCACACTATTATAGCTTGAGAGAAGATGAGTGGCTTTGTCTACTTATCTTGTCTGAATGATTCTTTTGCTGATGAATGGGGTTCCACATTTCTATTTAAGGTGGCGTTTGTTTTGGCTTAATCTGAAAATCTTTATGTTTTCAAAGGAGGTTGAAGCAAACACCTGGGCGATGAGGAGAGGTGGCCTTTCTCTATCTCAATTTGACCAAGGTTCGCCTAGGCCATCCCTCCCTTGGCCACCCTGGCCATCCGTCTGACCTCTGGAGGCTTGTCTCCACTCGATTTCAGGTGGACAAGATGGGTTTGATAGGCCTGATATCGAAATTCCGACAGTGTAAAGTGAATTGCTTCTTGAAGCACTGAACTAACTGGTCAGATTGGCCAATTCAGCACTTAAGGTGGTTTGTTTTTAATTATGGATCTGTCATTCATCTTGTTCGATAGACCAAACCCTCTTCTTCTCCACCCAAAGGACTTCTCACCGTATTGTGGCAGGATCTGGTTTTCGGTCGTTGATTTCGTCGCGACTCTCCCCTATCATTGGAATCTTTCCGGATACTCTCCTATAGCATTCTTAAGGTGTTTATACTCTAAAAGCGCTTTTTTCTTTTCTCTTCTTTGCTTGAACATGAACGCCGGCCATAAACGGTGTTGGTTGCCTCCATTGTCGGAGGTGACTAGGCGGGTTCCCTCACCTCAACTACCCCACGTCTTGGACTACATAGGAAAATTTTAACTCTTAATTTCACGTATAAACTTAGTTTGTGGTAAAATTAAGTATTTAATTTGATGAAGATGTTTTCATATTAGTCAATTTAATGTTTATTTAAAGATATGTTATATATGTAGCTTTGTTTTCTATGAAAGATTACATCCGAATAAAAAAAAAAACCATATAACTTATTTTTAAGAGGTTTATTTAGATATAAGATATATGTTTAGAGGTTGTTTAAGACAAAAAATAATAATAATCAAACACTATTTGCCAACCTTTGATCAAATAAGAGGTGTATTTTACAATCATTTGATCGTCACCTCCGAGCAGTTTACGGATGACCTCTTTTACACTATTTAGAAACTCATTAACTGTCTTGAATATTGGACTATAACAATCTCTAGAATTGAACAGGGTGACTTGGCAAGTGGTAATGTATCTACGTTATATGTATCTACGTTAGTGGAGAGCATAACAATGAAATAGTGTTATATGATTTGACTTAAATGAAAAAGAAGGTACCTATTGTATGTATCGGATGATATAATGTTCAATCCCATCATCAGTTAATAATATCCCACAAGTTGCTAAAGTTTGACACCATTTTTGTGATTTGATCCTTCACCTGCTCAAGTACATCATAGAGGTAACTCGTGTCTACTTTTCTATCCCCATATACTATTATGAGAACTTTGATTAAGGGTTGTACTACTTAGTCTGGATGGCCGGTCCCAAGCCCGGATGAGAAAGGAGGGTTGTAGTAGGTGACAACCAGCGTAAAAATAAAGTCACATCTCATAATATGGATTCAAATGATATAAATGTTGGGGCGTACTCACCAAACGACGCATTACACCAGAGCCCGGGTGTGGCGAAAAATACAGCAAGGGTGAGGGCGTTCCCCACATGTGACGCGCCATATAAGCGCTTTATTGTAGTATTAAATAAGTAAGGGTTCCCACATCAAGGACGGGTGTGGGTAAAGAAGTTAATCCATAATAAAGAGCAAGATATGAGTTCTAGAATAAACTCAAATACAAATAGACATTATTACAAAAAGAAATATAAGAAAGAAAATATTGAAAGAAAGATAAGAATAGGCACTTGGAATATTGGATCTCTTGCAGGAAAACTTATGGAACTTGTTGATAGTACGGAGAGGAGAATGATTAATATTATGCGTATCCAAGAAATCAAATGGATAGGAAAAAAAGGTAAAGAAGTAGGTAATATAGGATATAAACTATGGTATACAGGAAAAGAGAAGTAAAAATGGGGTAGGTATCATTGTTGATAAAACATTAAAGAATGCAATAGTTTCAATACAAAGAGTAGGAGATAGGATTATTATGGTAAAAATGATTATAGAAAGAAATAATTAATGTAATTAGTGTATATGCTTCACAAATTGGATTAAGTAGCGAGATTAAAGAAAAATTTTGGGGGATATAGGCGATCTTATGCAGGGTATACCAAATGAAGAAAATATATTTATTGGAGGAGATCTCAATGGACATGTTGGAAACAAATGTCATGAATATGGAAATGTTCATGAAGACTTTGGATATGAAAATTTAAATGAAGAGGAGAAGACTATTTTAGATTTTGCTATGGCTTATGATCTTATCCTCACAAATATTCATTTTATTAAAAGAGAATCTCATCTAATAACATTTAAAAGTGGACAAAATAAAAGTCAAATTGATTTCATTCTCACTAGGAAATCTAATCGTGCTATTTGCAAAGATTGTAAAGTAATTCCGAGTAAAACTTTAGCAAGTCAACATAGGTTAGTGATTTTTAGATGTTAAGATTAAAACACAAACAAACACATATAAAAGAAAATCTTCTCCTATAATAAAATGGTGGGAGTTAAAAGGAATGAAACAACAAATATTTAAGACTAAACTTTTAAAGATAAATGATTGGAAGTTAGACATAGACGTTAATGCTATGTGGATGAATATGACTATAAAAATTAGAGACATAGTTAAAAAAGTACTTGGAGAGTCTAAAGGACATGGTCCACCTAAAAAGGAGACTTGGTGGTGGAATGAAGAAGTGCAAAAGACGATAAAGAATAAGAGAAATTGTTACAAGAGATTGCCGAAATTGTTATAAGAGATTGCCGAAATGGGATAACAATGAAGCTTATGAACAATACAAGATAGTAAAAAATGAAGCAAAAAGGTTATTAGAAGAGCAAGTGATGATGCTTTTAAACATATGTATGAGAAACTTGGAACTAAAGAAGGTGAAAAAGATATTTATAAACTAACAAGAATGAGAGAGAGACAGTCTCAAGATCTTAATCAAATTAGATGCATAAATGATAAAGAAGGAAAATTTTTAATTAAAGATGATGATATCAAAGAAAGATGGAAAAATTATTTTGATACTCTTTTTAATGACAACTTTGCTAAAAACATAGATGACATAGAGAATGTGACAAACTTTAATTTAAATTATATTAGAAAAATGCCTGGTCGATCTACAACTGAAGTTATTTTTCTTATTAGAAGTTTGATAGAAAAATATCTAGATATGAAGAAAGATCTATATATGGTGTTCATTAATTTAGAAAAGGCTTATGATAGAGTACTAAGAGAGGTTCTATGGTGGGTGTTGGAATGAAGGAGGGTGCCTATTAAGTATATACAAATGATAAAAGACATGAATGATGATGCAACTACTAGCGTATGCACAATTGGTGGAGAAACAAGAGATTTTCTTATTTCAATTGGCTTACATTAAGGGTCTGCAATAAGTCCTTATCTTTTTGCATTAGTTATAGATGAATTAACGAAGACTATACAAGATGATATACCTTGGTGTATGTTATTTGCAGGCAATGTCGTATTGATACATGAAACACAAGGAGTGAATAGAAAGTTAGAAATGTGGAGAAATATTTTGGAGACTAAAGGTTTCAAGATAAGTAGAACTAAAATAGAATATATGCTGTGTAAATTTAATGAAAACCAAAGAGAAGTAGGTGAGGGCGTCAGTTTAGATGGGATAATATTGTCTCAAAAAACTCAGTTCAAGTATCTTGGATCAATTATTCAAAAAGATGGAGAATGTGATGAAGACGTTAATCATAGGATTAAAGTAGGTTGGATGAAGTGGAGATTGGCTTCAGGGGTTCTATGTGATCGTAAAATTCTATTAAAGTTGAAAGGAAAATTTTATCGTACAAGTATAAAACCTGCATTGTTGTATGGTAGTGAATGTTGGAGAATAAAAGAATATTGCCGAAATGAGAATGTTAAGATGGATGAGTGGTCATACTATATTATATAAAATAAGGAATGAATATATTAGAGAAAATGTAAGAGTAACGAGAATTGTAGACAAATTGAAATAAGGGAGATTGAGATAGTTTGGACATATTAAACGTAGATTTAAAGAGGTTCAAGTTAGAAAGATAGAAAATATTAAAATGACAAACAGAAAAGGGGCGTGGTAGACTTAAGTTAACTTGGAGGAGGGTAATCAAGGATTTCGGATTCCGATTCCAGGAATCGGCCGATTCCTGGGAAAAGAATCGATTCCGGATCGGCCCGAAATCGTTTTTTTTTTTGAATTTTTTTTTCGTCAAAAAATTCAAAAAATTCAGAAAAAATTCTAAAAAATAGGAAATGAGTTAGAAATTTTTTTAAAAATAAGATTATTATTCATCCACAGGACCACATCGAATAAATACTAATGAACTCCAATTGAAGTTAAGTACATATTCCATTGATTCAAAAATCAAAGAGTTGATACATCATGAAAAAAAAGATTAATTTACATAATATCAATCTACTACCAATATCTAGTATATAGATATTGGTCTTCCTCCTCTCCCTGCTACTCTCGATGCTCGGACCTCGTGCTCAGTCTTGTATACTGTCCGGGACCATATCCATATGAAAATAATGCCGATGCCATGCTATCAAGGTCGTATGGATCGGACTGCGGGACGACCGGGACGTAAGCAGAGGATGGTGGAGCTGGTGGTGTAATCCACTGCTGGTCAGCCTGGCCAAATGCTGGATACTGTGGCTCCTGTATATAAGAATCAGATGTATCTGAATCCAGCGTGTAATACGGCTATGGATGCCGTGAATCAGGAGACTCGGTTGCTGCTGATGGCTGCGTCGCTGGTATGCACTTCTTGTCATCATCACCTGAGGAGTGAGAAGGAGCTTGTGTGCTGTCATCTGTAGGACTGTTCACGGTTCAGTTCGGTTCGGTTTGAGACCGATTTTTGTCAAACCGAACCAAACCGGTATGATGAACCGAACCGAACCGGTTCATTAAGATGCCAAACCGAAAATGAAACGAACCGAACCCAATCGAACGGTTCGGTTCGGTTCGTCGGTTCACGCTGGATTTATGTCCGTGTTGGAAGGAAAGCGGGGGAAATGGAGGAAGCGATGTATTACGTAAAGAAGCGCCGACTGACACTCTACAGAGATATAGAGAGAGAACCTGTCGGATTGCCCCGTTTCCCTTTCAAAATCAACTAAAAAAAGATTTGACCCCTGGTGCTTGCGCACCTCCAGGCTCCAGGCTGATCACGATTCCGTTGCGGACCGCTGCTTCCGGGACCGTGAGCCCTCTGCTGAGCGCTAGCGCTCTCAATCTCCTCCTGGGTCCCGACCATCGTGGTGTGGTACTGGTGCCATAGCCGTGGGCTGCAAATGGCGAGGCCACGAGGGTGAGGGCGACGGCGAGTCGGCGAGTGGGAAATAAGGTGGAAGTGGTGCTGACTGCTGTCTGCCGTGATCGGAAGGCGACGTCGACGGGCGAGGCCACAAGGTGCTGCCGCGCCGGCCGCCGATGGCGATTGGCTTGGGGCTTGGGCGAGCAACCGAGCGAGGAGCGGAACCTTGAAAGAAAGGGCAGCGCCGCCGCCGTCTAGCGCGACAGAGTCTGCGGACCTGCGCCTTTTTGCCTCTGCGACGGATGGCCGATGTGAAGAAGAAAGTAGGGTTGGCGATGTGAGCGCCGAGCAGCGAGCGGGTTATGGAATTTAAGTAACTGAATATTATTTCGGGTTACCGGTTCAATCTGTTTCCGGATTCACCAAAACCGAACCGAACCAACAATGTAATATCGGTTCGGTTCGGTTCTAAAAACCGAACTTTTATTTTTCAAACCGAACCGGTTCGGTTCGGTTCAGTTTTTCGGTTTTTCGGTTCCATATGAACAGTCCTAGTCATCTGGGCTGACAGGACGTCTGACCTCTAGCTTCTTTCTCTTCACCTCTTTAGCCATCTCTGAAGTACCAGAAGGTCCAGAACCCAAAGTTTTTTTCAACTTTGCAAATCCTCCCATTTTCCGTGCAGTCACTTTTGTTTTCGTTTTCCCCGGACTGCGAATGGGCTGGGTAGCGGCGGCTGGGACTGGAGCTGGGGGGGCTAAAGCTGCAGGTGGCTGCTCCATAGCTGCTGGGGCAAAAGAAGTCCTTGCCTGAGCTTGAGAAGTAGGTGGAGGTGGAGGTGGAGCATCCTCCTCGGTTTCAACACCATCCAACTCTTCTTCATCCCATGCACGGTCATCGAGATCAAACTCAGCTGCATGATCCCCGGCTTCTCTCTCCTCTATCCAGGAAGCAAGTGCATACTTCTCCTGGAATATCTGATCCATGTCCACCTTCTCGGGTGGTGGTGTGGCGGAGGAATGCCTTTGCTCGTATGGACCACCTGCGAATCGTGCAAATCGCTCCTCGCTGATCTTCTGTCGATCCTTGATGTTCTTTATGCGCAGCCCTCGTATTTGTAATGACGGAAGACCGGCTTCTCCAAACGGTCCGAGGTCAACTTCCGTTCCTCCTTTTGGTATGTATCATGTTGAATGTACTCCAGTTCCTCTCACAATGGGAGGAACTGGTGCTCTGGCTGAGTATCCTGATACCAATGGCCGCAAGTGGATTCCATCCACTCCTGGTGTTCACCTGAACCCACCACTCAGCTGCAAGAAAAAAACAAGAAGAGAAAAGGAAAACAGTTAGCCCATCATCTTCCATAACTTATATGAAAAAAAAATAAAATCTTCATCAAGCTATTACTATATCTGGTGACACTTTGTCAACTGAATATTTCAGATCAGCATCTGAGTATACGCCGACTCTCATCTTATACTTCTGCATCTGAAAAATTTATAAATGTAAAACCTTAGTTGCCTGGTAAGGCTACTCCAAGGTATTGAATGAACTCTAATTTACTTCTATCTCAGCCTCTATCCTGTCCTGCTGAAATCGGCACAGACGCTGTATAACAGCAAGTGTACCCCGCATCACCTCGTTGTCGTTCACCACCTGTCCTCCATATTGGATGCGGGGGTTCAAAAAATATCCTGTAAGATTTTATTAGATAACATTATGAATAAGAATAAGACAATTATTCAGCAAAAATATTTTTTTAACCAAGTTACCTGCAGCATGGACATCGTGGTGCAAGGTCTTATCCCATCGGTCATCTATGATCTTCCACCACTTTTTGTAACCTATGGGATTTTTTTCTTTTATTTTCAGCTTTGCTCGGTCCAGGCATCGTACAACGTGCCCATCTGGTCCCTGTCATCTGAGTCTATCAATCTCAAGACAACTACCAGTGGCTCAATGATTGCCAAGTAGTAGGCAATCCTCTCCCAAAACCTCTTGTCAGTGATCTGCTTCTCAGACCTGACAAGAATCTCCAGCTGATCGTTTTTGTCATGCAAGTTGTCCACCATATAGTTATAATACTCCTCGGACTGTGTGATCCTAACCAATGCATGCCTATGCCGGTGTAGACTCTCCAACGCAATGAAATTCGTAGCAAATCGAGTCGGACCAGGCCTAACAAGATCGTGCCCTCCTGTGTGTGATCTCATAATATGTAGCAGGCGGGAATGCGAATAAATAAATGATGTGATCGTCTGCGCCTGCTTGACAAGTGTGGATACACCCTCCTCCTTGCCTATATCCTCTAATATGAGATCAATGGAATGTGCTGCACTGGGCACCCAGAACATGTGCTTCCTCTTATCCATCAACTTCCTCCTAACCGCCTTATTTGATGGTTCGTTGTCAGTGACAACCTGAACCACATTGTCCTCCCCGATCTCCTTCACCACCGCATCCATCAGAGAAAAAAGGGAGTCGGCATTTTTTATCTTCCCAGAAGCATCTACCGACTTCAAGAATATTGTCCCCTCAGAATAGTACACCAAGAAGTTTATCATACTCCTTTTGGTGATACCTGTCCACCCATCGCACATAATTGTGCAACCCCTCCTTCTACACCAACTTAAAACCATCCATCCACTTCTTCAACTCCTGGACCTCCTCATCCAGCCCAGCGCCGTATATATGTCGGCTGCCCGGGGCTTGCAAACCCGGTCCAGCCTCACCCACGGCATCTACCATCGTCTGGAAGTAGGGGCTGGTGGTTGCATGTGCTGGGATGCCTACATCAAGTTAAAAAAAATTGGTATCAGGGTAAAATTAAGTTTAAGTAAATAAAACACATATAATGTCAATTTTAATTTAAAAAGTGATACCTGCATGTAAAAACCACTTCACAATGTGGCGAACGGCTCTCTTTGCCGCCGTTCCTGTTGCCTTTACCCCTTTCATTGCCTATTTAATCCCCATCTGCCCAGCACTCTGTTTCCTAAATAAATATTTGTCACTCGGTGTAAATCGAGTGCTGGTAGAAGTGGAACGGCGGTATGGCTCCTGTCTCATGGGGTCAGTCTCTCGCTCCCGGGTAGGGCGAGCCGATGCTGATCGGCCCAAAGCTGGGTCAACTCTGGACCCAGACCCTCCTGCTCCCCTCCTCCTGTCCTCCTCCTCAACAAATGCACGCTTGCTAGCGTGCCTAGCACATCTAAGCTCGGAGTCTGTGGACTCGTCCTCGCTCTCTGGCTCCGGCTCAACTGGTGCCTTCCCCTTGCCTTTCCCTTTCGAGATAGGCAAATCGCGGTCCCTCCTCCTCTGGAGTTGCTCGTCGTGCAACTCCTCCATCTGCTCGATCCTAACAGCCCGTTGAGAGGCTCTACCAGTCATGTAGCCTCTCATTTCCTCACTTTTTTCCCTCGACACCTTGTCACATTTCTTGACATTTTCACTTGTTCCGGCAATATGTTGTTTCAGCCGGAACACCTCCCGTTCATCTCCTTCCCACATCATTTGCACTGTACCCTCATCCTGACTGGGTCTACTATGTGCCCGTGTTCCCAACCCACGTCGGAAGCACGTGCTAGTGCTGCATCACTTTGATCGGCCATTGCTTATATCTGCAAAAATTGTAAACAATGCACTAAAAATGATTAGATAACATAAAAATTGCTTTAGACGCTATTCGGGAAGCAAACAACCCAAGTTACACACCATTTGGTATGTTTAAAGGGTTACGTATTTGCCAGAAATGGTCGTAAATTAACGTACGGGGTATCCGAAATTTTTCCCGTACAAAGAACATCCAATCGATGTTCAAACAACTTGAGCGGAGTTGTTCGATCAAAAATCACCGAGTTTAACTCTGCTCGGAGTCGTCGGAAACGTGTAAAAATAGACGTACGGGATATTCGGAATTTTTTCCGTGCAAAATGGACTTAAACGGATAGTTCAGAACTTGGACGGACTTGTTCGGTCGGAAATCACAACGTTTAACGACGCTCGGACTCGTCGGAAACGCGTAAGAATGGACGTACGAAGTTTTCGGCGAAGAAATCTTACCAAAAACTTTATAAAGATCGAAGAAGAGGTTGATTCGAGGCCGATCCGAGCTTGGATTGGCGGAATCCCTTGAAGACGTTGCTTGGAATCGCCGGAATCGTCGGAATCGCCGGAATCGCTGGAATCCTTGCTGGAATCGTTGGAATCGGCCCGGAATCGATGCTGGGAGCTGGGATCGACGCCGAAATCGCCGGAATTGCCTGGGAATCGCCGGATCTCACTTCTTCCGCCGCGGGATCGACGAAATCGACCGCCGCGGGTCGATTCCGGTCCTTTTCCGGTCCTAAAAGGGCCGGAATCGGCTCGATTCCCGGTCCAGAATCGAACTGGGAATCGAACCGGTCCAGTTGAGCTGGTCTTCCAACGGGATCGACCGATTCCACCGATTCTGCAATCAATGAGGGTAATTCAATATGATTTAGATGGTTTAAATGTCTGAAGAAATAACATAAAATCGACATGAGTTGAGAAAGAGGATCCATATGGTTGACCTCAAGTAATTTGGGATAAAGGTCTTAGTTGAGTTGAGTTTGACTAAGGGTTGTACTATATGAAGGTTTTTCTTTATAACTCGTCAGAAGTCTTCACTCTTAAGGTCTTCTCAACTTTCATCCTTTTGCTTTTGTTAGAAAGAGAAGTCTTGACAATCAAACTAGCCTATCTCGACGAAAGTATCATTTGTGTAACATGACATATCTATTGCATTAAACTTTTTAAGAAAATGTAATGAGAAATGAACTATGTTGTCCCGGGCCCATAGTTGTTAAAGCAATAAGGCGTCCAAGACTCCCGAAGGGCCTTTTATAGCTTAGGTGATACATACGGGCGGGGTATGAAGCAAGTCTTAATCTCACAAACAATGCAATATATAAAAAATTAAGGTAAAGCTACAAAATATAATCAAATGACACATATTAGTAATGAAATTTGTGCGAACAACAAGAACATAACGTATACAAAAAGTATTAACTTAAGAGATGTCCAACTTTGTAACATTGAAGTGTTAGAAATGCACGAGAAGCTTAAAACATCGCTACTATATGTTGGGAGGAGAAACTAATAAGAAGAAAAGAGAAAAAATAGACAAAAGAAATAAAATCCTAAAATCATCTACCAGCGGAGATAAGTTTAAACGAGGCAGTTACAAGAGATAGAGAACTATGGAGAGTGCTCCTGCGGCTTTTGACGAGCAACAAAGGACGTGAGCACAGCGACCTGCTCTCCTACTCTTCTGGAAGCTTGTGCACGTCGGGGGATTCGTACAGGAGAACCAAGCTTGTTTGCGTGACTTAAAGAGGATTGGGCCTGGTTCAAATCAAGAGGTGTACAAAGCCTCAATACCACACCTGTTTAGCGGCCAAAGGGGCCAAGGCGGACAAGGCGCATGCCTTTCTTGCCTTTAAGAAGGCGGGCAGCCAAGGTTGCCTCGGAAGATTGCCTTCACACCTAAGCACTGCCTAGGCGTGTGCCTTGAGAACCATGCCCAAGCCGTAGGAGATTTCATATCTTCGTATGCTCCATCATTAAATTAAGAATGAAATTATGGTTATATATGAAAGATGATATTAATTGAGCAATTTTAACTACCCAGTCAATTTGAGGTCCTTATATATGTCTTCTAACATTAAATTTAATGAATGAGTGGAGTATGGTGCCCAATATAAACATGGTCCCTTGACCACAAGTCTTTATCCGATTACTACTTGGACAAATCAATCATCTCCTGTGTCTTCAACAACATTGTCGATTAGTTCAAAGAGTTAGTTTGCATTCTATACCTATTTAGATGCGTTTATGGGCTTTTCGAAGATGGTCATGGCTTGACAGTATACAAAAAAATTGATCATTGTCTTCCAGTTAAGAATAAGAACATGCATAAGTTCTAAAATTTGAAGTTTAAAAAGATAAGTACATAATAAATTTGAAACTTAAGGGTTACTAAGTGTTTAACCATCCATTATCAATGTGCATCATCTTTCTTGTTAAATATGTTACTTGATGTATTATTTAATATCTTGTATTTCTATTGGACGATAAGTGTTGTATATTTCTTTCGGAGTTGGTCCAAAATCTCTCTTCTCGATGTTGATTATAGTGTCAATGATGGACTCGTAGTATGACCCATTTGTTGTGTTTGTTGGTATGTTACTGTGGAAGAACCATCTTGATGTCACCTGTCCAATCTTCTCCTTACATATTTGCAAATTCTTCATTGGTATCATGATGGTAGTTTGTCTTTAACGTGGACGTGTGATGTGAGATAGTGAATTTTCTCTTCTTCCCGATTGTTCGATCCTATCCTACTTTCGTGTCTGTTGCCACTTCTCAAACCTTGGTGTATGAATCTGCTGGTACGTTGGTATTCCGGATTGAACTTCAGTTCATCCATCCCTTTTCAGTCATGTACCTAAGCTTTCAATGAATTCTTCTCGTAGAATATTTGGTCAAAGTCGATGTTCACTTCTTGAATTATTGATTCCTCGGTTTATCGTTCCAAAGTTTTTGATATCCACCTTTGTTCTTCCTTCTGGTTCAAATTTCTCAACTTTACACTTATGTTGTAGCGACAATAAACGAGATGTTGAAGTATTTGTGATGTTAGCTTGTTCAGTTGACCAATTCCTCTTACACTTGAAACCGAAGTAGTTTGGCTTAAGACCCGTATGGCCACATCCGTCGAATCTTTGTAGCCCAATGCCTTGTCATGGTTTATCCACTAGCCGACTGCATAAAATGAACGTGTTAAAAGATAATTATCTTTTATAAATTGATTTAAATTTAAATTATTGTATCTAATGATATGTACATGGACTTCAGAGCATCGCAACGTGCTCCACTCTATTTGTTCCAATATTTGCGATTTGTAATCATATATGTTGTTGCATGTGATAATAGACCGATCATCATCTTTGAGGATCTATTGGATGATGCACTTGGTGTCATCAAGTATCTTGTTTGTTGTCTTGAAATGTTGATTGTAGCAATATCGTGGGTTCAAAAAGTAACATGACAAGGTTTATATGTTAGTAAGAAACTTAATGGTGTGTGAAATATGCACAAATTAAGTAAATAATTAAGAAAATATATCTACTGCATGTATGGGTTGATGTATGGTATGTGTCCACTGACGGTCGATGATGCTCCACCACTTGGTGAAGTCGGACACTGTTTTAGAGATTTTTTCTTTTGTCTGATCAATTACGTCATATAAGTAACCCATGTTTATCTTTCTATTTTTATCAACTATCCTAAGCACCTTGACTATAGGTTGAACTATTTGTAAAATCTTCTTTATAACCTCCCAAAAATCTCCACTCTCTTATGTGAAGGTCATAGTTGTCAAGGCGACCAGACACCCAAGGCATTAAGGGTACCGATTCCGCTTAGGTGACAAGGCGGCCGTTTAGGCGTCGCTTAGGCGGTAAAGGCAGTGTTCAAGGGAGACTGGGTTGGAGGTTGTGATATATAAAAATTGCATAAATATAATTTTATTTTTATGTTATAATTGAATATGAGTGTTTTATCCATGTATATAAGTAAATATGATGTGTATACGAAAAAGAAAAGAATTAAATAAATTTTTTAAAATTTAAGTATATAACACATTTATGATTATAAAATTTATATATGTGTGATAGCATAAGTGATAGTGAAATATTGTTATAATATTATTAAATGGGGGGCGCAGAGTAGTCGCGGATCGACCTACGCGGTTAGGTCACGGGGGTCAAGAGGGGCAGTGCCCCTTGTGGGAGTTGTCAGGGAGGCGAACCCCCCCCCCCCCCCCCCCCCCCACCGAACCCAAAAAGTATGTAATTGTAAAAATGATCTTATATATGTAATTATGAAAGTGTGGGTATTTATTTTTAGATAAGGAGTTAATGTTGATAAATTAAGACTTAAGAGAGATAGAGAGAGAGAAGAAAAAGCTGAAAGAGAACTTAATTAAGCATATAACTGTTGGCACTTAAAATTTTTTTAGGTGGAACACTGACATATGTTAAGAGTAAGGCAATAGGGAATAAAAGTACTTAATTCCCTACCATCGGTATATAAATCAAGAGGGAGCCAAACACATATGTCTAAGGCCGGATATGCATAACTGGATGTGAATATACAAGGGGGACTCAAAGCCCAATCCAATTAGGCATATACCAAGGAAACAAAAAAGAAAGAAACTTCTATGCGTATTCCTGCCCCTGCCGACCAAAGAGAAACCAGTAGGTATGAGGTACATCCTGCACCCTTGTATTCCTATATAAATTCAAGGGGTCCAGACATCTGAGAGCTGATAAGCTCCTGTTCTAAGGGAAAAGAATGATAGTAGCCTCGATCAATGTTGGCATATAAAGAGGCTAGGATATTGCATATAGATCAAAAAAAGAAAAGAAAACAGGAAATCGAATGTGCTGTTACAGTAAGAGCACCTCAAGAACATGCAGTTATATGAATGCTTGTAAAGAGGCAAGGCATAGGACAATTGATGTACTGTCGACAGAAAATAGAAGGAGAGGGTTGGAGCTATGAGCATGCTTATAATACAAAACAGAAGGGTGATCTTATGCGGCTGATGATAGTCATAAAGATTGGGCATAAAGGCAGCCATTAGGCCCAAAAGTTAGAGGAAGACCCAGTCCAACCATGAAGAAGCCGGGTCTTCAAACATATATCCTGTTTAACACAGACAAGGGGGGGGATTGATAAAGAATAGCCCCGGCCAAAGGTGGCATATAAAGGAGCCAGCCCCCCCCGCGCATATGATAAACATGTCCTTTTAAGTTAGGACATCCCAATACAGCCGGCTACATGGGTACTTGCAAAGAGGGAAGGCATGATGTGAGGCAATGGAGGTACTGCCAACAGAAAACAGAAGAGGAAGCTAGCATGCACCGATGGGAAGAAAAGGAATTACTATTGTATAAAGCAGGTGAAGGGAAATCCACCAAGTATACTCACCCGGGGATAGCTAAGATGATGTTCACCTCATCGGCTTGACCCCAAGTGGGAAAAGGAGGCACCCAAGAGCTCCAAGCAGCAGGTCCAGTAGCTCCCCTTGGCAATAGCTAAGCTGCAGCAAAACCTGTCTAGAGAAGAGGGTGCGACAGGAGGAAGGAGAAGGCCAGCTAAATGGATGCCTCGCGGGAGAAGAATCTGTCTCCCAATGGGAGACTCAACAGAATCTGCAGCAAAAAGGAAGAGAAGGTGATCCGCGGGGAAAAGAGGCTGGGCAATTAAAAAAAAACAGATCTAAGCTAGGGGCCGAGAGCATCCAATGGCCGGGATTGATTGATTTATAAGTCAATTGGATCCTAATACCTATGGATCCTCATCGGTGCATTGAGATGACCTTATTGGATCCTTAATAGGATAATATCCAATGGATCCTGTCTAATGGGATATCCGATGGATGATCCATAGGCAAGGCTAATTACCGGGTGTAAAGGTCTTCCCGGATCCTTAATTGGATTAATATCCAATAAGAAGATCAATGGCTTGGATTAAATAGGACATCAATCCACCGGATGAGCCATATACTTGAGAGAATCCATCAAATGGAAGGACAAGATGAAAGGATGTATATTTAAAGGCCGAGATTAAAGGTTGAATGAGTAAAACATGTTGCAATCCTCATGGATCTCCAACGGTATGACACAATGGATCAACCGGATCCTTAGTGGGATTAATGTCCGATAACAAGATGGAGGGCTATGATTGAATGGGGCGCCTGTCGACCAAAGAAGCCCATCAAATGTAGGGCCGGGAGTTAATGAGAAATATCTCATTGGATGCTCCCTCGCGAGAGGGAATATAGGAAGTGGGACTGCCACCTGTCCCCCCATGATCTCCCACTCTCCCCACTTTCAGTCATGCGCACATAACTCTCCCCCACTATTGGAGCAGGGGGGGTTTCATCTCCTATAAAAGCCAGCCCGCGGGGGAGAAAAAAAAAGGGGTGTAGGGTCTGTCAAAATCATCTCAGCAGCAAGGAGTGCATTAGTCATACTCAAGTCCACCACCCGAACACCAAGCAAGGAGAAGCAATTGAAGGGGAGGTCCCGCGGCCATTGTTTTGCAGAGAATTCAGGGCAAGTCTCAAAAGCTAGAAGGTGAGATAGGGTGTCCATCACTTCATCCGTCCCTCCCCAAACACCATATACATTGGCAGCTTAATATCTATCTCCTCATCCGTCCCTCTCCAAATGTTATTAATAACCCAATACTCATGATCTATGTCCAATTTCACCAAGACATCACCTTGTTTGGCCTAGAAATCTCCAAACAATATTAGAATCCCGCGGGCCCATAGGATCCCCAATTTCAAAGCTGAAATCCATCCTCACATTCCCCACATATTTCAGTAGGGATAAACCAAGAGGTCAGGCCTATAGGAGCATCTCATCTCCCGGGCTTCAAGGAGGTCTGCCAAGGGGCAGGTCCTTGGTCTGATTTAGTTTGGTCATGGTAGTACCAAATTAATGATCATCTTATGGCATATACAGACCTCACTCCAGATATGCTATAGACCATATCCGAGTGCACCATTGGGCCCCACAATTGAGTCCACTCTTGTCTCCCCCGGGGGTACAGTGCTGTAGCACCATTTGAAGCCTGTCTCTCTATATATATATGGGCAGGTTTGACCCCCTTCTCTATCCCCTCTTTTGAGCCTTCCTCGGCCTTAGAACTCTGCAAAGCCAAGACTTCAGAGTCTTGCCATTCAAACAGAAGTTGAAGAGTGTTCTACATCACCAAGGTAGGGAGAGGTTATACCCGGCCTCTTTGGAACCCACATGATGGACCAAAGATCCCTCGGGTAGCCTTAGATAAAGCACAAGACATGGGAAGAAGATGGCCAACCGGGCCTTGAAAGGTCATGATATCCGACTATAAAAATGTACAAGAGGTGATGAAGTACCCTCTGATTATAAAATCAGGAGGCCGAGGATGTCGAGGAATTGATTCATGCTCATGAAAGACATGATTGGAGCCTAATATTGGGCCTAGTTCCATGAAAATGTCCCGGACAGAACTTTAAATATATATGTGGTCCTTTTGGTCCATCTCATGCTAGGGAAGGCCAATTATGAAGCAGACCCATATGAGAAGGTTGAATGTACAAAGATAAGTACATCCAAGAGGGTGAGATGCCCTCGACATGATGGAATTGGGGTTATAGTCAAACTCCACCAATACAAGAACAATTTATGTACCATGTGTCATCAATCAAGCATATATGACACTCACATGATGGTGATTGGGGACCACTGCATATGTATATATATATATGATCTATAAAGAACTTGATTGAAGAAGCCAATTCCGCACATGAGGGAATCAGGAATGCATACAGTTTGATGAAATGAACATCACTCCTTGAGCTTTAGGCGTAGCTTGAAACTGGTTCCAAGCACTTAAAACTTGTAAGAATTTCCTCTCAAATTTGATAAAAAAAGGGTATTGGCACAAATATTATGGAATTCCATATCCAAAAGTTCATGTCTTTGTAGTCCCGACCAGAATATGGAGAGAGCCCCATAGGATTTTACTTTAGATCCTGGCCATTTCAATAAAGTTCAGAAATTTCTAATACTTAGAAATCAGTGTAGTGGGCCCTCGGCCCTGGTCTGAAGCAAGGGTAAAGAAGGGGCTCTGTCCGGCCTTTAGTTTGGATGGTGCAGAAGGCCGAGAGGGGCATCTTATGGCCTATGTAAAAGCATCCTGCCCCGGTCAGTTTTACACCTGCCTTTGTATATAAAAAGAAAGCTCCAAAAGGTGTTAATTAGTCAACTCATCCCATTGAGGGCCATGAGAAGCCACATCTGGACAAATAGGCAGTCAAGAAAGGGTGTTATAGAAGCTAGAAAAAGGGGAGTCATAGGGATTACCCTTATGACAGGATTCCAAATCCGAGAACCCCCACATCAAGGGTTCGGTCAGGGGATTTCAATTCTGACTTATATGATAGGCCGCCTGAGTTTTGACCCTAGTCCGAGGGGCAGATAAAGAGTCCTTTTTGCAGGCTTTTGATCTACACATAATCAGATCATTGGAGGTCTATGTAGGAGGTCAGAGTGAATACTCCATGGCCTATTTAAAGGTCTCGCCTAGCAGATTGATAGCCGAATTTCAGAATGCTTAAGTAGCATGCATTTCAGGCTCATATAAGCCTGTTTTTGCATTCATTTCGGGTTTCATTTAGCACCTAAGGCAGGTTCCAATATGGGTGATTCAGGTGATACACATTTCAGGCTTATACAAACCTTATTTTGCGTGGCATTTCAGGCTTTACCCAAGCAGATCTTAATGTTTGGTTCGGCGTAAAATGCTGATCACTTTAGGGTCAAGTTCAGGATCAATTATAGGCTTAAATCCTAGAGGCTAGATACCTAGGCCTAGGTTGATATTCATGCCAATCATATGATTGCATAGATCTTAAGCAAGTTGAGATCCTCGTCCATAAAGATAAGAGGAATGACCCCGAACTCATATATGGGTAAGGCCTGGCCTAAACCAAATCTTGAATGGGCAAGGAAAGTACAATAAAGTCCTAAGTGCTTTGACCTTAATGGATCCTAAGTTCAGGAGAAGGGGGTCTAGGAGCATACTTACAAATGTTCAGATCTATTCATCTTTGATCAGATAAGGGGAACATAATCATAAATCAAACAGGACCCTCATCATTGATGGTTCAGGATAATAGTCAAGGTCTAGAGCCCATAGATGAGCATGGCTTAATCTGCTGAAGCCCGGAGGTCAAAGGGGGGGGTCTGCATAGTCTGAAGATAGATAAGTCTCATACCAATGGGACTTTGAATGGTGATAGTGTCCTATCCGGGTCTGTTTTACATACACCTTTACATATAAAAGAAAGGGGAGTCATCTAAGCCTCATAAAAAAAATGAATGTTCGGAAGTCACAAAGGAGGAGGGAGAGTCATGGGACTCACCCTCAAGACAGGTTTCCAAATTTAGAGACCCCCACCCCGGAGGCCTACATTCTGGAAATTTTGATTATGACTGATGTTATGATATTGATAAAATGAGACTCTCAACCATAAATAACATGGTTTAGCCCCCAGGATTTTGACCCTAATTTCAGCTGGACCGAGGGACATAGGAAGAGGGGGTGTTGGTTAATTTTTGGCTAGCCTTGATCTGAATATAATTAGGTCATTAAGGACTCATGTAGGAGGCTAAGTTAAATATCCCATGGCCTACATACAGGTCCTGTATATAGTCGGACTTAGCTATCCCAGTAACATACATTTCAGGCCTGATTCTTATAGGATTTCGGGACAGGCCTAACGTCTGTCATAAGGCAAATTCCAATGCATCATGGAAGGGTTTTGAGTGGAGGACTGATAGCCGAACTTGGGAGGTTCGGATAATAGTTATTTCAAGCTTATAAAAGCCTTATATCTCAATAGTTTTTTAATGTTTGGCAAAATTGACCAAATCTAAGGTCAAATTCGGGGTTGGCTCTGAGCCTGAGTCCAAATGCTTAGGCCTAGGCCTTTGAATTCTGAATTTTAAATTTTCGACAGAATCTGGCCGGACCATAGCCAGGTCCAAGTATTAAATCTGGGGGATGAGCCAAGGGGAGTTCGGCTGGAAATTGAGTGTATATTTTAAGATAGAATCATAACCATCTTATGACCACTTCCCAGGACAAGATATAAGTCCAAATCCGTGGGGCATTTAGAAGCCAGTTGCTCGGGAGTATAGTTGATAAAAGTCAAGGTCTAGAGCCCATGGATAAGCAGGCCAGGTGTTAAGTCTAGGGAGGACGTGAGTTGTAAATTCATAATTCAGAATCTGAAATGATAAACCCTAAGTCGGGGCAGTATGGTGGAATTATACGTAGTGTACCCGGGGAACATATATGTCCCCAATAGACCCATCTTCGGTTGGGTTGAAATAGAACCTAGAGGGGGAGAGAAAGGTATAAAATAGTTGATGAACTTGCTTTATAGCATGTCAAGTCCTAGACCCGGTCTCATGTACATGAAGACTAGAAGAAGCTTTCAATAGTGAGAGCTATGTGAAGATTTGATCATAAGCCAGATCTAGATCCGGGACATCCTGGAAATATATCTTTTAGGACAAGGTCCTATGCACGTCTTTGGCCGAGTCAGATGAAGATGAGCCCATAAAGTGTTTGGTTTAAGTCCAAGATGTTAGGACTTGAAATTAGTCAGCACCCACTTACTCGAGCCTAGGATACCCTCAAGAACCTCATGGTTGAACATAGGGGAAAACCTTTGGTCTTTTCGGATCCAAGTATATATCATCCTTGGATTCTCCGAAATTTATGAGTAAGGTTGCATCTTGTTAAGTCAAAGCATAAAAGACTTAAATAAAATTCTATATTCATCACTAAGTCTAGAATAATAGACTTAAATGTGGATAACATAAATTCAATAAAGAAGGTATGTGGGGTCAGATTTCATTGTATTCGATATATAATTTATATGAAATCAACGTAGAATTTGATCTGAATATGCTCGGATCTTGATTAGCCTTAATAATTCAACCTATGTCTCAATATAAGACATTAGGTTGAGAGACTAATCTCTTGCAAGGTATTGTTGGAATCCTTGCCCATATTTTCAAACTTAGATACTAAGTTTTGCATCATCATTTGACCTTATACGGCCATTATGTGTTGAACTTATATGTCAAGTTTGCATTCCATCGATTTTATGGGTTATAATTCCCATGCGTTAATGTTTCGTGGATGAATGTTTTCTTTCGTATGTGAGTTGCGACGACAGTTAATCAAGGATGTTCGAGAATCTCGATGTAATTAACATCAGAAATTCGCAACTTCCGATGGAGAGAGGTCCAAAGACAAACTTTATGAACCCTAACCTCGACATACATATTTTATGCTTATCACATAATTTGGCTAATATTTTCTATGAAATATCATATACTTTCATAGTAGCCAAAGATAAGATAATGAAGGCTCATTTCCCAAATTAACGAAGGTGAAATGAATTTTCAAACTATGCCATGCCATACAACATATTTTTATATCCACATATTTTTATATTTCTCTTCGAGGTTTCTCGATAACATATGTTTATAATCATAAATCTTAAATATGTATGATATTATAAGTGATAATGAAATATATTAATATGTTTAAACTATTATTAAATAGGTGTCCTTTGTGAGGGGTATCATTGGAGCAAAACTCCTCAAAATTATTATTTTTAATCATGTAAAAATACCCAGGGCGTCTTGCGTGGGCGCCTTGGGTGTCTAGGCGGGCGCCTTGGACGCCTTGGGCGCCTTTTTGGCCCTAGGCAAGGCGCCCTGACAAGGTGCTGTTGGAAAAGCGCCTTGCCGCCTAGGTGGCGCCTAGGCGGGTGCCTTGACAATCATGGTGAAGGTTTAGCTCTAGCCATCCAAATACTCCATCTCGGTGAGATCACCATGTTACTTAGAGGTCTTTTTTGACTCATCAAACTCTATGAAAATGTAATGGGAGGCAAACCAGGTAACATCTGGTCATAGAAGCTCTTGGCCCTTGGTATGTTTTCTCATTAGGTTTAGGATGTAGTTATGGTTGTAAATGAACAAGGAAATAAACTGAGGTAGCTTAACTGTTGCCTATTTGATGATCATTGCATAAATTTTTAAGCATCAAGTCTAAATAGTGGGCTGAACATGGCATCCAATTCAAGTGATGTTTTTTTGCCAATAGCATTTTTTCGGGTGATTTGTATGTTGCTGCATTGCTCGTTATTACTTGGATAACTTGTTCTTCTCCTGTTCTTGAATAACTCCATCTATCAAATTGTAAGGGCACTTGGTATTTTTTTCCTATTTTGATGTATTGACTGATTTCCAAAAGATTTTACTAGCTTGACAGTAAACTAGGGAGTTGATCATGGTCTTTCTAGTAATACCCCTTGAGAAGAAGAGATTGAGAAAATGACACTAAACAAATTAAGATGAAGTATACTAACAAAAAAATTAGATAAAGTATACAAACAAAGATTTTAACTTACTAGTTTTTCCGTCTGTTATTAAGGTGTAACCTCTTTCATCTCAAATTTTTTCAAATGACTTGACTCATCTCTTGAGTTTGGTCCGGGAACTCCTTTCTTGATGTCGATGATTGTGTCGATCATGTTCTTGTATACTATGGTGGAAGAACCATTTTAATGTTGCTCGTTTAATTCTTTAGGTTCTTTATTGCCGTTGTGCTGGTCGTTTGACATTGTTGTGGTCTTATGATGAGTGGATCCACGGGACCCACTTCCAGGTCGTTGTCTTGAGTGAGATCGTGGATCTCATCCTTCTTCGGTTGGTTATTGGATTCTTTTCCACTTCCTTGTCCACTCTCACTTCCCAACCCTTGACCTATCATTTGGTCGATGTGTCAATAGAGATCTTCATTGGCGAATGATTTCCAACTTGCCTCCATCGCTTGAAAAAGTTCAGCTATATAAAAAAATTAATTATTGATAATTGTGGAAGGTAATTAACTAATTTTATGAGTATGAGAAATATACCATCGTCAGACACTTCATCTTGGGGATATCCAAATGCTCTTGTTTAATCTCGCAAGTATGTACGGAGTGCCTCATCGGTTGGGATATTTCATCTCAAACGGTCTCCTTGTGCTGCTTCAAAACTCCCTTTGCTTGTTCTATGGGATGTAGTTGCATACGGAATTGAGCTCTTACCTTCGGTGGTGTCCGCGTGCATGACGTAATATTATCCTTCTTCTTTAAAAGATGAAATTTTAACTGTTAAATTTCGTCAAATATGGTTTTTTATAATATTTACACTGATTTTTTTTCTCCATCATAGAGATCAAATGACAATGTGTCCAAGCATATAATCATTTTAGTTCTCACCGAAAGTTTGAGTTATGTGACTTGGAGAAAACATATTTAATTAATGTAAATAACTATGTGATTAAGTCTTAAAAATATTAGATTAACTAGACAAAACAATTAATTAATTACAACAAGTGAAAGACAAATAAATTTAATGAACTTTACTCAATTCGACAATGAAAGTAGGTGTTAAACAACAAAATTAGTTTATCTAATAACTAATGAACTAACTAAAACAATTAATTTAAAATGCTTAAAAAAGAAAAGAGTGCTTAAGAATGAGAGCACAAGAAGATGGTGAGGAATAGTGAGGAGAGTTGAGGCTTGGGAGCCTATTTATAAGCTCAAGGGGCTAGAAGAGGGGGCTTTAAAGCCCCCTACGTAGGCAACAGTCACCTGCAATGGTCAGGTCGGGTTGCACAACCTGGTTATTGGGTTGTGACCCGGTCGTTGGGTTGCGTGACTTCGCAACTCCATTGTGACTTGGCCTCCGGGTTGGTTCAATCGGGTAGAGGTCGGGCTGGTCGCCCAATTTTCCAATTGGGTCGGGCCCTAGTCGTAACTCGGGTCTTGACTCGATTTTCCATGCATCTATCAGTACGATATCATTTGCAAATATCATACACTAAGGTAAGGGCTATAAACAAGTTGGATTTGGTAATAGAATTACCAGAATCCGATTTTGATTTCGATAAGGGTTAAGGGGTTTTGATTTTGATTCCGTTATCGAAATCGGATCCGAATTCAATAATTTCTGAAATACATATCAAATATTAATTTGTATCCAAAAATAAGTTAATATTTCACATATAATTACTAAAATTTGATATTATCTTTTTAAAATTTTATTTTTATTATTTTCTCAATTTATATAATATATTTTATAATTTATTTAACTTTATTTTTTTAATTTTATTTATATTTATTTATATTTATTGAAATCAGATAAACGAAAATGAAATCAATTGATTTTGATTCTAATAAGTTACCAGAATATTCGATTCCGAATTTGATAGTTTATAGGATACAAAAACAAGTTCCAAACCTGTTGATTTTTATCTGAATCAAATTGGAATATCAGAATATCGGATTCCGTTTACACCCTTAACTAAGGTTTATGATCTTGATTAGTTTTTGTTAATTTGTTCATTACTAATGTAAAACGATAAGGATTTATTGCAGACGTTTGATGTAACTCAATTGAAATAGGAAAATCTCTTGTTTCTTCTCTAGTTGTGCATATGCCATTGGTTGCTTCTTTATACGTATTTTATCATTTGTATATACTTATCAAGTACTATTTTTTAGTTTCAATGTCAATCACATAACCTCTCTTGAAACTCTATCACAAGTCTTTTCTAAGATAATAAATATCATACATAAATCTTTCTTCATATCTCGTTATTTTTTTTCGAATTTTTAATAAAAAAATAGTTTCAATTGTAGATTGACCAGGCATAAATCCAAGGTGATTAGTTGAAATATTTGCATAATTCTTAGTCGCCACTCATTAACTCTTTCTCGTAATTTCATAATATAACTCATGAGTTTTATCTCCTTATAATTTTTACAATCTTGTATATCACCTTTTTTTTTCAAAAAAATGGGTATAATTATATTTTTTTTATTTATTTGATATTCTTTTTTATATTAGAATTTTGCTAAAAAGTCAAGTTAACCATTTAACTCTTAAATTTTTCGAACATTTTTACATTTTAGTAAAAATGTTATCTGGACCACATGTCTTACTTGATTAAATTTATGCCTATAAATATATTTATTTTATTTTATAAATTTATTTTTTCTACTTCTCATTGGAATGATAAATGGTTAGGCAAAATTGCATGTGCACATTTTTAGGTTTCTTATGTAAGAAGCTTTTTTGCCCTTTATATTTTTTGTGGGGTTTATGAAAATGATCTTAGAAATGAATGAACTTGGAAAATTTCTTGACAATAACTTAAATGTTGGCATGCTATCATGACATACAAATAGAGGAAATATGAAAAAATTGCTTTCTTATCCTTTGGAATTACTTGAATTCTCATGTTTTATTTATTTGCATCGTCTTTTATCTTTAAGCGTTGTCAGGAATTATAAATCATTAATTGTTTGTCACTTAGGTTTTTACATCATGCTATTACATCATGTTCTGCAACATTCTTTGGTATAGTTGACTTCTTGAAAGCTGGTCAATTTTTATTTCTTTACCTTAGATGACTATTTCATTGCAAGCTGGTACTTGCAATGAAATGGGATATAATTGCATGCGTGATCTTTTTTTTTCTTATTGCTTATGAATCCAGTACATTCTATAATGTGGATTGTATAGATCTCTTTAGTTGGTAACATTCCCATTCTGATCAACGTTTATTTTCTGTCAGGATCAGTTTGATGCCATTGATTTTACTGATAATGAGATAGTGAAGTTAGAAAATTTCCCTTATCTTAATCGCCTTGGGACATTGTTGATGAACAACAACAGGGTGACTCGCATCAATCCGAATATTGGAGGTTAAAAAAATTTCATATCCCAAAGTTTACACTTTTTTATTCATCCAAAATCTTATGCTTAACAAAATGTTGCAGAGTATTTGCCAAAATTGCACACTCTGATTCTCACGAACAATCGCCTTGTAAACTTGGTTGAGATTGATCCCCTTGCGTCACTCCCAAGACTGCAGACACTTAGCTTATTGGACAATAATATTACAAAGAAGCCGAACTACCGATTGTATGTGATCCACAAACTGAAGAAGGTGCGATTGCTGGACTTCAGGAAGGTCAAACTCAAGGTTAGCTGGCGACAATTTTTTGATGATGCAGAACTAGATGAGTCTTTAAGCGTATCTTGTTTTTAGCTTTAATGCATTCCTCATCTTGACTGAAGCATTTGATCCATTCAGTACCGCTGCATTGGAAAATAAGGTTTATTTTCTTAAAACTGGGAATATTATATTTTACTAAATAGAAAAATACTCAATATATTCTTGAGTTTTTTGGTATAATGCTTTATAGGGTGTTTGGATACATTTTTGTATCTT
The DNA here is from genome assembly GCA_036172225.1 of Cryptocoryne crispatula var. balansae. Lineage (NCBI taxonomy): Eukaryota > Viridiplantae > Streptophyta > Magnoliopsida > Alismatales > Araceae > Cryptocoryne > Cryptocoryne crispatula. The sequence continues at coordinate 16,733,659 of CM069925.1, read as the reverse complement.
TTTTCTCTTTTATAATAAAAAGAAGAAGCAAAAGGTACACAAAGATGTGTTTGGCGTGTTTAACTTAATTTTAAAAGAAATACTTTTTGTTCAGTTGACCTCTTTCAAAATAAAAATAACAGCATGCTTGTTTTGTTTTTAAGTCACGGTGCACTACTTGAACGAGGCTGGGCCACTTTTCCTGTAGATGCGGATATATGGAGGACGGCTGCCAAAAACGTCTAACTAATATTTAATAATTATATTATTTTACCAAACCGGTCAGTTGAGTGTTATTTAAGTTTTAAAATCAAACTTGTTTAAAAAAAGTTGTATTAAAACACCTATTAAGGTCTTTTGTTGTTAACGACGTTGGATGAGAGCAACACGGCCATCCAAGGAGCTGGATTCAAATATGTGCCGCGGACCCTTGTGGCCCCTGTGAGCTGTACAGGCCAATCTGAAGTAGTTTGAACTGGTCTTTAAAGGTCTGGGCCTGGCTGGACAGAGGTGACCCAACCAACCCAGTTGGACAATGTTTGAATCTTATCTTGATGGTGAACCTAGTTGGATAAGATCTGCCAAACCAGCCCAGCCTAATTCACACACAGGCGTCCGGTTCCCCCTGGGGGGGTGGTCATGTCATGTGGTTGACGGCTGAGCCATCTCATTCCCCCTGACGGTTTAACCCGTGCTACATCCCATTTGGATGATGGTTGAGTTTTCCTATTTCTTATTCAGTTCTTAAATCCTCGTGCTTTTGAAGTCTTATTCTGTTGTTGACCAATTTGTTAATATACCACTAAGCCATTTTTTATTAACAAAATTGTAATTTTCAAGATTGTGAAAATTTTAAAAGAACTAAAAAAATAAACAAATGTAACATGACAATATGATATCAGCTTAAAAGAGAAAAGAAAATACTAAATGTTAATAATGCAATTGACTTATTGAATATTGACAACAAGGTGAATGAATCGGAGTAGGAATCAGTGGGACTGATCCGATTTTGAATCGGATTGATCCAACCAATTTTGAGAAAGAAAAATCAATTCAGAATTGGTCAGAATTATTTTTTGGTAAAAATTCATAAAAATCAGGATAAATCTCATAAAATAGAAAAGTCAACCAAAATTTTTTAAAAAATATAAATTAACATTTAACATATTTTTATTTCATAATATTGTAAGATACTTTCACTTATTACATGTTTCCATTCCATAACATTTTAAGATACTTCCACTTAACATATATAACAATTAACAAGATAAAATTGAGTTATTGACATAAAATGTAATTTGATATATTTTTTTCACTAATATCTATGAAATTTGTCTCCATCCTCTAGCTCCTCTCGTGTTTCTTGGGCTTGGGTATTTCATTGAGATATCTTTGTTATTATCAGCCCGTATCTATATAAAAAAAATGAGTCAACCATCTCATGAAAATCATATGTAGGGTCATGTTGCTCCTACACATGCACTGGTGAAGAGTATGGGATGTATGGCTCAAAATCATGATGAGAAGTTGATTTTGGATATTGATATTCTGCAAACTCATTTAAAAGTCTTAACTTATCATCCTTTGGGTCCCACTAGAATGTTGCATCATGGTTAAATTATGTATATTTTCTTCACTAGTTTGGACACTAGTAGAATAACTGTCACCTCCTCCACTCTCTCATCCACTTGACTGTGGCTAATATGAACTCCTGCTCGTCATCATTTGAGGAGTGTGACTATGGCTGTGTCCTGTTTGTTAGACTCACAAGACCTCGCCTGATATTTTTCTTTTCTTGGCTTCTTGTACTGTACAATGTGATGAACTCCTACACCCCATTCTTTTCTTCAATAGTGCAAATCATCCAAGTTTTCTTGCATTTGTTTTTGTCTCTCACTTTGTTGGATTGGGATTTGATCGTGTAGCTGGGGGTTGAGGTAGGGCTAGAGCTTTTGCTAGGGCTGGAGCTGTAGCTAAAGTTGTTGGGGCAGAAGATGGGATTGGTTGTGGTTGAGGAGTAGCAGTAACTTCTTTTTCCATGCCCTTAACCTCAACGTCATCTAGTTCTCCTCCTGTTTATATGTAGTCATCGGGATCAAATTAAGGTGGCTCATCCTTGGTTGCCTTCTCTTCCAATTATATAGCAAGTGAGTGTTCATCCTGAAAAACATAGTTAATGTAAATCTTCTTAGGTGGTTCCTGTGTTCTCTGTCTCTCTTTGTACGTTCGACTTGTAACAATGCAAATTTCTCCTCTAACCATTTCTGACAGTCTTTAACACTTTTTATGCGCAACCTCATGCTATAATAGCAAAAAATTAGCTTCTCCATCCTATCAGGTGTCAACTTCTTCCTCCTTTTGGTGTGTATACTGGTGCTTTGGTTCAAAATCTTGATGGCAACCGATGCAAGTGGATTCTAGCCACTTCTTATGTTCCACTGAACTTACCACTCAGCTGAAAATATAGAACAAGTGGAAAATGATTAGTCTTTAGGATGAGGACTTGCATAAGGTATTAATGTAAAATTTTAGATTATTATTCACCATATAAGGAGGAACTTTGTTAAAAGATTATTATCCAACTTTCATCTTGTAACATTGCATCTGAAAATTGATAAATATGAAAATATTTCTCAAATAAATATTAAAAACATTTACAAATAATTAAGAATCACTTGTTTTCAGTTCAATTTTTGTTTTATCCTGTTGAGGTCTGGTCAAGCACTCTATCACTATTAGAGTATCTCGCAAGATTTCATTGTCATTGGACACTGTCCTCTATATTGGATGTGGGGGGTTTAAGAAATATCTTATAATCATATAACCAAGTGTCAACGTCATATATAATACTTAAATTACTTACTATATGTGTATCATGATGTAATATCTTACAAACACACAAACACTCTAAAGTACTTACTATATGTGTATCATGATGTAATATCTTATCTCATATTGCATCAATTATTTTCCACCATTTTTTGAAGCCTTTGAGATTCTTCTCCTTGATCTTGAGTTTTATATGGTCTATTGCATCGTAAAGTCCTTATCTGGTTCTTGTCATCTTAGTCAAGTAACCTCAAGGTAACTATCAGTGGCTTAATAATTGTCAAGTAGTAGGAAATCTTCTCCCAAAATCTCTTGTCCGTTATCAAAATTTTCATCTTGCACAGAATTTCCAAGTGATCATCTTTGTTGTCCTAGTTGTCAACCATGTAATTATAGTAAACTTTGGCATTTACAAACATATAGTTGTCAAGGTACTTGCCTAGGCGTCGCTTAGGTGGTCCCTAGTTAGCAAGGCGCTACTTAGCTAGTGCCTTGCCAGGGTGCTTTTTGGGAAGGCCAAAAGGCGCTCGCCTTGACGCCCCAAGACGCCCAAAAAATTTATACATAATAAAATTTTTTTTTGGGAGCTTTGCCCCGTAACAAGATTTCACTATCACTCATACTATCGCATATATATAAGATTCATAATTATAAATATATGTTATGTACTTAATTTTATAGAAATCTATTTTAAATCTCTTCTCTGTCTCTCACACATGTCAAGTTTACGAAGATTAATTATTTCTTAAAATAAATATATACATATGCATACATAATTATATAAGTAAAATCATTTTAAATGTATGAACACAAACATATAGATTCTATTATAATATACAAATATAATTATATTTATGAATATATATTTGTATGTATGTATTAATACATATAATACTAACATTTAATTATACATTTAATTGTGTATATGTATATGTATATATGTATATTTAAATATCTAATGTTACCGTCTTGATCGCTTAGGCGACACTTAAGTGGCCACGTTGTCGTCTAAGTGGAATTGATATCTTTCAGCACCTTGAACGCCTTGTTGCCTTGACAACTATGTACAAACCTGACCAGTGCATGTTTGTGCCTATGCAAACTCTCTAAGGCAATACAATTTATAGCAAATATAGTAGGCCCAAACTTGATTAGATCATGTCCCTCAGTATGCTCTCTTATGACATGTAGGAAACGACGATGTAAATTAATAAAAGATGTGATTACTTGAGCCTGCCTAACTAGTGTAGATACCTGAGCCTGCCTATGTCCTCGAACATGAGATCAATAGTGTGCTGCACGTGTGTTGACACCCGTATTTTCAATCAATAAAGGATCAGCAAGTTCAGGGATTTCCGAAGGCCTAAAGTCTGCCCGTTGCGTACTTATGCTGAAGACAGTCAATTTGATGTCTCTGGCTATGTGCCTCTCTCTAGAAGATCAGATGCTGCTTGGAGATGCGCACGATCAGCTCAGCCTAGACAGGGGTCAGGTATACTACAGGTCCGGCGGCCTATTGAAAGGGGCTTGAACAAACCGGGTAGATATGGAGAATGTTAGAAAAAGAAGGGTCTGGGAGATAAAAATGGATTATTCCGGTGGGAGATGAATTCTGAGTAACAATAACAAGTCAGTCGAGAAATTTACGGTGGTGGAACCAACGTCCCGCGCTGGCTCGGACTCACCCGAGGGGAAGAAGTCCTGCGGACAGGTGGGACTCCCTAAACAGGTCTAGCAGGGTCGTCTCATATGTCCCAAGTCATTCTGAGTCCTTCACGGACCAGGACACCATCTTATGGAAGGTATTCAATCGCAAGGAGTTCGACGCGGTTGGGGGATCAAGCTCCCACGATTTGAGCCTTCCGAGTCCAATTCGGATTGAAACTCATGCTCGGCAGATCTCCTAACGGAGGAGAGGGGGGAGCGCAATCTTCCAATGCGGTAAGAGTTGGAGAAGGAAACGAAAGCAAATCCCGCGCACGGTGGATCCCCTCCAAGTCCTTCACGGACTAGGATACCCTCGTGCGGCAAGTCTCCTAAGGGAAGAAGGAAGGTCCAGTGCCTATAAAACCCCTCGGAGGCCGTCGTCCCATAAGGAGAGAGAAAAAGCAGAAGAAGAGAGGGAGAGAAGCCGCCGTGAGATCGTGATCGGAGAGAGCAGGAGAGGAGGGAGAAGAACAAGAGAAGGCAAGGGGAAGGCTTACCTCTTCCGGACGTGTCGTCTTCCCTTCCCCCTTCTTCCCACGGAGCCGACGAGCCACGGTGACCGCCGAAGCTTCTCCGAGCCAGGTGAGGTTCAGCAGCCGCCGGAATCCCCTTCTAAGGCCGCCGTAAGCACCGTCGGGATCCCTAGGTCCAGGTGGTGTCGCCTCCTTCGTCTACCGTCGCCGAAGCCGCCGTCGGGGTCCCCTCTTGAAGCCACCGCGATCGTCGCCGGAGGGAAGAGGAGCTGCAGGCTGGAGTTATTTTATCCCCAACATACGTCCACGGGGGATGTATGAACAGGGAGAGGGGGGGAAAGGAGGGGCCCGCGCGAGAGAAGCCGCGCAGCCGGCGCACGGGCGGTCGCGCGTGTAAGCCCCATTGACCGGCCAGTCAACCAGGGGTGGGGCCCACCTCTAAAGGTGTTTAAAAAAAATAAAGAAAGAAGAAGAAGAGAGGGAGAGGTGGTCGCGCGCAGGTTGACCCAGGTCAACTGGGGCTGTGGGGCCCACAGAGGAAAAGATGTTAAAAAAAAGGAAGAAGGAGAAGAAGAGGAGGAGGAGGAGGACCGCAAGGGCCCCTGATGAACAGTACCATAGCTTCAAAAATTAAAATTTTTTTAAATCAATTTAATTTAAACAAACCGAGGCAAGCATAAGGCCGGTTCTAAACCCACCTCATGGCTTCGGCATAATCTAAAAGAAAATAATTGGGCAAGCAGAGGCCGGTTCTAAACCCACCTCCTGACCCATGATTAATTTCAAAAAAATAAAATAAAAACAAACAATCAATTTAAATTAAATAAAAATCTATTTAATTCAAACAAACCGAGGCAAGCATAAGGCCGGTTCTAAACCCACCTCATGGCCTCGGCTCAACTTAAAAGAATTCAAAACAAAGGGAAACCAGGAGGCCGGTTCTAAACCCACCTCCTGATTCTCTTCTTAAGGTGGGCATACAAAGGTCTAGTTAAAAGACCCCAATGTCTTACCATCCCTCACGAGGGAGTTATTTTTCCCATTATGCCATGGAGAGGCTGTGCATGATCAACATGTCAACATGCCCAAACCATAGGCTAATGAGGATGACTAACCATGGGATGAGTGCCCACAAGCTCATTAAAAGCCGGGTATGCTCAACCTTGAACCGGTTGAGAGAAGACTTCTATGCCTATCAAAGGCAGGACACTGCTCAAATGCTGAAAACAAATTCCAGGATGCCTATTAAAGGCTGGGATATGTTCAAGACAACAAATTCAAGTTGATCTCAAGACCAACAGATGCTTGATAGCAAGTTCATAGAATGAACGTCATGTCATGATGTTGTATTTCAGACAATATGGAGAATATGTTCGGTGCAAGTTCAATGAAAAGAGAGGATGCAATGACCTCATGAAATGTTCGGAATGCAAACATGAAGTATAAAAAATTCTGAACATTTAAAAATCTGAAATCTGTCAATCTGTAAAACCAAACCGAAAATCAGATTTGAAGCTGAATTTTCTGGAATCTGAAATCACCTCTAAAATCCTGAGATTAAAAATCTGAAAATCTGAGCCAAGGAAATCTGCAATTGGAAGCTTTGAAGAGTTTGAGATCTGAATTGGTGCAGGAGCCCATTTAGAAAAAATCTGCAATCTGAGGATCAATTAAAATGCAGAGGATCCGAACTAAGGTCTGCAATCTGGAAATTGGTCTGAGTCTGAATAATACATTTCTGAAGTTTGAAACATACAGCAAAACTGAAATCAAAAATGAAAAGATCTGAACTTTGTAAGGAATCGAAAGTTGTAAGATATGCAGAATTTAGAGTCTGAAACATTTAAGAAATCTGGAATCTGGAATCTGAAAATTCTGAAGTGTAAAAAAAATCTGCAAATGAAATGTCCAGGATCTATCATCTAAAAAAAAGAAAGAAAAGAAGGAAGAGAAATCTGAAATCAACGTTGACAACTGAAGTCTGCAATGTGAAGCTCATCGACCTGCTGTTTGTGAGTCCAGGTATGAAGATCCGAAGTTAAGAGAAAAATCTTTCTGCAGAAAGGGCTGAGGTCCGAAATCTGAAAAGATCTGAAGCTCCAAATCTGAAAATCAGAAGTCAAAATGTAAAATCCAGGATCTGAAGCTTGGAAGCCTGCAATGGGTAAATAAAAATCTGCAATTCACAAGCCGGCAGGTTGCATGGCTGAGTTTGGCAGGAGTGAAAAGAAAGGAGAGGAGGATGTGAAAATAATAGGCTTCAATCCAGACTTAGGTCGATGAAACCTGTTCAATCCAGTAACTTGTAAGTCTTGTTCAAATTTGAGTTTAAGGACTGTCATAAAAATCAGGTTTGAAGAGGTGATTTCAGTTCAAATTGGCTAAGTAAACCCATAAGAAATGCATAAAAAAAAATTCAACAAACTTAAACCAATTCGATCCAATTCAAATAAATCCAACCTGAATTCAAGTCAAACTCAAGATGTTAACTCCTAAATAAAAATTCATACGGAAATTGAACATAAGCTCTCAATTCAACCGGAAGATCACATAAATAAATCACCTGAACTAAATTTAATCTGTGAACCTGTAAAAAATCAACACAGTTCAAGAACCTGTAATTTAATCCAACTCACGATGATCACTTAAAGCCTGCAACCCAAATTCTAGATTAATAAAAACACACTCAAGCAAAACACAAACTCAAGTAAAAAAAAAACAGAATCTGAACTGAATCATAAAACAGATCACAAATTCAATAAATCTCAAAACAGAATGTGAATCAACCTTAACTAAACCAAACTTGAATTTAACAAAGCCAAATCAATAAACTGTCTCAAACTTAAGCCGAACCCAATTCAAATTGAAACAAACTTAAATCAATTGATCAAATCAAACTCCAATCCAAACCAAAAGTAATCAACAAACTAAATTCAATTAAAATGAACAAATCAAATTCAATTCTAATCAAATTTCAACTCAAACCAAAAGGCAATTCAACCAATTAAATCCAACTCAAATTAAATTCAACTCAAATCAAAATCAAACCAACAAATTTAATTCAACTCAAATCAATTCAAATCAAATTCAAACTAAAAAATTGAGTGCTTGCATTCCATCACATTTCATGGGATTGTTTTCTCCCATGTCCATATATGTGTGAATGTTTATTTATTTTTGTGGATGCTTGTTTTCTATATTCATGGATCGCTATGACGCTTAATCAAGGGTATTCGAGTTATCTCGATGTAATTAACGTCGGATCTTCGCACCATCCGACGGGGAGAGGTCAAAAACAAATTTTCAAAGAACCTAACAACCTCAACACATAATTTTGACCATAGTTAGTACTTTTATGGAATACCATCTATTTTCCTAAGAAGTCAATGCTAAGGTCTAATCAAATCAAATTCAAATTCAAAAGGAAAATGAATTGCCAAAACAAGAGATATCAAATCTTTTTTTGAATATTTCGAGGTTACATTAACGTGGTACCTATAAAAGATGTTGTCTTTTCTCCATCAATTTCTTCCTTGTTGCCTTGTAGGATGATTCATTGTCAGTCACAAATTGAACGACATTTACTTTCCCAATCTCTTCTACAACAATATCTATCAAGGAAAAGGTGTAATCGACATTCTAAATATGACCCGAAGCATCAACTGATTTCAAAAAAGTTGTATTCTCTGAACAATGAATCAAAAAGTTGATCATGCTCTTCCTGGTGATACTTGTCCACCAATTACACATAACTATGTAGCCTCTTTTTTTCCACTTCAACTTGAAGTCGTCTATCTATGTCATTAGCTCCTCCACCTTCTTTTCCGTGCCTACAACATAAAAGAATCTACTACTTGGGATTTGTAATTTCGGTCCAGTTTCAGTGATGGCATCAACTATCATCTGAAAGTATGGGCTAATGGATGCGTGTGTTGGGATATCTACATTTAGGTAGTTAGATAAAATATTATTGCTTTCACCCTCAATTAACTATAGTAAAATAAAGTTGAGAACAAATTGAACTATTTAGCATTTATACCTACATACAAAAATCACTTCACCATATGTCTCACTGTTCTTTTTGCAAATGTTTCTATTACCTTCACCCCTTTTATTGTTTGCCGAATAGTACTCTGTGAGGCACTCTGTTTCTTAGACAGATACTCATTTCCTCTTACTGTTGTCGGGGTTGGGCATGTCGACTCAGATCAACAATATAACCCCTCTCTTGCTCTCATATCCACACTCTCACTGGGTGTAGGTCGTGTCGAGTGTGATCAACTAAAATATGGGTCAACTCCAGACCCTCTTGCTCCCCTGCTCCTCTCTTTGTTCTCCTTTTATGTATGCTTGTTTACATACTTAGTATTTCTTAGTTTAGAGTTTGTGGATGAGTTATCACTCTCAAGTTGAGCATCAGGTTCAACTCTTGCCTTTTCTTTTCTTTTAGAGCTTGGTACCGCTTCATTCCTCCTCCCTAGAAGTCCATTGTGCAAAATACTTTCTTTGTTCGATCCTAATCTCCCTCCGTGAGGCTATTCTCGTGAGGTAGTCTATAATGTCTTCACTTATCTCCTTGGGCACCTTATTACATTTTTGCCAACCCCAACAATATGTTGTTTCGGTCGATACGCTCCTCCATTCATCTCTTTCTCACACCACTTGCATTTCACCCTTTTCTTGGCCATATCCACCGTATGTCCTTGCTCCCACCCAATATCACGTGCAGGGGCAACACTTGCAGGAACATTGCTTTCGTCATGATCAACCATTGGTTGTAACTACAAGTAAATAAAAATTAATTAAAAAATTAAACAACCAAGTTAAAGAATGAAATAATCAAATTAAATAGGAGTATGAGTTGTTTAGCTAGTGGCAGGGAAGAGATCAATCCCTTAAAGGGTCTACTTAACTGTTCAGGGAGTTGACGGAAACTAAACACCTCTTTGAGGGGAAAGTTCGGGCTGTTTAAGGAGTTGACAGAAACTAAACAACCCCCTAAGGATCTGTTTGGCAGTTCAGGAAACCAAATAGCCCCTCAAGGGAGCTGTTCGGCCTTACGACAAGGTGAACGGGGGGTCGAGATGGGGGTAAGGAATCCTAAATACATTTTTAGAAGGTTCCAAGAGAAGAAAACTCACAAAGGACTTAAAATGATGGAGCATCGAAGATGACTTGCTGATGAATACACCACACGACGCCGAAATCACCACCACAATCGTTGTCAAAAGACTTGGATCGCTAGAATTGCTGGTATTGCCCACGTAATCGTTGAATCACTGCCAGAATCACTTGGATCACCCACAAATTTGTCCAGATCGCCGCTGGAATCACCCGAATTTAGTCGGAATAGCTTGATGACCACTGAAATTGTCGAAAATCGGGATCCCTGCGTGTGAATTGGTCCTTCAGGGCCTATATTGGCTTTAAACGGTTGATATTGGATCGATGTTGGGTCTGGATCGGGTCCAATATCGATCTGTCGTCGGGACTTAAATTGTCCCGAAGGAATCAGTTGAATCGACTAATTCAAGGTCAGAATTGGTCGAATTGGATCAATACAGGCTGTTTCAATCGAATCTGATTGATTCCTCCGGAATTCCTTATAGAATTGTTCCTTCTGCCTGAATCGGATCGAGACTGATCTAATTTAGTAATCAGCCAATTCTGATTCAATCCGGCTGATTCTGCAATGAATGATTCACAACATATACTTTTTAGAAGTTTGCAAACTGTTTGCTAACTGCATGTATGAAGGGCTACATGGCCCTTACAGGTGTTTGAAAGACATTTGAGGGTCAGAGGTATAACGAGTCCATATGACATAAATGAGCTTCGTAAAGTCAAGACTGGCATCATACGCATCTACAAGCCATATCACTGGTAAGAGCATTAGAGTGCCACTAGAATCTTAGGCATCTTGGAGCCATGATATGTGTTGACCATTTTGACTTTAAGAGAATTGTTTGCATTTAGGAGCATAGTGCATGCTGCGCAAGACCAGCTGATACAGATCAGGATCAATCATGGTTCATAGAATAGGCCAATTTGCATTGGAATTGGCCGATTTAGAACCGACCCCTAGATTTCCACCCAAATTTGTCGAAATCAACTGAATTGGTCACCAGCGCTGGGCACTGCTACATCTTCCCTACCCGATACCTATGTGGTCCTTGGACTTGATAGGAGTTGGATTGATGTCCATGTATTGGGCCGATCCAAGATTCAACGACTTAAAGATACCCCTTAAGAATGCATTTCAGTTGTTTTTTTATGCTGTGTTTTTTGATGAATTGATCCAGGCTGACTCTAGATGATCCCGCTTTTATTCATGCAAGATTGGTCTGGAATCACCCAAGCATTGTTTTTAGTATTTTTTTTGTTTTTTCGAAGTTTGCTGTCTTCCAAGTTTATAAAGAACTGTTTTAGACAAATCATGGATCAGTTTTTTTTTGACTTACTGACTAGCTGATCCGATCGTGATTTCGATTGGGATTAGCCTTGGCCGATCTTAGAGCCTATTCTGAAAATCCTTGGTTTAGAGCTATGAAGAGCCACATGCATATACAATCTATAATATATGTGTAGAAGTCAGAGCCATAAGCATGGTTCGCCATGTCACCTGATCTGGTTGGAAATCTGGCTGACCAGCAAGGTCTTTGACCTCAGGTCCCCGATCTGGCGTCAAGCTGTTGCGTTGCAGGACCAAGTCAGACATGACCGGTTCACCCAACAATAAGAAATGGCTAATTTTGGGCCAGTCGTAACTATTGGGGGGGGCCTTAAAGCCTCCAAAAGTCCATTGGGGGCCTATATAAGGCTCCCAAGGGACCTTCTCTCATCCTCACATCTCCCCCACTCTCTCTAAACTCTCTTCTCACTCTAAAAACTTTTGAGGTTTCAAGTAGTGCAATTTCTCCTTCGAAAGTGCTTTAAGAATCTTGATTTTTCGATTCGTTTCAACCATGGTATGCCGGGTCGCGACCCGGGCCGCGACCCGGCCCCGACCCGGTCGGGTTTAGGCCCGACCGGCTCGGTCGCGACCCGGTCGGGGCGACTCCCCCGGCCGGGTCGCGGAGTCGTGGCCGGGTCGCGCGAGTCGCGCGACGGCCCGGCCGACCGGGCTCGCGCGACCCGGCCGGGTCGCGCGACTGGTCCGGCAACGGTCGTGGCACGTTGCCGGACCGTTAACGGTCATACGACCGCGTGCCAACGGTCTCGGGGGCGCAGCCCCCATTCAGCCACCTCGGGGGCTATTTAAAGCCCACTGCGGCTCTCCTTACTCCCACCCCCCACTCACTCTCATCCTCTCATTCGTGCTCTCACGTTGCTCTCATTGCTCAAATTTTTGTCATTTACTTAATTATTTCATCAAGCATTGGATTAGTTCATTTAGTATATTTATTTAATATTAGCCATCGATTAGTGGGTTAAGTAGTTTATTCTTTTTAATACTTATTTGCTTACTTGCATACTTAGTTAGGTAGAAGATTAGTTAGATATTTAGTTTAGTAGTTACTTAACACATCATTAGTCAGAAGGTATAGTTAATTACTTATTTAATTATATAATTAGTTAGTCATTTATTTTACATAATTAAAAGTTTACTTAGATTAGTAGTGACTAATTAACGTCATTAGTTTTTTAAATAGTTAATTACTTACGTAAGTAATTATTTAGTTAAAAAATGTCTTCTCCAAACAACAACCCAAAATCCACGGCGACCCGGAGTGATCCGCTTGGTTGCATTACCGATTTGATCTCCACAAGTGAGAGAAAAGTGCAATGTAAAATATTGACAAAGTAATATTCGGCGGTATTTATCGTTTAAAATTTCATCTATAGACGTGAAGGAAATGTTCTTCCGACACGGACTCACGAGGTCGAGCTCAATTTCGTAGGCACCTACAAGCGATGGAGCGAAACGAAGGAACTAGCGAAAAGACATAAAGAGACCGTCCGAGAAGAAATCCAACAACCGGGGAGACGATCCGTACACATTTACGTGTACCCGGACAAGAGAGGCCGGATATTTTTGGAGACGAAGAGTACGAAGGTATGGGAGGTGTTACTCATAAACGTTGTTCATTATTCTATTTTAAAGGATAATTAAGTAGCGTCGGTACTTAAATGTTTTTTAAAAAGATGAACTCTCACGAGGGATGGAAACGAAGTCGAAGATCATTCGCCGAGGAAGAGTTCTATGTATACCTGGCCGAATGATGGGTCGAAAGTGCAGAAGTGGGAGTGGTCGAGGTAGCGGAAGAGGATCCAACAACCAACCGCAAGATCGTTCGTGATCTCACACAAGACGACGACCCGGCTAGAGTCCCGTGGATCCCGTAATCACGACCACGTCAACGTCAAACAACAATCACGACGGCGATGAAGAACCTCAAATTATGTAAGGATAGGATTGGTAGGCAACGCCGTCGAGTGGTTCTTTCACTACGCATTCTCGGCAAATGCGCGAAGGGACCATACTACGAGAACACGATCGACACGATCGCGTACGTCGGGTGGGGAGTGCCTGTCCAAACCCAGGAGATATACAATGTATATCTTCCTATGGAGGTGCAAGAAACAAAGAATGCGTGCGGTCATTTGAACGCATCCGAGGAACGAGGTTGCACGATAACGACCGACGGATGGACCGGTAATTAAATTTTCGTTTACTCATTCATATTAGATGTATTAACATTCTTTTTTGGTATAACTTATTTATCATCTTATACTTTGCATGGTATTACTTAGGAAGACTATGATCAATTTCTGAGTGTACAATCAAGCCGGTGACGGTCTTTTGGAAGTCGGTCGACGCATCGGGACGGAGTAAAGAATGCAGTATCTTTACCAATTGATAGATGGAGTGATAGAAGAAATAGGAGAGAGCGGGTAGTTCGAGTAGTCACGGACAACGCGGCGGCATACAAGGCGGCCGGTCGTGATGCTTATGGTCGAAAAAGACCAAAGTTGTATTGGACACCCCGTTCCGCACACTCTTTAGATTTGATGTTGGAGGATATATGCAAGGATCCTCAAATAGACGGGGTAGTTAAGCTAGCCCAGTTTATTTCTTCTTCATTTATTTATAACCACAACTTTGTCCCGCACTTATGAGGGAACACACCAAGGGCGAGAGTTGTTACCGGCCCGGTAACCCGGTTCGCCTCCCACTATATTTCCTTAGAAAGTTTATTGAGTCAAAGGAGAGCTCTACACTCAAATGGTCATTTCACCGGGTTGGGGTAGTTGGATGGCTAGATGTAACCCATCTGGATAAGAGAAAGGGGAGAAAAGTAGAAGAGACGATAGAGAGTGGAGATTTTGGAAAGTTGTAAAGAAGACGTTAGACATCGTCCAATCCCATACAGTGAAGGTACTGCAGGATAGTTGACGGAGATAGAAAAGCGATACGGGGTATTTATATGATGCGATTGAGAGAGCCAAAGAAGAAATCTCCAAGGCACAGTGTCGGACTTCGCAGTGGTGGGATATTATAGATCGTCATTTGGAGCGTACATTACATCAACCGATACGTACGGCAAAGGTATATTTTCTTAAACATTTACTAATCTTTTTATTATTCAAAGTCGTGTATAACTTGTTTACTAATACTATTTGTTTCGTAGGTTACTTTTTCAACCCGAATATCGCTATAGTCCACATTTCAAGGCGACGAACGAGCTATTAGATGACGTGAAGAGCGTCATCCGACGGTTGCTTGGTGACGACGACCGGGCTATTATCGCTTGCAACAAGATGTATGATTGGCGTAGAATGCGGAGTTATCACTTTGGAACGAGCAGTAGTTGAACGAGCCGATGATACTAAGTCCGGGTACGTAGAAATGTTTTTCATCACTTAATTAATTAAAACTTACTTAGATAATAATGCACGACATTCAATTTATGTAGCCGATTGGTGGATGGACCGTAGTAAAGTACCGGGGGTACGAGGACTCGCGGACGTAGCCATCGTGGTCCTAAGTCAAACCACATCGGCTTCGGGATGCGAGCGAAATTGGTCTACATTCAAATTTCGATTCACACAAAGCAGAAATAGGTTGACATCAAGAGGCTTGAAGACCTCGTGTATTGTCACTACAAATACGAGGTTAAAGTTGAAGAATTTGGATAGAATGAAGAGAACCGTATGGAGCAAAAGAGTTGGATAGCACAGCGGCGGGACGTTCGGTCGACGAGCCGCCAATCAAGAGGAGGATATCGATTTCGGATCAAATCTTCTACGAGAAGAACTCCTTAGAAGCACGTGGGTAACGACCGAGAAGGGTTGGGAGAACCGGAGTTCAACCCCAAAGACCGACAATGGGCCGAAGGAGTGCTCGACGATGTCCCTTTGAAAAAGAATTCCGATCCCTCCCTCACTAAGAAAGCGCCGGAGGACCGAGAAGGAACTAGCCAAGGTACGCAAAGTAGGCGAAAAGGTAAACAAGTTTATGACCGATCCTTTTGATATTACGGATGCGATACGGTCGAAGACGATCGAGAAGATACTGGAGCCGAACATCCGAGTGCGGTCAGACGTCCGAGGATTCGTCGTCGAAGAGTAGCGAGCGATGATGGTGCTCGATATGGGGGCACGGACACTTTACAAGTACAAGGGACCTCGCATCCTCCCATATCTCCTACCACGTCGCTACGTTTCTGGGCGAGGAGCAATATACTCGTACGACCCGAAGATGCGATCGTGGTAGAAGGCCGCCAAGGTGCAGAGGAGGTCATCGTAGCCAGCGGGTTGGAGCAGAATACCACGATGCCTCCGACTATGCGTACGATTCATCCCAAGGCTCTTGGTTCCCTACATACGATCAAGTATTGTGGAATGAATTATGTAGAGTCATCGGATACTTCGATCCAATCGACCTATACTTATGGTGACTCTTCTGGATCAAGTCTTAGGATAGTTTCCCGAGGGACAGAATATGATCGTCGTGTGTACATGTATCAAGCTTTGTACTCAACCCAAATGACACGTGGGGAGAGTACATCAACTACCTACAACCGTACAACACATCATGTTGGAATAAAATTGATGCATTATTTGTTTAAATCATGTCATTTAATTTATCCAATTTTTCTGTATTTTTTCAGATTTTTTTCCGCATTTTTCTTATTTTTTTGAATTTTTCAAAAAAAAAAATTATTAAAATAAGGGGGTCGCGACCGGGTCGCGACCCGGTCGCGACCGGGTCGGCCTGGGGGTCCCGCGACCCGGTCGCGACCCCCGACCCAACCCTCCTTGGTTTCAACTTTTTAAAGATTATTTTTTTGTTTAACCGTGTTACTAAACCCTTTTTTTAAGTGTTATTTTTATATTTTTGAGTTTTCACTGTTTTCTCTAAATTGTGACACTTAAACTTTTGGCATGATCCGGAACGATTTGGTTTGGCTATATTGTAATCCGATATCTATAGTGGAGAGCACTGTTGTCAAGGCGAGTGCCGCATGATCCGGAACAATCTGGTTTGGCTATATTGCAATCCGATATCTATAGTGGAGAGCACTGTTGTCAAGGCGAGTGCCTAAGTGCCACTTAGGAGCTAAGGCGCCATTGAACAGGCTCCTGGATTGAGCGCCTAGCTCAATCCGAAGATGTACGTCTTAGCCCGCCTTTGCATCACTTGGCCAAGGCAGGCCCCTTTGCTTTTTTTTGTTTGAACCGGCCCGCTCTCTTGGCCCCTCACGAGCTCATTCGACCCTGATGCCCAATGGTTGTAGAGATGCACAGCGCAGGTCGGAACTTGCCACCGCCGCCTCGGCCTTGCGACAATCTTGGCCTCCTTGGCCTCACAGGAAGCAACTCTCATCGCCGTGGTGCCGTCCTCTTTTGTCGTTCTCCGGGTAAAAAGTTAGGTTTTGCATTTTTTTTTTATTTTTTCACTTATATCTTGGCATTTCTTTCTTCAAGTTTAGTCTTGTACATCTATTGGTGTGTTTTTTATCCTCTTGTACATATCCTATGCTTAAATGTTGAAGATATCGAGTGGTTTGGATGTCTTCGGTGTGTCGAAAATTTTCGACTTTGTTGTTTTTTGATTCTTCGACCATTTGTTAGCATCTATGTATTATGTAGACATTGTTTGAAGTTTGATTTTTATAGTTTGAGTACTGTTTGATCCATTGAAGATTTTTTTGTCATTTTTAGCTGTGGTTTGTTGTGAGATTGTGCGTAAATGGCTTCTGGTTTAGTTAATATGATAGAGGAGAATAAGAAAGCTAAGTCGGCTGATCTGGGATGGAAGTATGTTTATTGGCCGGATGAGCATGACAAGGATAAGATTAAATGCGAACTTTGTGGATTGGTTACAAATGGTAGAATAAAAAGATAGAAGGAACATTTGATTGACGGGTTTAGTGATGCGAAAAAGTGTTCGAAAACTACAATAGAAATTGTCGAGGAAAAGTGTTCATGGTTGAGTAAAAACAAAAAGAGAAAGATGTTCACTTCCAATATACATACGGTGGTTGAATGTTTTGATGAAGAAGGTGATGAAGGTGATGAGCAAAATCAGAATGTATCGATAAAGAATTCATCTTCAACAAAGAAAAGTGTGACGACAACTACGGTTGTGGATAGAAGTAGCAAGAAGAAAGAACCAATAGATGCATTTGCAAGATTATCCGTTGAATATTCTGTAGATGCAAGAAGAAGTGGCAAACAATATCGAAGTACTATGGAGACTAAATTTAGCAAGGAAGAATAACTAAAATTTGATTTTGATGTGACCACTTGGTTTTGTGAAGCACGCATCTCTTTTAATACAGACAAATTAAGAAGCTTTTATGTCATGTGTGAACAAGCAGGGAGGGTTGGGTCTGGTGTGACGCCCCCGAGTTATCACATGTTGAGGATACTTTTGTTGAAAAAAATGGTTGAACAAACAAAAGAAATGCATTCTTTGTATGAAAAATCTTGGAAACTTTATAGTTGCACTATAATGTGTGATGATTGGACAAATAAAAGGTAGAAGAAGTTAGTAAGCTTTTTGATAAATTGTTCTGAAGGAGTCTGTTGATGTTTTTGACCATAAGGAAGATGACTTCATTATGTATGAGCATCTTAACAACATTATTGATACGGTTGGTGAACAAAATGTGGTACAAATTGTGATAGACAATGCTTCTTACAATGTTTTAGTTGGGAGGTTGTTGATGGACAAAAGGAAACAATTGTTTTGGATTCCTTGTGCAGCTCATTGTTTTGATTTAATGTTAGAGGATTTTGGAAAGATAAAACTTTATGTTGACACTATCTCCAAAGCAAAGAAATTGACTATATACTTGTATAACCATTCCCATTTACTGGATTTCATGAGAAAAGAAACAAAAGGAAAGAACTAGTAAGATGTGGAGTGACAAGATTCGCTACATCTTTCTTTGCTTTGGAAAGATTACATGATGACGTAGTCAAAAAAGGTTTGAGAAGATTGTTTTCTTTCGATAATTGTCATAAAAGTGTGTGGGCAAAGACAAATACAGGATAACATGTATTTTGTATTGTTTTTCAAGTAAAGGTTTAGCATGGAGTTGAAGAGATTTTGAGAGCATCTCAACCTATCTTGCAAGTGTTAAGGCTAGTGGATGGTGAAGAGAAATTAGCTATGGGTTATTTGTTTGCTGTAATGGAATTTGCAAACCATAAAATTGTTGAAAATTTTGCAAGAAAAAAAAAGCAAAGTATGCTCTCATCTTAAAGATTGTAGATCGTCGATGGGAGATACAAATGCAACATCCTTTATATTTAGCCGGTTTCTTCTTAAATCTTAAATTCTATCATGATACTCAATCTAAAGATCCATCGGGTTAGAAAGTATGAAATTGCATTTTATAAATGTGTTGAGAGAATGGTGCTGGATAAAGATGTGCAAGACAAGATAGATGAACAAGTTGATATTTACATTACTACAAAAAGCACATTTAGTATCTCATTTGCTGTTAGGGCACGAGAAAAGAAAGTTCTAAGTAAGTCATTTTCTTTATTTTTGATATCAACTATATGTTAATAAGTGTCATCATATCTTAATGTGTTTTGTTGTCAAATTGTCAATATAGTTGATTAGTGGATGCAATATGGTGAACAAACACTTGAGCTAAAGATGCTTTCATTGAGAATTCTCGACTTATGTTGTAGCTCACCCGGTTGTGAACGTAATTGGAGCATATTTGAATTTGTAAGTTTTTTATAATTTTGAATTTTAACACATCATTTCCATCAATTATGTTTAATTTGTAATTTGTGATGTATGTTTTGTTTTTATTGTTTTTTTAGTTTCATACGAAGAAGAGAAACCGGTCAGAACATAAGAGATCGAACGATTTGGTTTATGTGTAATACAACCGCCGCCTTCGTGAAACGTTCTTGGAGATTAAAAGAATCTGGAAAGATATGATCCCATTTGTTTGGAAAGTCTAGATTGGGGGAGTGAGTGGATGGTAAAGAAAAACAATAATTTAATTCATGAAGGTTAAGATCTTACATTGGAAGATGTTGAAAATGCTATGGGAACTTCAGAGAGTAGAGCATAGAGTCATTGGCCAAGCAAGTAAGGCAACTTCATCACAAGTTATGACGACGAGGGATGAAGATAGTGATAAAGATCATGGGAAAGAAGATGATGAAGAAGATGCATCATGGGAGGAAGAAAATGATGAAGACGGCGGCGGTGCAAATGAAGAGGTTAACACGCGAGATGAGACTTTAGAGAATGTCATGTTTGGCTTTAAGATTTGAATATGATATTATGTTGTGATTGTGATGTACTTTGATCATTTTAGTTCATTGTTTTGCTTTTGAGTATTTTTTTGTATTTGTAAGTCACTTTTGTTATTTGTTTTATTTGCTTTGCTTATATACTTTGATAATGATGTTAGTTAGTTCTTAGTTGTATTTTTGTATTTCTATTTTTTGGTTATCTTCATAGCTTGTGATATGAAGTGCTTGTGCCTATGCTATATGCCATATTGTATTTGCCTATGTTGTCTACTTTATTTTTTAGATTTTTTAGTAAGAAGTTTAAAGAGTAATAGAGCACATATCATTTGGTAGGTAAATTTTGAATATGTAATACATTTTCAATTTTATGTAAATTGTATTCTTGCTATGTCAATTGTATTACTTTTATTTTTCTACCCAACTTTGTATGATTGTTAGTTGTATAAATCTTTTTTATTCACATTTATAGTAGATATATACATATATATGCATATACACATATATATGTAATTATGTAATTACATAATTACATATATATAAACATATAATCTTACCGCCTTGACTGCTTAGGCGACTCCTAAGCGGCTACCTAATCACCCAAGTTTATTCTGCACCCTCTAATGTCTTGGGCACCTTGTCGCCTTGACAACTATGGTGGAGGGTGTGAAACCTCGAATCAATAAGTATAAAAATATGTTGTATGGCATGGCATAGTTTGAAAATTCATTTAACTTTCATTCATTTGGGAAATGAACCTTCGTTATCTCATCTTTGGCTACTATGAAAGTATGTGATATTTCATAGAAAATATTAGCCAAAATATGTGGTATGCATATAAAATATATATGTCGAGATTAGGGTTCATAAAACTTGTCTTTGGACCTCTCTCCATCGGAAGTTGCGAATTTCCAATGTTAATTACATCGAGATTCTCGAATACCCTTGATTAACTGTCGTAACAACTCATTCATGAAAGAAAACATTCATCCACAAAACATCCACGCATGGGAATTATAGCCCATAAAATCGATGGAATGCAAACTTAGTTTTTAAGTTCAGCGCACAGTGACTATATAAAACCAAATGGAAATGCAAAAACTTAATATCTAAGCTTTATTTGGCTTTTTGATTTATGTTCTATACAGTATGGGTAAGGATTTCAGCATGTTAAGGTTTATATTCCTTAACTACATCGACATACCTTATGTGAGATTGGCTCTTTCAACATGTGTTGGATTATTGGAGCTACTCCAGGTCCGAAAATCCTGGGATCAAATCTTATTATGATCCTTCGTGCTGATTTCATTTATAAATCCCCAATATATTGAAATAGATGGAGTCAATTAACATTTTCTATACTATTGAAATCTGAAGTTTTAGACTTAGTGAAATGGCATATGCGCCTTATCATTGTTAAGATGTAAGTTTACTCATAGCTTTTCTTTTATGTTTACCTAACCATGGGGTTCATGTGGCTATCCTAGGCTTAGGTAATTATGCACTCTCAAATTCTAAGTCTTAACATCTTAGACTTTGTCAAATCTGCTTCTATGACATCGGGCCACATATGCTTGTGGTCATGTCCACTATGTTATCTTATGTTGAATATTCAACACTATTACTTTCTAGATTTTTGTCTAGTCAAAGATAGACACCCCAAAGGCATACTCCCAAGGTGCTCAAAATGCATCCGCTGGCCCCTCTCTTCTTAAGTCTTGATATGCCAAACTTAGGATCTATTATCTCATATTCAGAGCCTTGAGTTAAAACATGCTAACTCAGGATGTATTACTCGCCTAGACTTGACTATATTCCCTTATCTTTCCAATGACCCACCAAAGGATTCTGTTTGAGCAACACTTTGCTTACATATGGGCTATAGGCCTTTAGGTGCTCATGGACAAAAAACCCCAGTATGCTTGGGAATGCATATAGAATCTGGAACAGGACAGTCTGAACCTGAGCATCCAGCGCCTGATTATCACTAGGATTCAGACCCAAGGCTGATCCTTGAATTGACCCTAGATTAGTCATTATCCGGCATTGAACCATATATTAGGATCTGCCCTATGACAGGTGTTAAATCTACCCTGAAATCTCATGCAAAAAGCCAGGCTTGTATGTTATTTGAGCCACCTGAGCTCGGCTTATAAGTCTGCCATGCAAGACCTTTATATAGGCTATGGGATATTTACCTTGGCCTCTACCACAAGCCCTCAATGATCCGACCATACTCAGATCCAAGGCTATCTGAAACCTTCCCTTCATGTGACCGAGAGGCTCATCAGAGTTCTGTTTGAGCTAGACCCCTTATGTGTAAATTCTGGATCTAGGCTATCATCTTAGATAATCAAGGATGAAAACCCTGTTTGACTTGGGATTTATGTGATCACTTATTTGATATAAACGCCAACCTGAAACTGAGCATTTTAGTTCCTTATTACCGCCGGGATATAGCTCCAAATATGACTCCAATCTTGGTCCTATATTGGTCAAGATCATGCCTGAAGCTCTGCCCGATAGTAGATGTCAACTCTATTTTGAACAAGGTTTGAAATGAGATACTAAATGAGGCTTGCTCAATCCTGAAATGCCCCTCATCTCAGCCACTCAGGTTCAGCCATAAACCTGCTACACAGATCCTTTGAACAGCCTATGAGATAGTTATCTTGATCTCTTGCACAAATTTTTAATGGTCTGAGTATGTTTGGACCCAATGCCCGACCAGATCCTAGTAATGAAAATCAAAAAATAGGTCCGAAGGTAAGCAAAAAAATAGGAGTGAGACTATGCAGGTAGTTCATGGTTCGGAAGATCATGCTTCATAGGTCGTCCAGGCTATGACATTATAAGGATCAGTTTTGAGTAGTTAAGAATGGAATCTCAAAATATAGGTCTTTGGTAATCTTCAACTGAGTGATGTATATATATTGGTGCATATGGAATGATATACTGAATATTATCACAATTCAGAGTCCTGTTAACACCAGACTTGTTCTTTGTATTCTTAAAAAGAAACAAACTTTATCCTCAAATACTAGAATGTATATGGAGACATCCGAGACCGAGCCCATTATCTTATCCTTTACCTGATGAAGTTAGCCTGAACTATGTCCGGGCTTTAGTTTTATTTCATATTTGAAGTAGACATTGGAAGTCCAAAACTTGCAATCCTGTTCAGTCTTGAAATTTCATGCTCTAGTTTAGGCTAGTACTCATATGCCCAGCCTCCAATTATTAGCTTCCTGTTTATGGACCAGGCCCTAGATGGATGTTTAGGTTCATAATGTACTAGCCTCTTAATCAGACTTTGGTGATTTAGATCCTGCATTCATAGCTCATATGCACATGCAACGGTCCTTGATCACCATCATATGAGTGTCAATATACATATGCTTCATTCATGTGGTGTATAACAAACTCTTGTATGTTAGAGTTTAACTATAACTCCAACTTTTTCATATCAAGACCATCTCATCTCTCTCTTGGGAGTACAAATCTCTATGCTTAAAAGGAGTTTTTTATCTCATAAGGGTCTGCCCCGCGATTGGCCTTCTCTATTATGAAATAGACCAAAGGACTGTACACATGATTTCAGTCCTATCCGGGACATGTATATACTGAGCTAGGCCCGAAATTAGGCCACAATTATGTCCTGCTATAGGCATGAACCTGTCCATTGGCATTCTTAGCCTCCTGATTACATGGTCAGTAGGTAATTCATTATAACTTGTGCATTTTTTGTGCTTGGCCATCATAGAGTCTTCAAGGCCCGGCTGGCCATTCTCCTCATATCCCTTGCTCTGCCAGGGCTACCCGGGGGATCTTTGGTCCATCATGTGGGTTCCAAAGAGGCCGGGTATAACCCCTCTCTACCTTGGTGATATAAAATATTCTTCAACTTCTGTCGGAATGACCAGGTTATGAGGGTTTGGCTTGCAGATTTTCAAGGCCGAAGGAGGCTCTAAAGAGGGGGTCGAGAAGGCAATCAAACCTGTCCATGGTATTCATATGCATACATATATAAAGGCTTCATACATGGTGTTACAGAATTGTACCCGAGGGAAGACAGGAATGGACTCACTTATGGGGCCCAATAGTGCACTCGGATATGGTTTATATATATCCATCAGTTTGGTATTATTCTAACCAAATGGACCCATCCAAGAATCTAGTCCTTGGCTATCCCCTTGATGTCCGGGAGATGAGAGCCTCCTATAGACCTGACCTCCTGGTTCATCTTATTGAAATATGTGGGAATATGAGGGTGGATTTCAGGTTTGGAATTGGTGATCATATGGGCCTGCGGGGTCCTATAGTCTGTCTAGGCATTTCTGGCCCAAACAAGGTGGTGTTTTAACAATATTGGAAAGGGATCATGGGTACTGGTTAGTCAATAGATATGGTATCTAAATAGGGATGGATGGGGTGATGAACATTGAATTGTCAATGGGCATGATGTTTAGAGAGGGACGGATGAAGTGGTGGCCATGGTTCCTTACCTTGTGACCTTCAAACCCTGTACTTGACCTTCTGCCAAACAGTAGCCGCAGGCCCTTCAATTGCTCCTCCCCTTTGATGCTCCGGGGATGCTCTTGAATTCCCTGCTGAAATAGCTTTAACAGACCCCTCTTCTTCTCTTCCTGCCTCTCTTTTTGCCTCTTCCTCCGACCCCTTCTCATGTGCGGGGACTGCCCCTTTTATAGCCTACTGGATGGGTGCTGCTCACCCGAGAGAGGGACTGGGTTGTGTAGTGTATGCATAGAGAAAGTGGGCCACGTTTTCCTGAACGTGGGGAAGGTGGGGCTTGACCAAGTCAGGGCTGGGAGGAGATGCATCGTAGGGTGTAGCTCAGCTTTGATTTTCTCCTTGGTATATTTTCTGATTATCCAGAGGATCCCGGCCACTGATTGGCCTCAGTTATGGGCATCTTTTCCATTGATCCAATGAGCTCTCTTGATGGGCTCATCGCATAGTAAGTATGCATCTCAACCCTTGATTAGATGCCCCCGGATTTTTACTTGATGGCTCAATTCCTTCCTTCCATCCAACAGTCCCTTACATGTTGATTTTATCCTGTCCATTAATCAAAATGTTGACATGCTTTGCAGTCTACGTGAAGGGAATTAAACCCCTCTAATCAAATATCCAATAAGGCTGGATCCAGTGGGTATTATCTTACTAAGGATCCAATTAGGCCATCTTGTTATACCATTGAGGATCCAAGAGTATTAGGAATCCAATAAGCTTATCCGACAGCTAATCTTGGCCTTTGAATGCATATCTTTTCCATCTCGGCCCTCCATTTGATGGATTATGTTGAGTATGTGGTTCATCCGGTTGATGGATGCTCCATTTAATCCAAATCATTGATCCTCTTATTGGATATTAATCCTATTAAGGATCCGGGAAGGCCTTGTCATCCGGTAATTAACCTTGCCCATGGATTATCTATCGGATATCCCATCATACAGGATCCATTGGATATTAACTCATTAAGGATCCAATAAGGCCATCTCAATGCACCGTTGAGGATCCATGGATATCAGGATCCAATTGACTTATTAATTAGCCAATCCTGGCCATTGGATGCTCTCGGCCTCCACCTTGGATCTCTTTTGAATTCTATAGGCTGTCCCCCCCCCCCCCCGATCATCCTCTCTGTAGATTTCTGTTTAGTCTCCTAGCTGGAGACTAATTCTTCCATCCGCGATCTCCTTTTTAACTGGCCCTCTGCCTTCTTCTGTCGCAGCAGCCCTCTGTCCCTGCTAAGAGAAGCCACCGGGCCCCTGCTGTCGGAAGTCCTTGGGTGTCTTCTTCTCCCTTTTGGGGTCAGACCGAGGAGGTGAACAGCATCTTAATTATCCCCGGGTGAGTAGAGTTTATGTATTTCTCACTTCAGCCCAATGCATAGTGACTCCTCTATTGGTGAATGTTTTTTTTTTTTTTTTTTTTTGGACACGCTGGCCCAGTGGCCAGGACGATGGCGCAGCTCAGCGCCGGCGGGGGATCGAGCGCTGCCGGGCGCAGGCTCGATCCCCACTAGATCACCTCCCCCCCTGGGCAGGTGGTCCCGCGGCAGTCCGCCGCCGGGATCGATCCCCCGCCACCCCCCCCGCGGGGTTGCGCCGTGCCAACCGAGCCACGCTCGGTCGGCGAATGTTATACTATGTTGTTATGTACGCATATCCTCATCTATTCTGTCTTCTCCTTTTCTTTTGAGTGGGCATAATGGCTGCATCTATGTCCAGCCTTCATTCCTACCTGGCTATCATCAGCCGCCCATGCTCACAATTTGTTTTGTACCATAAATATGCTTATAGCTCCAGCTCTTTCCTTCTTTTTTCTGTCGACTGCCCATAACCTGTCCTATGCCTTGCATTTTGCAAATATATGTGTGGCCGGTTATATTGGGCTGTTCTCATTTAAAGGAATATGCAAGGGTCCGGCTTCTCCATACAACACCCTTGGTCGGGGTCTTTATTACATCCCCCTTTCTCCTTTTTTTGTTAGATAGGAGTCTATTAGCTCCCAAATGTTTATCTTACAAGCATGTATACCTCTGAAGGTATTGAGGACCCGGCTTCTTCATATGCTATTACCGGTTGGGCCTTCATTCAATTTCTTCTTTGCCGGAGGGGAATTCTGGATAGGAGCCCTTCAGCCCCTGTTTTGTTACTACCGGTCTTGTATTGTGTAGGTCTTTATCATCCCTAACACATTCTCATATAGCTGGATGTATGTATTGGGTAAACATGTCTAGTTTTGCATATACTATCACCGATTGGGGCTTTGATCCAATCCTTCTTTCCCCCTCCTTCTCTTTTACTCCGGGGGCTTTTGCTGGTGTTTACTTGGTCATCGGGGGGTATAGGCACATGGAACCTCTTCCCCTTTGTTTCCTTCCTATGTATCTAACTTCGGCTGGAATTTGAATCCCCCCCTTTTTACATTCATATCCAATTGTGTATATCTGTTCTTAACCACATATGTTTAAGTCTATCCTTTATCGGTCTCCTTTATTTTGCTCCATATAATGGTGGTGGGGTGCAGGGAATCAAGTATTTCTAGCTCCCTTTTGCCTCACGCTTAGCATATGTCAATGTTTCATAAAAATTCTAAGTGCCAACAGAGGGTAAAGTTAATGTATGTATTGTGAAAAAAATAATGTATGTGGACTTTCTAGTTGAATTATCACCTTGTTGGAACGAAGGGCAACATTGCACTGTGCATATGAACTCCACTAGAGAAAAAAGCTCAATGTTGTTGACATTTGCATTGGAACAAGGAAAAAAGAGCTTCAAAGTGGCATAAGTTGATCCATCTACGAAGAAATTTTTGAATCTACATGGCTTTCAATTCACATATATAGGACCAAACTGGAGTGCTCGGAAATTCCTTAGGATGAATGTTTTGATGATGCTATATTGCCATTAATATTTATCAAATCATACTGATCTCTATTTGACATTAATATTTAGTCATTATTATTACTAATAGATAACATGATAGGGGCGATGTAGGTAAATTGAAAGTCTTCTGTGGATGAAGACATATATCAACGTATTGATCGATTTATGGGCTAAGGTTTGGGAATTATAGCGAATGTAGAAGTGGGAGAGAACCGAGCAACCGGGAAGGATAGGAGAAATTACCATCACTACAACAATAAAGAATTTGCAGATTTGTAAGGAGAAGATTGAGTGGGAGATATCAAGATGGTTTTTTCATAGTAGCATATTGACGAACATTGTAAAGGGATCATATTATGTGTCTATGATCGACACCATAGTCTACATCGATAGGAGAGTGCCTGGACCAACTCCAAAAGATACAATACTTATCTTTCAATAGAGGTGGATGATATTAAACAATATGTCAAATCATTTAAATGTATTTAGCAAGAAAAAAGATGCACGTCAATGACCGATGATTGGACATATTAGTAATCTTGAATTTTTAAACTTATTAAAGATTTACCTTTTAAAACTTTAAAACTTAGAACTATGCATGTCTTTCTTAATCGGTACAACTAAGAAGACAATGATCAATTTTCTGGTATATTGTTAAGTTGACCCATCATTCGGCCGGTGCGTCGATATAAGTTTTCGTCGGTAAAGGATCTTCGACTTGCTTCCATTGCTCAGAAAAGGCCATATATTTAAATTTATTTAGCTAATTAATGGTAAATAAAATAAGAGAATGAAGTACTTTTACGAGTAATACAATCGTACCATCATCGAAGTCTTGATCGTGACGAATATTCGGTCGATCTCTCCTAGTCCTGTAAATGTGTACGGAATGTCTCGCCGGTTGTGACAATTCTTCCCGAATGGTCTCTTTATGCCATTTAGAAGTTCTCTACACTTGTTCCATCGCTTGTAGGTGCCTACGAAATTTGGGTTCTTACCTCCGGTGAAGTCCGTGTGTAAGGTGCAACATTGCCCTTCATGCTTACAAGATGAAATTTCAATCGATAAATATCACCAATTAAAATTGTCATAATATTTACATGACACTTTTTTCTCTGCCATGGAGATCTAGTTGCAATGTGCCTATACTGGATCATTTCAGGTCACATTTGAAGTTTGGGTTGTGGAACTTGGAGAAGACATTATGTAACTAAATAAGTATGTAATTAAGATTGATTAAGTCACTAATGAAGTAATTAGCAAACTAATTAAATAACTAATGAACTACTTAGTAAATTACTTGAATATCTATTTAACTAACAAGCTATTAACTAACTAACTATTTACTAATTAACTAAGTAAAACTAATAAGATAATAGAATTACTAATTAAGTAACTAATGAAATAATTAGCAAACTAATTAAGTGATGAGGTATTTAATAAACTACTTGACTATCTAATTAATTAACTAAGTAAAACTAATAAAAGAATGAAATATCTAATTAATTAATTAAGTAATTAAATAAGGAAGAGAGCACAAAATTGAGGGCAAATAATTGAGAGCAAGTGAGCATTTTAGTGGGCAAAAGCGAGGTGAGGAGGAAGAGATCTCCGGCCTGGAAGGCTCCTCCAACTGTTGTCAATAGTCAGCCTGCAATGGTTGCAGGGTAGGGTAACTAGGGTTGCACGACGCGGTCGTTGGGTCATGCTACCCCGCGACCCGGCCGATGGGTCACCCCGATAGGGTTGCAACCAGGCCAGTCGCGGCCCAAACTGACCAGGTTGAGCCCTGGTCACGACCCAGGTCCCGACCTGACCAACCATGAGTCAAAGTTCTTAGAATAGTGGATATGGATAGGAAAACAGACATGGGTTGTTTCCTTGATGCACTTAAGCGGGGACATGATTTCTCCTTGAATCTGTCGATCTGGAGCAGATTCTGGCTGATTCAGCCTGAAATGATTGCATGGGATGCCACCTCTTTGCATCTTCCCCACATGTTTGGGGAGGGAAGAGGATTGTATAAGGTCCATTTGGGAAGACAGCACGGAGGCCGTGCATTGCCTCGGAGGGCTGTTTCCAATGCCGAATCAGGTTGGAATTGGCTCAGATTCCATCATTTGTATTTTTTGTACTTTTTATTTGTTTTTATTTGTTTTTGGAAGAGCTTATTCAAGCCTATTCTAATCCATTTTTCTTTCCTTGGATTGGCATGAATTGGTTGATATGATCTGGATCGGATTGGCTTTGGCGCTAGCTGATCCATACCCGGTTTGATCCAGCCTTTCTTGGTCGGCATAGAAAGGGGAAGAGAAGAAGTAAACGAAGGTCTCCTCAGAGACCAATAGGAAGGAGAGGGATGAATCGGACAGCCCTCTAGGGATTCCAAAAATTCTCCTTTCTACTACTTTGGGTTACAAAATGGGCTTTCTATTAAATAGAGCCATCTTGTATATCTAAACCCAACCCTTCAAGAAAAGCTAATTACAGTCATTTCCTTTACAAAATATGATTTAACTCAACTTAACCCTAGCCTTAATCCTAAATTATTTGGTGTCGGCTGTATAAGTTCTTCCTTTTCTCATGTTGATTTTGAGTTATTTCTTCTAAGATATTTCATTAAATCATCTAAATCACATTGAATTACCCTTTTTTAGGTTAGCTCGGGTCTACCATTTTTATTTTCGTTTCTTATATTTTGATATTTTTTACTTCTAATTGAAGCTTTCTTATATTTATGTTTATCATATCCAAACCATTTGTCTCCTTTCTTTCAATTTGTCTACAATTGGCACTAGTCCCACATTTTTTTTCTAATATATTCATTTACACATTGTATCAAATCTACTGTGATCGACAACATATCCACCTTAACATTCTCATTTCATCAACACTTTGAAATCATGCTTTTTCTTTATTGTTTAATATTTATACTGTACAACACTATAAGTCTTATAGTTGTACAATAATATTTTTTCAACCTTAGTTGAATTGACAACCATATAAAACTTTTATAGCCAATCTTCACTTTATTCATCCTACTTTAATTTCTGTATTTAACACTTTTTTTCACATTTTCCATTCTTTTGGATGATTGAGTTCCAGACTAACTCCATCTTTTTCTCATATATTTTGTATTAGTAAGACATTCTTGAAACTCGTATAAGGTGCTTGGATTCACTTTTGTATCTTTTTTCTTTTTTAAAATAAAATAACAAAAGTAAAAGGTACACAAACATGTGTTTGGCGTGTTTATCTTAATTTTAAAAAGGGTACTTTCCTTTTTCAAGATAAAAAAACAACAACATGCTTGTTTTGTTTTTAAGAAAGTCATGTTGCACAACTTGGAACATGACTGTGCCCCTTTTCCTAAAGATTTGGATATGGAGGACCGTTGCCAAACACATCTAACTAATTTTTAAACTTATGTTATTTTTACCAAATGGGTCAGTTGAGTGCTGTTTAAGTTTTAATATTTGTGTTACTGTCTATCATAAAATAAATTTAAAGTCAAAATTGTTTGAAAAAAAGATGTATCCAAACACCCTATTATACCATAAAATGTTTTGCTAAACATCATATACCATGGTATGTCATGTGTATTCTTTGTTTAGTTATCCATAATTATCGAAATCAAGGTAACACCTTGTTGTAGATTTTTTATTTAAGTCAATTAAATTTTTTTTAAAAAAATCTCTTGTTCATTTTTAAAATTTTTAGGCATTAGTGGTTGTTGTTTCACATCTTTTATCACTTATATATATATATATGACTGGCATGATCATTTGCTCTTACACCTGCCACATAACATTTTTTGCAACTCTATCATAAATTTTTTTAAATTAATAAGTTTTATGTATGCATCTTTATTCACATCTTGATATTCCTCTATTAAACTATTAATAAAAATAGTTTTTATTATAAACCGACTAAGCATAAATTCAAATTAATTTACTAAATATTTTTAATATTTTATAATCGTGGCTCCAACCTCTTTCAAATTTTATAGTATGACTTATTGAGTCCTATAATTTGAGCAATCATGTATATCTTATTTAATTTTTAAAATAAATATGGTGATGCTCTTTTTCTATTCATTAGGCATTTTCTTAGAAATTAAAGTTTTGTTAGGAAGTCAAATAAACCATTTCATTTTTAAATCTTCTAAATACTTTTATGTTTTAATAGGGGTTCTACCGGGCCACATGCTTTACTTGTTTAATCTTCTTTAATGTCTCTTATAACTTTTGAAAATTTTATCTTTCTGGCATAAATTATATTAAGTTCTGTTATATCTTTTATGTTTCGAACAAAACTACGATTAAAAAATTTATCAAAATAATTTTTTTATATTTCTTTGATATTATCATCTTTGGTTTTTTTTATTATCTTTTAATATATTTGACTTGGCTAAAAATTTGATATTCTCTCTCTCATTCTTATTATTTTATAAATATCTTTTTTAGTTTCAAGTTTCTTGTACATATGTTTAAAATCTTCATCTCTAGCTCATCCAACAATATTTTTTATTTATTTTTTGCTATTGTATATCATTCATATGGTTCATTGTTATCACAATTAGACGGTCACTTATACCAATTTTTCTTATTTTTCATTGTCTTTGTGCCTCTTCATTCCACTATCATCATCATGTAATGCCATCTCGTCAAGATCTCGCGAGATTCTCGGTCTCGCCAAGTACCCGAGAAACAAGATCGCCGAGATCTCGCCCCACTTAGACTGGTTAATAAAATTTTTTTTCTTCGGAGGGCTTTGTCCCCTTGATAATTTCCAAGGGTGATGCCCCTTTGATCCCTGCGACTTGACTGCGTAGGTCGATCTGTGACTACTCAACACTCCCATTTAATAATAGTATAACAATATTTCGCTATCACTTGTACTATCACGGATATATATAATTCATAATCATAAAATGTGTTATATACTTAAATTTTATAAAGATCTATTTTCACTCTCTTCTCTTTCACACACATCAAGTTTGTCAAGATTAATTATTTTCCAAAATAAATATATACCTATTCATACATAATTACATAATGATATCATATTTAAATGTAAGAACACATAAACATACACATTCAATTATAACGTAAGTCAATAATGTTCTTAATCTATTCAAATTTTGATTTAGATTTTAATCATCAATTTATCATACAAAGATTATATCTTATGTAATTAACAAATTATATCAATTCAATTTCACAAATATTTAATCATCAATTTGTAATAAACAATCAAGAACAACAACATAAAAAATATTTTTAATATCACATTAATATTTAAATAAGATTATATAAAAGTTTAAATCTTTTAGAAGCATAAAGACTATTTTTTTTGGTATTGAGAGTGCTTTGTGATTGTTCATTCACTTTCACACAAGGATTCCGGAATCGGAATCGGAATCGGAATCGGTTGGGACCGATTCCGATTCCGATTCCCAGAATCGGCCGGAATCGGCCGATTCCTGGGAAGGGAATCGATTCCGGAATCGGTCGGAATCGGTTTTTTTTTTTGGATTTTTTTTCGTCAAAAAAATTCAAAAAATTCAGAAAAAATTCTAAAAAAATGGGAAATGAGTTAGAAAAATTTTAAAAAATCACCAATGCATGATATCTACAAAACCACATCATACAAATACTAATGAACACCAATTGAAGACTTGAAGACTTGAAAGTTAAGTACGTATTCCGATTCCATTTATTCGAATATCGAAGAGTTGATACGTCATCGAAAAAAAAATTACATCGTATCGATCTACTACAATATCTAGGATAAAGATGTGGGTCGTCCTCCTCTCCCTGTTTCTCGTGACGCTCCTCCTCGTGCTCGGTCTTGAATGCGTCCGGGACCGTATCCGTATGAAAATAATGCCGATGCCATGCCATCGAGGTCGTATGGATCGGACTCGCGGGACGACCGGGACGTAGCGAGAGGATGGTGGAGCTGGTGGTGTAATCCGCTGTGGTCGACGGCGGGCTACGAATCGGATCTTGTGGCTCCGTAATATAAGGCTAGCGGTGTACGCTCATCCGGCGTGTAATACGGCTTTGGAAAGCGAGTGAATCGGGTGACTCGGTGCTCGCCGATGGTGCGTCGGTCGGGTATACACTCCTCGTCGTCGTCACACGAGGGTGAGAAGGAGCACTGCGTCTTGTCGTACTGAGGCCGACGGACGCACGACCTCTAACTTCCTTCCTCTTACCTCTTCGACCATCTCGAACTACCGAAGAAAGTCCGGAACCCCAAAGTTTTTCAACTTTGCCGAATCCTCCCATTCTCCGTGCGGTCACCTTTGTTTTCGTTCTCCCGGACTTGCGAATGGGGGTGAGGCTGGCCGGACGGCCCAGCTGAGGGCGGAGGGCGGGGCTAAAGGCTGCGGTGGGCCATTGTGGGCGCGGGGCGAGAAGAAGGTCTGCTGAGTCGTGGTAGTAGATGGAGGTGGAGCTGAGCATCCTCCTCGGCTTCAACACCATCCAACTCTCCTTACGCCCGTACGCGGTCATCGGGATCAAACTCGGTTTGCGTGATCCCTAGCTTCCCTCTCCTCTGTCCGGGAGGCGAGTGCATGCTCCTCTGGAAAATGCAGTCACGTGTCCACCTCCTCGGGTGGTGGTGTGGCGGAGGAATGCCTACGCTCGTACGGGCCACCTGCGAGCCGTGCGAAATCGCTCCTTCGATCTTCGCCGATCCTTGATGTTCTTTATGCGCGGCCCTGCGTATAATGACGAGAAGACCGGCTTCTCCCGGCCGGTGCGAGGTCAACCTATTCCTCACTTTTGGTATGTATCGAGTTGAATGTGTACTCCAGTTCCTCTCGCGGTGAGGAGCGGTGCTCGGCTCGAGAATCCGATACCGATGACATGATGGATTCCATCCACTCTGGTGTTCACACCGAACCCACCGACTCGGTACAAAGAAAAACACGAAGAGAAAAGGAAAACAATTAGCCCGTCATCGAGAATAACTTGTATGAAAAGAAAAGAAATTGCTCGTCGAACTATTCTTACTATACCGGGTGACACTTTATCGGGAATATTTCGGAGTCGGCATGCGAGTATACACCGACCCTCATCTTGTACTTACACGTACGAAACATTTAAATAAAAAAATTAGTTGCCTGGTAATGCTAGTCGAGTATTTAATGAACTGGCTAACTTACATCTTGGCCTCTGTCACTGTCTGCAAGATCGGCACGCCCATTTGGATAGCTATGCAAGTGTACCCCGCGCGTCACCTCGTTGTCGTTCACCACTTTGTCCTCACGTATTGGATGCGGGGGTTGAAAGTATCTGTGAGATTTTTTTAGTTAACAACGTAAATATAAGATAATTATACATCGAAAATAATTTTAGAACCGAGTTACTGCTTTGCGTGGACATCGTGGTGCAATGTCTTGTCCCGTCGGTCATCGATGATTTTCCACCACTTTTGTAACCTGCGGGATTTTTTTTCTTTAATTTTCGAACTTTTGCCGGTCCATAGCATCGTACGGTGTGCCCATTCGGTCACGTAAATACGAGTCTACCAACCTCGAGACAACTACGGGTGGCTCAATGATTGCGGAAATAGTGAGGCAATCCTCTCCCGAAAACCTCTTGTCGGTGATGCGCTTCTCGGACGACGAGAGAATCTCCAACTTCTCTTTTTGTCGTACGGGGTTGTCCGCATTATAGTTGTAATACTCCTCGGTGTGTGAACAACCAATGCGTATACGTGCCGGTGTAAACTCTCCGTGATGAAGTTCGTGACGATCGTGTCGGACCGGGCCCCGACAAGATCGTGCCCTCTGTGTGAGATCTCGTGATATGTAGGAGGCGGGGATGCGAATAAATAAAGGAGCGATGGTCTGCCTGCTGACGACGAGTGTAGATACACCCTCCTCCTTGCTTATATCCTCTAAAATGAGATCTATGGAATGTCGCACGGGGCACCCGAGAAGATGTGCTTATGCTTCTCCGTCAACTTCCTCACGGCCGCCTTATATGATGGTTCGTTGTCGGTGACAACTGAACCACATTCTCCTCCCCCGTCTCCTCGCGCACTCCGTCAATCGTGAGAGAAAAAATGAAGTCGGCATTTTTAATCTTCCCGGAAACGCATCTACCGACTTCGGGAATGTAGTCCCCTCGAACGATGTACACGAAGTTTATCGTACTCCTCTTGGTGATACTGTCCACCCGTCGCACGTGATTGTGCAACCCCTCTCCTTCCGCGCAACTTGAACCCGTCCGTCCACTCCTCGACTCCTGGACCTCCTCGTCCGGGCCGGCGCCGTATATGTGTACGCTGCCGGGGCTTGCGAGCCGGTCCCGACCTCGTCCGCGGCATCCACCATCGTCGGAAGTAGGGGTGGTGAGTTGCGTGTCGGGATGCCTACATCGAAGTTAAAAAAAATGGGATCGGGGGTAAAATTAAGTGTTAGTAAATAAAACGAGGCATAATGTCGAATTTAATTTAAAAAGTGATACCTGCGTAAAAACCATTTGACAATGTGGCGAACGGCTCTCTTTGCGGCCGTTCTCACCTTGTCACCCCTTTCATTGCTGCTTTATTCCCATACGCCGGCCACTTTGTTTCCCTAAATAAAAACTCGTCACTCGGTTTAAATCGAGTCTTGGTAGAAGTGGAACGGCGGTACGGCTCCTGTCTCTGAGGTCGGGCTCTCGGTCCCGAGTAGGGCGAGCCGATGCTTTGATCGGCCCAAAACGGGGTCAACTCTGGACCCGGACCCTCCTGCTCCCCTCCTCACATCCTCCTCACTCCGCCCGATGCACGCTTGCTAGCGTGCCTAGCACGTCCCGAGCTCGGAGTCCGTGGACTCGTCCTCGCTTCTGCAGCTCCCGAGGTGCTGCACCTTCCCCTTGCCTTTCCCCTTTGGAGGTAGCGCAAATCGCGGTCCCTCCTCCTCTCGAGTAGCTCGTCCTGCCGGCTCCTCCCTCTGCTCGATCCGAAACGGCCGTTGAGAGGCTACTGCACATGTACGTATCCTCTCGTCTCCTCGCTCTTCTCCCTGAGCACCTTGTCGCATTTCTTTACATTCCACTTTGTACGATATGTTGTTTCGTAGGAACACCCCCCGTTCATCTCCTTCCCGCACCAACACTTGCAGCACCCTCTTTACGACTAGGTCTACCATTTGCCGTGTTCCCCGACCCGCGTCGGAAGCACGTCTTTGGTCTTTGCGCCACCTTGATCGGCCATTGCTTGTATCTGCAAAAATTGTAAACAATGCACTTAAAAATGATTAGATAACATAAAAATGAATTAGACGCTGTTCGGGAAGCGAGACAACCCAAGTAAACGCACCATTCGGTATGTTTAAAGGGTTACGTAGTTGCGAAATGTCATGCATTAACGTACGGGATATCCGGAATTTTTCCCGTGCGAAAATGAACTTAAACGGATAGTTTAAAACTTGGACGGACTTATTCGGTCGGAAATCGCAACGTTTAACGACGCTCGGACTCGTCGGAAACGCGTAAGAATGGACGTACGAAGTTTTCGGCGAAGAAATCTTACCAAAAGCGGTCGAAGATCGAAGAAGACGTTGATTCAAGGCGGATCGGAGCTTGGATCGGCGGAATCGGCTGAAGGAATCGGCCGGAATCGCCGGAATCGCCCGAGGAATCGGCGAAATCACCGGAGTCGGTGCTGAGTCGCTCCCGGATCGGCGGATCGCTCCCTGGACCGCCCGGACCGACGCCTGGATCGCCGGACCGATGCCGGAATCGGCGAGGAATTGCCGCGGAATCGCCGGAGACGAGCCCAACCGCCGCGGGATCGAAGGAATCGACCGCGGCGGTCGATTCGGGCCTTTTAGGGCCGGAACCGGTGCGATTCTCGGTCCAGAAGCGAACCGGGCATCGAACCGGGGCCGGTTCAACCGGTCTTGCCACATCGGAATTCGGTCGGATAGACCGATTCCACGGAGTCCGGTCGGAATCGGATCCGACCGATTCCAGTCAATTCATACCGATTCCGCGGAATTATTCCCGGAATCGGTCCTTCCGCCAGGAATCGGATCGGAATCCACCGATCCGATTCCGGAATCGGTCGGAATCGGTCCGATTCCACCGATTCCGTAATCTATGCTTTCACACAATTGTCGTGTAAATGTGTTATATATTTTCATGTAAATTCATTGATGTTCTCTCATCTTTATAAGATATTATGTTATGTTTCATACATATATATATTTTGATCCAAGAATCCAAGATCCGTTCTCTTGAGATTTTTCTGAGATTTCTCCGAGATCTTTTCTCTTTCTCCCCCCGAGACGAAGCCAGTTCCGAGATGACAATCCTTGATCATCATTTAGTTTTAGGTTGAGCTATCCTTTATACTCTTTAAATACTTTTTAACTCTAATTTTTGTAATTATGTTCATCCACATTGTTTGTACCAAGGTAGGTGGAGTTGGGAGTCGGGACCCGGTCGGTCGGGCCCAAACCGACCTGGGTTGGCCAGGGTCAAGATCCGGGTCGGGTCAGAGTCGAATGGGGTCGCAATAATAAAATAATAATTTTAAAACATCTACGGGTCGAGATTGCGGGGTCGAGACATGGTCGGTCAGCCCAAAAACCGACTGGGTCGGGCCAGGGTCGCGACCCCGCATTCCATGGTTTGTACTTCTAGTCCAACTTCAAGTCATTTATCGTTATAAGTTTATCTTTAAATGTTTCTTATTTCATCCATTTTAATTCCCACCATCTTATTTTATTTGAAAATTTTCTTTCAAATGCGTTTGCCTAAAACCATCAACCTGTGTTAACTTGTTATGGCTTCAATAGGAATAATTTCACAATCTTTGCAAAGGGCACTAGTAATCTTTCTTGTAAGAATGAAGTCGATTTGGTGTTTGTTTTTTCAATTGTTAATGCTATTAAACGAGATTCTCTTTTATTAAAATAAACATTTGCTAGCAACCAGAACAAAATCAATGGTATTTTTTCTTCTTTATTTATGGTTCTATATCCGAAATCTCAGTTGATTTTTTTTTCATATCTATGTCATTCATTTGTAACGCATACATTGAGAATATGAGATCTCCAGCAGTAGATATACTGTCTTCATACGGTATACAAAACATGATTATTCAAATTTAAACATGTTAAAAGAAATACATTTGTGTCCTTACTGAAATGATTGTGCTTCCATACACCCTGATCACGATCATATCACAATCATATTGCGTGCTGTGCTCTGCTCCATTTGATTGACCAGAAATATTAGTCTTCAAGATGTCCATTACCCTTTGAGAGAGCGAGTTGAGAGATTAACACTTGGCAGCAACATTCCTTTCTCTCTTTGGCAAGCTGCAAACTTTCCTTAGTGTTGCTGTTCCTGTTTTTGTGTTCGGTTTTTACATATTGTACCTGGGGTTCAGAACCTATCGTCTTGATATTGTTTCTTGTCTACATTTTTTTTTCATTCTTTCATACTTCTTTTTTTTTAATTATTTTTGGTTGTCAATGAAGCATGATCTTTGACTACCTGCAGAAAAAAGTGAATTTATATTACATCATAGTTCAAATCTTGTGATATCAAGTTTACATTCTGGACAAACGTGGAAGATTCTTTATGGTTTACAACCTCCTAGTGTATTCTACAATAATCAAGGATCACTTCCTAGATCATGGTTCTTCTTTGGTTTTTAATTTATAATGTTCTTGTCATAGTTGTTGAATTTAGATGCTATAAGATTTGAGATTCAGCTTCTTCATCAGTTGATGACATACTTTGATGATAACAGGAGAGGATTGAAGCAGAGAAACTGTTTTCTTCAAAGGAAGTAGAAGAGGAGGCTAAAAAGGAACCCAAAAAGACATTTATTCCAGAAGTACCAAAAGCTCCGGAGACATCAAGGGATGAACAGGCACCCAAAGTTCTTGCCCCTACTCCCGAGCAGATTACCGCCATTAAGGTACTTTGTTTTGGTTTCATTCTCGATTGGCTATTCAAATTCAATCATTGGAAATGCTTGGCAACAATTCATATGTTGGGACTTAAGCTCTCCTTGCTGGTTCTGTTTGCTCAGATCTTCAACTTCTGAACCAGGGAATACATTACTCAAATTTATTCCTATCATTTAGAAGTTTACAAGGTCATTATGTATGTAACTAGTTCATGTATCTAGTGAAATGTTATTTGTTGTTGATTATTGTTGGTTTTTAGGTATAGAATGAATCTTCTAGTTATGCTTTAGAGCTTGCACCATTCAATTGCTGTCAATAGTAGATTGGCAGCTTATGCATGCATATGAACTACATTCCTCCACAGAAAGAAATCTTGATTACAATTGGCTTACAGAATGCAGACATGCAAGCTGCTAAATGCCAAGATTATGCTTTCTTTTTGAGAAACGTCTAGATTTTGCTATCTTCTTGATTTTGTAGTAAGCTGCATTTTCAGAAATTAGAGAGGTGCAGATTCAAGATAGAAATATGTTCT
This sequence comes from Cryptocoryne crispatula var. balansae, assembly GCA_036172225.1. Classification (NCBI taxonomy): domain Eukaryota; kingdom Viridiplantae; phylum Streptophyta; class Magnoliopsida; order Alismatales; family Araceae; genus Cryptocoryne; species Cryptocoryne crispatula. The sequence continues at coordinate 16,694,053 of CM069925.1, read as the reverse complement.
TTAAAGATTTAGGACTTGATGAGTAACTTGTTAATTTATCGGTTTGGGAACTTGAATTCGTTATACGTTGATTAATTTCTTCTGTTCACTCTAAGTACCATTGGTTTAATATGCATTCAAGTGTTTAAAGTTCATCAATTGATAAAATTGGTGGTATACCGTCATCTTTGAAAAATTATTTGATTGCCAGATCCACATAATCAAACTTCATGCTCTAAATAAGCAAAGCACATCAGGAAAGTCATAGTGAATGTTGTTCAAATTATCAACATCAATGCACACATGAGATTGATTATAAGCACAACTATATGGAGAGACTACTTGTGAGGGGGGGAGGGGGGAGAGATAGAGATAGAGAGAATCTACTTGTCTGCTAGCAGTGCCTAGACTAAAACTAGCCAATGACACAATACGACAAATGTTTAGGAAAGACATTGGGTAACTAAAACAGACAAAGGGAATGGCAACCAAGGAGGGTTGGGTCGGGGGTCGCGACCGGGTCGCGGGACCCCCAGGCCGACCCGGTCGCGACCCGGGTCGCGACCCTCATTTTTTAATTATTTTTTTTTTGAAAAATTCAAAAAAATAAGAAAAATGCGAAAAAAAATCTGTAAAAATACGTAAAAATTGGATAAATTAAATGACATGATTTAAATGAATAATGCATCAATTTTATTCCAACATGATGTGTTGTACACTTTGTAGGTAGTTGATGTACTCTCTCCGTGTCATTTGGGTTGAGTACAAAGCTTGATACATGCATATACGCGTACGATCATGTCGTCTGTCCTCGGGAAACTATCCTAAGACTTGATCCAAACGAGTCACCATAACTATAGGTCGATTGGATCGAAGTATCCGATGACTCCACATAATTCATTCCACGGTACTCTTGATCGTATGTAGGGAACCAAGAGCCTCGGGATGAATCGTACACATAGTCGGGGGCATCGTGGTATTACTCGCTCCAACTTTCCATAGCTACGATGACCTCCTCTACCTTGTGGCGGCCTTCTACCGTGATCGGTATCTTGGGTCGCGTGAGTATATTGCTCCTCGCCGGTAAAACGTAGCGACGTGGTAGGAGATATGGGAGGATACGGGGTCCACTGTGCTTGTAAAGTGTCCGTGCCCCCGTATCGAGCACCGTCATCGCGCTACTCTTTGACGACGAATCCTCGGACGTACGATGCTACGCACTCGGATGTTCGGCTCCGGCGTATCTTCTCGATTGTCTTCGACCGTATCGGCATACGCAATATCGAAAGGATCGGTCATAACTTGTTTACCTTTTTGCCTACTTTGCGTACCTTGGCTAGTTCCTTCTCTAGGTCCTGCGGCGCTTTGCTAGTGAGGGAGGGATCCGGAATTCTTCGAGGTAAAGGGACATCGTCGAGCACTCCTTCGGCCCATTGTCGGTCTTGGGGGTTGAACTCCGGTTCTCCCAACCCTTCTCGGTCGTTTACCCGAGCAGGAGTTCTTCTCGTAGAATATTTGATCTAAATCGATATCCTCCTCTTCGATTGGCGGCTCGTCGACCGAACGTCCCGCCGCACTTTGTGCTATCCAACTCTTTTGTTCCATGCGGTTACGCTTCATTCTATCCAAATTCCTCAACTTTAACCTCACGTGTTGTAGTGACGATACACGAGGTCTTGAGCCTCCTTGATGTCAACCTATTTCTCTGCTTTGTGTGAATCGAGTTGAATGTAGACCAATTTCGCTCGCCGGCCAAAGCCGATGTGGTTTGACTTAGGACACGATGGCTACGTCCGCCAAGTCCTCGTACCCTGGTACTTTACCATGGTCCATCCACCAATCAGCTACATAAATTGAATGTCGTACATTATTATCTAAGTAAGCTTTGATTAATTAAGTGATGAAAAACATTTCTACGTACCCGGACTTAGTATCATCACAGCTCGTTCAACTCTGCTCGTTTCAAAGTGAAAACTCCGCATTCTGTAATCATATATCTTGTTGCAAGCGATAATAGCCCGGTCGTCGTCACCAAGCAACCGTCGGATGACGCTCTTCCACCGTCATCTAATAGCTCGTTCGTCGCCTTGAAATGTGGACTATAAACGGTAGTCTTGGGTTGAAAAAGTAACCTACGAAACAAATAGTATTAGTAAACAAGTTATACTGTGCAACTTTGATTAATAAAAAGATTAGTAAATGTTTAAGAAAATATACTGCTTGCATGTATGGGTTGATGTAATGTACGTTCCCGACGATCTATAATATCCCACCATTGCCGAAGTCGGACACGGTCTTGGAGATTTCTTCTTTGGCTCTCTCAATCGCATCATATAAATACCCCGTATACCTTTTCTATCTCCGTCGACTATCCTTAGTACCTTCACTATGGGTTGGACGATGTCTAACGTCTTCTTTACAACTTTCCAAAAATCTCCACTCTCTATTGTCTCTTCTACTTTTCTCCCATTTCTCTTATCCGATGAGTTACATCTAGCCATCCAACTACTGACCCGGTGAAATGACCATTTGAGTTAGAGCTCTCCTTTGACTCGATAAACTTTCTAAGGAAATATAGTGGGAGGCGAACCGGGTTGCCGGGCCGTAACAACTCTCGCCCCTTGGTGTGTTCCCTCATGTCGTTAAAGGACAAAGTTGTGGTTATAAATAAATGAAGAAATAAAGCTGGGCTAGCTTAACTACCTTTGTCTATTTGAGGATCCTTGCGTATATCCTCCAACATCGAATACAAGAGTGGGCGGAACGGGGTGTCGATACAACTTTGGTCTTTTGACCGTAAGCGTCTGACCGACCGCTTTGTTTGCCGCCGCGTTGTACGTGACTACTTGAACTACCCGGCTCTCTCCTATTTCTTCTATCACTCCATCTGTCAATTGGTAAAGATACTCTCTGCATTCTTTACTGTCACGATGCGTCGACCGACTTCAGACTTGCGGCTTGGTAATACACTAGGAAATTGATCATAGTCTTCCTAGTAATACACGGTAAGTATAAGATGTTAACTAAGTTATACCAAAAAAGAATGTTAATACATATAATATGAATGAGTAAAAGAAAATTTAATTACCGGTCCATCCGTCGGTCGTTAACGTGCAACCTCGTTCCTAGGATGCGTTGAGCCTGTTGCGTGTACTTCTTTGTTTCTTGCACCCCCATAGGAAGATATACATTGTATCTCTCCTTTGGGTTTGGACCGGAGCACTCCCTCCCGACGTGCGATCGTGTCGATCATGTTCTCGTAGTATGGTCCCTTTCGCGGCATTTGCCGGAATGCTGTGGTGAAAGAACCACCTTGACGTTGCCCGGCCAATCCTATCCTTACATAATTTGAGGTTCTTCATCGCCGTCGTGATTGTTGTTCGACGTTGTCGTGGTCTGGTGATTACGGGATCCACGGGACCTACTGTCGGGTCGTCGTCTTGTGTGAGATCATGAACCTGATCTTGCGGTTGGTTGTTGGATCCTCTTCCGCTACCTCGACCACTCCCACTTCCAGACCCTTGACCCATCATTCGGCCGGTATGTCTATAGAACTCTTCCTCGGCGAATGATCTTCGACTTGCTTCCATCCCTCGTGAAAGTTCATCTTTTTAAAAAACATTGAAGTATCAAGGCTACTTAATTATCCTTTAAAATAGAATAATGAACAACGTTTATGAGTAACCTCCCATACCTTCGTACTCTTCGTCTCCAAAAATATCCGGCCTCTCTTGTCCGGTTCCGTAAATGTGTACGGATCGTCTCCCCGGTTGTTGCAATTCTTCTCGGACGGTCTCTTTATGTTTTTTGCTAGTTCCCTTCGTTTGCTCCATCGCCTGTAGGTGCCTACGAAATTGAGCTCTGACCTCCGGCGGAGTCCGTGTGCAAGGAAGAACATTTCCTTCATGCACAAAGATGAAATTTTAAACGATAAATACCACCGAATATTACTTTGTCGCAATATTTACATTGCACTTTTCTCTGCATGGAGATCAAATTGCAATGCAACCAAGCACGGTCACTCGGTCGTCGCGCGGTAGTTTGAGTTGTTTGGCTTGGAGAAGACATTTTTTAAGTAAATAATTACTTAAGTAAGTAATTAATTATTTAAATAGCTAATAACCTTAATTAGTGACTACTAATGTAAGTATATTTTTATTTATATAAATTGAATGATTAACTAAATATAGGATTAAGTAAGTAATTAATATTCCTTCAAACTAATGATGTGTTAAGTAACTACTAAACTAAATATCTAATTAATCTTCTAGCTAACTAACTATGCAAGTAAGCAAATAAGTATTAAAAAGAATAAACTACTTAACCCACTAATCAATGGAACTAATATTAAATAAATATACTAAATGAACTAATGAAATGCTTGATGAAATAATTAAGTAAATGAGAAAAAAAATTTGAGCAATGAGAGCAATGAGAGCACAAATGAGAGGTTGAGAGTGAGAGTGGGGGTGAGGGAGGAAGGAGAGCCCCTTGGGGGCTGAATGGGGGGGCTGCGCCCCCCCAAGACCGTTGGCAGCGCGGTCTTGAGACCGTTGCCAACGGTCCGCAGCGGTCAGTGACCGTTGCCCGACCGGGTCGCGCGACCCGGCCACGACTCCGCGACCCGGCCAGGGGAGTCGCCCCGACCGGGTCGCGACCGGGCCGGTCGGGCCTAAACCCGACCGGGTCGGGGCCGGGTCGCGACCCGGGTCGCGACCCGGCATTCCATGATGGCAACAATGGTGAACAAAGACAGTATCAAATGGTAGAAATGCTCCAAGTCTGATGCAGATGGGAGGGACAGTCAAATTTACATGGTTGATTACAGAGACATGGTTTTACATGGAATGACTAGTTTTAATTGTGACCCTAAACTGATGCTGAAGCAGGTACAAATCTATCGTGTAAGCGTTAAAGTGGTCTGCTTAGGGATGCTTGGGGCTTGAGCAGGCATTTTGATCGCTCTGTTATGGGCCAACTAAGCAGCCCTTCATGTTAGGCATCATGAGATGCCTTAGCGCTTGTAATGACTTGGGTCCTTAAATACCCGACTATCATACAGTGTTATTACAAGTCTATATTGTTAATCATAAATTTTGAGTTGAGTGACTCATGCACATCATATGTACATGCAGAACATAACATAAGATAATATGTTATATATTTATATTGATTTACAAAATTTGAACCCTGAGGTTCAATACGAAACAAGGATACCAAGGATCACTATGTAACAGAATTCCTACTCATCTACCCAGATGTGCTCTAGTGCCTCTAGATAACAAATTATCTAATTCTTCGTAACCTAGCCTAGCACCACGACCTCGTGATGACACATTCTGTTGTCACAGATCCCTTGAAGCTTTCAAAATGAATGAGACCATAGAAGGGCATTGGAGGAAGCTTGCTAGTTCACTAGATGCTCATATTCTTTTACTTCGAAGTCTATTGTTACCCATCAATTCCTATCATCCTCCACTTGAACTAAATTGATGAATCCTCTTGCAAATGTACTAGCAACAAGCATACAACTTTCAAGTTCAGTTGTTCGAGCTTTTGATAGATGTTGGTTTTCTAAGGTCAACCCATTAGTAGTCTAGTTATTGCATACTTGTAGTTCATGATAGCTACGATCTCAAATGATGTTGGGATTCTGCATAGTTTATAAAAGGCATGAGTTATAAAGTCTCAGTAGGTCATCATATGTTTGATTAATTTACAAGAGATTCATACTTCAAAAGATCGTGTTCTTGCTTAACTCATGAGAGGTACATTGAGGCTCATGATTTATGAAAACATAGAATGCCTGGTGCATCAAACAGATTCTTATGCATGTCATATTTCAAAGAATTCTGAAGAGAGAAAGTTGTCATGACACATGCCTATCTTATAACTCTTCGGTTCTTAACTCCACCTGCATACAAGTTTATGTATTCTTTGCTGGTCCCAACTCTGGATAAATGAGAGTTGTGGTAGGTGACAACTAGCACAAAAATATTATCACATCTCATAAGATAAGGTTCTATAGGGTTCAGCAAGTTTTCAGTGAGTTTAGTTATACAAGTTATGTAAATGTTGGGACATTTACAACATGTTATAGCAAAAACCTGTGTAGTGAAAAGAATAACAACAGTAAGGACATTCCTTGCACATAACGCATCATATGAATGCATCCGAATATGGTGTTAAATAAACAAGAGTTGACAATGGTGGATAAAGAAACTAGTCTTAGTGTGGGGTAAGGCATGAGTATTAGAATAGACTTACAAATAGACATTGTTGTGGAAAAAAAATCAAAATATAAAATATTGAAAGAAAGATGAGAATAAGTTTTTGAAATAATTGATCCTTTCCACGAAAACTTGTAGAACTTGTCGATTGTATGGAAAGAAGAAAGATTTATATCACTTGCATTAAAAAAACCAAATGGATAAGAGAGAAATGTTAAAAGTGAGAAATATAAGTTATAAACTATGGTATACAAGAAATGAGAGAAATAAAAGTATAGTAGGTATCATTGATGATAGTACATTGAAGAATGCAATAGTGTTGGTGAAAAGAGTCGAAGAAATCCCACATCAGTTATTATGGTAAAAATGATTATAGCAAGAGTGACAATTAATGTAGCTAGTGGTTATGTTGTTCAAATTGGATTAAGAAATGAGATTAAATAAAATTTTTGAGAGGATATGGATGATCTTGTGTAGAGATACAAAGTGACAAGATTATATTTATTAAAGGAGATTTTAATGGACATGTTGAAAATGAATGTCATGTATATGGGAAAATCCACATGAAAATTTTAAATGAAGAATGGGAAAGGATCTTGGTTTTGACTGAGCCTATAATCTTGTACTGACAAATACCTATTTTTTAAAAAAGACAATTTTATTTAATAACTTTTAAAAGTGGACAATAAAAGTCATGCCCACTTTATTCGATCATCTTTGTAAAGATTGTAAAGTTTTTTTAGTGAAGTTTTAACAAGTCAACATAGTTTAGTGATTTAGGTGTTATGATTAAAGATAAACAAAAAAAATTTAAAAATTTTTTCTTCTATAATAAGATGGTGGAATTAAAATGGGTGAAGCAAGTGATATTTCAGAATAAACGTTTTAGGGTAAGTGATTGAAAGTCAAATATAGAAGCATGCTATTTGAATGAAGATGACTACAAATATTAAGGAGAGATTTTAACAGGTACATGGAGGGTAAAGGACGTCCACATAAAAATGAGATGTGGTGGTAGAATGAAGTATAGAAAGTGATAAAGAGTAAGAGATATTGGTATAAAAGATAATGTCATCGTAATAACAAACAATGAACCTTATGAATAGTATAAGATAGCTAAAAGTGATGGTACTAAAACATATGAACATTATAAGATAATGAAAAGTGAAGTATAAAATATTATTATATGAGTAAGAGATGATGCCTTTAAATTGAAGTATGAGATATTTGGAACTATTGTATTGAAGATGAAAAAGTTATTTTTAGATTGGTGAAGATGTGAGCGATGATCTTGGAATCTTAACGAAGTTAAATATATCAAGGATAAAGAAAAGTGTTCTGATCAAATATGATGACATTAAAGAATGGTGGAAAAGTTGTTGACATTATTTTTAATGGCAACTTTGCTAGAAACATGGATGACAAACAATATGTAACAAAGATTAATATGAATTATACTAAGATGTTAAGATGATGAAAACAATCAAGGCATTTGATCCCAATTGCATTCCTATTGGTGTATAGAAATGTTTCGAAAATTTGGGGGTGGAATGGTTCACTTGACGTTTTAACAATATTTTAAATCTCTAAGAAATTACTGAGTGAATCGGGAAAGAACATCAAATACTCATTTTTTAAGAGAGATGTACAACGTCGCTCAAATTACAGAGGGACAAGGTCATGTAAGCAGCCCATTTGGAGTCAAATTGCAAATCTTTTTTTTGAAGAAACCAGTACCACTTCTATTTATAATAAACTAGGAAGGATACAAAGTTTGTACATCCACAAAGAGACAACGACGAAGATACTTGACCGAGTAAACAAAAGAGTAATCTTGGAAAAATAAATTTCCAAGAGATGACCAAACCACCGCGAGATGACCAACACACACACGAGTGCGAACGTGGTCGGGTGGCAGATAAGAACTCCTTCATAGGAGTTTGATGTTTGTGTCAAGACCGGAAGATCACTCCAAAGAGGAGTGGATAAAACCCAGACAAACGGTCTTGAGAGAAGTTTAGCGTCTAAAACGCTAAAAAGAGCAGATTTTGAGCCGGATTCATAACTCGGTCGCAACACTACTAACACCGACAAACAAGAAGAAAAACAAGAAAAACTTAGATAATCCGAACTCCACAAATCCAACACCACAGAGAGATACAAAATGCCTAAAAATAATTTTAGGCGACGTGTTGGAGAAGGGAGATAGGGAGGGAGGGCCGGCCCTCCCTAGACTAAAAACGACCTCAAAACGGCGATATGAAAAAACCACAAAGAAAGGTCCGCCGGGCAGGGGTTCCGCCGGAAGGAGGCCCCCTAGAGAAGGAGGTCGACCGGGGGAGAAGGCCCGCTGCGGAGGATACCGCGCTCGGGAGGTCCGCCGGAGGGAGCCGCCGGAGCGAGAAATCACTCGGGGGGGGGACTCGGCGGGGGGAAGGAGTGTACGTGGGGGTTCTGCCGGGGTGTTCCGCCGGAGAAGGAAGCCGCCGAGAGGGAAACCGCTTGCGAGGAGGCCGCCGGGCGAGGATGGCAGGCGAGAGGCCGCCGCGCGGTTAGAGGGTCGCCGGCGAGGGGTTCCGCGTAGAGGGGAGCTGCGACGAGGGGCCGCCGGACTGCCGCAGAGGGGGTCTGCCGGGAGGGTTCCGCCGCGGAGGGGATCCGCGTGCGAGGGGGGCCGCCGGGGCGAGGATGCCGGGCGAGGGGTTCCGCCGGGGCGAGGACGTCCGGCGAGGGGCCGCCGGACTGCCGCAGAGGGGGTCCGCCGGGAGGGTTAAGTCAAATTGCAAATCAAGGAGGTGAGGATATGGTCATTTGCTAGTTGTCGGATGGATACCGGTAATGGGGGGTATACTTGTGCTCAACCTCTTGAGGACTTTTCTGCATCAGTTCCCGAAGATTAATAATCGTCCTGCAGTGAGATTCAATCTCTATCCCATAAATAACATTGTTTTCCAGTCCAAATTGATTTACAAGGAAATCTGGGTTTTGTGTGCTTTCATGCTCCGCAGTACTTATTAGATTAGCCATAGAATGATTTTCTTATATGACCATCCACTCTGATTCCATTTACTGCAATGCAACCCTGAGATCTAGGTACAACTAAAGTTTATCTGGCTTTTCCACATGCACTCAGGCCTTAACCGTGATCAGGTCTATCTTAATCTATTTTCTTCTCAGCCTCGGAAGATTTTGGTACTCTATCTTGACAACTGGAACTCATACCACGCTAAGGTACACAAATTATGGCGAGCCTGGAACTTGGAAATTAAGCATTCTCAGAATCTCAACTTCAGACATACCATCTATCAGACATGGAATAACCATCATATCTTAACACATATTGAGGTATGCTAAAATGAAATTTGTAGGGAATTAACTGTGCACGGTTAAAACTGATCCACAAACCGCACCCTGGGAACATCTCAATCTTTGAGCCAAACCTTGTTCCTGACCTCCACTTTAGTTGTCTCCCAGGATTCCGGAATTGGAATCGATCTAGACCGATCTGATTCCTTGGAATCGAAATCGGCTAGGCCAATTCTTGGGAAGGAAACCGATTCTAGAATCGGCCGGAATCATTTTTTTTTCTTCAAAAAAATCAAAAAATCTGAAAAATTAGAAAACAGTCTAGAAAAATTCCTAAAAACGGTTAGCATGTATTTACATGCATTGAAGCACGAAATCGGCCAAATCGGATCGGAATCGGCCGGTTCTGGAAAGATAAGGTTTTTTTGCTTGTTTCTTAATTCTTACATATGTAACATTACAACAATAAGATGATAATGATTGTATTATTACAACAAGAGAAGATGCTAATTGATAATAAACATGAGAAGATGTTAACTATATGGTAAATGCAAAAAGTATAATAAGATGTAACTATATCACATGAAAACATTAAGGTAAAAATATATATTTTATTACATCTTCACTAATATCCATGATATTGACCTTCATCATCTTTCTGCTACTTTCGAAACGACTCAGTTGTGCATATTCTTGTATTTATTACTAGGTTATATCCATAAGAAAACAATGACTCTGCCATGTCATTAAAATCGTAGGCATCGGACTGTGGCCCGTAGGTAGACTCAAGTGGAGGAATTCATAGTTGCTGAGGATCATAGAATGCTGGATATTTTGGCTCTATACAATGATACTGCGGTGTTTGCTCATCCAGGGTGAAATATGATTTTGGCCGCCGTGAATCAGGTGACTTTGAAGTTACTTGCACCTGGTCCATGCACCTCTCCCCCTCTTGTTGGCTACGTGATTGATATGCACTTATCGTCATTATCAACTGAGGAGTGAGGAACCTATGTGCTATCATTTGGGCTCACAGGGCTCACAGGTCGTCACCTGATGTCCAGCTTCCTTCTCTTCACTTCTTCCTCTATGTCTGATGTTGTAAAATCCAAAGCTTTTTTTAACTGTGAAAAATGACCCATTTTTTGTGATGTCACTTTTGTGTTAATCCTCTTTGGACTGCGTATGGGCTGGGTAGTTGGGGTTGGGGTTGGGGTTGGGGCTCGAGGCGACTGTTGTATGACTGTTGGGGCAGAATGTGGCTCTGTCTAAGCTTGAGGCGTAGGTGAAACATTCTCAGTCTCTACACCATCCAATTTTCCTACTCACGCACGGTCATTGGGTTCAAACTCAGTTGGATGATCTCTGACTGTCCTCTCCTAAGGATCGCGGGATTAGAATTGGAATCGGGATCGGTGGGTACCGATTTGATCCGGATCGGATCGGATCGGACCGATCCAATGGAAGAAAATCGATCCAGAATCTGTAAGAAAAAAAAGCAAAAAAAATTCCGATCCGATTCCGGCCGATTCGGACCGATTCTGGCCTATCCTGGTCGTTCCGACTAGAATAGCAAAAAAAGAAAAAAAACGATCCGATTCCGATTTCGATTCCGATCCCAACCGATCCGATTCCGATCCAATTCCGACCGATCCGGCCGATCCCGACCGATTCTATCGGAACTTTTTTCCGGATCGGTTCTTCGGCCAAGAATCGGATTGGCAATGGCCGATCCGAATCGGCCGATTCCGCGATCTATGCCCTCTCCTCTAACCAAGAAGCTAAAGGAGCCTCCAGAAATATCTAATCCATGTCAACCTTTTCAAGTGGCGGTGTCTGTGATCTCTACCTCTGCTCATATGGACCACCTGTGAACCATGCAAATCTCTTATCAGAGTTCTTCTGTCGTTCTTTTATATTCTTAATGCGCAGCCTCATGTTGAAATGACGGAAGAGAAACTTCTCTAACCTGTCAGAGGTCAACCTATTTCTCCTCCTTTTATGTATCAGGTTAAATGTACTCCAATTCCTCTCACAATGTGAGAAACTAGTACTTTGACTCATCATCCTGATCACTGTTGTCAAGGCGCGCGCCTAAGCGGCGCTTAGGCGCCGCTTAGGCGCTAAGGCGCCAATTTGAAGACGCCATAACCAAGCGCCTTACTGTTACTGAAGAAGGCGTACGCCTTGGTCCGCCTTGGCGTCGCTTGGCCAAGGCGGGCCGGGTTTTTTTTTTTTTTTTGAACCGGCAGCGGTTCAAACCGGCCGGACTTAAGTTATTTTGAACCGCTGCCCCCTCGCGACAACTCTCGGCCCCGCACCGCATCCCTCTGCTCCCGACGGCGAACGCGGACAGCAGAACCCGGCGCCCTCAGCCGCCGCCGCCGCCCCCGCCCTCAGCCGTGGAAGCCGCCGCCACCGCCGCCTCCTCGCGACGGAGTTGGTCTCCTCGCCACGCAGAAGCTCTCTCACCGCCGGATAGTTGTCCTCCTCTCCATCGTTCTCCTATTCCGTATTTGTTAGGTTTTGCGTTTTTTTATTTTTACACCTATATCTTGGCATTTCTCCCTTCAAGTTTAGTTCTTTGTACATTTATTAGAGTGTTCTTAAACCTAACGTACATATACATTGCTTAAATTTCGAATATATCAAGTGGTTTGGACGTGTTTCGTGCGTCGGAGATTTACGACTTTGTTGTTTTTTAATTCTTTTGCTATTTCTTAGCATATACGTATTACGTAGACACGGTTTGAAGTTTGTTTATTATAGTTTCGAGTACTTGTTTGACCTATTACAATTTTTTTTGTCATTTTTAAGCAGTTGGTTTGTCGTGGGATTGTGTGTAAATGGCTTCCGGTTCGGCTTCCGGTTCGGTTAATATGACGGAGGAAAAGAAGAAAGCTAAGTCGGCTAATCCCGGGATGGAAGTATGCGTATCGCTTGACGAGCATACGATAAGAATAAGATTAAATGCGAACTTTGTGGTTTCGGATACGAATTGGAATAAAAAGGCAGAAGGAACACTTCGATTGGCGGTTTAGTGATGTGAAAAAATGTCCGAAAAGTACAACGAAATTGCCGAGGAAATGCGTACATGGTCGAGTAAAAACAAAAAGAGAAAGATGTTCGCTACGATATAACTACGGTGCTTGAATGTTCCGATGAAGAAGCGTGATGAAGGTGATGAGCAAAACAAGAATGTATCCGCGAAGAGTTCATCTTCAACAAAGAAAAGCATGACATCAAGTATGGTTGGGTCCGGTAGTAAGCAAGAAGAAAGGACCTATGGACGCATTTGCAAGATTATCCATTCAAGATTTTGTAGATGCAAGAAGAAGTGGCAAACAATATCAAAGTACTATGTTGACTAAATTCAACAAGGAAGAACAACTAAAATTTCGAGATCGATGTGGCCACATGGTTTTACGAAGGTATATCTTTTAATGCGGCCCAAATTAAGAAGCTTTCATGTCACGTGAACAAGCGGGGAGGGTTGGGTCCGGTGTGACGCCCCCCGCTATCGTATGTCGAGGGTACCTCTGTTGAAAAAAATGGTCGAACGAACAAAGGAATTGCATTCTATGTATGAAAAATCTTGGAAACTTTATGGTTGCACTATAATGTGCGATGGTTGGACGAGATAAAAGACAAAGGAAGTTAGTGAACTTCTTAGTAAACTGTCCCTGAAGGTACTTACTTTATGAGTCCGTTGATGTATCCGACCGTAAGGAAGATGCCATCCTTATGTACGAGCTTCTTAACAACATAATTGATAAGGTTGGTGAACGTAATGTGGTACAAATTGTGACGTACAATGCTTCTTACAATGTTTCACCGGGAGGTTGTTGATGGACAAAAGGAAACGAGTTGTTTTGGACACCTTGTGCGGCGCATTGTCTTGATTTAATGTTAGAAGATTTTATAAAGATAAAATTTTATGCATAAACCATTTCCAAAGCAAAGAAATTGACTACATACTTGTATAACCATTCTCGTTTACTAGATTTCATGAGAAAAGAAACGAAAGGAAAGGAACTAGTAAGATGTGGAGTGACAAGATTCGCTACATCTTTCCTTACTTTGGAAAGATTACATGATGACATAGTCAAAAGAGGGTTTTCTTCTGATAATTGGCATAAAAGTGTGTGGGCAAAGACAAATACAGGAAAACATGTATCTTCTATTGTTTTTCAAGTAAAGTTTTGGCATGGAGTTGAAGAGATTTTGAGAGCATCTCAACCTATTTTGCAAGTGTTAAGGCTAGTGGATGGTGATGAGAAACCAACTATGGGTTATTTGTTTCGTCGCTATGGAATTCGCAAAACAAAAAATTGTTGAAAATTTTAGTAGAAAAGAAACAAAGTATGCTCCCATATTAAAGATTGTAGATCGTCGATGGGAGATACAAATGCAACGTCCTTTACACTTAGCCGGTTTCTTCTTAAATCCCAAATTTTATCATGATGCTCAATCTAAAGATCCATCTTGTGTTGGAAAGTATGAAACTGCATTTTATACATGTGTTGAGAGAATGGTGCCGGATAAAGATATGCAAGACAAGATAGATGAACAAGTTGGTATGTACATTACTACAAAAGGCACATTTAGCATCCACTCTGAGTACATTCCTGATAGCCATTGAAGTTAGAGGATTCATCCACTCTGAGTATTGACCTGTGCCCACCACTTAACTTCAAAAAAAGAAGCAAACAATCAGCCCTCTAAAACCAATTAATCGACTTATAAGTTATAAAAGATGATAACAAAAACATGTTCATAAAGTTTAAATAAACATACCACGAGAGACTTTATCATAAGAGTATCTCAGATCAGCATCTGAGTATACTCCAACTGTCATCTTATACCGTTGCATCTGAAAATTGATAGGCACAAAATTACCAGTTGATTTAAAAAATTTAGTGACTAAACATAATATAGATTAATGCAACTTTTTCTTACTAATGACTTAGTTTCTACTCTATCCTGTTGAGATTGGCACAACCACTGAATAATTGTAAGTGTACCCCGCATCACCTCATTGTCGTTCGACACCTGTCTTCCTTATTAGATATGAGGGTTCAAAAAATATCTTGCAGTCATTAAAGTATATTACATTAGGAACAAAGTAAATGTTCATTGAGTACAAAATAAATAAGCACAAACACAATTATATTCACCATGGAATGTCGGGTCGCGACCCTACCCCGACCCGGTCGATTTTGGGGCCGACCGACCCGGTCCCAACCCCAAGACCCTAACCCCATATTTAATATTTTATTATTATTTTTGGCGACCCCGACCGACTCTGTCCCGACCCAGGTTGCAACCTCGGCCGACCCGGGTCGGTTTGGGGCCAAATCGACCCGGTCCCAACTCCTGACCCCACCTTCCTTGATATTCACTAACTAACCTGTAGCATCCAGATGACACAAGGATTCCCGAATCGGAATCGGAATCGGAATCGGTTGGACCGATTCCGATTCCGATTCCAGGAATCGGCCGATTCCTGGAAAGGGAATCGATTCCGGATCGGTCCGGAATCGTTTTTTTTTTTTTGATTTTTTTTTCGTCAAAAAAATTCAAAAAATTCAGAAAAAAATCTAAAAGAAATAGGAAATGAGTTAGAAAAATTTTAAAAAATAACCAATGCATTCATCCACAGGACCACATCGAATAAATACTAATGAACACCAATTGAAGACTTGAAATTTAGTACATATTCCAATTCCATTGATTCAAAAATCAAAGAGTTGATACATCATCAAAAAAAAAATTACATCATATCAATCTACTACCAATGTTTAGGATATAGATATGGATCTTCCTCCTCTCCCTGCTGCTCGTGACGCTCCTCCCTCGTGCTCAGTCTTGTATACTGTCCGGGACCATATCCATATGAAAATAATGCCGATGCCATGCCATCAAGGTCGTATGGATCGGACTGCGGGACGACCGGGACGTAAGCAGAGGATGGTGGAGCTGGTGGTGTAATCCACTGCTGGTCAACCTGGCCAAATGCTGGATACTGTGGCTCCATAATATAAAAATGCGGTGTCTGCTCATCCAGCGTGTAATACGGCTTTGGAAGCCGTGAATTAGGAGACTCGGCTGCTGCTGATGGCTGCGTCGCTGGTATGCACTCCTCGTCATCATCACCTGAGGAGTGAGAAGGAGCACTGCGTCTTTGTCATCCGCGCCGACAGACGCCTGACCTCTAGCTTCCTTCTCTTCACCTCTTCAGCCATCTCTGAAGTACCAGAAGGTCCGGAACCCAAAGTTTTTTTCAACTTTGCAAATCCTCCCATTTTCCGTGCAGTCACTTTTGTTTTCGTTTTCCCCGACCGCGAATGGGCCGGGTAGCGAGCTCGCCGGGACCGGAACCTGAGCCGGGGCTAAAGCCGCAGTGGTCGCTCCATAGCCTCCGGCGAAGAAGGCCCCGCTCGAGCTCGAGAAGTAGATGGAGGTGGAGCCGAGCATCCTCCTCGGCTTCAACACCATCCAACTCTCCTTCGCCTACGCACGGTCATCGGGATCAAACTCGGTACGATCCCCGGCTTCCCTCTCCTCTATCCAGAGACAAGTGCATGCTCCTCCCGGAAAATCGGTCCATGTCCACCTCATCGGGTGGTGGTGTGGCGGAGGAATGCCTCTCGCTCGTACGGGCCACCTGCGAATCGTGCAAAACGTGCCTCGCCGATCTTCTCGTCGATCCTTGATGTTCTTTATGCGCGGCCCTCGTACGTTATAATGACAGAAGACCAGCTTCTCCAGCCGGTCTGAGGTCAACCTGTTCCTCATTTTCGTATGTATCAGGTTGAATGTACTCCAGTTCCTCTCACAATGGGAGGAACTGGTCCTCTGGCTGAGTATCCTGATACCAATGGCCGTAAGTGGATTCCATCCACTCCTGGTGTTCACCTGAACCCACCACTCAGCTGCATGAAAAACACTAGAAGAGAACAAGAAAACAATTAGCACATCATCACCATAACTTATATGAAAAGAAAAGAAATTCTTCATCAAGCTATTACTATACCAGGTGACACTTTGTCAACTGAATATTTCAGGTCAGCATCCGAGTATACGCCGACCCTCATCTTGTACTTCTGCATCTGAAAAATTTATAAAAAAATATTAGTTGCCTGGTAAGGATACTCCAAGGTATTTCATGAACTCTAACTTACTTCTATCTCAGCCTCTATCCTGTCCTGCTGAGATCGGCACAGACGCTGAATAACTGCAAGTGTACCCCGCATCATCTCGTTGTCGTTCACCACCTGTCCTCCATATTGGATGCGGGGGTTCAAAAAGTATCCTGCAAGATTTTATTAGTTAACACTGTGCATATAAGACAATTATACAAAGAAAAGATAATTTTTTAACCAAGTTACCTCGCGTGGACATCGTGGTGCAAGGTCTTGTCCCATCGGTCATCAATGATCTTCCACCACTTTTTGTAACCTCTGGGATTTTTTTCTTTAATTTTCAGCTTTGCCCGATCCATAGCATCATACAATGTGCCCATCTGGTCCTTGTCATCTGAGTCTACCAACCTCAAGACAACTACCAGTGGCTCAATGATTTCCAAATAGTAGGCAATCCTCTCCTAAAACCTCTTGTCAGTGATTTGCTTCTCAGACCTGACAAGAATCTCCAACTGATCTTTCTTGTCATGCAGGTTGTCCACCATATAGTTGTAATACTCCTCGGACTGTGTGAACCTAACCAATACATGCCTGTGCCGGTATAAACTCTCCAGCGCAATGAAGTTCGTGCCACATCGTGTTGGACCGGGCCTAACAAGATCGCGCCCTCCCGTGTGAGATCTCATGATATGTAGGAGGCGGGGATGCGAATAAATAAAAGATGTGATCGTCTGCGCCTGCCTGACAAGTGTAGATACACCCTCCTCCTTGCCTATATCCTCTAATATGAGATCTATGGAATGTGCTGCACAGGGCACCCAGAAGATGTGCTTCCTCTTCTCCATCAACTTCCTTCCAGCCGCCTTATATGATGGTTCGTTGTCAATGACAACCTGAACCACATTGTCCTCCCCGAGCTCCTCCACCACCCCATCCATCAGAGAAAAGATGAAGTAGGCATTTTTTATCTTCCCAGAAGCATCTACCGACTTCAAGAATATTGTCCCCTCAGAACAATACACCAAGAAGTTTATCATACTCCTCTTGGTGATACCTGTCCACCTATCGCACATAATTGTGCAACCCCTCTCCTTCCACATCAACTTAAACCCATCCATCCACTCCCTCAACTCCTGGACCTCCTCATCCGTGCCGCCGGCGCCGTATATGTGTCTGCCCGGGGCTTGCAAACCCGGTCCCGGCCTCACCCACGGCATCCACCATCGTCCGGAAGTAGGGGCTGGTGGTCGTACGTGTCGGGATGCCTACATCAAGTTAAAAAAATGGGATCAGGGTAAAATTAAGTTTTAGTAAATAAAACACGCATAATGTCAAATTTAATTTAAATAGTGATACCTACATGTAAAAACCATTTGACAATGTGGCGAACGGCTCTCTTTGCGGCCGTTGCTGTTGCCTTCACCCCTTGCATTGCCTGCTTTTGCCCCATCCGCCCAAAGACTCTGTTTTCTAAATAAATACTCGTCACTCGGTGTAAATCGGTCGCTGGTAGAAGTGGAACGGCGGTATGGCTCCTGTCTCCTGGGGTCAGGCTCTCGGTCCCGAGTTGGGCGAGCCGATGCTGATCGGCCCAAAGCTGGGTCAACTCTGGACCCATATCCTCCTGCTCCCCTCCTCCTGTCCTCCTCCTCAGCCAATGCACGCTTGCTAGCGTGCCTAGCACGTCTCAGCTCGAAGTCCGAGGACTCGTCCTCGCTCTGTGGCTCCGGCTCAGCTGGTGCCTTCCCCTTGCCTTTCCCTTTCGAGGTAGGCAAATCGCGGTCCCTCCTCCTCTGGAGTAGCTCGTCGTGCAACTCCTCTCTCTACTCGATCCGAACAGCCCGTTGAGAGGCTCTACCTGTCATGTATCCTCTCATCTCCTCACTCTTCTCCCTGGGCACCTTGTCACATTTCTTGACATTCCCACCGTTCGACAATATGTTGTTTCGGCCGGAACACCCCCCGTTCATCTCCTTCCCACACCACTTGCACCGTACCATCTTCCCGACTTAGTCTACCATCCGCCCGTGTTCCCAACCCACGTCGGAAGCACGTCTTGGTCTTTGCGTCACCTTGATCGGCCATTGCTTAAATCTGCAAAAATTGTAAACAATGCACTAAAAATGATTAGATAACATAAAAATTGATTTAGACGTTCAGGAAGCAGACAACCCAAGTAACACACCATTCGATATGTTTAAAGGGTTACGTATTTGCCGGAAATGGTCGTAAATTACCGTACGGGGTATCCGAAATTTTTCCCGTACAAAGAACATCCAATCGATGTTCAAACAACTTGAGCGGAATTATTCGATCACAAATCACCGAGTTTAACTCTACTCGGAGTCGTCGGAAACGTGTAAAAATAGGCGTACGGGATATCCGTAATTTTTCCCGTGCAAAATGGACATATCCGGATAGTTCAAAACTTAAACGGACTTGTTCGGACGGAAATCGTAAAGTTTAACGACACTCAAACTCGTCGGAAACGCGTAAGAATGGACGTACGAAGTTTTCGTCGAAGAAATCTTACCAAAAACCTTACAAAGATCGAAGAAGAGGTTGATTCGATGTCGATCCGAGCTTGAATCGGCCGAATCCTTTGAAGACCAAGCTTGGAATCGCCGGAATCGCCGGAATCGGTGGAATAGTGCCGGAATCGACCCTGGATCGACGGAATCGGCCGGAATCGACGCTGGATCGACGGAATCGAGGCCGGAATCGCCGGAATCGCGCCGGAATCACCTGCGCAGTCTCCTTCCGCCGCGGGATCGACCGAATGGAGCTCCTCAGGTCGATTCCGGCCTTAAAAGGGCCGGAATCGGTTCGATTCCCGGTCCAGAGTCGAACCGGGAATCGAACTGGGCCGGGTTGACCCGGCCTTCCGAAGAATCGGTCGGATCGACCGATTCCACAAGGAATCGGTCGGAATCGGACCGATTCCGCCGATTCTGCAATCCATGAGATGACAGGAACCAGATGGGCACCTTACACGATGTAATAGACCACGTAAAATTGAAAATACAAGAGAACTACCAGTGGCTCAATGATTGCCAAGTAGTAAACAATCTTCTTATAAAATCTCTTGTCAGTGATTTGCTTCTCAGCCTTCACCATAATCTCTAACTGGTCTTCCTTGTTATATAAGTGGTCCACTAGATAATTATAATACTTTTCGGACTGCGTGGACCTAATCTGTGTATATCTGTGCTGGTGCAAACTCTCCAGTGCAATAAAGTTCGTGGCAAAGTGAGTAGGGCTTGGCCTGAGAGGATCATGCCATCCAGTGTAAGACCTCATGATGTGTGAATAAATAAATGATAAAATAGTCTGCACCTACCTGACAAATGTGGAAACTGTCTCCTCCCTGCCGATATCCTCTAACATCTGGTCTATGGAGTGTGCCGCGCAAGGTACCTAGAAGAGATGCTGCCTTTACTCCATCAAATTCTTTCCTGTCGCCTTGGAGGGTTCATTGTCAGTGAAGAACTGAACCACATTCTCCTTCCTCATTTTTTCCATTACAACATTTGTCAATGAAAATTTGTAGTTGGCATTCTTTATTTGAACGTTAACCAACTTCAAGAATGTTGTTCCCTCTGAACAATACACCAAGAAATTTATCGTACTCCTCTTGGCGATATCTGTCCACCCGTCACACAAAACTATACAATCCCTCTCTTTCATACCAATTTGAACCCGTCAATCCACTGTCTCAACTTTTGTACCTCCTTCTTTAGCCCACCAGCATATATATTCTTGTTGGTCGGGCCTTGTATTTCCGGTCCAACCTCAGCAACGACATCAATCATCGTCTAAAAGTAAGGACTGGTGGCGGCATGTGCTGTGATGCATACATTAAAGTAAAATTTGTATCAGTCATAAATAATGTTAAGTAAATAAAAGATACATACGTGACATTTTAAGAGTTATACCTGCATGTTAAAATCACTTCACAATGTGCCTCACTACTCTCTTTGCATCTGTTCCTATTGCCTTCACTCATTTCATAACTTACTTGATATTTATCTAGGTGGCACTCTGCTTCTTAAAAAGGTACTCATTCGTTGTCCATCTTGTACTCAAGAATGACGATGTGGCTCCTGTCTAGGGGTGAGCACGGTTCGGTTTGGTCTAATTTGGAATTTTTTTCCAAATCAAACCAAACCGATTCAACCTTTCAAACTGAACCAAACCAACCGATTTCAATTCGGTTTGGTTCGGTTTAAACAAAAAATATATAAAATATTTTAATTAATTATTTTTTACACATATATAATGGTTTTCTGTTAAAAATATTTAAAATAAATATTATTTTATTATAAAATTATAAAAATTTTATTTTTAATAATATTATAATAGGTTTTATATAATTTTTTAATCAAATCGGTTTAAACGGTTTGGTTTGTTTAAATTGGTTTGGAGGACTTCCAAACTGAACCAAATCGAATTGAACCAAATAGGCTGGTTCGCTTTGGTTTTTCAATTTGAACCGTTTAATGCTCACCCCTACTCTTGTCTCCCTCCCTCACCCTCAGTGTGGTGGGTAGGTCGAGCCAATGTTGATTGGCCAAAAGCAAGGTCAACTCTGGACCCTCCTACTCCCCTCCTCTCCTCCTCCATTGCCGCTTCACACTTGGTTGCATACCTAGCTCTTTGGAGCTCGGAGTTTGTAAATGATTTGTCACTTTCCGGCCTTGGTTCAGTTCTTATCTTGTCCTTGCTTTTCCCTTTATGAGTTAGTACATCTCCCCTTCTCCTCTCAAGGAGCTCTTCATGCAATTCTTCCCTTTGTTCAATTCTGATCGCCCGTTGAGATGCTCTACATATCATGTAACCTCTCATCTCTTCACTCATCTCCCTAGGTAGCTTATCACATTTTTTTACATTGTCACCAGTTCCAACAATATGTTGTTTCAACCGAAACACACTCCCGTTCATTTTCTTTCCACACCACTTACATTTAACCCTATTTTTGGACACATCTACCATATGTCCGTGATCCCAACTGACATCAGAGGGACGTGCCGGCACTACATCATCGTAATCGGTCATTGTTTATACTTGTAACTTATGTAAACAATTTATCACGGCTATTAGACGTGCATACAATTAGTTTAGGAGCCGTTCAGGAGAATAGCCCATTACACGGGGTTTTCGGTATGTTAAAACCTTTTCAGAGTCGTTGGAAACCCGTAAAAATGAACGTACATGTATTTCGGAGCTGAAATCATACCAATAACATGTTAACGTTGAAGAAAGAACTTGATTGGAACAATTCCAGAAGAAAACAATAGCCCATTAAATGGGATGTTCGACATATTTCAAGGGTTTCGAAGTCATCAGAAACACGTACAAATCAATGTATAGGGATTTCGGCAAAGAAATTTTATCAATAAGCTTAAAATGATGAAAGATTGGCTTGAACGGAGTTGGAACATGGGTAGGATCGATGGAATCACTTTGAATCGCTAGGCATGGATCACTGGAATCGGTTGGAATCGTCTGAATAGACCAAGGATCGCCGGAATTGGCCTGAGAATCGACCGGTTGCCGCCGTCACCGTCGATTCCCACCAGAATTGAGCTGTATCGCTGAAGAATTGCGTCGGCATCGACCGTGGGGGAGTTCCGGTGTGAAGGGGGGCCGATTTCGACCCTAAATGGCCAGATTCGATACCGGGTCTGAATCGGGCCGAGTATCGATCCGGTAACAAAACTTGAGCCCTTCTAAAGAATCGGTCAATTTCGACCGATTTAGCTGAAATTTTGTGCGGAATTGGTCCTTCAGCTATAAATTGGATCGGAATCGACTGATCCGATTCCGAAATCAGCCGATTCCGATCCAATTCCGGTGATTCTGCAATCCATGGTTGTCTCAGACCACTGCTAGATCTCTTATAACTGAATTGGTGATATTTGGATTTAGAGCCAAGTTGCAAACCACTGAAACTACGAAAGTTTGACAGGAAGATTTTTACAGGTCTCTCTGACTCAATGATTGCCGGATTGGAATTGGTACCTGAATCAATGGGTATTGATCCGACTCGGATCTGATTAGTCGATTTTGATTGATTTTTTGGGAGGAAGGCCGATTCATAATTCATCTGGATCATTATTTCATTTTATTTTTTATGAACTAAAAAATCAGAAAAATCATTAAAACTCAAAAAATTATGAAATCTTTTAAAAAAAATTTGAAAATACAAAAGTAACATTTGGTGTACTTTCAAGCCATTGCAAGGGAGTTTGAAGTTTTGAAATCAAGTGGATATAAAGTTATTGACTTAATGGTAATGTTCTTGTAATAAGGAAAGGTAACTAAGTAACATGGTACAACCATAAAAATGATACATTAATATGCCAAACAATGTTATACATTTCTTTCACAAATATATATGGAATTGACTTTCGTACTCAATATCCTCATTTTTCTTGATTCTTTTGGATGTCCCACTGAGCGATCTATCATGATTGATCCGTATTCATATGAAAATAATGAATCAATCATCCGAATAAAGTCATACAATGTCGTGTTAGACATGTGGTTGGAATATATAGTTGGAAGTTCTTAGAGGGTTTTAAATAATTGATTGTTGTGTACTAATAAAAAAGTTTCTGATTCTAGCGCCGAGTTCTTCCATTCGAGTGTTGTATTTGGTTCAAATCATTTACTTTTACCCTTTTACCCCATTGGTGCATGCATCGTTGGAAGAACCTTATTCTCTTTTATCTCCACCTGAACCTTTTACATTTTCCAGTTGTGTAGATGGAATGAACTCTTCCTTATTATCATCTGAGGCGGTCGTCTATGCATTGTTGACTAATATATTCTCGTTTGAATTCTAACTTTCTTTTCTTTGATACTTTCTCTGCTTGTGATAAAGCACTCCTCATCCCCATGTTGTGTTAATATATCTTTTTCAATCATGAAAAACACCCAAATTTGTGTGTCATAGTATTTGTCCTCCGAGATGTTCTTTGTGATGATAGAGCTAGGCTTGGAGTTGGGTTGGAGCTAGAGTTGGAGTTGGAGTTGGAGTTGGAGTTAGGGATAAGGCTGAAGTTGTAGTGATAGGGACATGTTGTTGCATCTCTTCATTTTCAAGTTGAACGTCATCTAGTTCTTCTTCGGCTTATGTGTGATCCTCAGGATTGAACTCTAGAGTTGCTCTACTTGCCTTCTCACATCTTAAGTATTTTCTTGTGTTTTTCTCTTTGTTCGTACGGTCCACCTATAAAGCTTGTGTATCTCTCTTTTTTAATTTTTTGACGGTCTTTAATGTTCTTTATCCTCAGCCACATGTTGTAATGATAGAACACAAGTTTTTCCAACCGATCATATGTTAGCTTATTCTTTATGTTAGTATGAATTAGGCTAAAGCAAGGATTCCATAATCGGAATCAGAATCGACCAATTTTTGGGAAGGGAAATCGATTCCGATTGATTTGGAATTGAATTTTTAAATTTTTTTCTTCAAAAAAAATTTAAAAAAAGAGAAAAATGTTTATAAAAATAGGAAATTTACTAAAAAAAATCTTAAAATAAGAAATGTAACATTTAACATGCTTAAAATGTTATTCATACATGATAAAATACTAATTGCAACATGATAACATGATAAACAAATGTAACATGATAACATTACAATAATTATACATCTCATGACTCATGTTTACCAATATCTATGATATTGACCTTCATCCTTTTTTTCCTGCTCTAGTCACGATTGAGTTGCCCATTGTCTTCTTGTCAATGTGAGCGTATGTCCATATGAAAAGAATGCTTCAGCCATCTCACTGAAGTCATAGGGCTCGGACTGTGACACATAAGTGGGTTGTGTTGGTGGAATCCACGACTATTGGAGCTCATCATATATCGGAGGATCTAGCATTGTATAATGATGTGGTGGTTGTTCATCAAAGAAATAGGGCTGTTGTGAATTAGATGAGTCTTTAACTACTACACCTATATCTGCTCCACGTACATCTCATCTTGCTCCTGGCTGGGTGGCTGGTATGTATTCTTTGTCATCATCACCTGAGGAGTGTGAAGGTGCATGTGTGTTATCATCTAGACTCGCAGGACGTCACCTGATATTTAGATTTCTTCTCTTCGCTTCTTCTACAATATCATGTGATGATCCAGAACCCACAAATTTTTTCAACTGTCAGTAGTGTTCCATTTTTTTGATGTCACTTTTGTTTTTGTCTTCCCTGGATTGCGAATGGATTGCGTAGTTGGGGGTGGGGTTGGAGTTGGGGTTAAGATTGAAGACGGTTATACGACTGCTGGGACAAAAGATGAAGTTGCTTGAGGAGTAAGTGGAATATCCTATGCTTCAACGTCATCTAATTCTTCTTCTGCCTATGCACGATTCTCAGCATCAAACTCAGCTGGATGATTCCTGGCTGTCCTCTCTTCTATTTAAGAAACAAGTGAGTGCTTCTTCTAAAATATTTGGTCCATATCAACCTCTTTATGTGGTGTTTGTGCTCTCTGTCTTTGCTCACATGGTCCACCTACAAACTGTGCAAATCTCTCATTTGAGATCTCTTGTCGGTTTTGGATATTCTTTATGCACAGACTCATGTTATAATGGCAAAAGGCAAGCTTTTTCAGCTTATCAGATGTCAGCCTGTTCCTCTTAAGAGTGCAATACACCGTAATGCTCGTACGTGTACATAAAAAGAAGAAATGAGAAAGAGGAAGAAGCTGTATATCAAGTGAAGACATTTGATTTTTACAGACAATACTCAAGCACTTTCCTCAAATGATGATGATGATGATGATTTTATTTCAGTTATACAACAACAAGATATGAGAGGTTCAAGTGCAAAAGGAGGTGGAGATAGAGGAGAGGGTGATTTAAGTAGTGCACATATAAGTGGACCAGGTCTTGAAGATTTGAGTGAGAGATAGTATTTTAGTGGAAGGAGTCAGAGATGAAATCAAACATGTTTCTTTGATTTGTACACTATACAATATTATCCGGAACCTATTTCAGATTTTGAGTTTTGTCATCCACCCACACCTCTAGTTTCAGGAGCAGACAATGTATGACTCTAGTCAGATGGCTCAATCATTATTTTCATATGGATGTAACCTGATCATGACTGATTAGAGTTGGTGGAGCATTTGAGAGAATGAACAGTAGGAGCATGACAGAGATTATGAGGGGGAATTTCGTGTTTGGTGGTGATAATGCATCATTTCTATTGTATTTGAGTAGTATTTGTATCATCTTTTATATTATATTTAAATTTTGATTTCTACTTGTACCATTTTCTTTATTTAATAGAATGAATGTTAGTGGAATGAGAACCGGAGGAGACTAGTCTCTTAAGAGACTTGTATGTAAATTTGTTTTACTCACGGACATGTCTTATGATATCAGTTTTTTCCGATTTTTTTCCGATTTTTTCTGTATTTTCAGGAAGTCTTGATTTTTTTTTCAATTTTTTATTGAAAAAGCTGATCCAGACCGATTCTGAATTGGTTTTTGTTCCGGTGGATCGGTTATGATCAAACCGATCCGATCTGGATGGGATCGGTACCAAATGATCCCGACTCCGATTTCAATCTCGTGATCCTTGTCAACAACTAGATCTGTCCCCAGTGAGCTCCGAGGGGTGCTCCACTGTTTGACTAATCCCACCCAAGCTTCTGGACAACTTAAGAAGACCAAGTCCCTTGCATGTACCAGAAGTCTCACCGAAACTCTCCCTGGTGACACCAGCAGGTAGAGAGATAGATACCCGGACTAAATGAGTCTTCTCTAATGCTCCCAGCAGGACTTCTTACGCCCCATGCTCACGTGATCCTGACTGACATTTAAGCTCAACAAGTCAACCATCACCAGTGTTGATGTTTGATAGGGCCTTTAGCCTGTTTTCCCAGTCTTTCTGTCAGAAATCTTTGTTCCTTCAATTTTTTCCTGGACATTCTCGGAAAGTCTGGTGACTTGGGAACTATTCCATTTCTAATGCTTGATGAAGATCTACCGAGATCCATAGGAAAAAAAAATTTCAGCTTAAAAAAGAGCGTTGTTCAATTTGCAATTATTCTGCAAATTTCAAATTTCTGCAGGGGCAACTTCTGTCATTTGCTCAGTTGCGGAATGATTGCAGATTGAATGATAATCTTTTTTTCTTGGGTAGAAACTTTTGTTTTTCTACATGTCTCAATAGATCATCCGGTAGAATCGTTGGGTGCCTCTTAGGAAATCTATGAGCATCTCTGTTGATGCATTCTGTAGCTTTCACACATATCTCCGTGAGTAAACTTCTCTTTGAACGGATAGTGTGAGTGAGAGAGAGAGAGATTAGCAAGGGGGAGGTGGTTGAACTGGGAAGGCCCCATGGTGGTTCTCAACATGCTAGCTGTTGGGCTAGCTAGCTGACTGGGTTGCATTGGTTGCAACCCAGCATGGTTTTCCATCTCGCCGAGATCTCGCGAGAATCTGTCTCTCCAAGGGGCCGAGATACGAGATCGCCGAGATCTCACCCCATGTAGATTGGTCTATAAAGAAATTTTCTCGGTTGATATATGACTACTATACGTCCCGTTTATGATAGTGTAAACACATTTAATATATGTTACTATCACTTATACTATCACATGAAAATGTGATACAAATTTAATACCATATTAATATTTAAATAAGATTGTATACAAGTTTAAATCTTTTAGAAAAAGATCATTTTTTTGGTATTGAAAGTACTTTGTAATTGTTCATTCACAGTTGATATACAAAATGTGTTAAATATTTTCATGTAAATTCATTTATGTACTCCTATTTTTATAAGATATTATGTTATATTTCATACATGTATACATTTTGATCCGAGATCCGATCTCCCGAGATTTTTCTGAGATCTCTTCGAGATCTCTTCTCTTTTACCTCCCCCCTCCCCCGAGACGAAGTCGAGATTTGAGATGGCAATCCTTGCAACCCAGTCAAGGGGTTGCGCGTCCCCACACGACCAAAGCTCTATTGGGTTGCTTTTGCTGTCAGGTCGGGCCATTCGGGTCGTGTTCGGGCCGGTTACCTGAAAATTGGACTTGGTAGGATTGGGTCAGCCGACCTAAACCCAACCCGGCTTTCATGAACTTGACTTTTTTTTATACAAATGTAACAAATGTATCTCCTTTGTGAAGGTTTTGTATCATGACTATAGACCATTGGTTTGAAGTAACCAAAAGTTGTTTGAAATCAAGTGAATTTAATTTTTCCCATATTATTCTGTTTTATTTCTTTTCATATTTTTTAAATACAAATCTAAACCTTATATTTCTTACAATATGTGACATGATTCCTTGTGGGCCTTGTCGCATAGGAAACTCACCTTGGCACGGTAGGGATGGACATGGTATGAATGAATAAATTAAATAATTGAATAACCAAATAATCAATATAAATGAGTGGGGATAAACAAATTTATTTTTATGATTGGATTATTTTTATTCAATACATCATTTGTTTAAATAAATTGCATGTTTAAAAATTTTAACTAGTTAATAAATCAAATCTTTTATTAGATCATAGGCCCTTAATCATCCATACATTTTTATACTTTTATTGAGATCTTATTGGAGCCACATCTTGCCTGTCGATATCCTTAAACATCTAAAAATGTAATTCTTTTATTATAAATCATATTTTTTATCTTTGTCTTCTATGTTTCTAACAAAGCTATCATTAAAAAGTGTATATTCTTCGTCTTTTTTTTCTCATATTGATCCAAATATTTCTTTAATTGCATTCAATATTTTTAACTTGGTCAAGATCATGAGATCTCTTTCATCCTTGCTAATCTATATTTTTTTTTCGTCTTTTTAGTTTCAAATTTCTCATACATTTGTTTGAAACTCTCATCTTTTGCTCATCTAATAATATTTTTTCTCATTTTCACTGTATTTTATTATTCATAAGTTTTATTGTTATACATAATTTTTTATGCCAATCTCTTTTTATTTTTATCACTTTTTGTACTTATTCATTTCATCATTTTTCTTTTTTAAGTAGACCATGCTCTTTAGATTCATACTTTTTTAACATCCAATAAGTTATCTTGAGAAGTATATTTTTTTAAATATATTTTACTTTATGTTTTATTAATTTTTACCATTTTATTCTAACCTTCTAGGCAGGTCTTGTTTTTAGATGTGTTTGTTTGTCTTGATCTTAACATTTAATATTGCTGACTTACGTTGACTTTTAGGAGTAACTTTGCAATCTTTGTAAAGAGCACGATTAATTTTTCTTATAAACACATAGACTACTTAACTTTTATTGTCTATTTTAAATGTTATTGATTTAGATTTTCTTTTGATAAAATAGGTATTTGTTAGTAAAAGATTATAAGTTACAATCAAGGGTACTTGTTCCTTCTTTAGTTAAAGTTTCATACCTGAAACTTCCTAGTTTTTCTCATTTCAATGGTATTTATTTCTAATATGGTCATTGATATCTCCTATGATAAATATGTTCACTTCATTTAATATACTCAATAAGGTTATCCATGTTCTACTTTTTAATCTCACTTTTCAATCCAATTTGCATAGCACAAGCAATAATTATGTTAATTATCTTTTCTGCTATAATTATTTTTACAAGAATAATTTTATTCTTGTTCTCCTTTTAGTCATTTTTTTAGATTATTTTATACAGTAATTTCTTTTTGTTTTTAAATTTGTTTTAAAACTTGTGTTTTGCTCTGCTGTGTGGACTACTTTCTTTGTCCACATCCATGCTTAATGTGGAACCCTTGCTTATTTAACATTATATTAACACGTTCATGTGCCCCGTCACATGCAGGGAACCTTGCTTATTTAACATTTATTCACACGTTCATGTGCCACGTCTTATGCAGTGAAGGCTCTACAGTCTCCACCTTGTTTTCACTGCACCTCAATGTGTATATCATTTGAATCTATATAATGAGATGTGATATTTTTTATGTTGGTTGTCACCTATGACAACTACAAAATGTTATACTAGCGCTACCATTTTATATTTAAAAATTATTTTAATTAGTTTGAAGTTCTTTTGACAGTTAATTTTACTTTCTTGAAAATAGGAAGCAGCCACCATAAAAGGGAAACTTGATACCTATGGTCGACTCAGCTGGGGGAGGGACAATCACCTTAGCTACTTTTCGGTTATCTTGCATAATATTTAACTTCTCATCAAAGCTAATTCCAGCAAAGGAGTCTATATGGTGGAAGATAGAGGGAAAACTGCAAAAAGTCCAACTCGGTATAAAAATTAAATGCACAACCAAAAATGACAATCTGGCCATCTAAAATAAAAAATAAATAAATCATATTGTTTTCTTATCATCTAAAATAAAAATTATATATGGCATTTCATTTAAGAAAGATATGGTGATGAGAAGCTTTGGCGATTCTAGAGCTTCTGGAGGTTGTTGTGAAGGCCTGCCAAGGCCTAACCCGAATGGCAGGCATGGATTATAGAATCGGCCGATCTGGATTGGGATCGACCGATTCTTGAATCGGATCGGCCATGGCCGATCTGATTCTCGACGGAATCACCGATCTAGAGAAAACATCCATCGGAATCGGTGTTTTTGGATAAAATCGGGGCCGGAATCGTTCGAATAAGTCGATTCCGGAACGATTCCGGTGATTCCTTGCCAGAATCGGCCGGAAATGGCGCCGCGGCGGCCATCTTCCCCGCCCGATTGACTGGACCAGACTGGTCCGACTGGATCGCCACGACACCATTTTGGGGGCGATTTCAGGCCGATTTCGCCCCCAAAATGCTCTAGATAGGATTGGAATCCGATCTAGAGTGTTATTTTGGTATTTTTTTAGGTTTTACCACTTTTTGAAGGACCGATCCGTAACGATTCCGGATCGTTATTTCTTCCAGCGGATCACTCAGAATCGGACCGATCCGATCTGATCCGGATCGGATCGGTACCCACCGATCTAGTGGCCGATTCCGATCCTACCATCCTTGATGGCAGGTGATCTTTGGTTGCCTGTAGGAGGATGCATCGGGCTGCCAAGGATCCCATTGGACAGCTGTCGGCATGGAATGCGGGGTCACGACCCCGCCCCGTCCCGGTCAGTTTTGGAGCTGACCGACCCAGTCCCAACCCCAAGACCCCGACCTTATAATTAATATTTTATTATTATTTTTGACGACCCCGGCCGACCCCGTCCCGACCCGGGTTGCGACCCCGGCCAACCCGGGTCAGTTTGGGGCCAAACCGACCCAGTCCCGACTCCCGACCCCACCTTCCTTGGCCGTTGGTGCTGGGGGGTGGCTCTCATCATTTGAGGTCCTATTGGGATGTAGTCACAGCGGAGGCTGAGGTTGGTAGGAAGCCTTGAAGGTGCAGGTGATGCTATGGTGGCGATCGCACCATCAGAGTGCAGGGAGCCTCTGACATGTCAGAATTGTCAAGGAGTTAGTCATCAGGAGCGTGGTTGTCCATCTGGTGTAGGGTCTGTTCGGGTGCTCTCTGGTACTGGTTTTCTAGCAAGGGAGTTTTTGCAAGATCAGGGGGTTACACTCAGGCAGGGCTCTGTGGGACCTTTCTTCATCCCCTTGACTGCCGGGATGAGAGCGAAGCAAGTTTGGCTAAGTCAATGAAATATCGTGCCCGTGGAGGGCACTTGTTCGCATGATGACAAGAGGGCCCTGCCCAATTCTTTCTTGAAGGATAACTGGCTGGAGGAGTGTTGATCGTGGTGGATTGGACTTCCATGTCTGGTGAGTTCATTGTGAGAAACAATTCTTTCAGAAACTAGTTGAATGGGTCTGAGAGTAAACGTTTTGTAGTCAATGGCTTTGGCAATTTTTCATGGGTTTGGAGATCCGGCGTTGGTGAGATGAGGTGGTGGCTACACCTGCCTCAAAAACTTCATGCTCTGTTCTTATCAAGGTGTCTAGTCTCTTGAAGTTTGCATGGACGGAGTCCACCCTGTGCAGGCTACTGTCTATTTGGTAGCCTTGTTCAAGCTGACAAGAAGAAGCTGTGGTGGCCAACAGAGGAATCCATTGATGTTTCAATCGAGGGCAGTTTTGAGCTCCTCTCTAAAGTCAAATTTCTGGTCTTTGTCTGACGTCTTATTTATCTTTTTTTGTCTTGAGCAGACTGGATGAACAAAGCATTGGTCCTGGAGGTTTTCTGCATGGGTCAGTGACTTATTTTCCAATCTAGAATCAAGTCACAACTAATTTTGGTCAGAAGAGATGGCAGGTGAAGGTTATCTAGGTTTCGAAGGAAGGGGATGGGCCAGTGATCGAGATTTGCAGGCCTGTCCATTCGGTTTCGAAGGATGTTGCTATGAAGTGCTGTTCGGGTGGGGAAGAGGACTCTACAGGCACTGTACCGGGTCTTTTGGACTCATTAAGGTCTTCCATGGAGCTGGATCCACTTAACTTAGGTAATTCAACCGGTTCAGGTGCTCAACGGACTGGTCATGTCTGTGTCTGGTCGATTGTGGTCGACTGGTTCTTCTTTGGCTCTGAGGGAGGCTGAGGCTGGTTCTCGGCTGTGTGCAATGGCTCAATTTGGCGAACTGAACACTGCCCCGATCATTTCTCTGGTCTCTTCCAAGTCGAAATGGCTGTGGGCTCCTTCCTTGCACGAGAAGCCTTTTGGGTCATCTGCATTGGTTGTTATATAATTGTGTTCTGAAGATGTTGAGCGTGGCTGCCCGACTGGGTTTCAGGCATCAAAGACAGGTGTTTGCAAGGTCATCCCCTGAGGGAGCAGAGGTACCTATTTTAGTCAAACTACTCACCACTCTCTTGGCGAAGGCGAGCACAACTTCGCAGCCTACATGGGTAGAGAGGGTAGAGGATGATTGTTTTCTTTCAGATGAGGAGTTGAAAGCAATGGCCTTCCATGTTGGAGGGGTCAATTGGTGGCCATGATTCCTAATCAGTAGAGTGTCGGCAGCAGGGAGCTTAATTCTTTTACTGGGCAACGACATTGTGACCATAGGGAGATGAAGGAACAAAGAGGAGAAGAGTATAATCATTTATTAATGATTGGAGCCATCAGTTGAAATTGTAGGGGGATTATCATTATGGGGTTAGAAAAGAGTTGGAAGATTCATTTCTTCACACAAACTGGAGGTCCTTCTCTAGGAGACAAATAGATTTTACGAACTCTTGGGACATTTCAGCTCTGAAGTGTGGAAAATTGATAGGCTTTTCTTGTGTCTCATCGGTCAGGAGGAGTGGGGGTTTGGTGACCTTGAGGGATGACAACAAATTCAATGCTGAGGTGATATTTGGTGGGAGACATTTACAAACTCAGACTTTTAGGCAGGATATGGTAGTAGGGTGTGCTTGCTTTTTCTGCAGTGTTTATGGACCGGTAATTGATGTTGAGAAACTTCTTTCTTTTCAAATTTAAGTCATGCGTGATTATCTCAGTGAAGCTTGTTGTATTGGTGGTGATTTCAATGCTGTGTTGAATCCTCGCGAGAGGATAGGTCAGGATATATGAACTCTAGGAATGACTATTCAATGAATAGGTTAATGGCAGTGAAATGATTGAGTGCTTTAATTTTGGCATTGAATTTACCTGGTCTAACTTTAGATCCAGGTCTAAGCTAGTCAGATCTTTTTGTTTCAACATCTTGAATTCATGGGATGCCCGAGGGTTACACATACCTAGGGTTGTTGCCTATCATTGTGCTATTGGCATTGTATGCATCAAGAATAGTTTTGTCTTCCAAAAGGTTTCATTTTGAGATGGCATGGTGCAGAGAACCCAGTGTCAATGAGCTTGTCAAATGATGGTGGAACAAACAAAATATATTTACTTCATCAGTTACTTGTAGATTCGTTAGTAAACTCAAGTGGACTAAGAAGTGACTGAAACAATGGCCTAAAATAGTGTTCATTACTTTGGCTGAAACTAGAAAAGAGTGGATGGATAAGATTTGAGTGTTTTGGGCAGCTGAATGACAAGGGCTTGATAATGGACAGTCAGAGGATGAATGGCTTAAGCTCAAGAATGCTTACAATGATTGGAGCTTAAGGGAGGAGATCAAGTGGAAACAGAGGTCCAAAGAAACTTGGCTTCAGGAGGGTGACAAAAACACTCGTTTCCTTCACACTCAAGCAACAGTAAGGAAGATGAGCAATTGCATCCAGAACCTGAACATCTGTGTACCTGGGAATGGACCAGATTGGTAATGCAACAACTGACTTTTAGTCTTTTACAACAATCTTTCTAAGGATGACGAGGGCTGGAGGTTGGAACCTGTACGTTAACTTCAGCATGTGCAACAAACTTAGGGAAGAGGAGGTAGATTCTCTTGTAGATCTTCTGTGCTATTGAGGGGATGGATCCTTTCAAAGCTCCTGGCCATGATCGGCTCTACAAGCTTCTACGTCAAGTGCTAGGACACTGTGAAGGAGGATTTTATGGATATGGTTAGAGATAAGCTCAATACTGAGTATGTTAAGTTTTTGAATTCGACTTTGCTGGTGCTTATTCCCTAAAAAAGACTTTGTAGAGGATATCAAAGATCTCAGGCCTATCAGTTTATTGAACTGTAGTTACAAAATTATAACTAAAGTTTTTATAGATTGACTTAATAAGTGCATTGACAGACTGATCAGCACATCCCAGTCTACATTCATTCTAGGAAGATTTGTCCTTGACAATTATATGGCCACACACGAATGTCTTCATGATCAAATGAGTAGGAAAAGGGATTGTATTGTTGTGAAACTTGATTTTGAAAAAGCTTATAATAGTGTTCAGAGTTCAATGGAATTGTCTTTTTAGGATCATGCAGTTGATGGGTTTCAACATAAGACGAATAGTATGGGTCAAGGGGTGTATCACCACTGTTAAATTCTAAGTGGACATCAACGGTAATGCTTTTGGTTTCTTCAGTTCTTTGAGAGGCCTTAGGCAAGGGGTCCTTCTCTCTTCCCTTCTTTTAGTTCTTATTGGGCAAATGCTCAGTATTATGTGGGAGAGGGCTGATAGTGCTAGCTTGATTGAAGGTATTGAGGTGGGGGCAAAACAGGTTATGAGTCATTCACCTCTGGTTTGCTTTTGATACTTTTCTCTTTATGAAATCCGCTCAAATACACTTTTTTGAGTCCTCTTACTGCTCCTACAGTGGATTATAGGGCTTAAGATTAGTGAGAATAAGTGTGAACTCATTTGTCGCAATTTGCAGGAGGTTGCCAGGAACCAGTTGCAGAGTATTTTTAATATGTCATAGTCTTCTTTTCCTATTAAATATTTCGGTCTATCCTTGTATGATAAAGTTACAAATAGAATGGATTGGCAAGGTGTTATTCATAAGATGGAAAGCAAGTTGCAAGGTTGGAAGAGTAAATGCTCTCTACCGGTGGCAGATGAATCTTCTCCAAATCTGTTTTGCAAAGGACACCCTTATTCTTTTTTTTTTTCATCGGCAAAGTTCTGAAGGGTGTTTGCAGAAAACTTGAAAGTACTATGGCGAGAATTTTTTGGCGGGGCTCGAATGATAGTAGAGGCTTCAGCTCATTAAGAGGAACTATGTTGGTAGACCTATGCTTGAAGGCAGAGTGGGTTTTGCCCCCTTTGAATCCATTGACATTGCTTTGTTGTCTGAGTGGTTATGGAAATTAAACCTTTACAGAGATGCTCTGTGAGTTAGAATTGCTTGCTCCAAATACGGAATAAGGGGGAATGGGGCATGGATTATTGATAACAGGGTCAGAAGCAAGATTTCTTTTACATGGAAAGAGATTCTACGCAGTTGGGATTTTTTTTTCACTTGTCCTCTTCAATTGTTTTCAGGGATGGTGGCGGAACCTTTGTTTGGCTAGACAGATGGTGCGGCCATATTACTTTGGCTACTACTTTTCCCACCCTTTTTAGAATATGTCTTGATCCAGAAGCCAAGGTCTGGTGGATGGTCGATCACAATGGAGTCACTTCCAGAAGAAATCTCACATCAGTGGAGATTAAGGACTTTTCTTATATGCTGCTACTCATCATTACTGGTGCATTGCTAATCAGGAGGATAAACTCATGTGGCTGCCAAGTAATAGAGCAGTATTTTCAGTCAAAACTACCATTCAGCAACTGTCCAGGGAGGGGGGGCGTAAGGAAGTTCCGCAGTCTTGTGCCATTTGGTGACCTATCCTTCCTATTAAAATTACATTGTTTCTTTGGAAAATTGGCAAACAAAGGCTACCAACCAGATTTCAGCTGTAAAGATCTTCATTGATATTTCCTCTTGTATTTTGTGGACTTACGGAAGAAACCATGAAGTCGCAGATGATCTTTTCTTTACGTGTGGTATTATAAATTTACTTTGGAGAACTTTGTCTGACCTCGAGAATACCACTTTTCTCATTTTTACATGGTCTACTCTCAATGTTCGGTCTGTGAATGCCAAGCTGTGGGATTTAGTCTTACTGGCCATGTTGTGGGCCATTTGGCATACTAGGAATAAAAATATTTTTGAAGATCATTTTGAGAATCTGAGGTTGATATTATGTTGTATGTCTACTTTTGTCAAAGGCTAGTTTTTGGCACTCAACCAGCTTTTCAAACATAGATACTTTCAGGAATTTCTTTCTGCCTTTTATATCTTTTTTCATGTAACAGCTCCACCCAACTACCATCTCAATAGTTGGGCCCTTTCCTTTCTTTTCATCTTTTAATATGTACTATGCTTATTTCTTTCAGCATTAATATAATTTCAAGGGCTTCGGCCTTCTTCCAAAAATAAAATAAAATGATAGAACTATAATGCATAAACATCATTTCCAAGCCAAAGAGGTCTTTGCAGGCCTGTGGTTCCATGGTAGTTTCCACATGTCCATTCCTGCCCGCCTTGCCACCAGCACCTTCTGTTGATTGATCAGCTAGCGAATCCAGATCTGGTTCGGCCTCATACCTGGCCTGTTCTGCGTAGAGGTGATTTGTTCAACCGGTTTACATTTCCAACCTCAGCGATGCCAGCTTCATGACAATGATGGTTCAGTTTAGGTCTGGTGGTACTCCCACAAACTTTGGCTTATCTACTCTTCCAACCTGTTGTCATGCACTGTCTAGATTTTACTTTTTTAACTAATTATTGCAGCATTTTGAATTAGTACCAGTAGAAAAAGTATCTTTATCGCAGTCCCTAACCAGGCATAAGTAGCTTTTTATCTTAACAGGCAAATTCCAGTTTTAATGTCCTGATCTATAGCACTCAAAACTCCCATCACTTCCTCGTTACTGCCGGAAGCAAAAGTGAAAGAACTAGAGCTTATGGGGGCTGTAACATGATTGTAAATAATTCTCGTGATGAAATAGCACATGGAAATATAAATCACATTTTTATTGCAATTATTATATTTATTGCAATGCAGCTAGATATCCATCCTACTACTTTGTTAACTCTCTTTTTAGTCATCAAACCATGTGGTCAAGCACTCAACTGTACTGGCAGTTATCTCCATTTTGACATCTAGAAACGTCATCTTTGTATTTGAGTTGCTTCCAGCCAAATGCACTTAGTCTACATGATCATTATTTCTTTTGGGTTCGCATGTTATTGTCCCACAACTTTTGGACTGCTACTGCTGTATGTTTACATGATTTTTTACTCTATATGATGTTTAGGCCGCGATTGTAAATTCTCAGACACTTGAAGAGGTTGCAAGGCTTGAACAGGTGCATCTTTGATGACTTACACTTAACATCCAGTATTTTATTTATTGCGTATCCTAAATAATCCTGGTTATTTTACCTGTGCCAATTTTCTAACTGGCCTTATGTAATGCATTCTTAGGCCCTTAAGTCTGGGCAACTCCCTGCTGATCTAAGGATTCCAGAGATTGACATGTCAGCAGCTGCAGAGAATTTGAAAGAAGATAGGATGGACACCGAAGAAAGCAATCTTGTCAATCAAACTGAAAAAAGTGATGAAGAGATGCAGCCAAGCGAAGGCTCAGCCAAGTAGCACTCCAAGCAGATAATGAGGTACGTGTGCGCCATCAGCTAAATGAACTTTTAGCTTGCTTTCCGTGCTTACGCCCCCTTGGCTTATTGCAGATTTTGCTGCCCTTCATCCATTGTGTTGTATGCTGGCGACTCTCGGTGAAAGTAATGCTCTTTCCAGCATGCGTGCTAGTGTAACAGTTTGATGACTCTCAAAGCAAGAGTGGCACGATCTTAAGGTCAGAAGTAGTGTAAGGGTTAGCTGGGAAGCCTCATCTGCTTGCTTAGTTAGCAGATGCCAGAGAGAGATTCATTTATAGTTGACGTGGGTGAAGACTGCATGGGTAGTAGACTAGTTGTAGCAAATTGCTTTGTCTTGCTAGTGAGCAAACTTTGTAAACAAGCAAGTAGTTATAGCATTACAGTGGATTCAACCTCTACCAACGACGTTATTTGATAGATGCGTTTAAGTATTTGTTAGTTTTGTCTTCGGTTAAGTTTCCTTATTCACTACGCTGTCAGCTTCACATAGAAATTATTGATTAAAATCATTAAATAAGTCAATATTTTGATAGAGCGTTGGACATTTGTATTAGAATCCTTTTTCATATTTTAGGGCATTTGTACTAGAATGGATCTCTAGGGCAAGTTCAAGCTGTGTTCTCGTCTGGTGTGCAACTGACTTAAAATGTCTTTAGATATGGAAAATTCTTATGTAGAAGTTGTCAGAAAAGTAAAAGATTAGATACACTTGCAAAATAAGTGATTGCATAATTTTTAAGAAATATCTTTAATAAAAGTCTTATTAGGGTTAAGTGGTAAACATACGAGACGTGATGCATTGCATTAAGCCACATGGGTTCAAATCTAATAAATTCTGTAGAGCCATTATGTAATCTCATTTAAACTTACTGAAATGCTTTAATGCTATATAAACTTTCATTTAAATGCATGATGATAGCCTAATAACGCACAAAAAGCAAGCTCAATCATTATGAGATGAAATTAAGCATAAAATTACAAGAATTGTCTATTTATAAGCTCAAATATAGTTGTCTACGAAGAGCTTTCTAGGGCACAAATCAAACAGAGTTAATAGATATCCGGTTCTGAGTCAGAGAGGCTCAGACTTATAAGCATAGGAAGTCTCCCCTCACTATCCGGTATGGGATTGTCTAACTCGCCTCCTTACGTGCAAGTTCTTCTGACTTTGACACGTGTACACTGTTTACGGGTGACAGTCGACGGTGGGGGGTCCACAGCTCTTGGCTCTGATACCATGTGAAACAAGGAAGGAAAACTCGGGGGTCGGCCTCGGGTCGGTCGGCCCCAAAACCGACCCGGGTCGGTTGGGGTCGCGACCCGGGTCGGGTCAGGGTCGGGTCGGGGTCGGGAAAAAAAATAATAAAAAAATCATTTTAAAATAATAACCGGGTCGGGGGGTCGGAGCCGGGTCGGGGTCGGTCGGCCCAAAAAGCGACCGGGTCGGGCGACCCGGCCGACCGGGTCGGGCGACCCGGCCGACCGGGTCGGGCGACCCGGCCGACCGGGTCGCCGACCCGGCATTCCATGATGTGAAATTCCAAAAATGCACGTGCGCTAAGAAGACCCAGGTCCAGGTTATGATAAAGGCATTGGACTAGCCTCCGGTGGCCAATATGGGATAAAATCTTTCAACACTTCCCCTCTCGACCAGTCACCACCGTCAGAGCCACGATAGGAATACACGCGACAGAGCCGAATGAAAACAGGAGTAAATTCACCGGAGGATAGAGCCTACAGCCTGACCAGCTCTGATACCATGTGAAAATTCCCGTTTTCGCTCGGTCTTGCTCTGTGTATTCTTATCGTGGCTCTGACGGTGGTGGCTGGCCGAGAGGGAGAGTGTTGAAGGGTATCATTCCATATTGGCCACCGGATGATAGTCCACTGCTGTTATCATAGTCTGGACCTGGGTCTCCTCAGGGAACATGTATTTTTGGAATTTCACATGCTATGTACGATGACGGATTGTTTTCTTGGGAGAGCGTTCCCGGTAGGGCTGTAAACGAATTCGGATTTTATCTGGATTCGGTTCGAATCCGTATTCGGATAGTCGAATATTATCCGATTAAGTCGCTCCATCGAATATTAAATTCGGATTCAGATATTATCCGAATTTTAAACAGAGCGGATTCAGAATCACTAAATCCGCTCCGATTAAAATCCGCTTCGACATGAACCGTTGGATATAAGATCCAACGGTGATTTTTAAACCTGACTATCCTATCCCTAATCACCGGCGGCCTCATCGGCTCACCCCCAACTCTCCTCCCGGCCGGCGGCTCCCCCTCCCCCCGAGCATCCCCCCGGCTCCGGCCCTCCTCCCGACAACTCCCCCTCCCGCATCGGCGCATCCCGTAGGCGACGGGAGGAGTTGG
Organism: Cryptocoryne crispatula var. balansae; assembly: GCA_036172225.1. Lineage (NCBI taxonomy): Eukaryota > Viridiplantae > Streptophyta > Magnoliopsida > Alismatales > Araceae > Cryptocoryne > Cryptocoryne crispatula. The sequence continues at coordinate 16,654,034 of CM069925.1, read as the reverse complement.
CATCCTGAGCAGGCGAGGCGACCACGAGCAGCTCATCCCTCCCGGCGACGGCGATCCTCCCGGCAATGGCGACGGCGACCCTCCCGACAATGGCGACGGCGACTCCCCCTCCTCTCGGCCGGCGGCTCTCCCTCTCCCCGAGCCTCCCCCTCCGGCTCCTGCCCTCCTCCCGGCGACTCCCTCTCCCGGCGGCTCCCCCTCCCCCCGAGCATCCCCCTCCGGCTCCCCCGCTCCAGCCCTCCTCCCGGTGGCTCCCCTCTCCCCGAGCATCCCCCTGCGGCTCCAGCCCTCCTCCCGACGGCTCCCCCTCCAGCTCCACCGCTCCAACTCTCCTCCCGGTGGCTCCCCCTCCCCCCGAGCATCCCCTGCGGCTCCCCCTCCTCCCGGCGGCTCCCCCTCTGGCTCCAGCTCCGGCTCCGGCCCTCCTCCCGGCCCCCTCCTGGCGGCTCCCCCTCCCCCCGAGCAGAGCATCCCCCTCAGGCTGTGGGCGCGCTCGGGCCTCCCTGAGCATCACCTCCTCCACCGCACGCTCAGGCTGCATCACCTCCCCCACCGTAGTTCGAACCGGATATTATCAGTATTCGCTCCGTATTCGAGATATATTCAATTGTGAAGATCCTCTCCGTATTCAAATGCTAACCGGAGCAGATATCCGAAATCCGAATTAGCTAGCGAAGCGGATTCGGAAATGTCATATCCGCTCCGTATCCGCTCCGTTTACGGCCCTAGTTCCTAGAACCTAGCGAGGAGTGGGACCTTTGGGGTGTTTGGTTGCGTGATAACGTATTTTTTTTTAACTTTTGAAAATTGTAACGAAAGAGGTTTTGGAAATACGTTTGGTCCATTTTTTATTTTTATGTTTAAAAAACGTTTTCACGGTTGTCACGTTGTAAAGAAAAAAAAGAGGTATACACTTTTTTTTTTCAAAACGATCTCGTCTCCTACCCGCACAAACCCTCGATTCGTCCCAGTGCCCCTTCTCCACGAACCATCTCCACTGCGGCGAATCCGATCAGCGGCCTACTCCTGGTCCCGGTGCGCTCTTTGCCCCTTCTTCAAGAGCTGACTGCAGCGGCACATCCCCGGCTATTCTTTGCGGCGGCAGCAGCGACAGCCTCCTCCTAGCCCTCTTCTTTGCGAGCTCTCTCCGTAGTGGCTCATCCCCGGCGGCGGCGGCCTCCTGGCCCTCTTCTTCACACCTGCTGCTGCTTGCCGATGGCGGCACCTTCTTTCCAGACGTCTCCGCGTTGTCGAAGCGTGGACCAGGAGTGAAGGGAGAGGGCGACGAATTGATTCAGATCGGAGACACCAACGAGAGCGAGAGGTGCCAGAGTCTACGTAGGGGGCCAAGAAGGTAACATTTTCCTTGTCTCTTGCCCTAGTCCTGTTCGCGGTCGATCGCCTAGGTTCCGGAGAGTTGGCGAAGCTCGATCTGTCATATTGTGCATTGGCACCACCATGCATCACGAAACTGTGTTCGAGCACATCAATTTCTGGGCTCACCGAATTGAATCTGGAAGGAAATTCTATCGGAAAAGAGGTCTGTTTCCTCCTACTGGTAATCAGAGCACTACATTTCGCTAGCCCACTCCATGTTAACCACGGTATGGCTACAAGTTGCGGGAGATCAAAGACTGTTGTTTTTCATAGCTCAGCGTCAGTCATGTTTGAGTGATTGTGTTGGCCTCTGTTGGGTTCAGTTGATAGTTCATCCATCGGACGAGCAGTAGGTGTAGGGTGATAGCAGGGCGGGGCTGCCAGCACTTAGCAGATGTTTACAAGCGATTCTCGGGAAAAGAAAGTGGTACGCAGAGTGGGCAATATGCTAGCTTGCCATCAAGGTGTCCAACCGCAGCACCGTGGGATGAAATTCAGTAGATTGCACATCACCAGTTCTGATGAACGATCTGAAATTCATCGTCAGGATCCTCTGATTGATAGACTCTTTCCCCTTACACAGAAAGATTCCCCAGACCCGGTTGCTACCATTGAGCCCCAGTATGATGAGTTATGTAATCAGCTATCTGGGCACGTTATCTATGCTTGACATCTTGTACATTGGGCTTTTAGGTACCATGTGTTGTTTCATGCCAGATGTTAATTCACATGAGTGAAATTGTCTTGAAACCAACAAAAAGTCAGTCGGACTCATTAATTTTAGTCAAGGACTTTTAAAGTTTAAACATATGCATGGGTGAAAGTGGAGTAGAAATTTCAGTTAACTATGATATGATCTTGAATAATCTGTCCCAAGTTTTTGAGATGGATTTATCAGATTAGTTTTCTTGCACAGCCCAAGTCGATCGGGCTGGGCTAAGTTCATCATGAAATTAATAAAACAAGAGTTCTTGAAATTCCTCAGAATTCGCAATTTATATTTGAAACCTGACTCGAGAGTTAAATGTTAACCACGGTTGAGATTTCAAGTTCCAATACGTGTGGGTGATAGAAGTTTGCATTAACCTCCGGTGGCTCGGTGACCTTCGATTTTTTTTCATGTCCTCCTGTCCTGTCCTCCATGGAGGATTTTAGGGGAAAAAGAGTCCGCTTTTTCACTTGGAGAGAAATATTGGCCATGGGCATACATCGCGGAGTCGACCGATTTGAATTGCGACGCGTACAGAAGTGAGCGCCCAAATCGGTAACCTCTTCTCCGTGAACATTCTCCCGGTCAGCTTCTGCGTGGAGCCGTATGCCGCTGGTCGGTGCTTGGGAAGCCGGTGTTCTAGGGTTTTCTTTTTTCCATGTTCGCTTTGTCTTGCTAAATGGTGGGACTTTTCTTTGTTTTCATCTTTATGTCGACATATTTATCTTGATTATATTGTGCGCTTTCTGCTGTCTCCTCCTTCCAGTTCCTTCTGTTCCAGCCTCCGGGGCTTTTGGCTGGTTGTTTATTCCACCACTTCCATACACACTAGTCCCAGGGTGTTTCGGTATCTTCTTTTTCTTCGGGGTTGCTGGGCGCACGCTTGACATAGCAAAGTTCCGATGACGCCATGGCAACCAGCAGACCTGTAATGTTTGTTTGGGTCGTTACTAAGCTGCATTCTTGAGAAGTTTTCGCTTTTAGTTTTAGGTGGAATCTTTGCTGGTATATTTGGTTGCGTGTTATCTGTATATGGGATCAAGCAGCGAAGGTCCCTGCATTTGTGGGAGCGTTGTGCATTCCTTTTTTGTGGAAGGTTAGTGGACTGGAGGGGTGAGATTTTGTTCTAGATGCTATGGTTGAGCCATGGTTGGAAGTTTGCCGGAACACGATAGACTGAATTTAATTCTCTTTTCATGTATTCTTGCCATGTTTTAGAACATGATAGACTGAATATGTCAGCAGAAGCTTGTTGAGTATGCATTTCTTAGGCTAGTGCTTTGTAACTGCCAAAACTATCATTGACGGTGACCAATCAATATTTTCTTTGCTCTAGGGAAGATAGAAAAGGAAGAAGGGGAAGTCCAAGTTCCATGTCATTTTTGGGTATTCTGCTGTTAATTGTTGCTTATGCTATTTGTTTGTCTGGCGAAAGTTCACACTATTTCTGAGTGTCCTTCTGTGTGGGATGCTATTGCTTTTTTGTTTGGTCAATATTGTTCTTTGGTGAAATTTTGTACAATTGTGGTGTATTTTATCTGTTCATTGAAACAATCTTTTTTCTTTTCTCTTCAAGGCTTCACCATCCGGTTAGCTCATTTTTTAGTCATACCAGATTTTAGAATAGTGCTGAACAAGTAGGTACATGCATGTGGGTTTCTACCAGACAGCAAGCTGGATAGGTTTAGGCAAAAAGAAGGCAGAAAATGGAATGCAACCATGGTGAGGCCTGTAGGGCAAAAGAAATTGCTGAGATGAAATTTAAATCCAAGGATATTGAAGGAGCAAAAAGGTTCGCTTTGAAGGCTCAGAACATTTATCCTGGGTTAGATGGTATTTCCCAAATGATAGCAACACTGGATGTTTATCTCTGTGCCGAAGCGGTAACTAATGGTGAGAGAGATTGGTACGCTATCCTTGGTGTAGACACATCAGCTGACGAAGAATTGATTAGGAAACAGTACAAGACTGCTGCTCTGTTGCTTCATCCTGATAAAAACAAAGCGGTAGGGGCAGAAGGGGCTTTCAAACTCATTTCAGAGGCATGGAGTGTATTATCTGACAGAGGTAGGAGAATGGCATATGACCAGAAGAGAAATGTCAAGAGAAATCAAGAAAGAGCTCCACAAACAAAGACAAACTATCCTGTTAAGAGTACTGGAAATGGTTTCTATCACTTCGCAAAATGTGCAGCATCTGGTGTAAGGACACAAAATACAAAAGGTGCAGCATCTCGTTCAGCTCCTCCATCTTCTGTTTCACATCTAAATACATTTTGGACCTCATGCAACAGGTGTAAAATGCAATACGAGTATCTCAGAGTCTACCTAAATCACAATCTCCTCTGTCCAAGTTGCCATGAACCTTTCCTTGCTACCGAGATACCTGTACCAAGTAATAGACCTTCCCCTTCTGTACCTTGGGCCGCTAGTAGTCGCACAGATTTCAGCCATGGTCATCCAAGCAAGAATACTTTTAGTTCCCATAAAAGCACACCTGTTCCTGGTATCAGACCTACTGGATGCCAGCAAGGGTCTGCTTTTGATACATACAATGATCCAAACTTCCAGTGGGGTGCATTTTCTAGAACAGCTGGTGCTGCAAGTGCAGTGGCATCATTTTCTGCTGCTGCACAGACTGTTAACATGGTCCATCAGACATATGAGAAAGTGAGAAGAGGGCGCAAGGAGGCAGAAGCTGCTGCAAAGAAGGCTGAGGTATTGCAGAAAAAGAAGAATCTTTCTAAGTCTTTTGGGGTTGAATTTTCTGGAAATTCTACTTCTAATGTAACAAAAAGATCATTTTCTAGTGTCACCAAAGAGGACAGACCTTTCAAAAGAAGCAACATTGGTGATGATGGTGAAACTATCCATGCTGGAGATGAGGCTAAGAATGCTGCTCTATTTGAAGCAGAAAGTTCAAGTTGCTTTGCTGCAGATTCTGGAAAGGTAAAATTAGCCACTAGGCAAAGCAGTGTATTGAGAAGGGAATCATCTCAGTTGAATATAAGGAGTGCATTAGTACAAAAGGCAAAAGTCTTGATTCGGAAGAAACTAGATGAATTCAATTCCGAAACAGTTTTAGAAAAAGAGAAGACGAAGAAGAAACAAAAACCAAACATGGATGGCAAAGATAAGAAAAAAGCTGAAGACAATGCATATGATGGAAACAACGTGGAGTCTAGAAATATTCATTCTCTTGATAAAGCAGTAGTAAATGATGAGAAACAGGAAGTTATTTCAATGAGTGTTCCAGATCCTGATTTTCATGACTTTGATATGGATCGTTCAGAAAAATTTTTTGGGGCTGATCAGGTATGGGCTACATATGACGACGAAGATGGTATGCCACGGCTTTATGTCATGATTAAGAAGCTTCTTTCTTTGAGACCATTTAAAGTACGCTTGAGCTTTCTTAACTCCAGGAATACCAGTGAATTTGGCCAGTTGGACTGGGTTGGTTTAGGTTTTGCAAAAACATGTGGGGATTTCAGGATAGGCAAATATGAGACTCGTAACACACTCAATATTTTTTCTCACCGTGTCAATTGGGAGAGATGCTTGCGAGGAGTTATCAGAATTGTTCCTCGGAAAGGTGATATTTGGGCAATCTATAAGAACTGGTCGCCGGATTGGAATGAAAATACGTCAGATGATATTATTCACAAATATGACATGGTAGAAGTCCTGGAGTACACTGAAGAAGGTGTGGATGTCATCCCTTTGGTGAAGGTTGTTGGTTTTATGACAGTTTTTCACCGGCACAATGACCTGGATAAATATACAAGAATTCCAAGAGAGGAGATGTTTCGTTTTTCGCATCAGGTTCCTTACTATGTACTTACAGGTAAAGAAGCTTACAACGCTCCCGAAGGTTATTACGAGCTGGATCCAGCAGCTACTCCTTTAGAGCTTCTTCACGTGATCTCTGTTGCTGATGAAGAAATGGAGGTTTCTAAACTTCCGTCAGGTTGTCCGTAAGTTTTCCTCACAAGCCATTTTTGTCTATTGCAGATATGTTCTTTATCTGCTTGGTTCAATGTTGTACGGCAGATTAGTTTTTGCCAGATCAAGTGGTATTCAACTATTCACGTTCCTTCTGATGTCCGTTAGGACATTTAACACCTTACTCCGATTTTGTTTGCTCAGAAGCCATGGTATCTGGGGTCAACCAGGTGTCAACTGGCATAAATTTCTCGGTCATAACAGCAGTAGGCTGTGGTGTTTTATATGCTAGTGCAGCCATCTGTTCTTGGTTTCTTGGATACTTTTTCCCCCTCTGCCCATGGTTGTTTATCAACGGTAGGCTGAGATGCTTTATATGCTGGCGCAGCTAATGAATTGGTCAACAAAAAGTGATAACATATTTTCAGCGGACTATGCTTATCTTTTTTTCTGATTTTCGGTAACATTGATGAAAAAAATAGTTCGTTTCAATTATTCCGGAGCAACATTTCTCGTGGAGGTGGGTTGGTTATTTTTATATACTTTGGGTCTTAGCTTTCATGTCCTCGCTGGCTCCCAGGGTTACTTTCAGCACCGGACAGTCTTGCAGTTTTGGATTTTTGTTTCTCACCTTCTAGCTAATAATTTCTATGCACTGTTTTTGTCGTAATCCTGATTATTAGTTGTCGGCACTGCAAATTTTCAAATTTTTGTTAGATTGGGATTAATTCTAATCCAATCTCTTTCAGCCATAATGTTCAATTTTCAGATTAAACCCATTAATTGAGCTGACTTTAATTGATTAATTCGTTTATAAATAGCATAAATCAGGCCTATTTTTATCTTCATCCTTCTTATGCTCAATGGGCCACCTCTTTGTCTCAATTGAGACCCATTAGATGTTAAATTCAGTCCAATTTAAAGTTCATTGGGCAGCACTTTTCCACTCACTTAATGGACTGGTTTTAGTCCCAAAATGGGTCCATAATGATGGCTTTCTTTCTTTTAAGCCCAATCACCCGTGCCACGTCTACAAGAGGAGCCCGGTGCCATCCTCTAGCCATTCTTAACGATCACAGCCAGGTAGAGAATATGTCTTGGGAAGGCAAGGACCCCCGGGCCTATTGGATTGGCCTTCCAAGAAGTCAGGAAGACTGCTGCGTATCACCAGAGTCCACCGACTTACCTACGGGAGTGCAAAGCTGTCGGAAGACCAAAGAGATGCTGCGTAAGGAGCTGAGGACTCCTAACGGTCCTAAAAAAATGCCAGAAGGGGGTTGCGTGGGAGTCCTACAAGATAGGAGGATCCGCAGCCTCTCCTGAGTGCCGAATTACCACCCGGAGCGTTCTGCATCCACCAGATTTCCGCCGGGATTCTATCTCATTTGGAGTCCTATAGCCTGTCAGATCTTCCCTGATGGTGATGAGCTGCTTTCTTTATCTGAGCAACATCGTAATCCCTTCAAGATAGGCCGCATAGAATCACAACGGATATTCGGCGTCATCCAGGCACTACCGAAGGTTGGCAACCTACATGTGAGGCCGAAAGTGCCGTGTGGAGAGATTGTCATCGATCAGGACTTCCTCCTGATAGCACGGTGTCCTTCGCCTATAAGAATAGGCCCCGTGGGTCTGCCTGGGGTTCCAAAGAGAAGAGGGAGGGTCGGAAATAGAGAGGGAAAAGAGGAAAGAGGAGAAACAGTGGAGGTTGAGAGTTCCGAAGCCATGGGAAGGTCTCTCCCCTGTCGTTGAAGCCAGAGCCTCCTCATTGGAGTTTCTCCTTAATCTCCTGGTGCTGTTGAAGCCCGGTGCCATTGAATCCCGTAGAAGCCAGTGGAGCAAGCCTCCTCTGCTGTCGTAGAAGCCTTCCACCGGGTTGTTGTTGTGGTCGGTTGTCCACCGTGAGGCCATCCTCGGATTCCGGAGATCATAGAAACGCTTCCACGAAGCCTTGCAACCATCAAGGGAGGGTTGACCATTTGCTAAGGCCCTCGGGCACTATAAAAGAGCTGGAGATCCACATGGAAGCCGTTGGAGGGACTGCAGGCCATTACCAAAAGCAATCCACGTAGCTATCAGAAGAGCCACCTACTGTCGTCTATGCCCGTGGACGATGCCTCTCGTCGTCAAACCTTGGGAACTAACATGAGGACTTCTACGGAAGTCCCTACCCACTGCGGAGGGGTCCAGTGTTCATCGCAAAGACTCCCGTGAAGCCCCTACCAGCGTTTGGCGTCTAAAGATCACCAGGAGATCCCCAAATATCAGTTTCTGGTATCCCAGCTGGGATGCCCATACGTAATCCTCCCAACATCGCATCCAACTCCATTCAAAAGGAATAGGCCAATCAGTAGGGGTGTAAACGGAATCCGATATTCCGATTCAATTTCGATAAAAATTAACGGGTTTGGAACTTGTTGTATCCTATAAGCTATTGGAATCGGAATTAGATATTCCGGTAGCTTATCGGAATCGGAATCAGTTGGTTCTATTTTCGTTAATCCGATTTCGATAAAAAAATAATTATATATAAATAAATTGAAGTTAAATAAATTATAAAATATAATATATAAATTGATAAAATAATAAAAATAAAATTTTAAGAAGATTATATTAAATTTTAATAATTATATGTAAATTATGTACTCACTTTTGAATAAAAATTAATATTTAATATGCATTTCGGATTTTATCGGATTCGGTTCCGATTTCGATAACAAAATCGGAATCGGATCGAAATCGGAACATAGTGATTCCGAAATTATCGGAATCGGAATCGGAATCCCTTAACCCTTATCGGAATTGGAATCGGATTCTGGTGAATCCGCTACCGAATCCGACCCATTTACCGTCCTACCAACCAGAGAGTCATCGGCCTGGCCCTATGGGCTTAGACGACACATGAACAGCAGAATGACCATAGAATTGAAAAAAAAAAAACTTCCAAAACTAGCAACTAAACCTAGATGAGAATGACAGGCTCAGTGGGCTTAGGCTCCACTACGTCTCAACTAAATTTTTATAAAAATTCACAAATTAACCAAACAAACAAGACTGCTTGGGGGTCTGGCGCATCCTACATTTTTAAGATTGATATGCAAAGGTCAATTTTGGAAGGGTAAAATACTCCAATGTTATACCATACCCCCGCTAAAAGGAGGTATACCTATTAAGATATGGGGAAGTTAATACATGTTTAACGAGTTGTTGGTATAGTAATAGTTCAGCTATTTCAGTAACGATTGGGTAACATGATACTAAATTGCCACTTCAGAGGGGAGTGGTGAAAGCTTTTGATCGAGACTGAGTGAGTTTCCTCTTTCAACTATCTGAGGTGATCCTCACTCCACTGAGTTCGGTTAACGTTAAATGATGCATTTATCATTAAAAAACCACTTTTGGTTGGTGCTTTGCTTTTCGGAGGATAACAATCATCGGTCTTCCCAATAAAAAACACATTTATTCTCTGTTGCGATAATTGGGTACTCATGGAAAGGAGAAAAAAAATCTAAAAAACTACTTTGTGAAGAAGTTGGGGCAAGTGATATAATGACTTTTTGAAAAAAAAAGGTAACCATTAAAAGATTGAGCTACACATAGGGGTAATGAAAGCAAGAGTCACTCCTCTCTGCTAATAATTTATAATCTAAAATAGGAATCAATATGTTATATAACATGTGTTCGTTTTGAAAGAGAAATGCATAAAATCATGTAGTTTTCAGTGTGAAATGTAGCCAGTCTCAGTAGTTGATAGCACGTAGTCTGTTTGGTACGAGTGTTAACACCACCATCGCAGAAAGGTATTTGGTTTTTACCATCAATATTAAAAGAATTATATACGGCACAGACAAGACATTAATGAATTGTAAGGCAAGCACCCATCTGTATTAATCTGTCTAATATATTTTAAAGAAAACTTGATATCAAATTAGATGTGATATATTTTGAATACCGCCATCAAGTATTCCTCGAATAGATTGGAACTTGGCTGTGTCTGTGGATGCAGACGAGGAAAGTGAAAGTTTACCCAGAAAAGGAGAGCTCGATAGTGGGGCGGCGGCATTGCCCACTCCTTGAAAAAGGCACGCTTTTCCTTCATAGCTTTGCGAACTCGATGCCTAGGCGGACGGGACGGATAGAGGAGCCAAAAGCGACACCGACAGGCAAGCATGCCCCTCTTGAAGGCGTGGCTGCTTGTCCTCCCCCCTTGCACCTCAACTTGCAGCATAATCTTCTTCTCCTTCCTACAGCCGTCAATGCTCTTGCCGCTCTTCTTCGGTTGCTCGGCACTAAGCTCCATAGAGAGAGAGAGAGAGAGAGAGAGAGAGAGAGAGTGCATGCTCTACATATAGAGTCTCGTGTTCCTTCTGGCAAAGGGGGGACAATATTTTTTCACTGTGATATCAAAGTCATGGTGAAGTTTCATTCGAAACCGACTTTGTTTTGATGTCATTTCATTTATTTTGCATTTTACTGAATTTGTGAAAAATATTCATTTTGACGGAGCCACCATAAATCATATGAAATGCGATTTTGTGAATTGTTGGTTTCAAATGAATTTTGTGACAAAGGATTTTCACATACCATAAGTTGCTCAAGTTTTGGATTACCACAGAGTTTGGTAGAAGATCTGAAAGTCGATGATTTAGTTATACGAAATTCACTGGTTCAATTTGGGGATTTATTGAGATATTTTTCCATGAAGACATTTGATGCCTTGTGGATAGTTTAAAAGATAAATAATATGATTATCGAGAGTTTCTCATCATTCTATGATTTTGAACGGCATCGTTGAAGGTGGATTAAGTGTTCTTCCCTCGTGGAGGAACCCTGGGGTTGGCGACACATTGTTTCCCGTTTTTTCAAAAATTGGGATTATCCAAATTTAAATTCCTTGTTCAATTTAGAATTGGCTGGGATCATTTGGAGGTTATTTGAACTGGTTTTAAGGTCTTAATAGCCACCCTTTTGTGGTAATTATAGCACCCTTATTAGGTGAACAAGACCGCTCGGTCAACATAGTTTGATCATTAGTTGTAAGTGATGTGCAATTTAAAAAAAATGGCGGTTGCATGCGAACAGTCGTGCATGCGAATGCACTTGCTCACGGTGCATGGCCAGTGCATTAGAGGGGTAGCATTATGGTCGATGCATTGTGTCGAGGTTATTTTATTTGATTTTTTTTTAATTTAATAAAAATGCCAAAATATTTTTTAAAAAATTTATAAAAATATATAATAAATTATCGAAGTGTTTAATGATTTTTTATTTAGTTTTGAGCCTTATTTTTATAGATTCATTAATAGTTAAGTTTTAAATTGTTTAAATGACTTAACTTATGAAATTAATGACCAAATTAATTGTGTAAAAATGTGAATTTTTATAATGATGTTTGGAACATTGCTTTTATGTTTTGTGTAGTATTGAGAATGCTTGAATTATCCAAATTATTTGGAATCACTTGCATACTTTATAGAGTATGTTTGGAACATTGCTTTTATGTTTTGTGTATTTATTTTCATTCTGGTCTTGATGATCTAATCCTAGATTGAGTGAGTTTGTTATATTTCTCGTAAAACTCACTAAGGGATTGATAATTGTGACTAAGGTTAAAAGTCAAACTTTGGGGTGGACCATTGACATGATCTTGTTGCATTTTCCATAGAAGCTATGCTGAGAATCCATGCTTATGAAGTAACAAGTGGATTTAATCTAACTAGAGTATAGAACTTGTGTTTTTTACAAGGTCATAATTCTAGAGACTAAATGACTAAGAGTTGCAAGAGTTGCAACTGACAAAAGTTGTCTATTTATTAAGTATGGGATGACTTGTTGTGTTTTTCATAAGGTGGTCACGATAAGGTTAATGAGATCTTAGTTCCTACTACGATATCAACGTGATATTGCATCTTTGCATGACAGGAGTTATGCAAATTTGTTAAAAATTTAGTGGGTGCATAAATTAAAATAATAAAAATCATATCTTAATTTATCTTGAATATCTGTAATGTTTGTAAATAGAATTATATCTTTGTTGTAGAATTAGATTCTTAACCACTAATTGTCTTGCATATTTGATATCATTAAGCTCATTAACATTTACTTTTTTAACCAGTTTAGAACTATGAAAAGTGTTCTCATGTTGACCAAGTAACTAATATTGACCAAGTAACTAACCTACTTGAGAAGTGGGTGTCTATTAATAATCTAATAAAGTGAGAGAAGATGATATCTTCATCTCATTAGAAAGGTACATTGTTTGTTTTACACTAAATATTAGTCCCTATAAGATATAAAGTCTAGAGGCAACATAGACAGATAGATGAGATCTATTATGGCTCATGATGATGAACAAATTTATGACAAGATTAAAATAACAATACATTTTAAGTACTTCTTATTGGTAATATATCAATGAAAAGAAGTGAAATTATTAGATGAGAAAAAAGAAGACATAGTTAATAGTCAAAAAGATGGTCAAGAATATAAAATCCAAATAAGGCGTATTATTGTTCTTCTACTATCATAATGATGATTGGTGGAAATGATACCAAGTGTATTACATAAAAGGAGGAATTTAAGAAGTTTCTAACATCTCAATCATTGATCTACTTATCATATATATATACACACATCATGTTATAAGATTCGATTTTTGCATGTAGTACAAGATACTAAACATTTCTTATGGTATTAGATATCAGATATATATCTTTTATGAGATATTAGATATGTATATTTTTTATAAGATACTAAATATACATCTCTTGGTATCAGATACCGAAGATGCATCTTATATTGGCAAAGGTTGTAGATAATGGCAAGTAAATAAAGATTGGATGTATAAAGATTAGTCGACATATACAAATAGTGTAAGAGTTGCATCATTAATAGTGGGATGTATAAATCTTTAATAGTCTTTGGGAAGTATCTTAATCTTGAAAATTGCTGATTTTATCTTTCTATGTGAATATTATTGATATTTTCTACTTGAATAAATAATGATTCATTTTGAGTTACGTAGATGATAATTGTTCTTAAATTATGAAAGACATAATATTTGTCAGTAAAAACTTAGTAAATAGTTTATTTATATGAGATATGGATGCTCTCATGGTACGTGTGAATACTTCTCTTAAGAGTAAGTGGGTTAATATGGATCAATCTATTTCTTTAGTTTAATATAGACATTATCATATTAATGAGAAAAAAACATTAGGAGTTTTATATGGATGGAAATATAAAGACAAATAATTTTGAATCATTAACCAAATATGAATATTATCTTATTAAAAAATGACTAACTCTTCATTTATTAGAAATGGAAGGTAGACTAAGGAGTTATTAGAATTTGTATATTAGTATGTGTGTTGGTCTGTGTCTATTAAGGCTAATGATAGACATTCTTATTTTATCTCTTTAATAGATGATTTCTTTAAGCATATATATATGTGTATTTGTGAAGTACAAATACGAGGCTTTTAGTAATTGTCAATGGTTAAAATGAAGTAAAGAACAAATAGAAAGTGTATTTGAATCTTTCATTAGATCAAGAAGTGAAATACTCAAATACTAGATTCATATATTATTTGAAAGATAATATAATTTTGTCTTAATGGACATCTTCTTATAACTCTTAATTTACTTGAGTAGTAAGAAAATGGGTAATTGTGTTATGTATGACATGACATAAGCAATGATAACCTTTGTAAAATCTTCTTTGTTTGTTTATAGCTAAGCACTCAATATAATCACACTATATAACTTTCTAAATTTATTTTGATTATTCCATATATGATATAGAAAAGGAATTAAAGCTTGATCTTAAGTTAGTTAAGATTTCAGAGCTTTGGACCATGATGGTATAATCCATAATAATTAAAATATAAGATAATAAGTATAGACCCATGAGATATTCTAAGGAAACTTGAAATATTGAAATATACCACTTTTAGATATAAAGGATATGTGTTGTTTACTTACTGTGTTTTTAAAGGAAGAGTTCCTACTTAAAGAAAATAATAGGAGCAAAGAATTTATGGAAGGGGTTTCAAACTCACAACTCAAGTACACTTTTATTAAGATACTAATTGAATATAACACACATCATAGGTCTTTACTTGTGCTCATTCAACTTTAAAGGCAGTGAGACATCTTTGATGGAAGAAGTTAGGTACAATAAGTGAGAATGTCGATCCAAAGACTTATGAAAATGCAATATGAGATATTGATTTCAAAATGGGAAATGCAATAACATCTATAATAATCTATGTGTATTTTAGTCAAGTTCGGAACTTGGTGGATTCAGTTGAGAGTAGAGTATTCATTAAATGTAAATGGATAATGAAAGGATGGATATGAGTGAATTGGTAGGTGAGACCTTCAAGATATGGATGATTGAAAATGTATCATATAAGACATATAGTTGACTATGATGACTATTATTATGATTCAATCCATTTAGATTTTATTGGTGCACATTATGAGTACGAGATATGTCAATTAAGATGTTAACATAATATTTCTCAACGATGAAATTGAGAGAGCTGTATATGATAAGATAAGATTGAATCTTATGATTTCATTTGGAATGAAGAAAAGTCTTGTGTGTATAAGAAAGCTAGTGAGAGTGCTATTGTATTGTAGACATTTTATATATATGACATACTACTCATTATGAATGATATATGTATGCTATCATCTATGAAGCCTAGCTATAAAAATAAATTCTTCATAATTATTATGGGAGAAGTTTCGTAAGGATTTAGGTTTATAGAGATATATTTAAAATGAATGCTTGTACATGGATATCATAGTTAAAGGGTTTGACATGAAAACTCTCGTATAAGTGTCTTACCTGGGACTTATGAAGTTTATTTTTTTAAAGAGATAAAGAATAAATGAATATAGTCTCTTATGTCTTAGTCATAGAATCTATTATGTATATAATATACATAACTTAATGTGATGAACGTTCTAAATGTTACTAGTAGTCATCAAATAAATACAAGTGAGAGTCATTGGATAGTTAAGAAGTATATCCTTAAGTACTTCAAAAGTACCAAGGATGCTAGTGTGAAGGTTTGGACTGGAAGCTTCAAGTTAGACTTAGGTTTCTAGTTACGTATGATGGATAGCTAGATAACTTTATGGTACATGTTTACCTAGATAGTTGTGAAATGAGCTGAAAAAGTTCTATGTTGTAGACATTAGATTACTATAAATTCTACGAATTATAGTGTATATATTTGTTATCAATTGTTTATGAAGCAATTTAGATGGAGTTCATCTTATATTAGGGAGTTGTTCTTAATATCTTTAATAATATACCGTATTTTTGTAAAAATTATGGATCATCACTTAAGTAGTGGTGCCATTGTCTCATCGTAAAGTTTAAACATTTTTGTGACAATACTATTTGATCGAGTGATCAAATCTTAGGAAGACATAATAAAGATAGAGTATCTTGAATCATAAACATTGCATATCTACTGAATAAAGTTCTAACTCAAAATGTGTTTGAGGGTCACCTTAAACTAATCGAGATCAAATATGTGAGTGATTGGTTTTAGTATAAGTGAGAGATTGAAATAAATGTATATACTACAAGTCAATCATATTTGGTATAATCTTATATTTTTTGTAATGTCTTATTCAGAAATAACGACATTATTTTTTTTCCTTGTAATATTTAGATACATCAATTGTGGTGAAGTCTTAAGTTGTGTTAATTGATGATTGGATTATGATGAGATCAATCATCTAAAGACATATAACCAAAATATTTATAATCATAGGATCTTGAGATGAGACATTAAGAATTTGATAAGATTAGTGTATGTGATAACTTCTCATAAGATGAGGATGACTGATCTTATTGGTTATTAGTATGGAGACATTGAGATACATGTACAAGTGCTCACCAGAGGAGTGCATTCACTGAATTGACTTGTGTAGAATCTTGAATTGTGTTTTACCAAACTGTCGATCAGGGTATTTTATCATTATGGTTACACGGTTGAATTTTTGACATGAGTGGTCACATATGTTTTGTTGGGAGGACTATGTCATTTGACTATTGACTTCTGGATCACTTAGTATTGTTGTCATGTATAGTTAATGGATTGGATATATGAAAAGCTCAATGAAGATAATTGAGCGAACAATAAAGAATTATCCACTTTCGAAAGGAGAGAGAGAATGTCATATGAATAATATTATAAATATTTGGCCAAGATAGATAGGACAATTGAAAAATGAGTTTTTCAATTGATTCAATTTCGGGTATAAGATTTTATAGTGTTGAAATGACCAGGAGTTGACAATTGATGCCATACTCCTATCCAACTGGGTCATTGGATGGATGAGGATTTATATTTATGTGGTAATCAATAATAGAAATATTCTTTAGAGAAGAATTTATCCCCAAAGCTGTTTGGGACCATGACATGTGGTTTGTACATTACATGATGGGTCGTTCATAGAATTCTCTGCACCAAAGTCGCACTAGAAGGGTGCAAGGCTACTCGAACCGGCTAGTTTCATTCATCTCGGCTTCAACTCAAGCGATTTCATCCCATAAGTTTCTCTTAACTCAGCTCATTTACTTGTTAGAACATCTTTAGTTAGTTTGCAACATTTTAGATAACCAAAAAATAAAAAAAGGGGGTTAAGGCTCACCCCAAATCCGGTGAGTTCGAACCCGATTGCTTCTTTCTCATCTCCTTTCTTATAGTTTCTACACTTTTCCTAAGTCTAATCAAACCCTTCACTTGTTTTATTGTTCTAAGTTGCACATATTGATCAAGCTAGCACCGGTTGGACTCTCCCTCGTCGGTCGGCCAATGAGAAAGAAGGTTGAACTCATACATCATCTCCTGTGCTAAGGTACACACGATCATCTCTTGTTTCTATTCCATAAAGCGGAGCCTGCGGCTCCTGGCGACCACAATTTCATGTTCTAAGTCATTCTACTCCTCACTCTCCTCCCATACGACCCGAACCATCTCCGGTGCTCGAGCGACGTCGTGAGATGAAAGTTCGGGGATCAATGTGAGTGTGGGACCAAGGTGAGGATTTTACTGTTTTTCGAGTGTTTTCCGATTCACTCCCTTTTCCCTATTCTATCATCACATTTTTTTGAGGTGCCGATCCGGAACCTGTTTTCAGAGTTGACACTATATATTTTATAGTTCCAAAAATCTTTAATCTTTCAATTAGTATATCATATGAAAAATTTTAAAATATGTAAATAGTCCAGTTGAACTATTTTATGAAAATCTATTAAAATTATTTATTAAAAGTTTGATATATTGTAAAATAGAATTACTGTCAGAAAAATAATGAAAAATATCTAAAAAAACCAATAGTGTATAAAGAAGATGTAGTAGGATTCTAGACACAAATCAAAGAACTAAAACAAATGAACTTAATGCAAACTAGTACTAGTCTACATATACCACTTAGAAAAGGAAAAAAAGGAAAAGCTAGGATAGTAATAAATTATAAAAAAATAAACAAACATATTGAATTTGATGGTTTTCATATACCAAGTTGTGATGGTATATTAAATAAATTAAAAAAAATAAAAAATGGTTTAGTAAATTTGATGTTAAATTAGAATTTTGGCAAATAAAATTAAAAAATCGAAAATCAAAAGAATTATGTGTTTTCTCAACTTGATATGATTATCCTGAATGGAATGTTATGCCATTCAGAATTAAAAATTCTTCTCAAGCTTACCAAAAATGGATGAATTCATTATTCAAAGAATATGATGACTTTATCACAAATTATATAGAAGATATTCTAATATTTTCCAATAATTATTATCAACATATTCATCATTTACAAATAACTAGAGAACTTCTTATAAAACATGGTATTATATTATCAAATGAGAAAATTGAATTATGTAAGCAAAAAATAAAGCATTTAGAAAAAATTATTGAGCGAGGATTGATAGAATTAAAAAATCATATTATTTGTAAAATTAAAAAATTTCTTAATACTTTTACTACCATAAAATAATTTTAAAGTTTCATAGGTATTCTCAACTATGGAAGAAAACATATTCCTATACTAAGTGAGTTGACAAAAAATTTACAAAAAATATAAATTCAAAAAATACAAAATACAAAAAAGAAAATGACAAAGTAATCTCAAGATGAGAAACAGACAAATAAAAATTTTCTTTCTCTAGAGAAGAAAACAAAGAAATAAAATATATAATTATGAAAATTTCTAAAAGTATTATACCAACGGAATCTGATAATTTAGTAGCATCAATAGATGCTAGTCAATATTATTGAGTAAAAATATTAATAATAGTTAGATATATTATACTTTAGAAAAATTCTCTAAACCTGAAATAAACTACTTTATTTACGAAAAATATTTTAACAATTTGAAAATCTATAAGAAGTTTTAAATACTGTTTACTACCGTCTAACTTCCATATTGATACAGATAACAAAGGTATGTACCATCATATTAAAAATAAAAAAATCAAAATAGTAGAAGAATATAATACTTTATGCATCTAGAAGAATTAAGTTACACATTATATTCTTTACTAGGATATCAAAATATTATTGTTGACTATTTATCTTGACCATTTCATAATGCAGAATAGTTTTCTCAAGACAACAATGAAAAATAAGGAGGCATAATCTTCCTCCAAGAATATGTTTGGAATACAGGAAGCATAAAAAATATCCCTTCGACGGCCTCATATATTACTCCCCTCAATAAAAGAGAACCAAAAATAAAAATCATCTCTGAAGGCAATATAATAATCAATTTGGCCAAAATACAAATTCAACAAGCGATCCATCAAATAATTCAAGCAAAAAGTTCTTACCGTAATAACAATAATCTATATAAAAGGACTCATGAAAATCTAAATAAATTATGAAAAGTAACGAGAGGCCTAAAAGTAATTCAGAATATATATCATCTTTAAGAAATATTGAAGAATATGATCTTACCATTGAAAAGAATACTCGGTACTATCAAGGTATAACTAATAATCTTCAAAATAAAGTAACCGAACTTCAACAACAAAATGTAATAGACAAGAGCAATTATTCGAGTATCTTCAATAATCACATGTTCTCGTTTCTTGAGAAATATATAAATAATGAAGAGCTGAAGGGCAACTCAACATAACAATATAATTAGTTATATGGAAAGTACTGTAATATTCTGAAATATCCTACAAAAAGTCAAAGAATAACTTTGTATAAATATGTCAATAATATTTTCCCAATAGAAATTACGATGCTTATCAATAATGCTATATGGGAAGATCCATTCATACTATTAATGGAGGAATATAGAGATTGTATAACAAAAAAATATTGATAAAAAAGAATAACCCTGGTCCATCATGAAATATATGAGCATAGTATTTATGCCCTTGAAAGAGGTACTATCAATAAATTAATTGTCACCAGAGACCAAATAAATAAGTTACATTTTTTCATGATTATTAAACCAATCATCAGTTGGATCCCATTATTAATAAAAGTCTTTGAAATAGATATAACATTCACTTTCCAAGAAATAACTATTGAAAATACTTTCCCTTCACTTCAAGTATGGAGAGTTCGACCTCAATACTCCTTCCATATTCAATATGAAGATTTTGATAAAATAATTAATGTTGAAAAAGAACAACTTAAGAATATTACATGTATTAAAAACAAAAATAAATTCTAATAAAGGTTTCAAGTTAGTAAGATGGCAGAATACTGATCAAGAAAGAATGGTACTTAAAAGTTACCATGGTCACAACTAAGGTTTTGAGTAGCAACTGGACATCAATATCCTAGGACCAAAGACAAAAGAAATATGGCTTGATTCCTAAAGTAACTAGGTTGATGAGATGGACAAAGAATAGAATAATTGAAGACAAAGACGGCAATGATGACAAGATATCATTAGAAGCAATAATTGTACCATATAAATTTTTTCTTGCATTATTATACGAAATGCACTATTCCTTTTGAATTATTGTACGACCCTCTAGATAGATTTCTTACTCTATTATTGTAATAGGCATGATTAATGATGTTTTCATGCCTGTCTCTTGCCTATATAAAAAGAAGTATACTCCTTAAGATGACATTGCTTGTAAGCTACCTTTGAGTGTTCAATAGATAATTCTATTCCACTCTCATGGTCAATTTGTTAGAGATCTCTTACCACTCTACCGCTCCACCCTCCTCCCAGTTTGCACAACCTCATATTAAAGGCGCTGCTTCAACTGCTTCGATCGCCACTTTGATTGCTACAATTAATGTATGTATCTAAAATATGAATGAATTAAGATGGCAAAACTAACAAAAAAATAGTATCGAAGTTTAGCTAGTTCAATTTTATTTTATTTTTATTTTGAATTTAAATTAATCAATTTTAAAACCAAATCATTTATACCATTACCATAAACTTGTCAAATTAGATAGCATTATTGTTTGTCTTGATTCCAACAGAGATTAAACCAATATAGACAAGATCGAGGGTTGAGAGCGATTTGATTGGGCTCATACCAACCTAGGATGGCTGGGGTCGGGACTTGGGTTGGGGCTTAGGTCGGCTAGGGTTGGAATAAAAAATAATAAAATAATAATTTCAAAACATTAATGGGGTCGAGGTCTTGGCATCGGGATCGGGTAGGTTAGCACAAAAACTAACCTGGTCGGACCACAATTAGGTCCATGGATTAAACTATTTTGATTTATTTTTCATTTAAATTCAAATGATGATATTTTAATTTGTTACTAAATTATAATCTATAATATATATTTATTAATATATATATTAAATTTTATTAAAAATGAGTAAATAAATGTCATATTACTATTGTACTAGTTATAGTACGTGCTTCGCACGTATACGAGTGCATTAAAAATAAAATTAATTTATAAATTTGTAAATGATTATAAATATGTAATATATATCGAAATTAAACAACTTAATATAACTTATCAAAAAATTTAGAAATGTAATACCAGTAGTCACAATAACTTACAAATTATAAGATTTAGAGAATCAAAATAAGATAACTAAGAAAACATAAAGTGTTAAGAAGTTGAAGGTATTGCTATCAAGAAGTTACGTTTCTCGAAAATTAAAGCACTACTGACATTTGACATGCATAGCATAGATGTGGAATTTTCACTTTGTTTCCTTTTTATCCTTAAGGATTAATTGATAGCTTAACAGGACAATAGATGAATTTTCAAATAAGTTGGCAACAGTTTGGAATTGGCGAGTCTTCTGAGAGATATAGATGGTGACAAAAGAGAGCAGATCAATTTCATGTGTATTGGGCAACAATTGTCATTGTTTCCTTCTGAGTTCTGACTATGGTGTCATTCAATGAATGAGATAGAGATGAATGCCAAACAAGCAAATAATCTGGTTGAGTAAATAATTCAAAGCAAACTAATGTTTGAAAATAGCTTTAAAACAAACAGCCCCATTTAAACATTCTTTAACCCAAAACAAGGTCCTTCCAATGTCCTTCCGGTTGTCAACAAGTGATAGAACTTCTTGTCCGCCTCAAACTGATGATGGAATGTCATCATCAGTTAGAATTCAACCAAATTTTCAGTAAAAAAGTTCAAAATTTCAAAACAATCAGGCATCTAAGATGTCAGATATCCAAGATTTCTCTAAAATTAGAAAATTTAAAAGAATTTAAGAATATACAAAAATTTGAAAATTTGAAACCCATCAAATCTGGAAATTTGAATAAATTATTAAATCTACAATTTGCCAAATCTTAAAAAATCTAGAAGTTAAAATTTAAGAATTCTAAAAGGGTTAGAAATTGAAATATGATCAGAAACTATAAAAATCAGAAAACTCAAGATTTAAAAATTTTCCAAAATTTTAAAACTATAAAACCTTTTGAAATATGATAAATCACGTAATTAATAAAAATTATAAATCTGAAAACTAAGAAAACCCTAAAAATTGAAGATACACAACATATAAGAAATCTGAAAATTCTCAAATCTGAAAATCTGAAAACATGCTAAGTCTGACAACCTGCAAAGCCAGAAATCCTTGAGGTCAAACTCTAAAATCTCTGAACACAAGATCTAGAACATAAAAATCCAGAATCTAAAGAGCCTAAAAAATGCATTGTGGCCTTGCCCGAAGAGGTATTCTATCTTGAATGAGCTCCCCAAGTTGCTATGCATCTTTTGTCATGAGCTTCCTCAAGCATCCTCTTCATATTGTACTCATTAGACAATCTAGGCAACAAATTAAATTTCATTAGAAAGCAAATAGATAAAAAATAAAAAATAGAATAGAAGGATGTAGATTGTAGACGAACCAAGAAGTATCAACCTCTTAATGTGCGTCGCTCTGGTGGCAGTATTTCCCTGTCCAGGACAACCTACAACAAATGATAATGATTATTGATTAAGTACGAATTTGATACAATTAAATAAAAGGAAACAAAGTTTTGGCCAGTGCACAATCTATTAAACATCATAATAAGTAAATAACTCCTCGAGGTAAACAGGCCCAAGTTAGATGTTGGTGCCTCTCTCTCTACACACTCCAACCCAGACAGAAAAGAAACACATGATTAACATTTAAGATAAGTTTTTGTTGATTCATACTCAGCCATACACACAAAAGGCTAAAGTACATTGGTAAAATGTCATGCATCATTAAAAAAAATAACACTTAAGTATGACAATAGCGGTTGTTGGTTTCAAAGCAAGATAAAGGACTCATGTTTTTCATCAAGGTTCTGAGCATCAACAACTTTGTTATCCATTTTAATATTAGAATGATCATTTTTCCTAAAAATGGCAGGGTGAAAGAGAATTACCAGATTCACCACAATTCAGGAACATGGTGCAAAATCCCAATCATGTAGTTTGACTGTTGGAGGTTATCCATCGACCTTGATTGCCAAGGTGTGAGATGAGAAGTAAAACTATTTAATGAGATAATATTGAGCTGAACCTGAGCTTGAACTCAAGTTTGAGTTTTATAAATGAGTCTGGACTCACCTTGAATTTGGGCTTCATAAATGAGCTTGGACCAAACTTGAATTCAAACTTGATATTCAAGCTTGAACTCAAGTTTGGACCGAGCTCAAGTCGAGCTCCAATTTGAGTTCAAGATCATTCTCGATCCAATTAAATAAATGAGTGACTTGACAAAAGAAGCTCGAACAATGGTCTCGCCTCCTTGTCATGTATCTAGTCAATTTTGAGATTGAGAAAATATAAACAAGCC
Source organism: Cryptocoryne crispatula var. balansae (assembly GCA_036172225.1). Classification (NCBI taxonomy): domain Eukaryota; kingdom Viridiplantae; phylum Streptophyta; class Magnoliopsida; order Alismatales; family Araceae; genus Cryptocoryne; species Cryptocoryne crispatula. The sequence goes on along the minus strand of CM069925.1, from coordinate 16,630,733 downwards.
GAGCTGAGCCATGACCTAATCAAGTTATTATGGGTTGGGATCAATCCATGGATTGGCTAGGCTGATCCTAATCGATATTAGGACTTAATCGACCTATCTTCAAAAAAATTGAAAAAATCCGAATCGACTGGTGGAGAAGCAACCTGATCAGGTAGGTGAATTGCTACCTCCCGGTGGTGGAGGGGCTTCCCTTGACAGGCGGGGAAGTATCAATTATGTTGAAGCTTCTATTTTTCTGTTGTCCAAATATGATTGACAGCATGACAACCACAAAAAGTGCACCGAAAGACACTCGAACAGTATTATTGAAACTTAAACAAGGTCCAGAAGCAGGTGAGCTACTCTACATGGGATATGTGGTGATGGTGTGGTGATCATGCTAGCATAATCAGAGGAAAAGTTAGTACCAAAGAAAAAATGTTAAAGTGAACATTTCACACTTAATTGACATCGATACTCTGATTCTTGATGGAATCACAAGAATTAAAATCTAATTTCACAAACTTTATAAAATTAAGATGTAAGGTTTTGAAGTGTGTGTACTATAAAGTAATTAGTACAGTTTATATTGATAGAAAGTTGATTTGGCTTTGTTTTAATTCATGCTCTCTTACCATCCCTTTTTCTTGGGCTAAACATAGCTCATCTTCTCTTGCATTTAAAATTAAAAACAAAGAAAGAAATTGAGACCAAAGGCTCCAAGTTACAATGCGAACCTCTCATAACTTAAATCACCAAATATAAAAAAAATTAACCAATGAAGGAAGAAGCATACACATGCTTACCTTTCATCACCTGTAAATGATGATGAAAAGATAAACTTTCTATTAGCTTCAGAAGCTATCTGAGAAGTTTATACACATTCTGGTAACCTTCCTGCAACAAGTTTTTGCACTACAGCTATCTCCCAATGAAAAACAACAGTCTTGAGATAAAATTGTATTTGTAGCTCAGAGAATTTTGAAGGACACTAGGAAAATAAGAACATGGTTCAAGGTGGGTGTACGAACCTCGCGATTATCATTTTGTTATTATTTTATTGTTATCTTACACCGCTTCGTCTTTTTTTTATTTATTTATTTAAAAAAAAAACTCTCTTGTGCAGCGGAAATTGTGGTTAATCTTTGGTGAAAATTATTTGAGGGATAAAATAAAATATTATATTGCGCGGGTGCGACAACTTTTTCCCTCACTTATCGTTTTGGCGCGAAAATCCTCAACAACGATGATGACAAGATTCTCGCTCTACCTCTTTCGGTATGTAAAAAAAAAAAATTTGATGATTATTAGAGTTATTATAAATAACATAGCGAGGTTATGGTGTGTGTTCTTTAAATTATGGTTTGACCTCTCTCCATCAATCCACGAATGGATTCGATGTTAATTACACTGAGCGGCGGCTCAGTAACCCCTGATTAACTGCCATGGTAACACATTCAAGACGGGACAAATGCAAGGAAGAAAATATGTGTTTGCTTTTTTTTTTGAATGTAAATAATGAAACAACAAGCAGGAGTATCGGCACTGCCTCCCCTCTCCCATTGTTTCCCTTTTTTTTCATGTCTTCTTTCTGCTTCCCTCTCCTTCTTTTTTTGTGATTAGGTCCGGGGCTAGAAGGCGGCATCTGCCTTGAATCTAGCCTCACGGTCTTCTCCTTTTTTTTGATTCAATGCTTTGTGATTCCACATCCAACAAGCGGTATTTTCCCGATCGGGGATTGACCGACTTGCTAGGTCTTGGACATGATACCCGTGACCCGGCATTTCCTTTTAGGGACTGGCCGGACCGATGGGCGTTGGAGATTTTCATCCATTATCCGGTATTTCCCGATCGGGGATTAACCGGATTAATGGGCCTTGAAATTTGTCCGTCAGCGTTGCTCGTTTGGGAGCGAGCCGAGTTGATGAAATTGGGTTTTCATCCATTACCCGGTATTTCCCGATCGGGGATGAACCGGATTAATGGGTCTTGGGATTTGTTCGTCGGCATTGCTCGTTTGGGAGCGAGCCGAGTTGATGAACCTGAGTTTTTTTATCCATTACCCGGTATTTCCCGATCGGGGATGAACCGGATTAATGGGTCTTGGAATTTGTTTGTCGGCATTGCTCGTTTGGGAGCGAGCCGAGTTGATGAAATTTGAGATTTCATCCATTACCCGGTATTTTCCCGATCGGGGATTAACCGAATTAATGGGTCTTGGACTTTTTGTCGGCATTGCTCGTTTGGGAGCGAGCCGAGTTGATGAATTTGGGTTTTTCATCCATTACCCGGTATTTCCCGATCGGGGATGAACCGGATTAATGGGTCTTGGGATTTGTTCGTCGGCATTGCTCATTTGGGAGCGAGCCGAGTTGACGAACTTGGGTTTTCATCCATTACCCGGTATTTTCCCGATCGAGGATTAACCGGATTAATGGGTCTTGGACTTTTTGTCGTCGGCATTGCTCGTTTGGGAGCGAGCCGAGTTGATGAATTTGGGTTTTTCATCCATTACCCGGTATTTCCCGATCGGGGATGAACCGGATTAATGGGTCTTGGGACTTTGTTTGTCGGCATTGCTCGTTTTGGGAGTGAGCCGAGTTGATGAATTTTGAGATATTCCTTTTTTTTTAGGTGAGCCGTTGGGGCTTTTTCTCTCATCCACTGACTGGTACCTCCCGGTTGGGGATTGACCGGATCGGTGGGCCTTCATGGTCCGTTGGGGGTTTCTCTCTCATCCGCCAGTTGGTATCTCCCGATCGGGGATTAACCGAGCTGACGGGCCTTGATGGTCCGTTGGGAGTTTTCTCTTTCCTCCACCAACCGTTGAGAGTTCTTTTTTCAACCGTTGGGGGTTTTCTCTTTCCTCCACCAACCGTTGGGAGTTTTCTTTTTTCAACCGTTGGGGGTTTTCTCTTTCCTCCACCAACCGTTGGGGGTTTTCTCTTTCCTCCACCAACCGTTGGGGGTGTTCTTTTTCCAACCGTTGGGGGTTTTCTCTTTCATGGTGGAGTTGGGTTTTTGTTCATGTGGGTTCAATTGGAGTTTGATCATCATGGACTTAATGGGCCCACTTTCCATGTTAATGGGCCTTGGGTCGATCTCATGCTCACCTCGGTTGAAACCGGATTGGGCTTGAATGGACCGAGTTTGATGCACTTGGAATGGAGTCACATGGCATTGAGCTTCCTTAAAAAATGGTTAATTGGGCCTTGTAGACCTTAATGGGCCTAAGTCCCATTTTAATGGGCCTTGGACCGGTCTCTTGTTCATGTTGGGTCAAGGCCTAATTGGGGCTTAGTTGATTGGACTTGGTTCATTTGAAATGGGAGCACATGGTCTTGCATTTCATTTGAAGATGATCAATTGGGCCTTGAAAGCCTTAATGGGCTTTGATGAGTGATTTTTTTTTTCTTAGGACCTTAGTTAATTGAACTTGATTTATTTGAAATGAGGTCACATGATCTTGATCCACATGGATGATGGCTAATTGGGCTTTGAGAGCCTTGATGGGCCTTGATGAAATGGGTGATATTCCTCCTTGCCTAATGGGCCATTGATTGCTTGATGCCTCACATGCCATCATGGTATGAGATGATGTGATCTTCATATGCTATCATGGTGTGAGATGATGTGATCTCCACATGCTATCATGGTGTGAGATGATATGATTGACCCCATGGTATACCTTGGGACTTAGCCAATTCCATGAGAAATGGACCTTGGACTTCCTTCTCTCCTTGCACTCTCTTGGACAATAGGGCAATGGGGAGAGCCTTGCACTTTAAGTAGGGAGAACCTTGGGGTATGTTGCCTCTCTCCTCTCCAAGAGGAATTCATGGGTTTTTATATGCCAAAAGAGGGGGGTATTTTGGTCCACAAGATGCCCCAACTTCTCCTTGTTTTTGAGGGTGTGAGGAGAGGGGAGGGTAACTTTGGAAATATTTGATTATGCCTTTTGCTTTATGGTAGGTGTGAGGGAAAAAGGTGGGGGTGTTTTGGACTTTGGTCACCTTTATTACACAAAATATCCCTCAAATCATTTTACAAGGAGATTTTCGGATCTCCCATTTGGGACAGATTTTGGGCCTTCCCCTTTTGAGAATTTGAGGCCCAAATGGCCAAAATAGAGGCCCACATGTACGTGCATGGGTCCAATGAACCAATTGGGGCTATTTGAGCCCATTTAAGAGCTATTAGGGGGGTTTTATTCCCTCGTGTAATTTTAATAAAATATATGCCCGGGAATCGAGTCATACACATGTGCAGCCCTCTTGGCATATATTTTTTTATTTCTCTTCCTTCTTTCTTTTTCTACTGATTTTTTTCTTTCTCTCAATTTTCTTTTCTCTTTCTTCTTTTTTTCCTTCTCTGCCTCTTTTTTTTGCTGGTTTTTTTCTCCTCTTTCACTTTTTTTGCTGTTTTATTTTTTCTTCTTTTTTTCTTCTTCTTTTTTTTCTTCTTCTTTTTTTTAAACAAGGTTTTCTCCCCTCTAAGTATTGTAATTATCATCCTTCCTCTTTTTTTATATGCATATTTTTCATCAAACGGATATCATCTTATTCCCTTTTTTTTCTTTTCTTTCCCCCCTTTTTTTTGAACGATATCATCATTTCTCTCTCTTTTTTTGTATTCTCAATTATTATTATTATTTTTTGCCAATAAAGGATCGTGTTAGCATGTAACGCTTCCCCCTCCCTTTTTTATTTTGACTTTGGTCAAAATCGACCAGCGGATGGAGTCTGCAGCAATGCGTTCGAGGTATCTCCGTTCAATTTTGATTTCGGTCAAAATAGGCAGCCTCTCCATGTACACCGCCGGAGGGGGATTATTTCATACATTTTAAGCTAATAAGGGGGCTCGACCTCGCCTAGAACCGCCAAGACATTCGATTAAATCTCTTGGGCGGCCAATCCCTCGTATCCGACAGGAAGGGGCTGGAGGGAGGGGGCGACAGACGCGCATGGGAGGCTTCGCGAAAGGGCAAGGCGGTCACTCCGCCCCCCTGGCATTCGACCCTCCTGCGGGTGGCTGGCAGGCGTGGCAGAGAGTCGGTGCGACAGGGACGGTACCCCGACTGCCGAAGGCGACAGCGGCTCCCTCCTGGACTCGCCATCACCGAGCGAACTCTCCGGCGAGCCTCCTCCTTGCGTCGGCGACGGACCTTCACGGCTCCTCCCGGTGGTTCTGCTAGCTCCATCGGGCCTGCGCGAGGGTGCTCCGCCTCTTCTTCCTGCGGCCTGCCTCCTTCACCGAGCCGCTGGTCCGCGCGAGGGTGCTCCGCCCTCTTCTTCCTGCGGCCTGCCTCCTTCACCGAGCCACAGCACCCGGGTGACTGGTCCGCGCGAGTTCTCCGCCCTCTTCTTCCCAGTCAGCAGCCCCTTTGGCGAGTTCTCCTTCCCTGTGCACTGCCGGGTCTTCCGGCTGTCGACCACGGTGAGGGGCCTTCCTTGTTGGCGTTCGGCATCTTCGACCTCCTCGGCTTGCCGAAGGGACTTGCGGCCGTCGTCAGCCTGGCGGGGGCTCGGCTGGCAGAGGTGGGCACGGGTCCGGTCGGACTCCCCTTTGTGAGGTGCGGTCCGATTTCCTCAGACTTCCGCAAATGTTCTGGCGGCCTTTTGAGGAGCCCTCCCTTCTTCTCATCAGTCGGCCTTGGCCTATTCGCGGACTGACTTTTGCAGGGACTCTCTTGCGGCTCTTGCTGCGCGTATGGAGGCTGTCATCGACCGTCGTAGCACCTGCAGGAGACGGTGGCTACACTGACCCGGGGTGCTGTCCTCTTCTCCGTGCGAACGTAACGACGCCCCCCGAGCCACTTGGGGCCTCCGACTGCAGCGGCACTTCCGTGATAGTGCAGGTTTCCGGCGGCAGGGACTTCTTCGGCAGACGGGGAGGTCTATCCGGTGAGAGATTTTTTTTCTTCGCCACCCTTTCTACCCGTTCCCCATTTCTTCTCTTTTTTTTTTACTGCCAGACTTGTTCTAACCGTGGCTTCTTTTTCCTTCTCATTTTTCTTTGATATGCAAGGAGGGCTCTCCCTTGTCGGTCCTGGCTTCAGATGTCCTGGCTTCAGAGCCATCGGCGGCGCGCGCTGCTTCTAGGTGAACCACTTCCCCCCTCTTCTTCTCCCTTTTCTTTTTTTTGAAAACCTTTCGATGACCTGCAGGACTCGGGTTTAGAACTGTCGGATGGTCTCTTTGCCTTCCTGTCATCATTCATTCATCATTTTTTGAATCATCTTATGTTCATGCTTCATTTGTTCCATCTTTTCTTTTGACGTCAGAATGTTGTGCGGCTTTGTGTGCTTTAAGCTCACTCTTGATTTACTAAGACATGGCATGGTATTGGTGTATCTGGCGTGGGACTGAGATCGGTTGACTGCGATCTTGGATAGACTGGACTGATTGACACATGATAGGGTTTAATGAATAAACAAGGTCGTCGTTGACCCCTCCGTTGGGGGATCGTTGGCATTCGACCTAAAGAAGATGACCTTTGTCTCCGACCATCCTTCCGGGGAGCCATGGCCGGTTGACTTAAAATAAATAAATAAATAAATAAATAACTACTGAAAAAGGCAGTCGTCAACCCCTCCATTGGAGGACCGTTGGCGTTCGGCTTGGATGAAGATGACATTTGCCGGCGACCATTCCCTTCGGGGTCGTGGTTGATCGGTTTAATGAATAAACCATAAACATCAGCTGCCCCGTCTGGTTGTGTGCTTAGCGAACATTTTTTTTTGATGACAATTGCTTCACTTGTAGTCGCCTTTTTTTTTTTAACTCTCACGTTGTGCATAGATGCTGCATTTTTTTTTTATTTCGCAAGAGTGTTTTGATCACCCTCCTTTTTTTTTGCTAGTCCGTTGGAATCTGGTTATGACACACTCACATTTAATACGGGGTTAACAGTGGGCAAAGAAGCAAAAGCAATAAAATTTTATAGGTTGACGTTGAACACTCTAAAAATAAAAAAGAAGTCTTAAATTTTAGAGAAATAACTCCTAATGAAAATCAAAGTATTATACATATATGCAACTTTTTCTGCCAAAGCCAAATTGTGTCGACATGTGCTTTTAGTCTTTTAGACTTCACAGTATGAGCTAGTTCATGGATCACGAGGCACCAAGAAGTTGACTTAACCTGGCATTTCTACATCTTTCATTTGTCATGAGTATAAAATAAGAGAGCTTAATACAAAAGTTGTTTCCTACTATCCTTGTAGATAGTTCTTTCTAGCTAATAAGTTGTCCTTCAGATCAGGTGTCCATCTGTGATGACCGAACTAGATTAACTATAGTTAAAATTGATGTTTGACAACTGAGCACTAAAACACAAGCATTGTTAGTCCATATTCAATAGCTTAAGTGAACATCACGTGTTTATAGAAAAATGGTCTGAGACTTTTACATTTTTAATTTTCTGATACTTTTGTCTGTTCTCAGATATCAACTTCTCTCGCATCTTCAAAAAGAATATGTAAAAATTTTTATACACCAAAATTCAGTAAAGAAGCACAACAGCATAGTCTAATTGAGTTCAATAGCTACCTGAACAAGGAGATCAAGCTACATAGATGGTGGCAGAGAAGCTAAAACTGTTAGGTCAACATTACCGTCTATTACTGGCTACAATATAATAAGAAAAACATCAGATAAAAAGCTATCTTGTTTTACTAATGAAATAAGTAGATTTAGATGAAGCTGGGTTGACAGACATGAAAAACATCAATCCAAGGATTATGACAAAGATTGAAAACATAATTGTAAACAGTTAAAATAATATGTGACAAAGATTGAAGACATAATTGTAAACAATTAAAATAATATGTGCTCATATGTTATATTTCAAGGTTTGTTCATTCTTGACCTAAAACAGGTGAAAAATTGAGCATGCTAGCTATTGGAAAAGTTATCGAGATGCCAGTGAAGCGTGAAGAAAGTATGTGCCCTTGTAACATCTAACTACTGCTTGAATTGAAATCTTTGAGATTACATGACCCTTCTATTTATGCACTTTTATTCATATACAACATATTAAAACCTATTTGAAAAGGCATCCATGTAATTTTATAACATACATAGAAAAAGAACTAATAAATTATAACCATTAAACAGCCCTTCATGTCCATGACTAAGATGCAAACAGAACAAAAAATGTTTCGTACATTAATATGAGATTGGAGAAAGAAGCACGATGTGCAGAAAAGGGCTTGAGAGAGGAAAGATCATGGAGCACCTTCTTTCAGAAGGACCTACAATTCTGATTTTTTTTGACAGAGGAAGACATAGGACTCCGTGAAGGACTATCCGCGCCAGATTCTTCTCTGGGAAGAACAGGAATCATATTGATTTTCAGAGAAAAAGGTACATAAAACAAGATGTGACTAAAAAACTCCAAGATGAAATTAGAAATCGATGACTCTTGTGACGGAGGAGGGAATTACAAAGGGGGAGAGAGAAGACAAACCCTTTGGGTACTGCAGGCGGCTGAAAGCTTCACGTCCTTATTCTCCGGTGTCGACCAACAGTGCGGAGGATGTGGATGGGAGACTTTTGGAAAGCCATTGCCAAATCTCTTTCTTCTCCGTTGTCTAGGGGGAGAGCTTGGAGACTTGGTTAAACAGATGAGCGGTGGTTTCGCTCGGGATGATGATGAAGTTACATATGCATCAAGAAAATACAAGATAAGGCATCACCGTTGTGTGGCAGTTTCGCTCCGCTGGTGGTTCGAAAACGGTGGTGATCACCGCGCGGAAGGTGGGATGACGGGGCCGGACATGGAGACTCCATCGGCAGAGAGGGCGGAGAACGGTTCCATCGCGCGAAGGGCGGTCGGCAGAGGGGAAAGTCTCGAGCGTTGAAAAATAGATCCGACGGTGGACAAGAGGACCGAAAAAATAAAGAACGATTGGACAGTTGTAAACGAAAGGACGAAAGATCGCTACTCCCGCTTCTTACATTAAGTTAGATTAGATTAGAGTTTGATATGATACTTTGAACATTTTACGTTTACCTTTTATTTATTATGATAACTTTAAATTTTTATATTTATTATCGTATTAATATATATTAATTTTTATCAAACCAGAAGAATAAATACAAAACTGACCATTTATATCCTAATTCTAATAAACTATAGAAATGTCAGTGTGGGTCTTATAACTTCATGAGAGTGATTGGTTGTATGATAAATTAAGTTTTTATTATAATTTTATGTTTTTTATCAAAACTTGTTAAAAGAAATGTTCGGTAATAATTACATATTTATATTTTAAAAAAGATTTTCTTCTTCTTTGATTAAAAAAGGTGAGACTGATCTCTTTTTTTATCTCGTGGTTCTTCACCTCTTTTGGTCTTAACTCTTACTGCTTTAGTCCTTTTTATTATTCCATTTTTTCCAAACATACAATTTTGCGTCATTGGCCAGCGTATAAGTTAAAGCTTGTAAAAGGTTATTGCGTAACCAAGCACCCTCTCAGGATATCTTCATAGGTCCGTTGCAACAAATGCGCTAGCGTGCCCTCGGCGTTATGTGCGACGTTAAGATGCCTTGGTCCAAAAAGAAGTTCTTAACGTACTGGTTGAATCTGTGCTAGTCTGACCACATAAATGTTTGACCGAGTTAGACTCCGGATGGATGCTATAAAATTCTATCAAACTAACTAACTTTATGACAAATAATTTAAGCTAATTAAAAAGTCCTAGCAAGAAAATTAGGCAAAACTTAAGGTTTTGAATCCTCCAGCATGAATAGAGATTAGGCAAAAATTAGAATTAATCGGTAAGATTGTTCATTATTTGGTTCAACCTAAAAAATCAAACTAAACTAATAGTTTGATTCGATTAAATTTGTTTTGAACTAACGATGGCTTTAATTTGATTTCAAAAACTCTTGAAATCAAATCAAATCGAATAACTTAAATTTATTTGATATAATATTTATGTATCTTTTCTTATAAAAATAAATTTATTTCAAAAAAATTTAAATAAAATTAACAAAATATAAAAATATATACACTAAATTTTAATAAAATATAATTTAAAATAGAAAATAAAATTATACATTGACATGCCTACTAGATCTTAATAAAATATAAATCGATTTAGTTTGATTTGGTTTAGAAAAACTTAAAAATTAAATCAAATTGAACATCCCTATCAATAAGTATACTACACTTTTTGCCCCGTCACCGAATGTTACGGTTCCCCAAATCCCTCTATAAATAGGTGGGGTTGTGTGAAGCATGGCACATATGCTACATCTATATTGGGGTATGTGTCTCTGATTTGGCAAACATACTATATGCTGTTGTTCTTGTCTTGAGGAAGTTTTGCTCAACCTTCAAGTCGCCTACCATAGGATAGCAACTAGTAGTAGGTCGAATAATTATAAACAATTTGTAATTTTGTACCTGATTATATTCATGTTCTATCTTTTTACATTTCATTCATGTATTACATGATTTATTGTCCTTTATTTATCTCTGATTGTCATATACATAATTAGTCTCTGCAAGTTATGAGGTGTTTGGTTGCATGATAATTTGTTGTACACTTTCATGATAAAACATTATATTAAATAAAAAGTGAACCAACTCATGACATAAAATTATCATGTTTGGAGGGATGTGATAACAAAAAAGAGTAACTATCATACATGACTAAACAAAGTGGGAAATCACAAAAAAAAGAAAGAGGTGAGATCCTCTTTTTTTGTTTAAGAAGAAAATCACTTTTAAAACATAAAATTATCATAGTTGTCAAACACCTCTTTTAACAAGGTTTCTTATAATTTTTAAAAATTTAAATAAAAATTTTCATTATCATGCAGCCAAACACCCCATGAGTATCTTTTAGGGCAATGATAGGTAAGGGAATACCTAGAGAGGCACATATCGTAAAGATGATGGAATGGGTGGATATTGATTAAGATGAGGGTCTTTAAACTCTTTATGGATAGAGAACAACTTATAGACCTCCTCCACCACCGTCTACCGCTTTCCCACTTTCAGTTCATCATGAAATTTATCATAAAATACTCTCCGACTGAGATTTTAAATATATTAAAGGCATATAAAGACATGATGACTAATGAGAAGTCTTCAGTGGTTCTTGGTAACACCAAGAAGAAAAGTAAACCTCAACAAATAGAGAAGAAGGGAAAGTAAAGAGTAAGTGAGTATTGAGCAAAAACTGAGGAAGAAGAAGAGCCCCCTTGGCCTCCCCCCCCACCATTGCAACGATCTTTAGCAATGGTCTGGCCACTTTTTACAAGCGATTCATTAGGGGATTCAGCACTGTAACTGCCCCTATCACTGACTGCCTTAAGAAAGGCAATTTTCAATGGTCAAAGGTAGCTAATGCTGCATTTGCTTCCCTAAAACAACTCATGACCCAATCTCCTGTACTCAAACTTCCAGATTTCTCCTTGGTCTTTGAGGTAGCATGTGATGCATCTGGAATTGGCATAGGAGGAGTCCTATCACAAGAGGGTCACCCAATAGCTTTTTTCAGTGAGAAATTATCAGATATCAGATTGAGGTATTCTACTTATGATAGAGTTTTATGACATCATTCAGAGTTTAAGTACTGGCAGCATTACCTCTTGTCCAAAGAATTTGTTCTCTTTTCTGACCATGAAGCCTTAAGGTATCTTCAGGCCCAAAAGAAATTGAACCCTAGGCATAGCCGTTGGGTAGAGTACATCCAAGTTTTTACCTTCGTTTTGAAGCATAAACCTGGTACAGAGAATAGAGTGGCTGATGCAATTAGCAGGAGAATAATTTTTTTGAACTCTTTTGGAAGAATTTTTTTGAACTCTTTTGGAGAATAATAGCTGTTGGCTTTCCTCAAATTTTGGAAGAATATCCTAACTGTTCAGATTTTGCTCAAATCTATGCAACTTTGGCTCATGGACCATCTAGAGAATTTTCTAATTTTCTTGTTCATGATGACTACCTATTTTTAGGTAATCGCCTCTACATTCCTCGTACCTCACTTAGAGATTTCTTAGTGTGGGAACTTCATTGTGGGGGTCTAGGTGGTCACTTTGGCCGCAACAAGACTATAGAGATGGTTGAACATAGATTTTATTGGCCTAGTCTAAAGAGGGAGATGTGGCCAAAGTTGTCTCCCAACGTTACACATGTGCTACTTCCAAATTCAGGAAACAAAACACTGGGTTATACACCCCCCCTTCCTGTCACTGACTCTCCTTGGCAAGACCTTAGTATAGACTTTGTCTTAGGTCTTCCCAAAACTCTTAGGAGGTATGGTTCGATTCTGGTTGTAGTGGATAGATTTTCTAAAATGGCACATTTCATTCCTTGTGCCAAAACTTCAGATGCCTCTGTAGTTGCTCGGTTGTTTCTAAAAAAGGTGGTAAGACTTCATGGTTTGCCCAAAACCATTGTGATTGACAGAGATGTGAAATTTGTGAGTTACTTCTGGAAAACACTTTGGCATTTGTTAGGTACTAAATTAAAATTTTCTAGTGCCTACCATCCACAAACCGATGGGCATGCTAAGAGTTGGGATTGCATCCTTCCCAAATTTGCATACAAGGACTCTGTGAACAGAACTTCTGGTTTGTCTCCATTCCAAATTGTTTCAGGTTATAGACCTAGGAAACTTGTTGATCTGGTAACCACTCCTATCATGCATAAGGTGTCTGCATCAGCTGAGTTTTTAGCAGAACACATTAGGAGTCTGCAAGGACAGATTAGGCAACATATAGAAACGCAGAATACACTCTACAAGAATCTTACAGATCTTCATAAGAGACAAAAAGTATTTCAAATTGGTGATTCTGTTATTATCAGGATTCATCCTGAACGGTTTCCTACCGGAACTGTTAAGAAATTGCATAACCGGGGAGCCAGACCATTTAAGATCATAAAAAGGGTTGGTAACAATGCCTATGTTCTTGTCTTGCCTTCAGATTATGACAATAGTTCAACATTTAATGTATCTGATTTAATAGCATTTCGATTGCCAACTACCCTACCTAGTGAGTTTTCTAGGCCAAATCATCCCATTCTGAGTGACACCTCTGAGGGTCCACAAAATCATCCGATATCATCTGAGCATGAGCAAGTAGAGAGTATAATAGATGAGAAAGTAATTACATCATTGGATGGACTGACCCAGAGGTATCTGGTGCACTGGAAGGGCCGGCCAATTACTGATGATTCAGGGATTTCCAGAACCGAGTTACAACAGATCAATCCGGATTTACTAGAAATTTATGATTCGACGGTGTCGAATTCTTCCCAGCCGGGAGGGGTTGGTGGGGACACCAGGTCACAGTACTGGTTTAACAAGGTTTACCAGCGTCAAAGGCACCGAATTTAACATTTGCGGATCCAGGGGACTTTGATGCAACCTTTTTTTTATTTTGGATGTTATCCATTAAAACACTTGCAGATTGGGCCGCCCGGCCACTTTGTTAGCGCGGGCCCAATACGCTCTACTTCTCTCTCTCTCTTCCCTCCCCGGCTATCCGATGGCGTCTCTTAAAAGGGGCGGGTCCGCCTCCATCGGGAGGAGACGGTTCATTTTTTGGAGAAAAAAACCTAGTTCTGTCGTTTGTTTTCTTCCTAGTTCCCTTGCTATCATACAGTGTGAGGTCCGAGAGTGTTCATACATTCTTCTATTCAGTTCATCATCTCCAGTTGCTCCATTTCGAGCAGGCGACTTAGTGGCTTGATACTTGTAGTCTTACTTGCATTAGCTTCTTGTTAGCTAGCGTTGTGGTTTTATTATTTGCGCAATTGTTTGATACAAAGTTCCCTAGCTCTTCCTCCTCTGGTGGTGATTTCGTGGACACCTCCATTCCCGGTAGCGCCTCTAGATAAAGAAGCAATGAATCTGGTGGCTGAATCCATGGAGGTCTGTCGACTGCTGGTTTCAATTCCTTCCAAGGTTGGTTCGACTAATGGAAATGCGTCGAAATGATGTTCGCACACAGATAAGTACTCAAATATCTCAAGGATGTTTGGTTTCTTCGCCTAGTTTCTTCTGGATATTGGCGGATCCCTCTAGATCTGATGCACCTCCCATCTCGGCACCAATCATGTCGATGATGTTCTGCTGATGAACTAGTCCTGAATGCGTATTCCATACTGAATATCGTCGAGCTACTCTAGATCTGAGAAATGTCCGCTTGGTGGTGCAAACCCTAAGCAAGAGACGTACTCCAGTTCTAGTCCTACTGTTTCTTGATTCATTCTAACTCGTTTTAAACGAAACGGACAGTTTCTATGATTAATCAGATTCAGTCTGAACTAGTTCTCCGAACCATGATGTTCAGTGGCAGTTCCTCTGAGATCTTAATGATATGTGATTGGGAGTTCTAAGGATCGGGAGATGATGATTGTTGCACCGTTGAGCTACATTGCTTATTATATTTCAATCGAGTAGCTGAAGCAAGTTTCGAATGCGGTCCATACTGGTCCAATCCAGTGCCTCCCATCTTGCTAGTCCATTTTGAGGACCAGTCGGTCTTGTTTCCCTCGATTCTTCCCTCTTCCGGATTGTAGTACTGGTGACTCCCTGGAGATGCCTGCTGTCAATCGAAAATTCCATGAGGAATGGTTTAAACAACGAAGCTGATCCCACGACCTTACTTCCAATGGACACTGCCATTGAGCTATTCCTGTGTTCGGCTGCCTTCTAGTGTCTTGCTACTGCTTCTGAGCTGAACCGCTGAACGACGCTAGATCTCGTTTATGCTTGTCAACCTGAACTAGACACCCTCCAAATCATTTGTATTGGTCTGTTACCATCCTATGAGACATGGACCCTTCCTTGGTTTTGTATGTTTAATCAGTAAGAATTGTTTAAGGAGGGGTGTCTGAGCTAAGCCAAGCCGCCAACCCATGCCCTCACAGGCATGGAGGTACGTTATGGTTCAAAAATTCCTTGTATGTTTACTTGCTTTCTCTATTATCCGACTCCAACGTCGTGCTCAGTGTGGTAGGGACCTAGCTCGAAGTCATTGTGATAGTTGGCGAATATTGAGAGGACGTTAGAGAGACCACGTTGAAACTAAATAAAATTGGATACACTATTGGTTGAACATAAGTTTAGATAAGAAGGATGATTAAGAAAAATCGGTTTTGTTTAATTCTCTTTGAATTTTCGAAAATGGGAAAAGTTTTTTGGTCCAATTTCTAATAGCAACAGTTAAACTGATTTTGAAATCTAGTACTTGTCTTAACCTAATAGATCTAGTCAATATTTCTTGAAGAGTGTACATTCTTGATGTCCTAATCTCTCGGTCTTGTTTGTTCCGCTATAAACTTTGTATTCTTTTCTTATTTAATTATTTTATTAGTTAATTTATCATTTAATTAAGTATACTTGAAAGTTTAGTTACTTAGCTTATTGATTACTCGATTAATTCATACTTCTTAATACTTACTTAAATAATTTATTACTTATTTAATTAGTTAGTTAGATATTTAGTTAGTTCTTTACTTAAGTAGTCATTTAAGTATATAATTAGTTAGGTAATTAATTAATTACTTAGATAATTAGTTACTCACTTACATAATTAAGAATTTACATAGATAATTAGTTACTTACTGACATAATTAGTTTTTAAAATAGTTAATTACTTACTTAATTATTTAATTAGTTGATAAAAATGTATTTTTCAAGTCACACAACCCAAACATCTAATGCATCCTAGAATGATTTGACTTGACCACATTGCAACTTGATCTCCATGACAGAGAGAAAAATGCAATGTAAATATTATGACAAAATTATATTTGGTGATATTTATCGTTTGGAATTTCATCTCATAGGCATGAAAGACAATATTGCACCTTGCATATGAACTCCACCAGATGTTAGAGTCTAATTTCGTAAGCACCTACAAGCGGTGAAACAAGTGAAGGGAACTTTGAAATGGCATAAAGAGATCATTCAGAAAGAATTGTCACAACCGGTGAGGCATTACATACACATTTATGGGACTGGACAAGATCGATTGGATATTCGCTGAGACCAAGGCTTTGACAAAGGTACGGTTGTATTATTCATAAAAGTAGTTCATTCTCTTATTTTATTTATCATTAAGTAATTAAATATTTCTTAAATAGATGACCTATTCTGAGCAATGGAAGCAAGTTGAAGATCCTTCGTCGACAAAGACCTATATCGATGCATCAACTGAAAAGGGTCGGGAAGTGGGAGCAGTTGAGAAAGTGGAAGATGATCCAACAACTTACTAGAAGATGAGATTCATGATCTTACCTAAGACAATGACTTGACAGTGGGTCCCGTAGATCCAGTTATCACCAGACCACGACAACGTCAAAGCACGATCACAACAACAATGAAGAACCTCAAGTTGTGCAAGGAAAGAATTGGCAGAGTAAGGTAAGCACCAAGGTATGAATCAATTTATGCAGCTGATTGGTGGATGGACCATGGTAAAGCACTAGGATACAAAGACTTGGTGGATGTAGCCATCAAGGTCCTAATCCAAACCACTTGGGCTTCAGGTTGTGAGAAAAATTGGTCTACATTCATCTTGATTCACACGAAGCAAAGGAATAGGTTGACATCACAGAGACTTGAAGACCTTGTGTATTGTTACTACAACATGAGGTTAAAGTTGAAAAATTTGAAGAGAATGAAAAAGAACTAGATAGAATAAAGAAGTTGGATATCATAGGCGAGGGGATGTCAGATCGAGGAGCCGCCAATTAAAGAAGAGGACATCGATTTAGATCAAATATTCTACAAGAAGAATTCCTTAGAAGCTTGAGTCAACGATCGAGAAGGGTTGGGAGAACCAGAGTTCAACCTATAATATCGACAATAGGCTGAAGGAGTTGTCGACGATGTCTCTTTGGCCGAAGAATTTAAGATCCCTCACTCCCTAGCAAAGGGACGGAGGATTGGAGAAAGAACTAGTCAAGATATGCAAAGTAGAAGAAAATGTAAACAAATTATGACTGCTCCTCTTTATATTGCAGATGTTTATACAGTTGAAGATGATCAAGAAGACACACCTGAGCCGAACATCTGAGTACAATACCAAATTTCTGAGAATTCTTCTTCAAAGAGTAGCAGCGACGATGGAGCTGGATACGAGGGTGGCACCACTTCACAAAGACAAAAGGTCCTAAGAGTTGGGTACATTTCCTACAACTACAACGACTCAACGCTTTATCGGTGAGGAGCAATACACCCATGCGATCTAAGATAACAATCATGGTGCTAGGCTGCAACGTGGAGGAGGTCAACTTACGAAGCGAGCTAGAGAACAATATCACAATGCCTCCAATAATGCATATGATTCATCCCAAGGCTTTTGGTTCCCTACATACGGCAAGAGCATTATGAAATTACTTATGTGAATTCATCAGACACTTCAATCCAATCAACTTATGGCTGTGATATCTATGATGACTTTTTTGGATCTAATTTTAGGATGGCTGCTTGACGAATATAATCGTCAAGTATATATGTACCAAACTATATTCTTAACCCAAATATCATGGGGAGAGAATATAAATTACATAGAAAATGTAGATCATGTCACATTGAAATAAAATTGGTGAATTATTTGTTTAAATCATGCCATTTATTTTTTTCTAATTTTTCTATAATTTTTAAGTTTTTTTTATATTTTTCTTGATTTTTTTATTTTTTAAAAAAATTAAAATATAAGTTGAGATTGGTCGGATCGGGTCAGTCTGGGGGCTAACCAACTTGGTCGTGACCCCCAACCCCGTCAACCTTGCATGAGAGATATAAACCTCAAATTATTTTTTAGAGAAGTCTTTATTCTTAGGGCTTGTTATTTTCTTCTTTTGTTAAATATGTTGTTTTTATTTCCCACTTAATTAAAGAGATATCGATTTCTTGTCAACTTTGAAAATGGTAGTTGTTGACATCAAATTGTAAATTGTTTGTTAGTAGGGATTCAACAAATGATTTATTCATATTTTTTATATAATGTCCTCCTCCTAAATGAAAGGGATGATGTGAACCAAATCTTTCATTGGGATTGCCATATTAGTAAAGGATAGGCTTCACAAACTTCGTAAGGATAAAGTTAGATGTATTTGAGAAATAATTTTTCATCGTAATTTACATTTGAATAATCTGTCATGAGAAAAATGATAAACTCTATATTTAGCGGACATAGAAAGAGGATGAAATAGTTACTAACACTCGCTACTACAGATATATGTGGATCTAAACCCTTTCAAGCTAAAGGTGCATTTGGTTTAACGTAAAACAAGAAACATGGAAAACAATTTACGTGGGATTAACTTTTCCAAGAAAAGCAAATACGAATACTTTGTTTGGTACACTAGAAAACGTTTTCATTGCTTGTTGCACACACTTTCCTTTAGATTATCAACTTTGAAAAAATCTTGTAACATATAGTTATACAATTATAAAATTTTAATGTAAGTAAATTACAATTTTTATTTATTAATTTCAATAATTTAAATTTTTTAGTGTGATCTTTTATTTTATTTATCTAAATTTCAGTTTTTTCAGTGAGACTTTTTATTTTATTTTAATTTAGGATGCATTTGGTTACCAGTAAAAGAAAGGTCACTAGAGTTGTTTTTTCCCAAAATTTTCTATTACAAAATATTTAAGGTGCATGACAAAAAAGTGGCATATTACATATGATATATTCTCCAAAAAAAATCTCTTAACTTCAATTCAAATTGATTTTTAATTTAAATGCATCATAAATAAAGGCGCCTAGAAGGTTCAACATACAATTTTATATTTTATTATATTTATATAAATAGTATTTGTGTAAAAAATATTTAATTTATTTTAAATTATGTTATAATTATTTTTATCCTAGTAAGTATTTACAGTTTAGTATATATAAAGCAATTTAATTTTTAATATAATTTTTATTTTTAAAACTTTAGATATTAATATAAATTTAAATTTTAAACAAAATATTATTAAATATCTAATGTTTGAATTGTAATGTGTATGGTGAAATAATCTCTTTATACAAAACGGACAATGTATCGGAAAACGGCGTCCGCAAAAATTTCATGGATGTCAAAATCCTCATTAGGCTAGACGTCAACGTAAAATGTTTTCCATCTACGTAATATCTACGTGTAACCAAACAAAGCTCCGTAGCCATTAATCGGGAAAACTCATGCATGCAGTCTATTTTACGGTGAAACAAATGGACCCTAAATGTGAATATTCCTACAACATTACATTGAATGATTGACGTATGAATATTTATAGCACAAACCTACAACATTACTTCTGATTCGAAGTATATTAAGATTCAGAGTCTTGCTCATGTACAAGCACGCCCGGCCTTGAATCAAACCGGTTCCGTTCAATTAGGTTTTTCGATGCCCTCTTTCCATTGCGTTCAATCATAATGCACACACACCTGTCCTTGAAGTTGAAGGCGGCCCCTGTTCTAGAGAAGATCTCCACCGGACAGATTCAATATTCCTCCCGTTTGATCGACTGACCAACGTTTTATGTTCCCTATATATATTCTTCTTCTTCTCATCCCTCTCGAGCGATGTCTCCTTCTATACTAGCTTGAGCTTTGATTAGTTGCGGCCCGCGCCCATGTTGGGTTAGAATATTACAAATAATATTGTTTCAATATCAATATTAATTAATATTTTTAGAATTAGATAAAATATCGATTTTTATCAAAAAATTTACATATATACTGAAACAGTACTTGATGTGTTTTATTTGTACTCGAAAATTTTAAATTTAACGTTATTGAGTAATTACTCATCATCTATATTAATATCAATTTCAAAATTGACCTGACCCCTATTTTATTCACCTGACACCTTGTATTGGAAGTCACCGGAAGGGAACGGGAGAGAGACCCTATAGCTGCAAGTAACTGGCCGCGTCCCCGTTGAGATCTCGATGAAGCGATGTCGGAGCTCCATCTAGCTGCAGCTGCAGGACACAGTTCATGAACACTGATGCAACACGTACGTCTCTAGACGCGAGCGGGGACTTCACCAGGCCACGACGGGAACTGACAAGCAAGCCATCGGCGGAGGGAATGAAGTAAGAGAGAGAGAGAGAGTTCTATCTAGCTAGTAGGTTTTAGGGGTGTTAAATAATGTTAAAAAATGTGTTAAAAATGTTGAAGTCATGAAAAATCGGGCCGAGACTCCAGTGGTGACTCGGGCTTGACCCAGACAAAAACTTGGGCAATCGGCTCAACCTCGACCCAGTCAAACTAAGGGTCCGTTTGTTTTCAAGTAAAACTGGGTGCATGTATGGACTTTTCGGGAAAACCTCGTACTTCAGTTATTTGGTTCCACGTAAAAATGACAGCAAGGGAGTAACTTTTCCGTGGCATACACCATCTTAGAAAATTTTGGCGTCCGTCAAACTGGAGCGTAAGCCATTTTCCGGATGCATATTCTTAGGCACCGTGTATCATGAATTTATGATCATATATATAAATAGTAGATGACAATATGTAGAATTGCCAAGTTTAAATAAAATTTATTTTTTGTACACTACATTTATAATTAGTGAAATAAAAATTATTTTGTAAACTGTTAATCATAATAGCAAAGGAAAAAATTTTATCAAATAAATTAATTTTTTTAAAATTTTTTTGTCACGTTGAAGTGATAATGTCATGAACGAAAAATATTGATTTAAAATATTTAAAATGTTAGAAAAGAACTCACATTGTTTGTACAAGAATATTTAAAATTTAAACAGATTTTTAGATTTTATTTTATTGAATGTAATATTATTTAATAATACTTACTTGTGAATGCTACAGTAAATAACATCATATAAAATTAAAATTAAAATTTAAATAATAAAAAATTTAATTTTAATAAAATATTCTGACTAGAAACCAAATAATCAATGTTACTTTCAACCTCCCTGAAAAGTGTACCAAACAAAAAATTTGTATTTCCATTTCCTTGAAAAGGTGTTCCACGTAAATTATTTTCATCTCTTTTTGTTTTACGTTCAACCAAACGGACCCTAACCTGAGGCATGGTTGCAATGGAGTCACAGGACCCGATTTGCAACAGATAGTGAACTAATTGTTGCATGTGCGTGAGGCTTTGAAGCCCCTCTTCTTGCCCATTGGGGCCTTATAAATAGACTCCCAACAAGCCTCATTCTCTTCACCTCTTATCACTATTCTCCACTCTCTTCTTCCGGTGCTCTCATTCTTAAACACTCTTTTCTTCTTCGTTGAGTATTGGAGATTAGTTGGTTTAATTAATTCATTAGTTATTTAATGAACTGATTTTATTGTTTAACATCTATTTTCATTGTCTGACTTAATAAAGTTCATTAAATTTATCTATCTTTCTTTTGTTGTATTTAGTTGGTAGTTTTGTGTGTAATTAATTAGATATTTTAAGTCGTAATTACATAGTTATTTACGTCATTTAAATATGTCTTCTCCAAGTCACACAACTCAAACTTCTAGTAAGACTTGAAATGATCCTACTCAGGCACATTGTCACTTGATCTCTATGGCGGACAAAGAAGTTTAGGATAAATATTGTGATAAAATTATATTTGACTAAATTTAACGATTAAAATTTAATCTTGCAGGGATGAAAGGTAATGTTACATCTTGCACTTGGACTCCAGCCAAGGTAAGGACCCAACTACATATACAATTACAAGCCATGGAATAAGCAAATGAAGTTTCCAAGTAGCACAAGGAGATCGTCCAAGATAAAATATCCCAATTGGTGAGGTGCTCCGTACATATTTACGGGACTGAATAAGACCATCCAAATAATCCCCAAAATGAAGGGTTGGTACATTTCAATTACTAATAAAAATAGTTGATTACCCTTCTATAATTATCAATAATTAAATTTTTTTAAAATAGATGACCTTTTTTGAGGGATGAAGGCAAATCGAAAATCTTTCACCAACGAAGATCTCTATCGATGCATCGACCGAATGATGGGTCAAAGGTCGGAAAGTGAGAGTGGATGAGGAAGTGGAAGAGGATCCAACAACCAACTATAGAAGGATGAGATCCATGATCTCACTTGAGACGATGACCCAACAGTAGTGGGTCCCGTGGATCCACTCATCACAAGACCACGACAACGTCAAACGACCATCACAACGGCAATGAAGAGCCTAAAGTTGTGTAAGGAGAGGATTAGACGAGCAATGCCAAGATGGTTCTTCAACCACAACATACCAGTGAATGTCGCCAAGGGATCATACTACGAGAACATGATTGACATATTCGCTAATGTTAGGAGAGGAGTGCTTGGATCAAACCCTAGAGAGATAAACAACGTATATCTTTCTATGAAGGTAGATGATATAAAGAAATATGCCAACTTATTTGAAAGACCCAAACCAATAAGTTAAAGTCTTTGTTTGTATACTTTATCTTACTTTTGTGTTAGCATACATTATCTTAATTTTTTTATTAGTATACTTTTCTCAATGTCTTCTTCTTAACAAGTATTATTAGGAAGACAATGATCAATTTCTTAATTTACTACCAAGCCGGTACCATCTTTTGGAAATCGGTCAATGCATTGGGACATATAAAAAATGCTGAGTACATGATTTGATAGATGAAAATATCTAACATATTGGGTAAGATTGAGTTTTCTAAGTAGTAATGGACAACACGACCATATATAAATCGGCCAATCAAATGCTAATGGTGAAGATGCCTCACTTGTATTGGACATTGTGTTTTGCCCACTCCTTAGACTTGATACTTGAGGATATATGCAATGATCATCAAATAGATAAGGTAGTTAAGTTAGCTCAGTTTATTGTCTCATTCATTTACAACCATAACTACATCTTAAACCTAATGAGTGAACATATCAAGGGCTAAGAGCTCCTATGACCAGGGCTACCCGATTTGCCTCCCATTATATTTCCTTAGAGATTTTAATGAGTCAAAGGAGACCTCTAAGCCATAAGGTAATCTCACCGGGATGGGGTATATGGATGGCTAGAGCTAACCCTTCAGATAAGAGAAAAGGAGAAAAGGTAGAGGAAGCAATAAAGTGTGGGACTTTTGAAAGGTTGTAAAGAAGACTTTATAAATAGTCCAACCTATAGTCATGGTGCTTAGGATAGTTGATGGAGATAGAAAGACATATATGGGCTACTTATACGACGCAATTGATCGGGTGAAGGAAAGATCTCTGAGATAGTATTCGACTTCACCAAGTGGTGGAACATCCTTGACCGTCAGTGGAAATGTACCTTACATCAACTCATAAATGCAACAGGTATATTTTCTTAATTATTTATTTAATTTGTGTATGTTTTACATACCATTAAGTTCTTTACTAACATCTAAACCTTGTCAGGTTACTTTTTCAACCCACGATATTGCTACAGTCAACGTTTCAAGGTAACAAACGAGATGCTTGATGATGTCAAATGTGTCATCTAACGGATCCTCAAAGATGACGACCAATCTATTATTGCATGCAACATGATGTACAATTATAGAATGAGAGCATTTCACTTCAGAATGAGTAGAGTAGAGTGCGTTGTGATGCTCCTAAGTCAGAATGAGTGGAGTGCATTGTCATTAGATGCATTAATTTAAATTCAATTGATTTGTAAAAGTTAATTATCTTTTAACATGTTCATTTTATGCATCCGACTAGTGGATGGACCATGACAAGACATTGAGTTATGAAAACTTGGTGGATGTGGCCATACGAGTCCTAAACCAAACCATTTTGGCTTTTGGTTGTGAGAGTAATTGGTTAACATTTAACTTGATCTATACAAAACAAAGGAATAGACTGACATCGCAAAGGCTGCAACATCTTGTTTGTTGTCACCACAATATGAAGCTAAAGTTGAAGAATTTGGAAAGATTGAAGCAAAACCAGAAGGAAGAACAGAGGTAGATATCAGAAATTTCGGGAGGACAAACCAAGGAACCAACAATTCAAGAGGATGACATCAACTTGGGCCAAATATTATATTAGAAGAAATTCATTGGAAGTTTAGGTACAAGACCGAGAAGGGATGGGTGAGTCATAGTTCAATCTAGAAGACTAACAATGGGTTGAAGGAGTGCTGGATGATGTCCCTCTCGCCGAAAAAAATTTAAATTTCTCTCTCATTGGCAAAGTGACAGAGAACCAGAGAAGATTCTAGCCAAGATACGCTAAGTAGAAGAAAAGTTAAATAAGTTTTGATTGATTTCCTTGATATTGTAGATGTAGATATAATTGACGAAGAGCAAAAAGATTCATTGGAGCCAAACATCTGAGTATAGTACCAAACTTCAGAGGATTTTTTTTCGAAGAGTAGCGACGATGATGGAGTAGGACATGAGAGAAAAGGCACTATTTCAAGTAGACGGACATCCACAGATGTGGAAAGAGTGCATACAATAGCTGAGCCCTTCATCGAAGAAAAGGAGTACACCCATACGACCTAAGATATGGACCATGGTGTGAGGTTGTAAGGTGATAGAGGTGAACACACCCAACGAGGCAGAGGACAATACTATGATGTCATCATTGATTCATCCGAAGGCTCTTAGTTTCCAACATATTTATTGAAATGAACTATGACTCTTCATCATACACTTTGATTCAGTCCACCTATGATTATGACAGCAATGATGGTTCTTGAAAGAGATCTAATGTTCCTAATGTTAGGTTGATTACGATAGGAAGTGACGAGTACAATTGCCGTGTATATTTATACAATACTATATACTTGACTCGAATGACCACTATAAGAAATTAGGTTATTAGGGACGGGTTAATGGCGACGGTTGAAACTCGCCGTCACTATAACGGTTATTGGCGATAGCTTCAGCCGTCCCTACTAAAGCCGTCAACAAATACAGAGCTATCGATGACGGCTTAAAGAAGCCGTCGCAATTACACTTATTAGCGACGGTTTGAGCCATCGCTAAACCAGAATAAGCAACTGGAGAACCCTTCAGATTAGGTAAATAGCGACGGCTTATTATAGCCGTCGCAAGCCGTCGCCAATATAGTCAATAGCAATGGCTTTGAGCCGTCGCAATAAATTTTTTTGACTGTTCAACGGTCGGCAGGTGTTAGCGATGGCTTTAGCCGTCGCTATTGTACTTAAACGTACCAATGGCGAGGGCTTTAGCCGTCGCCAATAAGTCCAGGGTTTCACCAAAAACCAGCCTGCCCCCCTTCCCTCTTCCCCCCTCATCGCGAACACCAGCTCTCTCTCTCTCTCTCGATCTCTCTCTCGATCTCTCGATCTCTCGATGCCGCCACTGCTGCTGCTAGGGGTGTAAACGGGTCAGATTCGGTTCCGATTCCGATAAGGGATAAGGTGTTCTGATTCTGATTCTGATAATTTCGGAATCATCATGTTCCGATTTCGATCCAATTTCGATTCCGTTATCGAAATTGGAATCGAATCCGATAATTTCCGATTCCGATATTAAATATTAAATTTTATTCAAAAATTCATTAATAATTCACATATAATTAATAAATTTTGATATAATATTTTAAAACTTTTATTTTTATCATTTTATCAAATTATATATTATATTTTATGATTTATTTAACTTTATTTTGATTATTTATATTTATATTTATTTATTTATTTATTTATTATTGAAATCGGATAAACGGAAACGGAATCACCTGATTCCGATTCCAATTCTGATAAGCTATCGGAATATCCGATTCCGATTCCGATAGCTTATAGGATACAAAAACAGTTTCCAAACCCGTTAATTTTTATCGGAATCGAATTGAAATTTCGAATTATCGGATTCTATTTACACCCCTAGCTGCTCCCGCCACCGCTGCACTGCCGCTGCCGCCATGGCCTCCTCCTTGTGCTGCCGCCGCAACCTCCTTTTTTATGGTATTTATAAAAATGTTCATTTTAGGGTTAAGCATATTGGTTTAGGGTTAATGTAGTATTTTAATTGTGATGGCTTTAGATTAAGAAACAAAGTCAAACCGGTTTTCCGGTTTGATTTGTATCAAAAAAATTGATTTGGAAACAATTTAAATTCCAAGATCAGTTTGAATTGTATAAAATACCATGCAAATAAAATTTGCGTTAGAGAAATTTGCATTAGAGACAAATCAAATTCCAAAATCGGATTGATTTGAACAAAGGGCCATGAAAATTGACTCAAACCGAAAAACTGGTTTGATTTGTCCAAAATTGTGGTTATAAAGCAATAGAAGTCTTAAATCAGTTTGAATTGGTTAAAATGCCAATGAGACAAATCAAACCGGTCCCCATTTGGCATTAGACATCAATGAATATCCCAAACCAATTTGATTTGGACAAATTAAATGCCATGGAAATGGACTCAAATTGAAAAAAATGGTTTGATTTCTCCCAAAATGGCGTTAAACTTACATTAACTGTCAAGAGGGTTTAAATTGGCTAAGAAGGTATGGAAAACCAAGTCAAACTGATTTTCCAATTTGGTTTGACTGAAATTGACGTCATAGGCCAATCAACTTGTTTTAATTGAATAAAATGCTGTGGAAACCGACTCAAACCGGAAAGTTGGTTTGATTTGTCCCAAATTGGCATTGTAAGTCAATGAATTTCCCAAACCGGTTTGATTTGGACAAATTAAATGCCATGAAAATAGACTCAAACTGGAAAAACGGTTTGATTTCTCCCAAAATATCGTTAGACATACATTAATTTCTAAATCGAAAACCACGGTTTTGTTTCTTTTTCTCCCAATATGGCACTACCTAAAAATCAAGTTTGCTCTTTGAAACGCAATGTTATTGATTTTTTTATCTTATGTCGGCTTTATTTCTTATTTTTAGGTAGTTTCAAACGACATTCTCATTCGAGACTTTCTTCTCTTGGAGGTGGTTCGATTTGTGTTTATTTTATTTTATTTATATCATTGTTTACTTTTGTGTATATATATCTTTATATATATTAACCCAAAATTAGTAACATGATGAGTAGCTTAGACAAATTTTGGATAGATATTCCTAACAGATTAAGTCCTAGGTATCTTCAAGGAGTAGAATAATTTCTAGATTATGCTTTCAATGAATGTAGGACTCGATTTAGACATGGACTAGACAAAACTTTGATTCAATGTTCATGTAGATGGTGTTGTAACACATTTTATTTAAAAAGAGATGTAGTTAAAGAACATCTAATATGTGATGGCATATGGTCCAATTATCGAATGTGGATAAGTCATGAGAAAATAAAACATAGTTTAAGTATCGATAATGAAGTTCAATTAGATGAACTACAACATGAGAATTTAAATGACGAGGTGATAGAAATACTTGAAGACATTCAAAATATTCAAGGACCATCTATACATCATGAAAGTGAACCAAGTATAGAAACACACAAGCATTTCTTGTTATTAAGAGATGCGGAAACACCATTATATGAAGGATGCACAGACATATCTAAGTTAACGTTTATTTTAAAGTTGATTCAGTTGAAGTCAGCAAATGATTTGACTGAAAAATGTATGAATAGTATATTGTCTGTATTTAAGGATGCATTGCCCAAGGATGAAAGTGTTCCTAACACTTGGTATGAACTTAAGAAAATTGTTAAGGACTTGGGACTTATTTACGAAAAGATAGATGCATGTAAGAATGATTGTGTTCTCTTTTGGAAAGAGAATGCACATAGAATTACTTCTCCACAATGTGAGTCTCCCAGATACAAAGATGATCAAGAACATAAGAGTAAGAAGGTGGCATGGAAGATATTGCATTCTTTTCTTTAAAAGATAGGTTGCATCATTTGTTTATATCATCGAATATTGCTAAGTGGATGTCATGGCATAGTGAGCAGCGTTCGTACATATCGAGAGGTGAAATGCATTATCCTGCCGATTCTCCCTCTCGAAAATCAGTTTGGATCGGCCAAACCGCCCGATTAAATTGGAAAAAGGCACGAAACCCCACCCCAAGGCCGGTTTGGCCGATCCAAGCCGGAAATCGGGATCCACCGATCAGTCTGGTGGTTCTCAGGGCCCATCTCAGCCTACCCAGGATGTGATGCCATCAGGTGGACCATCCCGGGTAGTTGACACTCGCCCTACTGTGACGACGCCCCCTACAGACTGTCCATCTTCTTCTGCCTCAGGTAAATATTTAATTTTTCTATTTTATAGATTTATAAATATCAAATTCTAAATTTGTTCAAAATTTTGACATGTAGCTACAGTTGCTAGACGTGGGAGAGGTCCTACAAAGGCGTATAATGTGTGGACATTAACACCTGAGCAGACGTTGAATGTCCAGGTCATTGGAGGATCGAGTGTAGGCCCGAATGGCTAGGAGTTCACCTCGTATCTTGGAGTCTGCAATAGGGTACATTGTAATTTATGGCAACATGATTACATCACCCTTCCAGATGACAAGAAAGAGTCGATCTTTAGAGATCTCGAGGTAAATAAAAGTACTTCGGCTTATTTATTTATTTTTTACTTGAAAAATACTAATCTATATATTGTTCATGCTTGCAGCAACATTTTACATTTAAGCGATCTTCATCCATAGATGCTGAAATTTTAAGACATATGGGGGAGATGCAAAGAAAACAAAAGGGTCATCTAAAGAAGAAGGTAAAATTTTCATATTTATTTTTTTAGTAAATGGTTGTGTACTATAACTAATACGATTTTGGCATACAATATTTTACAAGACGCTCACTAGAGGAGGCACTTGTCGTTGTGCCTCCACAATGCAATTCGGACCAGTGGCATCATACGTGTGAGATATGGCAGAGGGACAACAATAAGGTAAAGAATCAGTTTAATTTAAAAGTTATTCACATCTGATAACTCAATTTTTTTCCTAAAAAAAACTAACGTGTTAAGAACTTGTTTCAGGCACTTTGCCAAAGAAATAAAACAAATAGGGCTCATTTGAATATACCTTATAGGCGAGGAAGAACAAACATTCATTAGCTTGAGATAGATTTTGTAAGTTTCTAAAATTTTTCGTATTTACTATTAAGTATCTCGATAATAGTACTAATATTAAAACATTAGTCTTTTTTGAACAGACACAAAAAGAAGGGTGCCACCCTACCCATCCAGAGGTCTTTGAGATGACACAGACACGTGAGGCGGAGGATGGATCCCTCGTATGACGCAATGAGAAAAGTCACCAAGTTTTGGTAAAAATATAATTTATTTATATCATTAGATAATTTTCATTTCATATATCAATTGATTTTATATTTATATTATGTAGGACAATATGCGCCAGTTGATGAATGCCCCCCAGTCAGAGGAATCGGATGCTCGGAATTCTGAGCATCCATTCTCTCTTGAGGATGCATTCATCACCGTGTTCGACAGACACAGGCTGGGACAGATCCGATGTGGGAGGAGAGGATAGACCCGCAACAGTTGGTATGGTGTAAGCGGTGGAGGTGCGAGTACCTCTGTGGGTCCGGGCTATCAGGAGTTGGTGGACAAAGTTGATGCCCAAGCTAGTCAAATCGAGAAACAAAACTCGATGATTGACTCACTCCAACAACAACTGAACGCTCAACAACAACAATTTCAGGAGTCAATGACACGGCCAACACAAGAATTGTTAGCTCAATTAAATAGTAGACACCCCCACCTGCAGGTTCGTCGAGTTCGAGGCCACCTCCACCACAGAGAGCCGCACGGAGAGACAAGGAGGAGGAGGACAACAAGGATGAGGACAAGGATGAGGACGAGGATGATGAGGAGTGTTCCTTTGGGGAGGATGAATGAGAGTTCTCTCCCCATATTACTATTTGTTTATATTTGAGGTCTTTATTGTGTATAGAACAAATTTTATGAATATGAATCTTTCTTATTTATGAATGTGAATGGTTATGATTCCATGAATGTATGGTTGAATTTGTGATTATTTATGGATGAATGAACATTGATGTATTAAATTCGGGGAGTGTTTTATTTCAATGTGTTGATTTGTAATTGTCGGTTCATATATATGGATGTAGTACAAGAAAAGATTGTATATTTACGTATGGATGTGTTTCTATGTAAATTTTTAATACATTTGGTGTGCGGAGAAATTTTTTTTTAAAAAATTACAAGTTATTAGTGACGGTTCCTTCTAGCCGTCGCCAAAACCTTTTTAAGGGACGACTATATACCTAATGGCGATGACCGGAAGCTGTCGCAATAGTTGGCATTTACTTGTGATGGCTAAACACCGTCGCTAATAAAATTTTGGCGACGATTTTTGCCATCCCTATTAACTTATTGGCGACGGTTGGCATTTAGCCGTCGCCAACAATATTGGCGACGGACTTATTTGCGACAGGCTTGCGACGGCTTAGAAGTTGCCGCAATTAGCTTTCGGCGACGGCTTTTGGATCATTGGCGACGGCGGGAAGCTGTCGCCAGTGAGCCTATTTCTGTAGTGGATATAGGCAAAGTACACAAGTTGTGTAGAAAATGTAGATCATGTAAGATTAGAATAAAATTCATAAATTATTTTTTTAGATCACATCACTCATCTCTTTAGATTTTTTAATTTTTAATTTTTTAAGATTAAAAAATTAACTAAACAATAAAATCTAACCAAGTCACTACTACGGTTGCGACTCTTGACCCACCTTACCTTGGTTGAAGTTACCATAGAAGAGCTTAAAGCTTACACGTTACATCTACCCTGAACGAGGAGCGCAGGTGGAGGCATCCCTCCAGATTTGCATAATTAACAAGAAGAGAGATAAAGTATAATAATTAGGTGACTTTCACCCCTTTTTTTATTCTGCGAGGGGTGGATGGTGAAGAGGATCTGCTCTCTGCATTCATTCGATTGATTCCCGTTTAAGGGAGAGGGAGGTTCATCTGCTGGGCTTCTCCTCGTTCCGAGCTTTCTAGTGGTATAATATCTTAATTAGCTTCTTGAAGACCCATGAACATGGTGATTAAATAAGGCTAAATTGATCAAATTAAGATTACAGGTCTGCATGGAATGTTGATGGCTGTCAAGAGTAATGAATTTCTTTACAAAATGGGTGCTCTTTAATTGCTCTCTTCTCTGGCAATTAGCAGGCAGCTGCCTCCCGTCAGCCGTAGTTAATAATCATATCCCTCTTCTATAAGACCATGGAAGGACCTCATACATATGCATCATTCTGTCCTAGGACCGAGCTAGTCTACAAACAAGGGGGACCCATCACAGGAAATTGCTTATGGGGTCACATGAAGTTTAAAGAATTAGGTACTTCAAATTAAATGGAATACTGATAGAACAATGAAGTGAAGTGAACAATCTGATTCTATTCATATATAGCTGCCAATTTTATTGAACTGCAATAAGTTAACTACTCAGAAGAACCTGTCTGGGGTTGGTATTTAGTCGATCGCATGCAATTGCAAGTGGTACTAATTAAAGAGAGGGAATATAAGATTTTTTTTACTATATATTTGAAGTGTCGTAAATACATGTATATAGTGAAATCGGTAGGGTGTCTCTTGACAGAATCTTAGCTCTCACTCTCTCACATTAGGAAATAAAAATTTGGATTTACATCACCTGACAACAAAATAAACAACATTGCTGTTTACGAAATTCCTGAAATTTAAAACTTATAGATTTTGAAACCAATAAAATGCAACCTCCCAACGACCCCCAAGTTAAAAATATTTGTGTCAAATATATTGTGCTACACATCTTACGGGGAGTTTGGTTGCATGACAAAATCGAATTGTTGTTACAAAAATATGTTTCTATAAAATTAAACTTGCTATAAAAATTTTAAACAATCATTCCATATTTATATTTTTAAAGAAAATTTCTTATTTGACAAAAGGAAAAAAAAACAGATGGAACTTTCTCTCTTTTATCCTGTACTCTACCCTCTCTTTTGGTCATACATGATTTTTCACTCTTTTCTTATTGTCACAATATTTCTCCAAACACCACAGGACTGTTCTACGGACCAATTAGGCTTTATTTTAATGCGTTTTTATCTTAAAATTATATAAAACACAGTACTGTTCTGTTATTTATTTTATGACCTACATGCCTGGCTGGTGAGATGGAAGCTGTCAAGTTCAATAATATGGTTGTGTAGAACAATGAACTGCATTAAAGTACACGGGGCGGTGAACGCCTGTCGGCTAGGGGTGTTCATGTAAAACCGGTAAACCGGTAAACCGAACCGAACCGAACCGAACCGTTCGGTTCGGTTCGGTTTGAGAGGCTATGCATTCGGTTTTTTGAACCGAACCGAACCGATAAGAAATTATCGGTTCGATTCGGTTCAAAAAACCGAATACATAGCCTCTCAAATCGAACCGAACCGGTAAACCGGTTGACCCGATTTGATAAAGTTTGACCCACTTTATTTACATATTATATTACATTTAAATATATATTATATCAATTTTAAATATGTTTTATTATAAATGTAAGTTAATTAGTATAAAGATAAAATTATATATTATAAATACAGTAGTAAACTTTATATTAATCTTAAATAATTATTATAATGTATATTTTATTTTATTTTATTTTTATTTATTTAAATATACATTAAACCGATGAACCGAACCGAACCGAACCGAACCGAACCGAACCGAATCACAATCGGTTCAGGGCTCACTGAACCGGTTCGGTTCGGTTCGGTTCACCTTATCGGTTCGGTTTCGGTTTGGAAAAAAAGTGACCAAACCGAACCGAACCGAACCGTTTACACCCCTACTGTCGGCGGCGGTCCAATAACTAACCCTAATAATTCTCATAAAGAAATAGAAGACATATCCTTCCCCAGGCGTGCTTCCAGATTTGTGTGTATATATATATATATATATATATATATATATATAAATATCAGATGAAC
Source organism: Cryptocoryne crispatula var. balansae (assembly GCA_036172225.1). Classification (NCBI taxonomy): domain Eukaryota; kingdom Viridiplantae; phylum Streptophyta; class Magnoliopsida; order Alismatales; family Araceae; genus Cryptocoryne; species Cryptocoryne crispatula. The sequence continues at coordinate 16,597,912 of CM069925.1, read as the reverse complement.
GGGAGCTCCTCCTTGAACTCTTCCCATAGAAAAAGACGTCTATATAATTAAACAAGATCATCCGCTGCTTCACATAAGGACGATCAAGGCCGCTCTCCTCTTTCATCTCCCCACCACCCCCTTCTAATTAGAGTTTTTTTTTAACTAACACAGTTTTTTTTTTTAAAGTAGCACGGTAAAACTTTTAATCGTAAATCTAGCACAGTTTGGTCAAAGTCGACTTTGCTCCTTAACAAGAATCTCACGTGATCCCGGTGGGTAAACTGTATTTAATAAAAGTCAAGTTTTAATAAAACGACTTTGAAAGTCGAGTTTAGGCAACTAGACTTTCAAAGATGTAGTTGGGTGAAAGTAAAGTTCACCCACGCCCGCGCACAGCATTAAATGATGTACAGTAAACTTTAACATTTTTTGATCTTCCACTTAAAAAAATAAGATATTCGGATTAAAATTTGTCCGATCCACTCGGACCAATGAATTCGGAACATTCGAAACTATAGGATTGAACTTTTAAATTCATAAAAAGTGCAAGTTTTATCATTGGACGGTCCAGGATGCTTCGATTTAATATTAAAAAATTTAATATTAAGTATTTCGATATTCTAAATTTATTGGACGGAACGGATCGTTCAAATTCAAATCTGATAAATTATAATTTAAGAATATAGATAAAGACAATTTGATTTTAAAAAAAGTACTGTGCACTTAATGCTGTGCGCCGCAGCGCACATCAATTTATATTTTAAAAAAATACAATGCATTTAATGCTTACACGCAGAGTATTTTTTCTTTAAAATCAATTGAAATTTACTTATATATTTAAATTGTGATTTATCGGGATTGAATTTGAACGATCCGTTCCGTCCAATAAATTTAGAATATCGAAATACTTAATATTAGATTTTTTAATATTAAATTGGAGCATCCTGGACCGTTCAATGATAAAACTTGCACTTTTTATAAATTTAAAAGTTCAATCCTATAGTTTCGAATGTTCCGAATTCATTGGTCCGAGTGGATCGGACAAATTTTAATCCGAATATCCTATTTTTTTAAGTGGAAGATCAAAAAATGTTAAAGTTTACTGTACAGCATTTAATGCTGCACTGGGCGGGTGGTTTTTTTTTTTTTCACTGTTTGAAAGTCGAGTTGGGTGAACTCGACTTTCTCCCGACTCGACTTTCTCCCAACTACGTCTTTGAAAGTCGAGTTGCCTAAACTCGACTTTCAAAGTCGTTTTATTAAAACTCGACTTTTATTAAATACAGAGCACGCGAGATTCTTGTTAAGGAGCAAAGTCGAGTTTTCAAAACTCGACTTTGACCAAACTGTGCTAGATTTACGATTAAAAGTTTTACTGTGCTACTTAAAAAAAAAACTGTGTTAGTTAAAAAAAAAACTCCATGTTCAGGAGATCAGGGTGGACGTACCAGAGGGTGGAGAGGGAGGATCCCGAAGAGACGAAGCACCGGAGGGCGCAGTTCCTGATTCACAAGACGTTGGAGCAGGCGGACCTGGCGCACAGGCGAGCACGGTCGGGGCTGAGGATGAGCAGGCTGAGGGTGAAGGTGGGACGGCGGCTGAGCAGGCTGAGGAGCAGCGTCCAGGTCACCTTCTCCGTCGCCGGCGCCTGCCTCCGCAAGCAACTGGTAGCCGGGGAGGATTAAGCTGTGGAGGCCTGATCTCTGCGCCAAGCAGGTCGCCCTTCCCCTTGCCTAATTGCCTTCCAGCAGCAGAACTCTCTCTCTCTCGCGCGCGCGCGCGCTCTCTCTCTCTTCATGTATAACCTCTTACGTTGTGGCCAAAGAAATATTTAATTTGGTAAAGGGGTTTGTATATTATATTAACACTTCAAGTTCTATTACATTACATATTTTACTTACTACTCTTTATTAATAGATTATGCATGACAAAATAACAAGGCTGAAACATGCACCTGAATTAAAGTGGTTTATCAGGACATAAGAAACGTGTTTGTAGGTTGTGTACGATACATAATCAAATATTCTAAATATCTAAAATATTGACTAAATCAAGGGTCTGAGGTATATATATATGTTTAGGGCAATAATACTATTAAAGATGTCATATAAATGATGGACTTAAGATTATCAGCATTTATAACTAAGGATATTTCACGATGTTGATATTAATTGTTATGACTATTATGTTTTTAAATTGATAGTGAAATACATTAAATCATAAATTGTGTTGAAGTATCAACATGTATTAATTTTTTATTTATACTATTTTATAGAAAGATCATCAATACCAAACTTGATATAGTATCATTTCAATACTCTAACAAAATAAGGTATACAATTATGATATGTTAATCCAGTGCCCTAGTATTGAAAATAATATTATATCAATTTTTAAATCGATATTTTTAGATAATAGATTATTAATCAAAATTAATATAAATAGATATTTATATGGCAAATGTTCTCGTCTTTGTTTGTACGGCAACTTTTAAAATTATTATTATAGTCAAACACACTTTGTGATGACTAGTATCGAAATTCATTTCAAAGTTATTAGTGATAAAAATATTGAATATCGTTGCCAAACAAACAATAAGAAAAAATTGTTCCACTATAACCTAAAATGGGATACAAGACGATTAGATGATGCATCGACCGCCGCAGGGAAATCAGGCACCAATGGTCACAAAAGAACGATGACGTCACATGTAGGGATGTCAAGATTATGTGATTATCTAATGTTAACGAATAAAAAAATTTTAAAATGTTTGAATAAGTTATCTATATTCATTTGATCATGAATATACCATAAATCGAACTCAAAAACCGTTATTCGTATTCGTTAATGAATACATAATATAACGACTCACATTCTATGATATCTAAACATATATATATATGTCCCGTTGAAAAAATCTTATTACCCTTAACTCATATTTTGTGTTAAATATCTAACTATCTCTACTGCATACTCAAAAATCATTTTTGCTATAGATTCGTAAATTAATTTTTTTCTATCTCATATTTTATGTTGATCATAAAATTAAGAAAATTTTTAGTACAATAATTTAAGTGGATATTCTATTTGTAATATGTATTTTTTATGTGTATTCTTGTCGATAAATTATCTTTACTTCTTATTTTGTTAAGTTAGATCATACATAAATTATTTTTTTATATATTCGTTAACCGTTTATTATCCGACCTTAAACCATTTTTAAGTAGATAGAATCATGGAATGTGGAGTCGTGACCCGGGTCGGACTTGACTCGGTCGGTTTTTGGGCCGACCGACCCGGTCCCGACCCTAAGATCCCGAGACTCCGACCCCGTAAATATTTTAAATTTTTTATTTTATTATTATTTTTGGTGACCCTGACCCAACCCGGGTCTCGTCAACCCCGGCCAACCCTTGTTGGTTTTGGACCCAACCGACCTGGTCCCGACTCCTGGCTCCCGACTCACCTACCTTGGATAGAATAATACAGTTCACGGATAATCTTGATACTAATAGTTAACAAACAACAAATAAATACATTTTTTCTTATAAAATATGAATACAAATAATACTATTATTCTACCGCCCTTGACATCTCTAATCTCGTGGAGATGATATTTCCCTCGTGACGTGGGTCCCGACCTCAACCCCTCTTTGCGGGTGCATCAGCCGACGTATTAAAGCGCATCTACGATGCCATGTCAACAAGCTGTTGGGAATATTTGGTTGGTTGAAATTGAAACCTCCTTGTCGCTTGTATAAGTGTAATTATTAATAATTATGTTCGCAAAAACAACTGTATGATGGTCAGCTGCAAAAAACACATTTTAAAAGTAACTTGAGAGATAAATCTTAACACAATATTTTGGATAATTTGACATTATATATTTTCTCACAAGTAATGTAGAAATTATCTTGGACACCGAGCCGAAGGTGGACCACTTTGGCGCATGCAAAGAAACTCTCTCCCAATACTCTGTAGCATTAATACTCAAACAAAAAAAGTTCGTTATTGGGTTCTGATAAAATAAAATTTCACTATAAATACACGCTTCATTAGAAAATTCATTAAAAAAGGTGCTTTGGCAACCGTGGCTAAACATATTTTCAGTGGCAATCTATGGTTGTGCTTTTCCTAACGTGTTTTGCTAGATATTTTCTTATTTTATATTTTACTTACGTTTTGAGTTTATTTTAATAAATATTTTTATGATTGAAGTGTATAAAAATATACGACGGAACACCATCTTAGCTTCTGACACTAGTCACTAATAGGAGGTGTAAATACATGGCCAATGTTCGATAAACCATTTCCATAGTTAAATGGCATATATACACATATAATACGTCTGAGACCTTTTATTCAGGCATACGGTGCAAAATACTTGGAATAGGCTATTCTAACTTTTTTACCTGTACAAAGGTATAAACTAATTTATTTGCACGTTCATCATTGTGGTAAAAAAATGCATGTTCTTGTTATTATCGTACTAAATCTAACCTAATACATAGTAGTGGTAGGTTTTTTTTTTGTCCTTTGTCTGGTCAGATCACCGCAGTTGACTGGAAGAGAAAATTCTCTCAATCTCCAATAAGAGACAATCACAATTCTCAGTCATTTAAGTGATAGTTCATGGGTGAACTGACATAAACTGTCACTAAATTGAGATTCGTAATGGGTTACACTGTGGTTCATAACGGTTCAACCTTACTAATGATTGGTTTAATCTAGTTCATAATGAGTTACACTGTGATTTATAACAAGTTACATTATGTTTCGCAACAATTCAACTTATTACTAAAGAGGTTGAACCGTTATTAACAAAGACTGAATCGTTACGAACTATATATAGGGTAACTTGCTATGAACCGAGTTAAACCATTACGAATCCTAGTTCAGTAACGATTCATGCCGATTTACTTCTGAACTGTCACTTAAGTGATGGAAAGTGTGATATTTTGACTTGGTCAAAACATAAGGGCTATTTGGTCTTTTTCTATTTATCTTTTTAACTCCTTCTTTGTTTATCACGTTAATACGTGATGGGGTGTTTGAGGTGCTTACGACAATAGCAGCCGTAACACGTTCTTACGAACGTACGGCCGCCGTGAGCGTGAGAAGAAAAGAGAAGAGAGAGGGCTGCTCGGAGATCTCGACGTCGTGTTCGGTTCTTCTTGTCTTCCACGTTCTCTTTTATTGTGGAGATCGTGGTGTTCGTGGAAACGCCTATTCGGTGCTCTACGGAGCTATTTAAAGGTGTATCGTCAAGAAAGAGATTTGGGGATTCGGGATTGCTTCGTCTTGGGAAAGATCACTCCGTGTCGGTGTAAGAGTATCTTTCCACTTTGTATTCTTCTATGTCTAGTGGATTTTCTCTGCTCTCCCCGTGGACGTAGGAAGACACATCGTCTCTCCGAACCACGTTGTTGACCCGCCCAAGAAAAGAAAAGAAAAAAAAGGGGACACAGGACGGTGGTTATGCCATGTCGAGAACCCAACAAATCAGTGGGAGCATCAAATTTGATCAAAATATCCTCCTTTTAAAATGTAGAAAGTCACAACAAATGATAAATTAAGCAGATCCAATCAGCACACATTAATGTGATATTACCATAAGGAAAAGTATGAGATTCATGCATGAGACAAAAAAAGAAGACAGGGAGAAGTTGACTAGGAATAGCACAATTCCTATGCAAAGGGAAATGGAAATATGCTCAGAAGACAATAACTGTTGACAGAAATAAACAATAACACATGTGCATGGGCCTCGAAAAAGAAATGAAATAACGATAAGACCATTTGTTATTCATGGGTATAATGGCAGCTTGGCCTACTCGAAACAAGGCGAATCATGGCATAGGGTGATTAATGCTATTATTGGTTTATTAAACCAACGAACCACGACCCCGAAGGGAAATGGTCGCCAAGACATGTCATCTTCATTCGTGCCGAACGCCAACGGTCCTCCAACGGAGGGGTCGACGACGCCTCTTTCAATTATTATCTTTTTAAAGTCAACTGGCCATGGTTTCCTGAAAGAGTGGTCGGTGACAAATGTCATATTCAATCAAACCGAACGACAACGAACCTCCGACGGAAGGATCACCAACGGTCGGGTCACAAGATTACTTAGCCGGCCCAACCGATTACAGCACATTGGCAATTATGTTATGCTCATGTTCAGATAACTAACAACAATCGCCCCAATTAAACCTTTTGTTTCAAAAAAAGAAAAAGAAAACTGATGCATGCTACGAAGGCGGCAAGTCAGAGAAGGAAGGTCGGCAGGGCGGCGTACTGAACCCCTCCGCCGCAGATGTATCCCCAGTTGGTGTCGTCGCCGCCAATCGGTACTGGCACCGACCCCAGCAGGTGATGTTGCCTCCGACCGAAGCTACGTTGGAGAAGAAGGTCACGCCGCAAGGGAGGCGCCTGGAACCGTCAAGAACCAGACGCCGGATGCCACGCTCTGCGCAAAAACAAGAAAAAAAAAGAAACAAACAAACAAAAAAAGAAAGAGAACAGAGAAGAAGAAAAAAAAAGTGGCCACAGCCTGGTGACCACGTCCGAGGCCAGAAAAGGGGCTTCGCCAATCGGGGGACGAGGAGGGAATAAAAGATACCTCAAACGATCACCACCGCGACCGAGAGGAAGATTGGGGAGAGGAATGCCCCGCCCGACGAGCTTTGCGGAGGAGCCAGAGGCTGGAAACGCCAATAAGGAGGAGCTCTCCGCCACGGTCGACAACCGGGAGCCGGATCTGAAGGAGCCTCGCCGAGAGAGAGAGCCGAGCAGGTGCTGGCCAGCCGCAAACAAGACCGCGGAGAGAAGCCCCCGCCCGATGAACTTCGCGGAGGAACCAACGAAGGAGCCGCGAGGGAGTTCCCTGCAAAGATCGGCGGGAGAGAAGAAGGCTCTTAGGGAGACCGCCGGAATGTTTGCGGAAGCTCAGAGGAATGAGACCGCACCTAGCGAGAGAAGGTTGCCGCCGTCGCCAACAGAGCCATTGAGAACCCCCGAGCGGCACGATCGTGTGGAAGAGGAGTGTCGCCAAGGCCCTGCGCCGTCGCCGCACCGCGCCGTGGCCGTCGAACCGAGCCCCACACAAGTTAATCAAGGCCATTGAGAACCCCATGGCAGAAGAAAGAAAAAATGGGAGGAGATCTTCACCGTGGCCCAGCACAAGGAGATACCTGAAACTGGGAGCGCCGCGGGGGAGCAGGCGAAGGTCTTTCGGCAGGCCGGGAGGTCGGAAGTGCTGAACGCCAACAATGAAGGCCCCTCACCGTGGTCGACAGCCGGAAGACCCGGCAGTGCGCAGGGAAGGAGAACTCGCCAAAGGGGGTGCTGACTGGGAAGAAAAGGGCGGAGCACCCTCGCGCGGACCAGTCACCCGGGTGCTGTGGCTCGGTGAAGGAGGCAGGCCGCAGGAGCCGACGAAGGTGGAGCGCCCTTGCGCGGACCAGTCGTCGGGGAGAGGAGCCGCGGAGGCTCGTCGCCGGTGCAGAACGAGAGGAGGGAGGCTCGCCGGAAGACCCACGAAAGACCAGGAAGCCAAGAGGCCGGCGCGCCAAGCGGGAAGACAGGGGGGGCCCGTGAGGCTGGGCCGCGCCAAGAAGAGGCTTGCCGGAGGAGCTCCAGGAGAGGGAGTCACGGAGGAGTTTGCGGAGGCTCGACGACGATGAGTACGGAAGAGGGCGGGGCGCCGGTGCACTGCTCCTCTCGCGCCCGCCTGCCAGCCCCGCAGGGACAGGGTCGAACGCCAGGGTGGCGAGATGGCAGAAACGCCCCTTCGCGAAGCTTCCTCCAGCCGAGAGCCTGTCGCAGCTCCCTCCGGCCACTCCCTGTCGGGACGCGCTGGATAATCCAACCGGCTAAATGATTTTGACCAAGGTCAAAATCAAGTGGGCGCTAACGCCAGGCCACGACCCCCCATACAAATGATATATACGCTTTCATATATGCCCATGGGATTGATCCGCCGCGAGGCCATACGCACATTAAGTTGTGCATGGGCAATTTTGACCGTGGTCAAAATTAGAAGATGCAAGGGACAGGAGCCCCTTCTTGGACAATTGCCTACGGAGATGCTTATTTCAAAAGGAAGGGATTACAATACGTATGCAACGAAATTTTCCATTTAAGTCAAAAAAAAAAAGAGAAGGAAGGATGTTCTTTCCCGTTAAAAAAAATGATAAAAGGAAAGGAGGATAAAAAAAAGAAAAATAAAATAAAAAGAAAAAGGAGTGTACATCTCCCAAAAAAAGAGGGGATGGTTCCTGTTAGCAAAAAAAGAGAGGAGAGATGAAAGAAAAAATAAGACAAAAAAAAGAAGACAAAAAATCAGTAAGAAAAGAAAAAAAAGGAGGAGAAATAAAAAATATACATATGTCGTTGGGTCACACATGTGTATCTTTTAAATTTTTAAGAGGGAATAAAACCCCCCTAATAGCTCTCAAATGGGCTCAAATAGCCCCAATTGGTTCATTGGACCCATGCACATACATGTGGGCCTCTATTTTGGCCATTTGGGCCTCAATTTCTCAAAAGGAGAAGGCCCAAAATCTGTCCCAAATGGGACATCCGAAAATCCTCTTGAAAAGTGATTTGAGGGACATTTTGTGTAATTGGCCACCCCAACCCTCCATAAAGCGCGACCAAAGCCTCGAATACCCCCACCTTTTTCCCTCACACCTACCCAAAAGCAAAAGGCAAAATAAAATATTTCCAAAGTTACCCTCCCTCTTCTCACACCCTCAAAACAAGGAGAAGTCGTAGGCATTTTGTGGACCAAAATACCCCCCTCTTTTGGCAAGATATAAAAACCATGAATTCTCTCGAGAGGAGAGAGGCAACATACCCCAAGCGTTCTCCATACGCAAAGCTCAAGTGCTCCCTTTGTCCCATCGCCCAAGAGAGTGTGAGGGGGAAAGAGAGGCCAAAGTTCCATTTTTCATGGAATTGGCCTAAGTCTCAAGACACCATGGGTCAATCATATCATCAAACACTACGATAAAGCATGTGAAGATCACATCATCTCACACCATGACAAGATACGAAGATCACATCATCTCACACCATGATAGATGTCGAGCATCAAGCAATCAATGGCCTATAAGGCAAGGAGGAATATCACCCATTTCATCAAGGCCCATTAAGGCTCTCAAAGCCCAATTGGCCATCATCCATGTGTGGATCAAGATCACGTGACCTCATTTCAAATGAGCCAAGTCCAATCAACTAAGCCCCACTGTGCCCTTGACCCAACATGAACAAGAGACCGGTCCAAGGCCCATTAAGGTGGGACTTAGGCCCATTAAGGTCTACAAGGCCCAATTAACCATTTTTTTAAGGAAGCTCAATGCCATGTGACTCCATTCCAAGTGCATCAAACTCGGTCCATTCAAGCCCAATCCGGTTTCAACCGAGGTGGGCATGAGATCGACCCAAGGCCCATTAACATGGAAAGTGGGCCCATTAAGTCCATATGATCAAAGCTCCAATTGAACCAAAATGAACAAAAACCCAACTCTACCATGAAAAAAGAAAACTCCCAACGGTTGGTGGAGGAAAGAGAAAACCCCCAACGGTTGAAAAAAGAACCCCCAACGGTTGGTGTAGGAAAGAGAAAACCCCCAACGGTTGAAAAAAGAACTCCCAACGGTCGGTGGAGGAAAGAGAAAACTCCCAACGGACCATCAAGGCCCGTCAGCTTGGTTAATCCCCGATCGGGAGATACCGACTGGCGGATGAGAGAGAAACCCCCAACGGACCATGAAGACCCACCGATTCGGTCAATCCCCGATCGGGAAGCACCCGCCGACGAGAGAGAAAGCCCCAACGGCTCACCCGAAAAATCCCAAAGTCATCAACTCGGCTCGCTCCCAAACGGGCAACGCCGACAAAGTCCAAGACCCATTATTCCGGCGTTAATCCCCGACGGGAAATACCGGGTAACGATGAAAATCCAAGTTCATCAACTCGGCTCGCCCCTCAAAACGGGCAATGCCGACGAACAAAAGTCCAAGCCCCATTAATCCGGTTAATCCCCGATCGGGAAATACCGGGTAATGGATGAAAAACATCAAATTCCATCAACTCGGCTCGCTCCCAAACGAGCAATGCCGACAAACAAAAGTCCAAGACCCGTTAATCCGGTTAATCCCCGATCGGGAAAATACCGGGTAACGAACAAAAGTCTAAGACCCATTAATCCGGTTAATCCCTGATCGGAAAATGCCAGATAATGGACGAAAAAATCTCCAAGCCCCGTTAAGTCGGTCAATTCCCACTTCGGAAAAATACCGCTAACGGATGATGAAGACCCGTTAGGTCGACCAAGCCTCATTCCGAGGAAATGTTGCCTAATGGATATCAAATCAGTCAAATCATGAAGCCCCATTAAGTCGGTCAAGTCCCACTTCGGGAAAATACCGCTAACGGATGATGAAGACCCGTTAGGTCGACCAAGCCTCATTCCGAGGAAATGTTGCCTAATGGATATCAAATCGGTCAAGTCCCACTTCGGGAAAATACCACTTAGCGGATGATGAAGACCCGTTGGGTCAACCAAGCCCTACTTCGGGGAAATGTCAGCCGGCCCTAAAGCTCATTCAAGGAAATACATGTACAAAAGAAACAAAAGTCGAGAAAGTTGGCATGTATATTCATTCAATCAAGAAAAAGAAGGGTTGAACAGACGATCATTTTTCAACATTCAAATTCGTCTTGCAGATATGTTGTTAGCGGCAGTTAATCAAGGGTTACTGAGCCGTCGCTCGGTGTAATTAACACCGAATCCATTCGTGGATTGGTGGAGAGAGGTCCGATCAAATTCAAAGAACTCACTACAACCTCGCTAAATATGTATGTCAAACAAAAAGAGAGAGAAGAATCAGGCCGGAAGTAATGTTGCTGTTATCGTCAAAAAGGGGATGCCCGCGCCATAACAAACAAAAATCATCCATACATATTTCCGCGCCCATATCTCCATTCCTAAATATATATATTCTTAAACGATGGATGAAGTAAATCGCGAGGTTCGAACACACGTAAATCTGGTGTCTGTGTGATTTGCTTGTCTGCCTTGTTCTCGATTCATATTTAATCTTTGCTACACGAGTTACTTGCTGGGTTGCACATTTGTTCCGCTGCGGGAGCGTTCCGAAATCTCTGACCAGCAAGCTTTATTTGAAGCAGCGCCTTTTCATGCTTAGGATGGCAGAAGGTACCTCTATTAAATCACATCTTGATGAATTTAATTCTATTCTGATAGATTTGGAAAATAGCGATGTGAAGATAAAAGAGGAAGACCAAGCTCTGCTCCTGCTTTGTTCTCTACCACCATCGTACAGGACTTTTCGAGAATCTATGTTATACAGTAGAGATTCTATATCCGTTGAGGATGTGAAATCTCATTTGTTCTCGAAAGAATTAATGGACAAAGACATGACTAGTGGCAGTTCAGGCGGACATCATTCTGAAAGTCTTATTGTCAGAGGAAGATCAAAAGAAATAAATCAGTCAGGTGGAAATCGCAACAAGAAAAATTGGTCCAGGTCAAAGTCAAAGATCAAGGACAACAGGTGCCGTTAGTGTAAAGAAGATGGACACTGGAAGGTTGATTGCCCCAAGTTGAAGGAAAAATCCAAGTGTACATTGTCCATACCATTCGATCGAGTGGACATCCAAAGCATTATGCCCCGACCAAGCCCTTCCTCTGGCCGTTCATCTTGTTGATTAGGCATTCCTCGTGGCACCCTTCTTCCTTCGGTGTCTCCTTCAGCAAATAGGCCCTTCAATGCCTCTATTCCTTCCTCCTCTAGTGTCTCCTTAGGACCTTCAACGGCCTCCCTTCCTTCCTCCTTTAGCACCTCCTTCAACAACTCTTCTTCTTCTTCTTCTTCAATGTCCAAGCTCGGACGGCCCACTGTATCCCTTGTCATCCATTTTCTTTACACTTACTCCGGCATTCTTCCTCCGAAAGGCGACACTGATGGGTTCCGTTACATGATGGTACAAGCATCTTCACGCTTCTTCCATTTACCACTCCTTCACTACTCTTTCTGGACATACCTTTATCCTTCATGTTTCTTCCATTTTCTACTCTCTCTACCATTTCAGAACATCCATTTTCGTTGAAGGATTTTGAGCTCGGTTCAGATGAGCTCTCAATTCATGGATCCTTGGTTTCCCTGCTGAAACGTGGTTCCCACTTCCCAAGATGATGCCATCGTCATAGGGCTGGAAGGATTGCCTCCTTTTCTTTTTCTTTTTTTGTTCTCTCCTTAATTATTATTATTACTAACATTTTGTTCTTCAATCTTCGCACAATATTCTCAAGACCCAACAAAAATACTTTTTTTTCAGAGCTCTGAGCTAGGAGACTTCACAAAGTAATACTGTAAACATCTTCTTAATCTATGGTTTCCCCTTAATATATATGTTGTTATTTTTTATTTCCAAATCTTGGTTCCAGCTGATCTTCATATATATATATATTGTATTCAATATCACATCTAAATTAATGTAATCAAGCACTCCTCTTGGAAATCGATCGAAATCGATCAATAAACGTATACCTGCTTCCGATTTCCTTTTTTCCCATGGTTTAAGCTTCGAAGATTCTTGATGATTTTTTGGTTTTGAAAGTTGTTAGACTTTTTGTCTATGATATTCTGATATCCGCTTATACTTTTAGGCGGAAATCTTGTCTTGTCACCACTCCAGCGTTTACTCTTTTTCTGTGCTCCTCCAAGTCTTATCTCTTGTTTCGACTCACGGTCAAATAATGCCCAGAGAAGGTGGGAGAAAATTTTTAAAGTAACATAGTGTCACGACCTGGATTTTTAACATACACAGCAGAAGATAATCCGATGACGTAACGGGAAAGAATATCGGTTTGGAACTAAATAAGACTAAAATCACAATCCAGATTCACCATTCCAAACATTACAACCTATTAACACCACAAAGAAACATCTATCTAATCAAATCAAATAACAATATTGAATAAATACTCCACTAGTCCTTTGAATTCTAAAATATCACTATGCTTTTGCTGCGCTAAACCTATAATCCTTAAAATATTAACAATGAAAGGGGTGAGTCACCACAGACTCAATAAATCTTACACCCGAACTACCTTACTATAGTAATGATTCTCTATTGATATTAAAGATAATAAAGCCTAAAAATTTAGATTATAATACATAGGGTTTAAGCTAATATATCTTCAATTAGAATGATTACAATGCCTTTCTACTACCCCATAAGCTAACATGATTCTATGTGAATTAAACTGACATAAACTGCACAAATTTACTAAACTAGGTATGAATACACCACATAGGCCTATCATAGTAAGAATGACCCCATCTAAACACCATCATGCTTGCCAAAAATACATAAATAAACCATTTGTCTGAGTAAGTTATATGCTCCACTTGGACATTGTAGTTAATGTCACAAACTAACACCAAATCTACCATATATAGAAGTAACTTATAGTAAGCTAAATCCCATAGTACCCTTAGGCAGGGGAGTACTTAGGATAAATCGCGATATCTGGGATCAACGAATGCTCCGAATTGTTCTAATTCATCTGCTGCCCACAGGTCACGAACTATAATCTGGTGAAGTAAAATTCCATTACATTGCAGTCCTCTGCATACTACATCTCTCAAGATGAAAGAAAATAATTAACTCAGACAACCAACTATTTAACTAGCATGCCAATGATAATCCAACCATGATTACATCTATGAACAACTATAGATCAATGCACCACATATATGCACATCACATCATAGTATGATACACCTATAACCAATTAACAACATTATGCATCTAAATGACAAGCAAGATATGAAGTACATAGAAGAACAACCATGGCTCTATATACTACATATATGCATGCCAAATTACAATCTAACATAAACTAGAACTAGACATCAACATGTTGCACTTAACGCAATCTAACAAAATAAACGTGTTGTATGCATACTAAGTCATGATTAACTAATCTAATAACTAATAACAAAGTGGCACAACTATTCTAAAAATCATGTAACCGGCCTACACAATAACTCAAGTAAATGTTATGCCTCACAACATACATGCTAAACTACATAACTACACATGACCACATCAATAACCTGAATGCATATACCTTAAGATCATGCAATATGTGAACCTAACATGCCATGCATGTTACAAATCAATCATACTAAATGCATGCCTTAGCAACCATTACTATCTTACTCTATATGAAACCAAATCAAATTCTAATAACACTATGCTTAATCCTTACATTGGCCTTTTAACGAATCAGAATATATATATTAAAAATCATCACAATGCAAACATGATAATCTAACTAAACTTAATTATAAGAAAACCTAACATGTCGATCATCATACATGATAAATCGAATCAATCAAAACATGCATGATTAAACAAGCTAATTTAACCCTATCTAAGCATGCAAATAAATAAAAAATAACCCAATAATTATATTCTATTGATCATGGTGATCTAAGCATATTTTTACGGTTTAATCAAATATATAAGAGTGCTAAGAATAGCCGAGACGCTTACCTTAATGGTGTCGATGAATGGCACGGAATTTCAAGAGAATCAATCCGGATGATGAGTATGCCGCAGTCACGACGGTGACAGAAAATCGATCTGGACAATATCCTGAAAATCTGCCGGAAGGAGAGGAATAATATAACAGAGAAGAAATAAAAGAATAGGAGAGAGAGAGGGGGGATACCGGCGGTCAAATGATGGTGCCGGCGAGTGGTCAACGGTGACTAGGGAGACGTACAGGAAGAGGGCCGACGCACGGCGGCACACTCGCGAAGAGGGGGAGCGCAGGCGGCACTGGACACGACGCACGGGACAATGGCTGGCGATGGGGTGGCTGTTGGCGGCGCAAGGGCGGTTGGTGTAGGTGAAACAGGGCCACGGGAGGCCACGCAGCAAGCGGCATGACGCGAGGTCAACCAGGGGGGGTCAAAGCGCGCACGGGCGCCGGTGCGTGCTCGCGCGCAAGTGCACGGTGGCGACAGTGCGAGGGCGGCAGGGGTGGCAGCCATGTTGCAAGAGCCACGGCTGCGCAGGCGGACGAGGGCGGCACGGCGACATGCGGCTGCGCGGGCACACGTGGGCACAGAGAAGGGCGGACGGCGGCGGCAGCTGCCGCGCGGAAGGAGGGCGGCCGGTCAATGGGCGACGCGGAGGCGGCTACGCAGGGGGCAGCGGCACTGCACCGGTCGCGGGCGGACGGCTCACGCGGCTGGGTCGACGCCGGTAGCGACAGGTAGACACACGGCAACGGCTGCGATCTCGCGCGGGAGCGAGGCTTTGATGTGAGCAGCGCCGCGTGGGAGGTGGCAACCGATTGGAGAGGAGAAGCAACCAATCGACAGAGAAAAATAGAGAGGGCAATGAAGAGGAAAAGAAACGGTGCAGAGGGGGGGAACGGCGGACACAGGAGAGAAAAATGGGAGATGGCGGTGAGGGAGATTAGGGCTTCGGGGAAGAGTAAAAATGGTAGGGAGAGAGAATAGGAAACGAAAAAGATGGTAGAAGGAGAGAGAATAGCACCCAAATAGTATAATTAATCTCATAATAAACATAATAATTATTATTTAATTAAATAAAAACACCAACCATTACACAGTTTGAAAGTCAATTTTCGGAAATGACACATTAAAAATTTTATTTTCGGAAGTAGCAAGGTTCTACCGAAGTCGTTGAGGGCAACAACGACTTCAGGCCAGGAGGGGCAAAGTCGCTGGGCAGGGCAGCGGGTTCGTGTAAGTCGTTAGAAAAACCAGCGACTTTGCGTAAGTCGCTAGAGTTTCCATCGACTCTACGCCGCCAAAGTCACCGGGCTCCCTCTCTCGCTTCTCTCTCCTATCCTATCGCACTGCTTGCGCTCTACCCCATCGCCCGCCCCTTTATGCATCCAAAATCTCTTCCTATAGTGCTTTTTTTCTATTTTTACGACAAATTTTATATTATAAAAAATAATAAAACATAAAACGTTTAAAGTATTGTATTAGATAAACATTTTCCTATCTTGTTCTTGTTAATTTTTATCATACATAAATATTAAATTTAAAATTTAAAATATAATAATATTAATATAATAAAAGTTAATATATTTTAAAATATATTATAACATAAATATTAAATTTAAAATTTAAAATATAATAATATTAATATAATAAAAGTTAATATATTTTAAAATATATTATAAAAAGTAAATATTCTTTTACTACATTATATAATTTTTATATTTTAAATAAGATACTAATAACCATAATATATTATGTAATTAAATATATATTATAAATAAGATATTAATAAAACGCCTTGCCGACTAGGCACTGCCTAGGCGGGCACCTTGACAACTATGGTGAACCCTAACAAATCCCGAATGTGTGTACACATGAAGACCCTGACCATATGAAGCGGATTGGTCCGGTTGGTGCAAGGTCTGTGGGGGACATGGCACTTCTGAATGAAAGCCCAGATGGATGATGGGTCGTGGCAACAATGGGGTTGTTTTGGGGGGCGGGGGAATGTAGCTCCATTGATGTGTTTTGAAAACCATTTTTTATGTATTGTTCATCTTCTTATGACATGGAAATAGGGGAAGAGAAAGAAACGAAATTAAAGAAGGAAAAGAGATGATGAATGAAGAGGGAAATGGGGGAAATCTTGAGCGAAGGATACCAGAGGAGGAGGAGTTTCCGTCGAATTCGGGGATCACCTGATTCATTGGAGGATCTGTAAGAAAAAAAACTCCGCGAGGGAATCCGCAGCTACATTGCCAAATCTGTATTCTGTTGCATAGAATGTTGATCGAGGGAGCTGTGTAGGAGCTGCTGCTAGGTTGTCGATTGTGTCAACCCAGAATCACTAGATCAATCTCGCCTATAAGAGGTTGTCAGTGATAGAGCTGTGCTTTTGCCATTGACCGCCATGCGATTGTTGTGTTGGACCGAATGAAGGAGAGGAAGAGGATGACCAAGCTAGTGAAGACGATGCCCATCTTGTGAAGACCTGTAAAAGAGATGAAGGGAAGAACCGGTGGTCAAGGGGTGAGGAGGGAGAGAGAATGGGTCACTGGTCAAGAAAAATAGAGTTGGGAAGGCTTCTTGGCCGAATTGGAGGTGGAGGAGAGAGAACTGGGGCTTCACTCTTTTTTTTGGAACCAAGAACCCTTCAAATCTCTATTCCATTCCCTTCTTGCATGTATCAGTATTTTGGTCTATATACAAGAAAATCTGATAAAACAAAAAACAAGTTACAAAAAAGTTCTAAGGATTGAAATGTAAAAATGATTATAAACTCGTTAAATTGATCCTCATCATTCTTCCCCATTAGGACAAAACTCATCCTTGAGTTTCTATCGTTCTAAATATCTCAAGAGTTGGTTTGTAAGAACGAGCCAATTCTAAAATCTGATACCAAGTTGGTGTGAGATTGAAGTTCAAATCGGAATTAAATTGCCAATGAAAATTAAAATGACTAAAATCGTGTTTATTTGGCTTGCCTATTGAACCGGCTTGAGATCACTTGGACTGGTTAGTCAACAAGGCAGGAAACTGGGAGCCATCAATTGTGTAGATCCGGATGATAGCATGGCGTTGAGATGATTTTGTGTGAAGGATGCTGGTGTTAGGAAGGGGTCAACATCCGGATGTGTCATGGTGAACCTTGACATATCTTGAAGGTGTGCCCATGTGAAGGCCTGAACCACGGAACCCGATTGGTCCGGCTAGTGCAAGGTTCATGGGGTTGGGGTACCTTTGAGTGAAAGCTGAGATGGACGAGGGGTCATAGCGGCAACACAGGTTGTTTTGGAGGCAATGTAGCTTTGTTGATGGGGTTTGAAAACCTTCTTCTTTGCATATTGTTCATCTTCTTCGAGGATTGGAAATAGGGGATGAAGAAGAAAGGGAATCACGGATGGAAAAGAGATGAGGAACGAAGAGGGAAAGGGGTGAATCTTATGTGAAGGAATCTGGAGGAGGAGTTGCCGTCGAATCCGCAGATTGCCAGATTTGGAGGATTTGTTGAAAATAGACTCTGCAGGGGAATTTGGAGCTTCATCGCTAGACCTATCTTTTCTTGCATTGGTTGTCAATTGCAGTTGATCGAGAATCACCAAATCAACCTTGCCTTGAAGAGGTTGCCGGTGATGGAGTTGTGTTGTTGCCGTTGACCATTGTGTGATTGTTGTGTTAGACCAAATAGCGGAGAGGAAGAAGATGACGAAGTTGGTGAAGACGATGCCATTTTTTTTTGAAGACCTATGAAGGGGAAGAAGGGAATGGCTCACCAGCCAAGAAGATAGAGTTGGGAAGGCCTCACTCCTTTTTTTCAGATCCAAGAACCCTTTAAAACTCTATTCCATTCCTTTCTTGAATTCATCAATATATCCTTATATAGAAGTCACAATTATTACAAGAAAATACGGTAAAGCAAAAATTTTTTACAAAGAAGTCCTTCTAATGACTAATGTAAAAATGACTCTAACCTTCTTAAAATCAATCCTCGTCATCCATTTTTAGGTTGATCGTTGAACTGATTGGAAGTTTATATGCAATCTCATCCCTCAATGTGATGTTTATGTCCTTAATTGAACATAATTTGTGAATTATTTCATCAAATTCAATTGTTTTGTTGAGATTATCTCATGTAAAGTTTGTACTTTTTTATAGCTGTAGAGACTCATTCCCACGTGTTCTCAGAAAGCCTAGATCATTGTGGCAACCAAAGGCTTTCCTGAATCAAGTGTCTTCATAACATCAAAATAGTCAAATTACTTTCCTTCTTTTCTCATGTTGGAGAACTTAGGAGTTGGAATCTGAATGATATTTCTTTATGTTTACATTTTTATATCTTTGGGTACCGATAAGACTCAGTAATTCAGTTCTGTAGGTAGTAGTCAATTTTTGTTAACTTGCTTAGTCAAGATTTTATCTACATGATGGTCTATTTGTTAAGTATGAAAAATATTCATTAAAGCATCAAACATTTTGATGAGGTCAGAGTCGGACCCAACGGACATGAAAATTAGTGATGTGGCCATTCAAGTTTCAAGATGAAGACATGCTTGTAATTAGTTGAGTCTAGATTTTGCTTCTGCGAATTGTCATGTTTTTCTTTAATATTTAGGAGTTAATTTATGATTACATCATCACATCAATAGGGCCTTTTGGGTAATATTTCATTGAATTCTTTAAATAAGGTGTATTGTAGCCTGATGAAGGGATGATGATGCATATGATGAAATGAGATGATTTCCCGATTACTTCTCTCTCTCTCTCTCTCTCTCTCTCTCTCTTTCAAACTTTGGATAGATGCAATATTTTAGTTGTTACATGTGGAAACTTCATAAAGTCATCTAATTGAATTAATAATAGAAGATTAATGAGAGGTAATATGAATGATAGATATACTTGTATTAATATAGAGCTTTAGAGCTAGAGTCGTCAACTTACAGTGAAAAGTAAAGGATATTAGATATTTATATAGATCTCGTATTAATGATTTTGTTTCTTGGAGGTATAAAGAGCTAGAGATTCTTGGAAGATCTCAAGAGATTCTTAGGATATTGCATTCCATGCATCTGACCACCATCTCATTCTGCACTTCCTAGACCATCCGAAGATCCCCTTCGACCCCTTGCTAGATATATTCAAACCTCTGTGCCCTCCGCCACCTCCACAACCCCCCTGTTTCACTAACACTGACGTGGAGGAACCCCTTCTAGAACCTCCACTGCACGCCACTGATTCTCCATCCTTTCTTGACTTCATCAGGACTCCTCTTCAGAGATTGATATATACTATCAGTCACTATCCACATCCAACTCCCAGTCTTCCCGATAAGCCGTCCACCCCCCTCTGTTGCTTCATTGTCATCTTTGAAAGTTTCCCCGACTCTCGATTGACCCACCACTGTCCCCTGTTCCACCCGTCTTAGCTAGATTCTTGTGACCCCACACACCTATGCAGATCTTTGCCAGCCCGCCTTAGCACTCCCACTACCAATGCACCACCGGGATCATTCCACCACCATCCTTGCATCCATTCGATCATCTCCTCTTCCCTTGCATGAGTCTCTTCCACTTTTCTGGAATCACCACCACACACCTCTACCGGACCACCATCCCTGGCCACCTCTACCACCCTCCCTATGGCAACGAAGGAGGAGGAAGATATGGAGAAGAGGATCATGGAAGACAGTAGAGTAGAAGGCTGCCTCAACTTTCAACAGCATTTCTCGGCCCCTTCTCAGCTGTGCAAGGACACTAACCACCGCCTCAGTCACCTTCCTTCTCTTCTCCTTCTGTCTTCCGGACAACTAAAGATGATGATGACGTGAAAGGGGAGCTCGCCCTCCCTTTTGTTGGCTCCTGTGCCATCTTCACGCACCAACAAGCACCATTAGATCTTGCCATGCGCCACAACCCCAGCGGTGTTCTTTGAACAGCCACAAACCCCCTCCAAAGGGGGTCTGACTTCATGCAATTGCACTGCCTCCAAGCTCCTATACGCCCCCACCGGCTCTTGTTCACACAGTGGCCATGCCACTCAGGCAGGCCTCCTCGCGCAGGCCCTTGGGTCCGGCTCAGCACCTGCCACAAGCCCTCCGTGGTCAAGACCAGCCTGGTCTGCTAGGCTGGGTTGAGGTACTGCCTGTTGACCCACCTGTTTGAGTATTTGATCGGCCCATTATGCTCCTGCCAAGCAGATCTACCAACTTCCTCAAACCATGTCAGTCACACCAGCTTCATGCCAGGTCCAGATTTGCATTTAGACAATCAATTCAGGTGGTGTTACACATATGCACAATTTCATTTTGGTTCTGCGTCACTTTTAAAAATATTTTCTTGAGGATTTTAAGCTCTTCCGCATTTGATAAACCCTCTACTTTAAATTCAGGTGTGACGACCTCTTCCGCATTTCATTCAACAAATTAACTTCCATTCTTATTCCAGCCATGTCATTTTATATGCATTTCATATGTAGAGGTTTTTCAGTCTCAAATTCTTTAAACTCTCATTGAAACTTATATCATGTCAAGCCTTGTTAACAGTACATTTTGATGATCAGCAATGCCATAACGTTTTGTTGATCTCTCAATTGTTGGACATTGCTGATTAGTTAGTTCTGTTAAAATTCCTGTGCACTGAAATGTATGTAAAAAATCTCTATGTCATAATTGAGCTTCTGCCTATTACTAAGAATCAAAAGTTTGATAAGCATCACCATTCCATGTTGCTTTTGTGAGTTCTATGACTTCTATAACCCTGGTCTGGCAGTAGCCAGGTGAGTTTTTTTTTCCTGAAAATAATATTCATTTTCTAGAGGATTATGCACCAGAGTGTTGGGGACTGATGTTACACTTCTTCGGAGTAGATGTTGATTACTGGATAAAGGTGATAAGCTCTTATTCCTAGCATGTATACCTCAGCTACATAATATAAAATGTCATGATAAAATTATTTGTTGTTGGTTTTTGCAGAATTGGGTAACTATCTTGGTTTGCATGACGTTCTGAAGTGTCAGCTATTTTTATTCATTTTCAGCACAATGAGCCTCTAGTTAGAGGGGTATTTCCTTGGAATAATGTTGAGTATTGGCAAATGCTCTTTCCTTGAATCATCCTTCAACAACAGAGAGAAGTTTGGCTAACAGCGTATGTTCAACTGAAAGGAGAAAAAAGAGCAGTTAGGAAGATGATCAAACTTTCAGCTTTTCGCACATTTCAGAGCAACAGAACAATTATTTAGGCAAAAACTGAAGCAGGATTAATGACTAAGTTCAGGGGATTAGTTTGTACTGAAGTTATTGAGCATAAAATGTCAATTTGATTATTAGCTTAATCATGAGGAGGTTCAAACATCATTCTTCAAAGAGTATGTCTGAAGATGATGTTTTGCAAAGCTACATAGGCATTTCTTGAAGGGATGTCACAAAAATCTGATATGCACTTTAAGAAAAGATGACAACATTACCACACTAAGAGGATCAAAATCTTGCTTGAAGATCTTTGATTAGATATGATCGTCTAATCACTAAAGTGCTATGCAGGAAGATTTTTCTTAAGGCAAAAAAGTTCCTCAGATGTGGGAAATCAAACTATTAGTCCCTAAATTATTTTAAATATGAATATTATACATATATATCATGGATAGATAGGTAGAGAGAAGGAGAGCAACGGACAATGTGATCGGTTAGCAAGATGGGCTGCTAGGAGATGGACTTAGGTCGGCATCTTCTTCTTTTGAGGAATGCCTCAGGTCAAAGCTTGAACTGGCCCGATTCAATTCTGTGGTGTCTGGCATGTGAAGATGTATGTCCCACCTATCAGAGGAATCTATGATACAGATTCTAGTTAGTCCTTATAAGATGATGTTCCTTGCTAATGATGTATGCTTGTTAAAGGCAAGGATTCAAGAATCAGAATCGGTTGGTACTGATCCGATTCGGATTGGATAGGATCCACTGATTCTGACTAATTCCTTGGAAGGAAAACTGATTCATAATCAGTTTGAATTATTTTTCTTTATTTTTTTCACTTAAAAGTTAAAAAAATCATGAAAAATCGCAAAAAATGGGAAACCCACCCCAAAAATTTTAAATATAAATGTAACATTTAACATGCCTCCATGACATAACATTGTAAGATACTTTCATTTAACATATATAGCATCGTAAAATTGGCATGCTCGACATAAAATATAATTTTATATCTTTTGTTCACCAATATTTATGAAATTCACCGTCATCTCAATCCTCTTTCTCTTGAGTCTCCTAGATACTCCATTGAGATGTGCTTATCATTATGGGGCAGTATCTATATGAAATGATGAATTGGCTATGTCATTAAAATCATATATAGTGTGCACTTGTGATGTAGTAGGATAATATGGCTGGAAATCATCCGGAGATGTTGGTTTTGGATAACAACCTATTGCCCATTCCATCTTCGGCTTTTCTCACTAGAATATTGCCTCAAGACCAAATCATATGTATTTGTCCCATTAATTCGGCATCAATAGAAGAGTCTACACCACCACCACCTCCTCTTCCTCCACTTGGTTGGGTGAGTGGTATGAACTACTCATCATTATTTGAGGAGTGTGAGGGTGATTGTGTACTATCTATTGGACTCACAGGGCATTGCATGATATCTAACTTTTTTTCTTAGTTTCTCTACTGTGTCATGTGATGAACTCTCAAGTCCCATACTTTTCTTCAATTGTGTAAAGCGTCCTATTTTTCTTGTTGTTTTTGTTTTTATCTTCATTGGATTCGGATTTGGTTGTGTAGTTGGAGGTGGGGGTGGGGTGGGAGTTGGGGCTAAGGCTGGAGTTGCACTTGGGGTTGGTTGAGGAGTATCAAGAACTTCCTCTTCCATGCCCTTAACCTTAACGTAATCTTGTTCTCTTTCTCCCTATGCATGGTCCTCAAGATCAAACCCAGGTGGGTGGTTCCTGGGATCCCTCTCTTTCATCCACGTTGTAAGTGAGTGCTCCTTCTGAAAAATGTAATCAATGTCAACCTCTTCAGGTAGTTACCGTGCTTTCTCTTTCTTCGTATGTATCACTTGCAAACCTTGCAAATCTCTTTTGTTAGATTTTTTGGTACTCTTTGATATTCTTTATGCACAACCTCATGTTATAATGACAAAAAATTAACTTCTCCGGCCTATCAGATGTCAGCTTTTTTCTCTTTTTAGTGTGTATTAGGTTGAATGTACTCTAGTTTCTTTCAAAATGGGAGGAACTGATGCTCTAGCTCAAAATCCTGATGGCAATAGATGCAAGTGGATTCCATCCACTTGTGTTCACATGAACCCACCACTTAGTTGAAAAAAAAAACAATGGAAAATAATTAGTCTTCAAGTTGAGGACTTGCCACAAAAATATATCAATATCAAATATTATATTAAATGTATCAAGAGAAACATTGTAACAAGAATATCTCAGATCTAGATTAAAGTACACCCCAACTCTCATTCCTTATATTTGAAAATTGATAAAAATAAAATGATTAATATTTATAAAGAAATATTAAAAACATTTTCAACTAATTAAGGTTCACTTACTTTTATCTCAACTTGTGTCATTTGTTACCAAGTTCTAAACAAGTATTGTATGACTAATAAAGCACCCCACAACACATCATTGTCATTGGACACTTGTCCTTCATATTAGATGTAGGGGTTTAAAAAATTTCATGCAACCATTCAACCATTTGTCAATGTTTCTTATAATGCTTAAATTAAAAGAAAATAAGTATAAACACACTTAAATAGCTGTTGCATGTACATCATGATGCAATATCTTATTCTATCTAGCATTAATTATTTTTCACTATTCTTTTATATCCTCCAAGATTCTTCTTGATTTTTAGTTGTGCACACTCTATTGCATCATAAAGAGTCCCCATCTGGTTTCTATCATTAGAGTTAAATAACGTCAAGATAACTACTAGTGACTAAATAATACATGTAGTAGGTAATCGTCTCCCAAAATTTCTTGTCTATGATCAAATTCTCCATCTTCACAAGAATTTTCAATTAATCCTCATTGTTTTGTAAGTTGTCAACCATGTAATTATAGTATATTTCTACATTTATAAGCTTGACCAGTGCATGGATATGGTGATGCAAACTCTCCAATATAATAAAATTTGTAAAAAACCTAGTAGGGCCAAGCCTAATTAGATCATGTCCCTCGGTATGTTCCCATATGATGTACAACAAATGGAGATGTGAGTGGATAAATGATGTGATCACCTAGGTCAACCTAACTAGTGTAGAGACTGAATGCTCTTTGTCTATATACTTTAACATGAGATCAATAGAGTGTGTTGCAATGGTACCCAGAAGAGATGATGGTTCTTCTCCATCAATTTCCTCCATGTTGCCTTGTAAAATAATTCAATGTCAGTCATAAATTGAACATCATTTTCTTCACCAATCTCCTCTACAACAGCATCCTTCGAGGAAAAGATGTAGTGGGCATTCTTAATCTAACCTTAAGTATCAACTGATTTCAAGAAAGTTCTAATCCCTGAATCATAAATGAAGAAGTTGATCATATTCCTCTTAGTGATGCTTGTCCACCCATCACACATAATTTGTTACTTAGGACTTGCAATCTCTAACCAATCTCAACAATGGCATCAACCATAGTTTAAAAGTATAGATTAGTGGTCGCATATGCTGGAATACCTACATTAAAGTAGATAAAACAATATTATTGCCTTCGTAGTTCATCCCTAATTAATTATAGTCAAATGAAATAGAGAACAAATTTAAGACTTATACCTGCATGCAAAAACTACTTCACAATATGTCTAACTACTTTCTTTACGGCTGTTCTTTGTTACTTTAACCCCTTTCATTTCTATACAAATACTCATCTTCTCCTATTGGTGTGAGGGCCAGGCATGTCGAAGAAGATCAATGATATACCCCCTTTACTGCTCTCATACACATACCCTCACTAGGTGTAGGTCATGTCGACTATGATCGACGAAAGACATGGTCAACTCCGGACCCTCATATCCTCCTCTCATCCTCTCTTTGTGTATACTTACTTACATGCCTAGCTTTCTTGAGTTCAGAGTCTGTGAATGAGTCTTCACTATCAGGTTCAACTCCAATTTTTGCCTTTTCTTTCCCTCAAGAGGTTGGCACCTCTTCCCTCCTCCTCCCTGGATGCTCATCATACAAATCTTTTTTTTATTTGATCATAATCTCTCTCTCACTCTCTGAGGTTTTTCTTGTGAGATAGTTTCTAATATCTATACTAATCTTCTTAGACACTTTATCACATTTTTTAATATTGCTATCAACTCCAACAATGTGTTACTTCAGTTGGTACACTTATTCTTTCATCTCCTTCCTACACCACTTAGATTTCATATTTTTTTGCCACACCCATCATATGTCTATGCTTCCACCCAATATCACACGTTGCAATTTGTTGTTCTCAGTCATTCCTTGTAACTACAAATAAATAAAAATTAATTAAAAACTTAAACAACTAAGTTAAACAATGAAATAATTAAATTAAAGAGGACTAGAAACTGTTTAGAGGTTGGCCACAAAGAGAATAGCCCCTTAAGAGGCTGTTCGGGTTGTTTAGAGAGTCAATGAAAGTCGAATAATCCCTTAAGGGGGCTGTTCGTCCTATAGGGGGTGGCTGGGAAGCTAATAGACCCTTCAAGTGTTAATCAGATTTTTTAGGGAGTCAACGGAAACCGAACAACCTCTTAGGGGGTTGTTTGACCTGTAGGGGGTGGCTGGGACTCGAACAACCCCTTGAAGAATCATTGGAAACCGAACATGTCCTTATGCCTTAGGACAAAGTGAACTGGGGGAAGGTTATGGGGTTCCAGGAGAAGAAAACTCACAAATGACTTAAAATGATAGTGAGAAAGAATCACCACCGAAGACACACCTAGCTGGAATCGTTGTTGGAATTGTTGTTGAAAGAGTTGGATCGTAGGAGAATCATTAGAATCACCTGGATCGTTGTCGAAATCTCTTGGATCGCTCCTTGAATTGTTGATTTGCTAACGGAATCCACTAGATCACCGTCGAAATCACCTGCTCACCGTCGAAATTGCCTAGATGTTGTCAGAATCACCAAGAATCGGGAACCCTAGCACTGGGAGAGTATGAATCACCCCTTCAGGGCTGACATCAGCCTTAAATGTCAAATATCAGATTGATATCGGGTCTATATCAAACTTGATATCGATATGCCATCGGGACTTAAGTTGTCCTAATGAGATCAACCGATTCCAAGTCAAAATCAGTCGAATTGGAATGATCCATGCCGATTTGACCAATTTTGACCGATTCCTCTAGAATTTCAGATGGAATCGGTCTTTCTGATGGGAATCAGATCAAGATCAACCGATCTAATTCAGGAATCAGTCAATTCCGATTCGATCTGGCTGATTACGTAAACCATGGTTAAAGGGGAGCAATATAAGAACAAAGAAAGAATGCACATGAAATCATTTGTAATTGATGGAGCAACAAAACCTAGCAATGTGCTTTGATTATTTTTTAGCTGTAAGATTTGAGATACAACATTCGCTAGCAGTTAGCTGGTGACATGATGCCTTTGGAAACTAGCATGTGCTTTGCTGCCCCCAATTCTCAAGGTATTACCACAGATGAGCTTTTTTGGTACATGTAAGAATTAAGATTCAAGAGTAAAGTTTCTAGCCATTAGATTAAGTATACTGCATAATACTTATACCAATAAGCTCCTATACATCTCAGTCTACATGAGATTAGTATTTTTATTGCTATTTCTGGTGAATTTCTGTCAAATTTTGTCATTAGTTGTTATTCTTCTTTCAAACTGGCATTGGTTCGACTATCTTATAGGGTGTTTGGAAGCTCTTATAATTTTGAGACAATTTTTTTTTGAAATCAGAAACACCTAATCCCTCAATTTTAAATTTAAAACCAGGAAAGTACAACTCTTTTGTGTTTGGCAAAACTGTCACCAATTTTAAAATTGATAGAGCAGTATTTGGCTATGTTGTTAAAATCAAAATTTCTATTACACTCGTTAAAAATGTCAATGCAAACGAACCATAGCTATTTCACATTAATTAAGAGGTCAAAAATGAACCACATACATCAATTTCGTTTAATGACATAATATTCCCACATTTCAATTACTATTTTGTCATGTAACTATTTTTCAAGTTGGCGTTCTTCTGAAGATCTCCCAATATGATGTATTTCGCGTCTGATTATGTCCTTTCTTCTATGATCAATCTCTCCATCTATTCTTTTGTAGCAGTGTCTTTCAATTTTAACTCATGTCTCATCTTTACCACATTGCATATTTCATAGGAAATAGTGAAGTACATAAGTTGTGTTTGGAACCCCTTGAATGGGTTCTATTTTATTTTCAAAATAGCACGGTAATAAATAAAATTAACGGAATAACACGATTTGGAAAACCAAAATAATTAAATTATTTGGGAAAAAAAGAAATTCCTTCTTGATGTGCCAGTGACGGCAAGCAAGCAGCCGAGTTCCTGCCACCACCGGGCTATAATCCGATCAGCGGAGAGTAAGAGGAAAGCAACAACATTCATGTCTTCCTATGCCCAAGGATCTCCTCCGACCACCCGCCGCCTCCGGTCGCCATGATGCTGACACTCCCCCTCCCCCATATCTTTCTTTCCCAGCAATTCTAATCAACCCCATCACTAGATGCCAGACGTTGGCCGTTGCCATTAAAAGCCCCTCCAAGCTCACTCGGGTGATCAGGCCCGTGCGAGGAAGATCAAGTCTCCCTCTTTTCTCGAACATTCCGGCCGCCATGGCCGTTTGGTCCGGATTCGCTCTCTTCCTCCTGCTCCATTGCGTTGAAATTCAAGGATAGTTGTCGACGCTGGCGTCGGTGATGGCAGGCCCGCTGAACGTGACAGCCATGCTGGAGAAGGCAGGCCAGTTCATCGTTCTCATCCGGCTGCTCAAGAGCACCCAGGTGGGGGACCAGATCAATGCCCACTGAACAACTCCAATGCTGCCGGGCTCACCCTCTTCTCCCCCGCTGGCACGCTCAACTCCCTCACCGACCAGCAGAGGGAGAGAAAGGGTGAGCCCCCCAGTCTCCCACCTTCTGTACTACCGCACAGCTTCCACCCCCCGCTCGGGCGTTCTGTCGCGGACCCCCCCTAAAGGTCGTCCACCAATTGTCTGCCGGTGTCCGCAGCTCGTCCCCCGCAAGAGGAGTCGCGCGCGACCGTCTCGAGCGTGGGAGAGAGAAGTGGGATCTCGTGAGAGAGCCGGCTCTCTTCCAAAAACAAAACAACGTTGCGGTTGTTTTGTTTCTGAAATAGAAGAAGTAAAGAAGTGAGACCAATTTAAAAAAAAAAAGTGCACTAAAAAAATCAACAAAACACCGTATCTTCTCTATTTTTTAAAAATAAGATAAAAGGAAGATAAAAAACCGGAACCAAACACCCTATTAAGATGTAAACATACTGATGAAAGCCTTAACAAGAAAGCTATTTGAAATACATTTTGGGAACATAATCACGTATAGCATTTTGTAGCGTGTAGTTATCAAAACAGGTTTTGAGATGGAAATGTCGTTGAAAAATAGGCATGTATAGGTAATGGACAAATGAAGAAAAAGCCTGCCACACACGGAGGGAGGGAGGGAGGGGAGAGAGAGAGTGCAGACTTCGAATGCACTCAAATATGAATACCCTCTCATTTTATACCTTGAAGTTACTCTTTACTTACCTTTTCCTTGCGTTAAAGGTTTCATTGTTTCATGTGTCAGTAACACAATGCAATGCTCACCACCATCTCTCGAGTATGGAGTTTTCATGTAGGCTTCTTGGAATATCAACTAGTTCTTGCACATACTGGTGAAAAATCATTCTTAAGCGGAAGTTAAATCAGGAGGAAACTAGTAAGATTTGACAATGATTTGTAAATCTGGAAGAGTTCAGGTTTTATTCCTTGTCTGCGATTATCTTCCAGATTACACGTGAATGGAAATCACTGTCATTAAGAACTTGTTTTGCACTTTTCTTTTCAAAATGTATGGACGTGTTATTAGATGTTGATCTTTTTATGTGGTGGCAGTTTCTATGCTTTTGCCTCATCATTCCGTTTCCTCTTATGATAGATGCAGATCTTGGGGAACCCTATAAAGATAGAAGGGTCCGAATTTTCCAACACTAGAGCCATTTATGTATGCAACCATGCTTCTCCTTTGGACATTTTCCTTGTAATGTGGCTTACTCCCACAGGCACAATCGGCGTTGCCAAGAAAGAGGTCAGTAGCTGATGCTCGTCGCTATGCATATTTTGAGATTCTGGCTCTTGAAATTCACAAATACTTGAAGGCACCTCTTAATGTTTCTCCCACCTGGACTAGAAGTGGAAGTTGCCCGTTGATTATATCTCCATATGTATATATGCAGATCATTTGGTACCCTCTCTTTGGACAGCTGTATGTATTGGCAAATCATCTTCGCATAGACCGATCTAACCCGACCTCCGCCATTGAGTCAGTCAAAGAGGTAATTTCTAGTTGCTACATGTTTTCTACACATTTCTTACTGCAGAATACGACCTTTCCTCTCTTGGGTTGCTGATGTCAACATCAGGCAGCACGCGCCATCGCCAAGCATCACTTATCCTTGATCATATTTCCTGAAGGTACCGGATCAAAAACGGGCAGGCTACTTCCTTTCAAGAAGGTAACCGCCGCAACTTATGCTATTTGAGTTCCATCCGATGCTCATGGTCGTGCATGTCTTCTTTACTCCCTTTCCTCCCCTGTAGGGATTTGTTCACATAGCAATTCAGTCAAAGTTACCGGTAGTTCCCATGGTTGTCACTGGCACACATTTGGCTTGGAGGAAGAACAGTCTGCGCGTCAGGCCTGCACCTCTAACTGTGAAATTTCTTCCTCCCATAAAGACTGATGAATGGGAGAGTGGGAAGGTCAACGATTACGTCGAGATGGTACATGCCTTGTTTGTCAATCACCTGCCAAAGTCTCAACAACCTGAATTACCAGGAGAGAGATGTCAAGAATCACTAGGTTTACATGTCTCCTACTCTGTATTACAATCTTCATGTATTGTTGATAAATAAGACCCCGGTGAGAATATGACTTTCTGAATGACATAGGTTCTCTGTACTTTCTTTCACCGTCATATGAATGAAAAAAAAAAAACAAATCAAGTTTAAAAATCTTTTCTCCTGGGTTCATTCGGTCATTATCATTCCCCTTGCGTTAAGATCTGGAACAGGGGGTGGGCTCGATCCCTCTCAGCGTCCTTGGCCGCTCGGTCACGTGACGTACAACATGAATAGAGGAGCCGGCCGTTATGGCTGGTTTTGCACTTCAACGGCATATCAGAGGGTATATAGTGCGTCACATCACATTATGTGCAGATCTTGAGACCCATCGTTGCTGAGTAAAAATGCAAAAGTAAGCTCAAATGGCATCTCATATTCAGATACTTTTATTAATTATAATTAATTCAAAGTCACTATATTCTGACTCTTTTTTTTTGAATTGGATAGTTTTCAAAGTATATGCCATATGTTAATTTATATTTAGAAATAAGTTAATCAATGATATAATTACCAAAAGTTTTGATAATCTCTTATGACTTTATATCATATTTTATAATATATTTATTTATTTTAAATATTTTTAGTAATATATACTTAAAATTTATCAAAATTAAAACGATTATCATCAAGTAATTTCGATTTTGAATTTGGCAAGCTATCTGAATATTTAATTCCAAATTGGATAGCTTATAGGGTATATTAATAGGGCTTGAATCTATTAATTATTATCTGAATCAAATTAAAAATTTTGAAATATCAACTTTTGTTTACACCCCTACTCTTTGATAAAGGGTTTTCTCTCTTTTGATCAGGATAAACGTCGGATGATACTAATTGCATTTTGGTTGACAAGTTGTATCAACGTCACTCAAACTAGGATGGACCAAATATGTACAGAATGTCTGACCCTTTTATGGATGTAAATGCTCTGAACCTGTCATCGCGCCAAGCACTATAAGGTATTGGTTATTTTTTCTTGATTTTGTTCAGTTTGATTTTTATTTTTTATTATAATCATCAAATATCTTATTTTTATAAGTGAAATTTATATAGAATATTATTAATATATTTATTATGGCAACTTTTCAGGAAAGAAAATAAAACCCAAGATCATGATCTGCTGCACTGGTGGCTCGAAGAACCTACATGAAGCTAGAGGGGGCAAGATTGGATCCATGTTTCTACGATGCTTATGCCACTAATAGTCCCATAGGAGCAAGATAGTGTTTATAGATTGTTACATATTTCACACGGAGTTATTTACAGCAAAGAAGACCCGGTAGGGATCAGGATTGAGTACGCCAGACTGACCTAGCCCAATATGGGTTGCCGACCCAAAATAATTTATAACAAGGAAGGTTGGGTCAAGATGAGGTTGGGGTTGGGGTCGGGATCGGGTCGCCGTGTCACCTGAGATTAGCGACCCATTTCAACCTAAATCCAATTTGGATTTCGACAAACCCGATTTGGATTCCAAACTTAAAAAATAAATTTATCAAAAATTCTTTTTATTTATATTCAATTCTTATATTGAGCATGTTCTACGTACTTATGTACCCTTTGAGAAGAATATATTACATTATAAGCATATATAGGTTGAATATATTGTTCACTCCCTCTTTGAATTATTCTAGGATCTCCTCTCCAAACTTCATTTCATAGTTGAATGTATTGAACCACCTGAATCATAACTATCTTGAGACATCTTATAAGGTTCTTGGTGATATGTGGGATATCAAGAGTATTGAGATGATTTAAGTCCATAAAAGTGATATTTTGTTGAATGCCACTTTCTTGTGGGTCTTCTTCATCTTGCATCCACACACCATGATCATGATCTTGTGTGGCATTAATATAATGCTTCTCAGCCATGACGTGGATTGATGAAAGAAAAGGCTGAGGATTTTTTGACACCTTTCCTTGGTCTTGTTGAAGTGTCTTCATCATTGAACATATCATTATTGCTACTCTTTAATGTCGAGTCACCTGATCTTTAATACTAAACTCTAATGTTTAGCTCTGATGTGTCTTCCCTTGTGTCATCAATTGTATTTTGATTTACAATAATCAAAAGATCAATCATAATGTATTTACATAATCTATTGAGCCTTATATTTAATTTCTTACCTTGCTATAAAGATTCTCTAGTCTATTGCTTCTTTGACCAATGTTGTTGAATCCAAAATTTCTCAAGTAATGGTACATTGTCTAGCCCTCATGTAACCCAAGCTTGATCTTCTACGTTAAGCTCAAGTGTGAGCACATATTTTTGTGGTGGGAGTGAAGATTCAGAGCTTAAGTGGGAGTTATTCTTCTCTTACTTTTTCTTCATTCCATACTCACTTAAGATGGGGATTTCTTCTCTTATGCCCACACCATATCCTTTCTCACTCTTTCCCTTCCACTTCTACACTCATCTTGATCCCCAAACTTTCGGTCCTTGATGTCACTTGGGCATTGGAGGAATGGATTGGGTCATGTGAAAGGGGAGGAGGAAGGAAAAGTGAAGAGGATAAAAGGCAAAGATAAGGGGAATTAGTGTAAAACTATGAAGTGTGAGTAGTGTGATCGCCAGAAGTCGTAAACTTCAAAAAAACGAGAAAAATGAGAAGACATAATGCTTAAAGATTTTGAGTTTTTAATGACTATGCATACCTTGTTGAGGAGATGCATTGTGGGTCCTAATTATCTTCTCTTTAGCCATCCTAAGAGAAAGAGCTCGAGATGTTCCTTTTGCTTCAATCGATAAGTGCATGCATGTCTGCTTCGGTTGACCTTTTCCTACGATATTTAGTGGAAAAAAAAAGAAACAAACAGAAAGAATGAATTAGAACTAGAAAGAGAGTGAAGTAACTAAAGAGAAAATAAATATGAAATCATAAAAGGAAAAGAGCTAACAAAATTGGGAATGAACTCCCAACCCCTATTTTTTGGGCTTTTAGAATATGGAAAATGCTAATTAGATGCTTGAATGAAGATGCATGATCTAATAAGTAGGAAAGATGACCAAGAGGTGGATTTATAATGAAAGGAAGTGGACGGGCCTTTTGGCGCTCCTAACACCTTGACAACGATTCATCTAGTGCTCCATTGATTGAGGCACTATATGACTTGTCAGTGAAGGTATCTCTAGTCAGCACCTCGATTGGCTTTGAACTCCTCCACAAGCATTAGTACACCAAGGAAACCCTCCGTAGCTCCTTCTAGGGCACTTAAATGGTGGAAATTGTTGTAAAGATTGGGATGAACATTGATGGAATAGAAAGAACTAGTGGTGATGTTTTTTTTTTTGGATTGTTAAAGTGGTTCCAAGGGGGTGTGGAGATATTCTTTGGAAGATTTAAGAGTGTGAGTGGAGGTTGGTGGTGTAGGACGACTTATGGGATCTCTTTAGGACTCTGGAGTGCTCTTGGAACCTCAAAAACAATTGGAGATGAGCTCCTTTTATAGGCAAAGGCATATTACTTTTTTAGCTCAAAACAACCCGATAAGGGGCACCAGGTGTTGATAGAAATATATATCTTACAAATTAATCATATATGATATGATTTTACATTTCTTGTAATATCCTATTATAAATTAATGACATTTTCTTCATTACTAGCTTTATCTAGATGCATCTATCGTAATAAAGTCCTAGATTGAGTATAATGATGGTTGAATCATGATGAGATCAAGATAATGAGATCATGATAATTAAATCAATTATCTAAAGGTACATTCTCTAAATATTCTCAGTCATAAGATTCTTGAGACAAGACATCAATGATCTAGATAGACTAGTATATGTGATACCTTCTCATATGATGAGATGGCTAATATCATTAGTCATTAGTGTGGAGACATTAAAATACATGTAGAAGTGTTCATTAGAGGAATGAGTTCACTGAATTGGCCAGCATAAAATCCCTAAATAATATCTTACCTAACTGTTAATCAGTGCATTCTATCATCATAGTTGCACGGTTAGATCTTTGACCTGAGTCATCAAAGATACTTTGTACCTTGTTCTTTAACTATTAACTTACGAATCACTTAAGTATGTGGTTCTGTATAGTTAATGGATTGCATACATGGAAAATCTAGTGGAGACAATTGAGAAAACAACATGAGATCATTTGCTCTCAGTAGGATAGAGAAAGAATATCCCATGTGTAGTATTCTAAATCTTTGGCAAAAGAAAATAAAATAATTAGAAAAAGAGTTTCTCAATTGATTTGATTCCGAATACAAGATTATGTAGTGTCAGAATATCTAGGAGTTGATAGTTGATGCCATACTCTTATTCGAATGGGATATTGGATGGACAAATGTTTATTTCTATGTGGTAACTGATGATAAAAAGACTCTATGGAGATGAGTTCTCATTTAGGATCACAGGATGTGCTTTGTATCTTTTATGATTAGTGGGCTATTAAATCTATTAGAAGATAATTGATTTAATTTAAAAAAGGTATTCTTTTAATTAAGCTTCAACCAAATGAGATTTTGGGCCTAACATGTCACACACATAAGGACTGATCTATAAGTTTAAGGACATGGGTGTAATTATGAAATAAGCATGGGTTTTTGTGAAAAACTCAGAGTTTTATAAATAATAACGAAAAGAGTACAAATCCTATCAAGCAAAGGTGCTCATTTTCTCCCCAACCACCTCCTTTGTCGTCCCCCATCCAAATAGCCACCATTGGATGGTGAAACTCTATTTGATATAAGTGATTGATGTCAATACGAAGAAGAATCTAACTTCAAAAACGGCTTATCTTGTTGTCTTCGATGGTTGCCAGACTTAGACACAATAACTATCTTCTCTCCTAAGGACCCCTACTGCCATCGACCCCTCTAGGATATGCTCCCACCTTGACCATAATCCTCAAATATAGCAAGATGAGGCTCCGGTGATATTTAGTGAGGTGGCGGGGCCAAGATGGCTACGCAGGGAGGATGCAAATAGGCCACGATTGTCAGCCGATGGGCCTTCTTCTCTATTTGAATCGGAGCACAGCATAATAAATTAATAAAATGGGTTGCATGGATGGCCTTCTTATCTTTTGGGCCATTTTCTTTGAATGATAAGTAAAGTGGCCCTTATTTATTGTGCCAAATATAAGAATTGAATAATATGGGCAAATTGCCGGCGAGCAGTGGCTTGGTTGGCACGACGCCACCCCGCGGGGGGGGGGCGTGGGGGGACCGACCCCGGCTGTGAACAGCCGGGCCACCTCCCCAGGGGGGAGGTGGTATCCAGTGGGGATCGAGCACTGCACCGGCAACGCTCGATCCCTCGCTGGCGAAAAAAATATGGGCAAACTGGGAATTGAATTAGGCTTAATAATGAAGAGGGCGGTAATTAATTTAACGCATGGGAATTGGGCCCAAGTTAGATACATTTTCCCATCTGAACTCTTTTGATATGTTAAATAATTCTACCCTATGTCGAATTTGTCTATTCCCTTCTCTTCTTCTTCTTCTTCTTCTTCTTCTTCTTCTTCTTCTTCTTCTTTGAAGTTTTTTGTGCCAACAACTAGGTTGAGTCAAATTACGGCCTCCTTGTAATCTGTTCCTAATAGTTGAAATGCCGTATTGCTCCTCTTAAGTAATTGGTTATAATAACAGGAATAAAGAGAATGAACGGCTTATTTCAAACAAATTTCAGTCTTACTGTCAAATCAAATAAATATAATAAATGAAATTATTCAATCTACCGATGTATTAGACTCTGGGGAATAAAAGCCAACTTGGTAAAAGACAGCCCCGAGATGTGGAGCCCTCACCTAATAATCATGTTAGCGGATGGAACAAGGGAGGTAGACGTTAATTTACGGATCAATAAATATAACAGAGATCTTAGTTCAAATGTGCATCTCCTCACGCCTTGTGTTATCTTAGGTCTTGTTTGATAGGGCTGAATCTACCTCTTATCGCTGATTCGGTCAAAGACATTTCACAGTGTTTGATAAAATCGCTGAGATGACATCTAAATTAAAGTCTAAACTCTTAAAATGGTCTGAGTCGTTCAGATCCGAGAACTAACTTTTTTAGGTTTAGACGCCGTCTCGTTTTTCGTCCGTGCAATTGCCGACCGTACCCCCTAGACCTGCACTCCATCTCATCCATAGGCAGAAGTCCTCCTCGCAGAACTTGACGTACTCAAGGGTGTTGTCGGTGGACTTTGAACTCCACCACCATCAGCCCGCTGCCGCTTGGAAAACCTTCGCAGCCACCACTAGCCTACTGATGACGAACGTGGTTCACGAAGAAGCCAACGGTCCAAGAAACCTAACCAAAAGTATTTAGAGTATTTTATTTCGTAGCATCATGCTTGTTAGAATTTTAATTAGTTAGTGTGTTTGGACTTATTTGTAAAAGTGAAGACGTTTAAATTTGTGGCAAAACTCTAATGAGAGGGTATTGGTTATTTTGGAGAAAAACTTTCGGTAACCGTCTCCTTCCTCTATCGCTCTCTCTTCTCTCTGGTGTGATACCGTCGATTCTTCTGCCGTCCCATCTTCTCTCTGGTGCGATGCCATCTCTTTAGTCTTCTTCTTCTCTGTCTGCGTAAAGCATTTTTCTGCCTTGTATTTTGGCGACCGATCTGGATTTATTTGCTTGGATTATCTCCATCAGTGTTGATGGTCGCCGCAACTCACGGATGGGCATAGCACGATCGCCGAGGCAATCATAATCGTGTTCGACAGTTCATCTATTGCTTACGATGGCTTTGTATCGGTCCACGTGGATCGGGTATATCACGAACGAACCCCTTCTACCGTCTCTTCCGTTGGCTGATTAGGAGAGAGCCACTTGATTAACCCAGCCATTAAATGCTTGCTTTTATGGACCTTTTCCCCACGTTCGCTATGCAAAGCCATCCACAGCGCTAGGGCCACCTGCACATACGTGAACCCTCTCATCCATCCATATTAACTCCCTTTGGAGCTTTTATTGGTTTATTCACATATCTGGCGGAGGAAATACAGCAATGTATTAGATGGGAGGGTTAGCCACCTCATCATTTCAATTTATTCATTAGCATCGAGTGTTGAGCTCACGATACTACAGGGATTTGCATCGTTTTATATTGCATGCTCAAAGAATAAATTCCACGTATTTATTTTTAGCATGTCATCTCTTGAGTTTAAGTCGTCCTGCATCAGATTTGGTATCAGAGCCTAGAGTTGCATTAGCTTAGTCAAGTCATATTTATTTTCTATCATCTCAAGTTAAAAAAAAAAGTGTCTTGCATGCCATTAGTATTTTTTTTACTCATATAGTTGTAAGTCATTTCATCTTGTTATCTTTCACCTAGACAAATCAAAAGAGTTATGGCCCGTGAACCAAGAGACCGTGACGATGAAGCCTTGACCGATAGGGTAAACCACATAGAGGATTGTTTGGGTGGTATAGAAGCTATCCTTAACAATTTGGTTGATAGGATAGAGACTGTTTGTCAAATTCAGCCCACTAGGCAAGCTGATGGTGGGAGACGTCGTATTGACCGACGTGATGAACTTATGATGAGGGATGATAATGGAGAGGGTGGCTGGAGGCCACGAGAGCGTGATGACCATCGCTTCATGACAAACTTGGTCAAGGTAGATGCCCCAAGCTTTGATGGAAGGTTGGATCCAAAGGGATTCATGGATTGGTTGGTTGAGATGGAACAATTCTTTGACTGACATGATATGTTAGATATGCAACGTGTTAGATTTGCTCGAATGAAATTGAGTGGTTCAGCAAAACTCCATTGGATAAATGTCGAGCAACAAATTGCACGTCTAGGACACCCTCCTATCACTTTATGGGTTGAGATGAAAGAGAAACTGAAGGAAAAATACCTCCCTACATCTTATAAGGACCAGTTGATGGATCAACTCCTCACCTTACGTCAGGGTTCTTTATCTGTAGCCGAGTACATGCATCAATTCGATGAGTTGATGACTCAATGTGAGGCCCAAGAGGATCCTCGCATGACTCTATCATGATTTCATACCGGCCTTAGATTTGACATTCGTAGGGAATTAATGCCACATCCTATTGACACTTTAGAAAGGGCCTTCCAGTTAGCTTTGGAGTATGAGCAGTACTTGCGATCTTCTTACTCTAGGAGAGCTTCATTTCAAGTTGGGAAGACTAAGAAGAGTGTTGACACTAGTAAATCAACTAGAGTTGTCTCAGCTGGGTCATCCACACCTAGGGGTACTTCTACCTTTAGACAACCATTGCATGAAGAGAGCAAGGGAAAGGGAATCTTAGAAACTCCAAAAGCAAATGTTGAATGTTTTAGGTGTCACAAGAAAGGTCATCGTGCATTTGAGTGTCCCCAAAAAAACCTTTACCTGGATTTACATGCCGAGGAAGCCGAAGAAG
This sequence comes from Cryptocoryne crispatula var. balansae, assembly GCA_036172225.1. NCBI lineage: Eukaryota > Viridiplantae > Streptophyta > Magnoliopsida > Alismatales > Araceae > Cryptocoryne > Cryptocoryne crispatula. The sequence continues at coordinate 16,558,867 of CM069925.1, read as the reverse complement.
AAGTGGATGATGAGGTTGATCCTGGAACTCCACCTAGCGGTGAAGAAAATGCTGGATTTGATGATGATGTGGGAATACATGTTGTTAGGTGTATGATCACCCAAGAGAGGAAGGAAGAGGATTGGAGACGAACCTCCATTTTTCACACTTATGTTAAGTGTGGGAATAAAAGTGGAAAGCTTATCATTGATGGAGGAAGTTGTCTCAATGTTGTTTCTAAGAGTGCCGTTGGGAGATTTGGGTTGCACCCTGAACCACACCCTCATCCTTATAAGGTGGCTTGGGTTGACCATACATCTATTCTCATTACCCAAAGATGTTTAGTTCCCTTACATTTTGGTAGCTATCAGGATAGTATTTGGTGTGATGTTATGGAAATGGATGTAGCACATGTCTTGTTAGGGAGACCTTGGATCTATGATCATGTTGTCATTCACTATGGGAGGTCTAACACCTATGTGTTCACCCATAAAGAAAAAAGGATAAAATTGACCCCTTCACCACCTAGGAACTTAAAGGGCCCTATAGATAACACATCCCAACCTTCTTCATCACTTCCTGTAGAAAGCAAACAACCTTTGCATATCATTGCACACCAAGAATTTAAAACAGGGGTAGAAGAATCTGGAGATTTATTTCTTTTAGTGGTGAAAGAGGTTAGGGAACCTTTGGAGGAGGATAGAGTTGAGATGCCAATGGAGGTTCAAAAGGTGCTTAATGAATTTAATGATCTCACCCCAGATGAACTTCCTGATGAGTTGCCTCCTATGAGAAATATCCAACATGCTATTGATTTAGTCCCAGGGGCTCCATTGCCAAATTTGCCATATTATCGGATGCCACCTAGTGGACATGAAGAGATGAGTCGGCAGGTAGGTGCGTGGCTGAAGAAGGGTTTTGTCCGTGAGAGCATGAGTCCTTGCGCTGTCCCTGCTCTGTTAACTCCAAAGAAAGATGGCAGTTGGAGAATGTGCATTGACAGTCGAGCAATAAACAAGATTACTGTCAAATATAGGTATCCAATACCTAGACTTGACGACATGCTTGACATGATGGCTGGGGCAAAGGTGTTTTCAAAGCTTGATTTGAGAAGTGGATACCATCAAATCCGTATTCGCCCAGGGGATGAGTGGAAATCTGCATTTAAAACTAAAGATGGTCTTTATGAATAGCTAGTCATGCCATTTGGGTTGACTAATGCACCAAGCACTTTCATGAGAATAATGAATCAAGTGTTAAAACAATTCATTGGAAAATTTCTTTTAGTATACTTTGATGATATCTTGATTTATAGTCAAACCCAAGATGAGCATTTGACACATCTAAGAAGAGTGCTCATTGTTTTAAGAGAAGAGAAGCTCTATGTAAACATGAAGAAGTGCATCTTTATGAGCTCTAGTGTTATTTTTCTTGGGTTTGTAGTCTCTTCTGAGGGAGTATCTGCTGATCCAGATAAAGTGAGGGCGATAGTTGAGTGGCCAGAGCCCACAGATGTTCACCAGGTTCGTAGTTTTCATGGTCTTGCCACTTTTTATCATCGATTTATCAGAGGATTTAGCACCATTGCAGCTCCCATCACTGATTGCATCAAAAAGGGAGAGTTCACATGGACAAGGGCAGCATCTAAAGCTTTTCATGAGTTGAAGAAGCGAATGACAGAGACTCCAGTATTGCATCTTCCTGACTTTATGAAAATTTTTGAGGTGTCTTGTGATGCATCTGGGATTGGGATAGGTGGAGTACTTAGCCAAGAGGGACATCCGGTTGCTTTCTTTAGTGAGAAATTGAATGAAGCAAAACAAAGATATTCCACCTATGATAAGGAATTCTATGCGGTAGTGCAATCATTGAGACATTGGTGTCATTATCTTCTACCGCGAGAGTTTGTCTTGTATAGTGACCACCAGGCCCTACGTTATTTGAACTCTCAGAAGAAATTAGGGTCACGACATATCAAGTGGGTTGAATTTCTCCAAGAGTATACCTTTGTACTTAAGCATAAAGCAGGAGTTGACAATAAACCTGCTGATGCCTTGAGTCGTCGCATTCATTTGTTACACACGATGAATGTAAAGGTGGTCGGGTTTGAGTGCATCAAAGACCAATATGCAACTTGTCAAGAGTTTGGAGAGATCTATGCGCAGCTCTCTGATGGCTATACTCCTATGAGTACATGCTATCTTCTCCATGAAGGTTACCTATTTAAGGGATTCCAATTATGCATTCCTAGGACATCTTTGAGGGACTTTATCATTTGGGAATTGCATGCTGGTGGGGCAGCTGGACACTTTGGTAGGGATAAAACCATTTCTATGGTTGAGGATAGGTTCTTTTGACTTGAGCTTAAAAGGGATGTTGCTAAGATTGTGAGTCAGTGACAAGTATGTCAACTTGTAAAGCAAAGAAAATAAAATACAGGTCCCTACACACCTCTTCCTATTCCACATAAGCCTTGGCAAGACATTAGCATGGACATTGTCCTTAGACTTCCACGTACTACTAGAGGGTATGACTTCATTTTTGTTGTGGTTGATAAAATTTCAAAGATGGCACATTTTATCCTCTGCAACAAAACTGTTGATGCCTCACATATTGCCAAGATTTTCATGAGAGAGGTTGTTAGACTGCATGGTCTACCTAAAACCATAGTGTCTGATCGTGATGTCAAATTTGTTAGTTATTTTTGGAAGACATTGTGGAGGATGTTGGGCACCAAACTTCATTTCTCATCAGCTTATCACCCCCAGACAGATGGTCAAACAGAGGTTGTTAATAGGAGCTTAGGAGATCTTCTGAGATGTTTAGTTGGTGACCACCCTGGAGGTTGGGACACACTGCTTCCCATGGCTGAGTTTGCTTATAACGATTCGGTCAATCGGTCTACTGGTCATAGTCCTTTTGAGATTGTCACAGGTTATCATACTAGAAAATCAGTTGATCTTATTCCTCTCCCTATAGGATCACGTCCTTCAGACTTAGCTGAGTCATTTGCACATCACATCCGAGATTTGCATGCACAAATACGTTTGAAAATTAATTCAAGTAACATGCATTATAAAACAACTGCAGATGCTCACCGTAGATATCAAGAGTTCAATGAGGGAGATTTGGTGATGGCGAGAGTGAGGCCAGAGAGATTTCCTAAGGGTGGGCAGAGGAAGTTATTGCCACGAAGTATGGGTCCATTTAAAGTTGTGAGGCGAGTGGGATCTAATGCATATGTGCTTGATCTTCCGTCAGATGTGGGAATTAGCCCTATATTTAATGTGGAGGATTTGATGCCATTTCATGAACCAAAACCTTTATATCCATCTGTTGATCCCTATTCCTCTAGTCAAACTTTTAGTTTACCATCACATTCTTATTCACCTGTTGATTTTCATAGTTTACCCACTCCACCCAACGTACCCCTCTCACCTATACAGCATGATAAGATTGAGACAATATTGGAGGATCAAGTAGTAGCCTCCAATGATGGAGGGTACCAAAAATACTTGGTTCAGTGGAAGGGGCGGCCATCATCTGATAACACATGGATTATGGGAGAAAAATTCCAGCAAATCGACCCCGACTTGTACGAGCAATATCACAACTTTCTTTCGTCGGAGTCGAACATTTCCAAGCCGGGGAGAGCTGATGACTAACGTGGTCCACGAAGAAGCCAACGGTCCAAGAAGCCTAACCAAAAGTATTTAGAGTATTTTATTTTGTAGCATCATGCTTGTTAGAATTTTAATTAGTTAGTGTGTTTGGACTTATTTGTAAAAGTGAAGACGTTTAAATTTGTGGCAAAACTCTAATGAGAGGGTATTGGTTATTTTGGAGAAAAACTTTCGGTAACCGTCTCCTTCCTTTGTCGCTCTCTCTCCTTTCTGGTGTGATACCGTCGATTCTTCTGCCGTCCCATCTTCTCTCTGGTGCGATGCCATCTCTTTAGTCTTCTTCTTCTCTGTCTGCGTAAAGCATTTTTCTGCTTGGTATTTTGGCGACCGATCTGGATTTATTTGCTTGGATTATCTCCATCGGCGTTGATGGCTGCTGCAGCAACTCACCGATGGGCATAGCACAGTCGCTGAGGCAATCATAATCAGGTTCTGACAGGTTCATCTATTGCTTACGATGGCTTCGTATCAGTCCACGTGGATCAGGTATATCACGAACGAACCCCTTCTACTGTCTCTTCTGTTGGCTGATTAGGAGAGAGCCACTTGATTAACCCAGCCATTAAATGCTTGCTTTTATGGACCTTTTCCCCACGTTCTGCTATGCAAAGCCATCCACAGCGCTAGGGCCACCTGCACATACGTGAACCCTCTCATCCATCCATATTAACTCCCTTTGGAGCTTTTATTGGTTTATTCACATATCTGGCGGAGGAAATACAGCAATGTATTAGATGGGAGGGTTAGCCACCTCATCATTTCAATTTATTCATTAGCATCGAGTGTTGAGCTCACGATACTACAGAGATTTGCATCGTTTTATATTGCATGCTCAAAGAATAAATTCCACGTATTTATTTTCAGCATGTCATCTCTTGAGTTTAAGTCGTCCTGCATCACCTACCCTTCCTGCCCTCCCTGGTTCCCTCCAGCCTCAACTTGTAGGGGTTGTCACCGTCTTCCTTGTCCCATCTTCTCACACCAAACCCTAGCGCTCTTCCCACTCTCTCGAGCCTCCGCACGATGGCCTCCTCTCCCCACCTCGTAGTGAACACAGAGCATGGTGTTCGGGCTCTTCTCCCCCTCAAGCAGCCTAGACAGGTCAAATCCCGAACTCATGGTCGTTATCAGCTCGAAGGTGTTGTAGAAAGCTGGGAGCGGCATCCCGGCGCTGACTCCGTTCTCCTCCCCTTCAGGCTGCACGGCTGTTGTCTCGCTGGCATCTCTGGCCGCAACTGCCCTACTTGGACATCTCGGGGAACAAAGGAGGAGGCAAGGGGGCGGGAGAACCCTTTCCAAAACCAGGGATCCTCTTGATCTCTGAGACGGCAACGAGGAGATTCATCAGAGTTATGTTATGTTTATTTAATAATATTTAAGTGGATGATTCAGAGTTTTTATCAAATAATATAAATCACAAATCTCTTAATCAAATTCAACACTTTTTTTACCGGTTAAAAGTGAAATTAAGAGTTAAAATTTTCATATTAAGTCTAATCAAACGTCACCTTAAACTCACCTACCCGTCTTGCGTAACTTCGTCTTGCCTGTTCACCAACAATAATGACAATTCAAGATAGGAATCAGCGTTCGGCACGTAGGTTAGCGTCTTGTGTACAAAGAACAGCTCTTTGGTCGGCATCGAAACTTACAGAGAAGAAATCCATTAATAAACTAATTCGACAAGGACGACCGCCACTTGGCACTCTGTTGTAGTCATTGAATTACCTTCGACAAAAATTACCTTTAACTACACGAAAAAAAATATAGAATGTCGTCACCGAACTTTTAAATATGTGAAATCGTAATATTTAAAAATTTTATAATTTCATTAGTTGATAACTTTTGGAAGCAGAGAGAAAGACGATAGACGAATCTGATTCTCTTTCTTAAAAATGTGCAAACAATAAATAATACAAGAGAAAAGAAATAAAAAACAGAGAGAGAAGTAATGCACCTGAATGAGATCGTCTTTAGCTAAGAATAATAATGACTAAAATCTCCGCCATAATCTTAGGCAAATGTAATAAAATAATCTTTGCGCCCAGGACAACAAAAGCATCTCTTGGCGATCTGTCCTACGGAGGCACATGCATAATGTTTAGTAGGGTCCACCCTCGGCTTCAAGATCTCACCTCGGGTAGCTGTGGTTCTTCTGTAAGGAGAACGGGCAAAGGAAAAGGCGCCGCATGACATCACTTGTAAACCTTGCACATTCCATGTATTATCACGGTGTATAGTGGGTGGTACACATATAGCGTAGGAACATGAAACAGGCCCGCATAAATGAATCCCCAAAGAATCAACGGAATGATTCCCAGCAGAACACGCTAGAATAGCCAGTGCTTCTTTTTGGGCTTGTATCGAGAGGGCAAATCTGGCAATGACAACAAAAAGATGTGCCGATGCATACATTAGAACAGCCTACAGCCCCTACTGAAAGATGGCCACCGAACGCACGATAAAGGTGAAGGTAAAAAGAAAAGGAGAGAGAGAGAGGGGGGGGGTGCTGCAAATGTGCTACCTTGAAATTCGTATATTGAGTTATAGTGGACCTCCGACCAGAAACTCAGCCAAAATTCTGTGTTCATAAATGAGGAAAACAAAACACAGCGTGAACCAACGTGAAGGAAAAGGTAGGAAACTAAGAACTTCCGAAAAATATCGCTTCAAAAGAAATGACCAACGTCTGGTAGGCTTGCCGTTTTCCAGGTGCTAGGTAAAGCACGTTTAGACATTCTAGTTAAAAAAATAGAACGAAAGTGAACTGCGATCTATAGCAGTTTAGTTCCTAGGCTAGCTTCCTATACATGGCATGCAACAACATAATGGACGTCATCATGGCCGGAAATGAGGTTTATGCGGTCCTTGGTTGCAAGAGAAATCTTGTTTGATGGTGCTTGGCAATCATTACAAAAATATGTTTTATAGAAAATTTCTGGAAAAAAAGAGGTGAAACCTTTTTTTGTTCCCTTGCAACCCCCCACCATTTTAAGTTACACATGAGACTCAATCATTTTGTTATCATATCTAACCATACATGATGAATTTGTCATTATCTTAGATTTAATTTATATAAAATTTCATCACGAAATTATATAAAAAATTATTGTGAAAAAAACACCCAAAAAGGGGCATAAAAGTTTATCGAAGACTGTCTTATAAATGTTTAGGAAGCATCACAACGTGGCTAGCCTACCTCTTTGAGGAGCCTGGTACCGTGGAACAATTTCAAGAAAGCATGTGTCTCTGAATGATGTCAGAAGGCATATTTTTGCTCCAAACTGCACATCAGTTTTCAGAAACAAATATAAATAAGTTTTTAGAAAAAGAACATATCCCATTAACAAGTACACGGTAGGAGAGATAGAGAAGTACTAGCTTCATAAAAGATAACTTCTCAATGTCCTCGAGACAAAAGTAATAAATACAACGGAATGAAAAAAATTCCAAGTACATCATCATATCTTCGTTCAACAAAATAACAGTAAATAAGCATTTTGAGTTAGTGTCAACAAAGAACTCCTAAATACTGAAAAGCTTAACGATCACATTCATCTGTTTCATGCCACAATAGAATCCACAAAATTATGAAAAATTTATATAAAAATAGTGAAATCAAGTCCATGTCTACTGGGAAAGACAGCTAATCCCTTTTAATTTGTTTAGACTTTAGATATTATATCATAACTTTTATAATGTGATATTCATGAAAATACTTTGAGGTAGCCGCTGAAATATAAGCCAAAAACAACAGTTTCTTTTTCCATTTGACATCTGCAATGGACATCGACCAACTCCATTCCCCAATCCCCATCACAAACTAGATACCCAAGCATACTCATAATTTCCAGCATTTCACTTAAGAGCTTTTTACGGAGTATTCTGCATGGCTACCGGAAGGCAAAATATTTAATAAGTCTTAATACCTCATGCTTCTCTATTTTAGAACTGCTCATGTGTTCCCCAGCACGTAGGGCAGCGGGGGACACTTGCATCCATGGATGCTCTCCCAGTGGGGAGGCCTGGGTTCGAACCCGGGTGATTGCCCTTGTGGCTGATGTCACAACCGTTGCAACACTCCATCAAAAAAATTTTGCTCATGCTGTTTTTGTCCTTTAAATCAGATCATGAGAAGCTCAAGGAAAAGAATTTGAACTCCATAGATGCCATGGATGACTTCTTCTTGCCCTGCACCATGATTCCCAAATATGTTGGACATGCAGGACAAAGAATCATGCAGCTGATCTAGACTACCCAACCATGCTCGACCACAGAACACTGTACAACTTCAGACAGAAGTAGGATCAAGTGGACAAAAACTGGTGCCTTGTGTAGGGCCAGTTTCGGAGGAAGTCAAGTCCTATCTGAGATGCTTCTGCTTTGGGAGGTGAGTGACCATAATCCTCCTCATTGAAGCCAGGAAAAAGGAATGCAGCAAAGCAAAGGCGGCAGCATGGAGATGGAGATGGCATTGGTGGGGTGACAAGCTGATAGAGGGGAAGCACACAAAGTCCAAAGAGAGGAAGACAATCCACTGGTGCTGAGAAAGAGAAACCAGGCTTGACAGCTCACATGGACCGAAGGAGGTTACCAATGCTGCAGGTAGTGGCAGTTGCTCCTGTGGAGATGGAACAACCAGTAATGATGATAGAAGAAGGTGGTGTCTAGTGGAACTGGAGATGAGATGAGTGAGAAGAAAGATGAGTGGGGTCTTGGCTGTGGGAGTAGCCACATTTGAAGAAGAGGTGGAAAGGGATGCAATGGCTGAAATACCTGAAAATGAATCCGGAGGGATATGTGAACAAAACATAAGCCAAGGTTCTTATAGAGAGGTAAGAGATAATTAAGATGAATAGGGGTTATTCCCTATCTACAGACTGATTTTACTAGAAACCATGTTACTTGTTAAACAGAGGCCCCTAAAAACAAATATCAGGCATTCCCTAGACATGACAATGCCTGGATGGCGCAGAAAGTCCCAATTTGCCATAGCCATGTCATTTGAGAGTGGCCATCTTAGAGGTGCCCAAAAACCCTGATGACCGTCTACCAAGCCATGCAAAGAGTCTAAAAACGCATGCCTCGGATGCACAACCTGGTCTTCCAAACAAGGGTGTTAGGAAATGGATGTTAAGCATGACATAATGAATCTTCATTCATAAATCTTGAAATTTAGCATAAATGCTATATTCCTATTAATCTGATTAAATCGAAGGCATAGGTTTTAAGTCTTTTTTCTTTAAGGAACTTCATCCATGAAACTTACATAAATCATCATCATTAAAAATGTTTACTTATCATACAAGAAGATGCCTACTTCAGAAGGGTTCATGGCATCATCACATTACTAAAATGGTCCAGCAAATTTCTCTTTTCTTTTCAACCTCACCTTCCCAAGTCAACCCTCCAATCCTGTGTTTCTGAGCCATCTTAACCAGCTGGTCATTTTGTTCCTATTCCTATCTATCAGTTGAATAAGGTACTCAAGTTCATACAAATTCAAACCCATCTCCACTCAAGTGTAGTCTAGAATATTTAAGATGGATCCAATATGAAACAAAAGATAGATAGATAGATAGATAGAGAGAGAGAGAGAGAGAGAGATGATACGATCTTGATTGGACCAAACATACAAAAGCAGATGTCATATTATTTAGAAATAAAAAGTAATTCTTTTTAAGGTTCAAATTTGAGCAGTCATAGTTTGTACAAGTTTAAACAGCAAAACGAGCCACTAAACTTTTTGTGCATACCTTGTCTGCTGCAGCTTGTAATGTAACATGGTCCCCCCATTCACCACATCTGCATGTTTAATCTTCCCAAGGTTAATCACATGCATCATTGCATAGATAAATAAAAATAGCAAAAAAATCTTAAGGTACAATGAAATAGATATTATGGGCAATATCCCTACTTAGCCATCTTCTTGTAATACTTCTTGTACTTCATTGGAACATAGCCTTCGTACAAGGATTGGTAATCCTTCAGCTGGACAGCATCGCAACAGTGATCATCATCATGGGAAGGAATGCAACTTTAAGAGACTTGACAAAATAAAGTAGTTTTGGGTAACAATGGAAAAAAAGGTATACTGCAAATCCTAAAAAAGAGACAGAAGGGCAATAAAGTGGAGGGAGTATTTGAAGCAAAAGTAGGTGGAGTGCTCTCTCCCAGCAAGGAGCCTCACATAGTCACATCGCTGATGGGGCATAGGCATACGAGGTTCTCTTGGCTCTCTTTTCACAAGAACTCATGGTTTTTGCAAGAACAACTATTTTTCCTTAACTCAATATCCATTCATTACCAAAAGGACGCTTTTAAATAGGGCTTTTACAATATAAAACAACCAAGAGAACTATTATTCACAAACGCCCATTTAAATTAACTAAGAATTCAAAAAAAATCAGAAACACAACTTTACAGCACCGATAAAATCTTTAAAAAAATTTATATAGCACTTTCAAATAGAGTAGTTATTTTGTATTTATATCACTGTAGTTTGTTTATTTTGCATGTATATCCTTGAAAGACATCACACTTTATATCCACGTAAATTTTTGGAATTTTGCATACCTCTATAACTTAACTTAAGTGCATTATCAGTTACCTAAGCTAAAAAAATTTAAAACATATCAAAAAAGCACCCAATTACACCTTAAAAGGATAGAGAACATAAAAGTCAATAGTACAGGTAATACCCAAGAAGCATGCACCAAAATCTTCGAATATGCACCTAGAATAACTTTTTCCATAATTAACAAGATTTTAGTTAAATTAAAAACCCTTAATTTATTTTATATCCCTCTCTGAAGGGTACATATGCAGTTGAACTATTCTAAGTGTATAAGTATTAAAACAAAATTAAGGACTATGGCTGCAGGTGGGTCAGATTCGGTAACAGTGTTGCTTGTTTTCAATCATGATTCTAATAAGAATTAAGTGATTTCAATTTTGGTTTTGATTTCTTTCTTATTTCAATTCTGTTATTGGAATTAAAATCCTTTGATAATTTCCAAAATCTATAACATATATCAATTTTATTAAAAACTGTAAATAAATATCCTTTTAGTATTATTTTTTTTAAATAATATGTTTAAAATTTTACTTTTGCTTTTTTAGCATTTATATGATAATTTTAGTAGCTACTGTATTTTTATTTATTATATTAATAATTTATACCTATATATTGATTTTTATCCGAATCAAATAGGACACAAAATTGACTATTTCCAATTCTGATTTCAATATACCATTGTCTATCAAAATATCCAATTCCAATTCTGATAGTTTATAAGATAAAAAATACTCCTAATTCGTTAATTTTTATTGGAATCATATCAGAATCTCGGATTTCATTTACACCCCTACTAAGGACAGAACTGTTGACTTCAACTTTTCATTAATATCAAATGATATGTTATAGTCAAAACAAGAGTTCGGATTGTCTCAGATCAACTATCATAATCTTCAATAAAAGGGAGCCACAATACCTATTTACTTAACCATTGGCGGTATGAAACGACGAGTAAATAGAAGACACGTTACTAATCCTCTATCTTTTATTACTAACACACGCCATATATTACTACCCTACCCACTCACTTATGAATCCCCTATATTTTGTTATTAACCCCCAATATATGTTACTAAGCCACTCAAACTCACTTATAATCAATTACTAACACATGTTATATGTTACTAACCCACCAAACTCACTTATTAGCCCAAGTTAGAAATATAAAACGTGAGTTAGAAGTTAGAAATATATAACAGGAGTTAGTAATACATAGCATAGGTTAATAATTGAATACAGAAAATTAATGAGTTTGAGTAGACTAGTAATATATGGTATGGGTTAGAAACTGAATACAGGGGTTAGTAATTGTGAAACCTCTAAATTAGATAAAAATATATGTGGAGTATGATTTAAAAGTTCATTTGACTTCCGTTTATTTAAGAAATGAACTTTCATTATTTTATCTTTGGCTACTATGAAAATATATCATACTCCATAGAAATTTTAGCCAAAATACGTGATACGTATATAAAATATATATGTCAAGGTTGGGGTTCATAAAATTTGTATTTGAACCTCTCTCCGTCGAAAGGTACGATTTTCCTACGTTAATTACATCGAGATTCTCAAACACCCTTGATTAACCATCGTAACAACTCATCAAAAAGAAAAGCATTCAGCAACAAAACATAATCATATGGGAGCTATAACCACATAAGCTCAATAGAATGCAAACTTAGTGTTTTAAATTTGATTTGAGTTTGATTTATATTTTTATGAGGTGTAATTTAAGATCTTAAGGTTTATGTTCCTTAGTAGATTCTTAAATATATATTTAACATATTTTACATGGGGTCAACCCTTTTAATCCAAAGTCTTTTATTAAGACATTTTAAATTATTAGAGTTAATTTGGATCCGACCATATTTAGATTAAATTTTATTATAGATTTTATGTCAATTTTAATTGAGTCTTAACATCTATTCAAATCTGATTTTATGATAGCAGATCAACATTTCTCCACCATTTTGTAGTCAAGTCCTTGTCATTTAGTACTTAGGTTCAAGTTATCTTTATTAAAACCTAGCATCTTAAATTTTAATGGCAAAACTAGATTTTTTTGTGTCTAAGTCCTTGTTTTGACTTAGTGAAATACCATGTGTTGGAGTATGCTCATTATCATTGTTATGCTCTAGGTCTTTCCATTACTAGACTTAAGATTTGCTAGCTCATCTCTTCGTTTCAAATCTTGTCATCAGATTTGAGAAATTCATAGATCCGAAACAAACATGGGCATACATAAATCTGATAACCTCTTCTCATGTCCACACATTTCTTATATGGATGGGGTTTGAGACCTCAAATGAAAGAACTCTCCCATTGACTTTCTTCACTTAGAAAATCTATATACTAAGCCTTGACACTTGACAGATACTGCTGTCACCCACCCTTATGCATTAAAGAAATGCCAGGCTCTGATTCCACATCATTCGGACCTTGAACATGAGTATATACCTCATGAATTTAACCTTTGCACACCTGGATGTTTCAATTTAATTAAAATTTTTTTTTCTAGGATCGTTCTAGGATCTGCCTATGCTTTTTCCAAACACATGATCAATATCTGAAACTCAAACAGCTTTTGGGTTTGATGCAAAAAAAAAAAATTTATTACATCAGAACATTTATCTATTAGACTTGGAAGTATTCTCAAATCCGATCTTATCGTATTAGACAGTCAGCACTTCCCCTTTTTGTGAGTTATATTATCCCTCCATTTCTGGTGCTCAAACCATCGGACTCAGAATCTTAATGATTGATATGGGATTCTCATTCACACCCACTCATTTTGACATGATCGGGACCCCAAGCCCCTGGTTCTATCCCTTCATCACCCCTCGGACCTATCGAGGCTTATCTGATCAGAAACCTCCTTCTGACAGTGTGAGTCAGGCTGACCCAATGTGGGCATCAAACTCGTGTCATTTCAGATTAGGATTGATTTGTACCCATTTTTCTTTACGGCCTATCCCTGCTTAGAGCTATTCAGATTAGAACCAATCCTCAAGCTAGCCATACTTAGAATTAAACACACCCATCCTGATTTATACCCATTCATACCTGTTTAAGCTAAAACAGATCTCACGAAATATTCATATTCATTTAGATTTGGACTACCTTCAACCTATCAGATTAGAAAATTTTTGATTTCGGACTCCACTTGATTAAGATTCTATCATCATGTTATGGAATTGGCTGAATTGGATCGTGGCCGAGATCCAATTTTGCTAATTCCAGAATCGGATAAGTCCATTACGATCCGATTCTTGGCTGAAGGACCGATTCCCCCAAAGAATTCTGGCAGAATCAGCTTGAATCGGTGTAATCGGTCGGAATTGATCCGATTACCATCGATTCTAAAAAGAATCGGCCGATCTGACCGATACCGATTTTTCGGAAGTCTTAAACTTCCGGTAATGGATCGATACCGGGCCCGATTTGGACCCGGTATCAATCCGATTCCGGCCATTTAGGGCCAAAATCGGCCCCCTTCACGCCAGAATGCGCTTGCGCTGAAGGCGTCCAGCGATTCTGCAGCAATCCAGGGAAAAAACGATGGAGATCAGCGGCTGCAGTGGCGATCCCGTCGATTCCAGGCCCGATTCTGACAATTCCAGGTCGATTCCAGCGATCTAGAGATCGATTCCGGTGATCCAGGGCCGATTCCGGTGATCCAGGGTCGATTCTAGTGATCCAACCTTCTATTCTAGCTCCGTTCAAGCCGTTCTTTTATCCTTTGAATCTTCTTAGTAAGATTTATTTGCCAGAATCCCCATACACAGATTTCTACGTGTTTTCACCGACTCTATAACCCTTTAAACATACCAAACAGCCCGTTCTCTTCTTGAATTGCTCCAATCAAGCCATTTCTTCAACGTTAACATCTTATTGAAAAGATTTCAACACCTGATACTTACAGTTTTATGGGTTTTCGACGACTCTAAAATAGTTTTAACATACTAAAACCTTGTCTAACGGGCTGTTCTCTTCCCGAACGGCTCCTAAACTAATTGTATGTATATCTAATAGCCATGATAAATTGTTTACGTATGTTGCAAGTATAAGTAATGGCTGATCACAACGATGGTGTAGTGCTGGCACATCCATCTGATGTCGGTTGGGATCATGGACACATAGTAGATGTGCACAAAAGAGAGTTAAATGCAAGTGGTGTAGAAAGTAAATGAATGGGGGTATATTTCAGTTGAAACAATATATCACCGAAGTAGGTGGCAATGTCAAAAAATGTGATAGTGTTTAAGAAGTTGAGCGAAGAGATGAGAGGCTACCTTACAAGAAGAGCATCTTAACGTGAGATTAGGATTGAACAAAGAAAATAATTGCATGATGAGCTCCTTGAGAGTAGAAGGGGAGAGTTGCCAACCCACAAAGAAAAAGACAAAGGCAAGGCAAGAGCCAAACCGGAGCCGAAGAGTAAGGATTCATCCATAGACTTCGAGATCAGGAGAGCTAGGTATGCAAGCAAACATACATCAGCAATGAAAGAAGAGAGAAGGGGAGTAGGAGGGTCCAGAGCTGACCCTATTTTTGGCCGATCAACATCGGCTCCACCTACCCACCACACTGAGAGAGGGAGATAGGAGCCACTTTGTCGGTCTGAGATTACAAGATTTACACCGATGAATGAGTTTCTTTTAGGAAGAAGAGTGTCTCCTATGTGAACATTAAACAAGTTACGAAAGAGATGAAGACAATAGGAACAATTGCAAAAAAAGCAGTGAGGCATATTGTAAAGTGATTTTTACACGCAAGTATAAGTCTTAAAATGTGATGTATGTATGTTTTATTTACTTCACATTATTTATGGCTGATATATTATTTTACTATAATATAGACATCCCAACATATGCAACCGCCTAACTCTTATTTCCAGATGATGATTAATGCCGTTGTTGATGCTAGACTGGGAATGCAAATCCCAACCAGTAGGCATATATATGCTGGTGGGTTAGATGAGGAGATGCAGGAGTTGAGGCTGTGGATAGAGAGTTTCAAATTGGTATGGAAAAAGAGGGGTTGTATAGTTATGTGTGATGGGTAGACAGGTATTGCCAAGGAGAGCATGATAAACTTCTTGGTGTATTGTTCAGAGGGCATGATATTTTTGAAATCAGATGATGTTTCAGGTCAGATCAAGAATGCCGACTATATTTTTTCATTGATGGATGCTATAGTGGAAAATATTAGGGAGGATAATGTGGTTCAGTTTGTGACTGATAATGAACCCTCCTACAAGGCGGCAGGAAAGAAATTGATGAAGAAGAGGTAGTATCTCTTATAGGTACCTTGTGCAGTGCACTCTATCGAACTCATGTTAGAGGATATATGCAGAGAGGAGGTAGTCTCCACATTTGTTAGGCAGGCGCAGGCGATCACTTCTTTCATTTATTCACATTCCCGTTTGCTAAACATTATGAGGGAGCACACTAGAGGACATGATCTTGTTAGGCCAGGCCCTACTAGGTTTGTCACAAACTTTATTGCACTGAACAGTTTACATCGACATAGGCATGCACTGGTCAGGTTCACCCAGTCTGAAGAGTACTATCAATATATGATGGACCAGCTGCATAACAAGGAGGACCAGTTGGAGATTCTTGTCAAGGCATAAAGACAAATCACGGACAAAAGATTCTGGGAGAGGATTGTCTACTATTTGATAATGATTGAGTCACTAGTAGTTGTATTAAGGTTGTAGACTCAGATAACAGAAATCAGATGGGTATTTTGTACGATGCAATGGACTGCGCAAAATTGAAAATAAAAGAGAAGAATCTTAGGGGTACAATAAATAGTGAAAGATTATTGATGATTGATGAGATAAGACATTGCATCATAATGTGCATATTGTAGGTTAGTTAGTAAATATTTTTGCTATTATGCTTATTTACTTTATACTTAGTCAACATTTAGTTTGTTCCTAATTTAATATGTTTAAATGACTACATGATATTGTTTGAACCCCCGCATCCAATCTGGAGGATAGGTGTCCAATGATAATAAGGTGTCATGGGGAACACTTTCAGTTATTCAGCGGTTCCGCCGATCTTGACAAGATAGAATAGAAGCTAAGTTAGAAGTAAGAAAAAATTGTATTAATTATGTTTACTCAATAAATATTTCAAACCAACTAATAGTTTTATATCTATCACTTTTCAGATGTAACACTATAAGATTGAGAGTTGGGATATACTCAGATGTTGATCTTAGATATTCTTATGATAAAGTCTCTCCTAGTATATTTATTTACATTTTAATAACATGCTTTTATTACCATCTTATATAACTTATGAGTCTATTAATTGCCTATAAAAGGCTGATTGTTTAATTTTTTGTAGTTGAATGGTGGGTGTAAATCAACACTAGGAGCGGATGGAATCCTCTGGTTGCAGTGGCTATCAGGATATTGAGTCAAAGCACTAATTCCTCTCATTGTAAGAAGAATTGAAGTACATTCAACCTGATACATACAAAAGAGGAGGAATAGATTGACCTCTGACAGACTGGAGAAGCTTGTCTTCTACCATTACAACATGGGGTTGTGCATCAAGAACATAAAAGATCAACAAAAGATCTTAAAGGAGATATTCGCATGGTTTGCAAGTGGTCCATATGAGCAAAGACAGAGCACAGACACCACCACCTGAGGATGTTGAGATGGACCATATATTTCAGGAAGAGCATTCACTTGTTTATTGGATAGAGGAGAGGGCAGGCAGGGATCATCTAGCTAAGTTTGATACTGATGACCGTGCATAGGCAAAAGGATAATTGAATGGTGTAGAGGCTAAAGATATTCTACCTACTCCTTAAGCTCAAGCAGGCCCCCCAGTAGTCACATAGTAGCCCCCTCCAACTTTAGCCCCAACTATCCAACCTATTCGTAGTCTAAGGATAGGGAGGACTAAAACAAAAGTGACATCATGAAAAATGAGACGATGTTCATAGTTGAAAAAATCTTTGGATTGTGAGACATCAGACATAATAGAAGAAGTTAAGAGAAGAAAATTGGATATTAGGTGATGTCCTATAAGCCTAGATGACAGCACACAGGCTCATTCTCACTCCTCAGTTGATGATAATGATGAGTGCATACCGGCCACATAGCTAGTAGAAGGGAGAGAGATGTATAAACCAGATGCAGGTGCAACAACTCTAAGCTCACTTAGTTCACAGCGGCCAAAGCCATAATTCACCCTGGAGGAGCAGCCACCACAGTATCATTATATGGAGTCACATTATCTAAAATTTGATGATCCCTAATGGCCATGGTTTCCTCCACTTAATCCTACTTACGTGCCACAGTCCGATGCCTACGGTTTGAATGAGATGGAAAATTCATTGTTTTCATATAAATATACGCCACCATTGATAAGAAGACTAGGGACAACTTAGTTGTGACTAGAGCAACAAGAAGAGGATAAAGGCCAATATCATGAATATTGGTGAACATGTCATGAAATGTATATTTTTACTATCATATTTTCATGTGATCATGTTATATCTTATCATGTTATTAGCATCTTCTCATATTTATTAGTATGTCGTCTTGTTATGATGTTACAACCATTAGCATTTTAGTGTTATCATGTTACATCTTCTTCTTATCTAAGAAACAAGGCAAAAAATGTCCCCACATGATTTTGGAATCGGCTAATTCCAATCTAATTTGGCCAATTCCATGAACCATAACATGTAGATGTATGCTAAATGTTACATTTCCTTTTTTTCCAAATTTTTCTAGGCCATTTTGTATTTTTCTATTTTTTTCTAATTTTTTAAATTTTTTGAAGAAAAAAATGATTCTGGAACATGGAATCGATTTTCTTTCCCAGAATCGGCCGATTCCGACCGATCTGATTCGAATGTTTGCATTCTATGTGGTTCATCAAAGTCATGTAATTTATGCTCCTTGACCATTAAATCATGGAAAGTAATTTATAAATGTCATTTATATCATATGAGATACATCACTTCATCATATAGGGAGACTTAAACAGAGCCATAATTTCCTCATGTCATTTTCTCTTATCCATCCTGTTTGAGGACACCCTTTGCCTTATATAGGCATGGATATCTCCCAAGAAAATTTCCCCACTCAAATCATAGAATTTTGGTTTATAATTGACCTTACTCCGAATAGAGTGAAAATTTTCCTTAGTGGATTGAGTTTATACTCTCCCCACTATGAGATGGATCAAGAGAATCTGAAGACATGCTCGAAAGTCTTGTCCAGGAGACATGCCCAACTGCACTGATCCAACATGCTGGTCAATTGCATAAGTGTAGGCGTGGATCACATGTCTTGATCATTCTGCATATCAGAACATTACAAGATTCATCGCTCTTTTGTTATACAGGTTATATGATGTTTCTGCTATAATGCTACAACTCTGTCTTGGTCTGGATGACCCATTCTTCATATTCTTCAAGGCCCTGATAGCCATATCTTCATAGACTTCATATCTTCATATTCATAAAAGTTCTTTTTTTTGCTTCATTGAGGCTATCCGGGGAAACTCTTAGTCCATCATGTGGTTTCTAAGAGGGCCGGATGTAACCTCACAATCCTTATAATTCTGATGCAATATCCTTGTTGACTCTGCACCTCGGGCATTGAAAGGAAGTATGTGGATTTGATTTAAAGGACTGCTAGGTGACCTATAAATAGGCCAAATGAGGCTAAACGGGTGACTTATAAGGGTCTCATCAAGGCTAGAGCTTTGATCTATTATGGGTCAATATAAGCTGAATATGTGACCAGTTATGTGATTAAGATGTATAGCTGAAAAGGTGATCCGGTAGAGGTCTGGATAGGTGCCAATAGATGACCTGTATATGGACCTTTCAGGTAAGCTGCACAAGGATCGCGGGATCGGGATCGGACCCTGGATCGGTAGGGTCCGATCCGATCCGGATCGGATGGGATCGGTCCGATCCAGCCCGATCCTCTAGGAGCCAGACCGATCAAGAATCGGTCTAGATCGAATTTTTTTTGGCTTTCTAAAAAAATATGTAAAAATCGCCAAAAAATAAAAAAAATACATAGAACTCAAAAAAAATGTGAAAAAAAATGTAGGGAAGAAAATCTTAATGAGATTGTTCAACCTTGGACATTTTAACTTTTAATACAACTTTAACATTTAACATTGTTAAAAGAGATACATCATACATCAAATAGAACACATATTTGTATCAAACAATCAATCATATCCAATCACACAATAGTACAATACATGTTCTTCTTAACACTCATATTACATTGCGTTAAATAAATAAACAAATACATATGCCATCACCACCAACTATGGTAATGTCTTGAGTAAGATGGATTTGGATCTCTGTCCTGGTCATCCTGATTGTCTTGAAATCTCCATTGATTTGGGTCAGTCATAATTGGCCCGTATCTATAAGAAAATAAAAACTGAGCCATGTCGCTAAACTCATAAACTCTATGATCAGTCGGAGGTGGAGCTGGAAAATATGGTGGACAGCCAGGCTCAGTGTCTGAGGCAGGCTCTGGATAGGAAGATGCGAACTCGTCAAAAATATTCATCCTCGTCCAGCATCCGCTGCCCCTGCCACTCGAACATGAGTGTCTTTTATCACTCAAATCATCTGGACCTGCTCCACTCGACTCGTGCGTGCACTACTAGTAGAGCCATCCTCACCTGAGACGCCGCCTCCACCTATGCTGCCACCCCCACCTCCACCTCCACCTCCACCCCCTGTACGCTGTTGTTGTGTGGGTGGGACAAATTCTTCTTCATCCTCATCTAATGAAGGTGGCTGAGTGGTCTCGGTGTCAAGGAGATGATGTCGCCGTTTGATACTTATCTTCTTCCTCTTCAATGTAGGATCTCCTTGACTACTTTGCTGTGAAGGTAAGCAAACTTTCTTTAAAGCCCTGAATAATCCACCATTCTTCTTGGTGGTGGTGGTGGTAGATGGACCCGCAACTGGAATCCGAGCTGGAGCTGTAGCGGCCGAGGGGGGAGCAGGATGTCTCTCTGGAGAAACTGTAGTCCGGGGTGGATCAGGAAGTGGATCTGTGCACGGAACTTGACTTTCTTGACCTTCCTACATGTCTTCATCCTCACCAACGACGCTGTCAAGCTCTCCTTCGGCCCATGATCTGTCATTCAGGTCGAACTCTGGCTCTCCCTCAGCATCCTTGTCTTCCACCCATGCTGCAAGTGGATGTTCTTCTTGGAATAGATATTCCAAGTCCACATCTACCTGGGACAAGCCCTGAGTAGCTTGGGCTTGTGCTCTTTCTTGGTACAATCCACCTGCAAACTGTGCAAATCTTTGCTCTGATGTCTTCTGCCTATCTTTGATATTCTTGATCCTCAGCCTCATATTGTAATAACAGTAGACAAGCTTCTCCAATCTTTTTGTCTTCAACCTATTTCTCCTCTTCGTGTGAATAAGGTTAAAGGTGCTCCAATTTCTCTCGCACTGGGATGAGGAAGTGCTCTGACTTAGCACCCGAATTGCAACGGATGCGAGTGGATTCCATCCAGTTCTGTTGGTTACCATAATCCACCACTCAGCTGTAATTGTAAAGAAGACAATTACATGCATCAGTAACTTATTTAAAAAATTCAGGTAAGCAAAAAGACTTTAATTCGGGTAAGCATATTACTAGGGGGGACCCTATCATGTGAGTACTGCAAATCAGGATCCCCGTACACCCCAATCTTGTGCTTGTATAAAGTCATCTGAAAATCCAAAATAAATCAGTTATCTTCTCTTCTTGAGATAAAGTTCTAAGTTTAATAGATATTAAACGTATTACTTACTTCAACCTCAGCGCAGGTTCTGTCTTCTTGGGTCTTACAGAGTAGCTTAATTACAGATAGTGTGCTTGATAATACTTCACCATTATTACATACTTGGCCACCATACTGTATCCTCGGGTTCAAGAAGTACCCTGTAACGGCATTAATACTCTATTAGTATAAAGATAGTGGGGGTAATACACAGAATATAAGTTGTAATACAATCAAATTACACTACTAAAGTATACCTGCAACATGAATGTCGTGGTGTAGGGTTTTGTCCCATCTGTTGTCAATCAGTTTCCACCACTTTTTATAACCCTTGGGATGCTTCTCTTTAATCTTCAACTTAGCTTTATCCATAGCATCATACAGATGCCCCATCTAATTTTTGTCATTTGAATCCACCAACCTAAGTACCTACACCAAAGGCTCTATGACAGACAAGTAGTATTGCACCTTCTCCCACCACCTGTTGTCTTCTATCAGCTGCTCCATCTTTAGCAATATCTCATACTGATCCAAGGAGCTCTGATGGGGACATATTTTGGTAGTCTTTAAGGTTTTTCTTTTATTTGTGTCCCTACGAGGACAAGTCTGTAAATATTAAAACTTAGAGGGTTTTCTTTTAATTAGTCATCTCCTCCCTCTTTAAAAGAGGACCCAATGTACATATCGAACAAGCAATACAGTGATTTTTGGAGCCTTCGGGTTGTTCTCCCGTGTAGGGGCTGCGGCCCCATTCTCCCCCACCCCGGCCAGTGAGGGTCGTTCCCCTCTCCCACCTCCGGCAGTGAGGCCGGTCGCTCTCTTCACCTCCGGGAAGGACTCCCGGCCTTCTCTCTTCCACCCTCTGGATCCGGCGAGGTCGCCGTGTTCTTCCTCCCCCTCATCCTCCGGCCTCCGAGCCGTTCTTCTCTATTTCCCCTTCCCGGTTCAACAAGGCTGCGCCGGCATCGACCCCTGTCTCCCTCCTCTGACGGCTTCCTGCGCATCGACGACGATGATGGAGGTGGGCTGTCTTCCCCTTCGCGGACGAAGGACGACGTGGAAGAAGAAGAATAGGAGGTTGCGGGAGGGGCAGATCCGGCGATCCCCGGATCTGTGCCCCCCCTCGCATCCGCATCCGCCTGCCCTTGTCCCGCCTGCACGCTGTGGCCGTCGGACGACGACGACAAAGAAGAAGAAGACGGAGACAGAAGGCGGAGGTCGAAGGCGATGACAGCGTCGGCACCGCGAGGATTCCGTGCGCCGCGCACGGAATGGGCAATCGCCATCGCCGGCACTCGCCGGCGCACCTTCTGCCTGCTCACCGTCTCCGCTCGGAGCGGCGGCCGTACGGCCTGATGTCGCAACGCTTCCCGCTCCGCCACTACGCGCGACGACCGACCGGGCCGGAGAGCTCCGCGCGCGCCCGCGAGAACGGCGACGACGCGAGAGAGAGAGAGAGCTCCGTCGGCTTTGTCGGGACTCGGCCGCCCACCTCCTCGCTCGTTGTGTCCGCGGCCCGCGCTTGGCCGCGCGACCGCCCCGGGCGGTCTCCTCTCGCGCACCACGACCCCCCCCCCAGTCCGGTGCACCCCGCGAGCGAACGCGCGCGGTCCGCGCGCCCGCCCCCGCAGGCCGGTCCGCGGTCCCGGGCCGGCCCCCAAGCCGGTTCGACGGGTTCCCGACCGGTTCGCCCGGTTCGAGCACGAGCCGGCCGGTTCAACCCGGTTCAGGGTGTTCTGAGCCGGTATTGACCGGTTCAGACCATCTCGAGCCCGGTTCGGGCCTGTTTGGACCGGTTCGAAGCCGGTTCGCGCCAATTTTTGGGTTCGATTAGGTCTGTTTAGCGGCAGTTAGCGCCGGTTTAAGTCGTTTTCGTTCGGTTTGGCCGGATTAGCCGGTTCGTTCCCCATCAGTTTGGTATCATCAGAGCCCGGAATCGACTCGTTCCCACGAGTCGAGTCTTGGGTACGTCCGAACCGGTTTAAAAACTTGAGGTCGAGTTTTCTCCCGGTCGGAGAGAATGATGGGGACATATTTTGGTAGTCTTTAGGGTTTTTCTTTTATTTGTGTCCCTACGAGGACAAGTCTGTAAATATTAAAACTTAGAGGGTTTTCTTTTAATTAGTCATCTCCTCCCTCTTTAAAAGAGGACCCAATGTACATATCGAACAAGCAATACAGTTTTTTTTTGAGCCTTCGGGTTGTTCTCCCGCGTAGGGGCTGCGGCCCCATTCTCCCCCACCCCGGCCAGTGAGGGCCGTTCCCCTCTCCCACCTCCGACAATGAGGCCGGTCGCTCTCTTCACCTCCGGGAAGGACTCCCGGCCTTCTTTCTTCCACCCTCTGGATCCGGCGAGGTCGTCGCCTTCTTCCTCCCCCTCATCCTCCGGCCTCCGAGCCGTTCTTCTCTATTTCCCCTTCCCGGTTCGACAAGGCTGCGCCGGCATCGACCCCTGTCTCCCTCCTCCGACGGCTTCCTGCGCATCGACGACGATGATGGAGGTGGGCTGTCTTCCCCTTCGCGGACGAAGGACGACGTTGGAAGAAGAAGAATAGGAGGTTGCGGGAGGGGCAGATCCGGCGATCCGGATGCGTGCCCCCCAGCGTCCGCGTCCACCGCCCTTGTCCCGCTGCGCGCGCGCCGTCGGACGACGACGACAAAGAAGAAGAAGACGGAGACGAGGCGGGAGGTCGAAGGCGACGACAACATCGACACCGCGAGGATTCGTGCGCCGCGCACGGCGGGCGATCGCCATCGCCGGCACTCGCCGGCGCACCGCTGCGCCCCCTGCTCCCGTCTCCGCTCGGAGGCGGCCGTGTCAATGCGGCCGCGCTGCCCCCTCCGCCGCCCCTACGCGCGACGACCGGCCCCGGACGAGAGCTGCGCGCGCACCCGCCGAGACGACGACGACGCGAGAGAGAGAGCTCCATCGGCTTTGTCGGGACTCGGCCGCCCACCTCGCTCTCGCGTGCGATGCCGCGCGCGGCCGTTGTGTCGGCGGCCCACGCTTGGCCGCGCGACCGCCCGGGCGGTCTCCTCTCCACGCGCCACGACCCCCCCCCGTTCGGTGCACACCCCGCGAGCGAACGCGCGCGGTCCGCGTGGCTCAGCCGGCCCGGCGGTCCGCGGTCCCGGACGGCCACGAGCCGGTTGTTGAGTTCGACCCGGTTCACCCGGTTGGCCCGTTTCATGCTGAACCCGGCCGGTTCGACCGGTTCGGGTGTTACGAGCCGGTATTGACCGGTTCGGACCATCTCGAGCCCGGTTCGGAACTGTTGGACAGTTCGGCTTTGTTCGCTCTAATTTTTGGGTTCGATTAGGTCTGTTTAGCGGCGGTTAGCGCCGGTTTAAGTCGTTTTCGTTCGGTTTGGCCGGATTAGCCGGTTCGTTCCCCATCAAGCTCCTGTATGTATCCATGTACTCCTGATAAGCAGTGGAGAGGATGAACCTTTTCAAACTAGCCTTGTACCTGTAAAGGCTCTCTAAAGCAATAAAATGGGTGGCAAATCTGGTGGGACCCGGTCTGATCAAATCATGACCATCGGTGTGCTGCCTCATGATATGTAAAAGTCGTGGATGGCCATAGATAAATGAGGTGATCAGCTGTCCTTGGTTGACCAAGGACTTGACATTAGGATCCCTACCAATATCTTCCAACATCAAGTCAATAGAATGTGCCGCACAGGGCACCCAAAACAAGTGAGGTCGAGCCTCCATGAGCTTCTTTCCTGCAGCCTTATATGATGCCTCATTGTCTGTGACAAACTGCATAATGTTGGCTTCCCCTATCTCATCCACCATAGTGTTTATCAACCCAAATAGGTAGTCTGCATTTTTCACCTGACCTGATGCATCAACTGACTTCAGGAATACGGTACCCTCAGAGCAATACACAAGAAAGTTTATAAGTGACCTCCTTGTGATTCCAGTCCACCCATCACACATTACAGTGCACCCCCTCTCCTTCCATATGGTTTTGAATCCATCTATCCATGAGGTCAACTCATCGACCTCCTCATCCAAGCCTGTCTCGTATATGTACTTTGATGTGGGGGCTTTCAACCCCGGCCCAACCTCACCAATCGCATCAACCATAGTCTGGAAATATGGACTCATAGCTACATGTGCCAGGACACCTACAAATTCAAAAACAAGATAAGAAGAGATCGTTGTTAATAGAAACGTGTAACAACAACTTCATATCAACAAGCAAATGCTAATCACAACTTCATCAAAGATTTACCTGCATGTAGAAAGAACTTAACCATATGCTTTAGGACTTTCTTTGCTGCCCCAGTCGAGGCCTTCACCCCTTTAAATGCTTGTTTTATACCCCTCTGACCTCTGCCACTCTCCCTATACATGGCGGTGTCTCCCGTCGGCCGAACAGAATATGTCCTCCGAAATTCAGGCTCTCGAACAGGGCATATGCCCGCCCCCACATCAGATCGTCTGGCAGCCGAACCTCCTGCTCCTTGTCTTTGTTCCTCATCCTCACGAGCCTGAGCCCTACTCTCGTGTACAGCTCTCCTGACCTGAGCCTCTTCCTCATCTGATGAAGATGAAGAATCAACTTGGACCCTTTCATGTGTTGGTCCTTTCCCTTTCTTACTCTTTCCGGCCATAAGATCGGCATCTCTCCGACTTAGCAACTCGTTATGTAGGTCTTTTCTCTGACCAATTCTCACCTCCCTCTGTGATGCCCTTCCAGTTAAATAACCCCTCATCTCCTCCCTAAGCTCAGCCGGTACTTTATCACACTTCTTTACATTGCCACCCATCCCGGTTATATGTTGCTTTAGCCGATACACACCTCCATTCATATCTTTCTGGCACCACTTGCATCTAACTCTCTTCTTCTCTAAATCAAGGAGATGGCCATGTTGCCATCCAATGTCACAAAATTCCGCAGGGCCGGTGCCATGCTCCTCGTCCGACATCCTATCTACAACACATAAAACCATACACAATATTAAGTCAATTAAATCCACCCCTAGCCTTGGGCAGGGGAGTGCAATTCAACCCCCATTGGAGGTAAAATAATCCCCTCAATGGGGGATTTAATTCCCAAACCCCCCTACCCAAGGGGGGGTCCTTCGGGGGTGACTGTTCAACACCCCCGAAGGGATGATTAGCACCCCTTCGGGGGTGCAATTCAACCCCCATTGGGGGTGAAATAATCCCCCCAATCGGGGATTTAATTCCCAAACTCCCCTACCCAAGGGGGGGTCTGTCCGATGACTGTTCAACACCCCCGAAGGGGTGATTAGCACCCCTTCGGAGGTGCAATTCAACCCCATTGGGGGTGAAATAATCCCCCCAATGGGGGATTTAATTCCCAAACCCCCCTACCTAGGGAGGGTCTGTCCGACTCAATACCCCCGGAGGGGTGATTAGCACCCCTTCGGGGGTACAATTCAACCCCCATTGGGGGTGAAATAATCCCCCCAATGGGGGATTTAATTCCCTGCACTGCAGGGCCGCCCTACAGTGCCAAGGATCGGGGGAGGGGGAAGGGGAAGGAAGGCCTCACAAACCCCCCCCCTTACAAACCTGTTGTAGGGGTGGATCGGCCCCTCACAAGGTTGGATCGGCCCTCACAAGGCTGGATCGCCGGTGAACAGTGCCCTAGATCTCCAAGGGGACTTGGGGGAAGGAGAGAAAGCAAGAAGAGGCCTGCTGGGGGGAGGATCGGTCCGATCTCCCCCAAATTGGGGAGATCGGACCTTAAAACGGTCCAGAATCGATCCCGGAATCGGATCGATTCCGGGTCTTCCGGTTTTTCGTAGAATCGGTCTGGATCGACCGATTCCCGGATCGATCCGGGTGGATCGGTCCAGGATCGACCGATCCGAACGATTCCGACCGATCCAGCCGGGACTCCCGACTGGATCAGTAGTTTGGTCCGGAATCGGATTGGTGACTACCGATCCGATCCGAGAATCGGCTGATCCTGATCCGGATCGGCCGATTCTGCAATCATTAAAGCTGCATGATGGTCTGTATGAAAACCAGACGGACAATATAGTGACCCACTGATAGGGGGTTGAATATAGAATATATAGGTTAAAATATGGCCTTGTGTGGGGTCCGAATAGAGGGGCTGTATGGGCCGTTGACAAATCGCCAGATATAGGTTGATAAGGGCACGATTGGGGAAGAAAAAAAAGTGGGCAATAGTGATGCAAATGAAACTAAAAGGGAACATAGAAAATTTAAAAAATAAGGAAGGATGTGCCGGCCTTCATGGAGCTTACCTTTTCCTTGCCTTCATGTGCTAAACTCCTCTTTGCCTCGTTCAGTCTCCCTCGGTGAGACCTGCTGTAATTTTGGCAGAATCTCCCTGTTTCTCTTCCCTGCCTCTTCTCTTCCTTAGACCTTGAGAAAGCATGCAGGATGGGAGGTTGTTGGGCAAGAGAAGCCTGTACGTGCAACTTACTCCATGACTAAAAGTGTAGGCATGTTTTCTCGGACGTGGGATAGTGGCTGGCTTAACCAAGTCAGCCCTGGTAGAAAGGTGTACGTACAGGTTTTGATATTTTTTATCTCCCCTTGTATTTTCTATGTGAAAGCCTTCTAAGAAAACCACACCTGTCGATCAATCCGATGAGTAACTCCTGCCCTTTCTTTCTTTGACCTCACCTGGCCGCAGATCCACCATATAGTAAGTATACATCTCATCCATTGAATGGGTGCATCTTGCTCTTTATTTGATGGAGCAATCTACATCCCTCATCCATGGGTCTACCGTCCAAAAAGTATGCTTCTCACCCCTTGATTGGGTGTGCTTTTGATCTCTGTTGAATGGATGTGATCCAATCTTTTTGTTGAGACCATCCAGGTGTGGGTCCACCGTATAGTAAGCATGGATATTATCCATTGATCGGATGTCTTCTCATCCTGGTCTCTCTCTTCATCATGTAGGATATTGATCCATTGGCTACACGTCTGTTGGAACATTCTAGCTCTAATCTGCATATATTGGAGAAATGAGACTCCGTGTTGGACTGATTTGAATCCCTATCGAAGCCATCTTCCTCTCGCACAGGCTCCCCCCCCCATCTGCTTCATCCTTTCCTTTGGTTGTAAACCACACTCCTTTTTCAGGTGCTGTAGCAGCTTGTTCATGTCAAAAGGGGCCATCAGGCCTTGCTGTTGGGTATTTCCGAGCATCCTCATGCTTGTGTTGTGCCAACACTGGATAGAAAGGGAACAGGCTAGTTCTTCACCAAATTCCTCAGGTAGGTGCAGTTTAAGTATTGTTTTTTCTTTACTTCTCTTCTGGTGGATCGGTCATGCTGGGCGTGTGTTCTTTTGTTTATCCCCTTACCAAAAGATCCCACTGTTCCGATGGCAGCAGTATGTAGCTAAACTCTCCCCCCCCCACCCACCTTTTCTTTTTTTGCTGTTAGGCTTGGTGGGCTTCCGCTGAAGGAGTGTGCTGATCTACCATTGTGGGACATTCTGGAGAAGGGTTGACCTCCTGTTTGGTACAAATCTCCTACCAAAACTAGCAGGTGAGTAACACTCCCAGCTCCTTTACCTTGGTCATGACTATCTTCCTTCCATCCCAACCTCATCAGACCTTATATCTGATTTTATATCTGGATAATCTGGAAGAAGGTGCTGCCTCTCCTTAGTCCTTTTCTTGCTGGTGCCTAGCCGACCATTCATTAATCTTATTCTTGGAAGAGAAGGACCTCCTTCAACAGCTGTTGTCTTCTTCAGGTATATAGACTCCAACCTCTTTCATTTTCATTATTATTTTTTTACCAAAGCAATCTTATCTGTCCTATACCCACGTTGCTTTTAGCACATGTTTCAGCATATTCTCAGAACTAACCTGAAGAAGAAATCAAGTTTCTTCTGTGTGGGATGGGACATTCTTTGCAGCAATTCTCAGTCCGTTAGCTGCTGTCTGGTAGAGTTACATTCTCTCTTCCAGTGTCCACCATAACATGTGTATGCATGACTGCTTTACTGCGTTTTCTGGTCATTCAGCTGTGCATCGGCTGATCATAACATAATATATTTGGTTGCTGTAGCTAGGACTAGGAAGAGACCTTTCTCCCTTCTTCTAAGTATATTTCCCAGCTGATTTGATAGGGCAGGACCATGTCTTCTTGCATTTGGGATACTTATCAAATGTGCATGCTTGATCTCGATCATACACTGAGGCCTATGTCCACCAGATCTTTAAATGCCTTCATATTCATCAATCACTAACATAGGCATATCTGGATATAAGACATGACATTATTGGCCATTTATGACCACACACTAATTGGTATTAGATGTGACCTTATGCAGATTGATATTATATGTGGACTGGCCAGTCATGTCTGAGTATTCAAATAACCATTGGCATCTTGAGAAAAGTGCTTCATCAAGAAGTTTGGAACATGTTTATCCAAACTTAAATTTAATTATATGGTCTTGATGTATCCAGGATGATGTAAACAGACATTTACATAAATATGTATATAAAAATTCTTGGTACCAACTGTAATATATGAGGTGGGTTAGTAACTAAAATACAGGGGGTTAGTAAGTTTGGGTGAGTTGTAATATGTAGTGTGGGTTAGTAATTAAATACAAGAGTTAGTAACGTATGGCATGGGTTAATAACATGTAAC
Source organism: Cryptocoryne crispatula var. balansae (assembly GCA_036172225.1). NCBI lineage: Eukaryota > Viridiplantae > Streptophyta > Magnoliopsida > Alismatales > Araceae > Cryptocoryne > Cryptocoryne crispatula. The sequence continues at coordinate 16,529,193 of CM069925.1, read as the reverse complement.
ATATGTTCATAATATATAGCATAAGTTAATAACTGAAATACAGAGGACTAGTAAGTGAATTTTGGTGGGTTAATAATATATAGCATAAGTTAATAACAAAATATAAGGGTTAGTAATATACACTGAGAGTTAAATAATATATATCGTGTGTTAGTAACTGAAATACAGAGGGTTAGTAAGTGAGTTTTGAGTGTGTTAGTAATACATAGCGTACTAGTAATGGTTCACAATATATGGCATGGGTTAGTAATAATGTAAGTAATGTATAGCGTGTGTTACTAACTAAAACAAGGGGGGTTAGTGAGTTTTGGTGGGTTAATAATATATAGTGTCAATTAGTAACAGAATATAGAGGTTAGTAATATATGTCATGCTAGTAAAATATGGCATAGGTTAGTAATATAATACATGGTTAGTGAGGTTGGGTTAGGAATCTGACATGGGTTAGTAACAAAAAATAAGGGATAGTGTCAATTAGTAACAGAATATAGAGGTTAGTAATATATGTCATGTTAGTAAAATATGACATAGGTTAGTAATATAATACATGGTTAGTGAGCGGTTGGGTTAGGAATCTGACATGGGTTAGTAACAAAAAATAAGGGTTTAGTAACGTGTGGCTTTCATTTGCTCACTGTTTCATCCCGTGGACGGTGTTCACTTAAGTAAAAGGTGGTGTGGCTCCTTTTTTATTGGAGACTGCAAAAGTTTGAGGTAATCCAAACTCTTAAAAACGTCAACTCCATCAGCAGTGTTCGTCCAATTAGTTTAAGCAACTGTGTTCATAGTAGTCCTTGATTCCAGTCCATAAATGGGTCCATTAAAAGCTGATCATCAGTCCTGAAGCACTTTGTACAGTCCAATTCCCAATTGGGCTCAAAAATAATAATCTTGAGTCTAGTTCTGGTGTTGGTCCCTCAAAGAGCCACTGTCCGTTATCCAAATTGAGATATTTAGTAATGTTTAAATGATTTCTTAGCCACTCCGATGGGACTGTTTGGTCCATTTATAATGACATTGATGCAGCTATGTTAACAGGTAAATACCTCCAAACAAAGCCATAGTACAATAAAGCCAGTTTTGTCCCACCAACCAGAGTGGCTGCTGCTGGTCTGTCATGAAGTAATTGACACCCAAGTTGCTACGGCAATCACATCAAAAGGTTTCCATGGCTGCTTCTGCAGCTGTTGGAAAAGAAGGGAAACCCAGCCCTCCTGCACATGCTCCCTGCATGTACCTCTACAACCTGCTGGAACCCCTGCACCAATCAGATGGGGAGAGGAAGACTAAGAGAGAGCTCAGTTGTAGGGGTGTTCACTATTTGAACTACTGATTAATTTGGTTTGGTTTTTAGGGTCCTTCACAAATCAAATTGATAAATGAAATAACATGAATTAGATTAAATATTTATATTAATATAGATATATTATAGATACTTATATATATTCTAATAAAAATAAATTTGTTTCAAGAGATTTTAAGATAATACTAATAACATGTATAGCATATACACAACATTTTAGTAGATTATGGTTTAAAACCAACCAAATAAAATTATACATTGATATATATATATATTATACCATAATAAAATATGGCTTGAACCAAACCAAACATTTGGTTTGGTTTGAAAAGAAATTCTCAAAAACCAAAACATGAACACCCCTGCTCAGTTGGGGTACCCTGCACACCACAAAAAAAGAAGGCCAAAAGATTGAAGACCGGTGTCCAACACATAAAAAGAAGATGAAGGAAAGTAAAGATCCCCTGCCAACTGCTGCAAGAAGATCAACTGTGGCAAACTAATAAAAAAGAAGAAAACGAAGAAGGAAGACCATAGCCAACTCGGTTGCATTTCTGCACCTGAAAAGAAATTTAAAGAGAAGAAAATTGAAAAAGAGGTGGCATGGAAATGCAAGTTGGGAACCAGCCAGCCTCTCAAGTCGGGAACCAGCTGGTTACTCAAGTCAGAACCGACCAGCCACTCAAGTCACCAACCAACAAGCCACTCAAGTCGAGAACTGATTGGTAACTCAAGTCGGCAATCAACCAACCACCTATGTAGTTCAAGGCAAGGGACCTCGCCTCGCCACAAACATCTCTCCCCATCACCTCCAACAACGGATGTGATCTCTAGCAGTGGAAGCCATGGACAGGTAGGGCGGCAAAGATGGCCCAGGGAAGCACTCTGTTCAGGTGGAGAAGACAAGGCCCACAGATCTGATATTGGATCCTGCGGCCCCAAATAGTTGGATCTGCAACATAAGTTGTGGTCCGGTCCACCTGGGGTCGGAACTGCCAGTCAGACTGAGGCTATGTAGTCAGAGGCGTGAGGCGACCGAGGCGAGGCACCCCTCGCCTCGCCTCAGGCGCTTGAGGCGGGCGCCTCAGGCGCCCGAGGCGACATTTTTTTTTATTATGAGATTTAATTTTAATACCTGAAAAATCTATATAAGAAGGTGAAGAAATATAAAAAAATACAGTGAATGCATCAGAAATGCAGGAAATATATATGAAAATACAAGGAATAAATTTAAATTTGCAGAAAAAATAAAAGTTATGTCCGAAAATGCATATAAAATTATCTAAAAAAGCTGAACATATCTAAAAAATTGTGGAAAATACAAAAAACAGCAAAAATTACGTTAAACATGTATTAAATGATTACTGCAAAAATAAGTTGAAAGAAGTACCTTTTCTCATTTCATTTCTATAAGCATGCCTAGAAATTGAACACATCACCAAAATCAAAAAATATAATACATCAAGTAGAAGGATGTTGAATAAAAATGATAAAGCAAACATAGAAGTACATAAATAACGATAAGTTCACAACAACGTTAAAAGGTACATTCATCTAACGTCTCTCCAATCAGTTAACACAAATATCAATAATCAATCGGAAGAGTAAGGGTCATCATCTTCAGTAACATGAACATGAATATCCCCATCCGATTCGAGGTATCTTCATCCACGGCCACACTCTTTCCTTTCTTAATCCTTTGCCTTTTAGAGGCCTCGCTCTACTTGATGGACCTTCCTCTTCATCAATACCACGCGCCGCTAGTTCAACTTCCTCCATGCGAGATCCTCTCCTTCACGCACATACTCGTCGTCCTCTCTGGGATCCACTCATCAACCTCATCAATATCGTCCAAAGAAATAGGATCACGATTGAACTTCTCCATCCCCAAAATGGCGATCTCGAAGCCTTTGATTGTATCGACATGTACAAGATCGTTTAGTTTTTTTTTGCTCCAATCTATTCCTTTTCTTTGTGTGCACCTATAATTTAAGGATGAACATTAGTGTAGAGTATCGAATGAAACATGCTTAAATAATGAATGATACTAGTGCATGCACTCGTTCAAAGGTACTCCCGCCTGCGTTCACAACTAGATGCACTACAAGCGAGACTCAATACCCCAATGGCAAACCTTTGCAATTGAGGAACCCGTCTTCCCCAATCCTTCCACCACTGCGTTAAAAGAAAGATGAGAATTAATTAAAATCAAAACAATACTTTAAAATGTATAAATGAAAAGTTTTGAAAAGTTAAACGTCAACCTGGAATAGAAGTTTTTCTTTGTCTGATGGCCATATCTCTACCAAATAGGCCCTCAGCATCTCTATATGTATTTAGTTGCTTGGTAATCATATCTTGCTCATCAGGACTTTCAATTAGCCTCTCAATGGTATCATACAGACCTTGTTTTATTTCTCCATCACTCTCAACATCCGGATTTCAGTAAAAAAATTGGGGGTTAAGATAATAACCCGCCGTACGTAATGGACGATGGAGTTGATTGTCCCACCTCCTATCAATAATGTCCCAAATCGACCGTATTTGTCAAACTTCTCATCCAAGGCACTCTTAATACCTTCCTTTGCCCGGTCCATCTTCATATATGTAGCCCATTGCCGGTTTCTCACCATCCACCAGCGTAAGACTATCACAAGAGGCTTGAATATCGAAAGAGCATACGCTACACCTCTCCGTAAAGTTGTTTTCAAAATGATGTCACATGATTTCTTTCCCTCGCCTGCTTAGCCCATCGGTCGCTTGCGTCCACTCTTCGCATGTAAACATCCTTCTCAATTCACCTCTTCAAGTTGTGTAGGCTCTCTAAGTTGAGATAGTTGGTCGCAAAACCTTACACGAAAAAATAAACAAGTTAATGGCATTCAATATCACAAAGTCAATTCACAAACCAATTTAAACAATATAAAAATACATTTCAAATTGAGATTATACCTTGTATCGGCCGCTCTCTACACAAATTTCTTCCATCGGTGAACTTCCTCATCACGGCAAGAACTTTTGTATGCCCATAAATAAATGTAGTCACATACTTCGCACGCCTAATCGTGGATTCGATACCCGACAATTTAGAAATATCTTCTAGCATCAAATCAATGCAACGGGTCGCATACGGTGTCCAAAACAAACGAGGATGCGTGAACATCAACAATCTACCTGTCACTACGTAACTTGCCTCGTTATCCGTTACAATTTGGATAACATTTTTCTCCCCAACTTCAAGAACTATTTTGTCCAACAAATCGCCCAACAACCTTGCATCTTTCACTTCGTGAAGATGCATCTATTGATTTTAAGAAGACTGTACCCGTAGGTGTTTTCGACTAAAAATTTATCAATGTTCTCCTCTTCTATTCGTCCCGAAGATCGGATACGATAAGTGCATCCATATTTCACCCAACTTCCTTTTTCTTTTTCAACTAATTCTTTAGTTATTTCAAGCTCTTTCACAAGCAAATTTTCACGCACCTCACGAGCATGGACGGACCTTTCAATCCCGGGCCAAATCGACCAATAGCCTCTAACATGGTTTGAAAACTATTCAAGTCGTATGGTGTGAAAGGTATACCGTCAGTACATCCACCGAGCAATGTATCGCACTACTTTTTCCCTTTCTTCCTTCAAATGCTTTTTTGCCTTTAACACTCTTCTTTGGAAACCTCTCGGATTTCGCCTCATAAAACGGTCCATGTGACCTCTCAAACGAGGAGGCAAAATGCCGGATCACAAACAAGTGAAGTATCTTCAGCTTCCATGCCCGTCTCGAAGTGTCGACACCAAGAAGGTTGTCTCTTCCCTCAATCTCTCTAATCACCGCAACCTTCTCGAACCGAGCTTGTTTATTTTGCTCCATATGTTGTTTAATCTCTTCTTTCGTCTCTATGTAGCCTTCGCAAGTTGTCACATTGGTGGATAAACCGGCAATATGTTGCTTCAACCTATATATTCCACCTTTGCAATCCTTGTTGCGAAAATGTACATCTAACAAGATCCCGATTTTTCGGATCCACCAAAATTCCATACTTCCAACCAACATCCTTTCGACTTAGGAGCATGTCTTGAGATAATGGGGCCCGTTGACGTTGTTTCGGGTGCTCGACCCCGTCCCCGAAGCTTGCTCCTCATTGAGACATCTTCATACAAAATACATAAACAAAAAATACATAAACAAAAAATACATAAACTCTGTGTTAATAAATCGAATTCAACAAACAATCTGATTTAATAAATCAGATTTAACAGAAACTGCGATTTGATAAATTACATTTAACAAAGAATCTGATTTAATAAATCAGATTTAACTAAAACTCTGATTTATTAAATCTAATTTAATTAAAAGTCTGATTTATTTAATAAGATATATTAAAAACTCTGATTTCAGAAATCTGATTTTAAAAAATCAGATTTAAAAAAAAATCAAATTTCAGAAATCTGATTTTAAAAAATCAGATTTAAAAAAAAAACAAATCAGATTTCAGAAATATTATTTAAGATATTGTGAAACCTCGAAGAGAAATAAAATATAAAAAGTATAAGTATGACATGGTTTGAAAATTCATTTGACTTCCGTTTATTTTGAAAAATGAACTTCCATTATCTCATCTTCGGCTACTATGAAAATATATGATATTTCATAGAAAATATTAGCCAAAATATGTGATATTCATATATGAAATATATGTCGAGGTTAGGGTTCATAAAATTTGTCTTTGGACCTCTCTCCATCGGAAGTTGCGAATTTCCGATGTTAATTACACCGAGACTCTCGGACACCCTTGATTAACTGTCGTAGCAATTTGTATATGAAAGAAAACATTCATCCACAAAATGTCAACATCTAGGGATTATGACCTATAAAAGCAATGAAATGCAAGCTGATAATATAACGACCATATAAGGTCAAACTCAGTGCTTTGCAAGAGATTAGTCTCTCAACCCGATGTCTTATATTAAGACACGAGTTGGATTATTGAGGCTAACCAAGATCCGAGCATATTCAGATCAAGATCTATATTGATTTCATATGAGTTTTTTTTTTATTTTTAACAAAGTGAAATCTGTCCGTATACATACCAAATTTATGACCCAAGTCCCTTCTTTTATTGAACTGGGTGGTGAAAATTTGGAGGGTCCAGATATGATATGTATGTTTGGATTTGGAAAGAGACTATGTTCTCCTTTCATGGGTTTTTTTTTGGGTTATCCTAGATCAAGATGGTTAAACACCTCCAAATTCCAAGTCTTGATATCCTAGACTTGATGAAATGGCATATGCACCTTACTGAATCAGATTTAAACTGCACATGACTATGTCCGGAATCCAAAAGGTCCTTGGACCTTGCACCTACATGCTCGGCCCCCCCTCTGGTTTGGCCCAAATTATGCATAGGATTTTGACACACTTCTAGGTTGTCTTGGATTTAAATCTGGTTTATAATCCAGATTCACACATGGTTTCCAATGAAGAAATCTTCTAGCCTCAATATACATGAGACCGGACCTAGGAATATATATATATATGCACACTGTTTCTATAGTCCGCATGGGGTCAGATAGGGGATTAATTGCAGTCATATATGAGGCCAATATGCTTCATATGGAGGGCTATTATATGGTCATGTATGGGGTGTCAATAGAAGACTAAATGGGTTGTATATGACATTAGCCGATACCTAAGCATTTAACCCCTAAATATTGCCAATATCTAGACACAAATCTGCTCCCACTACTGACCTCAGGTTAACCACAGAAATCTGTACTGAAGCCTGCCTTTTTATCCGGGCCTGACCTTAATACTGGCCTTGGACGGGTCATGATTCTACATGAAATCATATCCTAAGGTCTGTCCTATGACAGGTGCTGCATATGCCTTATGCACAGTCCAGAATATGCTTATATCCATATCAGACCTTTATATAGTCTTGAAGTCAACAAGATCTGAATATATATATATATACAGCGGGGAAGCTTATGTTTATAACATTATGAATATGCTATTGAGAGGAAATGGGTGTATTGTCCCAATTCCTGTCCAGGATGGGTATATATAACTGTACCCTATCCGATCATGCTCCGGCCTTACCCATACGTGGGTCCGGGAGCTCTCTTCTTATCTTTATGGATAAGGATCTTAATTGCAATTATATGATTGATATGAATCCCAACCTAAGCCCAGCTATCTAGCCCCTAAGTGCCACTAGACTTTAGGCCTATGATCGACTACGGATCTGATCAAAATGCCAAGTAGAATGAGGCTTATATAAGCCTGAAATATACATCACCTGAATTTCCCATATTGGGATTTGCCTTAGGTGTCAATTGAAGCCCGACATGTAAGTGAAACTGGCTTTCATGAACCTGAAATACAAGTTACTTCAATGTTTTGGAACCTACCATGAGAGGTAATCCTCCGGACCCCGATTACACCCAGGTTTGTGATGCCACTGAGACTGGGCTCCAAACCTCCTAAATGGGGAGAAAAATTGATCTAACCATTGACCTTGGACAGGCCACTATCCGGTACTGAACCATGGATTGGAATTTTCCCTATGATTGGTATTAAACCATATGAAAATCCAGGCCTATATAAGCCCGAAATATATATGTCATTTGAGGCATGTTTGGCTACCCAACCTGCTATCCAGCTCCTTACTCATATGGAATGAGAAGAGAGGGGCACATTATCCTAATCTTCTGTCCGGGACAAGTGGGCTAAGTCACATTTCATCCCACCACATTTTGGGTTATGACACACATGTATTGGGGGTGGCCATGCTTCAAAGTCCTATTGATTAGAATATTCATGGAGATCCAGTCCATTTATGTTCGGACTTGCAATCTGTTTTCCCTTGGTAGATTCCATTAATGCCTATGTTCGGGACTTAAATTTAAGGTACCTGCCCTTGTATTAAGACTTAGCTCATTTTCTTGCGGATCACTCATATGTATAAGAGGATCCCCTGCTCACTATCATGGGCTCGGTTGAAACCATATAAGGTGTTGGTGGAGTTGGACTTGAAGTTATCCCTCTTTTTTATATGGGTCTGTCTTATGAGATGGCTTAAGACTTGGCCTAATATTAGGCACCCATAATGACTTGTTATGAGCATGTAATTCTCATCTTTCTATGAATATCATCATATGTTTATTAATCATGCCATATGGCAATTCACACATCCTCATACGGTGAGGTATACAAGTATCCATAGCCTCTTCATATCAAGGCTCTATGTCATGAAATCTGGCCCATACTTTGTTTTCTTCATTACAAGATAGACCCCAAAGACCATATATATATTTGATCTTGTCCGGGACATGTTCATGGAACTATGCCCAATATTGGGTCACCAATCAGTCCCTTGGCACCCTCGGATCATGAACCGTATGCTTCCATGGTCGGATGCCATGTCTTCATCAGGCGTCCGGTTGGCCATTTTTCCTCCAAGTCCTTGCTTAATGTAAGGCTACCCGGGGAATCCTTGGTCCATCATGTGGGTCCCAAGGAGGCCGGGTATAACCTTCTCTTCACCGCTTGACCGTACTTCCGCTTGTAGTTGAATTTCGAGAAAACCCCGCTCATAATTTCCAGCCGGAGGGGGACTGCGCAGGGAAATGAGGGAGGTGGCGGTGTCTCTCCTTAAAGGTCTATGAAAATATATGGGAGGAGATCCGGGGAACAATATAGGCTCAAATATGGGGTCGGTTCAAGTATAGGGACAAGGCCTCCTCCTATTTCTGGGACTAGGCCCAAATATGCCCAAGAAGCTTCGAGGAGTGGGGGGGTCTATAAGGTCCTAATATATATATATATATATATATCCGAGAATTCCGCAGTTCGACCGAGGAGGCCATCTACTAATATAGGAAAGTAGATAAGGGAATTGGGCTCCTAATGATCATATTATCTAAAGGAGGGACGGCTTGGTCAATAGGTATGATATCTTACCTCAAATCCTTCGAGACCCGTCCCGGATTCCCTTGCAAAATCTCCTCGCTCGAACTTGCTTGGATGTCCTTCGACGAAATCCCTGTAAGCCTCTTTCCCCTTTCTCCTCTCTTCCTGTCTCCTCCCTCCCGACCTCTTTTCATGTGCGGAGCTGGCCCTATTTATAGGCTCTTGGATGGGTGTTGTTCACCCAAGGAAGAGTGGGCTGCAAGGGAGTGTGCGGGTGGAGGGAGTGGGGCCATGTTCTCCAATCGTGGGGAGAGTGGGGCTTGACCAAGTCTTTGGATGATCCCGGCCCTCAATTGGCATCGGATCCATCTCACATTTAAACATAAATCCCCGGCCCTTGATTGAGTGTCCCGGCTCCTCTCCTGATAGCCCAATCCAAGCCCTCCACATATCTTACGCATAAATTAATTGGAGCTAGGCTTTGTTGCATCCGAGAAGGGAATTAACTCATTCAATCAAACATCCAATTAAGGATGGATCCGGTGGGTATTATCTATCAAGGATCCAATTAAACCATCTTAATTATCTTTGTCGGGGATCCGAGATACGATGAATCCAATTAAGTCATCCGACGCCCAAATCTGACCCTTGGATGCATGTCCTTTTCATCTCAGCCCTCCATTGGATATACGGTCCATCCGGTCGATGAAAGCCCCACTTAATCCAAGCCATCGATCCCCCTTATTGACATTAATCCCTGGTAAGGATCCGGGATGACTTGACAATCCGGTAATCACATTTGTTAATGACTTGTCCATCGGATACCCCATTAAGGTGGATCCATTGGATATTATCCCATTAAGGGTCCGGAGGCCTTCTTAATGAACCGATACTGGATTAAGAACCAATCAATTAACCCCGGCCATTGGATGACTTTGGCTTCCCTCCCGGGTCTGATTTTGAATTGCGCGGCCGCCTTTTCTCCCCCGGATCCTCCTCCTATCGCCTTTCTTGTTAAGTCTCCTAGTTGGAGATAAACTCTCCACCCACAAGGCCTTCTTCTAGCTGGCCTTTTCACCTTTCTCTATCGCACCATCTTCTTTCCACAGCTGCTGCAGCTTGAATCCCCGCCAAGAGAGACCATTGATCCTGCTGGTTGGAGCTTCCAGTGTTCTCTTCTTCTACTTGGGGTCAGGCCGAGGAGGCGAACATCACTCAAGCTATCCCCGGGTGAGCATATGTGATGGATGTGTATAAAATTCCAGCTTCTCTTCTTCAATCATCCGTCGGCAAGACTCGGTGCTCTCTATCATGTTTGCATTCAGCATATAGATAGATGGTCGGCTATATGAGGATGTGCCTATGTGTGCATCCTCCTGATTTATGTATAAAATCCGGCTTCTTTCATGTATCATTTTCAGTCGGATCTTCATCAATTATCCCTTATGTTTCTCAAGCATATGCATATATGGATATCCTTGAGGACTCAGCCTCTTCTCATGCTGAATTGAATCCCATTGAGTAGGTTTATTGATTGCCCCCCCCTCTCTTTTCATACATTATCCGGCTATGAGCCCTCTATTGACAGCAAATCACCTAAGTGATTATAGCCGGGTCTGTCCAACTTGGTTTCTGTTTTGTGATTTCCAGCCCTCCTCTCTTCAGATTTTTGTTGGGAGCATGTCCTCCTATATCCCACAAGTCTAAGTGCAGCTGACCATGCATATCCGAAGCCTTCTTAAGGGGCTGAATTAGCTTCCGGAAGTTATACTGGCCTTTCCTCTCCCAAATTTCCATCGGTAGCATGCCTTAGGCATGATGGATTACATTGGGAGGTCCTGATTTAGGGGAATATATTCATCATATGGAGGGGGGCTCCATTTCTTCATATGCCATATTTGGCCGGTCTTAGGCATATGACTTTAGGCCCTTCTTAATTGGTAGGCCATAGGGAATTAAATATTTTCATTCCCTATTTACATATGCTTATATTTCATCTAGAAATTTTGAGTGCCAACAGATATCTAACTAGCATTAACATAAAAAAAGAATATATCAAAACGTAAATTATACCTTTTTGACAACGTCCGGGTTGTTCGGTAATCTTTGCAAACCCGGTTAACAACACTTGCGCCTTCTACACGTTGCCAATAGCCTAATAAAGATATTGGAATGATATTTACAATGAAAAATATGAAGACTAACAAAAAAAAACGTACCTTGTACGTCTAAATCCGGTCTTCTAACAATGTACACCAAGAAAGAAGAAAATAAAACAAAAGATAAGAGTTCTCAGACATTAGAAGGATGTTGAATGAAAAAGATAAAAAAAATTGAAGAAAAAAACGTTAAAACCCTAAAACGGACCGGTTGGAGAGCTCCTCCGATGCTCTAAGGTTTCACACCTTCTACGCCCATCGGTGGCGGCGGAAGGGGCTTCTCGGGCGACCGGCGGCGGCGGCGAGGGCTTCTCCGGCTGGCGGCGGCGGCGGCGGCGGCGGGACCTTCTCCGGCTGGCGGCGGCGTCGGGCTGAAGAAGAGAGGCCGCGGGAGAGAGGGGGCCAGCGCGTCGGGTGCGAGAGAGAGAGAGGGCCGCCGCGATAACTTAAGCCTATCGGATCCGGCCAGTTGGGTCCGGATCCGATAGGCTGAGGCTGAGGCGTTCGCCTCAGCCTCGCCTCACGCCTCCCCCGCCTAGGTGGCTGAGGCGGGGGAGGCGATCGCCGCAAGAGCGAGGCGGCACAGGGCCGCCTCGCCTCGCCTCCTCGCCTAGGCGACCGAGGCGGTCGCCTCTGATAACATAGGACCGGGGTGGTTAAGTGTCCAAGGGGCAGACCGCAACTTAAGCTGTAGATTTGCCATTTTGGGTCTGCTGGCTCCGAAAAATGATTCTGTTTTAGGTCATGACCCCGTCTTCCTTGCTCGAACAGAGCACCTAAGGCGCAAGAGGTGCCTCAATGCCAAAGATAGTAATGATGACCGCCTAGGCGGTTCAGAATGAGTCAAAGCAGTGAGGGGCTGCCTCACCTCACCTTGCCTCAATCACCTTTGATAACAAAGCCAACCAATCACATTGGAAACCAACCGGCCACTCAAGTTGGAAACCAACCTGCCACTTAAAGATGGAACCTGCATGGCCACTCAAGGAAGAAGCTGATCAACCATTCCAGTCAAGACCTGATAGGCAACACAAGATGAGAACTGACCAAACACCCAGGCCAGGAGCTGAGCCAATCGGGACCAAGTCAAAAGCCAACAGGGCACCAAGCCAGGAGTTGATCAGACACTAAAGCTAGGAATCAAGCTGATTGAGACCAAGCCAGCAACCAAGCCGACAAGGACCAATTTAGAAATAGACCAGGCACCTGGGAGTCAAGCGGACCAGGACCAGGCCAAAAGCTGATCAAAACCAAGATGGAAGATCTCCAAGGCCGAGAGATGGCTGGACACCCAAGGAGCCAGGCTGACTAGGACCAAGCAAGAACCTGATTGGGCACCAACTGGGAGCCGACTAAACACCCAAGTCAGAAGAGCTGATTGAACTTTCAAGCCAAAAGCCAACATCTAAAAAACAAGAACCCATGTCAAAGATATGGCAAACATGAAGAATTAACCAGCACTAAGTCAACTGGTGTTAGCAACGCATAGGATTCTTAACTAAATGTGACCAGCATATCTCCAATGTCTCTGAACACGAAGGACCAGTAAGGGCCAAGTCACTGGGTGTTAACAAAGTGCATGACCCTTAACTCCATCAACACATGGTTTGCAAGATCAAACAATCCCAGATTGGGATCAGCATGGACCAATCCAATCCTAAGGGAGAACTACAATCTGGGTGTTCCCCTAAGATAAGTCTTGGTTGGCCAGATAAGGACCAGATCGGTCTGAATAAGTTGCTCTATGACCAATCCAAGGCCAAGCTAGGCATGATTGGCCATTCCAGGGAGTAGAGAGGCAGCTGCAGCCGCTGCTAGGGTGAGGAAAGAGATGTGCATTGGGTTCGTAACTCACCAATCAACCAATATATTGGGACTACAGACCCAATAGAAATGAATCCGTCAGATCCGTGTGTATCAAGTCCTGCAGACCCGATACTCACCTCATCCCAGCCAGATTAGAGCAGGGAAGGAACAAGGTGTCTGCCACAGCTGCCACCACTAGGAACACTTAATACGGCAAGAGTCGGCCCACATATCCACTGGGGGTCGATTCAGATCAAAATTTCATCTTGATTTTTGGTTATTTTTCAATTCTTTAAAGCACCAAAAAAATGCAGATCCACAATCAGCTTTTCTTCCCTTGGATTTGCCAATCCAATCCCAATCCAGATTAAGGTCGACAAGATCTTGATCCCGATCCTACTTACCTTGCTTCAAAATGACTTTAGCATGCTTTGATTGATGCCCAACAGCCAATTCCAGTCAACAGACGCAACAGTCATCAACATAAGAAAATACATCTCTTTCATGTCTCTCTGATTTTGTATATTTTATTGACATGATCATATGTAAAATATTATATACATCATGTAACCCGTGACATTGAAAAATGAATAAATTTCTCATCGTGATGATTCTAAATAAAATATTTAAATAAATTTAAGTGTGACTATATTAAATAAATAGAAACCACAAATAAAAATAGCAAAAAATTTTAAAAAATAAAAAATAAAATATAAATTCAATTAAAAATAAGCTTAAATTTTATTTGAAATTCAAAAACAATAAAGCGTATGCCAACCAAAATTTCACAAAAAAAAATAAAAAAACAGTTAAAAAATATGGATTAACTAAATAAATCAATAAAGAATGCACATTTTAAAAATAAATAATGAATTTTTAAATTATAAAGAAAGAAGATCCCAATTCCAAAATAAACAATACCAAATCAATAAAAAAAAGGTAAAATATCTAATCAATAAAGAAAAAGGGAAAAGAACTAATCACCAAAAAAATATATCACAACATAAAAATGATGTTACGTCAAAATAAATTATTAATAAAATAATGATAATTAAATCATAAAAATCCATTAAAAGACAAAGTTTCATAAAAAATATCCAAGGTGGGGATCGTAGGAAGACAGAAAAATGTCTTATTTTTGCAGCATTATTCATGTCAGATATAAACATTAAATGTCACCTTATGTTATATGTTGCTATGATGGTTAATCATGGACTCTAGAGCCACCACTCAACATAATTAATGCTGATCCATTCAACAATAGTGACTAGAGGTCTGACTCTAAATTTCATGAACCAACAACATAATCTCAGATGTTTTCAAGCAAAAAAATATATCCTCCTTCCTAAAATAAAGAGCACAAATTTTCTATATTAAACAATAAAAAATAAAAAACAAAAAAATATTTTTTTAAATGTTAAAATTTGAGGTTTCAACAATGAGATTTTGAATAGTGCAAAGCTGCCAGATGTATAGCTACAACAGAAAATTTCCAACTCTTAGAGGGATACGTGCCTTAGTGCAGCATTCAAGAATTTCAAGTGTATAGAAATTGTGTTTCTAACTGAGGGATGCATGTGTAAAACTGGCTAGTTCCAAAATGGTACCATAAGAACCAATAAACAATATCAGAGATTACGATCCAAATACTGCCAATCACAGACTGTACCAATATGCCTTCATGATCCAATTTATGCATGTAGTCTATGCTCACTGGCTCATTCCAATCAAAATGGTTACTGATATTAAGCATGAAACAGCTAATTTCCCAAATCAAAAGCAGAAAAATAATGCATTTAGTAACTTTATGTGAAAGATCATGCTCCTACACTATTCCAGGCAAATCCTACAGCCAACTCTAAATGTGTTGCCTTTGCCCTACAGCTCTTATGGCAGAGAAACTAAAGCACTTCCCAATACCTGTTTTACAATTTCCTTCCGCACATGCTTGTGATATTCTGGTGACTTGTACATCTGGTCTGAAAGTGCACGGAACTGTAGTGAAGTTCGGTGACAAATATTAGTTATAAATGATGTCATTGTACACTGAACATAGTGCTGAGGTACACAAACCTGACAATTCCCATCTCCAGAGACCTTTACTTCATACAAGCCATAAGCATTTAACCTAGAAATTTGTGCCCCAAAAAACTGGTTATTTATCAGAAGCACATGGAAAGGCTAAACTGTAAATGATGATTTGGTAATAGCTTGATCCACAAACTTACACACAAAGTACAGCTTATCTCAATAAAAGAGAAAATCTTACACAACCACAAAATCCTTGCTGTGCAACCAAGATTGTCTATCAAAGAACAAAGCACTATCTTCTGGATTTGAAATTGAAGAGTGTTATGCAAACATCATTGACAAGTGGGCATGCACGCGCACACATGCACACAGACATACACATCACATGCACATACATGGAACACACAGGCATGCATGTGCACACAGCACACGTGCACATGTGCGCACACAAACATATACACATGCACATATGAACGCATACGCAATATAAATAATAACTATTTTCTGTTATTCTCATAATGTTGCATAATCATTTGACAAGTAATGAATTCAAACACAATCCTACATAAGCCAATGTTGATCCTTGAGAAATGCAAGGAATAAGGCTACAATGAACATTTGGTTCAAGCCTGTCTATTAGATTTGGAACTAAAATATTACATGTGAAATATGCTTCCACTATAACATGTGAAATATGCTTTCCAGTTAGAAACACCCAGCACAAATTTATAATACAAAGAACACATCACAAGAATCAAGGATACTGCTTTCCGTTGCAAAATGAAAGGCATAACATGCTCAATCTAATTTAACGGTCACAATTACTTGAAAAATGGCTTTTGTTCAATGATAAGAATCCTGTTTTTTCCAGCATATAAAAGTGGCAGTATGTTATAAAGTGGTGCGGACACCAAATTCCTTGACAAATTTGATTATTTCTCAAAGGTTTACTGAAGAATGCCACAAAGATTGGGCTCCCTCTGATTCTGACATTTGAACATAGTCCATTTTTTTGGGATTAACATATACCTATATATATATATACCTACGTGCATATGCGTACCTGATAATTATTTTATTAAATAGTCATCATCACTTATTTACATTTTTTGGTAAATAGCAGCATGCCTATACCTATTCTACTTTATTTTATCTACATCCCTAGTCGATGCCTTCAGCATGTCATTATTTACATTTGGCACTTTTTTGTTGCGCATTCCCTATACAGCTGGGGTCTTTTTGTAATTCTGCACCCAGGTCCCTATTTAATGGGAGCCTCGGGTCACGCTATGAATGAAGAGAAGAAGAATTTTGAGGCCGATCGGCTGGTTACTATTTCCGGGTCCAAGCGATTGTCTCAAGCGACCGGTTAATGCGATTGAATAGAGCGTGGCGTCCGCGAGGGTATCAGCAAGACGCGACGTTTGCGGGTCACATCCCGTTCGCGGCTCCCCCCTTTCGCTCCCGAGCTCCGGCGATGGCGATTTCCTTTCCCCCATTCCCTGTTCAGATCCGTTCCCTATGGTGTCCACCGGATCTTGCTGCTAAGGGGAAAAGCCTCCCTTCCTCCTCCGCGTCTCCTTCTTCTCCTTCGAGTTCTTCCGTCGAGGCACTCTCCAGCGGATTCAGAGCATCAGATCAGGGATCGTCCCTCCCGTCGGCCCTACTGTTCCTCCCCGGTAGATCTGTGGGTCTTGAACCCCGATCGTTGGTATTTGCTCGAAAATGGCATGGATGGAGCTGAAAAATCCCTCGATAGGCCTTCCCCGCAGTAAGCCTTCACCAATCTGCTCTCCTTTGCATGTTTTCGGTTCCGGAGCCCGGAGTCCAAGATCCTCCTGAATATACCGGTCATTCCCTGGATCGGTGAGTCTTCCTCCTTGAGCGGAAAGTTTGGAAGGAAGTAGTGTGTGATGGAGGATGCCGTCGGCTGGCTCTCCTGGCTGTTTTGGTGATCTCCGCGACCTACTTATCTTCTGTGGCTGGTATTTGTTGTCCAGTGCGGGTCCTCCCTTGCTTGTTTTTTTTTACGGACTCCATACCAAGATGAATGGGAATGGACCCTGGTTACATGATGTGCGGACAGATCATGCCCTGTCTAGGAATAAAATGAGTCCCTCCCCCAGTTATTCCCCCCATTAAAACCAGCGATCTTCAGTTTGCTCGTTCTCGACCAGCGTGGACCTCCTCCCTCCACAGCTGTGAATGTTCTGCAGGCTCTTGGTCCCTACAGGGGAATGATGATGGATGCGTAGTCATTCGATGGCTGGTTGGACTAGGTTTCGGGTCTGCTCTCAGTGGTGATCCCGGCTGATGCTGCTAAGCACCTGCGTCCTAACTGAGGGTGCCGATTCCCAGACTGACCCCACCGGTCTGGCAGGATTGATACTCAGGTGACCTTCCGGACGCCAGTATCAAGCCCCACAATCCCCAATGAGGAATGACATCAGTCGACATCCGCTGACCCCGCCTTCTTCCTCCTCACTGCTGTGAATGGTTGAGCATGTCTCCATATACTACATGGGTTCTGGATCTTTGAACTGTGTACTTGCAGTTTCGAAATGACTGGGTTGCGCCTCCATCGGCCCGAGCCCAGTCTGTAGCATTGGAACTGGTCTGCTCAAGCTTTCTGGTAATTTCTGATTAATTTTCCAACTCGGCGTAAGAGGTACCCCCTATTACCCTCTATGAGGCGGTTCATTTTTGCAAGTTCATTATTCTTGTTCGCTCATGCCATGCTTTGAGAGTTAGGTCCTAGCCCGTGATTTAATTGTTGTTGGTTATATTCAGTGAGTTTTCTTATGCTACCTGCTCCAGTCAATTTAAATCTGCTATGTTAAGAGTCTGAGCATATCGGTATTATCTGGGGGCTTATTCTATCAAGCATGATGTGTCATCCTCTTGATTCCTATCCTCGCATGCTCCGGTTCACTTAGCCTTCTCGTTTCTTATGAATTAACTATCTGTGTTTCCTGATATCTGTCTAGAATCAGCGTTTATTTTTTTTAGATTTGAGTATTGCTGCCCCATTAGCATTTGGGTCCTTGTTTGGGTCGTATGTCCCCCATCATAAAGTGTCGCCAACAGCTAGCCGTTGAAAAAGTCCACTGAAAAAGTCCACCAACGTAAGGCCCCCAAAAGACCACCCTTTCCCCTCACATCTCCACAGTCCACACTCTTGTGAGCTTTCTCTACTCTGATACTCTTTTTCTTAAATGTTTAATTAGTGTTAATTCTCTCTTTTAAGCATCCAATTAGTGCTTAAGTGTTATCCTTTGTTAGTTGTGTTAACCTCTTTTTTGTTTAATTGTGTTGTTAACCTCTTATCTAAGTGTTGTCTTTATTTTTAAGTTTTTTTCTTCGACATGTCTTTTCCAACTCGTGACACTCAAACGACTGGTTTGACCTAAAATGAACCAACTGACTTTCATTACAACTTGATATCTATGGCAGAGAGAAAAGTTCAATGTAAATATTGTAAAAAAATATCTACAAAGAGACTTATTGGTTGAAGTATCACCAAGTCGAAATGAAAGGCAACGTTACACCATACATACGAACTTCGCCCAAAGTAAGCTCAATTTCATAGGCTTTACAAACATTGGAACAAACAAAGAGAGCTTCAAAGCAACATAAAGACAATCTATGAAAAAAATTTCAAACCAACAAGGTGTTAGATCCATATTTACGAGACGGGGCAGCAGTGCCCAGAATTATTTTAGGACGAAATTTTTTAAGATGATATATTATACTAAATCATATCAATGTATGTATGTAATCATTAAACATTTAATTATTAATGTTATAAACAAATAACTTAATACAAGCAATGGATACAAACCTCAAATCATTTACATATGAAGACATGCATCAGCATATTAGCCGATTCATAGGTCAAGGTTCGGGAAATAGGAGCAGACATGTAAGTGGGAGTGAACATGAAAGTGGGAGAGGATCAAACATGCAAGAAGAAGAAGAAATTCACAATCTTATACAAGATGATGACTTAGCAGTAGATCCTATGAACCTGTCATCACACGTCTATGACAAGGCAAACATCCATCACGACAACAATAAAAAATTTACGGATATGCAAGAAGATCAGATGGACGATATCGAGATGGTTCTTCTATAGTAGTATACCAACAAATGATGCAAAGAGGTTGTACTACGAGTCCATGATCGACACCATAGTTGATGTCAGTAGGGAAAGGCCAGGACCAATTCCAAAAGAGATATACAATGCTTATCTCCCAATGGAGGTAGAAAATATTAAACGATATATCAAGTCATTTGAACATATTTGGCAAGAAAGAAGATGCACGTTGATGATAGACAGTTAGAAATGTTAGTAACATTTAATTTTCAAACTTATTACTTATATCTTTTTAAAATTTAAAATTTAGAACTTATACTTATTCTTCTTCTTCTTCTTTCTGGATATACCTAAAAAGATAATGATCAACTTCCTAATATATTGCCAACTAACTGGAAGTCTATGAATACATCCGAACAGGTAAAGAATGCAAACTATCTCTTTGAATCAATGGATGGTGTTGTTGCAGAGATAGGAGATAATCGAGTTGTCTAAATAGTAACGGACAATACAGTTCATATAAAACAACTAAACAATTATTAATGATCAAGAGATCACATTTATATTGTGCATCATGTTTTGCCCATTTATTAAATTTAATATTATAGGATATATGCAAGAATTCTTAAAATTAACCAGGTAGTTAAAGCAATTTAATTCATATCATCTTTTACATACAACCATAATTTCATTATTAACCTAATGAAGAAATATATGCAAGTTCGAGAGCTCTTACATCTCGGGCCAACCTAATTTGCTTCTCATTACATTTATATGAAAAATATAATACAACAAAGACATCTCTTTACCAAAATGAAATTTTCACTTGGATGGAATAATTAATTGTTAGGGCTAATCCTTTGGAAAAAAAGTTAAAGGAAACCTTAGATAGTGGAGACTTCTAACTAATTGTAAAAAAGCTTTTCATATGATGCAACTATTAGTCAAAGTTCTAAGAATAATAGATGTGGATAGGAAGGAAGACATTAGTTGTTTGTATATAACACTTAAGTGGACGTATGATGAAATAACAAAGATGGTGTTAGACTTCAACAAGTAGTGAAATATTATCGATCGTCAATGAGAATATACGTTATATCATCCAGTACATGTAATAGGTATTTCCTTTGTGATTAAGTCAAATCATTCATCTTATTTTTATTACTATACTCTCTACTGACATAGATATATTGTCACTTGTTAGGTCACTTTTTTAATTCTAGATATTGTTATAATCCGATATTCAAGTCCAATAACGAGTTTCTAGAGACTGTTAAAGACGTAATCCACAAAATGCTTGGAGAAGACAATCGATTAGTTATAACATGCAATAAAATGCATGACTATAAAATGAGTCATTCCACTTTGGTTTAGGATATCAAAGGTACAATGATCAGTTTATGCTCTCAAGTCCTAATAGGTATCATCCAATCGTGGTTTTTTTCGCAATTTAGATAATTAACTTAATTCAATAATCTTCTACCATACAATGATATTATATAGTTGACTGGTGGATATACCATGGCAAGGTATCAAGATATAAAGATTTGGCAGACATTGCAATCAAACTCCTGAGCCAAATCATATAAGCTTCAAGATGTGAAAAAAATTAGTTAACGTTCAAACTAATTCATACAAAATAGAGAAATAAGCTGACATCAAGAAGACTGCAGCAATTGGTGTATTGTCATTATAACATAACATTGAAATTGAAAATTTTGGAGAGAATGCGGGACACCAGAAGGAGAAACAAAGGTGAAGAAAGGAAGCGTCTGAATAGCATAGTGAGATAGTGACTATACAAGAACTCGACATCAATTTGAAAAAGATTTTTGACGAGTAAAATTCATTGCAAACTTGGGTAAACGATCAAGAAGGAATAGGTAAATCTAAGTTCAATCCAAAAGATTGAGAATGGACTAAATGAAAACTCAACAACGTGCCTCTATCCGAGAAATTTCATATCACTCCTTTAGTGACAAAAAGACAAAAAATTGGAGAATCTTATCTCCAAGATAAGAATTAATCCATTGGATATTGTAGACCAAGAAACAATCGACGAGAGACAAAAAGACATACCGGAGCCAAACATCCGAGTTTAATACCAGACATCGAATGATTCGAATTCAAAAAACAGTAGCGATGTAGCATTGAAAATAAAAAGAACCACTATTGAGCTAAGGATGTCAACATATCCAAAGATAACTCTACAACAATGCAATTCACCAGAGAAGAACAGTGCATACAAGCAAGGAAGGTCGAGTCGGGGATAGGCCTGGGGTCGGTTGACCCTAAAACCGACCCAGTTGGACCGGGTCGTGACCTGAGTCAGACCAGGTTGGATGGCGTTGGATTTATTTATTTCCTTTTCAAAAAATATAAAAAGTATAAAAATTACATAAAAATCAAAAATAAAAAAATATATTTTTACACTATATATTTATGCACACATAAAAAATATATATACATAAGTATAATTATATTTTTATGTTATAATTAAATATGAGTGTTTATCTGTGAATACAAGTAAATATGATTTTTTGTGATTATGTTATATTAGTATATGTTGGGAAAGAGTTAATCTCAAGTGAGAGAGTAAAAACGGTTAAGAAATAATTTTATAAATTTTAATTATGTATCATATATTTATAATCACAAATTTTAATCATATGTTAACCATACATTGGGCCGCCGTAGTCTCACCCCTGTCGGGTCGGAACCAGGCTGGTCAGCTTGGAAACAGTCGGGTCGCCCAACCTGGGCGACCCCCGAGCAACTTGACAAACCATGCATACAAGCGATGCAAGACATTGATCATAGTGCACAGTCACAAGGTGGTCAAAATCAACACACACAATAAGGTAGTGGTCAATATTACAAGTAGTCTTATGGAGTTGATTCATCTGAAAACTCTTAGTTTCATATATATCACTAAGAGGATTTTGGGAAGACTCAACTTACATATTGATCCTCATCGGACACTTCTATGAACTCCGCATATGGTAATTATGATGAATCCTTGAGATCTTATCCTAAGATGATTATCAAGGTAGTGACGAATATAATCAGCATATATATATATGTTCAACATTATATATTCTTCCCAAATGCCACGAAGAGTATATAAATTATACAAAAGAACAATAAAATATAAAATTTGAATATAAATAAATAAATTTTTTAGTTTCCTATTTTTATATATTTCCCAGTATTTTTCCCTTTTAAAAAAATAATTTCCTGACCTGATCCAACTAGTTCTATTTTGGACCTAACCAACCCTAGCCCTACCCTCGACCCTTCCTTCCGAGCCAGGGACATCAGTGTCACTACACAACTCCGACAAGCAACATGTGTGCCCATCTCCCCAACCAAATACTATTGGTCGCGCCTTGTGCAAGTCCCTCGCCATTTCGCCAACCTCCATTTTCTTAAGTTCTACCGAACCCACCATGGGCCAGATACATCCAGCAGTCAATTCCTCCTATGGGTCTCACGGAACACATCTCATCCCAATGCTTGATGAATGCAGGAAAACAAAGAACCAGTC
The DNA here is from genome assembly GCA_036172225.1 of Cryptocoryne crispatula var. balansae. Lineage (NCBI taxonomy): Eukaryota > Viridiplantae > Streptophyta > Magnoliopsida > Alismatales > Araceae > Cryptocoryne > Cryptocoryne crispatula. The sequence goes on along the minus strand of CM069925.1, from coordinate 16,506,339 downwards.
ACAATAATTTCAGACCTAACTGCTGACTAAACAGTCCCTAAGGCGAGACATTCCAGTTGCTGCAACTTTCAGGTCATTCCCAACAGCTCCAATGGCCCTCCTCACCCTCCAAATCACCTGCAAAGGGTGCCACTGGGCACCACCAAGGGCCCTGCTGTCATATAAACCAGCCACGGTGTGGCAGTGCCCATGTCATGCCGATCTGTTGAAAGATTAAGGAATCTTTCAGCACCACTTCAAGGCCCTCTGCCAGCCAGTCCCATTGTTGACCAGTAATTGCATCCAGGCAGCAACCACAAGGCTCCGCATTGCAGCCTGCTCACTTGAAGATGGCAAGGTCCCAAAATGTTGCCATCCTTCTCCCACGGTAACGCTAGTAAAGTTGCCATAGCTTCAAGAATTTCAAACATATCACCAAAAAAAAATTAAATGAGCCATTTTCTTTCTGCTTTCCATAATGAGGTTCAACAACCTAAGAACTAAAACATACCGATGGAGAAGGCGTTCGTGATCCTGACTGGCATCACTGAATTTTGGAATATATGTGTTGATCCGAGGAAGAAGCTGTAAAAAATAAGTGGAAAATGCATTGAATGCTAAAACATTATTTATATAAGCAAGTACAGCATACATACAAAGCAATGTTTCATATTTCAAAAAAAATGGAAGATAAAACTAGAAAAGAAAGTGCCCTAAATGTAGATGCAGAATAAATGTGATGAGATACAAGAACCAAAATCAAGATGCAGATTATCCAAGGTACAACAATGGTTAACTGCCTCATCAACAAAGAAAGGAACCAATTAACTAAAGATTCACTTGTAGCTATAAAAAGTGCAGATATGACGAGAAACTAAAAAAGCAGAATTTAACAAAATAAATAAATTAGAGCATGAAAAACATTTGCAAATTGGATGAACAGTTGGTATGTCATTTTCATCTTAATTCCTAAATAAAAGCAGTAGAAAATTGACCCCATAAGATATTTAAAAGACATAATATAGTGGTTTCAAGTGCAATCTGGGGGTGCAAATGGAATCTAATGGTGCATTTAGGAACACAGCAGAACTACTTATATTTGAAGTACCTTCTCCTAGAAGTTCTTTCATAATGAAGTACTTGTTTGTAAAAGTTGAAGATGTTTGGACTAATTATTTGGAGACGGTGCCATCCAGGTCCTTAGAAGATGGTGCATTTCCTTCCTTTTATCTAATAGTGTCAGTGTTTAAATTCTGCATTTTATTTTAATATTTTAAGTCCTTTTAGAGTCCTTTTGAGTCTATTTTTACATTTCAATCTTTTAGAGAACTCATTGGTAATTAGTTTTTAGAAGTTATTTTTTTGTAAATGTCCAGTTATATATAAGATCTCCTCCTCTTAACGATGGAAGCAATGAATGAATAAAATTTTTGAAGCTTCATTGGTGTCCCACATAGGTTTCCTTCCACCCCGTTCAATGGGAGGCCTCCCTCCTTTGGCATGAGCCAGTCTTTGATCATCTCCAACATAGGCCAGTTCCTATCATCTCCTCCCCTTTTCCAATCCGCCTCCGTGAATTCATGTCACCTTCCGCTTGCCGGCACTACAAAATCTGGTTCGGCGCCATCGCATCCCCTTCGTGAAAGATCAACGCACCAGGACATCGGAGCACTCTAGCAACAGTTCTGGCTTCAACAGCTGCCTAACAATCATCGAAGGCATCCCCAACACAATCCGACAACCCTGGGATGTTGCTGGGCTCTTCTTTGCTTTCAAGGATGATGGCCGCTTATGGAACCCCCCCCCCAACACTCCCTCTAGAGACCTCACAGCAGCTGTCCTTTCCGAGCCCCCATCCCTTCATCTCCACCTCCTAGTGCACCTCCAATGGCATCATCTCCTTCTCTCCTTCGCCTTCACTCGTACCCCTCTCTAGTCCTACTGAAGCACACCCACAGATCCCTGCCAGCCGTCACCTCTTCTTGCTCCTCCTCCAGTCGAGCACCCACAGTGTCACCCCCTCCTTTTTCCCCTTTTGCCTTCCCCTCCCAGTTCCACCATATCACCCCATTGAACACCACGCCTTCTTCCTCAAAGACCACCAAAGCACACCACCAAGCCTGATACCATCCATACCCCGGCCCTTCCCTCTCCACCTTGCAATCAGGCCATCCCCTCAAAACCGCCACCACATCCCCAATCCAAACCTCCATTTGACCGCCTCTTTCTCCCTACCCCTGTTTCAGCTCCTTCGATGGTGAATGGTTACAGAAGAAGACATAGGAGGAGCATGAAAGAAAAAATGGCCTTGTGCCGACGCTGCTGCTCCACCAGCCCTGCAGCACCCTGCTCATCTAGAAGAGAAAGGACGGAGCCCAGCGAGGACGAAAGGGCCCCTGTCAGGCTTCTGCCCCCTGCACGACTCGTGGAGTTGCAACCCCCCTTAGTGCACAACTGGGTGTTCTCTGATGATGCCATGATCCCCCGGGATCTTCCTCCTTCACCCGCATTCATATCTTCGCACGCAGGGCTGCAGCCTTCGCAAAAGCTCCATGACTCCACCCCGACAGAATCTTCCGAGGATCCTCTTGGGTTGGTGTTGACACCGAAAATTCCCAAAATTTATTAGAGTGGGATTAAGTCCAGTCCAATCTCTCATTGGTCTACAATGCCAATTTTCGGATCTACCCTAGCGATTGAAGCTCACGATGGTTTTGGCCCACTAAGAATGGGCACAATAAGTCTATTCGGATAGGTGGTCAAGCAGGAATGAAAAGAAATTAGAAAAAAAGAAAGAAGGGGGAAGCCTATTGCGGCCAAAGTTAAACAGGGGGCACGTTCTGTCCTGGGCAAGGTCTAATTTCAAATTGGGTCATGTGCATAGCAGCCAGTCCTGATTCGATACTCACCAAAAATGGGAAAGATAAGATATGCGGGAGAAGTGGGGGGGCTGCCGGTAAAAATAAAATAAAAAAGGGGAGAAAATAAATGAAATGCGGCAGGCTGGGATTCTTACCGCAAGAAGAGGAGGAAGCCGGTGGCCGTTGGACAGTCCGAATCCAGGTAGGATTCTTCGGGTAAAGCTTATCCGCGGAAGTCCTACTGTTGCGGGAAGATAGGTCCCCACACGGACTCAAATTGCCGCCCCGATTTCCTTCTGCAGTTAGGAAACCGGAAGGCCTATAAGAACACAGGAAGGTCGAGCCGCGGAGAGGAGGCAAAAAAGGAGGATCCCCCGGAAAAGCTATTAAGAGACCGAGAGAAGGAGAAGAGACAAAGGCTTACCGGAGTCGTCTTCCCCACGCCGTTGCTCCAAGCCCCTTCAATTTGTTTGTCCGGAAGCCTCCAAGCCCGCAGGTCCGTCCGGAAGTCTCTACGGAAGCCGCCTTCGCCGGAAACCCCGTTGGAAGCTGCCGTCGTCGTCGCCGGACCCCTCTCCAGAAGCCGCCGCCGCCGGAAGCCTCCACTAGCAGCAGTAGCCGTCGTCGAGACCTCTTCCGGAACCCTCCGTCGCCGGGACCTCCTCCGGCAGCCGCAGCCGTCGCCGCGAGCCCCTCGCGCTGCCATCGGGGGCCGGAAGACCGCCGGGAGGACACTAGCCGGGGGAAATAATGCCCCCCAGACTTATGTCCACGGTGGAAAAGGGTGGGGCCCACCGATGAAGAAAATGCAAAAAAAAAAGAGAGAGAGCGCGACCGGGCGAAGCCGGCCGGCCCCGCGGAGATGGACCGCCGGTCCAAACAGTGTTGGGCCGGTCCAAACAATGGACCGGACCTCCTGGTCGGCTGAACAGAGCTCCATGTGCAGTGCAGGGCCCTTTAAAAAAACAAAAATAAAATAAAACAAACAATCAACAAAAATTAAATAAAAATCCATTAATTAATTCAACAAACCGAGGCGAACATCTGACCGGCTAAAAACCCGCCACATGGTCTCGGCATAACTTAAAAGAATGAAAATAAATAGAAAAGCAATAGGCCGGCTTCAAGCACGTCTCTTGACCCATAATTCAAAAAACCAAATAAAATAAACAACAAATAGAAATTAAATAAAAATCCATTAATTAATTCAACAAACCGAGGCGAGCATCTGGCCGGCTAAAAACCCACCACATGGTCTTAGCTAAACTTAAAAGAATTTGTGAGTCGGTTCTAAACCTTCCCCTTAACTTTTTAAGGTGGACATACAAAGGTCTATTAAAAAGACCCCAATGTCTTACCATGCCCCAAGAGGGAGTTACTTACCCATTATGCCATGGGAAGGCTGTGCATGATCAACATGCCGATATGCCAAACTATGAGCGAATGAGGTATGAGATGAGTCCCCACAAGCTTATCAAAAGCCGGGTGTGATCAATCTCAAATCGGTGAGTTGATTGCCCATAAGCTTGTCAAAAGCCGGATGCATTCAATCTCAAAACAGTGGGGGATGCCCATAAGTCTATCAAGACCGGGTACATGCCGCCCATGAATGACAAGTTCATCAAGAACTCAAGAGACCGGATTTCTGGTCATGATTGTAAAATCGTGTCTCATGTTGAGAGGAAATAAATGAAAATTCATGCTCGGTGCATAGATTTATGTTACAAGGAGAGGATCGCTACATGAAATTTTGGAAGGCAAGACAATAAAAAGAAATCTGAAAACATAATCTGTAAAATCTGCAATTCAACTGAAACAAAAAAAAATCTGAAATTGTAAAAATCTGAAGCATACAAAATCTGAAGTTTAAAACTGAAATCTTAATCTGTAATATGCAGAATTGCCATTTAAAAATCTGGAAACAGAAAATCCGAGATCAAAACCTGTAACAGAAAATCCATTGAAAAAAAAGAGAGAGAGGAATCAGATCTGAAACACGTGAAACTCAAGCAGTTAATTCTCAAGGCATCAGGGCTGGAGGGATTTAAATTCCCAAAAGACAAATTAGTCACAAGCATAATTAGATGCATGGGCAGAATCTGGATTAATTTCAACTATACAGATCTTTGAATCAGGTTCAAAATAATCTTTAAGGACAGAATAAGGTGAAGCAGGTCTTAATTCAATTCAAATCTTCAAGTGGCTTTAATCAAATCAAGTCCAACCGGTCAAAGCCCAAATCAATCCACATGATCTGAATAAATCTGAAACCTGTAAGTCAAACTTAAAGCATAATTTTCACATCCGCAGATATCAGATTGTAATAAGTAAAGAATGAATTTTAATTAACTCATTGAACTCAATTTTCAAATCTGTCAAACTATCAAATCTTCTGGATCCAAATCACAAAAATCCAATTCAATCTAATCTCAGTCAAATTTAATCCAGATCCAATCCTGTAAATTTCAATAAATCTGAACATCTTAAACCCAAATTGAAACAAAATCAGAGGAGAACCAATATTTAATGAATAAAAAATCAACAAAATTTCAATTAACTCACTAAATCCAAAGATAATCTCTAACTTGTCAAGTCAATCAGATCAATTCAAATTCAAAACCAACCCAAATCATTTCACATAAATCTGAAAGTTGCATAAGGGAGAATCCAGAAACTGTCAAATTCATGAAACACAAACTCCCCAGATTTAACTGAAATCTAATTTAAACCAATGAATCAAATGAATCAAACTCAACCTAATTAAAATTAAACTCAAATCAAACACAAACCTGAAAACAATCCACCGAACACTTGCACAAATTAAACCCACCAGATTCAAAACAAATTAAGTTAAAACTTATTGACAAATTCAAATTAATCAAACAAGCCAAAATTCAAATTCCAAACAAATTCATTCCAAACAAATTTAAATCAATTAATCAACTCAAATTAAATTAAATTCGAATCAAATTAAAACTCACATACTAAATCCAAATTTCAACCAATTGAACAAAACTCAAAATCAAACTAAATCAAATCAACTCAAATACAAATCAAACTTTCCAAATCAAATCCAAATCAAATTTAATCAATCAAATTCAAAATAATCAAACCAAAATTCAAATCAATTCAATTCAACTTAAATTCAAATTAAACTCAAAACAAATTAAGTGCTTGCCTTTCGTCAATTTCATGGGACTGTTTTCTCCTATGTGTGAATGTTTATTTTGTGGATGCATGTCTTCTATTTCCATGGATTGCTATGGCGCTTAATCAAGGGTATTCGAGTAATCTCGATGTAATTAACGTCAGATCTTCGCACCATCCGACGGGGAGAGGTCAAAATCAATTTCAAAGAACCTAACAACCTCAACATATAATTTTATACATATCATTGACCCTAGTTAGTACTTTTATGAAATATCATCTATTTTCTTACAAAGTCAATACTAAGGTCGAATCAAATCAAAATCAAATCCAAACAGGAAAATGAATTTCCAAAACCAAAATCCTTTAAATTTTGAGATTTTTGAGGTTACATCAGTTGGGACCCTATCTGGTTCGGTGCAGCCGGGTCTGTACAAGCCTTGACCGGGTGCTTTGGGACCCTTTGAACTAGGCCAAGCTGGGCCGCAACACCAGTTGGACCCATCTGCAGTGCTGCCAACTCCCCTTTGGCTCCTCTCAGTCAGTATTCTCAATTATTTTACACATATATTGCACTTAAAGCTCTGTTCCACATAAGTAGTTTAATAATGAAGTAAAAATTTATTTGATACTGAAAGCCAATTGTAAAGAAATGTACTATAACCATTGTGTTTAATAAAAATAGCATTTAAATTAAAAAATGCACTGCTACTATCCAAATATTTATTTAGCCAACTCCAAATATTCTATTAATAGGTGTGTAAATGAACACTATTAGAACTGTCCACATTTGTTTGTAGAATTCATGTATAATGTAAATGACAATTTTGGCACTTAATAGAGAAAACATAAATAAAAACCTTTAAATGATAAACTTAGGAAATGAAGACCCAAAACTAACCAACCTTAAAAAGATAAAAGCAACTTAAACAGAACTTATACAGATCACAAACTGCATGCTTATATGTGTCCATTTTTTTGCATCTTTGGGAGTACCTTAAAGTATTGGCATTGCATAAATGTCTATGATGAATAAGAAGATTTCACATTCTCATATTTCACCTAACCCAACTTCAAGAATGGATGACAGTTGGGAATTGGAACAACCTCAAGCTACTCCCCTTGCTAAACATTTGTCACCTCAAAAATACGCATTTTGATGTAACATACTCATTAGAACTCAACCACCCTGAGCACACCGAAGCTACTCCCATTGCTAAACATCTTACGGGCTTTAAAACTTTACTCGAACAGTGTCCCAAAAAGAATGCCACAATGCTGCCCTCCCTTCTTTCTCTTCAACCAGGTCTCCAACATAGAAATAGCAGGGAATCAGGCAGCTCTATTCACTCCCAGTGTTCATAGAATGCCCCTTACCACTTACCCTCCATTGGTCTGCAATGGCTCTGTTTGCTTGGTTTACACGGTGCAATGGTACTCGTATTAAGGTCTTCATTGAGTATGGACAGAAGACATCACCACTGGGAAGAGAAGGCTGAGCATCTTGGATCACTGTCTGGCAGGAATTAAGGCTGCCTACTTCCTACAATAATCAAAGAACGCCATTGGCTGCCTTGCCGCCCAGAAGAAGTAAACTAGCTTTAACAAGCAGCAGCAGAGCCCACTGCCATCTGTAGTGGTGATAATCACAAAAGGGGAGACCTTGGCGATGCAGACCTAGGCAAATGTTCTCTCGGATATTCTAGCAGTGTGAGCATGAAAGACAGGATGAGGCATTGACCTCGATGGCCTTGAGTGCAGGAATGAAGAGTAATCCATAATCGGCAAGGCAGTAGTGAAGACACAGGATGGAGAGAGAGAGGGGGGGAGATAGCGGCCATGGTGTGAAGGGCAGGACATCAAGATATTTTTACCTTGGCCTGAGATGGTGATCACCAAAACAGTCTTTTTTCACAATGGAGTAGATGGTGCCAACGCCTAGAGTTCATCAAGAAAAAAGTTCGCATGAAGAGGCAGGAGTCGAAGTCTTGGGTGAACGGTTATAGGAAGTTGATTTTGCAGTTTTCGAAGGAAAAAAAACCCTCCTTCTTCTGCCTCTGACAGGAAGGGGAAATGGACATGATTACACTTTTAAACAGCTACGTTTAAACAAGGAGGACTTTTGCTTGGAGTAGAAGTTAAAAAAAATGCTTCAGGTTCCCAAACACACCCAAGGATTCAATAATCCAATTTTATTTTGATAATAATTAATAGATTTGGAACTTCTTTTGTATGCCTTGAGCTATCAATGAAATCGAATATTCCAATAGTTTATCGAAATCGGAAACAAAATCCATCATTATGTATCTATTTTTATTACAATAAAAACAATATATATATATTTAATTTTTAATATAATAAATAATAAATAATATAAAAATAATTTTAATTATGATATATAAATTAAAATTAAAATTTAAAGGTATTATATCAAATAAAATTTATTAGTTTATTTTATAATAAAATAAATATTTTGTAAAGTATTTGATTGTTCAAAAAAAATTGGAATAACATGATTCTGCTTTTATCGGAGTCGGATTCAAAATTAGCTTAACCCATACCAAATCCAACGCATTTGCAGCCCTACTTCAATCCAAACAAGTACCAGACACATTTTTAGGTGGTTGGAAGATTAGAATAAAAATCTGCAAAGAGAATCTAACATTAGATTAAGTAATCTAAAGATCGTATGTTTTCCTGAATAAAAAAACAGTCAATTAACCCTGATCAAGCTAGCGTACGGGCAACATCATGGCTAACCATTGCAAAGACTATTACTGCCCATATGCAGCATTTGAAAAGTACATTTCTAGTGAACCAATGGCTGACGGGATCCAATTTACATAACTCGCTACAATGTGATTGTACAATTGACGGTCCACAGGGTGATATGGCAGCAAACTGAATGATGACAATGAGCATTCAGCTCTTGCAGAAACTTGCCTGTTTGGGATTGATGTTCGTGTTATGTCAGGTATTTCAATTCATTATGTTAGCCCATGGTCATGGGTTGGTTTTGGATCTTCAATTTTCATGCTTTTAGTTACCAATATTCTGATGATGCAGGACCAAATACATTGAGGTTACTTTATCTGTAGAAGATTCAAGTATCCTGCTTAACTAGGCTGTTATTAACTAAATTTCCTTTTTACCAGGTGTCATTTAGTTGATATTAAAGTGCACATGATGATTAAGGTCTTCTATCTAATGTCCAAAAAGAGAATTGGTTGCATCTGAAACAAGATCATATTGAGTGGAACCTTGAAAAAAATAAGTGGAAGTAGAGATCCAAGGATCTTTGGTTAAAAGAAGAGGAAAAGAATACTAAGTTCTTCCATTATGGAAGGCAGGGTCGGGGGTCGGCCCGGGGTCGGTCGGCCCCAAAACCGACCTAGTCGGACGGGGTCGCGACCCCGGGTCGGACGGGGTCGGATGGGGTCGGATTTTATTTATTTTATTATAAAAAATTATATAAAAATAAGAAACAAATAGAAACAATAATTTTTATGTCATATATTTATGTATACATAAAATATATACATAAATATAATTATATATTTTTATATTATAATTGAATATGAGTGTTTATCTATGTATACAAGTGAATATGATTTTTTTTGTGATTATGTTGTATTAATATATGTTGGGAAAGAGTTAATCTTAAGTGAGAAGGTAAAGATACTTAACAAATAAATTTATAATTTTTAAGATGTAGCGTATATTTAGAATTATAAATTTTAACTATACGTAATAATATAAATGATAGTAAATTTAGTTCCATACTCATGCTTCTATCAGAAATCGAAGGAAGACCCTCCTTTCTCTTTGTTTCAATGATAATGTTAAGGTGGACATAGAACAAATAAGTTTTGCTGCTGCGGATTACTATGAGATCTTTTCCAGAGATGATGGTAGGATGAGACCTCTGTTGAATTTTGACTCATGCAAAAAGCTTTCTGATTCTGAGGCAGACTCCGCGACAGTGCCATTCACAGAAGATAAGGTGTGGAATACTATTCAGTCGATGGATCCTTTTAAGGACCCTAGGCCAGATGGCTTTTCTACCAGGTTTTATCAAAAATGTTAAGAGTTTTATCAAAGGTAATCTTATGGCTATGGTGAAAGGAATTGAAAGACTGCTCGAGTCTTTCAGAATCCTCAACTCATACTCAAATTCTGTTTCCCAAGAAAGAGTGTCTCAAACATAAAAGATTTATATCCCATCAGCCTTCTCAATTGCTGCTTCAAAATCTTTACCAAGGTTTTAGCCAACAGGTTAAGTAAGATCATGACTAAATTGGTGGGGGAGTTTCAGTTTGCAACTCTGCATTTATTGTGAGTGTCTCAAAAATAAAATATGTATATCCAATCAGTCTTATCAATTGCTGCTTCAAACTCTTTACCAAGGTTTTGGCCAACAGGTTAAGTACGATCATGACTAAGTTGGTGGGGTGGGGGAGTCTCAGTTTGCAACTGTGCATTTACTAAGGGCAGATGCACCCTTGACAATTGCATGGCAGCATTTGAATATATATATATATATATGACCAGAAATTTAAGAAGAAAGAGTGTGTAGTTGAAACTTGATTTTGAAAAGGCTTATGACAGGGTTAGTTAAGAGTTGTCTAAACAAAATCATGCAGTTTATGGGTTTCAAAGGTAAATTGTTAAGCTAGATTAATTGGCGCATTAGCACAGACAACTTTTCTGTGGAAATCAATGGTAAGTATTTTGTGTTCTTTGGTGGTTCAAGAGGACTAAGGCAGTGTGACCCATTGTGCCTCCTTTTTAATTTGATTGGGCAGATCTTAAGCACGATGTGGAATAGGGAGCTGCAGGCACAGCTAATTGAGGGGATTGAAACTGGCCCCAACTGAAACTATAAAATCCAATAACCCTGAAAATCTGCAAGAAATCAGAAATTTGCAAATTGACAGATCCGCAGGCAGTAAAGAAACCAAAAAATCAAATAATTCTGAGAACTCTGCAAATCTGCAGATCTGCCAGATAGAAGAAGTCAGCAATTCAGCCAAAAAAATTGATAAAAAACCAAACAAACTGCAAGTCAAAAAAGCCTGGAAATGAAAATTTGAAAAGGATCTGGACATCTGAAAAATTTCAAAACTACAGAAATTTGAAGCTTATCAAAGCCTGAAAATTAAAACAAAAAATTCAGAAAATCTGAACCTCAGCAAATCAGGATACTCGAAGGTCTGAGAATTGCACAAAACTGCAAAACCAGGGGATCTGAAGATGAAAGAAGAACTAGAAATTCCCCAAATGTCAGAAACTCCGAATATCAACTCAGCAAGCAGTGAGCCATAAGACAGCTAAAAATTAGTGAATTATAAAAACTACCAAGATCCAGTGAAACAATTAAAAGAAATAAGAGTTGACTACAACCACAGTTTAAGGCTGAGATCCGAGGTTCATTTAAGAATACCAAATCCATAGAGTTGTACATTGAAGCTCCAATTTGAAATCCCAATCCTTAAGTCTAAAAGGCTGTTGGCGTCCATTTTTTTTTTCACAAAAGAAAAAGAGAGACAAATGGGCAGGCCCAAGAGCAGACCGGACAGCCCATAGTTCAGCCAAGTTAAGCCCAATCAGGAGCCCATGTAGGTCCAATAAGAAGCCCATCATCCCATCCTAGAATTGGGCCAAATTTCATCCTAAATCAGGCCCCTGCGCAGCCCACAGAAGAGGCTGGGCCGCAGCCTCCAGCTAGCCCAATTAACCCATGCAAAGAAGGCCTGTGCGCAGCCCACATTCCAGCCCACCTGCGGCCTAGTGTGAACATGCCACACTGGCTGTCCTGCCACATCAGCAACCACCTGCGCACTTGCCAATTCACACCCTTGGCTGGTTAATTGCATGGGGAAACCCAAGAGGCAGGTCAACATGGGAGAACTCAAGGATTAATGCATGGTCATTAAGTCTTCTATGGGAGAACTCAAAGGTCTGGTCAAGGCCAATTAAAGCAGCCTTGGAGAAGCCTATTGACCACCACCCAAGGCATCTACGTACACCACCACCTGGCTCTTCACCTCCCCCTCCAGCCTCTATAAAAAGAGGGGGCCGCACCAGCCAGAGGGGGGGCTGCTTCAGACGCCGGGAGGCTGCCAAACTGCTGCCTGCACCCTGCCACCTGCTGCACATACGCCTGCACCTGCTGCTAGGAGAAAGAGGGGAGACTGCTGCTGCTGCCACCTGCTGCCAACCGTGCTCTGTCCCCTGCTACAGAAGCTGGTCTGCAGTCAGAAGAGGAAAAGGGGAGAAGAAGAAGACAAGGTAAGAAGAGATCGTGGGTATGTCCATGTAACCCTTTAAAGGGCCTTCTTTCCATTGATTCTACCAGCCATCTCCTGCCCTTATCCACCTGCACAACATGCCCCATTTCAGTCCATTCAAACCCCCCTAGATTGGACTGTAATCCCCTTGGGCCGAACCCATAAATCTGGCCCTTTCTGGCCCTTGTCCGGAGCAAAAAAAAACCAGTCCCCTTGTGACCCGGTTTCAGCCCCAATCAAGGCCCAAAAGAGCCCAATTTCGGCCTATCCAGACCCTCTGCTCGGCCCATACTTAGCCCCATGCTGGCCCATCTTCAGGTCTTTAAACAGACCCCTTCAGCCCCCTCTACGGCTTACCAAGGCAGCCAGTGTGCAGGTCTCCAAACCGACCCCAAGTCAGGTCCTAGAACAGCCCCTTGTGGAACCTATTAGAGCCCTAGGTGAGGGTGGATGACCCGGGGATTCTTGGAGACCGCACGATGGCCCAAGTCTACTCCGGGCGGATCCTCAAGCCCCTTGTTCTTAACCCCTTTGAACAATCCCCTAATTAGGCCCAAAACCAGGCCATCCAACAGCCCTTTGCGCAGCCCAAAGTCAGGCCTCCAAGCCGTCCTTTGTACAGCCCCAAACAGGTCCCTTAAAGCAGGCTATTCTCAGCCCCTTCTTGGCCCACAGTTCTGCCGCCACAGCAAAAAGGGAGTGCTCCAAAACAGGTTCTGCAGAAGCCGTACCCCAGCAAGGCAGCAGACCGGCTTGAAGGTGACGGCCCGGCACCCCTTGGAAACCGCACGACGGGCCAAGGGCATAGCCGGGTGGCCTTCCAAGCCGGTTCCATCAAGAAGCTCCAGCAAAGCAGCAGAATTTCAAGCAGGCCCGTTGAGCCTATGAAAATGAAGCCCGGCTTTGAATGCCGAAGGAATGGACCGGCCCGAGGTGGCCTTCAGAAAAATCAACAAATAAAAAATCATAAATGCGAAAGCAACATTAAATTAAGGAGATTCACCCCTAGCGGGGAACTCCACCTTGGGCGGAGGCGTGGGCATGCATCCCGTAGCTGGCGACCCGGACGGAGGCGTGGGCATGAATCCCGTAGCCATCGATCCTTCCCCCAATATGGCTAAGCTAAGGCTGGCTATTTTGGATGGGTAAATTTTCACTAAGTTGGAAAAATAGCCGGCATGCCGTCATAATGCCAAAATTTTTCCAAAGTAGTGAAGATAAACCTATGTTGGGGGAAGGATCAATCACATTTTACACCGATGTACTTCACCCCATCTTTCAATGAAATGAAGCTTTGATGTCCATATCGATGCATGAAACCGGGCATTCAAAGCGACCCGATGGGTCGGAGGCGATGCAAACCGCCAAACAAAAATAAAACCATTTCAAAAATCAATCTGGAAATTCAAACAGAAAATCAAAAAACAGAAAATCAAACCTAACAATTCAAACAAAAACAGAATTAAATCAAATCTGAAAATCAAAACAATAAAAAATCAGAATTAAAATGAATCTGAAATTCAAACTTGAACTCACATCGATCTTCAACAAAGGAGTGAACCGGTTTTGAAACAAACCAAACCGAAATCAGATTTCAAACAAAAAATCTGCTGAAACAAAATCAGATTTCAATTAAATCTGTCAACATAAAAAGAAATCAGATAACCTGCCAAAAATCAGATTCTGAACCGTACTGAACATCAAAAATCAGGTTTCAATAAAAATCTGTCAACAACAAAAAAAACAGATTCCAATCAAATCTGCAACCAAAAAAATCCAGATTTGAACAATCTATCAAAACAGATTCTAATCAACTTCAAAAATCTGATTTTAGCAATCTGAAAATCCACTTAAAATCCACTAAACTTCTTCCCAAAAGAAAGTAAATAAACAACATTTCAAACATCCAAAATGGATCAAAAATCAACTCAAAATCAGAAAATTCAGAAATCAGAAAAATCAAAATCAACCAAATCAAAAATCCAAACATGCTTCAAACTTTAAGCACATCAAAATCAAAAATCAAACAAATTCAAAACAAAACAAATAAAATCCAAATCCAAAAATAAATAAATAAAACAACAAAACCAAATCAATCAAAATAATTGATTCAAACTCAAACCCTCAAAATCGACTTTCAAGTCAACCAACAAACAAATAAAATCAAACCCGAATAAAACGGTTTGCATCTGATCAGACCCAAAAGGCCGCTGCCCTTTTGAGTTCTTTGCTTTATTTTGTGGATGTGCATGTCTCCAAAAATAGGTTGCCGCGACGGTTAATCAAAGGCGTTCGAGCCGTTGCTCGATGTAAGTTAACGCCGGATACTCGCACCATCCGGCGGAGAAGGGTCAAAAATGAAATTTTCAAAGAACCCGAACCTCGGTTCTAATATTTTTAAAACTATCACCGGACTACCTAATATTTTAGGATATCACCTATTTTCCTAGAAAAGTCCGGAGATGTCTTTCTTTCTAAAGAACAGACGCAGAAAAAAGAGGTTCACACAAAGGCTTAAACATGAATGCCCAAAATCAAAACTCCAAAGCCCAAAGAAACAATAAACTTGAAGTTTAAAATGAAAGAATTCTCAGAATTGAATCTCAATAAGAAACCCCACATTTCTTAACTTCAAATTTCAAATTTGAAAATCTCCATATCCATGCTGAAATTCTGCAAATCAGGTTCTAGATTCCAGAAGCAAGCGGTTTAAATCTGAGGTGGAAACATAAAGTCCTTGATCTGTGGTTGTGATTGTCAGACCAAAAAAACACCAAGAAACCTCAAATCCTAAGGAATCAATTTCAAATCTAAGAATAAATGATGGCATTTTGCAAACTCAAAAATTCTAGGAGAAGAATAGAGAATGAAAGAAAGCATAAGTGATGGGGATCCGGTCCGGTCCGTTGAGTTTATTTTGTTTATATCTTTTTGAAACTATTTTTAAATATTTGAATTTTATTTTTTAGTCTTTTCTTCATATTTGAGTCCTCAAGAGGACATATATGTAAATAATCATCTTGGAGATCTTTTTGTAAAATTGGCTCATTTATTTAATGAGACCCAGACGTTGAAAAAGATAGAGTTGCTCATTTGAAATTTTTGGAGCCCTAGAGTCCGGTCTTGTGCACACTAAGCTTGGCCCCCCATTATCCTCCTCACCTCCTCCATGATGGAGGACGTCTTCCTCATCTCCAACGGGTCCATTCCACCACCGATAGGAGGTCGGCCATGACGTCTTCCTCTTTTATCCCTGATCGCCCTTGTTCCATTCTCGTTCACCTTCCCCTTCACCAATTTGACTCCATTGAAGTTGCCATTCATTTGCGCCCTCATTCCCTTCGACACTAACACCTTCTAGCTACGTTGATGATGCCCTCCAATGACACTCCGTTTGCATCATCGTTCATCCACCACCTTCGCCTCCACCACCATCATTAACCACCTCCCTCTCCAGTGATCTCCGAAGTACCTCCACCCTTCCTCTTTCCTTGTTGCCCTATACCCTTCCCCTCCCGACGGACCTCTGCAGCCCCCCCTTCAGCGATCCCCGAAAATCGCCCCCTTCTGCCCTCAATCCCTGCTTCCATCCTCGTCCTTCCCCTCTAGACGATGATGAAAGGTAAGAAGATGAAGGAAAAGAAGAACCACGGCAAGGTCGACTCTATCTGCACCCCCTTTCACCCAACTCCTCCCTGCGCGAAGTTGGGGACCACCGGAGCCCGACTCTTCTTTCTCACGGCATTGGCGACTCCGGCCTCCCCTCGCAACACTGAAGGCAACGCCGGAGCTCCATCGGCAACCCTGCTGTGTCGCCTCCTCCTTCCCCCATGCAAAGAAGCCACAGTGACGCAAAAACCCCTGTCCAAAGCCCTCGCACGGTCTAGGGTATGAAGGCACCCCTCACCGGGGCTTGTAGGGTGCAAGCACCTCGCCACAACACCCCCGCCCCGAGGGGTAACCAAGAGCCGCCATGACTCCCCCCTCAGGTTAAGTTATGCTGGTCCAGGCCAACACCGGATCAACTGGTTTGACCAGTTGAAGAGGCAATTCAGCCAATTCAGGACCGACTTGGTCTGGTTCGTCCCGGTTCAGTCTGGTTCGCCCCAGTTCAAAACCGGTTTGATCAATCTAAGGCTGGTTCAGCCCCCAAACAAGCCGATTCATGCTGGTTCAGGGTGTTTGGGGCCAATCGAAGCCTGATTCAACAGCTTTTGGGCTAGTTCAAGCCCCTTTTGAGTGGCTTTCAACTAGTTTAAGCCCATTTGGACCAATTTAAATCTAGTTCACTCTAATTTCAGCATGGTTTAGTTATTTTGACCTTTCTAACATCATTTTTGAAATGTTTAGCACCAGTCCACCAACGCCATCCTGTATCAAATTGGTATCTAAACCCGTAATTGGCCCATTCTTATGAGCCGCCTCTTGGGATGTTTACGACGACTTCGGCACATAGTGGATAAATAAAACATGGTGATGTTCAAGAAATGCATCAAAACCCGAGGACGAATTTTCTCCTGGTAGATGAGAATGATAGGGATCAATGCGGTCCATTGGGTTTATTTTGTTTATGTCTTTTTAAAATTGTTTTTAAATATTTAAATTTTATTTTTTTATCTTTCCTTTGTATTTGAGTCCTCAAGAGAATATGTTTGTAAATAGTCATCTTAGAGGTCTTTTTGTAAAGTTGGCTCCTTTATTTAGAAAGGCCCATATGTTGGAAAAGATAGAGTTGTTCATTTGAAATTTTTAGTCTGGTCCTATGCGCAAAGGGCTTGGAGCCCGATTATCCTCCTCACCCCCTCTATGATGGAGGTCGTCTTCCTTGTCTTTGGCACCAGCCAACTCCGTTCCACCATGAACAGGAGGCTGGCCCTGATAACTTCCTCCCTTATCTCCAATCGGCCTCTGTGCCATTCTCGTTCGTCTCACCCTTCACTAGTTTGACTCCGTCAATGTTGCATTCGTCAACACCCTCGTTCCCTTCAACATTGACATCTTCCTACAACATTGACGATGCCCTCTAACGATACTCTATTTGCGTCGTAGTTCATTGTGAAACCTCAAAAAATTTAAATAAATAAATTTTAAATTTTAAAAAATTTCGGTGCACGTGTGTATATGTTGTATTTTAAAACATTTGTACATGAAAAAATTTTGAAATTTATTTTTAAAATTGAGTATTTTGAAAAGTTCAAAAATTCATTTTAGATTTGGACTTAAACTTGAAAAATATTTTGAAATTTTTTAAAGGATAATTTTTAAAAATCTTATCCAAAATTTATTCGTTCGTTCTATAACTAGGAAAACATCGGTATTTCATAGAAGTATAACAAATTCGACGACATATATAAATGTATAAATTCAAGGTTGGGTTCTATCAAAATTTGTTTTAACCTCTTTCTATTGGGTAGTGCGAAGATCCGATGTTAATTATATCGAGAACACTCGAACACCTTTGATTCACCGCCATAGCAATTTCGAAATGATAACATACATCTACAAATAAAATGAATACAGCAAGAGCAACAACTCCATGAATTTGATAAAATGCAAACATTTTTTTTAAATTTAATTTGGTTTGATTTGATTTATTTTATATACATATATATTTAAATGAGTTTGTGACTTAATGTCTTTTATATTTTAATTTTTGATTTAAAATTTGATTAAAGGTTTGAATTAAGATTGATTTAGGTTTAGTCTTTTATTATTTATTTATTTATTTGAACATTCGACTGATCTTAGATTTGTTACAAAGATTTAATTTAAAAGTTTGATTTACTTTGAGCATTATTTTATGGATTAAAGATATGCTTATTTATTAATTTATTTTTTAGATTAACTTGATTGACTTCTCTTTTTTTGTTGTGTTGCTTTATTTTTATTATTTGATTCATTCTATTGATTAATGGGTCTTTTCATTTTTTACATTTTTGATTATCTGAAAGAATGATTTAAGTTTATAAAATTAGTTTTAACTTGACTAAGTCATATTTATTATTAATTTTTTAAGTTTATTTAATTTTTTAATTCTTTAATTGGTGGTTTATGTTAGAAAAATTGTTTTTAAGTTTTAAAATTATCTTAACATTAATTTTAAGTTATGAAAATTATGTTTGATTGTTTTTTGATCTGTTTGGTAAATATATATTTTAATCCATTTATTTTCTTTCTCTTCTTATTGGTTGTCATTTTGATATAATTTTAAATTAATTTTTTTATTTGCATTCAATACAAATTCATAGAGCTATTATTAACTCTTCTCCACGTAAATAAACATGCAACATACAACCTTTTTTGGATTGAAATATTGGTACAAATTACAAATGTCAAAGACATGAATTGTCATAGTCCAAATGAATTGAATCAATTTTTTATTTAACTCCGTTGAGTCTTTGATAGACATTATGGAATTGATCATATCGATATGTAATATAACACACCAACCTTTGACTAAAGTTTATGGGTGCTTTCCCATCGATTTAATTATTTTACCATATCAATTTTATAATTTGGTATGCATGCATAAATATGCACTTAGCCCTTACATAAATCGATATGTACTTATCCCTTAATGGGAAAATTAGTATAGCATTGGGGTCAATTTGACCTTTGTATGCTAACTGATTATTTATTATTTATTTTTTTAGGTTATGCCGAAGCATAGAGTGTGTCCGGTTAGACCGGCTCCCAATTAGCCTCAATTGTTTGATTATTTTTCCAAAGATGTAGAGCGTGTCTTGTTAGACCGACCCCTAATTAGTTTTGGATCGAATTATTATTTAGATTTAAACTTGAGACATATAACGCGTCCTATTGGTCCGGCCCCCAATTAGACTCAAGTCGGATTCATTGTAAATTTTAATTGAATTAAATAACATCAAGAATAAGTCGAGTCATTCTGATCCATTGAACATCCTCGATAATCACCATCCCCTCTTTCTCTTTCACCCTATCGCCAGTGAAATTTTGGGAGGAAAATAAAAGGAAGATCGTGCCCAGTCAAATGACTGCTTAGGTGCAATTGGGTTCATGGACGAGACTAGTTCAGGGCCTTGACGGCATTGAGGGGCTTGACCGGCCGGTGTCTAGAGGGTCACAACCAAGATACAGTCGCGCGCAGTCAGGAAGGGCCCAGGCGAATGACTTGAGCATGACCTATGCTGGCGGACTCGTGGCTTGTTGGGGAGTTGTGACCAGAACTGGCTCGATGGGGGTGCAACTGGCTGGGTTTGGAGGACTCGTAAATTAATACTGTTGGCTCGAGCAGGTGCAACTGGTTGCGTCATGCGTGCGTGCATAAACAAGAAAAAATGGGGGGGTCAAGGATCCCTATGACTTACTAGAGATGGCGAGGCGGCCGCGAAGTCCTAGCGCGCGGCCAAGGGAGGAGGTAAAAACCGCAGTGACGAGGGATCTTGATGGCTGAAGGGCACACCTACGCAGACAAAAGAGGAAGGGGACAAGGCAGCTACGAGTCTCGTGTACATGACCAAAAGAGAAGACGGTGAAGCAATTAGGGGACTAACGTGCACAAGTGTAAAGCCATGAAACGGGAGGTAATGGTGAGTGTCTGCATGCAAGAGTCTTCACACATGCAGACGAGGGGCACGGCCAAGGGGCAGCGGCTGAGGGAAGCTCTTGGTGGTGCTCGCAGAAGTAGGGGATTTGGTTGAAGAAGCCGCGACTGGTTGATAGCAAAGATCAGGGGGGGACTCGTGCGGCGACCGTGAACAGAAGAGAGAAAGGGGGAGGCACAACGATGGTGTACGGAAGGTGATGGAGGTTTTCTGCAGGTGAAGGCTTTGTGCACGGATAGGGAGGAAAGGAGAGCTAGAGTGTGAAGGCTTCGCGGTTGTGGGATTTTGCAGCAACCGAAGAGAGAAAGGAGACTTGTGGGGCCTGTGTGCGCGGCAAACAGAGTGGAAAGGGGAGAAGGGTGCTAGTTCGTGAAGGGCCCGGAGGCTCACTGGCTTGTGCGTGAGCAGAGCAGACGGGAACAAGGAGACAACGAGTGTTTACGTGGAAGGCTAGCTAAGGGCTCGACGGCAACAACGGAACTTGAGCGTGCACCCAAGAGAGGGGGTCGAAGCGGCGACGGCAACTGAAGGGAGAGGATTGACGACGGTGAACGAAGAAGGCCTTGCGGGATGGCTGCGCGAAGGGCCCCAAAGCTTGTTGTGCGTATGGCGGTGAAAAGAGGAAGCGGCGACAACAAGCAAAGGGCTGCAAGAGGCTTCCGACCAAGGGACAACGACGACGATACCTGGTGATCCTCACCTTTGCCCCCTCTGTCCATCCTCCTCCTTCTTCCTCTTCTCTTTGTCGTTCTCCCCTCCAAGTCCCCTGCTTTTACTATCGATCCGGACCTTTATCGCTATGGTTACCATTGTCCATCCGGGAAGCTCATCCGCCTCTGCCGTTACTCAGGTGGTCGTTCGTGCGGTGCGGCCCTTTCCATCTCCTCAGAGGTATTATGTGAGGTCTTGATTATGGAGGTTGGTGCCAACAACGTCGTCCACTCGCGACGACAAACGCTCGGCTCTTGATAAGCCAGTTAATGCCATCAATGGCATTGTTCTCCCAATAGGGCTCAGATGAACGTCTGGGTTTCTGAAAAACCACTGCGACGTCCTCGATCGTCTTCTGTCGAAATGTCGATTTGCTGTACGAGTTGGGAGGATTCTGACTAGCGTTTAAATTGATTGAAGAAACATTGCGACGTCCTCGATCGTCTTCTATCGACACGTCAGAACGTCATACGAAAGTGTTAAAACTCATTGTACGAATGACATCGTCATTTCACGTTGTCGTTGATGTGCCGTTATGACAGAATCAAAAGGTTGACGTAAATGTTGAGTCTTCAAAAACTAAATTCGACATGTACGCAACGTTTTGTTGTATTTCCCTTTTCTCTGTTTTTTTAGATGTCGTTGGACAATCTATCGACTTCGTCTAAGCTCGTTCCCTCCCATTCTTCTCGCTCTCTCGCTTTTTTTAGGCATCAACATTCGTCCACTACCTTCACCTCCACCACCATCATTAGCTACCTCCCTCTCCAGTGATCTCTAGAGTATCTCCACCCTTTCCCCTTTCTTTGTTGCGCCATAACCTTTCCCTCTCGCCGGACCTCCACAGCCCCCCTTCAGCGATCCACAGAGGCCGCCTCCTTTCACTCTCAGTCCCTGCTTCCATCCTCCTCCTCCCTCCCCTCCGAACGACAACGAGCAGCAAGAAGACGAAGAAGAAGACCCACAGTGACATTGGCTCTATCCACAACCCTCCCAGTCAGCTCCTCTTCGTGAGAAGTTGGTGACCACCAAAGCCCAACTCCTCCTTCCCACGGTATTGGTGACTCTGGCCTCCCCTCGCAATGTCGATGGCAGAGCGGAGCTCCACCAGCAACCCCGGCATGTTGCCTCCTCCTCCCCCCGCGCAAAGAAGCCGCAGCGACGTAAGAACCCCTGTCCGAAACCCTCGCGCAGTTGGTGGTATGAAGATGCCTGTCACTAGGGCTCATGGCGCATAGGCGCCTCGCCACGACACCCTGCCCCCCTCAGAGTTAACTTCTGTGGGTCCAAGCCAGTGCCGAATCAGCCAGTCCAACCGGTTCAAGGGGCGGTTCAGCCGGTTCAGGACTGATTTGATCTGGTTCATCCCGATTCGATCTTGTTCGGTTCAGAGTTGGTTCAATCGGCCTGAGGCCGGTTTAGCCCCTAAACCCCCAAAACTGGCCAGTTCATGCCAATTCAGGGTGTTTGGGGCCAGTCTGAGCCCGGTTCAGCAGTTGTTGGGCCGGTTCAGGCCCTTTTTGAACGGCTTTTGGCTGGTTCGGGTCCATTTTGACCGGTTTAAACATGGTTCACTCAACTTTCAGTGTGATCTAGTTATTTTGAGCTTTCTAACATCATTTTCGCAATGTTTAACACTGGTCCACCCGCGCCGTCATGCATCAATAAGGGAGTCTTCATCCTAGACCAGTCAAAAGAAAAAAAAAAACTCTGAAACTAGAATTCTAAAATATCATTCTTAGATCAAGAGAATGAAAATTCAAATATCAAAATCTTCATATCTAAGACTTCAAAACCAATATCATAAATTTCAGTTTTAAAAAATAAGAAATCAAAAAATGCTTAACCCAGGTTTTCTAAATCTGAAATTTCTAAGTGTATGAAATTTAAAATTACAAGCTCAAACCTCTTTATATCCAAATTCTAATGAAAGTAAAATTAGAAATCATCAAATCTGAAACTTTAAATCTTGGATCAAACTTAAAACATTGAATTCTCTCACACTGAAAGATCATATTCCAAACAAGAGAAACAGAATCCCAAACTTCTATAAATGAATTTCAAAATCTCAGGGCTCCTAAATCTGAAATTTTCAAAATGAAATGTCAATTGTCAAGTTCTCAGACCTTGGAGTCAGAGGTGCTCATATCTGAAATCCAAATCAAATCTAAAAGTTCTCAAACCTAAAATCTGAATGTGAAAACAAGAATGTTAAAATCCAAACCCAGGATTAAATTCTTCAAACAATAAACCTAAATCCATGCAATTCAAACCCCAACAAATCTCAAATCCAAAAGTCTTCGGATCTGAAATTTGGAAGTTAAAATTCCAAATCTAAATACTCATAAAATTCCAAAATTAAATTAAAAATCCCCAAAACACATCAGATCTCAAAAACAAGAAGTCAGATAAAATGACAACAAAAGCACCCCAAATCAAACTTAAAGCAAAACCCAAAAGATAAAAGAAGCAGAGTCTTAATGAAGTCTGAACCCAAAAAATTAGTCAAACCCAAACAAATTGAAAACCAAATCAAACTAAATTCAAAATACTAATGGGGTGTTTGGTTACGTGATAATGACCCTTTTTTTTTTAATTTTTGAAAATTGTAGTGAAAGTGCTCTCGAAGTTTCGTTTGGCCCGTTTTTTCGTTTTTTATTTTAAAAAAGTTTTTCATCGAAAGGGCAACGTAAAAAAAAAGTGGTGGAGACCACTTTTTTTTTTGAAAGTGAAACGGCGTCTCGGCGTCTCCTCCCCCGCCCGTCGCCGGCACCGGCGCTGCCCCCCCCCCATGGAACGGCCCGAGCTCCTCTGCTGCCGCGACGGGAGCCGCCAATTCACCTCGGAGAAGCAGGGCAAGGGCGGCGGGGAGGAGACGCCGAGACGCCGTTGATCCATCTTACAAACAGGTGGCGTGCAGTTCTTGATTTTATTCCATTCCAGCCCCCCCGCCGTTGGTCGAGCGATCTAACAGGCATCCATCCAGCAGCCGGATTTCGTCCAAAACGACCACTCCTTTCGATTCATCCAGATCTCCACCGAATTGCCAGAGGCTGGTGATAAGAACAAGTTCCGGCAACACAGGACGCGAGATTGCATCAGATCCCCCTTCTGACGCTGAAAATTAATCTCTCGGAGAACAACAAGGGGCGCAGAGCGAAAGCGTTTCGAGAATCCGGATAAAAAGAGAGCACAAGTTTCGGGAAGATGAAGCTGCTGTTTTTCGGTGCGCATAAATTCAAAATCCGTGGGATACGTAAAACATATGCAACGCCAAATGCCATCATCGATTCGAACGAGCTATTATCTCGACGATCACCGCACCAGCGGCAAATCTTCAAAACGGAGGAACCATCAAGAGCTAGCCATCCAATGGGGGAGGAAAGGATCAAGATCGGAGAAACCGAGATGATTTCGGAGGCGCGAACACGGAACGAGAACACGGAGATGTAGAGGCGCGCATGACCCTGGCCCAATGGTGAGGTCCGGTAGGGCTTAGTAACGCCGCCGGGCATCGATGTGCAGGGGGCGGCGGGACGAACACGGCCGGTCGGCCGCCGAGGACGGCTGTGGACCGATCCTTCCGCCCCCGGCAACCCCTTCGGGAACACACGTTGCGGAAGATATCGAGAACGGCGGAGGAGGAGAGCGTGGCCGACCGGCGACGACGGGAACGAAATCGGGAGATGGTGCGAGGGCACTACATTCGCAGGGTACCCCGCCGCCGCGGACGGCGTCGGGAGCGAGAGGAACGATCGGTATTAATTTGATGTGTGCGGCATAGTTGTAATAGTGATTCGTGTAAAATATTTTATATTGAAATTGTGTCAAGAATGTGTTATCGTATGATTGAACATGTAAGGTAATTGCTTGATTTCAAAGAAAAGCGACGAAGTTTTAATAGCACATACATTTGAGTTAATACACGTGAAATTAGGTTAGTTTTGTGTAAAAAATTTAATTATAATTGTAATTATATATTTTTAGTTGATTGAATTCTTGTATGACACGAATATTTTGTCATTTCTTTGATCTTCTGAATTTCTAAATTTGTATGACATGAAATACTTGTTTTTTGATGTTTATGAAGTTGATGAAAATTGAATTTAAAATGCTACCAAACACCTCATTATCATTTTTAAAAATTAAAATATTTTTGCCAAACACATTCATTGTCACGTTTTCACTTTTAAAAATTATCTTGTTTGGCATTATATTTTAATTTTTTATCATGAAACCTTTTTAAAAATTAAAATGCAACCAAACACCCTATAAGTTTTCATTTGGACAAGGTCAAGGGGTCATGGCTCCAGCATGTTTATCTTAGTGAATATATGTCTTCTGTCAACGAATTGCTATGGCGGGTAATTAAGAGTATTCAAATAGTTGTTCGATGTAGTTAACATTGACACTTTACAAGTCCGATGTAGAAAAGTTAAAAAAATTCAAAGAAATCAAGCAACCTCAAACAAATAAAAAAATGTGGTTCAAGTGGTCCAAATGATAAGGTATTCCCTATATCAACACTTTGAAGATCTCGGGAGCTTACTTTGTGAATTTCTAAGAGCAAATACCACTTTCAATTAGTTAATACTTTTATGAAATATCATCTATTTTTTGAAGTTGTCGATGTTAAACACAAACAAAAAAATTTCTTTTCCACAAAAAATACATGATTTTTATTTAATTTGTTAAAAAAACAAGGTTATATCACTAAATAATAACAATCTAACCTTGGGCTTGTACTATAAAACCATTTATTTCCAAAAAAATTTGAGAGCAAGGCATGCATGCATGGCAAGTATCTTCCTCAATGACAGCATGAGGAGGGCTTCGATTAACTAGACTAATGGCCTTGAGCCTCATGGACATCATTCCTAGACCTTAATTCTTGAGGGCCCTCAAACATGGAGAGCTCTCTCTTATGCCAAAATGAACTACTAGCGCTAATAAATTGAAGTGAAGGTGAAATTGATGCAAAGGGAGCCCCAATGGGCAAAACTATGGAGCTTGGAAGGTGTTCCAAAAAATGATTAGGAGAAATTTGCAAGGAAAGCATCTCTAGTATGATCCATACAAGAATCAAAAGAGAGATTATAGATATGCACAAGGTTTGTAGTTTTTGATTTGTCCAATAAGCCTCCCCGTAATTTCATTTTAGACTAAAAACCAAGACATGACCACAAAAGTAAAGTGAGTCGAGTCACAAAAAGACCTGGACCAAAATCTGCTAGGATGACATTTATCAGGGTGAACATCAAAATAGCATACGCTGACAAGACTTTGTGGGGAGGACCAATAGACCAAATCAGCAATAGATCAGACCAATTCAGCTTGAATCAACTGATTCCAGCAATTCCTTCCTTACTCTATAGGGTATGCAATAACAGATATGCTATATCAGATCCCATGGACCATATATAGCCAGATATATTGACTTACCTAGCTTTGAACGCTTAAACCAGGCCCAAGTGGAACTGCTGACCACCTTCAAGAAGAAAAGAAGCAGCATTATGCCACAGCAGTGGTGGTGCCGCTGGGCACCAGATTCCAATGCCGATTTGACCCAAAAGGGTCGGATTCAGACTGGAATCTCACTATCAGTCTATCTGGTATATTATTTTATATTTTTTTATTTTTGGGGTTTTTAAAGAACAGACCAGGACCGATTCTCTATCGGTTTTTCTCCCATTAGATTAGACGATTTTTGGCACCCACTGATCCAATGGCTGATTCCAATTCTGAGATCCTTTAGTAAACACCAATATAATTGAAGTTAAACTAGTATGAACAGTTTAATTTTCATCTATTTGGACAACTTGCTTAGGCCGTGTAAAGGGGGTCAAATGAGCATCTAAAATAGGTTGACCGTCACTATTTCTTCCATAGCCTCTGCATCATTTCCCTATCATGTATGATATCTTCCTTGGATGAAATTGCTGTTGCGCTTATCTTTTCTAGTGGATTTATTTTTGCTTTTGGCATCCATATTAATCAATAAATCCGTGATGATTGACCCTAGTCATGTGTGTTTAACATGTTAATAATGATTTGTTTATTCATAAAGTAACATGATAATTAAAAATGAAAATAGATGTTGGTTGTGCTGAATTTCCCTTCATATACACATACGCCAAAGTTCGAAACAAATTAATTCATCATCATTAGAACAAAGAGTATGGTATACAGAATTGTATCATATCAGACATCTGGATCTGTATGTGTCAACCCTGTTTCAGGCAGCAAGGGATTGGCCAAATCAGGGGTGCCCATCCTGTACTAGATTAGATCATCCTTCAAATCATGTGAGGAAGAACATGTTGGCATGATATTATCACACTTCAAACCAAAAAAAAGAGTAAATGGAAGCCATTGATAATACACTGATGTAACCTCAAAAATTTAAAACTTTTAAGATTTTATTTTGAAATTTTATTTTCCTTTTGAATTTGAATTAGACCTTAGCGTTGACTTCTTAAAAAATAAGTGATATTTCATAAAAGTACTAACTAGGCTCCATGATATGTATAAAATTATACATTGAGGTTGTTAGGTTCTTTGAAATTGATTTTGACCTCTCCCCGTCGGATGGTGCGAAGATCCGACGTTAATTACATCGAGAATGCTCGAAAACCCTTGATTATCCATCATACCAATCCATAAAAATAGAAGACAATGCATCTACAATAAACATTCACATACACACATAGGAGAAAACATCCCCATGAAATTGACGGAATGCAAGCACTTAATTTGTTTTTAGATTTGGTTTGAGTTAAATTGGATTGATTTGATTAAATTGGGTTGAATTTAGTTTGTTCGCTTCATTTGGATTTGGTTGATATAGATTGTTTATTAATTCAAGCTCAGTTTGTTTTAAATTTGTTTGGTTAAAGTTAATTTGCTTTAAGATTGGTTTGAACTTTAGAAATTGATTCAAATTTGTTTAAGTCAGATTTGGCTTGAAGTGAAATTTATTCAATTTGGTTTGTTTGGTTGAAATTAAATTGGATTTGGTGCTTAACAGGTTGTTTAGACTTGGAGTTTGTTTGACAGATCCGTTATCAAGTTTGGTTTAATTAAGATTGATTCACGTTCTGTTTTGAGATTTGTTGGATTTGCGGTTCGTTTTATGGTTTGGTTCAGATTCTGTTTATGGGTTTAATTGAGGTTATAACTAGTTTAAGAGTGTTTTGATTGATTGTATGAAGACTTAGGCTCCAGATTTTAGGTTTTGAAATCTGTTTTGGGATTAGTGATTTAAAATTTGTTGATCTTTCTGGTTTGAGAGCTTAATTGAAATTTTCTGATTTTTCTTTGAAACTTTCAGATTTTGGTTTGCTTAATGTCTTTAAAAGTTTTTTGTTTGAGTTTGATTTTATCTCCCCCCCCCTTGGTTCAAGTTCAGGGTTTAGGGATTTCGTTGTTTAGGATTCCAAATATGAGAGCTCTGTAGTTCATAAATTTCGAATTCAAAGCTTTTGATTTAAAGATTAAGATTCTGGCCCTTCGAAAATCTTAGATCAGCAAATTTAGAGATTCAAAATTCTTTAGATTGTTTTTTGATATCCAATCTGGTTTTCTATGGATTTAGTGGTTCTTATCTTGGAATTTCTTAGATCGGACAGCATGCTTCTTCAGGGTTGCTGGCTGATTTCTGCACTCCTCAATGTCTGATTTTCTGTTGTGGCTCGTTGAGATTTCAGATTTATTGACTTCAGGATTGTCAGTATTACCTGGTTGGACTTTTCAGACTGGGTTCATGTTCAGTTTTTTTTTTGGTCAGATTTACTGAATTTCAACATGTTTGCATCCCTTCAATCCCGTAGAGGCTGTTTACTCCTTGTACTATCAAGTGTGCACTGAATATGAAATTCTTCATTGCTTGCTCAACTTGGAACACATACATGCAAGTCTCTTCCCAGAATCCTTAATGATTCGGAATTAAATTCTTCTAGTTTTGACATTCATTCCATCAAGTATGTGTCGGCCTTGGATCAGCTTGAGTTTTGTCAACTTGAACTTGAGCATGTCCTAGCTTTTGATAGGCATATGATCCTTCCTCTCAACCGGTTTGAGATTGAGTGCACCCGGCTTTTGATAAGCTATGGGAACTCATCATATGGTTGATATCCCTCATTAGCTCATAGTTTGGCATATTAATATGTTGATCATGCATAGCCTCCCCATGGCATAATGGGCAAAATAACTTCCTCTTGGGGCATGGTAAGACATTGGGGTCTTTTAAATAAACCTTTGTATGCCTACCTTAAAGGATCAAGGGGCGTGCTTAAAGCCGGCACATTGCTTTCCCTATTTATTTGGAATTCTTTTAAATTAAGCCAAGACCATGAGGCGGGTTTTTAGCAGGCCGGATGCTCGTCTCGGTTTGTTGAATAAATTAATATTTTTTTATTTAATTTCTGTTTATTGTTTATTTTAAACTTTTTTTTGAATTATGGGTCAAGAGGCGTGTTTGAAGCCGGCCTATTTCTTTCCCATTTATTTTCATTCTTTTAGGTTATACTGAGACCATGTGGCAGGTTTTTAGCCAGCAAGATGCTCGCCTCAGTTTGTTTAATTGATTAGTGAATTTTTATTTAAATTTCATTTGATGGTATATTTTAAGAACTTCTTTTTTATTTCATTAGGCTATTGTTGAGCCCCTGCAGCACCGAGGCTTGTTGGACCTCCTAATTGGGTCCGAACCAACTGGAGATCATAGCCAAATGACCCCTCTTTTAAGGCCCATGGTCCTGTTGGACCTCCTCCATCGGCCGGCTACTTCTGCCCGGACACCCCTTTTCCTTTTCTTTTTTTAACCCATTTTTGAATGGTGGGCCCCACGACATGTCTTGCCACCCTCGACGTAAGATGGGGGGAATAATCCCCCGTGGCTCCTCTGCGTCCGGGAGCTCCCGACAGCACCCGCGGACCCTTGCAAAGGCTCTCCTTGCTTGCGGCGGACGCTCAAGGGATTTAGAGGAGGGCACGGCAGCGACGGATTTGGAACCGGCCGACGATGCTTCTGGTTACGAAGGGAGCTTCAAAACCGTCTTGCGACAAAGGCATTTGGCATCTTCGACTACTCCGGCGTGACTAGAAGAAGAAGCAAAAGCCTTGGCACGACCAGAAAGAGAAGTCGACTTTGACGAGTGGAGAAGACGCACTCGGTGGCTCCGTTCAAAAAAGAAGCAGGCTCCGGCACCCCCGACAGCACCGTTGAGAAGAAAGGAAGATGCCAAC
The DNA here is from genome assembly GCA_036172225.1 of Cryptocoryne crispatula var. balansae. Classification (NCBI taxonomy): domain Eukaryota; kingdom Viridiplantae; phylum Streptophyta; class Magnoliopsida; order Alismatales; family Araceae; genus Cryptocoryne; species Cryptocoryne crispatula. The sequence continues at coordinate 16,476,522 of CM069925.1, read as the reverse complement.
AGAGCCCAAAGGACCCGGTAACCTCGATCTCATCTCCCTCCTCTGCTTATCACTCTTCTTCCAATCTCTCTTCCGGAAACCTCTCTCTGTCTTCTCTCCCTTCCTCTGTCCGTTGCCTTCCTCTCTCTTTTCTTTTGCGCGGCATTGTTCGGGGCGGCTTTATAGACCTTGGGATTGCCTTGAACTACTGGGAGACTGTAAGTTAGCAACTCTCGTCCGAGACGGACTTGGAACGCCCTACAACGGTCCGCGGCTTTCCTTGGACGTCCTCGTTCCTTTTTTTAGGGGTTGCCGGGGAAGACGTTGATTACCAAAGGAACTTGGTTCGAAGTTGGATTCCTTCCGGAGAAACCTACCTCAACTTGATCCTAATTGCAGCAATCTTCCTATTTTGTTGGTGATTCCCGTATCCTTCTTTACCATGTTCTCCTTTATCCGTGAAGTCTAGAAGTCCCGCACCTTGCTAAGACCAATCCTTCCACGCATAGGAGACCTTGTTGGTGCGCCAAATGCAACCCTCGAGGATATTGTTGTTGACGTAGATTGGCTTAGACCGGGCCTATCGTATTGGGCCTATCTCGGGAATAAGATTAGTCCTTAAGGATGTACAAAGGGTGCATTAAATTGGATTTAAAATAACCCTTACTAGGTTTGGCCGATGGATATCAACCATGGGCCATTTCACCCACAAAGTGGTAACCAACATGGATCCAATGGCATATTTAAAAAATAAATTTGAACAATGTGGCTTATTTGAGATTTAATTTGATTTAATCTCCATTTGAAAATTTTCGGTGTTCACATACACCATCTGTCAAACTTAATATTTCTTTGCCACCTATGATATCAACATAGTTGTCAAGGCAGCCAAGGCGATCAAGGCGACATAGTACCGCCTTGGCGCCTTGGCGATAAGACGAGGCGTTAGGCGATGCCTTATTTTATATAGTAAAATAGATAAAATAACAAAGATATATGTAAAAAAGGATGCAAAATAACTTTGACACCATGCAAATCAATCAATAATGTGGGAAGTGCATGGTTACATAGACTAAATAACTTGACAAATTAGTTAATTTTACTATTTAAATTATATCATCTATTAGTAAACACTTAAGAAATTATTTAAGCCTAGCTATTATGTCATCAAAATGTTAATTTATAGTCAAATTAACTATTAAAACTATTTATTTTTACTCTAAAACAACTTAATTATGTGATATTGACACTTAATTAGCATTATTTATTATTAAAATATATAAAATAGTTATTTAAGACAATGGGCGCCTAGGCGCCCATCGCCTTGCCCCCTCTGGGGGTGCCTTGTCGCCTAGGCAATGCCTTGAAAACAAAGAATCAACACAATAGAAATCAAAATACATCCCTGAAACCATCAAAACAAATGACTGAAGAATGCTTAGTTACAGTTTTCTTTCATCTCCAAGATTGAAACCAAGAAGAAAAATGTGAACACTGGGAAAAGCCGAAACATTAAGTACATGAAGTGCATTCTGCTCATACATCAATGAGAACTCAATGGACTCTACATAGCATGCTAACTGTGTGTGCTATAAATCAAGAGTGCTAATGAAGAACAAAAAAAAAAAGAGGACAACAAAGAAAACAGTAATATACTAGTTTCCTAACAAGAGGTGTCTTATAGTGCATAAAAAAAAGAACTGGTAGAGAGATGACTAGATAACTTACTGGAACAGCAGATAAATGTGAAACATGCCTAGTAACTGAGCCATCTGCTCTGGCATACTCCTCCGACAGAACAATTGCGATCATACGGTCATCTGCAATGTCATCCTTGCCAGTGCTGGAAGTTGAACTAGGGCAACCTACTTCATATTGGGCATGTGCCATAAGGTGCACTCCTTATGTGGGTTCTTACACTAGCTAGCAATAAAAGAATTCCATAATCCTACATGAGATAGCACATAAGAAGATCAAAACAAATATCCAAAAGCAGAATACCGATGGAAATCCTTCAATCTGAAACTTCAAGAAAATTTATATTTCATGTTTCAAAACATTCCTAGAAACTAGTATATTTTGACCAAAACACCTATATTTTTAGCATTCACATATACAAAAAGCACTAAGGGAAAAAGCGCATGTATGTACATTAAAAAAATGATATGCAGATGGAAGTTCGTGTATAATACCTAGTCCACATCAACATATCCATGAAAAAGCTACATATTTCCCATAAATTGGACATTTTATGGTTCTTACAAACTTCATTAGGCGTGATATCCCATTTATGTTCATTATCCCCAATAACCTAGACGGGTGCTAATTACTTCACCAAAGACCAAACAGCATTGATTAACCATTGTAAATGATACCCATCACAATGTTAAATTATTGACAGATTACTGGAAGAGAAACTCCTTAATGTAAACAATAAGCCGTCATCCTTTTACATTAGTTATGAATACATTTACCAAAAAAATGCAAGATGACATGTCATGGTGTATGATGGTTGCAAATGATATCATATTGATAGACAAATACAAAAAGTCAGAATACTAGAGCTGTGGAGAAACACTTCAAAGTCGAAGGGTTTCAAAATAAGTAGAATTAAGACATAATATATATAATTTTAACAAAAATCAAAGGGAAGAAGATGAAAGAGTTAGTTTAGATAGAGTAATATTATCTTAAAGTAATCAATTTAAATACTTTAGTTCGATTATTCAAAGAGATAAAAAATGTAATGAAAATGTTAACTATAGAATCAAGGCATGATGTTAAGGTGAAGATCATCATGAGTTTTTTGTGATCGTAAGATTAAAGTTGAAAACAAAATTGTATCATATAAGGATAGGAATTACAATATTGTATGGTAGTAAACATTAGCTAATAAAAAAAGGCATGCTTCCAAAAATACATGTTGTAAAAATGAGAATGTTAAAATGGATGTATGGTGATATTAGATCAGATAGAATATGTAATAAATATATTAGAGAAAATGTGAGAGTAATGCCAAGTGTAAAAAAATTGAAAAAGAAAGATTGAGATAATTAGACAAACTAAGCATAGACCTAAGGAAGTGTCAATTAGAAAAATAGAAACCTTAAAAATAATAAAAACAAAAAAGATTGTGTTTGTGAAAGAAAATTCAATATGATTTAGATAATTTAAAAATCTCTAAAAAATACAAAATTGACATGAGTGGAGAAATAGCATCCATATAGCCTACCCCAAATAATGTAGAATTAAGACTTGAGTTGAGTTGAGAATCCACCAATGCAGATACTAGCACCCAAGTTTTTAGCCAGAACCTACAAGCTTGATTTTCTAAATTGCATAACAAAAAGGCGTATTCAATGCAGCAACCGAAGATACCATCTGGACAGACCAAAATAATACAAGGCAGAGCATAATGTAGAGAAACATTGATGGATTATAGATTGTAGCATCACAATCTACAAAACGTTCAACGCATTGAATGTAGCCATAGTCGCCAACTTTATCACTCGTATAGAGAATTTTAGACATAGTTAATGTATAAAATTTGCAAACAACAGAAAGAAGTGAAAACAACCTATTTCTCGATTGACAGTCAATACGCTTACATAGAAATATTTGTGATTTCGGTACCAAGAATGCCTACCATTTCTCTATAAGACAACCTGAGGTACAAGATCACTAAGCACCCCAAGGCCCAAGCCACAGCCCAGGAGAAAACTAACAAAACACGCAGTCCAACCGATTACACGTAAGCCGGACTTTACAAACACGTCTCTATGTCGACGGCTCCCCATGAGCAGGCCGTAAGACCGGTGATCGGCTACACTACCAGCAAGCAATATCCCTTTTTGTCTCTCTCTAAAACAGCGAGATTTCGACCGAAGAACAACATCACCGGCAAATATCAACGAGAGATGAGCAAAGAAAGAGAAAATTGAAGATCCAGACACCTGGTAGACAGAAAGATCAAGAGAGCCGTTGATGAAGCTGAGTTGGCGAGGCGACGGCACGATCGGGGAAGATGAAAACGGTAGGAGTGGAAGCGAAGGGAGGGATGGGAATAGGAGGCACGGAGAACGGGACAAAGACGAGGCCGCGTCCTCTCAACTTCATACATAAACATATATATATATATATTAAAAGAGTTAAATTTTTAAGCTTGTGTATATTATGTGAGCCACATGATACATGCAACGCGGGTTAGCGGTATTGACGTGTTCCAACCGCCGGCAGGTGAAGCCGTGCATCAACCTCGCGCCACGAAATGTGCGTGTCCATGTCCGTAGAAATCGCCCTTCTTCCTTTTATCTTGTCCAGGGGTCAAAATCAAAACGTGACCCCAAAAAAATTTAAATTCAACTTATTTATTTGGTTAATTAAATAAATTTTAATTTATTAAATGTGTTGAGCTTAAACAAAATAGACTGTTGAGAGTAGATCAATTAAATATTTTAGTGATTAGTTATCTAAAAAAATTAAATTACGAATATTAATAGTTATGTATTACTATTTAAATATATAAAATAAATATAAATTAATATAAATTAAATTTCATAAAAAATTAAATTAAAATTTTTAAAATAAATTTTATTTAATTTTGAGTTTTATAGATGAGTTCATATCGAGTTTAAATTTAAATGTGGACTTAATATAAGTCTAGTTACTATTCAAGCTCCAGCTCGAGTTTAACTTATGGAAAACATGCATGAAACGATAATAAATCTTGTCGCTAATCTAATAAAAAAATTTCAATTTTAAATATATTTAAAATTGAAATATTTAAATATAAAATATAAATAAATATATAAATATAAATAATAAAATAAATAAATAAAAATAATAAAATATATAAATATAAAATATATAAATAGTAAATAAAAGTAAATAAAATATTTAAAATATTAATATAAATAAGGAATAAAAAGTGTTCATTATTCATTGGTGGAAAGGGGAGCCTTAAATTACCATTTTCTAAGAAGCACTATGGTTTATAGTCTTATGGCCTGTTTGGTTAGAGTTTCAAATTTGATACTATATCAATATTGATATTGATAATTTTAGAGGTTTGAGTATCAATATCAAAATTGATACAAGTTGACACTTGTATTACATAATGTGTTTTATTTTCACTGTCAATTTCAAAATTGATACTATTAACAAAACACTTCTTAGTGATTACTAAGAATATCAATTTTAAAATTAATAGTGATAGAGGTGTCAAATAGTGTTATCAAATAGGGCCTTATGGCCCGTTTGGTTAGAGTTTTAAATTTGATGCTATATCAATATTGATATTGATAATTTTAGAAGTTGGAGTATCAATATCAAAATTGATACAAGTTGACACTTGTATTACATAATGTGCTTTGTTTTCACTACCAATTTCAAAAGTGATATTACTAGCCAAACACTTCTTAGTGATTACTAGGAATATCAATTTTAAAATTGTTAGTGATAGAGGTGTCAAATATTGTTACCAAACAGGGCCTTAGCCATCTAAGATTTAATTTTAATTTATTATTTCATCATAAAGAATTATAACGTAACCAAATGTCCATTAGTCTCAAAATTTATCAACAGCTTCTACCGTGCTTCACGCTTTTGCGGAGGACTATTCGATGCAAAGCTCTTCTATCACTTCAGATGAGGAAGAGTCCATCGCGACAATAACAACAGTGTTTTTATCACTTCAGATTGAATCTGCCTACACACTTCGGTTGTTCTTGAGATACACATTTCCTTATCTATACTATATTTCATATCTCGTAATTTTAATGAACAACACTGACAAATATAATTTGAATAGATTTAAGTATGAAAATAATTTAAAAGATTTCTTCATAGTCAACTTCTTATTTTGGTGATATTTTTTTGTCATTAATCTTGACTTGAAAGTATAACTTCCTATCAACTGATCTAGTTTTTTATATATCTATTTGACATCCAATTGGTAAAAATACCTTGAGGATCTACCAAATTTTAATATTAACTAGTATCTATCGAACTTATTTTGTATATCATTATCATTTCACACATTTGGAATCAATGCTAACATGGCATCTTCGTTACTCTTTTGATTAACATTCTCACTATACTTTACCTCATTTATTTTATACTTATTTGATACGCTTCATGTGAAACATCAGCATGTCACTTTTAATAGGTATATATCTTAGAAGAAGATCCTTAATTTGTGAGACTACAACTTCTTTTAGATGCACAAAGAAAACTTCATCCAAATATGCAACATGCTCGGCAATATAGGCTCTTTTCACCACCAAGGCGACTAAAAAAATATACATAAGTTTTCTTGAGACATCTCACATACCTACATTTACTAGTCAAATCACATGCTTCGCACGTGTTCGAATAATATATTATATACCGATTAGATATAAATTTATAACATAATTGAGATAAATTCTTATGATAGTTAAGTACATTATAAAAAATTAGTTAAATTATAAATGTTATAGTTTACTCTTCAAATATACACATAAATTGGTAATCAAACCGACATTGATTTGAGCAACATTTATATAAATTAAACAACTTTGATTTATAAGAATTAATTATAATATTATAAACAACACTCCTTTTATATTATTAATATTATTATTATCATACTTATTTAATTGCAACAAATGTAAAGATTGATTGATTATAGTTATTTATGATATATTTTTATATTTTTAAACTTATACCTTCTAAATGAAAATGAAGATAATTTTGAAAGTAAAATAAGATACGAAGAATGAAGACATCCATCACAACCTAGCAAAAAGTAAATATTACATCATAAATTACCATAGATCAATTCAAAATAGGTAGGACAAAAATATTACGTCAATTAGATGTGGAGTAACAAAAAGGCCACTCATGCTTTTGATACAAAACTTTTGCTTAGTCACCAAAAATCTGTGTCACGATAAGCTACCATCCATGCATGAATACATCGAAAAGAAGTTATATAACGAGGTGAGTGAGAAATGTGTTTTCAAATTTTACTTTGTTCCTAGCAAGTTAGATTCTGAATTGACAATGTTAATGTGTTCCACCTGGCCAACAAACTTTCCACTTCACAAAAAAAATTCCTAAAAAAAAGAAAGTGGGATCCTCTTATGTCAACAATAACAATGCACAAATGCTTTTGACATACGAAAGAACTTGAATGGGAACAAACATTCAGATCTAGTCTAATTTCCACTTAAACTAAACTCACCTTATGACAACATCACCTGATCCCAATTAAATTAGAAATAACAATTAATCCAAATCTTAATTGGGTTTACAAAGACTAATTCTTCGGATTGGTCCACTATTGAGACCTATAGAAATTGCTCCAAATCCTAATTGGGTCTACAAAGTCTAATTCAAATTTTCAGTTAAACTTCAGAGATAGAAATTTTAAATTTGAGAATTTTTTTTAGTTAAGAGCTTACATCTTACTTTATTTCATTTTTACTTTTGACATTTTAGGTTCACAATATGAACTGACATTTTTCAATTTTCAGATATGATTACCTTGGTCATAATCAAGAAGTGGCAAGTTAGATTAGATGAATTTGATTTAATCATATTTTGAACCAATTTCAAATCAACTTAAGTCCTTCCTTAAACTTTATAAATTATATTAATATATTACTTTATCTTACATTCACCGAAAAAATTAAAATATTCATTTATTTCAAAAAATACTAATTATAAGAAATGTCTACCTTCTTTTGAGTGAAACTTTCAATAAAATATTTAGGTCATTTATGGTACAAAACTGAGCTTAAATCATTGTATATAATTAGGGCATTTGGATTGGCATTTATAAAAAATAAAGTCACATTCGTTAGACCTTTATTTCCAATTTTGGAACCTCTAATTCTATTACACTTCTTGCTAGGTAGGAGAATAATAAATTGAGATTTCCCACCTATCTCTCTTTGATTTCTTTCTCATATATAATGAGAAATGCGGGATAGGAATATGAAAAGAGAGTAACCTATGGTGGAAAAGGAACGAAGAAGTAAAGATAAAAAATTTAACAACGTATGTAAAGGGAAAAACATGAGAAATGTAGTACATGACTAAAGACATCTCAATTGCCAAATGTACACATAAAGAGAAAAAGGTTTTGTAAAACAAATAGAACATAAAAAAGATAACCGAATATAGAAAAAAAAAAGAAAATATACAGAATGAGAAAACATTGATAACATTACTGAGAAGTGTCCTTAGGTACTTAAAAAGTAGCTTTTGGGTGTGTCAAGACTCTTTTTCATGTAGAATACGAAAGTTGACGACCAACTTATTAAGAATAATAAGAAAAGAAAGTAAAGTTCCTCTATGAAAAAGGGAACAATGAAGTTTAGATAAAAAATATAATCACATATAAAAGAAAAAGCATTGGAGACGTGGGAAAGGGGTAAAGCTACTCCATTGAGTGCACTCCATGGCTAGACATTGTCATCATTGAGGGCTCTAGCGAGAACTTCTCTTACCGTGTCAAGTTAAGATGTTGTTGACAGGAAAGATGAGAATCATGAAACCAGTCAGAGTCCAGAGAAGGTGAAAAACCGACATGAACCGGTGAGAGAGTGGGGAGGGGTCTCACAGGCTACAGATATCCTCTTTACTTCACTCTAGCAAATCTCCTCTAAAACGACAACACTGCAGCCTTACACATAGAGGAGAGTGGTATTTTCTACATGGACGAGGTGTCATTCTCCATTGCATACACCAATCCCATAATGCAGGGCCTATGGTGTTGCAGGATGCGACGTGTTCTGCAAGAACAGATAGCTGATGGAGGGAAGTTGCGATCAGGGAGTAACGGCAAGAATAATGGCAAGATGAGAAAGCAGGACATTGAAGGGGAAGAACGACAAACACGAGATGCTAAAGGACATACCTTCCATCGACAAATCCCTAATCGACGATACGAGAAAGCGTTGAAGGAGGTAATACATCACACAATAGCAGAATCTAATCGGATGGTACTATCGACTGCCATCGGATGCTAGAGACCGACACTGCCATACGTAAAGGGGAAGATAAAAAACAGGTACGGGAGGGACGTGAGGAATGCCATTGACAGGATATGGAGAGACAAGAGATTTTCTAGAGAAAAAAAACAGCTGCGGCCAGAGGCATGGCAGGCTGCACTTAGTAACCGTAGGGATGGACAAATTTACGTAGTAACGGAAGGTCTGTTGGCGGAAGAACTGGAGGACGAATCGAGCGACTCAATGTTGATTGAACGATCGGGGGAGATAGGATGAACAAACAGCATTCGCCCGAGCAAACCAACCAGGAAGAGAGAGAAAGAGAGAGAGAGAGAGAGAGAGAAAGAGAGAGAGAGAGAGAGAGAGGGCTACTACTGATCGTCAACAAAAAGTGAGAGGGAGAGCAAGATCGGGGGGAGAGAGAGAGAGTGAAGGAGAGAGAGAAACGATGAGGAGGGAGAGGCGATAACGGTGAGGAGATGGGGGCGGAGATGGCGCTGGGAGGTGGAGATGGAAATGACTAGAGATGCCAGTAGGCACTTGTAACACAGGTGAAAATTGGATGATTGGACGTAGGGACAACACATCTGTTCACGTAGTTTAAATAACGTATTATATTTTATTTTGAAGGCAATATTTTAGATAGTTTGTGGATTTCTTGATTATTTATTTAAATGTATTAGTTAGGTTTGAATTAGAAAGCAGTTAGGGGCTTTTAATTGAATATGAAAGACCTTGGAAATTTAGTGAAAGGTCCAAAAATAACTACTTTGATGACTTAATTCATAATATGTTACATTAAAATATTATGAGATTTAAAGTAACTACTTTGATGACTTGGTTTGCAATACAAAGTTCTCATTTATCTGACTCTCTCAACTCCCAACATCTTCGATAAAATATGAGAGAGAGAGAGAGAATTGCTCAAACGATAACATTTTGTATTACAAACCAAACATGCATATTTACATGAAGTGAAATAGTATAAGTCAAATGTGCTTTGATCATTATAATGAAGATAATGTTGTGTAGCTCAGTAGGAAGTAGCTAACTCCTACTTTAGTGAATAAAAAATAATTAATAAATAAATAGAAAATATAAAAATTTGTAAAATAAAAAATTAATTAATGTAAAATATATATATATTATAGAAACATCAGAAATCTGAAAGTTATGAAATCTAAAAAATTTGAAAGGGTAGAGATTCAAAATTCAGAAACTCCAAAAACTTGAAAATTCGAAAAGATTTAAAAAATGAAATTTGAAAAGATTGGAAATATGAAAACTAATTAAACGCTTGAAAAGTTCAAAAATCCCTGAGGTTTGAAATTCTTAAATCGTAAAAAGTAAGATCTTAAAGATACATGAAATCTTGACAGTCTAAAATTTGTGAAAGAAAGAATTTAAATCTAACCCAACCATCTGAGTTTTATTATTGATTTTATTGTATTTATATAGAAAAAATACCACAAACAATTTTCGTAATGAGATGTTTGTATGCGTGATAAATTGGGATTCTATTACAATTTTATATTTTTGTAAAAACTTGTTACGAGAGGTGTTTGACAATCATTACAATTTTATGGTTTTAAAGAGTTTTACTTTGTGAACAAAAAAGTAAGTGACACCTTTTTTATCTTGTCATCTCTCATCTAGTTCAGTCATATATGATATCCACTATTTTTTTATTATCATATCTTTCCAAACCTGATAAATATATTTTATTGATTAGCTTACACTTTATTTTAATACAATTTTTGATCATGAAAATGTAAAAAAATTATTGTGCAACCAAACATCCTATGTGATGTAAGAGCAAAGCTAGGTTGTGAAAGAATACATACTTAACAAATTTTTAAATTTTATAATAGCATAATGTAGTTTATAAATTTTAAAAATGAAGCTACACAAATAAAAAATCAAGTCCAAACACTTTATGAATACATATAATTAAAATGCTGTCAAAATTTCATGTTACCCGAGAATCTATTAGCAAAATATTTTGTAATTTATCATCACTATGTCCTAGAACTATTCTACCCTTGTTGATTTCACATTTATAAAAAATATCCTGATGTCATATTATATTGCTGAATATTATTTGACAACAATAAGTACCAAGTAATAAATAGATTTATCAATAAGATTATCACTTTTAGATGCTTTCATTTTTTACCTTTATTTAATTTTCTAGTAAATACATATTTATATATTTTAATTTTATATCATACTATAATAATGACATAGCATTAATATTTACACAAAATACAATTACAATACCAACCGATAAAATAATAGAATGCAATGTTAGTTTTATTTAAAAAAATAGATAATATCAACTATTAAAGATACAGTGTTGACAATTATTATATTACAAAGTTTGTAAAAAGGGTGATTAACATTGCATTTCTTACACACACACACAAAAGGAGACGGTATAAAGAAAAATAATATGTTAAGTTTAAAGTTCAAGTACACTTTATTAGCTATCAATATCATAAAATATCATTTTAAAATGTGACGAGGGTAGTGGATTTTGGTAATAGATATTCCTATTATCATGAAAAGGTTAAGTTATTTTGAATAAATTAAAACTTTGTCCTAATTTTTATTTTTTATAAAAATAAAAACAATCTGATTTATGAAAATATAATTTACGTTAATCTATACAAAAATAAAATAATAAATGTCATATTACTATTTCAGCTAATTTAGCATCTTTAGTATTTACTTTTATTTTGTATTCTTTATATAAATAAATTTTAACCATTTATATATTTATTTATCACAAACCTAAGATTCTATCAACTGACCACGAGTTAACGGTAAATGTATTACTATTACATCTAATCTACTATCACTAATATTTACTTTTATTTTGTGTACTTTATAAAATAAAATTTTAACTATTTAATTAGTTATTTATCACAAACCTAAGATACTATTTAGGTTCGAAGAAAAAGACCACGACGAATCCATGGTAATTATGGGCAATAAAAGACTATTTTTCTGAGGTATAATAATAAAATGGTATACACCACCAATCAATTGAATAGCGATAAATCAAAATTGTGAGAGGAGAGGATGTATCTAGACAACAAGAGAGGCTATATGCTTGTTGACAAAACAAGAACTCCCACTTCTAATAGATAATAGATTAGTTTTAGACCACAACTTATTTAAGGTTGTACATTTTTACATACGCTTGAGATCCTTAAATATCAACATGTTTACTAAGTCTATCTCCATTTTCATATCTCATGTAGAGTAATTAGAACAAACTTGGATGATGCTCTAACTCAAAAGGTATGCAAACAATGTCTATTGTGTGGCCCCAAAGAGACACAAGCAACAACAAAAGTATTTATTTAATATATCATATTCAACAAGATATGGCTTTTCTTCTTAGGCACTCTATTAAATTATGGAGTGCATATCGGTGTCCATTGCAATAGTGTTCTGATGTTTTTTAAATATTATGTGAATTTTTTGTTTAAATATTCTCCACGTGACATGATCAAAGAGTTTTAACATCCTCTCCTGATTACTACACTATTAAATCACATAGATTTCACAAAAACCTCATATTTGTACTTTACTAAGAACATATCTATATATCTAAAGAAATTATCAATGGATATGATAAAATAAAAATATTCATCTTTAAATTGACTATACTAAATTTACACATATACACATGTGTGTGTGTGTTTTAATAACTTATTAACATTTTATCCGTCTCACAAAACATAGAGTTGGTTATTTACCTATGCAATAAGAAGCATGTGTAGGTAATTGTTCTTTATATTTTACTCTGATATATTTATTTTTATGTAGATTTTTGAGTCCTCCAACATTAATATAACAAATTTTAAACTATAAAAAACAATTTGATCAACATTAATAATTTTCTTAATATTAATTCTACACCTTTCTATCACTGAATTCTCAATCAATTATAATTCTCTTCCCAATGGATTTAACCAAGACACTCTTCATATAAAATATTCCCTGGTAAGTTATCTTTTGTTTTCAACAAGTAGGAGTCAATTCTGGCCTCTGTGATGCTCGTAGCATTGTCTACATCAACATCACGTTGGCAATCCCCAGATTTGCACTTTCTATCACCAGAGTTCTCAAATAATTCTTCACCTTTTCTCGAAGGATTCAAGCCAACCTCCCTTCATATAAAATCACCCCCAGTGAGTTATTTTTCTATTAAAACTAGTAGGTGTCAATTTTGACTTCCAGGATGCTCCTGGTAGCTTCTACATTGAAGTTGTGCAATAGACTCTGAAATGGTTTCAGTTGTCACCTTATCCAGGTCATGTAATCTTTATTCAAATTTGTTTTCTTATCTTTTTTCACATATCATTTAGAATCATTTTCAGTATCAATTTTATTTATTTTTATCATCATATTCAACCAATAAAAGACGTTAGGGCTAACCCCGAAGGGAGTTGATATGCTAGTTCTTTTGTGTGGAGTCTATCCTATTTCATACATTCACTCAATAGAATGATTAAAACTTTATTATCTCTTACTTCCCTTACTTGAAGAGAGCTGAAGTTGCCTTGTTCATTTGTCAAGGAACATAAGACATTTCAAAAGATAAAATGATAACAAGCTAAATATGCATTGCATAAAAGAAGACCGTAAAATTGAAATAAAACGTGAATGCATAAGCAAAGTGCATAAAAGAAGATCAAGTCCATTATTGATGATGGTGTGACCAAGATGGTATTTTTGGCACTTGCTAATGTCTTGATCTACTTTGCTACTTCTGCTTTTTCTCATTCGATAATAGGTTAGTGACTTTAGTTGACATGTTGATGGGAGGATGTAGAGAAGTTGTAAAGTTGACATGTTGATGGGAGGATGTAGAAAAGTTGTAAAGTTGGCATTGATCATAGTGTTAAGCAAGGGTCAAGATAACATCATGAATTTTTTTCTATCTTATTGGAATAAAAAGTTGTTGCCAAGACTAAAAGGAATGAGACGAAAAATGGGCTCGAGAGTTTGATGTTAGGAGGTGGAGCTGTGTGCCCAATTGAAGGATGTGGGACATGTTGGCCCAATTCAAGAAGGGATTGTAGTCCCAAATAGGGGTGAGCATTAAATGGTTCAAACTGAAAAACCAAACTAAACCGGCCTGTTTGGTTCGGTTTGGTTCGGTTTAAACCATGTTCAGTTTGGTTCAGTTTGAAAGTCCTCCAAACCGGTTTAAACCAAACCAAACCGTTTAAACCGATTTGATTAAAAAATTATTTAAAAACTTTTATAATATTATTTAAAATGATATTTTTATAATTTTTATAATAAAATAATATTTATTTTAATTTTTTTAGCTTAAAAAGTATTATATGTGTAAAAAATAATTAATTAAAATATTTATATATTTTTTTGGTTTAGATCGAACCAAACCGAACCAAACCGAATTGAAATCAATTTGGTTTGATTCAATTTGAGGAGTTGAATCAGTTTGGTTTGGTTTAGAAAAAAATGGCCCAAACCAGACCAAACCGAACCATGTTCACCCCTAGTACCAAAAATTGATGATAATGGTGGTGGACTTTTGAGCTGATTCAAGAGCACTAAGAGACACAATTACCCATTTTGAGGCATGAGGGGCATGACAACCTAATTTGGAAAGATGAAAAGTACAGAGGCCTAATTAAGAATAATGTAGAAGGCGTGATGGCCCGATTCGGGGTGATGAGGGCCATGAATCCTTGATTGAAGGTGTTTGGCATGTGGTCCTTGATTGAGGGGGATGGGCACGGAGGCCCTATTCAAGAAGGAAAAAATATGCTAGTGGGCTTGATTTGTATAATGATGATTGATGGGGGCATGTTGGGCTCAATTGAAAGGATTTTTTGGTGCATGGGTCTAATACAAAGGTTGTGATGGCCTAATTGAAAATGAAACATAGGCATGATGGCAGGCTAAAAAAGGTATGAGCATGAGGGCTTGAATTGAAAACATGATTAAAATACTTGGGAAACATAGGCATGATGGCCTAACTAAAAACATAGGCACAATAGCCCAATTGAAAAATTCATGATTAAAAACATGGGCACAATAGCCCGATTGAAAAAAACATTATAAAAGACAGATGCAATGGCCCGATTTAAAAAGTATGATTAAATACATAAGTTCAATAGCTCGATTAGAGACATGGTTAAAAATATAGGTGCAACGTCTTGATTAGAGACATGGGTGCGATGGCCCAATTAAGAAGTTGGGCATGTAAGGCCTAATAAATAGGACATGGGCACTAAGGCCCAATCTACAGGGATGGTCGTAAGAGCCCAAAAAGTATAGGCGTGCTCAGAGGCCCACTGGTTGAGAGTGGGCTTAATAGCTAGATTCTGAAAGGATGAGCATAAGGTCCTGATTGAGCAAATAGAGTTGGGCCCTATAAGCCCAATTTGGAGGAACAGGAAACGACAAACATTTCTAATAGAAGAAATGAGGTGCATGGGCCTAGAAGATAGAAAAAGAAATGGGGCACATGAGCCCGATAGTAGAGAAAGGAATTGGACAAGTGGGCCCAATAGTAGAGAAGTAAGTTGGGCATATGGATTAGGTAAAAGAGGAGGGAGTTGGACGCATGGGCCCAGCTTGGTGATCAACATATGGGCCTGATTCAGAGGGAAGGACTCATAGACCTGATTTCAGAAGATGAGTACGAGGGCCCAATTTAGGAGAGTGGACATGATGATCCGATTTAGAAGAATGATGAGTATCCAATTTTTTAGTAGCCAAATATCAAATCTTAGAAAAAAAAGCCTCTTTTGGATGCATACTACGGTCATTAAGTAGAATAATTCATTTAATAAGTGGGTTCAATTATATTAGTTCTTATTTGATATGTCTTCATTAATGTTGATTCTTTTGTCATATTATATCTTATAAATAATATCTTTCTTATGTTATTAATATTACATTTATAATCCATTGAGTTTTGTTGATCTATAATAATTGATATTTGTCTTGTCGTTAACAACTGTACTCTATCTCATTGACCACATGATATGTTGTGACCTACACCTTGTTATGCTCACAGTGGATGATCTTATTTTGTATAATCACCAGTTTGATTCATAGAGCCAATTCGATGAATAAGTTCAACAAACTTGAAGTCCTGTGTGGTGTTTGGTGTGGCATGATAAATTGCTCTTGTTGCAATTTTTTTGTAACAAAACTTGTTAAAATAAGTGTTTGACAATTATTACAAATTTTTATTTTTAAAGATATTTTTTGGACAAAAAAATGTGATGTGAAACTATCTTTTTATGTAGTGGTCTCCACCTATTTTGATCTCTCCCTCATTTTTGTTATCACATTTGTTGAGCATCGTGATGGATATCATCAATATAATGCCGAAATGATTGTTGACTCTACAAACAAAAGTATATGAAAGAGATGGAAATAGAGAAGTGCACATTGAAATTTATATGGTTCGAAGATGATGTGACTTCCTACATCTATTATATGACATGTCATCTACATATAATAAGTAATATATAAAAGAATTGACATTTTTTTAAAACAAACACAATTATTAAACCAGTTTTACAATAACCATGGTGAATCATAAATAAATCAAATCGTCTACACCAAGATTGTTCTAAATCATACATATTTTTGAAATAAACAAACATGATATTCTTTCCCATCAATGTCTCCCCATACAGACTGACAATTTTATGCCATTGATTGTGTAAAATTTTATTGTTCAACCAAACACCCTACTAGCACCATCCTATTAACACCCCAAAAATATTACGTTAAGAGTGAGCTATTATTGCTATGTAAAATCATACACTTAAAACATAGAATGTGTTAGGTAAAGATTTATAGTCTATGATTTCTATGAAAATCTACTGCATATATTTTTCTTGAACACTTCAGGTATTCTTCATAAATATTTGATTAATATTAAAATCTTGTTTGACATATTAACTAGATATGTTGGATATTTTCAGTTTTTTTTTTTTTGACGTCATGGCCGGATGGCCAAACCAGGGGCACAGCGCAGCGCCGGCGAAGGTTCGAGCGCTGCCGGTGCAGCGCTCGAACCTCACTACATACCCCCCCCCAGGGGAGGTGGTCCCGGCTGATCACAGCCGGGATCGAACCCCCCGCTATTTCAGTTAAATATCTGTTTTGTTTTATCTTTATTTATTATTCTTCGACAAATCCATCATTTCTTAAAATATGAGAAGTACAAGAATACAAGTATCTTTTCAATTCAAAACTCTCTTCTCCGGCCGATCTGCTTTTACTGTCAGATAAATTTTTTTATTATGTCTTTCTCTCTCATCTCTCGTGTAATCTCTCCTTTGCCGCGAACTTAAAAGAAATTGGTGCTTGCTTGAATGAAAATTTTCAATGCTTGAAATCTTCTTTCAAATTCCTACCAAAGGCAGCTTAATTACGACGACCCATAATCAATCCAACATTTAATGAGATGTTTGGGTGCATAATAATTTTTTATACATTTTCATGATAAAAAATTATATTAAAATAAAAAATAAACTAACTCATGACATAAAATTATCATGTTTAAAGGAATGTGATAACAAAAAAGAGTAACTATCATTCATGATCAAATAAAGTGGGAGACCACAATAAAAAAGAAAGACGTAAAACTCTCTTTTTTGTTTAAGAAAAAAATTATTTTTAAAATATAAAATTATCATAATTGTCGAACATCTCTTTTAATAAATTATTTTATAATTTTTAAAAATAAAAATAAAAAACTCAACCAAACACCCCCATAAATCTACTTCTCAAAAATTTTCGAGAAATTAATCAAACAGCGCCATCACGGCCGTCCGTTCCATCGCCCAGCTCCCATCCGAACAACTCCATCACCGACTCCACCCGCGGATCATCCGTGCCGCCGGTCAAGAACTTCCGCAACCGCCCGTCCACCTCCAGCCAGCTCCACCCCGGCGGCTTCTGCACCCCCCGCCTCCTCATCACGGCTCTCACCCTCGCCGCGTCCTCCCACCTCCGCCTCTCCGCGTATATGTTCGACAGCAGCACGTAATTGCCGGCGTTCCCAGGCTCTAACTCCATCAGCCGCCCGGCGGCCACCTCCGCCACCTCGGCGTTGCGGTGCATCCGGCAGGCGCCCAGCAGCGCGCCCCAGACGCCCGCACGCAGTTCCGCCGCCGCGGGCACCTCCTCCATGATCATCCTCAGAGACTCCTCGATGCGCCCGGCGCGCCCCAGCATGTCCACCATGCACATGTAGTGCTCGGCTGCCGGCGCGAGGCCGTAGTCACGCTCCATGGACTCGAAGTATCGCCGACCCTCCTCCACCAGCCCACAGTGGCTGCACGCGGAGAGGACTGACACGAAGCATATGCTGTCGGGCATCAGACCAGTAGAAATCAGCTCGTCAAATAAGCGGATCGCTTCCTTTCCTCGCCCGTGGACGCCAAACCCAGATATCATGGCGCTGTAGCACACCAAGTCCGGCTTCTTCCACCTCCGGAACATGCTGTATGCTGTGTACAGATCGCCACATTTGGCATGCATATCAACTAGGGCCGCGACGGTGTGGCTGTTCAGCAGCTCAGCATCGCAGCTGCTGACATAGTCGGCGATCCGTCTTGCCGATTCGGCTGACCCGGACTGGGCGCAAGCAGAGGCGACGATTGCAATCGTTGCACGGTTAGGCCTGACGCCGCTGCTTCCTCCTGAAGCCTCCAGCATGAGGCGGAAGAGCTCGACCGCCTGATCGGGGAGACCCGAGTTAGTGTATCCGGAAATCATGGCATTCCACATGGCAACATCTCTCTTGGGCATTCCATCGAACAGTGCACGGGCTGCCACCGTATCCCTACACTTGGATAAACCAGTGATCATGGCAGTGGTCACGACGACCTTGTCGACATCTTTGCTGGACCTCGGCAGCTCGTTGAAGAGCCGAAGCGCATGGTGCATCTGCCAGGACGCGGCATACCCGGTCACCATCTCCACCCAGGTGTAGGTATTTCTCCGGAGCATTTTATCGAACAAGAGCCGTGCAGAGTCCACGGCCCCGGACAAACAATATGACATTATCATGGTGTTGTGGGGCTGCACGCCTCCCATTTCATCGTCCACTGAGGTTATTCTATGAAAAACCTTGCAAGCTTCTTCCAAACGTCGGCACCTCCCGTAAAGGTCTACCAGCGCCGTCTGAACGCGGGCGTCGAATCGGAAGCCATATTTGACCGCGTGCGCGTGCATCTGCTTCCCCTGATCAAGCGCTGAGAAGTCGGCGCAGGCCTTCAAAACCGATGCGATGGTAAACGGGAGTGGCGGCTCGGCGGGCGAACCAGATCTGTGCATCCGCACGTACAACCTTGTAGCCTCAACACACGACTTCTCCGCGGGGGCAGAGGAGGTGTTGCCGTAACCCCATATGATCGCATTCCAGAGGAAGGGGTTGGGCTTGGACACCGTGTCGAACAGGTTGCGGGCGTGGAGGAGGAGGCCCAGCTCCGCAAAGGCGCGCACCAGCTTGGCGGCCACGTAGTTGTTTTGTTGCTCCCCCGAGACGACGACGTGGGAATGGACCTGCTCCAGCTGCCGAGGGGAAACGGCTCGTCGAGCTACGAGCGCCACCACGCGATCTTCCTCCGCCCGGCTCCAGTGAGGCCGCGGCGCCATACAGATTTTCCTCTTCACCGCCGCCAACACCCATACTGTACGACGATGAAGAAGCTAGTGAGGCCTCCCCCCCTCTTTATGCATTGAGAGCGGATCACCTCAGTCTCCGAATGGAGAGAGCTCCCGTAGTCCTCAATGACGTGAGAACACGTGATGTTGCAAAAAAACGAAATATTAGTGCGCTTTAAAGATGACGTAAAGTAAATGTAACGTCGCTCGGTAGTGAGTTAATAGAAGGTGGGTAGTGGGTCTTTGGAGCATCGGTAGTTTGGTAATAGGTCTTTGTAGTTTCGGTAACTCAGTAGCGAGTTGATAGACGATCGGTAGTAATTGTAACAGATCTCAGTAGCAAGTTAAACTAGGTTCGGTAGTGCGTTTATAGAGGGTCGGTAGTGGGTCTTTGGAGCTCGGTAGTTCAGTAGTGAGTCTTAGAGCCTCGGTAACTCGGTAGCGAGTTGATAGGCGGTCGGTAGCAACTGTAACGGGTCTCGGTAGCAAGTTAAACTAGACTCGGTAGTGCATTTATAGAGGGTCGGTAATGAGTCTTTGGAACATCGGTAGTTCGGTAGTGAGTCTTGGAGTCTCAATAACTCGATAGCAAGTTGATAGGCGGTCGGTAGCAATTGTAACGGGTCTCAATAGTAAGTTAAACTAGGCTAGGTAGTAGGTTAGTAGAGGGTCGATAGTTGGTTTTTGAAGTCTCGGTAGCTCGGTAGCGAGTTGATAGGGGGTCAATAGTGGGTCCTCAATGCTTGGTAGCAGGTTAATAGAGCCTCTGTAACAGGTCTCAGTAGTAAGTCCTTAGGCCACGTTTGGTATAAGGATAAGGTGGGATAAACCAGATTTATCCCCTATCCTTCGTTTGGTAGACAAATAATATTCATCTTAACCTGGTTTAATTTAATCCGGTTTATCCTTGAAAATGGGGTTAAATTCATGGATAACCTATCCCCTCTTTTTAGTGGGATAAGGTCCATGTTTCGGGGATACGATCCTCGCGCGGCTGGGTTTCCGTCCGGCGGGGAGGGGGTCCGTCCGGCGGGGAGGGGCGGGGGGAGCTCCGGCGGGGGGGGGTGTCCGTCCGGCGGGGAGGGGGCGGGGGGAGCTCCGGCGGGGGGGTCCATCCGGCGGGGAGGAGGGCGCTCCGTCCGCGGGGGAATGTCCGCGGGGGGAGGGTGAACTCCGTCCGGCGGCGGGGAGGAGGGCGCTCCGTCCGGCGGGGAGGGGGCGGGGGAGCTCCGGCGGGGGGGTGTCCGTCCGGCGGGGAGGGGGCGGGGGGAGCTCCGGCCGGGGGGGGTTTCCGTCCGGCGGGGAGGGGGTCCGCGGGGGAGCTCCGGCCGGGGGGGAGGGGTCCGTCCGGCGGGGAGGAGGGCGCTCCGTCCGCGGGGAATGTCCGCGGGGGAGGGTGAACTCCGTCCGGCGGGGAGGGGGGTCCGGGGGGGGGGGTGAAGGGGGTGCCGCGGGGGGAGCTCCGGGGAGGGGGGACATCCGCTCGGGGGGGCGCCGCGGGGGAGCCGCCGCGGGGGGAGCGCTCCGGGGAGGGGGGGACATCCGCGCGGGGGGGGGGGAGGGGGCGCCGGGGAGGGGGGTGAAGGGGGGTGCCGCGGGGGGAGCTCGGGGAGGGGGGGACATCCGCGCGGGGCGCCGCGGGGGAGCCGCCGCGGGGGGAGCTCGGGGAGGGGGGGACATCCGCGCGGGGGGAGCGCTCGGGGAGGGGGGGGGTGAAGGGGGCGCCGCGGGGGGAGCTCCGGGGAGGGGGGGACATCCACGCGGGGGGGAGCGCTCCGGGAGGGGGGGGTGAAGGGGGCGCCGCGGGGGGAAGGGGGGTGCCGCGGGGGGAGGTCGGGGAGGGGGGGGTGAAGGGGCGCCGCGGGGGGGGGGGGGAATCCGCGCGGGGGTCTCCGTCGCGGCGGGCGGGGCTTGGGGGAGGTCGTCGCGGCGGAGGGGGCGGCGGGGGAGCTAGCGGCGTCCGCCGGGGTGGGCACTGTCTGCCGGAGGGGGGGCTCCGTCCGCCGGGAGGGGGAGCGGCGAGCACCGTCCGTCGGTCGTGTCCGTGGGGAATAAATTTTTTATTAATATTATAATAATTTTTTTATATTTTTTTGATTAAGTCAGTTTAAATGATTTGATTTGACTTAAATCGGTTTAGAGATTTTTCAAATCAAAAGAGGTCTCATACCGAACCGAACCGAATGAAATTTGTTTTGGTTTGGTTTCTCGGTTTGAACCGTTTTATGCCCACCCCTACCGGGAAGAAGGGGCTGGGAGCGGCTCCGCGGGGAGCACCGTTCGTTTCCGTCCGCCGGGTTCTCGTCCGGAGAGAGGGCGGACTGAGCTCCGTCCGCGTTTAAACTTATTTTTATTTATATATTTTAATAATATTTTAAATTTATTATATAAATGTGTAAATGAGTTAAAATATTTATAAATATGTTATGCATAATAGAATAAGATAATATAAAAAATAAAGATAAAAATATAAAAATTTAAAGTTATCCTCGAATTTATTGTTAACATACCAAACATAGGATAGGATTATCCCTAAACCTATCCTAAGTCAAGCCAAACATAATGGGGATAGGGTCAACCACAAGGATTGGTTTATCCCTATCCCCATAAATTTTATCCCGATACCAAACGACGCCTTAAAGTCTCGGTAGCGGGTTAAACTAGGCTCGGTAGCGGGTTCTGGGGAAGTTGAAAGGACATCATGTCATTTTTAAAATGCATTAACACTTCGTTTTCTGCGACACCTGGTGTCTTCACGTCATTGAGGACTGCGGGAGCTCCCTCCACCCAGGGACTAAGGTGATCTGCTCTCTTATGCATTACATCGGCCCATGGTGGTAAAGGGGATCCGATATTTTAAAATTTTAATTTTAATTCGGATAAAATTTAACGAATTTAAAATTATGTTTTATCCTATAAATTATCAGAATTAAAATTATAATTTTGTGATTTTTAACTGATTCCAATAAAAAATAAATATATAAGTAAAAATAATTTAATTTAAATTAAATAAATAATAAAAATGATATGTAAATTGATTAAATAATAAAAAATAGTATTATATGTAAAGTATTAACTTATTTTAAAATAAAAATTAATATTTAACATATATTTTAAAAATTATTAAATTTTATTTTAATTTATATAACAAACAAAATATTTAATTAAAATACAATTGAATAAATAATAAACATAAGTAAATTAATAAAATTTAAAAATATTATATCAAAAATTAATTATATAAAAATTATAAGTTATTTTTAAATAAAAATTAATATTTAATATATATTTCAAAAAAATTTGGAATCGATTTTGATTTCTATAAAAAAATTGGAATCGAATCGAAATTGAAATATGGTGAATCCAAAATAATCAAACTTAGAATCGGAACCCTTACTCTTATCGAAATAGAAATCGGATCTTGCTGATTTCACTGCTAAATCAAACATGTTTATAGTAGCCTTATTGCCTTCAATAAAATTTTGATTACATTGTCAAAAAGAGGAACAATTGGAGAAAGTTGCCACCCATTTTATGCGATGTTTAGTTACAATTTTAATATCGATACAATCTTATTTTTAAAATCAAGATCACAAGTTGCTTCAATTTTAATTTTAAAATTACAAAAACACAAGTTTTGTATGTTTGGCCAAAGTGTCATAATTTTTAAAAATTATAAAGATACATTTGAAAACATCCTTTTCAACCCCAAAATTGGAAGCTAGTCTAGATTGGCCAAATCGGCCATGAAACCCACTTAAAAAAGTTAGAACCCTCATATGGCCCATTAGGCCAATTCAAACTTGGATGTTGGTTTGGATTGCCCTAACTGTCTATGTAATCTACATAAAATGGTTAAAACACTCATATGGCTGGCTAGCCGAATCCAAACTCGGAAGCTAGTTTGGATTGGTTTAACCGGCCATGAAATCAACTTAAAAGGGGGTAAAACCCTCTTATGGCCGGTTAGGCCAATCAAAACATGGAAGCCATTTGGATCGGTTGAACTAGCCATGAAATCTACTTAAAAGGGTTATAATCCTCATATGACCGGTTAGGCCAATCCAAACCTAGAAGCCGGTTTGGATTGGTCAAAACTAGTCATGAAATCCACTTAAAAGGTCAAAATCCTCTTATGGTGGATTAAGCTAATCTAAACCTGACAGTTCATTTAGATTGGCATAATTAGCCATGAAATTCAATTAAAGGGTTAGAACACTCATATAGTCGGTTAGGACAATCCAAATCTAGAAACTAGTTTGGATTGGTTGAACTGGCCATGAAATCACTTAAAAGGGTAATAACTGTCTTACGGTTGGTTAGGCCAATCTAAACCCTAAAGCCAGTTTGGATTGGTGGAATCCATCATGAAATTAACTTAAATGGGCTAGAACTAGGGGTGCAAATGAACCAATACACTCGACAAGTAACTCAAAGTTCGACTCGACAAAAACTCAACTCGGCTCGTTTATTATGTTAAATGAACAAGCTTGAACAAAAAATAAAGTTCGACTCATTAAACGAGCCGAGCTTGAACATACTCCTGCTCGGCTCGATAAGCTCGCGAACAGTTCGATTAAATATTATATTATATATTTATTTTTAAAAATTAAATTATGAGTATTAATAATTATATATTGTCACTTAAATATATTAAATAATTTAAAATTTAAGTTTAACCTTAGATTGGGTTTCATAAATGAGCTAAATCTAAATTTTCACAAATGACTTTTCATTGATTTTGAGTTTTATAAACGAGTTTGTATATAACTTAAGCTTGAATGTGAATTAAATTTTAGTCCAACTACTACTCGAGTTCGAGTTCGACTCGGCTCGATTAATAAACGAACCAAGCTTGAACAAGGGTTCCACATACTCGTTAAAACTCAAGCTCGAACTCAAACTCATGCAAAATAAATGAGCCAAACTTGAACACCATACTACTTGGCTCGGCTCGACTCGTTTGCACCCCTAGCTAGAACTCTATTATAGTCATTTACGCCAAACCAAACCCATTAACTAGTTTGATTGGTCAAACCGACCATGAAATCTACTTAAAAGGGTTAGAGCCCTCGTATGGCTAGTTTGAATTAGCTGAACTGACCATGAAATCCATTTAAAATGATTAGAACACTCATATGGCCGATTTGGTCAATCCAAACCTAGAAACTGGTTTGGATTAGCCTAGCTGGCCATGAAATCCACTTCAATATGTTAAAACCCTCATATGACTGGTTGGGTCAATCCAAACCCAGAAGTCAGTTTGGATTGGCTTAACTGGCCATGAAATTCCTTTAAAAGGGGTAAAACCGTCTTATGGCTGGTTAGGCCAATCCAAAATCGGAAGTTAGATTGGATTGGCCGAACTGGCTATGAAATCCACTTAATAGGGTTAGAACCCTCATATGGCTGGTTAGGGTAATCCAAACCCAAAAGTCGACTTGAATTGGCCATACTGGCCATGAAATCCACTTAAAAGGGTTAGAACCCTCTTATGGTCAGTTAGGCTAATCCAAATCCAAATCCAGAAGCCATGTTGGATTGGTTGAATCGGCTATGAAATCAACTTAAAAGGGTTAGAACCCTCATATAATCGTTTAGGACAATCCCAACCCAGAAGCCGACTTAGATTGGCCAAACTGGCCATGAAATTCACTTAAAAGCGTTATAACCCTCTTATGGCCAGCTAGGCCAATCCAAACCCTGAAGCCAATTTGGATGGCCAAACTAGCCATGAAATCCACTTAAATGAGTTAGAGTCCTCTGTTGGCTGATTAGGCGAATCTAAAGTTGGAAGCTAGTTTAGATTGGCCAAACTAGTCACAAAATCCACTTAAAATGGTTGGTATCTTCATATGGCCTGTTAAGTCAATGCAGACCTGGAAGCCAGTTTGGAACGGCCGAACTGACATGACATCCACTTAAAGGGGTTGAACCCTCTTATGGTTGTAAATGAGCTATAATTTCAACAGCTTAGTGACCTCAGTTCTTGCCAGTTTAAGCATGATGTGCAACATTTGGGGCACTTACTAATTTCTTGAAATAGATTGGCCTATTGATAACAACTCTTACAGTGTCATGTAGTGCAAAGACATCACTTGATGATGTAAGCATTGCAATCAATGTTGGCATTCCTTTCAAGATACTTGTAAGGGTTCTAAATTTTATATGCCATATATAGACTAACAAGAACTATGCCATTAAGCTATCGTAATTGAAATTTTATTTTGAACCCATTCGATGGTTGTTTATACCAATCCAAACTAGAAATCGGTTTGGATTGTCCTAACTAGCCATTTAACTCAAAAAAATTCAACCAAGCCATAATAACCACTTTGATTATGTTGTAGATGAAATTTATTAAGAGCCATCATATATCTAAGAGTGGCATAGCTGGTAGATCCACTTATAGGTTAGGTGGATCTCACTTACAGAGAGATCCACCTTTCCATACATCTCAGCCTACACTGGCCATACTTTCATCACTTGGACCATCTCAGGCGATGATCCTCACCCTACTCTAATGACACTTGCATATGCAAAGAGTTCATCTTCCATTGCGTCAAGTATATATTTTATTAATTCTTGTGCAGTCATTATAGACGTCACTTTCTAATATGCTCTAATTTTGTCTTTGATTAGCTACATATGGGAGACATGGGAGAGAACCGACCAAGACATATAATGTAAGAATATTAGCACCTGGAGAGACCTTGAACATCCAATTGGTGGAAGGACCACGTGTAGGCCCAAATGACCAAGAATTTACTTCTTACCTTGGAGTTTGCAACATGGTGTATTACAACTTATGGCAACACAATTACATCACCCATGCAAATGACAAGAAAGAAGTCATCTTCCATGATCTCAAGGTAATTACAATTTTTCTATATATGACATCTTTAAATTGTAAAATTCTAATTTTTAATTATTATACAACAATGTTTTACCTTTGAATGGTCTCTATCTATAAATGTAGAAGAGATGCAAAGAAAATAAAGAAATCATTTAAAGAAGATGGCAATAAGGTATATTTATTTCTTTTTCTCATTGTTGTCTATTATAGCTCTTAAAATTTTTACATACAGTATTTTACTGGATACTCACTGGAGGAGGAATGTGAGCTTGTGACTCCATAATAAGACTTGGAGCAATAGTGCCATATGTGTGAAATATGAGCCATAGATGTGCGTAACATAAAAAATCTCTTTCATTTAATTTTTTTCATTTCAGCATGTCATTTTTATCAATAATAAACTTCTAATGGATTTCTTTATAGGCACTTAATTAGAAAAATGAAGGTAATAGGGCTCATCTGACTATGTCTTATAGAAGAGAAAATACAAACATTTATCAACTTAGATAGATTTTGTAAGTATTTTAATTCGTTATTATTTTATCTTGAGTAACACTTAGTCAATGTATTCTAATTTTTTTAATCTAAACAAACATAAAAGAAAAGACGCCGCCCTACTATCTAGACGTCTTCTAGATGACCCAAACACATGAAAGAGTATATGTATCCATCATTTAAACTATCAAAGAAAGTCATCAAATGATGATAAATATTTGAATTATTTGTATTAGTATCATCTTTTGTTTCAAATATCACATGATGATGCATCTACAATTTTTAGGATAATATGTGCAGTTGATGAATGTCCCCTAGTCAAAGGAATTAGATGTTGGGATTAGTGAACATCCATTCCCTACTGAGGACACATTTCTCACTGTATTCTACAAAGATAGGTAGGGTAGATTCGATGTGGGAGAAGAGGACATACCTACAACACCTAGTATGGTGTAAGCGGTGGAGGTGAGAGTACCTCCATGAGTACATTTATTCGGGAGTTGATGAAAAAAGTGGAGAATCAAAGTAGTCTATTCCACAATCAATTAAGCCAAAACGAAAAGCAAAACTCGGTGATGTACTCTCTCCAACAAAAATTAAACGACCAAGAAAAGAATTTTGAAGATGCAATGGAATGTCTAACACAACAAATGTTAGTCAAAATTGATCAGAGACTCCCCCCACTAGTTGATCCATCGAGTTCGAGGCCACCTCCATAACCAAGAGAGGAGGAAGATGATTTAGATGATAGCCATGGCAGCGATGAGGACAACGATGAGGTGGGATCATTTGGTGAGGATGAACGAGAGATTTCTCTTTTTCATGTTATTTCTAATGTGTATACATATTTCAATTGTAAACATTTTATTTTGTGAATGTGAATTGAATCGATTTTTATGTGGTTATTGACATATGGATGTGACTTTTGGCATATGGGTGAGAATGTTTGGCTTGGTTGTGTTATATTCGTTTCAATTTATATTTGTGTGGATGTGACTATGAGTTGTATGAAAATTGAATGAATAGATAGTTCATTGTACAAAAAGTACATGTTTCGTACAATCATGCATGGCTATAATTTTGCATGAATTATTTTATTTATCAATAAACAAATTTTTTTGTTCACATAGATTATTGGCTATGGTTTTCTCTTCAGCGATGGCTACAAAGTAAGGGTGTCAATGGGCTGGGCTTGGGCCGGCCCCGCCCAAGCCTACTTCAGCCCCATATACAAAACCCAAGCCCAAGTCCATGTAAAAAGTCCAACGGATTTGAGTTGTGTAAATGGGCTTTAGCCCTTCAAAACTCGCCGTACCGATTAGCCCAATGAGCTTAGATTACAAGAAATAATTCTAAATTAAATTTTTTGTAAAAAAATGTAAACATTTTTACTGATCGAAGTATTATAAATTTTTAGAAACAAAAATTTCAAATTCTATAATTTTGCAAAATATAAAATCTAAAAAATAACAATTAAAAAACAAAAAATTTATGAATTTATGAATTCTCGTATTTTGAGAAACGAAGAAGGGAAAAATTTAAATTTTTTCAAAGATTCATAATTCGGAGAAGTGTATTTTTGAAAAATTATAAAAAATTCAATTAGAGAATCTAAAAATTCTAAAAAATATGAACATTTTAAAACATGAATTTGGTAATTCCCCAAAATTGAAAACATGAATAAGTATCATATTTTGAAAAACTCAGAATTCTTAAAGTGCATAAATAGGAAAATTGGTAGGAAATTCAATCCTAAAATCTGAAAAATTTTACAGAGAATTAAAAAAATCACAAAATGCATCAATTTGTGAATTGTCATAAATTGAGAAGTAAAAAGAAAATTGTAATGAATCTGAATTTTTTGTTTTTGGTCAGGACGGCCGAATGGCCAGGCAGCGTGCCGCGTTGCACGCGACGGGGGATCGAGCCCCCACTCGATCCCCACTTGGACCTTTCCCCCGGGGGAAGGTGGGCTTTGTGACCCTTCGATCCGGGCCACCTGCCCACGGGGCAGGGTGGGATGCCAACCGGCCCGCAGCCGACCGACAATGAATATAAAAATTGCTAAAAATAATTAACAATAAAATTTTAAAAATTTCTAAGGATTAGAATGTTCGAAGATTCTAACATCCGAAATTTGTAATTCTTGTATTTATGCAAAATATAAATTCTAAAAAAATCAGAAAAACTAGAAAATATATGAATTTGTAAATTGCCATAATTTGAGAAATCAAAAAAATGAAACCTAAAAATTTTTAAAACTCATAATGCTCAAAAGTTTAAAAAGCGATGAGGAATAAATATAATTATTTTTTTAATTTAAATAATAAACAATTTGTTGGTTAAATTTCTTTAAAATTATCTTTATCTTGTAATCATTTTAATCTTATCTTAATAACTTTTCTAACATGCTAACTTCTTCGATTTATTTATTTATTTATTTATTTTTAAGATATTACAATGTCAATATTAAACTCTCTCCCCGTGAAGCGTCACGTCTGCTTGTCCACCGGACAGTAACAATCAGGATTCACGAGGATATTTTATTTTTATTTCTGGCTAATGTCCGCTTGTCCGATGGTATACCGTATACAGGCCGGGGACCTCCTTCGCAGCCTATGCCGCCTCTGCCTCCGCTTCCCATTCTCCTGCCACCTTGTTTTGCATTGTAGTGATGTGTGGAGTTTCGCAAGCTCAATAGGCCGAAGAGCATCAGGCCCGCCAACATAATTAGATTGAAACTTGATTATCCATTTGGTCCCATGGCTATTTTTAGGGGGCCTAAGCCCGGCCCACGACGGGTTTTCTGACAAGATAGTGGGCTTGGCCCGCCCACATGACAGACCTACTATAAAGTACTAGTGATAGTTTAAAATCGTCGCCAAATTAGGTAGCTCCACTTCCGAAATTTATCTAGAAATGAAGATGCCTAGTTTGGCGAGGGCTTAAAGCCATTGCCAATAGTTATTTCATATCTGAATAGACCCTAGTTATGGCTAAAAGCTTGGAAGTCATTACTAGTAAATTTATTTACGATGGCTTCAAGTCGTCACCAAAAATGTTTGTTGCGACAACTTCTTGTTAGCCATCACTAATACCACGGGCGATGAGCTTATGACTACTTTGAAACCGTCACCGATATGTATCGGTTAAAACTTTTGACTTGTTGACAACCACTTTAAGTTGTCGCCGATAACCCTTTTTATTGCAACAAAACATGTGGTCCTTTTATTTGATACACCGTAATCTTCCCTATATTTGGTAGAAAACACTTTTTACATATCATAGTCATCGGCCATGAAGTGTCTGTTGCAGAAATCTATTAATCTCCCAATTTTCAAGAAACGAAAGGAAGAAAAAAAAAAGAATACTCCGAAGATGGATCAAATGTTAAACATACTCTATAACTATCCATTATCATACCTATTGCATAGTTGACTATCTAGACAGTCTCAATTGATAAATTGGTCAACATATATAACAAGAAGCTTTTGGCTACTTTATTTAACAAGAAACAATAATCACATCATACGTGAACAAAAAAGAAAAACAATAATCACATCATATACACCGGAAATGAATCCATACGACTTTTCAGAAGAAATATTCCCTCTTTCCCATTATTATCTGCGTACGCAATTAACTTTGTAAATGATATTTATGCATAACAGTAACACTCATTTGGGATATGTCTGATCCATTCGAAGGTGTAAAAAATAAAAGTGACATATTAAATGTAATGATTTTTTTTTAAGATCTCTTTAATTTTAAGTAAAAATAGCGTTTCCAATATTGACATTTATTAGTTCCATTTCAATTTTTTTCAGCATTTACTAATTCCATTTATGGTATATATAGAGATTTATTATTTAATAGAATCAATTTTAGACACCTGCAAGCTCAACTTTTAATCAATTTTTTAACTCTTGGATATATACTTGAGAATACTTTTGCATGAAAGTGACTTATAAAAAATAGGTAAACATTATCATCTAATTAATTTGGCATTAAAAGGTAGAAACATGACCCATAAAATAATATTTTTCATAAATGTACTTTACGGATATTTTATTTTAAAAATTGTTTTGTTATAAGTTGAATGTGTTGATACATAAAAAATTAAATTTAGATTGTACAAAGAATAGTTTTATAGAAAATAATGTATATTTGGTGTTTACTTGATAGGTTGCCTGTTATATTGGAGTTAGTACATATATTATGTGTTATACAAGATACTATGAAGTGGGATTATTGTTTGATCTTTTGAAAATTAACCTTCTACCTTCTACAGTTCTACGTGATAATTGCCAGCAATGGTGTATGTTCTTGTCATCAGAGAAGAGCCAGAAACTGAAAGGGCCGAAAGTGTATGGTTCCTCTGCACAGATAAGTAAGTACATGTTAGATAAAATTATAAATCAATTTTAGCATTCAAAATATTCAAAAGATCACAAGTATAGGTGCAAAACACGTTTTTTTTTTACTAGTATACACGTAGACACTTGGAATTTTGTGATTTGAGCAATTAATATGATAAAACTCTTTTTGGAAATTATCCAAAAAATTGAGCGTGACTCTTTAAGACGGGTAAAAGAGTAAGACTAAAACACTCAAAACAAAGATTTAGATAAAGACATATAAGTTAAGAAGACATTATTTGAAATCATAACTAACCTATATGAACATAGTCACGCAATAAAAATAAC
The DNA here is from genome assembly GCA_036172225.1 of Cryptocoryne crispatula var. balansae. Classification (NCBI taxonomy): domain Eukaryota; kingdom Viridiplantae; phylum Streptophyta; class Magnoliopsida; order Alismatales; family Araceae; genus Cryptocoryne; species Cryptocoryne crispatula. The sequence continues at coordinate 16,444,804 of CM069925.1, read as the reverse complement.
TGACATGAAAAGATGTTTTGATGGTCGAAAAGTATATATTTAAAGTTTCTTAATAAAATTTGACATGAGTCATAAAATCGGATGATCACACTGTAAAATATACGATTTCACAGTGAAAGACATAACTATAGAATATATCTTGGAAATATGCTTAGACAAAATAACATTTTGAAACAGAACACGGCTACAAACGAAAGCTAATGGGGTGTTTGGTTGCATGATAATGATCATTTTTATTTTAATTTTTAAAAATTGCAGTAAAAGTTTATTTTAAAAGTGTTTGGCATGTGTTACAATTTTTTATCTTAAAATTTTTTTTCACCCTCCTCCACGTGATGGAGAAAAAAAGAGGTATTGAGCAATTTTTTTTTCAAAAGGGCACAACCAATGCACATGGTCCACAAGCCTAACCCATGTGCTACATAAGTGACTTTTCATTTATGCACCAAACACCTTACCATCATTTCTAAAAATGATAATGTTTTTGTAAAACATTATATTTTTATAGTTTTTAATTTTAAAATTTGTCAAGTTTCAATGTGTGATATCATTTTTTATCATGAAACCATATAAAAAAATAAAATGCAACCAAACACCCCATATGTTTGGTTGCATGATAATTTTTTGTACACTTTCATGATAAAAAATTGTATTAAAATAAAAAGTGAACCAACTCATGACATAAAATTATCATGTTTTGAGGGAAGTGATAACAAAAAAGTGTAACTACCACACATGATCAAACAAAATGGGGAACCACAAGAAAAAAGAAAGAGGTGAGACCCTCTTTTTTTGTTCAAGAAGAAAAATACTTTTAAAACATAAAATTGTCATGGTTACCAAACACCTCTTTTAACAAGTTTTCTTACAATTTTTAAAAATTAAAACAAAAATCTTCATTATCATGCAACCAAACACCCCAGTAAAAAATAAACAATTTAAATAAAATGAGTACCACCGCCACTACAGCGCCAGCAACCTGGTCAGCATTCGACAGCTCGGCGCTGAGCTGGCCGTCACGTGCGTTCGTGTGCTCACCCGGGCCGCCGCGAGTCTGGCAGACTGGCCTGGGCGGCAGGGGCGGGAGCGACCGGCCCAGCATGCCAGCGTCCTCACGAGGTCACCCTGTCAACTTGCCGGCAGTTGCCGTTTCCCGCCCTTTCCCAACCGCAACTGCAGCTACTCACCTCACGTGCCGTTTGTCGGTCGACGTGTCAACGGTTGAAGCCACAAGTAAGCGTGCAAACGAACTAATATATTTGACAAATAATTCGAAGTTCAACTCGGATAAAAATTTGACTCAAATCGTTTATTATGTTATATGAATAATTTTGAACAAAAAATAAAAATTGACTTAATTATTAAACGAGTCAAGCTCTTGTTTGACTTGATAAATTCACGAATAATTCGATTAAATATTATATTATATATTTATTTTTTAAAATTAAAATTTAAATATTAATAATTATATATTGTTACTTAAATATATTAAATAATTTAAAAATTGAGTTTAAACTTAGATTGAGTTTTATAAATAAGTTAAATCTAGAGTTTCACGAATGACTCTTCGTGAATTTTGAGTTTATAAACGAGTTTGTATATAGCTTAAGTTTGAATATAAATTGAATTTTAGTTTAAGTACTACTCCATTCGAACTCGACTCGACTTGATTAATAAACGAACCAAATTTAAACAAGGATTCCACATATTTACTAAGACTCAAGCTCGAACTCGAACTCGTGTAAAATAAACGAGTCGAGTTTGAACACCATACTATTCGACTCGGCTCCGCTCGTTTGTGCCTCTAGCCACAACAAACAACGCTATGTTGACTTTGTAAGATTTAATAAGTAAATAAGAATAATATTTACTTATCATGAAATTTAAAATACATTTTACACAGTTCGGAAAACTTAACTCTTTGAAAATGTATTTTGTTTTACAATAAATTTATGCCATCTAAAAACTTTTCAATTAATTACAAGCAATAATTTTTTTCTCACCAAACGACAGTCCCGGATGTTTATTCATTTGTCGATATTTCAACCTGGTGTAACATTAGCTAAGGCTAGTTTTGTTTGAATCACATAGTAATAAATTATTAATTTCGATATTAGCACTATAGATACATATGCATGTAAAATTAGTTGGTGCTATGAAATATCAAATTTATAGTGTCTTCATATATACCCTATCTAAAGGGTCTAAGGGAGTGGTTGGAATCGTTACTAAACTATTTTTAATGTTGGATATTGATACAAGTTACAAAATGATATTTGAATAAGAAAATCGATTTTAAAACATGATATTAGCTAGGCTGAACGCAATACAAGGGAAAAACTTGTATTAAAAGTAAAAGTGTTTGCAGTACCTGAAACCGTAGTGAAATACCAGATCAAGATCAGGCCGGTTGGTAACACTCTGCGCCGGGGGGGCAGGGCGGGGTTCGCTTCCCGGTAGCAGCAAGCCGGGCGCCCCCATGGGGGGTGACATGTGGGGATCGAGCTGGGACTCGATCCCTCGACGACGTGTGGCGCTGCGCGCACTCAGGTCACTGTGCCATCTGACCAAAAAAACAAGATCAGGTCGGCCGACCAACCAACTCATCCTGGTTGGTTTGGTGCCAACCACTTTGGTAGGGACCCCATTTGCTCGACCAAGGTGATGGATTAATCAGGTGGGTTGGGAGACTCCGGGGCCTAGGTCACCGATGGCCCCGCCAACGACCAGCCACGTGTCCCCAATGCTAACTGTGGGCCTATATAAGACCCCAATGGGTCTGCTTAATTACATCTCCCCGTCCTCCCCCCATTCTCTCACTCTAAGAAATATCTTTCTTTCTCTCTCTAGTAATCTAATTGTTCAGTCTCTATAAAGTTTTCAATTTTTCTTTGTTCCGGATTATAATTAGAAGCACACTTATTAAGTTTCATATATAAACTTAAGTTTTGGTACCAAACTCACCAAAAATTCATATTTTATCTAAAAAATATAATATTTGATTAAAAATAACTGTTTTTTTATAAATTTTTGTATATTTTATATTTATATATGCTTTAAATTTTATTTTTTATATTTTTAAAGTTTCAGATCTAAACTTTTTAGCTACGAGGATGGACGATGCTTAAACCTCATAGATGATGTCCTCGACGTCACTCTTGTGTTGGAGGGCAGTTCAGTGATGTCAGATGAGAGAATTGAATGTGTGTTGGTCGAAAGCCGTGCTTCTAATTTAAAAATTAATGACCTTTATGTTTGGAGAGACAAAATATGATTCTTAACTTCCTCCTATTTGGCTATAGACGTGGTCGAGCCTGTGGTGTGTATAGGAAAATGGAAAAATAAGTTGGGAGATGATTAGAACTACGAGAGAAATATAATATCCTTGAATAATGGTGACATAAAATTAGATTAAAGGATTTGAACGAATTCGATGGAGGCAAAGTACTGATCTCTGTTTTTTAGTATTTTATGGGGTGTTTGGTTGCATGATAATAGAAGTTTTTATTTTCATTTTTAAAATTATAAGAAAACTTGTTAAAAGCCGTGTTTGACAACCTTGGACAATTTTATGTTTTGAAAGTAATTTTCTTCTTAAACAAAAAAAGAGGGTCTCACTTCTTTCTTTTTTCTTGTGGTCCTCCACTTTGTTTGGTCTTGAATGGTAGTTACTCTTTTTTGTTATCACATCCCTCCAAACATGATAATTTTATGTCATGAGTTGGTTCACTTTTTATTTTAATATAATTTTTTATCATGAAGGTGTATAAAAATTTATCATGTAACCAAACACCCCATTAGGATTCGCATACGATGTAAAACAAACTAAATGTGTGCTAGAATGGTATCAAAAACATGCTGGAATTGAATGAAGCAAATCAAGTCAAAATGACAAAGAGGAACATTCTAGTGCACGAATAGGAATTGTTCAAGATGAAGTTGAATAAAACATCATGAAAATCTTCCCACGGTTCACTGAAAATCTTGAATGGCTTAAAAAGTACAGGAAAATACTACGCGATACCAAGCAAGTTTAGAAAGGTGTAGAGATCTCTTCTCTGCAGTCAACTTGGCACACGAAGGCCTTGTGTTCATTGAAGAATCCAAAAACCTGACAAAGCTATTGCTTGAGTAACTTAATGGGTGCCTCGTGATGCACGAGCTAAATACGAAAAGGAGTACTGGAGAAGAAGAAGAAGAAATGAAAATAAAATAAAGAGCATTGCACTCGAAGTATGACTAAGCAATCAATCTAGGAGTCCATTTGAGTAAGAAGAATCGAAAAGCAGAGATGAAGATGGGAACGTGATAATCTCTAGACAAGTGAGAGGGTTTATGAGAAAGGAGAGAGAGAATCTAAAGTTTGGCAAAAGAACACCCAAGAAGGTGATCCGAACTAATGGGGAGCATAACAAGAAAGATAAAACCATTATACCTTGTGAATTAAGGAAATCGAGACATATGCTAGGGGATGCCCGAAGCTATTAAAAATATTCAAAAAGAAAATGAGAGGGTAAGAAATTTAGGGCAATGGCAGTTATTTAGAGTGATGAAGAAGTAGACTCATCAAGTGAGGAAACTGACAGCAACATATGTTTCATGACTCATAACAAAGACATCCTCCAGATAACCTCTGGATGTAATGTTTTGATCATTTGTCTATTGCTTTTGAAAATGTCTAAGAAAAATATAAGAAGTCTAGACGCGGAAAAAAAGAGCTAAAAGAAGAAGTGATATCTTTAAAGGAAGGGAATAAAGATAAACGAATTAAATCCTCCCTAACATTAGAAAATAAATCTTTAAAGAAAAAGAATTCATGTCTAATTGGAATGACACATCTCTTGAAAAAAATCGTAAGATAAATAGATCAAATTACTAACATGAAAAAGATAATCGAGGACTTAAAATAAATTATTTTCTAGCTATGTTGGAGATAATTGGTTGCAGGACAAATTGGACTTTTGTTACAAAAAGTATGTTTTCGTAACAAATCATGTCACAAAAAGGTGTTTGGCAATCATTACAAAAAATAGTTTGGATAAAATTTCTTCTTGAACAAAAAGAGAGAAAAGACCATCCATTTCTCCTTGTAGTCCCCTACCTTTTCTAATTTTACATGGTCTCCACTCTTTTTGTTATCACCTCACGGAACATCATAATTTTATGTCATCAATGAACTTAGATTTTAGTTGATATAATTTTTTATCATTAAAAGTGTATACAAATATTGTGTAACCAAATATTCTATAAAGATAATCTAGATGCCATGCTACGTCAATTATCACAAGAGAATGTCTACGTTTTAAACCAAGCACGAAAATGACACCCAGAAATATACAACATACTAAGAACATAATAAGATATCATGGTCACACACCTACTTTCGTAGCTAACATATTCCAATCCATGGTTCTTTTTCCAACATATAACCTTTCAGGTAAAAATGGGTCACTATAATGACAACAGTAAAATAAGAAAAATAATAAAATATCATGACTATATGGATAAGAAAAGTTGCTCTTCAAAATTAGACGAGAATATATAGACCCAATATGGATTGGGTACCAAATACTTCCATGTTAGAATATTTGTATATACAAGTGGACAAGGATTTCTTGCAAAACAGATGGTGTCTGGATAGTGGATTCTTGAGACACATGATAGGCGCGCAAAGGCACAATTCTCACATCATGAAGATAAAGAGGGTGATAGTGGACTTGGTGGAACAACGAAGACATAATCATTATAATAGGTAAGGTCAGTAAGGCCCCCTCGAACTCTTTGAGCATGTTCTAGTCAAGGGCTCAAAACACAACATTATCAAGTATCACTTGATTGCGTGATAAGGGTTATAGAATTATATTTGAGAAATCACATAAAGAAATTCTTGATTAGAGAACCAATAAGTTTAATTTTATAGGCCATAGAGAAAACAATATTTACACAACTAAATATAGACGAAATATCATGTGAAGTTGTATGTTTGATGACTAGTTAGCTCCCTTTATAACACATGACAATGGCACCAAATATTAGGACATTCAAGTTTTGGAGTTATATATAAATTAAACTGTCTAAGCATGATCTAGTGATCGGATTGCCTACATACACTATGTGAAGCTTGCACTCAAAGAAAGCAAACAATAGTAACTTTTAAGAGCAAGGATAAGATAACCACTTCTAGACCTTGGGAAATATTATCTTGATGATGCGGGACAAATCAGACCGAGAGACTAAGACATCAAAGTTTTACACTCTTCAGGAATTTATGATTAGATCTTCAAAAGTCAAGACATGAATCAAATTTCACAAATCAGTTGAACTTTGTTATCATTAGAGATTGGACCAGAAAACTTTTCTATTATCGAAAAATCAAAGAATTAAAACAAAACCAATGTTCTTTGAGATCAGCTTTTTTTTTAGACTTAGTTCCTCAACCAGTAATGAAACTGATTTATTTAAAGTTTCAACTTGGTCTCTCTAATATACTCACACATTCTCCAACTAAACTCTTGAGGACGAGCTAGGGACTAAACACATCTGAGCATGATGCTCAAACGAATAATAGAGAAAGCCGGTAAACATTCAAGTATTTTTTGAGTTAGTACGTACCTCCACACCGTAGTGTGGGTTGTCGGCTCGGCCGACCACAAACACAAATCCCTTATGTAATCAATGAATTAAATGACCTTTACAACTTCAAAAAAATGACCCACACCTCACAGGGCAGTAAAAGGTCGTCAACAAAAGAAAATGGAATCGTGTCTGCCTTCGCGTTGACGAGCAAGCCAAAGTAAGTTTTAGACAATCACGTTCACTCAACTAGCACAGTGAATAGAGGGTTCATCAGCTCATGTTGATGGTAGAAGTGTGGGATCAGTCACCAGATGTACAAATCATTTGGAGTCGCTCAATGGTCCTCTTCGGTATAAGGCAGGCAGCTTATTAGAGTCACCAGTACCCTAACCATTCAAGTCAACTCAATCGGGGGAAGCAAGAACCGTCACAGTCTCCGATTAAAATACCCTTCGTGAGTATCTGTTCACTGGAGAGGACTAGTATGACTTGTAACTGAACTTACTTCAACAACCCGATAGGAGACCCATCCATGGGGACACATTCCTGTACGGGCCGTCATCATTTCCCCAAATCACAAACTACCACAAAGATCATCGATCCAATTCATATCTCATAGGAGCCGCGCTCGACATCATTGTCCAAAGACTAGTCGAAATTGTCTTCCAAACTAAACTAGAACAGGCATATAACTGTTACGAAAATACGAACTTGATAACCAGCCGTTGGACTAGTTTCGGAGTCGTCTCTTGTCTTGGGGCGAGGCCGCCAAGCGGACGTTATCAAATCCAGAGTAAAGCAACAAGAATTGACACTGCCAGGACCAGTTCATCAGCAGAACATCTTCGACATAAGTTGTGTCGAGACGGGAGATGCCTCAGATCTAGAAGGCTCATGCGTAACACTAAGAAATCCACGCGGAGGAAACGTGTATATCCAGAGATATCTGAATACTTATCTGGAGAGACATATGACCATCATGTTGTTACCAGTTTCCTAATCGAACCAATTGAGTGGGAGGAGGAAGAAGCCAGCCAACAGACTATGGAACCGATCGCCAAATTCCGTTGTACTGTTGAACTCAGAAACTCCAGGGAGGACATCTTACATAAATGAGGCCGTCTAAGAAATAAACCTAGCAACTCAGAGTAAGAGTCGACCAGCAGAGGGAAGAAGAACTTCGACGAATGAGCTCCAGCCAAGAGAAAGGACTCTAATGAAGTAGCCGCTGCAGGAGGATGTTTTCTTCATCCTCTGAAGAAGATTCAGAAGCCGAAAAGGGAGTTCGCAACAAAAGATGGAACTCGCACTGCTAGGGCACCATCGGAGATGGAGCGAATGGGAGAAAAAAACTACACTATAAAGTTAAGAGGTAAACTAGCAAAAAGACAGAAGATGAACTAGCCGAGAGCAACGGGAAGGAGAAAGCTAACAAGCAACTCTTCAAAATTAGTTTTCCACCATTTTGCCATCGACGGGAAGTTTTGTCCCTTATATAAGCGGTGCACTTAATGTCGTCGGGTGGCCCAACAGTCAACCAGCACGCCCAACGTCGTCGGACGGCCCAATCAGCCAATGTTTTCTGCGAAAATGCCAAATAAAATGAAAATACTCAATTTCTCAGCGCCTCCGACGTTAGTATGCCCTGTCAAACCGGTCTTTTGCATTGGTGTCCTCACCACTTGATTTATTTGGTCCAACACAAAACATCCAGCCATGGTGGTAAGAAATATAGTTTTGCCACAGTAGATGATTTCACAAGGTTTACTTCTTAGCTCACAGAAGCAACAAAGCAAATTAGTTTATTACTTTGTCAAGAATATTCAAAATATGAGAGGAACAACAGTTTCTCTATTTAGACTGTTCATGGTGAAGAATTTCAAAATGAAGTATTCAAGACATTTGGTTATGAAGTTGGAATTGATCATGCATTCTTTTCACCAAGAACTCCACAATAGAATACATGGTAGGAAGAAAAAATAGAATCCTAGTGGAGATGACTAAAACTATGTATGCTATGTTGAAATAATTTACCAAGGTATTTTTGGGCAGAGGCTATCAATACAATGTGCCATATAATAAACCCCTGTAAGGTAACGCTAATTCTCAAGAAATTTTATATGAATTATTCAAGAAAAATAACTCCACCATATCATATTTCATGTCTTTCAAATCAAAGCACTTCATTCTAATGACGGCAATAAGTACCTTGAAAACATTAACCGTAGAACAATGTTCAACAAGCAAACACTGACAATAGAAGAAACTCTCCACATTATTATAGATAAAGTATAACTAATATTATTTTAAGAAAAGAAGAACAAAGTGATGAGAATAAAGCTATAATCTAGTCTCATGAGTTTAAGGATGATTAAGTAAAAGAGTACTGGAAATCTACATAAGAACATGTTAGAATAATGCTATTGAAGAAAAAGGAGAAGAAGGTGAATTAGGGGAAGGTTTGGAAGAACCATGACATTACAAGAAAAACTAATGGGAAATGAAAGAAAGAGAGCTTGTAAAATAATGGAGAATCTTCCATTAGAAAACATTCTAGGAAATCTATTGGATGATATGAAAACGAGCAAATCACATAAGAGAGTAATACAATCAAATGAAAACTTTGACTCTAGTTTCACAAATGGAACCCAGGAACATTAGAGGACCCATGGGTATGTGCTATGTCCAAAGGATTATCTCATTATTGGAACCAAGTAGAATTTATAAACAAATCAAATGAAATAATACTAGTTACCAGACACAAAGCAAGGCTAATTCCTAAGTGATATAGTCAAGAGTTATATAATAGATTTTAAAGAATTATTTGCACTAGTTACTCATCTAGAGGCCATTAGAATATTACTTTCCTTGACATGTAATTTAAATTTTAGATTTTCACCACCTAGATTTATAATATATACAACATATATATCCAGCGACGTAACCCGAGAGAATCAATCTCTCAGAAGATATCGATTTGAGAATAGAACATAGATTATTAAATAATCATTAAAACTTACATTAGATTTGTCAATAATTCTAAAACATATGAATCTTTCAATAAACTTCTTGAATTCCGATCCACTATGCTTCTGTTGCATTACTTTGAACCTCAATTAAATAAGGCTAGACTTTAAAGAATCTACAAGAACCCATTTTTCAAAGGGAATGGAGTGAGTCATATTGACTCGGTAAGCATAAGTCCCTCCACTCTACAATTAATAGTAATATAAAAATACTTGCAAACATTCACATATAATTATCTTTCATTCAAGCCGTCAATAGATACTAAATATCACATGATAACTTTTGAATAGGACAATCATATAATATTCCTGTACATGTATGTCATGGCATATAATTTAAAGTTTTCACAGCATAATCAACAGACCTATCATATATCAACATAGATATCATCTATTTAATCTAAATATATTAAATATGCGACATACTAAACATTTCATATAACATCAATGTAATCTAACTAAATTCTATGTCACCCATACAATCATTTCATGTATCAATAGTTTATAAGAGAAATCAACTCTCGCCCCTACTCTAGAAGGGATTTTTATTTTTTAGTCCCACTAGTAAAATGTTTTATTTTCTAATCCCATATTTCAAAATTATCTAACTTTTAGTCCTCTTTACCCTAAACACCATTACTCTAACAAGTTTTATTTTAATTTCTCAAATTTACCTCCTCATCTAAATATATCAGTCTTATTTGAATAATAAACAGTGACCAATCTCTTATGGCTCCAATCGTTTTATATCATATGCTGGGTAAATTTCTTGTTGATCTTGGCAATTGAATCCCAAGTAACGTGTTGGCAATTTGTTTAGTGAATTCAATCAATCTATGATTATTTTGGTTGGGGGTGAGAAAACCCATATACTTTTAATTACATAAAACTCAAAAAGGTAAGTGGAAATCTTGTACTAATTCAAACAAACCAAATATGATGTCTCCCTGCAATCGATGTCGTGGGTTTCGGAGTGTAGGCTGGTGGCAATGAAGACCTAACAAAGAAATAAAGCATAGATGGCCACCATGTTAAAATATAAGCCATGGTCACCTTTTGGCTACCCAGAAGTTTCTAGAGAGAGAAGGTGTGCGACAATGGAAGAGATGGTGTTGGTGATGCCACGATGAATAGGAGAGAGGAAGCTAGGGTTTAGGAGCGGGATGGCTTCCATTGCTGAGATTCAGATTTAGATTGTTACTAGGTGTTCACTTTCGCAGCATCAAGCTCTCACCTTAGGGCTCGAAGCCATCACCTATGCTATAGAGAGAGAGCCACTGTTGGTGTGCTCCCAAATCTCCTTAGTCATCACCTTCTTCATCTTCAAGCATCGTCAGTTCTAGAAAACCTTCACTGGCCATTGATGCTAAGCTGCCAAACCTTTGCCATCTCTATCTATGTCTTCACGCAACAATCGCCACAATATTCAAACCCTACTTTTCTTTCAGGACGGATGGAGAAGATATGAAGAAATGGAAAAATGGAAAATACTTTGAGTAAATATGAAAAGTAGTAAAAGTTTTAATTTTAACGATTTTGGGACTAAAAAATAACTTCATCTGATGGTGAGACTTAAAAATAATTACAAATATTTTATAGAACCAAAAATTGAAAACCTCAAGTTTATATGTAAACAATTCTTTCCAAACATACAATCATTTTCTTTGATGCTGAAAAGAGTACTTTTAGTTCACAGATTGTTGGATCTAATAAACCAGTTATTATTATGATGCAACATGCTGATATATGTAGTATGTATCTGAAATAAAGACATGCACTGGGTATGTAACAAAGTAGACATGTACACGCGGTGTTCAGTAATGAAGGCACACGTGTATGCGGCAACACAGAGGCATAAACATGTTTGTGCATCAAAATAGAGGTGAGCACCTAAAGTGCAGCAACAACAGAAACACACACATTTGTGTGGCAAAATAGAGTGGACATCACACCAAAAATACCACTAATAATGATCACATTGCGTCATCACTTTGCATGTCATAGCAATCATATCTTGTTCATATAACAATTCATGGCAACATATCATGTCTATATCATCATCTCAATGTCAATCATATCATTTTCGAACATCATATCATGTACAAGTAATCATTTAGACAAACACCTCGTCATTTTAGATACATCTCATCATTTCGTATATACACATTATCATTTTATTCATTATAACACCATTTATCATGCACCATATCCTGATTTGTATGTACATAAAACATAGTCATCTCATCACCATTTAACTAATTGAAGTTACAAATATGCAAATATGATAGCACAAAATGACAACATACATATAATTAAAACAAGTGCATGCTCCTAATATACTATGCTACTATTTTAAACACCTCTAAGCGTTTCTCATTATTTTTAATAACATAGAACATGGAGGTTTTATATTTAAATGTAAACATGTCATTTGTGCAATATTTCATGTCTTATAAATATGAAATTATTTAAAAAATAATCTATAAATTTCTAGAATAATAAGCATTATGTTCTAACCATAACCAATTAACACACACAATCAAGGATTCTACACTTTTCTTTCTTTCAAATAATTTCTATCAAAATACTAGTATGTAGCTAGATTACCGTGGTAAATCGAACCAACAAATTAAACCAACTGGTTTGGTTCAAAGGGTTGTCCATTTGATTTATTAAACCAAACAGAAAGGAACCGATAACTTTTAGCGGTTTTGTTCAATTAGGCACTTCCTCAAACGGAACCGAACTGATAAACCAGTTGACTTAGTTTGACCCCCTTTATTAATACATTATATTAATTGTAAATATATATTATATTAATTTTAAATATATATATTATTAATTTAGGTTAAGTATTATAAAAATATAATTATATACTATAAACAAAGTATTAATCTTCATGTTAATCTTAATTAATTATTGTAACTTAAATTTTATTTTATTTTACTTTATTTTATTTAAATATACATTAAACTGACAAACTGATCTGAATCTACACAATCAATTCAGAGTTCAATGGAATCATTTACACTAGTAGTTACATATGGCGGGATTTAATTTTTTTAAGGCCGGATATTACATAGATTGTGTTAAATGGATGTAAAAATTGCCTTATTGAATAAGATTGTTAAAGAAGATGCATATGTGTAGCAATCACCGGCTTTAAAGACACATAAATAGAAAATCATGTATACAAATTAAAGAAAGTAATATATGGCCTTAAATAAGCACCATTGTCATGGTATCAAACATTAAGTGAGTTCTTTTGTAATATTTGGCATTTAAAAAAATGAAAAATAAAAGATATACACATATATATATATATATATATTAAAATCACCCTCCCCTTCTTTCTTTTACCTTTACCTTTTCTATTCTACCTTTTTTCCATTTTTACCCCTCCCTTTCCCCATTTTTACCTCACTGGAACCTCTTCACTTTATCTTAGCCCCCATTTCCCCTGGTTGCTACAATGTCCGTAGTTTATTTTTTCCCCCTCCCTCTCTCAGTTCCCCCCTCGCGAGTGTTTCCTCTTCACCGTGTGTCTGCCACCATCTTCATCAACTCCTCACTCTCCTGCACTTAGAGTGCACATAGGGGTGCAAACGAGCTGAGCCGAGCCGAGTAGTATGGTGTTCAAGCTCGGCTCGTTTATTTTACACGGGTTCGAGTTAGAGCTCGAGTTTTAGCGAGTATGTGGAATCCTTGTTCAAGCTTGGTTCGTTTATTAATCGAGCCGAGTCGAGCTCGAACTCGATTAGTAGTTAGACTAAAACTCAATTCATATTCAAACTTAAGCTATATACAAACTCGTTTATAAACTCAAAATCAATGAAAAGTCATTTGTGAAACTTTAGATTTAGCTCATTCATGAAACTCAATCTAAGTTTAAACTTAAAATTTGAAGTATTTAATATATTTAAGTGACAATATATAAATATTAATACTTAAAACTTAATTTTAAAAATAAATAAATAATATAATATTTAATCGAGTTGCTCGCGAGCTTATCAAGCCAAGCAGGAGTCTGTTCAAGCTCAGCTCGTTTAATGAGTCGAGCTTTATTTTTTGTTCAAGCTTGTTCATTTAACAAAATAAACGAGTCGAGTCAAGTTTTTATCGATCCAAGCTTCGAGCTACTTGTCGAGTGTATCGGTTCGTTTGCACCCCTAAGTGCACAGCCTCATCACCTCGGTGCCATCACTCGCTCGCCATGAGGCCAACCAGCATAGTCGCGAGTGTGCGTGTGCGCCTCACCCGTGCCTTGACCCTGCATGAAACTGCGGCTCCTTCCCTGTTGCCCACAGCACCTCGCGCACAGCTACGACCTGCAACTTTGTTTCCCCCCTTCCTCTCGCGTGCACTAGTGAGTGCCGCCGCACCTCCCCTCTGTCCAAGTTGCTACAATAAGCAATATTTTTCCATTTTATTTTATTTTTCACTTCCTCACATCATCTCTCTTATATTCTATCAATGCAATATATCTATCTACCCGTGTATGCTTGCATCTAACATTGATTGAGAGAGAAAAATTTTATCTATTTGGTCCAAACCTTATGCTAACTTCGAATCTATTTGTCGACACCATTTTGGTAGGCATCCCCGACGTGTCTATTACTACTAAATTTATATTGAAAATTTCATCATGACTTGTTTATAATTATTTAATTCATAGATGTGTGATAATAGAAGTGGTAGTTCTATCTTTAGATATACCTACCTTGGTTAATTTTAGTATGTGTTTACAAGTCAATAAGTGATGCTAGCGTAGTTGATTACATGATTATTCCTTCTATGTTACGTGGCAAACCTTAGCGATTAATTTGTTTACCCCCTAGATTATGGTTAGGTCCATTAGTTCTTTGATTTATATAATAATTAAAATTATGAGTTAACAGAATTAGATAGAATTATCAACTATTAAATCTGAATTTTTTATGTAGCATCATGCAAATTCATGTTTTGGTTGTTCTATAGGTCTAAGTTATGTTGGCATATCATGTATGAGTATGTATAACATTGCATTGCTTAACCATGATAGATAGAGTGCACTATTAATTAGCATGGGTGTCTAGTATAATGTCTATGCGATGTCTTTTGTTAGATTGTGGAATGTATGGTCTATTAGCTTGTTAAGTTGTCAATCATAGTGGCATGGTCTTCATCTTAAATGTGATAGTTTGTCATTGCAAATCATATTGCATGTTGTATGAGATTGATCATGGCATGGTATGAGGCATGTTGTAATGCATGTGTGCATTAAAAACATAATATGAGACTGAGCTAGACTGGACTAATAGTCATGTCTGTGGGCAGCAGAGCTCAGAACCATCTGGTACATCCTTCGATCCAAGATCCCACGAGTTATCCTAAGTGCCACCCCTACCTAGGTGCACTACAGGATTTGTCTTAGCTATATAATTACTGTTATATATTGTAGATCTAGTCATAGCTCATTGAAATCACAAGGCAATGCATTCCTTGCCAAAAAATGAAAATGTGAATGTTTCATATAGGGGATAGATGCATTGTGATATAGTTGTTGTGTTAGTAATCATGTTGTGTTCATTAGCTCATTTAGACATTGTTTGTATGGTATACATGATAGATTTTGATAGTTGGTGTTGCATTGCATGATTCATTCATAATACTATGTCTTAGTGACAAGTCCTCTTTGGTTTGGGTTTTTGGTAGGCTATGGGTGTATGTCATAAAATCTATGGAATGCCAAGTTATTCATCTATTGTTTAGTTCTATATTGTAAATAACATGTGCAGGTTGGGTACTTATATACATATCATGATAGGGCTATATTGACTATTCGATCTGGCGGATGATGGAGTGTCTACTGAGTCATTATGACTCACCTCATGGATTATTTTGTCATTTTACAAGTTTGGAAGAAGAAAATCCCAAAGTGGGACTCGAGTCAAAACCAATGGGCGAACCGGACTACACAGACTTGGGAGACAAGTGACTTGTCTTATCTTTTAGGTGCTTGATGTCTCTCATAGTTAACGTTTTTTTTGTAGATGATGAGACAACTTAGTTGTGGTTCTTGTATGGATCGTTGTTGGTTCTATTTTGTGTTGGAGTTTTGATTTGTAGGGTTGATGCCCTCCGTTTGTGGCTTTTTGTTAGGTGACCTTATGGTGTCACCATAACTTGATTTTGTCTCATTTTGGTGGAGTGTGTAGACATTGTGGTTGTGTAAGTTTAATCTATATTCTCCATCTTTGTAGTTATATTTTCTATTTAGAATGTTTTGGTTTCGAGTGATGGAATGCTATGATGCTATGAAAAGAGGTGTGACTAAATTTTAGATTATGCTTTTGTTGCCAAACCTCCTTTATTTGTGGGTTTTATCTTGCTATCATGTCTTGGAAAAAAAAATTGCTACATTTTTCTAGGTCGTGACATCTTTATTGGAAAAGGTTTTGATGAGTGATGATCTATGTTAAAAATTTTTAGAATAAAATAAAAAAATTGAGATGAATAATTATATTCTTCATTGGATTTTATATAAAAAATAAATAATGAAATATTTTTGTGTCAAGAGAAATACATAGGTGAGTGATTTAAGAAGTATGAAATAGAAAATGCAAAGTTGATAAGTAGCCCCATGACATTGTATACATAATTGCATCTAGATGAAAAAGAAAAATTGTTGATCTAAAGTTATATTGAGAGATGATTGCATCATTGCCATATCTAGTAGCATGTAATCTAGACATTCAATATAGTGTATTTCTACATACAATATTTCAAGAGGTTCTAAAAGAATCGCATCTCATGGCTGTTAAATGTATCTCTTAGTAATTATTACATACCACAAATGTTAAATTGTGATATCCACATTAATGTAAAACTGAGTTAATCACCTTTTGTATGCATACTATACAGGATGCAAAATTGTTCAGGAACGTCCTAATCGCATATATCAAGTTCTAGGTTGATGTTTAATCTCATGATCTTTCAAGAAACAAAAATCAGTTGCATGCTTTATAGCGAAGCCGAATACATCCCAGTCGGTAATTGTGGCACACAAAGACCCAAGATCAAACATTAAATTGAAAGACTATGATATTACATTAAATGATATAGCCATCATATATGATAGCATTAGTGTCATAAATCCCTCAAGCTGTTTGATTCAGCATTCTCGATCAAAGCATATGTGAATTAGATTTTATTTTCTATGAGATTATATCAATAAAGGTAAGTTAAAGCTAATATTCATAAAAATTAGTGGGCAACTAGTAGATATAGTCACAAAACTAATGTGTGAATAAAAATTCTCATCTTTTTATAAAGAACTTGTAATTTGTATCTTGTTATGAAGACATGTGCAAAAACATGTTAAATCTAGACTTTTAGGTAGATTGAAAAGTGGCTGGCAGTAGGTCAAAATTAATAGAATGAATAGGCTAAGTTGGGGGGTTGATCAGTTGACTAAAGTAGCATGTTGGTCAATTGATTCGGCTGAGTAATTTTAAATTACTTTGAGATCTCTTTCCTCTTGCTATCACTCAACTCATCTCATGCTCTAACTCCAACCTCCTCCTAAACACCTATACATCTCACCTCCTTTTCTCCTTGAACGATGTTCTTTAAATCTAGCACCATTTTGTGCATCCTAACCTACCAATCTTTTCACAATGTTTAGTTTCCTCCTTGTTTTGGCCTTTGTCTAAGTAAAATTTGTTTCAACCAATCTTGGTCCTAAGTCTAGGAAAGGTTTTAAACAAAAGACTTAAGAAATCGTGCACTTGTCATGGAGACAAAGATTTAGCTCCCTTTGAATGGTATGTCCCTTGTCAATTGCTTCTCCTTCCACAAGTTAGAAAGTTTTATTCTTTTTGATCTATGACTTTTGATGAATCAGACACCATATTTATGATATTTCATGATTTTTTGGATGTTCAATGTGATAGAAATATATATCCTACAAATCAATCATATGTGATATGATTAGACATTGCTTGTATCATCTTATTCAATATAAATGACATTTATTCATTACCATAAGTTTTTAGAAACGTATATCATAATAATGTCCTTAATCACGTGTAATGATAATTGAATCATGATGATATCATGATAATGATATCAATCATTTAAATGTTAGTAATTTAAATCATTCAAGTCATAGATCCTTGAGATATGACATTAAGGATCCAGATAGACTTTTGTATGTGATATCTCTTATATAATGAGGATGGCCGATCTCATTAATCATTAGTGTGGAAACATTGAGGTACATATATAGGTGCTTATTAGTAGAATGATTTCACTAAATTGATTGGATTTAGAAATCCTTATTAATATCTTACCGAATCGTCAATCAGGGTCTTCTATTATCACTGTGACATAGTTGGATCTTTGACATGAGTTGTCAAAGATGTCTTGTTGGATGTACCTTATACTTTAATTATTAACTTATGGATCACTATCTTAATGGTTCAATATAGTTAATGTATTGTGTGCAAAATAACATTACAAGAAAATTGATTTTTACCTACTCAAGAAATCCGTAGGCATAGACCATTTTCCTGTAAGTAAATCGATTTACTTATGGATCCTCCCATAGGGGAATCCGTAAACCTAGTACAAGTGGAGAAAAGTATTACCTATGGGTAGATCCATAGGCACAGGGTATGTACCATACCTACGGATAATCATACTCCCGTAGGCATAGTATCAATTTACTATGAATTGATGCTTATAGGTAAATATCTAACGTTCCATTTCAGATAAATTATACCTACGGACCCTTCCATAAGTAAATGACGCATATAAAAATAAAATTTTATATAATTTATGGGTATTACATTAACCTACTAGAAATATTATCTATAGGTAAATATATACAATTAGATATCAGACATGCTTAATCTACATTCTGAAGTAATTTACAATATCCACGTCTCTTCCTGCAACCAATTACAAAAAACATAAAATTATACCAAAACCTCAATTTATCATCTAACCAAACATCTCATAAGACTTATCCAAGTAATTTTGAAAAATTCAATCCATCAGTGGTAAAGCTCAGCCTACCGATGCTCTATAGATTAGATACTAGGGGGGTGCAATGAAGTTGATTTACTAATAATTTCATGCATCTCTTTTTTCCATCATCAATATAATTATGTATATTTGAAAAAATTCAACAAAATTGATAACGTCGTTTGTAATACTATAACAAAAAACAAGACACTGACGTCATAATATATGGATATTTTCTTGTATCACTATTGATTAAATCTATGTTACTGAGTGAGATGTGAAAAAGGAGTCCAAACATTTTTATTTGTTGACTTAAAAGAGCTAATAAGGTACTAAGCTGTCAAAGTGAATCAATTATAGGACAGATAGCCCTTGTAAAATATATTCAATTAATAGCGCTTGATAAGCTTTTACACGGCATAAAGTTCTTTAAAGGTATTTTCAAAAATTTTAATATTTCATGGTATGATTGGTAATTATATTAGACATTTTTACCATTATTAATTTTGTCATGAACGTTGACATGAATCATCAATAATCATCAATATTAATATTAATTTTAAATTTCATTACAAAGTTACAAACGACACAAGTATTATCTGTATCGATTTTGAAATTAATATTTTATCTTCAAAATATCAATATTTTTTCCTTTAAAATATTATTAATAATTTTGATACTCTAACAAAATAAAAACAATAAAAATTTAAAGATATCTATAAACTTTAAAAATGTAGTTTCAATAAACTGGTTAAATACTCCTCACTGTTCATCTGGTTTGGTGAAGCCTCGTGGCTTCCTGGACCAGCAGTCTCCTGCTGCAGCCTCCACCTTCTTGTCTTACTTGGGAGGCCGCTTAGCTCCTTCGTCGTTCTGTCCCTTGTGGTCTCCTCCATTCTGCTTCTTTTATCGCTGTGCTTCCCGATCTACCGCGTTCCAATTCCCGGCGATCACTGCCGGCCGTGCCTTTCTTGTACCAGCTCCACCAGCTCACCGTTTCCCCTCCCGGCGGCCCTCCCGCCACCTCCATCTTCGCCTCTCCTGCCCCGACCCTTGCTTACCCAATGCCATCAGCTCCATACTTCCCTCTCCGCTGGGAGAGCACCGGGGACCAATGGTGGTTCGCCTCCCCTATCGACTGGGCGGCGGCCAATGGCCACTACGAGCTCGTCGGCGAGCTCCTCCACGTCGACGGCGACCTCCTCATCAAGCTTACTTCCCTCCGCCGGATCCGCCGCCTCGAAACTGTGTGGGACGACGACTCCCGCTTCGTCCACGCCGCCCGTTGCCGCTCGTACGTCGCCCGCAGGTTGTTTCTCGATTGCGAAGGGAAGAGCGGCAGCAACACCCTGATCCGCGCTGGTTACGGGGGGTGGCTGCTGTACACTTGCGCCTCCGCCGGGGATTTGAGTTTCGTCCGGGAGTTGCTGGGCAGAGATCCCCTTCTGGTTTTCGGCGAAGGCGAATATGGTGTCACGGACATGTTTTACGCTGCCGCAAGGGGGGGAAATTCTGAGGTTTTCAGGCTTTTCCTTGATTATGCGACCCGTCCGCGGCGTTTGCGGTGCGCATCACGCCCAATTGAGCGGGAGATATGTGTCAACAATTCTACGCTTCTCAAATCCGAGCTGCTTAACAGGGCAGTTCATGCCGCTGCTAGAGGGGGGAATCTGATGATGCTAAAAGAGTTAATTTGGGGCTGCTCAGATATCCTGGCATTCAGGGACGCTTGGGGTTCTACCGTCCTTCATGCAGCAGCAGCGAGGGGCCAGGAGGAGGTAAGAAGATCCAGTTATCTGCTATCCTGTGTCAGAAGACGCAGTTTTTCTACTGCAAGTATCTTCGTTCTTCTTTCTACTGACTACGTCTCTTCAGTACATTAAGGTTACTGGGGGGGGGGGTTCTGTCTGCGGGGCATTTAAATCTGTTCTGCACGCCTGATAGCCTTGGAGTGCTTGGTAGATAGCGTAAAGGATCTATCACTTTATCAGATTATTATGTTTGGGTAGGAATCTCTTAAGAACCTACCAAAATTGATGTGCTTTTGTCTTAAATCAAGTGTATTGCTTATTTGTCGCAGGAAATCTTTAATCGTGCCTTCTAAATTAACGCTTGAGCCCTGCGGGTTGTAGATGAGTAGCCAACAGAACAGCTGGCTGAGCACATGGCTACAAGCATACAAGATTAAAACATAAACATCCTCTTACTTCCCTTATGTAGAATCAATGCTATATTTATTATGCTCACTGTTCCGTGGTTTGACTATAACTCTTTCATCGGTATCTTCTAGAAGCTGACAAAGAAAAATTCTAAAACGTTGTTTAACGTTGGGTTTAAGGGTGAGATCTGAAGAGATATCCCAACGTTCATAGATTTTATCTTCTCTTTCAAATGTGGGATTTTTAATTTCTCAAGGTTCAGGTATGATCAACTTCACACATTTACCTCTCTAACAGACAAGAATCAACGATACAAAGAGTATCTAATCATGTTTCTAGTTTTGTAATTGATAAAAAGCATTTTCATTTTAATTTTTATTTTATTGGATTTCAAATTCTGCTGAAAACCATTATTAAATCCTGAAACAGCCATGACAAAGCTACTGGTACTTGGTTATTACCAATTTAGGTTAGTCAAGCATAGGTACTATGGCTTCTTAGAACTTCTGAGATTAATATGAATTACATATTTCAAAGACTTTTCTTTAAGAATTCCATAAAGGAGTTACATTATTTCTATATCACAGTAGTTAATTAAGTTCGCACCTAGCCTTTTTGTCTGGGATTCCCCATAACATTGGAAAATAGATTTTTTTTGTCATATCAGCTATGTTTTTATGACACATGTTGCTCAATTTTCAATGACTATCCCATGCCTTGTTCAACCTTCTTGGACTGCTGTCAAACAGTCCAAATGAATGTTTTGGCAAGCATATTAATGGTCCATATGTCAATCTTTATACATTAACCTTATACTAATGTCTGTGTGATGCATTTTGTATGTTGCATGCACTATCTTCTCTACCTTATGAATTTATGTTGAAAACTTTCATACTGTTCTTGTTGAGAACATGGAAAGAAATGATAGAACTTAGGATGGAATTGACATCGACCTGATAAGGTCTCAAGTGCATGTTATACAGGTGGAATAAGCATAATTCTTTTTTGTCACTAGTTTCTTTCTGTGCCATCGAAAAGTTCTCACAAAGTTTCTACTGTAAATATGTTCAGTCTCCCACATTGGTAATATTCCAGGCTTTTTCACTCTTCTCTACTAAACTTGCTCCTTGGAATTAAAAAACAGAATGGAACGTAAATTAATTTTGTCAACCAAGACTAGCTTGTCCTCTCCATTTTTTTGGTTGATGTCATCAGTTTTCTAGAGGGTTGTGTGTACGCAAAATGTGCTCATTCTCTATAATAGCAAAACCTGACATGTGTTAGAATGGAGTAGAATGAAATTCTGCCTCTGATTTGTTCACCTATGACTTGCTGATTGTTGAGGCTGGCATCTAAAGTTAGAGATGGTGAATTCTTGCTGCCTTGTTGATGCATGTGCTCTATTTTGTGCTAGTTGGTATGTCTGTTTCTTGGTCACTTGACCAGTTACACTTCTTATGTTAACTTTTCTTCTTTTAGTTTATGCTTCCTATTCATTCACCGTAGTTGCTTGCCTGAGATAGAGTTATTCTTAATGTCAATGAAAAGTGCTCATCACCAAATTATTTGTTAATTGCATTTTGCAACAAGTCTTGCTTTCGTAGAGCTGTTTCTTTCATCCACCTCTCTGGCACCAACACGGAATCATTTTCCTTCACGCAACATTTTTTGTTGACTTCCTAAATTTTCTGTTCTGTTTTATACGAAAAAGAAGCAACCAAGTAATCCACAGTAAATTAAAAAACTATTTTTTTATTTATGTTTGATGTGATTTATTTAGTTCCTTATAGCCTGGTAGCATATGCTCACTTGTCTGACCATTTGTTCAGGTAGTAAAGGATCTTGTTACCTCCTTTGACATTGTTCACTCCAGAGATGACCAAGGGAATACGGCACTTCATGTTGCAGCCTTCAAGGGACATCAAAGTGTAGTTGAACGTTTAATCCTTTTATCTTCTTCATCTATCTACTTGAGAAACAACGTAGGGGATACTTTTCTTCATATGGCAGTGTCTGGTTTCAGCACTCATGGTTTCAGGAGGTTGGACAGGCAAATGGAACTCATGAGGTGCTTGGCCTTTGGGGATGTGATAAACATTGAGGAAATTGTCAATGCTAGGAATAATAAAGGACAGACCATTCTTCACATGGCAGTGACAGGAAAGGTGCATCCCAACCTCGTTGAGCTTCTGATAAACATCAAACAAATTGATCTAAATGTGCAAGATGCTAACGGAATGACTGCACTAGATTTGCTCAGTCAATGCTCAAGATCTGCAACATCTGAAATACTGGCTAGACAGTTGATTTCAGCTGGATCAATCATCAAGTCAAAGGAAAATTGTGTTCAAGGCTCAACTGTTGTGTCTCATACAAACATCCAGGATTTAGAAAGAAGTCCAGGAAGTTCATTCAAGGTATCTGATGCAGATATCTTTTTCTATACTGGGATTGAAGGTTCTGATACCGCACTTGATAGTGGGAGTGAAAGGTCTGACTCACCCTCGAGCACTTGCATTAGTGCTGAACTTATGCACCTGGATAAGGACATGCAACCGAATCTTCATGGTTCTAAAGGAAGGAAGAAATATAATGCACCCAACTCTGCTACTAGACACCTCAAATCTCTACTTATATGGAATAGCAGGAAGAAGAACAAGATCCAAACTCACCATAACAAGTTGGATGATGACTGTTCTGTTTATTCCTATGACAGATGCAGCAATCGTCGGGATATACCCACCAGTCTCCGGCAAAGGTTCTCCTCCTCCCGGTTATCATCTATTCTCAATAACAGGAGAATGTTTGCCATCTGCAGTCCAGTGCTGAGCCCATCCAGTACGAGGAACTTTGTGTCTGGTCTGATCGACTCGGGTGCTAATCAAGCAATCCACATGTTTTGTTCTTCAAGAACACATTCTAGTTCATTCTCAAGGTCATCAATATCATCACCCCAGCCAGATAAACAAAAGAGTACCTACTATGAGTGGAGATCTGGCTTTCCTTCTTACTCAGAATCACCAGTACAACTTGATAGCCCATTGACGTATGGTTCAACAAGCAGATCAGCTAGCTCTCTTAACAGTGGGCTGATGACCAAATATTTCTGTTTTGGGGCACAAGGCTTGACAGTGGAAGATCCGATTAAAGTGCAGAGATCAAGTTGGTTCTACAAGAGATCACCTCTATCAGCGGCTTGACCGGCAGATGCCTCAAGACTGCTTGTTTCTGATGCTTGAAAGCTATGTTGTAGGTGTTTATTATTTGTGAGTTATCATATGGAAGATTACGCTAGATTTGTACATCTCTAAGTGGAGTATTCATAAGATGGAATGTATGGTTTCTATGAAAAGAGCCATTTGATGATGGAAGCAACTTCCAAATGTTTTCTAATCAGAAGCAAACGAATTTGGTTTATCTTTTTGCTGTTGAGCCTGGATGTTAGAATAAAAGGAGCTCTTTTCTTGCTAGACTCTTCTTTAGGCCAAGAGTCGTAAAAGCATAAAGTGCAGCGTATTATGAAGCAAAATTGCACGAACGGGCACATATGCAAGAGGCATCACAAGCCGCCTTCGCATCATTTTCTTTGTACAAGAGGAACATTCACTACAAAACATATGCTATTATAATTGTTAATAATTTTTGTAATGTCCAATATTTTTAGTAAGAGCAATAAAATATTAATTAATATTAATATTTGATTAAGTTTTAAAATAGTTTTCCTAATGTTAGTTAGACTTGGTAGTAAATAATATTACATGGTAAGAGATATTAGAAAATAAAAAACTATAAAAGAAAAGACAAGCCAAGTGAAAAGAAAGTTTGAATGAAAAGGAAACAAAAGAACTAGGAAACTACGAAATGATGACTTACAAGTGAGGTTTCCAAATCTTTTAGTTCGATAAACATTCGATTAATAGGAAACAGGAGAAATGGGAAAAAAATTTCAAGACAAATGAGTGTCCTAACTAAAACAGGATTAGGTGTCCAAACCTAATTAGGATTGAAAAATGTCATACACAAGTATCTCAACCACTGCCAACACCCAAAACCTAGCCCCTTTGTATGGGTTGTGCCTACCAATAACTTGTGTCGACGACATCACACTATCCTTGACCATGAATGGCCGCACACCCGCACGGTCATCATGCCTGCTGGCCCACACTTGACTACATGCCTTGGGGCCCGTGTAACCCATGGTGGCTAGAGTTCGTCAGCATTGGCCATAGCCCACCCAAGATAGCTATGTGTCTCAGCTGTGCCAGTTGCCGCGCCCATGCATGCACATCCCTACCGCACCCTTTGTCATGCAACCCACGGTGGCCAGAGTCCGTCAACATCGGCCATAGCCCACCCCAAGATAGCTAGGTGCACCCTAGCCATGCCAGTTGCCACGGCCGTGCATGCGCTTCCCTACCGTACCCTCTCTCACGTTGCTGCGCCCATGCTCGGGCTTGGCTACATCCGTGCTGCGCCTTGCCCATGCTACTACCTCTCATGCCCATGGTTGAGGAAATTTCCCAGTTGGATAGATGAAGATGTTAGACGTGGGGAGCAACAAACACTCTATGGTGGCAAAATGCACCCCCACCTTCTCAATCTATAATGCTTGCGTCATTACAAGAATCACACCTCTGCTGTGGCAGGCCTCTACAAGTATGCTCTATAATCTCTGCGCTGCACAGATGGGCGCCAGAAAAGGTAATGGTGTAACGTGGTGTGCAGCTGCAGCATATGATAGAATGGAAGCTTTCTACAAAGAGATTTAATACAATGACGAGCTAAATACATTTGCTGTACTCCAATAATTACATTTCGGATACTACCCCTCTCGAGAAGTTCGAAGATGTTTCGAACCAACTTGCCACTGTGTACCTCGAATTGTTCTTCTTGAAGTGGTTTAATGAATATGTCAGCAATTCGAGAATATGATTTGATTGGCCTTGTTTGTTACCAGGATTGCTTGAATTTTTTTTTTCATTACAAAATGACAATCAATTTTTATGTGTTTGGTGCATTCATGATATACAGTGTTAGGCGCCAATATATGCGAAGTTTTCTAACTGTCACAATGGAGAGCAGTTGGTGTAGAGTTGATGTTGAAATCTTGTAATAAGTAGTGTAATCGTTGGATCTTAGCAGTGCCAGTTACAATTGCTTTGTACTCTAATTCAATAGAAGATCTGGATAATGGGTGTCATTTTTTAGTTCTCTAGAAAATTGGATTATTTCCTAGCTAGAAATATGGCATAACCTATAGTTGACCATCTAGTAATGGGACATGAACTCCAATTAGCATATGTGCAAGCATGTAGTTTTGGAATTGTGTTGGCTTTGAGAAATTTTCTTGATCCGGGACCTTCTTTAATATATTGAACCAGATTCATAGTAGTTGCCATATAAACTTTCCTTTGATGTGCCATGAGTTGTGCCAATGGATTTATAGAAAATATAATATTTGGTCTCGTAATGGTTTGGTAGAGCAATCTATCTATGAGCCTCCTATATTTGCTTGGATTTTCTAATCTTGGACTTTCTTCAAAACATTTATGATTTTGTTCTGTTAGTACTTCATTTGGTTTGGCTCCTAATAACCCACAATTAGATTTAATGTCTAGAGCATATTTTGTTTGGTTTAGGGACATACCTTCCAGGTGATCTAGCTATCTCAATTCCCAAGAAGTATTATGGTCTCCCCAAGTCTTTCATCTAGAAGTTATTATATAAAGTTTGCATAAACATCTGAATATTTCATTGTCATTCCTGATTATGAAAATATCATCCACATAAATGACTATGGCTATTAGAAGTCCTCCTTTCTTATATGCAAACAAGGTGTAGTTGGCCTTTGATTGAGTAAAACTAGTGGAATATAATGTACTATGTAAACTGGCAATCTAGTTTCAAGAGGATTGTTTTAAACCATAAATGGATTTTGTAATTTGAAAAAAGATTCTCCCCGTCTCTAGTGCCCTGGTGGTAGGTGCATATAGACTTCTTCTAGCTTTCCATGTAGGAAAACATTGTTGATGTCAAGCTAAGTTAAGGATCAATTATACATAGTAGCTATGGATAGAAGAACTCTAATAGTGACTAGTTTGGTCACTAGTGCAAATGTCTCATTGTAATCTACTCTTTCTACTTGGGTTTAGCCCTTTGCAACAAGGCGTGCCTTGTATCTTGAAATTAATCCATCTGAATTGTATTTGACCTTGAATCTCATTTGCATCCTATTGGATTCTTTCCGGGTGATAAAGTTTCTAATTTCTAGGTGTAATTGTCTTTTAAAGCTCTCAACTCCATCTAGATGGCATTTTTCCAATGCGGTATACCCCTTGCTTGTTTATAAGTTTTAGGTTTACATTCTTTTGAAATGGTAGTAAGGAAAGCTAAATGATTGTCAGAGAGGATGTCAAAATTCAAAAATTTTGTAACATGATAAGGTGTTTTACCTTGATTGGGCATGACATTGGACCATGTAATGTAGTCTGTCATGTACTTTGGTCTTCTTCCCAATTCTAATTTGTGTGTTGGGTGGAAATCTTTAGAATGAGTGTTTTTTGTACAAAAGTTGTGATGTTGTTCTATGATAATAGATTCAGTGCTAAAGTATTTTTCTTTTGTTTTGAAAGTGTCCTATAAATTAGTGACAAGTACTAGTGTATGAATTTTTGTGTTCTCCTAAGTGGATTTGTAAGGAAAAATATTCTGTTTGAAAATTAGATCTCTACTTGTTAACATATTCTTTGTATTTGAATCCAATACCCTACATATCTTTTGGTTAGGTGGATATCCAAGAAATATGCAAGGCTTAGCTCTAGGATTAAATTTGTCCTTATCTAAATGGGAGGTAGAAATATAACAAAGGCAACCAAAAGTTTAAAGATTATTGTAGTTCGACATAGTCTTTAATAGGACCTCATAAGGGGTTTTATCATTTAAGACCTTAGTAAGATAGGATGCCAGCTAAATAAAAAGGTTGCCATTAGGAAACAATCATTCCAAAAAGATTTAGGTCGGTTGGGTTGAAATCTTAATGTTTGGGATGCATCTAAAAGGTCTTGGTCCACACTCACATTGATCTCCAAAATTTCAGCCGTTGGCGTCACTTCGGCATTGGAGAGATAGTTCGCGTCATGTGGGAGGAGAATGAAAAAATTGAAATTAAAAGGGAAAAGAGATAGAATAGGAGATGAGGTAGAAAGATGTGGTTGCAAGGAACTGTGGATTCCAGAATTAAATAAATGAAGTACAAAGTACTTAAGGATGTGACCATGTTTACCTTAGCATTGGGAGATGTGAATGTGAGTTAAACCTTCTTCTACTTTGGTTGCCCAATGAAGAAGAGTCTTTAACCACCACTTGCTTGATGTACCTCTACAACTAGAAGACAAGAAGACAAGTGAAACAAAAATTAGAACTAAGTGAAGTGTAGTAAAGGTAAAGAGAATAGCATAAAAATGACAATTGGAATATGACTCATTGGTTTTGGGGTTAGCCCTAACTCTTTTTTTTGGTTTTTTTGGATTAAATATGATGATGCAAAACTTAATAAAAGTGGTGTATAAAATGCTAAATGAATAGGAAAGAAGTATAAATTGAAAATGGCTCAAATTGGAGCTAAAACAAAGAAGAAATCACAAATCCGGTGGCCTGACACATAGGCGAGGGCATGGTCAGTGCGCCTTGTTACGGGAGCATGGTCAGTGTGCCCTTGGATCGGGGGCGCAATAGACTCCTTCTACTATGACTTCAGTGAAGAGATTGTCCTGGACAGTCCTAATGTTAGAATTAAACTTTTGTTGTTGAAATGGAAGGAAGACTTAAAGAGGAATGTTTTCTATGTTGATGACTTCTTCAGAAAACGTCATTGTAATCCTATAAAAATTGTTGAAGAGAAGGCATGCGAGAAAAACAACACATTCTGACAGTGCGACCTTGGTGCAGCAATCACCACGAACAATCTAGAAGTCAAAAAGACTCTCGTTTATTTTAAAACAAATATAACTTACCAGGGGTGGTTTCAAATGAAGAGAAGTTTGCTTGAATATTTTAATAAAGGTTGATGTTTACATGAGAACTCTGGTGCTAGAAAGTGAAGATCCGGGAACCACTAGCACGATGTTGATGTAGGGCATGCTACGGGCACCACAAAGGTCAAAATTGACTGATTATTGTAGAAAATAAAAGATAACTTACATAAGTACAGTGTATATGAAGGCTATGTGAGATAAATTCATTGGGAAGTAGATGGAAATTTATTGACAATGTGATGGCAAAGAAACGTAGAATCTAGGTCGATCTGCATAGCATCGGTACAAAAGCCGCCACGAGCTGAGGAGATGTCATAATTGAGTATTGTTTATTAGAGACAAAATATAACTGAATGTGGAATGTTCTTCTGAAGGAGGCTTAGCTAGAAGATGCTCATGAAATCTGTATAAGCCAAATATCAACAAAATAGTATGATAGAGCATAGACCGGCTTCTCTCTCACTTTGAAATGATCTCCTGGCACTGGGACGAGAATATGATGATTTGAGGAGCTTGGGACAAGCCTAGGGCAACTGGAGGATGAAGAGACTAACCCTAGGTTAGATGCCAATGCCATGAATTTATAGGACAAGATAGTCGATGCAAAAGAAGAAAACCCGGACCACTGCATCCTCCCAACAAAGTGGGGTGCACTGACCATGGCCCTAAACCAAGGGCGTGCATAGCATGCCCACACCTCTAGGGTGCACACACCGCACCCCCATCCCAAGGGCATAGTTGTTCGTAAATTCTAAAAATTGACTAGAATTTTCTAGAAGATGTCCAAAACAAGAGACTTGCGAAGGGGACTGCACCCAACACTTGGGGGTGCGGTCCAAATCGAAACATTTCATAAGGAAACCTTCAAAATCGGATTTGAAAGGTCCTAAATAGAAGGAACATCATAAGAAAATAAGAAAAGATCTCTACTTACCACACCTCAACAATGGGGTCACTCATAGGGTGCCAGGGCGTGCCCATGGCACCCTCAGACTAGGGGCACGCTCAGCATGCCCCCTATATGGGAAGAAAGTAGGGGCACACCCTGCACACCCCTGTCTAGAGAACAAGGGAAGGGCGTGCATAGGTGTCCAAAGAACAGAGGACACATCGATCGGATCAACCTGGGACCCCTTAAGACATTGTCCGGATGTATAAAGACACTCTGGAAGATCTGAAATGACCAAAAAGATAGGGAAAACCCAAAAAAACTCGGAATGATGATCGGAAATGCCAAAAGTGACTTAGAAACTTGGAATGATAATTAGGAAAGCTGGGGGAAACCCAAAAACCTTGGAATGACCAAAACAACTGGTGACAACTAGTATGACTCTAGTTGGCCACCGGAAAGGTTGGGAGTAACTTGGAAAACTCGGAATGATGCTCGAAAGAGCCAGGGTGAACCAGAAAACTTGGAATGGTTGGAAACACCAGTGGCAACCCGTACGATTTGGATTGACAACTGGAAACAATAAAAGGAACCCGTAAAACTTGAAAAGGCCTGATGGTAGCTGCAAAGATTAGAATTAAAGACCAAGTGACCCGAAGACTACCAGTGAGGTTTTGTGCCAATAGATTAGTCTGGGAATGATGGGACAAATATGGTATACCCTAAGGCCCCCTGATACTAACTGGAATGACTCGAGAGCAACCGAGAAACTCTAAAGGTGAGCAAAAAATCGATAGTGACTTGACGATGATTACAGAAGGACACTACACAATGGCCCTCATTCAACAAACATGGCTTCATCCAAAGATCAATAATTCATCATCAAATTTTCCAATAAGTTTCTTGGCTCGTCAAAAAGGTTGGTTCAGTTTGATTTTTAGCTATTCAATAAGGGATGTTGCCAATGGAATAAGAGTCTTAAGCTCCAAAATAAAGTTAATTTGGCATGTCTATAAGTTGCCTCACCTTAATGTCAACTTTGCAAGGGAATGGTATGTAGCATAGCGTACTGAAATGTAAATAAATGTAACAAAGAAAAATGGATTGTAATGTGTTGGCATTAAAATTTTTTGTTTAGCTCGCTTAACACAAATTTGAGCAATGCCAAAGCTAGTCTGAAAATCTAACTCATATTTGGTAAAATATGGACCAGATGATGCAAATAGGCTTTGAAAATGTCTGGGCATAGCTTGATAGGTTACAAATGTCCAAAATAATGTGTTCATTGTACAACCCTGGTCGAGAGCTTTGCAACAGTGCCCAAAGCATTGAAAAGTGACACTGAAAAGCCAAAATGACCATTTTACCCCCAACACTTTGGGATAAGTTAGGACTCTATCAAGAAATTCTAACTTCACCATATTTTTAGTATCAAATAGAGCTATACAACACTCAAAACGAATTGAAAATTCAACCACTAGTTGGAAAATTATGCAAGAAATATCAAATCTGGCCAAGGTCTATATTAAATCACACTAGGGGCATGATGATCCAAACAATTTTCAGAGCATTCTATAGATTGAAATTTTCAATGTCCAGGTTCATGACTACATTCTTGAGAATATTGATGCATTGGAATTAAAATTTGGCCAACAGAAGAATTTGATTGCACTCAATTACAATTTCTAGTATTATCGACCGCCGAGATCACACTAATCGAGAAAATAAGTAAAATCAGAAGATGTGATACAATTAAAGGCATCATGGTCACACATCTTGATGATATACAAAATCAATGGTCATCATATCTGATCCCATATTTTTATGATTTGATTCCAGGTATGTTTAATCAATTTTTAGTTAGAATTAATAATAGTAGTCTGATTGGGAGCATTTAGATAGATGGACTGGATTGATCTTCATCTCCTACGTCTAGCACCTGATGCCTGGCCCAAATACCTTCATACTCACCTGATTTTGGCAAAATTCAGCCTTGCCAACACTCCACTTTTGGTTGGAATTCTTTTGGTTAAAGACTTCTTCATGAGATAGGACCCTTGCCTTCTTATCCTATCTCCAATTTATCATTATCTCCATGGACATTATCTTCATCTTAATTCAACAATATCCTTGACACCTCATCTTATCTCATCAGATGGCCATTAGTTGGCCAAAAAAAAGCTTTCCTTTAGCTGGTTTGTGTGAACAATTTTTTACAATCTAGGAATGGGTGTGCCAACTCTCATCTTACCTTGAAAGATTATCTCTTGTTACCATTATTTTTCTTAAGATAAATTTTACTCCCAACCACCTTATCTCCTACTTGGCTTTTCTTTATCTCCCTTTGTCACATCACATCCATCATATGGCCATCATTTGGTTGAACCTCAACACATTCCCAACTAGTGTGTGCACACAATCTTCTACATTCTAGGAGCTTGTCCGTCAACTGATTCATCTCACACACACATCACATTGGTTAGATGTGTTGCCCAATTAGGAATCCAATTGAAGTAGGACTCTTTAGGCATTAGGACTCTCAACCCCTTAGCCTTATCTCTAGCTTTAGATTGTATCATTCTCTTTTATAAAAGGAGCTCCCCTTTGGCCTTGGCTAGAGCTAGCTCAAGTCACCTGTGCGCAAGCTCTGCTCCAGCTCTCCCTCATCTTCTTCTTGGCACACCGTCAACATCTTCAGAAGCTCCAACCCTTCCTCTCCTAGTGTGGATGATAGCAGTAGCAAGGCATCCCTTCTTTTTTTTCTTTGGTGCACCAAGTGAAGAAGAAGAAGAAGAAGGAAGCTCCCTCTTGCAGGTGCGCCAGCCAGTCCTCTCCTTGGTGTGCCAACTTTAGCAACAGTAGGTGCTCCTTCTTGGTGCCCCAATTCCAGCACCATCTGTAGAAGAAGGAGAAGAAAATAAGTCCATCTATCTTCTCCTTCAACCTCCAATAGGAATTGTGCCAAAAAGGTGAGGGGAGATGTAGTTTTTTTAGTTCTCTTCCTCCTCTCTTCTTTCTCTTTCCCTCAGCCTCCTCCTTGGCCATTCACAAAGCCTTCAGCCATAGCTCCTGAAGACCACCTTGTCAGGCTCCTGTCTAGGCTGGCCAAAGCTCTTCCATGATGCCTTCTTAGACCAGTCCCATGAGCACTTCAATTTGGCCCTCAATTAGACCCCCTTTGTGTGCCCAATCAGACCAGCCAAAAGCCTCTCTTGCTGCCCTCCAGAATCAGCCCCTTTGGCCATCTTCAAACAGCTCCATGCTATCACCTAACATCATGCCCCTTGTTTCCATCCTTTAGCTTCTACTTAGGCTCCTGAACATGCCCCTAATCAGGCCATGTTCGACCCCTTCTTGCTGCCCAATTAGACAGACTCTAGATTACATCCAAATCAGGCCCCTCTGCTGGCCTTAAAACCAATCCTTGTTACCACCTGAAAAAACCTTGGAACACCCCACTTCCTACCCTTAATCAGGCCCCTTCGAGTGCTGTTAAGCCTACCCTTGATTAGACCTTTCCTGATCCCTTAATTAGGCTCCCTTGAACAGCCCCTTGGCTTCTCTGTTTGGCCATCCAATCTGCCCACCTATGCAGCAGCCCAACAAGAGCCTCTTTCAGCCCATGTTTAGCCCATAAAAACAACCCCCAATCAGGCCTTGTGTGCCCATTTGATGGCCCTTCAACACAGCACCTGAATAGTCAAAGAAGTATGCCCATTGACGGCTCTCAAAATAGCACTAAACTAGGTACCACTTCAGCTCTCTCCATGGAGTGCACACCACCTATTGCTGCTGCAAGAAAGCATAAAACGACTAAGGCATACAAGTTGCAAAGTAGGCCTTGCTGGCCTTGAAGTAGGGTTGTAAATGGATAAAATGTGGATTCGCTCCAAATTTGTATCCATTTAGAGGGATAATATCCGATTTAAGATATCCGTTGGAGCAGATACCCAGATACGGATATTATCCGAATGTTAATCGGAGCGGACATGGAAATGCCCGCTCCGCTCCGTTTAAGATCTGCTCCAAATCAATCTTTGATAATATATGCTTAAATATTCTATATTATATATTAGTATACTAAGTTAATGTTAATAAATATATGATAAATTTTATATTTATACTTTTATTTCTATGTTTTTGTATATTATTAAATATATAAATCAAATAATATTCAATCAACATTTTGAGGTAGATATTATCCGGATTCGCTCCGAGTTCGAAGATTATCTAACTAATAATATCCGATTTGTATTCGTATCCGATTTGGACCGGATACGGATTATCCAACTAGCTAAACATAGCGAATACGAAAACACCATATCCGCTCCGTATCCACTCCATTTACAGCCCTACCTTGAAGTGCAAAGAACAGGCCTTACTGGCCCATGAAGAGAAGAATAGGCCTTGCTGGCCCATGAAGACAAGAATAGGCCTCTTTGGCTCAAGAACTTGAAGACTGGCCCATTTGGCCGGTGAGACTTGAACTGGCCCATTGGGCATTATACAAAATGACTAAGCTTAGAGAGTTAGTTCACAACTGGATGCTGCCCCAGGCACTTCAAACTTGAAACTTGAAAAGATTGACTAAGTCTGAGGAGTTAGTCCACCACTGGACATTGTCTTAGGCTTCACACTAAAAAATGACTAAGTCTAGAAAGTTAGCACACAACTAGGTGCTATCTCAGTCTTCAGTCTTAAAAAAAAAACCAAGTTTAGAGAGTTAGCCCACAACTGGGTGCTACCTTAAGCTTCACACCTAAAAGCTAAGTCTGAGTTAGTCCACCATTGGACGTTGCCACATGCTTAGACAAAACAAAAAACTAAGTTAAAGAGTTAGTCCACAACTAGATGCTCCATTAGGTTGCTAGCCTAGACACGCTTTTGGTACGCTGACCCAGGCGTACGTATGGGACATGCTCCCTACACGAATGGACCCTTCACACTATGTGGAAAAGTAAAAAAGACTTAACCATATAGGATGGGTAAATTTTTACACTGATCAGAAAATAAGATGGCATACAACTGAAATTTTCTTGATCCTCTGTGAGTTTACACCTTAGGAAGGAAATCTCCTTTGACAAGTTGAAGAATTCTACACTTAGACATTTCTAGACATGGCATATGAACTACTTACATTGTTGATATGGCATATGAACTGCCAACATTGATGAAATGAGCATATAAACTGCATATGTACCGTGTACTTGGACATGAACAAATTCTTTGAACTTCAAGTGCTGACTTGATTGCATGTATTCGACATCAATGCTAGCCCGACAGACCGGATGGAATGCAAACTGAACTTAAAACTAAGTATGAACATAGTTAAACACATTTGTAGAACACTTAACCAAATTTGAAAATAGATTTAATCAAATCATAACATAAGATTTAAGTCTAAGAACACTTAACTAAATATGAAAACACTTAGACAAAGAACATCTAAATCAAAACACTTAACTTAAGTGAAAGACAACTTCTTAAAGGAGGCAAGTAAAGCATGCTGAAAACACTTCAAAACACTTGGAATTTAGTTAAAGAATCAAATCCTTAACAATCTTGACTTAAACTTAATTAAGTTGAGTTGAAGTTCAAAACACTTAAAACATGCCAAACACACTTAAATTAGTATCAAAACAACAACCAACATGAAAAAGGACTTAACACATCTTAACCAAACTTAAGCAAATCTAATTGCTTAAACATCTTAAGTTCATCAACACTTCAACAATTTCATCAAGAACTTCAATCGAAATCGATTCAAAATTTAACTATGTTGACTTGAACAACAAAATCTAATACTTAACATTCAAATTTAAAAATCAACATTCAAACTTAAACTTAAATCAATTGCAAACAAACCAAACTTTCAACAAGCTTTTAACGGATTTAAAAGAAAACTTAACCAAAATTGTTTGCATCTATCTCATTAGGTCTGAAGGGCTAGCACCCTTTGTGTTTTTTTTTATGTTGTGGATGTGCACTATAGCAGTTAATCAAGGGTATTCGAGTAGTTGTTTAATGTAAATGAACATTGGATATTCGCACAATCCGATGGAGAGGAGTCAAAAAATATTTTCACAAAACTCGAACCTCAGCTCTATACTCTTTTAATATCACCCAACTATCTAGTTTTCTTATAGGTTTCACCTATTTTGCTAGAAAACTAAGACGTCAATATTTCAAACACACAAAAACAAAACTCTTTTTGAAAACATAGGATTTTTTAGGTTCCCACATAATAGCATGTAGTGGAGCGAAATAGTGATGGATTGAAAGGTGGCATCAAGATGTAGTTTTAGACATGCTCATTGGCTAAATTTGGTAAAAGTAAAACTTCTCAAGTTACTTGGATCATCGTCATGTTTCATCAAGCCTTATACATCTGATTCGTAAAAAGTGTGCCATAGGGCATGAGAGATTTTAAAATAAAAGAGTAGCCAACCCCAACACAATGGGGAGTCCCCAAATCACATATTCATAGGTTCATCATCAGCTAGCAACCCAATTTTTATAGTGCTATCGTATTGTGATGGGCTAAAGTTTAAAAGAGGATTTGTTTTGTAAAATAAAAGAATATCATTCGAGCATATTTAGGCTCTCAGATTCACTTGAGTTTTCCAAAAAAACTTGATTTAATTCAGACTGGAATGACCTCAAATTCTAAAGGGCAAATGTTAAGGCTCCATAAAAGGACCACAAAGGCATCGTGAATTGCATCTTGGCGTCGAAAATTTTTGCAAGCCTACCATCAGGATGGGATTAGAGAATAAAGGAAGCCCACGGTGGGATATAAAATGGGATGACTGCCACGGTGGGATAAGTAGAAAGAAAGTTGGGTGAGCGGCCATGGTGGGATAAAGATGAAAGACACAGTAGAATAAAAGGTCACCAATCATATGGTGAGATAAAAGATACTGTGAGATAATGAGAAGGTTAGAATTTGAAGAAACGGACCCGGTGGAACCTCGAGGATATGATGGAGAAATCATGACCATGGTGGGATGCAGACACGATCGTCAGAATGATATCATTCCTGGTTAATGACAAATTGATAGAATAATACATGCAATGCAAAGACCTATATGATGTATGTTGGGATAAAAAAAGTCAAATATTATCTAAAAGATAGTTGAAGATATATATTGAACCTCAGAGGTTAGGATACCTGATCGAGAACTATCGTCCCTCTGATGTTCAATTTTGGCCTATCTGTGAATAGAAAGAATGACTCATCGCAGTGGATTTAGTTGAAGGGATCTTGGGTCTAGTCTTCTTCGCACTTATGGTCTTCAACATCATTGCATAAAATAAATATTAATGCACCTAATATATGCTAAAAAATAAAATAATAATTGTGAGTCTGCGACATGATGACATGCATTCTCACAAAAGAATTCACATGCCTCGATGAGGACATAGAGTATTGTTGAAATGTTGAAGAAGGTTCCCCGATAAAGTTAAGGCCTAGGTTGTGGTGACACTTCCTCCTAAGAATCCTCAGGGGAGGGAAGTGGTGAGCATCACATTGTGGTGCAACGTTCTCCTTGTGCCTGAAACACTTAAAAAAAGAAAAATAGAATTGCAATGTGGCTTATCCCCCTTGTAAGGTATGGTTTGCCTTGCCCTTTGTCAAGAGAAGATAGCCTTCTTAAAACAAAGCACGAAATATGAAGGAATTGAAACATGAGAGACTGAAAGCAAATATGAATGTAAACATGGTGATAAAAATTTTTGTTGAAGTTTGAATTTTTTTGAAGCTTTTGAAGATATTCATTTTTTAGGTTTTTTTTTGAAAATGTTCAATTTCTTTGGAGTTTTTAAAATATTCAAATTTTTTAGAGTTTGAAACTATTCATTTTTTTTGATGTTTTGAAAACATTTAATTTTTTGGTGAGAGATAAATTAATATTGACAAAGGTCATCATTTCTCAGTTGTTATTCTAAGTTTGTTGGTAGATACTATGTGCAAGAAGGATTCCTTTCCAAGAATCTTTTTGACCTTCAACCTTTGATCAGCCAAAATTCAACATAGATTTGGTTGGTCCCTTACCCCTGGGGGTTAAGAATGAATAATTGATGGGAAGTTCTTGATAGACTCTAAATATGTCGAGAGAGATTTCTCTACTCGCACCCAATTGCCTGTTGGGGATCAGCTTCTTTAGGACTTTGACATTATAGCATTAGCCCTTTTCTTTTGACTTTCTATAGCACAGTGCGACCAAGTTTTTCCTTTGAAATCCATGAGGTACTTGCCCTCTTTATTGTGCCTTTTCTTTTGATGATTTTAGTATATTTCTTTTGTTATGTATTTTTTTGAGCTTTTGAATGATGCCTAAAGATGGCCTCCTACTAAGGCGGTAGATGCTTTCGATACTATCCCCCTCTAGTCCCCTTCACCTATTTTGGATTGAATAGAAGAGAATAGGGTGACGATTTTCCTTCCACCTCTAAGCCTTGCCTAGCTTCACTCGGTTGTTAGGTCATCCAGATTCTAGGATTGGAACGTGTTGTGTGTGATAATGGTATCTACTATCAACTCTTAGAGAATAATATAAGACATATGGACTTAAGTCATAGTGGTAATTCTCTCCATTTCTTTTCGAGGTAGATTAAATTTCATAGGTGAATCATTTGTTAACATGCCTTGCAATGTAAAGAATTCATTTTGATAAAACAAATGTAGTTATAAATATCATCAATCATGAATTTTCTCTCAGTTATGCCTTGCACATTTGAATCAAAATGTGAGACTCAAAAATATTTCAAAAAAAAAAACATTTCCTTGTGAATGACATGATGATGATGAATGTAATTTCATATAATACCTGAGAGGAGTTCATTGCTGGTGACGACGTTGCTTTGCTTGCCTTGCATTTTCTTGTTGCTTCCACTTTGGATATGCTCCACATTCCATTGGTTTGAAATGTCAGAGTCATATGATGAAGTGAAAGATGTGAAGGATTTGATTTGGCATGGTAGAGGTAGAATTGATGATGTAAAAGGCAAAGATCGTGGTATCACACAAAAAATTCTCTACCCTTGATTTTTATTGAAAATATAATTTGGAAAAGAAAGAGAATTCAAAATGGAAAGAAACATTCTAGAAAACAAAAGTGAGATAAAATGGGCTCTTGAGGCCGGGGGTTGAGAGTGAGCTTACAGGCCCAAGAATGGTTGGAATCAAGAAGCACATGGGTGTCGACTCCAAAAATGGGTCCCGGGTTGGCATCTCGGAAGGGTGAGGAAAAGGGAAAAACTCTCACATCGGTCCCACACTCACATTGATCCTCGAATTTTCATCCCTCGGTGATGCTCGAGCACTGGAGAGATAGTTCGTTTCGTGTGAGAGGAGAATAAGAAAACTAAAACAAAAAGGAATCAGAAATAGAAGAGGACATGAGGTAAAGGTAAGGATGAAGAAGAGTGGTTGCTAGGAGCCATGGGCTCCATTTTAAATTAAATAGAATATGTGTTAAGTAAAGGATGACTATGTGTACCATAGCATGAGAAATGGGTGTGTGGGTTCAACCATCTCCTTCTTCGGCCAGCCGATAAAGAAGAGTCTTCCATCGATGCTAACTTGATGTATTTCTGCAATTAGTAAAAAAAGAATGAAATGAAAGAAACTACTTATAACTATGTAATGTGTAGAAACTATAAACGAAAGCACGGAAAACACGGAATCAGACTATAACTCATCAGATTGGGGCAAGCGCTAACCCCTATTTTCAATAATTTTTTATAATGTAAGATAATGAAAAATTCATTAAAATGAATTAAAAATGATGTATACTAAATGATACGTAGATGTGAGAAGTGAAACTACTCTGATTGGAGTGAAAACCGATGAAGAATGAATGATTCGGTCAGCCTTCAATCCAACACCTTCAGTGCGACTTTGATATAGAGACTGCTAAAGCTGACCCTAATGTCAAAATTGAATAATGTTTATTGAAACGGATATAGGACTTGAAGAGGAAGATATTTAATGTTGATTACTTCTCCAAAATATGTCTGTGTAGCCCTGTAGAAATTTTGTAAGTGGACGGAAGTTGAGAACAAAACCCAATTGCTCACCCTTGTTTTAACGATTACCACAGACAAACAGCATGTTAGAATTGAGTGCTATTTGTGCCAAATGGATGAGGACATAGAATAGAAGATTTTATCTATTAAAAACTTTTGCCAAAACACATCCCAAGAAATCTGTGTAGGTAGATGAAGACTGTCGATGTCGAGAGCATAGATCGGGCAACCTTTCTTCCTTCGAGATCAATTTCTCACCACCTGATCGAAGTAGAACGTGAGAGAGAGATTGGGAGAGAGTAGAAGAGGTTGAGGATGAATGTGTCATGAATAACTTTGTTTTTTAAAAATGGGCTTGAATTTCTAAGGGAAGTAGACCTGGTGCAAATCGGGGAAAGAAACTGAACGCGCCCTAGGTTGAGGGCGCGGTGGTTGGGGGCGTGGTGACCACGCCCTCAACCTGAGGACAAGCAGGCCGCACCTTCACCCTGAGGGCACGGTGGCCATGCCCTCACTCTGAGGGAGAGTCCAGCGCCAGTTTCCATTTTCCAACTGAAAGTTTTTATAAATTTTCTAAAATTTGGATTTCTAAAATGGACGCACCCCCAACTCGGCGGCACAGTCAAAATGGTCATTTTCTAAAGGGTAAACCTTTTCAAATAAATTTGGAAAGTCAAAAAAGGTAAAAAATCAGATTTTTGGAACTGGACGTGCCCCCGGTCCAAGGGCATGCAGGGTGTGCCATTGAACTGAGAACATGCAGGCCGCGCCCCCAATTAGGGGGCACGCAAACCATGCCCCTGGCTCTGGGGCACATTTAGTTCTTTCTCCTACACTAGCTTCGTGAGTCCTAACTTACAAAAGGAATGTCCGTTTCGACTCTCGTTTGTTGCATTTGAAAGAGGACTTGTAAACGTAGCTCCCCAAATTAGTAAACCATCTGGTACACATCTTGAGACTTTTGTATGGGACTTTAATCTCTGGTTTACTCCTCTGATGGTGCCGAAGGCCAAAGCGATGATCTAAAAAGACATGGTATCGATCAAAACATCCAAAATTTATTTGTAAATCTTGCAATTACCAAAAGACATGATGCAAGGTCTAGGATGGCTGTGGATGTACACAACACCGATTGAAATGATGGGATAGGAGCTGAAGTAGTGATATGTTAGCCCAGAAGATCCGACAAAAACTGACATGTTGCAGAATGCATCTGGTATTATCAAGACCTTCAATTGGAGATCAATAAGCATTGATCATTGAGCGGTTCCCATATTTCCACAGTTAACTGTGGCTCTCGCTTGAAGGCTACGACTTTGCTCGAAAATCTTTGGTCCATTCTCAATTCACGTAGCTCTCCCACCAACGTCCTCGGCTCATCTCCACAAGGTGATTTTGATCAGATTATAGTTAGATAAAAAGTATCACCAATGGAATAAGAGTCTTAAGCTCCAAATATGGCCAAATTGACATGTCTACAATGGGCCCAAGAGTTTAATGTGAGCTAAAGGCCTTAGTTGATGTTGATGACATGAGGACCCGATTGATGGTGATGGGTAAGAGAGCCTGATTAATGGTGATGGGCATGAGGGCCCAATTGATGGCTAAGCTCAAGGGACCCAACGAAAGGAGTGGGCACACAGGCTCACTTTAAGTGATTGGGAGCATGATTGTGTTCTTGGAGATTGTTGATGGGCTTGTGGATGCCACTGAAGAGTATGGGTGCACAAGCTTGAAGCCATAGGAGTGTGGGCACATGGGCCCGAGGTTGATGGAAGATGGGCACATGGGCTTGTAGTTGAAGGAAGATAGGCACATGGGCCCAGTTTTAAAGTAAGTTGGGCATGTGGACCCAAAGTTGAAGTAAGGTGGGCTCGCGGGCCCGAAGTTGAAGTAAGTTGGGCACGTGGGCCCATTTGTGGAAAAAATGTGGGCTCTAGGGCCCAGTGGAGAAAATTTATGGGCATGCGGGCCTGATTGACTAAAAGGGACGCATGGGCCCAATTTGAATAGAAGGGGCATGTGAGACTGGTTAACAAAAAGGGGTGCATGGACCTAATTGCATAAAAGGGGAACGTGGGCTTGGTTGAAGAAAAGGGCATGCGGGCCTAGTTGGAGAAACATGGCACAAAGGCCTAGCTAGAGAAAAGGGGCACGAGGGCCTAAGTAAAGAAAAGGGTGCCTAGGTCTGGTTGAATAAAAGGGGCACATGGGCCCAAATGGAGATAAGGGCATGAGGGCCTAATTGAAGGAAAGGGCATGTGGGCCTGATTGAAGGAAAAGAGCATATGGGCCTAGTTGAAAGGGATGAAATATGGGCCATGGCCCTAAGATTGAAATATAGTGGGCCCATAGGCCCAATTGATGATTGTGAGGAAGAGAAAGTAAGGGTTGTGGCCCTATGATTGATGGATTATGGGCCCTAGGCCCAATCATTGATTGCTAGGAGAATAAAGTAAGGGTCGTGTCCCTAAGATTGATACTAAAGAATTTGTATGCCTAGTTGGAGGGGCCCAATATCTTTTTACTAAAGTCCATGTCATTCGGACGACTTGGAGATTCATTCCTCACTTCATTAACCAATTCTTTCTTCGTATTTTTTAGTTTAATGGCATTCCAACTACCCAACTTCAGGGATCGATTCCAATAATTGCAATAGTTGATGAATGCCTGGTGAATCCTTGTCTAGTTCATGGCCAAGTTCCTCTTTTGTTTCTTTTTAACTATATGCCTTGGTGATGACCCTAATTCTTCCAAATGTCTAAGGGTCGATTGTAGCCCATGTTCGTGGGGGTCCTTAGGCAATGATTTGTTCCCCATTTCATTGAGCAATTTGATCTCGCCATTTTTCAACTTAGGGGTTGATTCAGTTTGACCAAATTCAGGGATCAACTCCAATGATTGCACTGGCTAAGCTACCTTTTGTAAATTTTTGTCTAGCCCTTCATTAGATTGACAATCAATTTCATTCATGATTTCCACATCTAAACTTCCAACAATAGACTTCTCCTAAGGTTGTTCTAGGGAAGAGTGCATGCCTAGTTTGGGGTGGGAGGACAGAAGGGATTAGATGAGAGTTGAGGGGACCATTATTAGTTTGGATTTCAACATGTTCATGATCAGTTTGAGATATTGTAATGACATGTTGAGGGATAAAAGTTGATTTCTCTACCCGGGAAGGAGCACAAATGGTTGGAGTGATTGAGTCATCCGCCAAGGTAGGAGCATAAAGGGTAGGAGTGACTAGATCCTCTACCAAGGTAAAAGCATGAATGGTAGGAGTGATTGGTCTCTTTGTTGGGGTTGGAGCATGCATGGTAGGAGTGATTGGTCTCTTTGTTGGGGTTGGAGCATGCATGGTAGGAGTGATTGGTCTCTTTGTTGGGGCAAGATCAATAGAAGAAATAATTAGTGACATGACTGGCTAAAGGGGAGCCCTAGGTAGAGAGATTAGTTGAGAAGCCAAGGGTTGTTTAATTGGCGATGGTTGAGGAGCTGATGGTTGGTCAATCAGTCAAGGAACAAGCATGACAATTGGCTTAGGAGGAATAGGTTGAGTGGTTGGCTGAGAGACTATTGATGAAGTTAGCTAAGAAGCAAAGGCTTGAGTGGTTGGCCGAGGGGCTGTTGGTGGGGTAGGCTAAGAAATCAAGGGTCGGATGATTGGCCAAGGGGCCGTTGGTGAAGTTGGCTAAGGAGTTAAGGGTCGGATGATTGGCCGAGATGCCATTGATGAAGTTGGCTGAGGAGCCAAGGGTTGAGTAGTTGGCTGAAGGGTCGTTGGTGAGAAGGGATGAGAAGCCAAGGGTCAAATGATTGGCCTAGAGGCCTTTGGCAAGGTTGGTTGAATCAAAGGTTGAGTAGCTAGTTTAGGCAATGAGGTACTTGCATAATCGACAAGAGGAGGTTCATTATGTGTAGTTGGTCATGCTGACATGGGCATGGTCACCAGAGGCTAACTTGACTGATAGAGATGACCAGGGTGGAGTTGGGGAGGGTTCCTAGGTGGGTGCCTAACACTCATAGGTATGACATCAATTCCTAACTTGGATATTGAATCCATGCTCTTCTCAACCATGGGCCTCAATTAATTAGAATATTGCCTAAATTCCATATCTTCTTTTACTTTTTCAATATTGAATAGTCCACCCTATATCGTTGCAAGAATTTTGCCTTGACAATATCAAAGTCCCATATTTCTACTTCGTCCAGTGGAAAACCTATTTTAGGGAAACACCATCTAAAGATCATCTGAAAAGGAAAGCAATGGCTCTTTGATCATTTTGCCATCAAGATGATTTGTTCAAGAAATCACTAACATGGGCAAAGGGTCACTAGAGCCATTGTAGCGGTGGTAGACTAGTATCTGGGTAGGGGAAAGATGAAGAGCCGAGAAAGAAGGGATGGAGAATTCTGGTGTAGCTTTGGCATCCAATTGTCATTTTAACTCCTCATATTGTTCATTCATTTGAGTTATCATACTAAAACATGCCAGATTAGTAGTGAGTGCTTGGATTGAGTGGTGGGGCCTAGGTGCCAATGTGGGATGTGTTGAAGTTGATGGCAAAATAGTGAAAGTAGAAGGTTGGACTAGTGACGGGGCAGTGTTCATCAAGTTTCTCCTAGAAAAGACTATCATAACTAATCGATTAGGGTGATGAAAGAGTTTCTTGTCTCAATTTGACATCACCTATGTCCCGTAGAAGGTGATAAAGGTCTATAATAT
The DNA here is from genome assembly GCA_036172225.1 of Cryptocoryne crispatula var. balansae. Classification (NCBI taxonomy): domain Eukaryota; kingdom Viridiplantae; phylum Streptophyta; class Magnoliopsida; order Alismatales; family Araceae; genus Cryptocoryne; species Cryptocoryne crispatula. The sequence goes on along the minus strand of CM069925.1, from coordinate 16,400,354 downwards.
TAATGCACATCTTACGCATCACCCCATACCCATCTTTGACCCAGTCCAATCAGAGTTCCTGGATGATGAACTAATGTCGGTCCAATCTTCCAACCTTTAGACATTATATTTTGATGGGGCTCTGACTTCACATGGTAGATGGATAGATATCGTTCTTTTGGCACCAAAGGTTGTCACCATTTCACAGACTTTTTAGCTCAACTTTTCAAAAACTAACATAACTAAGTATGAAACCTTGTTGGCTAGGATGGAGACTGCTCATTTCTATGGTGTCACCAAACTAAAAGTGATAGATGATAGACAACTAATTCTATGTCAAGTCCTATCTAAGAATCAGACTTCTCATCCAAACCTCCAACCCTACAAAGAACTTATCATTTGCTATCAAACTCTTCTCCAAGCTCACTTCCATCCGTGTCCCTCATGCACAGATTATTCTCACCAATGCCTTTGCCTCATTTGCCTCATCTCTACCAGTTTCGCTAGGTAGGTAAGTGTTGACCATCCATGTCCATAGGAGGTCAATTTCAACTATTAAGGATGGGTGTTTTCTGAAGATTAAGAAGAGATTTGATAGAAAAGAATATCTATAACTTAAAGAAGAGATCTCCTTGATTAAGTTAGAAAAGTTAGAAGAATGTGAGAGGCCTTAGTATGACGAAATTGTGAGGTATTGTCAGAATCAGACATATCCACTTAGATCTAATACTAAAGAGAAGGCAATCAAGAGAGTATCCCAAAGATACACAATCCTAGGAGGTGTGCTCTACAAGAGGAGCTTGAGTGGTATCCTACTCTGGTGCATTGATGAAGAAGATGTGCTAAAGGAAGCACATTTTGGAGTCTATGGAGGTCATGTGAATGCTTAAGCCCTTGCCAAAAAAATCATCTAATAGGGATATTATGTGAATACTCTATAAAAGGATTGCTCTGTTTTTGTCAAGCACTATCACTCATGTCAACTTCATGTAGACAAAATTTATTCTCTCGCATCTTTCCCTTATCTAATTCATGCCCCATGGCCTTTCGCCATTGTAGACATGCCAATTTGGCCTTATTTGGGACTTAAACCCTTATTTCACTGACAACATCTCTTTTAAACTATCAAAATCAAGTTGAATCATTCTTTTGGATGAGCCAAGGAGTTCACTAGAAATCTAAGGAAGAGTTGTTGATTTCTAATCAAATCCATTTTTTTCCAAATGAGAGCCCATTTTAACTTCCATGTTGCACTTGGTGATCTTTACACCAAGGTCGCACCGCTTGGTTGTGTACCTGATTATGCTTTTCCCAGCATATCCTCTACTTGAAAATTTTTCACAGGATTATGTGGATGTCCAATGAAGAAGTCTTCAACATTAATAATCTACCTCTATGAGTCTTATTTTCAATGCAACAAACAACATTCAATTTTGATCTCTATTTGTTTGCAGCATTCTTTAGAAATCAGACGCGCAATTCTGTCTGCACGCACCCCTAATCAAGCCAATTGCATGCAAGCCCAGCCCATTGGGCACATCTCTAACCAATTCACGACCTTACCTTAATTTTTATTCCTTCATATCACTTAGTAAAGTATCTAAAAGCTTCATGGTCGAAATTAGTATCATCAAATGATGGCAATCCAACTTGTCGTCTTATACATCAAAACTTGCTATTTTTAGACCAGATTTGTTTCCTCTTTGAGTGGAGACATATTTTGAACATGGGGAAGGTGATCCATGGTTTTCAATCCATCTCAATTAGTTGGGTAAGTTTCTATAAGCCTTATGATGAAAATTAGCAACATTAAATGGAGGAAACCCAACCTATGGTCGGATGTATCAAAACTTGCTATTTTTTGACATGTTTCTCATCCCCTATAAAGAGAGACTCATATGAACAACCTAAGAAGAGCATACCCATCCTCCAGCACTCTTCTCTTCATCTTCCAGACACCCTAGGCTCGTCCCAACCTCCCCAAATCGTTCTCTCTTCATCTCGGTGCCCGGAGATCATCCCGAAGTGAGAAAGAAGCCGGTCTATGCTCCGACATGCTGCTTTGCTGATCATCGGCTTCCAAAGATCTCCCTGATCATTTTCCAGCCAAGATTTCTTCAGAATAAGTGTTCTTAATTGAGATATATTTCATCTTCAACAAACAGAGTTATATTCAGACATAGCCTCGGCTCGTGACAGCTTCTACACCGGCACTGCATAGACAGATTCGAAGTCTCCTCTTCTTGGTCATCATTTTCTCAGTCAATTTCACTGAACTTACTTGTAGATTCGGCCCATACATCCTTCATAGAAATTTTTCTATGATAAGTCCTCTTTTATCTCCAATAAGAATCATTCAATTCCAATATCTGTGGTGCCCATAGCATGTCCTACATCAATGTTGTGCTGGGAGTTTCTAGAACATCACTGTCCAAGATTCGGCTTGTCAGGTAAATTTAGATTATTTATCATTAAATTCAAGAAAAGTTGTATTAATCTCAAACCACCCTCAGTGAGTTCTCTTTATTTTTAAATAAAAATCACTCGATTCTGACATAAGTGTTGTCTATTACGGTCTCTGCATCAGAGCCATGCCAATTTACATTGAGTCTGTTCAACCCGGTTGCCACTTTGCCTGGGTTGTGTTATCTTTAATCATCCATATTATCTTTGCTAAATCTTCATTCATATCATTTAGTTTATATTTTTGCATCATTTTTATTTAGTTTTGCATCATTTCATACATCATAAAAAACTAAAAAAAAGGGGTCAAGGCTAACCCCGAATTCGATAAGTTTGTTTCCAATTGTCATTTTATGTTATTGTTTTTATAGTTACTACACTTCAGTCAGTTCTAATCCTTTTTTCACTTCTTTTCTTGTCTTATTGTCTTCTAGTTGTACAGATACATCAAGCTAGCATCGGTTGTAGTCTCTTCTTCATCGGCCAGCCGAAGAAGGAGAAGGTTGAACCTGCACACACTCTTTCTCACGTTAAGGTACACACGGTCATATAACTTAATCTCTTATTCAATTCCATAAAGTGGAGCCCGCGGCTCCGGGCGACCACCTCTTTTATTCATGTTTTAAGTCAATTCATTCCTCACTCTCCTCTCACATGACCCAAACCGTCTCCAGTGCTCGAGTGACACCGTGAGATGAAAGTTCAGGGATCAATGTGAGTGTGGGACTGAGATGAGGATTTTACTGCTTGTTGAGTGTTTTCTGATTCACTCCCTTTCCCCTATTCTATCATCACTTTTTCTTGAGGTGCCGATCTAGAACCCGTTTCTGGAGTCGATAGCTGTGTGGGCTTTCAACATCATTGGCCCTTGAGTGACCTTTACTCTGAAGTGCGCACTAAATTATTCATTTTAATGGCAATGGAGTGCTTTATAAACTACGCTGAAGTGGAAATGTTCATGGAGATCAAAGTATCAACATTGTGTCCCTTCATCAAGCACAACATCATTGCTAGACTCGAGATTCTCAATGACATCATCACCAAAAATGGGTCTCAATTCCTCTCTCAAGATCTGCATGATTTTTACACAAATACTGCATATCATCACATCATTCATCACCGTGTTATCCTCAAGGCATTGGTCAAGTAGAAGTCACTAATAAAACCTTAATCATGATCATCAAGAAAACTTGTAAGTTTAGCAAGTTCGTAAACTAGCCTAATAAGCTCGTAGATGCTTTATGGACTTATCGTACTTCTCTATGGACCTCTACTGGACAAACCCCATATGCTCTGGCATATGGGATGGAAGTAGTGGTTTGCTATGAGGTATTACTTTTATCTCTCAAAGTTCAACTCGACAAGAACATCCCCATTGACAAGAGATGAGAAACTCTCCTTACACAACTTGAACTCTTGAATGAAAGAAGGATAGCACCCGCCGAGCATGCTCGAACATATCAGAATAGACTCAAAAGATTTTATCAAAGAGGGTGGTAGAGAGAAAGTTCAGAATTAGTGAGATGGTAGGTAAAAGAATATACGTTAAGTCAAGAGGTTCCCGCTCCAAATTACAACCTAACTACGAAGGGCCTTTTGTAATCACTAAAAAATTATCTAGGCCATGCTTACAAGTCAAGTAATGTAGATTAAGAAAATTTGATTCATCCATTGAATGAAGTTTACCTCAAAAATTATTTTGTATAAGAAAATGGAGTCACTGGTGTGATCTCAAGTCACCAATCCAAGGTGGTACACCAGAAGTCAAGGGTAGGCATCACTCTATACACACAACACATCTCAATTTTGGAATCTGAATAACCTAACACTTGCAAAAAGCAAGGTAGAAGCTTGAAAGCAGAAGGAACACCTGTACCCTATTCTCTTCTATTTGGTCCAAGATAGGCAGAGGAGATTAGAGAGGGGTAGTATTAAAAACACACACCACCCTAGTAGGAAGCTGTCTCGGAGGGTTCAACTTCTCAAAATTAAAAAGGAGGTGCCAAAAAATAGACAATGACCCCTCAAGTTGAACAAAAGAACAGACTTGTCTAAATGAGTACCCCGTAAAAGTAGAAAAATAAAAAATGTGTCAAAAGATGGACAATGACTCCACAGGTCAAAGACTAGACAAATGTGTCACAAAAATAGGTTTGTCAATAAAGAAGGAAAGTCCTGAAAAGGCCAAACCCCAACTGGCAATTGGATGCAAAAAAAGAAATCCCTCTTAATATCACCAAAGTCTATCAAGGACTTCCTTTGTTATTCTTCCTTCTTAAACTCCTAGGGTTGGGTCAACCAACCAAATTCAAGTGGAACCCAAGCCAATCAAGGCTAGAAGGTTGGGAGGATTCTAGGTAGGGAACCCTATTTTGCATGTGATGTTTATTATTTGAATCTCGATTAACGACCAAGGACCGATGAATTATCTTAACACCAATGTTTTCTCTACCAAAAAATTATATATTTTTAAGATCTAAAAAAAATTTGTATATTTTCAAAAATCCAATTTTTTTGTATACTATTAAAAATCCAAAAAAATGAATTGTATATTTTTAAAATCTAAAAAATGCATATTTCCAAAAATCTAAAAAACTGCACATTTTTAGAAAATATAAAAAATTAATCTTTTAACTTAGCTTAACCTTGACTCTTGGCATTCTTGTATTCATGTTTTTTTTCAATCTTATATATTTCATTTTAGCACTTCATATTTACCTTTTTAGTCATTACCTTGTTAAGAAGGCTCCTCCTTTTAACGTAAGTCACGGTAGATGGTAATAGACAAAGGGATGAGTCATGGTGAAGATCTAATCCCTTTTTATCAAGTGTTTTAGGGACTTTAAAATAGAAGGGAAAGATTCTCACCATGACATGTAAGTTCTCTCAACCCTAATCCCTATTTCATTTCCTTCACATTATTATTCCACCTGGTTAATAAAGCTCCTCCATTTGACTCAAAATCAAGGCAAATGATAATGGGCAAAAGGATAAGCTATGAAGAGATTTGAACATTTTACTAAGTGTTTTTAAGAACTGGAAGACAAAAGGAAAGACTCTCACCAAACAGGTAAGTCTTCTTACACTTTTTTTTTACTTTTATTAGTTAGTTAGTGAGCTATCATTCTCTTCCTACCTTGTTAATAAAGGCCGATGCCCCTTGACAAAAAGCAAGGTGCTAAGCCAAGAAAGTGTTACTAACCAACACATGTGAAGTGATGCCAAATAGGAAGAATAAAGTTGATCCAACAAGCAAAGTCAAGTACAACATATCCAACAAAAAACAAATGCAAGCATCAACAATAGATCATGGTTTGATCATAGCCTGATAGACGAAAATTTCAAAAGGTACAGAAGCATATCAACACTCCCCACTACTCTCCCTAGGGGACCACTCTCGGGGAGGAGGTAGTACTACATGAATGAGACTCAGTGGAAGAAGCTATGGTCGATCACTCCAAGTCAGTCATCTACAACAAAAAATAGCACTGAGGCATGGAAACAATAAGGCAATAATAACAAAGTTACGCAGGTGACTTACCACAAGCTCCCTTGACACCAGGGCCTTCTCTACAATAGACAACTGGACAAGCAAGGCAAACACATCCTCTCCTACCTTAGAAGAAGAAGCACTGCCTATGAGTGCCTTGCACTAATTAAAAGAAGAAATAGGGAAGAATTCAGATTCTGCCAGGCAATGTAGTAAAAAAGCACAAGAAGTCCACACCACAACCTTCAAAGCTATCTGAAGAGAGAAGACCTGCTCCTCCAAGGCTAAAATTTGGGACTAGTACTGGGATATCATGGCTCGAGTATCTTGAAAAGATGATCTTTGTAAGACAAGAGTAATTGCATTCAAGGAAAGAAAAGACAATGAAGAGATCAAACATGAGCAGCAAAATCAAAGAGATGGCCATAGGTTGTGGCATACTATCAAATAAAATCAATGTCATTTGTAGCCATGGAGAACACTGGGGTCCCCTCTGACTGCCAATCCTGAATGGCAGATTAGTGCCTAACTTTCCGTTGATTGTATGGAGAAGACCCTTAGTCCCATGACTAAGTCAAGAAAAAGGAGGAGGGCACCACTTCTCAGGAGAGACGAGGGTCCTCATGATTAGTCGAATCCACAAGGGCTCCACCTCATTCAAGCAATGAAGGTTGATGTCTTGTCCAAAGAGTGGGGACCCCTCTCAACCCACTCAATAGCATGGTCATCCATGGTCAAGTAAGGACACCAATAGACCTATAAAGAAGAGATGGAATTCAGTTACTAACAAAGAAGAATGAGTAAGAGCAATGAGAAAGGCAAGGTTTGAAAAGGCATAACCGCTTAGGAAAAAAAACCTAGAAAATCACACCATAACACAAGGAGCTAGTAGAACTGACCATAAGTGTCCCCTATAGGCAGCCAATGTGCTATCAAAGGGAGACAGTCTGGGTGCTTTAGCCTAGCATGGTCGAGTAGGAGGTATAAGTAGCTCAACACTTAAAAGGTGCTATGTTAGTATCTCAAATATTCATGGTAATATAGAAAGTAAAAGGGTGAAGTGATAGAATACCAGAAGGAAAGGAGTGAAGCCACCCGTCGATACCATACCACTGTCAGGAGAGACACTAACAAACAGATGAGCCAGAACTACCACACCCATAGTCATCGATAGCCTCTAGGTTAGCCATAAGAGGAAAGAACTGGAGATGAACATGCTCAGTCTTGTTGCCCGGCAACAAGATGCAAAAGAAGAAGATCAGAAACTAACGCAAGTCTCGATCTGCCTCTGGGGTAGGGCTATTCACTGTTCGGTTCAACCAGAAAAACCAAACCAAACCAGTACTTTGGTTCAGTTTGCTTTGGTTTGAACTTTCGATCGGTTTGGTTTGGTTTCTAAAACCCTTCAAACCAAATCAAACCGGTAAACTGAATAACCCGAATAAGATTAAATATTTTAATATTTTAGTTTAAGTTATATATAAGATAATATTTATGCATCTTTTCTTATAAAAAAAATTTTCATGAGTTTTTAAGACAAAATTAATGTAATGTATAAACATATACACAATATTTTAATAAAATATGATTTAAAACAAACAAAATAAAATTATATATTGATATATCTACTATACCTTAATAAAATATGGTTTGAATCGAACCAAACCAAACCAAATCGAATTAATTTGGTTCGGTTTGGGAGATAGTTTGGTTTGGTTTGGTTTAGTTTAAGAAAAAAATATTCAAAAACCAAACCAAACCAAACCATGAACATCCCTACTCTGCGGTGCTAGAAACACTAGAGTAAAAAGCAATTACCTGCTGGATCAGGTGCTCCTCAAAGACATCACTATCCTCTTTGCTAGTCATATGAGCCTCAGAAAGACCCACCATGTCCACACACTGCCGCTGGATCAGAGTAAGCACACACTGATCCTCAGAATGAGGATGGCAAAAAGACAAAAGCTTTGTTGCCATATTCACATAGTCACCGTAGGTGAAACTAGTGACAGGGCCATGGACTTAGAGACTAGTAATGTGTACTATCCTCTAAAGATGAGATTGTGTGTCCCTAGGGAAGGAAAAAGGATTGGATGTCAGAATCCCAACATCACAGAGAACACGGATTAGAGCCAAACCCCTCCAAAAAGGCTAAACTTGCAATAGCACTCCGAACTCCGTCTAGTCCGATTGGCCTTGCTAAAAGAATGAGAGACCTTTTTAGGCCACCCTCACAAGAAACCAAGAAATCTTGGATTTGATCTTTTCTTACAACCATAAATATAAGTTTTGTTAGATAATAAAGGCAGCAATGAATGGAAAAGACAAGATTAAGTTTACATCAGGGAGGGTGTTAGTCACCGATGTGGAAGGACTAGCATCTGTCTGATGCTCATTAGAATGGCAGACCCACTTTTGCATCTGCAAGAGAAGAAATGGAGTCAGGCTTGCATTTAAATTAATTTCATAAAAAAATAAAGTTAGACTAATGTGTCTTGGAAAGAGGGTGCATGTGCCCTCGATAGAGGATGTGATGCCACACATCCCCCATCGAGGGTGCATCGAGGGCACATGGACTAGAAACTTTGATCGAGCATTTCACCTAAAAACATGGTCCAATCAGCTCAGAATTTCATGAAATTGGTGCCAAAATAAAAATAATTCTAGGTTCTATAATTTTTAATAATATGTACACTACCTTTGGGTGCATTTTGAGCTTGAACCAAGTTGTAGAAGGTAGAGACGGTCTGATGAGGAGAGATAGTGTGCAAGTTGAAATGAATATGTATGAACACTAGAGGCTATTTATAGAAATAAAAATGAATAAAAATCATGAAAAATTTAAAAATTAGCCTTGTGTTAAGAAAATTGAGCTAATTGTAGAACTACTGAAAGGAAATAGAAAAAGCCTCTGGTTTGCCCTTGAAAATTTAATAAAGAAAAATACTCTTGCAAAATATATGAAAAATCTTTTTTTGGCTGGAAAAATTTATGAGCCATGCCCTAAAATAGCTGAATTCATTGAATATCATCATCATCATGCACTGACAATTTTGTAGGAACAAGGTAAGTTGGTATAAAATTTTTTTCATTCAAAATTTGATATAGAAAATTCATTATTTATTTATAAATGACCACAAATTGTTTAGAAAGAAGAGACAAAAAAAATTAAGAACAAAGAAGCTTCAATTAGGAAAAGTAGCATGGCACTTGTCTAGTTCCTCCTCGACTGGTGTACCTTGGCACCATAGTCAGCTCATCCTCTACAAAGCAATAGAAGTGCCAGCCTTTTCTACATCATCGGTAGAACCAAGTTTCCTATCCTTGATAAGAGGAAAATGTGATAGCACATGTAGCTCATGTCGAGGTAGACCAATTTGAGAGTAACATCTATCTGGGTTGTACGACATAAAGCTAGATGCAGTAAGAAACCGAAGGTATACATCCGGTGCAAAGCAAAACCTGAAGATCTCTCTACCTCATGATGACTGGAGCATGAAGAAAGCAGGAATGAACTATGCTAACAAAGTAGGTATGCCAATCTGACCTCTTCTTCAAAGAAGTGCATTTTTTGGAAACCTTGCCAGTAAAGCCAAGAGCCACCACATATGGGTATAGAGGACTATGGTGGAAGAGGTGTGAAGTAGTATTCACCATGCCTACCGGATCATTGAAGTAGAGATCTGCCCAGCAAACCAGCAAAAGAGCACTGCCAAATGCTAGACACCCATGCAAGAAGAAGATAGGCTGTAGTATAGTAAGCCTAGCATGAAAGAACTGAGGCGGCACCGCTCTAAATTTTGTGAATGGCATCCTGATCAAGAATGCCATCATCTATGTGAAACAAAAACACCACAACTAGGCAAGTGGCAAAGCCCTTGACACCATTCATAAGCTAAGTCTCATCAAGGCCGCGAGATGATAGAGTAGAGATAGACCAAGACGCCAGCTTGGAGAGGTTGACACACTTGCCAACAATTAAAGAACCAACCTTCTCAGTCTCAACAAAGTCCAATAGGAACTCAAGGTAAGACATTGATCTAGAAGGAAGGAACATGGCAATAGCTTCAATTTTTTGGTTTAAGGAAGTCTAAGGAACCATTATGCCTTTTCAAGTAAGATCGTGTACTCAAAGGTACCAAAGACAAAAGTGTGCATGTCAGGGTGTCACAACTCTACCAAGGCACCCATTAGCCCAAAGTCAAGAAGGTATCATGCATAATGCTTATCATGTACCAAGAGGGTAGTTAAGCCACAATCATCTAGGATCGATTTCATCAATAAATAAAGAACTCCAAGTAGATCACTAAGCCATAAAGGTGAGCAGAACTAGTGAGGGCTGGAAAGAGTGGGTAACTCTACAAAAGGAAAAGCCATCAGGTACATTTATTTGCATAAAACAAAATCAATTAGACCCATGCGCCCTAGGTTAGGGTGCATGCACCCTCCAATGGGGATGCATGGCCATGTGCCCCCTTGGGAACGCATGGTTATGTGCCCTCGATCGAGGGTGCACAAAAACTAAAATTCAAAAAATTTTGAAAAAAACTTTAAAAAATTTTTAGAGGAAAAAACAAGAAGATTTTTTACCAAATTTGCCAAAATTATCCCCATCACGTGCCCTAGGATTCTATAAATCACTCTTCCAAGATCCGAGTGTATTTTCTTGTAAGTAGGAGCAAGGATTTGTAGATGATGATAAGTAAATAAACGTTTATTCAAGAAGTTGTTGGCTTACATGTGAAATGATGCAAAAGTCATCATTACTGGTGGGAGACACAAAACTTTAGTAGTCTTCTGGAGATGTCCAAATAATTATGATTCCTATTATATCCTTCTATAGGAACATTATTTATATTTCTTACTTGAATAAATGATGACTTATTCTGAGTTATGAAAATAATAGATGTTCTAAGACATTAAATGGCGAAGTGTTTCTATTGGGAGCTTAGTAAATTGTCTAATCATATTAGATATATTAGCTTTCATGTTATGTGTGAATACTCCTTTTAAGAAGAAATTGGTTGGTTTAAATCAATGTATTCTTTAGCTTAATGTAGACATGGAAAGTGGGCAAATGAATTGTTAGAATTTATACATCTAGGTGTATGTTAGCTCACATCTATTAAGGCTAAAGGAGAATATTTCTACTTTATTATTTTCAAAGATGATATCTCTAGGTATGGATATATGTATTCAATGAAGTGTAAATACGAGACTTTTAAGAAATTATTTAAGATTAAGAATGAAGTAGGGATACTAATGGAAAGAGTATTAGAACTCTTTGATAAGATCAAAAAGGGAAATACTTATGTTCATAATTCACACATAATTGAAGGATACTAGAATTTAATTTTAATGGGCATTGCTTTATACATTTTAGCTTAATTGAGTGGCTAAAATGAGAAGCCATATTGTGTAGGATGACATAATACGGACAATGACAACCTTTGTAAAATCTTCTTTATTTATTTAAGGCTACGTATTGGATGTAACCACTTTATCTTAAATTGATACTTTCTAAGTCTATTTTGACTATTCCATATAGGATATGGAAAAGGGTTAAAGCTTAACCTTAAGCAAGTTAAGGTTTTGGAATGTCTAACTTGGTGAAGTAGTATAACTCTAACTAGTTAGAATATAAGACTATGAACTGTTGGTTTGTAGAATATCCTAAGAAAAATTATGAACATTAAATATACCACCCTTATAGAGAAGGGCATAAGTTACTCATCTCACCATATTTATAAAGGAAGAGTTCCTCCTTAAGAAAGATAATGGGAGCAAGGTATATATGGAAGATGTTCTAGTCCCACAGCCCAATGACACTTCTATTAAAATACCAATTAATAATTACACATGAGCAATTCATCGGTCTTTACTTATGTCCATTCAACCTAAAAGATATGTGAGACATATCTTTGATGGCAAAAAATAAAATAGATATTGATCTTAAGATCTATACAAAAGCAATATAAGATATTGATTCAAAAATGGAAAGATAATTAAATTCAATATAAACTCTTTCTATTCTAATCAAGTTTAAAACTTGATAGATCCACCTAAGGGTTTAGTATCCGTAAGGTAAAAATGGATCACTAAAGAATAGGTTGGAGTGGAGTGAAAGGTAAAAGCTTTCAAGGCAAGGATAGTTGAAAATGATATCATCTAAGTTAAATAGTTGACTATAATGAGACCATTTTACCTATGCCATAGTTTATTCCATTCGGATTTTGATTTTACACACTATGACTATAAGATATGTCAATTGGATGTTAAGATAGTGTTTTTCTATGATATTTTGAGGAACATGTGTATATGATACAACCTCAAGAAATCAAGTCCTAATAACATTCAAATAAAGTGTGTATAAGTTTCATTTATAGAGAAAAATAGAACTTTTCATAGTTGGTATAAAAGGTTTAATGAAATTAAATCTTATGACAACATTGCAAACAAAGAGGTGCCTTGTGTATTCAAGAAGATAAGTGGGAGTTATATTACTTTCTTAACATTTTATGTGGATGGCATACTACTCATTAAGAATAAAGTATATATGTTATCATATGTGAGTCTAACTATCAAATTAATCCTCCAAACATAATCTAGGTTTGAAGATCTATAGAGATAGATATGAAGTATGCTTGACTTTACCCAGTTAATGTATATAGTCACCATAGTCAAAGGATTTGACATAGTAAACTACAAGATATGTTTCTTACCTATGTAGTATGGAGTTGATCTCTTTAAAGAGATGTTTTTGTAGACTTCATGAGATATAAAGAGAGAACATGAGTTGAGCCCATATGCTTATGCCATAGGGTCTATCATATATGCGATGTTACATATATGACTTGATTAATGTTCTAGGTGTTGAGCATTCATCAAGTAGATCCATGTGAGAGTCACTGGATGATTAAGAGATGCATTTTTTAGCACTTGAGAAGCACAAGGATGTATCTTTAAGGTATAGAAAATAAAACTTGAAGCTTTATAGTTTTAGAAACACAAACTTCTAGTCAAATAATTTTGATAATAAGTCAAAATTATGGTGGTGCATTAAGCTAAAAGAGTTCTATGTGATAAAATACTAAAAATTCTACAACTAATGTAAAAAAAATTACATAATAGCTACACACTACTTGAGAAGTAGTTTAGATAAAGATGTTCATCTAAGATTAGTGATTGTTCCAATTTTCTCTAAAAGTGTACAATTAATTTGAGAAAACAGTGGGGTAAAGTCAGTGTCTCATCAGAAGTTTAAAATTTCTGTGACAATATCATAAAATCAAAGAGATTGTAACTTATAAAGATATAATTAATGATAAAGTATCCACTACTAATAACATTGTAAATCTACCAACTAAAACAGTTACCCATAGAGTATTTGAGCTTCACCTCGAGTTGATAGAGATTAGCTAGATAGGTGATTGAATTTGGCGCAAGTGAGAGATTGATAAAAATGTATATCCTACAAGTCAATCATATATGATATGATTCGACATTTTTAAAACTATCTCATTCAATTAATTAGACAAATTTTCATTACTAGCTCTTATTAGATGCATACATCATAATGAAGTTCTTGATCACATGTAGTGATGATTAAATCATGATAAGGTCATGATAATGAGATTTATCATCTAGAGATATGTGATTTAAATATTCTTATTCATAGGATCCTGAAGATAAGATATCAAAGATCCAGATAAACTACTATATGTGATGTCTTCTCATATGATGAGGATAACTAATCTCATTGGTCATTAGTGTGGAGACACTAAGATACACATATATGTACTCATTAGTAGAATGAATTCACTAAACTGATCAAATTAGAAACCCTGACTGGTATCTTACTGAACTATTAATCAGAGTTTTCTATAATCACGATTGTATGGTTGGACTTTTGGCCTAAGTCACCAACGATACCTTGTTAGACAGAACTTGTGCTCTGACCATTATCTTATGGATCACTGTTTAAATGGTCTAGTATAGTAATGGATTGGATATAAGAAAAACTTAATGAAGGTAATTGAGTGGACAATAAGGGATCGTCCACTCTCGGTAAGTGAGAGTAAATGTCATATGAGATAATACTCTAAATCTCTATTTAGGGGAGAGAGGATATTTGAAAAAGGAGTTTTTCAATTAATCTAATTCTAAGTACATGATCTTATAGAGTCAGTATACTAAGAAGTTGATTGTTGATGGCATACTCCTTTTCGACCAAGACATTGAATGGACAATGATTTATATTCATGTTGCAATTGATGATGAAAATGCTCAATGAAGATAAGATTATCTCTATATCCATTTGAGATCATAGGATGTGGTTTGTACCCTTCATGATTGGTAGACCGGTTAATCTATTATCGAAAAATAGATTAAATTAAATAAAAATTTTCTATTTTATTTAAGTCTCAACTAAATAGGCTATCAGTCATAGTCGATCACACACATAAACACTTATCTCTAAATACAGGAACAATGGCGTAATTTAAAGAGATTTTGAGCTTTTATGAAAATTTCTAAATTCTTTATACATACTAATTGATTCAGTCAAAACCCGATCAAGCTAAGGATGAAAACTATATCCTCAATATTTTATCTACCTTCTCCTCTCTTTAGAAGACGTTCATCAGTGATGGGGCTCAGTTAGAAAAGAGTTCTCGAGGTCGGTGCAAAGGGAGAACCTGTTGTTGATGAAATTTGTGTGGATACCGCTGGAGACCAAGAATTTGAATAGTTTGAAGAACTTAAAAAGTTCTTTTTTTCTCTCCAAAGGATTAGATGAATCCCTATCAAGTATATTTGAATTTTTTTAATTAGCTTTTGATTTTCATCATTCGGATCCAATCAAGACTAGTTCAACATGAACTCATAAGAATCGTCACTTGCGTTGCACCAAAATTTGCAAAACGATTCTTTATAGTGAAGCATAGTGCTCTTTATGCCCAATTATTCCCGTACTTCGTGTCCTCTCTACCTCTCAAGCTCAGATCTGTTCCAGGGCTACTCTGGCGATTGCATGTCCGAGGCCACTCTGTTGGCCAACTTCAACTCTCGCTACCTTCTATTGCAGTGTTGCCTTGCTAGTTGTTTGCCCCATGCACCGACCATGCTACAAGGAGCTTCCAACATCACCCTACCTCCACCTTGCCCTTTGTTGGCACCCCTACTGCGACCTCATCCTATTTGTGCCTCCATCCGTGTGCAAGTGCACAATCACATCCTCAACATTGAAGCCATTCGAGTGCACCTCATCACTAGGCCCTCACGATGAAACCCATGCCATTTGTTCCCAGAATAGTTCAATCACTTGGGAGCCATGACCCACTACTGCAGTACCCTTGAAAGAAGATATCTTATAGAAAGAAAATGTTTAAAGGCAAAATTTGAGACCAAAAGTTTTTTGAAAAATTCTGAAATATTCTAAGTAGTGTGTCTCAAGCTTATTATATTATTTTACACTTGTGACTATAGTAATATTATATAACATTTTGTTATAATGCTAATCTAGCTATAGACTAGTAATTTTGAAACTCATTTTGGTAAAATAATCATGTTTTTACATTAGATGTGACATGCATTACTTTCCTAATTAGTAACTTTTTGATGAGTTAATAATTTATCTTGAAATCATGATTATTTACATGTGATGTTTTAATCTTGAGTAATTTTAAGTTAGATAAATGAATCATGAACTTGATGGTATATCCTTATGCATATATTTTGTTAATCTTGTAACTAAATGCTTTGTGAAATGATTGATTCATATTAAATATGTTAGACATGATATGCAACCAGACAACTTGAGAATTCTAGATACCCAAGGCATTGTTCTCATACTCTTGGTTTATAAGATAGGAAGGGATACCCAAGGTATAGTTCTCATGCTCATGGTATACATGCTCTGCTACTCAAAGCATAGTCCCCATGCTCTTGATGTGACTTGATGTATGCTCAAGGCATGGTTCTCATGCTCGTGTCCATATTTGGATTTGGGCTCAAGGTATAATCTTCATGCTTGTGGCCAACGGACTAGCTTGAGTTGTGACAGTTGTAATTCATGGTTAAACACTTGAGATGAGTGATAACCTTTAGTATAAGCTTGATGAACTCAAACATCTGATGCTTACTTGATTACATAAAAATTTTATGTATTTGACATAACTATGGGTGCGTTTGGCAAATTGAATAAAGTCCTTCTCTAATAAGTACCTTCTTCTAGAAGGTACTTCGATTAGAAGGTCTTCTTTCTCAAAGAAGTAAAAGTTGTTTGGATTTTTTTTTGACAAACAAAGAAGTCATTCGGCGTTTCCGTCGCCCGGGGAGGGGGAGGTCTTGCATAGGGGACTCACCGGCAGGAGCAGGCTAGCAGAGGGGACTCGCCACACAGAGGGGAGGGTGCTCGCGAAGGGGATACTCGCCGTCGCCAGGGGGAGGGGGGACTTGTGGACGACGCTCGCTGGCAGCGGGTGGGCTCGTGAAGCGTAATGGGGACACTCGCCATCGCCGGCAGTCTCTCCCGATCTCTCCCCTCTGTCTCCGATGAAGCAGCTGCAACCGTAATTGGACCCGCAGAAGATTGCAGCGGGGAGAAGACAAGGTGAGG
The DNA here is from genome assembly GCA_036172225.1 of Cryptocoryne crispatula var. balansae. NCBI lineage: Eukaryota > Viridiplantae > Streptophyta > Magnoliopsida > Alismatales > Araceae > Cryptocoryne > Cryptocoryne crispatula. Next base: position 16,383,804 of record CM069925.1, on the reverse strand, counting down.
CCGGCAGAAGATTCCAACATATCTTCCCCATCTCCTCTCTCTCTCTCTCTCTCTCTGAGAGATATATGGATGTGGCCGGCAGAAGGGGGCAGGGGGTGTCACATCCCCGTCGAGTAGGGGAGGAGCACAAGCAGAAGGGGTCGGTGGAGGGCCATGGAGGAGGGCTGGCTGTTTTCGCAGCTCCTCTGTGTTGTCTCTTGCGCCGCCGACTGGTGGTGCTGGACCCGTCGGCTGCGACCCAACAGCGCGAACCAGGAGAAGGCGGAGAGTGGAACAGGTGCTTCTGATCTGTCCGAGGATGTCTCTGGAGCTGTTGGCGACGGTGGTGAGAGTGTCGCCCTCACGCGCCGTCCGGTCCGCAGGAGAGGCCGGGGGGGAGGGGGAAACTCCGGAGTGGTGGGGGCTCGTGGGGAGGGGGCTTCGCAAGGAACAGGATCGCGAGGGCGGGGGGACGGACACGGGAGCACTTTTCGGTTACCGGAAGGAGAAAATTTCTCCTCCGAACTTCTGCCTTCGACGAGAAAGAGAAGTAAAAATATGAGTACAACCAAACGGTATCATAAAAAATAGAAGTACTTTATAAAGAATGAGAAGTGAAAAAAAAGTGCTTCTGAGTAGTTCCCAAACGCACCCGAGAGTTGTTACTTGTTATATTTGTTCCAAATTCTTTTTGATTACATGATATTATATGTGCACAATTTCATATTTTCTATATAAATATGAATGTAGAGCGGAGGAATTAACATCTATCGCATGTATATGACTCACCCCGTTTATTTTACAAATTATGTTTTTACAAGTTCCATGGCTAACACCCCAGGGGAAGAAGATATCTTAGAACATTATATGATAGATATGAATCGGATGAGCAAGTTGCTTAATTGTTTTTATTTTACTACTTGGCAGTTTAACTCACCGATTTAATTAGATAGACTTGGCGTTTTGAGCCGAGATAGTTGATATCTTGGTCAGTCTAGTTTGTTAACTCTTTCGAATATAAGATTGTTAAACACAAAATTATCATAGTCCGATGTGATGACAAAAAGTGCGAATCATATATAACTAAGAAAAACGGGGGCCTACCAAAATACATCCCACCGCTTATTTCTCTAAAAAGAAATTTTTATAAAAATATACTACCGTAATGATTGTCAAATATCTCTTTTAACATATTTTGTTGTAAAAACACATTTTTATAGCATTCAACCAAACACTCCAATAGCGATAAATTGCTAGTAGCCTATAAAGTCTTTCATCGTAAATACTTGAAAATTCCGATGGCTCTGGAAACATGGCGTTGCTGTCGGTTGTGGAGTAACTTTCCAAGAAGTTTTATTATGCATATAATAATATATATATATATATATTCGACCAATGTCAACTTCGAACCTTTACATCCTCGTACGAGAGTAGCCTCGTCCCTACAGGTAGTATACGGCTGAGAGAGAGAGAGAGAGAGAGAGACCCAGCCCAAGGCATTGCCGTCGCCATGTCTACTTGGCGTACATGCACAAATTTTAGGAAAGCCGGCGCCCGCTTTGCTCACCCCGTGCTGCCGGCACCGCGGTCGATCACAGCCCGATTCCCAGCAAGTGTAGCTGCGCACCCATAACATAAACATAATAACACCGAACTGTCAGAAGGGCGAACCACCCCACCACAGGTTGGGCTCGAGATGACGAGGGAGATGCAACTTGCAAGGTGAATGGGAGGGGATTGACTCGTAATATACCAGGTTGTTCTGCGGTCGCCCCCAGTAGAAGCCCTGTACCATCACCGGCAAAACGTTACAAGCTACTAGGACGTAGATCATCAAAGCGTGGACGCCCATCCACTCCATTACAGCCGTTGGCCGCCTGCAGCCATAGACGTCAACCTGAAAAGTTGATGCGGACGTGACGTGAGAGAAGCATCGATGACGCCGCTTTGTATCTGACACAGCCAGACGTGCATGTTCATTATCAGGAATAAAAGCGCATATAAAGCTACAGAATTTCGGAGTTAGTGTCATCGTCGCTCCCAGGCATTGCCATGGTAAATGGTGATATACGCGGAAATTTTTCCTTGGTGACCCCTCACTTCTTCGAAGTTCAGATCAAAAAAATAATAAATAACTTGACGTAAACATGATAAGAGAAAGAACAGGCTTTCCTTCATCTTTTCGATCGGGCAGATGGGCAGGACGACAGAAAACAATGAAACGATGTGATGATGTACCCGCAGTCGGTGGGAAGAGAGAATGTGAGTAATTTAGATGTAGAGAGAGAGAGAGAGATAGAGAAAAACTCTAAACGTTGACGAGATAGTGAATAACAAAAACTAGGCAAAGAACAAACATCACGAAAAAATAATAATGAAAATACTTCACGAATATCAGATAATCTAGATAGAAGTTTGCCTCTAGACTGCCTTAAAACCACACAAGGGCATGACCAGATTGATAAGTCAGCGTTTATTTCATAGACATTTCATAATGTGAAGATATCTCAGTGGTTGATAAGGACTAAACAGCACAATGTCAGAGACAAGGCAGGACAATGTGCAAATCAATCTAGGATAATATTTACGCAATCAAAAAATGTTTGAGGATATACCAGTACATAAATTCCAGTAAAGAGGATCCCAGCAACACCAGCAGTAGCACACGTGTAACTTAGTGAATACAAGGCCTTATTCATATGCATTCCTGTAACAAACAAGAAAATAGGATTCAACTCGGTACTATTTCAGACGCAAAAAGGGACACTCGATAACTTAATAACCATTCCTCACCAAAGAAGTCCAGTGAAAATGCAACAGCTAACAGGCAAAAAGAAGGCATCATCCATTGCAAAATCCTATCCTTGTGATCCTGCAAGAAGCTTCGCCATTACATAACGAAAGATGAATAAAATTTACTGACACAGCATACTCATATAAAAATAAACATTCACCTCAAAATGCAGAATTACATGTCCGAACTGTAACCCAATGAAGCAAGTAACAATGGCCATCACTGAACTGCAGAACAACAAAGTAGATATCAGTGCCTATTTTTAACTGGACAACAACTTGCCACATGGCAAGTTGTATCCTGGAAGAAAGAATTAACTTTTCTCTCTCAAACTAACCCCTTGTAAAAAGATGCATTAATAAAAAAAAAATTGAAAGAGTGTAATTTATGAATAAGTTCATATCTGACATCTGATGAAATATTATGAGCTGAACGCTGTCAGATTCAATCACTTGATGAAAATTTCCATCCTAACATTAGGTTAGCAATTTGAAGTAGAACCAGGGGAAACATCTGACCGTCCCGATACTTGTTGAATAAAGAAGTCTAATGAAGATGTAAGGGATCCTCATAACTATATTACTAATGATGGCATACCTCAGAAGACCCTCAGGATCAAAAGGGGCTTGACACCACGAAGGAGCATTAGGTGGTAGTGGTCCTTTGTCTGGAGAATGGGTACTGCATTGCTGAAAGAGAAGGAAAAAAAAACTAATAACTACTGAACCTTTCAAAGAATTAGAGGTAAGATGTCAGAAGCTATTATTATACAATGCCATACCTTTGACCGTGCATAAACTGGTCTCTTGTATAGGTGTTGAATGCCCAACAACTTACGATCTATCATTCCAACAGCATTGCATCCAGGTCCTGTGTCACCCCTGACTCCACATTTCACCTAAATGTCATTGAACCGATTAAAAGTAAGGACAAACTTGAGTAAAGAAAACTTAAAATCTCCAGGTAAGAAAAAAAAAGCACGACTCACCAACAATGTTTTAGCTGACAAACCACCGCCAGGTATTTGATACTCCCAGTCAGGAACATAGAGACCATAAAGGAGAACTATATATGATGCGGTCAGCATTGTAACCACCAACCTAAGAAATAATAAAGAGATCGAAGATACAACTCAGTGAACAATCTAACATAACTAAGCAGCTACATGATTTAGAAGTCTTGTGTATGCTGATAATTGAATTCTACAAGGGAAGGAATGGTGTTAAAATTTGAGCAGATGGAACTCAAGCATAACTGAAAAAAAAATACATAAAAAATACATACAACTGCATCCTGTACTTCCTCATCAGGGAAAACCCTGAGTCAACACAATCATCATTTCTGAGCCAGATCTCACAAATTGCCGCTAATAAATAAGCTGCTGCTATTCTCTGTAGGAAAACAGCACCAAGTAGTCCGTAAGCCTAATAAAGACATGCAAATTGTACTTCTTTGAAACTAATTATCAACACTTGGACCAATAGGGCTGATAGCTTCTAGGTTTAGACTTAGTATGCAATAACCTCTATTAACAAAAATGCAAATCATTATTCAGTGATACATATTAACAATTTAGCTTCTAGCAGTTCAAAGAAAAAAAATGAAAAAAAGACTTACTTGAAGGACACCCATCCAACGGATACTTAATATGTCTACACCGTAAGTTAACTTGTTAAGCCCATGGAAGTATCCTCCTGTGAACAAGCAGACGGAATACTCAAATCAAAGGGCACATACTTTAAGACGGATTTTAATCAAAGAGCATTAGGATAGTAAGTATTAAGACATGTACCTTGGAGCACAAGACCTAATATCAAGAGCTTCGATGCCCGAAATATGGCTTTTCTACTTGCTACACCTCGGTCTGGAACTCTCTGCATGTAACTCAGTAGTAAGGAATCGGTAAATGTGAATAAATGCTAATGCATATTTGCCAATTTAACACATCTTAAATTTGCACAATCTTATTTAAGTATCATTAATATAATAAAACTTCAAACGAGAGCAGTTACCTTGTAAGCAAATGCCAGTGCAACTCCTACGATAAACAAGAAGAATGGCATGACAAAATCTGCTAAGGTCACCCCATCCCATGGTGAGTGATTTATGGAAGGAAGAATTCCGCCAGCATCATCCACAAAAATCATGAGCTGCAATTGATTAATAAATCACATAATACGTAGCATATTAGTAAACAGTTAGCAACTACGGTAAATCATATGTGAGCTTTTTGCTGTTTTCTCTTAATCAAAAAATAACATAAATTGTTTTCACGTCAAAATGCATCAAGATATAATAATTTAGGAAGCTTGGAAAGACACCACAGTTAAGAGGAATGTGAGCATGCCATTTCATATCTGCTGTTGACTACATGCCCGGTAACCTTCTATGAGATTTCAGAGGTTAATCAGTAAGATGCATGTTCTTTGTTCATGATGAAAGTGTAATAGCTTTTGCGCAGTGTTACTGGGAAGTTCAGATGTCTACTCAATTTATCTTACGTTAGAAAAACCTTCATAGAAATGGCTGAAATCCCATAAAGGATCAGTGATCCAGGAGTGAAAGACCAAGGGACTATAATTGTTCGGTGATTGAGGAGAAAAAGAATATCACATAGGAATATAAAGGATCGGTGACCAAGTAAAATGACATGCATTGTCCTATGGAGATGACATTTTGAGATGCGAAGTAAAGAAGAGGAAGAGAAACGAGAAAAACTGAAGAAAAATACATTTCAACTTTTAATCGAAATTTAATCAGAATAGAAAAAGTTCCTAAAATAACAAAGACTTCAAATTTTCTATTGGAAGTAGCAAAATCTATAAAACTGTATTTAACCCGAAATGACTGTCAAATAGAATGAGATATAATGCGGCAACAATCAGTCAAGTGAAGCTCATGGTTGCATGATAATTTTTTGTACACTTTCATGATAAAAAATTGTATTAAAATAAAAAGTGAACCAACTCATGACATAAAATTATCATGTTTGGAGGGATGTGATTACAAAAAAGAGTAACTACCACACATGACCAAACAAAGTGGGGGACCACAAGAAAAAAGAAAGAGGTGAGACCAAGGATCACGGGATCGGAATCGGCCACCGGATCGGTCCGATTCTGAGCGATCCGCCGGAAGAAACAACGATCCGGAATCGTTCCGGATCGGTCCTTCAAACAGTGGTAAAACCTAAAAAAAATACAAAAATAACACTCTATGCAGGATTCCCATCCGTCCTAGAGCATTTTGGGGGCGAAATCGGCCGCGGCGGTCTGTGGGTCGATTCCGGTGAGGGAATCGCCGGAATCGATCCAGAATCGACCATTTCGGTCGATTCCGGCACCTATTCTACCTACAAACATCGATCCGGACCGATCTTCGGTCCGGATCGGTAATTCCGCTGGGAATCGGATTGGAGGGGTCCGATCCGATCCAAGAATCGGCCGATTCCGATCCGGATCGGCCGATTCTGCAATCAATGGGTGAGACCCTCTTTTTTTGTTTAAGAAGAAAATCACTTTCAAAACATAAAATTATCATGGTTGTCAAACACCTCTTTTAACAAGTTTTCTTATAATTTTTAAAAATTAAAATAAAAACCTCAATTATCATGCAACCAAACACCCCATAAGATTGCCTGACCTATGCAAGAGAGAGAGATAGAAGAGACCTAGATATTCCATTGCCAGGTCCCTACATGGCTTATGTGGGTTCAAGCAGATGGGTTCAAGCAGATAGATGAGTAGTCAAAAGAATGAGTGTTCCTACATACAAGTCTAGTATTGCACTATTTATATGGTCATGTAATGAATGGGGTTCAAAAGACAATCAATAGGCACTGACACGCATCCTATGGCTGGCAGTCAAACATGACGCATCCAAGGGTCCTCGTAATATGCAGATAGGACATGATTAGGGGCAAAACATTGCCAGTTATCAAAATAGGCAGGTGAATGCAATCTGGCCTGCATAAATCATCCTATGCATATGCAATAGACCATGGGGGCATGTATAAAGTTGATATGAAGATGTGATAATGATAGTAGAACCCAAAAGTGTAGGGAAGTGACATGCTTTAAGGCTTTCAGCTTTCACCAAATATGTAGAAAATCATTGCTAAGAACCTGTTTGGTAACTTAAATGAGCACCTCTATCCTATCAATTTTGAAATTGCTAATGATAGAAGTCATCAATAGGTGTTTGACTATCAATATCAATAGTGAAACTCTTAATGCAAACAAAGTATGACAAGTAATAAAGTGTCCACTTGTATCAATTTTGATATGGATACTCCATCAACTACAAATTTCAATATCACATATCTTGTCCATAGTAAAATATGGTTTAACAAAATTTTGATGTGTGATATGTACAAGTATAAAATGAATTTCAACTTTATAAATATAGTCAAAATTTTGAATGAACATTTGTGTTTATCAAAAATGTAGAACAAACAATAAACAATGTCTAATACGTTAAACTTCAAAAATGAGACCAAAAATACCAATATATGTACACGCATATATACTTAAATGTCTAGGTTTAGAAATATGCATTGAAATATCCATCATATTAGAAAACAAGTACTGCATTTTCAACAAGATTCGTAAAAAAAATGATTTTACATACAAGACTGACACCAGATCATAATGTAAAGTGGACAATGATAAAAAATAAATATTAAATTTTATAGGATAACATTAGAAACACATAACACCAAACACAAGTTACAATTACTTATAGAATAATAATTAATAACATTAAAAATTAGACCTTCACAATTCTTTTAAGTAACAAATGTAACAACACCAAATATAAGTTATATACTTAGAAGATAAAAAATTATATCCTCACAATTATTTTAAGAAACTATAACACAACACTTCAACTTTTTGTTTAAAACTAAGCACTTACAAATCAAGATAAAACTAATATGTTTTGATAATTGAACACCTATAATGGTTAATTAAACAAAAAGCAATGAGCTAAGGACTGACTTGTAGTCAATGACTTTCTGCCGATAGACCTAATGATGGTCTTGGAAGTTAAGATTGGTTTGTGATCAATGACTTTCCATTGGTGGAGTTGGTGGCAGTCTTGAGGGTTAAGGGGGAACACGTCAAAAAAAATTTTGAATGGTCCAAGGACCATTTTTTAAGCAAAATATAAAAAGGAGTACAATTCAAAGCGATAACAAAAGGGGGGGGATGGGGAGAAGGAGGTGAGAGGGGTCTGTAATACCAAGATAGTAATAGAGAGGAAGCATTCAGATTACATGAAGAAGTAAAAAAAGAATCTAGAATTTCTCCCTGAAAGTCTGTATACCCATAGTGTGACCAGAACAAATCCTTGTTGTGAGAATGCATAAGAAAAAGTATAAGCTACGAACTATTAAAACATTCTGAAAAACGGAATTAAAAAAGGAATGCATCATTCTTGGAAGGAAAAGGGTAACGGTCATTCATGTTCTTGTCAACAGCAGGCAGGCATTCGATCGTCTCTTGAAAAAAAAAAGAGAGAGAGAAACGACTTAAAAATATGTATGATAAGGTTATGATATGTGTTTAAAAGGTTAAAGTGATTTTAGAAACATTTAAAATGGCAGTTAACAAAATTCGGATGGCAAATGTGTGATTAATTTAGATTTTAATCTATAAATGTTTAATACATATTTAATAAACAAATTATCCTGCCTCAAAGTCTATCTGAGCAGAGACAGCTGTACAAACCAAACGGCATATAAGAAAAACTGGGGGGCGCAGCGACTGGTGGTCTCGATGCCGGGGTTAGAATTGCCTTCCATGGCTTCACCCTTCCGGTATATCAAGGACAAGACACGGCCCAGAGGTGAAACAGGCTTGTTTGTGGGCATGAACCAACCCATCTCCCCGACAACAAAATCAGAACCGTTCTTCTTTGTATTGTTTGATTCATTATTTTTCTTTTTCGTGAAACGAATAGCTATGCAAGAGTTTTGGTCCCTAGCGGGACTTGTGGATGATGACGACGGAAATTTATGAGACAGACAGGCACAAGTAGACCTGTAAGTGGATACGGAGTATCCGATATGCAGCCTGAATCCAAAATCTAAATTGGCCTATCGATCTTTGTTGACGGTTCAAGGTATGTGTCATTTCGGAGGCGACCTCTACAAACCTAGGGTTCCTCCTGGGGCGACAAGAGATTGGGGAGTGGCGACCTCTACATTGCCCGATAATAGAGTCCTTTGTTCCTAGTTAGCTTGCGGGCCGGATCGACCTGAAGAGAGATCGAGACAATCGATATTCCATTACACCATCTGATGAAGCACGCACACGTTGCATGCCTCCATGGCCAGGAACGTCGCTCAGGCTGTCACCTCCATGAAGGCTGGTGAGCCTCTCTTTCCCGCCCCCCTCTTTGTTGATGATGTATGCACTCCTGTGCTTGCTTCCGGCAGATCTGCTCAGAATCTCAGATCTATGCCTATCCCATTCCATTAGAAGGTAGGCACCCGACAAACGTTTCAGTTTTTTATGTGAATCTCTTATGATGGCCCCGCCAAGCCAACTCGTCTTTTACCGTCCAGTTGTTTTTAACATTGCTTTCTGCGGCGTGTTTTTCCCCTTTTCCTTGGTGTGCCATGTAAGATTTCTTGGTCTGTAGATCCGAAGAATGAGTTGGACTTTCTTTTGATCGTAGTCAATGCTCTTTTTTTATCCACGTTGTTCCCCCCTTCTGTTCTTCTCCTAATTGTTTCTGATCCGGTGCTACTTCATAACTAGCTACCTAATGTTATCCGAAGTCCCGTTTGGTTTCTCTCTTTATTCTTTTCCAAACTTAGTGGCGTTCATACACCGGTATCCAAATCGGAGCTGCTGCTACTTCTCCTGATTCATCAGCTAGCTGCCGGACAACACTCCCTGTCCGAAGGCGATGTGCAGGTGGGAGTAAAATTAAATGCTTATTTAAATGCTCAAACATGTAGTTAACGTAGTTATCTGGTTGCTCGATTTGATGGTTCCCAACAGTAAGTAAACATATTTAGTAAATTTGAAAATGACCTTTAATCATCTCTGCTCATGACATGGCATGACAGTGACGGATTTTACAGTTTAAGTAATAGGATGAGCATTTATAATGTACTAATATAGCAATGGAGATACTCTTACATTAAAAAAATTCATAACTATAGGGATCTATGCATAGGGCACATTTTAAGGTTTTTAAAGATAATGTCATCAAGGAAAAATTCAATCACATAGTTGCTTCTTTTAAAATACTGCTTACATTTTAAATTGTCTACAAGTCATTGAACCCATGTCCAATTTTATGACGCAAAACCTGAAAATTTTACATTTCCTTGGATACATAAATAACATCTTGATCCAAGGATTTTTTGAACTTATACAAGGTAGAATTAAATGGAACTTTTGACATAGATTTTGGCGTGGAGTTTGAAGGTTTTTTAATACTAAGCTTTTGTTTTTTTCATTATCTACCTAGTTATCCACGTATAGAGAGTACATCATATCTTATCTCATTCGATTTCACAAGCATTCTTCAAGAATTATTGAGTAATCCTGTACTAAGAGAAGATATACAATCACTTCTTATTGACAGGTTTCAAAACCCACGGGCAGGATCTGATGCAGGTGATCACCCTTCAATTACTTCCAATGAGATTTGCAAGTGAGGAGATGTTAGGATATGATGCTTGGAAGCTTTACATGTAATGTTTCTATTTTAGTAAACTTAGATGTAAGAAAAATTTTACTTTTTGTAGTTCTTAATTGTCTTGTCAAATTATAAAGGAAGGTTGGGGTGAGTACTGGAACTGTAGAAAATATTCAGGCAAAGTTGTCAAAGAGGCAAGAAGCTGCAGCAATGCTGAATTTTGTTAATGTGCTCTTTTTATTGAAGAGATCATCCGGCTTGAACTTTTTTTTGGGTAATCTTTTATTTTTAGACTCCTAGAATCAAAAAATGGTTGATGCATTTCAATATTCGGATCTTGGTTTTCCACTTTATGTTTTTTTATGATCAAGTGGATGAGTTGGTCCAAGGGTCAAAGCAAACAGAGTTGCTTTACAACGAAGGATCCACTTTATTATCAGATGATGTCGTTTCGGTTCTAATTGTGCAAAATGAATGTATAATTTTTGTCTTTTTAATATTTCTTTTGATCTTGACAATAGAAGTGGACTTAGGTATTGAGATGAGAATTTTTAGATTTTTAGATTTTGTTTTGTATTTCTATTTTAGTTACATAATGTGATCTGTTTCAAATCTTCATATAATTTGTTTTATAATTTTTATTTCAAAAAATTGATATTTTTTAATGATTAATGGTTGGGTGCGAACATTTTTGGATGCATATTTCAAAAAATTGATATTTTTTTATCCTAGCGAATGTTTTTGGATGACTTGTATGACGTACAGTATCCTGATAGTGTCTCTACGAGAAGATCGCTCATGTATCATGTACAGTGTCATAACGTCATGTTCACATATCGGGCTAATGAGCATATCCAGATCCAACGTGTAATTTCGGATTTGGATTTCAATCCGAATCTGAAAAGGATCTGTTATCGGGTTTGTTATCAGATCTGGGTATACTTTATCAGATCTGGTTTTGGATCTCACAGGATCCGACCTGAATCCGGTCTGTTTACACCTCTAGGCACAAGGTAACGGATAGAGCGACGCGCGCCGAGTTGAAGATGATGGATCTGGTTGACATGGAAATGTTAAAAGCTCACCGATCTGATAATCTGAATTTCAACTTGTACATATCAATTCCAAGTCAATAGTGGATTGACTAGTGTTAGGTCTGATCAATAACATTACGCTTCAAAAGTTCATGCTCACAAATTAAAACCAACTGGAGCCAACTAAAGACCAAAAGAATCAGTCAACCAACATAAATCGGAAGCTACATGTCAAATGTTCTTATTCGTAAGAATCTCATTCCAGTTCCTCTTGCATTGTTAAAGAGAATAGATGGTTGAACAACAGTGGAACCTGACTACTGTGTAGACCGTTGGGAAAGTAAAGAGGAGACTCGGACGGGACGCGGGGGGTGGGCCGGTGGGGGGGTCGAGAAGTTTCAGAGGTTCTTTACTTCCGCTCTCGGACTTCAGTCCCACACATCCGAAGCAGGGACGGGAAAGTCCAGTCCATAAACCTCTAGACAAAAGAGAAAAGCTACGAGAGAGAGGAGCAGCGTTCGACAGTCACCAAGCCTAAATTGGCAGATTCCTCAGTCTCTCGCCCCAAACTCCCAATCTGGAAGGGAAGAGAACTCCTGCTTCTATGACCGTACCATGACCCTTGGTGCGCATGAGACGGTCACGACAAGAAAAGGCGCCTACAAGGCTACAATACTGTCGGCGGAAACTCCTCCCTCGTAAAAAGTGACGGAACTGGTAAGGGTAGCGTAGCTACATCCACCGGACAGATAGCCTGCAAGATGTAAAAGGTATAGATCGAGGTGGCGTGGATCTAGATCTGGACATGAGCCCGTGATCCGGACGGAACCAACGCGTCTCTAATCAAAGCTCAGCCTTCGGCCAGTTCGTAAAAAGCACCTCCACCTCGAACTACCTTCAATGAAACGTGCTGTGCAAGGACACGAACGTCTCGCTTTTCAGATTTTGCCTATACCTCGCACGTGGCTACACCTAACTTAATTGAATCTAGTTTATCCTCGAAATCAAATTTAAGATCAGGGGTAAATCAGCCTACTTAATATATAAGATAACTTCAATCCCAAAATCTTTTTCGAGGATACGACAGGGAGGACCGACCTAGCGAGCCGCCCCCATCTTCTTCGAGCTGCTCCGCCACTCCGCCGAGTAGTACAGCTACGAACAGTGGGGAGTCCTCCGCATACCATGCCCCACCCCGGGCTTCCATCATGCCTTCGATGTCCTTGTCGTTGGCGGTAGCGCGGGGGAGCGCCACCACAGGGACGAGCACGAGCTGTGGTTCCGAGAGAAGACGGCGGTGCGCTCTTCCTGACGGTGGCGGCTGCCCGCCGGCTAGGGCTAGGACTAGCCTTGTTTGTCTCCTTTTTCTTTACTTTTTTTCTTTCTTCTCTTGTTTTTCCACATTTGTCCGTCGGAGGAACTTCCAATTAGGGGTGGCCATGATTGGGTTGATTTAGTTTATTAAATTTTTTTCAGAAACCAAATCAAATGGAACTGAGTCTTGAAACTGAATCGAATCAAATCACAAAGGGTCCGTTTGGCAAATTGATGGGAGGACTTTTCTTGGAAGGACCTTCTTACGAAAGGTGCTTTGTTTAGAAGAACTTCTTAATTATAGAAGCAGAAGCTGTTTGGATTATTTTGTTGAACGAATGAGCAATCGTCGCCAGCACGGAGAGCTCGCGAAGGGGCGGAGAGGAGGGCTCGCGGAGGGGCGGGCTTCGCCGACGCGGAAGGGGAGGGTTGCGCGCGGAGGGGAGGGCTGCTCTCGCTCGCGGAGGGGCAGAGGGGGCGGCTTCCGCGGGGAGGGCTGCCGGCGGAGGGGAGGGCTGCTCGCGGAGGGCTGGCGGAGGGGCGGGCTTCGCCGACGCGGAAGGGGAGGGTTGCGCGCGGAGGGGAGGGCTGCTCGCTCGCGGAAGGGCGAGGGGGCGGCTTCCGCGGGGAGGGCTGCCGGCGGAGGGGAGGGCTGCTGGGGGAGGGGTGGCGGAGGGGCGGAGGGGCGGGCTTCGCCGCCGCGGAAGGGGAGGGCTGCTCTACTCGCGGATGGGCAGAGGGGGCGGCTCGCGGAGGGAGTGCCGGAGGGGGGGTCGCGGAGGGGTGGGCTTCGCCGGGGAGGGAGTGCCGGAGGGGGGAGGTTCGCGGAGGGGGGGGCTTCGCCGGGGAGGGAGTGCCGGAGGGGGGGAGGTTCGCGGAGGGGGTGCCGAGGGGGGTTCGCGGAGGGGAGGGCATCGCCGGGGAGGGAGTGCCGGAGGGGGGAGGTTCGCGGAGGGGGTGCCGAGGGGGGTTCGCAGAGGGGTGGGCTTCACGGGGAGGGAGTGCCGGAGGGGGGAGGTTCGCGGAGGGGGTGCCGAGGGGGGTTCGCGGAGGGGAGGGCATCGCCGGGGAGGGAGTGCCGGGAGGGGGGGAGGTTCGCGGAGGGGAGAGCATCGCCGGTGAGGGAGTGCCGGAGGGGGGGGAGGTTCGCGGAGGGGGTGCCCGAGGGGGGTTCGCGGAGGGGAGAGCATCACCGGTGAGGGAGTGCCGGAGGGGGGGTCGCAGAGGGGAGGGGTTCACTGAGGAGGGGTGCCGGAGGGCAGCGGGTCGCCTATGCGGTACGAGGTTCGCCGATGCAGAGCACGGGAGCACTTTTCCTCCGTGGAAGGAGAAAATTTCTCCTCCGAGCTTCTACCTCCAAGGAGGAGAAAAAGTGAAAATAAAAAGGTAACCAAACGGTACCAAAAAAATAAGAAGAACTTCTTCTAAGAGGAGAAGTGAAAAAAAAGTACTTCCATGGTGTTCCCAAACGCACCCAAAACCTCCAAACTGAATCAGATCAAACTAAACTAGATTCGATTTAGTTTGATTTGATCTACGATTTAAGTCTTTAATAGACATGTTCTATTTTACTTAATGAAAAATTTTTAATTTTAAATAAAATTACTTGTAAACAATTTGTAAACATAATTTTTTAAAAACAAAATTCAAATTACAATCATACGAAGTCTATTAAAATCTCTCCCAAACTTAGACATCAAATTAAACAAGTATATAACATTTTAAAATTATCAATTTAACTGAATCTAATCCATCCCAATAACTTTAACGAGTTGGTTCAGTACTTTACGTGTGAAGTCAAACCAAACCAAACTGTTTAACTTAAACGTTCGATTCAGTTTGACAAATTATTTACCCCAGGTATCCAATCCGAACCAAACTAAATCGAAATCAGTTTAATTTTCCAGTTTGAACTGGCTAATATCCACCCTTACTTCGAATGTACATAACTAGGGCTGTAAACGGGTCGGATTCGGTAGCGGATTCACCAGAAATCCGATTCCGATTCCGATAAGGGTTAAGGGGTTCCGATTCCAATTCCGATAATTTCGGAATCACTATGTTCTGATTTCGATCCGATTCCGATTCCGTTATCGAAATCGGAACCGAATCCGATAAAATCCGAAATGCATATTAAATATTAACTTTTATTCAAAAGTGAGTCAATAATTTACATATAATTAATAAATTTTGATATAATCTTATTAAAATTTTATTTTTATTATTTTATCAATTTATATATTATATTTTATAATTTATTTAACTTTTTTTATTTAATTTTATTTATATATAATTATTTTTTTATCGAAATCGGATTAACGGAAACAGAACCAACTGATTCCGATTCCAATTCCGATAAGCTACCAGAATATCCGATTCCGATTCCGATAGCTCATAGGATACAAAAACTAAGTTCCAAACCCGTAAATTTTTATCGAAATCGAATCGGAATAGATTCCGTTTACACCTGTACATAACGCACGGGAAAGAAAACAAGGGCACAAGTCCGAGAATTAAGGATTTTTAGAAGGACTTTATTGTAAATAGAAGAAATCGCTGACTATTTTGCATATTATAATGCTACGTTTATTCTATATGTATTTATGATAAGATTATCTTCAAATTTATTTTTATGGTATCAAATATAGGATAGAGTTATTATCTAATGACCTATCGGGTAAGATTCAAGAAATGTCTGAGTGGAGATCGACCCGGGGTCAAGTCAGTCCCGAAACCATCCTGATTGGATCGGGTCAAGCCCACAGCCAGATAGAATCAAATTTATATTATATTTTTAAAAATAAAAAATTATATAAAAATTAGAAAACACAAAAAATATATTTTTACATTATAAATATTTATGTATAAATAAAAAATACATATACATAATATAATTATATTTTTATGTTATAATTAAATATGAATATTTATCTATATAAATAGGACTTTTTGTAATAGTATACGTTGGAATAGAGTAAATCTCAATCTCAAGAGACAAGATAAAGATGATTAAAAAATAATTTTATAAATTTTAAGTATATATCATATATTTATAATCATAAATCTTAATCATATAAAATAATATAACTGATAATAAAATATTGTTATACTATTAATAAATGAGATACTTAAGAATTACATATCTATGGTCAAGTCGTAAGAGTCAAGGGGAAAGTGTCTCTTGTGGGAGGTATAATGGGGGCAAAACTCCTCGAAAGAAAAAAATGAAGTTATGAGACCTAGCAACCCGGTCAGTCGGGCAACCAGGACACCAAGTCGCATGACCCGACGCGGGGCTGGACCAAGTCAGTCGGATTGGGTCACAAACGGACTGGTCAGCCGAAAAACCGACTGGGTCAACCAACCCAGTCCGACCCTGGTCCGACCCGGCGAACCATTAGAGTTCCAAAAATAATATTGTATCAATACTAATATCAATACTTCTAAAGATTATAATATCATTATTGAAATTGATACCCGTTAACACTTATATTACATAACATATTTTGTTTATGCTATAAATTTTAAAATTGATATTGTTAATCAAACACCTCTTAGTGTTTACTATCAATATCAATTTTAGAATCGATAATGACAGTGTCTAATAGGGTAACAAAAAAACTATAAATATATCTTAACTCAGACCAAACATAAATAATTGGGATAGAAATAATCACAAAGAGTGGTTTATACGTATCCTCTTTATTTTTATTCTAATACAAACTGCACCTAAAAGAACTTAAACTAATGATAAATGACATACAAAAGAGTCAAAAAGCAAGGGTTCTGCTCATCTACCCACTCAATATGGAGCTTGATAATAGAAATTGATATCAGACTTTCAGCCATCATATAGAAGAAAGGAGAAATCACGCGTCGCTTTTAATATTCACGTAGATGACATCTATGATGAAGACTGAAGTGGACAAGTCAGCAAATAAAAGCTATAGGAGATTGAAGTTAAGGAGCCCCAACTCCGTCTCTGAAAACTGGATAGATGAACACAGGTTGGTTCGGCTCTGAGATGGAGGAACTTTTTCCCAACCCAACTCTGGCTGAAAGATTCAGTCAACCAGAATCAAATCACACCGTTCTAATTCGGTTTAGTTTCATTTTGTTTGATTCAAACTGATAATTAAATAAATAATATTTAACATACTAACTCATAAGTTAAAAATACCTAAAAATCTGTATTTTGATGATAAATATGTACAGTGTACTAACTACCATTGATATTATACGTAATTTTTAAAACTATTTGAGTTCAATTTGGTTGACGGTTTTGATTTGATTTCACCTGTTTATGAAATCAAATTGAACTGCCTCACAAGTCAATCCAAACCAAACTAAACCAGAAGTGCGTGGTGTTCATTGTGGGAGAAAAGCAGTTAGCTTGCTGACCATATATATAAGGGTTTGCTTTTATTAACCTTAAAAATGCAATCCTAAGTTTCTTAATGAAAATTAAAACCATATTTTAAATTCACCAGTATATGGAGTCAAAGATAACTTAAAACTAGGACTATTAAGGGGTTCCACAGGTTATAGAACATTATTCATGAATTGCCTTTTAATAACATAGGCTTTTCAGTAGTAAACTAAATTTCTAAGTGCCTTAAGGGACCAGTTCAGTATTTTAATACGTTAAGATTCAAACATATTACAGTTTCATTAAAATGAAAGACTTGTAAAAATAATTGTTTGCAGATAAACTACAGTTAGGAAGAAGACAAAGCATCACTTAGATTCATTATTACACACAACACCGTAAGGAGTAGATAAAACCCAGAAATCGTACCTGGACATAAGTAACATCAGCCATGATGTATGTGCAAAAATATATTTGTATGAGCGCTATATTTGCTATTTCTAACACTGAATTCTTTAAAAATCTAAAAAAAAAGAAATAATCGTAGAAAGTAAAGGCGATTTTGTTCTTTATACACTTCTTATTTCACATTAACACTACCTATGACTTACGGGATGACAAAGGATTGAGTTCGATTTCCCTCGGTCAGTCGGATAGGGTGAGGGGACTCCCTGGTCTCCCTCACAACATGGGACGATTTGACAGAGTTGATGACGAGTCCACCTTATGTGGTGGGCTCGCAGCCCCGTTCTGACGTAAACTGACGAAATCTCCTAAATTGATCGAGGCATCTGCACTCCAAAGTATTTTATCTGCACTAATTAGTCTGTACTTAAAAGTAGAGTTGACGATGGTGCAGATGCATCTTCTGTGCAACGCCCAGTTAAAAGTTAGATAGCGGTGGTGGCAGCACCAGCACCAGGTGCCCGAAATACAGCATCGATAGGCCAACCAGCCGGCATCTCTCTGTTGTTTTGCGCCTTAAGCGACAGCCACAGCAATGGCTTTCAGATCCGTCTGGCCCCTATACACCCGGACTCAAGCTTTCGCGGGCAGCGGGCTAACCCCCAAGTATAATGTATTTTGCTTTAAGTCCCTGTTCTTTTTTTTTACTACGAGAATCACATCGTGGTAATTTCGGAGGTGAACATCAGGGGCGAGTAAAATAAAAGGAAGGGCGAGGAGAAGAAGAGCCAAAGATGGTGATGACGCTTCAACCTGCGCGAAGGCGAACAATGATAGTTTCCTTACGTGTATTTCTCCCTAGATTTCTTTCTCCCCGGCTAAAAAACATGGAAAATTAAATGTGGTCGATTGAACCGAGACTGATCGGAGGCCGCATCAGATCCCCGCCGTCTATTTAATGGCCGACACCTTTCCTCTTTTACCGTCTTTGTGTATATCCAGTTGGCGGGAGCAGAGAACAGCACAAATGAACGAGAAGAACAATAAAGGAGGAAGAACAGGAGGAACAAGAGGAAAATAGCGGATTGGCCGATGGATTTTTCAGAGATCTGGATGGAGTCAGGATCGAGCAACAAGACGCCGACGGCGAAAATGAAAAACGGCAAGCGGTAAGGGGTTCCACATTCCAAACAAATCGAGGAAGCGTAACAGCAAGAACGTTTCAAGATTCTTGCTTATCACCAGACGTCGGTAGATCCATAAAAACGCCCGATGGTGGATCACCGAGGCATATATGGCGGTGGAACCTGACGCAGATGCGCGTGTTGATGCTCGCACAGATCCGTAAACAAGTTCAGTCAATGAGAGGGAAGAAAAAGAGATCGTACCGCGACAGTGACGCCCCTGAATACGTCGAGTGAGACGAGCCGACGCTGCTGCCTCGGGGCTTTCCCGTCCCTCTGCTTCTGCCGCCCTTCCCCGCGGCACGACGGTAACGACATCGCGCCGTCCCCCCCGTCGCCGAGCTTTCCCACCACTGGCAGTCCGTACCCTTCCTCCACGGCGAGGAGTCGATGGTCAGCACCCGCGCCGCCAGCCCCGCCGCTTTGGAGGCTTTTCTCGTCGCCATTGATCAGCGCGTAGGCACCCATCTTACTCACCGTGCCGGCACCAGCGGAGCGCAGGAAAGCCACCCCAATGCGGAGAGCCAACGGCGAGGCACAGCGGCAGAGAGGGGAGCAGCGAGCGGAAAGAGGAAGGGGAGACGGAGAGAGGACGCTGTGAAACGCAGAAGCGGCGCCCCCACCGTCCTTCTCTCCCCTTTGTCTCGCCGCTCTCCTTTCCTCCTCCTCCTCCTCCTCCTCTGCGCTCTCTAATCCTCCCCTGTAGTTCTCAGGTTGCGTGCTCCGATTGTGACTCCTTCTTCCCTGAAATACCGCCTCCCCCTCTCCCTCCCTCCCGAACTGCCAGGAATCTGTTTCTCCTCTCTCTCTCTCTCTCTCCGCAAGGAAGTTATCCTCGGCGCAGCAGCGCGCGTGGCCAGCGCCATTTATAGTCGCCATGGCGGAGCAGGGTTACGCATAAGAGGACATATCAGTTAACTTTTTTTTTTGGACAAGACATATCAGTTAACTACTTAATTATTAATTAACTCTATAATTATTTATCTAAATAACTAGTCCCAGAAACGAATGGAATTCGATAAGTTTGGAGAGAGAGAGAGAGAGAGAGAGAGAGAGAGAGAGAGAGAGAGAGAGAGAGAGAGCTTGATTCCTTGAGAGGGAGAGAGAGATTTTTATCAAAATTTTCAAAAGTTATGGGATGTTTGGTTGTATGATAATGAAGATTTTTGTTTTAATTTTTAAAAATTGTAACAAAACTTGTTAAAAGAGGTGCTTGGTAACCATGACAGTTTTATGTTTTAAAAGTGGTCTTCTTCTTAAACAAATAAAAAAGGTCTCACTTCTTTCTTTTTTCTTGTGGTCCCCCCACTTTGTTTGGTCATGTGTAGTAGTTACTTTTTTTTGTAATCACATCCCTCCAAACATGATAATTTTATGTCATGAATTAGTTCATTTTTTATTTTAATACAAATTTTTATCATGAAAATGTACAAAACATTGTCAAGCAACCAAACACCCCGTAATGTTGAGCACTGGCAGTTTTTTTATGCCCATTTCATGCGTTCATCTCTTTCCACTTTTTAAAATCTTTCTTCTATTTTTGCTCCACCAAAGCCAAAAACAAATAATTGTAGTGTATTGGTTAAAATTTTTAAGTTGAATCCCTTTCTAAAAGTTGGACCAAACATGTGGTTTTAAGAAGAAATTCTTATAAAAATATTTGACATTTTAAATTTGATCAGTCTAGAATTTTGTCAAAATCTCTAATGGGGTGTTTGGTTGCATGATAATAAGGATTTTTGTTTTAATTTTAAAAAATTGTAAGAAAACTTGTTAAAAGAGGTATTTGGTAACCATGATAATTTTATGTTTTAAAAGTGATTTTCTTCTTAAACAAAAAAAGAGGGTCCCATCTCTTTCTTTTTTCTTGTGGTCCCCCACTTTGTTTGGTCATATGTGGTAGTTACTCTTTTTTGTAATCACATCCCTCCAAACATGATAATTTTATATCATGAGTTGGTTCACTTTTTATTTTAATACAATTTTTTTATCATGAAAGTGTACAAAAAATTATCATGCAACCAAACATCCCATAAAAATTTAAAGTCGTTGGGATTTCTTTCTCTTTTCACTTTGTAATTTTTTTTCTTCTACTTCTGTTGGAAAGAAATCTGGTACATTTAATTGAACTTTACTGAGCAAAAATTATTTTCTAAGAAGTTAAATCAAGTATGATCTAAAAAATTCAATCGAATGCATCAAATGCTTTTGACCTCTGTGTAACAAAAGTATAATATAATTAAAATCAAATAAAATAATTATATAAAATATAAAAAAATTTAAAATTTTGGCATAAATTTTTCAAAAAAAATTGGCATAAACAATTATCTGAAAGAAATGGACCTTTGTGATCAGGGCAGTTCTCGATGGTTAATGGCCTCTTTAGTATCAAAAATGATACTATATTAATATTGATATTGATATTTTTAAAAATTAAGATTTAATTTGGCAACACTATTAAACACCTTTATCATTACTAATTTTGAAATTGATATTGATAACAATTAATAGAAGATGTTAGGTTAATAATATTAATTATAAAATTTATAGTACAAATTAAGAATATTATGTAACAAGTGTCGAGTTGTATCGATTTTGTTATTAATATTTCAACCTCTAGAAATATCAATATCAATATTAATATGATTTTATTTTTCATACCATAACCAACTATTAATATCAAAATTGATACAACTTGACACCTGTATCACATTATATGTTTTACTTATATTATATATTTAAAAATTAATATTAATAGTCAAATAACTCTAGATTATTATTATTATTATCAATTTTAAAATTCATAGTGATAGAAATATTTGATGTTGTTACCAAATGGGGCCTAAGCTTGGTTGGACTTGTCTTTGGACAAACTAAAATCTAATCTAAAGTGATTCAGACCGAATAACGTGAATTAACCCCGAATTCACTGTGAATTAAACCGTTCCATTAGACTTGTCAGTTTAACATATATTATTTTGTTTATAAAAATAAAATGAAATTAGATCAAGTTACGATAAGTAATCAAGAATAACATTAACATCAAATTTTCATGGTAAGAAAGAATTATATTTTAATATTATTTAACATAAATATATAATTAATTATTTATTTATTTTAGTTCAACATAATATATAAATTATTGATTCAGCTCGTTTTGGGGAGAGGCCGAATTCAACCACACCAATAAAATGATATGGATCCAGTTCAGTTCAAAAAAATAAAAAAAAGAACCGAAATAATTTAATGGTTCAGCCTAACTAGGTCAACCGATACTTCCTATTTGCCGAAACGACGCCGAGTGTTCTCGAGTAGGGCTCGAGAGGCGGATGGCTTTTCAGGCGAAAGCGCATTATTTATTTATTAAACGGCGACGGTCTACGTGGCACCGCGGGCTCCGAGGGGCGAAGGCTCAGTCAGATCTGCTGGGCGACCAAACCAAAGAAAGCTGCAACATTATCGAGTGCAGGAGTTTAAATGGAAGCGTGTGCGTCTTGCGCCGTACGTGTGGCGGGTCTCTTCGCTTAACAAGCAAGCGGACCGCGGCAACGTGAGTCCGAAGAATGTTCTACCGGACTCTCCCGCCGGACCACGCCAACACAACAAATGCCCGCACCGGCCGATAGGAATACGCTGATTTCTTTTTATTTTTAGGTGCTGTTCGATTGGGCTTATAGCACTGAAATCAGATTCGATCAGATCATCTATCGTTGAGACTCTCGTGTGGATTGTAAACGAGTCAAATTCGATAATAGAATCACCAGAATTCGATCCTGATTTTTATGACGATTAACAATTTTGATTTTAATTCCGATTTTGATAATTTTAAAATTATTGAGTTTCAATTTTGATTCGATTCCTATTTCGTTATCGAAATCGGAATCGAATCCGATAATTTTTAAAATATATATTAAATATTAATTTTTATTCAAAAATATTTTAATAAATCACATATAATTACTAAAATTTGATATGATCCCTTTTAAAACTTTATTTTTATATATTTTAATTTTATATATTTCATAATTATTTTTATTTTATTTATTTTATTTATTATTAAAATCGGATTAACGAAAATGAAATTAACTCATTCTTATTTCGATTCCGATAAGTTACTGAAATATTCGATTTTAATAGTTTATAGAATAAATTTTTTTTGAATTCATTAATTTTTATTAAAATTGAATCGAAATATCGAATTCTGTTTCACCCCTATTTATGTCTTTTTTTTTTAAATGTGAACATCGATTTTTTTTGTCAGACGGGTGTCCTCCGAAGGATTCGAGGTGGGGATACCCGCTCCGGGTAAGTTTGGTTGCATGGAAAAGGAATTTTTTTCTTTTAACAAGATACAACTTTTTATGGAAAAGTATGTACGACTCTCTTGTTTGGTTGAATGAAATAACTTTCTCAAAATTCGTTAAAGAAAATAAAAAAGTACTGTCACTTGATTAAGTGTGTATAAATTTTCCTAGAAATATATCAGAAAAGTGATTTCGCTTCAGTAAAAATATTTTAATCGCATACCATTTTACAAATTGTAAATAAGTTTTTTTTATTTTTCTTACTTTATATAGTGCTGACCTCAACCGCGTGAGTTTTGGATTAGTTATTTTTAAATTAGAATAAATTAAAGACTTATAATTAAAACTATTATAATTAAATATATTATTTTAAAGTTGTACTTTAAAAATACATATTTAAAAATATATAATATAAATGTATGTTTTTCTTTGTCAAAGGCAACAAAATTTTCAGATTTTCTAAGTAATGGAAATTTTTATCAAGTATTTTAATTGACATAGCTTGTTATAAAAAATAATTAAATTTTGATTTTTTTTACTTTATACGTACATGTTTTCAAATTTTAAACTACTTTACACGATCATAGTACGTGCCACGTGGAAAATGGTTTGCGGTTAATTTTGACGAATGCTAAAATCATCGCTTTAGAGTAGTCAAGCTAAATTAGTTTACATCGACTCCCCACGTGCAGGCAACTGAACAAGACTATGAATTAGTTTTTCTCGGAAAAGCAGTTCATGAAGTCATTGGCGGATCTACTGTGGGTCATGTGACCACACTAAAATTTTGGAAAAATTAGTAGTAGCCTTTTAAATTTCTTTAAAATAATGTTAGTTTAAAATAAATAGAAGGAAGTGACCCATTAAAATATGAGAAAACATGTATTCTCATTATTTAAATTGTTTATGTTTATAATTAATTAAATTAATTAAATATTATTAATTATTTGATTCAGTGATCCCATCGTACTTAAATCAATTCCTGAACGGTGTGGCGCCGTGTCTAGCGAGTTACAGCCTGTTTGTTTACAGTATCAACTACCTGTATTGATATCAGTTTCAAAACTGATATTGATACTTTACATCAGTGGGTGTTTGGATACTAATATTAATTTTAAGATTAATAGTTAAAAACAGTATCACAAATAATACAGGTGAAGACCTGTATTGAAACTGATACAAACCCTCTCCGCGGCAGACGCCTCCCCCCCCGCGCCCGGCCCGTCGTCGCCCCGCAGAGAAGCGGAGTCCGCCGCCGCCCCCCCGGCCCGTCGCCCCCGCGCGAAGCCGGAGTCCGCCGCCGCCCCCCGCCCCGCCGTCGCCGCCCCCCCCGCCTCCGGCCGTAGAGAGAACCCCCGCGAGAGAGAAGTCGGAACGCCTCCCCCCGCCCCCGCAGAAGCCGGAGTCCGCCACCGCCCCCCACCCCGCCGTCGCCCCCCTCCCCCCCGCGGCCGCGGAGAGCCCCCCCCCCGGCCCGTCGCCCCCCGCGAGAGAAGCCGAGTCCGCCGCCGCCCCCCAGCCCGTCCCCCCGCGACGGACGGCCCCCACCCGCGGCATGGCCCGTCGCCCCCGCGGCCGCAGAGAACCCCTCCCCGCCTCCCGGCCCGTCGTCGCCCCGCAGAAGCCGGAGTCCGCCGCCGCCCCCGCCCCGCCGTCGCCCCTCCCCCCCGGCCGCGAGAGAACCCCCCGCAGAGAAGTCCGGAACGCCTCCCCCCCGCCCCGCAGAAGCCGAGTCCGCCGCCGCCCCGCCCCGCCGTCGCCCCCCCCCGGCCGCAGAGAACCCCTTGCGGAGAGAAGTCCGAACGCCTCCCCCCCCGCCCCGCAGAAGCCGGAGTCCGCCGCCGCCCCCCGCCCCCCCCCGCCCCGCCCGCCGTCGCCGCCCCCCGCGACGGACGGCCCCCACCCGCGGCACGGCCCGTCGCCCCCGCGGCCGCAGAGAACCCCCCCCCCCCCCCCCCCCCGCAGAAGCCGGGCCGCGGAGAGAACCCCCGCAGAGAAGTCCGGAACGCCTCCCCCCTCCGCCCCCACAGAAGCCGGAGTCCGCCACCGCCCCCGCCGTCGCGGACCCCCCTCCCGGAAAATTTCATCAAATAACAATAATTTTGATGTTAAAAAATATTTTTGACTCTACTTAATAGTGATTTTCACATTAATATTATATTATCAAACATCTAATGTCAATTTTAATATTGATATAACATTACCAAACACTTAAAGAAACTTAATACTAACACTTTTGATATTGATATTACATCTTCTTAGAATATTAATATCAAAATTGGTATTGTATCAATTTTAATACTCTAACCAAACAGGCCATTAAGTAGAGAAATGTAGGAAACAAGTGAATAACGTTAAGGCCCAACTGGCCACCGTATGCGCTTAGGCGTTGAGTTGATGGAATAGTAATTATCTTCATTATTTTTTTTGTTGATAAAATATATTATTTTACAATCAATTTATTCACATAATACATATGTCTTATTCCCTATTGAAGAGTTCGTATCTTGTGATGATATGATATTTAGCTGTTACTTTCTAATTACTTAAATATTATTTAATGTGTACAACACTACAGGAAAAAGGTTAAATGACAATGGCCCGCAACTTTCGGCACAACCAAAATACCGTTATCAATACTTTTTGCAATGACTTTGAAACTGTCACTACGCTGTGACAAATAAATCTGTCATCAATAATAATAACGACAGTTAAATTTAAGCCATTACTAGTAAGAATATTGATGTTAACTTAGAGATCGTTGCTAGTAAAAATATTGACAATGACTTTTAGGCTGTCACTGTTATTGGTGATGACTTAGTAGCCATCACTATAATAGATAAGTCCATCTCATGAATCATTTTTTGGAATGGAGTGACTATTATGGTAATGATTGTAAGCCTCTTTTATTCAATTATGCTCATATGTCCATTTTATTCAACCGGGCCCATGCACCCCTTTACGTCAATTGGGCCCACGTGCCCCTCAACCGGGCCCATGTGCCCACAACTCTCAATCGGGCCCACGTGTTTGCAATTTATCTCAATCGGGCCCACGTGCTCAAAATTTTCCTTCAACAGACCCACGTGCCCATGTTTCTCCATAGCCGGGCCCACATGTCCCTAATTGTTCTCAACTAGACCCATGTGCCCACTTTTCTCTACAACCAGCTTGCGTGCCCACTTTGCTCCACAATCGGGCCCACTTGTCCACATTTCTTCACAATCGGGTCCACATGCTTACAATTCTTCTCAACCAAGCCCACGTGCCCTCAATTTTTGTAAACTGGGTCTACAAGCCCACATTTCTCTACAACTAGGTCCACGTGCCCAATTTACTTCTCAACTGGGCTCACGTGCCCAACATACATCACAATCGGGCCCATGTGCTTACCTTCCTTTAACTTTGGGCCTATATGCTCACCTTTCATCAACCTCGGTTCCATGTGTCCACACTCCTATAACATCAGGCTTGCGCACCCATACTCTTCAATGGCGCTCACGAGCTCATCAACAATCTTAATGATCACAATCATGCTCTCAATCACCTAAAGCAGACCTACATGCTCGCTCCTTTTGTTGGGTCCCTTGAGCTTAGTCATCAATTGGGCCCTTGTGCCTATCACCATCAATCGGGTTCTCTTGCCAACATTTAACTCTTGGGCCCACGTGTTCCTTGATTCCAACCATTCCAGGACCTTCAAGCCCACTCTCAAGTCATGAGCCCAAGAGCCCATTTTAACGCACTTTTGTTTTCAAGTATATTTCTTTCCTTTTTGAATTATCTTTCCATTTCAAATTTTACTTGTGATAAAAAAAATCAAGAGTAGAGAAATTTTCTGAGTGATACCACAATCTTTGTCTCTCGACATCATAAATCCTAACTTTACCATGTGAAATCGAATCCTCCACATCTTTCACTTCATCACATAACTCTTACTCTTTGATCCAATGGAACATGGAGCATATCAGAAGTGAAAGCAACTAGGCAAGGCAAGGCAATCACAAGCAACGTCGTCACCAATAATAAACTTATTCTTCTCTCAGATATTATATGAAATTGCATTCATCATCATCATGTCATTCGCAAGGCAAGGTTTTTTCTGAAATATTTTTGAGTCTCACATTTTGATTAAAATGTGCAAAGGTATACTTGAGAAAAAAATTTGTGATTGATGGTATTTGCAAATACCTTTGTTTTATCAAAATGAATTCTTTACATTACAAGACATGCCAATATTGATTCACCCATGAAATGTAATCTATCTCAAAAAAATAGAGAGAATTACCGATATGACTTAAGTCTATCTGTCTTAGGTTGTTCTGTAGGGGTCAAGAGTATATACCATTCTATACACACAACACATCCCAATCCTAGAATTTGGATGACCCAACACTTGAGAGAAGCTAGACAAAGCTCAAAGGTGAAAAAAAACCTTACCTTATTCTTTTCTATTCAGTCTAAGAATAGTGAAGAGGACTAGAGGGGATAGTATCGAAAGTATCCACCGCCTTAGTAGAAGGCCACCTCAATAGGCATCATTCAAAAGCTCAAAAAAATGAAAAAA
Organism: Cryptocoryne crispatula var. balansae; assembly: GCA_036172225.1. Classification (NCBI taxonomy): domain Eukaryota; kingdom Viridiplantae; phylum Streptophyta; class Magnoliopsida; order Alismatales; family Araceae; genus Cryptocoryne; species Cryptocoryne crispatula. Next base: position 16,356,198 of record CM069925.1, on the reverse strand, counting down.
AAATGAAAAGTAAAAAAGGAATATCAGGAAATCATCGAGGGAAAAGGTACAATAAAGAGGGCAAGTATCCTGCGGGTTTCAAAGAAAAATTTGGTTGCACCATGCTATAAAAAGTTAAAAGAAAAGGGCTAGTGCTATAATGTTAAAGTCCTAAAGAGGTCAAACCCTAACAAGTAATTGGGTGCAAGTAGAGAAATCCCTCTTGACATCTCTAGAGCTTATCAAGGACTTTCCATCGATTCTTCATTCTTAACCAGGGTATGGGTGGACCAACCAAAGCTATGATTTTGTTAATACTGATTTTCTCTCCCAAAAAAATTTCATACTTTTAAAAACCCAAAAAATAAACATTTTCAAAAACTCCAATAGTTTCAAAAACTCCAAAAAAATGTAATAATTTCAAAACTTCAAAAAATTGAATAATTTTGAAACTTTAAAAAATCGATTATTTTTAAAACAGAAAATGAAAAAATGTTTTCAAAACTCCAAAAAATTCAAACTCTAAAAAAATTTCGAAATTTTTTTAAAAAATTTCATCATTATGCTTGTTTAAATTTTTACGTTTGCATCTATAGTTGCTTTCAATCTCTTATGTTACCATAACCTCAACTTCATCTTTGCCAAGGAGATTTCAACAACAAACACTCTGTGTCCTCATCAGGACACATGAACTATTTAGTAAGAATGCATGTCATCACATCGTAAACTTACTATTATCATTTCCTTTCTTAGCATATATTAGGTGCATTACTATTTAATTATGTATTTATGTTGAAGACCGTGAATGTGAAGAAGACCAGACCCGAGATCCCTTTCATCAAAATCCACGATGGTCAGGTCTTTCTTCATACTCGCGAATAGGCCAAAATTAAACATAAAGGGATGACAGTTCCCGATCGGGTATCCTAACCTCTGATGTTCAATCTATATCTTCAACTATCTTTTAAATAATTTTCGACTTGTTTTAGCCCAACATGCATCATATGGGTCTTTGCATTTTTACATTGCATGCATCATTCTATCATTGTCATTCATGATATGTGATATCGTCCTAACCATTGTGTTTGCATCCCTCTATGGTCATCATTTCTCCATCATCTTCTATAAACCCCACTGGGTCTTTTTCTTCCCATCATTCATCTTCTAATTTTGATCTTCTCATTATCCCACTATGTCTTTTGATTGGTGACCTTTTGTTCTATTGTGTCTTTCATCTTTATCTTACCCCACTTTATTTTTACTTATCCTACCGTGGCAATCATCCCATTTTCCATCCCACCATGGGCTTCATTTATTCTTCTGATTATATCATGTTGGTAAACTTGTGCTACATTTTGGTGTAGAGATGAAATTCACAATGCCTCTATAGTCTTTTGTTGAGCTTTAACATTTGCCCATTGGAATCTAAGGTCATTCCATTTCGAACAAAATTAAGTTTTTTTTTTAAAACTCAAGTGAATTTAAGAGCCTAAATATGCTCGATTGGTATTCTCTTACTTTTTTTATCATACAAACAAATCTTTTTTAAAACTTTTGCCCACCACAGTACAAAACACCGCAAAGTTTGGGTTGTTGACTGATGATGAACCAATGAATCTATGATTCGGGGGCTCCTTACCGCATTGGGGTTGACTACTCTTTTATTTTATCTATCACTTACCCACAATACACCATTTACCAATCAGATATAAGAAGGCTTGATGAAACACGATGGTAATCTAAGGAACTTGAGGAGATTTGCTTTTGCTAAATTCAGTTGATGAGCATGTCTATATCTACACCTTGATGCCACTTTTTCGATCAATCACTATTTCGCTCCACTATATTTTATTACAATCTATTTCATTTCACTACATTTCTTTACATTTCACTCTGCTACGTTACATACCATTCCCTTGCAAAGTTGACATCAAGGCGAGACAAGCTTATCAAGTCTGATTTAGAGCTTAAGACTCTTAATTCATGAGTGATATTCTTTATTGGACCATTAAAAATCAATTTAATCATTTTTTTGAGACAAGCTAAGGGTCCTAGAGGTGAGGTAGGAGCTTATCAGGTCATTTGTAGAAAAGTTACATATTTTTTTAGAGCCATATCCATTGAGAGAGGGCCAAAACTGGCTCAATGACAGATGCATAATGATCAACCATTGAGGGTTATTATCAAGGTTTTAGAATATCGAATGCATTCTCGGTCATGCAACATCTTTCTAGTTGCCTTTGGATCTTTCTGATTGTCGCTATATGTCATCTTTTGGCATCCATGCATAAAATACAGAGAGCTTTCTGCCTGATCTTATTAAAGGAGGAGCTTCCTCAGCTCACAAGTTTTTATTTGGAACAAACAACATTGAATTCTGATCTCTCGTTTATCCACAATGACCCCCGGAAGTCAGTCAAGCCATTCTGTCAGCGTGCGCCCTCGATCAAGACCATTGGCGTGCATGTCCAGCCCTTTGGGCACAGCCTTGACCCAAGTCATGTTCTCCCCTTCTTTATATAATTTTGGTAAGTGTCTAGAAGCTTCATAGTAAAAATTAACACCATCAAATGGTGGCAATCTAACATGTGATCTTGTATATCAAAACTTTCTATTTTTTGACCAGATATTTTTTCTTTTTAAATGAAGACCTATTTCAAACATAGGAAAGGTGACCCATGGTTTCTTTCTCTTTATATCATTTGAGTAAGTGCTTGGAAGCTTCATTGTGAAAATTAGCACCATCAAATGGCAACAATCCAACTTATGTTTATGCATATCAGAACTTACTATATTTTGACTTGTTTCACATCCTTAATAAAGGAAGACTTATTTAAACGACCCAAGAAAGAGACCCCCATCCTCCAGGTAAAGATTCCTCATCCTCCAACCTCCCTAGGCTCATCCCAAACTCCTCCAACCATCCTTCCCTCATCTTGGTATAAGAAGTTGGTTCAAAGCGAGAGAGAGAGAGAGAGAGAGAGAGAGAGAGAGAGAGAGAGAGAGAGAGAGAAGTCCAATCGGTGCTCCATCGTGCAGTTTGATGTTATTTGGCTTCCATTGACTTCTACTACAGATTCAAGCTAGGCCTCCTTTAGAATAAGTGTTCCTCATCTCCATCTCCAACAAACGAAGATTGATTCCGATGTCTCCTAGGCTCATGGTGGTTTCTACATTGTTGCTGCGTAGGCGAATCTAGTTTCTACATCATTCTATTGTAGACATCTCAGTCAATTTTCATCTTCTTCCCGGTGGATTTAGCTCAGACACTCTTCATATAAACTAATCCTCGGTAAGTTATCTTTTATTTTAAATAAGAATCAATCAAAGCTGACCTCTATGGTGCTTGTAGCACTTCCTACATTGACATGCATTGGCAGTTCCTAGATTTTCACATTTTGGTACCAGAGTTATTAGACAATTTTTGACCTTTTACCAAAGAACTCAAGCCAATTTATCTTGGTTATCTTCATTTTAAAATAAATGGGAGACTATTCTGACTTCTAGATTGTTTGTGGTGATTGCTGCACTGAGGACGCGCCGCTAGATTGTGCTTTTCTATTTCTTTTATCTTCAAACAATTTTTATAAAATTTTAAAGACACCTTATGAAGAGGTTATCAACATAGAAAATATTCCTCTTTATTTTTTTTTCCATTTCAACAAACGACATTCAATTCTAACATATAGACTGTTTGCAGTTATCTCTGCATTGAAGTCACGCCAAAGGAGTCTACCGTGCCCTTAAACCCAAGGCATGTTGACCGTGTCCCCAAACCAGGGTGCATTAACCATGCCCTTGCCTATGTGTCAGGCTGCCATATTTGTGTTTTCTTTATCGTTTTAGCTTTGATTTGACCTATTTTGATTCCCACTTCTTCCTTATTCACTTAGCATCATTTATACATCACTTTATTAAGTTTTGCATCATCATATTTAATTAAAAAAAGCCATAAAAGGGGTAAGGGCTAACCTCGAAATCGATGAGTCCTATTCCGATTGTCATTTTCAGGTCATTCTCTTTACATTTACTACACTTCACTTAGTTTTAATATTTGTTTCACTTGTTTTATTGTCTTCTAGTTACACATTACATCAATCAAGTGGTAGTTAAAAATTCATTTTCATTAGCCAGCTGGAGAATAAAAAGGTTGAATCCACATTCACATCTCCCATGTTAAGGTAAACATGGTCACATCTTTAAGTACTTTGTACTTCATTTCTACCTCATCCCCTATTCTATCTCTTTTCTTTTCTTTTAAATTTTAATTTTCTCATTCTCCTCCCACACAACCTGAACTCTATCTTTGGTGCCCAAGTGATGCCAAGGGCCAAACTTTCGGAGATCAATGTGAATGTGGGATAAGGTGAGAGTTCCTTCTTTCTTATTTCAATTTTTTGAGGTGTCGACCTGGATCCCATTTTAGGAGTCGACAAACCTTACATTCATAACCCACTTACTCTCTCACACCTCAAGCTACCATCCTTACCCCCATTCCAAGAGCTCCCATCATCAACCAATCCAACCCACCACTCGCCACCACCATTTCAATTGTCACCCCCTCAACTTGTCATGGTGCTTTAGAGCGGCATATGTTTCAGAGAGTTTTTTCTCAAGTTGGTACCTTAAGAGTAGCACAGGATTTGGAAGAGGAGCACATTGAGGAATTGCTTTTTGGAACTTTTTATGATTTGCTGAAACACCTTGACAAGAATCTAGCATAGATTTTCATCTTAGAATTACTCAAAAGATCCTAAGTCCACCAAGAGATTCTCCAACAATACTTATAGTTGTTAATGGTCAATTAAAGTCTTTCTCCAAAGAAAATCACAACAATCTGATCTCTAGAAGTGAATATGCGACCCTCACATTTACCAAAAATGAATTGGCCAACCTAAAGGTAAGAAAATGTGCCTTGTGCATAACCATTAGTATCAATGGAATAGGCATTAGGTCATCCTTTGTTGATACCAATGCCTCCATCAACATCCTGCTACCAGAGACATTGTATTTATGTGAAATTTCTAAAGAGGATGTCTAGCCATCTCCAATTACGATGACCACGTATGGAAATTCAAAGAAATCCACTCATGTATGGTCACACTCGATGTAAAGCCCAGGCCTTAGACTGTTGTAGTAAAATTTCAAATATTGGAGATGGACCCGACTTACAAGGTCATCCTAGGATGGCCATTCTGGAAGCACTAAAAGCGATTGCCTCCACTAATCATTAGTGTATCAAATACTCATAAAAAGTCAACTGATCAAGGTAACTAGCATGTGTCTAGATTGTCTAACCTGTCTGCCACTACCCCTTAGTTTGCCAAATCAACCCATCCTAACAATTCTAGATCTGCCAGAAACAAGCAGAAAGCCTAGGTAAGTTGGAGAAAGAAAAAAGATGAAAATGGGGCCATTGAATGGCATATCATGAAACGTATGTGGTATCAAGAGGGCTGAGGAATGGGAAAAGAATTGCAAGGTATTGCCAAGCCAGTTCAACCTGTGAAGCTTCAACCGAAAATTGGAATCAGGTACAATGGGACGATTGCTAATGGTTAGGAGTTCAAGAACAAATACTTTGCTAGGTGTCTATATAGATCCCTCATTAAAAAGGAGATGATCCAGATGGTCGAGGATTAGGAGGAACCATAATAGGAAAAGAGGGGAAGGATCGATGACATAGAGGATGAGCTGTATCATGAAATATCTCTCTTATTTTTTACCAATGAAGAAGAGTCAAGCAAAGAACTGTCCCAAGCTAAATTACCTATTGACTCACTCAAAGGTCATATTGTTGAACAAACTCCAAAGTCAATCCAACTAATTCTATGAGGGTCTTTTCTCTCGTTGTCTCATCTTCTGGGGCCTCCATCCCAATTTGCATTGACATTCCCACTATGCACTCTAGCCCACTCTTATCATTTGGGCCTATGAGCCCAACTCCTACTTTTGGACCCTTGTGCCCACTTGTTGCTTCTGGGCCCACGAGCCCATCTTCTACTATTTTCAAGCCCTCCTCTTGTTGGGCTATCAAGCTCACTACCTCCTATGATCATCAGGCCTACCAGCTTGTCACCCTTTCCCTTAGCATTGGGCCCACGAGCCCTCTCTATCAAGCCTTGCTTGAAGTCTTTTCCTCTGTCTTGATATCTTCTCCCACTCCAATCCTTGTGGCCAATCTTACCCCAAATTGGGCATCTGACACCCATTCTATCTTTATGTTATGTTCTTAAAAAAACATTCTCCTCACAACTCAAATCTCAATTGAGGAAACATCTCAACTTGCCTTTGAAGGCACCTCGACCTAGGGAGCCACTGAATCCTTGATCGACCTACTTTGCCTTCCATCTTCTTCGATAAATTCTACCCCTTCCACCTCCTATTTCTCTCCTTCTTTATTTCTTTCTATTTTACACTTAGTTCAAATAAAAATAAAACAAAAGGTGGAAAAAATCCAAGGTGGTATCTGCATCATGTAGCTCAAAAAAGCATAGAATGTGCCAGGCAATCAAAATACTTGGAAAATAGAATCCAATTGAATGAAATTTGATACGAGGATAAGGACAACATTGATCAAATTTTGGGAGTCTATGAGATTGTGTTGGAAAAGGATCTTGACATTGAGTACAAAGAAGAGGACTTGGCTAATGTTTATGCTTTTGGAGTGAAGAGATTTAAAGAGCCATTAGTCATGATGGATAAGCCAACTAAAGAACTCAATCTTGGAACATCGGAAGATCCCAAGAACATTCTCATAAGTCCTAACCTCACCCTTACAAAAGAGCAGAATCTGATGGGGTATTTCAAAAATACAAGGACACATTTGCATGGACTTATGAAGATATGCGAGGCTTGGATAACTTATTGGTAGAGCATAGACTGACTATAAAACTTGAAGCCATCCCGATCTAGCAAAAATTTATAAGATTCCACCTATATGTAGTATTAAAAATTAAAGAAGATGTCAATAAGTTACACTTGGAAAAATTCATTAAAGTCGTCCTCTATCCACAGTTGGTGGTGAATATAGTCTCAGTCTTGAAAAAAGATGAAAATGCCTGAATTTGTATTGACTTCATAGACTTAAATCGAGCATGTAAAGATGACTTCCCCTTCCTTATATTGATGTTTTGGTTGATAACATAGTTGTATACAAAACCTTATTCTTTATGGATGGATATTCAAGGTATAACCAGATCCAGTTAGCAAAGGAAGACTAAGAGAAAACTTCATTCACTACACCTTGGGGAACTTATTTCTATATCTTCATGCCCTTTGTATTAAAAATGTAGGAGCAACTTATCAAAGGGCTATGATGGCAATTTTTCATGATATGATGCACACATTTGTAGAGGTGTATGTAGATGATTAGTAGTTATATCACAAACTTGGGATGAACATGTTGTGGTATTGAGAAAGGTTGTGCAATGAGCTAGGAATACAAGCTTAAGAACCCAAAAAGTGTGTATTTGGTGTGTCATCCGGTAAGCTACTTGGGTTTATTGTTAGTAAGAGAGGAATTGAAATGGATTCCATTAAGGCCAAGGCAATCATTGATATGCCCCCACCAAGGAACATGAAGAAGCTTAATGAATTAATTGGGAGGCTATAGTTTGTTCACCAGTTCATCTCACAACATTTTCAAATGCAAACCTTTTTATGAATTGATAAAGGTAAAAGTCAAGTTCAAATGGGATTCGAGATGTCAAGAGACATTTGATGGCTTAAAGGGATATTTATCAGTCCTATCTGTGCTCAAACCTCAAGTTTTGGGCAAACTTCAATTCTATACATCTTGATTTTGGAAGGATCTCTTAGGGTAGTACTGGCACAATTGGATGAAGAAAGAAAGGAATGGACAATATGTTATTTATCTAAAATCTTTGATTCTTGTGAGAAAAAGTACATGACCATGGAAAAGACTTGTGCCACCCTAGTTTGGGTAGTTTAGAAGCTTAAGCATTACTTTCTACCTCATGAGGTTAGTCTTATTACCCACATAAATCCAATCAAATTCCTTTTCAAAAAATTTGTCTTGACTGACCGACTAGCTTGTTGGCAGAGTTTCCTATCTCAATTTGATATCACCTACATCTAACAAAAATCGATCAAGGGCTATGTAATTGTTGAACATCTTGCCCATCATCCTATTCCAATCTTTGTTCTCGTCCGGTCAGAATTCCCAGTTGAGGAATTGATGTCCATTTGATCCTCCAATCTATGGACATTATATTTCGATAGAGTTTTACATTCTTAGGGTAGAAAGATAGGGATCATTCTTCTGTCACCTAAAGGTTTCACCATTCCACAGGCTTTCAGCTTCACTTTCTAGCAACAAACAATACAGCTGAGTATGAGGTCTTATTGGCTAGGCTGGAGATCGCTCACTTCTATGGTGCCACCAAACTAAGAGTGATTGGTGATAGTCAATTGATTCTCTATCAAGTGCTTGCCAAATATCGCACATCTCATTTTCTCAGCTTCACCATGTAGTGGCTCTTTCACACTTCATCTTATTTCACAATTGTGGTTGGGTTATAGGTCTTACTGATCTTCCATAAGGCCAGAATACTCAGCACTCTTTTTCATCTACCATGGTGCCCAATTGCCTATCCCTAAAGATGGGATATGGGAGAGACAAGGAGCCTTGAGGCATGGCTATACCAACTGAGAGAAATAGCGATGAGAATTGTAGAGAATGAATAAAGTACTAGGGATCAAGTGGAGGTCCACTCCCAATGAAGGGAAAGCTCGAATATCAGCATGCAACATCAGCATTGTGGGACACACGAAGTTGGCATGAATCATTGTAAAAAAGTAAGTGTGCCAATCTACCTTAGTCTTTACATATGGACACTTGTTGATCACTTTGTTTGCCAAGCTAAGGCAATATGAAATATGTTGCAAAGGGCTGTGAGAGAAAAGCCTAGAAGAAAAGACATGACCTCTGAACGTTTTAAAATTAAAATGCCAGTGTCAACCCAACAAATGAAAAGGAGAATGCTGCCAAACTTTGGCTTTCCAACGCTAGCCGAGGTAATGCCATCATAAATATAGCTCAACATAGAAGGGGCTATATACTCATGAGACCAGATAACTTGGATGCTAGTCAAGCATGTAGTGTCAAGTTGTCCATCTTTAGAGGGATAGAAGCACAATGACCAAGCAAGTAGCTACCCATTTAGCACCCAGGGACAACAAATCAACATTGTCACCAGATCCTTGAATAACTTCAGTTGACCATTCTGATAGGGCCTCAATATGGATTCGGCCACCCCACTAGGAGGGATTGAGCCTCACATATAGTCACAAATTCCAAGAGGAAGTCAAAGCTAAAAATCGACTCAGAAGAAACAAACATGGTTTGATCTTGCCTCATAAGCATTGGATGAAGACCAAGAAGGAGTTCTACTTTCTCCAGAAGGATGGTGCATTTGAAAGTGTCAAAGATGAAGGTATTAGTGTCAGGATGCCACATTTCAAGTAGTGCATTGGCAAGGGAAAAGTCCCAATGATACTTGATAATGTGCCTAGCATGAACAAGGATGCCAGCCATTCCCCATCTGCCTAAGATGCCTCAAACATGAATGTTGAAAGTGGACACTAAATGATCTATCTATAAAACTTGGCCATAACGATGAACGCCAGGAAACAAAGAGAGATTTTGCAAGAAAAAACAACCAACACAATAAGCTTTGAAGGAAAAGAAAGAAGAAAAGAAGAAAAAGGAGAACAATAATACCACCCCCATGGTCACTTGATTTTGAATATGGCACGGAACTTTCGAAAAAATTTTCATTTGTGGCAAACGAGATGAAGAAGCTGATAGAAATGTATGCCCTACAAGCCAATCATATGTGATATGATTTTACATTTCTTGTAATATCTTATTCAGTATAAATGGCATATTCTTCATTACTTGCACTATTTAGATGCGTCTATCGTAATGAAGTCCTAGGTTGCATGCAATGATGATTGAATCATGATGAGATCATGATAATGAGATCAATCATCTAGAAGCATGTAACCTAAATGTTCCTAGTCGTAGGATCCTCGAGATGGGACATCAAGGATCCAGTAAGACTAGTGTATATGATATCTTCTCATATGATGAGAATGACCGATCTCATTGGTCATCGTTGTGGGGACACCGAGATACATATACAAAAGCTCATTAGAGGAATGAGTTCACCGACCATTATAGAATCCCCGAATGGTATCCTACCGAGCTGTCGATCAGGGTACTCTATCATCACAGTTGCACGGTTGGATCTTTGACCAGAGTCGCCAAAGATGTCTTGCCAGGCTTACCATGTACTTTGACTATTGACTTATGGATCACTTAGTATTGTGGTCCTGTATAGTTAATGGATTGGGTATGTGGGAAACCCGGTGGAGGCAATTGAGCGGACAATAAGGGATCGTCCACTCTCGGTAGGAGAGAGAGAATGTTCTATGGATAGTACTTTAAATCCTTGGCCAAGGTAGATAGGATAATTGGAAAAGAGTTTTCCAATTGATCCAATTACGAGTACAAGATTCCATAGTGTCGGTATATTTAGGAGTTGACGACAAATAATGCCGTTCTCCTATCCGGCCGGGACATTGAATGGACGAAGTTTTATCTCCGTGTGGTAACCGCTGATGGATAGGCACCTTGGAGAGGAGTTTATCCCCGACGCCGTTTGGGATCGTAGGATGTGGCTTGTTCCCTTCATGATCGGTAGGCGTTAAATCTATTATGAGATAATAGATTTAATTTAAAAGAAGTTGTTCTTTTAATTAGGCCTCAACCAAATGAGCTATTGGGCCTAGTGGGTCACACACATAAGGGCTAATCCATAAGTTTGGGGGCAAGGGTGTAAATATAGAAAGCAGGGGTTTTTGTGAAAAACTCCAAATTCTCTATATAATAGCGACCGAGCATGAGCCCCACAAGCCAAGGCTGCAAAATTCGTCCTTACCTCTCTCCTTCACGTTTTCCCATGCTGGAGGCCGTCGAGAGTCGATCGGACTTCATCCGGGCGAGTCGGAAGGTCCGACGCGAAGGAGAACCCGACTATGGAGGCGGCTCGTGTGGATACGACTAGAGGCCGCACACTTGAGTGGCTGAACGAGCGTGAGAACGCTCGATCTTCTCCGATCTTTAGGGATTATTTGAATCCCACAAAGGTACGTATTCGAAATCGTTTCGTATACCGGTTTTGGCGACGTCGGTCGGTTTCGATCGAGACCAAGACAATGATATACGGGGAATCGTAAATTTTCCGCTGCGCCAATATGATTGGATCGATTCCCAACAGTGGTATCAGAGCCAGGTTGAAGTCTCGTTCGATTCCGACGTCGTTTCGACGTCGTTTAATATATTTAACGTTTTCCCGAATCTGTACAAACGTCCATTTTGACGGAGTAACCATAAATCGTATGTGATACGTTTTGGAGATTAGTTGCCTCTGAATGAATCTCGTGACAAAGAGCTTTCCAACGCCGCAAACCGTTCGAATTTTGGACCACCGGAGAGTCCGGTAGAGGATCTGAAAGATGGTGATTTCGTTTTACGGAATTCACCGATTCGATTTGGGGATTTCTTGAGATCTTCTTCCATAGAGACATTTGATGTCTAATATATGGCTTAGAAGATAGGTAATACGATTACAAAGAGTTTCCCATCGTTATTTTGCTTCGAACGGCACCATAGGAGGTCGATTCAGAGTTTTTCCGAGGGGAGAAACTTTAGGGCCGGCGGCGCTTCTTTCTTATTTTCCCGTTGATTGGGATTTTTTCATGGAAAGAAAATGGTATCTTTGGATTCCTTGTTCGATTTGGAATCGAACCACTATTTTTGGCTATTTTTCCGAGATCGGAATGTCCGGATTTTGGAAGGTCCTAAAACTCCTCTTCCGCGGTTACTATTCACCTTTATCGGGTGGAGAAGACGGGATAGTCCGGACCCGATAGTCGGATCCGGCGCACATCTACGCGGTTTGACCGCGCCTTACGCGGTTTGACCGCGGCTGCGGCGCGCGTTAATTAAAAAAAAAAAAAATATTTGAATTTGAACGCGCGCGCGCGCGCGCAACGCGCGCGGCATCTCGCCGGCGCACGCGCCCGCGGCGCGTGGGACGGCGCCGTGCGCCGGCGCCTGCGGCGCACGGGCGGCGCATCCGGCGCGGAGGAGGGCGGCGCAATGCGCCGTAGCCAGTTTTAAATGATTTAAAATTGTTTTAAATCATAATAAATTCCGAAAAATGCCAATAAAATTTCATAAAATTTGTGAAAAAATTCTGTAATATCATATATTAGATTATCAAAGTGTTTGATGATATTTTATATGATTTTGAGCCCCATTGTCATAGATTCATTCATTGTTAAGTTTTAAAATTGTTTTAATGACTTAACTTGAGAAATTAATGTCTAAATTAATTCTGTAAAATATGATTTTTCAGAATGATGATTAGGACATTGATTTGGCACTTTGTATAGTTTTGGAAATACATATATTGTTTAAATTGTTTGGAGATGCTTGTTTATGTCATATAAATTGTTTATATGTTATTTCATGTTATTTACTTCATGAATAATTAGACAAGCATGAAATTGAGAATTTAAAAACATATGATGTATATTTTTATGATATAATAGTTATATCATATTATTACCACGTATTCGCACTATGTTCATGTGATGGTATGTATGTGTGAATGCTTGGATGATCATGGACTTAGAATGTGTCATGTGATGATGCTTATTTAAAGTTGGCATGTAATTAAGGGCATGCGTGCCTAATCTTCTCTCTTATCAATTCTGATTGTATATACTACCTCCCTCTAAATGTACTCCCCTTGATTAAGATCAAGGTTTCTTATTTGATTAATGTACATTTATGGGTCTGCGTACCTTTAATGCTCTTGTAATGACAAGAAGATCGATCGAGGTGGAGGAGAGAGCGAGATGCAAGGAGAAGGGTTCTTCAAGGCATAATGGCTTGTCAACACCGGCATAGGATGTTGAATCCTTTAATGCATACCGATAACCGGTCATGCATTAATGTGATGAAAGTCCATGATCATCTATTTAAAATTTGCATATTAGATATGTATGTGTGTGTGCTAGATACCTTAGATATATGGTATTCAAAGGTATTCATATTTATATGTAGCACATACTATGATGAGAGACTAAAATAAAATCCCTCCTCATTTTAAATTCGATAAACGTGAGACATTAAGAATGACTCACGTAGCCTTCCGTTGTTATGGACTTGATGAGCCAATCTTAGATTGGATGGGTTTGTTGTGCTACCACAAGGCCTATTCAACAAGGGATTGGAGATCATGACCAAGGCATTAGCCGAACTTTAGGGTGGACCATTTGCATGGCTTTGTTGTGCTACCACAAGGGCTATGTGAAGAATCCATTCTCATAACGTAACAAGCGGGTTTGACCTAACTAGAGTATATGGTTTGTTGTGCTACCACAAGATCATAACTCTAGAGGCTAAATGACTAAGAGTTGCAAGAGTTGCAATTGGCAATAGTTGCCTACCTATTAAGTATGGGATGATTTGTGCTACCACAAGGTCATCACCATAAAGTTAGTAGGGTCTTGGTCCCCACTAGGATATCATCGTGTTATCCCGTCTTTGCATAATGAGGGTTATGCAAATTCGTCGAAATTAGTGGGAGCATAAATTAGGACAAAAGACCATATCTTAATTTACATTGAATATCCGCAATATTTTATAAATAAAATTATATCTCCGTTATAGTAACCATCAAGTTATCTTGCATACTTGAAGTCATTAGGCTCATTTATATTAACTTCCTTGACTGGTTTAGAATCATGAGAAGTGTTCTCATGGTTGACTATATAACTAACCTACTTGGGAAGTGGGTGCCTACTAATCATCTAATGTAGTAAGAGAAGATGAGATCTTCATCTCATTAGAAAGATGTATTGTTTGCCTTACACTCAATGTTAGTCTCTATATGAAGTTTAGAGGCAACATAAATAGATGGATATGAGATCTATCATGACTCATGGTGATGAGCAAATTTAAGGCAAGATTAAAATAACAATACATGTTCAATACTTCTTGTTGGTAAGACCAATGAAAAGAAGTAAGATCATTATATGAGAAAATGAAGGCATAGATAAAAGTCAAGAAGTTGGTCGAGGATATTAAGCCCAAAAAGGACATAGGATAGCTCTTCTACTATCATGATGATGATTGGTGGAAAAGTATATTGAATATATATATTGCAAAGAAGGAGCTAGAGAAGCTTCGGCATCTCGCCATTGACTTACTTGTCATACACATATACACATCAAGTATAAGATACTATTTGTGTATATTATAGTATAAGATACTAAACATATGTCTTATGGTATAAGATACCGGATATGCGTGTATCTTGTATGAGATATTAGATATACATATCTTCTATAAGATGTTATATATGCATTTATTGGTATGAGATACTAAATATGCATCTTATATCTACAAAGGTTGCAGATAATGACAAGTAAATGAAGGCTTGATGTATAAAGATTAACCTACATATACAAATGGTGCAAGAGTTGTATCATTGATAGTGGGAGGTACAAATCTTTAGTAGCCTTTTAGGGTGTTTTTATGATGAAGATTGTTGGTTTTATCCTTGTATATGAACAATATCGATATTTCCTACTTGAATAAATGTTGATTTATTTTGAGTTATGGAAATGATAATTGTTCTAAGATTATGAATGGCAAAATGTTTGCTAGTGGGAGCTTAGTAAATAATTTACTCATATGAGATATAAAAGCTCCCATGGTATGTGTGAATGCTCCTCTTAGGAGGAAATGGGTTGATATAGATCAATCTATTTCTTTAGCTTAATATAGACATGGTCATATCAATGAGAAAAGACTTAAGGAGTTCCATATAGATGGAAACATAAACGCAAATGATTTTGAATCATTAACCAAATATGAGTCTTATCCCATTGAAAAATGACTATCTCTCCATTTACTAGAAATGGAGGGTGGACCAAGGAGTTAATAGAACTCATACATTTGGATGTGTATTGGTCTGTGTCTATTAAGGCTAAAGATGGACATTCTTACTTCATCCATAGATAATTTCTCTAGGCATAGATATGTGTGCTTGTGAAGTACAAATATGAGACTTTGAGAAATTATCTAAGGTAATAAATGAAGTAAAGAATAAATGGAAAGAGTATTAAAGCCTTTTGATTAAGTCAAGGAGTGAAATACTTAAGTACTAGATTCACACATCATTTGAAGGATAATACAACTTTTTCTTAATGAACATCTCCTAAAACCCTTAGCTTACTTGAGTAGTAGAAACAAGGGTGATTGTGTCATGTGTGACATGACACAAGTAATGACAACCTTTGCAATATCTTCCTTGTCTATTTAGGGCTAAGCACTCAATATAACCACTTTGTGTTGGTACCTTCTAATTTATTCTGATTATTTCATATATGATATGGATAAAGGGGTTATCTCTTGATCTTAAGTTAGTTAAGATTTCGAATGTCCGGCCAAGATGAAGATATGTAACCCATAATAATTAGAATATAAGATAGGAAGTGTAGAGTTGTGGAACATCCTAAGGAAACTTAAGGATATTTAAATATACCACTTTATGAGATAAAGGGTATGTGTTTCACAATTTACTATATTCCTAGAGGAAGAGTTCCTCTTTGAGGAAAATAGTGGGAGTAAGGAAATTTTGGAAAGTGTTCCAGACCCACAACCCAAAGACACTTCTATTAAGATACTGATTAATAATAGCACGCATCATAGGTCTTTAGATTGTGCTAATTCAACTTTGTAGATATGTGAGACATATCTTTAATGGAAGAAAATAAGCACAATAAAGTAAGGATGTTGATCCAAAGACCTTTGAAAGGCAATATGAGATATTGATTCTAAAATAGGAGGAGACTATAAAATCTATAATAATATCCATCTATTTTAGCCAAGTTCGGAACTTGGTGGATCCACCTAGGGTAAAGTACCCATTAGGTGTAAATGAAATGATAAGATGGATAGGAGTGAATTTGAAGGTGAGACCTTCAAGGCATGGATGATTGAAAAGGCATCATCTAAGTTAAGGAGTTGACCTTGATGATATCTTTTAACCATTGCCATATTCATTCCATTTAGATTTTATTAGTACACATTATGACTATGAGATATGTCAATTAGGATGTTAAGATAAAATTTCTCCAATGGTGAATTTTATGAGGTGTATATGATACAACCTCTCGTTGTATATGATACAACTTGAGGGATGTGAGTCCCAAAACATCCAAAGAATGTGTACACGTTGGTAATGTCCATTCATGGACTACAACAACATTCTCAACCTTGGAATATAAGATTTGATAAGATTGAATCTTATGACTTCATTTGGAATGAAGAAGAATCTTGTGTGCATAAAAATGCTAGTGGGAGTGCTATTGTATTTTAGACATTTTACATTGATGGCATACAACTCATTATGAATGATGTAGGTATGTTATCATCCATGAAGCCTAACTATAAAAATGAATCCTCCATAATTATTCTGGGAAAAGCTTCCTAAGGATTTAGGTCTATGGAGATAGATCTAAAAGGGATGCTTGGCTTGACCCATTTGTTGTACATAGATACCATAGTCAAAGAGTTTGACATGAAAAACTCCTATAGAGGTGCCTTGCCCATAAGATATGGAGTTTATCTCTTTTAAAGAGATATATAATACATGAATATAGTCTCTTATGCCATAGTCATAGGGTCTATCATGTATACTATGTACATAGCTTAATGTGATGAGTACTTCAAGTGTTATGAGTAATCATCACGCAAATCCAAGTGAGAGTCACTGGATAGTTGAGAAGTATATCCTTAAGAACTTGTGAAGTACTAAGGATGCATTTCGAGTATGGAGGATAGGATTGGAAGTTTGAGTTAGACTTAAAACTTATAGTTAAAAATGACTGGTAGCTAGGGTATATGTTTTACCTAGATGGTGGTGCAGTGGTGGAAAAGTTTCATGCTATACACCTTGTAGATTTTACAAATCATAATTGTCGTCAATCGCTTATGAAGTAGTCTAGATGAACAAGTTCATCTTATATTAGAGAGTTGTCTCTAATATCTCTGATAATGTACCATTATTTTGTGAAAATGATGGATCATTACTTTTGTAGTGGAGCCATTGTCTCATCGAAGTTTAAACATACGTGGCAATACTACTTGATTAAAGTGGCTGCAACTCAAGGAGATATGATTAAAGATAGACTATCTTAAACTATAAATATTGAGATCCACTAACTAAGGCCCCGACTCAAAGTGTGTTTGAGGGTCACCTTGGGCTGATGGAGATCAGTACATGTGGGTGATTGGCTTTAGTGCAAGTGGGAGATTGATAGAAATGTATGCCCTACAAGCCAATCATATGTGATATGATTTTACATTTCTTGTAATATCTTATTCAGTATAAATGGCATATTCTTCATTACTTGCACTATTTAGATGCGTCTATCGTAATGAAGTCCTAGGTTGCATGCAATGATGATTGAATCATGATGAGATCATGATAATGAGATCAATCATCTAGAAGCATGTAACCTAAATGTTCCTAGTCGTAGGATCCTCGAGATGGGACATCAAGGATCCAGTAAGACTAGTGTATATGATATCTTCTCATATGATGAGAATGACCGATCTCATTGGTCATCGGTGTGGGGACACTGAGATACATATACAAAGCTCATTAGAGGAATGAGTTCAACCGAACCGACCATTATAGAATCCCCGAATGGTATCTTACCGAACTGTCGATCGGGGTATTCTATCATCACGGTTGCACGGTTGGATCTTTGACCCGAGTCGCCAAAGATGTCTTGCCGGCGTACCGTACTTTGACTATTGACTTATGGATCACTTAGTATTGTGGTCCTGTATAGTTAATGGATTGGGTATGTGGGAAACCCGGTGGAGGCAATTGAGCGGACAATAAGGGATCGTCCACTCTCGGTAGGAGAGAGAGAATGTTCTATGGATAGTACTTTAAATCCTTGGCCAAGGTAGATAGGATAATTGGAAAAGAGTTTTCCAATTGATCCAATTACGAGTACAAGATTCCATAGTGTCGGTATATTTAGGAGTTGACAGTCAATGCCGTACTCCTATCCGACCGGGACATTGAATGGACGAAGTTTTATATCCGTGTGGTAACCGATGATGGAAAGGCTCTTTGGAGAGGAGTTTATCCCCGAAGCCGTTTGGGATCATAGGATGTGGCTTGTACCCTTCATGATCGGTAGGCCGTTAAATCTATTATGAGATAATAGATTTAATTTAAAAGAAGTTGTTCTTTTAATTAGGCCTCAACCAAATGAGCTATTGGGCCTAGTGGGTCACACACATAAGGGTTAATCCATAAGTTTGGGGGCAAGTGTGTAAATATAGAGAAAGCAGGGGTTTTTGTGAAAAACTCCAAATTCTCTATATAATAGCGAGTGAGCATGAGCCCCACAAGCCAAGGCTGCAAAATTCGTCCTTACCTCTCTCCTTCACGTTTTCCCATGCTGGAGGCCGTCGAGAGTCGATCGGACTTCATCCGGGGCGAGTCGGAAGGTCCGACGCGAAGGAGAACCCGACTATGGAGGCGGCTCGTGTGGATACGACTAGAGGCCGCACACTTGAGTGGCTGAACGAGCGTGAGAACGCTCGATCTTCTCCGATCTTTAGGGATTATTTGAATCCCACAAAGGTACGTATTCGAAATCGTTTCGTATACCGGTTTTGGCGACGTCGTTCGGTTTCGATCGAGACCAAGACAATGATATACGGGGAATCGTAAATTTTCCGCTGCGCCAATATGATTGGTTCGATTCCCAACAGAAGCCATGGAAGGTGAAGAACTAGAAGATCAAGAAGGGATGGCCTTCAACAAGTGTAAAGAGAAAGTGGAGGGAGAGAGCCCCCTCTTATAGACAACAAAAGTTGGCTTAAGAAGGCCATGTCACCACAAAAGGTCTTATCCATGCAAAAGTTGCAGGTGCCCTACCACCATGGCGCATGGCACTTTACCACCAAGGCACCTAGTGCCCTATTTACAGGGCACCTAATTGCCCATACATGTGATGAAAAAATCAAAAAGAGAAAAGCCAAAAAGTGGGCTACCTTGACCCTTATTAAGACTTGCATTTTACTTTGCATCTATCAAAATAATAATATTAGAGATGTTGAAGACCTTGAGTCTAGAGGGGGCTGAGCCTGAGAACCTATTCAACAAGATTAGTGATGGCTCACTCACTCTTTAGGCTTACAGATAGGCCAAAGTTGAATGTGCGAGGATGATGGTTCTCTACTGGTGTCTTGACTCGTCACATTCAACTTATATCTTCAACTATTCTCTTATACTTATTTATATTTCTTTAAACCCAACATGCATCATTTCATGCTTCATCATCATGCATTTCATATGGGCTTGACATTTCACCATCATCCCACCATAACTTTGTTTCATTTCCTAATCCCACCATACCGCATCATGAACTTTTACTACATGAGGATCGACCTTTATAGACCTTAGATGAGGTCTTGGTTTTTTAAAGAATTGATTTTCCACCACATTTTAACGAAGATTTCATCAAAATAAAAAGTTATTTTACTCCAAACTAAGCCAATGTTCTCTAGTGAACCTTATTAATTTGAAAATTTCAACCTTGGTTGATTAGATGTTTTCCTCTTTACTTTTTGCAAGTTACTTTTTATTGCATTTTTTCAGCACACCATGAATTTCAAGTGCTGTTCAATGAAATTTTTCTCATTATGTAGGATGTCATTTATTTACTTTTAGTACTGCTTATGCTTGTGGCATATTTTCTTTTTAACCAATCAACTAAATAAAGGGTTTTGATAAGACAAAGGGTGATCTTGGGATCCAACAAGGTTTAATTTACTCAAGTAGGCCTATGAGAGCATGTCTAAATCTACATCTTGACGTCACCTTTTTAGTCCATTACCATTTTATTCGCTACACCTCACTATGCTCCCCTATGTTTGTACTTCACTCATGTCACTCCCCTACAAAGCCTATGCCAAGATGAGGTAAGCTATAGACACATAATTTTGGCTTAGTTGGAGAGCTCAAAATTCTTATTTTAAAAAGTATCTCATTAAAGAAATTAAGATTTTTTAAAAATTGGGCTTTTTACACATTTTCAGCATGATTGGACTTGGTATCTCATTTGGCGGGTGCTTATTGTTGGTGTCTCATTAGGGAAGCACTTACTTCAGGTGTCCCATTAGGGGGCACTTCCCCTGGTGCTCTACAAACAAGGCACTTGCTTTTTTGGTCAGTCCAGTTTGAAAGTCAATTTGACACCAAATCAGGTGATGATGGTGCAATAAATGCACCTCATGATGCAAGCGTCCCATCAGGGGGCGCTTTGCCATGTTCGGGATATTTCTTCATTTCCTGATTTGGCTCTCTTTGTGGCTATAAAAGAACCTCTTCCTCCAACATTTTAAAGGTTCCAAACCTTCATCCTACTCCCTCTTAGTCACCAAAGTACGTCTAAAGCCCTCCAAGCTCTCACCAAGTCCTCAAACCACTTAGAAATCACCCTATAAAAGTTCTAAAAACCATAGCACTCGTCTTGCGAAACAGGCTCTCTCACAACTTTGAGAGGCTCTACAATTCAATCCTCTACTCCTCAAGGCTAAATCTCTATCCCAACAACTTCTCTAGTATTGTCTACCTCAAGAAGTTGGGCCAACATTCTGGAGATCGACTGACACTCCGAGACAAAGCAAGGAAGAAGAGGCGAAAATCTACCTGAGCAAACCTTAGTGTCCCATAAAGGGGGCACTAAGGGTAGCATCCCATCAAGGGGGTACCTGTAGATCCAGATGAGCTTTTGTGGTTTTTAGGGATTTTGCATTCCTTTTTTCGATCCCTTTCTACTCTCTTTGATTTTAGCTTGCATTTGCATCATCTTTAGCATATATTAAAGCACACATTTGAATTATCACAAATCTTTAAACCTATAAAAATAGGGAGTGGGATCTAGTCCCAATCCGGTCAGTTTCTCACTTTTTGTTGGTTTATGTTGATTTTGAATATGATGCTACACTTTCATCTAGATCTAATGTTGCTTTCACTTGTTTCCATATTTTCTTGTGGACATTATTAGGGTGATATGGCCAAGGCAAAGCTCTACATTCCATCAACCGGATCAAGAAATAGGAACTCACTTAGCTCTCTTCTTTCAGCCGGCTGAGAAAGGAGAAGTCGAAACCCTCACAATCTCCTTGTTTCAAAGGTAAGTCGGCCATCCTTATTTTCATTTCCTTTTCATATTTTCTACTTTGGAGTCTTTGGCTCCTAGCGACCATCACTACAAACCACTTACATTCATCAAGAAGCGCTTTAAGAAAGAATCACTACCGGTTGCCGAACTCATTCCTGTACCCACAAAGTCTTTTCTATTTCTTGTATTCATTTCAAAAAGATGATTATAACTTTATTTAGGTTTAGTTCCTTGCAAGAAGAGTGATGTGTTGCCTCGATCTTTTGTCAAGGGACATGGGCCTTATTAACTAGGTGAAAAGATAACAACAGGAAAGTAAGTATATAATGCATAAAAGGAAATGTGTAAAACTAAAATTAAATGTGGATACAATGGTCATGCGATTAAGTAGAAATCAAATATGTTCTTTTTGGGTTTCAAAAATTTTCTGCTTGGTTTCTGATTTTGTGGCTTTTATAATTTTTGTATTTTAGGTATTTTGGTTTTCATGGTCTTTTAGATTTTCATATTTGTTTGATGTTTTGAAATATTCAATTTTTATGTATTTTGATATTTTTCTCTTTTTTGTGTGGAGGAGACACTGGTTTCATTCTTGGTCTTGTTCGGAATAGGTTCTCCTAATTGTCAGTTGGGGATCAAGAGTAAACACCATGTATGAGAGAATGTTTTCATTTGGATTCATCCAACTTTCTACCTTCAATAGACTAGGGTTCTGCCTACATTCAATCAGTCGACCCTATCCATGAGGGTTAAAGATGGAAGATTTTGAGACAAGTCCTTGCTAGCTTTGTGAGATGTCGAAGAAGTTTCTCTACTCATGCCCAATTTTCTATTGGGGTTTGGTCTCTTTGACCCCTTCCTTCCTCATTGATTTTGCCTGCATATTTTTGTTGGCACACATTCGTCTAGGTCTTTCTTTCGTTTTAACCTAAGAGGTACATTGTCAACTTTTGACACCTTTTCTTTTGACTACTTTTGTTTTTGCTTTTTTTCTTGGGGTTTGGAAGTCTAACCCTCTGAGACATTCTCCTACTAGTGTGATAGACACTTTCAATATTCATTCTTCTAATCACTTCTGTCTATCCTTTACCAAAATGGAAGATAATAGGATGAGAATGGCATTCCTTTTCTAAGTTTCACCTAGCTTTCTCTCCGACTTATTGACATCCAATCCTAAAATCTAGGCATGTTGTGTGTGCGATGTAGTGCCTACCCTTGATTCTTAAAAAACGGATTATAGTACCAATAATAAGTAGAATATAAATGCTAACAGTCAACCTCCACATTTTGTTATTTATGTATTTTTTATATTTTATGTTTTTATCTAAGAAAAGTATTTTTTGAGGTATAGGCCATTCCAAGGATGATTTAATTTTTCTTCTTTTGGTCTAACCTACTTATAAGTATTACTAGGATAGATTGTTGAGGTTATATAGGGGCTCTCCCAATTAGGTTGAAATTTGGAGCAGAGATTTTTTACCAATTACTTGCCAAAAGTGAGTTCTTGATAAGTTATAGTCCCAGATGAGGTGTGCGATAATTGGCAAGTAATTGGTAAAAAATTTGTTGACTATCACTATCACCCTAAGTTTGGTGACATCATAAAAATGAGCAGCCTCTAATTTAGCCAACAAGGCTTCATACTCAACTATATTGTTCCTTAATGGAAAGTTTAGCTAAAGATTCTATGGAATGGTGACACTTTAGGTGATAGAAGAACAATATCAATCTCTCTACCTTGATTATTCAAAGCTCCATCAAAATATAATGTTTATAGATTGGATGATCAAGTGGACATCAATTCCTCATTTGGAAGCTCCAACCAAACATGGTCAAAAATTGGAATAGGATGATGGGGAAAATGCTTAACAATCACATAGCCCTTGATCAATTTCTTTTGAATATAAGTGATATCAAACTGAGATAGGAAACTTTGCCAACGAGCTAACTGATCAATTAGGATGAATTTTTTGAGAAGGAAATTGATAGGATTTATGCAAGCAATATGTCTAACATCATCAGCTAAGAAGTAACGCTTAAACTATTGAACTATCCAAAGTAGGGCAGCAAAAATGTTCTGTGAGATTGTATACTTCTACTTATTAGGATCAAAGATTTTGAAAAGATAGCATGCTTTTTGCCCTTCCCTTCCTCATCTAACTGCACCAGTACTGGTTCAAGAGATCCTTCTAAAATAGAGATTATAAGATTAAAGGTTTTTCTGGAATTGGAGGTTTGAGCACATAGAACTTGGCATATATTTCTTTAAGCCATCGAATGCCTCTTGATGTTTCAAATCCCATTTAACCTTGGCCTTCAGTTTGGTCAACTTGTAAAAAGTTTTGCACCTTTGGGAATGTTATGAGATAAATTGACAAATGAATTGTAGTCTCCTAATTAATCCTCTAAGCCCTTTAATGTTCTTTGGTGGGAGCATATTAATGATTGTCTTAGTCTTATTGGGATTGATCTCAATTCCACTTTTAATGACAATGAACTCTAGTAGTTTATCTAATGATACACCAAATATACACTTCTTGGGATTCATCATGACCTTATATTCTCTGGCTCTCTGTAAAACCCTTCTTAACACTTCAACATGTTCATCTTGGGTTTGAGATTTGACTACCAAGTCATCCACATACACTTCCATAAATTTATGCATCATGTCATGAAAGATTTCCATCATAGCCATCTGATAAGTAGCACCTACAATTTTCAATTCAAAGGGCATAAAGACATAACAATAAGTTTTCAAAGGTTTAGTGAACAAAGTTTTATTTTAATCTTCTTTTGCTAACTAGATTTGGTTATACCATGAATATCCATTCATGAAAGGTAGGATTTCAAATTTGGTTGTGTTATCAAATAAAACATCAATATAAGATAGGAAGAAATCATCTTTTGTACATGCTTAGTTTATTTCTTTAGGGGTTGTTTGGCACCAAAACTTTTTGGGGATAAACCTGGTTTATCCCCTAAATTTTGAGGATAAACCTGATTTATCCCCAAGTTATCCTCATACCAAACATGACCTTAAAATCAATACAGATTCAAACTCTTCCATCTTTTTTCATGATTGGGACCATGTTTGTGACCCATTGTGAGTAGAGGACAACTCTAATGAATTTAGCTTGGTATAATTTATCAACCGCTTCTTATATTTTCGATGTTACACATGACTAGGTAGCTTTACATTTTAAAGTCAATCTATGTTTTACTAATGAATTATCTAAACCTAGCATATCTTGGTAGATCCAAGTGAATGTGTCTTTGTACTCCTACAACACCCCCATTAGATTTTTCTCTTTTGAAGAGGTGAGATTGGCATTTAGAAGGATTGTTTTGGGATCTTCCAATGTTCCAAGGTTGAGATCTTTAGTTGGCTCATCCACTGTGGCTAATGGTTCTTTGAATCTTTTCAATTCAAAAGCATACAGAGAAAAAAATGTTCTATGGCTCATCCACTATGGCTAATTGATGTAGATATTGCTCTGGAATTCTTTTATTTCTAAATTTTGTTCTATTCTTATTTGAAGATAAAGAGAAAAAAATAGAAGTAGAGGGAGCCGAGTTTATTAATGGAGATGAAAGGCAAAGTAGATCAATCAAGGATCCAATGACTCCATAGATCGAAAGGCCCTCCAGGGCAAGTAGGGACATCTCCTCAATCGAAACTTGACATGTGAGGAATACTTTCTTTTAGGAAAAACTGAACATAAAGATAGAATGGATGTCATATGCCCAATCAGAGACAAAATTGGCTCCGAGGACTCAATGAAGGATATTTAAAGAAAATATATTTAAATGATATTTCTCAAAATTTGAAAGTTTCGCCAAGGTTTACTTTTTATATAAAAAACAAAACTATCTAAATATAAAAATTATAAACAAACATTTTATTACCTAATTGAAATTTGCTGGAACAGACTATCCGTTATAGAATTTTCCACAGTGTAACTGTCGGTTAAAAGAATTTGGTGAGCAGATTGATGACTGAACTTGATCAAAAGTCAAAATTTTCCTCCTTTCTTTCTCGTGTTATGTGGAACCAATACACAATAGATAAAATTTGATTTGACTCTTGAATAGACTTTTGTTCCTCTCAATAAACTAATGAGTAACTTATATTGAAAATCGGTCGACCTTGGGTCGATTAGTACCACTCTGCTCACCAGACAGCTGCCACGGGTTCGAGCGGCCGCTCAAACCCCTCCTTCGGCCGTTGGGATTACTATCCTTGGGGACAGTATCCAGTGACAATCGAACGAGGCTCCATCGTTCATCTGCGCGCTACATTGTGCGCCATCGACGACTAAGCCACAATGACGGAAAAAAGATTGAAAATTTGATTAAATATTTATCTATAAAAAATAAATTATATGTAATGTTAATTACATGAATTCACTCAAATATGTGAGATAAATCAAAATAAAAACTAATTTTAAAATATATTTATATTAAAATTTATAAATAAGTTAAAATTTAAGTTTTACATAATCTTTTATTTATTTTAAATTATATAAATAAATTTATATTGAATTTAAATTTTTTAAATTGAATTTGAGTCGATTTACTATTTGACTTCGAGTTCGAATTCGACTCAAATTAAATGATAAATCAAATTTGAATAAGAATTCAATATATTATAAAAAGACTCATGCATGACTTAAACTCAGCATAAAATAACAGAGTAAAACATATTTGTCAGAGAGCGAATATTCTCAAACCGGTCAAAAGAAACATTACTCACGTAAAAACTAAAACTCTCGAGATAAATTTCAAATTTTTATTTTCGTCCATTTTATATCGATCACCGTGAAAATGCACGCACGCACGTCACATCACGTCTATATCACATAACCCGTAGAAGTTGACGATCAAAGAGCGTTCGTCATGGGACCGGGTCTTCCTCAATACACACTTTAACAAACTATCATTCAAATAACTTATTTTTAATACATTTAAAGTTATGAATATAAATAAATATTATATTTTATTATATTTTATATAAATCAATATTAAATATATTTTATACTTGAATTAAATATATAATTAATTTATAATATAATATAAATTAAGAATGTTATATTTTTGTTAATATTTAAATAATATTTATATTTACAACTTTAAATATATTAAAAATAAATTATTTAAATATATAATAAGATAATTTGTTGAAGTAGTGTGTATTCAGGTGCAACATGGATACGCAGAGCATAAGGTCCCGCTGGCCACCCCCACCCGTTTACTCGGCTAATATATGTGTTCATTCTATATTCGTGGGAGTAGATTTCTGAATATAAATATTACCTTATGAACAAGAAAATACGTACTTCGCGCCATCTGTTTCCGAATAAATTTTACAATACACAACTAGTATCCAATTATTTTTTATAATTATATTATTTAAAATTGCACTTAAATATTCACTAATTCATTTGTTAATACACTTGGCCAACGTTAACAAATTTCAAATTTATTTCTTACATATTTATGCTTCCTTAGACTTTTTAATTAAATAAAAAAGAATTAAAATTTCAAGCAAAAGATCATCCACGTCTATTTTTTTAATTAAAAGAATGTCTAGATCATAATATTCGGTCCATTATATCCGGCTCAAATCAAATACAAATGAAATGATCACTTCGGCCAAAACAAAGCAGACACCAAATCAAATTTGCAGCCGCTCGGTTTAGAGGTGCATGACGTGGGTGCTTTCTTGACTCACCTCTGCGTAAGAACTTTTTTTTGGGTTAGATGGCACAGTGGCCTTGAGCGCGTCCAGCATTGCACGTCGTCGAGGGAGCTCGATCCCCACACGTCGCCTGGTTTGCTGCTGCCGAGAAGCGATGTAAAATCTGGTAAAAATTAAAAAAAAATTTCTTTTCTTCTACGGACTCCCCCCTCCCACCCAGACTCTCTCTCTCCCCACCCCCTGCGCTCCGCGCTCGCCAGACTCCCCCTCTCCGCTTGGACTCTCCTCTCTTCTCCATCTTGGCTACGGAACCCCCCCGGCGAGCTCTCTCTCCCTCTCTTCCTGTCGTCGACGCCGCGCTCACCCGCGGCTGCGTCGCCACCCACCTGGGCTGCGCGAACCGCGGCTACAACCGCCGCCGGTGGCCACCCTCCTGTGCGTGCACCTGCCGCCGCCGTCGCCTTGCCAGCCTGCACCATCGACAACCTCCAGTCCGCGCTGCCCCGTCTGCAGCGCCGCCCGGCCATGCCATGCTCAGCCCCACCGCCATGCCCCACGCCGCCTGCAGCCTCACCCGAGCGCCCGCGGCGTCACCGCGTCACCCCCGCCAGCCGCCGTGGCCGCTGCCGCGTCAGCCCCGCCGTCCGCCGCCGCCTGCAGCCGCGTTAGCCCCGCCGTCCGCCGCCAGCTCCGCCCGCGTCGTCTACCCCGTCGACGTCAAGCACCGCCGCGAGTCTCCCCGCCGCCGCCACCGTGCCCTGCAGCCCCGGTGGCCGTCGCCGGTGATTGCCATCGCCGCGGCCGCGCGAGTGCCGTCCGAGCGGTCGGTCGAGCCAGCTCAGCCCCCCCCCGAGCCGCCCGGCCCAGCGACCGGCCCAGTTCCCCCGCCGCCCGGTCCGACCGCCCGGTTCATCTGGTTTGAACCGCCGGTTCAATCATTTCGTATATCATGTTTTAAATAATTTCAAAAATCATAGAAAATGCCAAAAAATAGCATAAAAATCCATAAAAATCAAAAAAATTCACAGGAGCTTCCAGGTAGGTTTCCCAAGCTCGTCTATTTATTTGATCTCATTTTGATTAAAAAATATGCATGATTAAACTTATGGACTTTGATTTGACTAGTTTAGCTTTTGGACTTAAGATTAGTGATTCTTCTCAAAATCCTTGAAACCAGAAATTTGAAATTGCTATTTTGTATATTATGGAACATGTTTAGCTTGATTCTGGATGGGTAGAGATATGTTTCGTAAGATTTGACCTTATGTTAGTTATGTATGTGATTATATGCTAGATTGAACCTAGAATTGAAATATAAAATGTGTAGATTTGGAAAAAAATCATGGGTCATCAAATCACATCTTTTAGAACCTGTTTAGGTCAGATTATGGTTGATTACTTCAGAACTTAATTTATTTAGTTATGCCAAGCATGACTCAGGTCAAGTGTCTGATATATGTGTTTAAGTATGTCTAGTTCGGTTTGTCATTTCATGTATGTAAGTCATGTAAATTTTGGTTAGTTTAGTTTCAGATTATGTATTATGTCATGTATGGTGTGGTTATGTTCATATGATCAAGTTTCGTATAGGTTTGATTTAGATATGTCAGCCAGGTTGGTTAGTACAAGTCTTGTCTAGTATATGGTAAAATATGTTTAATTTGGTTTCAGATCATGGGCTATGCTATGCATAGTTAGTCATGTCAATTTAGTCATGATTAGTATGAGTTGTCATTAAGAACAAGTTCAATTTGGTCTGGTTATCATATGTCTTGTCTAGTTTGTTATGTCTTGCATGAAAAGTTATGAAATTATATGTTTATGTCATGTATGCATGGTATGGTCAAGTATGTCTTGATTTGATTTTATGTTATGAATTCTTGATATGACGTGCTATGAAGGCTTCACCAGCCTATTTTAGTCAATTGCCCGTGGGCAGCGGGTAACTTAGTTGAATCCGGCCCTCCCACAGATCCCGGATTACCGCAGTTTTCCCTTGGTGTCACCACTGCCTAGGTGCACTTGGGCTAGCTTAGTATATGTTACTTCTATATATATTAGAGCTAGTGAATACATTTGTACATGTGAAGCAAGACGACCAATTCCTTGCTCTTTGGCTATGTGATTGGAAAGAATATGAAATTAGGTTACTTGTGTGTCATGTATAGATGTTAAGTTGTGTCATGTTAGAAAAAAAAAGTTAGATTTGTCTTGTTTTAGTTTGGTCATGTTAAGTTAAGTCTTGAGGTTATTTAGATGATATTTGTTTAGCTTGTATGGTCTTGTGTGCATTAGTATATAAGTGTATAGTATTGGCATAATTGTTTCCTTAAAGTTAATTCATGGTTTGGACATGGGTTGTGAGCTTAATATAGAAGATATTCTATATATTTGTATTTACATCTCAATTTAGATATGTTATCTATCATTGCATGTTTATATGTTAGTATCCGATTGGCGGGATACGGGTGTAAATCCTACGGAGTCCCCGGACTCACCCCGTTGTGGGATAAATTTTTCAGCAGGTATTGGAAATAAGGAGCTTGGCTTCGCGGCTCAGGAGGAGCCCGTGGAGGAACCAGCATCCCCTGGAGTTGAGGCATAAAGATCTTTTTCTTTTGATAGGTTGTTTGATTAGAACTTGTTGGTTGATATGTAGTTGAGCTATGTCTAGTTGTTTCCTTTTCTTTTAGTTAGAATTGGTGAATGAAATTGGATTAGTGTTTGGTTGTTAATTGTTAAAGTTATGTTGAGATCTTGTGATTTTAAGTATGGATTTAGTGTTTGGAGTTGATTCATGCTTGTTGGGTTATGAAATCCGAGTGATGAATTTCTCCCACTGTCACGATGTTGTGAATTTTCCGCTGCGTAATTGTGGTTGTGTATTGTTTTTTTTTCCGGGTCATGACAAACGAACCCCGCCCGGCACACCCCGGGCGCCGGGTGTTGCCAGGCCAGCGACGCTCGGCCAGCACCTCTGCGTAAGAACTAGCATACGTGATATAATTACTTGAGTAAATATTGTATTGATGAAATGCGGATGTCTTGAGTAGGCTAAATATTTAGTTTTTATTACAAAGCGAGAGGGTGCAGATTTTCAAAATAAATAAAAAACAAGTACCTTCCGTCGGTTCCGTAACGGAGATTGCCGACCGAGCATCGCTCGGTTGGCATGACCTCGCGCAGAGGGGCGCGAGGTCGGGCCTTCGCCTCCCGGCGGCTGCAGGCCTGGCGCCCCCATGGGGGGGGGGGGCGAACTGTGGGGTTCGTCGAACCCTCGCCACCCGCGCGGACGGCGGGTCTCCGGCCATCCGGGCCACGTGACCAAAAAAAAAAAAAGGTTCCGTAACGGAGATTGAGAAATCTCAGAAAAGTGCGCGCATCAGGACGTAAAATATTATCTAATTTACGATATGAGATTAAACTCTTTAACATTCCTACAAAGTATTATACGCAGGTGAAATGTTCTTCGAAACGAGATTAATGAGATTGAATTCTTTAACATTCTTAACTTTACGAGATTAATGGAATTAAACCCTTTAACATTCCATCGGCAAGCGATAGGATCGAGTAAACACGAGGGTAAGACTATTAAAAGACAGCCTAAAACTTGATCAAGGAACATCGGAGGACAGAATCTAAAGTCTGACAAATTTTAATACCACGAAAAATTTAAAAAACACGCAACGCTGAGGAGACATGAGTCCAGATTATTTATTATAAGAAGGTGAAATATTTTTCAACTTTCGATACAAGATTAAACCTTTTAAACAGGAGAGTCCTCGGGTGGAGGAAGAAGTCTCAGTCTCCAATCAGAAACAATCACATACCCCCGCTACTTAAGTGACAGTTCAAGAATCGGTTCTGTGAACTGTTACCGAAAAGGGCTGAACTGCCACTACCCATCGGTAAGGAGTTAAAAGACGTCAGTAACGATTCAGCCCTTTTCGGTAGCGGTTCAACAACGGTTCAGTGACATAACTTGAAAGTCTTGAAGTCGCTATCGAAAAAGGCTGAACCGTTACCGACACGTTTGTAACTCTCTACTCATCGGTAACGAGTTAGTAAGACACGTCAGTAACAGTTCAATCCTTTTCGGTAGCAATTTATCGAACCGATTTTTGAACTGCCACTCAAGTGATAGAAATGTGTAATTGTTTTTAATTGGAAACCGTGACTTCTTTCTCCGCTCAAGATTGAGGTGATCCACTCTCGGTGATTAAACCTTTTTAGCAGTGATGTCGCATGCGCATGACGCCGGCGATTTCCAGCGATCTGTCAGCCGACGCGACGATGTTGCCGCCTCCGCTGGGCGGCGGGCGATACTGCGCGTCATGTTATGCCGCGCCGCCCTCCCTTTATTCTTGGCGGGGGACGAGGAGAAGAGGGATAGATAACTAAAAGGCAGGTACGGCTTCGACCCGTCGGCGGTGAACTGGCCTGGGGAAGGCCAGTTGCTTAACCAGATGGGAGAAAGGGCACCGGCAACCTCGTCACCGATACAATACGCTGGTGATGCCACCACCACCACTCGTACACACGCCTTTGACAATATCGTTTAGCACTCGGCAAGTAGAGTTTGAACAAAATAATATAGATATATAGTTCTACCTATGAATTGTTCGAGCTACTTTCATAATAACCCAACTAAAAAGTTTAAAATAAATTTTTAAAAAATTAAGAATTACGGAATATTTGATTTAAAAATTTTGAAATTAAACTTAATCTTAATTAAAACTTGGGTTCAAATTTTATAAATGTTTCAATTTAAATTTCGTGAAAGAAGCTAAATCGACTTTGAGGTCAAAATAAATGATAAATCAAGTTTAAACTCGAGTTTAGAATGAGTCTTTATTTGAGTTCGAGTTCGATTGAATAAACATCTAACTCGACAAGTAGAGTTCGAACATCTCGAACTCTTGGCGGGTCAAGCTCACATATAAGTTCAAACTATTATTCGAGTATGAAGTCAAGTTCAAGCTAAAATAAATATAAAAACAGGTTTAGTTTAGCTTAGCTCGGCTGGACTTGTAACTCTTGAGATAGTGGTGGCATAAAAAATGAATGATATTTTTTTTCACAAAATTTGCACCAGTCCACTGCTAGGAAAGGAAAGTTTACAGAGGGTCCATTAGCAAATTTCTTTAACGTCATGTCCAAAATTTTAAATTTATATAATTTTGGTTCTACTTCTGTGTCAAGACGTGAGAATAAGTTAAGGGACCATAAATAAAATGACCTCCCATATGTCATACTTATCATATGTTTCGATGTAGGTCATAGAAATTAAATCAAATTTTTATTTTCACTCGGTGATTGCAGTAACTTAATTATACGGTAGTCAAATCTATGATAATTGGTTGTATGATAAATTGAGTTTTTGTTATAATTTTATGTTTTAGTAATAAAATTTATTAAAGAAGGTGTTTGACAACTATTAAAAATTTATATTTTAAAATGATTTCTTTTTTAGATGAAAAAATGTCTGACATCTTTTTTATCTTGTGATCATTCACTTTATTTGGTCACACATGATACTTACTTTTTTGTTACCGAATCCCTTTAAACGTGACAATTTTATGTTATTAGTTAATTCATATTTTATTTTTATATAATTATTTTATCATAAAAATATATCGACATTTATTATGCAATCAAACACCTTATTAGTGGATGGAAATGAGGAAGAAGATAAAAGCCTTTTTTGTTACCATGTAAGCGCCATGTTTAGCGTATATAATTTCATAGAGAGACAGTGACTTGCAATTATCTTTAGGTATTCGGTTGCACGATAATTTTGTATACACTTTAGTAATAACAATTTTATCAAAAAAATTTAATAGTTAAGGACAAAAGATTACTAAGCTTCTTGAGATATGTTAACAAGAAAAGAAGGCAGATCGTATACATAAAAACAGAAAGGGAACCACAAGGAAACAAAAATGTCTCATCTCTCTTTTCGTCTTCGACGGAGAAATTCTTTGTAAAAATAAATTTGTTGCAATTATCATCAAATAAATTTTTTACCAAGTTTCATCAGAAAACATGTTTTCTTATTATACGCTCAATTTATTCTGCAACCAAACACCCATACAATGAGGTGAATTTGATTGAGTTCATGGAAGATATTTTAAGATTTAAGATATATATACTCTCATATAACCTCATCCAAATACACATTACCCCTTTTTGACTTTATAATGATTGAGTTTATATTTTTAAAAGCTTATTTTCTCTATTAACTTCTAGAAACTATAAAGATTGATTATTGAACGCATTATTATTATTATTATAAATTTTATACTTTTCAAAAGTAGAGAAAGATAAAGAATATTCCATAGTTTTTTTCTTTACATATTCCCATCCAAATTGACATGCGAAGAAATTTTCAATCAATAAAATCTTACATCACATAATGCCATCCAAACATTTCCTATCATTTTTTTTTACTTTCATATGGTAATGACTTAGTATTTTAGAAAAGTCTGAGAAAGACTTTTTTCTTATGTTCTCTCTCATCTTGTAAAAGTTACCAAGAAAGTAGGTTACAGAAATCATCAAGAATTGTAACATTTATATTTTTGAAAAGACAGAGAGAGGTAAAATCCATCCCACTAACTCTTTTCTACATATTCCCTATGGAATACGCCCCTGCTATTGGCAACATTTTGTATTTTGGCAATGGGGGTACGTAAGTATTTTCATTTTATTATTATATTATTATATATTTAATTTATACATACATATATTGTTCTTATATTATATTTTTATTTTTATTTATTTTATTTAATTATATATTAATATTAAAATTTATATTTATTTCGCTGAAATGTCTCTTATTCGGTTACATGAAAATACAGTCAACGAAAAATTAATTAAGTTTTAGGTGCTTTTACATATACTTATTTTTAAAACATTGTATTTCAATTTTTTTTAATTCTTAGGGGATATATCAGAAATATAAATAATTATGCTAGCTGATATGTATAAATTCTTGTAACATAACATATATTAATTTCTTAAAAGTTTAACTATTTGTATATAAAATAACTTTGTATTCATTAGATTTAAAATACATTTTAAAGAATTTGATTTAAATAATTTGAAAATATTTTACAATCAAGCAAATAGGTGAAAACTTTTTCCAGAAAAATATGTTCAAGTCAACCAAATAAGAGATGTGAATATCATTTTTTCATAAAAGTTAAATCATTGTAAAATATTTTCACCGTTTTTTCCCCTTTTCCAAACAATCTAAGTAGAACCAAGCTGGTCAAACAGGCATTACTAGTGTGATAGGTGGTGCACTAGATTGGGGTGCAACAAACTCAAAACTAAGCTCCTATGTTAAACTAACAATTTGAGCAAAAACTCAAACTCAAATTCAAGGTCTTAGTTCCTAATGATTTGAGTCAGCTACATAGATTTATCTTTTTCATTTCCACGGTGGTCATCTGTAAGCTCCTCATGTATACTTAGTTCTAGATACGTCTATGGCAAGTTAACATGAGTCTGCCTCTCCGTCTCTTTTACATTGGCAATATCAGGGTCTCTACTTATCTGACAGGTGCTTCAAGAGGACATTGCCTAATATGCATAAACCAACAAAGTTTTCTTTTCTTTACAATATCTTCAATTCTCACAACTATCACTTTTTCTCTAATACACTTGTTGTAGATTCTATCTATCCATGTGTAACCACACATTTACTTTAGCATATGCATTTTAACTACACTCAATTTGATAATATGTTTCTTCATAATTGCCTAACACTCACTATCATAGAGTATGGTGGGTCTTATAGCCATGCAATAAAATTTTCTTTTCAATTTTAGTGAGATTTTATAGTCACATAGAATCTTCGTTGCCTATCTCCATTTCAACCATCCCATTATAATCATATGATTGAAATCTTCGTCACAATCCTCATCCCTATGTAAGATTGAACCCAAATATTTAAATTGAGTACTTGGTGCAAAAACCTTTCCATCCAAGGTTATTTCAACCTCTTCAACTCCTGTGGTTTCACTAAATTTAAAGTACATATACTTCATCTTTGTCTTTCTAATCTTGAATTCCTTAACTTCTAACATGGTTCTCCATTGTTCAATATTCTTGTCAATACCTTCTCGAGTCTCTTCAATTATAACAATATCATTTGTGAATATCATACATTAAGGTAAACTCTCTTATATATCTTTAGTTATTCATCTATGACTAGGACAAAAAGATATGGGCTTAGAGTGGATCTTTGATGTAGCCTGATTGACATAGGAAAGAAAGACTCCTGACTCCCCATATGGGGAGGAAACTAGGGCAATCACACCCTCCTATATAATGAATCCACTATTCACCATCTTCTTTATTAACACCTATCAAAAAATCTCTTTTGGAACTCAGTCATAGGCTTTTTCTAAATCAAGAAAAATCATGTGAAGGTCTCTCTTCAAGTTTCTATATCTCTCTACTAATGATCTAACTAAAAGGATGGCCTCCATAGTCATTTTACCTGACATGCATCCAAATTGGTTTGCTAAATTCTCAATACACTCTCGAAATCTCCTCTCCATAACCTTCTCCCACAACTTTATATGAGCTTGATACCTCTATAGTTTCTACAATATTAAATGTCCCCTTTTCCCTTAAATAGTGAGATAATAGTGCTCTTTATCCATTCATTTGGCATGCTTTCAGAGGTAACAATTTTATTAAAGAGAAGAGTTAGCCACTCCAGTTCTCTCTAACCCATACTTTTCTAGACTTCAATCGGGATGTTTTGGGACCACACGTATTTGAAGTCCTCATTCTTACCAACGCGAGATGCATTTTTAGAGAGGTAATTTTTTTAAGAGAACTCCACCCCTTGTCTCCAGTCCCTTTATGACTCCATTGTACTTTTTGGAATATGCTCATTAAAGAGCATTTCAAATTAACATTTCCATCATTTCTAGATGTTTTGGTCTCGGGTAAAGAAACTCCCTTCCCTATCTTTAATACATCGAACCTGTTCTAAGTCTCAAGATCTCCCGTCCCTCTACCTGGCTAGTTGGTAAATCTTCTTTTCACATTCTTTTATGCCCAATTTGTCATATAACTTGCTACATATTGACTACCTAGCTTGTCTAACAACCTTTTTTAACTTGCTCTTAGCTCTCTTATATTGCTCAAAGGCCTCATCGGAGCCACGCTTGGGTAATTTCTTAAACTACTCTATCTTGCTCTTCATTGCTCTCTACACTTTATCATTCTAACTACCACCATGATTCCTTCATAGGTGGATCTTGCCCAGTAGACTCATACAAAATATTTTTTCTATTGCCTTAATTTTTGAAGATATCTAGCACAACATTGACTTGGCCTCTCCATTTAGATCCCATTTCATAAGTTTGAAAGCGTTACTTGTAAATACCTCCTACTTAGTTCCCCTCAATTCATGAAATTTGATCCTAAGGGCACTCTTTTGCTGCACTATTTGCATTTGCCCTAGGACCCTAAAATCTAGGATCAGGAGTTTATGTTAGATTGTGAATGCTTCACTAGGTATGACTTTGCAATCCTTATATAGAGTGCACACTGTTTTACTAGTAAGGATAAAGTCATTCTAGCTTATACTCCTCCCATTCTTAAACATTACTAGGTGGGAGTCTCTCTTGATGAAGTGGGTATTCGTTAGAATTAGGCCATAAGCCACTGCAAACTCCTAGATATTTTTTCTCTCTTTATTCTACTCCCCATACCTAAAGCCCCCATAGACGCTTTCAAATCCATTTCCTTGGGACCCGACATGACCATTAAGATCACCACCAATCAGAATGCTCTCTATATTTGGTATCTCTTGCATAATACCATCCATGTCCTCCTAGAATTGAACTTTCAACTTACTATTGGACTTTGCTTGGAGCGCATAAGCGCTAATTATATCAATTATCTATTGATGAGAAAACACCTTAACTGGGACGATCCATCACCCAATTGGACCACATATACCACCATGTCCTTGAGGGTGCTATCTAACATAATTTCAACTTCATTTTTATTAGATGACTGCCCTGTGTACTAAACCAAAAATTTTCATCTCTTTGGCTTTCTCTCATTTCCAATTGTTTTCCTAAATGTGGGCGATATTGATCTTATGCCTCTCTATTGTGTCTACCAACTCCATCAATTAACCTGTAAGGGTTCTTATAATCCAAGTACCAATACGTAATCTTGACTCCAACTTTATTCGATTAGGGTTGGGCATGCATACTCTCCTACTCTGATGATTATAAGAGGGTAGATTAGCCCCCACTCCTCTTAATCCAACGCTCTCTCTACCCTAAAAGCCCACCCCCAATGGACTCTACTTTGCAACCCTAGGTTGGGGGGGGGGGTCTCTCTCTAACTCAACCCATGGTACCCCTAACCCTCAAACTCCAAACTGACCTGCAACAAGAATAAGGATTCAAATATATGAAAATAGAAATGACATATATTTTATGTTGGTTGTCACATACCACAACCCTCTCTTTTTCTCATCCGCATAGAGACTGACAATGGCAAGATAACTAAATACTAAATATTAATAAATATATAATAAATATGAAGCCATTGGTACTAGTAGGAACTATGTCAACTTTAAAAATAAAACACTAGCAATGTAAAAAAAAATTATTTTAACAAGTGGTGACAACAATTTAATATGATAACAAATAAAGTGTATGGACAAGTAGCTAATCAAATTAAGACACTAACTATAATGCTAATCAAGTTTAACAAGTTATGTTATATAATAACACTATGACAAATTTGAAATAAATAACTAACAATGTGAATTTATAGATGATGATAACAAATATATATGATCAATTATATATGTTGATTTGAACAAAAATATAAAGCTAACTCGACTCGATAAACTCGAGTAGATTGATTAGCTGCCTGATTGAATATTTATTTAAAAATTAAGTTATGAGTATTAAATTTTATATTGTATCATTTAAATATATAACATAAATTAAAATAAAATTAGGAGTGTCAATGGGCTGGGCTAGCATCCTACCCAATTACGGCCCTATCTAAACTACATGGGACCGGCCTGGATGGGTTTGTATTACATTATTGGCTCGGCCTAGCTTGGCTTTTAAAAAATATTAACTTCCCCAGCCTAACTTGACCCATTTTTTCTTCCTCATGAGAATATTATTATTAAATTTAATAAATTTAATTATAGAAAGTAATAATGTAAAGATGCTAATAACTTAACATAAATATATTTTTAATGAGTATACATGATATTTTTAATTAAATTACATTATAAAAATTGAGGCCAGATTACCTTTTTCGGCCCACTTCAGCCCAGTTAACAACCAGTTTATGACCTACATGCCAACACTTAAGCCCTTTGAATTGGCCTACAGCTGGCCCACCCCACAAACCCACGGGAGGACCGGGCCCATTGTCACCCCTAGTTAAAGTTTGAGTTTCACAAGTGAGTTTAGATAAAGTTTAAGTTTTATTAAAAAGCTCATGTCAAGTTAGAACTTGAATTTGAACTACACTTGAGACAAGTTTCTATTTGAGCTTGAGCTTAGCTCAATTAAGTAATGAGCCAAGTTTGAATGTACTTGTAAGAGTTCAAGCTCCAACTTGAACTCATGTAAAATAAATGAGTCAATCTTGAATAATACTACTTATGGGGTGTTTGGTTGCAAGATAATAGATATTTTACTTAAAATTTAAAATTTACAATAAAAGCTCATCCATAAAGGTGTTTGGTAGCACTTTATTTTTTATTTTAAAAATTTTTTAGACAAGAAAAAAAGGTTTTTACCTCTTCCAAAAAAAAAATGCACATTAAAGCCCTATGTCTTTGCAACACCCTTCTTTCTGTGTGGTGACTTCTTGTCCATTTGGCAACTTGATCAAAGTACTTTTCTTAGAAGTGTCTTCTTCTTGAAGTCCCTTCAATTAGGTCTTCTCATTTACAGGAGTGAAAGCTGTTTGGTTACATTTTACGTCGACTACAGAAATACTTCTATGATAAAAATATTTGTACGATAAAAATTACTCTGCAAGAAATGAATGAGTAGAAATAATAAAACTTATTTATAACACTGAGGAAGTTTCTATTTTTTTGTCATCAAACTCTCAAAATAGTACTTAAACAACTAAAATCACTGATCAAATAAAAATTATACTATATTAATTTAATTTAATTTAATTATTAAAATAAATTTGATTTTTATTAATTTGTAAAATATGGAATATATATGAACTTATTTTTATTAAAAGAATAAGTAAAAAAATTATATTACTATTAAATTTGATATAGTGACTTAAAAGTTTACCTTCCCTTTCTTATCTTTCTATATGTCAATTTTTTACAATTTTATCTAATTTTATTTCATTACAATATAAATTTTTAGATAGTCGA
The DNA here is from genome assembly GCA_036172225.1 of Cryptocoryne crispatula var. balansae. Lineage (NCBI taxonomy): Eukaryota > Viridiplantae > Streptophyta > Magnoliopsida > Alismatales > Araceae > Cryptocoryne > Cryptocoryne crispatula. Next base: position 16,316,782 of record CM069925.1, on the reverse strand, counting down.
TTTATAATTTTAAAAAATATAAAAGATAATTAATTTATTAATTAATAAAAATACCAAAATAAAAATAACTAATTTGGATTTTCATAATTTATAATTTTTTAAAATTTAGATCAAACTTTAACCTTTTAAATTTTGTTTGTATCTCAATGTCAAAGGGTGAGGCGTTTATATGTGAAGTAATCAAATTTGGTAGTCAAAATTGTATGCTTTCAATTTTGATTCTCATATTCTAATTTCAATCATATATTATTTAATTCATTTTTTCATTTTGTTAATAAATAAAAAATAAAATACTAGGATTTAAACTATGTTTAATTTTTATCACTTTTATGTCACATTTTTATATTTTATTTCTTGTATTTATTTTAAATATTAATATTTCTCACACCCTCCTTATTTTGTATTTGTATTTTTTTCGAAAGATCAAGCCATTGCAATAGGATAACGGTGTACAGGAGATGCTGAGTTGTAAATGGGAAAAGGCGATTAATTGCATGTGTTCTCCTGATCGGGATGAGTTTTTGCGATTACAAGAAGGAGATAATTTCTTCTTTTTACTTCCACCTCCGGAGAAGTGGCGTACGTGGTGTTGCCAAACGTAACACAAAATTGTAAAAGCACTTATTGGCGGAGAAGAAGGCAAAAGGAAGGGCTTCTGACTGTTTCCCAAACGGACCCTTCTTCTCCGTGCAATGCTCCAGCTTCGCAGCGGCTTCCTTCTTGGTACAATGCTCGAACTTCTTTGTGCAGTGCTTTAACATCGTGTGGTTAGACAAATCTCCTTCAGTTGAGACAAATCTTCTTTATTTGCGACAGTTTCAAACTATTGTCTGCTGCCAACTTCGTGTGGTGAGACGAATCTCCTTTCGTTCAGCTTCTCCACATAGTGGAATATAGGCTCCGTTTGGGAAGTTGTGAAAAGTGCTTCTAGTGGAAGTACCTTTACAAAGAAGACACTTCACGTGAAAGTACTCCTCTTCTGGAGAAGTGAAAGTTATTTGGCGTACTTTTTTTTTGATAGAAAAAAAAAGTACTTCTACAAATTTATTCCACTTGAAAAAATCAATAAAATTGATCTAAAAATAAAAATTTTTGAACATTCAACGTGTCTCAATTTATGCTTAAATTGTCTGTCATCTTCAGCTTTATCAGGATGATAGACAAGAAAACAAAATACATCCCTTGATATACAAGATCATATTTTGCACAAAGAATAGGATGAATTTCATGTCCAATTTGCATAGATCATTGACATAATTTGGTACTACTCATATGCAGTTCTCATGAAAAGTGTTGTAGATCTTGCATCTGTGACATGAGTTATAGGCATTCAAATTGTCTATATACATTCAAAAATTAGGAAGACAGTCCTGTTCATGCCTTACGTGTTTCTGAAAATGCAACTAATCTTTATGATTACATGAAGACAAGATCGTGCATCCATTTTCCTAAATTGATTGTGATATGTTGTGTTTCATAAGCAAATTTATGGCAACTCCGTCTGGGCAATGACCTCGATTTGCATAAGATAAAATATTGAGCAAGTTTGCCTTCTCTCTGGAGGGAGCAATTGGCCAGCTCCTGTGGGGGCGAGTGTTAAAAAGGCTATGATAGAAATTGGCAAGCAGAAAGGGAATCCGTGAACTCGGTGAAGAGAAGTCAACAGGTCCGTCGACCCAGCGAAGAGGAGAGGTCCGATGCAAGAGGAGAGGTCCAGCACAAGGCTTCGGGTGGCGACGAGTCATCCACGCTAGGGTCCGTCGACGCGGCGAAGAGGAGGAGGCTTCCGGCATAACACTTCGGGCGGCGAGGAAGAGCAGGGGCACGGCGGTGACCTGTTAGGAAGGAATCGCGGGAGAGGATACGGCGTGAGAGGCGTTGTCCGTCGGGAGTGCTTTTAAGATTTTAGAAGGAGAAAATTTCTCCTTCTCGCTTCTTCCTTCCTGCCAAAGGAGTAGCGGTTTCATAAGGGGAACCAAACGGGACGTATAAAATCAGAATGTATTCCCGACAAAGGAGAAGTGAAAAGAAAGAGCTTCTACGTGGTTCCCAAACGGTGCCATAGAAGCTATTGTTCACCACATTGTTTCAGGTGATTGGTCTTCCTCCTCTCGGTTTAACTCCTAGGTACGTGTGGACATCAAAAGAGACAACCAAAGAGATCATGGATCAAAAGGTGGGTGGCTGAACCTTTAGGACATGTTTGGCACCAAATTTTTTTGGGGATAAACCTGGTTTATCCCCTAAATTTTTGGGATAGACCTAGTTTATCCCCAAGTTATCCTCATACCAAACATGGCCTTATTGCCTAGTTGATCTTGATCCTCCACCAAAGTAGCCAGTAGCTCCAAGTGGCCATTTTTTTGACAATTATATGAAAGTGGATCTTCACCTTTTCCCCATTCTGTTTTTGTTGTGTGTAGATGTTTTTAAGACAGAACATTTTCTAACAACCTATTTTTACCAACATTAATCGTCTACCAAGCCCTTCAGAGCATTAGCATTCCTCGGAAAGTGACTCTTTTGCCATCCGAATGACATTAGGTATTCGTCTCCATAGTCCATACCTTATTCACCATGCTTCCTTTTGCAACCCTAGAAACAAAAAAGGGTGGTGTGCATCATTCAATTTAGTCTAATTTATTTTATTTTTAAATAAAATCAAAGTAAAGTGAACTAAACCCATTCACTTTGTAATTAAAAATTGATTGAATTTTTAACTAAATAAATTATTTATGTATGATATTTTAAATCATAAATATTAAAATAAATATGGTTTTATCATAAAACTAATATAATATTAATTTTATCATATTTTTATTTTAACTAGTTTAGTTGATTTGCTCTGATTTAGTTTGGTTTAAATGATTTCTAAATCAATTGAACCGAACAAGTTATATTCTAATCAAATTTATTTTTGAACTGAATAATGCACACCCGGCAGCAGCAGCAGACATGCATTGTGGATCCTTCGATGGCAATTTGTGTTAGACGGCGAGAAAGAAGAATGTTCTCGTGGGTGCCACTGTGTTTCTTCTTGATCAATGTACTTTCTAAGGAGACTAAAGTTAGTTATTGTAGTGCTCAATTTGGATCATTACAAGAAGCTTGGAGTAAGGTGTCCTTGTGTCAATGTTGTTAGACTTAAGGTGGCCTAACTCAAACTCAGCTTAGTCCAAATAAATAAATAAAGATTGTGAAATGTTTGGCTGTACAATTCATTGAGTTTTTGTCTTAAATATGTTTTTTTTTTGTAAAAAATTGTCAAAAAGAACGTTCCATGATTATTAATTTTTTAATTTTAAGCGAGCTTTCTTTCTTGGATAAAAAAAGATGGGACCCTCTCCTTTTCTTGTGATCCTCCATTTTTTTAGTTATATATGGTCTCTCACTCTTTCCTTATCACCTCTCTCCAAAGACGACGATTTTATATATTTGATTAGTTTAAATTTTATTGTAATGTAAAATTTAGATATAAAATATATTAAAAAAATATTGTGCAACCAAACATTTCACTAAAGACATGCAAGATAGAAAATTCAACGGGTTTTGACATATGAAAATGAGTTTATAGTCACACAACCCCTGAGTTCATGTGCTATTCATTATTAAATTGGAATTAAGTTGTATCTTATTTTTTTGAACTATAATCATGGCAATTATCTGTTACTTGTAAGAAATCATCACTCAAAATTTGGTGCAATAAAAACGATGATTTTTTTAGATTTCATTGTTGTAGTCTCAATCGAAATTGAATGACAAAAACTAAAAATCATATTTGAAAATATCTTTGTGAGATTCTAACAATTTTCCAGACCGGAGAAGAATGAGCACAAAACACTATATTTTTCAAGTCTCCCAAGTGCATGACTTCTAACAGTATTCGCATGAACTTCTTCCTTAGACGGGTTCTCCTATGCGTTGGACCTTTCAACTCATCTTGAACGGAACTCCACCATGAAAATATACTCCCCCATATAGATAGATAGAGAGAGAGATAGAGAGAGAGAGGAGGAGGAGGAGGAGGAGGAGAGAGAGAGAGAGAGAGATGGAGGAGGAGGAGGAGACTGGCCACGAAATTGAATTGTTTGGTTTAATAGAGTTTGACCAAATTCACTTATATTTATAGATGTTAGATTTTTTCATAAAAATTTTTATAAATTGCACTCATGCCCCCATATTTATATATATCGGTCATTATGAGTGTGACCCGTTAAACTAAATAGTCTAGTTGGTCGAAACATGAATAAAATAATAACTTATTTTAAATTAAATACAACATATTTTAAAAAAAAATTATCATGAAGATGACAAGCCAGATCACATGATCTCAAATGAATTTGAAAATATTCTTATCTTCATTGAGTCATTTCATCATCAATTGTCACATGAATATAAATCTTTATTCATCTAATGACTTGGTTGAATTGGGATACTTAATGTTAGAAACGTGGTGTTTGACAAGAACATAGTTATTAGTTATTTAGGCAACTAAGTGTTAAAGCTAGGTGTTTGACAAGAACACTAGTTCATTAAATAACTAATAAACTAATTAAATAACTAATCTAAAATGTTTAAAGAACAAAAGAGTGTTTAGGAATGAGAGCACAAGAGTGAAGAGTAGTGAAGAGGAGAGGTGAGGAGAAGTGAGGACAAGGGGGGCTTCAAAGCCCCCTTGGCAGCAAGCAACGCGATCATATGACTGTTGCATGCGACCTCGCGCGACTTAGTTGTTAGTTCACACTCGGTTGCGGCACCACTAATGGGTGGGCCCACCCGGGTTGCGGTCGGGCCTGCTGGTTGAAGATTGACCGGGTTAAGATTGGATCGCAACCCGGTATTCCTTGCATACAATTAATAAAATTAGATATAGTCTCTTTAACCCTGTATTGTTACCTTTTTACCATTTATATATTATATCTTGTAATTTATTTAATTTATTTTAATTAAAATTATTTACTTATTTAATTTTGTTTAAAATTTGATAAAACAGAAATAAAATGAACTGATTCCTATTTTAAATCTAATAAGTTATCGGAATATGTGAGTACAAGTGGATAGCTTATAAGATAAAAAGATATGTTTTGAACCCATTATTTTTTATCAAGAATATAATCAAAATATCAAATACTTGATTCAGTTCCCAGCCCTACTTATAAAATATGAAAGCATCTGCTCGAAACCAGTTAGCTAGTCTTGACGCATTCCGGTTATAGATTATCGGATTCCATTTGCCTCCACTCAGCACCGACCGGATCTTGATAATCCTGGCCGCCACTGTATATATATTAACCTAGCTAACAGTACTGGTGCCCACTGCACGAGAAGGCAAAAGGCAATGGGATACCACCGCCCTCCGGGGCGGCAGCTCGCGGTCTCGAACCGTGCCCGCTCCGTCGAGGGCGGCTCTCTCGCGAGCGCAGACCACTGCGCTAATGTCCAAAAAAAAAAAGAAGACAAAAGGCATCGTCTCCGAAGTCCCGACATCAAATAAAAGATGAGACGGCGAACGATGATGGATCCAGAGCGTTTCTTCTGCCATCCTCCTTACGCGAGGTGTATCTCATGATTCTATTAATCAATTCATGTCTGCATTTCCTATTCTAAGGTCATGATACGCTAACCATCTCAACAAACGCCCCCAACTTGATTCATCGTGTGAGGGGCGATCAAGATGCTACCGCAAGATACGCACGATGTCATGGGTCACTAGAAGACGGTTTAATTAGGGGTGCAAAGGATGAACCAATACAATATTTGACAAGTTCCTCGAACTAATTGACTCCATGAAAAATTAGCTCGACTCGATAAACTTGTTAGCAGCTCCATTAAATAAATATTTATCAAAAAATAAATTATAAATATTAATTTGTCATTCTCATGCATCAATTTAATTTAAGCTTAAACAACGATTTAATTACTCGAAAAAATAAAATTTGAATTTCAAATACGAGTTTAGATCGATTTCGGAGTTTTATAAATTACTTTTTATGAAAGTTGAAAAAAAACGTAAAATGATCTTTGGTCAAATTATTTGACCTGAAATTCCGACCCAGATTAAATAACAAACTTAGACAACATAGGCATATTGGCGCCGCCACACGCTTGGATGTACCCTCGCCGTCGTCTATCTCCGTTAGGACAGATGGATGACTAACGGTACGTCACCCACTTAGCTCGCCGCTATTTTGGCACCATATATAATCTCTTACGTTGCACCATGATCTCTTATTGCATATATATATATATACGGGCCCCTTCTTCCACACATCTATGTAGACTATTATTATCTTAACAATTTTCGGAGTACGCACGTAATAAACCTTTTAAGAACGGGCTTGTCGCTGCGAGCTCTATTTAATCTTATCACGATAAGGCTGTTATCATTCGAACGTGATCCCTCCGGCGTCATGTACCATCTCACTTATTAATCATATCTTTCTCCGCGAACTTTGCCGGTGATGAAAAGAAAAATATTCCTTCTAGGATTCTATGTCTCCAACAAGGATAGAGGATGGTACCGGTCCTCCCGACCATATCGAACAGCCGTCAATGTCATGGAGTGGTGAGCGCATCGGCCGGTCCTCTCTTTTTTTTTTCGAAGAAAACAGTATCACTTCTATTCATATTAAACTAGAAAGATACAAAGTTTGTACATCCACGGGGAGACAACGGAGGATACAACGGTGAACATACTCGGCCGGTCCTCTCGTCGACCTAAGACGAAGGTGCTGGTGCCCCCACTGCACCGCCCTGACGACTGGGGGGGCAGCTCGTGGAGACTCACAGGTGTGCAGGGGTGCCGTCGCCGTGGCCACGTCATTCTCCCGAGTCAACGGCCTGTATCGCGTCCTCCCATGTCTTGCTTCTCGCTCACCCTGGTTGAGTGGTTTCACCTGCGGCAGGTGTTCGCAGAAGAAGGATAAAATAGTCAAAAAATGGAGACAACTTAAAAAACACTCGAAAATAAAAAAAATGAACTGAGTACATATCTAAACAGACATGTAGTTTTTTTTTGAAAAATCATAAAGTGCTGAAAGTTCTTTTGAAATGCATGAAAAATCCGTTTTTGCATGTAAAAATTGTTTGAGGGCTTCATAAATACCTAGAAATAATGTTCTTGACTACCGACACTCGCTAACATTTTTCTGATATAGGGAAGAATTTTTATTGAATATGGACTCTAAACAGTCAGTGTTTATTTAAAATAAAATAACCATGGGACATAAGAAATGACATTGGTGGTAAAGACAAAAGATTGTCAACTATGGAGAAGTTTCAACGTAGAAAGATAGTGGTGCTTTCAGCCCGGGTCTTCTTCGGTCAACATGCTCGGATGGCGCACCTGACTCATCTTCCACAAAGCAATGGTAGTGTCGGCTTCTTCCTCATTATTAGTAGAACCGAGCCACCTATCCTTGATAGGAGGTAAAGGCGACAACACAGGCAAGTCATGGTGAGGCAAATTGATCTGAGGATGTCATCAGTGAGGGTTATACTATACAAAGGCAATGCCAGTGATCAGGCAGAGGTCAACCTCTGGTGAAAAGCAAAGATTAAGATCCTTCTACATCATAACAATCGACATGTGAAGGAATCCCAACCGGTTTATATCGGCAAAATGCGCACACTACTCTGGCCTATTATTCAAAGAAGCACACTTGTTAGTAACTTTCTCATTGAAGCCGAGTACTGTAGTGTACAAGTACAAGGGACTATGGCAGAAGAGCCTTGATGTAGTAGCTGCCCTACCTAACGGATCAAACTTGAAGTAGAGATTGGCCTAGTTGGAAAGTAGTAAAGCACTACCAAATAGAGGACATCCCACGCAAGCATAAGACAAGCCTCAATACAGGAAGCCCAGCATTGACAGACCAAGGTGCTTGCCACTCCAGATTTCACACATGCATGACAATTGTTCTGGCTCCAGAAAGCTATCCTTCGTGAAAAACAAGAACGCATCAGCAAAGCAGGTAGCAAAACCTTTGGCACTACTGAGCAATCAAGTCTCGTCAAGCCCTGGAAACAACAAAGTAGAAATTGTTCGAGCAACCATCTTGGGGATGCTGATCTATTTGCCAGCAAGTAAGGTATCAATCTTCCTAGCTTCAATAAAGTCTTGTGAAAACTCTGAGATGGACAACAACCTTGGAAGAATGAAATGTAGGTCACCTCCCCCTTCTGGGTTCGAGGGAGAGTGATCAGCAACTCTGCCTCCTCATGTAGAACCATGCACTCAAAGTTATTGAAGACAAACATGTGTATGCCTAGATGCCACAGCTTGACCAGAGAACCCAACAAGTCAAAATCGATGAAGTAACTGGATACTACTTCACATGTACCAAGAGGCTGGTCAACCCCCAGTTAGAAAGGAATGACCAAACAAACAGGTGGAGGACTCTAAGTAGCTCCCCAAGCCATGAAGGTTGATAATATTGGCATGGACTAGAGAAATTTGGGTAATCCTACATCAAAATAGTAAAATAGTTAAAATCAAACTTTTTGGTCCATGTGCCCCCAACCAACGACATGTGCACACATGACCCTAGCTGGGGGCATGTGGGCACATGACGTCGATCAAGGGTGCATGGGAATGTGCCCTCAATCAAGGTTGCGTACCAACATCATGTCGAAAAATTTTGATTATTTCAAAAAATGAAAAAAATGGAAAATAAAAAACCAAAGCATAAGGAGCCAAGTTGTGAAAAACCTCACCATATTTGTTGAATTCCTTTCTTTTATATGACTTGAAACAACCAAAATACCTCTCCCAAAATCAATATGGATTTTCTTAAGGGAGGAGCCATTTTTGAAAGAACTTGAGGCTTCCCATGAGCTTTGTGGGTGTTTAAATAAGAAAAAATGGTTTGAGTTAATGAAGAATATGAATGGCTTAAGAAAAGGTTGGTTTTCATTTTTGTGACCTACCCACATTTGGGGATGCATGCATTCCTATTTGAGGGTGTGACCACAAGTGCCCTTGTTCAGGGCCATGTGCCCATGTGCCCTTATTCACAGATGCACTCACACATGCAGCCAAAAATTTAGAAAAAATTATAAAATTTATAAAGATGAAGAAAACAATAAAAATGGTCAATGCATTGAATGTGAACTTTGAAAAGTTTCATTTTGCCTTCCAATGTGTGGTGCCAATATCAAAAACCTGAAATTCTTATTTTAGGAAACATACACCTTATTTGACATTTTCGATTTTTGATAACTAATGGAAAACATGCAGGGAACATTTTGATATAAGCAGTGAGAACGCATGACTGGTGTTGCTAAAGAAACATGGGGGTGACACAAGCCGTGCCAAAATAATTTTGCTACCAAAAGTGATTGATTCAACCTTAGTCTTAGATCTTGTCAAAAGATAAAAGTTGGTTGATGCTTGATGTTGTAGAGTCAAATGGTCAATGTAAGCTGATAGACAACTTCAGGACCACAACCTAATGTCTCCACTCATTATGCACTTACAAAGTCTGAAATATGTGATTTTTACATATTTGCTCTTAATAATTCGACATCTTCGACATAAGTGCTAAAGATCATCATCACCATCTTTTCATCACATTTTACTCCACATTTGTACATCATCGTGGTCATACCACTTGTATTTTTTAGCATATATTAGGTGCACTACTATATGTTTATACATTGATATTGTAGACTATAGGTATGTCTAGAAGATTGGACCCGAGATCCCCTTCAATAAAATCCACAATGGTCTACACACTATATATGACAACAGATAGGTCAAAATTGAACATTGAGAGATGATGGTCCTTGATTGGGTGTCCTGAACTCTGATGTACAATCTATATCTTTAACTATCTTCTAAATAACTTTTGATTTCTTTAGCCCAACATGTACAATGTAGAATTTTTTATCAGTAGCATTTTATGTATCACATGTATCATGTACATTACACATTGTTTGTAATTCATGATCTTTAATGGGCTCCACCAACTTCCTACTATTTTAATTATGTTTATGTCTTTTTATCCCACTATGGATGTCATCCCATTTGTTATCTTTTATACCACTGGGGATGTCACCCCAATTTATCACAGTGCCCCTTTACCCCACCTTTTCTCTTCACCCATCACCTCAATGCCCATTTTTGTTTATCACCCATTCCATCATATCCTTTATTTCTCATGATCCCACATCATCCTAATGTGGGCTCATGCTATATTATCTCATGTGTCTTTATTTCATCATGTCTATTATATCCCACTGTGTTTTCCACCTTTTGCCCTACCATGTCTTTAATCTTTTGTCCCACCGTGGCAACATTTGTCCCACTGTGTCCTCCAAACCCACCAATCCAAACCTCCATTTTATCTATCTATCCCACTATGTTTTTCACCATTTCTCACCATTTTTTGCATAGTCATGTTTCATTGTGTTACAATGGCATGATTCAATGCATTCATGATACCTGTGCAACTTTTATAGTGCTCTAATGAAAGTCCTTTTGAAACATGAGGTTATTCTACTCTGGATCAAATCAAGAATTTTGGTGAGCTCAAATAAACTTGAAGATCTAAATGTGGTTGATTGATATTTTTTATTTTATTTTGGCCCATCACAGCATAAGCACACCTCATAAGTTCGGGTTGCTGACCATTGATGAACTTACGAATATGCAATTTGGGGACTCCCACTATAGTGGTGTTGGCTACTCTTTTAGTTTATCCATCTCTCTCATGCCCATGACACACCTTTTACCAATTGGACATAGGAGGATTTTATGGAACATAATGGCAGTATTGAATGCTCAGAAAGATTCGTGTTGTCTAACTGGGTTGACGAGCATGTCTATATCTACACCTTGGCATTACCTTTTAAGTCCAACATCATTTCATTTTGTTACATTCATCAACACTCACTTGTGTTCCACTACACTTCTCTATGAATCACTCTTCTCCATTATATGCATTCCCTTGCAAAGCCAACACGAAGATGAGCAAATGTGGACACACAAAGTTGGCCTAATTTGGAGTGTAGAAATCTTTTTTTTATGAATAATATGTGTGATTACACCACTTAGAATCATTCTGGGTCACTTCTGAAAAAGACCAGGAGAAGCACGAGTTTTCTGGACCATTAGGAAATGAGCTAATTTTTTTCCAAACTAAGTTGTAGCCTCTAAGCAAGAGTCATGCGTTAATCAAAGATGCATAAAAATGACTTGATGACCAATGGTCAATGATTGAACTTTAACATTTATGACACTTTTCTTGTCATACTGCATCTTTCTGATTGCTATTGGATCTCTCGGTCATCCCCAGATCATTCTGGTCACTACTATCTTGTTAGTTGGTGTTTCAAGTTTTTCCATGCAATAATAGGCCTTTTTGATCAAGATCATACCTTTTTGGTCACCATTGAATCTTTCTGATTGTTGTTAGGACATTTATGGACCAAATTAGAAATTTTTTAGGCTTTCCACACACATCTGTTGGAAAAGGGAGCACGTGCCCCTACATGAGGGGGCACGCGCACCCTGTCAGGGGCACATCCCAATGCACCCTAGGTGGAGGGTGTGTGCACCCTTGACTGGGGCACATGTGGCCAACTTTCATTTCTTCGTTCTGATTGATGTACGATGATATCTAGTCCTTAATTAAGATGTGCCCGAGGTTGGAGACATTTGTGCCCGCTATTAGGGATGCAGAAAACTTCCAAATTTTGAAAATCTAGATTTGACTAGGAATCAGTTTCCTTGAATGGGACTGCCCCAAGTCGAGGGTGCATGCATCCTAGGTTTAAGGTATGTTTAAACTTACCATTTTCTTGGATTATGATTTTTGGATCCCCTAAGTTTTGTAGGCTAATATCTTGAATAACTGGCATGCACCCTAGGTCTTGGGTACACGCACGCTCAATTGAGGGTGCAATTGGATGTGCCCTGGGATGAGGGCTCACACTCCCTCATCCAGGGGTGCAACCCACTCACCTTATCTTTCATTGGATTTGGCCGATATTCCAAATTTTGGTAGGGAAATATATGGCATTGGTGGATTCACCCTAGGTCATGGGTGAGTACACCCTTATCTGGGAGCACATCCTCCTAGTTTTTTAGTTTTACTTATTTGATTTAATTTTGAACCATATTTGGATCTTCCTATATAAGGAGACATCCCACGAATGTCCCAGAGGTTGGTCCACATCCTCCTACATGTCTTCATCATCACAAATCATGAAATTAGCTCAATTCTAGAGAAATCTTAGAGAGAAAATGTCTAGTTCGTGCTTGTTATACTCATGGCTCTTCTTCATCCTCTACAAAATTATGGGAGCATGTGATGGCCAATATGTTTGAAGACAAAAGATTCATGGGCTATTAGCTTCTATGTACAACAAACGACATTGAATTTCAACCTCCTTCACCCACAATGAGTTCCGAAAGCTAGTCACATTGTTATATTTGCACATGCCCTTGATCAAGTCTATGAGCCAGTGTGCCCCTGAAGCAGTTCACAGTCACTCATGCCCCCTCTATCCCTCGTTCCTTCAATAAATGTGGTGCTAGAACTTGTGTTTCTTCACCGTTTTCAATTCAATTCAATTCTTTTCACTACTTACATCATTTTTAATCATTCAACATCCTTTCTATTTTATATTTACTTAGTTTTTCATTGCATTTTAATCATTTTTATCTTTTCCTAAAAGTTTAAAAAATAGAGGTTAAGGGCTAACCCTAACCAGTTCATTCTAACTTGATTGCTCTCTTTTATGCCATTTTCTCTACATTTACTACAATCCTCTCTATTCTAATTTAATTTTCACATGTTTTATTGTATGAGTTGCACAGGAAGTGAAGCAAGCGTTGGTTAAAGACTCTTATTCATCAGCTGGCCAAAGAAGGAGAAGATAGTGCTCACACCCATCTCCCCACACTAAGTTACGCACGGTCCTCTTTTTATTAAATTGCATTTAATTTATGTTAATTTTGAAGCTCGTAACTCTTGGAAATCACTTCCTTTCATTTGCATCATCTTCCCATGCCTTCTTTTATCTTTATCCTTTTTCCCCTACACGGATTGAACCATATCTTAAATGCCTAAGTGATGTTTGTAGACACGCCAAATTGGCCTGATTTGGAGCCCCAGACTCTTATTCCATAGGCGGTATCTTTTATTTGACCATTATCTAATCTGGATTACCTCGTGGAGATGAGCTAAGGACGCTGGTGGAGCCCCTTGTGAGTTGGGAATGGACCGATGATTTTCGGAATAATACCGCAACCTTCAAGCGAGAGCCACGTGTGAACCGTGAAATCACGAAGCTTGCTCAATGATCGACCTTGAATAGTCCATGTTTGAACATCTCGGGAGTCTCGCGTGTGTTCCGTAACATTTGGGGTTTCCGACAAGTCATTTCGGTAGGCATTAGTCTAAAACGGTTTCTTCATTATGACTTTTCGATCTGTACTGACACGGCTATCTCGGATCATGTGTTAAGCCTTTCCGGTCATCACTGGGTCTTTTCGAGTCATCCGGGTCAATCCTAGCCGTATATTTCATCAACCAGGGCCATATGGCCATTTCGGTCGATTTTAGGGTTTCTCGGCTTTTTTGATGTTAGGTTCACGTTTACTGGGTTAATTTCATATTTTTCGATGATTTCGGGTTTTCTGACCGTACCGGACTTGTTCGGTCATCATTTTAAGTCATCCTGAGTTGACCCGAGATTCCTCGACCGGAACCGTGCCCTTCCGGATCTCCGCCGCGGTTTTTGACTTTTCGTGAAAGGGTAAACCGGTAGAAAGCCCCGTGCAAACATCTCGGGAGTCATGCCAGCAGGTTTACCGACTTGAGGAGGTGTGGTTGAAGGCACTCTTTCCAACGCAACAAACGGGAGCTGAATCGCACATCCCGTTTGTAAGTTACGGCTCGCGGAACACGCGCGCAGGAGAGAGAGTCTACCGCGCCCCCGCTCCCCTTGAAATGGGAGGGCGCGCCCTGCGTGCCCTTAACCTGGGGGGGTGCCTTGCGCGCCCTCAAACTGGGGGCACGCCCTGCGCGCCCCCGCTTTCTTTGAAACGCGGGGGTGCGGTACGTTTTCGGAAACCAAAAATAACCCCGATTAGCACCTTCTAAACTGGTTTTTTAGAAGGTTTCCGTCGCTGATTTTCACTTATTTTGACCGCGCCCCCGGTTTGGGGGCGCGTTACGTTTGTCAAGTCAATTTTTAGCAATTTCCGAAAGATTCTGGTGAATTTTAGCAATAAGACGCGTAACGCACCCTCAGTTTCTTTGAAACTAGGGGATGCGTAGACCGTGCCCCCAAGGTGAGGGCGCACCCTGCACGCCCTCAGGTCAAGGGCGCGCTCTGCGCACCCTCGCCTCCTTTGAAAGGCGGGGGCGCGGTCGGTCCAGTTTACATATTTTGCACCGGTTTCAATTCTCTATAAATTGTGAGGGCCATTCTCAACGACCCAAGGTTAATCCATGATGCCTAGCTTGTCCTGAGATCGTCTAAGCTCTCTCCCAAAGCTGTCCCGACATCCAAAGCCGATCTGACGTAGAGAGATCGATCCCGAGGCGAAGGAGAAGCCCGATCTATGTGTTCTGCATCAACCAACTTCATCGGCTTCTATAGAAAATTCAGGGCTCCTGCTGCAAAAGTATTCAACATATAAGTTGTTTCACTCTTCGTCCTCTTTCATTTTCAACTGAAAGTACTCAATTCTGACTTGCCTTTTGTTCGTGGCAATTGTTGTACTGAGGGCGCGCATCCAGGTTCTGTTTTCCACATCTGCCCAGTTTCATAATTTTTACAGGCTTCTACAGATAGATTTCGGAGAAGTCATAAACAAAAGATCTCTTCCTTTCCGAGTTTTCCATCCACAGAAAGAAACGACACTCAATTCTGACATAGGGGTTGTCCATAGCATTTTCTGCACCAAAGTCGCACCAGAAGGGTGCAAAGCTACCCGAACTGGCTTGTTTCACTCATCGGCTTCAACTCAAGCCGTTTCATTTTATAAGTTTCTCTTAACTCAGTTTATTTAATTGTTAGAGCATATTTTACTTAGTTTGCATCATTTTTACATAACCAAAAATACAAAAAAGGGGTTAGGACTCGCCCCAATCCGGTGAGTTCTATTCCAATTGCTTCTTTGTTTCATCTCCTCTTCTATAGTTTCTACACTTCTCATAGTTCTAATCGGCTTCTTTCACTTGGTTTATTGTTCTAGTTGCACAGGTTGATAAAGCTAGCATCGGTTGGACTCTTCTTCATCGGCCGGCCAACGAGGAAGAATGTTTAACCCACATATCATCTCCCACGCTAAGGTACACATGGTCAACTCATCTCTTGATTTATATTCCATAAAGCGGAGCCCGTGGCTCCTGGCAACCACAATTTCTCTTATCATATTCTAAGTTATTCTATTCCTCACTCTCCTCCCACGTGACCCAAACCGTCTTCGGTGCTCGAGCGATGCCGTGAGATGAAAGTTCGGGGATCAATGTGAGTGTGGGACCGAGGTGAGGACTTTTTACCGCTTGCCGAGTGTTTTCCGATTCACTCCTCATTTTCTCCTATTCTATCTTTCACCTTCTCTTGAGGTGCCGATCCGGAACTCATTTCTGGAGTCAACAATGTTGAGGGCCAAATGTGTGGGGATCAATGTAAGTGTAGGTGGGTTCCCTTTAGATCTGAGGTGCCAACCTATTCGTAGCATTGACAGACAGGGTTGATAGTCCTCACTACACAACAATGATAGGTCTTGGTGATTTGAAACAAAATTGATGACAAAGTTTGTGGCCTCCAACAACATAAGGGTGTTGCTGCATTTGCTTGTCATCTTCATTGAGGAGAGGATGGCTCTGATTTCCCTCCTAATAGATGGTGGCTCTAGCACCTCTTCTTGTTCGAAGCACTGGCCGGAGGCGTCTACAATTTGATTGAGGTAGCAATGGCCCTGGTAACTTTACAAATGTTTATAAGCCTTACAAGATTTGGGTTAGGCCATTGACCATCAGGTTTTAGGGAAATCTAGGGCATAAATCCATAGTAACATGATAACTGCTTTTGAATTATATTATAGTAGATGCTAGATCTTAATGAAATTGGGTCATTCTACTAAATGTATTAAACTTGATTAGAGATCTGGATTTGGGTTAGGTTATTAGATCCACCGATATTGTTCATGTAAGAAATCGTTATACAGAATATAGTGCAATTGAAGCTTTTATTCTATGAGTTCATGTTGATCTTGTCTCAATCAAAACCAAATGATGAACACCGAAAATCGTTCTTTACGAGTTTGAATATACCTAATAAGTATTCATCTAATCCTATAGAAAATAAAAAAAATAACTTTTCAAGCTCTTCAAACCATTCAAATATCTAGTCTCTAACAATATCCACATGAACTTCATCTACAACAAGTTCTTCCTTCGCACTGGGCTCGAGAACTCTTCCCGAACTGAGCTCCATCACTCATGGACTCCTTCTAGAGAGATGAGGAGGTAGGGAGGAGGTTGGGGATGTGGTTTTCACCTTTGGTTTGATAGGGTTTGGTTGATACCATTTATAAAGAATTTGAATTTTTTTACAAAAACCCAAGATCTCCATAAATTTAAATTCTTGCCTATGTGCTTATTGATAAATCCTTATGTATGTGACCCACTAAATCCAATATCCTATTTGGTTGAGGCCTGAATAAAATAAAAATTTTATTTAATTTAAATTAAATTTGTTGTTCAATAATAGATTAATTGGCCTACCAATCATGACAAGTGTAAGCCACACCCCATGATCCCAAACGACTATGGGGATAATATTATTTCCATTGAGCCTTTCTATCATTAATTAATGCATGGATATAAATTTTTGTCTATTCAATGTCCTAGTTAGAAAAGAATATGGCATCGACTATCAACTCCTTAATATACCGACTCTATAAGATCTTGTACTCAGAATCAGATCAATTGGAAAACACATTTTTCTAATTATATTCTCTACTTTAACTAGAGATTTAAAGTGCTATATCATAGGACATTCACTCTCATTTACCGTGAGTGGATGATCCCTTGTTGTTTGCTCAATTACCTTCATCGAGTTTTCCTTATACACAATCCATCGTTGAACTAGACTATCTAAATGGTGATCCATAAGTTAATGGTAAAAGTACAAGTTCTACCCAACAAGGTATTTTTGGATACTCAAGTCAAAGGTTCAACTAAGCAACCGTTATGATAGAAAATGTTGATTGACAGTTTGGTAAGATTCCATTTAGGATTTTTAATTCGGTCAGTTTAGTGAACTCATTTGACTAATGAGCAGTTGTATTTGTATCTTAGTGTCTCCACAATAATGGCCAATGAGATGGTATTAGATGATATAAATAGCAAAGTTTTTTTTGATGTTTCTCTTCGTTCTTCCCCTTAGTAATCAAATAGCATCTAGTTTCTAATAGTTCTGATTAGTGAAGATCAATCGTTGATCTCCTCTCTCTATTTTGTAGAGGTGTTGAATCTCACCTTTTATTTCTCTTGTAAGGATCTTCTTTGGTTTAGTTTTGTTGCCAAAGATCTTATCCAAGTACTAGAGTAGGAAGTTTTTCTCGATAGTGAGTTATTTTACTTTTCCTTGTCGTTCTTTGTACTTTACATCATTATGTGAACCAACTTCATTGCACATATTGACCATATTGACCATACTATATATCATTACATAATGTAAAGAACCCATCAAGACAAAATGAATGGCTTATTTTATACCCTTCCTAGTTTATGATCATATTAGGTGCAAGACAAGATGGATCCACAAGATTTATGTAATTGTTTCTCACTAGTGTTAATTTTGGGTTCTCTTGGTTATAATATTGAAGCTAAATTGTCCGTACCATTTTTAATTTTTCTAATTGTTGCTTCAATGCCTAAATTGAAGGTACCAAATATCAAAAACAATGTGATGTTGATGGCTATTGTTGTATGAAACATGTGTATTAGACATGGCTTCTTATGCATATATAGCCCCTATCAACAATCATATACACTGCAAGGATATAAATATATTTCAAAATATAATTGGGCATGGACTTTGTCAAATGCTGTGTATAGACACAAGCAATCGATTGAACAAGATGAAATTTCAGAGGGAGAGAAAGTTTAGAAGGCTGCAGAGTATTTAGCGGTGGCGCCACCTTTGTTGACCAATGAAAGCATCCACCAACTCTCATATGAAGGGAACCCATTGTGCTACATGAGAGAGAGACCCTAATTATAATTCAAGGTGTAGTGCAATGTATTTACCTAAAGTTGTTGTGTATGAAGGTATACAAATATCTTTTCTTTTCTATGCAAACTAATCAAGTCATTTACCAAGCAATGAGTGACTTATTTCTTTCGCACTAAGCATGTAGAAACATGAGATGAAAATTATAAACTACTCCATGTAAACTAGTAACTTAATTATTTCATAGTCAGAGTTGGTTGTTCATCTTAAAATTATACATATGTTTCATCTTTATGTAGGAAACATTATTCAAATTTATTTTAGTCACAACTTTTGTCTAAAGAAGGCACTAAATTAAGATGTTAGACATGAATATGAATAATAATATTTGTAAATAAAATTCCACACAAGCAAGTAGTTCAAGAAAATGTTTTAGAGAGCCAAAATCGAAGGTGTGGAAATATTTAATAGATTATTTGACCATGAACAAAAAGCAAAGTGTAATGCATGCAAAGTTATATTTTTTTACAAATCCTAGATCAAGGACTAGACATGTACAAATTTTATGTCTAATTCTTGGTGGTGAAAAGAATCAACCCTTTGTTTCTCCGAGTACTATAGTATTTTAAGAAGGTGAAAGTTCTTCTAATTGGAAATTGGATCTAAATATTTGTATATACAAATTAGCATGAGCAATTATAATACATGAGATTCCTTTTACAATTGTGGACTATGATGGAATTTGAAAATTTGTAAGTTTGAATCCAAAATTAAGATGGTAATTCGGAACACTATCAAAGATATTTGTTTGAAAAAATGCAAAAATGAAAAGTTGACACTTGAAGATTTCTTGTAGACATTTTGTATTACTATATCACTTACATCTGATATATAGACATGTAACCAAGACATTAACTATTTATCTAATATTTCACAATCCATTGATAATGATTGGAGGTTGCATAAAAGGAATTTAAATTTTTAATGGTTGAAACACAAAATCTAGCATATGTTTTGTCTAGTAGAATTTGGAATTGTATAAAAGATTAGAGTCTTGGGTCAAAGATTTCAAGTATCACATTAGACAATGCTTTAGTTAATGATGCATGTAGTTCACTTCTCACTTCAAATATCATGGAGCATAAAATGATGATCTTGAATGAAAATTGTTTTCATGTAATATGTGCTTCTCATGTTCTTAATTTGGTTGTCCAATATGGACTAAAAAGTTATTGGAAGTGTCAGTCATAATGTTTGGGAATGTATTCAACATGTAAAGAGTTCTCCATCACGTCATTATATGTTTGAGAAGTGCATTGAGAATACTAGATTATCAATTAAAAGGTGGGTATGTCTAGACATTCTATGTTGGAAGTCCACATACGATATGTTAGACATAGCTATTATGTATAAGAAAGCTTTTTCATATTAAGATTTAAATGATTAGAACTATCATTATGTACCTACTAGAGAAGAGTGGGAAATGCTAAAATTGTATGTAATTTCTTAAGAAATTTTTATAATGCAATTAATGTAGTTTCTGAAGTGAAATATCCAACATTGAATATGTATTTTCATGAAATGTTCAAGGTAAAACTACTATTGGATAGTGAAGTGTCAAGTTCTTATGAATTTATTCATGCAATGATAGACAATATAAAGATGAAATTTAATGAATATTGTAAAGATTGTGATTTGGTTTTAATGATTCCTGTAATACTTGATCTATGCTACAAGTTACATTTTTTTATTAGTTTTGTTTTCCAATATTATTTGGAGGTTGACACAAGTATATATTGGACAATTGAATGATGCTCTTAGTTCATTATTTGATGAAAACCAACCTTTTATTTCACAAGAGCAAAATACATCTATAAGTTAGAGAACTAAGATAATTTCTTAGAGTATTATTATGAAGCAATTTTATGTTGATATCTTAAAAGGATGGAGTCAATTTTACTAGAAAAAGCAATACAATGCAAAAACACAAAGTTAGGTGAATATCTTGAGAAAATGTGCTTTATATAGAGTCTAATTTTGATATACTTAATTAGTGGTCAACCTAGAGATCAATGTATCCTACTCTTTCACTAATGGTACACAATATTCTAGGTATTCCAACTTCAACTATTGCATCTAAGTCAGCTTTTAGTACAAGATGATGAATCTAGTATGACTTCCATAGTTTATTACTCCTAGAACCTATTGAGACATTGATATGTTCCCAAGATTGGATAAGAAATGTTAATAAAAATATTTATATATTGTCATTTATATTTTTTGTTTTTTTAATTTTTAAAAAATAATGATAAAATTTTTAATCCTTTCAAACACAAGGGTCAATTTCTATAGAGATAGTTAGCGATATATTCATTATTCTAAATCTAGAGAAATTAGGATTAGGTAAATAAATATGATGTTGATAACTATGTGACCATTTTGATAACTATGTGAATTTCTATGTATCATATATATATTAAGATGTTATCTCACTACAAGAAAATACATTATTAACGACGGGTTAATGGTGATAGCTTGGTAAAGTCATCCCTTATAATGGGTATTAGTGACAACTTCTCGAAAGCCATCACCACAACTATATAATTTATGGTGGCAACTTCTATCCAATTGTCACCAAGAGAGTCAATTGCGATGGCTCAAGCCATCACAAAAATGGTCAAATGACAAAGACGATGGCTTAGAAGTTGTTGCCAATTTTTTTATATTTTAAAGACTTGCACCCCCTTCTCCCTCCCTACCCCTTATTTCATTCTATGTTGTATTTCTTTCTCATAAAACACTCACCCCTCCACAAGAAATGCCACCATCATTGGTTGCTACCATTGTCATTGTTGTTGTTGCTCACCCACACCACGTGGAGTCTCGGCACCACTACTTCTCCTCTTTCACATGCCTGATATTTCTGTTGAATCTTCTCAGGACAAGGCTTTGAGACCACAAGAGCTCCACTGTCAACCACCATCGTCGCCACCACAATCACCCTTATGATGAATCATTCCTCATTTAGGTATGTATAAACCTTAAAAACCTTTAAGATTGTTTAAGCTTGTTTATTGCATATTTAACTAGATGTTTGGTTGCAATGTTTATAGTTTATTTGAATGTGATTTAGGGTTTAAACATGTTATTTAGTTGGCTTAAGCCTATTAATTTTCTTGGTTTAAGTTTTATTTGGATATTATTTTAATGTCATTTTAGTATTGTTAAACATATGTTAATCTTGTTTTATACATGTTTAGTTTGTTAAGAATTGTTTAAATGTTAATTAACCTTACTTAAAAACATTTATTTGTTGTTTATTGATTGACTAATGTATTTGTTTGAATTTAAGAATATGTTAGATAGGTCTCACTTCTTTTGTATTGTCGTCTATCTTTAGTTTCCTGGTTTTAGACAAGGTATAAGTGAAGTAAGGAGAAGGGATGAGAACAAAAAATTAATATAGAATTATTTCCATCAATACTTAATTAATTTTATGGAATGTTAATCACTTTTAAACTAAATGAAGTTGGTAGACTAAATAATAGAAGGGGTAGAAATTGTTTATCATTTTGGATTAGCCTAGATAACCATAAAACCTAAAAAACTAGTTAGAATCCAAATCAGTGCCAGTTAGGCCAATCCAAAGTGGTTGCTAATTAGGTTTGATTTATAAGTCCTTTCAAAACAACTAAATTGACAAATCAAATAAAAGAAATATTTTGATTTAAAACTATTTTTTTATAAATTGTATGATAAATCTTCATCTAACTTGTTAATTTAATTTCTTGTTCAATTGAGAATGGCCATTTATCAATTATTAATTTTTATAATTTTTTGTAAACCTTTAGTGAATGAAATAAAGACAATAGAGTTTGTCCAGTAATGTCTTGTAGAAAAAGAAGAAAAAATATTTATCATATAGAGATAGATTTTGTAAGTATCTAATTCAATTGTTATTTTTTATTTAGTAGATTTTGAATACATTTTAATGTTTTTAATTATTTTGAATATACATAAAAAGAAAGATGTTGCCCTACCCATTTGAAGGTCTTCCAAATGACCCAAACATATGAAGAGACAAATGGATCCATTGTCTGGAGTGATGAAGTAAGTCATTAAATAATAATAAATATCTAATTTATCTATATTTATATCATCATTCATTTCAAATAAATATTAATACAATTTTTAGTTTTAAGATAATATACAACAAATGATTAACCTACAATAGTTAGAGGAATCGAACGCTACGATACCTCAGCAACCGTTTATTGATGATAAGGCATTCACCACCATCTTTGAGACCAACTTTGATACAATAAAAGTACAATGAATAGGATGACGATAACAATAACGAGGATAAGGAGACGGAGACGTCCTTTGGAGATAATGATTGACATATTTGTATCTTTATTTTTGACCATGATTAGTATTTTCTTCTATTTATGTGTTGTACATCATAAATTGTTTATATCATTCATTCAATAGTTTTTATAAAACTGCAGTTAGTGTTTTATGAATAAATGAAATTGACATAAACAATTGTGGGAATATGTATGGAATTGTGAATGAATGAAATTGTGGAATTGTGTGTGAAATTTTTTGTATTATAGAATGTATCAAAAAATATATAAGTTGATTGCATATATATGCATGGATGTAGTCCTACATGAATTTTTATTTTATGATATTAAAAATATTTTTTTACAATAATTATTAGCGACAACTTCAAGTCATCTCTAATAATTATGTTAGTAATAGTTAAAGATATTAGTGACAGTTCTTAGCCATCGCCAAAGTAGTCACTTCAGCTCTCAAAATATCTCCAAGGGCGGGGTGACTAGTTTGGTGATTGTTCAGAGCCGTTGCCAAAACTTTGATTGGCCATTGCCAATGTCCTCTTACATGAAAAGAAATTAGTGATGGCCCATTGCCACAATTTTCATTGGCAATGACTTCTGACTGATCGTCGTCAATACCATTGGTTATGAGGTTTTTTGCAACGGGCCTGCAACGGCTTTGAAGTTGTTGCAAAATATTATTGGTGATGGCTTTTTGTTTGTTGAGCCATCACCATTAAACATTTTTTTGTAGTGTCTTATATATCTTATGTTTTATATATTCTTTCTTATATGAAAAATAAGGATAGATTTGGATATAAGACTTCAAAGATTTTAGGTGCCCGAATTAATAGCATTTATAATGTCATTTACCAAGTAGTAATTATCTTTCATATCATTTAACAATACGATAACTACTTCGATATAGGTGCAACCCCAAGAGATGTGGAAATTCTCCTATGAATGTATTCTAGAGCTACATTTTAAATTGCAATTCATTTGATATAAAACTTGGTTCAAAACTATACAATGGGCTACTTTCTGTCGTACTTGTCTTTTTTATTTTATTTTTTTAGTTTGTGTATGCTTATGACGGTGAATATCTTGTGAAATTAAGACTGATCAGGTCGGTTTGTACATCTTTGAAAACTATTTAAACTTCTACCAATAGATCAGCCAAAGAATGCTCCAAGATAAATGTTAACAAAGTTATGCTTTGATAGTGATCCTGAAGTAGATCATACTGATCGATTGCTTGGTTTGAACATCATCTTGCAAGGCTTGTTCTACAAGAGTCTCAGTGCTAGTGCTCTTTGATGTACGAAGTAGGTTTGCATGATTATGCTTGAAGATTAGTATGTAGAGAAATATGTGCACTAATACAGAAAGCTTTTTTTAATGGTACTCTTGCTAGTTCTCTTACAAGTTGAAAGGGGTATTATTAACTTGGGATGGAATTGAAGAAGGTGGCAGCGATATATAGCATGTGATAAGTAAAGGGTTTGATGCCTACAAATTTATATTTTATACAGGCAAACTGGGATGGGCTCTTAACATAATGTGGGCCGGGATGGGCCGGGATGGGCATTATATTTTAGATTGGATTGGATTTGGGCTAGGTAAGGCCCAACCCATTGACACCCCGACTACAAATTGATCACTTGTAGTTGCAATATTCAGAAAATACTAATAAAATCTGAAAATTTTATCCGTAAACCCCATAAGATGGTTACATCTTCCCTCCTCTCACAATTTGATCCTATTATTGATGTGAATTAATTTATCTTGTGTGTTTTTACTGCCAAACCTTCTTTAATCGGGGATGTAGACATGCCAAAATGACCCCATTAAAGAGCTTAAAACTTTGTTTTCAGGAGCAACATTCATTTCATCCTAGAAACTGATTCTTTTGGAAACACCAAGCTTTCCAACAAATTAGGGTTTACGGTTTGATGATACTCACATTTGCTAAGCTTTTTGATGGTTTCCAATGATTTTGATGATTTTTGATGATTTCCAATGATGACTAGGGTATCTCCCATCAGCCCTTGGTTCAGACCACCTAATTCCCTATTCAATAGATCACCTGGTGCCCTAGTCAATGGACCACCTGGTGCCCCAATTAATAGACCACTTGGGGCCCCAATCAACAGAGAACTTGGTGCTCTGGTCAATAGACCATCTTTCATAACCTAAAGAGTTTTCTCCTAAATTGAGAGCAATTTAATGAGGGTGACTTTTGAAGGAATGAGGAGACTCTCATAACTCTCCTCTGAAACCAACAAGACAATATTCAAAATGACTCTTTAGGAAACCAAAGAGTCACCTCAAGAACTGAAGGGTTCACCTCAAAATCAAAGAGTTGCCATTAATGGTGACTCTCTATGGGATGGGCCAGATCCTCTTTATAAAAGAGAGAGCTCCCTCAGCATCTTAAGGCCAATCGAGGATGATGCCGATAGGCTGATTCACTTTGATTGAATTTCAATGGCACTGTGGAAACCTCAAGAATCATTTTGATTTTTGAAATGTGTTTAAAAAATTTGTTTTTTGAATGTTGAAATATCATATATCATACCTGAATTTTCTAGTAAAATAGGTGATAGACTATAAAAAACTACTAGATAGTCCAGGTGATATTAGAAGAGTATAGAACTGAGGTTCAGGTTCTGTGAAAATATTGTTTGATCTCTTTCCATTGGATGGTGCGAATATCCAATGTTCATTTACATCGAGCAAACACTCGAACACCCTTGATTAACTGCCATAGCGATCTTGTTTGACGAGAGCGTGCACATCCACAACATATAAAGAACACAAAGGGCCCTGGCCTTTTAGGCCCGATGAGATGCAAACAAGTTTGATTAGATTTTGTTTGAAGTTGATTTATGTTTGATTTAAGAATGGATTTTGATGTGGTTTGAAATGTTGCTTTCATATTTCCATTTGACTTGGATTTATATGTTATTTGTTTCGGTTTGTTTTAATTGTTTGGTTTGTTTTACTTCAATTGGTTGAAGTTTATTTTATTTTTTTTGTTTGAACTTGATATTTTAGATGTGTTGATAAAATTGACTTGTTTAAGTTTAGTTGACATGTGCTGAGTCATTTTAATGTGGTTTTCTCATGTTGGTTGGTGTTTTAGTACTGATTCGGGTGCATTCGGTATGTTTTAAATGTTTTAAAGTTTGGTTTAAATTGATTAAACTTGAACTTAAAATTGTTAATGATCTAAATTTGACATGTTTGAAGATGAATTTCATATGCATTAATGTTTTTCTTCATGTGTTCTTTTCAATTGGTTTGATTATTTGATTTGCACTTGTTTAGGAAATTGAATTCCAATGGATTAAGTGTATTAAATCAATTTTTCCAGATTGTATTAAATATGATTTTTGTTGAATGTTAAAGCTTTAATGATCTGTTTTAAGCATGTTTTAAAATTAGTTTGAATGTATTTTCAGATTTAATTAAGTTAACTTCAGATTTGGTTAACTCTTGTTCGGTTTGCATCACATCCGGTATGTCGGGCTAGTGTCGATGCCCAGTCACATGCAATCAACTCGGCATTTGAAATGTTCATTGAATATTCATGTTCATGCTGGTGTACATCAGATGTGGCAGTTCATATGCCATAATGCTTGTTGAAGTGTCAAAGTCCTTCCCTTGGTGTAAAATCCCACTTGACCAGAAGAATTTTGGCAGCATGCCGCCTTATTTTTCGATCAGTGTGAAATTTTACCCATCCTACAAGGCATAGTCATTTGACTTTTCAAGTAGTGAGAAGGGTCTGTCTACAGTGGGAAGCGTGTCCCATGCCTACGCCCGGGTCAGCGTTCCGGTGCATGCCGGATGAGCCGCCCAATGAAGCGTCCAGTTGTGGACTAACTCCTTATTTAATTTTGGCATTTTTGCTTCAACTTTAGTTAAGTGTGCTTTTTAAATGTCCAAGGCCCAATGGGCCAGCTTCATCAGCACAATGGGCTGGTCTTCATGTCATGTCAGCCTGGTAAGGCTCATTCTTGAGCTTCATGGGCCCTGGCGGCCTGATTTGCACTCCATGACCCAATGGGCCTGATTTGCACCTCCATGGCCCGGTTGGCCTGATTTGCACTCCATTTTTTTTGCACCTTGAAATCTTGCTATCGTAGCAGGGTAGGTGAACCTCAGAGGGGCTGGAATGGGTTGGCTAAGGTGCTGTTTAGGTGGGCTTTTGGTAGGACTGCACAAGGGGCAGGTTTAGGTGTGAACTAGGACTAGTTTAGGAATGCACAAAGGGCATTTTGACATGTAGAAATCAGGGCCACCCGGCTTAACTCTTGGCCCGTCCGGCGGATTCCAAGAGGCCCGGGCTGTCACCCTTCCTTCCATACATCAAAGAGAGTGATTGGTTTGTTTAGGGTGCCAAATGGGCGGTTTACAGGCCACCTATGAGTTGTGCGCACATGGGCAATGAGGAGCCAGAATTAGGACAGCAAGCGGTCTGAAATGAAGGGCTCAAAGAGGCTGATTTTTGATGGCTTGTGGGACCAACATAAAGAGGTTGAACATGGGCTTTAGGTGGTACCAACAAGGCTGGTTTTTTGGAGCTTCTTGAATGGCCATAGAGAATGCCGAGGGGAAGAGAAAGAAGAGGGGAGGGAAAGAACTAGAAAGTACTACATCTTCCCTCACCTTTTTGGCACAATCCTTGTTGGAGATTGAAGGAGAAGATGGCTGGCCTTATACCCTTCTTCTTCTTCTTCTTTTGTTGCTGAAAATGGGGCTGGAATCAGTGCTCCAAGAAGGAACACCTGCTGTTGGAATCGGTGCACCACCGGTTGGGCTGCTACTGGTGCATCTGCTGGAGAGAGGCCTTTTCTCCTTCTTCTTCTTCACTTGGCACACCACAAGGGGGCTGGAGAGGTTGCTGACTTGCTGATGAAGACGTCCAAGCAAGGAGAAGCTGTCTTGGAGCAGGGTAGAGGGGGGAGAGGCAGGGCTTCCGCAGGGTGATCAGCTTGTCCTCACATGGCCAGCAGGAGGGTTTATATAGGAGTTGATGGTGCCATCTGCAGGAGGAGATAAGGCTGGAGGTTGTTGAGGGAAGATAAGGATAACTCAAGGGAGGTTGAGGATGATAAGGATAACCCATACTTGGTTGTTGAGAGGGATAAGGATAAACCATGGGAAGTTGAGGTGGTTGAGGATGAGATAAAGATAAACCAAAGAGAGATGGAGAGAGTTGGGAAAGACTTGCGCACCCTCCCCTACTTTCTAGGGCTGTTTGCACACACATCAGATGAGGGAGGATGGTAGGTTCGGCCATGGCAGGTTGGGTTAGCCCATCTTGAGTTAGGTTTAACCCTGGTTTAATCATAGTGCTCTCGATCCAACGGCTAGCATTAATTCCGGCCAAAACCAATTAAATAAATCCCAAATTGACTTCAAAAAATTCCAGATCATGCCCTGATGGCCATTGATATTATGCTTCATCCTGATTTGTGGTTGATATCACTTGAATTGCAACGGATCTCCTGATTTAGCTAGTTTCTCTGATCGGTGCGATATCGGCCATCGATAATGCCGAAAACTATATCTGAGTGCAATTACCTTCTCCCATTGGCCAAATTTATTTTTCATGCATCAATATTCATGAGATAAAATTTTTGGGTCATGAAAATTGAAATTTTCAGCTCATGGGTCGATCCAGAGCTAATCGAACTATTATGCCCCTGGTGCGAGAACATACGGCTTTCCGTCCGGATTTGCTCTTTCTTGCATATCTCTTCATCCGGGGGTCAGATTTTCAATCCGTTTTGAGAGTTGCCTAGATCTATCTAACCTTGAAAATGTGGTAAAGTTGGAATTCCATGTTAGAGTCCCAATTTGTCCCAAAGTGTCAGGGGCAAAATGGTCATTTCGGTCTTCCGGTGACCGTTTTTCATGTTTTGGGCACCGTTGCGAAGCTCTTGACTGGAGCTATGTAATGAGCACATTATCTTGGCCATTTGTAGCATGTAAGGCCATGCCAAGGCATTTCCAAAGCCTGTTTACATCATCTATTCACGAATTTTCCGAATCTGGGTCAGATTTTCTGCACCGGCTTCGGCATTGCTGAAACTTGTATCAAGCAAGCTAAGCGGAAAAATTTGATGCCAACAGGCACCCAATGCTTCATCTCATGTTCCCCGATCTTCGATCTCCTATCACATTTGACAAGTTGATCAGCTTCCTTTCATCTTGCCTTCATCGTCACTAATGCTACCATGCCATCTCCAGTGGTAGGAGAGCCCCCATCAAAGTTGTTACGACGTGCACAAGTCAGAGAGCCATTTGGAGCAGGGTTGAAAGAAGGCACCAGTAATCTGTTTAAAAGGGGCCTAATGCCACCTTTAATAGGGTACCATAAACCCCCTCATTATGGCAACCGGATTTCCAAAAACCCATTTTTTGGCTGATAGTGTAAATATTCCTTGCCCTATCTTCTTTCATTTTCAACAAATAGGGGTCAAATCCAATCTCTGGAATGTCTGAGGCAAGCTTTGGAGTAAATTCATGTTGTAGGATTCTAGTTTTAAATCGATCACCTACATAGGCATCAAAATCCTCTGTTTCTTCACTAAACTAGCTTAGATTTTCTCTCTTTATCTTCTAAACTCATATTTCAATCATCATTTATCATTTTTACATACTTTTTGCAGCATATTTACTTAAAAAACTAAAAATGGGGTAGGGAAATTCATCCCAATCTACTTAGTATGTTTTGGATTGTCATTTTCAATGTCTCCCACATGGTTATTCCACTTATCTTAGTTCTAATCCAAATTTCACATGTTTTCTGATTCTCTTGTTAGACAACATAAGAAAAGCTGGTGGAAGTGGGTTAGACTCGCAACTATTCGACATTGAAGAAGAAGAAAAGAAAAACATCTTTAAGCTCTTTGTGTCTAATCGGTTGTAAAAGAAGAAGCAAGAAGCCAAAACCCAAATCCACCATCTTCTGCACCAAGCACATAGGTTAGTACCCCACCCATTCAAACTTTGAAGCCACCTGGCGACCACACCTATACACACCACGATTCTACATTGTTTTCTTTTCATTGTCATTGATTTGTTTTCTTTTCATTGTCATTGATTTCCTTTACAACACTATGTTTTTTATTTTATTTTCTCCCTCTCATCCACATGACCCAGACCAGCCCTCTAGAACCCAAGGGACGCTAAGGGTTGATCACCCGGAGATCAAAGTTAGTGCGGGATAGTAGTGAAGAGGTGGTGTTACATTTTCCTTGTCTCTCTTCTTTAGTTCAATTCCCTCTTCATCTCTCCACTCAAGTTGAATTTTCTCTTCACCTTTAGCAACCTGGAAACTAAGTCGATAGTAAGTTTTATCCTAGTGTCATATTCCAACTTTGGTGGGGATAACAAAAACATAGTTGAGTTGGACTAATTGAATTATAAGCTTATACTTGTGAATTGGAAGTGTCATTTTTCTTGTTGTCTAGAGAATAATTTGAATATCTTTAAACTTAGGATTTGCTATCTATTTGTTTAGGAGATGGTTTCTCAAGGAAACAATTGTAGGAGGAAAAATGGTGACCTCTAGATGTTCTAGTTGTTGAGGGCAATCCTCAAGACTCGTGCAATTCAAGATGAGCTCATATTAGACCTTGAAAGAGCCAACTGGGTGAAACATTTCAAGGCCTCCTCTAGGTTACTCAAGCTCAAACTTAGACATTGCAAGGTTCTAATGTGATGGTTGCCCAAGGATTAGCACATAATGTTCAGGATTGGGCTAATCCACCTATGGGTTGAATGATCAATATGTTCCACAAGATGACCTTTCATGCTTTCAAGGGTGAAAGAGAGCATGTCATGGCTGAGAGCTAGATTATAGAATTGGAAAAGATCTTCAAGGTGATTCAAGCTCTACCTGAAGATAAGGTCAAATTGGCAGCTCATATGCTACGATTGCCGGTTAGAGTGTGGTGGGAGTCAGTCATATGCACACATTTTGTAGGTGTTTAGGAGGCTGAGATTATTTGAGAAGATTTTGCAAGAACTTTCAAGGACAAGTATATTCCATCTCATGTGTGCTATGCCAAGAAGCATGAGTTCATGCGGCTAGAGTAAGGAACCATGTCTATGATAGAGTATGAAAGCAAATTTGTAGAATTAGAGGTCCATGCACCATATATCTATAAAGATGAGGCTGACCATGCCAAGGAGTTCATATATGGACTCAGAGGAGGTATCTGGACAATATTGGTGGCAACACTTTGGCCTTCTATGGCAATGGCATATGAAACATCATGTTGAGTGGAAAGGGACTTTGGGCTATATAGGGTGTCATCTTACAACAACAAGGCTTCATCACATGACTAGCCATAGTAGAACCTAGATCACAAGAAAAAGATGCTAGACACAGTAGTTCCAAGGCTACCATCTGGCCCTAGTAGAGTTCCCTGCAACCAGTGTGGCAATTTTTATTCAGGTCAGCAGTGTTTATGTGGTAGAAAAGCATGCATCAGTTGTGACCAAGTTGGCCACCTTACGGCACATTGTCTACATGACAAGCCAAGATAGGAAGCAATAGAAGTTGTACCATGCTAAGTACCAACACCTCCATGTAGTCAGATATAGATTGCAGTATCACAACATATACAAGCACTTGTGAAGAGGTAGTTTCCAATATCTATAGCACAATAGTAGCAATGTCATACTCATGCAAAGATGTTTGCCATGAAGTGTACTGATGTTGCTTAGGTGGCAAATGCAATAGAAGGTACTCTATGTTTAGCCAGATTTCATACTCATGTTTTGTTTGATACTGGAGCTACAGATTCTTGTATATCATTTTGATTTACTTCATTCTTATTCAAGTATCATGGGTTATTAGTAGAGAAGTGCAAAGCTATAGGAGTGAGTGTTCCCTCTATTCGGACCATAGAAGTGGCATATTACATGCCCCAATTTTGACATAAATATTGAGGAAAATACCTTAGAAGTTGTTTATTCTAGACATGAATGATTTCGATATCATTCTAGGGATGGATTGGTTGGAGCAGCATCTTGTGTTCGATTGCAACAAAAGAAGAGTGATATTTTAGATACATGGTGGGAAATCTTTCTCTTATAAGCATCTTAATTATAATAAATCCAACCTGTTAGTTTCTGCCATGAAGGTTGCAAAATGGATTGTAGATAAATGTGAATTTTACATAGCATACATTACAACGGTAATTGATAATGAGAGTAAGAATGCAGTGGAAGATGTAAAGGTAGTCTACAAGTACCCAAATGTGTTCCCAAAAGAGTTATCAGATCTACCCCTATTAAAAGGGATATAGTTTTTGCTATAGATCTTGTATATGGTATTGCCCCTATATTGATAGCACCATACCAAATGGCACCAATAGAGTTGAAGGAGCTTAAGCAACAGTTGCATTATTTTCTTGATAACGGCTTTATTCATCTTAGTGTGCCTCCTTGGGGGTGCATCTGTGCTTTTTATTTAAAAAAGTTGGGCCAATGAGATTGTGCATTGACTATCATAAATTAAACCAAGTGACTATCAAGAATAAGTATCCTTTGTCACACATTGATGATTTGTTTGATAGGTTTCTGGATGTAAAGTTTTTCTCCAAAATTGACTTGAGATCAGTTTATCATCAGCCTAGAATCAGGAATGTGGACATATCAAAGTTGGCATTTAGGACATGTTACGACCATTATTAATTTCTTGTTATGCCCTTTGGTCTTACCAATGCTCCTGAATCCCTTATCAGCTTGATGAACTAGATTTTTAAAGAGTACTTAGACCAATTTGTGGTGGTCTTTATAAATGACATTTTGGTCTACTCTACCAATAAGGAGGAGCATTATGACCATTTGACGCTTGTTCTGTAGATTATGAGATATCATAAATTGTATGCTAAGTTCAACAAATGTGACTTTTGGCTTGAGAGTGTTAGCCTTTTAGGACACATTATATCTAGTGCAAGAGTACAAGTTGATTTAGCAACAGTTGACGTAGTGCAAAATTGGGAGCAACCCACAAATCTAATAGAAGTAAGGAGTTTTCTTGGTCTCACAAAGTATTATCATCGATTTATCAAAGGCTTTGCTACTATTTTAGCACCTTTAATGGCTTTGACTAAAAAAGGTTTCTTTAATTAAACCAATGAATGTGAGAAGAATTTCTTAGAACTTAAGAGGATGTTAACCACAACACTAGTTTGGTAATACCATCAGGAACTAGTGGTTTTGTAGTTTGATGCATCCATAATTGGAATTGGTTGTGTGCTTATGCAGCATGAATCAATGATGGCTATGCTTCTAGATAGTTAAAGCCTCACGAGAAGAACTACCCCACTCATGGTTTAGTGATGGTAGCAGTTGTCCATGTACTTAAAATTTAGAGGCATTATTTATATGGTGAAGTATTTAAGGTGTTCACTAACCATAAAAGTTTATTAAGTATATCTTTTTTCAAAGAGACCTCAACTTAAGGTAAAGAAGATGGGTGGAGTTTTTGAAAGACTATGACTTTACTCTCAATTATCACCCAGGCAAGGCAAACAAGGTGGCAAATGCTCTTAGCAAGAAAAAATTTATGTCTATTCAAACGTGTCAAGAATGGAAAGACATGGAATCTTTATTGAGTGTGTAGCAAGCTTAGCAATTGACAAATTAGCATCATACTTGGGACAATTGACTATCGACTCAAGACATAACAATCAGGCATCAAAGAAGGTTGTGTGTGGTGGATGATACTAAGCTTAGATAAGCGATCTTGGTAGAGGCAATCAAGTCACAATATGCAATTAATCTGTAAGGAATCGTCCATAAAAGTTTGGTGCAGCGGAAGCGACGATTCCTATGGGTTCCTTTAGAATCCGTCTCAATCAAAACCGAACGACGAAAATCGAAAACCGATCAAATCAGGTTCGAATATACCTGATAGGGATTCATATAATCCCATGGAGAAGAATGAGATGAGCTTCTTAAGCTCTTCAAACCGTTCAAGTGTCCGATCTCCAGCAGTATCCACACGAACTTCATCCACAGCAGGTTCTCCCTTCGCGCCGGCCTCGAGAACTCTTCCCGAACGGAGCTCCATCAACCATGGACACCTTATAAAGAGAGGAGGAGGTAGAGAGTAGGCTAGGGACGTGGTTTTCACCCTTGGCTTGATTGGGTTTGGCTGAAACCATTAATATTTATAGAGAATTATGGAATTTTTCATAAAAACCCAAAATCTCTATAAATTATGCCCTTGCCCCTATACTTGTGGATAAGTCCTTTTGTGTGTGACCCACTAGGCCCAATAGCCTATTTGGTTGAGGCTTAAATAAAATAGAACAATTCTATTTAATTTAATTAAATCCGTTATCCGATAACAGATTAATCGGCCTACCGATCATGAAGGGTACAAGCCACATCCCATGATCCCAAATGGCTATGGGGATAATCTCATCTCCATTGAGCATTTCCATCATCAATTACCACATGGATATAAACCCTCATCCATCCAATGTCCCGGTCGGAAAGGAGTACGGCATCGACTGTCAACTCCTTAGTGTACCGACTCTATAGGATCATGTACTCGGAATTTGATCAATTGGAAAACTCCTTTTCCAATTATCCTATCTATCCTGGCCAGGGATTTAGAGTACTATCCCATAAGACATTCACTCTCACTTACAGAGAGTGGACGATCCCTTGTTATCCGCTCAATTGCCTCCATCGGATTTTCCTTGTACCCGATCCATTGCTATACTGGACCATTCAAATAGTGATCCATAAGTCAATGGTCAAAGCACAAGTTCCACCTAACAAGGCATCTTTGGCGACTCAGGTCAAAGGTCCAACCATGCAACCGTGATGATAGAAAACCCTGATAGACAATTCGGTAAGATACCATTCAGGGTTTCTAATTCGGTCAGTTCAGTGAACTCATTCAACTAATGAGCACCTGTATGTGTATCTCAGTGTCTCCACACTAATGACCAATGAGATCGGTCATCCTCATCACATGAGAAGACATCACATACACTAGTCTATCCGGATCCTTGATGTCCCGTCTCAAGTATCCTATGACTAGGAACATTTGGATCAAATACCTCTAAATGATCAATCTCATTATCATGATCTCATCATGATTTAATCATCATTGTATTTGATCAAGGACTTCATTATGATATTTTCATATAATAAGAGCTTATAATGAAGATTTGCCTGATTAATTAAATGAGGTATTTCTAGAAATGTCGAATCATATCATATATGATTGGCTTGTAGGGCATACATTTCTATCATAATCTTGTAGCAAAAAAGATATATCATGATCTGAAAAGACACTTATGGTGGGAAGGAATGAAGAAAGATGTGGCAGAATATGTATCTAAATGTCTTATATGTCAACAAGTCAAAGTCGAACATAAGAAACCAATAGGACCATTGCAACCACCAGAGATTCTACAGTGAAATGGGAGCACATCACTATGGATTTTATGATGAGTTTACCAAGGACAAAGAAGTAGTATGATGCTATTTGGATCATTGTAAACTAACTCACTAAAGCAGCACACTTTTTTTTCCAATCAAGGAAGCCCAACCAACTGAGAGTTTGGTAAGTTTATAGTTTGATGGAGTGGTTGAATATCGTGGTGTTCCAATTTCTATTGTTTCAGATAGAGACCCCCATTTCACATGAAGGATATGGAATGGTTTGCAAGATACATTGGGTACTCATCTTAAATTCAATTCTGTTTATCATCCTCAGAAAGATGGCTAGTTCGAATAAACTATTTATACCCTAGAA
This sequence comes from Cryptocoryne crispatula var. balansae, assembly GCA_036172225.1. Lineage (NCBI taxonomy): Eukaryota > Viridiplantae > Streptophyta > Magnoliopsida > Alismatales > Araceae > Cryptocoryne > Cryptocoryne crispatula. Next base: position 16,281,430 of record CM069925.1, on the reverse strand, counting down.
GATATGTTGAGAGTAGGAACTCTAAAGTGACAAGAAAGTTGAGATCTAGAGTTGTTGTTGATTAAATTTGTATACAATAATAGTTATCACTCCAATATCGTTATGACACCTGATGAGGATTTGTATGGAAAACCATGCATATCACCTCTCTACTGAAAGGAAATTAGAAAATGGAGTCTCATTGGGCCAAGTTGGGTGCAAGATAGCAATGAGAAGGTCTAGGTCATTCAACAAAAGTTACTCATAGCTTAGAGTCATTAAAAGAGCTAAGCCAATTCAAAGAGATGGGATATATAGTTTGATGAAGGAGACCATGTATTTTTGATGATCTTCTTAATGAAAAACATTATCGAGTTTGGCCACCATGGAAAACTGAATTCGAGATACATGGAACTACTCTAGATAGAGAAGCAAATTGGAGAAGTGGCACACAAGTTAGCCTTACCGCTAGCTATGTCTAGTACACTTCGTATTTCATGTTTCATTGCTGGGAAAATATGTGCCAGATTTGACCCACATCATCAACTTCTCAAAGCTTGAAGTGCTACCCAACCTTATAGATCATGGATTAGATGATGAAATAGTTGAGAAATTGAGTTATTCCAATGGTGAAGGTCCTATGTAAGCACTATTCCATGGAGGAGTCTACTTGAGAAGTGGAAGAAGATATGAGGTAATATCATCTCCATATGTTAGGTAAACCTAAACAATAAATTTTGAAGTCAAAGTTTTTTAAAAGGGGTAAATTGTACTATTTTGAAAAAATTATGTTTCGTAAACTCCCCAGTGGTTATGCCTCTCTCTCTCTCTCTCGCTTGCTCTCTCTCGCTTGCTCGCCCTCGCTACAACAAAAAAATGATACATCCTCTCCTCTCCCTCTTGTGAGCACCCCTGCATTGCCTCCCTACACTCCCTCATCTATGTGAAGAAGGAGCTACTGCTAGTAGCCACACTCTCTTCTTTCTCTCCCTCTTGTGACCCCTCTCTTCTACCAATGGGAGAAGGAGCACTACCTCTCCTACATGGGTCATTGCTATTGCACTGCCAGTAGCCACCTTCTCCCAGCATAGCCACCTTTATCTCCTCTTTCTCCCTCGCTCCCTCATCCATGTGAAGGTGAAGAAGTCAAGCTCCAGTGTTGCTACTACTCTACCCCATGCCACCTCTATCCACCTACATGCCGCCATGGTGAGCTCCTCGTTGTCTCCTCTCCCTCTCTCTCTCTCTCTCTCCCTCTCCCTCTCTCCCTCTATTTTTCCTCACTCACCCTTTTGTGTCTCTTCAGCTGGAAGAAGGAAGGAGGAGGATTGTGCCCTGCCCTCTCCATCCCCACCTCTTGCACATCGTTGCTATCACCCTTCAATAGGTTGTTGCCTCCGATGTGTTGCTACCCTTCCGAGTGCCATTATCACCCCCTGTTGATTGCAAGCACCTTCCCTTGGGCAAACATTCTCTCTCTCTCTCTCTCTCTCTCTCTCTCTCTCTCTCTCTCTCTCTCTCTCTCTCTCTCTCTCTCTCTCTCTCTTGCAATACCCCTACAACACCCCTTGCCGATCAAATGTGGGAATCGCGTTGCAACAAAAATCAGCCCTTCTGATTTGTTTTACTCATAAGCATGTCAAATGTTCAATTTAGCCAGTTGCTTTGTTTTCTATATGTCTACATTATTTCGTTTTAGCCACTAGCCCCTAGATTGAATTTGTGTTAGTTTCTCAAAGTCGTAGTACTGTCCGTCAACTGATCATGCTATTCATTCAATTGGTCCCAACCATCTATAGGTTTCAATTTGCCTTATTCGATTATGTATGATGTTGTTTGATTCTATTTTTCTTTGCTCAACAATTCAACCACTTTTTGACATTGTCGACATCGCCTAGGAGTCATCATGTGCCCATTGTTACTATGAGTTGCTAATCATAAGCAAATCTTAAAGCTTAGAAAGGGTAGGCATCTTATATATGTCTAGTACTATTAAAATTCTAACAATTATAAATCATGCATGACTAGTAGATTTTTGTTTTAATAAATTAGTAGGTTTAGTCTGGTGTAGTTGTGTTTATTGATACCTTGTACATAGATTATGGTTTAGTTAGTGGTTCATATAGTAGATGCATTTTGTATCATCTTACAATTGTGCTATTATTGTTAATTGTGATAAATGGGAGTATAGTTAAAAATGTATCTTTGATTATTAATTTTATAACTTGGTTAGACCTTGGTGTATCTAGTTTGGGTTAGTCTTGTTATATATACATGTGGTTGTAGGTTAACAAAATTAGTTTTGAGTTTTTAAATATTTTAGCAACCTATTGTTTCTACCTTTAATCATGTTGTTATGATTTGATGTGTTTAGGTCTCCTCATAATATGTCATGTATATGATTGTATAGATTGACATTTATTTAGGCATGGTAGATGAAGTTCTAGTATAATGGACATATAGTATCATCTCAAGGTGGTGTTCATTTTAGATTGATAGATACATTGTCTGTGTTCGTTAAATTGATTACCATGGTTTCATGGTCTTCATTTTATAGTTGATAGCAAGTCATTGCATGGCATATGCTGCACAATTCATGAGATTTATCTTATCATGGCATGAATTGGTCCAAGTATACCTAAGTGCATGAAATGATATAGAAAATTGAGCTACATTAGACTAGTTGGTTATGTAGCGGAGATTCGAATAGTCTAGTACAACCTTTGAATAGTTTGGTTTTGGGTAGCAAAGATTCGAATAGTCTGGTTTTGGGTAGCAGAGATTCCAACAATTTGATGCATCATTTGATCTTAAATACCATGATTTGTCCTAAGTGCCACCATTGCCTAGGTGCATTATGGGATCTAGTTTAACTATAATGATATTGTTATATATTATATATGGTGTAAGGTAGTTGAGATCGCAAAATAACGCATTCCCTACGAATATAAAAAGATGTATGTTTCATTTAGTGGATAGTGAATAGATGCATTGGTTACTTGATAGTTGTGAATAGTGCTTGTGTTGTGTTCATTAGCTTGTCCTAAATAGATTGTTTTGTATTGGATGCATGTAATGTCTCACATATAATTGTTGCACTGTGTGGCTCATTTAGGGGTTAATTTCATAGTGAGATGTCTTTCTTAGTTTAGATCTTTTCAGAGGTTTTGGTTGTATGGTTAAGAACTTGTGGAATATTTAGAGTTTATTCTATTTTTTAGCCATATACTTATACAACATGTGTACCTTGGGTATTAATTATCTATCATAATAGGGCCTTATTTATCTATCAAATATGACAGATGATAGGATATATATTGAGTCATCATGACTCACTCTTTTGTATTTTATGATTCTACAAATTTTGAAGAAGAGGATTTAGAAGTTGGGTATGAAGAGGAACCAGTAGAAGAATCGGATTACATGGATCTAGGAGGTATGTGACCTTATCTTTTAGGTGCTTGGTGTGTTCTCTATTAAAGTCACTTCATGGAGTCCATTGGACAATTGAGTTGTGGTTTTTTTTAGATGAGCTATGTTATTATGTTAAGTTGTTGGAGTTGTTCTTGGTGTGGTACTCTCTCTTTGTGGTTGAAAGGTCTTATTTTATTGTTGATGTGAATATATTTATATCATGTGTTTTTATTGCCAAATCTTCTTTAATCATGGGTTTTATCCCGCTATTGTATTTCAAGAAAAAAATTGTGCAAAATCGTAATGGAGTAGTTACAAGTAATCCTAAGTGATAAGTAACTATTTAAGTCTAAGCTGCTAATACTATTATTTTTATCTGATTCCCTCTTGCTAAACATGATAAACAAGCAATTAATGTTGAGCTCAATAAGTATTTGATTGCACAATAAATTGAGTTTTTGTTACAAAAATATATTTTTGTAGATGAAAGTTGTGAAAAAAGGGGTATTGGCAATCACTACAAGGATATATTTACGTAGATGATCACTTATTGAATAAAAAAGGAGGTGAAATATTTTTCTTTTCCTTGTGGTCTTCCACCTCTCATAGCTACACATGATTTTCACTCTCTTTTTTTTGTCATCGTATATCACCAAACATGATAAATTTCACTTAATTAGTCATGCTAGATTTTTTTTTCCTAGCATACAATTTTTGATGGAAGTGTGCAAGAAATTAGTGCGTAATCAGACACGTCACAAACATTACAATACTAGTGAATCTTCAATCAAAGCTGAGCTCGGTGCAAGTTTAAAACACGGGATTCATCGTAAAATGTAAACAGCTAATATGTGATCACACATAAAGGGCTGAGATAACCGATTTCGGATGCAACACACAAAGCAAGAATGTAACCCCACCATACATGGTCGTCTCACAGCCGTATTGTACAGTGAAGCTGGCCCCCCTCTGCCTGATAGTTAGACAATCCCATACCGGATAGTGAGGGGAGACCTTCTATGCTTATACGTCTGAGTCTCTCCAACTCAGAACCGCGGTTTTGGATTGGTTAACATAGTATCAGAGCCAAGGGCTGTGGATCCCCCCTCCGTCGACCGTCGACCGTAAACAATGTACACATGTCGAAGTCAAAAGAGCTTACGTGAGGGGGCGAGTTAGACAATCCCATACCGGATAGTGATGGGAGGTCTCCTATGCTTATAAACTTGGGCCTCTGTAACTCAGAACCACGATTTTGAGAGTTGGTTAACACTGATTAAGCACAAGGGTTGTTGCTCCTTGCAATCCTTCCTGCTGGTAAGATATAAGATTGCAATCCTTCCTGCGAACAATTAGAGATGCCAAACCCAAACCTTGCTGACGGGAAGAACCAAAATGGTACGCAAGCAAACACACCAACCTCCTGGTCCCTGCTGCGCGCAGTGGGATCAGGAGCAAGTAGTAAGTTCGTCACCATCCTCAGATAAATAATGAATTATATATATATATATATAGTTTTTGCGCGTCAAATATTTTAATCACCTCCCCAGCCCTCCGGGTAGCTAGTGGATGGTCTAAGATCTCCGGGTTCCATTCAAAATGAATATATATTTTGGGCCGTACGAGAATCGATCGAACAATGATGCACTAAGATATTTGGGATGGTGGCGAACCGTGCGCTTCTTGTTGCTTCCAACGTAGTGTGATGTGCGCCCTTCTTAAAGAAAGAACAGCCGGAAGATGCGCGCATGATGCGACGAGCTGAGTCGGCATGTCTCGAAAGGCGGCAATTCAAGCGACGGGCGCCGTCGCTCGCCTGGCGGCATGCTCTCTGTCCTTGCGTTATCTTTCGTTTTAAACGACGTTGTTGTGGCCGGCCGGTGGGTGATCGGAACTATACGTAACGAAATCGTGTTAATTCCAAGATCGCGACGTTATATTAGAGAAGCCAGATTTTTAAGTACCAAATCTTTTCTCTGACTGTTTAATATGTTTGGAAACGGACAAGAGCAGGATCACGTAGGTATGTAAACCTTTTACGCATGCATGGCCATGAGCTTACCCGTACGTTTCTCTCGCTAATTAATGTTATCCCGCTGGCTAGCTAGCTAGGGCGGTTTGGGGTTGGAGAATTTTATGTTATCGGTCCAAAGGTGACAGCATGCATGCGCAGGCGACAACCGGACAAGTTCTTTCTGGCCATGCATGAGTACGTACGATCTCGCTCCTAGCCTTGGCGTCAAATCCTGCCGCCTTTGGCGATTGTTGGCCGAAACCTTTAATGAGAGACCAGAGCCGATTTGGCGGTGCCGTTAATTAATACCTGCTTTGGCTGTTGTTTAAACTAAATCCATGTGGCCGCGTTAACCGAAATGCTGCCCGAGCATTGGACGGCATGAAGACGGCAGTATGATGTAATTAACATAAATACATGGCGATATACGATCCAGCCCTAGTCAAGCTTAAATTTCAACCCCTAATTAAACATGTTTATCGCTAGGTGAACAAATTTGTGGGGTCTTTGGTTGTATGGTTAAAAAACATGTATGATTCAACCCGAAAAATCAAATTATCTCCGGTGTTTGGTTCGGTTTGATTTTCTTTAAACCACGGGTCGATGTGGGTTAGTTTTTAAGGTTTTTTACGAAACCAAACCCATAAACTATTCATTAAATATTTTAATTTAAGTTACATATAATATAATATTTATGGATTTGTTTCAAGAGTTTTATGACAAAGTTTTTTTTTGTCTTAAATATAAACCATTTAACCATTTAAGTTAAATATAAACCACTTAACACAAGTAAATTTATTTCAAGAGATTTTAAGATAAAATTAGTGAAATGTCTAAACATATACACTAAATGTTAATATGACATAATTTAAAACAAAAAAATTAAAAAAAAAACAGTGACATATCCATGGAAAGTCAATAAAAAATTATTTGACCTGGACGAAACCGAAGAACTGAACATTTGGTTTGGCTTGGCCTAAAAGGTTGAGCCAGACGAAATGACTTGTACCAGACGAAACCAAAGCAATCAAACCAAACTAGCCCAAACCAATCTGATCTAAAAAAACTCAAAAATCAAACCAAACCAATCCAATTCGAATCGGTCAACTTAAAAGGCCTTATAATTTATTTAAAGAGAAATTTTATTATTCAGTGGATTATTTATCTGACACTATACATATTTATCTTTATCTTATTGTCAAGAAGTTTCAAGCAAGATATTCACTCGAGACTTGCTTCCTTTGGATGAGGTCGATTAGATTACTATAGTTATTGCATTATCATTTATTTATTGTGCATAAATTTTTTATTAGAATAAATGAGTATCTTAGACAAATCTTGAATGTATAATCCTAATAGTTTAGATTCTAAGTATATTCAAGAGATCAAAGAATTCTTAGATTATGCTTTTCATGCTTGTAGGACACAATATAGACAAGGACAACATAAAGATTTAATACAATGTCCTTGTAAAAATATTTTGTAATACATTTGTTCTAAAAATAAATGTGACAGAACACCTGAAAATTGATTCAAACTCAATCCATGGCTGGTCTGAATTGGGTAACTAGCACTGATTGCCCAAAAATGATTCAAACCCAAGCTATGGATCGGTGGTCAATCCAAATCCATGGCCAATTTGGATTGGGCAAACCAACCTTGGATTAAGTATAAATCAATTTTGGTCAATCCATGGCTAGTTTGACCAATCAAAATTTGTGGCCAATTTGGTTTCAGCAAATCAACCACGAATTGGCTAAAAATGATTTACCCTCAATCCGTGGCTGGTTTGGCTAATCCAAAACCAACCACAAATTTGGATTGGGAAAATCGGCTATAAATTGACCAAAAATGATTTACACTCAATCCATGGCCAGTTTGAATTGGGCAAACTGGCCATGAATTGCCCAAAATGGATTTAACTCAAACCATGGTAGGTTATTATATGATAGGTAAAGGGTTTCAACAAGAGTTGGAGGATGCCTCAAGTGGCTAAACCATCTCAGGGTGGTGGAACATAGAGTTGCAAGTCATTCTCATGCATCTAGAGATTAACCTCAGTCTACTCCCTCTAGGTCTCGGGGTGTTGCTTCCCAGCCCGCTCTAGAGATACTTGGTGAGCCTGTCCATTTCAAGCTCCGGCTTCTCAGCATAGTCCAACTACACTTACGGCCAGAGATAGTCCATCTTCTATTGCCTTAGGTATATATTTTACTATATCTAATTCTAATCTGTGATATCACATATTCATTTTTCTAAACTAGTTTGTTAATTATGTTAACATCCGCTAACGTGGGAGAGGTCCAACTAGAGTGATGAGTGTGTGAGCACTAGGGCCTACTGACTCCTTAACCATCAAGTTGAGTATAGGGTCTCATGGTTAGGAGTTTAATCCTACCTTGAAGTATGCAATAAAGTGCATTGTAATTTGTAAAAACAAAATTACGTTACTCTCCCGCAGGAGAAGAAAACACTATGTTTCATGATCTTGTTGTAACATTTTTATATTTGTATTGTTATTTATATTTTTGAAGGATTCTCAACATGGCTATATATTATGTAGCAACACTTTACCTTCGAGCAGTCTGTATATATAAATGCATAAATTTTGAGATGCATGAGGAAAATGCAAATGAATCAAAAAGAACCATCTAGAAAAAGATAAATTTTAAATTATTAATAATTTAATCTCCATTGAACTCAATTGTTACTAATAAAATTTGTATTAAGTATTCTACAGGATGGTCAATGGAGGAGGCTTATGTCAATGTTCTTTCACAATGCAACAAAGAACAATGGCATCATATGTGCGATTTATGAGTTCAACATAAAGCAAAAGTAAAACAAATATTTCATTTATATTTTTATGGTTCACTTTAATATTGTGGATGCATTATTAATTTAATATTTATCTATATGTTTGTAGGTATTGAATGAAAGAAATAAAGAGAATAGGAGACAACTAACAATGTCTTATATAAGAGGAAGAATGAATATACACAAGATAGAGAGAGATTTTGCAGTTATCCAACACATTTATTATTTATCGGTTGATTGACTTTTCATGCATTATAATATTCATATTTTCTTTGGATAGTTACAAAGTGAAGGTTGCCCCCTACTCATCCGGAGGTATTCTAGATAAATCAAATACATGAATAGCTGGATGGCTTCGTCATCTGGAGTAATAACTAAAGTTGTCAAATAATGGTATATACCGATTTAAATTACTTGTCTAAAATTTATCATTTATTTAAAACCCATATTTTACAAAAAAAAAATTATTATAAAAAAATATGCAACAATTGATGAACCCCCCCAACATAAGAGGAACTGGATGTTAGGGTATCACAACCTCCTCTCACTCCAAAAGGGGCTTTTGTATTTGTCTTTGGTAAAGATAGACTAGTACAGATCTTATGTGGTGGGTGAGGTCAAACTTGCAAAAATTGGTATGTTGGGTCTAGTAGAGGTGCTTCTACCTTCATGACTCGAGATCTAAGAGCTTAAAGATCATGTGGAGAAATAAGCTCAAATCAATGTTGGATGTCAATCTGAGATTAATTCTTTAAAGCAACAACTGGATGATCAACAGAGAACATTTCAAGAAGCTGTTCAACACTTGAATCAGATGTATGAAAACATCATTAGAAGATTCTCAACATTCGATAAACCATCCACATCGAGGCCTCCTACACAACTCAAGACATTGATGGAGGCAAGGATGACTATGAGGATGAGGATGATGAGGTGGAGGGCTCTTTTGGGGAGGATGAGGATGATGACTGATATATCTTATATCCCTATTTTTTCCCTTGTATGACATTGTGTACTCCCCTTGTATATGAATACATTGTTTGTGATTTTTTACATGTATACAATGTGATTTGTGAATTGTATGTGCTTGTGCTTTGTGTGGATTGTGGAATGTGGATGAATCGAATTGTGTGGGGTGTATAGATGTATGGATTTTGGAATGTGGATGAATTGAAATTGGTACAATCATTCCCATTAATGTATATTCATGCATAGTTGTAAGCTTGCATGGATTCTCCATTTTAGGTTGTCCAATTTTTTTTTCATTGTAGAAGTATTGGCGACGACTCCAATATACAAACTTCAACAACAACTATAGTTTACTGGCGATGGCTTAAAGCTGTAACAAAAGTAGTAAATTCCACCTTTGAACCATCTTGGGAAGAGGAATTGTCTGCTTTGTAACCATCACCACTAAGTTTATTGACGATGACTTGTAGTTGTTGCCAGTAATAATTGCTTACCGAAATAAACTATGGCAACAGCTTAAAGCCATCGTTGCTAAGCTAATGGAGACGACTGAAAGTCGTCACCAGTAATTACCTTGGCAATGATTTTTGAGCCATCACTATTAAATATACGGCAACGGCTTAATGTTGTCGCTACTAAGCTTTTCGGCAATGGCTTGGCTTGAGCCATCTACCATTGGCAATGGCCAATGGGTTTATTTGAAACAATATGAAAACAGCTTCAGCCGCTGCCAATGTCTATTGGCAATGACTTTTGCCTGTTGGCAATGGCTCCTAGCCATCGTCAATAACTCAGTTTCCTGCAATGCTTGTTCACATGTTATAACATCCAAAATTGTCAAACTCTTTGTGTATATACACAATATTTATATCAAGATAAGATATAAATTAATATATGCTAGGATCCTAAGAAAAACATTATTAGCTGTGGCAACTATTCAAGTTGGGCCGATCAAGAACCAATATGTGGACTTGAAATTTTAGGTTGCAGGACTTAATGGAGCAAATTTTCAAGCTAAAATGTGATTAAAATTCTATGACAACTTTATTTAAAATATGATTTATGTTCATAAAAAATATACTATCATTTAAATCAATGCCAATTTTATAATATTATATTTAATATTTAATATTTGTAAATTTGATAACAGTGAACTTATGAGATAGAAAGTTGATTGAGATATTTTTATTGAGCGGGTGAACAATAAAATCAGAATCGAGTCAGCTCGGCCCAAACATTGTTACATTAGGCCTTGGTTATTTTAGTATCGGGTCTGACCCATTCCACCCATTGACACCTCTAAAAACTATATACAGGAGATTCATAAAGACATCTTTTATATTTAACTTATCAATTTCCTATTGATTGACTCAATACTACACCAAGAACCAAAAGTCGGAAAGAAGAAAGTAAGAGGATCCACTAATTACAAATTCAAAAATATGTTCCTCCTTGAAATATTATCTCTATGAATAAAAAATTTGTTTGACATGTTGATACGCTTCGAAAAAAATACATCAAATAGCAAATCTAAGTCAAAAAAATATGTTACGGCATTGTTTTTTAGAATTGAGCTAACTGATTCGTAAATAAAATTGCTAATGCTACAATTAGTTTATAAATTGTTAAAGTTCTTTGAAAATCAGACTTATGAGATGTTTGGTTGCATAACAAATTAAGTTTTTTCTAATTTAAAAACTTATTGAAAAAAATGTTTGACAATCATTACAATTTTATAATTTTAAAGAGTTTTTCTTCTCGGCAATCACCTCATTTTTATCTTGTGGTTCTCCCACATTGTTTAGTCATACGTGATATGCACTCTTTTTTGTTATCATGTCTTCTCAAACATTATAATTTTATGTCATTGATTAGTTTACATTTTATTTTAATATAATTTTTCATCTTAAAAATGTATACAAATTTATTATGCAACCAAACACCCAATTAGCAATAAAAGTACTTCATATTTTACCTTTTGCTTCTCACTCTCTTGCAATGGTTTTTACATATTTACCCTGAGGTCTAATAGAAGCAAAGCAACACAACCTATTCAACAGCAATAACCAACGGATTAATGTTAAACCCTTCACGCGAAAAAATGGTTACAATAAATAGTCATCCAAATTCTTTTAAAACTTGATTTTACTTCCTGATGGAGTTTATATAAATCTATACGCATTGTTTATAGCCATTGTATTTTTTATTCTAAACTCGTATTCATTCAGTTGTTCATTCTTATTTTTTTCTTCTAAATCCTTGAGTTGAAAGTTAGTCCCTTTATTTATTTAATCTCTAACCATAGACAAAGCAGAAGTGTTTTCTCCATCTAATTCTAAATAAAAATGTGAAAATAATAATAAATTTAATTTTAATACCTTTAACAACTCTTAAAATTCTATCACGAAAATCTTCAATATACATCATATATAAATTTTTCCTAATATTTTTCATATCAAACCCCTAATAAAAAATTAACTTTTGTATGAGATAACCAAGTATAAATATAAATTGGTTGTTCAGAATAGTTGTAGTATCATGTAATTGTTCCATAACTCTCTCTCTCTCTCTCTCTCCATAATATTTTATATATTTTTATCAATTTTCACTTCTTCAATCCACCAACATCCCTTTTTTAGATGAATAATGTTGTTTATACTCTCCAAACATTTTTTTAGTTATCTCTTTAATCTGTACATCCATGTTCATCCCCATAGGCATCTACATTCAACATTAATCATTTATACCAAGAAGCTTATTCTTAAATATCTTTTGTTTCCCATTTTAATCCTCATAATTTTGTTTCAGGAGAAATATTTCTTTATATTTGTTTTGATATTAACATATGAAATCACTAACGTATGTTAGTTTGTTAAAATTTCATTACTAATAACTTTATCATCTTTGAAAAAATAAAACATGATTAGCCTTTCTTATAATAATAAATTCAATTTTAAATTATTTTTTATATTTAAATATTATTAAATGAGATTTACTTTTAATGAAATAAACTTTTGTTTGTATAAAATCATAGGCCATACCAAATTCAAAGATATTTTTTCTTCTTCATTTAAGTTTCACATTGAAAATCTCGATAGATTTCTCATATCCATAATATTAGTTTCCAACATATTCATTAAGATACTTTTTAAATAACTATATTAGCTTCAAATGTCATACTCTATACAAGGTTGTCCACATACTCATAAAACTTTTATTTAGTCTCACTTTTTTATCACTTTTTACAAAAACTTTTATCATATTAATCGTATTTCTTACTCTTTTCACCAACATCACTACATTCATTTAAAATTTCATCAATAACAACACCTACATTCTTTTTGTCTCTCTAATTTTTTGTGCAATACAATTTATAATCTATATTTTATATTATTGTTTTCTCCTATCTATTTGATTTCTTAAATAGAAGCAATATTAATCTGTTTTCTATTCGTACTAATAACAATTTCCTTGCATTTTTATACAAGAGGCCTAATATTTAAAATATCCATTCTTATTCTTATTTTGATTTTTTTATTTCTTAATTATTACGTAATAACACATATCTATTTTTATTTTTAAAATTTATAGCTTGCTCCGCACTAGAGACATTTCTTTTAATTCTCACCTGCCCTTGACGCCAAATTTTTTGCTTTTTAACTTAAAAGGCCTTATAATTTTTTTAAAGAAAAATTTTATTATTCAGTGGATTATTTATCTGACACTATACTTATTATTAAGAAGTTTCAAACAAGATATTCACTCGAGACTTACTTTCCTTGGAAGAGATTCGATTAAATTAATATATTTATTACATTGTCATTTTTTATTGTGCATAATTTTTTTATTAGAACAAATAAGTATCTTAGACAAATCTTGAATGTATATTCCAAATAGATTAGATTATAAGTATCTTCAAGGGATCAAAAGATTTTTAGATTATACTTTTTATGATTCTAGAACACAATATGGACATGAACAACATAAGGATTTAATACAATGTCCTTATAAAAATGTTGTAATACATTTATTGGGCAAACCAGTCACGAATTGCCCAAAAATGATTCAAACCTAATTTGTGACCGGTCTGGCTAATCCAAATCCATGGTCAGTTTGGATTGGGCAAACTGGTCACGAATTGAGTGTAAATCAATTTGTCCAATATGTGGCCGGTTTGGCCAATCCAAATCCGATTTGGATTGGGTAACTGGCCACGGATTGGCCAAAATTAATTTATATTCAATTCGTGGCTAGTTTGCCCAATCCAAAATTTCCTACGAATTTGGATTGGGCAAACCGACCACAAATTGTCCAAAAATGATTTGCACTCAATCCGTGGCCGGTTTGGCCAATCCAAATCCATGGCCAGTTTGGATTGGGCAAACTAGCCATGAATTGCCCAAAATTGATTTAACTCAAACTATGACTGGTTATTATATGATAGTTGAAGGGTTTCAACAAGAGTCTAAGGATGTCTCAAGTGGCTAAACCATCTCAAGTCACTCAAGTTGATCTCATGCGTCCAGAGATCAATCTCAAACTACTCCTTCCAAGTCCTAAGGTGTTGCTTCCCAACCTACTCTAGAGACACCTGATAAGCTTGGTCCATCTCAGGCTCTAAGTTCTCAGCACAGTCTAGCGACACCTATGGTTGGAGATAGTCCATCTTCTATCGTCTCAGGTATATATTTTACTATATTTGATTCTAATCCTTGTTAACACATTCATTTATAAACTGGTTTGTTAATTATGTTTAACTAGCTACATCCACTAAACATGGGAGTGGTTTAGCTAGAGCAATGAGTGTGTGAACACTGGGGCCTACTGACTCCTTAACCATCAAGTTGGTAGGTGGTTCGAGTGTAGGGTCTCATGGTCAGAAGTTTACCTCCTACTTTGGAGTATGCAATAAAGTACATTATAATTTATAGAAACAAAATTATAGTACTCTCCAACAAAAGAAGAAATACACCATCTTTCATAATCTTGTGGAAACATTTATATTCATACTATTATTTATATTTTTGAAAGATTCTCAATATGGTTATATATTCGACAACAACACTTTACCTTCGAGTGGTCTACATCTATAGATACATAGATTTTAAGACACATGGAGAAATACAAAGAAAGCAAAGGAACCATCTAAAAAAAGTAAATTTTAAATTATTATTTATTTAACCCTCATTGTACGCAATTGTTACTAATAAAATTTGTATTCGGTATTTTATAGCACAATCAATGGAGGAGGCCCATACCAATGTTCCTCCACAATGCAACAAGGAACAATAGCATCATATGTGCGATTTATGGGTTTAAGACGAAGAAAACATAAAATAAATATTTTATTTATATTTTTTAGTTCACCTTAATAATGTGGATGCATTATTAATTTAATCTTTATCTATATGTTTGTAGGCATGAGTGAAAGAATTAAAAAGAATATGAGACAATTAACAATGTCTTATAGAAGAAGAAGAAGAAGAATGAATATACACAAGTTAGAGAGAAATTTGTGAGTATCCAATATATTCATTATTTATTAGTTAATTGATATTTCATGCATTGTATTAATATCCTTATTTGCTTTGGATAGATACAAAAGGAAGGCCACCCCCATACTCATCTAGAGGTATTCTAGATGAGTCAAATACATGAACAACTGGATGGGTCAATGATCTAGAGTAATAACCAAAGTTGTCAAAATTGGTATGTATCAATTTAAATTACTTGTCTAAATTTATCATTTATTTAAAACCCATAGATTTTAACATAATTTCTCATTATAGGAAATTATGCAACAATTGATGAATCTCCTAGCATCAAAGGAATCGAATACTGGGGTATCACAGCATCCACTCACTCCTGAGGAGGCTTTTGTATCTGTCTTTGGTAGAGATAGGCTGAGATGGATCCGATGTGGCAGTTGAGGTCAAACTCACAACTATTGGTATGGTGGTCCCATTGGAGATGCTTCCACCTCCACGGCTCAAGAGGTTTTAGAGTTTATAGATCAGGTGGAAAAGTAAGCTTAGATTAACATTGAATGTCGATTTGAGATTTAATCTTTAAAGCAATAACTAGACGATCAACAAAAATCGTTCAATACCTAACTCAGATGTATGATAACATCAATCAAAGACCCTCGGAATTTGATACATCACCCACATCGAGGCCTCCTCCAACACAAACTCATGACAATAATAGAAGCGAGGATGACAACGAGGAGGAGGGCTCGTTTGGGGAGGATGAGGATGATGAGTGAAATACCTTGTATTCCCCCATTTGTTCTCTTGTATGACATTATGTACTCCCTTTCTATATGAATACATTGTATGTGACTTTTTATATGTATATAATGTGATTTGTGATTTGTATGTGCTTGTGTTTTGTATGGATTGTGAAATGTGGACGAATCAAATTGTGTGAGATATATGGACGTATGAATTTTGGAATGTGGATGAATCGAAATTGGGACAATCATCTTCATAAATATATATATTCATGCATGGTTGTAAGCTTGCACGAATTCTTCATTTTAGATTGTCCAAATTTTTTTTCATGGAAGAAGTATTGGCAACGGCTCCTAGCTATCACCAATACAAACTTTAGCAACCACTATAATTTACTAGCAACGGCTTAAAGCCATCACAAAAGTAGTAAATTTCACCTCTAAACCAAGTTCAGAAGAGGAATTGTCTACTTTGGTAGCCATCACCACTAAGTTTATTGGTGACGACTTTTAACCATTGTCATTAATAATTGCTTATCAAAATAGACTCTACTAGCAATCACCCTAGTGACAGTTTGTGACTCATCACCATTAAATTTATGGCAATGGTTTAAAGTCATTGCTACTAAGCTTATCGACGACGGTTTGGCTTGAGCTGTTTACCATTGACGACCGGTTTATTTGAGATGGAATGACAACAACTTGGAAGTCGTTGTCAATGTCTACTAGCAACGACTTTTGCCTATTAGCGATGGCTCCCAACCTTCGTCAATAACACAGTTTCCTATAGTGCTTGTTCACATGTTATAATGTCAAAAATTGTCAAATTCTTCACGAATACACAATATTTGAGATATCAAGATAAGATATAAATTAATATATACTATGATCCTAACAAAAACATTATACATTATTAGTTGTGGTAATGGATCACGTTGGGATGATCAAGAACCAATATGTGGACTTGAAATTTTAGGTTGCCGGATGTAATGGAGCAATATTTCAAACTAAAATGTGCATAAAATTATGACACAATTGTATTTAAAAAATAATTTATATTTATCAAAATTATACTGTGATTTAAATCATTACTAATGTTATGTTATTATATTTAATAATTAAAATTTTTTTATTCTACATTCTTGAGTTGAAAGTTAGTCCTTATATTTATTTAATCCCTAATCATAGACAAAGCAGAAGTGTTTTCTCCATCTAAATATAAATAAAAATGTAAAAAAAAAATTTAATTTCAATACCATTAACATCTCTTAAAATTCTATCACGAATATTTTGAATAAACATCATTTATAATTTTTTTCTAATATTTTTCATATCAAACGCCTAATAAAAAATAAATTTGTATAAGATAACCAAGTATAAATATAAATTGGTTGTTCAAAATATTTGTAGTATCAAAATTATTTAGGGTTTAAGGTTATTTCTCTCTCTCTCTATTATTTTTTTATGGAGTAAGATGTTTTTAAATTGAGTTAACCATTATACTCTTAATTTTTTTTCAAACATTTTCATACTTTCATAGTATTGGAGCCAATGTCATGCTTATTTTCATCCTCCTCAACGATAATGTAACTTTTGAAATTTTAATACTTCTAGTATAATTTGTATTAAAATTTGTTACATTTAAATACCTTATTAAGTTTACTTGTTATTACATTTATGTAATATTTTATATTTTTTATCATTTTTCACTCCTTCATTCCACTAACATGTCTCTTTTTTAGATGAATCATGTTGTTTATACTCTCCAAACATTTTTTTAGTTATCTCTTTAATCTTTACATCCATGTTCATCCACATAGGTATCTACATTCAACTTTAATCATTTATACCAAGAAGTTTATTCTTAAATATCTTTTGTTCCCCATTTTAATTCTCATAATTTTGTTTCAGGAGAAATATTTCTTTATCTTTGTGTTTTGATATTAACATATAAAACCACTAACGTATGTTAGTTTGTTAAAATTTCATTACTAATAACTTTACCATCTTTGAAAAAACATGATTAGCCTGTCTTAAAATAATAAATTTAATTTTTAATTACTTTTATGTTTAAATATTATTAAATGAGATTCACTTTTAATAAAATAAACCTTCGCTTGTATCAAAATCATAGGCCATACCAAAATCAAAGATATTTTTTCCTTCTTCATTTAAGTTTCATATTGAAAATCTCAATAAATTTTCTCATATCCATATCATTAATTTCCAAAATATTCATTAAGATCCTTTATTAATAAATATATCAACTTCAAATGTCATACTTTATACAGGGACTTTTTTATCTCTCTTTTTATAAAAACTTATATCATATTAATCATATTTCTTACTCTTTTCACGAACATCACTATATTCATTTAAAATTTTATCAATAACAACACCTACCTTTCTTTTTATTTATCTTATTTTTTGTACAACACAATTTATAACCTATAGTTTACATTATTTTTGCTCCTATCTATTTGATTTCTTAAATACAATAATATTAGTCTGTTTTCTCTTAGTACCATTAACAAATTCCTTAAATTTTCTATAAGAGACCTAATATTTCAAATATCCATTCTTATTCTTCTTTAGATTTTTCTTTCTTAATTATTTCATAATAATATATATCTATTTTAATTTTTTTTAAAATTTGCTCTGCACTAGAGACATTTTTTAACTCGTACCTGTCCTCGACGCCAAAATTTTTGCTCTTTAACAACGTATTAGAATACTTGTGTGACACAGATCAAGACGAGAAATAAAATTCACGAAGACAAAATAATCCAAGATTGATTACACAAGTAAATAGTTATAGCATACCATACCCCTGAATAGAAGATCCAACTAAAAAAAACATGGCAGAAAACGCATCCTTCGAGACCTTAAAGAAGACTAAGGCCAGGATCAAACGAATCACTTGACGCAGAAAAGCAGACGAGCGGATGGTGGGCAACATATTCCAGGCGGGAGGCGAAAGAAGGGTCATCAAGCTTGGCATGCTGGCGAAGGTCCGCAGAATAGACGGTGACCGCAATGGCATTGACGAAACAGAAATGCATTCTACGTCGTTCCCCTCCCTTTCACCAACTCACAGTCCCTGCATGGATTATTGGAAATTGTAAGGTGCACTTGAAAGGTACGTTCTTAGCAGCCTGCATGGTAACTCCATTAAACTCACTATCAATTTTGAAATCAATATTGATGTACGTCATCCCAAGGTGTTTGACTAACAATATCAATTTCGAAATTTGTTGAACAAACAAGGCATCATATGTAATACAAGTGTCAACCTATGTCAATCCTGAGATTGATACTCTACCCTGTAGAAATATCAATATCCACAAAATTCATGTAGTATTAATCTTGATACTCTTAACCAAGCAGGGCACAAAGCAACAAGAGTACCTCTGAATGTGATCAAGAATGACCAGTCGTGGCCCAGGAGGGATCTTGACCTCTTGCAGTGTGCTGATGAAAAGGAAGGGTAAAGGATCCTGAGAATTCTATGGCTACGAATCACAACTACAAAGCACTCAAAGGAGGAGGAACAAGTACACTTGCCTCTCTGTCAGCAGGGGAAGGGTAACATCTGTGAGCATTCCTGCCCTGAAGTTCTTCTCATACCTCTCGAGTCCAAGTCTCAGCAGCATATTCCTTGCCTTGGCATAATATAGATCATCTTTCGAAGTAGGCACTCCGGTATCTGTTTTCTTCTCTTTCGACATCATCTGACCAAGCTACAAACCAAGCATAGACAACAATCGACCAAGGACAATGGAAGTATCATGCGATTTATACTCAGTAGCAACTGCTAAAACATCTACTAAAACAAGAACAGCATAGAAACAACATATTACAATCCTCTGAATTTCCGTAAAGTAATCTGTATCATGCACCACCCCATTTCTATGTATGAAATGTTCTCTATCACCAAACATAGATTTTCCAAACTGTAACCTAAAATAACCTATATTCGTTTTACTAAATCAATGATGATTATACTACTAATTTGCTATAACTGTTCCCTTATACCTGGATTAATCCACACACCTATATTTATTGTTTCGGCCAGTTATTCAGAAATTAGTCAAAGGTACTTGATTCCACATCCTCTTTATCTACCCCCCCACACACACACTAAACCTTAGGTCATGGACAAAAACCTGTTTCAGCCCAATCAAAGCAATATATTCTGCAGTAACAACTTCCTGCCAGCAAACTCAGCGCCTACATCCTTCCAACAAGCTATCATTCTTCCCTAGTAGGTCTCTATTTGAGTAGGGTGCTGGATCGTGGGACCTGTGATGCATCTCACGTCCCCTGTCAAGTAGGTCACATGATGATTAATCAAGGGTATTAAAAGTGCGGTCCACGCAATTAGCATCTAACATCTTTGGTTGGAAGGTCATTTTCAATGGTCAGATTTAATAAACCACATAACCTCGCATAAACCGTAAACCACAGATCATTTAAATTATGTTTTATAAATGAAGTTATCAGAACTCTTTCAGACAATAAGATCCCATGTCTATTGCTCTTTTAGAGTCCATGGACTTGTGACACATAAAGGCTCTATCCCAAGGTATTCAAGGTTGAATTAATTCAACCTTGGATCAGTCAGGTTGATCCTAATCCTGATACAGGAGGATCCATTGATCCACTGTAAGCCCTGAAGTCCAGGATCGGTCAATCCACCAGAAGCCCGGGAGTCCAGGATCGGTTGATCCACCTGCATTGAGGTGGCAATCTATGGCCACCACATGCACTTGAGGTAGTTCCCCACATCAAGACAGGGTGTTCAACCATATCGGGGTGGATCTGACCAGGATCGGTCCTGCAGTCCTAGTTTGACTGGATTTAAGAATTTTATATGTTTGTTTTCAGTTTCAGTACAATATGCAAATTATCAAAATATAATTATTTTATATTTAGATATAAAAATCTAAATCATGGTTCACCAGGTCACCACCAGGTTAGATGGGGTCGGCCGACCCGGTTGGTTTTTAGGCCGATCAACCCAGTCCTGACCGCACGACCCCGACCCGGTAGTTTTTTTAATTAATTTTTTATTACTTTTTTATCCCAACCCCTAGCCATCCCAGTCTCAACCCGGGTCACAACCCCAACCAATTCAAGTCGGTTTTAGGCCCAACCAAACTGGTCTTGACCCCCAACTCTGCCTATCTTGATCTAAATATTTATCTTCAGTGAGTTATAATTATTTTAATATCATCATGTAGTCTGAACTTGCAACCAAGTGAGATGACATGTCAGGATCTTGCATATCTCCTGAATCTAAATAGACAAATCTTGCAAATTATAAAAATATGAAAATTTAAATGTAAAAGAACCAAAATATTACAAATACATCATTTCATCTATGATAAGAACAAAATAGCTCTTAGAAGTATCAGTACTATAGTACCTTGTAGATTCCACCTTGAAGAACTGCAAAGAAAGCCCCTGTGCCTACAGCACCAGCGATATTAGGGGTACCTGTGCTACTCACCAGTTGAAACACAAATCCTGAACCAAATGCTGCTGCCAAGCTGCAAAAGTGATAGTTTACTAAAGGGATCAATAGTTGAAATAAATTCAAAGATTTACGGAAGAAGGGATCTGTGGCAGAAGCTGAAATAAATTCAAATCCAAGTAAGCTTTCTAGGCATTTTTTGCACTTGGTGCTTTATGCCACAATTTTACCACAATACAACTTTACTTGTACTTTACCAGCCCCAAGTTCAAATAAAAGAGAAGGGTTGCAGTAGATGATAGTTAACATAAAAATATTGTCACAACTCGTCATATGAATTTAAATGATAAAAAGTTGGGCATTCTCTTCCAACAATACATTGCATCAAAACCCAAGTGTAGAGAAAAAAACCAAAAAAATAAAAGGTATTCCCCTTATGCAACAGGCACATAAGTGTATGAGTATGATATTAAATAAGCAACGATTTCCACGCCAAGAACAAATAAAAGGACAGCCCATAACACAATGCAAATAACAAATAGACATTATTACGTAAGAAAATTTAAGAAAGAAAAAATTTAAAGAATAATGAGAATATATATTTGGAATATTAGGTCTCTTAAGATAAAGTTTATAAAACCTATTAATAATATGAAGGAAAAATATTAATATTATTTTCATTAAAAAACTAAACATAAAAATACACATTATAAACTATGATATTAAGGAATGAGAGATTAAAATGTGATAAGTATCACTGTTGACAAAACATTAAAAAATGCATAAGTGTCATTGAAACGAGTAAGATATAAGATTTTCCTTGTAAAAATAATTATAAAAAGAGAAATAATTAACGAAGTGATAGTTATGTTCCACAAATTCTATTGAGATTAAAAAAAAATTAAGAAGATATGGATGACCACATGTAGAGTGACCCAAATAAAAAGAATATATTTATTGGAGGAAATCTCAATGTGTATGTTGGAAGCGATTGTCATGGTTATCTTTAAAGAAAAAGAAAGAAAATATTATTGATTTTGCTAAGGCCTATGAACTTATAATAAAAAATGACCAGTTTATCAAAATAGAATTTCATTTAATAACAAATGTAGACAAAATACAAATAAAAAGCTGACTACGTTCTTACAAGAAAAATTAATTGTGTTATTTGCAAAAATTGTAAGGTTATTCCAAATAAAGCTTTAATAAGTCAACACATGTTAGTAATTTTAGATGTTAATATCAAGAGATAAGCATAAAACACTTAAAAGAAAGATTTCATCTAAAATAGAAAAGTAAAAATTAAAAGAGGTGAAGAAAGAGACATTTAAGGAGAAACATCTTAAGACAAATAATTAGAAGTCAAATATAGAAGTCAATGCTATATGGATGAACATAACTAAAAAGATTAAAGTGATAGCTAATCAAATACTTTAAGTCTAAAGAACATAGTATACCTAAAAAGGAGAGATGGTAAAACAAAGAAGATATATAAAAGATGATAAAGAATAAAAAAGATTAGTAAAAAAAAGATTGCCAAAGTGTGATAATAATGAATCTTATGAATAATATAAGATAACAAAAATTGAAGTAAAAGGAACTCTTAAATAAATAAAAGATTAGGTTTTCTAAAAGGTGTATGAGAACCTTATAACTCAAGAAGATGAAGAAAATGTATGTATAAACTAATGAGGATGAGAGAAAGATCTTAAATTGTAACCAAGTCAAATATATCAAGAATAATGAAGAACAAGATAAAATATGACACTAAGAGCATGTGGACAAGTTAATTGATACTCTTCTTAATGATTTTCCATGTTATTTGAGGCGTACGGCGCCTAAGGTGAAAGCAAGGTCATCTCGCCTCATGCACTTGAGATGAGGTATATTTTTTAATATATTAACAATTGTGAAACACCAAATTTTAAACGCATCTTAATTTTGATTTTTTTTAAAGTTAGCATCGACCACTATAAAAATAGGTGAATTCTATATGAGTACTAGCTAATTTGGGTGACATGCATAAAATATTTTTGAGCTTATAGATTATTTGAAATTTTATTTTGACATCTCTCTATCAGATGGTACGAAGATCCGATGTTAATTATCAAACAACAACTTGAATACTCTTGATTAAACGTCATAACAATTTGTGAATAAAAGATATGTATCCACAAAATGAACGTAAGAGAGTATAGCCCCCACACACTTTGTGGAATACAAAAACTTAGTGTTTTGTGCTTGATTTAATTTGATTTGAGTTGATTTGTCGTCAAGACTTGATGTCGTATTTTTGGGGCTTGTTTTGAGTTTGTTTTCTGTGTTTTGGCTTAATGGCTTTGCAATGTTGAGTCTTCTTGGTTTTCAATTTTGTTGGACATGTAATCTTCCTCTTATGGGATGCCTTAAGGACTTTCAATTGGAGTTTGAGATTTGGTAAGTTTTTTACATTTGAGTTTTATTGTTTTATTTAATTTCTGATTGATAGGTTTTGTTTTGAGAACTTCTTTTGAGGTTAAGTTTTGATGTTTTAGGAATTCAATTCCGGTTTCAAATTTTTGATTAATTTGAATTTTTTATTTCAGATTAGAAGATTTTAAATCTAGAATTCAGTTTCAAGATTTTGATTTTTTTATTTTATATTTGGGAATTTCAATTTCAGATTTCAGATTTCAAACTTTGACCTTTGAGATTTTTATTATCAAAGATTTCAGATTTGTGGATTTTGACTTTGAAGTTTTGAGATTGAATTTAAGATTTGACAATTATATCTTTTATTTGAATTTCATATTTGAAGACTTGAATTTGAGATTCAATTTTTTTTCTTTTAGCTTTGGGATGTTTGGATTTGATTAAATTAATACTTGATATCTCTTCGATTTGAGATGTTTTGTGGAATTTCAATTTGAGTTAAGACTTGTTAGGTTTTCGGATTCAGATTTTAAGATGGATGAGTTTGTTTTTGATTTACTTCATTTTGTACTTGTTTTTTCTATGTTTTTATTTTTCTCTTTGTTTTATTTTCTGTTTGGCATATTTTATTTTTTAAAATGGATGAGTTTTTTTTCTTGGCTTGTGGTATTTTATTTTATCAATTTATGATCTTCCGATCTGTTTTGATACATTTTCAAGTTATTGAGTTTTTTTACACTTATTGGTTTTATTTTAATTATTTGTTTGATGGCTGGGTTTTGACATGGGAAATTTGTTTTCGGTACTTTAACCATTTGAAAATTTTTTGAGTTAGAAAATTATTTACCCTTTTTTTACTTTTGCATATTTTAACTTGTTTGTCTTTCTTTTTTTGTCTAAAATTGTGAAAATGGTTTGATCTTTAACTTTTAATAGCTTTAAAATTTATTTTGGGCACTTTTTATTTATCTGTAGTCTTTTAGTTGTTCTCATCTTTATTTATCTATTTACTAGTTTATTATGTTAATTCGATTTATTTGCTCATTAATTGATTTTTCATTTGGAAAGATTCATTTCTCAGCGTTTTAATCGCCCGGAAATTATTTTGAGTCTGAGTATTCTTCTGAGTTTTGGTTTGGAAATTTATTTCAGGTGTTTTTGGTTATCTAAAAATTATTTTGAGTTAAAATTTTTATTTTCATTCATTTGGGCATATCTGAAGTAATTTTTATTTTATTTTGTTAATTTTAATTTTATTGGGTTTAATTGGTTTATTTGCTTTTCAATTGATCTTTTTGTTTGGAATTTTTTATGTTTTAATTATCTGAAAATTATTTTGTAGTTGAAACTTTTATGTTTGACCGGTTAGATCAAATTTCAACATTTTTGGATTCATTTAAATATCATATTTTATCTCTCCTCTTTTTTTTCTTATGTCTCTGTGTATATGGGCCCACCAGAATCTCTCAAGAAAAATAATGGTGTGTAAAATTCGAAATTTCTATTTATTGACAAATTCAAATGAAAATTACATATGGGAGACAAAATGTCATATTTCCTAATGATGAAAATTTTCTTAGTCCTTAATGGCCATGGGATGATCCTTACTTGGTATATTTCTCTTATTTTTAATTTAAGGGTAAATTTCAGAAAAACCTCCCCTTAAATTGATGAGATATATCTCCCTTAATAAGTGGTGTTTGATACACCCTACTTCGGGAGAAGGATAGGTGGAAGATGAGAGCATACCCATTTCCATGTCAAGGATCAAACATGTTGGGAGCATGCCCTGGTGTTTGTCCAATGAGGGGCCTATGTTGATTGGCTAGCCTCTTAAGTTTTTCTTTTTAGTTCATATTTGTTTATGATTCTTGCTTCTTTTTTTGCATGTCTTTCCAGCTCTATGCCTCTATCCGGCCTTAATTCTTCTTTATCCTCGTAGCTTGGCCCGGGCAGCCTTCAGAAACCTTGGCGAGGAGGGGCCCTGAAGGCCTTGGGAAACTTTGGCAAGAAGGGGCCCTAGCGGCCAACCACTCTCCTACAGCTTTGAGAAAAGTCCAACTTTAGGGGTCTTTTGTAGGCTGTGACGGGGCAGTTTTGGACTATCTGCATGGAGGTCGAACATCTTGTTGAGGGAGAGCTTCGGCTCTTTCCTGTTTTTGATTGCAACAATAGCAATATCATGGGTTGTCAGCAACAACAAGGGTAGGTACCGTGGGAGATGGCAGTGGCTTTTATCCAGGTGACTTTCACAGAAACAATAGGAGCATCTCAACAGTTTTAACGGGAGCATCGGACGAGAGGGGAAAAAGCAACAACGGTTGGGGAACTTCTTCCCATGGTTCTTCCTTCCATGGCCTTATATGTATGCAGCAGCCTCTGGAGTGCCAAACATAGCAGCATCGGCATCCTCTTCTTCGCCTTCTGTCACCCTCGGCAAAGCAGTGGAAGGAGCAACAGCCAGCATACCATGGCATCCTGATCAACATCTTCTACTGGCGCATCAGCCAGGTGGGCATGGAGAAAAAAGAGCAAGATAGCAGCAACCTCAGGGGCTCTCCTTGGACAGGTGCTGGCGACAGCAGCAGTAGCACCATCAAGGCACCTCAACCTCCCCTCCTCCTTCCATCCGCACAGCAAGTGGGGGTAGCCTCCTTTCTCCTGAATCCTGAACCTTGCGACAAAACGAGAGGGCCACTTTTAACAGGTCTCCATATGACCTATTTCTCTTGTGCAACAGGAGGAAGTGGGGGAGTGGGGGCACCTGATAGGGAGAAAGTGGGTGAGGCTGGGTGTTTCTGACATAGTCTTGTGAGGTTATGGCAGGACTCAGGAGGGTGTGGGTGGGTCTTTTTGACCTCGTCTCCAACTCAAGAAGATAGATCTAGTAGTGGACATTTAGTCATCTTGATCCAACAGTGAGGAATGATTATTTGATCATTCAATCCTAGTCATTGATGATAACTAGGATCGATTACCAATAGGAACTCGATAAACCCAGATCCATAACATAAGTGATAAATAGATCATAACCATTCATATTAGATCTATCATTTCAATTAAGAATTCATCTTGTCCAGCAGATATATGCGCCGTTCTATCATCATCTTGATGGCCCAATCCAATGGTCCACATTGCATATGCCAAGATCATTGGATAAATGCTCAAATGACCTTGATATAAATCAGAATTGAGCTCCAATGGGGCTTGATTTTATGTATTTCCATGATCTATCATCTAAGACACAAATTGCACCATAACCAAGGTGAAATTGCTTTAATCTATCCTAATAAATCGCAGCCACCGGATCATAAGATCTTATATCAATAGCTGAGATAATTTGCTTATCCATGAAAGAAAAATATGAAAATACCCCTATTGGTTACATCATTCTCCAGTTGATAGTCAGGGTATTTCGATATTATTTTGATTCACCCATATCGATTTCTCAATCATCACTTATCCGTGGAGCACCTTATCCGAAAAAGTTCCGGAGTAACTCAAATTTTTAATTTTTTGAATAACTTGTCAAATATTGATCAAATTTTTTATCTGACTCATGCATTCATTAGCATTGACTCAAACAGATCATATGCTACTAGCATTTAGTTATTGGGCCTGATTTCGGTCATTCGAACCCAATAACCACTAAATTTGAAATGTTGTCATTCAAGTCCTTTTTTTGACATATGTGACATGATAATTAAAACATTTGCTGATCTTGGTATCATGGTCTATTCTTGAGTCATATTGACCATTTTGCCCCTGACATGACTCGGCTTCAGAGAAGCTTAAATTTTGATATTTTGTATATATCTTGCAAAATACCGACTGAATTTTCTGATCAAGCCTACATTCCATACATGCTGACTTTTCTGGACCACATAAGATCACCAACTTGTTACTAGGCCAGACATAAACCTCTCAGGCCCAATGAGGCCAAAAAAGGGCATTTTGGTCATTTAGGCCCACTTTGACATAGGCCCATTACATGAGATGTCAACTACAATTGGCTTTCAAGTCCTTTTATGGATATTTCTAACCTATCGGATCCGAAATATCTCGATCTTGGCCCTTAGGCCCATTTCTTGACAAATCTAGCTCTATAATATATTTGGGCCTACTTTGGACATATGGTGTTATGAATAAGTCGAGGACACCAAATCTGTAGCTCAGACTCATTTCCTAATACAACCGACCCAAAAACATAATTTTCTGCCATGTAGGCCAATTTTGATATTTGTGGCCCCATAGGTCCTAGACTTGGGAGATTATCTTCTGGGGCCATTTTCTAACATATATATTTCTCTGAAGAGCAGAACTTATATAATTCTGTCTTTGGGCCCGTAAATTGTAGAATCGGCCGATCCGAATCAAGATCGATTAATTTTGGAATCGGATCAGACCTGGCCAATCCAAATCCAAGCGGAACCAATGATTCAAACCCGAATTCTAGCTGAATCGGTCAGAATTGCCTGGATCGACTAGGATCGATTCAATCCAGTGGGATCGAGCGTGGATCGCTTGGTTGGAATCGTCCGAATTGTCTAGGACCAGTCCAATCTAGTGGGATTGATCTGGTATCCGATTCCAAACCAATTTCTGGATCAATCCCCCCCAAAAAGGGGAAGATTGACCTGATTTTCCCCCTCCCTTGGCAATCCTCCTTCCCGTCTAACAATCCCCACTTTCCAACGGTGATCCCTAAAACAAGAAACAGATAAATTTCGGTATCCCCCACCCATCCCCCCTTTAGGGGTTTCCCCCCACCTCCAGCTCCCCTCCAGGCCAGGTGCCTTCGGGGGTGCCTATTTTCAACCAAACAGCCACCCGAGGTGGCTGCTTGTCAGCACCCCTTCTAGGGTGATAATCAGTCACCCTCGAAGGGGTGACAGGATGGGTCACCCTTTCGGGGGTTTAGGGTTTGGGTGACCCTTAGACACCCCCGAAGGAGTGCTGAGGCACCCCTTCGGGGGTGATGATCAATCAGTCCTGATTCCCCGAAGGGGTGCTTCACCCCTTGACACCGTTTCAGGGGTGATTTTTTAATTTTCTCACCCCAATTGGGACAATTGTTGATTAATTATTATTTACTAATGTGTTCTACGCATATGGATGTATGTAAAATGTTGGACGAGAAAATTGGTGCTATTACCGATCGCGACATTGGATGGCAATATGATTTCTGGTTGGATGTGGAGAAGAAGAGGGTGAGATGTAAGTGGTGTGATAAGGAGATGAATAGAGGTGTCTACCAGCTTAAGCAACATATAACCGGTGTAGGTGAAAATGTTAAGAAGTGTGACAAAGTTTTAGCGGAGCTTGCGGAGGAGATAAGAGGATACTTGACAAGGAGAGCCTCACAGAGAAAGGTTAGAAATGGGTAAATACAAGATCTTCACAATAAGTTGATAGGATGGAGAGACACTGAGTTGATGTTTGCAAATAGTAAGAAAGAGAAAAAAAAAGTACAAAATCATGTTCAAGTTGACTCATCATTTTCGAATGGTGATGAGGACGAAGCGGCTCAAATCAAGAGAGCCATGGATGCTAGCAAGACTCAAATCCATCAAGATGAAGAGAGAAGAAGGGGTGTAGAAAGTTCGGGTTCAACTCCTTCAGCAGCTTTCTTCGTTGACTGACATAATGTTGGGAAGGCACTCAATCCGTCCAAGCCCGAGGGAGTGAGTTCTTGTATTCTTCTTCTGTTCAGCCGACTTCAGACATGGCCATGTATAGACAAAGTGATAGAGGCCAAAAGGGTATCAAGCAAGCCTTAAGGGGAGTTAAGGCTACGTCAGGCACCGCAAAGAAAGTGATAAAACATATTGTCAATTTTTTTCTCCACGTAAGAAGTATACAATTGATATTTTAATTTTTTACTTGTATTTGAATTACTTATTAATTATATCTAACATTCTTTTGTTTGACGTCACGTAGATGTCCCATCACATGCCGCAATCAATCCATATTTCTAGACAATAGTGGATGTCATTGATGAGGATGGGCCAGGGTTGAAGGCCTCCATCTCAAAGAATATTTATGAGGATGGGTTGGATAAAGAGGTGTCTTAGTTGACCTCTTGAATAGATCGTTTCAAATCTATCTAGAAAAGAAAGGGGTTGTACCATCATGTGTGATGGTTGGACAAGCATCACAAGGAGGTCTCTAATCAACTTTCTTATATATTATTCTGAGGAACCATATTTTTAAAGTTTGTCGATGCATCAACCATCAGGTGAGGTGAAAAATGCAGATTACTTTTTCTACCTGATGACCACCATGGTGGAGGATGTTGGGGAAGAAAACATTGGTCAGATTGTGACAGACAACGAGGCTTCCCATAAGGTTGTAGGGAAAAGGTTGATTGAGACTAGACCTCACCTTTTTTTGGTACCTTGTGCTGCATACTGCCTAAACCTCATGTTAGAAGACATTAGGAGGGATCCATCTGTCAGCTCATTGGTCAGCCAATGGCAGTTAATAGCATCTTTTATTTATGGGCATCCTTGATTACTGCATATTATAAGGGACCACATTGATGGTCATGATATAATTCGGCTAGGTCCAACTAGATTTTCTACGTAGTTCATTGTATTAAAGAGCTTGTATAGGTATAAAAATGACCTGAAGAGATTCATCCTCTCTACAGTCTACCAGAAGTACATTGATGCCTATAGGAGAACAATTAATCAGTATGAAATACTTTTGAAGATGGAGTCCTTGATTGAGGATAACAGGTGATGAGAGAAGGTGTAGTACTACCTATCTATGATAAAGCCCCTAGTACAAGTACTAAGATTGGTAGACTCCAAGAACAAGAATCAAATGGGGTACTTGTATGATGCTATGGATAATACTTAAGTTGAAGATCAAAGAAAAGTATCTTAAGGGTTATCAAAAGTGATGGAAGATTAAAGACAATAGGTGAGACAAGACACTTCGCCATGATATGTAGAAAATCATAGATAATAGGTTGGACAAGACACTTCATCACGATATTCATGTTGCAAGTATAAATTTAATTCTTGCATTGTACTTTAAGCTTAATGTTTCATGCATTAAACTAGTGATTTTTTTCATTGTGATAGAATACTTTTTGAATTTGAGGATTCAGTATGGTAGGCAAGTGTGCAATGATGGGGATGTGTTTTCTGACACCTTATCTGTCATTAAAAGATTGTGTAAGACTCTGCACGATAGGATCAAAACTAAGATTAAAGTGAATATTGTTTAATAATTTAGTGAGGATAGAAGTTTGTCATAAAAGTTAAGTATATTTCGAATTGTATTTCAGATAACATCATATCTACATAAAATTGGAGTCTACAGAGATTCGAATTTGCAATACTCATATGACAAAGTTTCTCCTGGTAAACTATTAGCCTACTACACCTTTATATGCCAAACAATATAATATGAAGATTTTACACACCAATTTAAGGTGTACATGTGTTTTTACAACTGAATGGTGGATACAGGTGAACAACAAGAGTGGATAGAATCCACTAGTTAGTGTTTCAGTCAGAGTGATGAGTCAGAGCACCCGCTCTAGCCAATATAAGAGAAACTAGAGCACCTTCAATCTCATACACACGAAAAGAAGTAACAGGTTGAATAGTGAGAGATTACAAAAGTTAATTTTCTCCCATTACAATATGAGATTGAGGAAAAAATATCAAAGAAAAGTAGAACCTATCTGAGGACAGATTTGCAAGATTTGCAAGTGAATTATACCAGAAGAGATATGAAGGTCAATCCACTCAAAATGAAGTTGACTTGGAGTATCTATTTCAAATAGAACATTCACTTACAGCATGGATAGAGGAGAAGGACGCTAACGGAGAGCCAAAGTTCGATCCTAATGACAGATCGTGAGCCGAAGGTGAGCTTGACAGCATCGTGGATGATGACGACATACAAGATGCAGACACCCTAGTGCCATGTACAACTCCAATTCCTGATCCACCACTGACCACATCCGCCCCTAAGCCCCATATCGCTCTAGCCACAACTCCAGCTAGATTTGTAGGGCCTTCTACCACCAAGAAGACTCTTATTTCATTATTCAAGGCATTGAAGAAAGCAGTTAACCCAGGGCAGCAGGATGCCAAAACACACAGGAAGGTGGCAAGAAAAGAAAGATCTTGAGTACAAAAAACTGACATATTATTGATACAGAGACAACTCAGTCACCTCCGTTATCTAAAGAAGATGAACAGTTTATTCCATCCACACAATCACAAGGGGGGGGGGGTTCAAGTGGAGGTAGAGGTGGATCTATCGGTAGTGCATGTACAAGTGAAGTTGGCCTAGAAGAGTTCGATGACTTGACTGATAGAAGGCATTCGACGAGTGGTCAAAGTAATGGCCGTTGGAGACAGATAAATGTCTTCAATGAGCATACAACATCTAGACCGGATCCCACTTCAATTCATGAGCCTTGTTGTCCACCCTCTCCTCCACCTCTGGCCTAAGGTGGAGTTTATGACTTTAGTGCAATGGTAGACTCATTGTTTTCCTATGGTTATGGGAGTATTATGACTGGTCAAGGTTAGTAGACGAGTCGAGGAACCAAGAACGATGATAAAAAGCATGAGTATAAAGGTCAAATCTGGAGTTGGTGGTGATTATGATAGTGAGATGTAATTTGTACTACGTTATGCCACATATGTTGTACTCATTTAATTTCATGCAATGTATTCATGTAATTAACATTGTTTTTTTAGATGTTTATGATGATAGTTTGTACTTATATGACAATTTCTCGAAATGAACTTACTATATATGACATTATGTGGTATAATGTCATCTACATTATTTTTCATTAATTTAAAATTTTTTACTCATTTTCATATGATTTTTTCTAAATTTTTGAAAAATTTTCTAAATAAAAAATTGGCCAATCCGGACTGATCCAAGATCGACATTTCGTCCAAAGGATCAACCAATCTTGACCGATCATATCAGTATCCACTGACCCCAATCCCGCGATCCTTGTCCGAGCCTTATTCTAGCTTATTGGGCCCATTTAGACTTGCCTAATTATTGGACTCACTTCATTTGACTCTCCTCATTCTCATTTTATTAGACTCGCAATTTTACGAGGAGGTAAACATGTCTTCCCTTGGTATTTGACTTAACCCCAACCTAAAAAAATTAAAAATTAATTGTGACCACAATAATATAAAATATTCAAACTTTTGAAGAACATAAAGAATAAAAAAACTCACTTGACACTTCTAAGACTTACAAGACGTCAGGATGTTAGGGCTTATACACAATTTAAAAAACAAATATACAAGATTGCTCAAATTATAAATGGATCAATCTCATGAGTTATAATATGAAATTGTGGAAGAGTTATATAGTGTGGTGCAATATTACAAATATTTCAAGCAATCATTTTGAGTTTATGTTTCGTTGGTATACAATGGAAGTTATTTTTATTTTATTTGAAGTCCAATAAAGAAATATCAAGATGAAAAAAAGGATTTACGTGTAATGTTTGTTGACTTAAAATGACTTATGACAGAGTTTCAAGAGATACTTCATGGTAAATTCTAGAGTGAAAAACGACACTTGTTAGATATATATAAGTGATAAACGACATGTAAGATAAAATAATCAATAGTGTCTACAAAATTAGATACGAAACAGAGACCTTTCTATTTCAAATAAATTGCATCAAGAAATTGCAATAAATTCTTACCTTTTTGTATTAGTTATGATTGAGTTAAAATGACATACCACGGTGTATAATGCTTGCATGTAACATTGTATCAATAGATGAGAAACAAGAAATCAATGATAAGTTGGAACTTTAGAGAAACACTCTAGAGTTTAACAATTTCAAGAAGAAGAATTAAGATAGAATATATACTTCGTAAGTTCAATGAAATTAAAAAAGGGAAAAGATGAGGAAGTTTATTTGAATAGAATATATTATCTCAAAATACTCAGCATAAATATCTTAAATCCACTGTATAAAAAGATGGAGAATACGATAAAGATAATAACCATTATATCAAAGCATAATAAATTAAGTAGAGAATAACTACGTGGTGAATATGTAAAACTCAAACTCAAACTTAGTTCCAAATGATTAGAGTCGACTATATGGATTCGTCTTTTCCATTCTACAAAGTCCTCCACTAACTCCTCCAGCATGCATAAATCCTTCAAGTCATATTTGATTCGACTACACTAAATTAACTTGAGTCTCCCTCTCTACTTCTTCTATAGCGGCAACACTAGGGCTGCGACTTGTCTAATCGATGCCTCAAAAGTACGCCTCTTAACATTCCCAAACCAACAAAGTCCTCCCTCCTTAACTACATCCTCGATTCTACTAACTCTCACTTTGTCTCTAATGCACTCATTGCAAATTCTATCTACTCGAGTGTGACCACACATCCACCATAATATCTGTACTTCAGATACACTCAATTTGACAGTATGTTTCTTCTTAGTTGTCCAACACTTACTATCTGAAAGCATGACGGGTCTTATAACCATGCATTAGAATTTTCCTTTTAATTTATGAAAGATTTTATGATCACATAAAATTCCCATCATCTGCTTCCATTTCTACCATCTCACTTTAATCCTATAGCTGACATCTTTGTCACATTTCACATTCATATGTAAAATTGAACCAAGATATTTAAATCGAGTACTCAAAGCAAGGATCTTTCCATAAAGGTTGCTTCAGCCATAATTGTCAAGATGACAAGGCGTCCAAGGCGTTGAAAGTTGTCAATTCTACTTATGTGACAAGGCGACCGCTTAAGGGCTGCCTAGGCGGTCAAGACAGTATCATTATATGTGCATATATGTAAATACATATATATATAAATATATAATTAAATATTAATACTATATACATTTATGCAAACATACAAACAATACATAAATATAATTATATTTGTATTTTATAAATGAATGTATATGATTGTGTGTACATATATATAAATATGATTTTATATATGTAATTATGAATGTGTGGATATTTATTTTTAGGAAAGGAGTTAATCTTAATAAACTAAGTGAGAGAGAGAGAGAGAGAAAAGATAGTTAAGAGAGAACTTTATGAATTTTAAGTATATAATATATTTATAATCATAAATCTTAAATACATATAATAGTATAAGTGATAATAAAATATATTAATATATTCAAGTTATCAGTAAATAGGTGCCCTTTGTGGGGGATATCAAGAAAGAAAATCTCCAAAAATTACTTTCTAATTATGTAAAAATACTTGGGGTGCCTTGCTTGAGCACCTAGTAGGCGCCTTGAATGCCTTGAGTGCCTAAGCGAGCACCTTGGGGGCCTTTTTGGGTGCCCCATAAGGCACTTTGGCAAGGTGCCCGAGCAAAAGCGCCTAGGTGCCCGCCTTGACAACTATGACTTCAGCCTCTTCAACTCTTGAAATTTTATTAAATCTAAAGTGCATATACTCCGTCTTCGTCCTACTAATCTTGAACCCATTACCTTCTAGCTCGATTCTTCATTGTTCAAGTTCTCTGTTAATGTCATCTCAATTCTCGTTAATCAGAATAATATCATCTGCAAATAGCATACACCAAGGTAAACCCTCTTATATATCCTTAATTAATTAATCCATAACTAGGACAAAAAGACGGGCTAAGCACAGACCGTTGATGAAGCCCGACTAACACCATGAAGGCTTATGACTCCCCTAATGGAAAGGAAACCTGGGTGGTCGCACCCTCGTACATGTCTATGAAAATGTTAACGAATCCACTGGTGCTATTTTCTTTCCTGACACCCACTAAAGCACCTCTCTAGGAACTTGATTATAGAGTTTTTCTAAATCAAGGAAAACTATATAAAGATCTCGCTTCATGTCTTTGTACTTCTCCATTAAGGATCTAGTTAAGAAGATAGCCTCTATAGTTGATTTATCTGGCATGAATCCAAATTGGTTTCCTAAAATCTTATTACCCTTTCAAAGTATCCTCATGATAACTTTCTCCCGCGACTTCATAGTCTAACACATAAGCTTGATACCTCTATGATTCTCATAATCTTGTACTTCTTCTTTTCCCTTAAATATCGGGATGATGACGCTTCTTCT
Organism: Cryptocoryne crispatula var. balansae; assembly: GCA_036172225.1. NCBI lineage: Eukaryota > Viridiplantae > Streptophyta > Magnoliopsida > Alismatales > Araceae > Cryptocoryne > Cryptocoryne crispatula. The sequence continues at coordinate 16,246,014 of CM069925.1, read as the reverse complement.
CTATTCATTTAGCATCCTTACAAATGTAGCTATTGTATTAAAGAAAAAAGTTAGTCACTCTACTCCTCTCTCACTCAAACACTTTAAATTCTAATCGGGATGTTATCAAGACTACACGCCTTAGATGTCCCCATTCGACCTAGTGTTAAGCACACTTCTATAGGGGAAATTCGTTCATAGGACTCTAATCTTTGCGCTCAGTCACCCTCCGGCTCTACTATTCTTCTGAAGCATACTCATTAGTGAGCGATTCAAAATAACATTTTCACCATTCTTGAATGTCCTTGTCCTAAATTAACACCCTCCCCTCCTTATCTTTAATACACCAAGCATGTCTTTGGTCCCAAAATCTCCTCTCCCTTACCTTAGCTAGTTGGTAAATATTCTTTGCACATTCCTTAGCGTCCAATGTGTCTGCTACAAACTGCTTCCATGGCTTGCCTAACTACCCCTTTTTCTCGCACTTAATTCTCTTATATTGTTTAAAGGTCTCATCGGTGCTATAGTTGGATAATTTCTTAAACCACTCTCTCTTGCTCTTCAGTACATTACACTTCCTCATTCCATCACCATGAATCCTTCATAGGTGGACCTCGCCCAATAGATTCTCCAAGAATATTTTTTCCGATCGCCTTAATCTTCAATGTCAGGTTAATCCACATTGACATGGTATCTCCACTCAAATTTTAATCCTAAAGCTTGAAAGCCTCATCCATAAAAATCTCATGCTTAACTAGCATCAATTCATGTCATTTGATTCTAGGGACACCCTTACACCGCACTATATGCAACTACTCTAAGACCTTAAAATCCAAAATTAAGAGTTTATGCCATGTTGTGAGCGCTTCACTAGATATGACTTTTCAATCCTTATATAGAGCGCAACATGCCTTCCAAGGATGAAACCAACATGGCTTATGTTCCTCCTATTCTTAAACGTTACTAGGTGGGAGTCCCTCTTGATGAAGCGTGTATTCGTTAAGATCATGCCATAGGCCACCACAAACTCTAAGACATTTTTTCCCTCTTCTTTCTGCTCCCCATAACCAAAGTCCATGTGGACGCTCTCAAATCCACTTCTATAAGGCCCAACATGACCATTGAGATCACCACCAATCAAAATACTCACATCAATCGGTATCCCTCACGTTATGTGGTCTATGTCCTCCCAGAATTGAGTTTCCAGCTTACTAGTGACACCTATTCGGGGTGTATAAGCGTTAATTACATTTATTATCTCTTAATAGATTCCATAGTTGTCAAGGCGACAAAACATCCAAGGCATTGAAGAGTGTCAATTCCACTTAGGCAACAAGGCGGCCGCTTAGGCGTCACCTAGCCGGTCAAAGACTGCAACATTTGATATTTATATATATATATATATAAACATGTATATACATATACACAATCATATATATATATATAATTAGATGTTAGTATTATATATATTTTATACATACATACAAATATATACATAAATATAATTATATTTATATGTTATAATTGAAAGTGTATTTGTATGTGTTTATACATTTAAATATGATTTTATTTATGAAATTATGTATGCATAGGTATACGTTTATTTTGAGAAATAATTAATCTTGATAAACTTGATGTGTAAGAGAGAGAAGAGAGTTAAAATAGATCTTTATAAAATTTAAATATCTAACATATATTTATAATTATTGGACGTCAAAAGATGCCTTGGCAAGGCACTGGCAGAATAGCACCCTACCGCCTAGGTGCTGCCTAGGCAAGCGCCTTGACAACTATGATAGATTCCTACTCTATTTTTATTAGACAACTGGGCTATGTACCAGAGTTTGAAATTCGACTTTCCCACAAATTTAGCTTTCTCCCCTTTCCATTTGGTTTCCTGAATACAGACAATATTGATCCAATGCCTCTCCATCATATCTACCAACTCCATCAATTTACCTATGAGGGTTCCTATATTTTAAGTACCTATATGTAACATTGTCTCCGACTTAACTCGACTAGGGCTGGGTTTGTACCCTCCCTTGCTCTGATTGTTATAGGAGGTCTGGTCTGACCCACCTTTCCTAATCCAATGCCCTCTCTACCCTAGAAACCCACTCCCAACAAACCCCCTACTCTTTGACCCGAACGAAGCTAGGTGAGTCTCACCTTACCCCAATCCACGATACCACATCCTCTCAAGCTCCCTCCTGACCTAGCACAAGGATAAAAAAGGCATGAATCCATGAAAATATAAATGACATAAGTTTTATTCTAGTTGTCACGTACCACAACTCTACTTTTCGCATCCGGGATAAGGACCAACAATGGCAAGAGAACTAAATAATAAATAATGCTAAATATGCAATAAGTATGAAGCCACCAATACTTGCAATTAACGAAACCACAATATAAAACAAGTGACTACAAACTCAATTTTATGCTTAAATTACAAATTTCAAGAAATGTGCAGGGATATGTAATTAAACAAATTACTAAGCATGCAACTAATCACCTACACACTTAGTTAACACATCAATATTCACAAATATTTTATTTAACATAAATTACATAGATATTATTTGTAAGAACTTAATTAACAAAAGAAAGATATAACAATAATTATATTGAAGTAGGCACAAATCTCTAATACTACAAGGATATAAATAGATAAACTTTATTACTGTTATACTACACAAAAGCAAAATATGCATATAATATGCCTATTCAATCAAGTAGAAATTAAATCAATAAGACAGAATATTCACAAAAAATGATAAGGATATTTTGCTTTCTTTAAGTATATCAGAATATGAATATATATACATAGAATAAGGTAGACTTAAATGTAACTTAATTATCCTCCCTGTTTGATCGATAGGTAGCATGTTGTGGCTATTTTGAGTTGCAGATAGCTGTGTTGGAGGTGGAGGCATTGGCGGCAACCAAATCTAACGGTGGTACAACAGCGGAGAAGAGCAGCCATCGCTGTTGCAGTGGCAGTGGACGGAGAGCACGGTGCTGTAGGGGCTGGAAAGGTGAGATCTGGCTAGCGCTTTGATCCAAAAGGAATGCAAGCCAGAAGCTTGTCAAGCCCTTGATATGTTTCTACCCACAAGTCCATGCACTATATTGACAAGTCGATTTGGTGAAGGCTTCTGCACCAAATCCAAGATCAAAATCCAACAGGAGTAGAAAGAGCTATGAGAAGAGTACTTCTGGCAGCTAGTGACCTACGAGGGCCAAGGGGTGACTGGAGATCTTGCAATTTGAGGATTTAGGGTTTCCTTGCCAACAGAGTCAAAGTCGACCAAGGAGGAGAAAGCTCAAGTTGCAGCCAAGTGGATCAAGATGTGCAGGCTAAGGGTCTCAATAGAGCGCAAACAAATGCATAAACATATATAACAAATCCTTCTCCCCAGTCTCCACTCCCCGATTACCACTCCTCATCGGAAGTGAGGGTGTCGATACAGAGAGGATATATGATTGCAAAATTTGGTAAAAGTTGAAAAGGAAGTACATTGTACAGTTTTTTAAGGTGGCCCAAAGCAAGAGCAACAATCATTTTATCTATGTGAAATAAAAGTAGTATGACCAACAAAAGATAAGACTAGCAGAAAAAAAATACAAGCCATCATAGTGGAAGCAAAATCATATTTTCTTCCTGGTTCCAACTAAGAAAGTAAGAAGTAAAAGAATATTGTCTTAGCTACATATGGAATTTCATCCAAGCAACTTCCCTCTCCGTTAAAAAAGTGTGATCGGGAAATGTCTTGAAAGTGTGCAAAATACCAAAGCTGGAGTAAGGATAATGTGACACCACATCTTAGATAGTTCTCATTTAGTTCTTCAAGATTTACCGCTTTCTTTCTGTTTTACTGTATAGTTACAAAACTTGCAATGTCTTAACGCAGTGAATGCTAGATAATAAAAAAAATTATGCTTACAAAATAAACGTTACTGAAATGATAGTGTAAAAATGAATATATAGTCATACTATATTGAATAGAATAGCTAATGAATATATTAGAGAAATTACAAAAATAGCGGCAATTGTAAACAAATCGGAGGAAGAGATTGAGATGGTTTGGACATATTAAACATAAACTTAAAATTTCATTAAAAAACTATAAAAATATAAAAATACTATAAACAAAAAAGGATGTGGCAATCTAAACCAACTTGGAGAAGGTAATTCAATATTACCATGATAATTTAAATATCTTTGAAGAAATTACCCAAAATTGATGTGTGTGAAGAACGAGAATCCATATAGCCAAACCCAAATAATTTAAGAATAAGAGTATAGTTGAGTTGAGTGACCTTGGTTTAAGAGATGGATGCTAAAGATATAAAAATAAAAGGAGCTATCCTTACGAGGAAGCATAAAAATCAGAGTATATATTATAAGGAGATATTTTGGTGAAAGGAATCACATAAGATACATTTCTATAAGCCCTACTTAAATGTTTAGTCATTTGCAAATAGAGGATAAATCCTGATTTCAGTCTTAAAATTAATAGAGTATAACATATGCCTACTACATTTATGAGAACCAGATATTCTTATGACTCAACAGTCACTAGCACATACAGGGATAAAAGTCAGAGTGCTATCTTCTTGCACTTCAGTAGCTTATTTCTAGAACATGGACCTTTTTATGTGCATGACCACTAATTAGAATAGAAACAAATAAAATGGCTGGGACCCCCGTCCCAGTAAGAAATGGCATGGGGAGTTTCTGATTTGCGCCACTGATTGTTCAGTTGTTCCATTTTGTCAAACGCTCCCTAAATAAAACCCAGAATTGTTCAAATTTCAACCCAGATTCTTATGTTAACGTTTAAAATTATGCCTAATAGATTCAAAACCTTTGTAATGCATAATCTTCGTTTTCAAGTAACATCTGCTGGAATACATGTGAAAAACAAATTCCAACAGATAAAGAAAAGGATTTCGGAATTGGAATCAAAATCAGAATCAGTTGAGACCGATCCGATTCCCTAGAATTGGCATCGGTCGGCCGATTCCTAAGAAGGAAATCGATTCCAAAATTGGCTAGAATCGTTTTTTTGGAGAATTTTGTTTCCTTCAAAAAAAACAAAAAAACAGAAAAAATTCTAAGAAATCAGAAATGGCCTAGAAAATTTTATAAACAAAGTTGAGCACGTATTTACATGCATTGAAGCACGGAATCGGCCAGTTCTAAAAAAAAATTTATTGTTTCTTACTACTTACATACGTGACATTACAATTTACAATAATAAGATGCTAATGAATCCAATGATTGTAACATTATAACAAGAGAGCGTGCTAATAATTGTGAATAAACATGAGAAGATGTTAACTACATGATGAGATGAAAAACTATAATAAAATGTAAGTGTATCATATGAAAACATAAAAGTAAAAATATACATGTTATCTCTTCACCAATATCTATGATATAGATATTGACCTTCATCTTCTTTCTGTTGCTTTCGAAACTCCTCTGTTGTGGCTAGTCTTCTACTTAATGCAGGGGCATATCCATAAGAAAATAATGACGATGTCATGTCAGCAAAATCGTAGGCATCGGACTGTGACACGTAGATAGGCTTAGGTGGAGGAATCCATAGCTGCTGAGGATCATAGAACGATAGATATTGTGGCTTCATAAAATGATGTTGCGGTGTTTGCTCATTCTGGGTAAAATATGGCTTCGACTGTCGTGAATCAGATTACTCCATAATTATTGTACCTACACCTAATCCATGCACCTCTCCCCCACCTATTGGCTACGTGACTGGTATGCACTTCTCATCATCATCAACTAAGGAGTGAGAAGGAGCCTGTGTGTTGTCATCTAGGCTCACGGGACGTTGTCTGATCTCCAACTTCCTTCCCTTCACTTCTTTAACTATCTCTGATGTTCCACCACAACCCAAAGATTTTTTTCCACTTTGAAAATCTGCCCATTTTTTATGTTGTCACTTTTGTTTTAGTTTTGCCTGAATTAAGAATGGGATGAGTAGCTGCAGTTGGGGTTAGAGTTGGGGCTAGAGCTGGGGCTAACGCTGGAGGTGGCTGTTGTACAGCTGCTGGGATAGAAGAAGGGCTTGCCTGAGCCTGAGCCTGAGCCTGAGCCTGAGAAGTAGATGGAACATTCTCCTCGGCCTGTACACCATCCAACTCTCCTTCTGCCCATGCACGGTCATCGGGATCAAACTCAATTGGATGATCCCTGACTGCCCTCTCCTCTATCCAGGAAGCAAGTGCATACTCCTCATAGAATATGTGATCCATGCCAATCTCCTTAGGTGGTGGTATAGTTGATCTATAACTCTACTCGTAAGGAGCACATGCGAATCGTGCAAATCACTCCTCTGAAATCTTCTGTCGATCTTTAATATTTTTTATGCGTAATCTCACGTTGTATTGAGAGAAAACTAGCTCCTCCAGCATGTCTGATGTCAACAGATTCCTCCTCTTTGTATGTAGCAGGTTAAATGTACTCTAGTTCCTCTCACAATGAGAGGAACTAGTACTATGACTAAGTATCCTGATACTAATAGCAACAAGTGGATTCCATCTACTCTTAGTGTTCACCTGAACCCACCACTCAGCTGCAAAAAAACAATCAAGTTGGCAAATCTTAAATAACTTATAAAATAAAAAATAAAAAACTTATCTTAAATAACTATACTAGGAGACATTTTGTCGCAAGAATATCTCAGATCAGCATCTTAGTATACCTCGACCCTCATCTTGTACATTTGCATTTGAAAAATGACAAGAATAAAAATCTATTATTTTTTAAATAATTATTGATTACAAATTATTGACTAAAATCTAACTTATTTCTATGTCAGCTTCTACTCTATCTTGTTGAGATCGACAGAGATGCTGAATAACTGAGAGTGTACCCCGCATCACCTCATTGTCGTTCACAACCTATCCTCTATATTGGATGCAGGGGTTCAAAACACATCCTGCAGTCATTTATTAATATTAGTATTATATAATGAACAAGGCAATTATTGACTAAACTTAAAGTAGGTAAACACAAATAATTGATTCACTAACTAACCTACAACATGTACATCATGGTGCAAAGTCTTGTCCCATCGATCATTTATGATCTTCCACTATTTTTTGTAACATCTGAAATTTTTCTCTTTTATTTTTAATTTTGCCCAGTCCATTACATCGTACAACGTGCCTATCTAGTTCCTATCATCGAAATCTGCTAATCTCAGCATAACAACCAATGGCTCTATGATTGCCAAATAGTAGACAATCATCTCCTAAATCTCTTGTCAGTGATCTGCTTCTCAGACTTGATAAGAATATATAGATAGTTCTCCTTATTATGCAAGTGGTCCACCATATAATTGTAATACTCTTTGGATTGGGTGAACCTGACAAGTGTATGCCTGTGCCGATGTAAGCTCTCCAATGCAATGAAGTTTGTGCCAAAATGAGTCGGACCAGGCCTGACAAGATCATGTTCTCCAATGTATGATCTCATAATATGTAGCAGACGGAGATGTGAATAAATAAATGAAGTGATGGTCTACGCCTGTTTGGCAAGTGTAGAAACTATCTCCTACTTGCCTATATCCTCCAGTATGAGATCAATAGAATGTGCCACACAAGGCATCCAGAAAGATGCTACCTCTTCTCCATCAAATTCTTTCTAGCTGCCTTGTAGGAGGGTTCCTTATCAGCAACAACCTGAACCACATTCTCATCCCTAATCTCCTCCACCACGGCATCCATCAAAGAAAAAAATATAGTCGGCATTTTTTATCTTCCCGAAAGCATCCACCGACTTTAAGAATGTTGTTCTCTCCGAACAGTACACCAAGAAGTTAATCATAAACTGTTTTGTAATGTCAGTCCATCCATCGCACATCACTGTACAATCCCTCTCCTTCCACACCAATTTAAAGTCATCCATCCACTCCCTCAACTCCCTAACCTCCTCATCCAGCTCATTGCCATATATATGCCTGCTGGTCATGACTTGCATTCCCGGTCCAGCCTCACCCATAGCATCAACCATTGTCTGGAAGTAAGGGCTAGTGGTTGCATGTGTTGGGATGCCTATATTAAGTTTAAAAAAATATATTAGCCATAAACAAGGTTAACAAAATAAAACATATGTACATCCCATTGTAAGAGTGATATATGCATGTAAAAACCACTTAACAATGTGATGAACTGCTCTCTTTGCAGCTGCTCCTATTGTCTTCATCCCTTTCATTACCTCTTTGATATTTATCAGTTCAACATTTTGTTTCCTAAATAGGTACTCATCACTCGGTATAAACCGAGTGCTGACAAAATGACGATGTGGCTCCTATCTCCCTCCCTCAGTCTCTCAATCCCAGGTAGGGCGAGCCGATGCTGATCAGTCAAGAACAAGGTCAGTTCTAGACCCTCCTGCTCCCCTCCTCCTCTCTTCCTCTACAACAGCTTCATGCTTGGTGTCAAGTCTAGCTCTTCTAAGCTTGGAGTATGTGGAGTCGTTCTCACTCTTCAGCTCCGGCTCAGTTAGTGCCTTCCCCTTACCTTTCCTTTTGTATGTTGGCAAATCCCGGTCCCTCCTCCTCTCAAACAGCTCATCATGTAACTCTTCTCTCTGCTCAATCCTAATTTGCCGTTAAGAGGCTCTACTTGTAAGGTAGAATCTCATCTCTTCACTCTTCTCCTTAGGTATCTTGTCACATTTTTTTACATTGCCACCTAGCCCGATAATCTACTATTTAAGCCAAAACACCCCCCTCCCCGTTCATCTCTTTGTCACACCACTTGCATTGTACCCTCTTCTTTGATATGTCTATCATGTGGCCGTGTTCCCAACTGACGTTAAAAGGACGCGCGGGTGTTACATTATCGTGTTCGGCCATTGCTTATACCTGCAAAATATGTAAACAATTCATAACACCATGTTAGAGATGCATGCAATTGCTTTAGGATCTACTCGAAAAGTGAACAGCCCATTCTCTATTTTTTTCGGTATGTTAAAACCACTTCGGAATCGTCGAAAAGCTATAAAAAATAACTCATAGCTACGTTGGTGGTCGAATGTTATTAATAAGATATTAATGACGTTTAAAAAACTTGATCGGACCAATTCGGGAAGCAAACAGCCCGTCAAATAGGCTGTTCTGTATGTTTAAAGGGCTACATCCACGTCAGAAAAGACCGTAAATCATCGTATGAGGATTCCAGGATTTTTTGCTTACCAAGAACATTCAATCGATATTCTTAAAAGTTGAATAGAGCTGTTCGGAAAGAAATCAGTACGTTTAACCATCGTCGGAGTCGTCGAAAATGCGTAGAAATCGGTGTACGGGATTTCCAACGAAGAAATCTTGCCAACAACTTTCAAACGATGGAAGAACAAGCTAAACAGAAGTGGAACAGAGCTTGGATTGCTGGAATCCCTTGAAGGAATCGTTGGAATTGCTAGAGGATTGTCGGTATCACTGGAGAATCGTCGGAATCGCGTGGAGGATCGTCGGAATCGGTCCGATTCTGCTGAAGAATGCTGGAATCACGCAATTCTAAGTTGGATCCGACGATTTTTGGCTGGAATCGCCGGTGACAAGGCTTGCCGAAGGGGGGATTGTCGGGTGCTATGTAATACCCTTCGAATGGTCGATTCCGGTTTGATTCTTGGTTCGCCGGATCTGGAACTTAAGGCTTCCGGCGGAATTGGTCAGATAGACCCATTCCGCAGTAAATCAGCCAGAATCGGATCGATCATCTATCCACCTGATTCAAGCGATACGGATTAATTCCTCCGAAATTCTAGGAGGAATCGATCCTTCAACCATGGATCGGATCAAAATCAACCGATCCAATTCTGGAATCGGCCAATTCCAATCCGATTCCACCAATTCTGCAATCAATGGATATAACATTTTCTGGGATTCTCTGTCATCTAACCCAGTAAAAAGACAGCAAAGTTAAGAAGTATACCTTTAGATGTTCTTGATGTTGTAACTAAGTTTCCTAATTCCATCCAACATCTATGAGGTTGCACATTTGCAAAGAAATCTTATTTTACATAAAGGGAAAAGCCAATGAAGCACGATTGCTGAGAGAAGGCACAAAACCTTCGACGTGGACAATTCACCAAGGCACACTTTGTTTAAACAATGAAATGATTGCTTCATAACCATATAAACCTTAAGAATACCAAAATAGTTCAAAAATGAACAACCAATTGATTTCCAAAAAAACAACATTGTTTTGTGCTCTTACCTGTTTTCCATATCATCCACTCCCCTCACTCTTTTCAAAACACTAGATATCGCTGCATTGGTACCAGTCAACACAGCAAAGTTGCGAGCCTGTATCATGGGACTAGATGCCAAACCCTGCAAATGAAGATACATAGGGAAATTTAACAAATAAGACACGAACGGAACGACTGAAGTAAAAATTTATGACTCGGTCGAAATAGACAAAGAAATGAGTCATCAATAGCGGTAACATGCAGACCAAAGAAAGAAAAATGGTAACTTCACTCCATTTTCTTTAGGGCCCAATGTCTAATTATCTCTGTGTTTGACAAAAATATTCTTCTTATTTTGATATACTGAGAAGGCAAGCAAACCACGAATCGAATTATTTTCAATTTGTTTCTGCTTTTGCTTCGGATAAACGGCAGCCAAACGCTTTCCCCTTCCTTGTAGGAGCTTCTTTGATGAAACAACGAAGTTCCCCAGTAAAAGCACATCCTCTTAACAACATTAAGCATCTCATCCCCTACGTCATATTGTAGCAGCTGTATAAAAAGACGCGCAAAGAGCGGGACTAGGCTGCACCTCAGGCGAAAGGAAAGGGTTCTTCATAGTGCTGTGGTCAACGCCCATAGAGGCGCGTTGAGCAGCAGTTGCTTCGAAGGACCTGGCCATATCCTTGTTAAGAATGGCAACGAGACCTCCGGCGGCGGCACCTTGGAGAGCGGCGAGGCCTGCGGAAACTGCGGACTCGACGGCGATGGGCTGTTGTCCGAGCCACAGATTGAAAGCTTCTTGCTTATGCGTGACCCAACTTTGTATGCCCGGAAGGGGATTGTCAATCTTGACCTCCCCCGACCTGATGGAGTCGAGTGCCTCCTTCACCGAGGCAACGGCGTCCATTGCCCAGTTAGGCGGGGACGCCAACCGAGATGGCACAGAGATGTCCTTCTGCTGCTCTTCCTTGTGGACCAGCACAGTACCACCGGCCATGGCTGCCAGAAATGCTCCGCCTTCCGCCTGACGCTACCCACAACTACAAGGCGGAAAGCGGGAGACGGCGGGGAAGAGAGATGAAGTGGAAGAAGGTTTCTCCAGGATTAGGATCCATTTGAATTTGTAAAATTAAAATGGTTGCATGATTTCAGAGAAATTGAATGCAGGATTTGTTATCAGATTGTTACAATTTTAAAAAATAATAATTTTACATAATTTAATTAATTAATTTATTTATTTTTAATTTTGTGTCACTTTGTTCTTTACTATCATTCAAGTAAATCCTAACATATAATAATATATTCATCTTTTTTGAAGGGTAGTCAGTCCACGCCACAACTAGAACATATTTATCTTTATTGTCTTCAACAAGATTTAATTCTTTTCACCCTTAACTTTGTATCACATAATTTAGAGCTATTATCAACATCATTTCTTATTTATCTTTCCATCATATTATTAATTCAAAATTTTAAATAAAAGGGGTTAGGGAAAGTCCTGAAATTGGTAAGTTCATTTTCGATTACCATTATCATGTCATTATTTCTACAGATTATGCATTTCATCGAGTTCTAATCTCGTCTTTCACATATTTTATTGTCATTAAGTTGTATAGGAACATAAGTAAACATGATTAAGGACTCTTCTTTCTCAACTGGTCGAAGAAGTAGACGTTTGAATTTGCGTGCACATCTCCTCATGCTAAAGTACACATAGTTATATTTTAATCAACTTGCAATTGATTTGTGTTAATTTTTTGAGTTTGCAACTTCTAGTGATTATTTTATTTCATTTGCATCATCTTTCCCTACCTTCTTTTTTTTTTCTTTTACACACCCCCCCCCTAAATGACTCAAACCATCTCTTTGGCACATGCCATAAGCCAAAAGTTTGGAGATCAATAGAATTGTGGGGTGAGAGTCTTTTTCAAATCTAAGATGTCAACTTATTCTTAGTGTTGATAACCTTTTGGCGACCATGGTGAGATAACTAATGTCATTAACCAGGTTTGTTGGATGTTTCTATGCAACTAGTCTTATTTTCAATTCAATTACTAACCAAATGGACCCTTCCATTGCTTTTTTTAAGATCGGTCCCCATGTGGACATTGTTGTTTTAAGCTTTATTGCTTGCACTTGCCAGCCGGTTCTTGTGTGTACCATCTCTTTTCACTTTCTAAACTGGTTCCCACATAAACCACTTTCCTTTTCCAACTCAGTTCCGACATAAACCAACTAATTTTCAGATAGGTCACCACATGGACCTTGTTGTTTTAAGTTTTATTGCTTGCACTTTCCAGCCGGTTCTTGTGCATACCATCTCTTTTCACTTTCTAAACCAGTTCCCACATAAACCACTTTCTTTTTCCAACCCAGTTCCGGCATAAACCAACTAATTTTCAGATAGGTCCCCACATGGACCTTGTTGTTTTCATTTTTAGATTGGTCCCCCATGGACCCCACTTTCCCTTTTTACACTTTCCAATCAGTTCTCGCACGAACCATTCCTTTCACTTTCTAAACTAGTTCCCACGTGAACCAATTTGTTTTTTCAACTCGGTTCCCAAGTGAACCATCTTACTTTCAAATCGGTCTCCACATGGACTATCCTTCTACATCACTTTTAGATCTATCCCCACATGGACCGTTTACTTTTGGAACTCTCTTTTCGGTTCCCACGTGAACCATTGCTTGCATATTTAGTTTTTAAGATTGATTTCTCTCTCATGTCATTCATATTACTTCACACTTAGTTTAGATTGATTGCTTCTTATCCTTGTCATGTCTTCATTTGTATTAGAATGGCATTGGATACTGGACGTGTTCAACCTGTAGGGTGTTCGAGGCGGAGGCTCACTCTCCCAACACACATTTACCTTCCCTTACACCTTCTTGGTGGTTACAGACATCTCTTCCATGGAATTCCTCTCTGATTGATCGGGTTTGTTTCCATCAATGCCTCCATAAGTCCCCCTACATGGAGTATTCCTCTTCAACGATCAGATCGGTTGTACCTTTTCCCAAAACTTAAAGTACCCAAGTAGCCCAACACATGGTGAGCTTGTGATAACCTTAGGTCATTGGTGATTAAAACAATAGGAACCGATCATATAAATGCCAAGTAGACAATTTTAACAATCAATCAATTAATCTAAGATTTGAAATAAAATCATTGAATAATCATTCAGGATTCTATCCATCACTTGTTTGAATACAAAAAATAAAAAACAACAATAAATTGAAAACACCCAAAAATAACAAAATTTCTTTCCATGCTCACATTGGAAAATAGCATGTCTATGACACCCTAATCGGGAAACACCATTGGCATAGCAAGCCACTACATCTAACAACAATGGGAGATGCAATTGACATGTTCGAGGAGAACGATCAATTGGGCCCATGCCACTAGTGGTCCCACATCCCAACCAACTAAAGATCTTAATTCTATCATGAGGATCCTTGCCTCTTATATCACTCCTGATACGCTCCAGACTATATGTGCCCTCATTAAGATTGACTATGCTCCCACCAAACATGGTCAACCGGTTTTCACTATCCAATCAATAGCTCATCAAGCCAATGTACTTCCAATTGATCATTCTTATACTAGGTATGCTACTTCTCCTCATTCATATTCAAAGATAAGCCTAATTAGCCCAGCTTTGGCCCACACCAATCCTCCTTGGCTTTCGGCCTATGCACCCGCTGTCCTCCATTCTCCCTTATATTTGGAGGCAAGATCAACTAGCTCAAACTTGGCTGGTCTACTCATTTGGTTAAGCCCCCAATCTATTCAAGGCTAGATCCTGCTTAATTTTCCATGTTGGCTTACCTTGCACTTGTTTGGGTACCTTCTACACCCATGAAGGTGCAACATTCTTCTTTGATTACTCATGAACTCTTGACCGACCAGGCCATACTCGATAAACTCAATCAAATGGAAGAGAAATATAAAGAGTTTAAATGCCAGTTGAATCCTAAAACAACTCTTGAAGTCACTATCTCTTGCCATTCTACCTTTTCTTTTCCCTTCCTCAGAGATACAGATCTTTCGTCACTATGATTGTACATACAACCCATTCATTCATGTTCAGGACTTCTTGTATGAATCATCATTGTGGCAACATGATTAGAAGACCCTCGCTTTCCTCTTTAGGAGATCATTAAATGGGCCAACATTAGAATGGGTCTATTCACTCGACCTAGTAGAGGTGAGCACTTTTGATGTGATCAAGGCAAAATTTTTACAATGGTACAATGACCATGCTAATTGCTGAGAAATGAAAAAAAGATGAGGATTTCATATGGCTGATAAGCTCAAAGATACAATCTCAGAACCTAAACAAGTTAGGATGATCATTGCCAACACCACACCAGCTCTGTGAAATGTTTTTGTCTTGCATTATCCTAAAACCATGTGTAATTTATATGATAGGGGCACCAATCATAGATTCAAGATATGATGTTGAGGATGTCAATGTTATAGGAAACTTTGTAGGAAACTGTCAATACCAATATTGGAATCCTCAACAGCATAGGGTCGCCACTCCACAAATCAATCATTTTCAATATTACCAACCAATTCATCTTCTTCACGCAGTTGCTCAACTCAAGGCTCCATAGCTGATTGCACAACCTATGGCTCCTCAGCAACTTTTGCAATTAGCTGCACACAGTCAAGCTCCTCCAACTATTTGCTCATCTACCCTATATTAGAACTAACTCTCCCTGTTCATCATCATGTTAGTTTAATCTCAACCATATCTTAGGAACAAATTGATCAAGAAAATATACCTCCCCTACCATTAGAATCCTCTTTTCATGTCAATCATCATGCCATGAGAATGTAGGAGTTAACCAATCATGAACAAGATCAGCCAATAGGTGGAATCAAAATCTTAATCCATGTTGATCCTCTCACATTTGACTCTCAACTGACCCATGCTATACCTTAGAAATCCCTTGAACCAGAAATGCCATCTGTCTTCAAACAACCTCAAGAATAGCCTACGTTACGCAACACTAGGTTGGAGAATCTTGATAAAGGGTTAGGCAAAGATTTACAAGGGATAGTTCAACCCGTGCAATCACTAGAATCAATTCCTAAAGGAAGAATTGATTTTCAAGAATCGACCCCTGAACTAAAGAATGACGAAATTGAATTGGTCACTAAAATAGGGAAAAAATCATTAACTTAGGGCCTTTATGATCATTTTATGAAAGAAACAATCCAACAAGAGAAGAATGTGCATGCCCTGCAATTGGCCCATCAACCCTTGTAAAAATTAAGCTCATTTAAGAAGTAATCAATTGAGAAGGCAACTAGGCATTGAACCAGTCAAGGTAAGGCTAATCAATGATCATCCGAGGACCATGAACCTTAACAAAGGCCTTCTAGGACCCCATCCAGCCAGGCATGCAAACTCCTCATCCTCAATCCTTGGGCTACAACCCTCATTTCATCCTTCCAATTTGGGCCCACATGCCCACAATCTGTTTTCAATCAGGCCATCATACCCATGATCATCAGTCAGGCCTATAGGCCCACAATCATTAATCGGGGCCACACTCCTACGATTCTTCAAATTCGGGCCCACACATCCATCATGGTCATCAATCAAGCCCTCATGCCCATCAACCATCCCTTGTGCCCATCAGATGGGTCTTTGTGCCCCTTTCCATCAATTGGGCCCTTGTGCCCCTTTTCATCAACTAGGTCTCAATGCCCATTTTTATTAATTGAGTCCCCAATCCCATCTCAACTAATTGGGCCCACACACCATCCATGCCCATGAGCCCATCTAACTCCAAAAGTGGACATACTTTCTCATACTCACCAATTGGGTCCACATACCCCTTCTTTAAAGTAGAGCCCATATGCCCATACTCCTTCAAGCAAGCTTGGGCCCATGTGCCCATCTTCTTTCAAAATTGGGCCTACTTACCCATACTCTTTTAGAATCGAGCACACACGCCCACCTTCATTCTCAACTGGGCCTATGCACCCATCTTACTTCAACATTGGGCCCACATGCCCACCTTCCTTCAATTTTGGGCATGCATGCCCACCTTACATCGACTTCGGTCTCGCATGCCCACCTTCATTCTCAATCGGGCCTACGAGACCACCTCACTTCAGCTTTGGGCCTATATGCCCACGTTATTTCAATTTATAGCTTACATGCTCACCTTACTTCAGCTTCGGGCCTGCATGCCCACATTTCTTCAATTTTGGGCACACATGCCAACCTCACTTCAAATTCGAACCTGGATGCCCATGTTACTTCAATTTCAGGATCACATGCCCACATCACTTCAACTTTAGGCCTGCATGCCCATCTTACTTTAGCTTTAGGCCCATGTATCCATGCTCTTTAGTGGCGACCTCGAGCCCAACTTCAACAAATGGGCCCATGAACCCATCAACTTCAAAAATCGAACCCCCAAGCCCGCCACTCTTCACGATCAGGCCCATGATCCCATCATCAATTTTTGAGCACACAAGCCCATCAATGATACTCGGGCCCCACAAGCCCACTCCCAATCTTCTAGATCAAGCTCGCGAGCCCACTCCTTTTACTAGGTCCCTTGAGCCTACTTTGAACCATCAGGGTCCACAGGCCCCTCATCAACTACTAGGTCCACATGCCATCTCCTTCAATTGGAACCTCATGCCCATCTCCATCAATTGGGGCATCGAGCCCACCTCCAACTCTAGGACTCACTCACCCATTGTCTCCAACCATTCACAGGTCTTCGACCCTACTCTCAGCAATCAGGCTCGTAAGCCCATTTTGACTTTCATTCGTCAATTAAAATCAAACAAAATATCAAAAATTAAAAAAAATAATTTAAATGAATCTTTGAATTATTGAGTTTTTGGCTCTTGATTATCCAACTAACCAAATATTTTTTATAACGAACTCTATTTTTCTTTGATAAATACACCAACAGTTGTTGACATTTTCCAAGAATTATTTATAAACCCTTTGAGATAAAAAAATATTTTTATACAATTTAAAATGTAAAGTAAGTCCTTGTATTTTTTGGTGAAACTAAATATAGGCTCTCAAGTCCATCAATAATTTTTAGTGCACCTTTCTATTTTTTTGGTTGTCACTTAAAAAAATCAAAGGTAGAGAACTTCTTAGGTGGTATCTCGAGCTTGACAACATCATTTACATCAATTCTGCAATATCAAATCAACTCCTCTACATTTTCCCTTCTCCATGTTAACTCCAAAATTTGAAAGTAGAGCAATTATGTAGGTCAAGGCATCAACATGCGCAAGTAACTAGGACCATGTGAGGCCATCACCAACAAGGAACGTCATCTTCTCTCAAGTATTTCATGAAAATGCATTCATCATTACCATGTCATCCTTAAGGTAACATTTAAAAAAAAATTGAGTCTCACATTTTTATTCAAGCATGCAAAAACATAACTAAAGGAAAATTCATGATTGACGATATTTACAACTATTTTTTAAAATAAAAATAATTTGACCAAGGCAACGTAGATAATAGACCAATGAATCACCTATGTAATGTAATCTACCTCAAAAATGGAGAGAACTACCAATATGACTTAAGTTTATATGTCTTAGGTTGTTCTCTAAGAGTCGAGGGTGGATACCATCCTGCACACACAACACATCCTAATCCAAAAATCCAAATGACCTAACACCCAAGGTAAGCTAAGCATGGCTCATAGGTGGAAGAAAAACCTCACCCTATTCTCTTCTATTTAGTCCAAGATAGGTGAAAGGGACTATAGATGGATAGTATCAAAAGTATCCACCGCCTTAGTAGGAAGTCATCTCAATAGGTACAATTCAAAAGCCCAAAACAATTATGCTTGTGCAAAATAAGAATATCATAAAATCATTAAAAGAGACTACACAATAAAGAAAGAAGTACCCCGTAGGTTTCAAAGAAAACCTGGTAGCACCATGTTGTTAAGGTCAAAAAGAAAAGAGCTAGTGCCATAATGTCAAAGTCATGAATAGGCTAAACCCCAATGGGAAGTTGGGTGAGAGTAAAGAGATCCCTCTTGAATCACCATAGTCTATCAAGGACTTCCCATCAATTCTTCTTTCTTAACCCCGAGGTGTGGGTGGATCGACCAAGTCAAAGCTGAATCCTAGCCAATCAAAGGCTGAAGGTTAGAAAAATTCTAGGCAAGAAACCTTTTATTACATGTTGTGTGTACCACTGAACTTAGAATAATAGTCGAGTGATGAGGACTTTTATCAATATCGATATTTCTCTCCTAAAAAATTACACATTTCAAAAAAATCAAAATACATATTTTAAGAAATCTAATTTTTTACATATTTTCAAAATCTAAAAAATTGTATATTTTTAAAAATTCGAAAATTTGCATTTTTTAAAAATTTTAAAAAATGCATATATTTTTCAAAAAGAAAGTGCATATTCTTAAAAACTCAAAAATAATTACAAAATAAAAAATCCAAAAACAACAATTCATCATCATACTTGGCTTTTACATGCATACTTTATTTTTCAGTCTTACTTGTTTCAATTCCTATATTGCATATTCTCTACTTTATTTTTATTACCTTAAAAAGGCTCATTTCCCTTAACAAAGGTCAAGGCAAATCGCACCATGCAAGGGGTTGAGCCATGTTGAAAATCTAATCTCTTTTCTCACGTGTTTTATGTAGGAAGAACCAATAGGAGGAGAATTACAACAAGACTGCTAAATGTCACCAAAATGCATACAATGGCAGAAGGAGATACATCAATGATCACCACTTCCCTCCCCTGGGCATTCCCAGGAGATAGAATCACCACAACCTCGGCCCCAACATTATCGAGAAGCTTACTTTGTAAAGATTTCCACAACACATGTGCCCTCATCAAGGCATATGAATCACTTTAGTGAGAATGCATGTCACAATATCACAATCTCATACATATCTTTTCTATTTTTAGCATATATTAGGTGTATTACTATGTATTTATTTATTGATGTTGAAAACTATGAGTATGGATAGAAGACTGGACCTGAGAACCCATACAACCAAATCCACGATGGTCCAATCATTCACCATGTTCATGAATAGACCAAAATTGAACTTTGAGGGATGAAGGTTCTTGATCAGGTGTCCTGACCTTTGATGTATAATCTATATCTTCAGCTATCTTCTAAATAATTTTTTATTTCTTTAGCTCAACATTCATCATGTAGGATTTTGCATTGTAGCATTTCATGCATCATATGAGTTCCACTTTGCTTTTAGTTTGTGATCTTTGTTATTAGGCCTCACCATGTCTCCTTTCCCCATCATCTCCCTTTCCTTTCAATTGTGTTTGTGTCCTTTTATCCCATTGTGGATGTCATCCCATTTCTTATATTCTATCCCACTGTGGGCAACACTCCATTTTTTTTCTTTATCTCACCATGGACATCACTTCGTCCCACCAGGGATGTCACTACACTTCATCACTGTGGCCCTTTACCCCACCTTTTCTCCTTACCCATCACTTTGTTACATGTTTGTATTTATCTCTAATCCCATCATGCTCCTAATTTTCTTGATCCCACATCATCCCACCTTGGGCTCATAATATGATTATTCCATGTGTCTTTTATTCCTCCATATCTTTTGTATCTCACCATGTCTTTCATCTTTTATCCCACCGCGATGACCTTTTGTCCCACCGTGTCTTTCATCATTTATCTCACTGTGGCAACCTTGATTCCACCGTGTATGTTGATCCCCTCATGATCTAGCTCTCTATTTTGTTTACATATCCCACCATGTTTTTCTTTATGTCTCACCATTTTTCATATATGTGTGTCCTATTTTGCAATGGCACTATGACTTAATGCATTTACACCACCCAATGAGCTTTTTATTGTGTTTCATGAAAGCCCTCTTAGGACACGAGGTTATTCAATTCAGGACTTAACCAAGTATTTGGAAAACTATAATGAACTTAAAAGCTCAACTGTGGTTGATTGGCATTCTCTTAGTTTTCTTACAAACTTACTCTTTTTACTTCAACCCATCATGATACAAGCACACCACATAGTTCGTGCCGCTAACCATTGATAAATCTACGAGCTTGTGACTTGAGGTTACCCTACCACATTGGGGGTTGGTTGCATTTTATTTTCATCTCTCATGCCCATGACACACTTCTTTGCCAATTAAATATAGGATGACTGGATGGAACATTGTAGTTGCCCGAAAGAGTTGATGAAGTCTATCGCTGAATGAAACTAATGAACATGTCTATAGTTACACCATGACATTACCTTTTTAGGTCATCACCATTTTTCTCTACTACATTCAATTACAATGCTTTTCATTTCACTACATTCCTCTACAATTCATTCTGCCTCACTACATGACATTCCCTTGCAAAGCCAACGTCAAAATAAGACAAGTTGTAGACATGTAAAATTGGCATAATTCAAAGCTTAAAAATTTTATTCTATAGTGATGCGTATAATAACATTGCTTAAAATCATGCCAACTAACTTTTGAGATGAGCCAACTTCTAAACTTCGCCCTCCTAGTTTCCTAGTTTTGCTAATTGGATCCAATTTCAAATTGGATTTCTGTGCCCCTATATAAATGGACATCCTATGAACATCTATAAAGGTTAGCCAAGTCATCCTACACGTCCCAACATATTAATTAATGATATTTAGCTAGATTTTAGAGAAATCTTAAACAGAGAGAGAGAGAGACTAGTTTGTGCTCATCGCTATCCTTCCTATTCTGACATCCATAAAAAAATATGGAAAGATTTCTGATTGATCCAATTAGAGAAGGATTTTTTTCACTCTTCATCTTACATTTGCAGTAAATGGCATTGAATTTTGATCTCCCATTTACCTACAGCGAGCCTTGGTAGTTGGTCATACCATTCAATTTGCACACACCCCCGATTGAGACCAATGGCTCGCATGCTCAGCCCTCTGGGTGTGGCTCTGACCCAAGACATGACCTCCCATTCATTTTATTTTCTCTCTAGATCATTTGGGTAAGTGTCAGGAAGAGTTTCATGGCAAAATTAGTACCATTAAATGGCAGCAATCCCTCTTATGGTCATGTACATTAGAACTTGCCATTTTTTAGACCAATCCTATTTCCGCTTTA
Organism: Cryptocoryne crispatula var. balansae; assembly: GCA_036172225.1. Lineage (NCBI taxonomy): Eukaryota > Viridiplantae > Streptophyta > Magnoliopsida > Alismatales > Araceae > Cryptocoryne > Cryptocoryne crispatula. The sequence goes on along the minus strand of CM069925.1, from coordinate 16,224,661 downwards.
AATGGAGACCAATTTTGAATGTAGGGAAGGGAATCAGCAGCCATAAGATCTTGAGGGATGTGAGTTTCTTCCTCATGAACATGTTTTCCAACCTCGGTGCTCCATTGTTCAAGGTTTTAGAGATAGAAGGCCTAGTCTATGCTTGTCATCTACACAAATATTCTTCATTATCTATAGAGTTCTCATAGCACATTCCATCAAAATGGTATTAAGATAATGTTTTCTTATTCTAGATCTCTTTCATCTGAAATAAACAAATGTTGATTATGACTTCCCATTCATCTGTAGTGGCCTATGAACTGAAGTTGCTAACAAATTTTAGTGCACCACGCATGGCCTTTCTCAAGCTTTTACAAGAGTCTCAAAGCATGTTCTAGCAAAATGTTATGAATGAAAAGTCTTTGACATCCAATGCTCTCTCATATACAACAAACAAAAGTTGATTCTAACTTTCCTTTCGTTCATAGCGCTCTCTACCCAGAAGTATGTGCATATTGTATGTACCTATATGACCCATGTACGAGAAAATATCTTCTTAATGTGCATACTCTTGTCATAATCAATATACTAATTATGCTTTTGCATTACACATGTTGTGGCAAGGACACATCAAATGCTCCCATTGTTTCCCACCTTGTGGGTCCCTTCTCAAGGAACTCTAACATGTTTGGGAATTTTTACATTTAGGACATGCATGAAATATAAATAATATTCTTAATTAATTTGGGTTATATCTTTCCATTCTCAATTACATCTCTAGATTTGTCTCATTCATCATTTAAGAGATCCCCATTCTTAACATATTAGGATAAGATATTTCTCATTATCCATATCTCATATAGAGTAGAAACTTTGTTTAAATTATGCTTTAGAAAGTAAGTTGGTGCATTTTAAACATATCTCAAAATAATTATGTTACATTACAAGAAAACTACTTATTAGTGATAACTTAAAATCAATGTAACAACATTTTGGCGATAGCATATAGGCCATTGTAAAATCGTTGCCAATAAGTCCATCACCAAATTGTTTTAGTGATGTCTTTATGGTGCGCCTTCACTAATAAAGATATTAAGGATGGTTTAAAAAAATGTCTTTAATATGTAATTTGTAATGGCCTCAGCCATCGCCAACTAGTTGTCATCAGTCATCACCAACATATTACTGGTGATGGCCTAGAGCTATCCGTAATAGAGCCATTTGTAATAAGATATTGGTGACAACTGTAGCCATCGCAACAAATTTATTAAGTTGTCACCAATAATATATTAGAGATAAGTCAAAATCGTCATTAGTGTAGTTATAAAACACTATAATTGGGGTTTTGACTACACTGGTCACTAAATTTTAATTTTTAAAATATTTTAATTTCTAAAAATTTAAAATTTTTGAATACATGAATTGTACAACATTATAAGTTGTAAAAATGCATATACATACGACTCTTTATACAACAACTATACATACAACTCTTTGTACAATATATAAATCATAACTATTTCATATGTTTATATAATGAGCCATAATCATTTCATTTCATATGTTTTATAGAAACAATCATACATTCAATCATAATCTATACATTCAACTACAATATATTTATACAATTTATACATTTAACCACAATCTATTTATACAACCTATACATACAAAAACAAATCATAACCTATACACAACATGTACACCCATACGTTAAGTTTCATACAACTATTTCATATAAGCTGCTACATACAACTTATATATACAATTATAAATCAACATACTACATGCATTTCGAATAAGGTAGAACAATGAAGAATGAGAACTAATAAATAAAAATTATACTAGTCACACTCATCTTCTCATCTTCTCCAAAGGACCTGTCTTATACAATGAAGAATGAAGAATGATGTACACTGTCAAAAAATACTTTGTCACACTCATCTTCTCCAAAGGACCTTTCTATATGTCCTATAGATGGCATCGATGTCGATAGATTGGCTAGTCAGGAAAATCTCTAATTATACATGGGTAATATTTGTTGAGTTAGTTTTTCGAACTTGTCCTCAAATATTTTTTGACAGATTTGACAATTGTTGCTTCAATTTTGAAATCTCATATTCATAAAAAATATTCATATGGGGTTGCTTTCCACTTTATCTATCAACTCATGAACTGTAGAACTAGTAGTGCTTCCATTGGTTCTACCATACCAAGTGTTGTAAGTCTATGCTTGCCAAGCACATATGATTCATCTTGGTCTATCTCTACTACAGAATGGTTGCTTGATGCAAAATGATGTTGAAGATTTCCCAACATCTAATTCCTTTGAAGTTGGGGTAGTTATCAACTTCATCATATTATCATAAAAAAGACATACCATAAAAAAGTGTAAATTAAATTTAAATTTAGATAAACAAATTTATACACTTACCATCATTTGATAGTTTTCTTCATTACTCTAGATAACAGATCCATCAGTCTTTACATGAGTTTGTATCTTCTAGAATTTCTCTGCACATGTAAGAGGATGACCTTCCTTTCGTAGTTATGTACATAATTTAAAATTAGTTTAATGTAATATATATCAATTCAACAATAAATTAACATAAACCATAAATACTTATAAAATATAGGTGTAATTTATCAATGTTTGTCCTTCCTTTTCTATAAGATACAAATAAGTGATTTATATTACCTTTATTTCTTTCATTAAGTGCCTACAAACAAATTGACAAGAGTTTTAAAATAGATAAACATCATACAAAAATAAGATTTTTTTTTTACTTTATTGTCATATCTAATCTATAATTTATATATGTAAAGTCATTAATCATCACCAATATGTGGAGGCACATTCTCATATGCCTCTTCTAGTGTTTGTCATGTAAAATACTAAATATATAAGTATTATTAGTTTTAGTAGGCAACAAAGAAGAAAGAAATTAAAAATGTTATTACATTTATTAATAAAATGATTTTTTTCCTATATCTCTAGGGCTATAAATGGTTGTGTTCAACTTGATTTAGGACCAAAATTTTACAAACTAAACCAAATTGATAAGCAATATAGAAGCAAACCAAACTAGTTCATTACTCTGTCAAACTGAAGATGAACTGAAATAAATTTTGGTTGGGCTCAGTTTGTATTGATGGTTCAAATATGGCCCAAGTTCCATTTGTTTCTTCATTCCTGCAAATGCAAAATATGATAAACAAAAAAATAAGGTTCTACTTGTTTTTTTATTCTTACATATGCAAATTATAAAAAATAATAACTTGTCTATTTCATATAAGCTACTACATACAACATGTATATACAATTATAAATCAACATATTAGGTGCAATTCAAAGAAGATAGAACAATGAAGATTGAAAACTAATCAATAACAATCAAAGTGATACAATAAACTGATTATATAAAATAAAGGGAAAATTAATTAGAGACCCAAATATTAAATTGAGTTTAATGAAAAACCCATTGATCAAAATCTCTTTACAAAGAACCCAATCAACAAAATACATATAATGAAAAACCCACTCCGTTAGACACACCGTTAAATCACCGTCTCTTAATTTCTTTTTCCCCTTCTGCCCTTTCGCCCCGTGAGAGTTGCCCGGCAGGCCCCTTCTGTGAGAGTCGCCCCACAATTCCCCCCATCTCCGCACAGCTTCTCTTGCAAACCCTAGTTCACGCGGCAAACCGACCTTCTTCCTGGCGGGGAGACGGATCATCTTCCTAATAGTGGATCTTCCTGATCGTGCCCCCGTCGAGACCTTCTCTGGCTGCCCCTCCGCCCTCGTGCTCGCCTATATTTGGGGCTTCGACCTCCTAGAAGGCCTTTGGCACAGTCCCCTCATTCCTGTCGGCGCCGGAGCCAACGGCGCCAATCTCTGGATGGCTGCCCCTCTACTCTCTGATCTCTGGATGTCCTCTCTCCCAATAGAGCAGAAAGCAGAACTAGACTTTGCTCCTCCAACTCGTCAAGATGGTGAGGCGGGAGTCGGCGACATCGGTGCTGCCATGCGAACTCGGTCCAGAGACTCACCGCGTGAGCAACAAGGATCATGCCGCAAAGGATGCTTCGGATATCCGTACCCGACGCTCTATACCTTCCTGCTTATGTTGCCATCTGATCGATGCCAGGATCAACGAGTGCATGACTCAAACAGTAGGAGAGTTAATGACATATTCAAATAAGATAGATGTGCAAAGTAATTTGATTTCTTGTATTTACACTATTTAAATGTTATATTCGCAACTTAATTTAGTTGTTTCACCAGTTCTGTGAAAAGTCGTCAAAGCTAAATCACTTTTTAAATAGTTTTAGAAATTTTCTGATTTTGGACGATAATTTGCTTTGATTTTTTTTCTATTTTAAATATTTTTTAATTTTTCTCTGAACAAGTAACATTGGAATATATTTTTTATTCTTTTCATTTTAAGAAGATTTCTATGAAGATGGATTCTATTTTTCTTGATTTATTTCTAGGTTTTATAAAAAACATTTATGTACACATATTTTTTCTATTTTTGATATTTTTATATTAATATAATTGATTCTACTTTTTGTAATTTTTATTTTTTAAAATTTTCTATGATAAAGAAGAGATACCATTATTTTCTAAGTTTTTATTCTTTTATATTTGTTCTCACATAAACACTTTAATCAAACAACGGACCGTTCAACCCTTTTGAAATTTGTTCGTCAATGTCAAAAATTTTTAAAACTACATGTTTTAGGTTGCGACAGAACACAAGGGTATAATAGACTTTTTATAACCCCATCTAATTTTTATCATCCATTTTGGGGTGGGAGTTACAACAATTTCTCAAATTGGGTTTCTTCTTAAAACAATTTTAACACTGGGTGTCTAGTTAAAGTGATATTTGTAAATTGGGTTTCCTATTAAATCCTCCTAAAATAAATGATGTACATCATCAAAAAATACAATGTCTCATTCATCTTCTCCAAAAAACCTCTCTATATGTTCCATAGGTGGCATCAATGTCAATGGATCAACTAATCAGGGGAATCTCTATTTATACATGGGCAACATTTGTTGAGTTAGCTATTTGAACTTGTCCTCAAATACTTTTTACTAATCCAACCACTATTACTTCAATGTAGAAATCTTATATTCATAATGAATATTCATATGAGATTGCTTCTCCACCTTCTCTATCAACTCATGAACTATGAAACTAGTAATGCTTCCATTGGTTCAACCATACCAAGTGTTGTAAGTCTATACTTGCCAAGCACATAGGATTCATTGTGGTCTATTTATACCAAAGAATGGCTACTCGAGGATAAATGATGTTGATGATATCCCAACATCTGATTCCTTTGAAGTTGGGGCAGTCATCAATTTTATCATATTATCCTAAAAAAGACATACCAATAAGAATTGTAAATTAAATTTAAATTTAGATAAACAAATTAATACACTTACCATCATTTGATAATTTTCTTCATTACTCTAGATAATGGATCCATCAATCTCTAAATGAGTCTTTATCATTTGGAATACCTTTGGATAAGTAGGAGGATGACCTTCCTTTTGTAATTGTGTATATAATTTAAGATTAGTGTAATGTAATGTATGTCAATTCAACAATAAATTAACATAAACTATAAATACTTATAAAATCTGGGTGTAACTAATCAATGTTGTCCTTCCTTTTTTATAAGATATTGATAAGTGATCTCTATTTCCTTTATTTCTTTCATTAAGCCATACAAACAAATCAACAAGAGTTTTAGAATAGGTAAACATTATACTTAAAAGAAGATTTTTTTTTACTTTATTGTCATATATCATCTATAATTCAAATATGTAATGTCATTAATCATCACGAATATGAGACATATTTTAATATGGCTCCTCTAGTGATTGTCATGTAAAATACTAAATAGACAAGTACTATTAGTTTTAATAGGCAACAATGAAGAAAGAAACTAAACATGTTATTACATTTCTTTTCAAATGATTTCTTTTTACCCTATATCTTCAGGGCTGTAAATGGTTAGGTTAGATTTGATTTAAGACCAAAATTTTACAAACCAAATCGAACCGATAAGCAATATGGAACCAAACCAAACTGGTTCATTGCTTTGTTAAACCGAAGATGAGCCAAAATAAATTTCGGTTTGGTTCAGTACAGTTTGAAGGTTTAGATATGGCCTAGGTTTCATTTGTTTCTTCATTCTTGCTTGTGCAGCATATGATAAGCAAAATAATAAGGTGAATGTTGATTTTTTTTATCGAAACATTAATAAATAAATAGTGTAAAGTGAATTTTGATTATTTACTGATAAATCAATTGCATTTATCTTTATAATGAATAGGTGAGGATAGCTCAATAACATCAAAATTGCACCTAGAATTTTCCTTAAACACAAAAGTAGCCTTCTCTTTCTATGGTAGCAAGATCTTACTCCCAATTGTGCATAGATACATAGCCTCCTCCAACTTACCCGCATCAGATGCTCAATCCCCCATCCATTAGATTGTAATTTTATACAAACAAGACCTATGTCATAAGAATACAAGCCATAATAACTTTGTAATGTATTTCAATTAGTGGATTATTACATGGTTAAGTGATCCTTGAGATTAAAAAGATAAGTTATATGCAACTACTACTACCTCATTAAAAGATCACCAAGAACTTTGGAGGTTACACAACTGCCAAAATGTTACCAAGAGAATTAAAATCATTTTCCCTCAAGGAACTTTCTTTCTTTGATGATGGAAAATGCCAGATAAGTGACAAGCATCTATAATGATAACCAAAACATAATTAATCATGAAGAGTAATGGTTTCTAGTTTCTTGGCTTTCGCCACCTACAAGAAGTAGCTAATGAAAATATATGTAAGAGCAGTCACCTGTTGTAATGATATTTGAACCTTAAGTTCTTTGGAAGTAGAACAAAATTTGCAAATCTCCGGGGATTCCTCTCAGCAATCTTATGCAGAATGTATTGTTATGACGAAGGTTGATGTCGTTAGAGTAAGCCAAACATTACATAAAATAGGTTAGTAGAGATAAGCAAAAGAAAATCAGTCAATGTGAAATTGTAAAAAATTACACAACATAAACTATGCATTATGTTGATGATTTACTCTTTCATACATAAATATATACCTATTTTATCAGAATTCTAGTTGAAAAACTTGTCACATCTAGAGTAAGACAAACATTAAATTTTACTCGTTTTACTACACCATAACAAAGTATAAAATATTATTAAAAACAAGCATAGAACATTTAAAGTATGCATTCAAACAAAATATGAAAGGCAATGAACAAAAAAAGTTAAAGAAAATATCACACAAAATGATGATTACGTTTTCTATGTTGACAAGTAGCAAGTCACAACATAAAGTGTGTTCTACAACAAATACATCATTAATAATGAGTTATAAAATACCTAGTTGACATTAGACCATAAACATCATGATCCACATTCAACTACTAAATGCATAATTCACATTTTCTCCATTCATAAATTTCCTACAAAATGAAAAAAAAAACTATTATGTAGAGTTCTTAGTACAAGTATAAAAACTAAATCAGTCTCAAGAACAACTCACAAGTCACAAACTATTGGGCAACATCAATGATGGATGGTGATAATACAATATTCGTAAGATCTGAAAAACTAAAAGATGTAAATTAAAAGAAGTATGAAAATAAAAACACTGAGGATTGTATATAGTGTCAATGCATTAATCACCTTTGTCCAATTGTTCAATTTCACCCATCTTTTCATTAACACAAACATAATTCTTTGAAGCATGAAGCCAATCTTGACAACAAATAAGGGCCTCCATGACTTTAGGGGATAAAGAACTCCTAAATACATTAAGAACACAACCAACGCTAAATGTAGATTCTGATGCTAGTGTGGATGTTAGAATTGCTAATATATCATGGGCTTTTTGTGTCAAGATAGAAAACCATAAACTATTCACCTTCCAACAATTTAAGATGTCAAACGCACCTAAATATTCTTGTCTTTTCATCTAAATGTCTCACAAACTCAGATTTTGTACCTCAACAATCCTTTTCAGCTTTATGTTGCTTATAACAAGAAACCTTAATTGATTTATTTTTGGCACAATACTCATCTTCTATCATAGTTGAAGAAGGTGCTTTTGTAATCTTTCTCTACTCTCCACTTAATGAAATACCAATTTTTTTATAGTCAACAAACAATGCATACAATGTTTCTTTCAACTTGTTCTTCAAAGGTAGAGCTTTGTCTATTTCATAAATATGAGAGACCAAATTCAACATATTCTAACTTGTAACAGAGATTAAGAACAATATAAATAAACAACATGAGATTAAGTTTTTTCAGGATTTTCCCAATATCAATCGACATTGTTCACTTCAAAGCCATATTAAGTTTTTCATGTTTTTCCCAACATTAGATTTTATTTTCAAAGCCATGTCACCAAAATCAAAATCTAAACTATAAAAGCATTCTTTAAATATCAATCGACATTGTTCACTTCATAGAAATAAATATTAGATGTTACAAATAATGCTTCAAAAACTCTCAATATAAGTTTATAAAAAAATTTAGTACTTAAACAAGATCTCTAAGTCATGACCAATATTCAACTTGTGGTTTTCCTTGGTCATTTCCATCACAAAGTTTACTTGTAAAGAAATGGATCTTGCTCTTCATACATCACAAATGCTTTTTGATACTTTTGCACTGTATGTAACATTTAAAAGGTTGAGTTTCATCTTGTAGGTATATATAAATAAGAATCATCTCTTTCTCTACACATAATTTAAATCTTTGAAGCATTGCAAGAGATTGCCTCACATATCGAATATCATTACGAACAAGAACAATAAAATCATTTACTAATATCATTTACAACTAAGTTCAAGTATGCGCAAGACGTCTCATATGTAAAAAGTGTTCTTTTAGTACAATTCCTTCAAATTATTAATTCTCTTCTTTAAATATGTAACTAAAACATAATTAGAACTAGCATTATCCATGGTAACACTCATAACTTTTTGAATTTCCCATTTTTTAAACATTTCTTAATTGCTTTACCAATACTTTCACCTTTGTGACTAGAGATTGGACGAAAGTTTAAATTTCTCTTATGAAATTTTTAATCATTATCAATAAAACAAACAGTCAAGCACACATAATTAATCCTTTACAATGAAGTCCATGTATTAGTTGTAAGGCAAACTCTTATATAGTTACTCTTAAAGAAAGTCTTTAGTTTTAATGTCTCATCCATGTATAATTCATAGAAATCTTTTAAAATAGTAATTCTTGAAGAAATAACAAATCTATGAAGTCGTGTCCGTCAACATGTCTAAATGTAAATTCGATAACAATGATCATATACACTAGTACATTTCTTATTAGTTGTTGATTAAATTCTCATGTAAACATTGTACTTTTATTTTCACTCTCTCCTCCCTCATTGGTTGTAGATTCATGGAGCAATGTGTGATTGTTGCTTATCTAATCGACTAAATTGACTAAAAGAGTATTTGCATCTAAGATTCTAATCTGTTCACAACATACTTGTGCCAAATGTACTTGTATCACAATTGTAACTAGCATCACAGTAATTAAACTTACATTTTTATTCTCCCTCAATCTTTGTGAAATGTTCCCACACATCAGCTCTTGATTTTCTTTTCCTTTTTGTCGTTAAATGATCTGAGTTAAGAACAATGTCCAGTTGATTTTCTATGGGATTGACATTAACATTTCGGACTTGTACACTTAGTGTATCTCCAACGATTGACATCTGAAAGAAATTATAAAGCATTTATTTTCAACAACAAGAAATGCAAAATGTTGTCATTTACTCACCTTCATACATGACATTCTGATAATATTTAGATGAACATTCCTAGTCTCTACTCAAAACATACATGTGAGAAATCAGCAAGAGAAAAATCACATAATCATGTAAAACATTGTCATCTCACCTTCATATATGCCAACTTCTTACCAATAGAGTAGGGGACTCAAAAGACAAGGCAAGCAAAGAAATACCAAAATATGAGAGAATACTAAATGTTGCTGTGGACGCCGTAGAGATGAGGACGCCGTGGATGTGTGGTGGTAGCGGTGTGGTGGTTCACCGTCCTCCCGTGGTGCGCGCGCGTTTCAGTGTGGGGTGTGTGTTTCTTCTTCCTTACGGTTTTGATAGGGTCGGTTTGTGTTAATCACGCCATAGACATGGTTGTGGATGATTCCAACAAACCAGTCTATTACCCACCTCTTCTCCTTCTTTCTTTCTCCACACTCACCTTGGTCCCCGGACTACTCAACCCTTGATGTCACTTGGGCATCGAACGACCGGCCCGGGTCGTGAGGAAAATAGAAGGGAAAGAATATCATACGGTGGGTGACGTTGTTCGGCCGGATAAAGGGGTGAAAAGGTGGGAAATGCCAGGCGCTCTGACGTCGCGACGCCTAGCGTCGCGATGTCGGGACGCCTCCAGATTTTCTAAAATTTGGTCATTTTTATGTCAAACCGACTTCCCTGATTGAGAAAATACAAGTGTTATCTATAGGAATGAGATTGTACTCTCTGTAATCTGGCCGAATTCGCGTATCTACAGTTGCTAGTGAACCAATAACAACATTTGGCATTTTGATATTATCAAGTTGTTAATACATACATGGAATGCTGTCAAAGATCTACAAGAACTATTTTTTTGCAATATAAAGATGATCATATCAAACATCTCCAAGATATGCTCACCACACTGATCTCCAACATGAGCAGAAGACTTTAATCTAAACTGAAGGTAGACACCAAGGTAGCAGCTCCAGTTCTAAGCCATGGAATTTAACATAATCAGAATGTTCTTACCTGGATCTTGAAAATAATTTAACCAACAAGTGTAGCACTAGAAACAACAAAGAAGCTCTATATAGAAAAAAAAAAGGCAACAATCCAATCAAGAGCACAAACTCAATGATAAATAGTTTATTTTTAATGTTAGCTTATGTTATTTGTCTATCTACCTATCTGTCTATCTATTTCTATCCACCAATAAAAATTATCTATCAAAGAGAAAGAGGGTCTAGTGTTAGAATAAATAGAAGAAAACAAAACCTTTATGGAAACTTCTATGATTTCTTTATGCAATCTCACCTTCATCAAGATTTACAACATGTTGAAAGCTAAAGAGGCTAGAACCAAAACTAGTAGGGACTAGCCAGCTGCGAGCCTACCACTGTAGAGAGAATAGAAAACACCTAGGGGAAAAATCGGCCTACTGGATCCAAAGAAAGAGTCACCCTCGCCTCACCTTGCCGTCCTAGTTGAAGCCTCAAATGGGATGGACTAAAAGTCTGGAATTGGAAGGGCTGAAGGCGAAGGGGCTTAGCTGCTTAGGGGCCTACCATGCTAGCTCGAGAGGAGAGGCAAGGGAGAGGAAACCCTTGGGGAAACCTAGAATGGCCAAATTTGGGGGCATCAAGCATCGCCACATCGGCACTTTGCGATGTAGGATATAGGATTTGAAGAAAAAAGTAATATAAGTTAGGTCAAATGGGTTATTAGTTTGTTTGGCTTCTTAATGGACCAAAATTGAGCCAAACCATTATTCTATTTTGCTCCAGTTTGACTTAAAAACCTAAACAAGTATTTCATTGAAATAAACTAAACTAAACAATTCAATTCGGTCTTATTTTCTAGCTTTGTATGAATAGCCCTATGCATCTTGCCTATGTGTCTTAAGATCTCTACATCTATGGATGCAAATTACTCAAAGCTAAAAGTATTGCTACATAATGACCATATTTATGCTCATTAACATTGCTCTTGAACCATCATTGAAATTAATCATTAGGAAAGAGAAATATATTTACCTCAAGATCTTATAAAATAGGTTTCTTTTCTTAAGAGAAAGAGTGATATAATTTTATTGCACAAATTACAATGCATTGTGCAGCAAACTCCAATATAAATGATAAATTGCTGTGGCCCTATAGCCAACCCCCTGCCCAGTTGACATGGAGGGTCTCTCCAAGTGATAGAATCCTCACAACACATGATTTGGAAGGACTTCTTCCAAGTATGGTATATGCAACTAATTAAACATAAAAATAACAACATGAGTATTATATACGTAGTCAAATGTGTCATATTTCATAAAATATATATCTAAGAAAATGAAGATGAACTATCAAAATGGTAAGGTGTCAATAGAGCAGGCTAAGAAGCACCTATTTGAGAAAGACTTTGTTGAGATGGACCAAACTATGAAGCACTAGACTAAGATGGACCCAACTAAGAATGATATCTCTCTAATCAAATTTGGAATCCACTTGACTGATCATGGGATTCACCCAGCTGAGATCCACCTACCTGAGATGTTTGTCGACTGTAACTAAATCTCTTCGTCTATCATATTAAAAAATCATAATATAAATTACAATACAATATGTAATTAATTACATATTTTTAAAATTTTTTGTATTGGTTGGGTTTCTTGAAGTGCCACATATCATCCTTTAAACCAAATATTATGTGTACCTTAACAAGTTTTTCATGATCTAGTTCTATTTTATCATCACTTTCATTTTAGAATATATTATAATAATTATGATGTGAAAATTTTATTGATATTAATCATTCATTATTTGAGTTATCTTCTACATAAAAATTTGCTCCACTTGACTTGCAAGTGCAAAAAGTTCAGTAGTTCCTAATTTTCTTTGTGTATTTAAAAATGTAAATCTGTAATCATTAATTTTAAAATATCAATCATTTTTATATGCATCCCACCATTTGCATTCATATAATATTAGACGATTGTTCTTATAAAATTATATTTTAATTTATATCTACTATTTATCCATAATAATCATCATAAATATATTGAAGTTTTTCATTTTCAATGACACCATCATTCAGTTGATTTGGTGAAATTCGATAACATCTTGTGAAATTTGAATCCATTACAAATATATTTAGATAAGGATGATACAAATCTTGAGGGACTGAGCAACAAAATGCCAAGATCATTAGTATACCTAGATTCTACTAAATTTCTAAATTTTTGACATGTGATCTGAACCATACAGAAAAGTTTTTTCTATAGTTCCTCCTAAGAGCATCATTATGCACTTTACCAAAATAATTTGCATCATCAATTTGATTCAAGATGTATGTATGAATCAAATCTTGTTCTTTTTTCAACAAAATTCCATGCAAGTGTTTGAATCTTAATAGACGATTAACTAGTTTAAACATTGAAATTTTCTTCGTGACTATCTTCAAATGGACCATCATCATAATTTTTATCCCTATTATCTTGGCATGTATCATGCATATATGTAAAAACTAAATTGAGTATATTCTTCAACCAAATATTCCTATGCAATTAAACTTTTTTTACATATCTTTTAATTATATACATCCACCAGTATTGAACTAGTCTAAATATCCTTGCCTCATATGCCAAATACACAACAAATTTGACCACAACATCAAAAAATGATGGTGAAAACAATTGTTTTAATTTACACAATGTTATTGTAATCTTAGACTTTCAATATCTTAAAACTTTACTATCCAAAAATTTAGCATAAAATTAAAGTACTAACATGACTCAACTATGGGACTTATTACATTCTTTGATATGATACTTTTAAGTGCCAATAAAATAATGATTTTCTCCATAACATGATATTGAAATATTTTACTAAATGTTTTACATGTTATATCTACAGACCTACTCAAATTTGAAAAATAAAAATATGACACTTAAATATTATTAATTAAATAAAGTACATTAGATATTTTTGTCTTTCTGAACTTGTAAACAACATCTATAAATCTTGTTGAATCCTTATATAGATGTAATTCTGGATGAATGTTAAGATTTACTATTTTTTTTCTTGAGTTAAGATCATCTTTATTATTTCCTAACACATTAAAATATCAAGTATATTATCACACACATTCTTCTTAATGTGCATAACATCAAAATGATGATGAATAATTAAAGATGCCCAATATGATAGTTGTTAAAAATTACTTTTCTTTACAACTTTTATTCTTTGATAAATTCTTTTTTAACTTTTCTATTCCTTTCTTAAATGTCTTGCCAAATCTAATTGTTATCATCTCCTGTTGTTCTCCATATCTCATATCTTATTAACATTTGTAGTGTCCCCTTCTCACACCATTAACCATCAAATAAATGCTTATATTAGCTTTTTCTCCCACGATTTGTTAATAGTAGGAAACAACAAATGTCAACATGCCATTTTAACCTATTTGCGAAACTTAAAACTCTTGTTTTATGAATGATAGTCAGTTTATTTTATCAGAGAATTGATTTTGACCGTATATGCATGATTTGGAGCTTCCAGGTTCTTGGTGCCCCAACAATGGGGTGCTTGGCAAACCTTTAAAGAGGGTGCCTAGTGCCGTATTGAGGGGCCACCTAGTGCCCGTGCAAAGGGAACACCAGGCACCCTTTTAAGGAGGTGCTTGGTGCCCCAATAAAAGGGATGCTAGGTCCTAAATTTAATTTTTCTATCATTTTTCGATAGCCGCTATGCACACCGACTTTGTATAGTACTCTACATGTCCTGATATTGAGGTATTTTATAGTCAATTTGACCCAAACAATTGATTTGACCTCACAAATGGAGTGACATTAGTGGCATGCATGGTGCATGTATTGCACTGCTCGATCAAAATGCCTAAATATCAGGGTGTCATGTCTGATGTCCCATCAATGTATGTCTGCATAGCTTTCTACATGTCATCATTAATGTCATTCTAGATGCCCCCTTATCTGGATGTTTTGTACTGACAAAGAGCTTTTTTTATCTTCTAAGATGAGCATATAAGGAGGCCCTTCTCCAACACTAAAAGGGTTCTCAAGTGATTTCAAAGAGAGGACTCTCTACTTCATTTCAAAACTCTCCTTCAAGAAGTCCTTGATCCCTCAACAACCCCAAGAGAACCCCTCCAAGAAGCTAAGGAGAGAGCATCCACTCCTCCCCACCTTGCTCATCTTTCAAATATTGAAGGTCAACTACTTCATCCCACACCTTTCCAAAGCCCTTCCCACCTTCCTCTACATTCTTAGGTGTTAGAAGAACCCTAAGGAGCCACACCAACATGCCGGAGTCATGCACAAGCCTAGAGTGGAGCAAGGAATCGTCACCAACATCTAGCCATCAGGGCTTAGGTGCCCCTTTCTTATAGGCACTAGGCGCCCTAGTAAAGGAGGCACCCGGATGTCCAATTTCTACCACTTCTTTTACTTTTCATTTGCATCTTAGTAATGTCTTTCATGCATCTGAGCATCTATTTTATACATCATAAATTTTAAAGCATCAAAAAGAGAAGTTAGGCTTTCCATCCAGTCCTATATTTCTTTATGTTTCTTTCTTTTGTAGATATGGAACTTCTCTTATAGTTCTAATCCTCTTTCACCTTGTTTCTTTTCTTTCCTTTGTGTGGCATCAATACATCTTCTAGAAAAAAAGAGAAAACTTGGCCTCCTCATCTTCAACCAACCAAAGAAGAGGAAGTTGCAACTCACTCATATCTCCCCAATATGGTACACAAAGTCAAGCTTCTAAGCATTCCATTTCAATTTACTTTTGAAGCTCACGACTCCTAGCGATCACTCTTTTCTTCTTTTACTCTCCGTCCTCCCCATTTTTCTTTCTTCTTCTCAATCCACATGACCCGAACCACTCCTTCAGGGCCCAAGTGATGCTAGGCATCGAAAGTTTGGGGACCAAGATAAGTGTGGAAGAGAAGTAGAATAAATGAGCATTAGAGGTGTGGAAGAATCCCCATCTACAATGATGTCTTAGATAACAATACTTTTGACTATAAACAAGTTGAGTAGAATGTGTTTTCTTATTTTAAAATGAGCATGCTAATTTGTATTTAGTACTCTATCTAAATAAATTTGTATATCTTAGAAAATCATTTATAGTACATGATAGTATGGCTCTTATAATAAAATTCTCTTGCTTTATAGTATCATACATCTCTAATATGATCTCCCATAAATCCTTTAACTCCTCCACTAACGGCTATATTAACACATAAATATTATTTCTAGGAGCACTTGGACTAGGTATTAATAATGATTTCATCATGTATGTAACTTTTATAGACATCCATAGTGGCACATACTATACTTTGAAACATGTTGCCAAAATGGTTAAAACCATATGCATCCAACTCAAGCTGAATGTTGTGTATCTTTAACATAAATTTTGGATAAAATTCATCAACTCTTTTCTAAGCTAGAGAATCAATAGGATAACACATTTCACTAATAAATTGATTATATCGTGGCTCACTTTGGCATGTCATTCACTAAATTGTATAGGTTAATATAAATAAATGCTACAATGTATATTTTCATGTAAAATAATGTAAATCATTTTGTGCCACTTTTTTACTCATATGTTTATGATCATTTCTATATCTTGAAGTGTCATAATATGGACAAATAAATTTATATTTATTTTCTTTTTATGAAAGAATACAATCATTTTTACATTCATAAATTTTTTTATAACTCAGTTCTAAATCTTTAGCAATTTTTTAAGTCCATATAATTGTTAAGAACACTTTCATCTTTATATAACACTTATTTAAATAAAGATAGTATCATATCCATACATTTTTCAATGAAACCATGTATTGATTTAATTGAATCAATCTTCAAATAATTTTTTTATTAGATATATCTTTACAACCTTCATTTGAAGGTGTTTTTGCATCTTTTAGTAATTTAAAATACTTTTGTGCTTCTTCATTTGGTTCGTCCTCCTTATGTCTAATGATAGCTTGATTGGTTTGAAAATATTGAAACTTTTAGTTACCTCATCGTGTACATTTTTATTATATGATTCATTTAATTGTATATTATCTTCGTTGATTAAATTAAGTTTGATTTCAACAAAATTTATTCAAGTTTGATAATTTAACCATATGTCATCATACATTAAGTGGCCTTTGACAATGTCTCCTTTTAAAATGAAGATGTTATAGCATTTTTGACAATGTCATTAAATTAAATCATTATGTTATCCATGTCTATATCTGGTCCTACATTCATGAAAAGCATAGTTTAAAATTTTATTTTTTCATTAAAGACACTTAGAATATAATTTGTTAGGAATATCTATCTAATATTTATCTAAGGTACACATTTACTATCTATCCAATAAATATCTATCTAATATTTATCCAAAATAAAATGTAGACATATGTGAGAAGTATGTATTCAATAAATATGTACTTAATATAAGGTAAACTGTATAATAAACCAAAAGATTAAGTATGACATAGACAACTGTAAACCTAACTAAAACTTCTCTAGATGATAAGCAAGTCTCCAACAAGGACCCATTCCAACATCTTGTTTTGAACTTCCTATAAAAGCAATTATGATTATTTAAGTATGATAATAATATGACAAAATTATGATCAGTAAAAATAAGTAAAGATATATCACAATAATTTTTAGGAATGATTTAAATAGAGAAGGAGGATAAGAATAAGAAGATTTAGTAATTGGTGAAGAAAAATTAGAATAAGAAGATGACGATGAGGAGGAGGAGGGGGGAGGAAGAAGGTGGTTCAGGAGAAGAAGAAGAAGAAGAAGAAGAAGAAGAAGAAGAAGAAGAACAACAACAACAACAACAACAACAACAACAACAAGTGGAGGAGGAGGAGGAAGAAGAGGAACGTGGTTTATGACTGAAATAAATTGAGGAGGAGGAGGAGGAGGAGAAAGAAGAAGAAGAAGAAGGGGAGGAGGAGGAGGAACAAGTGAAGGAAGAAGGTGGTATAGGAATAGAAGATGATGAGAATAAAGAAGAAAAAAAATAAAAGGATAACTAAAACTTCTCTAGATGATAAGCAAGTCTCCGGCGAGGACCCATTCCAACACCTTGTTTTGAACTTCCTATAAAAACAATTATGATCATTTGAGTATGACAATAATGTGACAAAATTATGATCAATAAAAATAAATAAATATATACCAAAATAATTTTTAAGAATGATTTAAAGGGAGAAGGAGAAGAAGAATAAGAAGATTTAGTAATGGGTGAAGAAGAATTAGAATAAGAAGATGGCGATGATGATGAGGAGGAGGAGGAGGAAGAAGAAGAAGAAGGTGGTTCAAGAATACAAGAAGAAGAAGAAGTGGAGGAGGAGGAGGAGGAAGAAGAGGAACGTGGTTTATGAATGAAATAAACTGAGGAGGAGGAGGAGGAGGAGGAGGAGGAAGAAGAATAATAAGAAGAGGAGGAGGAGGAGGAGGAGGAGGAGGAATAGGTGGAGAAAGAAGGTGGTATAGGAATAGAAGATGAGGAGAACAAAGAAGAAAGAAATTAAGAGGAAGAAAAAGAAGGTGGTTTAGAAATAAAAGAAGATGAGGAAGAAGAAGAAGAAAACCAACAACAAGAAGAAACATGAAGAAATAGTAGAAGAAAAAGTAGGACCTTTAGAAATTGAAGAGAAGGAACTTAAGAAAAAGAAAAAAGAAATAAATAGAAATTGAGTTTTGAAGAAAAAGAAGATAAGGATCAGGAGGAAGAAGATGGTTTAGGAATAGAAGAAGAATGATAATAAAAATAAACATGAAGAAGAAGAAGAAGAAGAAGAAGAAGAAGAAGAAGAAGAAGAAGAAGAAGAAGAAAAGGAGGAGGAGGAGGAGGAGGAGGAGGAGGACCTTTAGAAATGGAGAAAGAAGAAGAAAAAGAATAAGAAACAAAAAAAGAAATGAACAAAATTAGGTTTCCAAGAAGAAGTGGAGGTGGAGGGGGAGGAGGAGGAAGAAGGTGGTTTAGGAATAGAAGAAGAAGAAGAAGAAGAAGAAGAAGGAGAAGAAGAGGTGGAGGAGGAAGTATGATAATAAGAATAAACATGAAGAAGAAGGAGGAGCATGAGAATTTTTAGAAATGGAAGAAGAATAAAAATAAAGAAAGAAATGAGCAAAAATTAGGTGAAGAAGAATAAGGAAAAAAAGACGAAGAGAGAAAGATATCCTATTACTCTTGATACTTGGTAGTGTTAAATTTGATCTTACTACGCCTAACAACAAGGTCCAAACTAATTCAACAATAATAATTTCTAAACTCTAACCAACTTGGCCCTAAATCATATATTTGTCACATGAGAAAATTCAAATGACATTGAAAAGGAAAAAGTAATGGCATTGTAGCATTCCGAGGGTATTTTTGCACAAATTTAATTTAGGGAGAAAATCTATTTTATCTTCAAAATTTAGAGATAAATCAAGGTTTTTCTCAACTAATCTTGTATCAAAAAGCTCCTAAAAATAGAGATGCATGTATTTGACATTGCTATAAATAGAAGAAGAAGACTAGAATCATAAACTCCAAAGTCAAATCATAAACACATATTTCAAAATCCTTAAATCATAAACCCCAAACTTCTAAACACAAGAAACTAAACTCAAAAAATCAATAATCTAAAATCTTAAATGAAGTATATCTAATTGACATCAAACAAATCCAAAATATTTTAAAATTTTTAGTCAAACATATTTTAATAGACACCAAACAAATATGAAACAAATTGAATGGGTTTGGTTCAGTTTGGGCACTTTTGTTTGGTTCCATTTAGTTTGAAAAAAACTACTAAATCAGAGCAAACTAAACTGAACACACCTCTCTTAACAAAGAAACATTTAAAGTATGGATCAGATTAAACTATTTAAAAATTAACAACTAGAACACTTGACTAAACAAGCATCAAAAATACAAAAACATACTCTAAATATTTACAAAAAATTAACATTTAAAAAAGTTTTTTAAAAAAAAGTTAACATTATAAGTAAGGTTAACAAAATATATTTAACCTTATTCCAAGATGCAAGCAACCTTTAACAATAATTTAAACAAAGTTAAACTATTGTATTAACATTTAAATGAAGCTCACAGAAAGGTATTTTAAGGATACGGTACTAGTGTTTACTTTGTACTTAAAAAGAAGATCATCATTGGTGGCGTCACCAATAATACACATTCGCAACAACTATTTTAAGCTAATGCCAATGAGCTTAACATTTCTCTACAGGACCTACTTCAAGTTCTTTTTTTCTGAGTTTGTGATAGCTAATAAGCCGTTGCTACTATACTAAATGGTGATATATACATCAAGATGTCGCCATTGATTCTCATAATGCCCCAAAACTTGTGTTTTGGTTTTCATTTTTTCTTTTCTAAGTTTATAATGGCTATCAAATATTTTATCAGGCGATGACTTTTTTAAGGTGTCATTAATTTTGTTCAATTGTGATGACTCCTCTTCATCTGTTTCAAATACTCTTATTAGAAATAGTTTTTTTCGGTCATCCCTAATAAGTTGTCCCAAGTAATCCTTTTCCTTGTAGTGTTAGCAAAACTCTTAATGAGTTCTGTTATGTCTAACATACTATGGTCCCTTCTTTATCTTCATTACCATCAACTATAATGTATAGGGAGGAGCAAAAAGATGAAATATCCTTGTCATGTGGAATTAAGTAATCTATACACTCTGAGCATTCTTTGTCATGCCCTCGAATTACAACACTATAAAGACGTGCAGTGGAAAACATGGCAATCCGAAAATGCAACAACTAGGTTTAAATTAATAAACTCGTGGTAGGAAAACAACCTGATATTCATTTAACCACAAACTCTACAACTGGTAACCAGAAATCAGTTCACATATCCGATTACACAACACAAAAATTGGTACAAACATATCTGAAAAAATGGCTAACACAGCCACCAAAAACCCGCTTTCATACGACTTAACCCGATTCAGCTATATTGGGTGCAAAAGACTATTACTAACATGAATTAACAAAGTCACACTCGTTAGAACCCGGAGTGGAAGCCAGATCTCCAACAAACTCTTCTTCGGGTGATGGGTGCTCAAAATCGACTAAAAATAACATATAAAGAAAGGAGTGAGTCAAACATGACTTAGTAGGACTTATACCCAACTATCCTAATATACTGACAAATCTAACTACTAATTATATACGTAAACCAGACCAACCAATTGTTATAATATCATATAAGCTATTTATCATGTTTATTAATCTAAATTGAATTCCTTCCACTCAATTTTTAATTAAACGTGCCTCTACATAAGCCTGACTAATTACAGATTAACTAATCTAATCTATATGTTTATGCAACCTGGACCTGCATGAGCCTATCTCAATTTCATTTGTCTAAGTAGCTTATATGCTCTACTTTGACATTGCAGATATGTTACAGGACTCACACCAACTCTAATATATATAAGAAGTACCATATAGTAAGCTAGATCCTTAGTACACCTAGGTAGGGGCGTACTTAGGATAAACTATGGTATTCGGGATCGAAAGATGCACCAAATTGCACTACATCATCCACTGCCCATGGGACTATATTCATAGGTTGGAGGAGTAGCAGTTTCATCACAGAATGCATTAAAGCATCAACCATATCTTACAAGTAAAAGTAGATAATTACTCAGATAATTCTTCAATGCAATAACCAATTATGCAATTTAACTCAACCAGATAACCAAATCAATAAGTCATGCAGACCATTCTATGCAATCACAAAATCATGCAATTAACAATAACCATGCCATTAATCATAATCCATTCAACTTGATCTAATCACATTTAATATAAATAAGAAACAATGCTTGATAAAGGATTCAAGTAATTATAAACCTTAATTACTCACATTTTATAATTAACATGATTGAATTGCATTTCAATTTATCTATTAATCATAATCAAGATCATAATAATCATGGATCAGGTCATAACAAATCATCATTCAATTTTTGTAAATAAAATTAATTTTTACAATTATATATATATATCTAATTCTAGCAATTAACAAGCAATAATTAGGTAAATTGCATCTAGCTAATACTACTTATGAAAATGCATGGAACTATGCATGAATGGCATATATGACATTTAAATAAACCCATATAGACAATTACATACATAAACTATCACTTATTCACCATTTTCTATCTATTTATCAAATAAACATGTTTTTAACACATTAATTATAATATCGAGTGCTAAGGATGAGTTGGGATGCCTACCTTGGTGTAGGCGGTAATTTTTGAAGTCTGGGAAGTCCTAACCAGTTCAATCGTGAGCCGACCGAGTCCATTGTGATACTAGGTTATCCTCCACTCCTATTAGCATTAAAAACAATAAAAATGTTAATTAAGCCACTTAGTTAAATCAATTAGATAATTAGGAATAGGAGAATTAAAATTATAGGAGAAGAAAGAAAGAGAAAAGGAAAGAAATAGGTGAGAGAGAAGGAGGAGAATAGGAGAGAGAAGAGAGAGGAGAGAGGATAGCACGAGGGGGGTTTCAGCCGGCACAGTGCGCCACCTACCGCGGTGGCGCACTACCTGCCACTAGCAGGAGAACGCGGAGATGGAGGGGGGAACGGAGATGGAGGCGCACAGCGCTGCCGGCGCATGCCGGGTGTGCTACTAGCGTGCGGTTCTACCACCCGCAAGTGTGGGCTCATGCGGTGCAAAAAAAAACAGAGGGGGGGAGAAAGAGGAAAAAGGGAGAGAGGGAGAGTGACGGCGATGGCCGCGACCGCGGCGACGGTCACAACGGGACGGGGAAAGAAGAGAAGGAAGAGAAGCAGAGGTGACAGCAACCGCGGGAGGAGGGAAAGAGGAGGCCATGGTGATGGCGCTCGTAGCAACAACAACAACGATGGGAGGGGAGGCAAAGGCGGTGGTGATAGAACCGAGGAGAAGGGGAAGAAGAAGGAGGCGGGGAAGGCGGCACGATGGCAGCTTCCTCCAAACGGGACAACACCGGAGGCGATCACGTGGGAGGAAGAGGAAGGATGAAATGAGAAAGAGGGGAGGAGGAAGGGGAGGCCGGACCTGGCAGGGGCGACGACGATGTCGAGGGAGACCATCCATCTAGGGGAAGGCTAGCGAAGGAGAGGGGAGTTCGATGGGGCAATGAGGTAGAGGAGAGGGGGAGATGACGGTAGCAACCTGGAGGAGAGGGAACGGCGATGACGACGAGGTGGACCTAGGGAGGGGGTGTGCTCGTGTGAAAGCGACGAAGTGGGGCAACAACAGGAGAAACAACGAGAAGATTCTAGACCAAAGCGGGAAGAAGAAAAATGGAACGAAAAGGCGGTGGGGTAAAGGGGGAACGTGGCACCAAGTGAGGATTTCCATTATTTTCAATTTTCCTTTCCATTTTTTTTCTCGGTATTACATTCTTTATCTTGATCTAATAAATATTTTTAATGCTTTGCCTAACTAATCTTTCTGCATCTCTTTCGTATTCTCTAAATCTCTCAAAGGATTAAACTTGTTCTTTCTTAATATATATGTTCATGCTATAAGAAATTATTATTAAAAATAATAAAATAAGAAAAATAATCTTCCACTAAATATATGGATCATCATACATCAAAATTAATGAGTTCCAGTAACTCAATGATTCATCTCTCCAATTCCTATAAGAGAAGATATAATCAAACCTATCAAGTTATGATTCATGACCAAATGGAACAAATTTCAATAAAAAAATTATGAATCCCTTTATACTTAATTGATTAAGTCTATAATATTTATACTTAATTGATTAAGTCTATAATATCTATCTTACCTACTAACATCCATAACTTTCTTGTGACATGGTAAACCAAACTATTTATGATTATTATTTTACCAAAGATCTCATTACATAAGATCATAGAATAACAATTATTTTATAAATTTATCTCAATTTATTCGTAGGATAAATAAAAAAATTATTATTAATTGTAGCAAGATTATTGTGATAAGTATCTAATAATTGTAAAAGTTTACATGACATATGTATCTTGACTTCTTTGATGAACAAATTAAGAACTATAGCCATTGTGGTTCTTCAAATGTAACATATTTCTTCGTTTGTTTCTCAATGTTCATAATATTATGAATATTTATATTATATTTGGTATCACATAACGATATAATTTTTATATAAAGAATAAAATATATTTTTATCATAAATAAATTATTTTTGTACTTCATGTGCCTATACTATTGCATAGGAGTAGTAATTATTTGTCTCGATAGCTTGTTCTACTCAAAAACTATGTTGCCTAGTCTATACCCTTGCTCTACGTCTTCTAAAGAGATTTTCAAATATTTTTGCTCTGGTTGGTCTCACCAACGAAGAGAACCAATTTTCTTTTGGCATGAACTAATCGATGACACATTTGGATATGAGAACACTTCTTAACATATAAATGTCTAATCTATTTAGACTATCAAACTATAAATATCTACTAGATGACGAAACACATACAAGATGATGAATTTCTACTTTGAGATGGATAATTGTAACATGTAGACAATTGAATTTCAGATTTAAAATATAGATTTTTATTTTAAATTTACTCACATTATTGTTTCATGAATCACATGGCACCCTTTAGCACATGAATCAAAACTTTCTGCTTAAACTTCAAGGAGGATTGAGATCCAATCAGCATCATAGTGTAATATTGTGTGACCCAACAAATCACTAAGTGCCCAAATTGTGGACAACTCTTGTCCGTCACAACTGCTTGTGATCCTCGACATATAACAAAGTATGGAGCTCAGTTACATCTTACCATCATTACGTGAGCACAAATAGTTAAAAATAGGCCATCATGAGACACAACGAAACATATTGTGCCTATCCCACCCCTAGCATCTTGATGTTGTGTTTTTATACTGTTGCTTCCTTCAAGTGATAGGGAAGGAGTGTCAGTGCGCTCATTTCCTTGTGTGGATTCTTTTATGCTTTATGCAGTCACTTAAAAATGATGATTACAACTTTTCTATGGCTTAGTTCTATTGCATGACAAGTGCTAAAGTTATATTCTTCATTTGTCAAGCGATACAAGCCTCTTTAAAATGCTAATGATAACAAACCAAATACGTATTGCATAAAATGAGACAAGTAAAATTGGAATTAAACGTGCATACAAAAGTAAAGCACATTTCAAAATATTTCTTGATTTTTTAGATTTTCTTATTTGTCTGGGATTTAAATTTTGATGTGTGCAAGATCGAAATTAAATATGACTGTGAAGAGCATATAAAAAAAATTATTATTTTGAAGAATTTTCAACTTTGCTTTGGTTTTGAACCTTTCCTGAATTTTTGGATTTTAAATCTTTTCAATTTCTTTGTCTTTTGAAATTTTAAAATTTTTGTAGAGAGAATAGTTGTCATTTGATTCACTTGGAATGAATGTCCCTAATCATTAGCTAAGAAACAAGAGCATACACCACATGTTAATTTGAAATCCTTTGGACCCCTAATTAGCTACGTTCTTCCTAGATTTGGTAGGTCCACCCTATCTTGGGTTTAAAGAAAGAAGAAGTTTTAAGGGTAGGTCCTTGATAGATATCAAAGATGTCGAATTGGTTTCTCTATTGATGCATACTTGTCAATTATGGTTTGGCCTTTTTAGGTCCTTCCGGCCTTATTGATTTTTTCCACATATTTTTGTTGGCACACATTTAGATAAATCTTTTCTTTTATTTTGACATGAGCGCTTCATTGCCTATCTTTTTACACCTTTTCTTTTGACAATTTTTTTCACACTTCTCCAGTTTTGCTACTTGTTTGGGGCATAGAGGTCAATCATTCTAATATTGCCTCCTAGTAGGGTGGTAGCTACTTTCAATACTCCTTTTAGTCTCCTACATTCATCTTGGAGAAAAATGGAGGAGAATAGGATAAGGCAAACCTTTCTTCTCTAGACTTATCCTAGCTTTCCTTCTAGTGTCCAATCATCAGGATTCTAAAATCTAGGGATGTCGTGTGTAAAGTATGGTGCTTACTCTTAATTCCTCAAAAACAAGTAGGGCAACTAATAGTAAGTTGAATTCAGGTAATGATGGTCATCCTCTCAATCTCGTGTATTTATGATTTTGTGATTATGAAATTCCATGAATTATTCACTTTTTACCTTGCTTTACACCGGTCATTATCTTTTCTCAAATTTACAACATAGTTAAAAGTATATTTTAACAACATCTATTTGAACTCTCTCTGTCTCTTAGTTACCCTCTCTAGGTAAAAAATGTTGAGTCTACTTTGACATGTGTTGCATGATTTGATGAAAAATGTTAGACTCGTAAGTTCTTTTTTAAAATATTGCCTCAAGGAAACTATAATGATGATGAATGGATTATTGCAATATTTGAGAGAAGATGAAGTTCATTGTTAGAGACAACATTGCCAGGACAATATTGTCAACACTTGTTAATGCCTTGACATGCTTTGCTACTTTTGTCTCTTCCCATTATAGACACCAAAATTGGTTTACTTTCAGATCTCAAAACTCTTGTTTTATGAGTAATGTGTGAGTATTCCATGTTGAGAATTATGTCAGGTTATTTCTAGGCTGAACTAAATATTTTCCAAGCCGAACCGTGCGAATAAACATTACTCATGTTGTTTTTATGGCACATTAATGCAAAGCCAATAAAACATAAGTTATTCCATTCTGAATTGAATCAAATATTTTGGAGAACTCAAGTGAACCTGAGAGTCCCAATATAGTCAATTGGTATTCTCCTTTATTTTGCAAACAAATTCTCTAATTTACTTTAGCCCATCATGGTACAAGCACACCACACAGCTCGAGTCACTAACCATTGATGAACTTGACGAATCCTCCATTTAGGGACCTCCACCACATTGGGAGTTGGCTACTTTTTATTACCCTCATGCCCATGGCACACCGCCTTCACTAATCAAACATAGAAAGGCTTGATAGAACATGGCAGTAATCTCAAAGCCTTGAGAAAATTCACGTTTTTGAGTTAGGTTGACAAATATGTCTATATCTACACCTTGTCATTACCGTTTTAGTCCATCGTCATTCCATTTAACTACACTTCTCAATGTTCACTTCCACTCCACTATACTTCACAATGATCCAGTTTGCTCCATTATATGGCATTCCCTTGCAAAACGAGGCAAACTGTACACACGTAAAACTAGCATAATTTCAAAGTTTAAAACTATTGTTTTATGAGTAATATGTGAGTTTGCCTCATTTAAAATCATGCCAGGTCATTTCCAGGTTAAACTAAGTGCTTTTTTAACAAAATGCACAAAATCGTGTGATTTTGGACTATGTCCTTCCATAGGGGCGGCATGCATGCCCCTAGTAGGGTTCACATAGACGATTTCTATTTTTTGATCCATGCATTTTTTGATAATTCTCAGAGGATTTTAAGAGATTTTTTACCTAAAATGTATGTGCCATAGGATGGGGATGTGTATGCCATCACCCTAGATGCAAAAAATGTTCTGATTTTTGAAATTGTAAATTAAAGTTATCACGCATCTACCAGGATTCTCATGCCCCAGTCGAGGGTGCACACACCCTTAGAGGGAATCCCTGGATGAAAGATTCCTTCACAACTGGCCTTGGCAAAACAAACTTGGTCAATCTAAGAGGGAATTCTCAAATGAGAAGTTTGTAACCACCAAGTAGGGTGTTTAGATATGATTGACTTTGGGAGGAAAATGAGCCCCCTATCTTGGATGACCTATGAGTTGGGTGAACTCAATACCCAATGCAAACTAATGCGAGGAGAAAGATGACAAGAATGGAGGGGAAATAATGTTGTAAAATATGCAACACAAGTGCAAAGATTAATTTAAAGCAACAAGATGATATGCAATGTTAAGTAAATAAACTCAACTTAAACAAGACATGGAATAGAAAGAAATCAAGGAAATGAAAGCAAACAATGATGTGAAAATGAGAAATGGTATGAAAACAAATAATATAGATTCAATAAGTAAGCTAAAAAATAATAAAGCAAGTAAAAAGAATGACTAGAATGAAATGAACACACCAAGATAGAATTAAAACAAAGTATGTCTTCTAGAGGACTTGGCACCTTGATAAAGGGGTGCCTAGCATCCTGATGGGGGTGATAGAAAATCTAGCATACAACCCTCATCTACTCTACAAGGAAAAGAGGCTCGTATAAGGGCGAAAATAAAGGTGCAAAGTAAACAATATAAAATGAACTTACAAAGTAGTAAAAGAAGATGAGAAGAGGGTTGTTTGCTGGGAATAAACTTAAAGGAAAGTAAATGATATCACGGGAAAATGAATGATATTGCAAGAAAAGTAAATGAAAGTGTAAGGAATGAAATGACAATGTAAGGAAGTAAAGAAAGTGGCTCAGGTAGGAGCCAAGATGAAAGGAAGAGTTTTTTCGATCAGACATGATGGAGAACAAAAAGGAACTCTCAAGCACTAGTTGGTCCCACCATGGTCTCCATAAATGTGAACACTGATTGGGTTTTAGTGCTACTCTAGAAGGGTCTCAATGTGCTCAACAGAGCTAGCTTGATGGAGGTACACTTCTCCTACTCATCATTCTACACACACTTTGATCTCCAAACTTTCAACTCTCGGCATCACTCAAATGTTGGGGTGCCGATCACATGTGGAAGAGAGGGAGAGAAACAAAGGAGAAAATTAGTGAAAAATTGTGGAGTGCATGATGTTTGTGGTCGAAGGAGCTATGGGCTCCAATTGAAAAAAGAAATAAAAGATTGATTGATGATGTACCTCAATGAAGAGATGTGAGTGGTGGATTCCAACTTCCTTCTCTTTGGCCGACCAAAAAGAAGGAGCATGCGATGTTCCTTTTGTTCAATCTGGTCAGTATGGGCATAGCTCACTCCAATCAGCTTCTCTTGAAATGCCCAAAAGAAAAAAGAGACAAGGTAAAAGAAGGATTAGAACTAGACAATGTGTAGTAACATAATCAAAATGATCATTAAAATGACATAAGACAAAGAACGGACTGGATTGGGACTAGATCTCAACCCCAATTTTGGGTATTTTAAAATGCATGAAGATGTGAACAAATGCTCAAGTGTATGCAAAACAATGTTAGGATGCAAATGAAAGATGAAGAGAATGATAAAAGATCCAAAAATGGGGTGAAGAGAGCTGTCAACCGAAGAGGCCTAGCTTTGGAGGTCATGGTGCCCCCTTTACTGGGGCACCTAGCACCCTAAAGAAGGGGCTCTTGGGCCATGTTCTCTAGTTGTTCGTTCATTTTCCATGCTTCACACTGAGCTTGTACATGATCATTGATGCGTCAATGTTGCTCCTTAGGGTTCTCCTAACACCCAAGAATATGTAGGAAGAAAGGAAGAGCCTTGAAGAGATGTAGGTTGAAGTGGGGAGCCTCCAAGAGTAGAAAAATAGAAGAGATAGGGGTGCACTATCTATTAGGCCTCTTGAAGGGGTTCTCTATGAGGTGTGAAGGGCTTCAAAGCCTCTTGGAATAAAATTGAGAACCTATAAAATGTTGAGTAAGAGTCCCCTTTTGTAACTACATAGAGGGCAACCTGGGAAATTAGAAAAGACCCCTATTGGTACAAAATGCCCCAACATCGTGGTGCTTGGACCAGCATTAACAACAATGTATTAAAAGTTGTGGGACTCTATGCAGATGGAACAAAATTTTGACTTTTGAGCATAGCCCCCAATATCAAGGCATTTTGACTCGTGCAGCATGATAAATGTGCCACACACACCATTGATGTCGTGCAATCCGGATGGTCAAATCAATTGTTTGGGTCAAATTGACTACAAAATGCCTTGATATTGTGATGTTTTGAGTACTATATAAAGTCAAATTGCAAAGTGCTTGTCAAAATTTGGTAGAAAACCAGTTTTTTACCTATAACCCTTTTTAGGGTGCTTGGTCCCTTAACATGCTGCTTGGGGCACTAGGAACCATAAGCTCAAAAATGTGCTCATACAACCCAAATTCTGATTTTGTTACTAAAAAACTAAATACTATCCATGGAAACAAGGGTTTTGAGCTCAATAACTAGGCCAAAATGGCATGTCTATAGACGTCTCTACCCCTTGAAGCCTTCAGTTTTGAAAAATCACTGTTAGGATGCTTCTACGTCTGGAACACGAAAATTTACTAGATGAGTAAGGAATGGACCAAGAGTCAAAGGATGAAGAAGATTACCTCCCGGCAGCTATGCAATTCCAAATATTGCAAGGAACCTTAGAGAATGACCTCAGCATGATCCTATGACCCCGTTTTAGGGATGACATGTTGAGAACAATGAGACGATAAAGAATAAGCAAAAAAACTAAGAATCTATCAGTTTTCTACAAGCACCAAAGGATCTTCCAGCCGTATTTATGAGAGATTGAATGAGAGAACCACACCAGTCTCTTATACAAAAGGGAAAGACTCAAACATAGAAAAGTTTCCATTTTTTGGAAGGGGCATCGGAAGCATCCACTCGAGCAGACTCATGCATCTGCTACACTGGACACTTAAGCTATCCAAAAAAATCAAGGGAGGCCTTCTCAATTACATTCTCTTTATCATTTATTATTTGATCCATTGAAAGGGGGGCTTAGGTCCAAACAAAAAAGAAATATTTGATCTTCTCTTCAATGTATGTAGGAAATATAAGAAGAAAGGAGGCCCACTTTGCAAAGAAGAATAACTTGCCAATGTACATCTATTCAAAAAAGAGCTAACCAAGTTTTTCATATAGAAAAAATGTTTGATGAAATGAAAAATACAATCCAAAGAGCCTCAACCAGGAAGAATTGTCAGCTTGGCCACGTAACACTGGTGTCGAGCCTCTTCTTCCTCCATAAACAAAGAAGTACCAAACACATGAATGGTCTTCCACAAAGCATAACACTTCAATAGTCTTCATCATCATACAAGGAATCAGCACAACTATTCTTGATTGAATCAAGATGAGAGAAAGGAGGCACATCATGACAAGGGAGTCCCAACTAAGGAAAGCATCTATGGGCTTAGACATAACAAAAGAGGTGGTGGTCAGGTGCATGTCCACACATGGAGCAAAGAATAATAGAACAAACCTCCCCTACATAGGTGCCAAAATCAGAAAATCACCAAAAGGTGTCTCTAACTAGTAACATTGCTACCCTGCACAAGATCCCAATGAGGGGCATGGATTCATCACCTTATCCATCATACATAGTTGTAGTGAAAAAAGAGTGAAGGGGACTGCTTAAAAAACATCGTAAAACATAGGGGCAATGGTATGATGGATCATCCATAAAATGCCACTTAGCCAAACTAGAAAATAGAAAAAGAATACTACCATAAGCATGCCTACCCAAACTCAACACCATCAAACCATCATAAAGATAGCCAAGAACTGATGGTGCAATATGCTCCTATCTCTAGAACCACTGTACACATGAAAGCTAGGTAGGTTCAATCCAACCATCTTAGTATGAAAAAGTAGTACAAATGCAATGCAAGTAGCTACACCCTTTGCACTAATAGTAGCTCACTATTATCACCAACACTCCATAACAGCTATCAACCACTCCATTAGCCCACTAACGACTATCCACCCACCAACAAGTAGAGACCAAGCGTCAACAGGGCTTATAAACTCTTGGAGAAACTTTGAACAAGAGACAGGGGCTAAGAGAACAAAGGTGCTATCTTCATCACCCTTGTGTGTTAGATGCAATCCCAACAATAATTCGGCCTCCTAGAGTAAAATATTGCACTTGAACGAGTAAAAAATGAAGTGTGGGCGTTGGGGTGCCATAGCTCTAGCAATGCACCAAGGATAGAAAAGTTCCAGAGGTATTTCACAATACACCGAATGTGAGTTAACACTCCCCGAAGCCCCCTATTCACCATAAAAGAACATGTTTCAACATTTAGCATTGTGATCAACTTTGCCAACCATAATAGTTGTTTATTGTAGACACGCAAAATTGGCCTTATTCGGAACCCCAGACTCTTATTCCATAGGCGATATCTTTTATTTGACCAATATCTGATCCGGATTACCTCGTGCAGATGAGCTAAGGACGTTGGTGGAGCCCCTTATGACTTGGGAATGGACCGATGATTTCTGGAACAATGTCGTAACCTTCAAGCGAGAGCCACACGTGAATTTTGAAAACGCGAAGCTTTCTCGATGACCGACCTTGAATAGTACTTAATTGAAGGTCTCGGGAGTCCCGCATGTGTTCCGTAATATTTAGGGTTTCCGAGAAGTCATTTCGGTAGTCGTCGGTCAATGACGGCTTTTGTTACGGCTTTCTCGATCTGTACTGACACGGCTATCCTGGACCACGCGTTAGGCCTTTTCGGTCATCACCGGGTCTTTTTGAGTCGTCCGGGTCAATCCTAGCCGTATGTTTCATCAACCGGGGCCATACGGCCATTTCGGTCGATTTTAGGGTTTTATGGCTTTTCCGAGTTTCAATTCATGTTTACCGGGTTAATCTCAGATTTTTCGATGATTTCGGGTTTTTCGACCGTACCGGACCTATTCGGTCATCATTTTGAGTCATCATGAGCTGACCCGAGATTCCTTGACCGGAACCGTGCCCTTCCGGATCTCTGCCGCGGTTTTTGGCTTTTCGCGAAACGGTAAACCGGTAGTCAAAGCCCCGTGCGAACATCTCGGGAGTAATTCCAGCTGGTTTACAGACTTGAAGAGGTGCGCTTGAAGGCCCTTTTTCCAACGCAACAAACGGAAGTCGAATCGGACATCCCGTTTGTATTACGGTTCGCGGAACATGCGCGCAGGAGCGCTCCTCTTGAAAGAGGAGGGCGCGCTCTTCGCGCCCTCAATATGGGGGCGCGCCCTGCGCGCCCCCGCTTCCTTTGAAACGCGGGGGCGCGATACGTTTTCGGAAACTGGAAATAACCCCGATTAGCACCTTCTAAACCGGATTTTTGGAAGGTTTCCACTGTTGATTTTCGTTTATTTTGACCGCGCCCCCGGTTCGGAGGCACGTTACATTTGTCAAGTTGCCCACAATGTAAGAAGAGCGAACAGCTATAGAAACAGAGACGTCAACAACAGAAGGTAGCGAGGTGGACATGAATGATGTCCTCTGTACAACATCAAAAGAGAAAAATCCAGGTTGGATCTTAAATTATGGTTGTTCGTTTCATATATGCTCGGACAGGACGATATTTTACAGATATCAATCATGCGAAGATGACTCAATTTGATTAGCAAACAGAGCATGTTGCTTAGTTGTTGATATTGGATCTATAAGAATGCACATGTTTAATGGAAGCGTGCAAATGCTCATGGAGATCCGACATGTGCCAAATTTGAAGAACTTGATCTCACTAGGAGCCGTGTGTTCAAGAGAATATTGATGCACTTTTGAAGGTGGAGCTCTCAAGACATACAGAGGAGTAAAGATTGTGCTAAAAGGGCTGTTGACAAAAAATTTGTACAGATTCGTAGGGAGGGTAGACACAAGTGCAACTGCGATATCCAAGTCGAATAGTACATTTCAATGACAAATGATATCTACTAAAGATGGAATGTAAAAAAAGCGTGTGACATTCACTTCCAATTGCAACGATGATTGATATATATCGCATCAACTGAGAGAGGAGGGGCCATGTTAAAACATACAGCAGAGTCAGGTTGTGCAGGCACTTGGTCGAAGTGCGAGCCATGTTGGTAGAGTTGATGAACGGATAGACACTTGTGGAGTTAACCCCAAGATGGAGTTAACCCCAAGATATTACATAACTAAATTGGTTACATACATAATTAGGTTAATCCTCAAGTGGGCTATAATCCAATAGTTGTTAACCGAATAAACATCGAGTTATCCTAAGTTTATCAAGACTCTAGATAGAGATTAGAGAATCCTAGTTGAATTAAGTTTTCTCAATTGTTCTCCCTATAAATAGCTTCTAAACTGATGACTAATTCAAGATGTCAAATGTCGAGAGAGCCTCTGATAGGAGAGTTTGTACATCTGTGATTTAATGAAGTTTGACTTCTTCTAAATCTCATCGCCTTCATAGTGTGTACATCTTGCTCCGTGAATTATCGATCATCGAATTTCCGCAACAAATGTTGGATTTGTTTTTTCACGTATGAAAGAGGAGATTTTTCTACTGCATATGCAGCTTTATCCTAGTTTTATTGATTCCCGATGCATGTTAACTTATTAATGTTCTGTGGTTAAAAACATAATAAAGAAAGATAGGAAGTAAAAATTTGAAAGCGTAGGTAGAAATTTGTTTAAGAGTAATATGAAAATCTGACCTCTTAATCTCTTAGTTTACTGTGACAATTACTTGATTTGATTATAATATTTGCATATTTATTAACTTAGTTTTTAGTTAAAGTTCCTCTATGTATGTTCCTACTGGCGTTTGTAGAGAGATTATGTTTGAAAACATATAACCTAAATCATACAACTTAATTCTTTCAGTCTTGTTAATAAATAAGGTATGTATTCAAAGATAAATAAGACATAAAATCAAATGCTCTAAACATTGCAAGCCTTTGACTGAATCTAAGACAAAGGTTTGTTTAGATCAATCAAACATGACCTAAGACTGTGTGAACTGCCTAGAAATGGATGAAGAGCATCCAGATATACAATGTCTATAGTTAGAGTCACAGATCCATCTTTATTTCATGGTGCTTTACATAATATGTAACTAAAATTTCGTCATGTAGTAGATACAGTTGTATAAAGGATTGAGTTGCCATCCCTGTGGCAACTTTGCACTGTACTATCTCTTACGTTCATGCCCTGCACAAGTATGTTCTTGAGCTATGACAATTTGTTTTAGCCACTGAAATATGAGGATACTATTTATCATGAGAAAATAGTAAGGTTTAGGAAAAATTCTATAGCTCATATAACTTTCGAAATTAAGTAAATCTTATTAACTCACAGTATGTTATTGAAACATGGAACATATTATTGGCATTCATAATCGTGCAAAGTTGCACTTTTCTTACTAGAAATATAGACTTTAAAAATTAATTTTTTTTCAAAATTACAGATTTTATTTCTCTTCTTCATTTTTCATAATTTGATAATTAACAAATTCTTGAAATTCTATTTTATAATTTTACTTTTAAATTTAATATTTTAAAAAATCATAGAATTTAAACTTTTTGTTCCTAAAAATTTCTAACATTTAAATCAATAAAAATTTTCTAATTTTTTTACAGAATTTTTATCGAAAAATTATTTTAGACAATCCAAGCCCATTAAACTAATGAATTATGACAAACTTTCGACTCAAACCTGTTCGACTTTCTACATAAGTTTGAGCTTTGGTTTCATATATGTGAGCTAACATAGACTTAGGTTGGGCTAGCCAAACCCAACCCATTGGCATGGATTCCTACTTTACTCCATGTCTCTGAAATTGATATCCTTACAACATTCACCAAAATAGAGATTGAGAATACTCATTTTTCATAATAAATATAAAAGATTCATCTTCAATGTTATATTGAGATTCATTATGAAGATTATGAAAAAATAAACAATATTAAAAAAGAGTGAATCAACAATATCAACGACAACAAGAATTTAAAAAATAACTGAGATATATATACCAAGTTAGACATATAATAGACAATGGCCATTGATCAAGCAAAAATTATTCATACAACTT
Organism: Cryptocoryne crispatula var. balansae; assembly: GCA_036172225.1. Taxonomy (NCBI): domain Eukaryota; kingdom Viridiplantae; phylum Streptophyta; class Magnoliopsida; order Alismatales; family Araceae; genus Cryptocoryne; species Cryptocoryne crispatula. The sequence goes on along the minus strand of CM069925.1, from coordinate 16,189,107 downwards.
GACAAATGGACAAAACAAATAAAAGAATAATCTAAAAATCAAACAATAAGAATCACCTATGACTTTTTTCTATCAATAAATATATGAAATAATGTACATAGGTTCATTTTTGTATTCTCGTACAAAGACGCCATCTAGTTTTTAGGCAATCTCACATCTATATAAACTAGAGACTACTACGGTCGCCATCCATTCCTTCAGTTTGCTTCTTCACCTGGGTAATACTTGATAAGGTAAATTTCACAAGAATGAAGGAGGCATGATCTTTGCAGCACCCTTCAAACAAATCTTGAGACATAGCATTTTGTAGTGAAATTCAACTGCATAAAAATAAGAAATCAACTTGCGCATAGCAATTTCTTTGCAAGTTGCCATGAGAACTTCCATTTTCTCTAAACATCTTTGTATCCTAAAAATTTAATTTAATATGGGCATTATTTTCAAAAACAAGAGGTTGTAGAACAAAAAGAACCTATAAAAGTTGTCAAGTCATATTATTTTGTTCTATCTGAAACATTATATTAAAAACATCTCTTTATTTTGCTATAAATTATGAACTGCAATGTGTCTGAAAACAAACAAAAGTGGTGGACAACATTAAGAATGTCTCATTATAACAGTAACATATTTTCTTTAAATATCATTGCTCCCTCAGACATTCTAGGGCAGTTTTCACCACAAAAATTCAGACAAGGCTGAAACAAAATCATAGACAATCATGGGGAGCAATATTCAATCACATTGAACGAAATTCCTAAAAGAGAAATATATAAAAAACTAATGAGTAAATTAGGAGTAAATTTGTCAATCATGAAGAGAATTCAAACTCCGTCTTAGAAACCATCAATTGTCCACAAAAACAACAGAAAAGCCGCTTGTATCATCCCTCAACAACTGGATTTTTTTGTAATCAAAGGTCATGTCTTCAGTCCACTACTTTCTCCAAGCTCATCACAGGGATGCTGCGGTGAGACATAACTCAAGTAAAAACAAGAGAAAAAGAGAAGAAAAAAAAGGAAAAGATAGCGAAAGGCATCCTCCCACAGCAAATTAAAAATTTGCCAGGCGCATCGATGAAAGGCGAAAAAAAACACTAGGGTGAACGATAGATCTCCTCAGTTCAGGTCTCCACAAAATTCCACACAAGGGACAAAGGATAGTATCCCCTGCTCGGAAGAACGAAAGTTCTCCAATTTCAACATCCCGGAAGATCTCCAAAGAGAAGTTAGAAACAAATACACAAAAAGAAAGAGTGATAAAGGGCAAATCAACCACAATCAGGTTTCACCGCAAAACGTTTATCCACGAAAAGCGTCGGCACAAGAGAACGAAACTGGAATGCGACGGATCTCCTCAGTTCAGGTCTCCAGGAAAAATCCGCAGAGACGAACAACGCCGTCCTCGGAAGAACGAAAGTATTCCATTCACATCATCATAGGAGATCGTATAGCCCTATCATTTCAACCACCGACCTTGGAAACTTGCATACGGAAAAACTACATAACCTGGCGAGAGATGCAAGGAGAAAGAGAGGCGAGGCGCAGGTGCCGTCATCGCGGTGGATTTGCCGCCGTCGCCGAGGGCATAGAAGGGGAGGAAGATGACGCCCATCGTCGGGCCTTTATAGGAAAAGAATGGGAAAGCGGCTGAATAAACCCTAACCGGATGGTGCGACTTTAACTTCTTATATCTATGGACCGAGTGCTGGTTCCATGTTCAATTTAATATCTTATTTTCGATCTAAATAAATATTAATTAATTTTTTTATTTTTTATTAAAATCATTTAATTTTTACTTAAATTATGTCTTTTACAATGTTGTTAGATTAACAAAAATTATTTTCATCCGATTTCATCTTTCTCTTTAAATTTTTATGCTGCCAAAATTGTCTTTAGGTTAACGAAAATTATTTGAATAATTTTTACATAGATCTAACGACTTATCAATCATAAAAGGTACAAGTCACATCTTATGATCCCAAATAATTTCAAGGATAAACTCCTCTTCAAATAATCTTTCCATAATCAGTTATCACACAGATATAAATCTTCATTCATCTAATGTCGTGGTCGGATAGAAGTAGGGCATCGACTGTCAACCCCTAGATATACCGATATGATGAAAATTTGTAGTCGTAATTGGATCAATTGGAAAACCCATTTTCAATTATCCTATCTACTGTAACCGAGAATTTAAAGTAATATCCATAAGATATTCTCTCTCTCTTACCGAAAGTGGACAATCTCTTATTTGTTCACTCAATTGCCTCCAACGGATTTCTCATATACTCAATTCAATAAATGTTCAGGATCACAATACAAAGTGATCCATAAGTCAATAGTCAAAGTACATAGTATGCCTGACAAGGTATTTTTGGTGACTCAGGTCAAATATCCAACTGTACAAATGTGATGATAGAATATTTTGATCGACAGTTCGATAAGATACCGTTCAAGAATTTTATGTTGGTCAGTTCAGTGAACTCATTCTTTTAATGAGCACCTGTACATGTTTCTTAGTGTTTTCATACTGATGACTAATGAAATCAACCATTCTCATCATATGAGAAGATATCATATACACTAGTCTTATTAGATCCTTAATATCTCATCTTGAGGATCCTACAACTAGAAACGTTTAGATCACATACTTCTAGATGATTGATCACATTATCATGATCTCATCATGATTCAATCATTATTGCATACAACGTAGGACTTCATTACGATAGACACATCTAGTTAGTGCAAGTTATGAAGATAATACTATTAATATTGAATAAGAAATAACAAGAAATGTAAAACTATACCACATATGATTGGCTTGTAGGACATACATTTTTATCAATTAGGTTCAAGGGACATTGAAGAGATAGGTTGAAAGTCAAATGTGAGAGAATCATTGATTTTGAGTTTAGATCTTTCCAATGGTTGATCTTGCTCATTATTGGCTTGCTATTGAGATACGGTTGAGATTATCATGACCGAGTGACAAACAAGGAGGACTAGTTATGATACTGCGGCATAAGTTATTAGAGGAGCTCGATCATGTGCAGCCAGTTGTGAAGATTGTTAAGAAATAATAGGTTTTCTAAATGACTGAGGTGTAGGAGCTGAAGGTTGTGCAACTAGATCAGGATGATAAGCCATGAATTGTTTCACTGACTGGGCCTAAGGCACTAGTCTAGGCAAAGAAGTTATGGGTTGAGCAATTGATGGAGAAATATGATTTTGATAAACTTGATGAAGTTCTTGAGAGACAATCCTATGTTGTGGAGAGCTCCTAGGTCGGCACTTAGGGTTCTCTATTAAGTGTCCTACAACATTGGCATTCCCACTTTCATTGAGGGTTTGATGTTTTGAATTGTATAGCTTCATGACTAGTGTATCCTAAATATATCTTGTCATTTCATATAAATCATGCACATTCATGGGATAATGTAAGGTTAAAATATTCTTCAAAGCTGGTATGACATTAGTAATGATCATCTTGACTATTTCTAGCTTGGAGATTGAATATGTAAGCTTCTTGGGCATTGACCTCTAACTATTGGCATATTGTGTGAATTATTTATCTTCTTTCATTTTTTTGTCCATAAAGTCAATAAGTGAATAGGCTAGCTCAACGCAATCCTTATATCTTTATAAGAAATTTACCCTAACTATATCAAAATTGCTCACCTACACTATGTCAAGTGAATAAACTCATTGTAGGGTTGTGCCATCTAATAATCATCTAAAGAGGATGGCAAGGTCCTTCCGATCATTTTGCCAGTGAGGTGATTCATACATGAAATCCTTGACATGGACAAATTGGTTGTTGGTGCCATTGTAGTGGCAATAGACTGGTATCTATGAAGGGGGAATATGAGGGAGGGAGGGAACATGAACTTCAATAGTCACCCTGGGATATAATAGGAGCTTGAGTTCTTTGCATTCTCTTTCAAATCAATTGAACTCATTAGTCATGGCATGATTGATCAAATGTTCCTAGGTGATGGGTGGAAGAGGCTACATTGGGAAGCATACAGATGGCACCCAAATTGAGGTAACATGAGTTAGTGTGGCCAAGTGAGTGGGATTCAGCCTCAAGCAAAGTGGGGATGGAGCTAAAGAAGTTGGACTAGAAATGTGGGTAGAATGCTGAGAGGAATTGGCATGGGTTGAGTCCAAGCTAGGTGAGCTTGTTCCCAAATAAGGGTGAGGAGAAAGAGGAACAGTGGGTGTATAGGCCAAAGGCCAAGAAGGACTAATGTGGGCCGAGTCTAGACTAGTTGGGCTTGCACTTGAATATGAAGGAGAGAAGAGAATAGTATACTCAGTGTGGGAGTGATCAACCCAAAGTACACTAGGTTGGTGAGCCACCAACTAAGGAATAAAGGTGGGTTGACCATGCTCAGTGGAAGCATAGCCAGCACATGCTACTACCCATGTCAGCATGGGTAGCAGCTTGTAGTTGATTGAGAGTGACACGGGAGACGTGAAGTCCTAAGGTATGACTAAAATCATATGTTAGATGTTTTGTGCTCCCTTGTTGCATTTTGAACTCGTTGGCAGTGTAGTAGTTTGCTATGTTGATCATCCTACTTGGCTTTGATGACACTAATGTAATGTTATATGAAAGAATGGGTTTTTTTTATTATTTTAAAAGACTTTTTTTGAATTTTTGTTGAAAAATAAGTGTTCAACTCAAGCAAAGATTTCTTTTGGTTTTTGTTGTTTTAAACTTGTTGTTTCAGTTTTGATTTGTGGTTGACAAACATATAAATTAAGATCACAAACAAAGTTTTCTTTTGGTAATTTTAAGTATTTTTTGAGATTTAAGTTTGGTTAACAAACAAGTGATAATAGAGAATCCTAATAGGGTGTTTGGTAGCGTTTTTAATTTTAAGATAACCTCGTTTTTGAAATCAAAATTATTTGACTTCTCAATTTTATTTTTAAAATTAAAACAGTCTAATTATTTGGTGTTTGGCAAAATCATCATAATTTTTAAAAATTAGACAGTAATGTTTGGTTATGATCAGCGACTCTGCAAAATTCTCTCGGACTCCCTTCGCAAAGAGAACTTGCAGCTTTGCGAAGGTTTCCCCGCAGTGTCGTCCATCTCCCTCCCCCCGTGACGGCGGCAGCCAACAAAAGGCCGTGTCGTCGTCAGCTAGCGACCCCCCCGCCCCGCAGCGGCGTCGACGTCCGCCTCCCTCCCTCCCGCGGTGTTTCGTCCCCCCCCCCCCCCCGCGGCGCTGTCCGCTCCCCCGTGCCGACGGCCCTCCCCTAGCGGCGGCGCCCCCACCGCCGAGGACCCCCCCCCCCCCCCCCCCGTGCCGTCCGCTCCCCCCGCCGGTGGCTGTCCGCTCCCCCGCCGGCGGCCCTCCCCCCGGCCGGCGGCGCCCCCGCCGCCGAGCCCCCCCTGAGCTGTTCGCTCCCCCCTGCCGGCGACCCTCCCCCCTGATAGAAATGTATGCCCTACAAGCCAATCATATATGATATGATTCGACATTTCTAGAAATATATCATTCAATTAATCAGGCAAATCTTCATTATAAGCTTTTATTAGATGCGAATATCATAATGAAGTTCTTGATCAAATACAATGATGATTAAATCATGATGAGAACATGATAATGAGATTGATCATCTAGAGGTATTTGATCTAAATGTTCCTAGTCATAGGATACTTGAGACGGGACATTAAGGATCCGGATAGACTAGTGTATGTGATGTCCTCTCATGTGATGAGGACGACCGATCTCATTGGTCATTAGTGTGGAGACACTGAGATACACATACAGGTGCTCATTAGTTGAATGAGTTCACTGAACTGACTGAATTAGAAACCCTGAATGGTATCTTACCGAACTGTCTATCAGGGTTTTCTATCATCATGGTTGCATGATTGGACCTTTGACCTGAGTCACCAAAGATGCCTTGTTAGGTGGAACTTGTGCTTTGACCATTGACTTATGGATCACAATTTAGATGGTCCTGTATAGCGATGGATCGGGTACAAGGAAAATTCGATAGAGGCAATTGAGCGGACAATAAGGGATCGTCCACTCTCGATAAGTGAGAGTGAATGTCCTATGGTATAGTACTCTAAATCCCTGGCCAGGGTAGATAGGATAATTGGAAAATGAGTTTTCCAATTGATCCAATTCCGAGTACATGATTCTATAGAGTCGGTACACTTAGGAGTTGACAGTCAATGCCGTACTCCTTTCCGACCGGGACATTGGATGGATGAGGGTTTATATCCATGTGGTAACTGATGATGGAAAGGCTCAATGGAAATGAGATTATCCTCATAGCCATTTGGGATCATGGGATGTGGCTTGTACCCTTCATGATCGGTAGGATGATTAATCTGTTATTAGATAATAGATTTAATTAAATTAAATAGAATTGTTCTATTTTATTTAAGCCTCAACCAAATAGGCTATTGGGCCTAGTGGGTCACATACAAAAGGACTTATCCACAAGTATAGGGGCAAGGACGTAATTTATGGAGATTTTGGGTTTTTATGAAAAATTCCATAATTATCTATAAATACTAATGGTTTCAGCCAAACCCCATCAAGCCAAGGGTGAAAACTACGTCCCAAGCCTCCTCCCTACCTCCTCCTCTCTCAAGAAGGTGTCCATGGTCGATGGAGCTCCGTTCGGGAAGAGTTCTCGAGGCCGGCGCGAAGGGGAGAACCTGCTGTGGATGAAGTTCGTGTGGATACTGCTGGAGACTGGACACTTGAACGGTTTGAAGAGCTTAAGAAGCTCATCTCCTTCCTCTCCATGGGATTATATGAATCCTTATCAGGTATATTCGAACCCGATTTGATCGGTTTTCGGTTTTCGTCGTTCGATTCTGATTGAGACGGATTCTAAAGGAACCCATAGGAATCGTCGCTTCCGCTGCACCTGATATTAATGGACGATTCCTTACAGTGGTATCAGAGCCCGTTTCAAGTCTCGGTCGAAACCGACGTCGAATCGACATTATTTCATGTTATTTATGTGTTCCTGAATCAGTGCAAACGTCTGTTTTGACGAGGACACCATATTCTGTGTATGACTCATATAAAATATTGGTTGGCCTTGGTAGAATCTCGTGATATATGTATTTCCAACGCCGCAAACCGTTTGAAGTTTGGATCTCTGTAGTGTTCGGGAGAAGCCTCAAAAGTTGGTGTTTCTGTCATGCCCGAACCAACACCCGGATTTGGGGATTTTGTGAAATCTCCGTCCATAGAAGAAATTGAGGCTTGGAAAGGGTTTAGGAGATGGGTAATATGATTACCTAGCCTTTACCTTTGATATCCAGCTTTGAACGACGGCGGAGGATGAGAATTTTGAGTTTTCCGACGAACTAGGGTTCTGCGGAATCTGGCGGCGCCGACTTGTTTCTTGCTGATTTCCCATTGATAGAGAATTTTTCTCTGAAGAGATATATACATATTTGGAAACGTCATATGATGATGATTCTAAATTGTATTTTTGGATAATATTTGGCTTCCTGGATATGGAGTTATCCTCGTTGCAAAATTGGGATTTCTGCTACGGAATCTGGGTGACCGCCGCCTCTTACTCCTCATTTTTCGGTCGATTGGGATTTTTACTGGATATGAGGACGACTGTTTTGGATTCATTATTTGATAAGGATTACAACGCATATTTTTCCAGATTTTTCGGAGTCCGGTACAGGGAGATATGCCCGAGTTAATTAGATTAACTCTCCTCCGATGAACAGTGCATTTTCGGTCGACCGCGCGCGCAGCGCGCCGGCGCACTGGCGGCGCAGACGCGGCGGCGGCGCAACGCGCTTGCGCCCGCGGCGCAATGGCGGCGCACGCCGGACGGCGCAGTGCGCCATCATACGCGGCGCAATGCGCCGGATTTTTTATTTAATGATTTTAAATTGTTTAAAATCATAGAAAATTCCGAAAAATTGCCAAAAAATTCCATAAAAATTATGAAAAATTCTATAATATTATTTAACATGTTTTGAAGTGTTTAATGACATGTTAGATGATGTTTAGTCCTATTTATATAGATTCACTCATGGTTAATCTTTAAAATTGTTTTAAAGGTTTAACTTAAATTATTAGTGTCTTAATTAATTATGTAAAATGAGATTTTACAGAATATAAATTGGGACATTAATTTCTGACTTTGCACAGTATTGGGAATGCATGAATGTTCTAAATAGTTTAGTTTTATATGTTCATTTCATATAAATTGTTTAAATGTTGTTGTCATGTTATTTTCATGTTATTTTATTTCATGAAAATTCGACATACATGAAATTGAGAATTTCAAAATAAATTATATATAATTTTATGCTGATATATATGATATATCTCATATAATTATCACGTATGCGCTTTATGTTCATGTGATGAATGTTAGTGTGTGTATGGAGGTGATCATGGACTTAATTGTGCTTGGCTTGTGATTGCTTTTAATTATGTTGGTTATGTTATTAAATGGGGCCTGCGTGTGCCTCCTCTCTCTCTATACAATCTGATTGTACATTCTACCTCCCTCCATTAATGTACTCCCCTTGGTTAAAACCAAGGTTTCTTATTGAGTTATGTACATTTGTGGGGTCTGCATACCCTTAAGCCGCTTGTAAGAGTTAGAAGCCGGTTCGTGGAAGGTTGGAGAGCGGGACCACTTGGAGAAGCACCCTTCGAAGTGGGAGCATACCAACTAAAGCATTTGAAGCAAGGACTTGCACCCATAGGTGCCTTAGGTGCATGCTTAGGGTTAAGTCCATGATCACCTGATTTTATGCATATTTGATATGTAGTTGTGTGCTATCTTTTATACCTTAGATATATGATATTCCAAAGGTATTATATATACTTAGTACATATTCTTGATGAGACTAAAATAAAATCCCTCCTTGTCATAATTAGGTTGATAAACGTGTGACATTAAGAATGACTCACGTAGCCTTCCGTTGTTATGGTCTTGGTGAGCCAATCTTAGATTGGATGGGTTTGTTGTGTTTCCCACAAGACTCATTCAGCAAGGGATTGGTGATCATGGCCAAGGCATTTGCCGAACTTTGGGGTGGACCATTGCATGGCCTTGTCGTGTTTCCCACAAGGGCTATGTTAAGAATTCATTCTCATAACGTAACAAGCGGAGTTGACCTAACTATAGTATATAGCTTGTTGTGTTTCCCACAAGGTTATAACTCTAGAGGCTAAATGACTAAGAATTGCAAGGGTTGCAATTGGTAAAAGTTACCTACCTATTAAGTATGGGATGACTTGTTGTGTTTTCCACAAGGTTGTCACCATAAAGTTAATAGGGTCTTAGTCCCCACTAGGATTTCATCGTGATATCCCGTCTTTGCATAATGAGGGTTATGCAAATTCGTCGAAAATTAGTGGGAGCATAAATTAGGATGAAAGACCATATCTTAATTTCATGAATATCTGCAATGTTATATAGATAAAATTATATCTCAGTTGTAGAATACGATAATAAACCACCATTAGTATGGCATATTAGATGCCATATAGTTTAATGGATCACACTTCTTAGACTGGTTTAGAACTAAGAGAATTGTTCTCATAGTTGACCGATTAACTATTCTACTTGAGAAGTAGGTGTCTCCTAAATTATCTAGTGATATGAAAGAAAGATAAGATCTTATCTCATAGACAAGATGCATTGTTTGCCTTAAACTAGATGTTAGTCTCTATGAGACATAATTATAGAGACAATACGGATAGATGGATATGAGATCCATCATGGCTCATAGTGATGAGCTAACTAAAGGGCAACTTAGATCAACAATACATCTTAATTACTTCTTGTTGGTGAGACCAATAGTAAGAAGTAAAATCATTAGATAGAAATATGAGAGAGTTAATAGTAAAAGAAGGTGGTCAAGATAATAAAGCGTAATAAGACATGATTCTTACACTGTCATGATGATGATATGTGAAAGAGGAAGTACAAAGTGTTTTTGTATATAATGCAAAGGTGGAGCTTGAGAAGCTTCATGTATCCAAGTCATTGACACTTACTTGTTTTAAATATACACTTAATGGTATTAGATACTATATGTGTATATCATAATATTAGATACTATGGATGCATCTGATGGTATGAGATACCAGATATGCATCTTATATCTACAAGGAGTTGTAGATGATGACAAGTAAATGAAGGCTTAATAAAGAAGATATTGACCTACATATGAAATGGTGCAAAAGTTGCATTATTATTAGTGGGAGGTGCAATTCTTTAATAGCCTTATGGAGATGTCTTAATAATTAATATTGCTATTATATCCTTCTACAAGAACATTATATGATTTTCTACTTGAATAAATGTTGATTCATTCTAAGTTATGGAATTGATAGATGTTCTAATAGATTGAATGGCAAAGTGTTTGCCGGTCAAAGGGAGCTTAATGAATTGTTTAATCATATTTGATATGTTAGCTCTCATGTTATGTGTGAATATTCCTTTTAAGAGGAAATGGGTTGATTTAGATCAATATACACTTTAGCTTTATATAGACATGGAGAATGGGTTAATGAGTTATTAGAACTCGTACATTTAGATGTATGTTAGCCCATATCTAGTAAGGCTAAAGAAGAATATTTCTACTTCATTATTTCAAAGATGATATCTCTAGGTATGGATACATGTACTTTATGAAGTACAAATCTAAGACCTTTGAGAAATTATCTGAGATTAAGAATGAAGTAGAGATACTAATGGAAAGAGTATTAGAACTCTTTGATGAGATCAAGGAGGGGAATACTTAAGTACACAATTCACATATAATTGAAGGATAATAGAATCTAATGGACACCTCTTTACACATTTTAGCTTAATTGAGTAGCTAAAATGAGAAGTCATATTATGTAAGACATAATATGAACAATGACAAGCTTTGCAAAATTTCCTCTTTGTCTATTTTTGGTTAAGTACTCATTATAACCACTTGATCTTAATAGGTACCTTCTAAGTCTGTTCTGATCATTCCATATAGGATATGGAAAAGGGGTTAAAACTTGACCTTAAGCAAGTTAAGGTTTCGGAATGTCCGACCTGGTGAAGAAGTATAACTCTAACAAGTTGGAATACAAGACTATGAAGTGTTGGCTTGTGCAATATCCTAAGGCAACTGTTGGAGATTAAATATACGACCCTTATGTATAAGGGTATGTGTTGCTCGGCTCACTATATTTCTAAAGGAAAAGTTCCTTCTTAAGAAAGATAGTGGGAGCAAGGTATATATGGAAGATGTTCCAGTCCCACAACCCAATAACACTTCTATTAAGGTGCTAGTTAATAATTACACAAGGACTAATTATAGGTCTTTACTTGTGTCCATTCTACCTAAGAGATATGTGAGACATATCTCTGATAGATGAAATGAGGCATAAGATAATAAGGATATTGATCCTAGGATCTATATAGAACCAATATGAGATATTGATTCATTAATGAGAAGAGACAATAAAATCCGATATAAACTTTATCTATTCTAATCAAGTTTAGAACTTGATAGATCCACCTAAGGATATAGTATCCATAAGGAATCAATGGATCACTAAAGAATAGATTGGAGTGGATTAGAAGGTAGATACCTTCAAAGGTGAGAATAGTTGAAAAGGATATCATTGAAGTCAAATGGTTGACTATGATGAGATCTTTTACCTATTCCATGGATTAATCCATTCGGATTTTGATTGTAACACTATATGATTATGAGATAAGCTAATTGGATGTTAAGATAGTGTTCCTCTAAAGTATTTTGAGGAATAGGTGTATATGATACAACTATAGGAAATCAAGTCCCAATAACATCCAAGAAGAGTGTGTATTAAGTTCATTTATGGACTGAAATAAAACTTCCCATAGATCATATATAAGGTTTAATGAGATTAAATCTTATGACTTCGTTAAGAACGAAGAGGAACCTTGTGTATTCAACAAGATAAGTGGGACTGCTGTTACTTTCTTGACATTTTATGTTGATGACATACTACTCATTGAGAATGAAGTAGGTGTGTTATCATAAGTGAACCTAGCTATCAAATTGATCCTTCAAACACAATTTGGGTTTTGAGATCTATGGAGATAGATCTAAAATCAATACCCAGTTAATGTACGTAGTCACCATAGTCAAAGGGTTTGACATGATAAACTCCAAGATAGGTTTCTTACCTATGTGATGTGGAGTTGATTTCTGTAAAGTGTTGTCTTTGTAGACTTCTTGAAAGACAAAGAGATCACATAAATGGAGCCCTTATGCCTTTGTCATAGGGTCTATTATTTATATGATGCTACGTACATGATGTGATTAATGCTCTAAGTGTTCTGAGCATTCATCAAGAAGATCCAAGTGAGGGTCATTGGATAGTTTAGAGATATATCATTTGGTACTTGAGAAGCACTGAGAATGTATCTCTATACACTGGAGCATAAGACTTGAAGTCTTGTAGTTTTACATACACAAGCTTCTATTCAAACAAGTTTTATATTTACTCAGAATAATGGTGGTGCGGTAAGTTGAAAGAGTTCTATGTGATAGAACAATGTAAGTTCTACAACATATGTAAACAAGTTTACATAAGTGGTTGCACACTACTTGAGAAGTAGTCTAGATGAAGTTTTTCATCTACATATTTGATATGGGATTGTCTCAATTTTCTCTGAAAGTGTATCATTGTTTTGAGAGAACAATGGAGTAAAGCCGATGTCTCATCAGAAGTTTAGAACTTCTGTGGCGATACCATACAATCGTAGAGATTGCAACTTATAGAGATATAATTAAAGATAAAGTATCTACCGTTAATAACATTGCGGATCCACTAACCGGCGTTTTACTCAAAGAGTGTTTGAGCTTCACCTCGAGCTGATATAGATCACGTACGGGTGATTGGCTTTAGTGCAAGTGGGAGATTGATAGAAATGTATGCCCTACAAGCCAATCATATATGATATGATTCGACATTTCTAGAAATATCTCATTCAATTCATTAGGCAAATCTTCATTATAAGCTCTTATTAGAAGCGAATATCATAATGAAGTCCTTGATCAAATACAATGATGATTAAATCATGATGAGATCATGATAATGAGATTGATCATCTAGAGGTATTTCATCTAAATGTTCCTAGTCATAGGATACTTGAGATGGGACATCAAGAATCCAGATAGACTAGTGTATGTGATGTCTTCTCATGTGATGAGGATGACCGATCTCATTGGTCATCAGTGTGGAGACACTGAGATACACGTACAGGTGCTCATTAGTTGAATGAGTTCACTGAACTGGCCGAATTAGAAACCCTGAATGGTATCTTACCGAACTGTCTATCAGGGTTTTCTATCACCACGGTTGCATGGTTGGACCTTTGACCTGAGTCGCCAAAGATGCCTTGTTGGGTGGAACTTGTGCTTTGACCATTGACTTATGGATCACAATTTAGATGGTCCTATATAGCGATGGATCGGGTACAAGGAAAATCCGATGGAGGCAATTGAGCGGACAACAAGGGATCATCCACTCTCGGTAAGTAAGAGTGAATGTCCTATGGGATAGTACTCTAAATCCCTGGCCAGGGTAGATAGGATAATTGGAAAAGGAGTTTTCCAATTGATCCAATTCCGAGTACATGATCCTATAGAGTCGGTACACTAAGGAGTTGACAGTCGATGCCGTACTCCTTTCCGACCGGGACATTGGATGGATGAGGGTTTATATCTATGTGGTAACTGATGATGGAAAGGCTCAATGGAGATGAAATTATCCCCATAGCCATTTGGGATCATGGGATGTGGCTTGTACCCTTCATGATCGGTAGGCCGATTAATGCGGTTATCGGATAACGGATTTAATTAAAATTAAATAGAATTGTTCTATTTTATTTAGGCCTCAACCAAATAGGTTATTGGGCCTAGTGGGTCACACACAAAAGGACTTATCCACAAGTATAGGGGCAAGGACGTAATTTATAGAGATTTTGGGTTTTTATGAAAAATTCCATAATTCTCTATAAATACTAATGGTTTCAGCCAAACCCCATCAAGCCAAGGGTGAAAACCACGTCCCAAGCCTCCTCCCAACCTCCTCCTCTCTCTAGAAGGTGTCCATGGTCGATGGAGCTCCGTTCGGGAAGAGTTCTCGAGGCCGGCGCGAAGGGAGAACCTGCTGTGGATGAAGTTCGTGTGGATACTGCTGGAGACCGGACACTTGAACGGTTTGGAGAGCTTGAGAAGCTCATCTCCTTCCTCTTCATGGGATTATTTGAATCCCTATCAGGTATATTCGAACCCGATTTGATCGGTTTTCGGTTTTCGTCGTTCGGTTCTGATTGAGACGGATTCTAAAGGAACCCATAGGAATCGTCGCTTCCGCTGCACCTGATATTAATGGACGATTCCTTACACTGGAGACCGGACACTTGAACGGTTTGAAGAGCTTAAGAAGCTCATCTCCTTCCTCTCCATGGGATTATATGAATCCTTATCAGGTATATTCGAACCCGATTTGATCGGTTTTCGATTTTCGTCGTTCGGTTCTGATTGAGACGGATTCTAAAAGAACCCATAGGAATTGTCGTTTTTGCTGCACCAAACTTTTATGGACGATTCCTTACACCCCCAGCGGCGGCGCCCCCCGCCAGCGAGCCCCCCCTGCGCTATCCGCTCCCCCCTGCCGGCGACCCTCCCCCCAGCGGCGGCTGTCCGCTCCCCCCTGCGGTGCGCGGTGCTCCCCCCCACGTCTCGCTGCTGCCTCCGTGTCTATCTCAAAAATAAAACAAGTCCTGCCTTGTTTTTATTTTAGAAGAGATTATGTACATGGAGTATCCCACTTTTAAAAATGAGACAGTAGTTAAAAGTTGCAACCAAACACCTTATCTTCTTTATTTTTAAAATTTAGATCAAAAAGAGAAAAAAAACGTAACCAAACACCCTATAAATGTATTTTTGTTTAACCTTAGATTAATGAGTTTTTAGAGTGTGTTGTCCACTCCAAAATGGGTTGGATCTTATACTCTTACAACGACGAGCACTCTAAATTTTAACACTTCTCACCACATCAGGTAATAGGATACTCTATGTTTTGGGGATAAAATGGTACAATTGCTTCGATGGGTGAAGAGAGAATCCTTGACATCTAAAGACTTACAGAGGCCTTGGTGAGAACAAGTTTAGTCAATCTAAAAGGTATCTTTAGATGAGAAATATGTAACTATCAAAAAGGGCGTTTGGATGTGAGTGAATTTTGGAGGAGAATGAGCTCCCTGTCTCGGATGACCTATGGAGCCAGGTGAACCCAATACCTCAATGCAAATTAATGCAAGAAAAATATGACAAGAATAGAGGGCAAACAATGAAGTAAAAATATGCAACACAAGTGCAAACAATTTTACTTAAAGCAACAAGATGATATGCAAAGATAAGTGAAAGAACTTCAACTTGAACAAGGCATGGAATGGAAAACAGTCAAAGAAATGAGATCAAACAAATGATGTAAAGATGAGTAATTGATGACAATGAGCAATGTAAACTTACAAAGTAGATTGAAAGATAGTAAAATGAGTAAAAAAGATAGTTAAGGTGCAACAAGCTCTTCTGGAACCACATAGAATG
The DNA here is from genome assembly GCA_036172225.1 of Cryptocoryne crispatula var. balansae. Lineage (NCBI taxonomy): Eukaryota > Viridiplantae > Streptophyta > Magnoliopsida > Alismatales > Araceae > Cryptocoryne > Cryptocoryne crispatula. The sequence continues at coordinate 16,173,477 of CM069925.1, read as the reverse complement.
AAGTCTAATCTTTTGGAAAAATTGATGCATAATGCCTTGGCAAATGGGTGCACTAGGAATTCCAAAATATGGCCCTTTAAGCTTTGGAAGAAAATGGACCGCACGGGGGTGCAAGCAAAGATGCAATGTAAATAAACTAAAGTGAACTTACTAGAGCAATAAATAAGACAGGAAATAGCAATACAATGCAATGCAATGGAAATGTAAATGATAATGCAAGAAGTGTAAACAAAAGTGTAAGGAAGTAAATGACAATGTAAGGGACTAGAGAAAGTGGCACACAAGGAAGCCAAGATGAAAGTAAAGTGTTTTCAATCGAAAATAACAAAGAACAAAAGGAACTTCTCAAGCACTAGTTGTCCCACTGTGGTCATCAAAAGATGTGAGCATAGATTTTTGGACGGGACAATGGACCATTTTGTTGGTCATTGCTCAAATTGAAGTATGCTCTTTTTCTTCCTCCTCGTACCACACATCTTGATTCCCAAACTTTCAACCCTTAATGTCACTTGGATGTCATACGACCAGTTCAGGTCATGTGGAAGGAGAAAGTGGAAAGGAGTAAGAAAGCAAAATGGTGTAAAGACTGCGGAGTGTGTATTATATTGTGGTCGCTAGGAGATGCAAGCTATGAGTGAAAAAAAGAAAATAAAAATGTTTAGAAATTTTATTGAGTATGCCTTAATGGAAGAGATGTACATGGTGAGTTCCAATTTTCTTCACTTTAGTTAACTAAGAAGAAAGAACTTGAGATATTCCTTTTTGTTCAATCTGATTGTAGCAAGCATAGCTTTCTCATATTGGCTTCTCTTGAAATGTCCAAAAGAAACAAAAAAAAAGATGAAAGGGGGACTAGAAATAGAAGGATTACATTAGTCGTAGAAGAAACATGTATGAATGACAAAATGAAATATACTTACCAGATTTGGACTATCTCTCAAGCCCTATTTTTAATATATTAAAATATGTGAAATGCAAACTAGATGCTCAAACACGTGTAAATGATTCTAGAATGCAAAAGGAAGTAAGGAAAACCAATTAGAACTTAAAAATTGAGTTTTTAGTAGTACCTAGATTTAATGCCCTGATGTCAGGGTGTTTGTACTTGATGCCCTGATATCAGGGCACCAAGAATGCTTGATTCTAATTCAGAAAGAGAATTGGCTTCTTCTTTTGCCTAGGGTGTGTGCATGGCCTCTGATATATTGGTGAAACTCCTTGGGGTCCCCTTTACACTTTGGAATGTGTAGAAGTTGAAGAAGATCCAAGAGTTGGTGTGGATAGAAGTTAAATGGTTGTAGATCCTCCATGGGTTAAAAATGAAGATTATAGAGAAAATGAGGAGTTCATATTAGCCTCTTGCAGGGGTTCTCAAGGCTTAATAGCTTGGAGATAGATTTTTGGATCTAAGGGCACGAATAAGAAAGGTTGAAAACCCTTGAAATGTTGAGGGTGGACCCCTTATATAGCCATTCAAAAGGGCCATCTCGAAAGGCAGAAAAATATATGCGTAAGGACATAACATCCTGATAGGTGGGCCTCCAGAACTGGCATTAACAACAAAGTGAGTAAAGTTAAGTGAATATAATGGATAAGACAAAAAAGTCGACTTTGGAATATGACACTCTTATTGGGGAATTTTGACTGGGCAACACAATAAATGCACTACACACATCGATGACACTATGCTGCTCAGAGGTCAAATCAGTTGTTCAGTTCAAATTGACCATAAAACACACCCATATCGAGACGTCAGGGTATAATACGAAGCCAATGATCATGGGTTTTAGTAGGAAAACATTGGTCAAAAAATCTAATTTTTGGGGACCTAGGGCCCCCTTTACAACTCGATTTTTTTCTAAAATATTTGGTTTATTAGGTAAAATATTTAGATATCCTTCATAGAAACAAGAGTTTTGAATTCTATAAATAAGCCAAAATTGCATGTCTACAACTAGCAATGACTTGACTTTCGACTGTTCAATTGTTGACATTATAAGGAATCATTCTACAAAATTTAGTGCAATGGAAAAAAAGATTCCTCTAAATATCATTTTGGTAGTCTTAATCAAAACTGGACGATGAAAATTAGAAACCAAATTGAACCGAATCAAAAATAGCTTTGTGAGATTTAACTAATTTTTTAAGATTGATGAAGAATGAATGTTTTCTTGATCTCCATGCTATCCAAATACACAACCTCTAGTGGTATCCATATGAACTTCCTCTGTACATAAGTTCTCCTACGTGTTAGACCTTGTGACTCATTGTGAATAGAGCTCTACCATAGGAAAACATGCTCGAGAGAGAGAGAGAGAGAGAGAGAGAGAGAGAGAGAGAGAGAGAGAGAGAGAGAGAGAGAAGGAGAATGATGACAAAATTGGCTCTCTTGTCATGATAGGGTTTGAGATAATTCTTTTATATTTATAGAAATTTAAAATTTTCATAAAAATCTTTCAATTTCTATAAACTACGTCCATGCCCCTGTACTTACAAATCAGTCCTTATGTGTGTAACCCACTAGGTACAATAATCTATTTGGTTAAAATCAAATTAAAATAACAACTTATTTTAAATTAAATATATTATCTAATAATAGATTTAATGAGTTTCTGATTTTGAAGGGTATAAGCCACATCCTATGATATTAAAAGACTTAGGGATGACCTTATCTCTATTGAATCTTTTCATCATTAGTTACAGCATGGATATAAACTCTTGTCTATAAAATACCTTAGTTGGATAGGGATATGGTATACACTGTGAGTCCCATAGTAAACCAACACTACGAGATCTTGTACTCGGTATTGGATCAATTAGATTTTTTTTACAAATATCCTCTCTACCATGGTAAGAGATTTAGAGAACTAACACATATTCTCACTTACCGAGAGTGAACAATTTCATATTGTCTACTTAATTACATTCATCGAATTTTCCTTGTACAAGATTCCTTAATTGTAATGAACCATTGAATTTGGTGATCTATGAGTCAATAGTCAAAGCACAATGTACATCTATCAAGATATCTTAGGTGACTCAGGTCAGTAGTCTAATTGTATAATCGTGATGATAAAAAACCATGAGTGACGGATAAGTAATATATATACCATTTAAAGTTTCTAATTCGATCAGTTTAATGAAGTTATTCTATTATTTAGCATATACATGTGTATATCAATGTCTCTACACTAATGACCAATGAGATCAATCATTCTTATCTTATGAGAATATATCACGTACACTAGTTTATCATGATTCTTAGTGTCTCATCTCAAGGATCTTATGACTATGAATATTTAGATTATATATCTTTAGATGATTGATCTCATCATTATTCAATTATAATTGCATATGATCAAGGACTTCTTTAAGATATTTACATATAGTGAGAGTTAATAACAAAGATATGTCAATTTAATTGAATGAAATATTTCAGGAAATGTCGATTCATATCAAATATGATTGATTTGTAGGATATACATTTCTATCAGACATAAGATCACTAGTGACACTGAAGTTGTCGCCAATAAGATATTTGTGACGGTTATAAATAGTCATTGCAAATGTAACCCTCAATGTGGCCTGTCATCGGAGGTTCAAGGTTTTTTCTATGTAGTTGTTGCGAATATTTTAGTTGGTAATAACTCAAAAGTTATAGCTTGTGTTTATTCATTTGTGGCGGCTTATTTTATTGTAGTGTTAGGCTTACGAGGCTTTCTAAAGTATCAAATTTTATATCTTCTCTTTTTTCTTTTAATTTTTTTTAAGATAGTTACCGCCTATGTCTATGGGATAAGCAAGATTATCACATAGTCTTGGTTGTCTTTCTTCCATCATTCTAATTCTTTTTCATTTTCTTGAGAATTTAGCTTTTTGATAATAATATGATATTTTTCTTTGTGTAAAAGAGATTCTTAATCTTAAAGTATTCATTATTTTTCTTGGATGGTATTTTATCATTGTGGTATGCACGAATCTTGTTAAGTATTGTTGGTAGTCTATACAATTTGGTATCTTTAAAAAATATAATCTTAAATATTTCTCATATAGCTTATTATATATCTATCAAAATACAATTATATAGTTTTATCTTATTGGTATCACATCATTTTTGACATATAAAATAAATATAAGTAATTAATAGGTGAGAGCTTGTTTGGTAATTGCATTAATTTTTCTAGATTGAAATTTTATATTGAAATAAATCATCAAAATATTTTACTATTAATATCTATTATAAAATTCATATTATTGATATGAACACATCACGATATGCAAGACAAGCGTTCACCTATATCACTTAGATATTGATGTGTTATCCTTTCAAAATATCAAAATCAAAATCAATACGGTATCATTTTTGATACACTAGCCAACACATGGATAAGAGCTTGTTTGAAAGAGTATTGAATACAGATATCGTTTTGATAGAGTACTTTAAAAGTTGATTACGATGTATGTAGTTGTATCAAAATAGATACTACATTAATTTCAATATTCCAATGAAACATGACCTTACTTGTCTAACTATAAACATATATTATGTCATTATTTTCACATAAAATTTTGAAAGTCCGTTAGCTATTGTAACAATCTATAACCAATCATCAAAATTTCTTGAGGAAAGAAAATAAAAGATAGATGAGAAGAAAAAGAAGAAAGTGTTGCGATTCCCCTAATCAGTCTTAGAGTGTATAGAAATCGAGAAGACAACAACCAGCTATCAGATTTCACACACTTCAGTCTTTTTTTTGAACATAAATATAATAATAACATTAAACACACATCTCTATACAAAGTTTAACAGTGAGATACTTAGGTAAAGGGAAAGGAAACTCAGCCTGAGTATTACTAATCAACGCCCATCTTGCTAGAGAATGGGCTACATCATTTGACGACCTATGTACATAAGACACTGACAAATGAGCACAACTAGATAACAAGGATAAGCATTTGAAGACAATAGACTGGACCCGCCAAAGCATGGGTCCTGTGCCTTTAATAGCTTCTACTACTCCCTTGGCGTCACTCTCCACCAAAGTAGGCATCTGCTGAGAGGCCGCCCATGTAAGAGCTTCAAGTATCGCTGAAGCCTCCAAGAAATCTGCCCGGTGCATAGAAAAAAGCTTGGATTTCCAGAAAATAAGATCCCCTCTCTCATTCCTGACTAACAAAACTGAAGCACCAGAATCAGATGATGTTGCACAGTCTACATTTACCTTTAGATGATTAGAAGGAGGTGGAATCCATCGATGCTCAGAATGCAGAGAAAATACTGGGCCCTGCGCTAGACAAAAGCGTACTGTATCCATTGCCAAAGAGAATATGGAATTAGGCATCTCCTTCTTCTGTCTAAATTGGGAGTGACATCTAGATAACCATAAATGCCATATAAGAGAACACGCAATCACTCCCAACCGAGACAGGACATTATCTTTAGAGATCAACCAAGATAACCAGGTAGATATTAAAGCAGGTAGAGAAAACTGACCCCAGGAGCTATTCGATCCAAGTGGAGACAACATCCATACGGCTCTGGTCCGAGGACAGTGAAGAAACAAATGCTCTTGAGATTCAGAGTCTGAAGAACAAATAGAGCAGATGGAACTTATATGAGAACAACGCTTATGTATTTCAGAGTTGGTAGGAAGATTTCCTGTTAAGATTTTCCATAAGCAAAATATTATTTTGGAGGGTAAAAATTTAGCCACCAACGGATGCCACAATTTTCTCCAAATATCATTGTTAGATGAGGCAGGCGGGAGATGAGACTCCAAAAGAAATCTATAAGCCGATTTGATAGAGAATTCTCCATTTGCCGTAAAAGGCCACACCAAGGTATCCTGATGTAAATTAGATTGAATAGGAGTATTTAAGATCCTGCTAACAGATTCTGGAGAAAACCAGTTAAGCAATGTGGGAGTATGCCAATCACCATTGATAATAAGTTCTTGAAGATAGCCCGGAAAGAAAACACCAGGAGTTTTGGGCTTAAGAGGTCCCTTGTCATCTAGCAACCAATTATGAAGCCACGAGAGGATGTGGCTACCATCTTTGACCAGCCAAACACCCACCTTTAGCAAAAAAGATCTGACAGAGAGTAAGAAATTCCATACCTTAGAATTAGAGCTCCGAGGCACCACCTACCAAATATCCGTGTTTCTAAGATATTTAGCTGAGAGAACTTGGACCCATAAAGCATTCGGTTTATGCAGAAAATGCCATAATAATTTCATTCCAGTAGCTAAATTCAATAATCTTAAATTTTTAATCCCCAGACCTCCAAGCAGCTTAGGTCTAGTAATAGTATCCCACTTCGAAAAATGGATACGTTTAGACGGAGATGCATGATGTGCCCACCAGAAATTTCTTTGAAGTTTTTCTAGCTTATCCAACAGCTGATAAGGTAGATGTGAGACTGACATAGCATAAATGGGAAGATGACTAACTGTGGAATTTATGAGCATAGTCCGCCCTCCAGTGGATAATAAATTCACCTTACACCCTGCCATCTTTTTTTGACACATAGATAACAAATTATGCATTTGGAAAGACTTACCTGCAGAAGGGTCCCAAGGAAGCCCTAGATAGAGATCATCTTTTGAAGCCTCACTAAAACCAGATAGCTGACAAATAGAAACAATAAGAGAAACTTGGACATTTTTACTAAAACAAATCTTTGATTTACTGAAATTGATAGCCTGTCCCGAGAAAGATTCATATGTCTGAAGAAATTGAAGAAGATTATGAATTTCTTGAACAGAAGCCTTACCACAAATGACCACATCATCTGCAAACATAAAATGAGTAAGTACAGGACCAGTTCTTGCAATTTTCACTCCTGTTAGTCGTTTATCCTGCACAGCCTCAGATATCATATAAGATAAAACTTCGGAGCATAGAATATATAGGTAGGGAGACAAAGGGCAACCTTGCCGAATGCCTCTATGAGGTAGAATCTGTTTTGATAAGTGACCATTCAGATTTATAAAATAGGAAACTGACCTAGTGCAAGCCATGATAAGCTGAATTAATTGTATGGGAAACCCCATCTTATGTAAGACAGCATGTAAGAAGTTCCAATCCAGTTTATCATATGCCTTGTGGATATCCAATTTGACCATGAAAGAACCAACCTTACCACGAGACTGTTTAAAAGCATTCCGTATCTCCTGAACCAAGACTATATTATCTGTTCCTGATCTTCCTGGCACAAAAGCAGTCTGCAAATCAGAAACCAAATTAGCCATCATAGGTTTCAGACGAACAACAATGAGTTTAGTTAAAATTTTAAGCAGTACATTGCATAAGCTAATTGGTCGATAGTGGTCCGGAGAGACTGCATTTTCCCGCTTAGGTATAAGAGTAAGGATAGTCTTATTCAGATGCGCAGGAATCTCAGCTGTGTGATACAGGTGACAAATAAACTTATGAATATCCTGCTGTATGAGTGGCCAATAATGTTGATAAAACAAAGGGGGAAAACCATCCGCCCCCGGGGATTTATCAGACTTCATAGAAAACACAGCACACTTAACTTCATCCAATGTAGGATCAGCCAAAAGCAGGTCATGCTGATCCCGAGAAAGAGCAGGTAAAGGTAACCGGTCAAGCATTTGGAAATCAGTACATGGAGCATCATGTGAAAACAGATTACTATGTGTCCCGTATCAAAGCTCAAGGTCAAACATAGAACAAGGGTGTTAGCCGCCGCCGTCGTTGGTGCAAACTAACCCGTACATTTAGATAAATGATTAGATGACAGGATGAAAATTTAACTTTACTTAGTTATTATGTTAAATGATAAAGTTGGATAAAAATAAAACATCATATACTGATAAGTTAAATTTAAATTGACTCTTATTTCACTCGATAAACCTGGAGCAATTCAATTAAACACTTGATTAATTGTTCAATTGGATATTTATTTAAAAATTAAATAATAAATATTTATAATTATATAATGTTAATTTAATTTAATAAATAATTTAAAATAAAAAGTAATTTGAGTTTTAAGGATATTTATACATAAGTCAAATTTAAAATTTATAAATAAATGTATATCAAGTTCAAATTTAATAAACAAGTTTATGTCAAAGTTTGAACCCAAACCTCAACGTAACTTGAGTCATATTGTTATTTGTGTTTGAGCTCGACTCTGTTAAATGTTAAATTAAGTGTGGACAAGAGTTAGAGATATATTTGAGCTTAGGGATGTCAACATGTTAGATATGGGTTGAATAATTGTATTATTTTATATGTATTCTTTAAGAAAAAGATGTATCCACTTGATATTCGTTAACTATCGATTTCGAGTTTCTCCGTGAACCGTATTATTTTATCCGTTTAAAAACAATTTACAGTTAGATAATGGATGGTTAACAAATATATAAAAAGATAACATATGTATGATCTAATCTAACAAAATAAAAAGTAAAGATAATTTTATTGATAGAAATACACATATAAAATATATATTACAATTAGAGGCTTCTATTTATATCAATGTACTAGAAGAAAATTCTTAATTACATATCTAACACAAAACATGAGATAGAAAAAATGATTTACTAATCTATAGCAAAGATAACTTTTGAGTTTATAATAAATAGTTAGATGTCCAACACAAAAAATGAGATAGAAAAAATTCTCAGTTACATGTCCAAGACAATGTATGTCTAACACAAAATGAGATAGTCAATTAGTAACAAAAGTGAAATATTTTATCATGGAATTACGGTGTTTATTATTATTTTGTGTTATCATCGACCATCCAGTAGATCACACAGTCGACGAATTTCTCTATTATGGCAGGTTTCTCGGGATATCAAATTTGGTGGTAGCTGAAGTTAAAAGGGGAAAGAGCCATCATCATGTGTGTGGAATGCATCTCATGAAGTGGGAAAAGAAGAAGATGTCGTTGTTAGTACAAAACTTGTCTAATGTTGAGACTCGAAGAAGAAAGACGAACCAGCGAGTTAAGGACAATAAATTTTTTTCGATGGGACATATATATACTTAGATGTCATAGAATATGAGTTGTTATATTATGTATTAATTAACGAATATAACAAATTTTGACTTCAATTTATGATGTATTCGTGACCATATTTATTAAGATAACAGTCAATTGATAAACAAATATAGATAACTTAATTGAAATTTTAAAATTATCTTTTAACTGTTCATTAACTAATGAATCGATCGAATAATCTATTAGTCGTATTTTTTCCCTCTCTCCGTTTTAATCCTTCATTTGATATTTATATTACACAAGAACTATACGGTGAATAACTTGGGAATAAGGGTATTAGCGTAATGGTACACATTTACGGCTCTGATAGTAAGTCGAACCAAACTATACGTAGACTAGATAGTTTGTTTCGGTTTGACGATTTCTCACTGTTCAAAATCGCCCACAATCAAAACAAACTAGGCAGTTCGATTTGACTCATCCCTTTGAATCGATCTAATCTATGCACACCCTTAAACTTAATTACAACATATTTGACTTGATTTTTTCGAGTTGAACGAACGAAGCAACGGACACCGCTACTTCAAACATCTAAAATGAGTAGGATACGATAGTTATAATATTTAACGGGCAACAAGAAAAGAGACTAGTTATAGAAGGACTTCGCATCAAAACGCGGCCTGCGACCGGCGACGGTCCTTCGTCTGCATCTAATCCCTTATCCCATCCGCTCCCTTGCCTCTCCCTGTCGTCCCGCAGCTCCCGGCCGGCGGAGGAGGAGGGCTATCTGTCGAGCGGCTCCTACGGCTGTTGTTGCTACAAGGGTCGCTTGTACCTGCTCATCCGATCGAACATGTCTTCCGGGAATCAAGGTCTTGTCCGTCCATTTTTAATATTCCTTTCTTCACTTTTTCTCCTTTGCCTTAATGCTTCGTTCCGTTTTCTTTAATCTTGTCTTCTTTCTGGTGATCGTGTTAGCGCAGCGATTCATGTTTGGCGTGTCACGTATATTTCCTGTCACTTCTCCGTAGCCCTAGCTACTGCATTCGGTTATCTCGGCTAGTGACCGTCTGCAAAAGTATAGTTTTGCGAAATGATGGGTTTTTTTTCTTCTTCTTTTCAAATGCGATAAGCGGCCAGATGTGGTCTCGTTGTATCTCTTTCTCTCTCTCCTCTGCCCCGCAGACGGGCTCACCCTTCTTTTTATTCCGGCTCAAGAGTAAGGGATCGAACCAAGAAAGGGAAAGATAATGGTAGAGAGAACGAGTGTAAGGTATATGATTATTCTTTTTCTCAACGAGGCCTACGCCACCAATAGCTTATCGATACAAGATTGTGTTGGCTCTATCAGACGTTTTCCACAAAGAGTTAAAATTGTTTTTGTAACAAGAGGCTTGAACCAAGGTTTGGGCTTTCAAATAACAACTATGGTGCTGCACACGATACATTAAGCATAAAAGGAAAAATAGCGGTGGTGCGTGACTCCATTCCAGCAAACATCTGGTTGCTTATGCTTCAATTATGCAGATTCTTATGTCTTGTATAATTCGATGCAATTATGCAGGTGATTAGATGGTACTTCGCAACACAATGATGTTGATGTTAACATCCTGTTTATGCTGCACATAGTCTTTTTGTCAAATTTCATATTTAGTGATATGCTTGTGAGCACATCTGGAGCAACATGTGCATTGAGAAAAGTTTTGTGTTTGGAACTGCTGAGAGCTAAACAGGTTAATGGATCACCTCTGTAGTGGGAGGTGTTGGGGTAAGGCGAAGGGTCCCTTGACTCAGCCACCTCTCACCTTTGATTACATAGTTTCTATTTGCCAAATAAGATTCACATCTTTCATTATGATGTTTTGAGCCAATTAACTGTATAAACATTTATGCAATTTCAGCCCTATATCCTCAAATCTGAAATTATATATAAATTTGTTTTCCATTCCTTACTACAGATGAGAAGTTGAACCCAGTAGAGGGCAAGGATGGTAAGACTGAAGCATCATCTACTGAGCAGCGAGCAGCACGCAGGACTGCTCCAGCTACAGAGATTCCTGGAAATCCCTTTGATTTTTCTGCTCTTCAAGGATTACTTAATGTATGCCTTTTATTCCTGGAACTTCACTCTGTTTTTCTGTGTCCTATTTTTGCATTTTACATGTGTACTTGACTCTTTCTGGAGTATATGTATAAAATCGATAACATTTTTTTTTCAGTTAGTAAACATGCGTCTCTGATTTTTGGTTCAAACTGTCTCGTTTGGTGGTTCAGTCTACTTGACTTTGAGAGCACAACTGATTTATTGTTAAATTTTTGCATAATAATGATAACATTACTATAATGTAAAGGGATTTCAAAAAGATAATGCAGTGGAAAATACATATATATTTTACATTTGTGTTATACTTTTATTAACGGTACAAATAGGAAAAATGGGTCAACATGAACCAGAAAATTCAGCCTTTTGTCTTCATATCACCTGCTTGGTTGGTTTTTATTTGAATAAAATTGGACAAAGGTAAACTGAACTATGCATATTTATGTTATGTTTCTTGTGATCAAAATCACAAAAACTGAAGGCTACACATCACTATATCTTTTGAGCTTGCTAACCTTTTTAACCTAAATAAGAGCCATGAACCATGCTATTTTTTCCTAAAAAAGAACTATGATTAATTCTTTTTAATGAAAAATTGCAATGCTTAACTTTTTAATAGTTTGGTTCTATGTTCTTCGAGGCATCGGATGATTGAGGTGAAGGAGGGATGGCCTTGCCTAGATTCTAATATTAAACTTTAATGATTGAGGCATAAAAAAGGTATAGTTATTTTGGTAACTGTGATGAACAAGTTACGATCTACATCTACCTTATATTTACTAATACCATAATATATTAACACAAGCTCATATCACCATTAAGGATGAAATAATTAACAATAAATAATGACTATTCAAAAAATGATTAAGTGATAATGATCCCTAAGGGGTTGAGGCAGCCACCTAAAGCGCCTATTGTGTTTAGGGATCATCTCATCTCTGTATAGGAAGTTGCCTTAAATACCACCTGATAACATGTATTTTATTTGGATAACAACTATGATTTGGCTTCAAATTTAGGCTTTGAGGATGTTATTGACATTCAGATTACTTTGAGAGATTGAATGACATAAGTCTGATTAACGACCATCAAAGTGAAGAATGGAAAAGCTTGAAGGATGCATATAAAGAATGGAGCTTTGGGGAGGAAATTAAATGGAAACAGAAGTCAGAAGTTCAGCTAAAGGAGGGTGATAAGAACACTAGGTTCGTCCACACTTAAACTTCTTTTAGGAAGAAAAAGAATATCCTCTACAAGTTAATAGTGAACATGATTGAATATGAAGGGACTGAAAAGATTGGTCTTTTTACTTCTACTGACATCTTTTTATGGACAACAAGTGTTGGAGCCCTTTCTTTAACTTCAATATGCCAAAGAAACTTAAGGAAGTTGAAGCTGAGTCACTTATTTGTAATTTTACAGAGCAGGAGGTGCTAGATGCCATCAAGAATATGGATCCCTATAGAGCAGCCGACCTTGATGGGTTCTCTACTGGGTTCTACTCTCACTATTAGCACATTATCAAGGACAATTTTATGTCTCTGATTAATTTGAAGAAAACATGAGGTGCATCAAATTCTTGAACTCCACCACAATGGTCTTGTTGCCTAAAAAGGAGAATGTGGATGATATTAAAAGCCTTCAGCCAGTCAGTCTTCTTAATTGAAGCTACAAGATTGTTACCAAAGATATTGTAATTAGGCTTAGTAGACATATCCATAAACTAACTAACTCCCCCTAGTCTGCTTTCATTCCAGGTAGATTTATCTTGTACAACTTTATGGCTGCTCATGAATGCTTATATGACCAAAAGCTTAGGCGAAGAGTGTGTGTTTGATTAAAGTTGATCTTTGAAAAAGCTTATGATAGGGTTGAGTGGGATTATCTTATAAGAATTATGTAGCTTATGAGTTTTAAGAACAAATGGATATGTTGGATAAAGAGTTGTATCACTTCTGCAAAGTTCTCAATTATCATTAATAGGAGAGCTTATGTTATCAAAGACGGTCAAGGTTACTACCTAGGCAACAAGGTGAGGTGAGGCGGTTCTTCGCTGCCTCAATTAGTCCCAAGTCTCCAAGGTGTTCAGCTCTGTCACCAAGCCTCCGTAGGCATTCTTCCCCACCCGACCGGGTCCATCAGGACCCAATAGGGCTTTTAAGTCACCGGATACAGTGACTTTGGGTCTCGATAAACCTGATAGACTGGATCCCGTGTTTAAACACCGGATCTGGTGATTGAAGGTGTTCTTCCCTGATTGTGTGGCTGCAGAAGCCATGGAAGCTTGTCTTTGTTGTTGGAGGCGACGAGACAAGGCAGCTGGTGGTCTGTCGCCTTAATCGCCTTGTGCCTTTGACTACATAAGAGGAGAGCCTTTGCAGAAGCCATGGAAGCTTGTCTTTGTTGTTGGAGGCGACGAGACAAGGCAGCTGGTGGTCTGTCGCCTTAATCGCCTTGTGCCTTTGACTACATAAGAGGAGAGCCTTTGACTTTTTCTCTTCCTCGAGAGGTCTTTGGTAGGGAGAGCCTATTTCTCTTCTTTTTGTTCTTGTGAGCCAAGTACTTAGTATCATATGGGAGAAAGCCGAGCAAGCGGGATTAATTGAAGGAATTTAAATGGGTGTCAACAGGGAACAAATTACCCGCCTTCTATTTGTGAATGACACTTTGCTTTTCTCTTCGGTAGATCTGATAAATATTTATTTTTAATTTTCATGTTTTTTTACTGTAGGTAGTGATGGGGTTGAACATCAACAAAGAGAAAAATGAACTCATTGACATCAACATGAATAAGGGTTAGAATCTGAATGCAGAGGTTTTTAACATGTCTTGGACTTCCATTACCTATTAAGTATTTTGGTTTGCCACTCTTAGACAAAGGTATCAAGAGCAGTGACTAAAGGCGCCAAGAGCAAGGATTGACAATATGTGATTTGTAAGATGAAGAGCAAATTACATGGGAGATGCGGGACGAGGCGGGACGGACCGGCGGCGCGGCGCTGCAGCGAGCCTTCAAGAGGCGCAAAAGACCTAAAATGCATGAAATAAAGCAAAACCGGACTTAAACCGGTCAAAACGGGTCCAAAATATGTCGAATCGTGCCCGAAACTCTTAAAACGGGCCTGAACCGACCCCAAAAGTTGCTGAACCGGCCTGAACCGGCCCAAAATATGATGAACCGGCCGGTTTAGGCCTTGAACCGGTCTCTGGACCGTCGAACCGGGCCGAACCGGCCTTGAACCGGGCCGAACCGGCCTTGAACCGGGCTGAACCGGCGGCCCGGCCTCGGCGGGGACGAACCGGGTACCGGCCCGAGCAAAGGCAGGCCGGCCGGCGAAGGGGCGAACCGGCGCCCGGTTCGCCCGCGCGACTTAACCGGGGGGGGTCGTGGCCCCGCGCGATCGGGCCGCGGGCGGGAGACGCGGCTGGCTCGCCGGCCGCCGCGTACCCCTCGGGGGGCGTCGTCGACCTCTTGCGAGCTCGCGAGGGCTTCGTCGCGGAATGCGGCCGCGGCCGCGGTGGCACCGCCCGCGGAGGAAGAGTCGCCGTAGCCGGCGCCGGACGCCGCCGTCGCCGGGTCGTGCCGGGGGAAGAAGGCAGCCGAAGGGTCATCGTCGCCGGGAGGAGGCCGTCGCGCGAGGAGGGAAGAGGGTGGCCGTCGATGGTCACCGGCCTCCGTGCGCGAAGAGGGGCCGGGACGCCGCGCACGGCGCCGACGCCGCCATCGCCGTGGTCGAGGGGTGCAGGGAGCCTCCAAAGGCGCCCGTCGGCGCCGTCTTCGCCTTCCTCTCGCCTCCTTAGGACGCCGAGTGAGGGAGCCGCACCGGAGCCCCCCGGGGCCGCGCGCACGGACAGAGCCGCACGCGGCTCTTCCTCCTCCTCCTCCTTCTTCTCCGTCCGATAGGGCTCCGAGGGAGGGTTTACAACACCGGGATGGGGGTGGAGGTACTCCGGGATCGCCGAGGTGGGGGTGGACGGAGGGGTGGAGATCGACGCGGTCGAGGTGTCGAAACGGACGTAAACGGGGGCGAACGGTGTCGATAGGGCTTCAACTCGAACCGTGAAGGGGGAAGGGGAAGGAATGGCTCTGAGGTCACTGGACGGAGGAGAAGGAGAAGGCACCCACGCCGAGGGTCGCGAAGAGACCGGCTCGCACCGGAGGTGGAGCCTGGACGACCTTCATCGCGAGGGTGAAAGGGAAGGGGCAGCGCCCGCAAAGACAAGTGGGCAGCCCCTAGTGGTTCCAAAATCGGACAATAAACTCTCTCCTTCATTCAACAATGCCCTCTTAAATGTGAGGAGCCTATTACAAATAAGACACCCTAAATGACTATTTACATACATGTCCTCGTAAGGACTCAAATTAAAGGAAAAGACCACAAATAAAACTGA
Source organism: Cryptocoryne crispatula var. balansae (assembly GCA_036172225.1). Lineage (NCBI taxonomy): Eukaryota > Viridiplantae > Streptophyta > Magnoliopsida > Alismatales > Araceae > Cryptocoryne > Cryptocoryne crispatula. The sequence goes on along the minus strand of CM069925.1, from coordinate 16,158,007 downwards.
AATATTTACAAACATGTCCAAATGGACGTAAATGCAAATAAACCCCAAAATGGACCGGACCGGGTCCCCATCATTCTCCTCTACCAGGAGAAAACTCGTCCTCGAGTTTTGACGTCTTCAAATGTTGCCGTCACGTTCCACCAAGCGCCGCACTTCATCGGAAGCATCCCAGGCGGCGGCTCACGCAATGGGCCGATCCCAGTGCTCTCGATACCATTCCGATGGACGAGGCGGGACGGACCGGCGGCGCGGCGCTCGCCGAGCCTTCCCGCAGGCGCAAAAGACCCTAAAATGCATGAAATAAAGCAAAACCCACTTAAACCGGTCAAAAACGGGTCCAAAATATGTCGAATCGTGCCCGAAACTTCAAAACGGGCCCGAACCGGCCCCAAAAGTTCAACCGGCCCGAACCGGCCCAAAATATGGTGAACCGGCCGGTTTAGGCCTCGAACCGGTCTCCGGACCGTCGAACCGGGGCCGAACCGGCCTCAACCGGGCCGAACCGCGGCCCGGCCCGGTCCGGGGACGAACCGGTGCCGGCTCGAGCAAAGCGGCAGGCCGGCCGGCGAAGGGGCGAACCGGCGCCCGGCTCGCCCGCGCGACTTAACCGGGGTCGCGGCCCCGCGCGGTTGGCCGCGCGGGCGAGATGCGGCCGGCCCGCCGGCCGCCGCGTACCCCTCGGGGGGCGTCGTCGAGCGACCCCGCGAGCTCGCGAGGGCTTCGTCGCGGAACGCGGCCGCGGCCGCGGTGGCACCGCCCGCGGGAGGAAGAGTCGCCGTAGCCGGCGCGACGCCGCCGTCGCCGTCGTCTGGGGGGGAGAAGGCGGCCGGTGGTCATCGTCGCCGGAGGAGGCCGTCGCGGGAGGAGGGAGAAGAGGTGGCCGTCGATGGTCACCGGCCTCCGGCGTGCAGAGGGGCCGGACGCCGCGTACGGCGCCGGACGCCGCCATCGCCGTGGTCGGAGGGGTGGGGGAGCCTCCAAAGGAGCCGCCGCCGCCGTCTTCGCCTTCCTCTCGCCTCCTTAGGACGCCGGAGTGGAGGGAGCCGCACCGGAGCCCCACGGCCGCGCGCACGACGCAGCCGGGGCAGACGCGGCTCGTCCTCCTCCTCCTCCTTCTTCTCCGTCCGATGGCTCCGAGGGAGGGTTTACAACACGGGATGGGGGTGGAGGTACTCCGGGGATCGCCGGGAGGTGGGGGTGGACGGAGGGGTGGAGATCGACGCGGTCGAGGTGTCGAAACGGACGTAAACGGGGGCGAACGGTGTCGATAGGGCTTCAACTCGAACCGTGAAGGGGGAAGGGGAAGGAATGGCTCGGAGGCCGCCGGACGGAGGAGAAGGAGAAGGCACCCACGCCGGAGGGTCGCGAAGAGACCGGTCTGCACCGGAGGTGGAGTCGGACGACCTTCATCGTGGAGGGGGTGAAAGGGAAGGGGCAGCGCCCCAGCACAAGGGGCAGCCCCTAGGGTTCCAAAAATTGGACAATAAACTCTCTCCTTCATTCAACAATGTGCCCTCTTAAATAGAGGAGCCTATTACAAATAAGACACCCTAAATGACTATTTACATACATGTCCTCGTAAGGACTCAAATTAAAGGAAAAGACCACAAATAAAACTGAAATATTTACAAACATGTCCAAATGGACGTAAATGCAAATAAACCCCAAAATGGACCGGACCGGGTCCCCATCAATGGGTGGAAAAGTAAAAGGGAAAATTAATTAGGGGTCAGTAGAAGGTTCACTAATCAAATAGATTTAATAAACAGTCCAGTCATCTTGATGGGGGACAAATGATCTAGACTAGGGAATTTACTAAATGTAATTGGGAAACCACGCTCAGTTTCAGAATTATAAAAAAATCAATCAATAAGGAATTCGAACAAACAATGTGGTATGTAAATTGTTATCACTAGAAATCAGTCCGAATTGCATTTCCAAATAACAGAACAAGAAAATGTGATAACAGGAACAATGTTCAGTTTCAATTAACCACACTAATGGGAATAGCAAACAATTAACAAATTTCAGATTTAAAAGCTAACAAGAATAAGGCAACTCAATATGAAATTAATTTCCATCAACACTTAGAAGTAGCTAGAACCTACTACTCAAGGAGCATGGCATCTTGATGAGCATAATAAGCAAACAGGAAGTCACCTCAAAGAATAGAAAAATACATGCAATACTCGAGCACTTTATATTCAATTTATATTTCGATTTTCTTGCTCCTTCGTGAGATTTCCAATTATCCAAAAGACTTGGACTATTTGCAATCCGAAAACAGACAATTCATGAACAATTGAGTTCAAATGTGATCAAATATGGAAGGCTCAGTCAACATCATAGCCTATGAATCAGTCGAGCCTGAATTTGTCAATTAAGGAATAACTTTGTCAGTAGTGGACTGCTGACATGTTTAGATCAACGGCATCTTGATAAATCAAGTCGCCAGGAAGATCTATTCAGGCTCGTCATCATATTCTTCAAATAACCGTCAACAACCATCAGAATATCTCTCAACCGAACTCAGATCTTGAATAAACAGGCAGATCCGGATGTCAATTCAACCGGATAATCTCAAGATCATCATAAGTTTGAAAACCAGGATGCTTGTAGCAACAATCGGCAACTGTATTAACATCCAGCAAATCGGGACAATAAGCAGATCGAACCGATCGGACCGGACCCCGCATAAGCAACTCATCGACCAGAGAGGACCAGTCTCACTATTTCCTTGGGCTGTAATAGCCTCAGAATCAAATCCAGCGGGAGATCAATCTCAGAAATGACTACCGAAGTAGTAAACCATCACAGAAATCAGGAATCTCATAAGAATCGGACTGGAATACATGGAACTCTACTGAAAAACCAGCTCAGAAGGTATCCATCCGATAGGCATAACCATTTCAGAGGGCTGTATTTTGGCGCAGACCAGTGTAGTTTAGAGTTTACCGTTCTTCAGCTCAGGATGAGCTATTCAGGAGGAGAAGAAGACTTTAAATGAACGTAACCTCTTGAAAAACCACGTATCCGGAGCTTTCGTTGCCAAACGGAGAAGCAACGAACGGATCTCAAAGACCAAAACTAAAGTCCAACGCGTCCGCTCATGGAAACAGGTCTTCCGAGATGGAAACTTGTCTCCCGGTGTAGCAGATCAGATCAAGAAGTAGATCCGTAGAAGAAATAGTCGAAACCATGGTGGTCGAGTCGAGAAAAACAGGTAACACTCATCCGATGAAGACCGGACAGAAGGAAGAAAGGTAGATCAGAGGAGGAGGAACACTTTTCTCATCATGAACCAGCTCTAAAACTCACGGGAGAGAGGAGATCGGGCCGTGGAGGAGGGGTTAGGGTTTCACCATCGCCAGGAGGAGAGATGAGCTCGCGGAGCTGTCGAGATCGAATGACGGAGAGAGAAGAAGCCAACGCATTAAGTCGCGCGGGACCGGGGGTAAAACGGGAACTCGGGAAGACTCCAGAAGACGCACTGAAGGGTCGACAGGGGCAAAATGGGAAAGCAACCAGCAAAATTTAATTTCATTCAACCATCGTCCAAAAGTATACATGAGGGCTCCTATTTATAGGAGAAAAATGTTGTAAATGCAGTAAAACACTGAAAATGAAAAGAAGGTATGGCGACAACAGAAAAATGCCAACTTTACAGGACATGACTCAAAAAAATACTAGAAAAAGCAGTAAATGCTAAAAAAATTGTTTAAGGCCTTCCAAAATTCCAGAAAATTCATAGATGCTCAAGAAAAATATTCTGAACAGCAATTAATCTCAGAAAACATAATCTCCCAACCAAATTGATCCCAATGGTCTACGCCGGTAGACTTTGCCAAAATAATCTTTGCCCCGGGTGTCCTCACCACATCTTCTGTAATAAAAGGCCCAATCCATTATACACTGTCAACCCACTGTCATGGCTTTTTTTTAATTCCACTTTACATTTGTCTCCTTGTCATGTGATCGCCCCCACCCAATTTTGGACTGTCCCCTCATCAATTCCTTCCCTACTTTTATCCCTAGAGGTTGTGGCGACTACAATGAGGAGGGGGTTTTGCAGCTACTACGGTGAGAACAAGGCTGCTATGGTGATAAGGATTAGAGGCAAGGCTCTAAGGTGAGGTTTCTGGTGGTCGTCCCCATCCGGTTCTTGGCCATCATCTTCCCTTTCTTCATCCCCATTAACTCCCTACCTTTACCCATCTTACTGTAGATAGGAGGGCAAAGTGGTCATTTTCACTCATCTTTAACAGAGTCACTAACAGCTAGCGGCAAGATTGGGGCAGAAGTTATAATAATCTGACAAATTGTGGTTTTCTGTTATCCTGTTATAGTCATATATATTGATTGAACCCCTTGTTAATTTCTATAAAGTAAAATATTATTTTATGGTGGTAGATGTATGTTATCTAAGAGTATCCCTACAATTTTCTTCTTTATTTTTAAAGTGCTCAAAGGTATCTATAACAAATTGGAGAGAATTAGGGCGAGATTATTTTGGTAATGCAACACCGAAGGAAGGGGCTTCACCGACAAGTGGGATCATGTATGCAGATAAATTGAAGAAGGGGGCAGCGTAGGTCTTACACCTCCGAAGACTAACAACAAAGTGCTCCTTTCCAAATGGCTATGGAAGTCAAGTTGAACATCTATAGTCATGTGTTGTGGTCTAGGATTGTTATCTTTAAATATGGTACTCCGGTGAATGGTGAATGAATTAGAGACTTGAGGGGCAGAGGCAGTCTGGTCAACATATGTAATGGTATTTTATGTAATTGGGAATTCTTCAACTCTTCTTGCACCATTGAGGTGCAGAAGGATAAATGTCTTTTTTTTGGAAAGATCAGTGAATTGGGATTTAGGCATGCTTTTTGGCTATTGTGTTTCCTACTATTTTTAGTTTATGCCTCGATCCATAAGCCATGGTATGTTGCAACTGGGACAACAGAGTTAAGTGATGTCTGCCATTTAGAAGAAATCTCAAGAAGAAAAGTTTGAACTATCTAACTTGTTGATTCTTGATAATTGCAAGTGCATTGAGAATAAGGAGGATAAACTAATGTCGCTGTCTTCTAACAAGTCTATTTTCAAATCAACATTTTCTTATGGAAGATTTACAAGTGGCGACTCCCAACAAGGTGCTATCTAAATAAGATTTTTCTAGATATCTCTATAGCTTGTGTATTTTGTGGTAGGAGGAGCCATAGTTGTCAAGGCGCCCGCCTAGGCGGTAAGGCGCTTTTCCAGCAGCGCCTTACCTGGGGCCAAAAAGGCGTCCAAGGCGCCTGTCTAGGCGCCCAGGCAAGGCGTCCTGGGTATTTTTACATGATTAAAAAAATAATTTTGAGGAGTTTACCCTCTTGATACCCCTCACAAGGGACACCTATTTAAATACCCACACCTATTTAAATACCCACACTTACATGATTAACTTCTTATCCAAAAATAAATATCCACACTTTCATAATTACATATATGTTGGCATCAGATTTTTCAAAAAAAAAAGCAAAAAAAGGGGAGGAATGGCAGATCGGACCAAGCTCCAGCTGGCCCAGTCCTTAATTGGGCCAAAGCAGGCCTCAATTTGACCCATGAGCACTATTTCCAGCTGTCTAGCCCTTTATATTTCATTTAATATAATTATTTTCCAGCTCCTATAGCCCACTTACGTACAGCCCATTGAGAGGAAAGGAGAAGTGGGCCGTGGCCACCTGCAGGCCCAATTCAAGCCAGACCATCTGCAGGCCCAGTGTGAACAGGCTGTTGGCCCACCTGCCACATCAGCAGGCCCCAGCCGCACCAACCCATCTGCACACCTGCCACCTCACCTGCCAGGTCACCATGCCCAATTGATGGCATGGGGAAGCTGAGGGGACTGGTCAACATGGGGAACCTCAAAGGGCCAGTCAAATCTTTAATATCCTTGGACAATTCAAGGATTAAAGAGAGTTTAAACACAGAAGAAGGTGAAGGAGGCATCTGTATGTACTCCCCAGCTGCCCCTTCATCTTCCCCTTATCTCCTATAAAAAGAGGAGGACGCCCAAGAGAAAAGGAGAGGTTGAAGGACGCCGACAGGCTGCTGCACCGGCTGCTGCTCCTTTGCCTGCTGCTGTACGTCTGCACCTGCCAGCAGCCAAGAGAAGAAGAAGAAGAGCTGCTGCTGCTCTCCTCCTGCCCACGTGCATACCTGCCAGCAGTTAAAGAAGAAGGAAAGAAGAAGAGAAAGAGAAGAAAAGGTAGGGACATACACATATTAACTATGTAGCCCTTTGAGGGCACCCCTTCCTCCTCTTCTAAATTCTCTTCTCAACCCTTCCAATGGCCTAAGCCGGCCTTCATCGTCATTGGCAACCCATGGCCCAAACAAATTGGTTCCTATCAGCCCCTGTTTGGACCACCTAAAAACCCATTTCTGCCCCATTGTTGGCCCGCTGAACAGAGCTATTACAGGGCCTGTTCAGTCCTAAAACCGGACCTCAGCAGGCCCCTGCCCGGTCTCCAAATCAGACCCCTACACAGGCCTCAACCGGTCCCCAAATCAGACCCCAATCTGGTCCCTGCCCAGCACCCGAACCAGGCCCTTGAAATGCCCTTGTGCAGGCCCATTTCGGCCCATCTGGGCCCACCTGAACAGCTTCCAATCTGGTCCCTGTCCAGTAACCGAACCAGGCCCTTGAAATGCCCCTGTGCAGGCCCATGTCGGCTCATTTAAGCCCATCCGAACAGACCCCTTAAACAGGTCCAAAGCTACCCTTGTTCAGCCCATGTTCAGACCTCAAAACAGGTCCCAAATAGCCCCCTTGTGGCATGATCGACAACCCCAAAACAGGTTCTGTCCAGCCCCCTTTGCGGCATACCAAGAAGAAGGCAAACAACAGCCGGTCAAGCTACAAAGTCTGCCATCTTCAGCAATGGTGGGTAGGGGCGATGTCCCGGACCCTCTCGGAATCCGTACGACGGGCTGATTGTTTTGTCCGGGCGGGTCCTTACCCTACCATCAAGACGGAGGGAGGCGCACAAGCCCAAGATAGGTCCTTCCGGCCCAAGAGCCCCAAACAGGTCCTGTTTACTTCAAAAGAAAGGAGTTCAGAGTCCCCTTCCAGCAGTCCCCTTGTGGCCTTCCGGAGGAGACACCGATCCATGGAGCTTCAAAAGAGAAGCAGGTCTGCAGCAGCCGGCCAAGCTACAAAAGTCTGCCATTTTCAGCAATGGTGGGTAGAGGCGATGTCACGGACCCTCTCGGAATCCGTACGACGGGCCGATTGTTTTGTCCGGGCGGATCCTTACCTTACCATCAAGACGGAGGGAGGCGCACAAGTCCAAGATAGTTCCTTCCGGCCCAAGAACAGTCCAAGACAGGCCCTTCCGGCCCAAGAAGACCGAAGACCGGCTTTGAATGCCGATGGAACTCAAAACCGGCCCGAGTGGCCTTTTAAAATAATAAAAAACAGAAATAAAACTAAAAAGAAATGGACGGCTCCCCCGGGTACGTCCTGGGATGTCGATCCGGACGTCGGCGCGGGCATGCTCCCGTAGCCGATGATTCTTCCCCCAATTTTGGCTAAGTCATTGACTAGCCTTATTGGCTGGGTAAACTTTGCCAAGTTAGAAACTTGTCGGTATGTCGTTGTAATGCCGAAAATTTTCTAAACCGGTGAAGAACCTAAGTTGGGGGAAGGATCACCTCTCATTGTACTCCATGTACTCCAACTTTCAATGAATGAAACTTTGATGTTCATATCGATGCATGAAACCGGGCATTCAAAGTGGTCCGATGGGTTGGAGGCGATGCAAACTGCCAAACCAAAAATAAAATCATTTCAAACCCAATCTGGGAATTCAAACAGAAGATTAAAACAAAAAATCAAATCTGGAAGTCAAAACAAAAGATCAGAATTAAATAAAATCTGAAATTCAAATTCAATTTATTCCGGTTCAACAAACAACCGATCTTCAACAAGATTGAACCGATTTTGGAACAAATCAAACCGAAATTAGATTTCAAACAAGATCTGCCAAAATCAGATTTTGATGAAGCCCAAAACACATAAATTCCAGATTTAAACAAATCTGTCCAAAAGAAAACCGATTCTAATCAACTCCGATTGCACATATAAAACTGGTTTAATGAACCCGAAAAATCCACCTAAAACAAAAATCAACTCAAAACCAGAATAATCCAGAATCTGAAAATCCAATAAACCAACCAAACAACAAATACCAAAACTGCTTAAAACTTTAAGCACATCAAAACTGAAACCAAAACCAAAACTTGAACCAATCAAGTCCAAAATTAAACAAATCAAAACTAAACCAAAACAACAAAACCAAATCAATCAAAACAATTGATTCAAACTCAAACCCTCAAAATCGACTTTCAAGTCAACCAACAAACAAATAAAACAAATCCGAACAAATCGGTTTGCATCTGATCGGACCCAAAAGGCCGCTGCCTTTTTGAGTTCTTTACTTTATTTTGTGGATGTGCATGTTTCCGAAAACAGGTTGCCACGACGGTTAATCAAAGGCGTTCGAGCCGCTGCTCGATGTAAGTTAACGCCGGATACTCGCACCATCCGGCGGAGAAGGGTCAAAAATGAAAATTTCAAAGAACCCGAACCTCGGTTCTATTATTTTTAAACTATCATCGGACTACCTAATATTTTAGGTATCATCTATTTTCCTAGATAAGTCCGTGGTATCAAAAATGTCTTTCTTTCTAAAAGAACAAACGATGACGTAAAAAAGAGGTTCACACAATATATAAGATCACTTATATTATTACATACTTTTTTGGGTTTGGGGGGCTTCGCCCCCCCTGACAACCCCCCACAAGGGGCGCTGCCCCCTTGACCCCCAGGACCTGACTGCGCAGGTCGATCTGCGACTACTTTGCGCCCCCCATTTAATAATATTATAACAATATTTCACTATCACATACTATCGCACATATATATAAATTTTATAATCATAAATGTGTTATATATTTAAATTTTATAAAAATCTATTTAACTCCCTTCTCTTTCACATACACATCATATTTACTTATATACATAGTTAAAACACTCATATTCAATTATAACGTAAAAATATAATTATATTTATGCATATTTTTATGTCTCACAACCTCCAACCCATCCTTCCTTGAATACTGCCTTGACCGCCTAGGTGACGCTTAAGCGGCCGCCTTGTCGCCTAAGCGGAATCGGTACCCTTCAACGCCTTGGGCGTCTTGTCGCCTTGACAACTATGGGAGGAGCAGAGAAATTGTTGATCTCTTTTATTAAATGTGGGGTTATAAATTTGCTTTGAAAAGTTTTGCTCTTTAAATCGAAGATCCAGTAGTCTGAGCCTGTTAACATTATCTTTTTTCTACATGTTTGGTCAACCTTAAATCCTCGATCCTTGTAATCCAAATTGTGGAAACCCATCTTTCCTGCTATGCTGTGGGCATCTGATGCACAAGAAATAGGTGAATATTTGAGGAGCATTTTGAGCATCTGAGATTGATCATTCATCTGATGTCAACACTTGTGAGAGACTGGACGTTAGGCCATTCGGGCATCTGCATGGAGGGGGGGGGTACCTTTAAGCACAAATTCTTCTTTTCATTTTCTTATTTTTGTAGTTCCCATCCTCATCTACTACCTCAATAGTTGAGCTATGGTGCTTTTGCTTTTGCTTTTGTTTCTATCTATTTCTTTGTTCTTGTACTTTCCTTCATTTTAATAGAAATTGTGGCCTTTTGGCCATCTTCAAAACGTTTATTATTAACATTCAGATCCTCAATTTATAAAGATATTTGGCCAAGATGAAGACTTTACTCATCAATAATCTGAACCTATAGCTTAGTAGTGGGGGGCCATTTATATATTCTTTTTTCTTTGTGCTAGGCAAATCCCTTTCGTGGTGCATTTCATTAGGAAACAAGATTTATTATTCTAGGTTTGTGATAGTTAGCTTTTAGGATATGAAATTTTGTCATGCATATATAATATTCCCACTCTAATGAGTTCTGTTATTGTTTTTTCTCTGGTGAGTAGTCTTGGGCATTGTTTTTTTTCTTTTTGATAAGTGGTTAAAACCACAATTTTGTTAATGGACATAATCAAGATGTATGGGGAGACATGCCTAAAATTAAGCAAAAAAAAATCAAACTTTTGTCCAAACGTGTCAGCCAAAATTTTGTCTTATAAGAGATCAAAATCACTATCAATTGTGGCAACCTGGGACCAGTAGGGAACGAGGTGGGGAAAGAGAGAGGATGGTCATGTTAGGAAGGGAGAGAGAAGAGGGGGGGTCAGGGAGGAGGGCAAATAGTTAGTCTGGTTATATTGTGCTGTTCCACAGAGGAGGCAGAGAGGGATAAGAAGACCAGCAGAGGAGGCAGCATGTTGTTCCATAGCTTTGGCAGCAGCCATGTTAACAGTAGCAACGTTGATAGAACATTGAATGGTAGTAGTCTCAGCAGTAGTCGGTGGTAACAGAGGCATTAGGTGAGGTTGGCGTTGTCAAAGGTTGGATCAGAAACAGGAGCTTGCCATTCTTATCTTCTTGAAGAATATAAATATCTGAAATCATGGGTAGGACAATTGTAAATAGGGCATGACAAGTAAAGGTTCAATGATGCTCATTGGTGAACCTGTGTAGTCAAGATGTGACAAGCAGTGCTTAAGGTGAACAAAGGTTTGCCATGTTAATCTTCCTTGCCTCGTTATCCATTGGGAAATCCAGGGGGTAGATTGTATATCTTTCCATCCTACGGCAGAAAAGTTGTGGCATGTAAGCTGGAACATTATGGCTTATTTGGTTCAGCCTGGGTTACACATCCGTAGGTTCCAATCATTGTAATTTTTAGATAAGCTGGAAGTAATGCCCCAAATATGTGAAGATTGTCTTATTTGATGCATTTGGGATTGTTTGGCTTTTACAGATGATCAACTAGAGGAGACATGACACTGATGGACAAGCTTGATTGATATCAACATGCACCAAGCAATTTTCATTAGTTATAAGGTTTTTTTGTCTTTTTATCTTTATTTACAAATGTTTTCTAATTCAAGGGCATCAAAGCAAAATTTTTATTGAAGTTTGAAGACTGACTTACGAGTCACATTTTGTAAAAAGTGGGATAACTTTTGTTTAGATATCTATAAAGTCTAAATTGTATAGTGGGATTTTTTTAAAATCTCCTATTTTGTACCCCAATGAGATCAATGAATAAATGCAGAAATAAGTTATGAACCATTATCACCCTGTTCAGCCAAGGAGGTTTTCTGCCCTCTTCCCTCTCTTTTCTCCCCCTTGCTCCCAGCTAAGGAGGCCCTCGTTTCTTTTCACCCTGTGGTCGGTCTCTACTGCCTTCATTTTTTCTCTTTCTCCAGTTCCTGCTATGGCCACAGCATCAGCCATCCCACAATTGTTCACCCCTTCATCGGCCGTAGCCCTGATACTCATCCATGTACCCCTGCCTTGTCTCTCTCCTGAGCTGTACCTCCCCTAGACAAACATTGCAACTCCATGTTGCCGGCTTCCTTTCTCCCGGAAGATGTCTGCCTACAGCCTGCCTACCCATGAGTGAACAGCATTCCCACCTCGCAGGTTACTCACAGTGCTGCTGTGCCACTCACTGTAGCTGTCTCCTGTGGAAGGCTGTAGCTCTCCCTTCTCTAGCAGTCTGCAACCAACCCCACTAGACACCCCCTCCATGTTGCCACAATGACCCTCCACACTGAACATCTGCAACTCTGGACAACCTATATCAATGGCAATGCCCAGCTGGCACCCACCATCTTTCCCACCAAATCCAGAGCCCCCCTCCAGAGTGTCTGTGGTCCACCTGACTTGTTAGAGGCCACCAACCCTCCACCTGTGTGCAGAACCCCAAGCCTTCTGACCCTCTGGGATCCCTGAAGTTCTGTACAACCATGCTGCCCAGGAGCCCAACCCCTGCGGTTCTGACCAAAATCCACTAACAGAATGCAGGCGTACACATGGTTCATAGTTGTCAAGGTGACAAGGTGCCCAAGACGTTGAAGGGTACCGATTCCGCTTAGGCGACAAGGTGGCTGCTTAGGCATCGTCTAGGCAGTCAAGGCGGTATTCAAAGAAGACTGGGTCGGATGTTGTGATACATAAAAATATGTATAAATATAATTATATTTTTATAATTGAATATGAATGTTTTATCCATATATATAAGTAAATATGATGTGTATGTGAAAAAGAAAAGAGTTAAATAGATTTTTATAAAATTTAAGTATATAACACATTTATGATTATAAAATTTATATATGTGCGATAATATAAGTGATAGTAAAATATTGTTATAATATTATTAAATAGGGGCCGCAGAGTAGTCGCGGAGTTAATCTTGATAAATTAAGACTTAAGAGAGACAGAGAGAGGGAGAAGAAAAATTGAAAGAGAACTTAATTAAGTATATAATATATGTTTATAATCATAAATTTTAAATATGTATGATATTATAAGTGATAGTGAAATATATTATTATGTTCAAACTATCATTAAATAGGTGTTTTTTGTGAGGGGTATCATGAGGGCAAAACTCCTCAAATTTTTTTTTTAATCTTGTAAAAATATCCAGGGTGCCTTGCCAGGGCGTCTTGGGCACCTAGGTGGACGCCTTGGGTGCCTAGGCGGGCGCCTTGGGCGCCTTTTTGGCCCCAGACAAGGCGCCCTGGCAAGGCGCTGTTGGTAAAGCGCCTTGCCACCTAGGCGGGCGCCTTGACAATTATGACATGGTTGTCAAGACAACAAAGCGACCAAGGGTCCCTTATTGCTCAAGTGGTAAGACTAGTTGGAGTGGTTCGTGGTCGACCCACTAAATACAACAATAGAATCCTAACAAGACATATATAAACATAAATTTTATCATTTCACTCAAAAAATCAATAAACATGAGGACAAAATAGTATATAAGTTAAAACAGGTTAAGGAGACAAAATGAATGGTATACAAGTTAAAACAGTCAATACATCCTTTAAAACCAGAAAAAATGGGCATAAAAGATGGAAATAGACCAGGAGGAATGGGGGTGGGGTAATAGGTGGATGGATCCAGGTTGAATGAATTCGGATTGGGCACTTAAGCGAGCAAAGCAATTGCTTTGGGCGCTTTGCTGCTCAAGATGGGCACCCAAAGTGGGCGTCTTTTAAATGGCCAATAAAGCAGAGGCCTGCTCAGGGCCTGAAAATTTGCTCAGGCTCAGCACTTAAGTCCTTGCTCTGACAACACTGGGTGTACAGCCCTCACATATGCTTTTGTCACACAACTCTGTCCTTGTATGATTGCAGTGGCACTGTCCCACCATCATTGCCTGCAGGATCCCCCCTCTTTTCCCATTGGCAGCAGGACAAGAGCGGGGTTTAAACCCTCTTTGGCATCGGCTAGCATCAACAGGGGTTTGACGGGAACTGATTTGGATCAGTATCAACCAATCCTGTTGGAGTTGTCTTTGTTGGGTTGAGGTCGGTCAGGACTGGCTGATCTCAGTTGGAATCAATCAATTTTGGCCCAATTCAGGCCTAATCAGCCGAGTCCAAGTTAGGGTCAATTTGGCCTCACTAGAGTTGATTCTTGGCTTCTTGTGAATCAGCTAATTCAGCTTATTTGATCTAATCCAGCTTGGGACTAGCCCTGGTCATCCAGTATCTAAGCCCACCCCTGGCATCCATGGTCTATGTTTCTAATTTAACATTCTGATATTCAGATTTTGCGTAACAATTTTTTTTTGAAACAAGTTTTTTTTATTGGCCAACTCATTATCATACGCCATTGCATGTTTTATTGCTATATGGGAAGTTTTCTTTCAATTTCAATAGGGATCTTACAAATTAGTCCCGACTCTTGTGGTTGAGCTATACTTCATCTATCTTACACTGTTGTCTTAGGTGTGAGGCAGTTAGGATGAGGAGGGCCTGATTTTGCCTTAGGCACTTGAGGTGAAAATTATTTTTAATATATATTTATATTTTAATATTTTGTATGTACATCTATGAATCATTAATAACATCATAAATTTACAATTGGAATATAAAATATCAGAAAATTGCTGCAATGTTTTATACAAAAAATTGAAAAAAATTAAGAGAGTCAGTAGGGACTATGAGAGAGAGTGAGTGGGGACAAAGGGTCGAGATTGAAGGGTAGTCCAGGGGAGATAGGGGCCATTGGGTTGGAAAGAGTTGTGTGTGTGTGAGAGAGAGAGAGAGAGAGAGAGAGAGAGAGAGAGAGGCCGAGGGGTAGAGAGTGAGAGGACAAAGGGTTATGAGGGGCCGAGGGAGAGAGATTGAGAGTTAAAAGGAACTGACAGGGTCAGGAGCTCCAAGGAAGGAAGAAGCTATCAGATGCATACAAGTTTCAGTGAAGCTGGGGTGGAGTTAGTAACTTAGGTTCCTCAACTGGTTTAGGTTGGCCTCAAGGCGTGTAAGGCAATCCACACATTTGCCTTGGTGGGTTAGGTGAAGGAGACGATCGCCTTAGGCAATAATGGCCAATACGAGGTGCCCGTATATTGCCTGGCCTCACCTCATTGCCTAGGCGACTGAGGTGATCACATTTGGTAACATAGATCCTTCCTACAAGGAGATTTGTGGAGAAGGTCAAGCGGATTAAGAGTCGTCTCAATAAATGGGTGAGGGGGATTTTTCATACTTCAGCTAACGACAGGGAGACCTAGTTAGTGAGATCGACCTGTTTGAGAAATTGAATGACAGTGGCGTAATCAATGATAGCCAAAAGGAGGAGTGGAGTAAGGGAAAAGAGGATCATAAAGAATGGTGTTTGAGAGAGAAGATTAAATGGAAGCAACAAGTTGAAGAATGAGGGCAATATGAACACCGGGGTTTTCCTTACTCATGCTTCTTTTAGAAATAAGAGGAATAATTAGGGGTGGGCACAAAATGGTTCAAACTGAGAAACCAAACCAAACCAGCCCATTCGGTTCAGTTTGGTCCGGTTTGGACCCCCTTTCAGTTTGGTTCGGTTTGGAAATTTTCCAAACCGATTTAAACCAAACCAAACCAAACCGTTTAAACCGATTTAATCTAAAAATATAAAAAACTATTATAGTATTAATAAAAATGATATTTTTATAAATTTTATAATAAAATAATATTTATTTTTAACTTAAAAATTAGTATATATATGCATGGAATGCCGGGTCGCGACCCGGCCCCGACCCGGTCGGGTTTAGGCCCGACCGGCTCGGTCGCGACCCGGTCGGGGCGACTCCCCCGGCCGGGTCGCGCGAGTCGCGCGACCCGGCCGACCGGGTCGCGCGGAGCCCGGGATCCGGCACCCGGCCACACGACGCGTTGCACCGTCGGCGCAACGGCCCCGCACCGTTGCCAACGGCCGGGGGGCGCAGCCCCCTATTCACCCCTCGGGGCTATTTAAAGCCCCCGCGGGGCTCTCCTTACTCCCACCCCCACTCTCACTCTCAACCTCTCATTCGCGCTCTATCGTCTCCTCACTCAATTTTTTTTCTCATTTACTTAATTATTTCATCAAGCATTTCATTGGGCTCATTTAGTATATTTCCATTAATATTAGTTCCATTGATTAGCGGGTTAAGTAGTTTATTCTTTTTAATACTTATTTCGTTTACTTCGCATAGTTAGTTAACCTAGAAGATTAGTTAGATATTTAGTTTAGTAGTTACTTAACACATCATTAGTAGTAAGGAATATTAATTACTTACTTAATCCTATATTTAGTTAATCATTCAATTTATATAAATAAAAATATACTTACATTAGTAGTCACTAATTAAGGTTATTAGCTATTTAAATAATTAATTACTTAAGTAATTATTTACTTAAAAAATGTCTTCTCCAAGTCAAACAACCCAAACTACCGGCGCGACCCGGAGGTGATCCGTTGGTGTCAGCATTGCAATTTGATCTCCACGGGCGAGAAAAGTGCAATGTAAATATCGACAAAGTAATATTCGGTGGTATTTATCGTTTAAAATTTCATCTCACAGTACGAAGCGGAAATGTTCTTCCTTGCACACGACTCCGCCGGAGGTCGTAGCTCAATTTCGTAGGCACCTACAAGCGATGGAGCAAACGAAGGGAACTAGCAAAAAGACATAAAGAGACCGTCCGAGAAGAATTGCAACAACCGGGAGACGATCCGTACACATTTACGAACCGGACAAGAGAGGCCGGATATTTTGAGACGAAGAGTACGAAGGTACGGGAGGTGTTACTCATAAACGTTGTTCATTATTCTATTTTAAAGGATAATTAAGTAGCCTCGATACTTAAATGTTTTTTAAAAAGACGAACTCTCACGAGGGATGGAAGCAAGTCGAAGATCATTCGCCGAGGAAGAGTTCTATAGACATACCGGCCGAATGACGGGTCGTGGTCCGGGAAGTGGGAGTGGTCGAGGTAGCGGAAGAGGATCCAACAACCAACCGCAAGATCGTGTTCACGATCTCACACAAGACGACGACCCTAAGAAGAGGTCCCGTGGATCCCGTATTCACTGCACCACGACAACGTCAAACAACAATCACGACGGTGACGAAGAACCTCAAATTATGTAAGGATAGGATTGGCTCGGCAACGTCAAGGGTGGTTCTTTCACCACAAAGATTCGCAAATGCCGCGAAGGGACCATACTACGAATACGATCAACACGATCGCGTACGTCGGGGAGGAGTGCTCGGTCCAAACCCAAAGGAGATATACAATGTATATCTTCCTACGGAGGTGCAAGAAACAAAGAAGTACGCGTGCTCAACGCATCCGAGGAACGAGGTTGCACGTTAATGACCGACGGATGGACCGGTAATTAAATTTTCTTTTACTCATTCATATTATATGTATTAACATTCTTTTTCGTATAACTTAGTTAACATCTTATATTTAACAGTATTACTAGAAGGCTATGATCAATTTCCTAGTGTACGGCCAAGCCGCACGGTCTTTTGAAGTCGGTCGACGCATCGTGACACGTAAAGGATGCGGAGTATCTTTACCACCGATGATGGAGTGATGAAGAAATAGAGAGAGCCGGTAGTTCAAGTAGTCACGTACAATGCGGCCGCATACAAAGCGGCCGGTCAGATGCTTACGGTCAAAAGACCAAAGTTGTATCGACACCCCGTTCCGCCCACTCTTTAGCATTTGATGTTGGAGGATATATGCAAGAATCCTCAAATGTATGTGGTAGTTAAGCTAGCCCGCCTTATTTCTTCATTTATTTATAACCACAACTTTGTCCCCGCACTTACGAGGGAACACACCAAGGGGCGAGAGTTGTTACGGCCCGAGAACCCGGTTCGCCTCCCACTATATTTCCTTAGAAAGTTTATCGAGTCAAAGGAGAGCTCTAACTCAAATGGTCATTTCACCGGTCAGGGGTAGTTGGATGGCTAGATGTAACCCATCTGATAAGAGAAAGGGGAGAAAAGTAGAAGAGACAATAGAGAGTGGAGATTTTTGGAAAGTTGCTAAGACGTTAGACATCGTCCAACCCATAAGTCAAGGTACTAAGGATAGTCGACGGAGATAGAAAAGGCATACGGGGTATTTATTCGATGCGTCGAGAGAGCGAAGGAAGAAATCTCCAAGACCGTGTCCGACTTCGCCAAGTTGGTGGGATATTATGCATCGTCGCCGAGCGTACATTACATCAACCCATACACGTAGTATATTTTCTTAAACATTTACTAATCTTTTTATTAATCAAAGTTGTGTATAACTTGTTTACTAATACTATTTGTTTCGTAGGTTACTTTTTCAACCCAAGATATCGCTATAGTCCACATTTCAAGGCGACGAACGAGCTATTAGATGACGCGCGAAGAGCGTCATCCGACGGTTGCTCGTGACGACGACCGGCTATTATCGCTCGCAACAAGATGTATGATTGGCTGCATCGCGAAGTTTTCACTTTCGAACGAGCAGTAGTTGAACGAGCCGTGACGATACTAAGTCCGGCACGTAGAAATGTTTTTCATCACTTAATTAATCAAAGCTTAATTAGATAATAATGTACGACATTCAATTTATGCAATGATTGGTGGACGGACCATGGTAAAGTACCAGGGTACGAGGACTTGGCGACGTAGCCATCGTGGTCCTAAGTCAAATCACATCCGCTTCGGGCTACGAGCGAAATTGGTCTACATTCAAATTTCGATTCACACAAAGCAGAGAAATAAAGTTGACATCAAGGAGGCTTCAAGACCTCGTGTATTGTCACTACAAATACGAGGTTAAAGTCGAGGAATTTGGATAGAATGAAGCAGAATCCGCATGGAACAAAAGTGTTGATAGCACACGCAATGGGACGTTCGGCCGACGAGCCGCCAATCAAGAGGAGGATATCGATTTCGGATCAAATATTCTACGAGAAGAACTCCTTAAGCTTCGGGGTAAACGACCGAGAAGGGCCGGGAGAACCGGAGTTCAACCCCCAAGACCGACAATGGACCGAAGGAGTGCTCGACGATGTCCCTTTAGCCGAAGAATTCCGCATCCCTCCTCACTAGCAAAGCGCCGCAGGACCCGCAAGGAACTAGCCAAGGTACGCAAAGTAGGCGAAAAGGTAAACAAGTTATGACCGATCCTTTTCGATATTGCGTACGATGCCGATACGGTCGAAGACGATCGAGAAGATACGCCGGAAGCCGAACATCCGAGTGCAGCACTCGTACGTCCGAGGATTCGTCGTCAAAGAGTAGCGCGCCGATGATGGTGCTCGATACGGGGGCACGTACACTTTACAAGTACAAGTGACCCGCATCCTCCCATATCTCCTACCACGTCGCTACGTTTTACCGGCGAGGAGCAATATACTCACGCGACCCAAGATACCGATCATGGTAGAAGGCCGCCACAAGGTAGAGGAGGTCATCGTAGCCACGGAGTTGGTGAATCACCACGATGCCTCCGACTATGTGAATGATTCATCCCAAGGCTCTCGGTTCCCTACATACGATCAAGAGTACCGTGGAATGAATTACGTGGAGTCATCGGATACTTCGATCCAATCGACCTATAGTTATGGTGACTCGTTCGGATCAAGTCTTAGGATAGTTTCCCGAGGGACGTACGAATACGATCGTCACGCGTACATGTATCAAGCTTTCGTACTCAACCCAAATGACAATGGGAGAGTACATCAACTACCTACAAAGTGTACAACACATCATGTTGGAATAAAATTGATGCATTATTTATTTAAATCATGTCATTTAATTTATCCAATTTTTCTGTATTTTTCAGATTTTTTTTCGCATTTTTCTTATTTTTTTGAATTTTTTCAAAAAAAAAATTAATTAAAAATTAGGGTCGCGACCCGGTCGCGACCGGGTCGGCCTGGGGGTCCCGCGACCCGGTCGCGACCCCCGACCCAACCCACCTTGTATATATGTAAAAAATAATTAATTTAAATATTTTTATTTATTTTTTGTTTAAACCGAACCAAACCGAATTGATTCGGTTTGGTTCGGTCCGGTTTGAGAGGATGATTCGGTTTGGTTCGGTTTGGAAAAAAAATGGTCCAAACTGGACCAAACCGAACCGTGCCCACCCCTAGGAATAATATCCAAAAAGATGTGAATGGTATTGTATGTGTCGGGACAGATCCTATTGCTCAGTAGGCAGCTGAATTCTGTAGAACTCTTTTCACGGATGTTGACAATTGGAGTTCTTTCATTATTTTAATATACAGAAAATTTTAGATGCAGAACTAGAAGTGCTTCTTGTCTGTACTTTTTCAGAACATGAGGTTTATGATGGAATTAAAGGTATGGATCCTTATAAAGTGCTTGTCCCGGACAGTTTCTATAGTGAATTCTACCTCTCTTTTTGGGATGCTATCAAAGATGATTTTTGGGTAGTTATCAAAGAATTTGAAGTTGATCCTGGGTGTATCAAGTATCAAACTTTTATACTCGACATCTTTGCGGTTACCTCCCAAGAAGGATTTAGTGGAAGATATTAAAGATCTTTGACGTATTATTTTATTCAACTGTAGCTAGAAAATTGTCATCAAAGTTCTCTCCTCCAAACTTAGTACATACATTGGAAAGTTGACTAGTTCCTCCTAGTCTATCTTTGTTCCTGGTAGCTATATTTTGGATAATTTTATGGTTGCACATGAGTGATTACATGACCAAATGCTTAGACGGAGCAAGTGTGTCCTCCTGAAGCTGGATTTTGAGAATGCCTAGGATAGGGTCAGATGGACATGCCTGTACAAAAGTATGCAGTTAATGGGGTTCACTAACAACTAGATTACATGGACCAAATGTTGTATTATCACTTCTAGATTTTCTATATACATAAATGGGTAATGTTTCGATTATTTTAAATCTACGAGAGGGCTGAGACAAGGAGACCCGATATCCTCTCTGTTATTTTCCCTAGTTGGTCAAGTTCTTAACCTCATGTGGGAAAGATTGGAGCGGCACAACGCAATTGAAGGATCAAAGTCGGGTTAACAGGGAACATGTCACACATCTTCAATTTGCAGATAATACTTAATGTTTTTTCTCCACAACCCGATTGGGGGCATCAAAGTTGGGTTAACAGAGAACATGTCACACATCTTCAATTTGCAGATAATACTTTACTTTTCTTCTCTACTATCACCACTAGAAGTTGTAATTTATGAATTATCTTTTTCATGTTGCATCCCATTACGTGTTTGAAAATAAATAAAGATAAATGTGAGCTTATTGGTTTGAACATGAATGAGTTTCAACAGGAACAACTGCAGAGCATTTTCAGCATGGCATTGGCCTCTCTTCCCATCGAGTACCTCGGGTTGTCTCTTTCTAACTAGGGTGTTAAAAGCAAGATTGGCAATGTGTAGTTTGGAAGGTTGAAAATAGATTGCAAAGTTGGAAATGTTATATGCTATCTGCCGGTGGGAGATGGGTTCTTTCTAAGGTAGTTTTGCAGAGCAACTCACTTTACTATTTCTCTGTATTTAGAATTCCTAAGTCCATTTGTTATAAACTTGAGAGTATCAGGGCTAATTTTTTCTAGAAAGGGAGCAGTGAAAGAAAGGGATTACATCTCATTAAGTGGTCTCATGTCTGTAGGATTACTAAAGGGGGGGAGTGGGCCCTGCACTGCTCGAAGTTGGTTACAATGCAATTGTGTTTAAGTGGCTATGGAAACTGAAGGTGAAAAGATATACTCTTTGGGCAAAAATAGTTTGTTCTAAATACGTCAGTGACGAGAACAGTTCTTGAATTAGAGATTTCAGGAATTGTGGCAGACTGTTAAGTATTTGGAAATGAATTCTTTTGCATTTGGGACTTCTTTAATACTTCTTGCACCATTGAGTTAAGAGATGGAAGGAGGACTTGTTTTTGGCTCGACAGATATTGGGTAACGTTTCTTTGGCCAATCTGTTTCCTTCATTGTTTAACTTGTGCTGCAACCCTTAGTTTAAAATTAGAGACATGGGATTTGGACTCAAACTGATGTCTATGTTTTTGAAGAAATCTTGAAGATGAAGAGGTCATGGACTTTTCTATTTTGCTTGTGCTCCTAAGAGATCATAAGTGCTTTGACAACAAGGAGGACAAGCTCATCTGGTTGCTTGGTTATAAAGGCTCTTTTACTTTTAAATCCATTATGCACATATTGATGAGAGGAGGTGTGGAAGTGCCGTGGTATTGGGAGATTTGGAGGTAACGAGTGCCTATTAAAATAAAAAATTTCTTTGAAAAATTGGTTGGCATAGACTTTTTACAAGAAGTTACCTGCATAAGATTCTTCTTGTGATGTCCATGTACTTTGTGTTCTATGGTTTGAGAGATGAAAGTATGGATCATCTTTTCTTGAAATATGGAGTCATTAACTTTTTGTGGAGATCCTTGTTTAGAAGTTTGAATGCTACTTGGAGTGAACCAGAAGATATTATCTGTCTGCTGTTTGTTTGGCCTTCTCTTCACCCTTGGTCCTCATTTGAGGTGTTGTGTGGAAACACACCCTTGCTACTATGTTGTGATCTATTTGGTGTATTAGGAACAAGTGTATTTTTGATGTTTGTTTCAACAGTCCGAACCAGATTCTCACTTTATTGTCTACCTACGTCAAGTATTGGTCTCTAGCTCATTTTGGGAGTTATTTGGAGGCGGCTTCTTTCTGGGATAAAATTTCGAGATTCTGATATTGTAATTTTTTTTCCACTCTACCTCCTCAGTAGAACAATCCTTTTTATCTCCGTTCTTCTTTACTTTGTTGTGATGTAATTTTCGTTATGGTTATTAATTAAATATTTGTCAGACCATCTTCAAAAAACATAGATCCTACTTTGATCTTATGATTAAGGTCCTCATTATATTTTCTATCTTTTCAGATAATTTAATTAAGATATTTAAACTAAATACTTTTTGAGATAATACTACTTCATCCAAACTTTCTCATCTTTTTTGGTACTTTACTAAACTGATTTATATATATATTTTAATTCTACTTAGCTTATACTTAAAGTTCTATAAACCCCTTTTATGTAGGTTTGATTTATTGGTCAGCATTAGTTGTTGACTATTGAATCACATCCATTGGTCATACTTGTTGGATATTAGATGGTCCATTAGGATTAGAGTTGTTGACAAGGTGTTGATTAAAGGAGGGGCGGGCTGCTGGTGGGACAAGCAGTCACTAGCTCCCTGTGCCTCCATCTCCTCCTTTATCTCTTGTGGCTCTTGGTGGAGATGGTGTTGGTATCGTCGTAGCGACACAAATTCTTCTTGGATTCTATGGAGTTTTCTACGTGTCATTCTCATGAGATCTAGTCTTCATGCAAGAGAGTTGATCTATACCCTGTTATTTTCAACGATTGTCAAGTTGAATTGATTTATGATACTTCTTATGTATATTTTAAATTTTTTCTATGCATCTTTAGCCTCTCATGGAATTTCTTATAAATATAATATGCAACTCTTTATTTTTTAACAATAGAAGGTCATGAAAGGCCTTGCGTCCATGGAATGCTGGATTGGACCATGTTGGGCCAATCCAATCAGATTTCCTTCCATCCATATGTGATGCAGGCCATGCAGCAAAATTGGCCAATGCCTGTTGCCACAGTGATTTTTGAATTTTAATATTTTATAAATATATTTTTGATACAAATTTTATAAAAATATATTTAGCTATTATTTTGTATTATGTATTAGAAACTTTAAAATATTGAAAATAAAATAACTATAATAAGTTAAAATATATAATTAAGATTTTTTTATTAATAATTAACCAAATTAGTATTTAATATGCAAAATATAGAGTGGAAATTTCAATATCATGTTTGAATAATTTTTTTAATAGTAATTTGCTATTTCAATGTTTTTAAATTTTTTTTATAACCAGATCCTATCTTGGCTGTTGAGTATCAATTGGATTGGCTGATCCGGATCAGTCCATAGGGGGCTGATCCGACCTTAATCCTTGATCCTTTCTTGCTTGTGGCAATGAGCCCTTCAATCAGCTGGGAATGAGTACAGTGGTTAGGGAGTACTACCAACTGCCTGTGATAATATAGCCACATGTTTCCTTGACTCTTCAGAGGAACATCATCATTCAAAAATTGTCAGAAGTTTTGTGGGAAAAACCATTGGTGAAGAAAATTTGCGATGTAGGAATTGGCTAATGCATGAAGAGTAAAAAAAAAACGTTAAGATGCAAGTGACTAGAAGCTTGAAATCTTGGGCTATTTTTGCCGAGCAAGGTCATATTATCTGTTTGCCTTTGTACTTGCTCATGGGTGGCAGTGATTTTGATTTATGAGATGGATTATATACGTGATTTGATTACTAACTGTGGTGTTTCTACGCCCATAATTTTACTTTTTAAGCTGTGAGCATTATCCATTTTTTGCGTGCATCATTCTGTTATTGTGCTTCTTTCTGACTGAAGTAAGGATTAAAATCGTTCGTAGGTGTCTTGTCTTCTCCTGTACTTCATTAACCCTTTGGTAAAACAAGATGACAATTTGACACAGGTTTGGATAAGACTTGAAGATGATTAAAGACTGAATTAATTTGTCTTGGTCTTTTATAGGATCCATTTATAAAGCAGATGGCAGAACAAATCGCACAAGATCCATCTTTTAACCAGATGGCTGAACAACTCCAGAAGAGTGTCCAAACTGCTGGAGAAAGTGGCATACCTCAGATGGATCCTCAGCAATATATCTCAACCATGCAACAAGTCATGCAAAACCCTCAGTTCATGAATATGGCAGAGCGACTTGGGAGTGCTCTAATGCAGGTGGCATGATCTTCATGCTTTTTCTCTTCTCCCCTTGCTTTTTAATGTTAGAGACTTTCTTTTTTAGGTATATATTAGTCAAATGATCCTAATATGCATCAACCTCTTCTAAAGGACCCATCCATGTCTAGCATGCTGGACAACCTCACCAATCCATCTAGCAAGCAGCAGCTGGAAGACCGAATGTCTCGCATCAAGGAAGATCCATCACTGAAGCCAATTCTTGATGAGATTGAAACTGGAGGTCCAGCAGCGATGATGAAGTATAAGACATGGCTTGCTTCACTTACCAGCAAACCTTTGTATTCTTTATGATTGACCTTTCCCACTGTCCATTCAGGTATTGGAATGATACTGAAGTTCTACAAAAGTTGGGCCAAGCTATGGGCATTGGGGCATCAGGAGATGTTGAACCAACAACTGAGGCAGCTGGACCAGAGGAAGGTGAGGAAGAAGCTGGATATGAGGATGAATCTGTCCTCCACCGTGCTGCAAGCACTGGTGACATTGAGGTAACGTTTTAATGTATACATTTGCAGAGCTGTGCATGTTTTAAATAAAAAATGACAGGGAGCTATGGCGTAATAAATGTCATTGACTCTTTCCGTTCCATGCCTTCAACTAATGTTTTCTTATTGTCTTAACTTGAATCATTTGAATACATATCATGATATGACAATATATTTATGCTAATTAATCACCTAGTGCAACCCTCCTCCTTAATCTGGAGTTGAGACCGGCAAGCACAAGTAAACTGGGTCATACTAGATTATATTAATATGCAACGTATGCATTAGATAAAATGTGAGAATAACAGTAATTTTAGACTAATTAAAAAGACTAATTAAAAGAAGGGAGATTAAGATGGTTTGGACATATCAAAGGTAGACTTAAGCTAATCTAGATGGGTAATTCAATATAATTTGGATATTTTAAATATCTCTGAGAAATAACTTAAAATTGACATGAGCGGAGAAAAGAATCTTTATGGCTGACCCTAAATAATTTTTGGGCTATAGTTGAGTTGAGCTTTGTTATCTTGAATCTAGTCTGGACCACTTTGCTTCTCTTAGGTGTCATAATCTTGGAGACCTTCAAATCTTTGCTTGGTGTATCGTGAATAGGTCTCCTGCTCTTCTATTGCATCTCTTTTCACATTCAAAACTGCACTTTTACTGAGAAGTATCAATCTTAAATAAACTCTTCTCAGAATCGGGCTCCCCCCTCCTCTTGGGTCGATAGGTGGTGGTCTTGCAAACCATAACATTGACTAGTTTGACCGTGTTATTGCTATAGATTTTTTTTTGCTTAGTTTACTGGTTTGTAGGTCAACCGTTGCATTTGTTTTAACTTATGATATGTTTGATGCTGTTCTAGGGTCTGAAAAATGCGTTGGCTGCTGGAGCAGATAAAAATGAAGAGGATTCGGAAGGAAGAACAGCTTTGCATTTTGCATGTGGTTATGGGGAGGTAAGCTGCTTTTTTACTCAGAAAAATGATATTTTAATTTTAGCATATTTTAGAAGGATGTTCCTGTGTAGTGTCATCATGAGTTTCAAGGTCATACATTGTAGCAATATCCAGCCAATATGACAAATAATGAAGCTAAACTGTGCCTGAACCAAGGATTCGGAATTGAGTTGGAATTGGAGGATCGAATTGGTCCGATTCAACTGATTTTTAGGAAGAAAAACCAATTTGAAATCTATCCTAATCGGTTATTTTTTCTTTTTTGTTTTAAAAAATTAGATAATTTATGAAAATTTATAAAAAAATATGAAACATTTTAAAAAATTGTTAAAAATGTAAGTCTCGTGTTTAGCATGTCATAACAATAATAACACATGATCTTTATAAATTTACAATATACGAGATTAATGATAGTGATACAAATAATATAATTTTTACCAAAATTGGTAATATTGGGTGTCATCCTTATTTTTGTTATGCTCATCAATATCCTATTCATTGTTATCCTTTATGATCGGTGCAGGTCTATATGAAAATAGTGATTTAGTCATCTGACTAAAATCATAAGCCATCTCTTGGAGTAGATCTGTGAATGAATAGTATAGCTGAAAACCTGAAGAAGTGGCCTATCGATAATTAACTGCTGCATACTCGCCAAAGTATCTTTGATGCCAACGTTAACTTCTTTCACTAGAATGTTGCATAGAGCTCAAATTTGATACAGCTATATCACTAATGCATGCACTACAAGAAGAATCGTCACCTCCTCCTTCGGATCCCCCTCCTTCGGATCCTCCTCATCTACCACCATCACACCACCTCCTCTACGTGAAGGCAATGAAGGTTGCGTCGGTGGCATGCACTCTTCCTTTGAGGTGGTATTGTCACTTTCACTCACATAATGTCGCCTGATGTTCAACTTTCTCTTTTTAAGTTATTTTTCTAACTGAGATGAAGTGCTAAAGCCCAATGCACATTGATATACCTTTAATACTGCAAAACACCTATGTTGCCTATGTGCTATTTGCTTTGTTTTTGGGAGTAGGTTGTGTAACTAGGACTAGGGCTAGGGCTAAGGGTGGGGATGGGGCTCAAGATACCACTGAGGCAGAAATTGAGGGTGGTATATGCTGAGTATCTGGAACAACTTCCTCTATATGTTTACTCTCAACGTCATCAAGCTTTTTCTTAGCCTATGCATGGTCATCTGTGTCGAACTCTGGTGGTACCCTCCTTTCCATCTTCTCTAGCTGTGCAGAAAGTTGGTGTTCCGTCTGAAAAATATTGTCCACATTCACCTCTTTAGGCACTTGGGACTCTGAAGCAGCTCTCTTTATAAAGACCTCTTACAAATCTTGCAAATCTCTCATTTGTTAATTTTGGTGAGACCCTGGGCATGTTGTAATGATAGAACACCAGTTTGTCTGGCCTCTCAAATCTCAACTTATTCTTTCTCTTTGTGTGACTAAGGTTAAATGTACTCCAATTTCTCTCACGGTGAGAAGAACTGATGTTCTGGCTCAATATGTGCACAACAATGGAAGCTAGTGGATTTCACACTTCGTGTGTTCACTTGCGCTCACCATTCAGCATTAAGCTACAAAAAAAGAAAATTTTTTTCAGCAGTCTATTAGTGTTGTCTAATAAGAATATTCTTAGTAATAAATTATTACAACTTAGATTTACGTACCTGGAGAAATTTTGTCACAAGAATATCTCAAATCTGGATCCAAGTACAATCCGATCTTTATTTTGTATGATTGCATTTGAAAAAAGATAAATGTTACAAAGTTAATATCTTTTTTTTTTTAAAAATAAGTTCAATGTTCAATTGTCACTTACTTTTAACTCAGTCCCTGTTCAATTTTACTGAGTTCTTGAAAGTTTTCTAATCATAGCTAATGTACTCGTTATCACTTCATTGTTATTACACATTCTCTCCATATGGATCCTAGGGTTTAAGAAGTTTTATGTATTCAACACATGATATAAGATAAAAGAACACATTTGACAATGAAAGGAGAATCTTGGAATTAAAGTTTGTGAAAATTATCTGGTGTATGTATGTCATGGTGCAATGTTTTGTCCCATCTAGTATCTACAATTTTTTATCACTTCTTGTAGTTTATGAGATTTTTCTCTTTTATTCTCAACTTTGTCTTGTTCATAGCATCATATAAATTCCAGATCTTATTTCTATTATCTGAGTCCACTAACCCTAACACATTTACCAGTGGCTCAATGATTGACAAATAATATTGGATCTTCTCACATAAATGTTTGTTCATGATGAACCTTTTCATATGTTAGGATCTCTAATCGGTCTATCTCATTATGCAAATTAGCCATGTACATTATATATTCTTGGGATGTAATGAGCCGTATCAGTGCATGTTTGTCCACATGTAACTCTCTCTAGAACAATGAAATTTGTGACAAATTGTGTAAGCCCAGGTCTAATGGGATCACGTCTCTCTATATGTTGTGTCATTATATATAGCAATTGAGGATGTGAATAAATAAATGATGTTATAAGATGAGCCTGGTTAACAAGAGTGGACAATGAAAGCTTTTTACCAACATCCTTCAACATAAGATTTATATAGTGTGTTGCATAAGGAACCCATAATAAATGTTGTTTCTTCTTCATCAACTTCTTACCGATTGCTTTGTTAGAGGACTTATTTTTTGTTACAAATACACAACATGCTCCTCCTCAATCTTTTCCACAATGTCATCTATCAAAGAAAAGATGCAGTGTGAAACCTCGAATAAAAGACATAAAAATATGCTAATATATATAAAAATATATGTGTGTTGTATGGCATAGTTTGAAAATTCATTTAACTTCCATTCATTTGGGAAATGAACTCTCATCTTTGGCTACTATGATATTTCATAGAAAATATTAGCCAAAATATATAGTATGCATATAAAATATACATGTCGAGGTTAGGGTTCATAAAGTTTGTCTTTGGACCTCTCTCCATCGGAAGTTGCGAATTTCCGATGTTAATTACATCGAGATTCTCGAACACCCTTGATTAACTGTCGTAGCAACTCGTACATGAAAGAAAACATTCATTCACAAAACATCAACGCATGGGAATTATAACCCATAAAATCAATGGAATACAAACTTAGTATTTAAGTTCAACGCATAGTGACTATATAAAGTCAAATGGGAATGCAAAAACTTAGTATCTGAGCTTGATTCGGCTCTTTGATTTATGCTTTATGGAGTATGGGTAAGGATTCCAACTATATCAACATACTTTGCATGAGGTTAGCTCTTTCGACTTAAGGTCTTATATTAAGACATATATTGGATTATTAAAGGCTAATCTAGATCTGAGCATATTCAGATCAAATGAAATCTGTCCGCATATACCATTTTATGGTCCAAGTCCTTTTTATTGGACTTATGTTATTTTCATTCAAGTCTATCATCTTAGACCTAGTGATGAAAACAGAATTTTGTTTAAGTCCTTATACCTTGACTTAACATGTGCTCAAGATGTAACATTTCTCATAAATTTTGGAGAATCCAAGAGAAATATATATAATCTTGATTAGAATATATATATGCTTGGATTCGGAAAAGGAGACCATGGTCTTCCCTTATATCTATCTAACCATGGGGTTCTTGGGGATATCCTAGGCTTAGGTAGTTGGACACTCTCAAATTCCAAGTGAAATGGCATATGCGCCTTATCATTAGACATGGTACAATCTGATTTAGATTGCTCATGATTATGACTGAAATCTAGGACTTAGAAGTCCTTAATCCAAACACCTTATATGCTTATCACCAAAATTTCTGTTTAAGGCAAGCTTTACTTATGTATGGGTCCAGAGCATTTAGCTTCTGAGTACTGCTAGAATCCAGACTTATAGCCGACCCTGATATTGGCCCTAGATTGGTCATTATCCTGCCTTGAACCAGGTAGTAGGACCTGTCCTATGATAAGTATTAAATCTGCCCTACGTTCAGCCTGAAATCCCATGCAAAATCAGGCTTATACGACCCTGAACTATCTATCACCTGAGCCACTTAAGTTCAGCCACAAGCTTGCTATATAAGACCTTCATGGAAAACTCATCTTAACCTCCTGCATAGGCCCTCAATGATCTGATTATGTTCAGATCTACAGCTAGCCAAAGTCCTTTCTTTGCTCACCCCTCGGATGAATAGAACCTAAGTTCAAAGTCCATGGGGCTGGGTCTAGTATCTCATGACCAGGAGGCTTATGTTATCGAAGATCATAAATCAGAATTAAAATCCCAAAAATGTATGCTTCCAGGGTGGGAGGAATCTTTAAATCCTATTGACACAGTTGGAGCCTATATATCTTTTGATATATATCTTTTTACAGCCTGATTGGAACCTTGATGTGGGGGTTTCAGATTTGAGACTCTGCTTTGAGGGTGGGTCCCATGACTCCCCTTCTTCTTTGTGGCTTCCGATCATTCATTATATTTTTTTTGGAGGCTTAGATAACTGCCTTTTCTTTTATATGTATGGGTATATATATATAGAACAGACCCGGACAAGACACTATCACCATTTGAGGTCCTATTGTTATGGGACTTGTCTCTTCTCTTCCTTTAAACAGGCCTTAGCCTTGAGTATCAAACTATGCAGATTACCTGAGTGTATATGAGTTCTAGTCCAGACAGGTGTTGGGAGTTTAACATTTGAAACCCTATTCAGCCTTGAGACTTCATGCTTAGGCTCCGGCTAGTAATCATAATACTAACCCCTATATGTCCAGCCTCCGGTTATTAGCTTTGAGAGCCACCTTCTCCTGTTTATAGACCAGACCCTAGATGGATGTTTAGGTCTTTAAATCAGGTTCATAATGTACTGGCATACTCTTTTTATCCCCTTATGTTCGGACTTAGCCTCTTAATCAGACTTTGGTGATTTAAATCCTGCATTCATAGCTCATATATACATGCAACGGTCCTTGATCATCATCATATGAGTGTCAACATATATGCTTCATTCATGTGGTGTATAACAAACTCTTGTATTGCTTCATTCATGTGGTGTTTAACAAACTCTTGTATGTTAGAGTTTAACTATAACTCCAACTTTATCATATCAAGGCCATCTCATCTCTCTCTTGGGAGTACATATCTCTATGCATAAAAAGGAGTTATTTATCTCATAAGGGTCTGCCCCGCGATTGGCCTTCTCTATTATGAGATGGACCAAAGGACTGTACACATAATTTCAGTCCTATCCGGGACATGTATATACTGAGCTAGGCCCGAAATTAGGCCACAATTATGTCCTGCTATAGGCATGAATCTGTCCATAGGCACTCTCGGCCTCCTGATTTCATGATCAGTAGATAATTCATTCACAACTTGTGCATGTTTTGTGCTCATCTATTATTGAGTCTTCAAGGCCCGGCTGGCCATTCTCCTCATATCCCTTACTCTGTCAGGGCTACCCGGGGGATCTTTGGTCCATCATGTGGGTCCCAAAGAGGCCGGGTATAACCCCTCTCTACCTTGGTGATATAAAATATCCTTCAACTTCTGTCGGAATGACAAGGCTCTGAGGGTTTGTCTTGCAGAATTTCAAGGCCGAGGGAGACTCTAAAGAGGGGGTCGAGAAGGGGGTCAAACCTGTCCATGTATGTATAAAGAAAGGCTTCATATATGGTGTTACAGAACTGTACCCGAGGGGAGACAGAAATGGACTCAATTATGGGGCCCAATAGTGTACTCGGATATAGTTTATATCATATCTGAAGTAAGGTCTATATATCCAATAAGATGATCATCAATTTGGTACTATCATGACCAAACGAAATCAACCCAAGGACCTGCCCCTTGGCTGATTTCCTTAATGCCCGGGAGGTGAGATCTTCCCATAGGCCTGACCTCTTGGTTTATCCTATTGAAATATGTGGGAATGTGAGGGTGGATTTCAGGTTTGGAATTGGTGATCATATGGGCCCGCAGGGTTCTATAGCCTGTCTAGGCATTTCCGGCCCAAACAAGGTGATGCTTTAACAATATTGGGAAGCGATCATGGGTATTGGTTAGTCAATAGATATGGTATCTAAATAGGGACGGAAGGGGTGATGAACATTGAGTTGTCAATGGGC
Organism: Cryptocoryne crispatula var. balansae; assembly: GCA_036172225.1. NCBI lineage: Eukaryota > Viridiplantae > Streptophyta > Magnoliopsida > Alismatales > Araceae > Cryptocoryne > Cryptocoryne crispatula. Next base: position 16,126,123 of record CM069925.1, on the reverse strand, counting down.
ATGGTATTTATAGAGGGACGGATGAAGTGGTGGCCATGATTCCTTACCTTGTGACCTTCAAACCCTGCACTTAATCTTCTGCAGAGGCCCCTCAATTGCTTCCTCTCTTTTATGCTTCGGAGATACACTTGAATTCCCTGCTGAGATAGCTTTAACAGAACCTCTCTTCTTCTCTTCCTGCCTCTCTTTTCTGCCTCCTCCTCCAACCCCCTCTTATGTGCGGAGACTGGCCCTTTTATAGCTAGCTGGATGGGTGTTGTTCACCCGAGAGAGAGACTGGGGTCGTGCAGTGTATGCAGAAAGTGGGGCCATGTTCTCCTGAACGTGGGGAAGGTGGAGCTTGACCAAGTCAGGGCTGGGAGGAGATGCATCGTAGGGTGTAGATCAGCTTTGATTTTCTCCTTGGCATATTTTCTGATTATCCAAAGGATCCCGACCACCGATTGGCCTCAGCTATGGGCATCTTTTCTATTGATTCAATGAGCTCTCTTGATGGGCTCATCGCATAGTAAGTATACATCTCAGCCCTTGATTAGATGCCCCCGGATTTTGACTTGATGGCTCAATCTATACCTTCCATCCATGGAATGCGATCTCCCGAGAATCTCTCGAGATCTCCCGAGAATCTCTTTTCTTCCGTGCGTCCGAGAAACGAGATCGCCGAAACGAGAAAATCTATGTAGTACCTATGATACCTTGATCTTCTCCGCCTATTATTATCCCCAACTTGTTAGATGATCTTGTTAAGTTTCTTTCTTATATTGCCAATTTTATTATGGAATCCATCCAAATATTCATCTAAACATTATTGTTTGATAAAATTTCATAGCTTAATATTTTAATGACTATATATGTACAATTGGCCCAAAATGTTATCAATCTCCTATCCATATTGTTCAAGATGAAACTTTGGTCTGACATAAGATCCTTTGTATGTCTCATGCTAACAATAGTTCACCATCTCTGTACTACGCTTTTAATTCTCTCACAACTTATTTTAATTTTTAATATGAGTTCTCTTGTCCTTTTCAAGGAGATTATATGACATTCTACATTTAAGCATGCACATTGATTGGTATTTCTAAGATCTAATCTCTTGAGGTTTTTTAGAGATCTTTTATTTTCAATCTCCGTGAGATAAAATATAGATGTGAGATGACAATCATTGGGTAAAGTATAAATGAAATCCGAGATCCGATCTCCCGAGATTTTTCCGAGAATCTCACGAGATCTCTTCTCTTTCACGCTTCCGAGATGAAGCCGAGATCCGAGATGACAATCCTTGCTTCCATCCAACAGTCCCCTATATGTTGATTTTATCATGTCCATTAATCAAAATGTTGACATGCTTTGCAGTCTACGTGAGGGGAATTAAACCCATCTAATCAAATATCCAATAAGGCTGGATCCAGTGGGTATTATCTTACTAAGGATCCAATTAGGCCATCTTGTTATACCGTTGGGGATCCAAGAGTATTAGGAACCCAATTAGCTTATCCGACAGCTAATCTTGGCCTTTGAATACATATCTTTCCATCCTGGCCCTCCATTTGATGGATTGTCTTGAGTATGTGGTTCATCCGATTGATGGATGTTCAATTTAATCCAAACCATCCATCCTCTTATTGGATATTAATCCTATTAAGGATCCGGGAAGGCCTTGTCATCCGGTAATTAGTTTTTCCCATGGATTATCTATCGGATATCCCATCATGCTGGATCCATTGGATATTAACTCATTATGGATCTAATAAGGCCATCTTAATGCACCGTTGAGGATCCATGGATATTAGGATCCAATTGACTTATTAATTAGCCAATCCTGGCCATTGGATGACCTCGGCCTCCCCCTTGGATTTCTTTTGAATTCCACAGCCTGTTTCCCCCGCGGATCATCCTCCTTACATGCTTTCTGTTTAGTCTCCTAGCTGGAGACTAACTCTTCCACCCGCGAGCCTCCTTATAGCTGGTCCTCTTCCTCCTTCCATCGCACCTTTTCTTCTTAACAGATTTTGCAGCAGCCTGTCCCTGCCAAGAGAAGCCATCGGGCCCCCTGCTGTTGGAAGTTCTTGGGCGTCTCCTTCTCCCTTTTGGGGTCAGGCCGAGGAGGTGAATAGCATCTTAGTCACATCCGGGTGGGCACACTTGGTGGATTTCTCTCTTCAACTTTGTGCATTGGTAATTTTCTTCTTTTCTCTTCACCGGACATTGTGGTGCTATGCTTGACTTTCTTTGAACTTTATTGTTATGTACGCATGTCTTCATTTCCTTTTTCTTTTATATCTTCCCTTTTTCTTATCCCATCTCCGGTTCTTGCTGTCTATTAGTAGCCATACATGATCATTCTTCTGTTTTGTACCATGGATATGCTTATGGATCTAGCTCTCTTCTTCTATCTTCTGTCGGCAGCACATCAATTGTCCCATGCCTTGCCTCTTTACAAGCATTCATATAACCGCATGTATTGAGGTGTTCTCATTGAAAGAGCACATTCACTTCCCTGTTTTTCCTCTTGATCTATATGCAAGGTCCTAGCCTCTTCATATGCATCATTGATCGAGGCTATTACCATTCTTTTCCCTTAGAACAGGAGCCTATCAGCTCCCGGATGCCTGGACCCCTTGAATTTGTATAAGAATTCAAGGGTGCATGATGTATTTCATTCTCGGCCTCCTTTCCCCCTCTCTCTTTTTACTCCGGGGTCAATTGCTGGTCCCTCCTTGGACAGGATGGGCTTTGAGTTCCCCTTGTGTACTCACCTCTAATTATGCATAACCGGTCTTAGATATATAAGCTTTATTCCTTCTTAGATTCATATACCGATGGTAGGGTATAGGGTATTAAGTATTTTTATTCCCTATTGCTTCACTTTACCCTCTTCCATCCTCTCATCTCATGGTGCCCAAGTGCTGCAGTTGGTGTTGATCGTGGGCCTCTTTTGTGCTTACAACCCTCTGCCCTTGCTTGGACATATATGTGCCACAATTGACCGGGCATACTCTTATATAGCCTCATTTTCTTCATGATTTTCTAACCCTCTATTTTACGGATTCCTCCAACTTTTACCTGATTTTTGACTAGCCGGACAATGCATATTGGCTATGTATATTTCATTTAGTTCCTTTGTAAACTTTTCTCTCCTCCCTCTTCCTTTTGCTAATCTCTTCTCGGTCAGTGGAGGTAAGAGTGCATATAAGATTCTTCTTTTTCATTTCTGCCATGTGCCTAATCCGATTGGGCTTTCAGCCTCTCTTCCTATCATATCTGATTATGTATGGATCTGGGAGGGGTATATTTCCTCTAATGCATGACTAGCCTCAAGCATATATGCTAGATTTTAATTAGATCTCTTCCCTCCTTTCTTTCTCCCTTTTGAGAACCCTCTTCCATCTTGATGCTATATCAAATATCCGTTGATAAAATTTTAGGTGCCAACATGCAGTCAGTAATTTTTAATATTGCCAAAAATATATACTGACTTCAAAAATGTGTTGTCTTTTGAATAGTAAATAAAAAATTTAATCATGGACTTTGTAATGCCAATGCATCCATCGCACATCATTGTGTACATCTTTTTCTTCTAGATTAGGTTGAAGCCATCTATCTTTGACTTCAACTCCTCTACCTCCTTCTCTAGGTCAGCTCCATATGACTTTTAATCCTAGTCCGGCCTCAGCTATAGCTTCCACTATGATATGAAAGTAGGGATTGTTGCATACATGTGTAGGGATATCTGCATAAACATACATGCACGAAGGTTGAAGAAATTTGAAGAAGAAAGTTAGAAGAAAACCAATTAATATTGTAAACTTCTTATCAGAATGTAAGAAAAATTTTACATTACGTCTTACTGCTCTCTTAGCAGTTGTGCCAGTTGCTTTGATGCATTTGAATGCTTGCTTTAATGTCTTCTAGGAATCTCTTTGCTTTATAAGGTAATAGGGGTCATCCACCGGTGGTGTGGTAGTTGGACATGAGGAATGTGAATGAGGATACACCCCAAATGTTCCATCTCCTACTTCTACCGTCTTACTAGATGGGGTTGGCTGGATTGTGAACGATAGAATGGAACTTCCCTTGTTTCAGGGTCTTTTGCTCCCCTCCTCTCCCCATCTTTCTTTTGTGCATGCTTGCTTGCATGTCTTGCCTTTCTTAGCTCAGAATCTGTGGAAGACTTATCCCATTGTTTATGGAATCGGTGGAATCGGACCGATTCCGATCGATTCCGGAATCGGATCGGTGGATTCCATGCGGAAGGACCGATTCCGGCACGAATTCCGCGGAATCGGCCGGAATCGGCCGGAATCGGTCCAGAATCGGAATCGGAATCAGATCGTTTTTTTTTTTTGCTATTCCAGTCGGATCGGCTAGAATCGGTCCGAATCGGCCGGAATCAGTCGGAATCGGTCCGGAATCGGATCGGAATCAGAATCGGATCGTTTTTTTTTTGTTTTTTTTTTCTTACCGATTCTGGATCGATTTTCTTCTATTGAATCGGTCGGAATCGGTCCGATCCGATCCGATCCGGGTCGGAATCGGTCCGATCCGATCCGATCCGGGTCGTATCGGTACCCACCGATCCCGATTCCGATTCCGATCCCGCGATCCTTGACTTATCCTCATTGTTCTCAGGTATAGCCCTAGATTTGTTTTTCCCTTTGTCTTTTGAGGTCAAATGATCATCTCTCCTCCTCATGAGTTCGTCGTGCAAGTCATGTTTTTGTTAAATCCGAATCTCCCTCTGCGAGACTCTTCCTATTAGGCATGGTTCGCCGGGTCGGCGACCCGGTCGGCCGGGTCGCTCGACCCGGTCGGCCGGGTCGCTCGACCCGGTCGCTTTTTGGGCCGACTGACCCCGACCCGGCCCCGACTCCCTGACCCGGTTATTATTTTAAAATGAATTTTTTATTATTTTTTTTCCGACCCCGACCCGACCCGGGTCACGACCCCAACCGACCCGCGGCCGACCCCCGACTATTCCTTCCTTGCTATTAGGTAAGCCCCCATAGTGTCACTACTCTTCTTAAACATTGTCACATTTTTTCACATTGTCACCCAATCTAATGATGTGTTGTTTTAATCAAAATGCTCAATTCATTTGCTTCCCACATCACTTGCATTGCATCTTCTTCTTTTTCACATCCACCATGTGATTGTGCTCCCACTCAATGTTATGAAAAGCAGGTGCATCAGAGGTTCGTTGTCCCATCATTTAAGCATCTTGTTCTGCAACATTAACAATTTAAAATTATTAAATGAAATATTAAATCAACAAAAAAAGATAACTGGGATGGGGAGAAGATCGAATAGCCCTCCTAGGAGACTATTCGGTGTGGACAACCCCCGAGGGGGTTGTTTAGCCATGATAGTAACCCAATGAGTGATTGTTGGGGCAAGGGAGACAGGAACGACCCTTTACATGACAGCTTCGGTTGATTCAAGATGTGAAATATATACAAGATGGTGAAATCGGCTATATAGTAGTCAATTGGGGCTTATAATTCATTCAAATTAATTTTGGAGGAGGGAGACTCCACAACGGGGAAGAAAGCAAGATTCAGACGAGGAATCACCAAAACACTTGTAGAGAATCGTCAGAATCGCCCTGGACTGGAATCACTGAATCAGTCTTGGATTGCTAGAATCGATGCTAAATCACTTAAATCGCCACTGCATCGCAAGGATTGATGTTGGAATCGCCTGCATATTGTTGAAATCACAAGGAGGTCATCAAAATCGCCAAGGAGACTGCTACAATTGCCAAGTCCTAGGTTGGAATTGGGATAGTCGGCCCTCTGGGGCTGAGGATTTAAATGGCCAATATTGGACTGATATTGGGCTCGAATCGGATCCGAGATCGATTTGGAACGGGGTCTTAAGTTGTGCCGGCCGAGTTGGTCGGATCAACCAATTCTATGTCCGAATCGATCCGATTCGGGTCCATTCAGGTTGATTCGACCGATTCCACCAGAGTTCTAGCTGGAATTGGTCATTCTGGTGGGACCAATCCGATTATGGAAGTGGTCGATTCCAATCTGATTCAACCGATTCTACAAACCATTGTCACATGTCAACAATCATAGAAGAATGGGGAGATAAATTGTCTGAATACATACTGCCGGAGGACATAGAAAAGAGACAAAGAAAGGACCAGAGGCAGATGGGCAGAAGAGAGGATAGATACTTGTCAAGGTCAAAGTTGGAGCCATAGGTTCAGTGGTGTGCGTTCTCGAAGGGAGAGAGAGCTGAAGGACTATAAATGTTGGCTGCAATGACCAATAGTGATGTTGACGGAGAGTGGAGATGGCCATCCGGAAATGGGAGACAGGGGAGGGGGACATTAGGGGTTTAGTCCTGAGTGTTGCTCAGATGGTTATATAACCCCTGATTCACTAGAGGGCATCTGCCAGTTTGGTTAAGCTAGATCCCAATCATAGTTGTCGAGGTGCATGTCTCATGTCTAGGTGACGCCTTTGCAGGGCCTCTTAGCCCTCTGTTATCAGAGGCGCTCAGTCTGGTATTGCCTGAAGAGACTGCCTCAGCCACCTTGGTGAACATCTTAAGCAACACGAATGTCTTACCCGCCTCATTTAAGTATATTGGATTCGGACCCGTTATTGGCAGGATTTGGTAGACTAATATAACCACCTCCCCCATTGCGAACCCCACCTCCACCATTTCCTTTCCCCAGCTCAAATGAATGGACACTCCGCTCTGCCCTTGGCACCATTGCGCTGTCTGCTGCTGCTGGAAAATCTTCTTCCGCTGCTGATGGCCTCTGCAGAAGCCACCTTCTCCGGTTTCAGCTCGGACTGCAAGTTTCTTTCTCCTCTTCCCCTATTCTTAGCACCACGGTCTCTTCTTCCTCAACCAGTCAGCCCACCAAACCATCCACCACTGCAAGCCAACACTGCAGGAGCTTCTTCCTTTGCCAGTTAACTACTTGCATTTTTCAGTTTTACTTAAATGGTATTGGTCTCATTTGTTTTAAATTTATATAATCTTTTTATGTTTGTTATTGCTGCATTTTGTTTTTTTATGTTATGGGTATTAACTGCTTGCATTCTTAGTTTGTTTATTGTTACTGCGATAATTTGTATTAATTTTAAATTTTTTTTGTTGCCTATTGTTGCATTTTATTTTATTTTTTGAAAAGATGGTCATTAAATTTCTGCATTTATTTCGGTTTTTTTAATGTTATTGCTTTCAATTGTTTTTAACTTTGTTATACTTTATGTTTCTGCATTTTAAAATCTTGTATGCATGAAAATGAAATAATATATATAATTATGTCAACTCAAGCGCTTGAGGCAAGTTGACCTTGTCTGCAGCTCATGTCTCGGATAGCATAGGCCTAGCTAAGTCGCCTTTCTAGGAGCCCAAAAGATGCCTATTGACACCAGCAATTTTCAAAAAATGGGAGATGAAGAATTGAGATTTCTGTGCCAGGGCTGTGAGAGGACAGTTTCATGTGAGATGATCGAATGGGATGGGCAGCAAAATGAACCGAGCCCAATTCCTACTTAAATTAAACCCATCTTATTCAAACTCATCTTGCGCCACCACCCTTCTTCCATAATTGGGTTGAGATTGTAACTAAAGTCAGATGCTAATCGGGTTATCAAGGGAAATATTCAGAATTATCTTCATTCTGATGCCTATTCTAAGCCCAATTCAATTGAGAAATCCACCTAGTTTATAACTTGTTTGCCCAACCCCACACTCATGCATCTATTGGGCTCTAGTTTCAACTCCACAACTAGCCCATTTTGATGTCAAACCTAGGGGTGGCAATGGGTCGGGTTTACCCATGGGCCCTTGGGACGGGTCGATGCTGGGCCTTGTTTCAGGCCAAGATAAGAAGCCCGCGGGCTGAAGTTGGGCCAGTCCTCGGGCCGACCATGGAACTTGCAACAACGAGCGAGACGCAAGATGGGTTTGTGCGGATTCACTTCGCCCCCATCCACCACCACATCCCAGCTTTGTCGATGCTGCTGCAGCTGCCAACGCAGCCCAAGCCGCTGTCATCCTCCACGCCACCCATGCAGTCTTCGTCATCCAAGGTATCCACAGTGGCAGCTTTAGCTACTTCAACCAGGAACATGGCATAGTTGGAGAGGATGAGGGAGTTGGTGCTGCCACTGTCGACAATGGCGTGCTTGTAGGCGCGGTGCCTCCGATTAAGGATTGCCAACTCGGATCTCGACTTTATCCTGGAAATGGTGAAAGAGAAGAGATATCGTGAGATTATTAGAAAAATCTCGGGAGATCGGATCTTATATTTCATTTGTATAGGATATACCTTACCCTATGATTGCAATATCGTATCTTAAATTTATCTTATGGAAACTGAAGAAAAGAAATCTCAAAAAATTAGATTTTAGAAATATTAATTAGTATGCATCTTGTAGTGTAAAATTTCATGTAATATTTTCAAAAAGGACAAGGGAACTCATCTTAAACATCAAAATAAGTTGTGTGAGAATTACAAGAAATACAGACACATAAAGAGTGAACTATTGTTAGCTGGAGACATACAAGTGATCTTATGCTAGACCTAAGCTTCATCTCGAACAAGATGGATAGGGGATTGATGGCATCTTGTGTCAATTGTACATATATAGTTATAAAAATATTAAGTTATAAAATTTTATCAAACAATAATGTATAGATGAAAATTTGGATAGATTCTATAATAAATTTGACAATATATGAAGCAAATTTAACATGGCCATCTAATAAGTTAGGGGTAGTAATAGGCGGAGAAAATAAAGGTATCAGAAGTATTATATAGATATTCTTATTTTGTCAATCTCATTTCTCAGATGTGTGGAGAGAGAGATTCTCAGGAGATCTTGAGAGATTCTCTGGAGATTAAATTCCATGCTTTCGATCGACGTGGGAGTTCTCATCTTTTTGCAGCGGTGCATCTAGATTTCCCTTTTGGATCCCGACAATGAACCAATTCAGGTAGGTTTCCAGTTTGGACTCGGGCGCACAGCCGGTAGCGGCACTGGGAGCCGGTTCGTCGGTGGCGGGAGTGGCGGTGTAGCTGGTGGCAGCTTTGTTCTGGTCGGTGCAGAAGGCAACGTAATCGGCGAGGTGGAGGAGGAAGACTACGAGGTTGGGCTAGCAAAAAAACGACGGCGCCTAGGGTGCCTACGGCCATGAGGAGCCAATCGAGGCGGCTCGCGAAGGAAAATAATTTGTAAAAGGGTAAGCTCTACTTTGGGGTCTCCTTCCCTGCCTCCAACTCTGCCGCCTTCACGTCTGCGCTGTTCGCCATGGATAACACAAACGAAAATGCCCCCAAGAACACCTTGCAAAGCCTTTCTCCTCATTCCTCCTCCAGCTGCCATTGCTACTTCCGAAGCGGGCAGTGGAAGTTTTCCGCTTCTTGGACTCCCCTCGTCTCCAGCTACTCTCCGTAAAGCTTTCTTGTTTCATAGGGGTCGCAAGATCTCCGTTGCCATTTAGAGCTTTGTTAGCCTACTGCACTGCTTGGTAGAACTGCAGAGGGGGATGGAACAAGAGTGTGCGTTATCTTTGGTTATATGGCAGGCAAAGGTAGGCGTACGAGAGGAGGGAAGGAGCAATAAACTCACCACCCATACCGCGACAATGAACGCAGTTACTGCACCCTTCTTGTCTTCATGTTTTAGGTTCTTTTTTATTATTCTAATACTTATAAAAAATCTTTGACTAAGATAGTTTTGATTTTTTAAGTCATATCAATATTTTGGTAGGACATATTTTAAAATTTTAAAAAATGATATATATATATATATATTTGAAAAATTGGGCCGGGTCAGGCCGGGCCGGGTCAAATCTATTTTTATGCGGGCTGGACCAGGTTAGTGTAATGACATAAATTGGGCTGGGCCAGGCCATTATATATTAGAGTGGGTTTTGGTTGGGCTGGTTGCGGGTGGGGCCATGCCGGTCCATTGACACCTCTAGTCAAGCCTAGCCCTTCTGTTGTCACCTTGCTCAAACAATTTTTGCCCTTAAGATCTAGGATCCAATGGCAGCGAACCTCTTCGAGGTATATTTCTATATTGTTAGCTGGTAAAATAGGGGGAAATTCGTGGGAAATTCCTACAAACTAAGAAGATTTACCGAAATCTTCTCCTATCTTTTTTATCTCCCACCGGATGAAGTTTCTTCAATACTTGCCATGTTCAGGACTGCCCACCATCCCAGCAAGCATATCTGACATCTAATCTCTATATTTTTATGGACATCCAGATTACTTTATGTCCCCGGAGGTTCCTCTCTCACCGAGATAGCCTTACGGATCTGTAGAAACAGGGGACAACCATTGTGCTTTCTCCTATCTACCAAGATTGGTCTCTGATAGCTTGGGAGGGGCCACAGAGCATTGCAAAGGAAGGCTTATGTGATCACGTTGGGCCTATGATCGCACCTGTTGCAATAAAATAGCAAGTGCGGTCTGTCGGGATAGTGAGGAGTCCATTGCGATGATCCTCCGGGAAGCTGATTAAGGAGAGAGTATCCACGGTGGCATAGAGGCCATCGAAAGGATTCTGCAGCTTCGAAAAAAAGGAGTGAGGATTGTAGAAGGATCCTACAATACTGATTCCTACGTGAGGCCGGGCATCCTTAGAAGATAGCAACAATGATCGCAACAAGATGGCACCCCTCCAAGGTGTATGTAATAGCCATCCGGGGAGGTTGATGTTGTTGGAACTCCCTCTCAATGCCAATAGGCCTCTCAGCCTATATAAACAGCCTCGCGCCCCAGGCCATGGGGTTTGGAAGGAGAAAGAAGCCGAAGGGGGTTCAAGAGCTCCGAAGAAGATGAGACGGCCAAAGGAGAGGAGGAGCCGTCTAAAGAGAGCAACTCCAAGGTAGTTTGGCAGACTTTCAACCATTGTCTGCTGCAGGCAAAGGAGGAAGATGTAGGAGCAATAGGAGAAGCGACGACGCAATCCCACTGGGCTCGACACCAGGCCGTGGGGTTCCAAGAGGCAGAGAGGTTGGGGAGGAGAGGGAGATCAGGACAGAAACAGGGGACATCGCTGCACATCCATTGTGAAGTGATCGGAAGACTCCCTTGCTTGAAGCCTGAGGATCTCCATGGTGGCTTATACCAATCCTGCTATGGCCACCGAGGCCAAGGGAGTACTGCAAAGGCATTGCTGCAAGGCCCCTTTTGTCATTCAAGTTGGATGATCATATTGAAGCCAACTAACTGGCTCCTGCAGTCATTCAAACCCGACGAAGAAGTCATATGCTTTTCGTTAGAGCTGTGAGAGCGGTGCAAGGCTATTTTCGTGGGCTTCTCCAGCCACCAGAGCCAAAAGACTCCTACGAAGTCCCCATAGAGTCGTCCGTCACAGTAAGAGTCGAAGACAGATAGTGGGCCCACTTTTGAAGACCCCCTGTCATTGCAGGAAGCCTACGACCATCGTGAAAGAGCCTGGTGAGGTTCCTTGCTATCATTGGTCATTGTCCTTCAATAGGATGGCCTCTTGATGAGTCCTTGCTACCCAGGCATCATGACGATGAATGACTGAATAGTTGTATCAGCCATGTCCAACAACACCGACTACAGCCAAAAAAAAACAAGAGTAGGATCCAACCGGGGCAACTGAAGGACAAGGCTGCTGACAGTGGCCCATTAGGGCCAGGCGATGTTCAAGACAGGCCCAAGAGGGCATAAAACCATGTCCATTAAGCTATGTGGAGGCTTATGTGTGCAACATGTAAATATGCCGAACCATAAGTTAGGGAGGCCATTAAAATTCTAAGGACACGCCTTATGTCTCAACTGAATTTAAATAAAAAATCTCTCGTTAATTAAACAATCAAGACAAGTTAATGGCCAGTCTTGTGCACACTCTTACGTTCTCAAGGTTGACATATAAATGTCGAATAAAGATCCCAATGTCAAGAACTATAAACCCATTAAGCTAGGAGGAGGTCTTGCCTGTTTAACATACAAACATGCTGAACCATATGTTAGTAAGGTTTATAAAACCATGGGATGAGTCCCTACATACTTATCTGAGGCCAGGGTATACTTTATTCTAAATCAATGAAAAAAATCTCCACATGCCTACCACTGTTTTCAAGGCGTCGCCTAGGCGACAAGGCGCCCCCAGAGAGGGCAAGGCGATGGGCGCCCAGGCGCCCATTGCCTTAAATAATTATTTTATTTATTTTAATAATGAATAATGTTAATTAAGTGTCAATATCATATAATTAAGTTGTTTTAGAGTAAAAACAACTAGTTTTAATAGTTAATTTGACTATAAATTAACATTTTGATGAAATAATAACATAGTTGTCAAGGCGCCCGCCTAGGCGGCGCCTAGGCGGCAAGGCGCCTTTCCAAGGGCGCCTTGCCAGGGCGCCTTGTCTGGGGCCAATAAGGCGCCCAAGGCGCCCGCCAAGGCGCCCAAGGCGCCCAAGGCGCCAGCCTAGGCGCCCAAGGCGCCCAAGCAAGGCGCCTTGGGTATTTTTACATCATTAAAAAAAGTTTTTGAGGGATTTTTTTCTCTTGATACCCCTCACAAGGGACACTTATTTAATGATAGTTTGAATATATTAATATATTGTATTATCACTTATACTATCATACATATTCCGCGACTACTCTGCGCCCCCCCATTTAATAATATTATAACAATATTTTACCATCACTTATACTATTGCACATATATAAATTTTATAATCATAAATGAGTTATATACTTAAATTTTATAAATATTTATTTAACTTCTCTTTCACACACACATCATATTTACTTATGTGCATTGATAAAACACTCAAATTCAATTATAACATAACAAATATAATTATATTTATGTTTTTTTTATATATAACAACCTCCCGACTCAGCCTTCCTTTAATACCGCCTTGACCGCCTAGGCGACGCCTAAGCGGCCGCCTTGTCGCCTAAGCGGAATCGGTACCCTTCAACGCCTTGGGCGCCTTGTCGCCTTGACAACTATGAATAATAACTAGGGTTAAATGATTTCTTAAGTGTTTACTAATAGACGATATAATTTAAATAGTAAAATTAATTAATTTGTCAAGTTATTTAGTCTATGTACCTATGCACTTCCCACATTATTGATTGATTTTCATGATGTTAAAGTTATTTTGCATCATTTTTTACATATATCTTTATTATTTTATCTATTTTATTATATAAAACAAGGCGTCGCCTAACGTCTTGCCTTATCGCCAAGGCGGTACTATGTCACCTTGATCGCCTTGGCTGCCTTGACAACTATGATGCCTACTTGAGGCCGGGTGCATTCTATCCTAAATTAATGGAATGAACTCCATAATGCCTATCAAAGGCCAAATGGATTTAATCCTAATTCATTCAAACTCACGGGAATTATGGTTTCTATGTCTTCCCTTTATGTATATATATTTCAATTGATTGAGCAATGTAAATTTTATGTTCGGTGCTTTGTTTGAATATCATAGGGAGTTCTGGCAGCCCAACGGGCTTGAGGGAATGTAAACACAACAAAGAAAAAAAAATCTGAAACTCAACAATGTTGCAAAAACCAGAAAATCAGGACAGGAACGTGGATGGAATTTGAAGACTGAAGGGGAAATAGAGAAATCCGATGCTTCAGCATCTGGTAAACAAAAAAGAAGAAACTTTCCGAGTGTCTACAAATTTTGAGAACGCCTGCAAATCAGGAAAGTTGACCTACTATGCAGAATCGGCAGACCTGCAAACCTGAAGCTCAGGAGCAGAAGAAAATTGCTAAAAAAAATCAGAAATCTGAAAAGCTACAATCCATAAATTCTTGTGGTCAAAGAACCAAAAAAGGGGAATCCGAAGTCCATCGGAGTCTGGGAGTTCAAAGGAATCAAAACTTGGTGGTGCTAAAAATGTAAATGTTTGAGGATCAAACATGAATCTGAGAATTTGAATAAGATAAATTAAAAATACAAAACCCACAATTCTAAACCTAAAGGTCTAAAAACTGAGGTCTCAAATTAAGAATTCTCGGACCCAAAAGTTCTAAAGTTAAAGTGTCAAAAGTTAAAATCCTGGATTCTTTTCAAATCCCAAAGGTACCAAAATATGAAATTGAAGTAAAAATATCTTTAAATCTTGAAAGTTCAAATCTAAAACCTTAAACATAGAAGATTGGTCAGATCTGAAAATCTGAAACTTCAGATATTAAATTTTAAATCCAAGCTCAAAATCCCCAAATCAAAGGAAACCTGAAATCTCAAACAAAAAAAATCCTAAACTCAAAAACTGAAATCAAGGATATCACATTTGAGGTTGCAGTTAAATCCCCCCCCCCAAAAAAAAAAAAAAAATCAAAACTGAATCCATTTTATCTACATATCTTGAATCCCCCAATATCAAAACCAAATCCATGCAATCCAAAATTCTATCTCAATTATTACAAAAATCATCAAAAACTGAAGTCAAAACTAAAAGACTCCGGATCCAAAAATCTTAAAATCAGGAACTGGGAAAATCATATCAATCAAAGCTTGAAAACATTCAATGAAACCCAAAATCAGCAGACAATAAAAGGAATCATAAGTCAAAGATGACACGAAGTCATTGCTAAACCAATATTTCAACCTAGGTCTCAAACCTCCAAAACCTGAAACCGAAATAAGACGGGAAAAAATGAAATCTGGAACTTAAGCCTGGAGGAGCTTCAAATCTGAAACGTGAAATCCAAGCTTAAAATAAATCCCAAGGATGAAAGAAGTCAAATTTTAACCAAAATAAAGCATATCTTACAGACGAAATTCAAATCAACTCAAACCAAATCAAATTAAATCCATTAATACTAAGTTTGCATTCCGACAAGCATGAGACTGTTGCTCCCTGGTGTTTACTGTGTGGATGTATGTCTTCTATGAATGGATCGTTATGCCGGATAATCAACGGTATTCAAACTTTTGCTCGATATAATCAACATCGGAACCTTGCAAGTTTGATGGGAAAGGTCAAAAGAATTTTTTCAAAGAACTCAAACAACCTCAAATAAAAATGTGGTTCATGTTGTCCAATTGATGTGGAACTTATTTTGTAAGTTTCTAAATACACATACCTAGGCAACCAAAGTGCTTGGTGAATCTGCCATTTGTGGGCACTCCTTTAATGATAATGTAAACATATTAACATATTTTATCATCACTTATACTATTCTATATGTTTAAGATTTTTAATTATAAATATATGTTGTATACTTATAAATTATAATGTTCTATCTTAATCTTCTTTTCTCTCCCTCTCACTTAGACTACCAAGATTAACTTTTTTCTAAAAATATTTACCCCACATACATAATTACATAAAAAGTAACCCATTTACATGTATGCACACATAAACTCACATTCAATTATAACAGACAAATATAATTTTATTTATGTTTATATGTTTTTATGTATACATAAATATTTATAGTATTAACATCTAATTTTACCGTTTAGGTGACACCTAAGCAATTGTCTTGTCGCTCAAGTAGAATTGGCACCCTTCAATGCCATGGGTACCTTGTCACCTTGACTACTATCATCCCAACCAATCTCTGGTGACCATGGTTAGTTTATAATCCAGTTTGTGCATTACAAAGTGATTGCCACAGTCTGCATTGGTGCCTATGCTACTGAGGCTGGCCTTCTTGTGCCTTAATATGGTGACCATAGGGAAAAAATGCCAATGGGTTTATTTAGGCAACAGATATGACAACTATGGCTATGACTGATCAACCAAGGGTTTTAAGCATGGTATGCCGGGTCGCGACCCGGGTCGCGACCCGGCCCCGACCCGGTCGGGTTTAGGCCCGACCGGCTCGGTCGCGACCCGGTCGGGGCGACTCCCCCGGCCGGGTCGCGGAGTCGTGGCCGGGTCGCGCGAGGCGCGCGACCCGGCCGGGTCGCGCGACCCGGCTCCGGCAACGGTCACGATCGCTGCCGTGCCGTCGGGCAACGGTCTCCAAGACCGTTGCCAACGGTCTCGGGGGCGCAGCTTTCATTCCCCCTCGGGGGGCTATTTAAAGCCCCCAATGGGCTCTCCTTACTCCCACCCCCACTCACTCTCAACCTCTCATTTTGTGCTCTCGCTCAAATTTTTTGTCTCATTTACTTACCTATTTCCTCAACCATTGGAGTACTTCCTCTAGTATACTTATTTAACATTAGTTCCATTGACTATTGGGTTAAGTAGTTTATTCTTTTTTATACTTATTTGCCTTCTTGCATACTTAGTTAGCTAGAAGATTAGTTAGATATTTAGTTTAGTAGTTACTTAACACATCATTAGTTGGAAGGTATAGTTAATTACTTACTTAATTATATAATTAGTTAGTCATTTATTTTACATAATTAAAAGTTTACTTAGATTAGTAGTGACTAATTAACGTCATTAGTTTTTTAAATAGTTAATTACTTACTTAAGTAATTATTTAGTTAAAAAATGTCTTCTCCAAGCCAAACAACCCAAACTTCCGGCGACCCGAGTGATCCGTTGGTTGCATTTGCAATTTGATCTCCAATATGAGAGAAAAGTGCAACGTAAATATCATGCGTAAGAATATTCGGTGGTATTTATCGTTTAAAATTTCATCTTCGTTTGAATGCGGAAATGTTCTTCCGCACACGGACCCGCCGGGAGGTCGTAGCTCAATTTCGTAGGCACCTACAAGCGATGGAGCAAACGAAGGGAACTAGCGAACATGAAGAGACCGTCCGAGAAGAATCAGAACAACCAGGGAGACGATCGGTACACATTTACGGAACCGGACAAGAGAGGCCGGATATTTTTGGAGACGAAGAGTACGAAGGTACGCGGGAGGTGTTACTCATAAACGTTGTTCATTATTCTATTTTAAAGGATAATTAAGTAGCCTCGATACTTAAATATTTTTTAAAAAGATGAACTCTCACGAGGATGGAGAAGTCGAAGATCATTCGCCGAGGAAGACTTCTATAGACATGCGGCCGAATGACGGGTCGAGTGGTCCGGAAGTGGGAGTGGTCGAGGTAGCGAAAGAGGATCCAACAACCAACCGCAAGAGACGGTTCACGATCTCACACAAGACGACGACCCGTACAAAGAGGTCCCGTGGATCCCGTAATCACTGCAACCCCGACAACGTCAAACAACAATCACGACGGCGATGAAGAACCTCAAATTATGTAAGGATAGGATCAGCCGGCAACGTCGGGCGTGGTTCTTTCACCACAAGCATTCCGCAAATGCCGCGAAGGGACCATACTACGAGAACACGATCGACACGATCGCGGTACGTCGGGAGGGGAGTGCTCGGTCAAACCCAAAGGAGATATACAATGTATATCTTCCCGTGGAGGTGCAAGAAACAAAGAAGTACGTGCGAGTCATTTCGAACGCATCCGAGGAACGAGGTTGCACGTTAACGACCGACGGATGGACCGGTAATTAAATTTTCTTTACTCATTCATATTAGATGTATTAACATTCTTTTTTGGTATACCTTATTTAACACCTTATACTTAACAGGTATTACCAGGAAGACTATGATCAGTTTCCTAGTGTACAGTCAAGCCGGCAAGGTCTTTTGGAAGTCGGTGGACGCATCGCATGTGTAAAGAATGCGAGTATCTTCACCAGATGCTTACGGTCAAAAGACCAAAGTTGTATCGACACCCCGTTCGCCCACTCTTTTAGACTTCGATGTTGGAGGATATATGCAAGGATCCTCAAATAGACAGTAGTTAAGCTAGCCCGGTTTATTTCTTCATTTATTTATAACCACAACTTTGTCCCGCACTTACGAGGGAACACACCAAGGGGCGAGAGTTGTTACGGCCCGGTGCAACCCGGTTCGCCTCCCACTATATTTCCTTAGAAAGTTTATCGAGTCAAAGGAGAGCTCTAACTCAAATGGTCATTTCACCGGGTCAGGGTAGTTGGATGGCTAGATGTAACCCATCGGATAAGAGAAAGGGGAGAAAAGCGAAGAGACAATAGAGAGTGGAGATTTTTGGAAAGTCGCGAAGAAGACGTTAGACATCGTCCAACCCATAGTGAATGTACTAAGGATAGTCGACGGAGATAGAAAAGCGATACGGGGTATTTATTCGATGCGGAGAGAGCGAAGGAAGAAATGTCCAAGACCGTGTCCGACTTCGCCAAGTGGTGGGATATTATGCATCGTCGTCGCGTACATTACATCAACCCATACATGCGAGCAGTATATTTTCTTAAACATTTACTAATCTTTTTTATTAATCAAAGTTGTGTATAACATGTTTACTAATACTATTTGTTTCGTAGGTTACTTTTTCAACCCAAGACATCGCTATAGTCCACATTTCAAGGCGACGAACGAGCTATTGGGATGACGTGAAGAGCCTCATCCGACGGTTGCTTGGTGACGACGACCGGGTTATTATCGCTCGCAACAAGATGTACGATTACGTAATGAGGAGTTTTCACTTTGGAACGAGCAGAGTCGAACGAGTCGTGACGATACTAAGTCCGGGTACGTAGAAATGTTTTTCATCACTTAATTAATCAAAGCTTACTTAGATAATAATCTACGACATTCAATTTATGCAACCGATTGGTGGATGGACCATGGTAAAGTACCTGTGGTACGAGGACTTGGCGGACGTAGCCATCGTGGTCCTAAGTCAAACCACATCGGCTTCGGCCGGCGAGCGAAATTGGTCTACATTCACCTTGATTCACACAAAGCGAGAGAAATAGGTTGACATCAAGGAGGCTTCGAAGACCTCGTGTATCGTCACTACAACACGAGGTTAAAGTTGAGGAATTTGGATAGAATGAAGCGTAACCGTATGGAACAAAGAGTCGGATAGCACGAGCCGGACGTTCGGTGGACGAGCCGCCAATCAAGAGGAGGATATCGATTTGGATCAAATATTCTACGAGAAGAACTCCTTAGAAGCTTCGGGTAAACGACCGAGAAGGGTTGGGAGAACCGAGTTCAACCCCCAAGACCGACAATGGGCCGAAGGAGTGCTCGACGATGTCCCTTTAGCCGAAGAATTCCGCATCCCTCCCTCACTAGCAAAGCGCCAGAGGCCCGGAGAAGGAACTAGTGAAGGTCCGCAAAGTAGCCGAAAAGGTAAACAAGTGATGACTGATCCTTTTGATATTGCAGATGGTGATACGGTCGAAGACGATCGAGAAGATACGCCGGAGCGGAACATCCGAGTACAAGCACCGTACGTCCGAGGATTCGTCGTCAAAGAGTAGCGACGATGACGGTGCTCGATACGGGGGCACGGACACTTTACAAGGACCTCGCATCCTCCCATATCTCCTACCACGTCGCTACGTTTTACCGGCGAGGAGCAATATACTCATGCGACCCAAGATACCGATCATGGTAGAAGGCCGCCACAAGGTAGAGGAGGTCATCGTAGCCACGGAGTTGGAGCAGAATACCACGATGCCCCCCGACTATGTGTACGATTCATCCCAAGGCTCTCGGTTCCCTACATACGATCAAGAGTACCGTGGAATGAATTACGTGGAGTCATCGGATACTTCGATCCAATCGACCTATAGTTATGGTGACTCCTTTCGATCAAGTCTTAGGATAGTTTCCCGAGGGATGACGAATATGATCGTCATGTGTACATGTATCAAGCTTTGTACTCAACCCAAATGACATGGGGAGAATACATCAACTACCTACAAAGTGTACAACACATCATGTTGGAATAAAATTGATGCATTATTCATTTAAATCATGTCATTTAATTTATCCAATTTTTCTGTATTTTTTCAGATTTTTTTCGCATTTTTCTTATTTTTTTGAATTTTTCAAAAAAAAAAATTTAAATAATAGGGTCGCGACCCGGTCGCGACCGGGTCGGCCTGGGGGTCCCGCGACCCGGTCGCGACCCCCGACCCTACCCTCCTTGGTTTTAAGAATGGTTCTTGGACATTCCAAACCCACTTGAGCTTCCTTGAGGTCAATGAGAAATGGAAACAGCAGACTGCTACATGCTTTGCCTTGCTATCTTAGGCAGGACTCATAAGGTGAAAGGTGGGAGCAGTATTTAGGTGATGATTCTAAGTGCAATTATTAGCCACTTGCATGGAGAGGAAGGAGCCTTGCTGCTAACTTTGGCAGGACTTGAAGGTCAAAAGCGAGCAGGATTTTGTGGATGATCTTGCAAGCAGCTATTTGAACTATTTGGATGAAAAGAAGCAGCATTCAAAGGGGAAGCATGTACAAACTTCAATTTTGTCTACCTTTAAGCTGTACAATTTTGATAAAACACTTTATATGTTGCTGGTAATTAGCACGTTGGGCCTTGCACTTTAGCTCTCTTTGTTCACCATAACTCACTGATTGTTCATCAAGCATAATGGAATATAAATAGTGTAAGGATTTCTATCAATAACAACTTGGATATACTAAGTACAAATGTTGTCATGGATAACATAACACATTCTTTGGGCCAAGGATTTTATGATTGGAGTTGGGTACATTCGTGCATTCTGTCAGTGGGCATTTTAGAGTCTTCTCTGTCAGGGGGTTACCTAGGCACTTGGTAGGGCCAAGGTGCAAGGGTGCCTTTTGAGCTCATAAGGTGCCCAAGATGACCATGGCACCTGCCCTGTGTGGCCTAGGCACCTCTACATTATTAATAAAAAAACTTTATTTCTTGAATTGTAGATGCCCAATCATGTTTGAATCTTTTTTTATCACGTGTAATATCCTATATGTTTTTGAATTTTACTTGTACATGTATACTTTAAAAAAGCAAAATGTTGTCTCTTGACCTTTTTTTTAAAAAAAGTGCATAATGTTTTCTTTCAACCTTCATTTTCTTCCTCTTTTCCAAATATACATGCACGCATGGGCATGGTTACATACATAAAACACATCTTCAAATATGTGTATACTTACACGCTAATGTTTTTATCACGTGCACAATAATTTTTTATACACTTTCATGATAAAAGTTGTATTAAAATAAAGTGTGCGCTAGCCCATGACATAAAATTGTCATGTTTAGAAGAGATGTAAATATGTAATAACAAAAAAGAGTTTGTGCCATATATGACCAAACAAGGTGGGGGGACCACAAGATAAAAAAAGAGGTGAAACCCTCTTTTTTGTCCAAGAAGGAAATTCCTTTCAAAACATAAAAATTGTAATAGTTGCCAAACACCTTTTTTAACAAGTTTAATTACAAAAACATAACATTGTAATAATATCATGCAACCAAACACCCCATAAGCTCTCTTACGCTTAACTTTTTAAAATACACTCTACACATGGATTTCAGGATCGGAAGGAGCCAACCTGATTTGGGGGGTGGAGCCCAATCTCAGCATTGATTTCCGATGGGTTTGGGCTCAACTCAGTTGGGCCTGCCTGGGTCAGCTTATCCCCTGATCCCACCAGGACTGGCCGCGGCAGTACCTGCTTTCACTTTCCCCGCCCTATCCCGGTATTGGGTCTGTAGACCCGATTCAACGTGTGCTGGCTGTCTTGAGTCTGTATGTTTGATATGAGCCACTTTCCCTGCCTGATTAGGGCTGGGAAGGTTAATCCACTGCTGGGAGCCCCTCAATCCTGCCATATACTGCCCTCGGCTCTATAGATGATCGATTCAAACCATTTTTTTTATTTGTGTTTTTTTTTTGAATTTTGAAGCACCAATCAGGCTTGATTCTGGATTGGTTTTTCTTCACTACGATTGGCTGACCCCATCCAAAATTCCTTGGCTCTATGCTTTTTTCTTCCTACCCCTAACCCACACACAAAATTAACATCTAATTCTACTTATTGGACGTCTAAGCTTGAACCGGCACCTTTGAATGTATTGCCACTTTGACAACTATGATCTTGTGTCTTTAACAATGATGCGTTTGTGCATCCCCTTACACCTAACAGTCCTAAAATTTACTTCCCTCCCTGTCCCATATTTTTTTTAGTTTTCTTCCAACCTTTCCTTCTTAGGCTGCTATGGATTCCTTGGCTGCTTCTAACAATAACAGCCTTTTGGCTAAAATTTCATGAGCATCAAGATGGGGGCGAACACCTTTTAGATAAGTATAATGTGTTACTAGGAATTGTAAAATGTTGTTTCCACGGTTATGTAAAAGGATGTCAGTATATGTTCTCCTGGGAAGACAGGTCAATAGGAATCCCAAGTGTCTGGGCACTCCCCATGGTAGGATCTCCATGTGGAATATGTTCTGCACAAACTTGACCGAAACTTGGTTGCGACATTAGTTTGACCTTGAAAATATACAAGTGCTTGCAACCGTGTTTATCCTATCTTTTTAAAATAAGGCAATTGACTCGTTGTTTTTATCAGGCAAAATGTGCCCAAGTTCTCCTGGAGGCTGGGGCGTTGGTTGATGCTTTGGACAAGAACAAGAATACTGCCCTTCATTATGCTGCTGGTTATGGCCGCAAAGAGTGTGTGGCTCTTCTATTGGAGAATGGGGCAGCCGTGTAAGTTGCAGGATAAGTCTAGGTACTTTCTAGTTTCTTCATCTTGTTTTGTTGTTCTAACGAGACGTTCTCCTCCATGCAGCACGCTCCAGAACTTGGACGGAAAGACACCCATCGACGTTGCTAAGCTGAACAACCAGGATGAGGTACTGAAGTTGCTCGAGAAGGATGCCTTCCTATGATTGCGTCACAGATTTTTTTTCCCTTGAAACATACTGCGTCATCTCATCTCGATCTGGTGCGTGGAACTAGGGAGATTTTGGTTGGTTTGGTTGTCTGAATGTGAATGGTGCTCATATACACCTAGTGTTAGGTTTTGCCGGTAATATTTATGCGTTCGCAGTGTTCTATTACATTTGGAAATAAACAGTTATGTGAAGCTTTGCGTAATAAGGTTGTTGCTAGTCTTGTTATGGAAATTATATGAACCAGAATTATGTTGGAACTTGGAAGGTTCTAAAGACAATGTAATGACATCGTAGCCGCCGTCTTCTGGTATATGATCTTGCCGTGTGTTCATTGTTCGATTTCTGCAATTTGTCGTGTGACTGAATATTCAATGTTTTACGTCCTGTATACGGTACTTCAATTAATTACCTCATATCACGTTGTGATGTGAAAATGCAGTCTGGTTGTATTACAATTTGGAAATTATTCTGAAAGGCAAATTAAGTAAAAGGAGATGCTGGGTAATTACAGCTGAAATATGCGCCAAAGTAATTATTGTACTGTTACCAAACTTAGTACTTTTCTTTATGCTTTTAGTCTTCTTAAATTTGGCTAACCTAAAGTTTTACCTTTGAAGATTTTCTATAGACTGATCCCGGTATAAGGAAATGTTGCAGATGTGATTTAGCACTTCATGGATGCAGATGAGTTATCCTTGAATGGGAAACTTCTGACCTTTCAGGTGAAACCTATGAACGAATATTTTAAATTTTTTATTTTAATTAAATCTAATCTAGGGCTTCACTTTGAGAATGTTTGATGCTGGACTTTTTCATTTGATAGTATTCTCTTATCGCTTGATTATTGTAAAATAACATTTGGAAAAGGTCGTTGTTTCAAGTCGTTGGGTTTTTTTTATGGCGAGTTTGGTTGCCTATAAGATCAATTTGGAAAAGGTCCTTTATGGTGAGTGCAAAACTTTTCGAGAAAGGTGATACTTCCGGTCGTTAGCTTACGATGCATACTGAGGATAAATTAGAATCATGTAATTCTAATTTGGTTATGCATTTAATTATGTTAAATTAAATCAAACTTTATAATTTTTATAATATAAAAAAATGATCTAATAAATCTTATATAACTATTAAAATTTGATACGGTATCTTTAAAACTTTATTTTAATTTTTTTGTCAATTTATATGCTATACTTTT
The DNA here is from genome assembly GCA_036172225.1 of Cryptocoryne crispatula var. balansae. Lineage (NCBI taxonomy): Eukaryota > Viridiplantae > Streptophyta > Magnoliopsida > Alismatales > Araceae > Cryptocoryne > Cryptocoryne crispatula. The sequence continues at coordinate 16,102,280 of CM069925.1, read as the reverse complement.
CATGGTTTGTCTGCTTTCGCTTTATTCTAATATATAAATATATATTAAAAGTTTATCATAATTAGACAAATGAATATAAGATTCACTATATATAATAAATTTAAAAAAGTATCTAATTTTTTATTCTGATTTCTTATAAGATATAATAAAAGATTTCAAATATGTTAGGGGATACTCATAATTTATCCGAATTGAAATTTCGGATTCCATTACACACTGATTTAGAACATAACTGCTCACCTATATGATGTGATCTATAAGCATTGTGAACTTTGTTGCTCGGATCACCCTCTGACTAACTCAAGACGGCGGAAGGGACAGCACCTTGATCAGAGATGACTTTTCCTTAGGTTCTTCTTAGTCCATGCTAGGAGTAAATTGTAAACAGCAGATTTAAAAAGAAAATTCTACATTTAAAGTGTTGTAAATACATATAAAATAAAATTAATAATTTACGTGATTTTAATTTTTATATTCTCACCGCCAAAACTCCAAAGCTAGAATTTTTAAGTTTAGTTTTACACCATTTTAAAATATATATAATTTTTATAATTTAAAAAATTCGAAACCAAAGATTTTGAGATAAAGAAAAGGCATTCTACAATTCGTTCAGATTCAGTAGGAAGAATATATTAGATTTGGTCCATTACAAACTTGGTTCACGTCACTTCATGGACCAGGTTTATTAGATTTGGGCCTCCACTAATGGTCATGATGGATCACGATAAAGTACTAAATACGTTGAGGCTGCTACCTGCGTGAAAACAATAAATTTGATTTATTTTTAAAATTTTGGAATATATTTAGGGATAGAAATATATGTTCTACAAATTAATCATATTTGATATGATTTGATATTTTTAAAAATATTTTATTTAATTAAATTAACATAATTATGAAACTAACAGTACTTAGTTGCACATATCATAACGAAGTTTTTGATTATATACCATGATTATTAGATCACGATAAAATCATAATAATGAGAAGAATTATTTAAAGTTATGTGATTTAATTAAAAGTTTCTGATTATAAGATCGTTGAGACGGGGCATTGAGAATTCAAATATGTTAGTGTACGTTATATCTTCTTAGGATGACTGATCACATTAGTCATTAATGCAAAAATACTAAGATACACACAAGTGGTCATTAATAAAATGAGTTCATTGAATTAACCAAATTAAAAATTCTCAATGGTATCTTACCTAACTATCGATCATGATTTCTATTATTGTGGTTGCACGGTTAGACCTTTGACTTAAGTTGCCAAAGGTATATTACCGGATATATCTTGTGTTTTGATTATTGACTTATAGATCACCTTCTTTAATGGTCTAGTACAGTTAACGGATTGGGTACAAGGGAAATGTAGGTGGAGGTAACTGAGCAAAAAATAAGGGATCTTTCACTCTTGGTAAGTGAGGGAAAATACATATAGGATAATGCCCTAAATCCTTAACTAGGGTAGAGAGGATCATTGGAAATGATTTTTTTAGTTGATTTGATTTTAAGTACAAGACCCTAGAGGATCCATATAGTAAGGTGCTGACAGTCAATACCATACCCTTATCCGATGGGGGCATTGGATAAATAAGGGTTTATGTGCATACAGTAACTGTGATGGAAAGATTCAATGAAAATGAGATCTTTCTCAAAGTTGCTTGAGATCATAAGATGTGACTTGTACCTTTTGTAAGGAATTGTCCTACAAAATTTGGTGCAATGGAAGCAACGATTTATATGGGTTCATTTAGAACTTGTCTCAATTAGAACCGAATGACGAAAACTACAAATCGATCAAAACATGTTCAAATATACTTGATAGGGAATCATATAATCCCATGGAGGAGAAGAAGATGAGCTTCTGAAGCTTTACAAATCGTTCAAGTGTCTGATCTCCAGTAGTATCTACACAAACTTCATCCATGTCAGGTTCTCCTTTCGTGCTGGCCTCGAGAACTATTCTTGAATGGAGCTTCGTCAACTGTGGATGCATTCTAGAGGGAGAAGGAGATAAGGAGGAGGCTGAGGATGTGATTTTCACTCTTGGCTTGTTAGGATTTGGCTGAAACCATTGATATTTATAGAGAATTTAAATTTTTTTATAAAAACCCAAAATCTCTATAAATTATGCCCTTGCCCCTATACTCATGGATAAGCCCTTATGTGTAGGACCCACTAGGCCCAATAGCCTATTTGGTTGATGCCTAATTAAAATAGAACAATTCAATTTGATTTAATTTAATCTGTTTTCCGATAACAGATTAATTGGCCTACCGATCATAAAGGGTACAATCCATATCCCATGATCTCAAATAGCTATGGAGATAATCTTATCTTCATTGAGCATTTCTATTATTAGTTATCACATGGATATAAACGTTCGTCCATATAATGTCCTGTTAGGAAAGGAGTACGGCATCGACTGCCAACTCCTTATTATATCGACTTTATAGGATCCTGTACTTGGAATTAGATCAATTGAAAAACTTCTTTTCCAATTATCCTTTCTACTCTAGACAGGGATTTAAAATACTATCTCATATAACATTCACTCTCACTTACCGAGAGTGGACCATCCCTTATTGTCTGCTCAATTGTTTCCATTAGGTTTTCCTTGTACCCAATCCATTGCTATACTGGGCCATCTAAACAGTGATCCATAAGTCAATAATCAAAGCACAAATTCCATTCAACAAGACGTCTTTGGCAACTCAGGTTAAAGGTTCAACTATGCAACCGTAATGATAGATAATCATGATTGACAGTTAGGTAAGATACCATTCAAGATTTCTAATTCGGTTAATTTGTTCGACTAATGGGCACCTGTATGTGTATCTCAATGTCTATATATTAATGATCAATGAGATCGGTTATTCTCATCATATGAGAAAACTAGTCTATCTGGAACTTTGATGTCCCATTCAAGGATCCTATGACTATGAACATTTATATCACATACCTCTAGATGATCGATTCATTATCATGATCTCATCATGATTTAATCATCATTACATATAATCAAAGACTTCATTACGATGTATGCATCTGATAAGAGATAGTAATAAAGATTTGCCTAATTATTTAAATTAGATATTTCTAGAAATGTCGAATCATATCATATATGATTAGCTTGTAGGACATACATTTCTATCACCTTTCATAGTTAAATATGATACAAGATTAAAAAATTTTAATTTAAAATAAGTTATTATTTTAATTAGACTTTAACCATATAGGTTATTGGGCCTAATGTGTCACACATAAGGATTGACCATAAGTATGGGGGTATAGGCGTAATTTATAGAAATTTAAAACTTTTTATAAAAAATTCTATTTTTATAACTAGGAGTTAATTTGGCTAAATCCCATCAAACTAAGGGTTCTAAATTTTATGCTCAACCTTCTTCTTCACATTTTCCCACCATGGTCATCACCGAAAGCTAGTGGAGCTCCATTCAAGATGAGTCAGAAGGTTTGACATGTAGGAAAACCAATCTACGTAGGAAGCTCTTGTGGATACTACTTATAGTCATGCACTTGGATGGTTCATGGTTCAGAGATCAAGGAAAAGTTCCATCTTTATTAGGCATGACGGATTTTTCAAATCCCCAAAATGTATTTTTGATTTCATTTGAATTCGATTCGATTTTGATTGAGACAGTGACTATGATTTTTAATGAATCAAAAGCTTCTGCTGCTATAGAATGATTCCCTATAAGGGCATGGCTTTTACTTTACATGATCGATTACATCTATTATCAAATAAGACATTTGATTTAAAAGAATTTAATTTTTTAATTAGTCCTCAATCAAGTAGACTATTGAATCTAATGAGCCACACACACAATAGAACTTATTCATTTGTATAGAGACATATGCATAATTTATAGAAATTATGACTTTTTATGAAAAATTCTAATTTCCTTAAATAATAATGAATTGTGCCAAACCGTGATAGGCCAAGGGACCTAATTTCATGGCTAGCCTTCTCTAGACCCTTTCCCACCCCAGAAGCTGTTGACACATGATGGAGCTCTATTTGGGAAAGTCAAAATGTCCGGTGTGTAAGAGAAGCCGTCTATGGAAGAAATTCATGTGAATACTGGTAGAGGTTGTGCACTTTGATAGCTTGGAGAGAATGGATAGGTTCGTTCTCTTTCAGTTTTGAGAGATTAGATAAATTTTATGAAGGTATTTTTAATTTTATTTGAATACAATTCTTGGTAATACCTTTCCATTCCAATTAAGAGAATGACATTAAAATCTGAATGATTGTCACTTCCGTTACCCATAGATCAATTCCTTATAGTGGTATCAGAGTAAGGTTGAAGACTTAGTCAAAACTAGCATCATTTCGATGTCATTTTGTATGATTCAATGAGTTCCCAAAATTGTACAAACTTGAGTTTTGACAGATCAACCATTGTGCATATGTGATGTGTTTCTGTGATTATAATATGATTCTTGTGACATAGGACTTTCCAATGCTACTTCTCATTCAATTTTTTGATCATTGAATTATTTGGTACGATGCGAGAAAGATCAATTTTTGATTCGGCAAATATAGAGAACTTCGATTTCCTCTTCCTTTAGAGGCGTAGGAAGCCTTTGGAAGGCTCAAGAAGGTAGAAATTTTTAATTTTTATGGCACTTTCCAACATATAACAATGGTGGAGGCTGATAGAAATGTATGCCTTACAAGCCAATCATATGTAATATGATTTTACATTTCTTGTAATATCTTATTCATTATAAATGGCATAATCTTCATTACTTGCACTATCTAGATGGGTCTATCGTAATGAAGTCATTGGTTGCATGCAATGATGATTGAACCATGATGAGATCATGATAATGAGATCAATCATTTAGAAGCATGCACTCTAAATGTTCCTAGTCATAGGATCCTCGAGACGGGACATCAAGGATCCAGTAAGACTAGTGTATATGATATCTTCTCATATGATGAGAATGACCGATCTCATTGGTCATCAGTGTGGGGACACTGAGATACATGTACAGGTGCTCATTAGAGGAATGAGTTCACTGAACTGACCAGTATAGAATCCCTAAATGGTATCTTACCGAACTATCGATCAGGGTATTCTATCATCACGGTTGCACGGTTGGATCTTTGACCTGAGTCGCCAAAGATGTCTTGCCGGGCGTACCATGTACTTTGACTGTTGACTTATGGACCACTTAGTATTGTGGTCCTGTATAGTTAATGGATTGGGTATATGGGAAACCCGGTGGAGGTAATTGAGCAGACAATAGGGAATCGTCCACTCTCGGTAGGAGAGAGTGAATGTCCTATGGATAGTATTCTAAATCCTTGGCCAAGGTAGATAGGATAATTGGAAAATAGTTTTCCAATTGATCCAATTACGAGTACAAGATTCCATAGTGTCAGTATATTTAGGAGTTGACAGTCAATAACGTACTCCTATCCGACCGGGACATTGGATGGATGAAGATTTATATCTGTGTGGTAACTAATGATGGAAAGGCTCTCTGGAGAGGAGTTAATCCCCGAAGCCGTTTGGGATCATAGGATGTGGCGTGTACCCTTCATGATCGGTAGGCCATTAAATCTATTATGAGATAATAGATTTAATTTAAAAGAAGTTGTTCTTTTAATTAGGCCTCAACCAAATGGGCTATTGGACCTAGTAGGTCACACACATAAGGGCTAATCCATAAGTTTGGGGGCAATGGTGTAAATATAGAGAAAGGAGGGATTTTCGTGAAAAACTCCAAATTCTCTATATAATAGCGAAATGAGCATAAGCCCCACAAGCCAAGGGCTATAAAATTCGTCCCTACCTCTCTTCTTCACGTTTTCCCATACTGGAGGTCGTCGAGAGTCGATGGGACTTCATCCGGGGCGAGTCGGAAGGTCCGACGAAAAGGAGAACCCGACTATGGAGGTGGCTCATGTGGATACGACTAGAGGCCGCACACTTGAGTGGCTGAACAAGCATGAGAATGCTCGATCTTTTCCGATCTATAGGGATTGTTTGAATCTCACAAAGGTACGTGTTCGAAATCGTTTCTGTCACGACCCGGAATTTAATTAACATAATCACAAATATGCAGCGGAAATACACAACGTCGTGACAGTGGGATGAAACCCAACACTTGGATTCCACAACCCAAACTTAAACAATTAGTTCCATAAGATCCATCAAAATATGAGAATGAAACCATACTTCTAAGTCTAACCACACTCTTGTTCAAGAACAACCAAGACCATCTACCTAAGTAGAGAGTACCAAGAATCTCCAAGTGCAAATGACTCTGATTCCTTTGGTTCCACCTGAACTTCATCTTCATGCTCCTTGATCCTCAGTACCTGCTGAAAAAAATTTATCCCACAACGGGGTGAGTCCGGGGACTCCGTAGGATTTACACCCTTCACCCATCAATCGGGTAAAATAACATATAATCAAGCAATGATATGTAACATATCTAAATTGAAATGTAATACAAAAGTATAGAATGTCTTCTATATTAATCTCACAACCCATATCTGAACATAATTATCTTCAAAGAAAAGATTATGCCAAAGCCAATTAATTCTAGACCAATGCACACAAGACCATACAAGCTAGACAAATATCATCTAAATAACCTCAAGACTTAACTTAACATGACCAAAACAAAATGAGACAAATCTGAACTTTCTAACATTACAACTTAACATCTATACATGACACATAAGTAACCAAATTTCGTATTCTTTCCAATCACATAGCCAAAGAGCAAGAAATTGGTCGTCTTGCTTCACATGTACAAATGCATTCACCAGCTCTAATATATATAGAAGTAACATATACTAAGCTAGCCCAAAGTGCACATAGGCAAGTGGTGACACCAAGGGAAAAACCGCGGTAATCCGGGATCCGTGGGAGGGCCGGATTCAACTAAGTTACCCATTTACCACGGGCAATTGACTAGAATAGGCTGGTGAGGCCTTCATAGCATGTCATATCAGGAGTTCATAACATAAAATCAAATCAAGACATACTTGACCATACCATGCATACATGACATAAACATCTAATTTCATAGCCTTTCATGCAAGACATAACAAACTAGACAAGACATATGATAACCCGACTTAATTGAACTTGTTCTTAATAACAACTCATACTAATCATGACCAAATTGACATTGACTAACTATACATAGCATAGCCCATGATCTAAAACCAAATTAAACATATTTTTTTTCCATAAACTAGACAAGACTTATATTAACCGACTTGATTGACATATTCTAAATCAAACCTATACCAAACTTAACCACAAGAACATAACTACACCATGCATGACATAAGTCATAATCTGAAACTAAACTAACCAAAATTTACATGACTTACATACATGAAATGACAAACCGAACTAGACATACTTAAACACATATATCAGACACTTGACCTAAGTCATGCTTGGCATAAATTAAACAATTCAAATTCTGAGGTAATCAACCACAATCTGACCTAAACAGGTTCTGAAATATGTGATTTGATGATCCATGATTTCCCAAATATACACACAATTATAATTCAATTCTAGGTCCAAAACTAGCATATAATCACATACATAACTAACATAAGGTCAAATCTTATAAAACATATCTCTACCCATCCAGAATCAAGCTAAACATGTTCCATAATTTTCAAAATAGTAATTTCAAGATTCTAGTTTCAAGGACTTTTGAGAAAAATTACTAATCTTAAGTTCAATGGCCAAACTAGTCAAATCAAGGTCCATAAGTTAAATCATGCATATTTTCTAATCAAAATGGGATCAAATAAATAGACGAGCTTGAGAAACCTATCTGGAAGCACCTGTGAATTTTCCGGATTTTTCAGAATTTTCCTGCTATTTTCTTGGCCTTAAATCTAATTTCCGGATTTATTAAATTTCGAAAATCAGAAAATCCTGAACCGGCGTCGAACCGGGCGGTTCGACCGGCTGAACCGGGCCGGTTCGGAGGTGTTGGACCGCGGCTGGACCGGCGGCTGGACCGGGCGCTGGGCCGGCTCGACCGGCGGTTCACGGCGACGGTTCGCGGCGGCGGCTCGCGGCGGCGCTCGCGACGGCGGAGGCGGCGCTCGCGACGGCGGCGACGGAGGGCGGAGCTCGCGGCAGAGGAGGCTGCCGGCGGCACTCGACGGCGATGGCCCGGCGACGGTGACGGTGAGAGGAGGGCTGGCCTCGGTGGTGCCGGCGAGAGGAAGGCTCACGGCGGGTCCGGCCGGGACAGGGGACGTCCCGGCGACGGCGAGGGGTCGCGGCGGCCGGCCGAGGGGGGGGCTAGGAACGACGACGAAGGGGAGGAGGAAGGAGGGCCGAGGGGCCGGTGATGACAGGGGGCACGATCGACGGTGGCAAGGAGGAGGCATGGCGGCGCTGGATTTCGGCGGCGACGGCGCTCGCGACCGGCGACGGAAACGAAGAGGGAGGGGGAGGGACTCTGGCGCAACCGAGGTGGGAGGAGAGGGAGACCTCGCGGGGGGGATTTACACTGAGAGGGGGGAACTTCCGTAGCCAAGAGGGAGAAGAGAGGAGAGTCCGGTGGGAGGGGGAGTCCGGCGAGCGCGCGGGGTGCGGGGGTGGGGGGGGGAAAGAGAGAGAGTCCGGGTGGGAGGGGAGAGTCCGCAGAATTTTATTTTTTTTTGCCAGATATTACAGTTTCGAATACCGGTTTTGGCGACGTTGTTCGGTTCTGATCGAGACCAAGACAATGATATATGAGGAATCGGAATTTTTTTGCTGCGCCAATTTGATTAGACTGATTCCCAATAGAGGCAACATTTCTTAGTGTCTTTCTAGCACAGTGATGGCCGAGATGTGGTGTTTTTCTCCATTTCTTTTATGATAATTGCCAAAGGAGAAGTCTTTGGGTCATTATGGTCATGGTGGACTCTCTTTGCGTCGGCTGCATTGGATGGGGGTGTAGAGCTAATAGGTGGCAATGCTCATAGGGGTAGCGATGGATGGGTAGATTTTCGGCGACAATTACCATGCATGGGGGCGGGTCTTGGCCGTCTCTAGTAAGCTAGATCGTCCTTCCCGATGAGTTGTTTTGCCAGATTGGGCCAGCAGTGCCATGGCGCATGTGTATCATGTGTAAGGTAGGATGATCCTCCTACGTCGTAACGCAAGACCTGTTAAGACATCCAATTTCAAAAAAAGGAAAAAGGGGGTAGAATAGGTCAGTTCGACCAAACCTATCCACCTGAGTGACTTGACACATTTCTTTTAAATTCGCTTAGTGTACCTACACATACGAAAAATAGATTTGATAATTTTTTATTTTATTTGATTTTTAAATAGTTTAAAACTTAAAAATACAAAAGACTTTTAGAAAATATAAATATAAATATAAAATATTGAAAATTTGTATAATAGGTTATTGAAGTTTTTAATGATTTTTAAATGATTTAAAGCCATGATTTTATAGAATCATTCAACATTTAGTTTTAAAATTGTAACTATAAAAATTAATATCTAAATTAAATTTTTAAAACATGATTTTACAGAATGATGATTAGTTCATTAATTTGCATTCCATATAATTTTTTGAATGCATGAATATTCTAAATTGCTTAGAATTTGCTTGTTTGATACATATAAAATATTTATTGGTGTTTTCATCTTATGTAGTTCATGAAAAGTAAAAACAAAGAATTTTAAAACTATAAATTATAATTTTATTGTATAAATATTATATCATATAATTATTATTTAATCACACTATAATACGTGACGTTTTTGTAAGGAATAGTTCTGTAGTAGTGGAAACATTTGATTCCATGAATTTCTTGGTCGTTGTCATAATTGGAACCAAATGCCATAACCAAAAATCCAGATTCGATCCAATTCAAAAATTCTTTTATGGGACCAATCCCTTAAGACTAAATAAGAACGAGCATTTCTATGCTTTCTAAGCCGTACAAGTGCATGGCCTTTAGTGGCATCCACACAAATTTCCTCTGCATACATATTCTCCAAGACATCATATCTTTCGACTCATGCCAATGAAGTTCCACTGGCCGCCAGTGACCACTGGAGTGAAAAAGCTTTCTAGAGAGGATTGAGCACGAATTTGTAACCCTTGGCTTGATGGGGTTTGGTTTGATTCACTACTATTTATAGAAATTGAAATTTTTTTATAAAAACCTCTTAATTTCTATAAATTATATCCATACATTTATACTTATGGATTAGTCATTATGTGTGACCCACTATACCCAAAAGTACATTATGTTGAAGCCTAATTAAAATAAAATTTTATTTTAAATTAAATATGTTATTTAACAACTTTCGAATCACGAAGAGAATAAGCCACACCTTATGATCTTAAATAACTTTAGGAATAATCTCATCTCATTTGAGCCTTCCCATTATCAATTACTTCATGGATATGAATTCTCATTTATCCAATGTCCTGGTCGAATAAAGATACAACAACGACTATTAACTCCTCAGTAAACAAACACTTTATGATCTTGTATTTGAAATTTGATCAATTGGAAAATTCATTTTCCAAGTATTCTCTCTACCCTAGCTAGGAATTTAGAGTACTATTCCATAGACATTCTCTCTCACTTATCGAGAGTGAACAATTCTCTGTTGACCACTCAATTACTTTCATTTAGTTTCTCTTGTACTTGATCAATTAATTGTACTCGACTATCATCTCAATGATCCATAAGTAGATAGTTAACACACGAGATATATCTGATAAGACATCTTTGGTGACCAGATAACTTAATAGGTGTTGGCGTCAATTCTATTTGTTTGACTTGCTTAGTTCAAATTTGAGCAATGCTAAACTCGATCCGGTAATAAACAAGCTTTGGAAATGTCTAGACATGACTTAATAGGCTCAAAATGACCAAGATAATGAGTTCATTGCATAGCTCTGGTCAAGAGCTTCGCAACAGTGCCTAAAACATAGAAAATAGACACTGAAGAGTCGAAATGATTGTTTTGCCCTCAACACTTTGGGACAAGTTGGGGACTCTATCAAAAAGATCAAACTTCACAACATTGTCAGTACAAGATAGAGTTAGACAATGCTAAAAATGGATCAAAAATTCGACCATCGGTTGGAAAGTAATTAAAAAAAGAACAAATAGGGACAAAAGTCCATGCCTTGTCACATCTGGGACATAATGCTCCAAACAATTTTAAGATCAACCTACAGACTGAAAATTATAATTTCACAGTTCATTACTTTAGTCTCGGGAATATTAGTGCATCATGAGTAAAATTCGACCAACATAAGGATTTAATTGCACTCAATTGTAATTTTCGGTATTATTGATGGCCGAGATCACATCGATCAGGAAAATCAGTAAAATTAAAGATTTGATACAATTTTGAACATTTTGGCTACATATCGTAATGAATCAGGAGATCAATGACCATCAAGGCATATTATGGATTTTTTTCGGAGCAATTTGTGGTTTATTTAATTAATTCTGACAGAAATTAACGATATTCGTCGAATTGAGAGCATTTAGATCGATGAACCGGATCAACTCTCTCTCCTTGTGCGCACATCAGCCCAGCCCTTGGTGCACATCAACTTGCCCATACTCTATTCCCAGGTGGAATTCTTGTGGGGAAAGATTTCTTCGTGAGCTACAACTCTTACCCTTATCCCATCTTACCTTATCTCTTATTTGTCTTATCACTTGGACTCCTCGGTCAGCAGGAGACTGTGCAAGATCAATCCATGTATGCCAATTGCTCTCTTCTAGCCTCACTTGTACGCACAAGCACATAAGAACTAGGATTAGGATCTGGTGTGCCAATACCTGACCTATGTGCACACCTAGAAGACTCCCCTTTTGTTGGAACTCCCTCTCTATTAGAACACCTCACCCAGAAGACCTCATCTTGTACTAGGATTCTCATCCCTTATCCCCATCTGATTTGATCACTTAGACTTCCTCACCAGAGGGAGGCTTGGCTGACAAAAGGCCTAGGCCACACCCTTCTCTCACCTCACCATCAGATTGTGCAGCTAACCTTCCCTCTAGCGTGTCATTCTTCCTTCCCTCTCTTCTCCTTCTTCCAATGCCAACAACATAGGAGAAAGAAGAAGGCTCCCTCCTCCTTCCATTGGTAGCATTAGCAGGAGCAACATCCTTCAACCAACAGTGGCCTGATCTCTTTCATCCTCAGCAGGAGTTGCGCCATGACAAGGAGAGAAAAAAGAGGAAGGAGTAGGGGTGAGCACGGGTCGGTTTGGTCCGGGTTGAAGCCAAAAATTTTCAACCCGAACCAAACCGAAATCACCTTCTAAACCGAACCAAACCAATCCAACTTATTTCGGGTTGGTTTGGTTTAAACCGATTAAACCCATTAATTAATAATTTAAATTAATAAATAATAACTAAAGCATATTATCAAGTAAACATTTATTTTATTAACTTTACTAAAATATTAAAAGTGTCTTTGACAGGTTCCCCCATCAACGGTGAGCGTATGTCCTACATAGCTGATAGCCCCTTTCTTTTGAAGACTTCTTTGAAGGTAGGAAACCTGTGATAGCCGATATGGGACAAAAGAGGAGCGCAGTTGCCAGTTGGTGCTTGAATAGTTCTTTTTGCTTTTGTCCCATATCGGACCATCCAAATATCTTTTGCATTTTATATACTCAAGATTTCTTCTTCCTTCAAAAGTGTTTACACGCACATGAGCCTAGCCCGTGAGCTGGCAGCGTTGCAGACCTGCAGCAGTAGTCGGTTTTCGGTTTGGGTCGGGTTAAATCGGTTTAAAATTTTTTGAACCCGATTAACCCGAACCCCAATGTCAACCCGACCCAACCCGACAGTTTCGGGTTGGATCGGTTCGGTTTCTCGGGTTGAACCGAGTAATGCTCACCCCTAGGAAGGAGTGCCAACCTTCCACCTTTAGCAAGCTTTTGTGCGGCTTCCCATCTCCAACAGCAAGAGGAGCTTCCTCCTCTTCCAACGACAACACCATCAGGAGGTCTTCCTTGTGCGGCCTTCCCTTCATAGTAGCAACATTTGTACATGTACTCATAGAATAACCTATTTGGTTGAGGCCTAATTAAAATAAAATAATTCTATTTAATTTAATTAAATCTATTATCTGATAACAAATTAATAGATTTGCCAATCATGAAAGTTACAAGTCACATTTCATGATCCCAAACTACTATGAGAATAATCTTATCTCCATTGAGCATTTTCGTCATCAATTATCGCATGGATATAAACCCTCGTCCATTTAATATCCTAGTCGAAAAGGAGTACGTCATCGATTGTTAACTCCTTAGCATATCAATTCTATAGGATCTTGTACTTAAAATCAAACTCTTTTTCCAATTATCCTCTTTACTATGGCCAAGAATTTAAAGTACTATCCCATAATACATTCACTCTCACTCATCGAGAGTGGATGACTCCTTGTTATCCACTCAATTGCTTCCATCTAATTTTTCTTATACCAAATCCATCATCGTACTAGACCATCTATATGGTGATACAAAAGTTAATAGTCAAAGCGCAAGTTTTGCCCCACAAGACATCTTTGGTTACTCAAGTCAAAGGTTCAAACATACAACAGTGATGATAGAAAACCCTAATTGATAGTTCGGTAAGATGTCATTCAAGGTTCCAATTTGATCAATTTAGTAAACTCATTCAATTAACATCACATATATATATCTTAGTATTTTCACACTAATGACCAACAAGATTGGTCATCCTCATCATATAAGAAGACATGATATGCACTAGTCTATCTGAATCTTTGATGTTCCATCTCAAGTATCATAACTAAGAATATTTAGATCACACACATCTAAATGATTGATTTCATTATCATGATCTTATCATGATTCAATCATCATTACATGTGATCAAGGACTTCATTACGATGTATAATAAAAATTTGCCTATCTAATTGAATGAGATATTTTTAAAAACATTGAATCATATCATATTTGATTTGCTTGTAAAGCATACATTTCTATCATTTATATTCATGCAGTAATTAATGATAAAAAGGCTCAATGGAGAAATAATTATTCTCATAATCGTTTAGGATCATGAGATGTGGCATGTACACTTCATGATTGGTAAGCTATTAAATCTATTATTGGATAACATATTTAATTTAATTTAGTAGAATTGTATTATTTTAATTAGGTCTCAACTAAATAGCCTATTGGGCTTAGTGAGTCACACACATATGGACTAATCTGTAAGTACGAGGACATGAGTGTAATTTATGAAGATTTTAGTTTATGAAAAATTCTAATTTCTCTATAAATAAAAGTGAATTTAGCCAAACCCTATCAAGTTAAGAGAGTCAATTTCATGGCTAGCCTTCTTCTGTCTTCTCTCTATCTCTCTCTCTCCCCCCCTCTTTAGCACATTTTTCCATGGTGGAGTGATGTCCAAGACAAGTCAGAAAGTCTAACACACAGGAAAATCCATCTATGGAGGAAGTTTGTGTGGATACTACTAGAAACCATATATTTGGATGGTTCGATTAGCTTGAGAAGTTCTTTCTTCTCTCCAAGAGATTAGAAGAATCCCAAGCAGGTATATTCAAACCCATTTTAATCGGTATTTGGTTTTCGCCGTTTAGTTCTAATCGAGATAAGATCAACATGAAACCGTAGGAATCGTCACTTCTATTGTACCAAATTTAATAGGGTGATTCCTTATAGTTCCCGCATGAACCAACTATTTACCTTGCTTGTTATTTGCATTGCCAACCAATTCCATGAGAACCATTTATAGTTCTATTCTTGCAATTTCTTTAGTTGTTATTTTAGCCTTATTATATCATGTTTTGGTAGGTTTTTTTGTTCCTTTTCATTTTCATTCACATATTACATTATATTGACATTGGGTACTAGTTTTGTCCAACTTGTAATACATCGGAAAGGGAGCTTCCTCTTCCAAGTTCCAACACACCCTCACTATCCAACACACTCCTCTTGGTGGTTGCTAACGTGTCTTCCAATGAATTCCTTTTTAGTTGATTGAGTTTGCTTCTGCCAAAACCTTCATATGGCCCTAGACATAAAGGATCCACTCTTAAAAAATCGGATTGATTATGCCATTTTTCAAAACCCAAAGAACCTAGTTAATCTATCAACATGGTAAGATTATATAAACCCTAGGTCATCGGTGGGAGAAGTTTAAGACCGATCCTATAGGTGTAGAGTAAATAATTATTTAAAAATTTACTAACCTAAAATTTAAATAAAATTGCTACGTTAATCATTTAGGATTTCATACATCACTTTCTTGACAACAAAAAATTGTAAATACATAAATAAATAAATAGTAAAATTGAATGAGGGGTTCTATGTGATTATAAGATTCTACTAAAGTTGAAAGAGAATTTTTATCATACAACTATAATACATGCAATATTGTATGGTTGCGAATGTTAATAAAAGAAAAATATGACTTTAAAATAAGTGTTGTTAAAATGAGAATGTTAAAATGGATAAGTGGTCATACTAAATTAGATAAAATAATAAATGAATATATTAGAGAAAATGTATGAGTCATCACAATTGTGGATAAATGAAAGAAGATAAATAGAGATGATTTAGACATATTAAATGTAGATCTAAGAAACTCCGGTTAAAAAGTATAACATATTAACATAATCAAAACAAAAAAGTGTGGTAGACCTAAGATAACTTGGAGGAGTATAATTCAATGTCTTAAATAATTTAAATATCTCTGAAGAAGTAACTCAAAACAGATATTAGTGGAGAAAATAATCTATATGGTCAAACATAACTAATTTTATATTATATTTTTTGTATATGATATAAAATGTTATTAATTCATTTAATGTTTAATACAAATATTTGTATTAATATGATCTATCAATTTAGTTTGATTCTAAACACTCTTAAATCAAATTAAATAGATAACTAATCCAAATTGAATCAAATGGAGTTACTTTATGGAATTGAACCAACAAGTAAACATCACGTCACCGAGACCTTGAATGGAACTAAGAATTCAAACAAGTTGACCCAAGTAATGTGTTATTCAAGTTTTGTTAATATATCTCTATTCAAGTTCAAGTTCCAACTCGAATTTTTATGAGCAGACTTGATCTTTGTTCAAGTTTGACTCGTTATCTAAAGTAGAGTTAGAGCTCCGTCTCGAATGATATGTCTAAGTTCGGTCCAAATATGAGTTCAAAACTCTTGAGCTGGACATAGACTGATATGCAAAATTCGAATTTGAGCTCATTTTGTGAAGTTTGATCTAATTTAAACTCAAATTTAATTTTATTTAATGCATTTAAGTGACTTTGCACAACCATTGTTATTTATAATTTAATTTATAAATAAATATTTAATTGAATAGTTAAACAAGTATTTAATCAAAGCCATTCTCAAATTAGATGAGTGTATTGAAGCTCGACTCATCAACAAATTTTAAAAATATATTTTTTAATTTATTTATTTAACATAAATGAAGCTAAGTTGAGGTTGGAGTTTTGAATTAGTTCGTCTGCACCATTAGTTTTTGGATGTTCACTCTCACTGCCGGAGGTAATTAAAAATCAGGGACCGTGACCTTGTATTCGGTCACTGGAACACCCTTTGGAGTTAAAAAAGTTGAATGAATTGTTGGCTATTCTAAATCAACCTGAAAAGCAAGCCAAATCAATAATTTAATTTTATTTGAATCACTGATCAAGTCTAAAATTAAATCAAATTAAATAATTGGACTTAAATTAAACTTTTAAGTTTTATATTAATTATATTTATGTTTTGTTTTTCGAAAATCAAATGGGGAACACTTGGGGCGTTGTTCCAGGAGGGGACTCGGCGGATGCGAGCCCGGGACAGCCGCCAGGGCGATGGCGTGGAAAGCATCTCCCGCGGGCAGGCCCAACTCTAGGAGCACTCTCTCCCCATCCGCTTCCTCTCCGACGGCGCCTCCGCCGACTGAGCATCAGCAACAAGAAGAGGCTGCGTCGCTGGCCATATCGGACAGGAGGACGCTCTACCTTGTCAACATTTTCATCGGTAACACCGTCCGCTTCCTCAACTCCTTCGCTGCCATCTGCGAGGAGAAACTCGTCGATCTCCGCAGGTGTTCGGCACTTCCTCTCTCTCCGCCTATTTCTTACTTCACCTACATTTACTTGCACACACACACACGTAAAGATCCGTGTATCCAATTTTTAATCTTTACCCATAAATTCCATTCTACAGGAGAATCGTGCGAGTCGATTCGTCACTGAAGCTTCTGGAGGCCAAGCTCTCTGGCACATCCACCAACGGCGGAATGGAACCCGATCGAGATCAGCGGCGCGGATGTTCTTCATCTTCAAGTTGATCCAACGATCAAAACCAGGCACGGCAGCCAAGAAACTTCTCTCCAACACTTGTCCCACTAACCGCTGGAGTCCTAGTTTTTAATGGTTAGTCGTGCCAACTTTAGAAGATTCGGATTTTGATTCAAGACCCCTATTATTTCAGTTTGTACAAGCGATGTACTGTTCTCGGGAATTTGAAAGAATGATTTGCAAGAAGATGATACGTCATTTCCACCGAGCTGACTGGGTTCCAATGGGTCAGTAATTTATGAGCAAACTTCTGTACTCTTAGCCCCCCTGTTCGGAAGTAACTTGATGAACTAGATGGGCTTCATATCTCGTACTCTCCTGTGCATATGTTGACTTAATCTGAATAGATCAATTTACTTTTTAATAATATCTTGAGATGAATCACACTTCTCTAATGATATTTTTATGATAAATATTTTTTTAAGGTGATGATGGCAAACATTCTATTCTTAGATGGAATTCGAGGTGGTTTGTTAAGTGTCATTTAAATTTGGTAGGGGAATCCATTTTTTCTTCCACTATTAAATGTTGATTCTTCTAAAATTTGGGCCACTGTGGGAAGGCCAACATCAAGTTTACATACATGCCTAAGTTAAAAAGTGCTTCAAAAAGAATCATGGTAAGTTATATACTCTCATTCCCTAAAGTTTGGTTGTTCTGATCTTGGGTCCATATCATTGATTTAATCTGACAATTCAATCTGGACCTCTACACTAAGTGTAAGAAATGAACCTTAAGCTTGGAATGACCTTGCATGAATACCATGACATTCACATTGTTTCCCTCATTCTTCTGAGTCAAATGTTGTAATTTGACAAGCACATACTACAAACTCAAAAATTACATGACTTCTCATAGATGCTAAGCTGGCTATAAATGATAGCATTTTCCCAGCAACTTAATGCTCATAGTGACATGGCAAACAATACATATAAAAATCAATGTGACATTTGGAAGTATAAAGGCTTTGGAAAAAATGAAAATTATTCATTAAAAAAATTTGAATGTATTGAAGAAAATTTTGGAGAAACAGGCTGTTAACTGGCACAAGGAAACCGAAGATATGATGTTGATATTCTCTCCTAACTCATTAGCATAGCCTGGAAATTAAAGAATCTGAAGGCACTGTTGATGTCTTTGTAAGAGAAAACGTAATGCAGTTGACCAAGTATCTAAGGAGTGAGTAAGACAAGAACAAATCACATGGAATCAGAATTCAGAAGTCATGCACTCAGTGTCTGAAAAAATTTGACATCACCACCCTTTTTTTGATGAATAAAAATAACATGAAGAGGAATAGTAGTATTTATATTTTGAAAGTAAATGTTCAGTGGATGGAAATGAAAATTTGATTGACGAGGCATTTTGTTTGGAAAAGATAGAATCATTCTCATCGAGGTTTGCACTTACTTTTATGGAGGAAGATCTGCAGAAACATCAAAAGACTGATAGAACTTTTTTTCTTAATGGTTATGGAGAATAGATAATGATGAAGAGGGTATGTGGGCTTGTATTGTAAGATCTAAATATTGCAACATCATATCCATTTTTAAGAAAAAAATGAGATATATAAGATTGTGTAATTTATAAAGGGATCAAGCTCAACACGCATGCGATGAAATTATGAGAAAGAGTTATTGAGCGGCTATTATGGAATTGTACAAATATTTCAACTAATCAATTTGTATTTATGTCCGGTAGATTTACAATTGAAGCTATTTTTCTTATTATAAGTTTATTAAAGAAATATCGAGATATGAAGAAAAATTTACATATGGTGTTTATTGATTTGAAAAAGGTGTCTAATAGAGTTCCAAGAGATTATTTGATTTACGTCAAGGCTCTACAATAAGTCCATATATTTTTGTATTAGTTATAGATGAATTAAAAAAATTCATACAAGATGATATATCTTGATGTATGATATTTATCGTATTGATAGGTGGGACCTAAGAAGTAGCAAATAAGAAGTTAGAACCATGGAAAATAAGTCTAAGGGTTTCAAGATAAGTAGAACTAAGATACAATACATGCGTTGGAAATTTAATGAAAATCAAAGAGAACAAGGTGATGGAGTTAGTTTGGATGGGTTAATTATCTCAAAGTACTTAGTTTAAGTATGTTGGATCAATTATTCAAAAATATGGAGAATGTAATGAAGATGCTAACTATAGGTTTGAAATAGGTTGGATGAAGTGGAGATTGACTACAAACGTTCTATGTGATCATAAGATTCCATTAAAGTTGAAAGGGAAATTTTATCGTATAATTATAAGATTTGTAATATTGTATGGTAATGAATGTTGGACAATAAAATAAAAACATACTTTTAAAATAAGTGTTACTGAAATGAGGATGTTAAGATGGATAAGTGGTCATATTAGATTATATATAATAAATATTGAATACATTAGAGAAAACATAGGAGTTGCGACAATTGTAGACAAATTGAAATAGGGGAGATTGAGATGATTTGAGCATATTAAATGTAGACCTAAGGAGGTCTAATTAGAAAATAAAAATATTAAAATAACATATTAAAAAAACATGATAGAACTATGTTAATTTAGAGGAGGGTGATCCAAATTTTTTTGAATGTAGTTGAAACAACAAATTCTGTTAAGATAATTAAAAAAGTACAAAACTAAAGAGAAAGAGAAGATAGAAAATACGAAAACCCCAAATCTCAAATGCCAATATGATATTTAAGTTTGGGAAATTACACAAGAAAGAAGAAAAATTTTAAATTTTTTCTTAAAAAAGAAGCCTCTTCGAGATTGATGTCTCTGTAGGCAAACTCCAATCTCTTTCATGAATGGACATCCTGTTAATGATATGCTTTGGGTGCTCAAACTGTTCTTCAAAAATCCACCTATTCCTGATGCATTAGATGGCCCATAGCATTTCAGGTAAAGTAAAATCTCTCAGTATAGGTTTCAAATGTCAAGGGTTCAAGATTTACCAAACTGTTATTAGAGAAGGGATATTGACATCGTCGATTCTCCAAAGCTTCTATACCTTAAACAAAACTATCCACAGGTAGTTAATAACGCCACATCTAATGAAAATGTGGTCAATATTCTCTTCTTTTCTACCACAGAAGACACATTCACTGGACACACTAGGGAGGAGTGACTTTAGATGGCATCTTGTAGTTAACCGTTGTTAGCAAATCTTTAGTAAGAACAATCTAACACCCCCTCTGTAAGTTTTTTAGGAGTTGACTTAATTGTAAAAGCTCTTATTACAAGGCAGCCAAAGAAATTTGTCCTCCTTGTCCTCAGTGCAAAAATGATTTTCAAGAATTGTCAGAAGGTTAGATAGGTCACAGATTTTCTTCTCCTTGAGAGCCCTCTTGAAAGGGAGGTACCACTTTGCTCTGTCATCTCAATTGTTGTATGCCTTGGCTTGGGGTTGACTACTTAAGCTGTAAAGAGTAAGAAACAAGATGGCCAGAGATTCATTACTTGCCCATTTATCCTTCCAGAATGAAGTCCATAAACTGTTGCCAACCTTAATACTGCATGAGGAACTGACAAACTCCCAGTTGCCTTTCCAAATATTGGACATTCTACCTCTGTCTCTAAAGTCCTTTATCCATTCACTGTTCATCCCTGCTCTATACTTGGAAATCACTACCTAGCCCACAATGCCTGTCTATGTTGTTCAACGTTTACAACCATCTAATAATAAGAGCATTGTTTGTTGTCTTAAGAGGTGCCAAGCCTACACCCTTCTATTGTAGATATGCAAACATGATCCCACCTAGTAAGATAAAGCCTTTTCTTATCAGAGCTCCCTCATCAAACAAAAAATACTTGTCTCTGATTCTCTCTAAGTTTGATGCAAATAATTTTGGGAACTCATCTACCACCTACTGAAAGCATTTAATCTTTCCACCCTCGCAATTTTGCTTCTGTTTTATGTATCACACATTATTAGTTTTTGCTCTTGGTATATTTATTTGATAAAAGGAGCCCCAGGTATTTGATAAAAAAGCTCATGGCATATTGAAAATCCTTTGTATCTTGATCCTATGATCCTTCTTGATATTGATGCTCACAAGTTCATATTTCTCTTGGTTGATCTTTAGCGCTGTCATTATCTACAATAAGTGAAGCATAACTCTTAATAGAAAACATTTATTTGGTTTGGCCAAGGAAAACAACAGTGTGTCATCAACAAACAATAGATGCGAAATTTACTCCCTACCTGCCCCCATGACAATGTCTTCAATTAACCCTGCAACTTCTGCTTTTTCTCACATAATACTAAGGACTTGGCTAACAATAGCAAAAAGAAGGGGTGAGATTGGAACCCCTGCCTTAGATTTCTTGAGGATGAGAAGAACCCAAAATCCCTGCCATTGATGTCAAATGAAAATTTTGCAGTGGTAATGCAGCTTCTAATCCATTTAATTCATTTCTTGTTGAATCCCATAAGATATATGATGGAACCTCAAAATTCGAAACTTTTTTTAAAGATTTTTGAAATTCATTTTTCTGTTTGGACTTGAATTAGACCTTAGCGTTGACTTCTTAGGAAAATAGATGGTATACCATAGAAGTACTAATTAGGGTCAATGGTATGTATAAAATTATAGATTGAGGTTGTTAAGTTCTTTGAAATTTATTTTGACCTCTCCCCGTCGGATGGTGCGAAGATCCGACGTTAATTACATCGAGAATACTCGAATACCCTTGATTATCCGTCACATCAATCCATAGAATAGAAGAACATGCATCCATAAAATAAACATTCACATACACATAGGAGCATTGTTTACGGAATCGGTGGAATCGGACCGATTCCGATCCGATTCCATGCGGAAGGACCGATTCCGGCATGAATTCCGCGGAATCGGTCGGAATCGGTCGGAATCGGTCCGGAATCGGCCGGAATCGGTCCGGAATCGGAATCGGAATCGGAATCGGATCGTTTTTTTTCATTTTTTGCTATTCCAGTCGGATCGGCCAGAATCGGTCCGAATCGGCCGGAATCGGCCGGAATCGGTCCAGAATCGGATCGGAATCGGAATCGGATCGTTTTTTTTTTTTTGCTTTTTTTCTTACCGATTCTGGATCGATTTTCTTTCATTGAATCGGTCGGAATCGGTCCGATCCGATCCGATCCGGATCGAATCGGTACCCACCGATTCCGATTCCGATTCCGATCCCGCGATCCTTGCATAGGAGAAACAGCCCATGAACTTATTGGAATGCAAGCACTTAATTTGCTTTAAAGTTTGGTTTGAATTTTGTTGAATTTGATTGATTTGCGAGTTGTTTGTTGATTTAAATTCAGTTTAATTTAAGTCTGCTTAGTTGAAATTGATTTGATTTTGGTTTGTTTGATTTGGTTAAGTTAATCAACCGGGTCTGAGAGATTGAATTTTGAATTTGACTCGATAAGTATGATCTGTTTTGATTTAGATTAATGCTTGACAAGTTATTATTAAACTTGTTTGGTTATGATGGACGTGAATTTGGTTTGCTTGATTAATTTGAATTTGTTTTATTAAGTTTTGCTTGTATTTGATTTGTAAATTTAATTTTACACTTGACTTGTCTTGTCCAGACGTGGGATTGATCTTATATATTTAAGTTTGGTTTATTTTAAGCTATATTGAATGGATTTGAATTAATTTGTGCTGAACTTACTTATTGGTTTAGATTTAGTTCAGCTTGAGTGGGATGAGTTTGTTTAGTCTTGATTAACTTGAATTTGAATCCGATTTGATTTGTTTTTATTGTCCTGTCTTATGTTTCGGTTGAGATTTTTTTGGTTGGGTTAGAATTAACTGGTTGGTTGAAGCTTGCTGATTGCTTAAACTTTCTTAATTTGAAGATTTGATTTACTTTCATATTTTTCTGTTCTAGATTTGTTTGAATAGTATGAGTTCCAGGTTTAATGGGTTGATTAAAATTTATTATCTTCTGATTTATTTTCAATTCAAGTTTGAAATGCTCAGATTTTTTTTTAAATCTTAAAGATTGCCAATTTGGGGGATGTAATGTGATTTCCAGAGTTGCACGGAGCATGGGTTTTATGATTTCCCTTTTTTTTTAAATCTGGTTGCTTATTTCATTAAGGGCTGTGTTCAGGGCTCATGTTTGATTTGAGTTGAGATTGGTTTGAAATTGATTTGTTTGATTAATTTGGATTAGGTTTATTTAATTGGATTCTGAGTTTGATTTAAGAAATTTGATTCAAGTTTATTTAATTTGTTTGGTCGACCCGTGGTTTGTTTTATGAATGGGCTTAATTGAATTCATGATGTGTTTGAGAGTGTTTTGATTTGGGGATTTAATTATACGCAGACTCAGATTTCAGATTCTGGGCCTTACAGGTTTTCGGGTTTACAGCTTTTTCAGATTTACAAGTTTGCTTGGATTTCAGATTTTTATCTTCGGATATGACATTCAGATTTCAAATCTTTGGAGTTAAGATTTTGAATTACAAACCGCAGATTTCAATTTCAAGTTATGTTTCAGATTTTAAATTGGTGGTCTATTTGATTTCGGTCCAGGAAATATGGCTTTAAGTTTATCTTGGAAAATGAACCGGTTTGTTGGCTTTAATTTGATTTAAATTTACTTGGTTGGAATTGATTTGACTTTGATAGATTATAATGAGTTAATTGCAGTTTTATTTGAATTTGGAATGTTCAGATCCTAAACTTTCAGTTCTCAGATTTCCTTTGAACGTGAAGTTCAGATTTTGAATCTCCAAATTCCAGATTGCAGATTTTTTTGTTCGGATATCCTGCAGATTTCAGATTTCTCTCTCTCTCTCTCTCTCTCTCTCTCTCTCTCTCTTTTTGCACTCCAATCACTTCATGGGGTCATTGATTTTTCTTTTTCCATTAAATTGCACCAAACACAATCCTTCGCACTGTTTACACAATTTGAAATACAACACTTTGACATTCGTTCCATCAAATTGGAACCAAGCATCCGTCGGTCTTTGATCAACTTGAATGTTGTCTTGAACATGTTCCAGTCTTTGATAGGCATATGATCCTTCCTTCCGACCGGTCCAAGGTTGAGCATTTCCGGCTTTTGATAAGATTATGGGAACTCATCTTGTAGATGGTATCCCTTATTAGCTCATAGTTTGGCATATCGGCATGTTAATCATGCACAAGGATTGCCATCTCGGATCTCGGCTTCGTCTCGGGGGGGGTGAAAGAGAAGAGATCTCGGAGAGATTTCGGAAAAATCTCGGGAGATCGAATCTCGGATTCTCATATCAAAATGTATATATGTATGAAACATAACATAATATCTTATAAAAATAGGAGTACATAAATGAATTTACATGAAAATATATAACACATTTTGTACATCAACTATGTGAATGAACAATTACAAGCACTTTCAATACCAAAAAGATAATTTTTGTGCTTCTAAAAGATTTAAACTTGTATGTAATCTTATTTAAATACTAATATGGTATTAAACTTGTAACACATTTTTATATGATAGTATAAGTGATAGTGAAATATATTAAATGTGTTTACACTATCATAAACGGGGCGCAGAGTAGTCGCGGATCGACCTCGTTTCTCGGCCTCCTTGGCGCAGAGTAGTCGCAGATGGACCAATCTACATGGGACGAGATCTCGGCGATCTCGTTTCTCGGCCTCCTTGGCGAGACCGAGATCTCGCGAGATCTCGGCGAGATCTCGCGAGATGGCATTCCATGATCATGCATAGCCTCCCCATAGCATAATGGCAAATAACTCCCTCTTGGGGCATGGTAAGACATTGGGGTCTTTTAAATAGACCTTTGTATGTCTACCTTAAAGGGTCAAGGGGCGTGCTTAAAGCCGGCCCATTACTTTCCCTATTTATTTTCATTCTTTTATGTTAAGTCAAGACCATGAGGCGGGTTTTTAGCCGGCCGGATGCTCGTCTCGTTTGTGAATTAAATTAAGTAGATTTTTATTTAACTTATGTTTATTGTTTATTTTATTATTATTTTTTTTATGGGTCAAGAGGCGTGCTTAAAGCCGGCCTATTACTTTCCCATTGATTTTGAGTTCTTCTAGGTTATGCTGAGACTATGAGGCGGGTTTTTAGCCGGCCGGATGTTCTTCTCGGTTTGTTTAAATTAAATTAATTAGTGTATTTTTATTTACTTTAAGTTGATTGTTTATTTTAAAGCTCTCTCTTTTTTTTTTGCTTGAATTGCCCCTTCAAATCACTGCTCACGCGTAGGTCCATTGGGCCCTATTGGGCTTGCGACCCCCCTCCTGCGAGAGCTCTGGCTGGCTTTGCCCAGCCGGGCCTCAGTTTCCTCGGGCGGGTCCGCTTGTTTCTCCCGGCCGCGCGTTGGCGCGTGCCCTTCCTTTTTCTTTTTCTTTTTTTTGCGTCTTCTCCATTTGGGTGGGCCCCACGCCCCTTTTCCACGGTGGATCAAAGTCGGGGGGACATTATTTCCCCCCCGACTGCGCCTTCCTCGCGGCGTTTCTTGCCACGACGCGCCCTCCGCCTGCGGCTGTCGCCCGGACGAGGCAGCGGCGGAGGAGGAAGAGGAAACGGCTGCCTTCCAGACACCTGCGGCAGCAGTGGAGGAGGAAGGGGGATCCGGCAGCGGCGGAGGAGAAAGAGGAACCGGCAGCGGCGGTCTTGGGGAAGGTAGAGACCTCCGACGATGACGACGTCCACGGCGGCCTGCGGTAGGAGGCGATGGCTCGACGGCGTTCGGAGGAAGAAGAAGGAGCTCCTGCTTGCGGGAGGGCCTAGACGTGCCACCAACGGGAAGGGGAAGCGGGGCCTTCGGCCTCGCTTGGAAGAGGAGACGGCTTCGGCGGGAAGAGGAAAGGGGGGGCAGCGGCTCCGACGGCTCTGGTAATCCCTCTCTACCTCTCTGTCTCTCTTTCTGGCCTCTCTCTCTCTTCTCTCTCTTTGGTGGTTTTTTCGCTCTCCCAGCCTCGGTCCCTCTCCTTCTCGGTCTTGCCCTCCTTCCTATAGCCGTTGTCCGGGCGCGTGGCTTCTCCGGTTGTCCGTGGGAGCTTGGACGAGCTCTCGGTCGGTGCAAGGCACCACCGTAGGGTCTGGTAAAGGGGCTGGTCCCCCTATTCCGGAGATCCCGTAAGGGGATCCCCCCTCCTGCGCACTCGACCATTAGTCGGCTATGGTAAAGCAGCCTGCCGCCTTCCCAATTATGTTGGCTTTCCCTTTTTTTTCCTTTGCCTACCGGTCAATCTCCATCTCTCATCGTCTTCTCTTCCTGTTCCTCTCTGGTTTTTTTTTTTTGAAATTCCAGGTGTCAACAATATATAACTTTGAGTAAGCAGTCCCACCTAACTCTATCGTAAGTTTTCTCGAAGTCAAGTTTTAAAAGCACACATTCTCTATGTCTAATTCTTTGATCATGAAGGCATTCATACATGTCATAAAATTTTTCAGAATGTATCTACCATGGATGAAAGCTGTCTGAGAAGAGTAGACTAGTTGTTGATGTATCTACTCATTCTGGTTGTCAGCATCTTCGTGATAATCCTGTAACTACAGTTAAGAAGGCTGATGGGCCTGAGATCTTTAATATCCTCTACATCTCCTTCTTAGGTATTAAGACTAAAGTGGTTCAATTGAGGTACTTGATGTTGTTAGAGCACTCTTTGAATTATCTAATCAAGGCAATAAAATCCCCCCTGATGATATCTTAGTAATCAGTGTAAAAATCAATGGAGAAGCCATCTGGACCAGGACCTTTATACGGGTCCATTTTCTTCATTGTATCAAGCACCTCCTGTTCCATAAAATTGTCAACTAGTGGCTAAGCTTCAGCTTCCTCTAATCTCTTTGATAAATTGAAGTTGAGTAGATGGCTCCATTTCTTTTCCTCAAGAAAAAGAAAACTACAGTATGTAGATGCCTGGTGACCAATCTGTGCAATACCTACGAATTCAGACCCAGAAGCTTTTAAACTTGTGAGTGCAGTTTTTTTTTTCTTGATGCAAGTCTGTGTGTGGAAGAACTTGACATTTTTAGTGCCCTCATTAAGCCGAGTTTCCTTGGATTTTTTTTTCATTTCATTTCCTATTTGTAACACCATTGTTTGTAAGTGTTTTTGACAAGGATCGCGGGATCGGAATCGGAATCGGGATCGGTGGGTACCGATCCGATCCGGATCGGATCGGATCGGACCGATTCCGACCGATCCAATGGAAGAAAATCGATCCAGAATTAGTAAGAAAAAAAAAGCAAAAAAAAACCGATTTGTTTCCGATCCGATTCCGGATCGATTCCGGCCGATTCTGGCCGATCCTGGTCGATCCGACTAGAATAGCAAAAAAAGGAAAAAAACGATCCGATTCCGATCCCGACCGATTCGGCCGATCCGATTCCGATTCTGATCCGATTCCGACCGATCCGGCCGATCCCGACCGATTCTGCCAGAACTTTTTTACGGATCGGTTCTTCGGCCAAGAATCGGATCGGCAATGGCCGATCCGATCCAGGAATCGGCCGATTCCACGATCTATGGTTTTTGATGCTTTTTCACTCAATTCTTTGATCCTTTAAGATCAAACCAGAACCGTTCAATCTTCCAAAGTGCTCAATTTTAGAGATCCACTCATTTATAGTGGTGGCTGCTGTGTTGGAATAAGTACCTGTCCACTACTTTAAATGTTTCTTAACCATCTTGAGTTTGTATACAAACATGCATGTTGTTGATTCGGAGTTCCAAGCCAATTAAGTTTATCACTCTCTAATTAGATCTTTAAAAGTGGGCTCTCTGCACCAAGCTAGAATCTGAATTTTTTTGACTTGGCAATTCTAAATCCGCTATGTTTGATACCAACCGTGCAATTATCAGAGACCACCCTGGGAAGGTGAAACCCTTCCATTAAAGTATAGATTAGAACCCATTATGGCAAAACAAGAAATCTATCTAGATATGGATTTCACATTAGAAAATGTAAGTCCAAACTGAACTTTGAGACATTCATCAAACCAAAGTCGTCAACAAAGTCGTTAAACATTGACATTTTCTGCTCTCAGAAGTCTTGTCCTAATCTCTCACTAGCCTTGGTATGATTCTTCACTATTTCCTTGAGATTGGAGAAGAAAGTTCCCTTATCAGCCCCATCTACCGGGCCATAGACATTGCATAGGAACTAAGCATTATCTTTGATTGAGTCTTTGACCTTTAGTACCTGGTTGTATTTAACTTTGCAAAATTTCTCCATGATGAATCTACTGTTGTCCCAAATAATTGCCACACCTCCACTTTTACCATTAGAATGAACACAAGAAACTTTTAGTCTTCCATACTTTAAACTTTAAAGCAGCAACCTAAGCACCGTTAGAAAAATCTGTTTTAGTTTTCTGGAGAAGGAGGAAATCCGTTTTTTTACGACCAACGCTGGGTTGGTTAACTCTTTCCAGCGAAACACCTTTTTGGCCAGTTAATTTCTGTGTGAGATTATCAAAAAATTTTCGTGTCTTGTTCTCTGCCAAGAAAACTAAGTTTAATAATATTGCCAATAGACCTGACATCATTGTCGAAGATTGACCACAGCCCATCAGACTCCTCTTCCCAATCCATATGTACACTATCCTTGTTACCAGCAGGGACTTCCACAAGTTTTATATTCACAGAACCATCCGCCATGACATTGTTAGAGCGATCAACGTTTATCATAACATCGGGCTGCTCCACTAGAGGCTCATTACTCATAGAGTGACTAGAATACCTGCAGAGTCTGGGACATACTTTTCCTTAGGCCCCATAATACCATCATACACTGAAATGCAGGGAGATGGAAGTGGACCAGTTTTTTTAGTGGAGGCACTGGAGTGGTCGGGGAAGACGGGATATGATTCCGGGTGCTCCCGGCTGTTGTTCTTTGTGACAGAAGACAGAGAGGGGTGAAAAATCCCGAAGCTGCATAGCATTAGGAGTGTGTGGTACCTTGGCAATGTGTATGGTCTGGTGGATTCCACTGAAAAACCTATTTTCTTCTGTGCCCTCAAACATTTGATCAAAACCTTTATCAGTGAAGTTTGGTGTGTGGCTGGGAATTTCAATGTTGTCCTCAGACCAGGTGAAAGATCAGGCTAGGAGACCTGATCCCAGGAGATGAGAATGTTCAATGAGTGCGTGAATGATTGTGGTCTGATAGAAATTTCAAACTTTGGGATTGAGTTCACCTGGTCCAACTTGAGATCTAAATCCAAACTGGACAAGTTCTTTGTGTCTACTGTATGGTCTCAAATATATGGTTTTGCAGAGGGTTTTCACTTACCTAGGGTGGTGTCCGATCACTGTGCAATTGGTATTAAGTCGGTAACTTTTTTCTAGATCATAGTAATAAATTTTGCTTTGAGTTAGCTTGGTGCAGGGGCTCTAAACTAAAGGATTTTGTCAAATGGTGGTGGAATGAACTGGAATCTAACACTACTATCAAGAAATGTCTCCAGAGGTGGGCCATATCCAACATCAATGCTTCTTCAACTATCAGGAAAGAGTGGATATCAAAGTTGATCACTACGAGAGATTTATTGACATTGACCAAATTACTGATGAGCAAAAAATTGAATGGAATGTTGTGAAGGAATACCATGGAGCTCATGGGAGGAGATGAAATGGAAACAAAGGTCAAAGGAATTATGGTTAAAAGAGGGAGATAAAAACACCAGATATTTTCACACCTGGGCTTTTATCAGAAAGAAGAACACACTATGTAAGCTTAGAGTCAACGGGGATGAATGTATGGGTACAAAGTAGATTGGTTTTGGAGCATCAAACTTTTATTCACATCTATTTCAGGATGATATACGTTGGAGTCCTCTTCTTAACTTGAACATGACCAAGAAACTAGAGGATAATGATGCTAATTTTCTCATCAACATTTTCACAGAAGTTTTTGGTACTACCAACCATTATAGGGATGAACCCTTACAAAGTTATAGGCTTTTATTTTTTCATTTACGGGAAATTATAAAGGAAGATTTTTGGCACTAACTAGAGAGTTTAAAAAGAACCCAGATCACATCAAAGTCTTGAACTCCACTATTTGGGTGTTAGTGCCCAAAAAAGAAACTTTTGAAGATATCAAAGACTTAGCCTTTTAAATTGCAATTACAAGATCATCACAAAAGTTCTTGCTAACAGTAACATGCTCAGTAAGTATATTGATAAACTAACACATGTCTCATAATCTGCCTTCATTTCTGGTAGATACATTTTAGCAATTTTATGGCAGCCCACGAATGCCTTCATGATCAAAGAATCAGACACAAAGATTGTATTTTGTTGAAACTGAATTTTGAGAAAGTCTATGATATAGTCAAGTTGAAATGTTTGCTCAGAATTATGAAGTTATTGGGTTTCAAGGATAAGTGGATACATTGGATTAAAAATTGCATTTCCGCTGCAAGATTCTCAGTTGATATTAATGGGAGAGTTTTAGCCTTCTTTTCTTCTTCTAGCGGACTAAGACATGATGACTCTATATCTCCTCTACTCTTTGTACTCGTTAGTCAAGTTCTCAGTATAATGCGGGTTAAGACAGAGAAAGTACAATTGATAGAAGCCATTAAAATGGGAGCGAACAGGGAATAAGTCTCTCGTCTCATTTTGCAGATGATACATGAGTACTTTCCTCATATAAATGCTTTCACTTAAGAATCATGCTATCCTTACTGTAGGTAGTGACAAGAATTGATGAGTAGAGAGACCGACTATATGGTATTTTCAATATGAAGTGGGCGACCTTACCTACCGACATAGTTGTCAAGGCGCCCGCCTAGGCGGCAAGGTGCCTTTCCAAGGGCGCCTTGCCAGGGCGCCTTGTCTGGGGCAAAAAAGGCGCCCAAGGCGCCCGAGGCGCCCAAGCAAGGCGCCTTGGGTATTTTTACATCATTAAAAAAAAATTTTGAGAGATTTTTCTTTCTTGATACCCCTCACAAGGGACACTTATTTAATGATAGTTTGAATATATTAATATATTGTATTATCACTTATACTATTACATATTTTTTGGGTCCGCGACTACTCTGCGCACCCCCCATTTAATAATATTATAACAATATTTTACCATCACTTATACTATTGCACATATATAAATTTTATAATCATAAATGAGTTATATACTTAAATTTTATAAATATTTATTTAACTTTCTTCTCTTTCACACACACATCATATTTACTTATGTGCATTGATAAAACACTCATATTCAATTATAACATAACAAATATAATTATATTTATGTTTTTTTTATATATAACAACCTCCCAACTCAGCCTTCCTTGAATACCGCCTTGACCGCCTAGGCAACGCCTAAGCGGCCGCCTTGTCGCCTAAGCGGAATCGGTACCCTTCAACGCCTTGGGCGCCTTGTCGCCTTGACAACTATGCCTACCGACTATATGGTATTTTCAATATGAAGTGGGCGACCTTACCTATAAGTACTTGGGCTCCCACTTTCAAACAAAGGCACCAAGAGTAATGAATAACAATGCATAATTCACAAAATGGAGCGTAAATTACAAGCATGGAAAGGTAAGATGTTATATACAGGAGGAAGATGGTTGTTATCTAAACGTATATTGTAAATCGTTTCACTCTACTTTTTCTTCATTTTCAATGTAGCAAAATATAGTTGTTCTAAAATTGAGAGCATCAGAGCTAGGTTTTTCTAGCAAGGAACTAATTATAAGAAAGGGCTTCAGCTTATTAAATGGAATCATGTTTGCGGATCTAAGAAGGAAGAAGGTGTAGGCTTGACAACTTTGGACACTATGAATTAGGCACTTTTGTCTCTTAATGGGTCAAAATCATCATTTTCAAATTTGGTTTATGTAAGAACGAAGCGTGGATAGAGCTCTCAAGGAAAGAAGCAGACTTTCGAGCATCTGTAAAGGTATCCTAGGATACTGGGACCTTTTAACTCTTCTTACTACATTGAGATCGGAAATGGTAGCAAGATGTCTTTCTGAAACATCATTAGTGCGGGCACAACACTTTGCAATAGTGTTTCCTAATCTGCTCAACATTTCTTATAATACTCAAGCGTGGGTTAGTTCCAATTGGGATTCCTGCACATAGTGGGGCATAGCATTTAGAATGGATCTCAAAGACTTTGAAGTATACAACTTTACAAGCTTATTGTAAGGTAAGGAGGATAAGCTAGAATACAGTACAGGTTAGGAGGATAAGTTAGTGTGGTTGTCCAGCAACAATGCAAATTTCACAGTCAAATCCACCATGAATAGACTATTATAAGGAGGTGTGAAAGTCTAATGGCATCAGATGGTTTGGAAATTTTTTTATCCTATAATAATTAAGCTTTTATTCTAGAAGATTTGCATAGGGAGGCTGCCTACAAGAACTCAACTTAATAGTCTTTTTCATGATTTATGCATGAAATGTGTCTTGTATGGGTTGAAAGATGAGACTACCAACCACCTCTTTATTCAATGTGGGATCACTAGTTTATTGTGGTCTGCTTTGCATAAAGGATGGTCGTTCCAATGGTTGAAACCAGACAGTGTTACTTCTTTCTTATTTGTATCATCAAGTCTGAATTTGTGGAAGGCAGAATCTATGCTCTGGGGATTATCCTACCTGTTATGATCTGAGTTATATTGCAGACAAGAAACAAAAAGATCTTCAATGAGCGCTTTGAACATCCAAGATCGATACTTTTCTTGATATCAGCTCTAGTCAAAGACTGGATGCATGCTTGTATGGGAAAACACTTGAGAGCATGGAATGCCATCTTGCGAGATCTCAGTCTTATAGATCCTGCGAGAATGAGAACAACCAAAATTGGCTGTTCTGGGCCTTTCGGTCATCAGCGTCAATGGTGGTCAGTGGCTGGTAGTTCCATTCTTCCCAGGTAGGGAAGACAGCAACTTTTGCTGCACAGCAGTAGGACCACCTCAACACCAGAATCCGACACCAATTCATCCCAAAATGGGGTTGAATTGGACTGTAAACTCCCTACAATCTTATAACTGAGCTTAGTTTTTTCATTTTTTATGATGTATATTTTTAGGTAAAGTGTGCACAACGTAAATGAAATCCGAGATGCAATCTTGTGAGATTTTTTTTCGTGAATCTCGTGATTCTTGTTAAATCTTTTTTCTTTCACCCTTTCGAGATGAAGTTGAGATATGATATGACAATCCTTGCTTAGAAGGGACAACTTTCAAGAATAAGGTCTTAACTTTTATTACTTTCTTCTTGTGATACCCATCAGTAACCACCACCATCTCAATAGTTGTTTTAATAGGTTTTAATTTTTTTTATTTTTTTTGTATTGTAATGTCTTCCTGCATTAATAAGAAATTTTGACCTCAGTCATAGAAAAACATTAACCAAGAAAGAAATAAAATCTAAAATCTTACAGTTAATGTGATTACATCAACCAAATCCCAAGTCTAAGGTTCTTCAAATCAAATGCATATTAACTTTTAATTTATCTGATCTAGGCCGATAGTGGGTCCAAATCTAATAGGCGGTCTAGGTCTCAGGCTGGTGAATAAATGCGAGGCACTTGGGGGAGTTGCCTAGGTGATAGAGGCGGCCAAGGCAATCACTTGAGGTGAAATCGGCCAAAGCAAAGTGGGAAACCATTGCCTCACCTCGCCTCGTCTCATTGCCTAAGCGACCGAGGCAGTCACCTTTAATTTAGGCTGAGAACCTCCAATCTTTCGTAGCACTTCCTCAAGCTCAGCTATAATTGTTTCCCTTGGATACACAACATGTCCACTTTTTATTCGATGACCATTTTTTTAGTTCCACCAGTTTGCTCTTTGCCAGCCCTCTAGAGTTCCAGATCAAGAGCTTCACTGGGCAAGCCTTTTACCCTTTAGACCTTACTGTTTTCTAGGTCTTAAAGCCTTATCTGTCACCTCGTTATGTAAGCAAAATTCACTCCTCTCCTCTTTTCCCAATTTCTTTCCTTTTTTTATATACTTGTGGTCTTTACTGCCCCCCCCCCCTTGCCATTTCTGACCTGAATGAACTTAAAAAATTCCTAACTTCCTCCTCTTTACCTTGGAATGAAACTCCCAGTGGTGACCCAACTGCAAGATGGCTGAGTCTTCCCATTGATGTGGTTAGGGAAGCAAAGGCCAAGGGGAGCCCTCTGGGCATCCTAAAGCTCAGCCAAACAGTTAACATACTGCTCTCTCATGGGTCGGAAGGGACATATTCATCACTAATGACAAGGTCCACTGCAAGCTGAGGGAGGGGAGGCTTTTCCACTATTGATTATTGGAGATGCTGGTGATGTCGGCTGCTTGTTTGGACAGAGAAACAGCCATTAGCAGGAGATTGATGGATGGGAGCTAGAAGAGATGATCTAATCGGTGAAACCAAGAAGGCTGGGCATCCACCAGAATGCATCCGAGATTGCCAGGGAGAGCTGACCTCCCAAGTGGAAGTGCTGGATTGTGCCTGAGGGCTACCGGAGCATATCTTCAGAAACCACCTGAGCCAGAGAGCCAAAACCCACCTGACCTGGTGAGCTGGCAATAAATCTCCAGACCCAAAGCCCACCGGTCAGATCCATCTCCATGAATTGTGGTGTCATTCAACTATGGCAGACTCCGATAGCCTGCTTCCGGATCCAGATAGCCTGCATCCGGATCCAGTCCCACCATATCCAGAGGTTCAAAGACCGGATCTACTTTAAATAGCCGAAGCCAAGAATTGATTGATGACCTATGGATGTGACCCCAACCCTGCCATGATAGGGACTTGACCTGGACCCTGCTGCGATACAGTTTGAGTCACTGTCAGGGGCTGCAACTCCACAGAAGGTGGTACAAACCTTTCACGTGGTGGATCACCCTCCAAGCCATCCAAGCTCAGGCCTGCAAGCTCCGCCCAACAAACAGTTCCCAACTCTGACTTTAAACTGAACTGGAAGCGACACTTTCTTTCTCTATTCAATGCATACCTGCAGCTTCTGGAGAAAATATTTCTTAAAACTCTTTCTACTGCCATCAGCCTACCAAAAGGCTCCAACGCTGCCTATACCTATATAGTGCCTCTACATTCCTACAATGTGATGGAATACCAGAAAGCACACAGCAAGAGGTGGTGGGCCTCTCCTCCAACTCAACCCTAAATGATGCCAACCAAGGGGACAAATGCACGTTCACATTTTCCAAAATAGAGGAGTGATTCTTCACCAACAACAACCATCCAGCGAAAGATAGGTTCTTAACCAGACTGCATACCTTCAAAACATTCGGTACCGATGCTGTCCACTAGCTCTTTGTATTTGGCCATGACTACTTCAATTAAGTTTGGGCGTAGACTCCATCTGATCACTCCTATCTAGGCCCCACTTCGTCACAACCAAAGCTCTTTCCAGCCAAGTGCCTCTGGACCACTTCAGGGGACCATGGCAGATCAACCATAAGGTCCAAATATGTGCACGGCACCAGTAAGCCATGCTGTATCATCCCTGTCACAGGAGGGCAGACCTCTGGACGGGAACCCCTTGGCATCATCCTGTTCGATCTGGAAGATTTGTTGGAGTGACTGATTCCCAAACATTTCAGACACCTTAGGCTGTTGCAACATTCAACCATTCAATGATTCTTCTGAAGACATCTCGCTCCAACATCCTTCTGCAGTACATACACTTTACACAAAGGTCCACGATGGTAGAGGAACACAAGAGGTGAACACTGATTGTCTCTGCACTGATTGTCTCCCACACACCACAGTCCAACCAGGGTTGATAGGTGGATGGAAAGAGTTCCTGGCAAGGGTGGCCGGACCTCCAAGGCAGTGTTGGTGGATCTTGTCGACTGCAACTCTTGGCCATCCAACAAACATGATGGATAATGCAATATGGATTATTCTTTTTCAGTGAAATTAGTAAGCTGTAGGTTTTGTTTGGGGGGGGGTCTGAGATTATGTGGTGGAAAGCCATCTTGACTCCATTGATTCCCTTCAAAATCAGATTGTTTATATGATAAATTTGCAAAGGTAGGTTACATACCAAATCTCATTTACAGAGTTTTTCCCAGCACAATCTATGCAGTTTGCATTGTGGGTATTGAACATCTATTACTTTATTGTGTAATCATAAGCTATAAGCTATTTCTAGCGCATATTGTTCAAGAGCTGGAAACCACCCTGGGTAGAACCTGAGAACATAACAGCCTGAATACGATAGGGAACACGAAAAATCCATGGAGTGTTGAATCAAGATTGTGGAGCTTCTTCTTGCAATGCTCTGGGTCCATTTGTAGTAATCGAAATAGGAGGATCTTTGAAGAGCATTTTGAGAACCCAAGCATTATTCTGCATCTGACGGCTCTCTTCGCAAAGGAATGGGGTTTTTCATATCAATGTACATGCTAAGCCTGTTTGCAAGGATTTTAGGGATAATCTTGTAGCTGCTGTTTAAAAGGCTTATCGGTCTGAGATCTTTTATGTTAGTAACCTTCTTGTTTGGTACTAAGACCAGAAGGGTGGACTTCAACATCTTGATAAACCCTAGGGCAGACTCAAATTCTCTAATAAGATCCATAATATCAGCCCTAATAGTGTCCCATCAATAAATGTAGAAGCCACCAGACAAACCGTCACACCCATGTGCTTTGTAAGGATCTATGATATTAATAACTTGAAATACTTCCTGTTCTGAGAAGCTGCAAAATAGTGATTTTGATTCCTCCTTATCCATAGTCTTGGGCATATTA
Source organism: Cryptocoryne crispatula var. balansae (assembly GCA_036172225.1). Lineage (NCBI taxonomy): Eukaryota > Viridiplantae > Streptophyta > Magnoliopsida > Alismatales > Araceae > Cryptocoryne > Cryptocoryne crispatula. The sequence continues at coordinate 16,065,185 of CM069925.1, read as the reverse complement.
AAATTAATTGAAGGGTTCTGTTGCCACCGAAATTTTCATAAAAAAGGAGGGACTAGGGAGTGGAGAGCAGAGGCAGTCGAACCATAAAGATATGCTCGTTTTATATAAAACGAGGTTGAACTGGTGTTTTGAACCAAGGAAGGAATAGTCGGGGGTCGGCCCCAAAACCGACCCGGGTCGGTTGGGGTCGCGACCCGGGTCGGGTCGGGGTCGGGTCGGGGTCGGGAAAAAAAATAATAAAAAAATTATTTTAAAATAATAACCGGTTGGGGGTCGGGGCCGGGTCGGGGTCGGTCGGCCCAAAAAGCGACCGGGTCGGGCGACCCGGCCGACCAGGTCGCCGACCCGGCGAACCATGTTTTGAACCCAATTCAAATCCTCGAAAGTTCCTCAATTCAAAAAAAAAAAAGAAAAAAGAAAGAAAGAAAGAGAAAGAGAAAAAAAAGGGAGAGTGTAGCACGCATGTTGTACAAGCCCAGCCCGTGGTCCACTCTTTAGAGGTTTAATGGGTAGCTTATTTTATGCATTAACCCTGGCCCACTTGGGACATGACCTACAAAGATCGGTTATGTAAGTTTAGACAGGCAACATGTATACATCTCCTTTACACATGATGGGTTAATATTAGATTTAATTTAAACAAGCCTTGTAAGGAGACCGCGGAGATTAGTGGAGTTGCCAGACAGGCAGGGGGGATCATGTCAAGTCACGATAGGGAAAGATTCTTGGAACTTCCGGGACCGCTTTTCGAAGGGGTCTGAACATCACGGTCCAGTATCGAAGCTGGTCGACTTGCCCATGGTAACACCAACATACGAGGACTTCTATCGAGTCCAAATAATGGCAAGGCGAGTCGGGATCAAATCCCTAGCAAGCAAAAGATGGAAGGAAAAAATCGCGATAAAGATCGGGAGTCTTCTCTGACTTCCTTAATGGTCGACAGAAGAGCAACTGGGACAATAGGAAACTTACCGCAATTGATGCCGAGGCCGACGCGGATGGGACCTAATGGAATCCAAGTCCGCCCAGGACTTAATGGATGGCATGATCGTGATCTTCCGAATGGGGATGGACTCCAACTCCAACGCAAATTGTTGGTTGCCTTTCCGTGACCTTCCCGGAATCGAAGAGGGGTTGGGCCTATAAGAAGGAGGTGGTCAAGCCGCGGGAGGGAGAGCCAGCCGAAGGGAGAGAAGAGGACGAACGGGGAGGAAAAGTAGTTACTTAGGCAGATTCATCTTCCTCTTGCACCGTCAAGCCTTGCTTCCGGCGATCCTGTCTTTCCCTCCCAATCGCACAACAAAGGTTATTTCACCTTCGCAGCACCGTCGAAGCATACTCCACCTTCTACCGAGGCTGAAGGACCTGTCGGTTCTGCCCAACAACGCTGCCAAGTCCTACTTCGCTGTTGGCTTCTTCCCACTGGGCCGGTTGCGTCATCAAGCTCAGCTCCCCCTTTCTGCAGCATTGTCAAACCCTTGTCCTTCCTCTGGCGCCACTGTCGGGACCGTTTCTTCCTCCCCGAAGCATCGTTGAGGTCCCCAGAGGGCGCATGATCATCGCTGTCAGCCTATTCGCCGTCGAAGCCCTCACCATCTTCCGCTTCCACCGTGGTCTGGAGTGGATGTTGCACGGTGCCGCGGGAGGAGGGGGAATTATTTTCCCTCAACTTTGGTCCACTGTGGAAAACACCGTGGGGCCCACAAAAAGAAAAAGTAAAAAAAATGGAGAAGAATCACGCGGCCGGGCGAGGACCGCGCAGGGCCGGGCCGTAATGGGCTGCCAGGGCCCTAAATTCCATCTTCAGATGAACAGTGCCGAATAGTGCCATCTAAGATAAAAAAATTTAAAATAACAATTAAGTGAAAATTAAATAAAAAATTATTTTTTTAATCAAACAATCGATACTAGTTGAGGGGTTGACTAACCATCCGCCCCTACACCTCGGCTTAACTTAAAAGAAATCAAAATTTGAACTAGTTGAGGAGTCGATTCACCATCCTCCCCTACGTCCTTTTTAAGGTAGACATACAAAGGTCATTAAGAGACCTTAATGTCTTACCAAATTCATTAAGCTATATGAGGCCGTACATGATCAACATGCCGATAAGCCGATTATATGTTGATAAAGTTCAAAAAAAAATGGAGGGAATAGTCATATGTCTACCAAAGACCGAGTATCTTTTCCCCCATAAATCGACAAACATCATGACATCAAGGGTCGGATGAAGTTGATCTTAAATCAGCTTGAGTTGTAAAGACATTTGTTTCCGGACTGAACAAATGAAGAAGGATTCATCTTCTGTGCACAATTGATATTGAATGGAGAATCAATGACTACATGAAATTGAGAGGAATGCAAGTTAGAAAGAAAAGACAAAGCAACCTGGACATACACAGAATAGACTGGAAGTAAACAGCCCTCGGTCTCAACCTGATGGCAAAGTTTGAAACTCAATTGTGGCAAAAAAAGAAGAAGAAGAAAACATGTATACAAGAAAGAAAATCAACTAAGCCAAATGACTCAAGGCAAGTTTGGTCCGCCAGGAATCATGATTTCTGTTGAATCAGCAAAATTAAGAAAAGAAATGATGATAAAACTCATCCTTACAAACAGGAGGCAATTACCAAGTTTAAAACTCATCAAATCAGCTCGGGCTTTGCAGATTTACAGCTCATCAAGTCTTGCTCTCAAAGATATATTTCAGTCAATAGGCTCCTTGAAGCAAATTCCAAGAATAGATTCAAACCAATTGAAGCCGAATTCAAAGTCAAATAACACACATCTAAGGCAGGGATCCCAGCCAGAAATTGAAATAAAACCACCAGATTGAAAAAATCTTAATAACAAATGAATAACCGACTCATAGCAACTTAAAATTCATGCCATTCCAGATGAATTAAATTGAATCCTCATCAGAAGCAAAACAGACATCAAAATAAACTTCAAGACTTGAGCATATCTTAACCCAATCCCAAGAATGGTGGCCATTAAGTCACAGCACAAACAAATTTAGCTCAGATTAAACTGAACTTAAATTAAACCCAACTTCTTAAGACTCACTAAGTCCAAAAACAATCTCCATTCTGTCAAGCATTAATTTAAATCAAACTTCTTAAATCAAGTTCAAAATTCAACTCCATTCTAGTCAACTCAAATCCAATTTTCCTCAAATTAATCAAACTCAAATTAAAGTCAAACGAATCTGCAATCTAAAAAATGTAAAGTTCAAAGAAATCAAAACATTCTCAAACAAACATCAAGCTCAACTAAGCCCTGAACAAATCAAAACAAATTCAATCATCCACATAGTTGTCAAGGCGACAAAGCGTTCAAGGCGTTGAAGGGTACCGATTCTGCTTAGGCGACAAGGTGTCCGCTTAGACATCGCCTAGGCGGTCAAGACAGTATTCAAGGAAGGCTAAGTTGGGAAGTTGTTATACATAAAAATAAGCATAAATATAATTATATATTTTATGTTATAATTGAATATCAGTGAAAGAGAAGAGAGTTAAATAGATTTTTATAAAATTTAAATATATAACACATTTATGATTATAAAATTTATATGCGTGCGATAGTATAAGTGATGATGAAATCTTGTTATAATATTATTAAATGGGGAGAGTGCAGAGTAGTCACGGATCGACTTGCGCGGTCAAGTCACGGGGGTCAAGGGAGACCGAGAGAGAGAAGAAAGAGTTGAAAAAGAACTTAATTAAGTATATAATATATGTTTATAATCATAAATCTTAAATATATATGATAGTATAAGTGATGGTGAAATAATTTAATATATTTAAACTATCATTAATTAAGTGTCCCTTGTGAGGGGTATCAAGGGGGCAAAATTCCTTAAAATTATTTTTTTAATCATGTAAAAATACACAGGGCGCCTTGCCTGGGTGCCTTGGGTGCCTAGGCTGGCGCCTTGAACGCCTTGGGGGCCAAAAGGTGCCTAGGCTGGCGCCTTGGACGCCTTGGGCGCCTAGGCGGGCGCCTTGGGCGCCTTTTTGGCCCTAGACAAGACGCCCTGGCAAGGTGCTGTTGGAAAAGCGCCTTGCCGCCTAGGCGGGCGCCTCGACAACTATGATCATCCATCAAGTTCAAAGCATAACAAATTATAGATACTCATGAGCAGAGCTTAAACTAAGCAAAGTATGGGAATATCAAAGTTAATGAGCAGGAGATACCCCTTCAGCTCCGAACCAGAGCATCCTTAAACAAATCATAAGCAAAATCAAATTCATAAATAAAAATATGAAATAATTTTAATAACCACAAAGAAGAATTCCAAATTTGGATGAAACAAATAAACCAAATGCAAATTGAATTTCCAAATTAATTCACAAACCACATTAATTTCATTTCAAGATAAAAAACAAAAAAAATCCAAACCAATTGAAATTAAGCCAAATTCACATAAGCATGCATCGAAAACCAAGCTTTAATCAAAATCTAAAATAAGATAATTAATTTGGAACAAATCAAGATCCTTAACATCAGATTCCCCAAAACCAAATTAACATTGCAAATCGAACTTAAAATCCAGCTCCCCAATCAAATTTAACTCAAATCAAATTGAATTTAAATAATTCACAAACAAATCTATTTCAAATTAAACCAACCCATTTCAACTAATTCAACCCAAATAAATCAATTCAAATCAAAATAAAATTAAATGTAAAATACATTATGTGCTTACATTTCATCAAGTTCATGAGGCTGTTTCTCTAATGTGTATGTGTTTATTTTTATGGATGCATGTTATTCTATTCTATGAGTTGCTATGACAGATAATCAAGGGCATTCGAGTATTTTCGATGTTATTAACATCGGATCTTTGCACCATCCTATAAGGAGAAGTCAAAAACAAATTTTCAAAGAACTTAACAACCTCAACTTATATTTTTAGGCATATCATAGACCTATCTACTACTTTTATGGGATATCACCTATTTTTTTAAGAAGTCAATGTTAAGGTCAAAATTCAAATTAAATAAACTAAAATGGAAAATGAATTTCCAAAATGTTAAATGTTATTTTTGAGGTTACATCAAGTTCCAATTTAAATCTTCTTTGAAGAGATTCATGCAAATAATCTCAACTTGTTGACCAATGTGATCTGTGCTTTCGTATTTGGTGCCATCGACGATCATGTTATGAATGGTTTTTTTTTTCTCCCTCATTGAAGCCCGTGTGCGGAAGAATCACATGTTCTCGCCACCTTCCTTCAGCCACAGTTCTTTTGATGTCTGTTTTTATTTAGTCTCCTCTCTACAATTTCATTCTTTGTACGCAACTTTATGCTTATTCCATTTCTCTTTTTAAATGTCAATAACGAGTCCAACATCATTTAATTAATCAAAACACTCCATCTTGGACAACAGCTCTTCCTCTGCGGGTTGAAACATTGATGGTGTCCTTGGCCCGGCAAACAAATCTTCATGTGGTTGATTCAGTACTAACTAACCTTAATTTCATTCCACCAGTGTTTGATCATATCTGAGCGTGCTTTGCAATGTCTCCACATAACAAGCCTATAGAACAATGACAGAGACCATCCTAGGGATGTAGAAATTGTCGGGCCCTAAATTCTTGAATCCAAGAGGTGGATACAAAAAACCTATCTAATTTTGGTTTGGATCTAGAGTTCAACGAAGTAAACTGTATACCAAAATTTGAAGCTTCAATTAGACAACCATTAACCCAATGATTAAAAATAGTGTCTCATGAGTCCACTTTGATTCCTGCCCACATCTGTGAGTCTGTGACCCGGTTTTAGAACTGCATTAAAAATTGTCATATCACGTAGGTTCGAGAAGAACTTGGGTTTATCCACCTCACTCAACGGGCCATCCATGTTACAAACGTAGCAGTGTTTCTGTGGTAACATAAGTGAATTTTAGAGCTTGTAGGTGTCTTTAGTGGGCTCTTTAGTGGTGAAATTGCTCTAATTCCACAGAATCGTCAGTCCCCACTTCTCCCAGTAGAGGGGATGAGGGAGATCTGTCAGCTCCCTGAACTTAACAGTTGGTGCCATCTGGGCTTTCTCAACACCAGCTTTGGTTTCCTGCAAAAGAATAAAATCCGGTTTACACTCAACAATAATGTTCTCCAATTTTGATATCTTCTCCTTTCCCAAGATTTCCCTACAATTTTAACTGGCCACACTAAAAACAACTGTTACAAACTAAATAGCAGCAAATGCATCCACTATAGGATACTAAGAAATACGGAGTAATGATACAAACTACATGGTCATCCTTAGAAAGTTACAATCAATGATGCTCAAGAAAGTTCCAAAGAGAAAGGACCCTACAACCCACTTACCAAACAATAGTATGCAAACCTGATCATTCTTAATGTTAGTGATTCAATTTCTTCACTAGATGCAAGTTCTATTGCTAGACCAAAAAATAACTGCAGAAAAATCTTGATCTTTGACTAAGGAGCTGCTACCCACATCTGTTTTCAAAATTCATTCATGACTCGTATTTTTGACAAGAGCATGGCTTCAGCCTTCAGGTATACAATTAACGTATGGGTCTTCAACTAAGATCCAACAACATCAGTTCTGATAATATACCATGAATTCTCTCTTCTTTCAGTTAGTCAATCGGCTAAAAGATGCTCATTGCTCCATTACCTTTTATTTCTCACATTGTATTATGTATGATCTAATCACGAGAAAATTGATTGCTGAGGATCTTGAAGCTAGAGGGGTATATAACCTCCTTGATGGTAAAAATAGACGTCCACTTTTCGTCTTCTACTATGAAGTTCACAGTTCACACCAGCCATGGCACCTTCAAAACGGAGGCTACTGATGTTAACCAACCAAACATGTTTCTTTTTAAGAAGATAGAATGCCATATCTACCTCAACGCTAAATAAACTCATTTATCTTTTTGTCAAGGCAAAAATCATACGTAAATTCATATCACATGCTTCAAGAATTAGTCAAGCTTTGTTAATTTATATACAATGTTTTCTGAATCAAGTGTGAAGTGCAACCAAACTGACAATGACTGATTTTTTCAAACAAGGCTTTCAAGCCTACCTATCTGACAATGGTATCAACATGACCTTGCTTGTATGAATATCTCCCAAACCGAAAGAAAACATAGACATATACTTAAATGTGGCTAGCAATCTATGTTTTCAAAGCAATCTACCTAAAATAACACTAGTGAACTGTGCTATCACTACAAACTATTTGATAAACCGACATCCATCAAGTAACATTAAGTCACAATCATACACCTTGTAAAGTTCTCTTTCATTCAAAACCGGAGTATGGTCGACTAGAATCTTTCATGTCTGTTCTTTTCTTCTACATCACATCTACAAACGGACAACAAAGCTGAACCTCAGGCTTACATTATTGAATATCCGTCTCTCAAAAGACTTTATTATTGATGGACTTATTTTCACTAGTAAGGATTTGTTTTCTCAGGAAAAACGATTTCCCTTCAAGTATTAAATGGATTTGGCAGTAGCTGTACCTTTGCCAAGAAGGAGGTGGTGTATGAGTTGGCTTAATTTAAATATCTAAAATATTGATTTATCTTTAATATATTAAAAAAAGAAATCTTAACTATCCCATCTAAAATAAAAAGGAGAAATCAGCTCGCCCCCTGTTTTATAACACCTAATTATTTTTTAGTCTCATGAGTCCCACCCCTGCTGGGGCTCGATCCCACGACTGCGCGCGGCGCAGCGCGCACATTGGCCGCTGGGCCATATGACCAAAAAAAAAAAAAGAGTCCCACATTTTTTTCTATTCCCATATTGAAATATTTCTACTCTTGCGGCCCTGCCCATGTTTTCTCCCGGCACCGGCACATCTCTCAATCTTACCCCCAGGGCCAAAGGTGCAAGGTACGCAGACATTTAATTTAATTTGTGTTTGAATTTAGATCAAAAAATATAAACATATTAAAATTAAAATTTTATAAATAAATTTAGTTCGAGTTGCAGCTTTATAAAAGAGTTGCTAGAGAAGTTGAACTCAAATTTAGATTCAATTTGAGTTTAGTGACTTGCAATTGGATCGGATTAAAAACGTGAACTCCAGCTCAAATTCGATGGATCTAAGATAGCTTCTCTATGGCATCGAAGGAGGACTACGGCCCGGGAGCCATCCACCGAGGCGGTCATCCGATATGTGGGGCTGCAAATGGGTACAATTAGTGGAGTCACCGGTGTTCAATTTTGATAAAATTTTGAGGTGTTTCAATTTCGATTTTGATATTTTTGGAATCACAATCTTTTCGATTTCAATCTGATTTTGATTCAGAACCGATCTTGATAATTTCGAAAGTGTATATTACATATTAAAATTTATTTTTGAATGGGTTAATAATTTACATAAAATGTTTAAATTTTAATATAATATTTTTAAGATTTTATTTTTGTTATTTTATCATTTTATACATCAAATTTCATAATTTATTTGATATTATCTTAATTAATTTTACTTATAAACTTAAATTTTATTAAACTTGGATAAAATGAAATAGATTTGGAATTTTAATCAATATTATTTTAACTAATGTTACTTATATATATGTATATATACTTATTTTGATTCCAATTATGATTTCAATAAATTATGAAAATGTCTAATTTTGATTTCAATAATTTATAAAATACAAAAAAGTTTTGAACCTATTAATTATCAGAATTGAATTAAAATTTTAAAATATTGAATTCTATTTACATCCTTACATGACAGCAATCACGACGGTGGCGAACTTGATCATGAAGGAGACCAAGCCTAGAGATTTCCCCTTAAAAGAGTGCACAATGATGGAGATGGTGTTGGAGGACCCGTTCAAGGACTTCACTACGGAGGAGATGGTGTGGCTCATGGTGGGAGGGATTGTGACTATCTCAAGGAACCTGCCGCCTACATGTGCACCCTAGAGCTTATCCTCGTAGACAGATCGAGGAGGTGGATTGGATCAATGGTTGGAACGGAAGAGATTTTAGGTAGAGACAGAAAACGGTAAAAAGTTTGAAATCGACTGGGGCCAAGAGTGGGTGGGTTGTCTCAATCGACTTGGGTTGCCTAGGGTTGGTGACATAGGTCAACATGGATCGGAATAGGTTAGTCGGGATGATTTGGAACTATTAGGGCATGTTTGGTACCATAAAATTTTAGGGATAAACATGGGTTATCTTCAAAATTTTGGAGATAACACAAATTTATCCCCAAGTTATCCCCGTATCAAACAACACCTTATGGTACCAAATTTTAGGTGTTGTTTGGTACATGGGTAACTTGGAGATAAACCTAACTCAGATTTATCCTCAAAATTTTATGGTACCAAACATGCCCTTAAGCTGTCAGGATCAACTCTGCCAACTCGAGTCACTAGCTCGGTTGACTCCAGTTGGATCGGCTTATTTGGGTATGGATGAGGTCGAGCCGAGTTCGTGGACCCACACTTGACATTCCATGATTTGCAATTTAACAATTTTGAGAATAAAAAGTAATTTAATTTAACAGTGGAATCTAAAAGAAGATCCGACGATCTTTTCACTACCCCCCCCCCCGAAATAAAGATGGCTATAGGTAGCCACTTAAATTACTTTTTAAGAATGTTATATTCAGTTCAAGCTTCTCAACAAACGACCTCAAAATGTTAACCTCCAAAAATTCAAGGATTAGATTTTTTTTTTGATGTTTGACCTAAAAATATATTATTATCTACCGGAGATCAAATGTTGGTCCAACACAATTACTCCAAGACGGTCATCTGATGGGGAACATGTTTTACTACCTTAGAGCTTGAGGCTAAGACTCACAATTTAAAATCTGACTCCCACAAATAAGTTCTAGGTCTTCCAATTTTAGAGTGTTCTAATTAAGAAATTTCCACTAAAGTTGCTTTCTCTTTTAATGAATCAGAATGGAGGTAGAAGAATAAAGGAGAATCGCCAGTTTTGAAAATCTGAATAGATTTCGAAATTTGGTTCTAACAACTAACGCAACTGATTTTAGTTATTTGGATTAGGTTCACTCTAATGATCTCGCCAAATGACCAACAACAACAAAATTAAAGGCTAGGACCTAAACCGCACCAGGCATGGCATCACGAGTTAGATAATAGAGAAACAACATTATACCATACAAGGAGAAGGAAATAGAAAGTACCTCCACACCAGAGTGTGGGGAAGACAATCTTCAGCTGAGAGATAGGCATTCCCCTTTAATACAACGATTTTTCAAATAAGTACAAAACCAAATGATGACCCACACCTCACAGGGTGGTAAGAGGTCTACAACTTTCAATTAGGGGAATGCCTATCTTCAGGTTGACAGATAACCAATAATCTGCTCCATCTTGATCTTGGTCAACGTCAATCTTGATCTTTAAACAATGAATGTCAAATAATTTGTAGGCTCAGAAACACATCATCACAGCCTGGAATCAGAGGACCAGATCGGCTCAACAAATTAGCCTCAACCATTGATTAGGCACCAACAATTGTATATAAGCTACCAAGGTGATAATCGATCAGTGGTCATCATCATTTCCCCATTTGAATAATATAGGCGGAGTCAACATCTATCCGCCATTCATTTAGCTCTCATTTGCTGACAGAAACTGAGTAATCTAAAAATTCTCTGAATATCGTGTATCCACTGTATTTTAAACTAGTTGGAAAAACAACCACGGTCAGAATCACAGACTCCACAAGGAACCAGGAAATCAGTCAAAACATGACTGGAAGGGGACCAGTCTCAACGTCTGCGATATCTCAATGAGTCACCAACAAACCAAAACAGCAGGATTCAGAAGGAATCTGATCAGCAAATACCATGAACTGGAGCAAGGACCAGTTCGTATCGGACAGCTCTATAGAAATGCACCAGAGATTGGAAGAGAGGGACCAGTCCTCGAAACGACTCAATAATAGGAACAACTGATAAAACATTTCCTCTTCATTCCAAATGAAGAGTATATCAAACAGAGTCGGTAGAGTGGCGGATCCACGGAAGAGTAGAGTAGATCGTAAATCAAATATTGGAAACGGACAGAACCAGTTCCTCAAGCAATGGAGCGTCAGTTTCGATCTCTGTTACGTATTCAACATTAACCGTCGAGAACTGGGAATGGAAATGGGAAGACGACGGGCCACCTTCTAGATCTAATGATCTAGGATAACACCTGGTCGGATCCCACTTTACCAACCAGCATAGAACAAGAAATCCAGAGTAGAAAGGGAGGACGAGCTCACAAATAGTCACCACTGACCTTCACCACGTGTGCAACAAGGGAGATCGAGAGGTCTAACCAGAGGTATAGACGAAGATCCCTTCGTCATCGGCCATCAGCCTCGGAGTAGGCATTTTCGTTCAGTTTCCGCGATCGGAGCTCAGTCTGTTCACTAGCCAACGAGATCGGCAACAACGAGGAGCTCAGCTATCAGCAAGGATGAAGAACACCTCGGCTACCCGATGACGTTGATGTCGTAGGAACCGCACAACAGCACCAAGACGGGAAGAAGTTCCAGACGAGTGAAGAGAATACTTCACAGGAGCTCGCCAGGACCAGTTCCGGAAGAAGAGGACGAGCTATCCTCAAGGAAGTGAAGGAGGAGATAGCCACCGGAACAGAGGAATGATCCGACGGGAGTCGAACAGAAGGCAAACCGGTAGATCAAGGTGAGGGAAGACGAACTCTCCAAAGGTTCGCGCCAAGATCACCATCGGAGGAGGGAGAACGGAGGAGGAGGACGCCGCCACCGCTAGGGCTCGCCATCAGGAGGACTTGGGAGCAGGCGAACCAGCCGTTCGCTTGGAATGAAGGGAGAAAAACCCCAAAACCCCTTGCTGGTTTAAGAGAACTTGCGGGAGAAGTGAGGGGCAGAACGGGAAAAAAATAGCTCAATGTATTTTCATTCATCTGTAGCATGTCTCCGGAAAGTAAGGGTCCGGTCCTTTATATAGCATCCAGCCCGCCATTTACTTCAGAATATTGAGAAAAAATAGGAAAAATAAGAAAAATACGTAACAAATTCTAAAATATCTTAAAATTGATATAGACACCTTAGAAAATTCTAAGAAAAAATAAAACCTGACTAAAGAAAATATGGATAAGTATCTTCAAGCCATATGGAATCTAAATGTCTCCTACGTCGCTCGTAAATATAACTGAACCGAGACCAAAATCTAGTGTCCTCACTGTCATCTCTACCTGGTCTGCCGGGATGTGCAAGAACCGTCAATTAATGTAGCAAGTAAGGGATCCAACAATCCCTTCGTTCCGTATCGTTGCCAAATTAAATATGACACATCGTACAATCGACTCGAGTGGTCGATGTAATGTAATGTCTTAAACACTTTGTTCCCAGCATACCTTTCCGCGGAGTGAACGTGACGGCTGGAATCCCAAGATTGTTTGACCATAGTGACGTTTCTTATTAGTGTTCGGCTGCACAGTAAATTCTCATATATTTTCGCTAAATTTACGAATTACATTAAAAATCTTAGATAGTCACGAACAGAAGCATCATGAAATATAATAACAAGAAAAAAAGAGATGACAACCCATGTATAACTAGAGAAAAAATGGAGGAAGCAGCAAGAAAAGAGAGAGAAAAGCATCTGGGTCTTCCTTTTCATTCAAGAGATCAAATCTCTAAATAAAGTCCTACTCCCCTCTTTTTGACAAAATTCAACCTAATTGATCACAGAAACAACACGTTTTATCAGACACAAAGGCGAAGAAGAAAATCAAAGATCCATACGTGCGAATTCGAGAAAATCAGGGGGAACACACCCGAGACAAACCGAAGGAAGAGAGGGCAATGGGCTAGGCGATGGTTCCTCTCTTTTTTTAGCCGGCATGAACTTCTGTCGGCCGAGCATTTTCTTGGAGAGAAGCATGAATGGGATCTGGTCTGAGTGCGCTCCTTCAAGGGACACATGATGGCGACGACGATGGACGGTGGGGAGGACACCACTCCCCCTTCCTCGGATTCCCATTTCCCTCTTTGACCGATCTTTCTTCGGCTAGGCTTCCCCGTATTCTTGTTGTCCCCCTCTCTTCTTTTTTTCTTTTTATTTTTCCAGTCAAAGCAAGTTTAGATGTAGAGTAACGGGTTTTATGAAAAATTATGTTCAAATAAGATCTGTTATGTATCACTAGCTAGGGATATAAAATTATGTCTGGTGAGAGGTGATGATAAAAAGAGTGGAAATTATACATAACTGTAAGAGATGTGGAATGTTCAAGAGAAAAAAATCTTGCTTTTTTGTTGTCCAAAAATTCTTTTGTAAAAAGATAATTTTGCAATGATATCCTTTTGAGAAAATATCTTTCTTTCTTTTTTTGACAAAACTAGAATGTTGGCGGTACTGCATGCTCAGTTCTTAACTGACAAAGGGATCCGCATATATATTGTTGATTAGTGTTGAAATAATCTAATAATATCATTTGTTAAATATTAAGAAGTCCATCAAAATATAACTATGAACTCACAATAGTACAAAAGATCAGTTCATGGAGACACAAGACAAGTCTGACACCTATATTCTACATCACAATTTGAAGGACTTTCGAGTTAGATGCATGGTCAAACAAATCTAACATAATGTACCAGAGTTTACGGTATAGTCCACGCTTCAAGTGTGCGCACTCTGTGTTTACGTTTACCTTGGCCGAATCTAATTAAAAAAGAAATTACACCCAACAGGACATGTTTAATTTAGAATAATTTAATATCAAGTACTACAAACAAAAGAGTTCATCAGGCGCCGATTTCATTTTGGGTCGGGTGACAGAATAACTTCAACGCTCAGGGAGGAAAACGAAGAAGAAGAAGAAGAAGAAGAAGTAATCACTTCCTATTACATTGAACCCTCCTCCGTTTTAAAGGTCGAGTAAGATGGCTGTTCTCCTTCGGCGAGAGGGGGTTCAGAGGGAAGAAGAGTTGACGAAGTCACATCATGCTGCATCCAACGGTGTTCTCATCGTTGAAGTAGTCCCCAAACTGCGGCGGCAGTGACGGCGCCTGAGACTTGGGGTTCGCCGCCGGCGAAAGGTAGTAGTGATCCTGCACGAAGCACGGCGGCGGCGGGGCGGGGTACCTCAACGGCGCCGGATAATAAGGTTCCACGGCGTAGTAGACGCGTCCGGCGGCGGCAGCGTATGGCGGCAGCGCGCTGCCGGTCGGGTCCGGCGCCTGGCAGAGGTTGACGAAGTAGTTCACCTGCGGCGTGGGGGAAGACGCCGCCGCGTGCGGCGGCGCGTCGGGACTTGCGGTCTTCACCACCTCACGGCCGGGTCCTTCGGCCGCCTTCGGCGCCGCGCCGTCGGCGGATGACTTGTCAGCATCTTCCCGGCGGCGATCATCGCCTCGAGCCTTGCTCTTCTCGTCGGAGCTCGTCTTCTTCTCCGGTGCCGGCTCGCCGCCGCAGCAGGGGGTTCGCGCGCTGTCGTCCCCCGTGCCCTTTTGCCTCTGATTCCCCCCTACTTCTTCCTTTGACGTGTCCGGCGCCTTGTTCTCCGCGCCGCCGCCGGACTTGATCTTCTCGTCCTGGCCTTGCTTCTTGGGGGGATCAGCCTCCCACAGCTCGGCGGTCTTGCCGCACTTGGCCAGCTTCTTGATGAGGCTGCTCGGCTCGACGTTGCCGACGACGGTGACCTTCGGAAGCGTCGGGTGGATGTCTATGTTCAGAACTCCTGCGGGCCACGAACTAATCCAAGAACTCAGCCATACACATACGATCGAGCAACCGGCAGAAGAAAATATGTAGGTGCAAACGAGTCAACCTGACATGTAACTCGAAGCTAGACTTGATAAAAATGTTATGTTCAGTATTTGTTGTGTTAAGCAAATAAATTTAACTGAAAATTCCAAAAAAAAGGACAGTTTGGCCTCGATAAAATTTATCAATTTGATTAACTACTCAATTATTTATTTATTTATAAATTAAAATCACGGAATTTTAAATAATTAAAATAAAACTTAATTTGTGTTTAAATTTAGATCAAAATTTTAAAAAAATAAATTTAAATTTTATAAATAAATTCCGTTCTTGTTCAGATTTTATAAAAGAGTGGTTACCCAAAATGAACTTAAATTTAGATTCAACTTGAGTTTAGTGACTTGCAATTGGATCCGTTTAAATAAAATTGATTACTGGTCAAACGTACTTAAAAGCTTGAACTCTAGATCAAATTCCATAAAAAATAAACAAATGGAACTCCTACCTGTGTGATATTGATATTGATATGGATATCGATATCGAAGGGAATGAGAGAGAGAGAGAGAGAGAAGAGAGCTCGTGTTTGTAGCTGAGGGTACCTTTGATGCTGAGCGCCTTGACGACTTTTCTCCTGCAGCCGTCGCAGCAGTTGACCGAGGCCTTCAAGTCAATCTTCTGGAAGAGAGAGAGAGAGAGAGCCAAGAAGCCGTAAGCGGCCGGTTTAGGGCATTCGGGAGCAAACGGAAAAGAGGGGTGCGGAGGGAGGGCGACCAGCTCTACAGACTCTGCTCACCTTCACTATGTTCTCTTCCTTGGCCATGCCCGCCTGTTTATCAACCTGCGGGGGAGAAGAAGAGGAGAAAGGGAGCTGGGTATGTAAGTGGACGGTGGTTTTGGGTTTACACTGATTATTGGCCGGGAGGACTTTTTATACGTGCTCTTGTGGGGTTAACCCGGGAATTTTCTCTCTTAGATATGTGTAATATATATATAGTTATATATGTACACCCGGCTCTGTCAACATATTCTCTGGCTGCTTTGAATAACGAGCGAACACCGCTGGCTGGTTAGCACAACTCATATCGCTCATGCAACGCGGGGTTTGTCGGTGGGGATTCCTGCAGGTTGAAGCAAAGCATTGGATGGAGTGCATTTATACTTAAAGAGAGAAGATTTGAGTCTTTAGTAGTCGTCCTTAATATGTAAATTTATTGACGATGACTCTCAGCCACCACCAATAACCTAATTTCTTGTAATGTGTGTTTGATTGGGATTGTGTCGAAATTTTTTTTGTCAAAAGCTTTAACAGAACTCATGTTTACCAGCCTTGAGAGATTTTTATGGCATAGATTTTATCAAGTGTCTTTCTCTCTCAGCTTTTCAAAAATCTCTTCTACTTTCAGAACACGGAAGCTAAAAAGAAATCTGGCTTATCTAGATGAATTTTTAAGCTGCCAGAAATTTGACAAGAATCCCTTCTTAAGAAGCACAACCAAACTCAATCTTGGACTCATATACAAGTGGTTCCATACATCTCTTTTTCTTTATTGATGTATTTCATTTGTTATTTTTTTTATTTGCTCTGAGTCCTAAATATATTTGACAGTCTTATGAACCCATCTCTAGCTTATCAGTGAATAGGAAAGGATGATTTTATAAGCTAGCTAGTTTACCCTGTCATTTAATTATAAACACTACTGAAGGTAAGTTGCACTAATGGACGTGTCTATCAGTCTATATCAAACTTGATGGGGTGCTCGGCTGCAAGACAAACTGTGATTGTTGTTGGAAAAATATGTTTTTGTAACTGAACTTGTTACGAAGGCTTTTGACAATCGTTACTCAAGCATGTTTTCTTTGATTTTCATTATTAGACAAAAAAATATGAGGGGGGATCTTTCTTGTGGCCCCCACATTTTTTTAGTTATATATGGTCCCCACTCTTTTTGTTGTCAAATTTCACCAAACATGGTAATTTTGTCTTTAGCAGTCTTGGATTTTATTTTGATATAATATGTTATTACAAAAATGAATATATAAAAAGTTATTGCGCAACAAAACACCCTGTGATTAATCTTTATACCGGCCGAGAGGACTCCTGCCACTGGAAGATGTAAAGAACCATACTCTTGTGCTGGTTATTCTACTTTTTTTTCCCCCAAGTACGTGCTCTCTGTTTATAGCAAAGGCTCAACTAATGGATCTGTATTGGGGTCGGATGCAAATTAAACAACTAAAGAATTTAACACGTACGTACGTACTCTTTTAGAGAAAGGATCTTTTGAAATAATCAAGAGCAGATACTTGGGCCACTAGCTAGCACCTGCTGATAAAGAATGGTGAGGATGGTGCAGCTTATGCGGGGAAGAATGACTTGGGTTGCAAGCTCAACGCGCGGCGCACCATTTTCTATCCTTAATTAGAAGAGTGCGGCTCCCCCATCTAACAACATTCAATATCCCTTGTTAAGGGATGACAGGTGCCTCCACCAAACTGGTTGCTTATAATGGCTCTATAGATCAAACCTCCTTGTCCATATAAATGAGGAAAAAGAATTTCATGTATTTCCCTTTGGGAATTAAGGAAGCAATATTCGACCATAAATGCTATTTACTGCTGCTTTCTCCAGAATTTCAGTAAAATCATGAAAAATAGAGGCTCAAATTAATGTGATCCCTCCCTCACCCCCATAATGAAAGGGAAAACCTTTTAGTTCTCGGCTGACGAAGATACATTTGTAAGATGCTCCATTTTCTATCAAAGTCGAACCAGCCTCTGCTTGAGTACGGATTATCAAGAAGAGAGGAGCCATGCATGGTGAGACCCCCTGGAATACCTATGATCGGACGAGTAAAGGGAAGATTAGATCTAATACATTGAAAATCATCTTGTATATTAAGTATCTTGATGATAAATTAATTGGGTTTCAAACTCCATCACTAACATGCACAATCTAGACCAACCAAGTGATGACCCCATTACTTAATTGTATATATTTGTCAAGCATGCACATAAATCCTCAATTATTCCCATTGTATATCATCAATATTATTTGGTACGTAGTATGTAATGCCATGGTTAAGAAAAATGAAATGGACCGGGTATGGGTACCATAATGGTTTCAGTACCTCCTTCTTCCCCCTTCTCATGTTAACCCTATTCCAATCTCTCTCTCTCTCTCTCTCTCTCTCTCTCTCTCTCTAGCCACCTCCTCATAGGCATCGTCGTGTTCGACCTCCCTCATTGTTTCTGCCTCCTTCGTAGTCGTTGTCATCACAATCACTGTTGTTGTTATTGTTTTTGTTGGAGATTTTTCACCACTATCGCGTTTGCCTCCCTTGACCGCGAGCTTCTTCCACCTCCCCTGGATGAGAGAAGCTGCCCAACTCAGCCTAGTTTGACTGTCCAGTTCAGCTGGTTTTTATCAAGGATTTATTAACTGAGAAAAATAGAGAAAAGTCAATAAAAATAGCAAAATTACTTTTAAAAATATAAAAATCTTAAAAGATTTTAAGTAGGTTTTTCAAACTTGTCTAATTATTTGCCTTTATAATGATGAGATAAAATGTATAAATTGGCTTAATGATCCTAGTTTAACTTAATTAAGAGTTTGAATTTTAAGTTAATGATATACTCAAAAATTTGGAACTAGAGTTATGAAAATGATATTTTGCACATTATTGAATCCGATAAACATGTGGTTCCCTTGGGTAGAAATGCTTTTCATGAGATTGGACCTTACGTTTAGTTATTAGCTTGATAAGGTGCTTGTATTTTAGAACTTAAAACGAATAATTATGTGATTAAATGTGGCATTGCTTAGGGTCCGTTTGGTTTCATGTAAAACCAAAACAAAAGAAAATGTTTTTCACGTAATACTATTTCCAAGGAAACCAAAAACATAGTTGGCCATTTGGTTGTCTGCAGGTACTTTTCTAAAAAAATTTAACAAACTCTTCAAAAGTGAGCATAACGGCCATATAAAAAATTATCAATATTTATATAATTAACACATTTATTTATAACAAAATTTTGATAGAAATTGAATTAAGTAAGTTATTTTGTATCAAGTTATTACTAATATCATATTTATCTTTTAAAATTAAATGTTTGATAAAAAATTAAAAATATTTTTTAGAAATACTCAAAATTTTTATTTTGAAATTTACATTGCACGGAAAACTAAATAATTTATATAGTACTTAACAGTTTAACATAAAATGATCTTGTAATTTATATATATAATAATTTAATTAAAATAGATTAATTACCTGCAAGTTTCAATTAAAATTTTAACAATAAATTTATTAAATAAGTAATTTGTCTAGTAAAATAAATTTTTAATAATTTTTTACTTGTCTAACACAATAAATAAAATACATTATTATATACTGATATGTCTTTAAAAGATTAATTTCAACCAGTAAAATTATTAAAATTAATAATATCTATTTAATAATATTTTATTAAATAACATATATATTAAAAAATTATGTTGCCAAAAACGGCATCCGTTGTGTTTTAGCGGATGCCAAAATCTGGATTGATGTAAAGCGTAAGGTATTTTGTTTTACGTGATTCAAGTTTTACGCACGACCAAATGACCTGACTAATGCCATTTTCCCGAAATGTCACGCATGGGGCAGGTTCTACGGACAAACAAACGGACCCTTAGTTGATCAAATTTCAAGTTTATGAACATGTTTATACCAGATTATGTATGAGAAGTCAAAACCCTAATTTTTTAGTTTATGCCAAGTATGGTTTAGGTTACATGTTTTGCATGAGTAAAGCATGTAGAAATTTGTCTTGCTTTGTTATTGCATGTGTATAAATCATGTAAAACATGTCTAGTTTGGTTTTAGATCATTAAATGTTTTGCATGGTTTAGTTATGACCATTTGGTGATGTATAGCATGTGTTTGATTAATAACATGTAAATAAGTTAGTTTGTCATAAGTATTGTTTAGATTGTTGTGAATGCTATGTTTTGCATAAAGGGTATTTAAGATTAGATATTTATGTTTGTATGCATGGTATGAACACATACAAATAACAAGCACTTGCTAACTACATGGTATGTGATATGAAATGCTTCACCTACCTATTTTAGTTCATGGCCCCTGGGCAGTGGGAGATGTAGAATAGTCTAGTGCATTTGTTGATCTCGAATACTACAGTTTATCCTAAATTCCATCATTGCTTAAGTGTACTATGAGTCTAGCTTAATATATATATCACTACTATACATGTCAGAGTTGGTGCAAATAATTTTTACATGTGATATGTAAATTAAAGGTAGAATGACAATTCCTTGCTACTTTGCATTATGGTTATAAGAAGATGCAATTGTTATGCTTGTATGTCATATAGGTTGAGTTTGATATCATTGTATGTCCAAAAATATCAGATGTGCACATTTATGGTTTGGTCAGGTCAAGTTAAGTTTTAAGGTTATTAAAATATATTTGTTTAGTTTGTGTGGTCTAGTGTGCATTGATCTAGATGTGTGTAATTTTGGCATAATTTATTTTATAAAAATAATCTTTATTTGGTTATAGACTTGTGAGGTTAATATAGAAGACATTGTATTCTTTAGTTATGCTTCAACATAGATGTATTATATATGATTGCTTGATTATCTGATTGACGATAAAATGGTGTAAATCCTATGGAGTCTTCAGACTTACTTCGTGGTGTTATTAATTTTTCTAGTAAAATTTGAGGATCTAAAGCCTGAAGTCAAGTAGAGCAAGAGGAATCGAAGTCTCCTACACTTGTAGAGGAGTGACTCTATTTTATTTAGGTTATTTGTGTTTGTTTGAATAAATATGTTGTTGGACATTAGTCTTATGGTTGTTTCCCTTTATCTTGATGGAACTTGTAATAAGGATGTGTAAAGTTTGAGTTTGGATTGTTATGCTATAGTTAGACTTTGTTGTTGGATTTCGCAGGATGTTTGTTGGGTTGTGAAATACGAGTGAAGGATTTTATCTCACTGTCATGACGTTGAATTTTCATTGCGTAGTTGTGATATGTTATTTAATTTTTAGGTCTTGACATAATAATTAGTATATAATGAAAACTCTGAACACATACATAAATTAGATCTACATTATGATTGGATCAGGATAATTCGACCAACTCTCTATAAACATATATCATGGTATTCTTGGTGGCAGGTGAGTGTTGAAACCTCACTTTTTTCATAAAAATATATAAAAAACATATATATGTATGGAATGGTATATATATGATATGATGGTATGGATTGATATTTTGGGATTTTTTGAAGTATGCACATATAGTATAATGTATGAGGTGAGGTTATAACGTTGATTCTTTAAGTTATGGTTGGACCTTTCTCTATTGATTCTGTAGCGAATTCGATGTTAATTACATAGAGCGATGATAATCTAGTGTCAAAGGGTCCCTCGTAGACTTAGAGTGTATTTTGCTTGTATTAAAGAAAAATAAGAGAAAACAACTTACATGAAATTAAATTTTTAAGAGAATGAAATTTTAAATAATTTATTTGATTCAATTGAAGATAATTTTACCTGTTTTAAGGAAATAACAAGTCACTAGGCTGAAAGAATTTTCAAGAAAATCCATTTTATGTATTAAGTCTCTTTTACATGGATCTAAATGGATCCTAACTTAAAATAGGACTTTCGAGGAGATGGTGATCTCCTCGCCCTTTTTTCGTGAATAGAACCAATGGTGTACACATGTAGCTCCAACTTGTTCTTATTTAGTCCACTCTACAACCAGCCAATAATAGCCTAAAATCAGATTGCTTGATCCTTTAAACCATCAAATTGATTGATCATGCACCTAGATCAAAATCAAACATGATCACACCTAGATATTTAATACAATCCTCCATCTAGGTTGGTTGATCTTATAAACCATGAAGCTAAGCATCAAATATGACTAGTTATGTTTGATTAAAACTCTTTCGCAAGAGGTGTTAATGCCTCAAGGGAAGATTGAAAAGACCCGATATATGCATGTATGTAACAAATATTGTTGTGAAATAGATGATAGGGATTTGAGTGTCAATAATGAGACACGACAAGAGAAAACTACAACTTAGATGTTGGCACATTACAACACCCTCATAAGATCGAAAAAATCTTCTATAATTAATAAATATGTTAAAAAATTAAAATAAACACCAACAAATAGTTATGATTCAAGTTTGGCATGAGATGCATTTAACTTTTAGCCAAATCCATGAACATGTTTAAGCTTATTATATTGAATATGATTCTTGTTTGACTAAGTTGAATCAGTCGAACATAATACAGATTACCCGATCCTAGTTTAGAATTAGCTATCTCAGATAATCACGGTTGTCTTAATGGAAATTGACTCGGGATCAATTTCTACTCTACGAATCTGATTGTGCGTAGTTGGGATGATCATTGCCCATGGTGTTATACTTGTGCCTTGCCACTGGTTATAGTAGTTATTTAGGTATTGAGGTCTTAAGAGGTCCTTAATAGCTAGAAATTGGATGATAAGGCAACTTAGACAATGCCTCACGAACTAAAGATAACATGCCATGTATATAAATTAATGCTAAATGTTGACAAGACATTAGAGTAGATGCCTTCATTTTTAGTGCCCAGGAGAGTGTCTAGTATATCTTTTGAATAAAGGAAATTTATATACATTATTACAAAGAAATGCCATTGCACCTAGGTGTTCATGCTGTAATACCCCGATTTGTGAATATGTTAAAAGATTAAATCAGTGGACTACCAACAACACCGGTTAACCATTTTTCGGAGGTTGAGTTGAAAGAACTCCGAAGTTAAGCGTGCTCTGTTGGGAGTAAGCCAAGGATGGATGACCTCCTGGGAAGGCTCTTAATTAGCAACGATTGTTGGGCCAGTCAGCTAATTTAATCGGTCGTTACATATGGTATCAGAGCATGACCCAGCCGGAAGGTCTGGTGTGACTCGCCTGGGTATGTGATGTGTGTGATCTTGACGAGTGCGTCAAGTCTTTAAGGGGGGTAGATTGTAATACCCCGAATTGTGAATATGTTAAAAGATTAAATCAGTGGACTACCAACAACACCGGTTAACCATTTTTCGGAGGTTGAGTTGAAAGAACTCCGAAGTTAAGCGTGCTCTGTTGGGAGTAAGCCAAGGATGGGTGACCTCCTGGGAAGGCTCTTAATTAGCAACGATTGTTGGGCCAGTCAGCTAATTTAATCGGTCGTTACACATGCTGTCAGCAATGTACTTGAAAGATCTCTATATAGTTACTCTTTACAAGAACCAAAGTAGAAATTGCTAACATGGTAATAAGAAATAGAAGATAAACTCATGAAGTAGACAAGAGAAGAGGGCACAACAATGAGGCAAAGGAGTGACTGAGACAGAGGCATGTAAAATGAAGGGACAAGTTGAGGCAAAGATAGACTCATGAAGTAGACAAGGACAATGATAGAAGAGAGGTACCTATGGCATCAAAAATGCTAGTATCTAGTACTTGCCTTTTATCATTCTTGTTAATTTGTGGCATAAAAAAAGTAATCTTAACATTAAACAAGAAAAGGAGAATGGAAGATAGGATACTTGTCGTTTTTCTGAACAATGAAGCTAAATGCCATGCATCTTCTTTATTTACTTTTTTTAGTTGTTTATGACTATTGTCTTAAGGAAAAGTAAAATACATGTGCAGTAGATACAGGTGAAGGAGAATTGGCATATATGTAGTAAACAATAAAAAACAAAAGTAGCTATTTGTTCAATAGTTTATTAAAATTTTTACTTTTTATATCCATGCATAACTTAAATTGTCAACCAAGCATGCAACATTTTGACCCTTTATGAAGACATCAAAAACTTGATGTTCTTTGACTTGACATAGGTAGATAAAGTGTTTTCCTAACTTACAACTGTAGAATCACATTGAATTGATCGACGTGATTATATTTTTTACATAATCAACAAACCTATTTTTTTCAAACAAATAGAGCAAATCCCTGATTTTTATGACTTGGTTAATTCATTAACATTTTTATGTCTGATTTTGTTTGCTGCTTTTTGTGGGTTCTTGATATAATTTTTTATTAGTTTCGATTATTGTTTATTGTATTTTATTTTTAGATGACGGTAAAATAATTTCTTAGATGATAAGATGAATAAGAAAAAAGCTCTATGAAGACAATATGGATGCCACTTTCAATACAGAGATACAAAGGAATTAAATGCACTCCACATTTTAAGAGAGAACAAAAGAAGTAATAAAAGAAAACATTAGGTTGTTGACATAAATATAATTTGCCAGAAACTCATGTCTTTTCTTAATTTGAGCAAGTGCTTCCTTGTCCAATCAACATGCTTGCACCTCACTATAACCTGATTATCAACCACTTGTTACATTTGTTATCGTTTAGAAATGACATCACACTCGAATTGATGCCTAGCATTTCTGTTGTGTAGGCACAATTGTTGATTCAAAAATTTGCCATCTAATAGAGTTTGATTCCGATCTTTCTAGCTATGCTAAGAATTTCAAGAAATTTTTTTTTGGCAAACTTGACAACGAAGAATAATACCATATCCACACCGTTGGACCGCATATAGACACAACCTAAGTACTTGGTTTCAATGAATCTACTGGCTTCTCACCGACAAGCAAGGAAGAAGGAGAGTAAAGATAAACAACCACTCGATTGCGAGATTGAACCTTAGAGCATGCAAAAAATGACGGAGAAATGGCTAACATGTTCAGGCTATAACTCACCCATGAAATGAGAATATGGCTGATCTCACTACATCTCTATGGGATGCCAATGGAAGGATTGTCTCATGGCACAAAGAAAAACCCTAAAAATAGATAAGAGACTAGATGATGCTTCTCACCGTTGGCTCCATACCCCGACCAACTGTTGCCTTCATAACAATAGATAAGACACCTTCAACTGGACCCACTCCATTAATCAAAGAGAAGAGTATTTTACCTCATCACCTCCGGGGCTACAAATGTGAGTGAAGATAGAAGAGGAAAGAGCTGAAGGGACACCTACTAAAGCTCTCTGTTTGTCAATGTCACGACCCGGAAGTTAAGCAACATAAAACCAAAACTTATGCAGCGGAAAACATAACGTCGTGACAGTGGGAGAAATCCATCATTCGGATTTCATAACCCATACAAGCATGTAGATCAACAAAAAAATTCAAGTCTACATAATTCCACAAGATTTCCAAACATGGAGTCAACAACTTAAAATCAAGCCAACTTCACCTAGTTCGACTCCAACCAAAACTTGAACATTCAAACAACTAAATTCCAAACTAAGTTCATTCATATGTTCCATCTCTGAAGAAGATCACTAGTTTTAGTTTAATCACAACATTCTAAATGTTCAAAACAAGCAACCTGATGAAAATAAAATATCACTCTGCTCCAACTCCAGGAGATTCTAGTTCTTCCACGGCCTCTACTTGAGCTTCCAAGCCAATCTCCTGATCTTCAAAACCTGCTGAAAAATATTAACCCACAACGGGGTGAGTCTGGGGACTCCGTAGGATTTACACCCTTTACCCATCAATCGGATAACTAATATATAATCAAGCAAAGGTATATAACATATCTAAATTGAGATATAATACAAAAGTAATATATTTCTTTTATATTAATCTCACAACCCATATCCAAACATAATTATCTTCAAAGAAAAGGTTATGCCAAAGCCCATTAATTCTAGACCAATGCATATAAGACCATAAAACTAAACAAAAATCAACTAGATGACCTCCAGACTTAACTTAACATGACCAATCTAAAATGAGACATATTTGAATTTTCTAACTTATCATGCTTTAACATCTAAACATAACATGCAATGAGCATAATTTCATGTTCTTTCTAAACCCATAGTCATAGCAAAGAATTGGTCGTTTTGCCTTTTGACATCACATATACAGATCACTTTCACCAGCTCTAATTTATATAGTAATAACATATACTAAGCTAGCCCAAAATGCACCTTGGCAGTGGTGACACTAAAGGAAAAACAACGGTAATCCAGGATCTATGGGAGGGCCAGATTTATCAAAGATACCCGCTACCAACGAGCAATTTGACTAGAATAGGCGGGTGAAGCCTTCATAACATATAATTTATGTTGGAATTATTAATTCCGAAAATTAGATTTAAAGCCAAGAAAAATAGCAAAAAAATACAAAAAAACAGGAAAATTCACAGAAGATTTCAAGTAGGTTTCTCAAGCTCGTCTATGCATTTGACTCCATTTTTATTAGAAAATATGCATGAGTTAACTTATGGACCTTGATTTGACAAGTTTAGACTTTGGATATCAAATTAATGATTTTTCTCAAAAATTCTTGAAACCAGAACCTTGAAATTGATATTTTGAATATTATGAAATATGTATAGCATGATTCTGGATGGGAAGAAATATTTCTAAGCTGCCTCACCAATGCTAGAAGGATCCGAGGGGGGGTGGGCGGCGTTACGGCGGGGACGGCGACAACGAATCCGGGAGGGGGAGGGAAAGGGGGGCAGTTATTAATTTTTTTTAAAACGCCAGATATTACATTCTTCACCCGTTAAAATAAATTTTGACCTCAAAATTTAAAATTACTTACCAAAAAGATGGGGGTGAGACCACCTGATATCCTCCTCGATCTCCCAAGTAGACTCCTCAGATGTGTGATGCTTCCATAACACCTTGACCATCGGAATTGTCTTCTTTCTAAGCTGCCTCACCATGCGATATATGATCCGAATAGGCCTCTCTTCAAAACTTAAATTGGGCTGCACCTCAACCTCATAAAAATCAATGGCATGAGTAGGATTTGAAATATACTTCCTCAGCAGTGATACATGAAAAACTGGGTGCACTCTAGACATATCAGGCGGTAAAGATAATCTATAAGCAACTTCTCCAATCTTCTTCTCTATCTGAAATGGCCCAATATACCTCGGATTCAGCTTACCACGGCGACCAAATCTTATAACTCCCATAGTGGGGGAGACCTTTAGGAACACATGATCTCCTTCTTCAAATTGAATATCACGCCACTTCAAATCTGCATAGCTTTTCTGACGGCTCTAAGCTATAAGTAACTTCTGCCGAATGACCTGGATCTTCTCATTACTGTCCTGCACCCAATCTGGCCCAATAAGACTTCTCTCCCCAATCTCTTCCCAACAAAGAGATGTTCTACAAGGCCTTCCATACAAAGCCTCAAATGGTGCCATTCCAATGCTAGAATGATAACTATTGTTGTAAGCAAACTCAACCAAGGGTAATTGCAGATCTCAGCTTTCCTGCCACTCAAGTGCTCCAGCCCTCAACATATCCGCTAAGTTATGGATCGTTCTCTCTGACTGACCATCTATCTGAGGATGATATGCTGAACTAAACTTGAGTTTTGGACCCAAAGCTTCTTGCAGTCCCTTCCAAACTCTTCCAGTAAATCGAGGATCTCTATCTGAAACAATAGTAACTGGAACACCATGATATTTAACCACACCATCAAAATATAACCTGGCCAAACTATCAGTAGAATGAGCTTCTTTAATCGGCATAAAATGAGCTGATTTAGTAAGCCGATCAACCACAACCCAAATAGCATCAAACTGCTTCTTGGTTCTAGGCAATCCTGTAACAAAATCCATAGAAATGTGTGTAAGCACCCGAAACGGGACATCCGTAGATCTCCCACTTCCGGCCCCAAACGCCCGCTTTGGGGACTTGGTGGATGGGATGTTAGTGAGTGTGGTCGCCAGGAGCCAAAGACTCCAAAATATAGTGGAATGAAAAGAAATGAAATGGAGAAATGACCGTCGTACCTTTGGAAGCGGGGAGATTGTTGAGTTCCAACTTCTCCTCTCTCGGCCGGCCGAAAGAAGAGAGCTTAGTGAGTCCTTCATCTTCGATCCGGTTGAAGCTCCGCCTCAATCGAATTTACCTAAGAGTGTCCATAAGAAAACATAAAAACAAGTGAAAGGTTCATTAGTTCTAATGAAAGCATAGTATCGTGCTCAAATTTGAATTCAAACATGCAAATGGAAGGGGACTAACCGGATTGGGACGGAATCCCAACCCCTATTTTGGTAGGTTTTTAAACATATATAAGATGCAAAATGTTCTAAGACATGCCAAATAACATGATGATTAATGCTAGGATGAAAGAGGAAGACGAAAAACTCGATTAAACGGGCGATCGAAATTCAAAAATAACAAAACAAGCTTCTGTCCTTCCTGGTGCCCTGTATATAGGGCGCCGGGGAGCAGGTGCCCCCTTTATGGGGCGCGTTGACCAAGTCAAAGCGCCCTGTATACGGGGCACTAAGTCTGGCCCGAACAGATTTTCTTCCCCTCTTCGCAACGCCGCTCCGGAGTGCTGGGCGGCTTCCGGGACGAAGTAGGGGCTCCTCCTTGTAGACAATATGCAAATGAAGCTAATGAAAGGTGGTTTGGATGCTGGATGTAAGAGGAGAGACGGATAGAGGCTCTCAAAGTTGGAGAAAAATCATGTTTCTGGGTGACAGAAACAGAAGGTTTTTAGGGTTTTTGGTGGACGATTTTGGATCGATTTGAAGGCTTGTGGGGGATGAGAATGGCTTAGAAACGTTGTGTTGGATGAGCTCTAGGGTGGCACGAAGTTGGAACCTCCTTTTAGTCTCAAATGGGGGTCTATTTATAGCCCAAAAGAGGGTACTTTGGCCATTTTCGAAAAATAGTGCCATGTGGCATAGCGCCCTATATTTGGGGCGCCAACATCATGAGATGTGTCAGGTCGACAAGACAAGTCACTGTGGGGGGTCAAATCAGCCTGTCAAATCAATTTAATTTGGATTCAGGCGCCCTGTTTATAGGGCGCCTGGTGCCCTATTTATAGGGCGCCTGGCGCCCTATAAGTAGGGCGCCTGGCGCCCTATAAGTAGGGCGCCAGGTGCCCTTATACACAGGGTTTTGCCCTCTTTGAAATGTGCCAAAAACCTTAATTTTTCCGGAAAACTCGGTTCCCTTGAAAGGTTACTCAAATATTCTTCATGAAAACAAGAATTTGAGCTCTCCAACTAGGCCAAAATTGCGTGTCTACAGCTTGCCTCGCCTTGGTGTCGGCTTTGTAGGGGAGTGACACGAATGAAGCGTAGGCGAATGTAGCGAAGCGTAATGAGGCGTAGCGGAATGAAGTGGTAATGGACTGAAAAGGTGACGCCAAGGTGTAGATTTAGACACGCCCTCATTGGCCTAGTTGAGTGGAATAAAACTTTACCGGACTCCGAGATTACCCTTTGTCTTATCGAAACCTTCCCTCTGGTTGATTGGTTAAAGAGAAGAACAGTACTGAAAGTAAATAACTAAAATCCCACGTGGGGAAGAATTGTTACCGGCCAGGACCCGAACTGCATGGTGTGCTGGACTCGGTAGAAATGCATTGAACAGTAAATTGCAAAAGGTAAAGAGGAGACAGCCAATCAACCATGGTTGGGTTCTTCAAATTCATAAGGTTTTACTCAACAATACTGGTTCAGTTCGACATGGAAAAACTTCTTGTTTCGATGAAATCATTGTTAAAACATGGTGGAAACCGATTCTGCGAAAAATCAAGACCATCTTTAAAAGGGTTCACGATGTGACTGGAAGGAGGTTATGGTAGGATTAGGAAACAGGAAATGGTTGTGGTGGGATGATGCATGATGGTGTATGAAATGATGCATGCTGGGTTTAAAGAAAGACAAATAAGTATAAGAAAATAGTTGAAGATATAGGTTGACTATAACGGGTCAGGACATCTATGAAGAAACCGTCGTCCCCGCATATTCAACTTTGGCCTATCCGCAAGCCTAGGGAATGACTGAGCCCTCACTGATTTTGTTGAAGGGGTTCTCAGGCTTAGCTCCCTCTAGACTTGAGGTCTTCAACATCTCAAATATTATTTATTTTGATAGATGCAATACTAAATGCAAGTCCTAATAGGGGTCGGGGTAGTCCACTTTTATTTTTTTATTTTTTTTATTTTTTTGTTGTTTTTGCTTCCTCCAAGTGACTGGGGATATGAAGTTGGCATGCCTTCTCCTGTTCCTGCATCCACTTGAGAAAAGAGGTTAGAACTTTATTTTGGCTTAGTCCCTTGCGAGGAGAGGGCAAAGTTGCCTTGATATTTTGTCAAGGGACATCGGCCTTATCAAGGTAAAGACAACAGAAAAACATAAGTATGCACAAAAGGAAATATGCAAGACTGAAATTAAACATGAATGCAAAGGCAGCTAGTCAATCTAGAAAGCAAACTTTTAGGTGTTTTGGAATTTTTGATTTGTTTGGGTTTTGATGGTTTTATAATGTTTTTGATGTTTTGGAACATTTATGATTTTTTTTGTGTTTTGAATATTTAATTTTTAAGAGTTTTGACTTTATAAATTTTTTTATGTTTTTGAAGTTTTTAATTTTTGGTTTGGTGTGAAAGAAACGACCATCTCATCCTTTGCCTTGCTTGCCATAGGTGCCTCTCATTATTACCTAAGGGTTAAGAGTAGGCATCATGTTTAAGAAAGTGCCTAGTCCGAGATCTTCTGACCTTTTGCCTTCGATAGGCTATGGCTCTTCTTGGACCTAGTCGGTCAACCCTATCCTTTGAGGTTAAAGAAGGAAGATGATTGGTGGTAAGTCCTTAGTAGAATTCAGGGATGTCGAACTTGTTTCTCTACTAATACCCACATTGCCCGTTCGGGTTTTGACCTCTTCGGGTCCTTCCTTCTAGCCCATTTTCTTTGATGGCCCACATTCAGACAGGTCTTTCTTGCTTGATTTTGACCTGAGGGGTCATTGCCCATCTTTTGGCACCTTTTCTTTTAATAAGAAGTCAGGCCTTCAGAGGCATTTTCCAACTAAGGCAATGGGCATTTTCGATACTCCTCATTCTAATCCCTTCCATCTATTCCGGACCGAAATAAGAAGAGAATGGGATTAGGTTGACCTTCCTTTGCCAAGCATTGCCTAGCTTTCTCTCTGACTTCCGATCATCGGAACTCAAGACTAGACGTGTAGTGTGTGCAGTATGATGCCTATCCTTATTTCCCTAAGTGACAAGTTGGTGCACCGAACAAGCAAGCGTTAGATGTTATCATTATCCTTCACTCCTTGGATTTTATAGATTTTTTTGTGACTTTTGTTTTTAAGGGAAATATTTTTTGAGGTATACACCATTCCAGGGATGAGCTAGTTCTTCTCCTTTTGCATTAGTCAGCTTATATGAATTACCGGGATAAACAGTCGAAATCACATAAGGACCCTCCCAATTTGGTTGAAGTTTGGAGCGGGGACCGCCCGGCTTAACAAATATTCTTTTAAGCACAACCTTACCGACTTCAAATTTTCTCTCCACCACCCTCTTCTGATAAAATCTTTTAAGTCTATTTTGGTAAGATCTAGCATGTTCGGCAGTGGCCAGCCTCCTTTCATCCAAGAGTTCGAGTTGTGCGAGAAGAGAATCTCGGCGTTCATCCATCGGGATATCTCGATCGATCTGGACTCGGAGGGAAGGAGTGATTACTTCGTATGGAACTACCGCCTCCATCCCAAATGCCAAGGCATAGGGGGTCTGACCCGTTGGGGTTCGAATAGAAGTGCGGTAGGCCCATAGAGCATCAACTAGCTTATCTGGCCAGTCTGCGAATTTGCTGGACTTACAAGTCTTCTTAATGATCTTTATCAGGGTCTTATTGGTGGCTTCTGCTTGACCGTTGCCTTGAGGATAATATGGAAATGAATGATGCAATCTGATGTAATACCTGTTGCAAAGGTTACGCAGCTCCTGAGAGATGAATTGTGGTCCATTGTCGGTGATGATGTCGCCTGGGATCCCAAACCTGGCAATTATGTTGCGCTTGATGAAGGTGCAGACTGTTGATGCCTTGATCTCCACATATGCTTCCGCTTCTGCCCACTTGGTGAAGTACTCCGTTGCAGTTAGGATGAAGGATTTGGTTTTGTTTGTGGAGTTTGGGTCACCGAGGGGTCCGATAACATCAAAAGCCCACATAGCGAAGGGCCATGGGGCGTGAATCGGGTGAAGGGAAGATGCGGGAGAATGAATCTTGTCGGCGTGAAGTTGACATTGATGGCGATGCCGGACAAAGATCGAGCAATCTTCTTCCGAGTAGGCCAATAGTACCCTTGTCGATGATCTTTTTGGCGAGGGCTTGGGCATTTACATGGCCTCCACATACTCCAGTGTGCTTCTTCAAGCACCAATTCAGCCTCCTCTTCATCTACGCATCTTAACAGAACACCGGCCAAGCTCCTTTTGTAAAGTACTCCACCTAAGATGGTGTATCTCTGGGAGACCCTTCTTATGGCTTTCTTCTCTTCAACAGTTGATCCTGGTGGATATGTCTGATCCTGACAGTAATTCGCAATCTCATGATACCATGGTTTCTCACCCTCTTCTAGTTCCTCCAATTCAACCAAAGATACTTCCCCCTTTTGCTTAATGTACTCTTTCCTTTCAAATTCTGCTTTAACTTTCAAGAATTGTGCATCTTCTACTGCCAGAATGGTACGTCGGCGGACGTAAATCGTCCTAACCTGTCTGCCTAGCGGGACAGATAGTGAAGATGCCAGGGAAGTGAGAGCATCGGCAAGAATATTTTGAGCACGAGGAACGTGAATGAATTCGAGTTTGGAGAATAGCTTGATGTAACAAGTGGTGAGTTCTTGGTATGGTCTGAGCAAGGGATGAGACGTGCGGTATTTGGCCGGTACTTGGCGGAGTATTAAGCGACTATCACCAATTACCCTTAGTTTAGTGACACCATAGAAGTGAGCGGCCTCCGGTCCGGCCAACAAGGCTTCATACTCGGCTATGTTGTTTGTTCTTTGGAAAATGGAGGTGAAAAGCTGTGGAATGGTGACACCTTCGGGTGACAGAAGAACAATCCCTATCCCTCTACCACAGGAGTTTAATGCCCCCGTCAAAATATAAAGTCCATAGATTGGAAGATCGAATGGACATCAATTCTTTATTGGGAAATTTTGACTGGATAGGGTCAAAGATTGGGATAGGATGATGGACAAGGTGTTCAGCGATTGCCTAGCCCTTGATTGCCTTCTGTTAGATGTAGGTGATGTTGAACTGAGAGAGGAAGAAACCCCAAATTTTGATCAATGTTATCCTTCTCCAGCTGAATCGCATTTTCTAGATACTCCGGTAGCTTGGCACATTCTAAGCTCTTCTGGGCTAACTGATGCAAGTATCTTCCTGGAACTCTTCTACCTCTGATTTTTGTTCTATTTTTATTGGAAACTAAACCTAAGGAAGAATAAGAGGAAGAAGAGGAGGTGGATGGAGAAGAATTTATTGGAGAGGATGGAGGGCAAAGGAGGTCAATCAAGGATCTGGTGGCTCCTTGGGTCGAATGCCCT
Organism: Cryptocoryne crispatula var. balansae; assembly: GCA_036172225.1. Classification (NCBI taxonomy): domain Eukaryota; kingdom Viridiplantae; phylum Streptophyta; class Magnoliopsida; order Alismatales; family Araceae; genus Cryptocoryne; species Cryptocoryne crispatula. Next base: position 16,032,029 of record CM069925.1, on the reverse strand, counting down.
TCCGAGGCAAGTTGAGATGTTTCCTTGATCGAAATTTCAGTTTCGAGGAGGGCATTGTTTTTTGGGGAGTGCTAAACATAAAGACAGAATGGGCTTCAGGTGCCCGATTTGGGTTGAGATGGGGTCAGAGTAGGCGAAGATATTGATAAAGAGGGGAAGACTTCGAGTAATGTTTGATAGAGGGGGCTTTCGGGCCCAATGTTGACAGAAAGAGATGATGGGCCAGTAGGCCGGATGATCATGGAAGAAGGTGGGTTCATGGACCCAATAAGAGGAGGATGTGGGCTCGAGGGCCTGGGTTTAAGAGATAGGCTTGAGGGCCCAAGAGTTGGAGAAAATGGGCACAATGACCCGGATTCAATAGAGGGGCTCGATGGCCCAAGAGTTGGAAGAAATGGGCACAAAGGCCCAGATTTAGTAGAGGGGCTCGGTGGCCCAAGAGTTTGAGAAAATGGGCACAAAGGCCCAGATTTAGTAGAGGGGCTCGGTGGCCCAAAAGCAACAAGTGGGTTCGTGGACCCATAAGTTGGGCCCGAGGGCCTAAAAATAGGGATCGGGCCAAGAAGCCCGGGGAGAGCATCACGGTGAATTGGGGCATCGACCCCAAAAGATGACATAATGAGGGAAGGCCCTCGTGGAGTTGGTTGGACTTTTTCTCGAGTCGGTTTGGCAATATGACCCTCAGGTGGGTCAACGAGTGGTTCGGCCAGGTGGTTCATTGCTTGACCTTTCTTCATCAGTGGAAAACAAAAGAGATATTTCATGATACAAGTTATCTTCAGGGTCGTCAGTTCTTCTTCTCTTGTCTTACTCAATCTCTTGTTCTTCCTTGTTCTCAGCCAGTTGAATGGTTTCTTTCTTGATGAAAAACCTTTGTAAGCATCCTGAAAAGTATTTGCTTTTGAGATTTTGACCATTGGCTGTCGTTCCATCATATACAACCCCGCTCTTTGGTTGTAACCTTACTGGATTGATTGGCTCAGCTATGCCTTGCAGTTCTTTGCCTAGTCCTCGGCCCTCCTGGTATCCCAAAATCTTCATTATATGCCACACAATGGTTTCATTTTCCTCTCTTTTCCTTCTCCACACTTGCTTGGGCTGCCTACTTATTTCTGGAAGATCCAAGATTGTCAAAATCGCCTTGTTTGGCAACCCAAGGGGTGGTGGTGGAGAAGATGGATGATCTAGGGGCATGCTAGTCACCATAATCACCTGTCCCTTGTAAGGGAATTTAAGACACTGGTGATTGGTGGAGGCGACTGCCTCTAGTGCTTCCAAGTAGGGTCGTCCCAAAATAGCTTTGTATGTCGGATCCATCTCTAGTACGTGAAAGTTGACAGTGACTGTCTGAGGTCCGAGTTTGACACCCAATGTAATCATGCCGTCAGCGAGCTTCTTTGAATTATCATATGCGGTCACTGTTATTTGAGATGGCCGGATGTCCTCCTCGGAGATTCTACAAAGATGTAATGTTTCTGGTGGCAGAACATTAATGGATGCTCCGGTATCGACCAAACATGACTTAATGCCTACGCCATTGATGTGGACTGTGATGCACAAGGCACATTTCCTTATTTCCGGGTCGGCCAACTCTTCCTTCGTGAATGTAAGGGCCGGTTACTCACTTCTCGGGACCAAAACTGATGAGATTTTTTCTGGGGGAGGCTCTCGTTCACCATCACCCGCTGTAAGTATTGTTGGAGAACCTCTTGATGGACTTTGGATCTTTTGATCAACTCTAAGATAGAGATTCGTGCCGGGGTTTTATCAAGGTGTTTCAACAAGTCATAGGATGTCCCAGGCAACGGTTCTTCGATGTGTTCTTCTTCTGTTTCTGGTACCAACCCTGACTGACCGGCCTGGGGAAATACCCTTTGGAACATGCGCCCACTTCTGAGTACTGTGGCAAGTTGAGGAGCTATGGCTGGGTTGGTAGTGGTGGGTGGTGGGATAGGTCGGATGATGGGAGCTCTTGGGACGGGCGTAATGATGGTGGTTTGAGGCATAGTAGGGTAGGTAGGTTGTGAAGGTACAGTTGCTCGGGGCGGGATGATGATAGGTCCTAGTGGTGGTGATGTTTGTGGTGGATTAACCTGGCGGATTAGGGTCCGTCCCGATTGGAGTTGTGTGGTTGGTGGTGTTATGATGGGTCGTGATGGTGCTCGGATGATGGGTGGCCGGGTGAGAGTAATGGGGTTGACTAATGTAGCTTGGGGTATAGAATGGACGGTTCGGTTGACATGCATGGCGGAGGTGGCTCCCTCAACTTGCCAATTCTGGCCCCGATTATGATACTCCTCGGAAGAAATCATGATGGGATTAACGTGTTGATTCCAAGGCGCGGGTGCATGTGGAGGTAAAGGGTTTTGGATAATCCCCAGGCCGGGGTTCTGTTGTTGCTGCTGCTGAGCTGTTGCATGCTGCCGTTGAGGTTGATTTTTCACTGTTCTGATGTATTCCCCCATCTGGTCCCAATCAATACTGCCTTGCTCATTAAGATCGTGGATATAGTCTTTGAACTGAAAACAATTTTCCACGGTGTGCCCAGGATATCTATGGAACAAGCAGTATCGCTCTGTGTTGGCATTCTGAGGCCACTCCGACTTCTCCCTTGGCAATGCAATTTGCCCTGCCGCCATGAGTGCATTAAAGATGTCCATGAGAGAGTACGACAAAGGCGGGTAATCGTTCCTCTTGGGTCCAACCGTTCGGGGTTCATAGGCCATGGGAGGGGGTTCCTGGTTGTAGTTGGCCAGTTGTTGCCGCACTGGTTGGGGAACTGGGGCTTGCGGTCGCTGAGGGATCGGGGCTTGTTGCTGACGGGGCTGGAACTGAGGTTGATGTTGAGGTTGACGAGGGTTTCTAAATGGTTGATTTTGTTGAGGGTTCCTGAACTGGTGTTGATAATTTATAGGTGGGTTCCCTACAACATTAAGGTTTTCGTTTGTCACTACGCCCTCGATCCTTTGGGCCAGTTGTGGTAAAAGTGGTTTTCTTGACAGCTCGGGGTCTAGGATCAAACAAGTTCATGATAGGTGAGTCCCTAAGCTGTGTCTGAATATACCGTGCCCTTTCATAGAGTTCACTCATGGAGGTGGGGTGATGCAAAGCTAGCATATTCTTTAAGGCCGGAGTGGCATTGGTGATGATCATCTTTACTTGCTCCGGCTCTGAAATGGAATCAGTAAGCTTTTCTGCCATGGACCTCCACCTATCAGCATATCTGGTAAAATCTTCATCATTTCTCATTTTTTCAGCCATGAGGTCAGTGATGGAATATGTTGGTCCGACCCTATCTTGATATCTCTGCAAAAATTTAGCTTTGACGAGCTTTCAAAGTTACTCGCCTCCAAAGAGTCAAGCGAGTAGAACCACTCTAAAGCTGAACCCTCTAATGATCTTCTGAAAAGAAAAGCAAGGGCCCTCGGATCATTTTGCCACATTACCGACTCATAAAGAAAGTCCTTGATGTGAATGAAGGGATTACCGGTTCCGTTGTAGCGACGGTATACCGGCATCTCAGAGGGAGGTAGATGAAAAGTGGGGAGAGAAGGAAGAGAAATTTCGGGGACTGCCTTGGTGTCGATTAAACGTCTAAGCTCTCTATACTGCTCATCCATGCGATTGATCTTGTTAATCATGGCCTGATCGACAGAAGGTTCCCTAAGAGGAGGAGGAGAAGTGGGTGCTTGGTGCACCGGAATTGGGATTTGATGGGCCGAAGTGGCCGGATAAGAAGGGTACATTGGGGGATACACCAAAGGGTGAGTAGGGTTTAGATGATTAGAGGAATAAACTGGTGGTCTAGAAGGAACAACAACATTTGGATTGGGATGATCTAGATTAGCCACCGGATGAGGAGAAATTGGGGCCATGAGCCCGGTATGAGAATGGCCATGAGTGGGCACATTGGGTTGATGTGCTCCTGACCGAGGGGTAGAGATGTGAAGACCACCTTCGGGAGGAATGTGGTCGGTGGGCGACTTGCCCTTAAGGATGGCTTTGATAGCCTGAATTTGGGTAGGGTCAGCATGAGAGAATGCCTCCCAAAGTGAATTTGGATTGGGTTGAGGAGAATTTTGACTAGGTTCGGGGAGAACTTCGGGTTCATTGACGGCACACACGACATCAGGATAGAAATAAGATTGGTCATACTCCAACTGTAGTTGCTCGTATCCTTGATCCGCCATTCCGATAACTCGACCTGACCTTAAATTCATAAACACAATAGAAAAAGAAGGTTGACAAATAAAAGCTTAAGGATTTTTTTTAGTTTTGATTTTTTACCCCTTTTTTGTTTTGATTTTCTTTTGTCAGACAAGCAAGTTGTCAAGCAAATTAACCTCAAGCAAATTTTTATTTTGGTTCTTTTTAGATGATTTTGGGATTTTTGTTTAATTTTCAGTTTTTGTTTGCAAACAAGTAATAGCAAAGACTTGGAATGATTAATGCAATTTTTTTGTTTCAACCTCAAATTAATGGCTTATTAAGAGAAATATTGTCCACTCAAATAAATGGGTAGGACCCTATGCTCTCACAACGCCGAGCAATCTAAGGTTGTCACTCTTTTCACAATGATAGGTAATAGGTACTCCGGGTTTTGGGATAAAATGGTACAACCAGCCCGATCAGTGAAGAGGGAATCCTTCACATCTGGGGACTTACGGAGGCCTTGATGGAAGCTACCCGGTCCTTCCGAGAGGGAATCCCCGGAGGAGGAGTTGGCAACCACCAAGAGGGGTGTTTGGGTGTGTGGGGCTTTGGGAGGAGAGAGCCTCCCTTCTCGGATGTCCTAAGGAGACGGGCGGACCCGAAGCTCCGATGCAAACTAAATGCAAGTGAAATTTCAAGGAATAAGAAGCAACCAAGAAAAAAATAAAAGCATACAATGATTAATGAGATGTTGTAGGAAGCAAGTGAACAAGACAATGATATAAAATTAAGCTAGGATGGAAGAAAGAACTAATTTAACTAAGCATGCTTTGAAAGATTTGTTAAAGGAGAACTAGACTTAGCAAAGAAGATGATATCTAAAATACTAAGGTGAAATAAGTTGATTAACAAAGTTGGAAATCAGATAGATATGCTTTTAAAAAGATAAACAAAGAGCAAGTAAACTTGGAAGAAACAAGATGATGCTTCGAAGAAAAGTAAGCAACGTAAACAAGCAACAATGTAAGGAAATGGAAATGACTCACATGGAAATGAAAGTAAACATGATTTTCAGATGGACATTCTTAGGAAATAAAGTGGGATTTCACTAAAGCAAAGTCGGTCCCACCGTGGTCGCCAAAAGGTGTAAGCACCCGAAACGGGACATCCGTAGATCTCCCACTTCCGGCCCCTTACGCCCGCTTTGGGGACTTGGTGGATGGGATGTTAGTGGGTGTGGTCGCCAGGAGCCAAAGACTCCAAATTATAGTGGAATGAAAAGAAATGAAATGGAGAAATGACCGTCGTACCTTTGGAAGCGGGGAGATTGTTGAGTTCCGACTTCTCCTCTCTCGGCCGGCCGAAAGAAGAGAGCTTAGTGAGTCCTTCATCTTCGATCCGGTTGAAGCTCCGCCTCAATCGGATTTACCTAAGAGTGTCCATAAGAAAACATAAAAAACAAGTGAAAGGTTCATTAGTTCTAATGAAAGCATAGTATCGTGCTCAAATTTGAATTCAAACATGCAAATGGAAGGGGACTAACCGGATTGGGACGGAATCCCAACCCCTATTTTGGTAGGTTTTTAAACATATATAAGATGCAAAATGTTCTAAGACATGCCAAATAACATGATGATTAATGCTAGGATGAAAGAGGAAGACGAAAAACTCGATTAAACGGGCGATCGGAATTCAAAAATAACAAAACAAGCTTCTGTCCTTCCTGGTGCCCTGTATATAGGGTGCCAGGAGCAGGTGCCCCCTTTATGGGGCGCGTTGACCAAGTCAAAGCGCCCTGTATACGGGGCACTAAGTCTGGCCCGAACAGATTTTCTTCCCCTCTTCGCAACGCCGCTCCGGAGTGCTGGGCGGCTTCCGGGACGAAGTAGGGGCTCCTCCTTGTAGACAATATGCAAATGAAGCTAATGAAAGGTGGTTTGGATGCTGGATGTAAGAGGAGAGACGGATAGAGGCTCTCAAAGTTGGAGAAAAATCATGTTTCTGGGTGACAGAAACAGAAGGTTTTTAGGGTTTTTGGTGGACGATTTTGGATCGATTTGAAGGCTTGTGGGGGATGAGAATGGCTTAGAAACGTGGTGTTGGATGAGCTCTAGGGTGGCACGAAGTTGGAACCTCCTTTTAGTCTCAAATGGGGGTCTATTTATAGCCCAAAAGAGGGTACTTTGGCCATTTTCGAAAAACAGTGCCATGTGGCATAGCGCCCTATATATGGGGCGCCAGCATCATGAGATATGTCAGGTCGACAAGACAAGTCACTGTGGGGGGTCAAATCAGCCTGTCAAATCAATTTAATTTGGATCCAGGCGCCCTGTATATAGGGCGCCTGGTGCCCTATTTATAGGGCGCCTGGTGCCCTATAAGTTGGGCGCCAGGTGCCCTTATACACAGGGTTTTGCCCTCTTTGAAATGTGCCAAAAACCTTAATTTTTCCGGGAAACTCGGTTCCCTTGAAAGGTTACTCAAATATTCTTCATGAAAACAAGAACTTGAGCTCTCCAACTAGGCCAAAATTGCATGTCTACAATGTGTTCTCATTGCCATGATGGAATCTCCAATGGTTGCAAGGGTCCTCCTGGTTTCTGGTGTTCAGCCTTCACCTGTTGGCAAACAAGGCATTTAGAAATATAATCTGCCACATCTCTTTTCATACCTTCCCACCAATATTGCCTCTTGAAGTCATGATACATCTTGGTTGCCCCTGGATGAATACAATATTGAGACTTATGTGCCTTTGCCAAAATTTCTTGCCTCAAGTCAAAATCTGCAGCTACACACAATCTCCCTTGATATCGAATGGTTCCATCTTCATACTTAGAAATTTCAACCCTCTTTACTAAGCCTTGTATTTCTGAGTTCCCTTCTTGTGCCAGCTTCACTTTCTCCACCAAAGATGACTTGATAGACATCTGAGCCATGAAAGAAGTTAAATGATTCACAGAAATCTTAGGTGAAAAAGTAGTAATAAGCTCCATGCCTTTCCATTCTTGACATAATTGCAATGCCATTACTTTCCTTCTGCTAAGTGCATCTTCCACCACATTTGCTTTACCTAGGTGATAGTTTAGACTTAAATCATAGTTCTTTAGATATTCCACCCATCTTCTCTGCCTCAAGTTGAGATCCTTCTGTGTAAAAATGTACTTCAAACTTTTATGGTCAGTAAACACATCAAATGACTCACCATACAAATAATGTCTCCAACCTTTCAATGCATGCACAACAGCTGCCAACTCTAAATCATGAACTGGATAATTCTTTTCATGAGGTTTCAACTGCCTAGAAGCATAGGTCACAACCTTATCATGCTACATCAACACACAACCCAGTCCTACTCTGGATGCATCAGTATAAATAACAAATCCTCCTGTACCATCTGGCAAAACAAGCACAGGTGCAGTTGTCAACTTCTCTTTCAACTTCCGAAAACTCTTTCCACACTATTTTGACCACTTAAATCCTCCCTTCTTGGTCAAAGCTGTTAAAGGAGCTGATATAGAAGTAAATCCCTCAATAAAACGACGATAATAACTTGCCAAACCAAGGAAACTTCTCACCTTTGTTGGGTTTGTAGGTTGCACCCAATTCTGCATAGCCTCAATCTTAGCAGGATCCACCTGCACACCTCCTGCTGATATAATATGGCCCAAGAAATTCACACTCTCAAGCCAGAATGCACACTTGCTAATTTGGCATACAGTAAGTGATCTCTCAAAGTCTGCAACACAATCCTCAGATGTTGGCAATGCTCTTCCTAGCTAGAAGAGTAAATCAGAATATCATCAATGAAAACTACTACAAAGCAATCTAAATACTCCCTGAAAATCTGATTCAACAAACTCATGAAAGCTGTAGGAGCATTAATGAGACCAAAAGGCATCACCAACAACTCATCATGACCATATCGAGTACGAAAAGTTGTCTTATATATATCTTCTTTCTTGATCCTCAGCTGGTGGTACCCTGATCTCAAGTCAATCTTGGAAAACACCTTGGCATTTTGCAACTGATCAAATAAATCAACAATACGTGGCAGTGGGTACTTGTTCTTTATAATAATCTGGTTCAACTTTCTATAATCAATACAAAGTCTCAATGATCCATCCTTCTTTCTGACAAATAAGACAGATGCACCCCAAGGTGACACACTAGGGCGAATAAACCCCTTGTCCAGAAGTTATTCTAACTGTTGCCTGAGTTCTCTCAATTCTGTAGGTGCCATTCTATATGGAGCAATAGAAATAGGGGCTGATCCAGGAACAAGATCTATAGAAAAATCAATGTCCCTGGCTGGTGGTAACCCAGGCAAGTCCTCAAGGAACATATATGGATACTCACAAACAATATCAACCTCATCCACAGATTTCTTAACACCTGCATCACCATCAGTAGATACACATGCAAGATAGACATCACATTGATTTTCCATCATCCTTGCTGTCTTCATGGCAGAGATCAACATCTTGGACTTCCTATAAGAAGGGCATATATAGAAGAAGATATTTCTACCAGGAATCTGAAAAATAACCTTCTTCCTATGGAAATCAAGTATAGCATGGTGGTGCTCTAGCCAATCCATCTCCAAAATAATATCAAAGTCCTTCATATCTAGCACATACAATCTGGCCCCTAAAAAGTTCCCATTGATCTCAATCTCACAATGGGGTATAAAGTAAGACACCTCCATAGCCCGCCCTGATGGAACATTAACTCCCATAGGTTCACACTCTTCCACAACATAGTCACAACTCTTAAATAAGAAAGCAGAGAAACAAAATGATATGGAAGAATCGGTAGCTCCTGAATCAAACACTATACGAGTATAAAATCCAACGACTCGAAGAGTACCTTCTGCTGCATGTGAATCCTGAGAGAGATCCCTGCGCTCCATAGCAAAAACCCTAGCCTGGGCACTGCGAGACTGCTATGGTGGGGCCCTATAAGAAGAAGTCTGCCTCTGAGCTGGTGCCTGCCTCACCTGAGTCATTGCGCTACGAGTCGGAGCACTAGAATGAGTCTGAGATGGTCGAGATGACATAGCTGGAGTAGCCTCACGCCTCTGCTTGGAAAGAGGGCAATCAGCAACACGGTGCCCAAATTGTAAGGAATCAATACATAACATCGGAAAAAATTTTATTCCATAAAACCATGATCTTTGCCTTGATCGATGCCGAACGAGTAAAATCAGGAACCGAATATGAAGTAGAACGAGAGTACCTCATGGGATTTCTAAAATCCCTCACCATGGATTAAGAGAGGACATTCCTCCTTGCTGAAAGCCGTTCAAGGGTCTGGTCTCTAGCGGTATCCACACGATCTGCTTCAATAGACGAGTGTTCCCTTCTTCGGGTCTCTAGAAACCTCCCAGATCCAAGCTTAACCATGGGAGATCACCTTCTAGAAGAAAGAGGAGGAAGAGAGGATGCTTGGGACGTGCTCCAGCCCTATGGCTTGTTAGGGTTTGGCTTCATAAGCCATTTATATATAGAAGATGGAATTTTTCACAAAAACCCAAAACTTCTATAAAATTGCATCCATGCCCTCATCTTATTGACCAGATCTATTGTGTGTGACCCACTAGGCCCAATAGTCATTTTTGTTGAAGCCTTAATTAATTTAAAATAACAATTCCTTTAAATTAAATCAAAACCGTTATCCGATAACAGTTTTTACGACTTTCTGATCATAAAGGGTACAAGCCACATGCTATGATCCCAAATGACTTTGGGGAGTTAAATAACATCCATTGAGCCTTTCCATCATCAATTACCACACGGATTTAAATCCTCGTTCATACAATGTCCCGGTCGATCAGGGGTTCGGCACTGACTGTCAACCCCTAAGTATTCCAACTCTATGAAATCTTGTACTCATGAATAGATCAACTGAAAAACTCATTTTCCAATTATCCTATCTACCTTGGCCAATGATTTAGAGTACTATCCACAGGACATTCTCTCTCTCCTACCGAGAGTGAACGATCCCCTATTGTCCGCTCAATTGCCTCCACCAGGTTTCCCATATACCAAATCCATTATATAGGACCACAATACTAAGTGATCTATCAGTCAATAGTCAAAGTACATAGTACGCCTGGCAAGACATCTTTGGCGACTCAGGTCAAAGATCCAACCGTGCTATTGAGATGTAAGAATAACCTGATAGATAGTTCGGTAAGATACCGATCAGGTTTTCTTAAATTGGTCAGTTCAGTGAACTCATTCCACTAATGAGCACTTGTGTGTGTATCTCAGTGTCCCCACACTGATGACCAATGAGATCGGTCATTCTCATCATATGAGAAAACATCACACACACTAGTCTATCCGGATTCTTGATGTCCCGTCTCAAGGATCCTATGACTAGGAACATTTAGATCACATACCTCTAGATGATCGATCTCATTATCATGATCTCATCATGATTCAATCATCATTGCATGTGATCAAGGACTTCATTACGATATACGCTTCTAATAAAAGCTAGTAACATAGTTTTGCCTATTTAATTGAATGAGATATTTCTAGAAATGTTGAATCATATCATATATGATTGGCTTGTAGGACATACATTTCTATCACAAACTGCCCACAACCAAAGCATGCTCCTAACCTGCGATGACAGTCACTTCTAGCATGGTTCTTCCCACAGAAATCACATCCCCTCTGCCTGGGTGGGGGACCTGAGCTGGTTATCTCCGACTTCTTCCTCTTCCTGTCAAAAGATTGCTGAGGCTGATCCCTAGATGGTGCCCTGCTGCTCTGACCTAGTGCTCTGAAGGGTCCAAGGTTTTTCTCTACCCTGCAAGCTGTCTCAAAAACTGCTCCCATCGTGGGCCAGACTATAGTAACGAGTCTGCCACGAATACCACCTGTGAGCCCATCAACAAATTTTTTAGCTCTTTCTACCTCGTTCTCACATATATGTGGTGCATAAGCTGATAGAAATGTATGCCCTACAAGCCAATCATATATGATATGATTCGACATTTCTAGAAATATCTCATTTAATTAATTAGGCAAATCTTCATTATAAGCTATTATTAGAAGCGAATATAATAATGAAGTCCTTGATCAAATGCAATGATGATTAAATCATGATGAGATCATGATAATGAGATTGATCATCTAGATGTATTTGATCTAAATGTTCCTAGTCATAGGATACTTGAGACGGGACATCAAGGATCCGGATAGACTAGTGTATGTGATGTCTTCTCATGTGATGAGGACGACCGATCTCATTGGTCATTAGTGTGGAGACACTGAGATACACATGCAGGTGCTCATTAGTTGAATGAGTTCACTGAACTGACCGAATTAGAAACCCTGAATGGTATCTTACCGAACTGTCTATCAGGGTCTTCTATCATCACGGTTGCATGGTTGAACCTTTGACCTGAGTCGCCAAAGATGCCTTGTTGGGTGGAACTTGTGCTTTGACCATTGACTTATGGATCACAATTTAGATGGTCCTATATAGCGATGGATCGGGTACAAGGAAAATCCGATGGAGGCAATTGAGCGGACAACAAGGGATCATCCACTCTCGGTAAGTGAGAGTGAATGTCCTATGGGATAGTACTCTAAATCCCTGGCCAGGGTAGATAGGATAATTGGAAAAGGAGTTTTCCAATTGATCCAATTCCGAGTACATGATCCTATAGAGTCGGTACACTAAGGAGTTGACAGTCGATGCCGTACTCCTTTCCGACCGGGACATTGGATGGATGAGGGTTTATATCCATGTGGTAACTGATGATGGAAAGGCTCAATGGAGATGAAATTATCCCCATAGCCATTTGGGATCATGGGATGTGGCTTGTACCCTTCATGATCGGTAGGCCGATTAATCTGTTATCGGATAACGGATTTAATTAAATTAAATAGAATTGTTCTATTTTATTTAGGCCTCAACCAAATAGGCTATTGGGCCTAGTGGGTCACACACAAAAGGACTTATCCACAAGTACAGGGGCAAGGACGTAATTTATAGAGATTTTGGGTTTTTATGAAAAATTCCATAATTCTCTATAAATACTAATGGTTTCAGCCAAACCCCATCAAGCCAAGGGTGAAAACCACGTCCCAAGCCTCCTCCCTACCTCCTCCTCTCTCTAGAAGGTGTTCATGGTCGATGGAGCTCCGTTCGGGAAGAGTTCTCGAGGCCGGCGTGAAGGGAGAACCTGCTGTGGATGAAGTTCGTGTGGATACTGCTGGAGACCGGACACTTGAACGGTTTGTAGAGCTTGAGAAGCTCATATCCTTCCTCTCCATGGGATTATATGAATCCCTATCAGGTATATTCGAACCCGATTTGATCGGTTTTCGGTTTTCGTCGTTCGGTTCTGATTGAGACGGATTCTAAAGGAACCCATAGGAATCGTCGCTTCCGCTGCACCAAATTTTAATGGACGATTCCTTACAGTGGTATCAGATCCCGGTTCAAGTCTCGGTCAAAACCGACGTCGAATCGACATTATTTCATGTTATTTATGTGTTCCCGAATCTGTGCAAACGTCTGTTTTGACGAGGCCACGATATTCTGTGTATGACTCAGATAATAGATTGGTTGGCCTTAGTAGAATCTCGTGATATAGGGCTTTCCAACTCCGCAATCCTTTTGAAGTTTGGATATCTGTAGAGTTCGGGAGAAGCCTCAAAAGTTGGTGTTTCTGTCATGCCCGAACCAACACCCGGATTTGGGGATTTTGTGAAATCTCCGTCCATAGAAGAAATTGAGGCTTATAAAGGGTTTAGGAGATGGGTAATATGATTACCTAGCCTTTACCTTTGATATCCAGCTTTGAACGATGGCGGAGGATGAGAATTTTTGAGTTTTCCGACGAACTAGGGTTCTGCGGAATCTGGCGGCGCCGACTTGTTTCTTCCTGATTTCCCGTTGATATACAATTTTTCTCTGAAGGTATATATACATATTTGGAAACGTCATATGATGAGGATTCTAAATTGTATTTTTGGAGAATATTTGGCTTCCTGGATAAGGAGTTATCCTCGTTACAAAATTGAGATTTCTGCTACGGAATTTGGGTGACCGCCGCCTCTTCCTCCTCATTTTTCGGTCGATTGGGATTTTTTCTTGATATTAGTCCGACTGTTTTGGATTCCTTATTCGATAAGGATTCCAACGCATATTTTTTCGGATTTTTAGGAATCCGGGATAAGGAGATAAATCCGATTCTATTGGAGAGATTTTCTCCCGGATGAACAGTGCTTTACGCACCTGTTCGGGGAAGTCGTTCGGCGCACGCGCCGGCGCACCGTCGGTCGGCGCAATCACGCTGGAGGGCTGGCGCACGCCAGGGCGCACACGGGCGCTCGACGGCGTGGCGTAGTGCGCCGGAGCGCGCGGCGCACTGCGCCAGACCCATAATTTTATGGTTTTAAATTGTTTAAAATCATAGAAAAATCCGGAAAAAATGCCAGAAAAATCTAGAAAAATTCTTAAAAATTTTATAATATTATTTAACATGTTTTAAAGTGTTTAGTGACATGTTAGATAATGTTTAGCCCTATTTTCATAGATTCACTCATGGTTAAACTTTAAAATTGTTTTAAAGGTTTAACTTAAATTATTAGTGTCTTAATTAATTCTGTAAAATGAGATTTTACAGAATATAAATTGGGACATTAATTTCTGACCTTGCACAGTATTGGGAATGCATGAATGTTCTAAATAGTTTAGTTTTATATGTTCATTTCATATAAATTGTTTATATGTTATTGTCATGTTATTTTCATGTTATTTATTTCATGAAAAATTCGACATGCATGAAATTGAGAATTTCAAAAATAAATTATATAATTTTATGCTGATATATATGATATATCTCATATAATTATCACGTATGCGCTCTATGTTCATGTGATGAATGTTAGTGTGTGTATGGTGGTGATCATGGACTTAATTGTGCTTGGCTTGTGATTGCTTTTAATTGTGTTGGTTATGTTATTAAATGGGGCCTGCGTGTGCCTCCTCTCTCTCTATACAATCTGATTGTACATTCTACCTCCCTCCATTAATGTACTCTCCTTGGTTAAAACCAAGGTTTCTTATTGAGTTATGTACATTTGTGGGTCTACATACCCTTAAGCCGCTTGTAAGAGTTAGAAGCTGGTTCGTGGAAGGTTGGAGAGTGGGACCACTTGGAGAAGCACCCTTATGAAGTGGGAGCATGCCAACTCAAGCATCTAAAGCAAGGATTTGCACCTATAGGGGTGCCTTAGGTGCATGCTTAGGGTTAAGTCCATGATCACCTGATTTTGTGCATATTTGATATGTGGATGTGTGCTACTAGTTATACCTTAGATATATGATATTCCAAAGGTATTATATATACTTAGCACATATTATTGATGAGACTAAAATAAAATCCCTCCTTGTCATAATTAGGTTGATAAACGTGTGACATTAAGAATGACTCACGTAGCCTTCCGTTGTTATGGTCTTGATGAGCCAATCTTAGATTGGATGGGTTTGTTGTGTTTCCCACAAGACTCATTCAGCAAGGGATTGGTGATCATGGCCAAGGCATTTGCCGAACTTTGGGGTGGACCATTGCATGGCCTTGTTGTGTTTCCCACAAGGGCTATGTTAAGAATCCATTCTCATAACGTAACAAGCGGATTTGACCTAACTAGAGTATATAGCTTGTTGTGTTTCCCACAAGGTTATAACTCTAGAGGCTGAATGACTAAGAATTGCAAGGGTTGCAATTGGTAAAAGTTACCTACCTATTAAGTATGGGATGACTTTTTGTGTTTCCCACAAGGTTGTCACCATAAAGTTAATAGGGTCTTAGTCCCCACTAGGATTTCATCGTGATATCCCGTCTTTGCATAATGAGGGTTATGCAAATTCGTCGAAAATTAGTGGGAGCATAAATTAGGATCAAAGACCATATCTTAATTTTAATGAATGTTTGCAATGTTATATTGATAAAATTATATCTCTGTTGTAGAATACGATAATAAACCACCATTAGTATGGCATATTAGATGCCATATAGCTTAATGGCTCACACTTCTTAGATTGGTTTAGAACTAAGAGAATTGTTCTCATAGTTGACCAATTAAATATTCTACTTGAGAAGTAGGTGTCTCCTAAATTATCTAGTGATATGAAAGAAAGATAAGATCTTATCTTATAAACAAGATGCATTGTTTGCCTTAACTTAGATGTTAGTCTCTATGAGATATAAATTGTAGAGACAACATGGATAGATGGATATGAGATCCATCATGGCTCATATTGATGAGTTAACTAAAGGGCAACTTAGATCAACAATACATCTTAATTACTTCTTGTTGGTGAGACCAATAGTAAGAAGTAAAATCATTAGATAAAAATAGGAGAGAGTTAATAGTAAAAGAAGGTGGTGAAGATAATAAAGCCAGAATAAGATATGATTCTTATACTGTCATGATGATGATAAGTGGAAGAGGAAGTACAAAGTGTTTTGTATATAATGCAAAGGTGGAGCTTGAGAAGCTTCATGTATCCAAGTCATTGGCACTTACTTGTTTTAAATATACACTTAATAGTATTAGATACTATATGTGTATATCATAATATTAGATACTATGGATGCATCTGATGGTATGAGATACCAGATATGCATCTTATATCTACAAGGAGTTGTAGATGATGACAAGTAAATGAAGGCTTAATAAAGAAGATATTGACCTACATATGAAATGGTGCAAAAGTTGCATCATTATTAGTGGGAGGTGCAATTCTTTAATAGCCTTATGGAGATGTCTTAATAATTAATATTGCTATTATATCCTTCTACAAGAACATTATATGATTTCCTACTTGAATAAATGTTGATTTATTCTAAGCTATGGAATTGATAGATGTTCTAATAGAATGAATGGCAAAGTGTTTGCCAGTGGGAGCTTAATGAATTGTTTAATCATATTTGATATGTTAGCTCTCATGTTATGTGTGAATATTCCTTTTAAGAGGAAATGGGTTGATTTAGATCAATCTACACTTTAGCTTTATATAGACATGGAGAATGGGTTAATGAGTTATTAGAACTCATACATTTAGATGTATGTTAGCCCATATCTAGTAAGGCTAAAGAAGAATATTTCTACTTCATTATTTCAAAGATGATGACTCTAGGTATGGATACATGTACTTTATGAAGTACAAATCTAAGACCTTTGAGAAATTATCAGAGATTAAGAATGAAGTAGAGATACTAATGGAAAGAGTATTAGAACTCTTTGATGAGATCAAGGAGGGGAATACTTAAGTACATAATTCACATATAATTGAAGGATATTAGAATCTAATGGACACCTCTTTACACATTTTAGCTTAATTGAGTAACTAAAATAAGAAGTCATATTATGTAAGACATAATATGAACAATGACGAGTTTTGCAAATTTCCTCTTTGTCTAATTTTGGTTAAGTACTCGTTATAACCACTTGTTCTTAATAGGTACCTTCTAAGTCCGTTCTGATTATTCCATATAGGATATGGAAAAAGGGGTTAAAACTTGACCTTAAGCAAGTTAAGGTTTCGGAATGTCCGACCTGGTGAAGAAGTATAACTCTAATAAGTTGGAATATAAGACTATGAAGTGTTGGCTTGTGGAATATCCTAAGGAAACTTTTGGATATTAAATATACGACCCTTATGTATAAGGGTATGTGTTGCTCAGGTCACTATATTTCTAAAGGAAAAGTTCCTTCTTAAGAAAGATAGTGGGAGCAAGGTATATATGGAAGATGTTCCAGTCCCACAACCCAATAACACTTCTATTAAGGTGCTAGTTAATAATTACACAAGGACAAATCATAGGTCTTTACTTGTGTCCATTCTACCTAAGAGATATGTGAGACATATCTCTGATAGATGAAATGAGGCATAAGATAATAAGGATATTGATCCTAGGATCTATATAGAACCAATATGAGATATTGATTCATTAATGGGAAAAGAGAATAAAATCCGATATAAACTTTATCTATTCTAATCAAGTTTAGAACTTGATAGATCCACCTAAGGATATAGTATCCATAAGGAATAAATGGATCACTAAAGAATAGATTGGAGTGGATTAGAAGGTAGATACCTTCAAAGGTGAGAATAGTTGAAAAGGATATCATTGAAGTCAAATGGTTGACTATGATGAGATCTTTTACCTATTCCATGGATTAATCCATTCGGATTTTGATTGTTACACTCTATGATTATGAGATAAGCTAATTGGATGTTAAGATAGTGTTCCTCTAAAGTATTTTGAGGAATAGGTGTATATGATACAACTATAGGGAATCAAGTCCCAATAACATCCAAGAAGAGTGTGTAATAAGTTCATTTATGGACTAAAGTAAAATTTCCCATAGATCATATATAAGGTTTAATGAGATTAAATCTTATGACTTCGTTAAGAATGAAGGGGAGCCTTGTGTATTCAACAAGATAAGTGGGAGTGCTATTACTTTCTTGACATTTTATGTTGATGACATACTACTCATTGAGAATGAAGTAGGTGTGTTATCATAAGTGAACCTAGCTATCATATTGATCCTCCAAACACAATTTGGGTTTTGAGATCTATGTAGATAGATATAAAATCAATGCTCAATTAATGTACGTAGTCACCATAGTCAAAGGGTTTGACATGATAAACTCCAAGATAGGTTTCTTACCTATGTGGTGTGGAGTTGATCTCTCGTAAAGTGTTGTCTTTGTAGACTTCTTGAAAGATAAAGAGATCACATAAATAGAGCCCTTATGCCTTTGTCATAGGGTCTATTATTTATATGATGCTACGTACATGATGTGATTAATGCTCTAAGTGTTATGAGCATTCATCAAGAAAATCCAGCTGAGAGTCACTGGATAGTTTAGAGATATATCATTTGGTACTTAAGAAGCACTGAGAATGTATCTCTATACACTGGAGGATAAGACTTGAAGTCTTGTAGTTTTACAAACATAAGCTTCTAATCAAATAAGTTTGATATTAAGTCAGAATAATGGTGGTGCAGTAAGTTGAAAGAGTTCTATGTGATAGAACACTGTAAGTTCTACAACATATGTAAACAAGTTTACATGGTGGTTGCACACTACTTGAGAAGTAGTCTAGATGAAGATTCTCATCTAAGGTATGGGATTGTCCCAATTTTCTTTGAAAGTGTATCATTGTTTTGAGAAAACAATGGGGTAGAGCCGATGTCTCATCAGAAGTTTAGAACTTCTGTGGCGATACCATACAATTAGAGAGATTGTAACTTATAGAGATATAATTAAAGATAAAGTATCTACCGTTAATAACATTGCAGATCCACTAATCAAGCGATTACTCAAAGAGTGTTTGAGCTTCACCTCGAGCTGATATAGATCAGCCAGATGGGTGATTGGCTTTAGTGCAAGTGGGAGATTGATAGAAATGTATGCCCTACAAGCCAATCATATATGATATGATTCGACATTTCTAGAAATATCTCATTTAATTAATTAGGCAAATCTTCATTATAAGCTATTATTAGAAGCGAATATAATAATGAAGTCCTTGATCAAATGCAATGATGATTAAATCATGATGAGATCATGATAATGAGATTGATCATCTAGATGTATTTGATCTAAATGTTCCTAGTCATAGGATACTTGAGACGGGACATCAAGGATCCGGATAGACTAGTGTATGTGATGTCTTCTCATGTGATGAGGACGACCGATCTCATTGGTCATTAGTGTGGAGACACTGAGATACACATGCAGGTGCTCATTAGTTGAATGAGTTCACTGAACTGACCGAATTAGAAACCCTGAATGGTATCTTACCGAACTGTCTATCAGGGTCTTCTATCATCACGGTTGCATGGTTGAACCTTTGACCTGAGTCGCCAAAGATGCCTTGTTGGGTGGAACTTGTGCTTTGACCATTGACTTATGGATCACAATTTAGATGGTCCTATATAGCGATGGATCGGGTACAAGGAAAATCCGATGGAGGCAATTGAGCGGACAACAAGGGATCATCCACTCTCGGTAAGTGAGAGTGAATGTCCTATGGGATAGTACTCTAAATCCCTGGCCAGGGTAGATAGGATAATTGGAAAAGGAGTTTTCCAATTGATCCAATTCCGAGTACATGATCCTATAGAGTCGGTACACTAAGGAGTTGACAGTCGATGCCGTACTCCTTTCCGACCGGGACATTGGATGGATGAGGGTTTATATCCATGTGGTAACTGATGATGGAAAGGCTCAATGGAGATGAAATTATCCCCATAGCCATTTGGGATCATGGGATGTGGCTTGTACCCTTCATGATCGGTAGGCCGATTAATACGTTATCGGATAACGTATTTAATTAAATTTAATAGAATTGTTCTATTTTATTTAGGCCTCACCCAAATAGGCTCTTGGGCCTAGTGGGTCACACACAAAAGGACTTATCCACAAGTACGGGGGCAAGGACGTAATTTATAGAGATTTTGGGTTTTTATGAAAAATTCCATAATTCTCTATAAATACTAATGGTTTCAGCCAAACCCCATCAAGCCAAGGGTGAAAACCACGTCCCAAGCCTCCTCCCTACCTCCTCCTCTCTCTAGAAGGTGTTCATGGTCGATGGAGCTCCGTTCGGGAAGAGTTCTCGAGGCCGGCGTGAAGGGAGAACCTGCTGTGGATGAAGTTCGTGTGGATACTGCTGGAGACCGGACACTTGAACGGTTTGTAGAGCTTGAGAAGCTCATATCCTTCCTCTCCATGGGATTATATGAATCCCTATCAGGTATATTCGAACCCGATTTGATCGGTTTTCGGTTTTCGTCGTTCGGTTCTGATTGAGACGGATTCTAAAGGAACCCATAGGAATCGTCGCTTCCGCTGCACCAAATTTTAATGGACGATTCCTTACATAAGCTTCTAATTCAATGAACTTACTCTCATACTCCATGACTAACATGGTACCCTGCTCAAACTGTAAAAACTCCTGCTTCTTGGCATGACGAACATGTAAGGGAATGTACTTCTCCCTGAATAGCATGATGAACTCCTCCCAAGTGACTTCCTCCTCTGGGACTCCAGCAAAATGAGTACGAAGTATAGATTCCCACCAAGCTCCAGCTGTCAAATGAAGCACATGGGTAGCAAGTCTGACCATATACACTGGAGGACACTGCATCACCTTGAAAATCTTCTCAATCTCTCTAATCCAGTTCTCTGCCAGAGCTGGATCTCTATCCTCTAAAAAAGAGGGTGGACTAAGATGTGGAAAATGTTCCACCATTCCAACAGGTGGGTGGTCTGCCCTGGCATTAGCCTGTTGCATCAAACCCTGAGCCATAGCAGCATTCAAGCCCTACTGAGCCTGAACCTGAGCCAGAACCTAAGCCTGCATAGTCTGGAATAGGCCTTGAATAGCTTCTAATAAATTTCCTGTGCCAAGTGCTTGCCCCTCATTCTAGACTGGTGCTTGATTCCCATCATTTTGAGGATTTCCCTCACGCACTGGAACATCTTGAAGATTCCCATCATCTCTTCTACGAGTGTTACCACGAGATGCCATCCTATTCACAGAAATTAAAAGACTTAAGTATTCTATCATTCATACACATAACCAAAAATAAATCATAACTTCCAATATAAAACATATACTCCAATTTAATATAACTTAATCATGCTTGTCTCTTCAACCAACATTATCAACCTGGGCAGGTCTAAATTAGACCCTCCGACCGGGTTATGCTCTGATACCAACTCCTGTCACGACCCGGAAGTTAAGCAACATAAAACCAAAACTTATGCAGTGGAAAACATAACGTCATGACAATGGGAGAAATCCATCATTCGGATTTCATAACCCATACAAACATGTAGATCAACAAAAAAAATCAAGTCTACATAATTCCACAAGATTTTCAAACACGGAGTCAACAACTTAAAACCAAGCCAACTTCACCTAGTTCAACTCTAACCAAAACTTGAACATTCAAAACAACTAAATTTAAAACCAAGTTCATTCATATGTTCCATCTCTGAAGAAGATCACTAGTTTTAGTTTAACCACACAACATTCTAAATGTCCAAAACAAGCAACCTGATGAAAATAAAATATCACTCTGCTCCAATTACAGGAGATTCTAGTTCTTCTACGTCCTCTACTTTAGCTTCCAAGCCAATCTCTTGATCTTCAAAACCTACTGAAAAATATTAACTCACAACGGGGTGAGTCCGGGGACTCCGTAGGATTTACACCATTTACCCACCAATCGGATAACTAACACATAATCAAGCAAAGGTATATAACATATCCAAATTGAGATATAATACAAAATTAATATATTTCTTCTATATTAATCTCACAACCCATATCCAAATATAATTATCTTCAAAGAAAAGGTTATGCCAAAGCCAATTAATTCTAGACCAATGCATACAAGACCATAAAACTAAACAAAAATCAACTAGATGACCTCCAGACTTAACTTAACATGACCAATCTAAAATGGGACATATCTGAATTTTTTAACTTATCATGCTTTAACATCTAAACATAACATGCAATGAGCATAATTTCATGTTCTTTCTAAACCCATGGTCATATAGCAAGGAACTGGTCTTCTTGCCTTTTCACATCACATATACAGATCACTTTCACCAACTCTAATTTATATAGTAATAACATATATTAAGCTATCCCAAAGTGCACCTAAGTAGTGGTGACACTAAGGGAAAAATCACAGTAATCCGAGATCTGTGGGAAGGCCGGATTTATCTAAGGTACCCGCTGCCCACGAGCAATTTTACTAGAATAGGCTAGTGAAGCCTTCATAACATGTGGTACCAGAGTTCATAATAATTTTTCAGATCATGACACACCTGATTGTCATGTACACAAGACATAACATCTCATTCTAATGTCATCCATGCAAAACAAACTGTTTTTATCATAAACTAGATAAGACTTGTACTAACCAACTTGGTTAACATATTCTAAACAAAACTCATATCAAACTTGACAATAAGAACCTAACCATATCATGCAAGACATATTACATAATCTGGAATCAAACCCAACAAATTTTACATAATCCATACACATGTAATATCAAACCAAACTAGACATGCTTAATTACATATAGAAGACAATTAATCTAAATCAAGTTTGGCATAACCAAAATAGACTAAGTTCTGATGTCAACACCCATAATCTGACCTAAACAGGTTTCAAAAAGTGTAATTTGATAACTTATGATTTTTCCAAACCTCCACCTAACTATATTTCAATTCTAGGTCCATTCTAGCACAAAATCATATACACAAATAGCATATGGTCAATTCGCATGAAAAATATTTCTACCCATCCAGAATCATGCTATACATGTTTCATAATATTCAAAATATCAATTTTAAGGTTATGGTTTTAAAAAATTTTGAGAAAAATCACTAATCTTAAGTCCAAAGTCTAAACTAGTCAAATCAAGGTCCATAAGTTTACTCATGCATATTTTCTAATCAAAATGGAGTCAAATACATAGACGAGTTTGATAAACCTACTTAGAATCTTCTGTAAATTTTTTGATTTTTTTTATTTTTATGCTATTTTTTTGACCTTAAATCTAATTTTTGGAATTAATAATTTCAAAAATCAGAAAATACCAAACTGATGCTGAACCAGGCGGTTCGACTGGCGGCTCGAAGGCGGTGGACCGGGGTGCTGGGCTAGGCTTGACCGGTGGCTCGATGGTGCTGGGCTGGGCTCCCGCGGCGGCAGTTGCGACAGTGGGGCGGCGCTCCTGACGGAGGGAGGCGGCGACGCTCGTGGCTGGCTGCGGTGGCGCTCGCCAGTGACGGCGACCAAGAGGCTGCAGGCACTCGGCAGAGGCGGCGTTCGAAGGCAACCGAGGGGGCTGCAGCAACAAACGGCGACGAGATGGGTGCGGAGGCTGGCAACGGCGGGAGCGACGAGGGAGTCTCGCGGTTGTGCCAGCCGGAATAGGGGAGGTCGGCGGGGCTTACGGCAATGGTGGCGTAGACGGAGGAGGTGCTGGCTCGAAAAGATGACCATGAGAAGTGGGAGGATTTGAGAAGCTCGACGCGGTGAGACGGTGGCGAGCCGATAACGGGACGGGGAAGAAAACGGGACGGAGGCAGTGGAGGAGAAAATTCCAGAGGGGGGGGGGAGAGTGGCAGACGGAGATGGTGAGGGAGGGGTACGTGGCGAGGGGAGAATTTTCAGTTTTTTTTAAACCCCTTTCTCTTTTTTTTTCTCGGTATTACATGATAAATCGAATTGTGGGCATGTGAGAGGTCAAACTCTTGCTAGGTTGAAGATCTCAAACTTTGGTGAGTGGCCTTCCAGCGAGATCTACCGGTGAAGGGATGGAAACTTAGGTGGTGTTTGATTAGACTTAATCTGAAAATCTTAACTCTTAATTTCACATCTAACCTCTTAACAAGTGGTGAAAAAGTGCTGAATTTGAGTAAGAGATAAGTGATTTATATTGTTTGATAAAAAAAATCTGAATGACATGGGCCGGCCGACGCAACAGATGGTATCCCCGGAGCTCCCCCCGCGGCGCCCCCCTCCCCCCTCCCCCCTCCCCCTTCCTTCCCGAGCTCCCTCTCCGAGCTCCCCCGCGGCGCCCCCCTCCCCCCTCCCCCTTCCTTCCCGTAGCTCCCTCTCCGAGCTCCCCCCGCGGCGCCCCCCTTCCCCCCCCCCCTTCTTCCCGGCGGTCCGCCCCCTCCCGCGGACACCCCCCCTCCTCGGCGGACGCCCCCCGTTCCCCCCGTTCCTCCCGCCCTCCGCGGCACCGCCCCCGCCCCCGGAGCTCACCCCCCCCCCGCGCGGATTTCCCCCGCGGAGCTCCCCCCCGGAGCTCCCTCCCCGGAGCTCCCCCGCGACGCCCCTCCGCGGAGCTCCCCCCCCCGCGTGCGGATTTCCCTCCGCGGAGCTCCCTCCCCGAGCTCCCCCCGCGACGCCCCTCCGCGGAGCTCCCCCCCCCTCCGCGCGGATTTCCCTCCGCGGAGCTCCCCCGGAGCTCCCTCCCCGGAGCTCCCCCCGCGACGCCCTCCGCGGAGCTCCCGCGCGCGGATTTCCCTCCGCGGAGCTCCCCGGAGCTCCCTCCCCGAGCTCCCCCCGCGACGCCCCCCTCCGCGGAGCTCCCCCCCTCCGCGCGGATTTCCCTCCGCGGAGCTCCCCCCGAGCTCCCTCCCGAGCTCCCCCCGCGACGCCCCCTCCGCGGAGCTCCCCCCCCCCCCCCCCGCGCGCGGATTTCCCTCCGCGGAGCTCCCCCGGAGCTCCCTCCCCGGAGCTCCGCCCCGCGACGCCCCCCTCCGCGGAGCTCCCCTCCCCCTCCACGCGGATTTCCCTCCGCGGAGCTCCCCCCGGAGCTCCCCCCGCGGCGCCCCTCCGCGGAGCTCGAGCTCCCTCCCTAGAGCTCCCCCGCGGCGATGGTCACCCGCCACCATGGTCACCCGCCGCCACCCGCCTCACCGCCGGCTCCTCTGTGCGCTGCAGCAGCCTGCCACTTGCGCATGGTGCGGGGGAGCAACTGCGCGGACGGCGAGGATGAAGGCCAAGACGACGTGAGGAGGCTGGGCAACGTCTGAACTTGAAAAAGCTAGATCACGGATCTGAATTGATCAGAGCATTTTAAGAGATCAGATCTTCGTTCAGACACCATTTCAGTCATTTTATCAAACACTGTCAAATACCTTATCTCTGACCGAATCAGAGATAAGTGGTTGATTAAGCCCTATCAAACAGGGCCTTAGCTATCATTGGGCTTCAGGCTTTTGACCATAGAGTGGCTATGGATGGGAGGGTTAGGAGAAGCTTTCAGCAAAGATGAGCGCCGTGGAGATGAGCTTTGGGCACTAGAGCTTCTGGCTTTCAAATAAGAAGTGTATGTTTTTCAATACAATTCTCAACCTATATTGATATTTTTGTCTGATTGTCCCATTAATTTTAAATCTAATAGTGATAGTTAAACATTGTTTTTTTCACTCCTATCAATATCAATATTACTACTACTATTGATATCGCACCTCGATAGAGTTACCAAATATGCTATAAAGTAGAGGAAATTTTTTTATCATGATTTAATTCTCAATATACAAAAACTCATGGATGTCATTATGGTATTATCACGTAGTGTATGATATACATAATTTCACTCGGCATTAATTTACCTATTAGTTGATTTGATTTACAACCACATATGGCAGAGTTGCAATCGTTTCTACCGTAAATTGATTGCTAGTAAAACTATCTTCTACTTAATTATTTAAGCTCACAAGCAGGTACGTTTAACATTTCATTTATGAATAGAATTAAATATAATTTTTTAATAATTAATCTATTAAAATGGTTGCATCGCATGCGTAAGCTGTCCCAATAATATTGCCGTGAGCCGTCCCCAATAACCTATATTTTTGTAATGGCAAGTCTTAATTACTGCCATTCAAACTTCACTTGAATTAGAGATTCATAAATGTGTTCAAGCCTATTTATGTAATTAATTAGCACTACATTACCTGTTAAAAATTCTTAATTAGTACACGAAAATCATGCTTGACCAGTTACTTTTGATCTTTATAATACTAAAAATTTGCCATATATATCTCCTTTATGGTCAGCAATCCTAATTAAGTTAGATCGACCGGTAAATATGCAATCCCTTCTAGTGAACTTACGATAAGACAGGCTTTTCCACATTTCCAGCCGTTAAACAGAAGGCCCTGCAGGGACATTCACTAATTCACCCCAATTAGCATATACGACCGTAAAGAAAATGAAGTTCGGTTACTTACATATATATATATATAAGTTCCTCTTTACATGTATATATATCTTTCTCTGTCATGAATTTTTGCAGATAAAATTATAGCATAATAATTTTTAAAAGTCATGATAATGGCATTATTTCGATCATAGAAAAGTGAAAAAAAAAATCATCAATACTCTGGATACCACGTCCTGGAGATTCAAAAACACCCGTGATGATAGAACTCCATCGCACTACGCAAGACAAAGAATAAGAAAAGACAGAGAATGTCTTTTTTCTTCCGACGATCTTTTGATTTTTTTCCTATTGAACTAGTATGATATAATTATATGGGTCCTAACTATATTTATACAGAGAAGAGAGACTAGTCCTAGTTTGAATAGAATCATGATCTTATCCCATAATCGAATCTTATGTCAAACAGGAGATAATGATCTCATATTCCATCTTCTAATCCAAAAGTATGTTTAAGTCAAATCTGCTTACCAGTGTATCACTTAATAAGAAATTGATGTAAAATCAGCATAGTCCGGATCATAAATAGACTATATATTTCGAGCTATATGTATATTACACACCATGCTTTTTTATCGACAGACCGAGAAACTTTTCTCTAATAAAAATGCTAAATTAATTAAAGGCGATCCTCTTCTTCGTCAAAGGAGAAAGAAGAACGTTCAAGTTACGCTCTCTCTCCTCCACGGAGACCGTCACCGCCATCTCTTCACGATGCCGATGCCCATCTGATCTAAAAAGCAAATCTTTGACGAGCGCGGCAGGGTGCGAAGAAGATTGAACTTGCTTCGAGTACTGTTTTTAAGCAAGCCGGTCGCCGTCTCCGCAGTCGCTTCTTCTACGGGCAGCTCTAGGAGGGGGTGGGGAGCCTTCACGATGCGTACCCGTCCGTCCTTTGCCGAATATCCCCTGCCAAGGCAGGCCGACCTCTCCTTTCTCGGCTCGCCTTTGCCTTTGCGTTAATTCCGATCTTCAGCTGGCATATATGCACGCGCCGAGGCGAATTCTGGCCTCCGTTGATTACCGAATTTCGGCAGTAGCTATGATAGCTTGAACGCCGGCGGGGTGGGCGTCCGCCGGCGTAGTCATGGATTCCGAGACAACGTAAGGTGCTGGCTCTCGGCTGAGAGCGACCAGAGAGCAACTCTCGGTCCCGACCTTGCGATCTCGACGTCATACATGTTTTGAAATTATTTCTTATTCTGATTCCCGCTGACCCAAGACCTATCTAGAGTTCTAACCATGACTAACCTGTGTCAATTTAAGTCCAACCAACCACTTCTGAGCTTAAAGTTCAGATCATCTAGTCCCCGGGAGGAAGGAGTTTTCGCAGTCCCCAATGATACGAGGACATGTGGTGTCGTCAAAGATGAAGCATCGGTGCATTTTAAAGATGACGTGATGTCCTTTCGACTTTCCAAGACCACGTTACTGAGCCTAGTTTATCTTGCTACCGATTTTTTAAAAATTTACTACTGAGATCTGTTACCGAGACTCTATTAAGTTACTACCGAGTTTTTGAGAATCCACTATCGATCTTCTATCAATATCGAGGCTATAAAGACTCACTATCCACCTTTTACTAATCTATTACTGAACACATCACATCTACTTTATGCCTTCATTAAAGTGCACTTCCGTTTCATCTTCCACAGCACTACGTGTCTTCACGTTATTCAGAACTGCGAAAACTCCCTCCACCTGAGATTGAGGTGATCCTAACTGATCTTAGACCCACGTACATTGCCAGAGAGTACGTTTATATATGGTTTTGATTTTTTTTAACTCAAACTGAGCTGAATATATATAGCTATCTAGAGCTAGAACTAGGTCGGATCAAACAAAAATAATTCAATTGGGTTCTCTTTGATTCTGTTTAAATTATAGTTTAACTAGATGTAGATTCAATTGATTTGCATTAAATTATTTTTTAATAAGATATAGTGGATATTAGCTAGGGATAATTAGATATGACTAAAACAAGTCACATTAATGATCTTTGTACCTGTCAATACTCAATTAATCAATCAGTTAAGGTCAGCAAATTGATCAAACAATTGCAATGGCTTACCTGAAATCATTAGAATTAATGGACACTGGCGACCGCTATTAACCTCGCAAATGATTATGGGGTGTTTGGTTGCATGGTAATGAAGGTTTTTGTTTTAATTTTTAAAAATTGTAAGAAAACTTGTTAAAAGAGGTGTTTGGTAACCATGACAACATTATGTTTTAAAAGTGATTTTCTTCTTAAACAAAAAAAGAGGGTCTCACCTCTTTCTTTTTTCTTGTGGTCTCCCACTTTGTTTGGTCATATGTGGTAGTTACTCTTTTTTTGTAATCACATCCCTCCAAACATGATAATTTTATGTCATGAGTTGGTTCACTTTTTATTTTAATATAATTTTTTATCATGAAAATATACAAAAAATTTTCATGCAACCAAACACCCCATTAGAATCTGTTGTGTTAGTTTCTAAGACCAGATAATCTCTCTCTCTCTCTCTCTCTCTCTCTCTCTCTCTCTCTCTCTCTCTCTCTCTCTCTCTCGTCTGAGAAATGTGCCATCGATCTCACTGGAGCTCACCACCTCTTCACTTCTAAAGATCGGAACCCTAATCATTGATTGTATTAAATTAAGTTTGTGTTAATACGTAATTAAATATAAACTACATTTAAATATTAATATGTTACTTCAAATTGTATTTCGATGTTATACGTTAATTTAAATTTTTACAAGTTTAAAATAATGCTAAATTTAATTCTAATTGTTTCAACATTAGGAGCATTTATTTCGTGTTGATTTATTCTTCATATCTGTCTATACATGATATTTCATTGTCATTAGGAAAGTCTATTTGGTTGAGAGTAAAACTAAGAACCGTGAAAATAGTTTTTAGGGGGAAATGGTGTACATAGGAGTTTGTGGAGTTTTTTCGTCTTGTATTGTTTATGCTCTAAATAGCGTATGTAATAGGGTGTTTGGTAAGACTCTTAATTTTGAGAGTACTTCATTTTTTAAAATAAGATTATTTGAGTTTTTAATTTTAAATTTAAAATCAAAATAGATCAATCATTTGCGTTTGGCAAAACTGTCGCAGTTTTTATAATTTATAGAGTAATGTTTGGCTTCCCCGAGCCGGCTACTTCTCTGCCGGACTTCGCCACAAGCCAAACCAGCCGCCGGGCTACTTCCCCCTCTGCTGGAGGAAAGAAATGTCGCCGACGTCCAGAGGGGGAGGCGATGCTCCAAAGAATCCCAGCGGAACTGTGGGCTGGAGGAGTCCCCCGTTGACATCTAGGCTCTGGTCCATAACCACTGCACTGTCCGCGGTGGGGAACCTCTGCCGGGCTACTCGCCCCCCCCTCTCTACTAATCCTTGATGATGCTACGCCCGGTCCTCGCCACCCATGCGGCTGGTGGCTTCTGGATGCGGCGGCGCTGGTGCTGCGGCTCATCGCGCCGCCGGCCAGAGGAACCCCCCGCCGGGCAGCCCATCGCCGGAGGAGAGGAACGCCCCCCTCTGGATGGCGCTGCATCACACGTCCCCCAGCTGACTTTCATTTGCTGGGTTCATCCCCCGACCGGCGCTAGCCCCAAGCCCCCCGGACACCGCACAGAGGATGTACCCGTACAATGGTCGTCCGCTCGCAGGTCGTCCGCTCGCAGCACTGGTCGTCCGCTCGCTCGTAGGTCCGCCGTCGTCCGCTCGCAGGTCTTCTGCTCACCGTCATCTGCTGGTCGTCCGCAGCGAGAAGAGCGTGCCGTCTCAGGCATGGGAGAGAGCGACGCCGACGGTTCTCTTCCGAAAATAAAACAACCCCGCGGTTGTTTTGTTTCCGAAATAAAAGTTACAATGGAGAGAAATCGATTTTAAAAAAGAAAGAACATTTAAAAAATCTGACCAAACATCGTATCTTTCCCATTTTTAAAAATAAGATAAAAAGAAAGTAAAAAACTGTAACCAAACACCCTGTAAGAGTGTTAGTAATGTCTACATCCTTGATTTAACGCGGTAAATGACCCACATTTTATGTTGATCAATATGTTACAGTTAAACAAATGAATGGAAAGATTAACTTTATAGGGAAAAGATAAAATATATGCGGCCTATCTTACAGCAACCCAAATGGTGCTATGTTTAATTGGTTCTTTATAATATAATTGTGTTTAGTTTAGTTTTTTTTATAATCATTTAGTTTAATTTTCTATTCATAATTGTTTAGCTTATATTATAAAGTAGTAATATTATTGCTATTCTATCACAAACAGCGTCAATAAAATTAGTCCATATTTTGGTAGGATTTTTGAGATATAGTAGCATTATAGGCGAATTTATTGTTCTTGAAATAATTTAGATTTTCGAGGTATGGTAAGATATTTCGGAAGGATTTTTAAAATATAACATCAATATAAATTATACTTCATCTTCTTCTACTATAATTTCAGTTTTTCTAGATTTAGTTTATTAATCATTTCTCTTCTTCTTTAATTTCAGATTTTTTAGATTTAGTCTTTTAATCTTTCTTCTTTTTCTCCTTCTCTTTCTTCTTCTCATTCTCATTCTTGTTCTTATACTTTAGTTCAGATTTCTTTATTTCATTCATTCCAATTTGCTTTTATTTCTTTTCTTTTTTTGTGTTTGGCTGTACAATAAATTCTTACACACTTTAAAACAAAGTCATAGTTAGCTAATGATTTAAAATAGTTATCTTTGGGGGAGATGTGACAACAGAAAATATGAGAATATGTACGACTAAAAGAAGTGGGGGGAACCACAGGATAGAAAAAGGGCCACATCTTTCATTATCTAAGATGGGAATCTCTTTAAAAATATAAAATTATATGTATATCAAACATCTTTTTTAACAAGTTTAGTCACAAAATACACTTTTGTAAAGATCACTCCACTTATCATGCAACTAAACGTCTCCATAGCTTCAGATTTTTTTCAGATTCATCCTCCTCCTCCACCTTCTTTCATTTTAATATAATTTTTATTTTCAAATTTAATTTTATTTTCTTCTCCTCCACCTTCTCCTTTCTTCTCTGTCTTCCTCTACACCTTAGTTTTTTTTCTGAGATTTAGCTATATTTATCATTTGTTTTCTTTCTCTTCTTCTTTTAATAAAAAATTATTAAAAATAATAATTACGAAAATTATTCGGATAGTACTCGACAATGTCACATTCGCTCCAGTCTGCTCCTTTACTGTCCAACTAGGTCGAAACTCTGATTTTTGTGTGTGTGTGTGTGTGTGAAACACTCGAAACCCTAATCATTGATGAGAATTAATTTAGTTTGTGTTAATATTTCATTTAAAATACATTTAAATATTAACATGTTGATTAAAGTATCTTTAAATGTTTATATGTTAATTTAAACTTTGGCATGTTTAAAATAATGTTAATTTTTATTATATTTTAAAATTTTAATATCAAGAATGTTTATTTTATGTTAAAAATGTATTAATATATCTACATGATATTTAATTAATTGTAATTTGGAGTTTATTTGGTTGAGAGTTAAATTAAAAACGGTAAAAATACTTTTAGTTGAAAATGATGCTTATAGAAGTTTTATTAGCCTATTTGTTATAAAATTTTTTTTTCAAAACACCGCCATGGCCGGTCCCAAGCCCGGATGAGAAAGGAGGAGGGTTGCAGTAGGTGACAACCAATATAAAAATAAAGTTACATCTCATGATATGGATTCAAATGATATAAACGTTGGGGCATACTCACCAAACAACGCGTTACACCAGAGTCCAGATGTGGCAAAAAATACAGCAAGGGTGAGGGTGCTCCCCCACATGGGACGCGTCACATAAGCGCCCTATTGTGGTGTTAAATAAGCAAGGGTTTCCACATCAAGGATGGCTGTGGGTAAAGAAGTTAGTCCATAATAAAAAGCAAGATATGAGCTATAGAATAAACTCAAATACAAATAGACATTATTATAAAAAAATGTAACAAAGAATATATTAAAAGAAAGATAAGAATAGATACTTGGAATATTGGATCTCTTACAGGAAAACTTATGGAACTTGTTGATAGTATGGAGAGGAGAAGGATTAATATTATGTGTATCCAAGAAACCAAATGGATAGGAGAAAAAGGTAAAGAAGTAGGAAATACATGATATAAATTATGGTATACAGGAAAAAAGAGAAATAAAAATGGGGTAGGTATCATTGTGAATAAAACATTAAAGGATGCAATAGTTTCAATACAAAGAGTAGAAGATAGGATTATTATGGTAAAAATGATTATAAAAAGAGAAATAATTAATGTAATTAGTGTATATGCTCCACAAATTGGATTAAGTAGTGAGATTAAAGAAAAATTTTGGGAGGATATGGACGATTGTATGCAGAGTATACCAAATGAGAAAAATATATTTATTGGAGGAGATCTCAATGGACATGTTGGAAACAAATGTCATGAATATGGAAATGTTCATGGAGGTTTTGGATATGAAAATTTAAATGAAGAGGAGAAGAATATTTTAGATTTTGCTATGGCTTATGATATTATCCTCACAAATACTCATTTTATTAAAAGAGAATCTCATCTAATAACATTTAAAAGTGGACAAAATAAAAGTCAATTTGATTTCATTCTCACTAGAAAATCCAATCGTGTTATTTGCAAAGATTGTAAAGTAATTCCAGGTGAAACTTTAGCAAGCCAACATATGTTAGTGATTTTAGACGTTAAGATTAAAACACAAACAAACACATACAAAAGAAAGTCTTCTCCTAAAATAAAATGGTGGGAGTTAGAAGGAATGAAACAACAAATATTTAAGACCGAACTTTTAAAGATAAATGATTGGAAGTTAGACATAGACGTTAATGCTATGTGGATGAATATGACTATAAAAATTAGAGAGATAGCTAAAAAAGTACTTAGAGAGTCTAAAGGACATGATCCACCTATAAAAAAGACTTGGTAGTGGAATGAAGAAGTACAAAAGGCAATAAAGAATAAGAGAGATTGTTATAAGAGATTGCCGAAATGTGATAACAATGAAGCTTATGAACAATATAAGATAGCAAAAAAAGTTATTAGAATAGTAAGAGACGATGCTTTTAAACATATGTATGAGAAACTTGGAACTAAAGAAGGTGAAAAGATATTTATAAACTAGCAAGAATGAGCGAGTGACGGTCTCAAGATCTTAATCAAATTAGATACATAAAGAATAAAGAAGGAAAATTTTTGATTAAAGATGATAATATCAAAGAATGATGAAAAAATTATTTTGATACTCTTTTTAATGACAACTTTGCTAAAAACATAGACGACATAGAGAATGTGGCAAACTTTAATTTAAATTATATTAGAAAAATTCAATTTTCAGAAGTTAAAGAAGTATTGGAAATGATGAAAACAAGTAAGACATGTGGTCCGGATAATATTTTTATTGAAGTGTGGAAGTGTTTGGAAAATTTAAGAGTGGAATGGTTAACTCGACTTTTTAACAAAATCCTAATATCGAAAAGAATGCTGAATGAATGGAAAAAGAGCATCATTATACCTATTTTTAAGAAAAAAGGAGATATACAAGATTGTGCAAATTATAGAGGATCAAACTCATGAGTCATACTATGAAATTATGGGAAAGAGTTATTGAGCGGCGATTACAAAGTTATACAAATATTTCAGTTAATCGATTTGGATTTATGCCTGGTTGATCTACAACTGAAGCTATTTTTCTTATTAGAAGTTTGATAGAAAAATATCAAGATATGAAGAAAGATTTACATATGGTATTGATTGATTTAGAAAAGACTTATGATAGAGTACCAAGAGAGGTTCTATAGTGGGTGTTGGAACAAAGGATGGCGCCGGTTAAGTATATACAAATGATAAAAGACATGTATGATGATGCGACTACTAACGTATGCACATTTGGTGGAGAAACAAGAGATTTTCCTACTTCAATTGGCTTACATCAAGGGTTTGCAATAAGTCCTTATCTTTTTACATTAGTTATAGATGAATTAACGAAAACTATACAAGATGATATACCTTGGTGTATGATATTTGCAAACGATATAGTATTGATAGATGAAACACAAGAATGAGTGAATAGAAAGTTAGAAATGTGGAGAAATATTTTGGAGACTAAAAGTTTCAAGATAAGTAGAACTAAAACATAATATATGCATTGTAAATTTAATGAAAACCAAAGAGAAGTAGGTGAGGGCATCAATTTAAATGGGATAATATTGTCTTAAAAAACTCAGTTCAAGTATCTTGAATGAATTATTCAAAAAGATGAAAAATGTGATGAAAACATTAATCATAGGATTAAAGTAGGTTGGATGAAGTGGATATTGGCTTCAGGGGTTCTATGTGATCGTAAAATTCCATTAAAGTTGAAAGAAAAATTTTATCATACGAGTATAAGACCCGCAATGTAGTATGGTAGTAAATTTTGGACCAAAAAAAACATACTTCTAAAATAAGTGTTGTCGAAATGAAAATGTTAAGATGGATGAGTGGTCACATTATATTAGATAAAATAAGGAACGAATATATTAGAGAAAATTTAAGAGTAACGAGAATTGTAGACAAATTGAAAAAAGGGAGATTGAGATGATTTGAACATATTAAACGTAGACCTAAAGAGGCTCCAGTTAGAAAGATATAAAATATTAAAATGACAAAAACAAAAAGGACGTGATAGACCTAAGTTAACTTGGAGGAGGGTAATTCAATATGATTTAGATGGTTTAAATATCTCTAAAGAAATAACACAAAATCGACATGAGTGGAGAAAGAGAATCCATATGGCTGACCCAAAGTATTTTGGGATGAAGGCCTTAGTTGAGTTGAGTTGAGTTATGTTTTTGAAATATAGCGTATGAAAGAGTTTTAGTAATGTCTAAAATCTTAATTCAACACGGTCTATGAACAGAATTTTTTCTTGACCAAGTTGTTAAAACTAACCAAATAAACTAGAAAATCTACTTCCCAAGGATAAATAATATGCGGCCTATCACACAACTATATATTCATGCTATGTTTAATTTGTTCTTCTTCATAATATAATTGTGATTAGCTAAATTTTTTTATAACCATTTAGTTTCACTTGTTATTCATAATTCTTTAGTTTATATTAGGTTATGAAGCAGTATATATTATTTCTATTCTATCACCAACCGTATGGGTGGCAATGGGCCGGGCCAGCCCACGGGTTCGCGGGTTGGGCCGGCTGCGGGTCATTTGACGGGCCAAAGATTTTGGCCCGCAGGCTTTAGTCGGGCCGACATACGGGCCGAAGTGGGCCAACGCGGACTAAAACAGGCCAAATAACTTTCAATTTTTATGTCAAAAATATCATTTTTACTTATTAAAAATATATTTTAATTAAATTATTATTAATTTTATAATGTTATTCTAAATAATTAAATTTATCATATTTAATAAATATTTATTTATAAAATATATAGTTGGGTCGGGCCGGGCCGGGTCGGGCCAAGTCATTAATTTTTGCGGGCCGGGTCGGGCCGAGCCAACAATGTAGTGTGGGTCGGGTTGGGCCGGATCAATATATTTTGGACCGGGCCCTTTTTCGGGCCGACCTCGGGCCAGGCCGGGCCCGGCCCATTGACACCCTTAACCAACCACATCAACAAAAGTAGTCCATATTTTGGTAGGATTTTGAGATATAGTAGCAATATTGGCTTTGATGGGGTGTTTGGTTGCATGATAAGTTAGATTTTGCTACAATTGTATGTTTTTGTAACAAAGCTTGTTAAAAGAGTGTGTGGCAACCATTGCAAATTTATCAGTTTGAGTTATTTCTTTCTAGGGCTAAACAAATGTGAAATCTTGTTTTTCATCTTGTGAGCATGCATCTTTGTTGGTTATACATGTCTCTCATTCGTTTTCACATCCCATCTTCTCAAGCATGACAAATTTACGCCATTAACTAATTTTACGTTGTATACTAATAAATTTTTTTATCACAAAAATATATAAAAATTTATTGTGCAACCAAACACACTACAATACATTGTTCTTAAAATATTTTAGATATTTGAGGTATGATAAGATATTTCGGTAGGATTTTTAAAATATAATAGCGATGTAGGGTTTATATTTTTATTCTTATTTATTTTGTTCTTTTACTGCTATTTAAATTTCAGATTTTTTTAGATTGAGTTTTATTACTCATTCTTCTTCTTCTACTACAATTTGTGTTTTTTTAGTTTAGTTTTATTACCCATTTCTTTTCTTCTCCTTCTCTTTCTTATTTTCATTCTCTCTCTCTCCTTCTACTTTAATTTAGTTTTGTTTCTTTCTTTATTTATTTTCTCCTATTTCTTTTTCAATTCATGATATTTTTAATTTAGTTATAGTTTTTTTCTTTTTCTTCTTCTACTAATACTCTTTCTGCCGTTACCCAACGCTTTTCAAATTTAACTTTGTTTCCACCTTCTGCTTTTTCTGCTTCTTCTTCCTAATCTTATAATCTTATAGAGTGTTTAGTTGTACAAATTTTTTTGTACATATTTATGATAAAAAATTTATATTAAAATAAAATCTTAGCTAACTGATAACATAACATTGTCACGTTTGGAAAGATGTGACGAGAGAAAAAAGTGAGAACTATACATGATTAAAAAAAGTTGGCGTGAGGGGGAGGGGGAGAGGGGCGGAGTTTCATATTTTTTTAAATTTGATTTTATTTATTTTTCTTCTCTTCCTTTTACTTTATTTTCTCCTCCTCCTCCACCTCCTTGCTTCTTCTTCGTCTTCTTCTACCATAGTTTTAGATTTATTTTTCAGACTTAGCTTTTTTTTTCTTTTGTCTACTTCTAACATGGAAGGGGGCGGAGTTTCATAATTTTTAAAATTTAATTTTATTTATTTTTTTCTTCTTCCTTTTACTTTATTTTCTCCTCCTCCACCTCCTTGCTTTTTCTTCGTCGTCTTCTACCATAGTCTTAGATTTATTTTTCAGACTTAGCTTTTTTTTTTCCTTTTGTCTACTTCCAACAAGGAATCTATTTGGTAGGATCATTACAGGGTGGCAGTGGGTCAGGCTATCGTTTGTGAGCTAGGCCAAGCGCTGACTAGTACTAAACAGGCAAAGGATTTTGAGTTGGAGTCTTAATTGGGCCGATATACGGGTCAAAATGGGTCGAAACAAGTCACATGACCTTCAAATTTTAACTCATAACTTCATTAAAAATGTCTCATTTACTTACTAAAAATATATTATAATTAAATTATTATCACTCTTATGATATTATTTTAAATAATTAAATTTATCACATTTTACAATTATATATTTAAAAAATAAAATGTTGGGCAGGGCCAGTTAGGTTAGGCCAAGTTAATATTTTTGGCAGGTCAAGTTAGGCCGAGTCAACAATATAGTACAGGCTGGGATGGACAAGTTGGCACGATATATTTCGGACCAAACCATAAATGGGCTGACTTTGGATTGGGTCGGGCCAGACCCATAAATATGAGAAGAATTTACTCAGATAATACCTAAAAAGTCTAGTATTGGCATTAGCTAGTAGAATACACAAAATAACTAAAGGAGTACCTAACGCCTTGTTTGGTAACACTATTAGATATCTCTATCACTATTAATTTTAAAATTGATATTGATAGAAAGTATAGAAATTATTAAGAAGTGTTCCGTGAATTGTATCAATTTTAAAATTTGTAGTGTAAACAAAATATATTATGTGATACAAGTGTCAACTTATATTAATTTTGATATTGATACTCTATGCCCTGTTTGGTTAGAGTTTCAGTTTTGGTACTATATCAATATTGGCATTAATATTTTCAAATGTTGAAGTATCAATATTAAAAGTAATGCAAACTGACACTTGTATTACATAATATGCTTCGTTTACACTACAAATTTTAAAATTGATACAATTAATCAAACACCTCTTAAAGATTTCTATCAATATCAATTTTAAAATTGATAGTGATAGAGATACCTAATAGTGTTATCAAACAGGACGTTAACATTTAGAAATATTAATATCAATATTGATATAGTACCAAAAATGAAACTTTGACCAAACAGGGCATAAACTAAGAATCCAAGTAGAACAATATATTTAAACAATTAATACGGTGCATATTAATCCTTTTTTGCCGAATGATTTTCTCTTAGTAAATGATTTTCTTTTGCAATTTAAAGTCTGTATGCAAACACCTGATAAAATAAAATTATTAAGTCTTTATAATTATTGAATAAAATTTTTTAGAATTCATAAAGCCCATGCTAGAAAACATTCAATTCTTTCATAAAATTATTAATAAAATAATAGAAACCAATATACAAACAAAAAAACAATTTGATAAAAAGAAACCCCTTTTACAAATAATCTCTTGAGAACTAAAAAAACCTTTTTTAGTAATTTCTTAGAAACCCTATTGCCTTACGAGAAGTTTTCAAAGACTATGCTTATATAGAACTAAAAACAAAAATAAAATTATAAGAGTAAAACAAATGAAATATAACTCTCATGACATAAAAAATTAAAAAATAATTAATATAATAAAAAAATTAAAACTACTACAAGATCTAGAATTCCTCATGGTAGTTCAACTTTTATGATAAGAAATCACAGCAAAAACTCAAAAGAGGAAAAACTCAAATGATCATAAATTATAAGCAACTAGACGAATTTATTGTCTTTGATATATACCTTTTATCTCATAAAAGTAGACATGTAAACGGGTCACTATCAGGCAGATCTTTTAAGATCCAAACCTGAATCCAATAAGACATATCCGAATCCAATAGCAGATCTAATAAGCTATTGGATTTCGGGTCTAAGTCCATACCCGAATTCGAAAGTACTTTCGGATCTGGGTCAACTCGTTACACCCATCGTGCAATCCATTTGCGATGCAGATTAAACTTTGCTACAGGAACCGTAGCGCCCGCTACAGCCTACTAGACATCCGCTACATGACATCTGCCATTAAAAAAATTTTACATATGCCGCACTGCACCATTAAATACATTTACATCTGCTGCAGCATAAAAAAAAGTTACATCCACTACAACATTCAGCCATTCACCATTAAAAATTACATAATAAAAAAGTACATCCACTAGAGTCTATAAAGCATTCACCATTAAAATTTTTAGAATAAAAATTACATAATAAAGATGAAAATATGAAAGATCACGCTCTGAAATCAAAATAAAAAAAAAATTACAAAATTTAGAGATTCTCATCTCAGCACAAAATCAAAAGATTTCACACCCACCGATCTCTTCCTTCACTTTCAACATGCTTTTTCTTTGTACTCTTTCAAAGAAAAAGAATGTAAGTAGTAAATATCTTCCAACTAAAGAGGTAAGTACGAAGATACCTAAAATGTTCATTGCATCGATCACAAAATTTTAAGCATATAGCCAATAGCGGTACATGAACTATACAATAAATCAAAAGAAGAGACTTAACCATTTAACTAATAGTAGTACATTTCAGATTTCACTACGTGGGTTCATCTCGGTCTTGAGCTAAACAAATTCATGATTAGTGAACTAGCTAAGAATCAAAGGACAGACATGAAATAAAAACCAAAACATCTGCTTGAAATAAATGCAGGGAGCATCTTCATATATGATTTCAGAATTGGCCTCAACAAAAAAAAATCTAACTTTTTTCATCAGTGTAGTGTAGCTCAAGCATTTCTACTGTTTTATCACTCATTCAAAGCTTAAGTGATCATTATTTTTTTCCTGGTGAGTAAACATCAATTGGATGAACAACCAAGCAAAAGCAATTGATCTATTTGGGGCCAACAACATACAAGTTCCTATCTACCCAATCAGGTAGCAAGTTAGAGTCAAAGATTAGGATTTACTAGATGCATGGATGATTAAAAATTCAAGCATGAAACTATGAAACACCTACATGTACCATACACATTTAGCTAATAACAATCAATCACAAATTCTTTGGATAGTTAATGATATCTTATGACATGCAGCAAGTTATCTAGAAGAAGAGACACTCTTAACCATAATATGTATTTATAACATTTCACAAGAAAATTAGGGGTATACTAGGTCCATATTCTTTGAATACCTCATATTCTTTTACAGTTGCTTCAAGAAGAAGATTCTATACATTTTCTTCATGATTAGAAAGTTTCTATGTTTCTAAGGAGAAAATTCGTAGGAAGGGCACTTGCATGTACTAAAACT
The DNA here is from genome assembly GCA_036172225.1 of Cryptocoryne crispatula var. balansae. Lineage (NCBI taxonomy): Eukaryota > Viridiplantae > Streptophyta > Magnoliopsida > Alismatales > Araceae > Cryptocoryne > Cryptocoryne crispatula. The sequence goes on along the minus strand of CM069925.1, from coordinate 15,991,835 downwards.
AATAAAGATATAAAATTAAACAAAGATTCACCTGATTGTCTGAAACATGATTTCTAATACACAAACACACATGATCTAAAATTTTGGGTAAAAGAAATCAAACGGTTAGAAGTTAATTCAACTGTAAACAAAGAAGGGAGAGTTATCACTAGGGGTGAATAAGAGTCAGTTCAATTCAAGTTTATCTTTTTCTCAACTTCAGATCGAGCCCAATAGTTCGATAAATCTGATCCGACACAATCTAATTCAATATGATTCAGTTCAAATAAATAATAAATAACTTATACATATGTATCTATATCAATGTACAAGTTAAAATGTCTAAAAGTCACTATTTTGATGATGAAAAAAACAAACAAATACCATTTATCAATGTTATAATTTATTTTAAGATCTGCAAACTCTCCCTTCCTCCTTACAAAAATTAAACTTCTTCCACCCAGTAAACAAAACCGCAATGATTTTCCTCTCTAACACTGGCGCTTTGAATAAAACTATGCCAAAGTGAATAAAAAGATATTACATTACTTCTTTACAAATAATGCATAAACAACAATTAATTTGAGTCCAAGTCAGTAATCCATCTAGTCAGAATTTTATCCTACGTAGTTTTCAATGAGAAGAGAATACCCTTATCTCGATTAGGATGTACTTCTAATATCATAGACCTTCATGTGCCAACCAAACTGAAAGTTGAAAAGCATCATATTCATATGAGAACGAGATTAATAGAAAGTGACACCTTCCCTAGAATGAATATACATACAGCTGTGCTAGCTCTGCTCGGAGGTGCGGCAAGACGAGCGGGCATGCACCAACTACGCTAGATCTGCTCGGCATGCGCTAGATCCGAGTTGCTTCGCTCTTCCCCAGAACAAACATACAACTACGGTAGGTAAACAATAAAAACCACCTATTTTCTGACTACCTAGAGGGTTTTGTTCTAAGTTCCTCTAGAATCGGCATCGCCCGGCCCGAGTTGCGAAACACGTAAAATTTTATAGCACCGTAAATGCTGCCGCCAGTGAAACGGGTGCATGGGAGGCCACGCAAAACAAGAGAACAAGGGTTGGGAGTCTGCTGTTTGCGAAGGTGGGCACTCTCGAGTAAGAGATGACCAAAAAAATGGACAAGGCGCGGAGAGGAGGCAAGGGGAAGATCCAATCACTGTTGCCGTAGGAGCTTGAAATCACGAGCCGTCGAAGCACCAAGCGATGAGAAGCCCTGTGGACTAGACTCGCGATGCGAATCGAACCCTAGGTAGGGCATGCCGCCGCCGGATACCACGACAGAGTCGACCTGTCGTAGCGCCGAGCCGCCGAGCGATGAGAAGCCGAGGGACAAAGGGAGCAATCGCTAATCGGGTCCTCTGTCCCGCGCTCCTAGCGCAGTGGGACGCCACCGCCCTCCGGGGCGGCAGCTCGCGGTCTCGAACCGCGCCCGCCCCATTGAGGGCGGCTTTCTCGCGCGCGCAGACCACTGCGCCAATGTCCAAAAAAAAAGCTAATCGGGTCCTCTGTTTCGCGATTGGGTTATAAAATAGAACCCGATACATGGCATTCGGGCCTGTTTAATATCGGGTATACTGAAACCCGACGTCGGGACTTATCGGAGCACCCATTGAATGCTGATATACTCTTTTGACAGTTGAATTCAGGATGGATTACGGGTCTACCGTATCCATTTACACGTCTACATAAAAGAACACTAACCGACGTTACAAGAAGAAAAATTGGATGAAGAATTGATACCTTAAACAACATTTAGTACATTATGAATGGCTTATAATATCATTTTAGTAAGTATTATCTATGAACGATAAAATTTTTATTCCAAACTTAATAAAAATTTATGATCATATAAAAATCTTATAGCCAATCTAGACATCATCTAACATGTTTAAATTCTATGATTAACATCTTTGTCATATTCTTCATCTTTTTGAATAATTAACTCAAGATTTTTAAATTGGGTTCTATAATATAACACTACCTAGAAAGAATATGAGTAACATCTCAAGTTCTTAACATCCAAAGGTAAAGAATAAGATATAGTCCTATGTCAGAAAAACTAAATAAGAAAAGAAAACATAGAATTCTTCGGATTAACTATTGATTCAATGGGAATAGAAATGCAACCTCATGTTAGTGACAAAATCATTAAGTTTTAAAATAAACTAAAAATATAAAAACAATTATAAAAATGTTTAGAATGAGTAAATTATGTATAATTATTTTTATAAAATTATTCTAAATTAATAAATCATTTAAAATTTTATTAAAGAAAATATGTCATTTATATGAAATAAATAACTTAGCCAATAAATTAAAAATTTTAAAAAATTTAAAAATCTAATTCAGAACTTAGCCAATATGTCATTTCTTATGTTAGAAACTGACGCATTTGATAGTTATTCGGGAGTACTTCTGAAAAAGAAAATAGGAAGGAAGAAAAAATATGTACGTATATGTCAGGTCCATTTACCCTAAAAAAAATTATTGTATGGATAAAAATTATTAGAATAAAAAATAATTAATAAATTTATTTATTTTTATTACCTAAGAAGTTCCTCCTAAGAATAGATAATGCTTAAATAAAGTATTTATTAAAAAATTATGCAGTATTACCTGAGAAATAAACGCACATTTAGATGGCAGGGGCTATTTCAATGAATTTAATTTTGATATAAAAATAGTTAAAGGCAAGAAGAATGTTCTTGCATATAGTGTTACTCAAGAATGACGATAAAACTAGAAGAAGTGAGTTAGAAGAAACATATAATCATCAAATACTTAGGGAGATCTTTAAAAGATAGATTTAGCATAAAAAATGTTCCAGTGGAAAGTATAAAGAGAGATTCAGAGATTAGAAAGAAAATCTATAGTCTCAAAAAAGAATTTGGTATAGTCATCAAATGAAAATCTAATGGGGTGCTTGGTTGCATGATATTTTTTTGTACATTTTCATGATAAAAAATTATATTAAAATAAAAAATGAACCAACTCATGACATAAAATTATCATGTTTGGAGGGATGCGATAACAAAAAAGAGTAACTATCATACATGACTAAACAAAGTGGGGGACCACAAGAAAAAAGAAAGAGGTGAGATCCTCTTTTTTTGTTTAAGAAGAAAATCACTTTCAAAACATAAAATTATCATAGTTGTCAAACACCTTTTTTAACAAGTTTTCTTATAATTTTTAAAAATTAAAATAAAAACCTTCGTTATCACGCTACCAAACACCCCATAAAGTTGCTAATTTCAGCCTAGAGCATGAAACTCCTTCCTAGAGAACAAGATAAAAGCCCCTCCTAAATAGCAAATAAACTCAATATTGACTCAGAAGATACAAACTGTAAATACAACATGAAAAGGACTTAAAAGTCCAAGAGTTTCACCCAAATGCCAGCACGTACGAAGAGAAAGAAAGCTATTAACACAAAGCTTAAGGACATCATGGATTACAGTTCGATTTTCTTGGAAGATTATTCTATCTCATTCACCACGTAAAGCAAACATAGGTTATTTATCTTAATCATTCCGGCATATATCAGCAACTAATGCAAGCTTCTCACCTACCTATATTCAATCGATGCGCTACCGAGGTGGCATAGTAGAGAGAGATATATATTTCAGTCTCAAAATGTATGAAATCAAGAGCTCACCCAAACATATACAAGTTCAACCCAATAGTACCTGACAACTTGTAAGCACTCAAGGCTTGGCTCGACAAAAAATTGACTTGAGTTGTTTACTATACTAAACAAACAATCTGAAACAAAAAAAAGAAATTTAAAGCTCGACACGTAAATAAGGGAAGTTTGTGCAAATTCTTGCTCAACTAGATAAAACTCTGCTCATTTAAGTACTTGATTAATAACACAACTAAATACTCTTAAAAATAAATTTAAGATACTTAAAATTTATATAATATTTGATCAAATTTATCAAAAAAGTTGAAATTGAACTTAATATTAATTTAAACTTGTGTTTGAAATTTATAAACTGATTTAAAGTTAAGATTCATAAATGAACTTAAATTAAGTTTGAGTTCGAGCTTTATAAATGAGCTTATACTGCACTTCACAAACATGCCAAATTGAGTTTCAACTCAAGTTTGGAACGACCTCTTATTCTAGTTCAAACTTAATCAATCAAGTAAACGAGTAACTCGATGAACCCAACCCGAACATATCAAGTTCTTAACGGGCTGAGCTCAAACATAGGTCCAAGCTACTCATCAAGTATCAAGCTAAGTTCGAGCCAAGCATAAATGAAATAGTAAACTAACAGAGCTCAAGCAACATGTTACTTGGCTTTGCTATGCCCCTTTGCACCACTAGCGTGGGTAACTGTACTATAGTTCTATCTTTTCTTAAATCTTTTAATTGATAGGAAATTTTTATTCTATAGTTTTTTTGAATTTCTACAAGCATCTATTGTATCTTTTCAGATTTTCTTTTCATTGAGACTTGCAGCATAATTGAAACGAAATTGTAAAAGTAGTAAATAACAAAGGACTCAAGCGGGAGCCAAATGAATAAAGAAGCTCACAAATGTCAAGAGAAACACCTTGAGAAAGGACGCTTTCAAGGTAGAAGTATCTTCTTTGTGATACACTTCTAAGCAAGGAAGGATAACTCGGGGGTCGGCCCCGGGTCGGCCGGCCCCCAACCCGGCCCGGTCCGGGTTGCTGACCCGGTCGCGACTCGGCCCGACCGGGTCGGTTTTTTTTATTTTTTTTTAAAAAAAAGCAAAAAAGCATGAAAAAATCAGAAAAAATACCCGAAAATTAGAAAAAATCGGAAAAAATACCCAAAAATTAAATAAAAATAAGAGATATGATTCAACATGATTCATTCAACATTCATTCAAACATTGCATTAAATTGTTATTCTACATAATGTATGTACTCTGCCCATGACATTGAGGAAGAGTACGATGCATTAAACATATAGACAAACTGATTATACTCATCAGTGTCTCGTACAATTGTCCTACGATAATTCGAAAATGAACCACCATAACTATCATATGAATACGTACTAGAACTATCTAATGAAGGCTGCATCATCCCATAACCCTGTCCTTGATATGATGGGCACCAAGAACCTTGTGATGGTTATAACTCTGCACCATACCCATGTTGTCTTGCCCCGTGGTCATCATCTTGTGTTGCGTGGGTATAGTGCTCCTCTTCCGTAAAGTGCGGCTATTGCTGTGAAGGCGGTGTCTGTGGATTGGTTCTCCCTTGACCGAGTAAGGGTGCCGACGGTGCTTCCTCCGCTCTCGCTGTACGTGTTGTCATCTCCGTCACTACTACTCTTTGAAGTTGAATCATCCGACGTCTGATATTGCAATCGGATGTTAGGCTCCGGTGTATCTTCCATTGTCTCGTCAATTGTGTCCAGATCAGCAATATCAAGAGGGTCGGCTTGCAACTTTGTTTACTCTTTGCCCTTTGATTGCCTACTTTGACGAGAAGATTGTCCAGCTTTTTGCCTTTTCGCCACGAAGGAGGGATCCGAAATTCCTCGGAAAGAGGAACATTGTCAAGTTTCCCTTGAGCCCATTCCCGATCATCGGGGTTGAACTCCGGTTCACCCAACCCTCACGTTCGTTGACCCGAGGATTCTAGAGGAAGCCTCTCGTTGAAATATCTCATCTAAGTCAATCTCCTGCTTGTACAAAGGGGCACCTCAATTCGTCTTCCACTTGCTTGTTGTACCCACCTTTGCTCCTCCCTCTGGTTCTCTCTTATCTTCTCCAAATTTTTTAGCTTCAATCTCATGTTATAGTGACAGTAGACTAGCTACTCAAGTCTTTGTGATGTTAGCCTATTCCTACGCTGGTATGAATAAGGCTAAACGTTGACCAATTTCTTTCACACCAAGCGAACGTAGTTTGGCTTAGTACTCGGATTGCAACACTAGCCAAGTCTTCATATCCCGGTGCCCTTCCATGATCCATCCACCAGTCAGCTGCACATTATCATTATGTCTTAGTACATGATGATATTAATAAGTTAATTATGTAATTATAAAGTTGACTTTATTTAACTGTACATACCTGGACTAAGAAGCATAACTGCTCATTGCACCCTTGCTGTCCCGAAATGAAATAACCTCATCCTATAATCATGCATCTTATTTGTTGCAAAAATTGAACGGTCATCGTCCCCAAACATTCTCCGAATGACTTCCTTTACGTTGTCCAACAGTCATTGATAGGCTTGAAGATTGGACTGTAGCAATATCTTGGGTTGAAAAAATGACCTGGTAATTGACCATGGAAAAGTTTGCTATCAGCATTGACCAAAAAGCTAACAATTTGATTAAGAAATTTTATTTGATTAAATTGTAAAAAATATACCAGCTGCATGTATAGGATGGTACAATGTTCTCTCCCACCGACGGTCAATGATATCCCACCATATGCTAAAATCTGATACCTTTTTCGAAATATCTTCTTTTGCCCGCTCAAGTGCATCGTAAAGATATCCCATGTCCGCCTTCTTATCTCCATCGACTATGCGAAGGACTTTGACTAATGGACCAACAATATCCATTGTCTTCTTTACGAGCCGCCAAAAGTCTCCACTCTCTAATGTTTGTTCTACCTTCCTTCCTTTTCGTTTGTCTGATGGATTGGCTCTAGCAATCCAGCTAGCCCCCCCTGGTGAAAGTATCATTTCAAGGGTTAGGCAACGCCTATGTTCAAATAGGCTCTCCAAAGATATGTAGTGTGATGCAAACCGTGTAGCGCCGGGTCGTAAGAGCTCTCGACCCTTTGTGTGCTCTCTCATTAGGTTCAGAATGAAATTATGGTTATAGATGAATGATGCAAATATTAGGCGGCTTTGACAACCCGATCTATTTGAGGGTCCTTGCAAATATCTTTTAGCATTAAATCTATGGAATGGGCAGTGCATGGTGCCCAATATAACTTCTGTCTTTTGGCCATTAATATTTGACCAGTAGCTTTGTAGGCAGTTGCATTGTTCATCACTACTTGGACAAGTTGATCCTCATCGTTCTCTTCGACAATGCCATCAATTAAATCAAACAGGTAATTTGCATTCTTTACCTATCCGGATGCATCCACCGAATTCCAAAAGACGGTCCCGGCTTGACAAGAACGAGAAAGTTGATCATTGTCTTCCCGATAATACCTATTAAGAGGATAAAATGTTATATCTAAACTTAAAATTCATAAAGATTTGTATCGAATGTTATGCTCAAAAGGACTAACCTCGTCCAACCACGGTCATCACATGCATCCACGTTCGTCCCGTATACGTTCGAACGTCTTGACATATTCTCTAATGTCGCCTACCTCCAATGGAAGATATGTGTTGTATATCTCCTTTGGAGTTGGTCCCAAAGACCCCCCCGACCAACGTCTTCTATCAGGTCAATCACGGACTCATAGTAAGGCCCCTTTCGGCGTTAGCCGGTATACTACTATGAAAGAACCATCTCTGGAAGTTGCCCGCCCGATCTTCTCCTTGCACAATTTCAAGTTCTTTAATGCTGTGTTGATGGTGGTTTGCCTTTGACGCGGTCGTGTGATGACCGGATCTATAGGGCCAACTGTCGGGTCGTCATCCCGGGTGAGATCGTGGACATGTTGTTCAGGGTCAGGATTTGATCCTATCCCGCTTTCACTTCCACGTCCACTCCCACTGCCAGAATCTTGACCCATAAACCGCCCGGTACGTCGATACATGTCTTCGTCGGCGAATGACCTTCGGCTTGCCTCCATGGCTCTTGCTAAGTCATCTGTTTGCTATGTTAAATACGTATATTTTTGTAAAATATCAAATATTAATTATTACATACCTTCGTCAAATTCTTGGTATTCACTTCTTTCTCGGTCTCTCTTGTCCAAAGGCCGTATATGTGTAGCGAACGTCTTGCGGGTTCCGCAATTTCTTCACGCACAGTGTCCTGATGCCTCTTTGAAGCTCCTTTGGATCTTTCTAAGGATTGAAGATGCTGTCTAAATTGGGCTCTTACCTCAGGCGGAGTCCGTGTGCACGGTGCAACATCTCCCTTGATACCGGCAAGATGATGCTTTAACCGGTAAGTTCCACCGTATAGAACTTTGTCGCAATACTTGCATTTTACTTTCCTTTGCTCCATTGACACGACCGTGCAATGGAGCCAAGCTAGGTCATTCCGGGTGGAGCGGGAAGTCTCATGGCTTGGGGAAGACATGTTAGAAAAATAATCCACAAAATAAATAGCACGAAATAAAATTGAAAATGGCAAAGACACCGCTTTGACAGTGTCAAAAATAATGCTTTAAGAGTGTGAACGACACTAGGTGGAGCGGAAACTATCCGAGCGAGGGGTGAGAACTGAGTGGAGGGACGAGCCGTTGACCGGTGATGACTGAAAGAGTGATCAGTGAGGAGGGGGGAGACCGAAAAAGAGATCAGTAGGAGAGGAAGACCGAAAGAATGATCAACCAGGTCCGGGGAGGAGATTGGTGTGGAGTTAGAGTGAGTTGAACCCTTCCCCTTGGGGGCTATAGCCCCCAAGGTGGAGGCAATTTTGTAAATGGGTGAGGGTGAGTGGGGGGACTTTCCCCCCCCCCCCACTAACTCTCTTAAATGGGGGGGGGGGGGAAGCCCCCCCCACTAAGCCCCCACTAAGAGCTTAGTGGGGAGGCGGCCAAAAAGCAGCCCGCGACCCGGTCGGCCGGGTCGCGCGACCCCCTGCCGGGCCGGCTTGGAGTCGGCCCGGCAGGGTCGATTCCGGGCCGGTCGGCCCAGAATCCGGCCGAGTCGGGCGACCCGGGCGACCGGGTCGCCGACTCGGCATTCCATGCTTCTAAGGGAAGAAGAGCAAACTATGTGGTAGTCACAAACAGATTGTTCATGCGGGAATATAGATGTGGAAGCATCTTTTGTGTAAGATGCTTGTAGATAGAAGGGTCTTCTGCACTAGGCACTTGAAAGCAGATGTTCATAAAACAAAGAGTTTCTCAAGCACTAGTTGTCTCCATTGTGGTTTCCAAAAAAGGTGTAGGCATGGATTTGGACTTACACAAATGTAAAAGGGGTGACCTCGAACATTTGACCCTTGGCATTACCTGGATGACAAAGGAGCCGTTTAGGGTTTGGTTTGGAACGTAAAGAAGTAGAATGTGGTTGTTAGAAACCATGGGTTTCGAATGAAAATCTGAAGTTAAAGGTGCTGGCATACGTGTTGGAAGATGTATGTGGGTCCAAGCTTCCTTCTATTTGGCCAGCCAAGGGCAAGGAGTTCAAAATACTCCCGATTATCAAAACTAGTGTCACGACCCGGATTTTTAACATGCACAACGGAAGATAATCCGGCGATGTAACGGGAAAGGATATCGGTCTGGAACCAAATAAGACTAAAAATCTCAATCCAAATAAATAATTCCAACTTTACAACATAATATCACCATAAACAAACACCTATTTAGACAAATTAAATACCAACATTGAATGAGTAATCCACTAGCTCCTCGGACTCCAAAACACAACTACTACGCGTCTGCTGCGCTAAACCTGCACTCTTGAAAATATTAACAACGGAAGGGGTAAGTCACCACAGACTCAGTAGGACTTACACCCGAACTACCCCACTATAATAGTGATTCTAGTGGTATACTATACATATTAAGCCTAAAAATCAGATTTAATACATAGGGTGTAAACTAATTATATATCTTTAATTAATTGATTACAAAGTCACACTACTACCCCAAATGATAACAGGACTCTATATGCATTAAAAACCAACATAACCTACACATTAGGCTACTCTAGGTATGCTCATAACACACACAACCTGACATAAAACCAAGGACACATCTATAACACTAACATCTATGCCAACATACACAACTAAACACCTGTCTGAGTAAATACCATGCTCCATCTGATAAAATGTAGTCACATCACAAAACTAGCACCAGATTTACCATATAGTAGGAAGTAACATATAGTAACTAAATCCCATAGTACCCCATAGGCATGGGAGTACTTAGGATAAACCGCGGTATCTGGGATCGAAGGATGCTCCAGATTGTTCTAATTCATCTGCTGCCCACAAGACCGAATTATAGTCTGGTGAAGTACATTTCCATCACAATGCAGCTCACTGCACTAACCACATTCCACACCATGCAAGCATATATTAACTCAGACAGTAAACATGAACATTTAATTGGCAATCAAACATGAAATACATAGATGAACACCCATGGTTCTATGCACCACATATTTACATACCATACCACAGTCTATCACAAACTAATGCATATAATTAAGATCATGCAATATACAACCTAACCATGATAATTACATGCTTAAACAGAACTACCTATCACATAAAAGACAACAAACTAAATTCTAACAACATCATGCCTAAACCTTACATCGGCTTTTTATCAAATCGGAATATACATGATTAAGGTTCACCGCGATGCAAACAATGCTAAACTAACTAGGTTCAACTATAAGGACATACCTAACATGCTAACATGCATAATTGAATAATTATCTAACATGATGAATATAGAACAATCTAAACATGTATGATTAAACAAGCTAATCTAAACTCTATCTAATCATGCTAATAAATCCAAAACAGCCTCTTAACTACAATCTTCTAATCCTGGTGATCTAAGCATGATTCTTACGGTTTAATCAAATATATTAGAGTACTAAGAATAGCCGAGACGCCTACCTTAATGGCGACGACGAACGGCGCACGGAATTCCAACGGAGTCGATCCGGGTGAAGAATATGCCGCGGTCACGACGGCGACGAAAAACCGAGCCGAATGGTATCCTGACAATCTGTTAGATTAAAGAGATTAAAAGATGAAATAAAGAGAGAATCGATCGGGGAGAGAGAGAGAGAGAGAGAGAGAGAGAGAGAGAGAGACGATATGAGAGAGAGGGAGGGAGGGAGAGCGATAGGAGAGAGAGGAGAGAGGGGGGGATATACCGCGGAGGGGGGGTGTGGCGCACAGCCGGCACGGCACACGGCGCGCGGGTAGGTGGTGGGCGGCGGCGCCTGCCGGGTGGGCGGCCGAAGGCGGCGAGGGCTCGGTGGCCGGCGGGCTCGTGGCCGGCGGGGTTGACGCGGCAAGGTGGGCGGCGGGGCGCGCGGTCAGCCGAGTGCGACCGTGGACACGGCGCGAGGTCAACGGGGGGTCTACGGCGGGGTAGTAGGCGTGGCGGTGGCGGGCGTCGGCGGGGTGGCGGGGGTCGCGGCGGACGGCGGCCGCCGGCGTGCGCGCTCACGCGTGAAGAGGGTGTGGCCGCGAGCGTAGCGCCGGTGGGCGGTGGCCGAGGAGGGCGAGGGGGGTGCAAACATGCGGCCGGAGGGGGGTTCGACGGGCGGTGGCGGCGCAGCATGCCGCGGGCGGTGGAAGGTGACGGCCGCGCGGGTGGCAGGCGGTGGAGGTGGGGTGGCTTCGCGACCGGCGGGAGGTAGGGCGGCGCTTGATGGCGGAGGCGACGCGCTCGGCGCATGGAGATGCAGGGCGGCACTGCAATAGGGCGGCGGCCGGCGATGACGCTCGTGCGGCCCAGGTGGGCGGCGACGGCGGTGGTCGAGCGGCGGCCGGCAGCGGTGGTGGTCGCGCGGGAGGCTGTGGCCGGCGGCGTGGAAGGGCGCTGGAGAGAGGCGGCACCCGCGGGACAGAACTGTGGAGTTTTTTTTTCATCTAACGCACTTTTTTTTTAAATTTTTAAAACTAACACGGTAAAACTTTGTTTTGTAAATCTAACACACTTTGGTCAAAGTCGAGTTTTCAAAACTCGACTTTGACCGAAAACAGCAAACGGTCCCGACTAATGACGGCGAAACGGGATTAGTTTAAAGTCGAGTTTTCAAAACCCGACTTTAAAGTCGGGTTTTGAAAACTCGACTTTAAACCAAACCCGGCTATGAGCGAAGAACGGGAGTGAAAAAAATCATGTGGGAAAGTCGAGTTTTCAAAACTCGACTTTAAAGTCGAGTTTTGAAAACTCGACTTTAGACCAAACCCGGCTATGAGCGAAGAACGGGAGTGAAAAAAATCGTGTGGGAAAGTCGAGTTTTCAAAACTCGACTTTAAAGTCGAGTTGTAAAAACTCGACTTTAAACTAATCCCGTTTCGCCGTCATTAGTCGAGACCGTTTGCTGTTTTCGGTCAAAGTCGAGTTTTGAAAACTCGACTTTGACCAAAGTGCGTTAGATTTACAAAACAAAGTTTTACGATGTTAGTTTTAAAAATTAAAAAAAAAAAGTGTGTTAGTTCAAAAAAAAACTCCAGAACTGTGGGAGGGGGGTGTCTGGGTGTTGCACCCGCTCGGGAGGGAAGAAGAGGGAAAAAGGAGGGTGGGGCGCGGGGGCTACTGCTGCATGCTCGCGGGAGAGGAGAAGAGGGAAGGAGAAGGTGGGCGGTGTCCGGCTGCTGCGCGCGGCGCTGGTGCGCGCGGGGGCGGCGCAGGGCGAGCGGCCGCGGACGGCGGCGACCGGCGGGAGGGTGCAGGCGCGGCGGCGCGCGGGAGGTCGGTGGAGCTGGCGCCGCGGCCGGGAGGGGAGGAGGCGGCCGCGAGTGTGGCGCAGGCGGCGATGTGCGGCGGCCGGAGGAGGCTGGTGGCATCGCGGGCGGCGACGGCGGCGACCCCGGTGGACGGCGACGTGCAGGTGGGGTGGCTTCGGCGTCGTCCGGGTGGGTGCGCAAGCAGGAGAGAAGTAGAAGAAGAAGAAGAACGTGGGGCTGCTGCGCGCTCTCGCAGCAGAGAAGGAGAAGGAGGCGACGGGATCCGGGCGGCTGCTGCGCGTGCTCGCGCGTAGGAAGGCAGCACCGAGGGGGGGCTCAGGCGATGGCGGCGGCGGCGCAGGCCGCGGGCGGCGGCGGCAGGCGCGGGGGCTGCTGCGCGCGCACGGGAGAGAAGAAGGGAGGCGAGGGTGCAGGGCTGTGGCACGCGGGAAATAAATAGAGGGAAGGGAGAGTTTGAACCGGGACCGGGAAACTAGAATTAGAGTTCGATTGGGAGAGGGGAGGCAGCTTAGGAAGATTATCCGGAGGGAGAGAAAATTGGAAAGGATAAAGGAGGAAAGTAATAATAATATAATAACTACTATTTTTATTTTTAAAAAAATCCTGGATATTACAACTAGTCTATGCTTGGATGCAAGCTTTGACACAACTTGGCCCAAGGTGTTTCTTATTTGCAATATTTTAAAACACAAAATAAAGTGACAAACAATTATAACTGAGGGTGAAGTGCATTATCTATGGAAGAAACAAAAAAAAAACAAAAAATAGGATAGGACTAACTAGTTTGTGGTTAGGTCCTAATACGTATTCTTGTTATTTTTATGTATATAGATGCAATATAATTGTAAAGAGATGCAACTAGATGTGATATGATGAAGAAAATATGAATAAGATGAGTATGAAAATCTAAAATCAAGATATGATGATCCCCTTGGCAGGAACAACCTCCCATCAAAAGATTTCTCTTAGAAGCACCTCATGGCAAAAGATGCTTCTATCGGCAACACCGATGACCACAGGAGGACTTATTAAGTGACCTTATGAAAAGCTTGTGTAGTCTCTTCAATTGAGATTAGCCTAAGTACATTTATAGGATCTCTCATTTTATAAAGAAGCTTCCAAAAATTGCATTAAAAAGTCCAAATGGTGAGCAATCTAACGACTCTTCAATTTTGCTAAATGCACCTTAAATGCATCCCATCACTAAAGAGCATCCTCACTGGTGTGTCCCACTACCTAGCACTTTCAATTAAAGTTAATTAAAATTCTAATTAAACTCACATAGATCCACAAGTGGTTAAATCTTCCACTAATTGTAAGTGTCCCATCACCAAGGTGCTTCTAATTAAAAGCCAATTGATCTGTATTTTGAAATTCAAAGCCCCTTTCTACCATTTAGAAGCATCTTGATGGTCAAGGTTCTTTTAATTAAGATTTGATTAATTGTCACCTGATTCTTCACATATCCAAGATTTCGAAAATAAATCAGATTCCCTTTAACCAAAAATGCTTTGAGTCAAGGCATCGACATCTTAGGAAAAGACATTAGCATCTACTATGTGGAGTATTTTCAAAAGTGACCCTAAATTTAGCAGCCAGTTGATGGAAATTGATTCCCATGGATGAATTCTTGAATATTACCTATAAAACTTGAGTTTTAAGCTTTGTAACCAAGCCAATTTGGTATGTGTACAACTTAACTTGCCTTGGCGTTAACTTTACAAGAGAGTGACATAAGTAGAGCGGAAGTGAGCATATATAAATGTAGTAGAGTAGAATGGTGATGGATTGATTGAGAAGGTGACGCGAAGGTGTAGATTTAGACATGCATATGAAAGTGTTGAGCAAGGCAGATGCCACCAAATTTCCAAAATCATTGTCATGTTCCATCAAACTATTTCCCATGAACGATTGCTAAAGAAGTGTGCCATGGGCACAAAGAGATGAGAAGAGAGCCAACCTTACATGGTGGGAGCCCCTAAGTTGCAGACTCATGGTTTCATCATTGGTTAGTGACATAAACTATGTGGTTTACTTGTACTGAGATGGGCTAAGTGAGTTGAGTAAATGTAATAACCAATCGACTAGGGTTAGGCCTTCAAGTTCATTGAGTTCTCTAGGAAACACTATTTTGATCCAAAGTATAATAAACTCTTGTTTTATCATAAAATATCATTAAAGCAGGATGGGATACCGACTAATTCATAAAATCCAAGTTGAACAACATTAAGAGCCATGGTGGCAAGAATGATGTTAAAACACAATTGGATGTAATGCAAACATGGTGGGATACAAGCATGATGAAAACAATGGTGGGATGAATGAAATGATATGCATGGCAAGATATGAATGTAAGAAACATGTTGGGGTACAAATACAAGTTAGAATATGATAGGATGCAATGATGTCCATGAATTAAGATCATAGTGGGATGCAAAAATGAGTTGAAAAGAACATTGTATAAATTGAATGAAAAACTTAAACATGATGCGATTTGAAGAAATGATCCATATTGGTTTTAAATAAATGAAAATACACCATGTAAGCAAATAGTTAAAGATGTAGATTGCAAGAAACTTGGGTGGGAACCATTGTCTCTATGTATGATTTTGGCTTATCCATGAGTCTAGAGATTGACTAAGCCATCACTAATTTTATTGAAGGGGTTCTTGAGCTCAACTCTTTCTAGACTTAAGGTCTTCAACATCACACACAATTAGTTAGATATAAATAAAAATCATACACATATTTTTTAAAGCGTCCAACGTAAAAAGCATGTGTAACAACTTCATGAAAGTCACTTTGAAATGCTACACAAATTTGTGAGGGTTGAAAGGATATCACTTTAAGAAGACCAATCTCACATAGTCCAACATTAGGATCACCAATCACAGTCATATGACACGCCACCCCACATCTTT
Organism: Cryptocoryne crispatula var. balansae; assembly: GCA_036172225.1. Classification (NCBI taxonomy): domain Eukaryota; kingdom Viridiplantae; phylum Streptophyta; class Magnoliopsida; order Alismatales; family Araceae; genus Cryptocoryne; species Cryptocoryne crispatula. Next base: position 15,976,371 of record CM069925.1, on the reverse strand, counting down.
GTGCCAATAAATTTTCTTTGTTGGATTTGTTAATTCTAATATAGTAGGTGGACACGAAGGTAAGGATGTAGATGTCATCATGGTTTCAAAATGTTACTTGCATGAGAGGATTGTAATCTTGCAGAACCAAAACACAAACGAAAGAAGAAGAATAGAAAATGCCTTAGTCTTCTTCACCACCAAGGTCTCCTTATCAGTAGATAAACGAAGGAGCAAGGCAGCCACCTCCTCACTAGACTGAGAGGTGGAAGAACCATCAACATGTACATTGTGCAACACCAAGGATAGAAAGAAATAGTAAACATATGAAGGAAGGACACAGTAAGTAAAGAGTGTAAAAAAAGTCTTTACCTCAACTTCCAAGGCCACCTAAGGGAAGTCACCTATTCCTCCAAACTAGATACCAGTGCCCACAGATGACTGATCAAAGCATGTACCAGTGCCCACAGATGACTGATCATGTAGAAATCACAGATGTTTGAAATATCATGTCTGAATTTTCTAGTAAAATAGGTGATACCTTGAAAAAGTACTAGATAGTTTAGTAATATTATAAAAGTACAAAACCAAGGTTTGGGATCTATGAAAATTTTATTTTTATCCCTCTCCATCAGATGTTCATTTACATCAAGTAGCTACTCGAAAACCCTTGATTAACTGCCATAGTGATATATTTGTCGAGAGCATGCACATCCACGTCATGTAAAGAATACAAAGGGCTCTAGCCTTTGGAGCCTAATGAGATGCAAATAAATTTTGTTTAAGTTCAGTTGAGGTTTGAAATGTCTAGGGGAGCATTCAGTGGTGGACTAACTCTCCAGACTTGATCATTTTTGTTGTGTCCAAGGTTCGGTAGGCCAGTTCATGTCTCAACGGTGCAATGGGCTAATCTTCAAGTTCTTATACCAACAAGGACTATTTTGAGCTTCAAAGACCAGCAAGGCCTACTTTGAAACCTGCATGTCTAAGCTTTTTGTATGTCATTTTTTCTTCATTGTTGCAGCAATTGGTTGTGCAAACCTTAGATGGGACTGAAATGATGCTATTTTGGTGTTGTTTGAGAGAGCTATCAAAAGACTACACAAAGGGTAGATTTGTGACCAATCATGTGATATGCTAGGGAGTCAGCAAAGGGGTGTACAAGGACCTGCTTAGGGGCTATTCTGATGGGCCAAACAGGGGCTGACATGGGCAATGTTCAGCTGCTATACAGGTGGACAGAAATGGGGCCAATTAGATGCCCAAATGGAGAAGCTGAAGGGGCTGTTTGTGGAGCTAGCAAAGGGATCAAACAAGGGTTGATTAAGGGCCTATTTTGATGACCAAACAAGGGCTACCTGGTTGCTGTTTAGGGGCCTGTTCAATGGAGGCCGAGGGGGATTGCTATTGTGGTTTAATGGAGGGCTACAAGTCTAAAGGCTCTTAAAGGGGCCTGATTGGAAAACAATATAGGCCTAGACAAGTTCGTGAAGACTTAGTTTAGGACCTATGTAGGGGACCAAATTAGGACTGATTGGGGGACCAGTAAGGGGGTCAAATTGGGACTAATTTAAGGCAAGCAAGGAGGCCAAATTGGCTATCTAAGGAAATAGGTTTAAGGGCACACAAAGGGGCCTGATTAGGTGCTTTTGGGATCTGAATAGGACCTAATTAGGGGATGTCTTTGGGGCTTGTTCAGGTGGCCATTAGAGGGGTCGAACATAGGATGTTGGTGGCAGGTTTAAGGACCTGATTAGATGGCCAACATGAGGTGCGCAAGGCTTTGGTCTAAGGGAGAAGTAGAGACCTATTTGGTTGGCTGAAATGGGGTGCACAAAGGGCTTGATTGATGGTAGGTTCAGCCATGGGAAGAGATGGAGAAGAGAAGATGATAGATAGAAGGCTACATCAGTCTTCCTTCTTCTTACCTTTCTTTTCTTTTCTTTTTTGTTCACTTGGCACACCTGCTTCAAGAAGATGGAGATCTAGCCACATAAAAGAGACCTCAGGAGGTGTTGTTGCTATCATTGGAAGATGAGAATGCTCATCTTGTTGCTGGAGATGGGAAACCACATAGGGGGCTGATCAGCTGATGGAGGACGAAGGCTGCACCCTCCTCTTCTTCTTTCTCTCCTTGTCTTGGCGTAGGTGGAGTTTGCACAAGGGAGATCTCCCGCTTATGTTGCTACTGACATTGGAAGAGGAGGAAGTTGATGTTGCTGCTGCTAGAGATGAAGCAAGCACCTTCCACTTCTTCTTCTTCTTTTTCTTCTTCTTCTTCTTTAGGTGAGAAAGGAGGAGGAAGAAGGTTGTCGTCATAATAGGATTGAGAGGGAGGAAGAGAGCTTCGGCAGATGGTAGCTGGCTTGTGCACACAAAGCAGGTCAGGTGAGAGAGAGCTACGACTTGTGCTTTTTGTTAGCCAAGGCTCCCTTCCAGTGGGGAGTCTTGAAGATAAGATCTAATGAGAAAAGGGTTGAGAGTCCTAGTACAAGAAGAGGTCCTCTGGGTGAAGTGTTCTATCCGAGGGAGAGTCCCACTGAAGGGAGATTCTTCAAGGTGTGCGCATAGATGAAGGGTTGGCAGGCTGTGTGTGCACAATCTCAGTTAGGTAAGAGGAATTGGTGCCATCTTCTCTTATCCTACCAGTCTTCTTTCTATCATGGAGTCTATGGGATAAGATGAAATAGAGATAAGATGATAAGGTGAGATAGGATAAGAGTAAGAGTCATATCTTATGAAGAAGTCTTTTCCCAGAAGAATTCCATTCAAAGAAGAAGTTTGGCAAGCTGATATGCACCCAGGGCTGGGCTGATGTACATACAAGGAGAGAGAACTGATATGGTTCGTCGATATAAATGCTCTTGATCCGACACATATCGTTAACTCGGGCTGCAATCAATTAAATAAATCCTAGATGAATTCTCTGATTTTGTTGATTCTCCTGATCGGTGTGATCTTAGCCGTTGATAGTTCTAAAAATTGCAATTACATGCAATTAAATCATTATGTTGGCCAAATTTTGTTTTTGATGCATCAATATATTCAAGACTAAAGTCTTCGACCGGAAATTTGAAAAATTCAGCCTATAGGCTGAGTAAGAGATTGATCGGATCATTATCCCCTGAGGTGATGGGGTACAGACTTCTGCCTAGATTTGATCATTTATAAATAACTTTCCGACCAATGATCAGATTTTAGATCCATTTTGAGTATTGTGCATCTCTATCTTGCACTGATAATGTGATGAAGTTAGATCTTTCTAATAGAGACCTGATTTGTCCAAAAGTGTCAAGGGAAAATGGTAATTTTGGCTTTCCCGTATTTGGTTTCTATGTTTTGAGCATGTTGTGAAACTCTCAATCAGAGATATGCAATGAACTCATTATCTTGGCCATTTGGGTCCTATTAAGCCATGCAGAGGTATTTTCAAAGCTTATTTTTACCATTTGGTCCTACAAATATGGGTCATATTTCTAGACCAACTTCAGAATTGTTTAAATCTGAGTTGAGCAAGTTGAACGAAAAACTTGGCACTAACATATCTCCTGAGGAACAAAAGATGGTAGAATAGGAACAACAACAATAAAATGTAGTGGTAGAAAAAAAAAGAACTACCTAATAGTTGATACCAAAAAGGTAACCAAAAGCATTCATATAGCAACAAGACAGTCGGAGCTATTTTGTGCTGACTAGGTCAACAACTCATCCCTTGATCATCAAACACGTTAGGTCATGAAGCATCTAATGGACTAGTTGATAGTGTAGAAGAGATTGCTGTTCCTATTGCCCATCCTTAGGAATGGAGGTAGGATGACCCATTTGTGCTAAAGGTTTATGCAATGCATGGCCAGTGGCAAGCACAATGACTCCACCACGTTGATGTAATAAAGGAAACTATCCCTGCCAAAGTACCCAAGTACCTTAGTGACCCATGGTTGATCATGATCATCAGTCCCAAGATATGGCTGCCAACACACCTACACAGTATCAAAGAAAAAAAGTAAGAAAGTGAAGAGAAACCAATGAGAAAGGATGACCCACAATAAGAATACTTAGCTATAAGAAAATAAGAAGAAGAACACAATGAGCCACCATTATTTGGCAGGCATGGGAAGAAGTGGAGCAGGTCCACACCAAGTAGGCAAGGAAATAAGATGGCCAGGGTCACTAATCACCGTATGACCCATGGAAAGGTACAAGTAGATCTAGACTAGCAAAAGGTACAAGAAGTGGAGCGGGTTTCATATAATTACACATTTAAATAAGAAGTAAAACAATGAAAGCAGAGGTTAGTAAAAGGAAATGAGGAAGCCACTAGCTAATATGACTCCTCTTTCTAAAGATAAACCAATGAACAAATGGGCAAGCATTGTTGGTTGCAAAACAAACTCACTCACAAGCTCAAAGTCAACCAGCAATGGGACAATCGCAGGTGGATGTGCTCCATCTTCAAACCCATAAGAAGGTAATCGAATAAGAAGAACAAGAATCGACAGAGGTCCACATTGGCCTTCGACGTGCCATGAGTGCCAATATAGTGCCCGATGTGAGGCTAATCAAGCAATTATGAAAAATGTCACTATCCTCACTAGCCTCGGGTAAGGAATCGTCCATAAAAATTTGGTGCAGCGAAAGCGACGATTCCTATGGGTTCCTTTAGAATCCGTCTCAATCAGAACCGAACGACAAAAACTGAAAATCGATCAAATCGGGTTCGAATATACCTGATAGGGATTCATATAATCCCATGGAGAGGAAGAATATGAGCTTCTCATGCTCTTCAAACCGTTCAAGTGTCCGGTCTCCAGCAGTATCCACACGAACTTCATTCACAACAGTTTCTCCCTTCGTGCCGGCCTCGAGAACTCTTCTCGAACGGAGCTCCATTAACCATGGACACCTTCTAGAGAGAGGAGGAGGTAGGGAGGAGGCTTGGGACATGGTTTTCACCCTTGGCTTGATTGGGTTCGGCTAAAACTATTAGTATTTATAAAGAATTATAGAATTTTTCATAAAAACCCAAAATCTCCATAAATTACGCCCCTGCCCCTATACTTGTGGATAAGTCCTTTTGTGTGTGACCCACTAGGCCCAATAGCCTATTTGGTTGAGGCTTAAATGAAATAGAACAATTCTATTTAATTTAATTAAATTCATTATCCGATAACAGATTAATCGGCCTATCGATCATGAAGGGTACAAGCCACATCCCATGATCCCAAATGGCTATGGGGATATTCTCATCTCCATTGAGCCTTTCCATCATCAGTTACCACATGGATATAAACCCTCATCCATCCAATGTCCCAGTCAGAAAGGAGTACGGCATCGACTGTCAACTCCTTAGTGTACCGACTCTATAGGATCATGTACTTGAAATTGGATCAATTGAAAAACTCCTTTTCCAATTATCCTATCTACCCTGGCCAGGGATTTAGAGTACTATCTCATAGGAAATTCACTCTCACTTACCGAGAGTGGACGATTCCTTGTTGTCCGTTCAATTGACTCCATCGGGTTTTCCTTGTGCCGATCCATCAACTATCTTGGACCATCTAAATGGTGACCCGTAAGTCAATGGTCAAAGCACAAGTTCCACCCAACAAGGCATCTTTGGCGACTCGAGTCCAAAGGTCCAACCATGCAACCGTGATGATAGAAAACCCTGATAGACAGTTCGGTAAGATACCATTCAGGGTTTCTAATTCGGTCAGTTCAGTGAACTCATTCAACTAATGAGCACCTATATGTGTATCTCAGTGTCTCCACACTAATGACTAATGAGATCAGTCATCCTCATCACATGAGAAGACATCACATACACTAGTCTATCCGGATCCTTGATATCTCGTCTCAAGTATCCTATGACTAGGAACATTTAGATCAAATACCTCTAGATGATCAATCTCATTATCATGATCTCATCATGATTTAATCATCATTGTATTTGATCAAGGACTTCATTATGATATTCGCATCTAATAAGAGCTTATAATGAAGATTTGTCTAATTAATTGAATAAGATATATCTAGAAATGTCAAATCATATCATATATAATTAGCTTGTAGGGCATACATGTCTATCACCTCGTACTAGGCATCACCCAGCCCAACCAAGTGTCTGCAACCTGATGATCATCCAAACACCATCGCCAGCATGTCTCGCAATGTCAAAACTAAAGAATGAATGGAATTATGCTATGTAGACTACCATACACTCAAAGTGATAGAAATGTATGCCCTACAAGTCTATCATATGTGATATGGTTTACATTTCTTGTGTGCCTACATCTACGCATTGCTGAGCTAGCTCATCCAATGTGTCCATATCTACACCTTACCATTACCATTTTAGTCTATCACCATTCCATTTCACTACACTTCTCTACATTCACTTATGCTCCACTACATTTCATTATGATCTACTTCGCTCCATTACATGTCACTCCCTTACAAATCCAATGCCAAGGTGAGGCAAAATGTTGGCATGCAAATTTTGGCTTAATTTTGGAGCTTAAAACTCTTAGTTTATAAGTAATATGTGAGTTTACATCACTTTAAATCATAGAAGGTCATTTTCAAGTAGAATCGAGTGTTTTCCCAACTAAATTGCACACCAACGTGGAATTATGGACTATGTGCACCCTCCCATGAGAGTGTGTCCCAAGTGATAGAAATGTATAACCTACAAGCAAATCAGTATTAATGGCATCATCTTCATTACTTGCACTATCTAGATGCGTATATAGTAATGAAGTACAAGATTGCATGTAATGATGATTGAATCATGATAAGATCATAAAAATGAGATCAATCATCTAAAAGCATGTGATCTAAATGTTCCTAGTAGTAGGATCCTCGAGACAAAACATCAAGAATCTGATAAGACTAATGTATATGATATCTTCTCATATAATGAGGATAGCTGATCTCATTGGTCATCTATGTGGGAACACTAAGATACATGAATAGGTGTTCATTAAAGAAATGAGTTTACTGAAATGACCAGTATAGAATCCCTGAATAGTATCTTATTAAACTGTCGATTAGGGTATTTGATCATCACGACTGTATAGCTGAATCTTTTACCTAAGTCATCAAAGATGTCTTTGTCGAACGCACTATGTACTTTGACTATTGACTAATGAATCACTTAATATTGTGGTCTAATACAGTAAATGGATTGGGTATATGGGAAACTTGGTGGAGGCAATTGAGTGAAAAATAGAGGATTGTCCACTCTGGATAGGGGGGAGAGAGAGAGAGAGAGAGAGAGAGAGAGAGAGAATGTCCTATGGATGATACTCTAAATCCTTTGCCAAGGTAGATAGGATAATTGGAAAAAGGTTATCCAATTCATCCAATTACAAGTACAAGATTCTATAGTGTCGATATATGTAAGAGTTGATAGTCGATGCCATAGTCCTATCCAACCAGGACATTGGATGGACGAAGATTTATATCTATGTGCTAACCGATGATGGAAAGATTCTTTGGAGATGAGTTCATCCCCAAAGCCATTTGAGATCATAGAATATGACTTGTACCTTTTATTATCAGTAGGCTTTTAAATCTGTTATGAGATAATAGATTTAATTTAAAATAAGTTGTTCTTTTAATTAGGTCTCAACCAAATGGGTTCTTGGGCCTAGTAGGTCACACACATAAAGACTAATCCTCAAGTTGGGGGCTTGGGTTAAGTTAAAGAATAAGAGTGGTTTTGTAAAAAACTCTAAGTTTTACAAATAATAGCGATAAGAACACAAACCCTATCAAGCCAAGGGAGCCCTTTGAGCCTCAGCCACCCTCTTTTGTTGTCCCTCACCCCAGTAACCACCATTGTCTGGTGGAGCTCTATTCAGGAAGAGTGGTCGATGATGGCACTGAGGAGAACCCGACTTCGGAGGTAATTTGCGCAGATATAACTAGAGGCTACATGCTTGAGAAACTTGGATAGTTGAGAACACTCGATCTTCTCCAATCTATAAGGATTATTTGAATCTCACAAAGGTACGTGTTTGAAATTGTTTCAAATACCAATTTTAGCAACGTCGTTCAATTCCAATCAAGACCAAGACATTGATATACGATGAATCATAAATCTTCTGCCACACGAATATGATTGGATCCATTCCTTATAGTGGTATTAGAGGCAGGTTGTAGTCTTGTTCAAAATCGATGTCGTTTGGACGTCATTTCATATATTTTGTGTTTTCCAGAATCTATACAAATGTCCATTTTGATGGAGCCACCATTAATCATATGAGATGCCATTTTAAGTTTGGTTCCCTTCAAATGAATCTTATGACAAAGGGCTTTCTAGTTGATAGAAATGTATGCCTTACAAGCCAATCATATATGATATAATTCAACATTTCTAGAAATATCTCATTTAATTAATCAGGTAAAATTTCATTAGTAACTCTTATTAGAAGCATACAATGTAATGAAATTGGTGATCACATGTGATGATGATTGAATCATGATGAGATCATAATAATGAGATTAATCATCTAGAGGTATGTGATCTAAATATTCCTAGTCATAAGATCTTTGAGATGTGACATCAATGATCCGGATAGAATAGTATGTATGATGTCTTCTCATCAGATAACAATGATCGATCTCATTGGCCATTAGTGTGGAGACACTAAGATACACATAGATGCTTATTAGTGGAATAAGTTCACTGAACTGACCAATTTAGAAAAAATTAATCAGTATCTTACTAAATTGTCTATTAGGTTATTTTTACATCACTAAACTGAGTCGCCAAAGATATCTTACTGGATATATCTTGTACTTTGATTATTTCCTTATAGATCACCATCTTGATGGCCAGTATAGTTGATGTATTGAGTATAAGAGAAACCCAATAGAGGTAATTGAGTAGACAACAAGGGATCGTTCAACCTCGATAGAAGAGAGAGAATGTCCTATGGGATAGTACTCTAAATCCTTGGCCAAAGTACTTAAGATAATTAAAAAAGTAGTTTTTCAATTGATCTGAACCCGAGTACATGATCCCATAGAGTCACAATATTTAGGGGTTGATAGTTAGTGTTGAACCTCTGACCGACCGTGACATTATATTGTTGAGGATTTAAATATGTGTGTTAATTGATGATAGAAAGGGTCAATGGATGTTTTTAGACTCCCCAAAGTCATTTGAGATCATAAGATGTGACTTATGCCCTTTATGATCTAAAAACCGTAAAAATTGTTATCAGATACCGATTTTAATTTAATTTAAAATAATTATTTTTTTAAATTAATTAATGCTTCAACTAAATTGACTATTGTGCCTAATGGGTCACACACAACAGATATGATTAATAAGATAAGGGTAAAGACATAATTTTATAGATGTTTTGAGTTTTTGTAAGAAATTTTATTTCTATAAATAAATAGCTTATGAAGTCAAACCCTAACAGGCCATAGGGTTGGAGTACATCCCAAGTAGTCTCGCTTTCTTCTCTCTACTCTAGAAGGTGATCTCTTATGGTCAAGCTAAGATATGGAAGGTTTCTCAAGGCTAGAAGGAAAGGAGAAGTCGTCTATTGAGGCAGATCATGTGGATATTGTTGGAGACCATTCACTTGAACGGTTTTCAACAAGGAGAAACATCCTCTCTTCATCTATGATGATAAATTTTGCAAATCCCAACAGATAGGCTCATTCTACTTCATATTTAGTTCTCAGTTTTATTAGTTTGGCATTGACCAAGGTAAAGCTCATGACTTTAAAAAATCAACTTTTTTCCCACTACCATAGATTCATAAATTGTTTGAATGTTTGACCACCAAGGATTCTGATAGAGGGTCTAAAGATGGTGATTTTGTTTTATGGAATTCACCAGTTTGACTTGGGATTTCTTGATATCTTCTTCTATGAAGACATTTGATGCTTTGTTGATGGTTTAGAAGATAGGTAATGTGATTATCAAAAGTTTCACATCATTCTTTGGCTTCGAACATCGCCGTCAAAGGGAGATGGAGTGTTTTTCTAGAAAGGATAAGCTATAGGGCCGATGGCACTTCTTTCCTATTTATTGGAATTTTTCACGAAAAGAAAATGACACTTTTGGATTCCTTGTTCATTTTAGAATTGATTTACTTTTTTGTATAGTTTTGGAAATCAAAAAGTACGTGATAAAGAACGTCTTGAAGTCCCCCTTTCGTAATTACCATTCACCCTTATCAGGTGAAGAAGATAGACCTGTTGGGACCCAATAGCTGATTTGGACACTGGTCAGTGCATTTTGAACATAGATTGCACTTGGCGCGTAGCATGCGGCACACGTATTTAAATAGTAATAATAATTTTATGAACTGATGCGAGCGAGCACTCATTGGCTCACAGGTGTGGACGCCCGATCTGAGCCAGGTTCTTCCTTCCTCTTCCTTCCCCGGGTCAGAACAATGAGCGCTGCTCCTCCTTTCGGTTTCGCCGGTGGTGTAGGTTGTGGTCACCAGGAGCCACGGGCTCTGAGAGTAAAGGACAAGAAACGATTTAAGTATTTAAAAAAATGACCAAACATACCTAAGCGGGGAGATCGTGTTGGGAGATTATGGGTTCCATCAACTTCCTTTTCGGCCGGCCGAGAATAAAGAGTTTGAAGCACTTTAGTTGTTCCTACAAAAACAAGTAAGCCACGAAAACAAGTGAAAGTGGATTATAACTAAGACAGTGAAACATCTTGCAAAAGAAATAAACTAGAAACCATAAATGGAGATGGACTAACCAGATTGGGATTAACTCCAAACTCCCCTTTTTTATGTGTTTTTGGATGATCATAGATGATATTACTAAGCTAAATATGCATGCAAACATGATGATACATGATAAGAAATATAGAAACAAAGTAATACTAAGAGATAAGAGAAGAAAAACGGGTTTCAGCTCCAAAGACGGTGATCTGGAGCCCCAGGCGACCTGGCAGGGGGGTCACCTGGGCGACCCGACAGGGGGGTCGCTTGGGCGACCTGGCAAACGGGTCACCTGGGCAACCCGACAGACGGGTCACTTCCTGCACCAGGATTCGATTTACTCCTGGATGCTCCCACGATGTTTTCGGATGGCTTTGGAAGCTTGATGACGACTCCCGGAAGCTCCTAGGACGTGGATGATGATCTCCCCTTGGATGTAGGAGCTTGAGAAGCTTCAAAATGGATGCCAATGAAGAATCGGGATGAAGAACGTCGATTTACGGAGGTGGATGGAAGTGGGAAGCTCTCAATCTCTTGGGCAATGGAGGTTGGAGGATGGAGGAGACTTAAAACTCTCTAAGGCTCTCTCTTGGGAGCTTGGGACGTTCTCCCCCTTCTAACCCTCTTCCAACCCTTGAAAAAGTGGTTAGGGGGTCCCTTTTTATAGGCAAAAGGGCCACAGGGGCATTTTAGGCATGAAAAGTGTTTTACGGAACAGCAAACGACCCGTCTGTCGGGTCGCTTGGGCGACCTGTCTGGCGGGTCACCTGCGGAACCATAAATGCCATTAAATGCACGTGCGCCGAAAGCTGGTCGGCCGCCGTCCGGGGCCTGCTACAGTGGCAGGCGACCCGTCAGATGGGTCGCCTACGTCCAATCGGTTCCGACTGTCCGGACTAGCGTGCGCCGTTCACGGGTTACTTTGTTCAGTCCGTACACTGTTCTGGCAGGCGACCCGTCGACCGGGTCGCTTCCCGTACCTGACCGGATTTGACCCCCCATCTACCACCGTCAGAACGGATGAATTGGTGGGAATCGGGAAATGACTTGGCAGACGGGTCGCCCAGGCGACCCGGCAGTGGGGTCGCCCAGGTGACCTAACAGACGGGACATCTTCTCCTCCAGAGTTCGTTTTTGGTCCGTTTTTTCAGAGATTCGGTTTGTTTATCGGAAAACTCGAGTATCTTCTAAAAAAACATGAATCTTAAGCTCTTCAAATAAGCAAAATTTGCGTGTCTACAACAGGCGCACCTGCTCACAGCATTCAGGATGACACTGTGCGCCAACTGCAACGATGCACAACTGACAAACCAAGGACCCAGGGTGGGGTGGTGCATTGCACCGAGATATGTTTAAAATGATTTAAATTTTTTTAAAATCAAAATAAAATCTGAAAAATATTCATAAATATTCGACAAGTATTATGTAAAATGTGATTCTGTAAAATATTCTATATGCATCATTAGGACCTTGATTTGGTATTTTGTACAGTTTTGGGAATGCGTAGATTGTCCAAATTGTTTGGAGTTTCTTGTATGCATCATATAAATTGTTTATATAGTTATTTCATGTTATTTACTTCACGAATAATTCGACAAGTATGAAATTGGGAATTTCAAAACATATGATGTATATTTTTATGATATAATAGTTATATATTTTATTATTTGAACTTGTTAAGTTAACTCATTTGTTCATATGAATTGTATAATTTTCTTAAGAAGTTTCTATAATGAACTTCTTATTTTAGAACAGTTTTATATAAATCCTTCTACATAATTTAGACATCATAAGAATTTTTGTAACCGATTTTTATTAATTAGTTCATCTTAAAATTTATTTATCTTTTCACATAAGCGGGTGCATTTTTATTCATGTAGAGTCTATTGTCAATCCTAAAGATTTTATTTTTTGTTTTCCTATTCTATTTTCGTTTTAGACAATACTATACCAGCTTCATTACATTTTATTTGAAAAATATCTTTAAATGTTCTTCATTATCCAAGAGTTTGAACATATCAATATGCCATCAACATATAGTAGACAAAATTTATTTAAACATTTAATTGTTCTATTCATTATTCTTTGAAATTTTTTGAGTGTATTTTTTAATTCAAATAATATAACAAGTCATTCATAATGTTCTTGTGGTATACTAAATGATGTTAATAGTATAGATTCTTCATCTAATTGAATTTGTCAAAATTCTGACTTACAATCGAATTTCAAAAAAGATCTTTTTCATCTAGTTTGGTTTATTAAGGTTTCTTTGTGTGGTAAAAAGATAATTTACCACCATTCTAGTTGTTTTTTCTCTTTTTATTTCACTATGGCTTCTTATCATAAAAGTTGGACCGCTACGAGGACTTTTTTATTTTTGTATTATATTCATTTTTAATAATTCTTCTATTTGTATTTTAAATTCTTCTATATCTTGTTGATTGTATCTCATAGATTTTACTCTTAGAATCCTATTTTTGTCTTTTAATTCTATATGAGCATAATCTCTACTTCTTAAAATACTAAAGGATTTTTTAAAAAAATATTTTTTAAATAATTGTTCAAGTTCAGAAATAGTTAGTTATAATAGGGTTTTTTTCAAATAAAATTTTTCTGTTTGAATTTTTTGTTTTATATTTCTATCACCATGTTGGCTGCAAGTCCAGTGAATAGATAATTTTCTTTGAAAAATTTTTATACTTTTGAATATTGTAATCCAACGATTACAAGAACTTTTGAATCTTAATAAAGTTGGTGTTTGTATATAAATTTTAAATTGAGAAATAAAATCATTCAGGATAACTGAACTAACATATACCATGTTAATTTTGACGACATTTTTCTAAAAGGATTTTAAGTTTTAAAATTTTTTAATTCATTGTATTTGTTTGTCCCGCAATGTCTATATAGGATCTAGTTAGTACATTGGTAATTAATTCTTGAGGTAAATTTTTTCTTTGCTCAATGTCATGTTTGAACTTTTGTCATTTAAGATAAATATATATTCAACTTCGTAATTTTTTTGTAATTAAAAAGTAATTATGATATTAAATTTGAAAGTTTCAATATCTTACTAAATCACAGATAAAAAATAAGTCAAGAAGGATCAAACAAAATTAAATAATTTATAATCAGAAATTAAGAAGTTAAATATAAATATGACTAGTTTTCTCCACACAAAGGTTAACGAGAATTATTAGTAATTTCTTGTTTTATGATAATATATATTAATACTTGTAAGAATCAAATACCCGACCTCGGCGGTGTCTCGAAATTTGCCGTGGAGCCTTCTACGTGCTTTCCTTATTGCCGTTCACCGTCGTTGGCACGCCTTGCTCTCCCTCGGCAGTCGGCGGCTACTGCGTCTTCTCTCCCTCTTTCTTGCCGGTTTCTAGATCGCCGGTGCCCTCCAACCATCACAGTATCGGGTATGCTGTCTTTCTTTCTCGCTACCATCTTTCTACATGTATAAAATGGCATATATGCGGTTAATGGCGAAAAGGAGATATCAGGTTGCGGTGTTCTCTGATTTTGTTATCTTCGAATCCCCGCCTACTTTAAATTTCCCCTTTTCAACTGACGATGTTTCCCCTCTCCGATACTTTTGGTGAGAAAGAGAAGAGAAGCTATGGAGTGTCCTAACCTCTCTCTCCGTGGGAAAAGTTAAAATCAGGGAGGTAATGAGATATTCTTTATACTTTCGTGTTTCTCGAAAGAGATTGATGTTATTTTACTTTTATGGATTACTTATTTTTTCTTCATTTGCGATGCTTTAGCACTGATTGATTTTAACTGCCCCTCCACGCAGGAATGAGGACAACGGTGGCGCCTCCTCCTCTTTCTTCCTCTTCTTTTGATCCAGGAGGAGGAAGAGAGGGGGAAGGAGGGCCTGCTATATTAAAGTTACGAACTTGGCATCGATTCCGACCCAAACTTTCGGGCTACCGTCAAGCTTTTATCTCTCCAACAAGGAAGTTACTTCTTTTACTGTCGTGTGATCGCGAAGCTTTACTGATTACGTTGGATAAAGGTGTTTTCTTGGGCTTCATTACATTTCTCTTTCTTCCGATCATCTTAAGTGGCTTATGCTTGTAAACTTATGTATTGGGGTTGAATAACGTGCGAAAATTGTCCAGACGGGCTCTGCCAGAGGATTTTGCAACAGGGAGCTTTTGACTTCAGTCATCCACGGAGGGCATACTCTTTTTTGCCAGAAAAGTCCGCTGTCTCACAGGTGGAAGACAAAACAAGTAAGAAGTCCCTGGATGATAATAGGTCGATGATTGAGGAGCTTGGCCTTATTTCTGACGTCAGCTCACTGGCTTGGCTTCATTGTGGGGATACTTTTAGCCAGCCTCACAGTTCTGCTTTTAGGGAACTTCTCGTGGTGTCCAGTGGTCATGACGTTATTGTTCATGCTTTCTGTCACTTAGATACTGTTAGTCAAGAAAATGATTCACAGAAGAAATTTGAGGATTTTAGTGGTAAATGGGTGGAATGGGGACCTCATCATGATCAGAAAGAACAGTATACATTCAATTTCAGCTTGAATTCTGGAGAATCTATGGATTCTAATAATACTCCTATTATTGGGAGGAGTCACAGTCCTCATAATGCAACCAAATTTTCTGAATATAGAGATATCTACAAATCAAGCAGATATTTTAGGTCTTTTTTAGTTGAAATGGATCTTTCTGAAACGAAGGAGAACTTTGTGCTTAGATTCCCGAATAAATCAAGTCCTTTTCCTGCCCAAGTTGTGTCTTTCGGTATTTTTGAAAGCGTATTGAATTTCTTAGGATCTCACGCTCACACTGTCCTGGACGCATATGAAGTAAATCATGCAGGGGGAGTTGCATTCTTCTCACCAGGCAACAAGCCTATGTATGAAGACACCAAAACATCTGCTGCTAATGAATCTAGCGCAGCAGAAGTGCCTGAAGAACGTAGAAGTAGCTGGGTGCGTGCATACAGATGTTCTAGGTTGTTCTCTAGTTCATCAAAACATTATATTGGCTTAGTTTTGACATACGATGGTGATGAAAACACCTCTGCTCTGGCGACTATTGTAACAATTCTTACTGTCACCTGTTTGGGTATTCAGTGGCTCTGTTTGGTGGATCTCCAGGAGTTCTGCCCATATCATAGTCCTGCAATAGAATGGGTAGACTTCCAATTTGTTGAAGATTTTCTTACTTGCCTAACTATATCAGGTACAGTCTACATATATGATGCTAGAACTGGTTACCTTGTTTCCTGCGTGGATGTTCTGCACACCTGTGATATGCATTTACAACCAAATTCCAAGTTAGATAATAAGATATGTCTATGGAGAGAGGAATCTTCCTTGACAGTAGAAAGATCTGCTGCTGAACTTCAGGAAAGCAATATCTCTGAGAGAAAAGGCACATGTTCCAAGGACAAACCTTCCATTAAAAGGATGTTCAAAAGGTTTGTCACGTCATATTCTCAGGTTTTGGCTGTTGCAGATGAACATGGAGTAGTATATTTAATTTGCACTGACATTAGTTGGCTGGAGAAGAAGGATTACTGTGATTCTTTGCCTCCATTTTGTACTTCTTGTTTTACTTCATTAGATGGTTGGAAGATAGCTGCTCTGGGAATAGGTCATCGAAAAGCTGCTTTTGAGTCTTTAGGCATCCAAAATTTGAATATTTTCTCTCGTTCAGATATTAGTGTATCTAATGTAATTAAAGAGGTTGAATACAGGGAAACTGAAAATCAGTATATCCAATTCAAGAGAGACCTGATGGATTCCTATCCAGATTGCTTATATTCATGCCTACCAGCAATAAGAAAACAAAATTTTCACTGTAAAATGCAAGCTCCATGGACACGAAGGGTATTTCTTCCAACTGAAAAGTTTAGTGGGGAATATGCAGTTTGCTTTTCTCCTTTTGGAATCACACGGCTTGTTAGAAGCAAAAACAGAACCAAAATAGTAAATACTTGCTTGTATGCATCAGCATTTGTTTATGATGAGAGAGAATTAATGAATGATTTGAAGTCAAAGAAATTTCCATTTTTCAGTGAAGAATCTGTTCTTGTTACTGATGCAATTGGGTTCTGTTTTGAAGGATTTCTTTATTTAGTTACAGAAGAGGGTATCTCTGTTGTTCTACCCTCATTTTCAATGGTTGTACCACACAAATCTCCAAATATAACTGGAATTCTTCAAACAGAACTTATGTTGTACTTGAAAACATATGGATATGGAGATATTATCAGACCTTGGCAAGTAGAGGTTCTAGACAAAACCCTTGTATATGAAGGTCCATGTGAAGCAGATTATGTTTGCAGCGAAAATGGTAAGCAGGTTGAGTTGAGCTGGTTATTTTTCAATTTGGATTCTGCATGTACTCCTGTTATATTTCTTTTGAAGCTATTCTTCGTTACTATGTTGAGGGCATGCTATCTTTGTTTAATGCATTATATGCTTTCATTTGAGTCATGTGCCATTCAAACCATTTTCACTAACAATAAAGCTAGACAGCTGCTTTTCCATTTGTTATGTTTGAATTTATTTCAATTCCAAAGGAAAAAATGCCTTGAAATCAATTTTTTTGTAACTCTTTGAGTTTTTTTTTCTTTAGTTATTTTTGTAGGGTCTGGATATGTGCTTGTCCATATTGGGTGCAGTTTTTTCTTTTTTTTTCTGTCTCCTAGATTGACGATTTTCTTTCTTATTTGTGCTTTATTTCTTATCCTGTTAGGTTGTTAGTCCAAGTGCATAATGTAAATGACATGATAATATCTTGTAGAGGGAACAAGAGAATTGAGGACTGAGATTGGGACCAGTTTACAAAGGAACCATAACTGAAATGCAGAGAGGGTGATAACTGTCAATAGGGAATACATTAAGGAATCCCAACTTAGATCTAGGCTTCATCTCGAGCAATAGGGAAAGTGATCAGAAAAAAGATCTCTAAAGCCTTAAGAGGTTAATGCAACACATTGAATCATGTGCACGTGTGATAATAATGTTAATTTACAAAATGTAGTGAAAATGATACAGCGACACTAGTGTTTCCAAGGCGTCACCTAGGTGACAGTGTCCCTCACTTGTCAATGCCAGGGGGCACCTAGGGGAGCAACCTATTAACTTTTCATTTTGTCTAATTTAATAATAATTAATACTAATTAAGTATCAATATCACTTAATTGAGTGTCCTTTGAAGTAAAAATATAGAGTTTAAATAGTTAATTTGATTATAAATAGATATTCTGATATAATAATAATTAGTATTAAGTAATTACATAGATATATTTACTAACAAATTAGTATTAATTAAGTAGTACTATTAATTTGATTGACTGTCTAATTAGGTATTCACATTATTTAGTCCATTTAAATATGCATTTGTATATTATTAATGGATTTACATATTGACATATCCATTTATTATTTTTTGTGTATTATGTCACTCGTATTTGCTAATCTATCATTTTTAATACGAAAGAAAGCATTACCTAATGTCTTGCTTTATCGCCTAAGTGACAAGATGGTACTAAGTTGCCTTGATCGCTTGAAAACTATGAACACCTAAACAAGACATTGAATGGATGCAACAATGGAATTGTCCACATGCTAAACAAACTTAACAAGTTCTCATGTAATTGAAATAATAATTGAAAGTAGAATAAGGGATAATATAAATGATATGTGCAGTTGGCATTAATATGGGGTGAGAAGTTAGTGGTAGAAGGTAAAGGTTAAAAGATTTTTATATGGATATAATTGTATGGATGATTTTTCTTGGAGACTTGGGGAGAGGGCGATTCTTAGCGGATCTTGAGAGATTGTCGAGAGATTGTATTCATTGGGTAAGAGGCGAGAAGGGGATAAGCTGGAAAAAAATTAGCAATAATATGTTTGATTTAATGTGAGGGACATTAGGTAGAGGAGAAAAGCAGTGTGAGAGGCAGGATGATCTGAGATCTGGGGGCAACGAAAGGTTTTTGCCATGGGTTTTTGGACGACAAGGCCCTTCTGGCAGTTAAACTGGCTGTGGTCTAGGCGGTTGGACTTGGAGAGAGACCATTAGGCTTGCAAGAAAGCTATGATATGCAGGCTCTGCATGTGGTTGGGCCTTCAAAGCTGGAAATGCAGATGGAAGGATTAGCCGACCGTCGCTTATTCATGTCTTGGCAGTGGCGAGGCCATATCCGAGTTCAAGCCAGAGGGCAAGGTTAAGGGTGGGATCCCATTGGTGATTGGTGGCATGTGGACTGCTTTATGGACATCCAGTGGGGTCCTGGATATTGTAAGGATGCATAGCTGGTTGATGGGTTGCTTGATAGAGAAGGTTAGGGGAGCCAAGTCTTAACCTAGGATGGCAGAATCAGAATTAGTGGGTACTAATCTGATCTGAATGGAATCAAATTGGTCAGAATCAACTACTTTTTTGGAAAGAAAACCAATATGGAATTGATCCGAATCAGTTATTTTTATTTTTTTATTGTAAAAATTCAAAAACATTAAAAAATGGAAAAAATTTTTAAAAAATTGTTTAAAATAAAAAACATTTATTTAACACACTTTTATATTATTACAATAGAGTTTAAGATAAGTAGATATACTTTAATGCAATTATCATTTCATTAATCATAGAAAACACGATACAAAAGGAATTTTGACATGCAATAAAATATATACTTTTATTTCACTAATATTTATAGAATTGACCTTCTTCTTTATCATTCTCTTTGTATACTTTTGGATACTCCACTGAGAGCTGTCTATTATGATTGGTCTAAATCCATATAAAAATAAGGAATTGACCAGCCGAGAAAAATCATATATAGTGTCGTGTGTCGGAGATGAAACTGAAATATATGACTGGAAGTCTTGAGTGGGTTTTGGATAATTTGCTATCACGTACTGATCAAAAAATTTTTGATTCCAGCGTTGACTTCTCTCATTCAAATGTTTTATTTATTTTAAATCATTGGCTCTTGCCCCACTGGTTCTTGCACCGCTAGAAGATCTTTCTCCTCCACCACTTTCACCTCTATTTTAACTTTTGGCCTTTTGTTGTTGAGTTGGTTGAATGAATTCTTTTTCATCGTTATTTAAGAAGGGTGCTTATGTACTATCCTAATATGTTTGCCATGGTCTTTGTCTTCACGAGAGTTGGTTGTGAGACTAGGGCTAGGGTTGGGGTTGGAACTAAAATTAGGACTGAAGCTGAGATTGGAGGTGGAGTAGTTGGGACTTCTTTATGCATATGCTCATCTTCAAGTGCAACATCATCAAGTTTCTCTTCAAACCATTACAATTCTCATGATCGAATTCTGGTGGTGCCCTTCTCCTCTTCTCCTCCACTCGTGCAGCAAATGGGTACTTTTCTTGAAAGAGAATTCACATCAACATTTTCAGTAGGTGGTTCATATGCTTCTACTTCATCTTTTTGTTGATTTGGTACACTTGCAAATCCGATGAATCTCTATTTTGTAATTTTTTTGGCAACCTTTGGTATTCTTTATCCTTTGTTGTACGTTGTAGTGGTCGAATACAAGTTTTTCCAACTTATCATATATTAGCCTATTTTTTCTTTTGGTATGAATTAGGTTAAATATATTCTAGTTCTTCTCGTATTGTGAGAATTTGTGCTCTAACTCAAAATGTGAATCACAATTGCAACAAGTGGATTCCATCCTCTTCTTGTATTCACTTGCACTTGCCATTCTATTGCAAAAAAAAGAGATGATGTTACTCTCACGATAATATCTTCTAATATTCTCTGTTACGAGGGGTTGTTTTAACATACCATGAACAACCTTGTCAAATGAATACCTCAAATATGGGTTTGAGTACACTTTATTTTCACTCTATAAAATTGTATTTGAAAATTGAGAGTAGTCAAATTTTTAGTGTTCCGTTGTAAAAGAATAAGAATAACATTTCTCATTTAATTCTAACTTAGCTTCACATATGTCCCACTGAGTTCTTAAAAGTGGTTGTATCACGAGAAAAGTAGCCTTCAGGATTTCTTGATCTTTGTATAGTTATTCTCAATATTGCATTCGGAGATTTAAAAAATATCTTGCATTTATCACATATGATATAAGAACATACATTTATGCATCAAACAATAATTAAATGATGGATAATAAGAATTGCCTGCTATATGCGTATCGTGGTATAGTACCCCTATCCTATCTAACATTTATGATATTCCATCATTTCTTATAACTTTTGTAATGCTTCCTTTTGATTTTTAACTTTGTTTTGTTCATCGCATAGTAGAAGTATCTCATATGATTTCTTTAATCTGAGTTCACTAATCTTAACATATTTATAAGTGGCTCAATAACATGGAAGTAATAAAAAATTTTTTTTCAAAAAAAAAAAGTTTGTCCATTGATGTTCTATATATGCAATGATCTCTAATTAATTTATTCTGTTGTGCAGGTCAACTTTATAATAAATATACTTTTTTGATGCTATAAAACAGACTATGGAATGTCAGGTTGGGACATGGGTCGCAACTTGGGCCAGACCCTGTTGTTTTTTGGGTTGACAGGTTTGATCGGCCCGACCTATGTCGACGACTGTTGGGGTAGCCTCGCCCGACCGGGTCACCAACGATCACATAATTATTGGCAGATGTGACCGTGGGGTGTTGGGGGGGTTTAGGCCCCCAAGGGGTCTCCCCTCCCTTGCCTCTCTACTCTCTTGGAGATTGATTCTTCTTCTTTAAGGGCTTGACATTTGTTTGTTCATTTGTTTTGCATATGGTTTAACTTTGTTTTGAGATTAGTTCATTCTTCTTTAATTAAGTTAATAAGTTGTTTGGTAAATAGTTTTAGCTTTGTTTTACATTTAGTTAGGAGTTCATTTTTTTTAATTACAATTGCTTACTAATTTTGTTGTTATTACCTGAAATTTTTTTTTAACCATCATTACATACCGATTTCAGTTCCTTCAATACATCTTCTCCAAGTAGTGACACAAACTTTCGGCATGTCTCAGAATTATCCGGCTTGATTACATTATAGCTTGATTTCCTTGGTCGAGAGAAAAGTGCGATGTAATTGTGATAAGTAATGTACGCTATATTTTCCAATTAAGATATTATCTTGATGGGATGAAAGGCGATGTATTCCCGTGTACAAGGTCTCCACCAGTGGTAAGAATACAATTTCTTAGGCAAATGCAAATGATGGAGCAAGCGAAGGGAGCATCAAAGCACTATAAGAAATTGTTTGGGAAGAAATTTTTGAACTAACAAAGCATTCAATCCACAAATACGGGACCAGTCAAGAGTGCCCAAGTTTACCACGAGACGAAGACTTTGACAACGGTACATTATCATTACTCGTAAAAGTAGTTCATATCAATGTCTTAGCTTCAATACTTAATGATTGTTCTTAAAAGCAGATGACTTGTTTCGAGTAGTGGTGGCAAGTTGCCAGTTGTTTGTGGACGAAGACATGCATTGACACATTGGTTGATACATGGGTCAAGGTTTGCAAAGTGCAGTGGATAATGAAGTGAGAGAAGGCCCAATAATTGATATGAGGAGGAGGAGATCCACGATCTCACACGAGATGATGTCCTGTTAGTAGGGTTGTGGATCTTACTGTCACTTGCCCACAGTAATGATAAGTGACAATCACAATGGCAATGAAGAACTTGAAGCCATGTAAGGAGAAGATCAGGCGAGTGATGTTAAGATGGTTCTTTCACCACAACATACTAGTGAACACCGTAAAGGGGTCGAACTACAAGAGCATGATCGACACAATTGTCGATGTTGGGATGGAGTGCTTGGACTGGATCCGAAAGAGATATACAACATTTATCTTCCAATGGAAGTGGAGGATATCAATAAATACGTTAACTCATTTGAACGTATTTGGGCGGAAAGATAATGCATGCAAGGATTGCCGTCTCGGATCTCGGCTTCATCTCGGAAGGGTGAAAGAGAAGAGATCTCGTGAGATTCTCGGAAAAATCTCGAGAGATCAGATCTCGGACTTCATTTATGTAGGGTATGCCTTACTCAAGAATTGTCATTTTACATATAGATTTATCTCATAGATACTGAATAGAAGAGATCTCGAAAAAATCTCAAGAGATTGGATTTTGAAAATAACAATCAATGTACATGTTTAAGTGTAAAATATCATGTAATCTCTTCAAAAAGAACAAGAGAATTCATATTAAACATCAAAATAAGATACTAGAGAATTAAAAGCATAATACAGAGAAGTTGAACTATTGTTAACAGGAGACACACAAGTATAGTTGTCAAGGCGGTCGCCTAAGCGGCGCCTAGGCGCCGCTTAGGCGACAAGGCGGTTTTGTATCGTCGCCTGGGCCGTCCGCCTTGCAAGACCTGGAAAAGGGGTCTTGCAAGGCGTACGCCTTGACCGCTTAAGCGGCCAAGGTGCCGCTTAGGCGCCGCTTGGACGCCTGGTCCGGAGAGCCCGCCGGTTCAGCATTTGAACCGGTGCCACCGGTTCACGCGAACACAGGCCAGCCGGCCTTTTAGTCAGCCCGGGCCGCTCGGCCCCCTGCATTCGCCCGAAGACGCCCGAAGTCGACTCCCGCGGACGCGAAGCTACAATTCCCAGCCCGACGCCGCAGCACTTCATCCCCGCCGGCTTCCTGCGGCCCTAGCTCGACGCCTCACAGCTCCTTCCACCCCGCGGCTGGTTTCTACGTGGCATTTTCATCTCCAAGAGAAGTCCTAGCCGCTCAGCTCTCCGTACGGTCCTCCAACTCTCTCTAAAACCTAGTTTTTTATTTCTTTTGTTATTCTTATCATTTATTCTCGCTGATTTGTTGTCATAGCATCTTTTACGATGCCTTAAGTCTTCTTAAGTATTATCTATGTATGAATATGTAAAATATTTCATGTTTAAACATCTTCGGTGCGTCGTTAACTTCCGATTCTCTTGTTCTTGCTTCTTCAAGTATATTTATATATTCTAAATAGATCATTGACATTGTGTAATGTACGGAGATTGTTATATTATACGTAATAGAGTTGAAATCCTCTCAATCTCCGCCGGAGTCATTTATGCTACGGTTTGAGATCATGAAATTCAGTTTTCTCTTATTTTTCTATTTCTATTGTTGTCTAATTGTTAATGTCGATTTATATAATCTGGATGTGTTAGATTGATAATTTTTTTATGTGCTCAACCGGTGAGTTTTTTCTTTGGTTGATTCATGGAATCTGGATCAGGATGAGTCAACATGAATGTTGTTGAAAAAAAGAAAGCGAAGTCGAACGATCCGGGTTGGAAATATGCTTTTTGGCCGGATGATAAGGACAAGAATAGAGTTCAATGTGAACTTTGTGGCTTGGTGACAAATGGTGGAATCAAGAGACAAAAGGAACATTTGATTGGAGGATTCAGCGATGTTAAGAAATATCCAAAAGCTACCAAGGAAATTGCTGATGAGATGTTAAGTTGGTTGAATAAAAGTAAGAAGAGAAAATTGTCATCTTCAAGAACAAATGACTTTCGTACGTATTCGAAAGTGATGAAGATGCCGAAGAGGGTGACATATAACGTCCGGAGAAAGGAAGTGGGAGTACTAAATCTACAAATTTAGTTTCACTTCCAGATAAAAGCAAGAAAAATAAGGGTCCTATGGATGTCTTTACAAGAATGTCGGCTGAGGATTTTGTTGATGCAAGAAGAAGTGGCAAAAAATATCAAAGCACTTTGAATAGTCAATTAAAGAAAGAAGAACAAGCATTGTTTGAAGAACATGCAACCACTTGGTTCTATGAAGCCGGCATTTCATTCAATGCTACAAAGCTGAGAAGTTTCGAGGGTGCCTTTGCTTAAGAAAGCGGTGGAAAAAATTGCTGCAATGCGTTCGGAGTATGAGCAATGTTGGAAAGTTTATGGTTGTACCATAATGTGTGATGGCTGGACTGATAGAAGACAACGAAAATTACTTAATTTCTTGGTCAATTGTCCAGAGGGGATCTACTTTCTAGAGTCCATAGATGTCTCTGACCGCAAAGAAGATGCCATACTTATTTATGAACTTTTGGACAAAGTTGTTGAGAAAATTGGTGAGCAATATGTGCTCCAAATTGTGACTGACAACGCATCATACAACGTTTCAGCTGCGAGATTGTTAATGGAGAAAAGAAAACATTTGTATTGGACACCGTGTGCAGCACATTGTCTTGATTTAATGTTGGAGGATATCGGAAAGATGAAAGCTTATGTAGGTACAATTTCAAAAGCCAAGAAGGTAACTAATTACATGTATAATCATTCACGTTTATTGGATTTCATGAGGAAGGAAAACAAAAGGAAAAGAACTTGTAAGGTGCGGGGTAACACGGTTTGCTACATCTTTTCTCACATTAGACAGATTAAATGATGATGTGGTAAAAAGAGGATTAAGGAGATTATTTTCTTCCGATGCTTGGCATAGAAGTGTGTGGGCAAAGACAAACATGGGGAAAAATGTGCAGTCCATTGTGTTTCAAATCAAATTTTGGCATGGAGTAGAAGAAATCTTGAGAGCATGTCAACCAATTTTACAAGTTTTAAGGATAGTGGATGAGGATGAAAAGCCAACAATGGGCTATTTGTATGCTGCAATGGAATGTGCAAAGTAGAAAATTATTGAAAACTTTGCGGGAAAGAAAATAAAATACACTCCCATCTTAAAAATTGTGGATCGACGATGAAAGGTACAAATGCAACGCCCTTTACATTTAACCGGCTATTTTCTAAATCCTAAGTTTTACTTTGATGCTAAAGCAAGAGATCCAACTTCAACCGCCAAGATGGAAGGTGCTTTTTACACTTGTATGGAGAGAATTGTGGGAGATTCTGATTTACAAGAAAAAATAGATGAACAACTTTCCTCTTATATGGAAGCAAAAGGCACATTTGGCATATCTTTCGCTATCAAGTCACGTCATAAAAAGCTTCCAAGTAAGGGCACAAGTTTCATTATATTTTTTTATTAACACTATTTGTACATCTTGTGGTTAATATCTCTTTGTCAATATAGTTGATTGGTGGATACAATATGGCGGACAAACACCTGAGTTGAGAGCTTTTGCATTGAAGGTTCTAGGCCTTTGTTGTAGCTCATCGGGTTGTGAGCGGAATTGGAGCACTTTTGAATTTTTAAGATTTCTAAAATTGTGATACATCATACATGTAACTAGCATGATCTACATTAAATGATTTATATTTCAAATTTTCAACTCATAATTTTATATTCATTTTTTTCAGCTTCATACTAAGAAGAGGAACCGCTTGGAACATAAGCGGTTGAATGATTTGGTGTATGTGCAATACAACCGGCGTCTTCGTGATAGATTTATAGCACGAAAAAAAGATCCTCAAAAGTATGATCCTATTTGTTTTGAAGATCTAGATTGGGGAAATGAATGGATGACAAAGGGAGATGAAGATTTAGTGCATGAAGGGGGAGATCTCACATGGAGAGATGTGGATGATGCTATGGGAGCTTCAGAGGGTAGACCTCAAAGAATAATTGGACAATCAAGTGCATCACATTTTACGCCATCAAGGGATGAAAATAGTGATGAAGAGCTTCCAGAGGATGATATAGATGATCACGATGATGATGATGATGATGATGGAGGTGCATCACGAGAGTCAAGAGACACATGAAGAAGACAACGAAGAAGAGGAAACTAATGCATATGATGTTGACATTTTAGAAAATGCTGTGTTTGGTTTTAAACTTTGAGTTGGTGATGTAACTTTTAAATATTCTTGTCTTTTAAGTTTTATTTTTCAACTTTCATGTTTTAAGTACTCTTTTGATGTTACTTATGTTTTTAGTAAATGGTGATGTTAGTTGTATTGTCTTTTGATGTTACTATGTTAGTGCCATATGTTGTGATAATGTGGAATGTTTAGTGCTTGTATTTTGCAAATATATTGTGAACATTATTATGCAGGTTCTTAAAGAAAAAAGAAGTTCAAACAATGTTTACATTATTTGGTAAGTTCATTTGGTTTAAATTGTCTTAAGGTTATATTTTTTTGTACATGTTATGTTTTTGATCTTATTCAAGTTTGGTTATAAATGTATGTCAATTTGATTAGATTTGTAAGTTTCATTTCAATTTTTATATATTTCAATGTCACGATAGTTTCAAAAAATGCCATATACACTCCACTCCCCTTCATACCTCGCCTTAACGCCTAGGCGACGCCTAGGCTTACGCCTTGTCACCTAAGTTGTAAAATACCCTTCGGGCGCCTTGGACGCCTTGTCGCCTTGACAACTATGGTCATCGGTCAAATCTTTGTTCGATGTATAAGAAGTGTCAAATGATTCTGATGTAGGTTGTTGACCCTGACTAGCTGGACCCCAAGTTAAATTCCCTGTTGCTGACACTCCTTCAAATAAAGCTCTTCCTTCTTCCTCCCATTTGAAGCATGTTATCTTGAATGTAGATGTTTTTGGATGAGCCTGTTTAATAGAAGTCTTTCATAATACATTCTAAACTAAATAAAATAATTTAGCATATAACGGCTACCTTTAAGTATTCGTCTCACTTTTCACTCGACCAATCTATTATTTTTATAGATGGATTATAACCATGACCTGTATTCTTTGTAATTAAATTTGTCCATTCAACGTATTGGCATTGAAAATAGTCATATTGATTTTTCATCTGCTTCTGTGTTAAGAGCACTTCAAAATTGTCTTTCATTTTCTTGTTAATTTTTTCCCACGAATCTCTTTTCAAAGAAGTTCCCATCTTTCCATAAGTTTTTATTTCCTCAATACAGATATCTAAGAAATATTTGACTCGATCAGAATCTCTCAAACTAAATCTAATGACGTTCTTCATGTAACTTGAGCCTTCTATATCAGACATTCCTACGATCATTAAATCAATGCAATAAACATGTTACGTAAATTAAACTAAAGAAAAAATATGTTGAATGCATAGATGAATGTTAGATGTAATGCATGTCAACAGCTGCATCATTATTATACACATGAAAATATGTATACAGTGACATATATAGAGGTGATATGTATAATCTGGTGGCCTACAGAAGTAGCAAGTGGGCACGGGTAGGCACCGGCACAAGGTGCCGCCAGCACACGGCGGGTGCGCCAGTGGTAAACTGTGCGGGCGCGTGGTTCCACCGCTCTCACGAGCAAGCTCGCGCGGGCGCGGAAGAAAATAGAAGGGGGAGGGGGGAGAGAGAGGAAGTGCGCACGAGAGAGGGAAAAGGAGGAGAGGGAGAGCGCGAAGCAGGAGGTGGCGATGTCCGGCGACAATGAGGCGACGACAGCGGCGGAAGAAGAAGAAGAAGAGGAGGAGGAGGAGAAGAGGAAGGGGAGGCTAGAGCAGGCTAGGGGGATGGCGGTGATGAAGGGGGAGATAGGAAGGGGGCGGGAGAAAGGGGAAAAGGAGAGGCCAGAGCAGGTGGGGGCAACGGGGGTGATGAGGGGGGAGAGAGGGGAAAAGGAGGAGAGGTAGAGCGCGAAGCGGGAGGCGGCGATGTCTGGCGACAATGAGGCGACGACAGTGGCGTAAGAGGAAGAAGAAGAAGAGGAGGAGGAGAAGAGGAAGGAGAGGCCAAAGCAGGTTGGGGCGACAACAGTGATGAGGGGAGAGAGAGGAAGGGCATGCGAGAGAGGGGAAAAGGAGGAGAGGGAGAGCGAGAAGCTGGAGGTGACGATGGCGGCATCTTCTGGCAACGATGAGGCGACGACACCGGTGGAAGAAGAAGAAGAAGAAGAAGAAGAAGAAGAAGAAGAAGAAGAAGAAGAGGTGGAGGAGAAGAGGACGACGACAACACCCTAGTGCTAGATAGGCGCACACGCATAGCTCAATTAGGATATACCTGTAGGAGGATGGCGACGATGACTTCAGAGCGCGGCGAAGATGACTCCAGAGTGCCGATGGCAACGACAACGGCCGGATTTGGCACAGCGTGATGCACAATGGACTAACTCGACGTCTGCATGCGTGATGAGTTTTATGGATGCCGGGGAGCTTATTGGGGCGACGACATCACCGTTCAGCACGTCACCATCACCGTTCAACGCGTTGCCGTTCAGGCAGAGGCTTAACGTTCTCTTTTGATGGATTAAGATCTGGAAAAAAAATCAAACGATATAAACAGTGCTACATCTGACCGAATCTAACTTAAGACTTGTTTAAGTGGTATTAAACAGGGCCTAAGTCTCTACGGTAGATCAATACCGTGCCCGATGTAGACCCAATATTGATCTGATTCCAGCCAAATAAGGGCTAGATCGATTGATTTCGATAGTCTGTTGCCCTAGTAGAATTCCTCTATCAATTCCGACGATTCCCTTAACAATTCCATCTTGGCCTGGGTCGATTCCGACATCAATGACGTTGATCCCAACGATAATAAAGAGGCTTAACGTTATCTTTTGATGGATTAAGATCTGAAAAAAAATCAAACGATAAGCCTCTGTCTCATGTAGAGGCTTAACGTTATCTTTTGATGGATTAAGATCTGAAAAAAAATCAAACGATCTAAACGGTGCTACATCTAACCGAATCTAACTTAAGACTTGCTTAAGTGGTATCAAACGGGGCCTAAGTCTCTACGGTAGATCAATACCGTGCCCAATGCAGACCCAATATTGATCTGATTCCGGCCAAATAAGGGCTAGATCGATTGATTTCGATAGTCTCTTGCCGTAGTAGAATTCCTCTGTCAATTCCGACGATTCCCTCAACAATTCCATCTTAGCCTGGGTCGATTCCGACATCAACGACGTTGATCCCAGCGATAATAAAGAGAATCAGTCGATTCTGGCGGCGATTCAAGTGATTTCGGCGATTCTCGGGCGATTTCGACGATCCAAGTTGTGATTATGGCGATCCTTATTGGATTTTAGCGAATCAACTCACAATTCTAGCAATTCATAGGCCATTTTACTCCTCATTTTCATTTTTTTGGTAAGATTTTTTTGCCGAAAACTCAGTCATGACAAGAGCAAGAGAAAGATGATGGAGACCAATATCATAGATATTGATGAACATGAGTCATGAGATATATATTTATTAGCATCTTATTATGTTATCATGTTATTAACATCTTATCATGTTTATTATCATCTTATCATGTTACAATTATTAGTATCTTATTCTTATCATGTATGAATAACACTTTAAGCATATTAAATGTTACATTTTTTTTCAATTTTTAGTGGGTTTCCTAATTTTCAGAATTTTTTCTGATTTTTTAAAATTTTTTTGGAAGAAAAAATGCTGATTTTGGATCGGCCGGAATCAGTTTTTCTTTCCTGAAATTGGCCGATTCTGGCTGATATGATTTGAATCGGATCAAATCGATAGTGACCAATTTCGATTCCAATTCCGGAATCCTTGCGCCTGACAAGGAATCCACTGATAGCATTGGGTGTGTTTACTACTCCGTCTCTTTCCGGTGTTATCCCTCTTTTTTGTTGCAATACACGATGGGATCTTTGTTAAAGGTCTTTTAATTGATAATAAGTGGAAGTGATTGTTGTTTCTATATTGATGCTTTGCTGCCCTTGTGCAGATGGAGATTGAGTTCGGTTTCCTTTTACTACTTTTCCTTCTCAATGTTTTTTTTCCTATTTTGACAATGATAACCAGATGAATTTCCTGACAATTCTTTTTTTTTTTCGTTGAAGTTGTAGATCTTGGAATGCTACCTTAAGGAGATTTCTTATTCTTCTTCTTTTGATCTAACTGGGGTGTCTTCACCCCCATCTACTAGCCCTACGCCTTTGGATGCTTGCTGTTGGAGGCGTTTGAGCTAAAGGCAGCTCATCGGACATTGAGATATGATTGTATTATTTCAAGTTGAGATATGATTGTATTATTTCAAGTTGACATTGCATATTAAATAAATGTTACATGCGGTGTATGATAAAATTGTTACCAAACTGTTTTTATTTTTGTATGACAAAAGCACTTCTCTTTGAAGCACCTTCTTGTAGAAGGTACTTCTAAAAGAAGTACTCCGGCGAATTGCCAAATGCACCCTAAGTTTCTAGCAATTTGACCGATCTTTGAGCTTCCGGTGGTCAGACTATTCTGCCAATTTGATCTCGATCTGTATCAGGATTGGCCCCGACCAATCTAGCAATCAATTCCTACTTGTAATACTTGGTGCATGATGTTACACTTGATTCTGGGTTCTATTACAGCCTTATTGGAGGAAGTGGTTTTTATAATATTCTCAAGAAAGTCAAGATGGGGGCTATTGCGATATCCACTTTAAGAAGAAACCTTAAAAAAGAGGAGAACCTGATTTTATTGCTCTCTCATCTATCATGTATAACCTTAGGGTTCAGCCGAAGACTTTGAGGTAGCACTTCGTTGCTGCTTTTTTGAAAACTTTAAAGCTTTATTGTCCCTGCGACACTTAAATTGTCTTTTTAATGAAACATCTGAGCCTCACTCTTATATGTCATTATCTGAGTTGAGCTTATGGAAACTTTGAAGCAGTATTGTTCTGCAGCACTTTTAGAAGGATTTTTTTGCCTCATGTAGTTAATCCCTTCGCTAAAGTTTATTTTTTATTTTATCTTTTTTTATAGTTTACACGTATTGATGTTATTGTTGTTTACTTAAATATTTGGAGCAAGTGATCTTTTATTCAAGCTGCCATCGTAAAGAAAATTTCTTTGATTCTGGTGCCAGTGTTCTTACATGATATCTTTTTGAACATTGCTTGATACTGTTGCAGGGTGGGATTTGAAAGTTGCTCGAATGCGCCGGTTGGAGTTGGCCTTGTGCTATCTCAAAGCAGATGAAATAGAAGGGTGAGGTTTTACCATTGCCTTTTTTATTTAACTAATGATAACAGAGCTATTAGAAGTTGGTGAAACCAGACATTAAGCAGTCATGCCAAGGGAGCAAACAAGGACTATGAAGCCTGTGTATATGCTACATTATGTGACTATCTGAATTTGGTAAGATCAGTTTAATCAACTGATGAAAACCATAAACACATGGAGATGATACTTAGGGGTTGTAGACATTGCGGAGAGGGAAAATATGTGATTAGGGTTAATGCCCTTTACCCTCATTCATGGAATACGGGTTCGCGACCCGGATTTTGACCCATTTTGGGCTGATTGACCTGGTCCCAACCCCAAGACCCTGACCCAGTGAATGTTTTAAATTTATTTTTTATTAAATTTTTATCATGACCCCAGCCGACCCGGGTCGGTTTGGGCCCAACCAACTTGCTCCTGCCCCCGACCCCCAATCCCACCTATGAGGGCTTCATTGACTTCTATTTATATAAATGATAAAAAGGACATGCTTGACTTATCTTTTCTTCAAAATGGTTCTCTGGTATCTCAGAGATGAAAGGAGCTGGAGCTGAAACTTATGCAAATTTCAGAGCTCAATAATCAAGAGGGCTTTAATTAACTTCATTTGATCCCAACAAACTTCATATTGTGGAGAATATATAAATTTTTCTTTTTGAACAGGCTTAAAGACAATAAGACATTAGAAAGAAATATAAGAAACGAAACATTGAAAGGGTGAGATAGGTACCTGGAATATTGGGTCCCTTGTAAGAAAATTTATGAAACTTTTTGGTAGTATTCAAAGAACAAAGATTAATATTATTTTCATCGAATGAACCAAATCAATAAGAGAGACATGTAAAGAAATAGGAAATGCATATTGCTACCTATGATATTCAGGAAAAGTGAGATGCAGTTAGGCCTGTCGACAGATCTGATCACGCGACACGAAAATGAATTGTTTTTCAGGTTCGGAGTTGTTATTGGCTGATCTGAACACAATCTCACCAGATTCAGGTGCAATCATAAAACCTGAAATTCTCCAGTTGAGTCTCTCAGCAAAACCTTGACTGCCTGAGAATGCCTCGCCCATTCCTTCCATCAGCCCCCTCCATGCCATCCTCTTATTGGTTCTCATCGTTGCCTTCCCCACACTCGTTCGCCGCCCTCCGTCTTGTTGAGTTATCTTGGAACCGCTTGTAGTTCCCTGAGGAGTGCCCCCTGCCATAGAGGCTCAAGATCTCCATCTTCTCCAATAAGTGGTCGGTGGAGTCCGTCCCCTCAGCAGTTTTGATGTCTGATGGGACTTCTATACCATGTGACCACCCTTGTCCCATAGCCCCTTCAGTGCTTCCCTGGCACTGTTTCCACTTTCCAGCTATGGTGGGCTATGGCAACTCGCAATTGCCGTGAAGAGCTAGTCTGTGACTGTTCCCTAGATCTCACCACAGACTGGAACCGGAAGGGTAAGAAGAAGAAGCAAGATGACAGTTCTATGGAAGAGTCCAAAAATGATGATTAGGTGAAGTCAAGCAACAACAAGAAGAAAGTAATGTTGTCCAGGTTTCTGAACTCCATCCATGAGCTCTGGTCGGTGTGCATTGGAGAGTGCATCATTATCCATCGTGGTCTGCAGGAGAAGGAAGCCAGATGTGGAGCTTGTGCTGAGCTGTCCCCGCTGTGATTCCTCCAAGACAAAGTTCTGCTACTACAACAATTATAGCCTCTACCAGCCATTCCTCCTTGGACCAAAGATGGCTCTTTCCACAATGTCCCATCGGCGGTGGGTGCTGTAAGAACTGTAGAGTGAGATCGGGTAATATCTCTGCCATCGGGCGAGCCCTGACTGTGAACGGAGTGTGCCAGCTGCAGCCTGCAGCTGAGACCTCTCCACCCTGACTTAGCATGTGATGACCCTCTGGGCACCTTCTGCTCAACATTAATCTCTCGTGGTTCCTGAACCACCATTTTGCTGATTCAAACCCTGCACTTGCTGTGCCGGAGGTGCCCTCTGGAGCTGGATGAGTCCTCTGCACTGGGACCGTTGCCAATTCTGGTGTCCGGCAGCTACACCTCCGACCCACACTCATTAATCCAGATCTCTAGAAGCTACCTAGAGACATGTTTCCGAGGATCAATGGTTACCCATCATCCAGGAGACTTCGGGATCTGCTTGAGCTCCTGTTACAGTGCGGCACAGATGCTGCTAGCACCGGCACTGCTGAGGTGGGGACAGATTGGCATGCGTCAGGCCATTGGAGACTTTGACAGGTCCTCGATCATGTCTACTTCCTCCTCTTTGTGGACACCAACTTCATTGAATCTGAATTAATATGGTAGATCCAAATCTGGATTAAAATTTTGGATCTTGGTTTGATCTGAATTTATTAATACATTTAATTTTGGACTCAAAGTTAGATTCAGGTTCTTGTTATCAGATCTGGGTTCAGATCCATACATGCCCTACCTGAACCCGGCATATTTACTGGTTTAGATGTGGTTGATACATGGTTTGCAGAATTGGTGGAGTCGGATTGGAATTGGCCAATTCTGGGATCGGATCGGTCCATCAACCCCCACTTGAAGGCCCGATTCAGGCATGAATTTTGTCGGAATCGGTCGATTCAGCTGGAATCGATCTAATTCAACCAATTCTCACATGGAATCGGTCGATTCGACCGAGACAACTTAAGTCTTGGTTTGAATCGATATCAGACCCGATTTTGGCCTGATTTCAATCCGATTTTGGCTCTTTAAGGGTTGATTTTGGCCACAGAAGATCGATTGGACTTATGTCTTGGCGATTCCGGCGGGAGCAGATGATTCCGACCACTAGGGCTTGTGATTCTGGTGATATCCATGCATTTTTGGCATCAAAACTATAAATCTGATGACGATCCAGGTGATTCGGCAGTGATTCCAGCAATTCGACAATGATTCTGGCTGCTATTCAGCACCGATTCGGGCCATTCAGGGTCGATTCCAACCATTCCCTCCTTTGACAGTTGGTTTTGACTCCTGTTGGTGAACTTCCCTCCACCGAAACTTGGTTTTAACGAATTCTAAATCCGGATTGACTCCCACGTAGCTGATTTTCACATTCTACCAAGTTGTTACCATTTGAACTTGTCCGGAAGGTCCAAAACTATCTTGTAAAGGGTCGTTCTGGAATTGTCATGGCCGAATAGCCCCTTTGGAGGCTTGTCCACACCGAATAGTCTCTTAAGGGGGGGTTGTTTGGTCTTCCCCCCGGCCCCCATCCTAGTTACCTTTTTTGAGCTTATTTAATACTTTATTTACTACTTTTAAGTTGTTGACATTGCAGTATGAAGAATTTAAATGGAAGAACAAGTGTCTGATGCACTGGCTTCCCGCGACATTGGGTGGGAGCATGGTCACATGGTAGATATGAAAAAGAAGAGGGTGCAATGCAAATGGTGTGGAAAGAAAATGAATGGAGGAGTGTTTCGATTAAAGCAACACAGTTGGACTGTATGGCAATGTAAAAAAATGTGACAAGGTGCTTAGGGAGAACAATGATGCTATGAGAGCTTACATGTCAGGAAGAGCCTTACATAGGTTAATCTGAATGGAACAGAGGGATAAGTTGCTTGATAAGCTTACGAGGAACGGAGATGACTACCCAACCCACAAAAGGAAGGGGAAAGGGAAAGCTAGGTCTATATTTGAGGATAAGGAGGATGAGTTTTCCATAGACTTTAAGTTGAGGAAGGCGAGACATGAAATAAGTATGCACAGAGAGAGGAGGAGAGGAGGAAGGGACCAGGAGACTTTAGGAGGATGAGTCTTCCACAGACTTTGAGTTGAGGAAGGCGAGACATGAAAGTAAGTATGCACAGAGAGAGGAGGAGAGGAGGAAGGGATCAGGAGACTTTAGACTTGAGAATGTTCTATTGTGTCGTTCATAGTCCAGCCAACCCCCACCTAGTGAGGGTGTGAGAGTAGGAGAGGAGATATTTGGGACCTATCGTCGTTCACATTTCACATGCTCGGCCATTGCACCATCGACAGATGTTTATGTAGGTATTCCTGCACATGTATTCACTAGCCCTTACTTTCATACTATGGTGGATGCTATTGTTGAGGATGAACTGGGACTAAAATTCCCTAACGGCCGCTACATATATGGAACTGGCTTAGAGGAGGAGGTAGAGGAGCTGATGTCATGGAT
Organism: Cryptocoryne crispatula var. balansae; assembly: GCA_036172225.1. Lineage (NCBI taxonomy): Eukaryota > Viridiplantae > Streptophyta > Magnoliopsida > Alismatales > Araceae > Cryptocoryne > Cryptocoryne crispatula. The sequence goes on along the minus strand of CM069925.1, from coordinate 15,940,676 downwards.
ATATGGTTTCAAGTTGGTTTGGAAGGAGAGAGGGTGTACAGTGATGTGTGATGGATGGAATGGCATTACAAAGAGGTCCATGATTAATTTCTTATTTTATTGTTAAGAGGGCACCACATTTTTGGAGTTAGTAGATGTTTTTGGTTAGATGAAAATTCTGACTGCATATTTTCTTTAATGGATGCTATTGTGGAGGATATTAGGGAGGACAATGTTGTGCAAATTGTGATTGATAATGAGTCATCTTACAAGGCCGTGGAAAAAAATTGATAGAGAAGATACACCACCTTTTTTGGGTTCCTTGTACTGTGCATTCTATAGATTTTATATTGCAGGATATTGGTAAGGAGTCATCGGTGTCTACACTTGTCAGCTAGGTACAACTTATATCATCTTTTATTTATTCACATCCCCATTTGCTCTATATTATAAGACAATACATAGAGGGACGCGATCTCATTAGACCTAGGCCCACAATATTTGCTATGAATTTCATTGCCCTGGAGAGTTTACACATGTATAGGCATGCACTGGTGCAGCTCTTTGTATCCCATGAATACATAATATACATGGCTGGTTTGCATTATAGGATGGATCAATTAGAGATCCTGGCACGGTACATTATGGATAAGCGTTTATGGGAGAGGATTCAATATTATTTATCCATCATTGAGTCACTGGTAAATGTGTTGAGGTTAGAGGACTCGGATGATAGAAATCAGATGAGAAATCTTTATAATGCAATGGGCATGGCAAAGTTGAGGATAAAGGAGAAAAAATTTTAGAGGGTACAAGAAGTGGTGGAAAATTGTGGATGCCAGGTTAGATAAGACTTTGCACCATGATGTGCTTACAACAGGTAGTTTTCACAAATTTTAATTTCAATATTCTTCTTTCATTGTTAAATGTATGCTTTTATCTTTTATCTTGTATTCAATGCAGGATATTTCTTAAACCCTAATATCCAATATGGAGTGAATGTGGCGAATGACAATGAGGTGGTGAGGAGTACATTGGCTGTGATTAGAAGGCTTTCCATGACTTAGTAAGATAGGACAGAGGTTGAGTTAGAAGTGAGTTACAGAGGAACATTGAACTTGTTTTTAAAAAAAGCAAAGCAACAGCGTGTTTGGTTACAAACTTTAAATTTAAATAGTTTTGCTTTCAAAATAAATATTGTGTTTTACAATAATAGCATAATTTTTAAAGTTGGATGATTAGTGATCTATGGTGTTTGGTAAAAGTAACATAATTTTTAAAATTTATGTAAATATGTTTGGCGGTACATTGTTTTGAATATCCACATGATAATCAAAAAATTATCACATTAATGTGAAATTAATAAAAGTATGGTCTTAAATTTGTCACATTATATTTTATTTTTTAAATAAAAGAAAATATCTTAAAGTCCATATATAATTCCTTGTCATAGAATGCTATTAGAAATTTAGAATAACTTGGATTCTTTTTATTAATGAATTATTAAATAAAATAAATTATTTTAAAGTTCATATTTGTGTATTATAGACATTACTAATTCAAACAACATCTATGGAGGATGATTATCTTGTAACATAACATGGATGTGTCTTCCATGGTTGTTCAAGAAATAAAACAAGTCCACGCTATTTAAAGATGTTTACAAAAGAAGTTGTCCGTTTTCAAAATTAAGGTAGTCACGGGCAAATATGTTTCGACATTCCTCCCTCTTTCATTTTTTATTTTAAGATAGAAAATTAAGGAAAAAGTGTATCCAAACAACCCATAAGTTACTAACTTTGTAACATTTATTATTATTTTTAGATACAATTATACATAATGAGGGTTGGAGTATACTCAAATATAAATATGAGATACTCTTGCAATAAGCTTTTTCAAGATATGTAAGTAAATCTAAGTTGTAATAATTTATTGTTAACTATATTCTTATTTGACAACACTAATAGTTTTCTCTGTCAGAAATTTTTTTTTGCAACTAAATGGTGGGGTGCAAGTAAACACAAGAAGTGGATGAAATTCACTAGTTTTTATTGTCATACACATGTTGAGCCAGAGCACCAGTTCTTCTCACTGCAAGAGGAATTGGTGCACCTTTAGCCTTATTTACACAAATAGAAGGAATAGATTGAGGTTTGAGATGTTGGACAAGCTGGTATTCTATCAACATAACATACGTTTGTGGATAAAAAACATCAAGGCCGGCCAAAAGTTGATAGAGGAGAGATTTGCAAGAAGGCCTATTGAAGAAAGAGTTGCTTCAAACTCCTAGGTGCCTAAAGAGGTGCATATCGACACCATTTTTTAGGAGGAACATCCACTTACTGCATGGTTAGAGGAGAGGGAAGGGAGGGCACCACCCAAGGATTCCGGAATCGGAATCGGAATCGGAAGACCGATTCCGATTCCGATTTCAGGAATCGGCCGGAATCGGCCGATTCCTGGGAAGGGAATCAATTCCGGATCGGTCCGGAATCGTTTTTTTTTTTTGATTTTTTTTTTCGTCAAAAAAATTCAAAAAAATCAGAAAAAAATTCTAAAAAAATAGGAAATGAGTTAGAAACATTTTAAAAAATAACTTGATGCATGATATCCAAGACCGCATCGTACAATACTAATGAACACGATTGAAGACTTGAAGACTTGAAGTTAAGTACGTATTCCAATTCCATTTATTCGAATATCGAAAGAGTTGATACATCGTGAAAAAAAAAAATTACATCGTATCGATCTACTACCAATATCTAGGATAAAGATGTGGGTCGTCCTCCTCTCCCTGCTCGTGACGCTTCTCCCTCGTGCTCGATCTTGTATACCGTCGGGACCATATCCGTATGAAAATAATGCCGATGCCATGCCATCGAGGTCGTATGGATCGGACGCGGGACGACCGGGACGTAAGCGAGAGGATGGTGGAGGCTGGTGGTGTGTCCGTGCGCGGTCGGCTGGCGAATCTTGGATCTTGTGGCTCCATAATATAAGAATGCGGTGTACGCTCATCCAGGGCGTGTAATACGGCTTCGGAAGCGTGAATCGGGTGACTCGGTGCTGGCGATGGGCGTCGCGGTATACGCTCCCTCGTCGTAAATCACACGAGGAGTGAGAAGGAGCACTGCGTCTTTGTCATCTAGGCCGACAGACGCACGACCTCTAACTTCCTTCTCTTTACTCTTCGGCCATCTGCGAACTACCGGAAAAGTCCGGAACCCAAAGTTTTCAACTTTGCGAAATCCTCCCATTTTCCAGTGCGATGCGCCTTTGTTTCGTTCTCCCGGATGCCGAATGGTGAGTAAGCGGCCGCCGGGACTAGAGAAAGGAAGGCTGAGTAAAGGCTGCAGTGGCCTCGCTATGCTTGGGGGCGAGAAGAGGCCTACTGAGCACGAGAAGTAGATGGAGGTGGAGGCTGGAGCATCCTCCCCGGCTTCAACACCGTCAACTCTCCTTGCCGCACGTGCGCGGTCATCGGGATCAAACTCGGTGCGTGATCCCTGGCTTCCTCTCCTCTGTCCAGAGGCGGTACGTGCTCCTCTGGAAAATGCAGTCCGTATCCTCCTCGGGTGGTGGTGTGGCGGAGGAATGCCTGCGCTCGTACGGGCCACTGCGAACCGTGCGAAATCGCTCCTCGGCGATCTTCGCCGATCTTGATGTTCTTTATGCGCGGCCCTGCGTATAATGACGAGAAGACCGACTTCTCCGTGCCCGGTGCGAGGTCAACTTTGTTCCTCCTTTTGGTATGTATCGGGTTGAATGTACTCAGTTCCTCTCGCGGTGGGAGGGCGGTGCTGGCTCGGTATCCCGGATACCGTGGTCGCAGTGGATTCCATCCACTCACAGTGTTCGCTGAACCCACCACTCGGTACGAAAAACACGAAGAAAGAAGGAAAACAATTAGCCCGTCGTCACCATGTATATGGAAAGAAAAGAAATTCCTCGTGAACTATTACTATACCGGGTGACACTTTGTCGGCGAATATTTCAGTCGACGTCGAGTATACACCGACCCTCGTCTTTGTATTTACACGCATCGAAACATTTAAATAAAAAAATTAGTTGCCTGGTAATGCTAGTCGAAGATATTTAATGAACTACAACTTACTTATCTCGGCCTACATCTGTCTGTGAGATCGGCACATATAGCTCAAGTGTACCCCGCATCGCCTCGTTGTCGTTCACCACTTTGTCTCATGTATTGGATGCGGGGGTTGAAAAATATCTGCAAGATTTTATTAGTTAACCACGTGCATATAAGACGATTATACAACAAAGAATAAATTTTTTAACGAGTTACTGCCGCGTGGACATCGTGGTGCGGTGCATCATCCATCGGTCATCGATGATCTTCCACCACTTTTGTAACCTGCGGGATTTTTTTCTTTAATTTTCAGCTTTTGCCCGGTCCAAAGGCATCGTACGGTGTGCCCGTACGGTCCACCCATCGTCAGTCTCCAACCTCGAGACAACTACCGGTGGCTCGATGATTGCCAGTAGTAGGCAATCCTCTCTCGGCTCTTGTCGGTGATGCTGCTTCTCGGACACGACAAGAATCTCCTTTCTTTTTTGTCGTGTAGGTTGTCCACCGCGTATAGTTGTAATACTCCTCGGACGTGTGTGAACCGAACCAATGCATGCTGTGCCGGTGTAAACTCTCGGTACGATGAAGTTCGTAGCGAATGCGTGTCGGACGGGCTTGACAAGATCGTGCCCTCTGTGTGAGATCTCATGATATGTAGGAGGCGGGGATGCGAATAAATAAAAGATGTGATCGTACGCGCACCGCGACAAGTGTAGATACACCCTCACTCCTTTGCCTATATCCTACAAAATGAGATATATGGAATGTCTTGCACTGAGGGCACCCGAGAAGATGTGGTTCCTCTTCTCCATGACTTCCTACCCGGCCGCCTTATATGATGGTTCGTTGTCGGTGACAACACGAACCACATTGTCCTCCCCGATCTCCTCCACCACCCCGTCGCGTCGGAAGAAAAGATGAAGTCGGCATTTTTTATCTTCCCGGAAACATCTGCCGACTTCGAGAATGTAGTCCCCTCGAACGGTACACCGAAGTTTATCGTACTCCTCAGGTGATACTGTCCACCCGTCGCACGTGATTGTGCGCAACCTATCTCATACACACCAACTTGAACCCGTCCGTCACTCCCTCGACTCCTGGACCTCCTCGTCCGGGCCGGCGCCGTATATGTGTCTGGCCGGGCTTGCGAGCCCGGTCCGGCCTCACCGCGGCATCCACCATCGTACGGAAGTAGGGGTGAGGTGAGCACGTGTCTTGGGATGCCTACATCGAAGTTAAAAAAATGGGATCGGGGTAAAATTAAGTTTTAGTAAATAAAACGAGGCATAATGTCGAATTTAATTTAAAAAGTGATACTGCGTGTAAAAACCATTTGACGATGTGGACGAACGGCTCTCTTTGCGGCCGTTCACATGTGCTCACCCTTTCATTTACTGCTTTATCCCCGTACGCCCGGCCTCTGTTTCTAAATAAATACTCGTCACTCGGTGTAAATCGAGTCTTTGGTGGAAGTGGAACGGCGGTGGGGCTCTGTCTCCCAGGGTCGAGGCTCTCGGTCCCGAAGTGGGGCGAGCCGATGCGATCGATCGGCCCAAAGGTGGGTCAACTACGGACACAAAACTCCTGCTCCCCTCCTCACCGTCCTCCTCGGCCCGATGCGCGCTGGCTGACGTGCACTAGCACGTCTCGGCTCGGAGTCGAGTGGACTCGTCCTCGCTCTGGCTCCGGCTCAGCTGCTGCCTTCCCCTTGCCTTTCCCTTTGGAGGTCGGCAAACCGCAGTCCCTCCTCCTCTCGAGTACCTCGTCCTGCAACTCCTCTCTGCTCGATCCGAACAACCCGTTGAGAGGCTCTACCCTGTCATGTATCCTCTCGTCTCACTCCGCTCTTCTCACCAGGCACCTTGTCGCGTTTCTTTACATTCCCGCACTATTCCCGTGATATGTTGTTTCGGCCGGAACACCCCCGTTCATCTCCTTCCGCACCACGCTGCCTTGTACCCTCTTCACGACTAGGTCTACCGTATGCCCGTGTTCCCGACCCGCGTCGGAAGCACGTGCGCAGTGTGCGTCACCTTGATCGGCCATTGCTTCGTCTGCAAAAATTGTAAACAATGCCTTAAAAATGATTAGATAACATACAAATTGTTTTAGACGTTGTTCGGGTAGCGGACAACCCGAAACACGCACCATTCGGTATGTTTAAAGGGTTACGTACTTGCCGGAAATCAACGTACGGGGTATCACAGAAATTTTTCCCGTACAAAGAGCATCCGATCGATGTTAAACAACTGAGCGGAGTTATTCGATCTGAAATCGCCGAGTTTAACTCTACACGGGTCGTCGAAAACGTGTAAAAATAGGCGTACGGGATGTCCGGAATTTTTCCCGTGCGAAAATGGACATATCCGGATAGTTCGAAAACTTAAACGAACTTGTTCGGACGAGAAATACGTAAAGTTTAAGGTGACTCAAAATCGTCGGAAACGCGTAAGAATGGACGTACGAAGTTTTGGCGAATAAATCTTACCAAAAACCTTACAAAGATCGAAGCTGAGGTTGATTCGATGCCGATCCGAGCTTGAATCGGCGGAATCCTTTGAAGAACGACCTTAGAATCGTCGGAATCGCCTGAATCGCCCCTGGAGATCGCCGGAATCGGTGGAATCGGGCAGGAATCGACCTGGATCGACGAATCGGCGAATCGACGGTGGATCGACGCGGAATCGACGCCGGAATCGCCGGAATCGCGCCGGAATCGCTGCGCTTCCTCCTTCGCCCGCGGGATCGACCGAGGCCGACTCTGTGGTCGATTCCGGCCACAAGGGCCGGAATCGGTTCGATTCCCGGTCAGTGAAGCCGGGAATCGAACCGGGGCAGGGTCAGACCCGGCCTTCCGAAGAATCGGTCGGATTGGCCAGGATTCCGCATGGAATCGTCCGGCCGATTCCGGGCGGTCGAGGGCAGGTTCCGCGGGATTCTTCCCGGAATCGGTCCTTCCGCCGGGAATCCACCGATCCGATTCCGGAATCGGTCGGAATCGGACCGATTCCGCCGATTCTGCAATCAATGGCACCACCAGAGTTCGACCTAGATGACCGTGCATGAGCTGAATGAGAACTTGATGGTGTTGAGGGTAACCTTTGGAGGACATTGTTCATGAAACGTAGCCTATACCACCCTCAACATCTGCCCCATCCCCAACTTCAGTCTCACCACTAGCCGTAGGCCCACCCTTAACTATAGAACCTACTCTAAAAAAACAAATCAAATGGCAGACAAGACACACAAGCCTTTTGCAGTATCGAAGAAGGTTTATCAAAATACGTTGGGCCTTAGGAATTCATCCCAATTAGAAAGAAGAACATAAAAAGAGGAAGTTAGACGTCAGGCGATGTCATATCATTGGAGGCAGTGATACGACCTTTGAAGATGATGAGGAAGAGTGCATACTACCTATCCAGTCTTTATCGCCTTCACATAGAAGAGGTGATGGTGGTGGAGGAGGAGGATCTGGGGGAGGGGGATTTAGAGATGGAGATAGTGTTTCTACTTCTAGTGCATGTATTGGTGGTGTAGGTGCATTAGATTTGGGCTCTATACAACATTTTAGTGGGAGAAGTTAGCGTTGGCATCAAGGGTATTTTGATGATTATGCAACAACCAATTATTCAGAGATTGCTTCTTCTTCAGCTTTTCAGCTATACTATTTAGTAGATCCTCTCTAGGATACAACTAATGATTTTAGCCAGATGATTAAATCAGTGTATTTATATGGACTCCCAGGGCCCGCATCGATTATGAGGAATAATAATGAATGGGATACCTATGAGTAGAGCAAAAATGACAATGACACCAGTTATCACTAATTCTAGTAAAAGGTATATCATTTGTATAATTGTATCACTATCATTTGTCATTTATATTCAAAATTTATAATATTTTTAATAAAATTTTTGAGTGTTTTATAATTTTTAATAAATTGGGTTGATTGGTTCTTTACAAAGATTATTAAGTTATTACTAATGAAGTTTTAACAAGTCAACATAGATTAATGATTTTTAGATGTCAAGATCGAGAGATAGACAAACATATTTAAAAGTGATATTTCACCTATAATAAAATAGGTACTAAAAGAGGTGAAACAAAAGATATTTAAGAATAAATTTATTAAGATAAATGATTAAAATCAAACATAAAAGTTAATGCTATGTATATAAATAATACTATAAAGATTAAAGAGATATCTTAAAAAAATATTTGAAGAATCTAAAGAATATGTTATACCTAAAAAGGAGACTAAAGAATACTTTGAGAGGTTAAAGAATATATTATGCCTAAAAAGGATTAAAATGTGCAATAGTTGATATGGAATAAAGTAGATGGGTATAAAAAATTACTTAAATGTGATAATGACTAATTAAAATAGCATAAAATGAAGCAAAAAAATTATTAGATGAGAAAACATGAGGATTTTAAACAAATGTTTTGGGAACATGGAAATGAAACTAAAGATGATGAAAAAGATAGTTATAGATTAACAAGGATGAAAAAGAAAATCTCAAGATCTTAACAAAGTTGTCCGCCACTGTGGCAGAGTGGATGCCAGCACCTCCATAGAGGGCTCCCCTCGAGTTCGAACCCAGGTGATGCCGTTGAGCATCTATTGCAGTGAGTGGTCATGACCACTACGCTATTCTTAAAAAGAACTAAGTTAGTTGTATTAGGTATAATAAATGAAAGAGTGTGCTATTAAAGAATGCGAAAAAGTTGTTTTGATACTCTTTTTAATTACAACTTTGCAAGAAACATGGAATGCATTAAAGATGTAACAAAATTTAATATGAATTATATTGGGAAGAGTAACTTTTCATAAGTTAAAAGATATTGAATAAGATGAAAACAATTGAGTCAACATGGTACTGATCGAATTTTTATTGAAGTATGAAAATTTTATTGTAGATTTCTAGGTTGAATGGTTAACAGGATTTTTTAATAAGTTCTTTCTCTTTAAGAATATGCTGAATGAATGGAGATAGAGTATGGTAATATTCATCCTTAAGAATAAAAAAAGATATACAAGACTGGTCAAATTATAAAGAGGTTAAATTCATGAGTCATATTATGAAATTATGAGATAATCATGGAGTTTTACTTATGAGATATTATAGATATGTCAGCCAATCAATTAGATTTATGTTTGGGCGTTTTACAATACAAGATTTTTTTATTAGAAATTATGGAGAAATATTTTGATATGAATACAGATTTACCTATGATACTTATTGACTTGAAAAGATTTAATGATAGAGTTTAAGAGATATTTTGTGATTGGTTTAGGAGAAAAAGATGTTCGTTGGGTATATACAAGTGGTTAAGGACATTATGATAAAGCCATCAATGGTCTCAGTGCAATTAGTGGAGAAACAAAAGTTTTTCCTATTTTAATTGGTTTATATTTAGATCCTTTACTTTTTATGTAATAGTTATAAATAAATTAATCAAGAATATATAAGTTGACATATTGTGGTGTATGATATTTACATATTATATTTGATTAAGAGACAGAAGTTAAAACTTTGGAGAAAGGTTATAAAGTTTAAAGATTTTAAGATAAGTAAAACTAAGACATAATATATGTATTACAAATTTAATGAAAATTGAAGAAAAACTTGATGGATTTAGTTTCAAATTTTACATTTTAAATATTTTGGTTTAATAACTATTGCAACAAAGTAATTGAGAATGTGACGAGGACATTAATTATGCGATCCTAAGGTTCCGCTAAAATTTGAAGAAAATTTTTATTGTGTAACTATAAGACTTGCAATGTTGAATAGTAGTGAATGTTAGACAACGAAGAAAAACACGCTTCCAAAATGCGTGTTGTTGAAATAAACATGGTAAGATGGATATGTTGTTATACTAGATTAGATAGAATACGTAATGGATATATTAAAAAATATGAGTTTCATCAATTGTGGACAAATTAAAATAAATGAGATTAAGATAGCTATGTATATTAAATATAGATTCAATAGGAAAGTGAAAATATCAAAACAATAGAAATAAAAAAGTGATAGACCTAAGTTATTATGGAGGAGGATAATTCAATTTGATTTGAATATCTCTAAAGAAATAATTCAAAACTGATGTCAGTGGAGAAAGAAATGTTTGTTTTGGATCTTGAGACCGACCCCCCACCCAACCCAATGCCTGAGCAAGGGAGACAAAGGAAAGAAGTAGCCAGCTACAGTCCTAAGAAGAAAGAAGTCCAACAAGGAGCAGCATTTTGGAAATAATAATAAAAATTGCATAGAAGGTGCAGAAAATCCAAGGCAAAGGAGCATTGAGAACGCTATAGTCACCCCACAAAAAAGGAAGTGGTGATTATTCCCATTTAAACCACATAACAAATGAAATCCAAATCCTAAACAAATTAGGTTTTAAATATCCTAGGCAAGGTAGGATTACAATCTTGAGTTTGTTGGGATTTAAATCCAAGTGTATGTTGGATTCCAAATCCTAATCAAATTAGGATGTCAAAATCCTAAGCAAATAAGAATCTCAAATCTTACTACAGTTGGGATGCTATATATGTATGGATGAGATATTAATAAATCATAAATTCAAAATTGATGTATAAATTAAAAAATACAACTAACATTATTGTGTGACAACAATAAAGTTAATTAACTTAAAACCAAATAGATCAACAATATCAATAATTCAACATTTATGAATGACTAAATAGGACCAATAAACTAAAAAGATTATATAAATGATGAACAAATTAATCACAAAAGTAAACATTTTAAGATTGCAATAATTAACGACAAATAAAGATTACAAAAATTCCAAATGAAGAGAGTAATAACATCAATTTAAAACTAAAAAATACATAAACTTAATTGAATAAATTTTAACATATTAATAACAACAAGAAAATTTAAAATCGCAGAAGCTTTGGGTGGTCAAAGTCCTAGTTCATGTGAATAAATGAGATGGATAAGACGGGTGAGGCACTGGGGCGGTCGCGGTCGCCTGATATGAAATTGGCCAAGGCAAGGCAGGAAACCATTGCCTTGCTTGGCCTCATCGTCTAGGTGACAAGGTGATCGCTTTTGATAACATAAGTTAAAGATTATTAAATTGAAATTGGGTCTAGGATTAGGTAGTGCCAATTGGATTTAGATCAGATTGGATTGGACAGATTTGGGCTGATTCTCTCGGAAGAATCCTTCCGGATCGAATCCAGAAATGATCCATATTGGATTTTTTTTTATTTTTTTAAATTCATAAAAAATTTAAAAATTTAATGCAACACATATTCACGTGACTATTACTCTATGAGACATATGATGATAAATGGATGTAAAATAACTCCAATATTCATTCTAATAAAGAAAGAAAATTATACAATTCATATGTAAATTGAAATGATACCTTTATATCACCTTCTAATCACTTGCATTTTGTCTTTGCTCATAAAAACCATATACAATCAGTCAAATCTTTCTTCAGAAAGTTTTTGTGGTTCTTAATGTTCTTTATTCTTCTAAAATACAATATTAAATATAAATTAATTTATTGGTCTTCAAAACTCAATTACTCATGTCTGTAAGCAATCATTCACTTCAATTTTCACTTATATTTTATCTTGCGGAGTCCTAGCTAAATGTTGTATCATTGACAACGTGTTTAATATAACCCTTTGAGTCATTGTGTACTTGTCCATCATATTGTATTCTTTGGTTCGAGAAATATCTTGGGAAAGGGAAGATAACCATTAATGACATTTTTCAAACATAATATCATGAAATGAATGAAATATAACATAAAAATAAATATATGTGACATGAATGTTGTTCTCAATAATATGCTCCATCTTTGTCAATATATCAAACTAGTCCATTCTGGTATGAAGATTAGCCATATAATCGATTTATGTTATGAAAATATGAATCTCTTCGAGTCATGCTGATGTCTCAACAAGTTTTCTAATACAAGAAGTTGTGTGACAAATCTTGTTGTATTAGGTTGCTCTATATCACGACTATCAATATATTCTTTTATGATATGTAGAGTCTAGGATGTCCATATATAAATGATGTAATCATTTGTTCTTGACTCACGAAGGACTTGACATATGTCTTCATCCTAATGTCTTTCAACATCAAATCGATGCATGTGTAACATAAGACACCCTAAACAAGTGTGGCCTGGTCTTCATCAACTTCTTCTCTGTAGCTTTATAAGAATCTTCATTGTTAGTGACAAATTTAACAATGTTTGTCTTCATCTATTTCTTTGACAACATCGTTTATGAGATAAACTTGGGAGAATCTGATTGGAAATGGGTCTAGAATCGGACCCGATTCTAGAGAATCAGCCAATCCTCCAATGAGATTCAATCTTAAATCGGTTGTTCAGGGCATGGATTGGGTTGACAAGGGCCAATCCAATCCGAGAATCAACCAATTTTTATTTGCATAGGCCGATTATGCAAACTATGTAATCTTCCTAGGATAAATTCTACATTCTCTATTAAATCTACCTTATGTAGATTGGGCACTGGTGGGTTGGAAGTCTCTTCGCACAAGGATGTATGGAGACAACCTATTCCTGTAAAGATTAATATTCATTTATGGAAGTTAGCCATGAACATACTTCCCACCAGGAGTCATTTGTCTAGAATTTTCTAACCATTACTAAATGCTATGTTATTTCTGCAAGGAGGAAAGCATTGATCACCTTTTTTTTGAGCGTGGGATCATTAACTTTCTGTGGAAAATAATGTTTAAGAGTCAGAACATTGAATGGGTGGATCCTTTGAGTACCATGTCACTCTTGCAAACCTAGCCTGATTTGAAACTTTGCTTTTTGTACTTTATCCATTGGAAGATGGTTCTACGGTGATGTTGTGGTCCATTTGGCGCAGGTGGAACAACCGCATTTTAGGAGCATTTTGAGACTCAGAAGATCATTCTTAACCTTATGTCCTCCCTTGTTAGTGATTGATCGATGCATACTTTGGGAGACCTCAAGAGGCGGCTAAATGCAGGGGTTTATTTTTACTCTATGGGCTTCTAGTAATTTTTGTTTTATTGCTTTCCTACCACCTTGGTAGGTTAGGCTCTTTGGTCCCGCTCCCCTCTTATCTCACTCCTATTTTGATTTTTCATATTTTTCCTTTTTTGCATTAATAGAAATTTGGTTTTTTTGGGACCTTCCTCAAAACAGGAAGGAAGAATGGAGAAGAAAGAGTCGAAAAAATTCTTTCTTGTCATAGGTTACAATAAAGGCTATGTAAACCCATAACGAAAACTATTTACATACCTGCAATTGAAAATATGTGCCTATTCAAGCTTAAACATCTTCAAAAAGCCACATTTATAATAAAAATAGTATGCACTTCCATATGTATAGTCTGATTGCGATTACATTATCTTTCTTGTTTCTTTTGATTATCTATCTTTTATGCTATATTCTACATCGCTTGTGCTCTAGGTGGCCTTCAAAGAGAGTAAATAGATGATTAGAAGATGGGATGAAGAATGTAATAAGCTTACTGAAGGAAGAGAAAAACCAAGGGGCAGAACATGGTTTTGAAAGTGATATTGCAGCCATGATCTTAACAGCAATTGTCTAAAGAATCATGTCCTGCGTAGATGAAACATGGAGTTACAAAATGGATCAGTCACCATATAGAGATTGTTCAGATTGTAGGAGACGGCTTAGTTGTAGTGCTTTTGCAGTGTTTCATGGAGTTGTTGGGTAGTGCATGCGTGATCCATTTCATCTTGCAATCTTTTGAGTTTTTCTATTTCGTTGTCAGTGACATCCAGAAGTATGGATGAGTTTCTTTTATTGAACTTTTAAAATTGAACAAAGGATATTAGTACTTAGTTTATTGCATTTTTTTAAGGATATGTCCTTTTCTTGATAATTCTTCTTTAATGTACAATATGCAGATCTTTGCAGATGATGGCAGACGCAGACATGGCTGAGGAAGGAATTTTGAAGCTACTGTTGACTTATGCTTATACGGTCTTCAGTAAAGCGGGCACTGAAAATGAGGAAGCTGCAACATCAAGGTGTTTGCTTCATGACTGCAGCTTTTAGCAAATATTTTGTTGCCCTAGGAAGGCAGGATAGGGATCTGACCGTGGATCAGCCAGTGCAAGTCCTGATCCAGATCGGATTGGCCAATCTGGTGGAAGCCAAAAATCAGCCAGAATCAGCCTGGTTTGGCCCTAACTTGGAACAACACGGCTTTGAGTTGCACCAACTCTGCCCAAGTAACGCTAAAATTGGCCAATTCCAACTTGTCATCACCTGTCCAGGTTCAAGATCTGCCAATCCTGGCAGAGCTGGTTCAAGCGGATCAGCTGATCCCGATCCAGATTGGTTGATCCTGTCTAGGAATTGGTCTAAACCTGGTTAATTTTTGCTGATCCTGGCCAATTCCATCAGGAATCTGCCAAGGACTGGCAAATCAAGGCCAAATCATGATTGACCCATTCATTTGGCAAACCATGTCGATGCTATGTTACTTTCAACTTCTGCAGTTAATCAAAGCCTTGTTGATAATGGAGTTAGTCATGCTAGCACAATTTATTCACAGATGGCTTACGTTGGCATGTTTTGCTTATTTCAATCTTTTGTTGGCGTCATGTTGGTATTATAGTTCCTGCCATTTCTATTCAAGCATTGTTTTTAAAAGGGGGAAGAAGCTAATCAACCGTGGCATATATGATGCATATTTACGAAGTTTATGTTATTACAATGGACCACAAGTAGAAATAATCTATCGTAGGTGTCTTTTGTAAACTGCTCCACAAGTAGATGGTATCATGCCACCTGATGCAAGGTTCAAGGACAAGGGATATGTCCCGAAGTGTTCAGCCCAAGACCGACCAATGTAGAAGAGTCTGCTTTGGTAGATCCATCAGCAGAACATGTATTGCAGGAATTTCTAGGGCCTGTAAATACATGTAGAAAATTTATATTGCATATACATGATGTCTGGAAACTCTAGGTTTACCTTTTAATGTGTGAGTTAGGGTCTCTTTGTTGTTTCCTAAATTTCTGGTTGATCTTTCATCCTCTACAATTTCTTTTTGTTTTTTTTTACTTTTTTTGTTTTGTTTTGGAAGAGCTGTCTGGGCTGATCTTGGATAGGATTTTCTTCATTTGGATCGGCCAAACACAATCCAGCCTTTCTTTATGTTTACACTTGTTTTTGGAACTCCATCTACATGTTTCTATATACGTACCACACCAATCAGATCTGTACATATTCTTATATCATGATCAATATATTTATATGATATTGAAAATTGTGGCTTCCACACCAGAGCTGCAGTCTCTCTCCCTCTACTTTTTTATAACCCCTTTATGTTTGTTTCACTCCCGCTAGTTCTTCACCCTCTCTCCCCGAAGTGCCCAGCTTCAAGGGCTTGGAACAAGGCGAGGTCCTCCTCACCTTAGACACTTCGTGTGTTGGACAACATAGGGGTTGATCCCATCCGAACCTGATTAAATCTGGTCAATCTGTTAGAAGCCAAGAATTGGATCAAGTCAATCTTGACTCGGTCCTACTCTGCCCTGATTTAGACTGACTCGGCCTGAATATGGTTGCATTCAATTAATTCTGGCTGATTTCAAGCTGGGATTGGCTGGGCCGAAATCAGGATCAGCTGAATCTAGCTAATTGTAGCCAAAGGTAATCTGCTAATCCCAATATGGAGCAGGATCTGATTGACTCGCTTCGCCGATCCAGTGGAAGGACACTGATCTAGGATTGGGCTGTATTGGTCTTCCAAAAAAATTAAAATAAAAAAATGATCATGGATTAATTTCTGTAGGTGTGGTGGTGCGGATCCAAAGAGCCTCTAGTGGACTAGGATTGGATATATATGGAACCAAAGCATTTTGTTGACTAGGTCAAGGTGCCTGTTCACCAGATAAGGAATTTTGGGTTGAAATCGAGGTTGGGATCGGATTGGTTATCTTGACAATATGTTGGAAGCAAAACGGATCCAGGGTTGGCATATATTGGTCCTTTAAAAAATTGGAAAAAAACCTAAAATATAAATAAGTCGCTTTGTATTGATTCCATTGGTGTGATGGGCTGGATAGGATGGTATCTGCCACTTGGACACTGGAGGGGTGGCGGCTGCAGCCTGTAGGTGACTTCATGAGGGACATGAGTATGATCATAATCATAATTATTATAGTCATAAGACATGTTTGAAGGAACATGTTTGACTACATTATGTCCATATTCATAAAAAGATTTATATCCTTCATTATAAGATGCATATGAAGAACCTTGTTGCATTTTTTCATATTCATATCTTTGTCTTTATTCATGATAACTCTTGGTAATGCCTATATCCATAATATCTTCTATCAGAAATATCCATAGAACTGAATGTGTGAGGAAGACCATATTCCTTAAATTGTGACAAACCTTGTTGATCTGATGGACTAGTACTCTTCTTCTTGTGTCTATATGTTTTTTCATGTTGATGATGAACTAGCTCAATAGTATCAGTGGGGAATGATTGATTTTTTTTCTACATCGTCAGCACCACCATTACTAAAGGCATTATCATTTCCATTATTATCTCTATCTCTATCATCATCACTTCCATATCCATTGGAAGTATCCATATTAAATGTTGGATCATCATTGTGAAGATGAGTAGACTCAGAAGATAATTGAAGAATTTGATGTACAAGTGCATCTACATCCATTCTAGTTTCATGTGCGGCATTAACAATTTCTTCAGATAGACGACCGTCATGTTCATTAATATCATTATTTGCATCTCACTTAGCATAAGGATTTTCTCTATCATTCATATCATTATCTCCTAATAGTGCAAAATAAACAAGTAGATCTTCTTTTGGATCACCTCCTTGTCTATGTTTAACCTCCATTCTCTTTACCTTTAACTTCATATTATAATGACAATAAAAAAGTTTTTTCAACTTTGAATATGATAACTTGTTTTTAGGTTTTGTATGTATCAAAGAAAAAGTGCTTCAGTTTCTTTCACATGGAGAAGCTGATGAAGTCTGTGATAAAACTTTGATTGCAAGTTGTTTCATGTTGAGAAATCATTTCCATACATATTTTACCATTCACTTAAAAGTGAAACAAATAATCATATATTTGTAATTTGAACTAATTAAGTTGTCTTTTTAATTAAATAATTACTAACCTGGTCACAATTTATCTACTTGTAATCACTTTTTATCCCAAAAGAGGCCAGTGTATCTCTAAACTTTATAACCTAGTACATAAAAAATATTTAATGTTAATGTCAACTTAAAAGATGATGAAATTTATAAATATCGTAGTGTTACCTCATTTCTAAATTAGCCTCTTGTTTTAAATTTTGGAAACAACTTCTCGTAAACTTGATGAATTACTTTAATAAGTGATTGATTGTCTCCAAGATTCAATTTAAATTGTACCTTGGATTGAGAAAATATGTTGCTCAACTAAATGATGTATCAACTAAATCTAAAAATATGACATTTCTTGCACTATAAATCATAAAGTTAATGATGGACATTCTTGTGGGTCCTCTCCATCTGTCACATAAAAGTGAACAATCATGCATATCCCAATGTGGTTCTAATTTTTCTTTAATTTTTGTTTATATGTATACAATTAATTCATCCAAATATTTACCTAATATGTATTTTCTAAGATTTTGTGCTTTAATAATCATATTCTTGAAATGATGATATCTTGCAACATGAGGTGGAATATGATTGAATACAGAAAATTTTGAAACCATCTTACCAAGCGATTCTCGTAAAGATGCTTTGTTTACCATTTTCTCTATTCCTTTTTGTCGTACATCATTTGATTTATACAAAATATCTTCTACGATTAAACCTTTATCAATTCCTAGTGATCTATGTTCACCACGATGCGTGAAATCAGTTATGCTTCATTTCATTCTTTTTATTCCCCTTCCAGTTCCACTTCCACCTGTAAGTTTTGCATCACTAGGTTCACTATTTCTAGTTCTGATTGTTTGTGAATGTTTTATGTGATGTTTTTACTTATCAATTTGCCATCTAATTTCAGTAAATACTTTTTCAATTTCATGTTGTGTTCTTTCCTTAGATCCTTCTTCTTCATCTGATGCAAACTTTCAGAATGACTACCCATCTGTCGAAGTTCATTCATGACTATTTCTTTTGTCAATTTATTCTTCATAGTTTGTATATTTTTTTGAGATTTCAATTTTTTCAATTGTTTCCGTACTTCTGGTGGACAACTTACGCATTTGCTTACATATGATACTTTGTCTCCAATCAAGTGGTATTTTAACATAGTAACATTACCTACTTTTATTACTTTTTCATAAAAGTTACATTTATAACTCTTTTCGACGACAGTCTCGTATTGTCAGCCTGTCGTTCGTAGACATCTTCCATTTGCATTTAAAGAAAAACATAAAAATGTTGGGGCTGTTAATGCCATTAAGGCCTTTCTAATGTATTATAATTTGTATTAGGTATAAACTTTACAATATTTTAATATATTTAATTTTATTATATTTAAACTACAAAAATATAAAAAAATAGATTATTATTCAATAATTTGTATTATATTGAAATTTTATAATATTTTATTATATTTAAACTACAAAAATAGATAAAAATAGATTAATATTTAATAAATTGCATTATAGTTAATTTGCATAATGTCTTATATTAATAAGAAAATGGTACGGTATATTTTGATATTAACTTATGCAATAAATTCAGCTTTTGGAGGCGATGTATCTTACAGTCAAATATAAATTTTAAATTATTTATATCAGTTAATAATCTATGTAGATAAAATATCAAAAAATAAAGTGTAAATATAAAAATAAAAATAATTAAACATTTTATTATATTATGGATTTTATTGGCACAATAAATATCAAAATTGATATTATTAATCAATTATGTTTAGGCTATTATCCTGAATAGTAATTTTAAAATTGATAAGGATAAGGATATTTAATAGTGTTACCAAATAGAACTTAAGGTGACATTTTATGTAGTAAAAAATATAAAATAAGTAGAATAAGAAAGATGAATTGTTTATAAAATATGGTGATTGACTAGTAAAAATTTAATAAATATAAATATCACAATGTATTTTTTATAAATTTTAATAAACTATGCATAAATTATATAATATAAGTATATAACACAATTCTAACTTAAAAATAGATTAATATTTTATAATTTGTGTTATATTTAAAGATATTGATTAATATTGAATAATTTGTGTTATGTTTACACTTTATATAATCTTATTATATATATACTTCAAACTACAATAAAACTGAAAAATAGATTAATATTTAATAATTTTTATTAAATATAAACTTTATATAATCTTATTATATTTATAGTTCAAAGTACAAGAAAACTGAAAAATAGATTAATATTTAATAGTTTGTATTACATGTACACTTTATATAATGTTATTATAATTAATCTTATTATATTTAAACTAAAAAAATTAAAAAATTAAAATGTATGTTAATATTTCATAATTTTTTTATATTCAAACGTTATATAATGTTATTATATTTAATCTTGTTATGTTTAAACTACAAAATTCAAATCATAAAAATTGAAAAATAGATTAATATTTATTATTTTGTATTATATTTTAATTTTAAATAATTTTATTTTAATACTAATGTAATAATCGGTTTATTACATTAAATTTAACATTGTAAAATATTATTAAGTTTAACATTGTAAAAACTTACCTAAAAAGTTCACCTGAATACCTGTTCGATGTTCACCCAATCGATGTCGTTGTGAGAGTTGCTGACATCGAGAGCCTTGCCGTGAGAGCCAGTCCACCGGAGGGGATGAGGTCACCACCGTGAGAGCTGGAGCGGATGTTGCCATTGTCTGTTGTCGGTGTGAGAGCCTGAGAGGTTATTGCCGCTGTGAGAGCCGGAGAGGATGTTGCCACCGTCGGTTGTCGCCTTGAGAGCCTGAGAGATTTCTATTATTGTCAGTCGTTGTCGGTCGCCGCTATGAGATGTTGCTTCATCCTCTATCTACTGTCGGGGGTGTGGCATTTAACTAGTCCTCCATGAGCTTGCATGGCCAACTGGCCGATGACTCCCTTTTGCAGTGTGCTGTGTGACCGACGGCGTGGCCGACCGGCGAGAAGCTCATGACTGTTTGCCCATGTGCCCAGTGCCCCTCTCTACCCCCTATTGCTTCGTCTATTACTGTTGGGGGGCTGTGCGCATGTACCCCTGTATGCCTGCGAGCCTGTGAGACCATGAAATGAAGTGGCGAGATGAAAACGATAGTTTTGGTGATCTTGTTTCTCGCCATTTCTGCGAGACCGAAATTCTCGCAAGAATTTTGCGAGAAATTGTTCCATGATTTTAACTTGGTCAAGGATATTCAAATTTGATTTTTATTCTTCATATTATAAGGTTTCTTATTTAAAACTATCCATATTCTTATATGGTCCTGTGATATGCCATAAGGGTATTAAGTAGAGTATTTGCATTTATCAGATGGATATAAAGACATTTTTGAGGTTTACAACCTGAATCTTACTCAGAAATAAAGTGGTAACATTTCAAGTGTGCAACCAGAAAGATATTTACTGAGGGTGGGCTATTTACTGAGGGTGGGCTACTGGGCTGTTTTTATTTATCTTCTGGTCATCTTCTTACTGCCTTGTTAAGGTTTATTTGTTCTTTGTGCCTTTTTGTTCTTTTACCCTTTAAAATATTATCCTGAATTGTGGCCTTGGTCAACTTGAAAAGCACTGTCTGAGATCACATCGTATTAGCTGTCCATGTCTTTTGATGCATATTATTCCAGGTTGTTGACCCTTGCTGCTCGCTTTGCGAGAAAAATGGTGAGAAGATATGGATTGCTAGAGTCCAAGAAGGAAATTCCGCACATGCATGGCTTTGGCTTTATTGGACTCGATACTCCAAAGCAGACAATTTCTGAAGTCTGTAATTCTAGAAGGCTCAAGGAAATGGCTTACTATCTGGAGATCATTAGAAATCTTCAGCAAAAGATGATTTTAAAATGCAGAAAACCCAGCCACAAAATGGTATGTTCTTAACTGACTTCATCCATTCTGAAAGAAATTAGTCGTAGCTGACAAAGATATTATCTAATTTTAGGTTGAACGTGGGGATGTATTGGAAACTCCAGAGGCAAGTGTGGTTAACAATGAATCTATTGTGGATAGCTTCTCAACAGCTATGGTGAAAACATCCAAAACTGAAAATTTTCAAGCGAAAACTGATCAATCACTGCATAAAATGTCTATCAGTACTCACCCATCTGCTTTATCCAATGATCATTCTGTTGATATTACTGAGAATGATTCACAAGTTGTGTTAGCCACAACACATGGAAAAAAGCTGATTGTTAGGGAAAAATCAAGGGACATGATGGCACGTTGGGAAGTAGATAATTTCAACGTAAAAGCTATCGTTGAAGATGCCTTGCACCTTGATCGCCTCCCCTTGGCAGTCTTGCTGCTGCACCTTCATCATCTGAGGCAAATGGTCAGTGAGGAGGAACCTCAGGATTCTTTTGCTGAAGTGCGTGATGTCGGGAGAGCCATTGCTTATGACCTTTTCCTAAAGGTAATTTAGGTCACCAATATATTGTCTTCCTTTTATTTTTGAAGGTATTGTGATATCATTCCATTGGCAGGGAGAAAGCAGAATAGCTGTGGAAACATTACAAAAGCTTGGAGAGGATATCAAAACCAGCCTCTGTCAATTATTGTTTGGTACATTGAGGAGCACCATCCGCTTGCAAGTTGCAGAGGAGATGAAAAGATATGGATACCTGACATCACATGAAAGGATAACATTAGCGAGGTTATCTCTTATTGAGGTTCGCTTATTATTTATTTTATGTTGTTTCTTTTGGTTCATTATGATTTGTAGGATTTAATGTTTCACTTTAACCTTTTTTTTCCATGTGTGCTTCTTATGAAAATTTAATGTCATTTTATGTCATATAAACTTTGTCATCTTCTGTTAAAGATGCTATACCCGAGCAACAGCTTCTGGAGAACATATCTCGAGAGACAAAGAGAACATAATGAGGTCTCTTCAACAGACATTACTCAGGAGAAGTTGCAGATGAATTTACATATGTGGATCAATTATTACATTACATGTGATGAGATTGATGGTGTTGCTACTGGCTCCTGGATAAATGTTTCGAGACCTTCTGACTTTGGCATAATTGATACTGAGACAGCTCGTGCTGGGTACTGGGTTTGTGCTCCTGTTTGGTCTGACTCATGGAACCAGACTACCATAGATCGGGTAATGTAATATTCTCTATTCATTGTCTGTTTGTTGATGTATAAAATACTGGCACTGTAAATGTTCAGACTGGTGCTGTAAAATTTCTTGACTTGCAAGATAGCAGTTTCCTGTATATCTGCCATGGGAAACCCTTGATGATAAATATCTTGAAACATTTTTGCATATATATATTAGTTACGACTATGCTCGATATGTAAGAATGTATCTGTTTTTTGATTTTTATATTTACTGAGATGTCCTCATTGTAACTTGCCTGAATATTTTCTTTAG
This sequence comes from Cryptocoryne crispatula var. balansae, assembly GCA_036172225.1. Taxonomy (NCBI): domain Eukaryota; kingdom Viridiplantae; phylum Streptophyta; class Magnoliopsida; order Alismatales; family Araceae; genus Cryptocoryne; species Cryptocoryne crispatula. The sequence goes on along the minus strand of CM069925.1, from coordinate 15,917,999 downwards.
TTTCTCTTTTTTGCTGGTAAAGGTCATTAATCATGTTTCACTGCTTAATCTCAATGAAGATAATTCATCTAATGGTCCCCGGCTTTCTTGTGACGAACTTGATTCTCCCCGACTAGTCGACTACAGTGTTGGGAGTTTTTATCCTTCTACTATTTTCCTTACCATGACAGTTATTATTTTCAAGATTATTCTCTAGTTACCACTTTATATCTTATGATGCTTTATGCTTCATGTATTTTTGTGTAGTTAAGTTGTAAATATAGTGTTAAAAGTGGAACATTTAGTACCTGTTGCGTGTTGCAAGATCATTACTTCTTGAACTGCAAGCAATGGATGATTACACAATTTGATTATGCCAAGCTGTTTCTAGATGATCTACCTGCTTTCCGACCTTACATGCTTCCTTCAGTAGAGTAGTGATATGGGCTTTGAACTTTGATTGTCTTAACTGCTTCATTTTAGCAATTTTGGTTATTTAGTCTGGTGATTTTGTACTATTTGCTTGTTTCTTGCAGATTGTGCTTGACCAACCGCTTACTTTAGGAGTTCATGTACTTTGGGAATCGCAATTCATATATCATATGGTACACAACAACTCTGACGAGATTCTGGAGCTGTTGGACATGATTCCTTCTTCTGCATTGTCAGATGGAATTCTTAGAATCAATTTATGCATGCATCCTGATGCATATGTTGCTGAAAGCAACTACACACCCAACCCTATGTATATAAGCTGTGGTGAAAACATGGAACCTGTCTATATGGATATTCCAAATGTTAAAATTTTTAAGTTCTCCATCTCAAATATGTGCTCTTATTGGTTAAAGAAGCTTGTGGAGCAGGAACTTGCAAAAAAGGTTATTTTTATGAAGGATTACTGGGAAAGTACTGCAGAAATTGTTCCTCTTCTTTCTTGGGCTGGATTAATTAATGGCATGTTTAACGGCTCCAATGTAGATGAACTAGCCATAAACTCTTCGGACTTTCTAATTCTAAATGGCACTATAAAATTTTCCAGAGATACTGCAGAGGCATTGCATCGAGTTATTGTCTGTCACTGTGCACATTACAGGTTGCCAAATCTCATGGACCTATATTTGGATCATCACAAGTTAGTTTTGGATAATAATACTCTTCATTCAATGAAGGAAGCAACTGTAAGTTCATGTTTATTTAGTTCGTTCCATTTTAGAGCAAGTTATCTGTTTCAGTTATGCCAATTCCTATATTTTAATGCTCCTTCGCCTAGTTTGGCACATGGCATAATTTGTATCCACCCCATCTATAACTATGTGAAATCTGAATCACATTCTGGTGTAATGCCATTTGTTCATAGTGCATGCTTCAAGTCTGTGTAACTACTCTTCTTTTGCCCATTTTGAAGTACTGGGTGACCTGGTTCTTTCAACTGAATCTCTTGTCTTTCACAAAATGTTATATGGCTAATTGCACTGAATCCTGCATCCTGAATTGAATCAGTGCTTAAAATTTTAGTTAAACAATTATAGACAGGTTTGAGTAATTTAATTCTGTATGCTACATTTCACTTTTCTGCATTTGCACTCGATACCTGTGACATATGGTCTGAAACTTTTTTTACATTTTCTGTGGTTTATCTTTTTAATTATGTTCAGAAAGTAGGAACATTGTTTGGTTATTAAGTACTATAGTTTTAGTGTCTCTTTGATGTTAAAGTTGAATAACAAATATTTAAGATATTTTGTAATTGTCTTTGCTCTTTTAGTTAATGTGGCGATTAGAAAGCTACATGAGAAAGGCATATGATTGCGAATTTGCAAGAAAATGATATCAGATGTAAGCATCTATTTTAAGCCGTTAACAAACTTACTCTCCCCAACGTGAAAAGGTAACTGCACTATCAATCTTGTTAGAATAAATAGCTGCACCATCAATCTTGTAAGAATAAGTACAACCAAGTGGGAAGGAGTTCTCTTACTACTGTCATCAGTATAATTAAATCCATATCCCGATTTTAACTAGTTAAGGGTTGACCAGACTATGAGAAAAACTATGTTCTAGATGTATAACTTGTCTGAACCTAATGTTGAAAATGAGGGAAAGGGGATGGATGAAGGGTGTTTTGGAGAAATTAATTGATTTGATATGTGTATATAATGACTGGGATACACCTAGCACACTTTTCGGTTGCTTTCTTTTAGATATTGCTTTTTTAATGATGTATTAGAAAACCTTGGTATACACATCCTGATGTAATATCCATTTGCTTTTTGCTGTGTCATCCACTACTACAATGTGCTGGCAACTATTTTAGTGGCATCTAACAATTTCTTGATTTCTTTTGAAAGTAAACAGTTTTCTTCTTGCTATGCTTATAATTATATAACTTACCAAGAAGTGTATTATATATGATGTTCATATGGCTTTCAGGGTCATTGTCAATGGGCAAAATGGTTGCTGCATTCAAGAGCTAAAGGACATGAATATGATGCATCGTTTGCCAATGCCCATTCAATTTTGTTTGAACATATAGTCATGGGTGATAGCTCTAATATACTTGATGCTGATGATGTGGTGCTTACAGTTGATGATATAGCTGAAGGATGTGGAGAATTGGCAGCTCTCGCCACTCTAATCTATGCACCTGTTCCCATACAAAAGTGCTTGTACCACGGAAGTGTTAGTCGTCAGTCTAGTTCTACCTTCCAATGCACATTGGAAAATCTAAGGCCTGGCCTCCAGCATTTCTCTACACTCTGGCGTGCACTTGTTGCATCTTGCTTTCATAATGACATGAACACCAATTCCATGATCACACATTGCCACAATGGTTAAATTCTTATATATACTTTTGTTTCCAGTATTCTTGATCTTTAAAACAATGGCTATGTAAGTTTAAACAAGTGTATTCTTTTGCAGTGCCTGGCAAATCTGCATTGTCAGATTACTTGAATTGGCGTAATAATGTCTTCTCCTCTTCTGGAGGTGACACTTCCTTGGTGCAAATGGTTCCATGTTGGTTTCCGAAGTCCGCAAGGAGAATGGTTAAGCTGTTTGTCGAGGTTTTCCTTTTTTTCTTCTTTGTATTCCAACCATCTTTTAAAATTTTTTTCATTGGTCATGCATGAATCTTGATCATTCTTCTGTTCTAGTAAGTAATCACCATTTACTATTAATGAGTGAGGTGACTGATGACTTTTAGAAACCAGTTAACGTCAAACTGGTGATTGTAGGAACATCCTCTGTTGGAACAATACTCTTTAGTTCTCTTGTGAAGGTTGTCAATTAAAGTGCACTATGTGTATCATGATTATCCTGAGCTAGGGCACTGGTGGGCACTCCAAGTGCCTGTTAGTGGGCATGCAAGATATTTAAACTTTTGCAAACTCAATATTTTATTTTTTTGCATTTATATTTGTAGTTGTGCAATTCAAAATGCATGTCTATCATCATCATGGTGGCAATGCTTTTTCTCCCCTCAGGGGAACTTATTTAAGATTCTTATGTTAATTGGATTTAAGGGGTCATCCTCGGTTACAAATAAGGATTTGGGGCAGGTGCAAGTGTTGTTTCTGTGACAAGATGAGTTGTTGTGGAATCCTTAAATTTCAAAAACACTTAAATACATTTTTTATGTTTTATGGTTTTTCTTTTAGCCATATTTATTTTGATATTTTGTCCTTGGCTAATAAATAAAAATGTTGGCCAAGTTTGTTATGGCACCTCCTGTTACAAGTCTTTTTCTTTTTTTGGTAGCATTAGAGAATCGAGACTTACTCTGAGCTGTAAGACATTTGAACAATGATGTATTAAGGTTTCTCCTGAGCCATCGGGTTTTGGGTGTACAAATTTTAGATGTATGGAGAGTTAAATGTTGCCTATGATGAGTTTTAGGCATGTGGAAGGTTGTGATTTGGCCCTGGATTGTGATATATGGATTTTATAGAAGATTAAGGCTTTCCTTTAAGTCACGAGATGTGGGTTTTATGGAGGATTAGGTTGTCTCTAGGCCATGTGATACTGCATATATGGAAGATTAGGGCTTATCCCCAGGTCATAAGTTTTTAAAGTCTGTTAAAACACCTCCCATGACTATCGATTTTGAAATTGATATTAATATAGATCATCACAAGGTGTTTGGCTATTAATATCAATTTTGATATTTGTAGTACAAACAAGGCATCGATTGTGATACAAGTGCTCACTTGTAGCAATTGTGTTATTTTTATTCTTTTCTCTAGAAATTTCAGTAACAAAATTATTACCGTGCCATTTTTATTGCTCTGAGATTCTGAACTAAAAATCATTGGGTGTTTAAGAATATTTTTGGGCATATGGAGGGTTAAAATTACCCTCCGACTCGTGGGATTTTGGGTATGTGGGGTTTAATACTTGTCTCTGAGCCTTGGGAATTTGGGTTACGCATGGAAGACTAAAGCTTATCTCTTAGTCATGGCCTCATGGGATATAAGATATGAAGTGTTGAGCCTTGCCTCTGAGCTATAAGACCATATTGCTGGCACATTATGACAAGTTTTTTGGTCTTCCAGACAGTCATCAGATTTCTGCTTCTGGGAGTTCCTCCTTTTTCCTTGCTTATCAGCCCCCAAGTTACATAACTATTCATAATATTCTACAAGTCTTAAAATTTCTCAATATGACCCTCCCCTGCCTTTGCAGCCAAGGAAATAGCTAACTCCTCTTCAAAACAAGAGAAGACAGAAGAAGATAGAAGGGTGGCCACCTCACACTTTCTGATCTCTGCATCACTACCTCTTCACCTGACCATCCCACCTATTGCATACAACCAGTTGTGGGAACAAATGCATCCCAATGTCTGGACTAGGACAACATCGATCTAATTTGTTATATAATTTTTATGAGATGAAGAGTCTTACTTACCACAATGAGCGAGCTAGCTTTCCTGTAGGATGGAGAAGGATCTAGGGTGCAGAGGGACTTCATGGGAGTAGAGTGAAATGAGAGCATTCGGGTGAGCTGTGAGGAGGGAGGGGGGTTTAGGAGAACCGGGTTGAATCAGGTTTGAGAAGAGGTTCAGGTTGCTAGATTAGATGGTCTAGTGCCAAGGCACCCAGATGGGTGCCTTGTGCACCAAGGCAGTCCGTGCACTCACCTCCTTCAAAGCTGATAAGGCACATGTTCAAGGTGCGTGGGATTTAGCGCCTTGCCACCTAGCCACTTAGGCAACCACCTTGACATCTATGTGTAGAATCCATCTTGGCTGCCACAACACCCTACAGCTGTATCCCCACCCATTCAACTCATAGGGCTTTGGAACCCATAAATCATTTTCACTCTTTGATCCAAAGATGGCAACCTGACCACCTGAGCAGAACCATCATATTCTCTTGATGAACTGGTTAGTAAGCTAGATAAAACTGGTCTGTTTGAAGCAGATCTGAGAACTTAAGGGACCCTGTATGATACCATATGACTCTCAATCTTTCTATCTTAGATTTGCAGTTCTATCTTAGATTTGAAGCTTCTGTTCCAATTTCCCACCTTGACAACACTAATAAATGAGAACTCCTGGTACCAATCGCATACCACCAGTTGTGGGAACAAAATACATCCCAGTGTCAGGAGGACCAGGTTGGCATCTAGAATCCTTCTTGGTTAGCACCGAACCCTACAGTTGAAACCCCACCCATTCAACTCCTAGGGCTTTTGACACCAGGACAACAAGTCATTCCACTCTTGGACCCGTATCTGGCATACCTGAAAGGACCACCATATCCTCCTGCTTGACTGGGTAGTAACTAGTAAGCTAGATAAAACTGGCCTGCTTGAAGCAAATCTGGAAACCTAAGGATCCTGTTTGATACCAAACCGTGTCCAATCTTTCAATCTGACATTTGCATATGTTGTTCCAACTTTCTGCCTTGTAAGCTCCAGTATGAGAGAAATGTTCATGGAAATCAGGCTGCATGGGCTGGAAATGCCTCTGATCAAGATGTACCAGATTGAATCGGTTGGTATTGACCTATGTCATCAAAGACAATTGCCTCAGTTGTCTAGGCGATGAGGCAAGACATGGTGATGACTGGTGGTCTTGTCTTGGCTGTGATCACCTGATGCAATTGCCTTTTTGTCCTGGCCTACCTTGGCGGTTGCCTGCTTCACCTCGTCTTCTTTTGCTGCCTGGAAGCTTACACAAACCTGGTAAGAACCCCCCCAAACTGAACTAGGTAAGAAACCTGGGTTAATAACCTCACCTTGTCCTTGCTCTCACCCTGCTCTAAACTATTCTGATAGCTTCTTCTTCTCTCGCTGAGCTCTAGTGCCTCATCAGTCTCCTTGATCAGCTCATTGCCTACAGCTGCTGCCTATAGCCACCACCGAGCACCATTGTTGTTCTAGTTTGAATCACCAGTGTCCATTATCTTGATTGCTCCTTTTTACAAACTCTCTCCTCTCTATTATATTGTTCATCTCACATGGGAGACCTGCCTCCTTGCTTGTAGGGGAGTGTTGGCACTCAAAATTTCATATGAAACATAGGCATAAGTAAGAGGGAATTAAAAATGCTTAATTCCCCCCACCCCAACATCACTATATGGAGCAAACTAGGATGGATGCAAATATATGAAATTCTGCTCATATATGGGCAGAATTTCAAGGAATTCAGAAAAATAGAGGATGAGAAAGTCATAAAAGGAGCAAAGCCATATCAGGCTCTATGCCCGGTCAGTTTGGCACATATCCGTTCAAACAAAAGGGGAAAAGAGTGTAAGCAGATAACTTACCATGTGGATCAAGGAAGGGCCCAAGGTCATATACCCAAGGCCGGCCAAATGTAGCATATGAAGAAGTGGAGCTCCTCCACATACGACGAGTATGCCCCCTAAATCAGGACCCAAGGCATCTGCCGAGGGAATTAAAGAGAGAAGGCCAAATATAACCCGCAGGAGCTAATTCACTCCCGTTTGAAGGCCTCCGATATATATATCTAGCCGGACATACATTCGAAAGAAAGAGGGCTGGAATATGATGGATGTATTAGCCACCGAGTCATAAAAATTCAATTATGCTTATTTCGAATAGCAACATTTGGCCCGGAGTCGAAGAAAGCCCAATTCGATATATCAAGAGCCGGGATCTACACATATGCAAATTAACACCAAACAGATGGGAGAAGGCCGGGGACAATCCGTGCTAATCTAGCTCCCGTTTGAAAGGCCTTGGAGATGCCTCTACGAACACGTAAAATGGCAGCCAATAGACCTCGCTCAAAGGGATCCAATCCAGCATAGAAGAGACCGGGTCCCATAACACATCTATACGTGTATATAAACAGGAAGGGGGATTGATGACATCCTCGACCAAGGACGGCATACGAGAAAGCCAAGCCTCCGCACACAATAAATGTGCCCTTCCAAATCGTGCATCTCCATACAACCGGCCACTCATCTATATGCAAATGCAAGTGAAATATGGGACATTGAAGATACCGCCGAAAAAAATAAGAGGAAAGCATGAAGAAAGCTACCTTCACAAGGAGAAAGAGAGGCACTGAGCTCCAATCAGCAGGGACAATGATCTCCCCTTGGCAATATCCAAGCTGCACAGACCTTGTTAAGAAGAGAATGGTGCGACAAGAAAAGGAGGAGGGACTCGTTTAAAAAGAGGCCGCGGTTAGACAAATCTGTCTCCCGTAGAAGACTTACCGTAAAACAAAGAAAAAGGGGGAGAAGGACGATCCGCGAAGGAGGAAAACAACTCGGATAATTCAAAATAGATCCGAGACCATCCAACGGCCAAGATTGACCAGCGAGATAAGTTAATCGGGATCCAAATCTTATCGATCTCTAGCAAAGACAATGACCAACGGAGCGACGAGAATGGTCCCGTCGGATCTTTAGTAAGATAATGTCCATTGGATCCAAATTCTTTATCGGGTATTCGATAAGTGTAAACAATTCTCCCCACGCATCGCTGAATCGTCCATCATCTCATCAAGAGCATCCGATCAAGTCGAGATGTATACTTACTCTACGATGAGCCCATAAAGAGAGCTCATCAATCAATGGAAAAGATGCACATAGCAGAAGCCAATCGGTGGTCGGGATCTTTTCGCAAGATCGTAAAATACACGAAAAGGAAAAGGCGAAATATACCGTATGCTTATCTCCTCCAGATTCGACTTAGTCAAGCCCCACTCCCCCACGTTCGTGGAGAGGTGGCTCCACTTTCTCCATGCGCACACTCCCATGATCTCCCATTCTCTCCCGGTGAACAAGACCCATCGCGGGCCTATAAATAAGACAAATTTCAAGCACAAGAAGGAGCGGAGAGGAGACCCGAGGAGAAGGTGAAGCCTCGCAGAAATTCTCGTCGAAGAGGTTCCCGCGCGCTCGGAAAGGGACTCGGGGCACGGGGAGGAGAGCAAGAAGGAAATTTCGCGTAGTCACAAGCCGCATCCGGAAGACCGAGCTGAACGAGGGTGGACAAGTGAAGAAAAGAAGAGGTAAGTTCCATGAGGCCGGTCCATTTTTCTTGCATCTCTTCTTCCCAATTAACTCTTCATCGACCCATGCGACCGCCACCATCACGTGCAACCCTTGCCTGGATAAGATGAGGATCCAACCCATACGTCCTATGTCCAGCCCCCCCCCCCACTACATGTTATCATACAATCTCTACATACGGGTCAGCATACAGTCTCTCATCAACCCATGCACATACCAAAAGGACAGCCTTTCATATGCCACGGTTCCACCTTAAAACAGGTCATCTAAATAACCTCCGATCGCCCCTATACAGTCACCTCGTCGGCCCCATGTTTGGCCTCCATATAGGTCATCCACCACCCCTATCGACCACTTATCGTGCCACATATAGCCTTTCCATCAGCCCATAAAATGGTCGTCATGTCCAGCTTTGTATTGACCCATATACGAGTCACACAAATTGCCTATCCAACCGGTTATGAAACAACCCAATATGAAGCACCATATACTCCTCAAGGTGCCAATGAAGAAAGGTTATATCCGGTCCTCTTTGAATCCACACGATGGACTAAGAGATGCCCCGGTAGCCTCGGAGAAAAAATACACTCTATGGAGAGTGAAGATATGAAGTGCATGAGCATGGCCATCCAGGCCTTGAAGAGCATAAGAGTTTGTCCGACTCAAGACAAGGCTGCAACCGAGACTTCCTCTTCACATGCGCCACCGTAGGTGTTCTTCCAAGACCCGAGGAAGATGGAGACCATAGCCTTCTCCTTACACCCATACCCATGGCCTACTCGACCCCATAACAAGTCACTTTGTCACTTGAACCTACCTCATAATAGGCCATATATCCACCTCTATATCGACTCCATATATAGCCCCCAATGTGAAGCACCATAGGCTCCTCAAGGTGGCAATGAAGAAAGGCTATACCCGGTCTCTTTCTAACCCACGATGGACCAAAGACTCCCCTTGGCCCCGATGAAGCAAAGGAAAGAAGTATATGAAACAATGGCCGACCGGGCCCCGAGGATCTCAGCCGATCGAGTATATCGGGGGAAAGTAGAGAAGCTACTTAACAAGGATTATGGAATCTGTGAAATCAGAGAGATTCATACGAAGATGGATGCCTATGCTAAGGCATGACAGCAACACGATAGAGAATTTTGGGCATACCCCAATATACCCGTCCTACTGAAGGTTCCGGGCATGAATCCCGTCCCCCCGGCTCCCAAAGAGATGAATGTACAAGTTCACTCTACAAAGAAGGAGTTTCAATAGATCGCAAGTCAGAACTTGTGCTGTTTACTTCAAACATGAAGTAAATTTGAATCCAAACATAGTTATCAACATTTCCAATCCGATTGAACCGTGAGGGACAACGGGCCGATCCAGGATGACTCTATTTACAAGAAGCAGGCTTCAAAGGAGGAGGGTGCATATCAAATAAGCCCAATAAAAGCTCTAGCGGTTCATTTGGGACCACGAACTGTAAAAGCACAAGCTCACCATGGACATTAAAAGCAAAATCAATGTTAAATATCCCGAGAGATCTTTAAGGGGAGTTATGGCTTCCATGCCTTCCCCCATCTTCAAGTACATCAAATTGACCTAAGCAAATATCATGTTCAATACCACTTATTGGTATAGAAAGAACAGGACCAAAACAATTCACAAATACTGAAATTCTAGGTCCGCAACTCGAAAAAAAGGAAGTCCGAAAAAAGTACCGGAATCTCGAATTCAACCTGGATTACGTATGAAAAGAAGAAGGGCCAACCGGGCCTTGAAGATGTCATGACAAATTTTACCGAACACGTAAATGCTCAATATGAAGAGGACTGATTTATACCGTTTGAAGATCATGAAACTGGAGGTCAAGAGAGCCTATGAATGACCGGGTCGAGGGGCATGACAATGGCTTATGTTCGGGCACACAAAAATAGCCCTATATCGACCCACATACAACCGTCGTTGTCCCCTCATCGACCTATATACAAAGTCATCATTTCAACCTCCATACCGCCCCATGTTCAAATTCATACTGCCTATAACAATCCATATATCACCCTCTACCCGACCCATATACGTCACATATCGTGCCATATATCGACCCACATACAGTCACCTCTTTCGGTCATCAATAGACCCCATAACCGGTCACATCTTCAAGCCTTCACATAGCCTCGTTCAGCCGACTGCTTTATCTCACGTGTTCCTCTAATCGACCCATATGCGGGTCATATACCTGCCCCTTCATCACCCTATATACAAACCCCCGTTCAACCTACATACAAGTCACTTTCGACCACATATTGACCTTATATCCGGTCACATATTCAGTCCCCTATGTACCTATATACGTGTCACCGTTTTTACCATATATCAACTCCATAGCCGGTCATATATCTAGCCTATATTGACCTCATATCGTGTCGTCTTTCCCAACTCCATACCGACCCCATAACATATACGCGGAGTCTATATCAACCCTATATAATAGGGAATGAAGATGAACTGTAGGCCAAAAGATGAGGCGATATCCGCCTCCCTTAGAACCATATGAGGCTAAGGGCCACCTTGGGTAGCCTCAATGAAGTCAAAGGTACCATGAAGTTGGAGATACAAAGCATATGAAGACATGGCCCACTGGGCATAGAAGATGATGAAGACTTGGTCACCCGAACCAAGATATGACGATGACATGATGACAAGGCCAAATGTGGCCCAAATGACACAAAATCATCAATCTTAAATATTTTGACACAAAAATATTTAAGACGCATAAATACGAGCCTATACTTAGGCAATATTCATGATACTTGAACAAATGTTTGGTCCGGACGGGCTCCGAATATGCACTCGGTGTCATCGATCCATCCCAAAGTGGAAGAGTATATACACTCAATCCATTAGGGAAATACCTACTTCATCTAGATGAGGTCAATCATAGACCAAAACTCTATGATTTAAGTAGAAAGTTCATGTCTACATAAGACGGGGATATCTATGGCTATGTTTAAGCCTCCCCACGCGATGATGTGATTATGTTTTGTGGATGAATGTTTTCTTTCATATACGAGTTGCTACGACGAGCTAATCAAGGGTGTCCGAGAGTCTCGGTGTAATTAACATCGGAAATTCGCAACTTCCGATGGAGAGAGGTCCAAAGACAAGTTTTATGAACCCGAACCTCGACATACATATTTTACGCATACCACATATTTTGGTTAAAATTTTCTATGAAATATCATATACTTTCATAGTAGCCAAAGATGAGATAATGAAAGTTCATTTCCCAAATAAACGGAAATCAAATGAATTTTCAAACCATGCCATACACACATATATTCTTATATATATTTATAAGATCTTCGAGGTTCCACAGGGAGGTGCCGCTGCCTTGTCTTCGGGAGATTCCGCAGAGTGGAAGTAGGTCCTCCCTCCACCTTTCAGGCCCTCTTCTCCTCTTGACCCTCCCATCTGCCCTCCTCCTTCGCCTGCGCATTCCTATCTTTATGTAGGGATGTAAATGGAATATGAAATCATGATTTGTTTCCAATAAAAAAATTAACTAGTTTAGAACTTACTTTTGTATCCTATAAGCTATCAGAATTGAATATTTTGATAGCATATCAGAATCAGTTGATTTTTTCTGTTTATCCAATGGATAAAAGTATATATAAATAATTAAAATAAATCAATTATAAAATTTGATGTATAAAGGGATAAAAAGGTAAACATATTTTTTTAAAGAGATTATATCAAAGTTTAGTAATCATATGTGAATTATTAACTTTTTTAAGAAATAATATATAATATGTATTTTGGAAATTATTAATTTTGTTCCGATAGTGAAATCAAAATAGGAATATAGTGATTTCAAAATTATCAAAATTTGAACTTCTTGACCTTGATCAATAGGTGATTTTGTCACCAAAGCCAACCCATTTATAGTCTATCCCTCTGGCACCTTATCTCTCTCTCTCTCTCTCTCTCCCTCCCTCCCTCCCCCCTTAACTTCTCTCCTGATCCTCCCTCCTTCCCTCTTTCTCTCTCTCTTCTCCTGACCCTTCGGCCTCTTTCTATATCTCCCTCAGCCCCTTTTGACTATTTGCCTCCGCCCTCTCTCTATCTCAGTGTTGCCCCTCCAGTCTTGACCCCTCGGTTCCCTCTACTCTCTATCACAGCCCTTGCAAATCCCCTCATTTTTTATTTTTTAGTACCAAAGTTTGTGCATTTTTATATTTTTGACATTTTTAACTCATCTATAAATTTTGATGCTATTAGTCAATCACATATGCAATATGCAATATAATAAAATATAAATATAAATCATAAAAATTATACTTCGCCTCAAGCATTTAAGGTACATGTCTCATGTGCTTGAGGTGAGGTGAGGCACTTCTTGCCTCAGTTGCCTTGTATGTTGGACAACTTATTGGCTGATTCAGTGTGGTCCAACGGCTCCCACTCTGCCTATAACTCCCATGTTGATTGGCTGCCGATCTGACCGCACAAGACCCATGGGATCAGCCCAATATCGGCCAAACATGGATATTTTTAAAATTAATTTTATTTTAGCATTTTTATTGTTAATTTAAATAATGTTCTAGGATTTCCAATATGGAAAATTCATAAAATGTATTTATAAAATACTTCTTTTTTCACTTTGTATAGCATATAGAAGCTGAACAATCTATATCATTTTAATTTTTTTAGAAACGATGCTAAGCAGAATTTCTAATTTTTACTTTTTTGATGTATTTATTTTTTGATTTTTCTATAAAAATAACTTATTGAAGGGCAAATCTTGTATTGGTTTGTATTGAATCATATCGGGTCTGTATTGGCTGGGAGTGGATTGGTCTGTTACCAATACCCCATACTTCTTTCCTTGCTTTTGATATCATAAAATTTATCTGTTCGCAAGAATATCTTAAACTACAGGAGTTGTCATTGGTGTGTATTCACCTTGTTTCAGAAAATATTATCTTCCAGGTTTATGCTTTCAAGTAACAAGTCTGCCCTAAAATTTCAACAAAGATTATGGCAATTTGATTGGATGAACAAGAGGATTATGTGATTCTTCACTTCCTATTTCTTCTTATTAATTATATTTGAATGCAAATCATATTTTGTTTTCTTTCATTATCATGTTTGAATCCAGAATCTAAGGCACTTTGATCTCTATAGAATGGTTTTGCTGGTATCCACAGTAGCCACGTTCTAAATAACTGATTCATATTGTCTGGTTGATTTTCATTTTTGTACTTTCAGGGTCCTCTTGGATGGCAAATGGTACCCAACTCACTTCCTGTTGAAGAAGCTTTTATCTCGAGCCAGGATTCTTCTGTTGACCGAAAAAGCAGAAATACATTGTTTAGTGGAGTATCCTGGGAAGTAGCTATACAGAGAAGTATGGAGGAGCTATATCCTTCATTTGAGGTATTGGTGCATTTTTCCGCACACCTTTTACTCACTGTTAGTTTAGTTCTGCTAGGGCTCTGCAGTTTCCATTTTTTTATTGTTCTTATGATATTAAAATTATGTGCATTCATCAATCATGTGTCTGCAGTTAACTCATTTTAAAAAGAGGAACGGACGGAAACGTGAAATTACTTAAATGATGATTGATCAATAAGAGTGATGCTGTTTAGGCCCAGAGACAGGCATTTATGTTTCTCTTCCTAATGAGGGTGGATAAGGAATCTTTTATAAATAAAAATTGTTTTAGCTGTAACACATTTTCAAAAGGGGGAATCGATGGAAACGTGAATGAATCGAAAGATGGTTGGTTGATCCAATGAAGTATTGGGTATCGAGATCAGATCGATCTAGTTGTGTGGTTGAGTCATGTCAGAGCACCAGGTGCATCAACTCATCATGTTCCCAACATTCAGAAAAGTTGATAAATGCTTACATTTGTATTACATATTTTGTGTCATCTGCTTTTGACTAACAAAGTAGTTCAAGCAATAGGTCTAACGTTTGTTGCATCCAATCGTTGTCTTGAGACGGTCTTGTGGTGTTTTGCCAAAACCTCACCAGATGTAAGCGTAAAAGCTTATCTAGGTAGGTCTTAATTTAAGAAAAAAATATATAATAGATGAACATTTAAATAAATAATCATGCAATTCACGACAATCTAGCTAGTAGCATAAAAATATAATAAATTATTAATTAGTTAAACTTTTATAGTTTTTGAAAGGTTTGATTGAAACTTTAAAATATACAAGAGCCTTAGTTTCAAATTACTTGAGGTCAGCCATTTGGATTCTTTTGTTCCACACGTGTCGATTTTGAGTTAAGATATAAAACATTTAGATCATATTGAATTACCCTCCTTGAACGTTAATCCGTGTTTACCACGTCCTTTTTTGTTTTTGTTATTTAATATTTTTAAATTTTTTATCTAGAGTCTCGTTAGGTTTATATTTCATATAGCCAAACCATCTCAATTCCCATTCTTGCAATTTGTCTACAATTAATTTGTCACTACTCTTACATATTCTTTAATATATTTATTTTTTATTTTGTCTAATCTAGTATGATCACTGATCTATCATGCTATTCTTATTTCATTAACATTTATTTTAGAAATATGTTTTCTTTTTATTGTTCAACATTCGTTGTCATACAACGTTGCAGGTTTTATACTTGTATGATAATTTTTTTAAACTTTAGTGGAATCTTGCAATCATATAGAACCTCTATAGCTAATCTCTACTAGATTCAACTTACTTTAAACTTATAATTAACATTTTCATTGCATTCACTATCTTCTTGAATAATTGACCCATGATAATTGAATTGGGTTCTTTGTGATAATATTAACCCATTCAAACTAATATCATCACCTACTTCTCTTTGGTTTTCATTAAATTTATAGTGCATCTATTCTATTTTAGTTTTACATATCTAGAAACTTTTAGTCTCTAAAGTATTTTACCACAATTCTAACTTCTTATTCACTTCTTGTGTCTCATCCATTAATACGATATCGTTTGTAAATATCATACATACTGGGTATTGTGTTGTATAGTATTTGTCAATTCATCCATAACTAATATAAAACGATAAGAATTTGTCGTAGACCCTTGACATAATCTAATTGAAATAGAAAAATCTCTTATTTTTTTAATTGTGCAGAAGTTAGCGGTTGCTTCATCATACATGTCTTTTAGCATTTGTATATACTTAACATGTATTATTTTTTGTTCCAACACCACAAAATCTTTCTTGAAGTCTATTATAGGTTTTCCAAGTTAATAAACATCGTACGTAAATCTTTCTTCATAACTTGATATTTTTCTATCAAACTTTTAATTACTGTTCTTAAGGTGACAAAGTGACCAAAGTAACCAAGGGTTTGTTTACCGCTTAAGTGCTTAAGCGACACTTTAGCAATAAGACTAGTTGGGCCTGTTTGTGGTCAACCCATCAAATACAACAAAACAATGTGGCATAAATAGACATATAATTTATTATTTTATTCAAACAATCAATAAACTAATGAGACAACTTGAAAATTTAAATTTATTTATAAATTGATGAAGCATCAAAGGGAAAATAATTTACCATATACTGAAGAAATATTATTATCAAAGGTTCAAGCACACTTTTAAATATTCTGAACTTCTTAATTGACTTGAATTCATCGACCTGAAGAACAAGTGTTGGATCTGGTATGTATACTAAGCTGACAAAGCACCCGTTTTGGGGGCTTTACCCTTAGAGCTCCTAAAGCAGGTGCTTTTTTACACCCTAATAAATTGGAACTCCACTCAGGGTATAAAATATTGCTTTGGCGCTTAAATGCCGCTTTGACAACAATGCTTTTAATAAAAAAATAGTTTTAATTGTAGATTTATTAGACATAAATCTAAATTGGTTAAAGGAGATAGTTGTATACTTTTGTAATCGCTGCTTAATAACTCTTTCTTATAATTTTATTGTATGACTTATGAGTTTGATCATTCTTTAATTCACACAGTCTTATATATCTCATGTTTTATAAAAACATGTATAATGATGCTCTTTCTCTATTTATTCAACATTATTTTCGATATTAAGATTTTGTTAAAAAAATCAAGTTAACCATGCCACTCTTAAATCTTTAACATTTTCACATTTCAATAAGAATGCTATCAATATCAGATGTCTTACTTTTTTATCATTTTCAATGTTTCTTTAACTAAAAATTGAAATCTCTTAATATAATTCAAATTAAATTGTCACATTCTTTATGTCTACTATGTTCTTGGTAAATATTTGATATCTTCTTTGATCAATTTTTTTTATTCTTGTTGCATATAATTTGATTAAGATCTTGAGACATTCTCTTTCTCATTCTTGCTAATTTATAAATGTCTTTTTTTGTTTTCTTTAGTTTCAAGTTTTTCATACGTACGTTTAAAAACATCATACCTTGTTCGTCTAATAGTCTATTTTACTTCTTTTTACGTTATCTTGTGCTGTGTATAAACTTCGTTGTTATCAAAATTAGGTAATTTTTTATGCCAATCTCTTTTCTTCTTTTTTTTTGCTTTGTGCACTTCTTCATTCTATCACTAGGTCTCCTTTTTAGGTGGATCTTTTCTTTTAGACCCTTCAAGTATTTTCTTTAGCAATCTTTCAAACTTTAGAGTGTAAAAAAGTAAAATTTTGTTTCAATACCATTTTGCATCAATATTTGTAATGCTTATATACTTGATGTTTTATTTTTAATGTATTATATTGAATAAATTACGTAGATTCAACAAAAAAACGTTCCAAACAAAATATGCAACCTTGTGTCATTTCTAAGGATGAAAAATTCTGTCTTTTTTCATTTTTTATTAAAATATTCTTGACTTTTAGACTTACACCTTGTCACTATCTCAACACCTCACATAAGGAAAGTCGTAAATCTCACAAGTCTCAGTGCCTCACCAAGGAGGTGAAATGCCTCACCTAGAGAGGTATCAGGGTGGTGCCTTTCTTATCAATGGTTGTATCCCTTTTTTAGTTATCAAGAACTAACCTGCCTTGGGACCTCCTAATTCAACCTCCACTCTCTTGCTACTGTGTGTGGTTTGAGTTAGTGTAGCGATGATGGAAACAGTCAAACACACTTGGTGATGCCTTTCTTATCAATGGTCGTATCCCTTTTTTAGTTATCAAGAACTAACCTGCCTTGGGACCTCCTAATTCAACCTCCACTCTACTTGCTACTGTGTGTGGTTTGAGTTAGTGTAGCAATGATGTTTTTTTTTTTTTTGAGGAAGGCCTGAAGAGCAAAGTTTCTATTAATACTTGGAAAAGTTTACAACAACATTGTAGAAACGATGAGGTTAAGAGGGGAAAGAAAAGGAAAGAAAAATTAAAACCATCACTACCGAGATGGTGTAGGGGTAGAACCAACAAATTACAAGAAAAAGAGTTTAAGCTCCAAAGACAATTCCCTGAACAATGTGCCAACGACCAGTCGATGACATATGTAGACATGAGGTGGAAGATCAACTTCGGATTCTCGAACCATTCGTAAAAAATTCTGGTGTTCTTTGTGTGCCAAATTGACCTTAACATAGTCGGGAGTTCGAGCTTCTACAGAACAAAATTGGAAGGCCATGGGTTTAGACTACGCCAGGCCCACAAGAAGGATATAATGCTGCTAGGTTACATCCATGCAATGCTCAAACTTTTGAACATGATCTTCCACAGAAAATTAATGATCCCACACTTAAAGAAGAGATGATCTATACCAAGGATTGCCGTCTCGGATCTCGGCTTCATCTCGGAAGGGTGAAAGAGAAGAGATCTCGTGAGATTTTCGGAAAAATCTCGAGAGATCAGATCTCGGACTTCATTTATGTAGGGTATGCCTTACTCAAGAATTGTCATTTTACATATAGATTTATCTCATAGATACTGAATAGAAGAGATCTCGAAAAAATCTCAAGAGATTGGATCTTGAAAATAACAATCAATGTACATGTTTAAGTGTAAAAAATCATGTAATCTCTTCAAAAAGAACAAGAGAATTCATATTAAACATTAAAATAAGATACTAGAGAATTAAAAGCATAATACAGAAAAGTTGAACTATTGTTAACAGGGGACACACAAGAGATCTTATATGTGACTAAAACTTCATCTTGAACAATATAGATAGAAGATCGATGACATTTTAGGTCAATCGTACTTATATAGTCATAAAAATATTAAGTTATAAAATTTTATCAAAAAATAAAGTTTATATAATTATTTGTATGAATTTCATAATAAAATTGAAAATATATGAATCAAACTTAACAAGGCCATCTAACAAGTTAGGAGTAGTAATAGGCGGAGGAGATCAAGGTACCAAAGATATTATATGGATATTCTCGTTTCGACGATCTCGTTTCTCGGATGTGTGGATAAAAAGAGATTCTCGGGAGATCTCGAGAGATTCTCGGGAGATCACATTCCATGATCTATACTTTCCCTTTAGAGCCACAGAAAACTTGTTGGTAGGCATAGTTAGAAATTTCTTGTGAAGGTGATTTCTGGTTGGTAGCCTTTCCTTTTCAATCTTTCATAAGAAAAATTTGATCTTACTAGGACTAGGTTGATACCAGGCTTCCTGGTGCCACATGGCCTCCATCTCACTCATATTCAGTTTGTTTAAGGTAGTGTTAACAGTGAATATGAATTTGTTGCAAGGCAAACCAGCTTGTTATCTCTAAAGAGACACTTGCGGTCATTAAGAAGTGCAAGTAAGTGAAATTACCATTCTCTTCCTTGAGATTCCTTTTGAATGTCACATATTAATTGGAATCCACATCATTGAAGTGAAGTCCCATGTTTAAAGAATACCTCTTTAAATACTAGAAATTCTGTTAGTACTTCTGAAATTATAATCCATGATTGATTCACTCCTATATTATACTTGAATAAAACTATTCTGGTTTATTAGAGTATTCCTATTCTGGTTAAGTTTTCATAACCATTTTGATAACAAGAGGTGCGAGACCCACAACCCCTTCTTTAGTGGGTCTACAGGCATGGTTCTATTTGACAAGATCAACCTCTTTTTCTTTGTTTAGCTTTCTAGAAAAATCTAACTTTGATGCTTTCTAATGTGTGGGAAATGCATTTAGGCACTCGAAGTATGGAGAAAAAAATAGAGTGGCAAACTTTGCAGCATAGTCTTGAACAATAGTCATCTCCCTATAGAGGACAACATCCTGCTCTTCCATCCCTGTAGCTTTCTTTCAAACTTTTGGATCACACATTGCCAGTCTTTGTTTTTAGTTCCCTTGTTTGATAAAGAAAATCCGATGTATTTAGTGGGGAGGGAGCTTCACAGTATTTTGAAAATACTCTGTGCTAGCTCTTACCCTAGAATGCCATCTCGTCGAGATCTTGCGAGAATCTTGGTCTCGCCAAGGGGCCAAGATACGAGATTGGCGAGATCTTGCCCTATGTAGACTGGTCCATAAATTTTTTTCTTCGGGAGACTTTACTATTCTACATCTTGTTTATGATAGTGTAAACACATTTAATATATTTCACTATCACTTATACTATCACATAAAAATGTGTTACAAATTTAATACCATATTAGTATTTAAATAAGATTACATACAAGTTTAAATCTTTTAGAAGTACAAAGATCATCTTTTTGGTATTGAAAGTACTTTGTAATTGTTCATTCACACAGTTGATGTACAAAATGTGTTATATATTTTCATATAAATTCATTGATGTACTCTTATTTTTATAAGATATTATGTTATGTTTCATACATATATACATTTTGATTCGAGAATCTGAGATCCGATCTCTCGAGATTTTTCTGAAATCTATTCTCTTTCACCTCTCTCCCCTCCCGAGACGTAGCCGAGATCTGAGATGGCAATCTGTGGCTCTTACCACTCATCGTTCAAGTTGAGGGACATTTTGAAAAATAAGCTCACATTTTTTTCTTAGTGATTTTCGGCTCTGTGACACGTTGTAACAAAGCAAGAATAATATTCAAATTCACACATTTGTCAATAAGTTGTCATCTATAAATTGGAGATGTGTTACACTCTTTTTTTACCCACTCCAATACCTTCAATAAGATCGTGTTGCTCAGCTTTATTCCACATTATACTCACCATGGAATGCGATCTCCCGAGAATCTCTCGAGATCTCCCAAGAATCTCTCGAGATCTCCCAAGAATCTCTTTTCTTCCGTGCATCCGAGAAACGAGATCGCTGAAACGAGAATATCTATGTAGTACCTGTGATACCTTGATCTTTTTTGCCTATTATTATCCCCAACTTGTTAGATGATTTTGTTAAGTTTCCTTCTTATATTGCCAATTTTAATATGGAATCCTTCCAAATATTCATCTAAACATTATTGTTTGATAAAATTTCATAACTTAATATTTTAATAACTATATATGTACAATTGACCCAAAATGTTATCAATCTCCTATCTAAATTGTTCAAGATAAAATTTTGGTCTGACATAAGATCCTTTGTATGTCTCATGCTAACAATACTTCACCATCTCTGTATTACATTTCTAATTCTCTCACAGATTATTTTAATATTTAATATGAGTTATCTTGTCCTTTTTAAAGATATTATATGACATTCTACATCTAAACATGCACATTGATTGGTATTTCCAAAATCTAATCCCTTGAGAATTTTTTGAGATCTTTTATCTTCAATCTCCGTGAGATAAAATATAGATGTGAGATAGCAATCATTGGGTAAAGTATACCCTGCATAAATGAAATCCGAGATCTAATCTCCCGAGATTTTTTCGAGAATCTCACGAGATCTCTTCTCTTTCACGCTTCCGAGATGAAGCCGAGATCCGAGACGACAATCCTTGATACTCACTACTCAGGACTTGACCAACTAGAACAAATAGTGAGGGTAGATTGGATCTTCTTGCCTTAAGACTTTTAGATGAAGCAAAGAATCCAAACCTTTTACAATTAATGTCAACGGTAAACATTGCAGTGCCGACACAACACTGTAAACATTCCTCTAGACGAAGGGAAAGTAGAGAGGATGGCTGATGATTCCACAGGTGCCGCCTCCATGTTCTGTCTGCTGCCCACTTGCTTGTCAGGATGAGTGACGATGGCATTGTAGATGAACGAGGTCCTTGGCATTGTTGCAACCCTCCGTGGGTCTTCTTCATGCCCATTGTTCGTGCATTAGGCTTTGAATGAGGGCACCAGTGCCTTCCACAAGCCCGAGAGCTCAACACTGGTCTTTTAACCCCAGCCCTCATGCACAAGGGCCTTCAGGTGCCGTCGAGTGTGTCATCAAGTGACTATGATGCCGTTGGCTTCACCTCATGACCGTCGATGCACCTCCATGACCCCTTATACCTGGGAGCTGCATGAGGCTCCACGATCCTCCCCCTTGGGTCCCCCTCTTCACGTGGGATCGTCTGTGCACAGTCCACCATGCCCCCCTTCATGCGCAATTGCGTGCAGTCTCCTCCAGCTTCCACGGCACCCAGCCAGCTCATGATTCTGCCATGCACCCCCAGGGTTTAAGCTGGATTAGTTGGCAGTCAAGACGGCCCACGTGAGCGCTGCAACCAGTTCAGGAGTTAAATAGACCAGTTCTTTCTGGTTCAAGACAGTCCAGTCCCGTCCAGTGCAAGGCCTAAACTGGGCTGTTCAGCACATATTGGCCCGGTTCAGACAGGTCCACAGCTTCCCCAGACTGGTTCAGTGTCTGTTCAATATGTTCAGCCCATTTTGGTGCATTTCGGATTTGGTTCAGCGGATTTCAGTTTGGTTCAAGCTTGGTCACTCCATTTTGGGCCTAATCTGAGCTACCTCAACACCTCTTTGATCTATTTGGGCCCACCAGAGCATCCGGATAGCAACATCTCCATTCCTGTTCTGCATCACAATGACTATGCTTTTTGTCTTGGCCGTGACAGCCGACAATTGCCTCTTTTGCCTTGCCCGCCAATTCAAGTTTGGTCGCTCCATTTTTGGCCCGATCTGAGCTACCTCAGCACCTCTTTGATCTATTTGGGCCCACCGATGCATCTGGATGGCGATGCCTCCATTCTTGTCCCGCATCACAATGACTTTGCTTCTTGTTTTGGCCATGACAGCCGGCAATTGCCTCCTTTATTTTTCCCACCTTGGCTGTCTCAGAGCCAACCCAAACTGGGTAAGAAACTTGGTCTGAACTGTTTTGGTTAAGAAACTTGACTTAATAACTCTCCCTCAGTCTCACTCAAGCCAATGAGGTCCGAATTATCTTCTTTGTTGAGGTCTAGTGCCCTAGAGGTAGGGGTGCAAACGAGTTAAGCCGAGCCAAGCCGAGTAGTATGGTGTTCAAGCTCGACTCATTTATTTTACACGAGTTCGAGTTCGAGTTTGAGCTCGAGTTTTAACGAGTATGTTGAACCCATGTTCAAACTTGGTTCGTTTATTAATCGAGCCGAGTCGAACTCGAACTCGAACTCGGTTAGTAGCTGGAATAAAATTCAATTCATATTCAAGCTTAAGTTATATACAAACTGCTTTATAAAACTCAAAATCAATGAAAAATTATTTTTTAAACTCTAGATTTAACTCATTTATGAAACTTGATCTAAATTTCAGTGACAATATATAACTATTAATACTCTTAATTTAATTTTTAAAAATAAATATCTAATAGAATATTTAATCGAGTTACTCCTAGCTTATTAAGCCGAGTTGGTGTGTTAGAGTTCAACTCGTTTAATGAGTTGAGCTTTATTTTTTGTTCAAGCTTGTTCATTTAACATAATAAACGAGCCGAGTCGAGTTTTTATTGAGTCAAGTTTCGAGTTACTTGTCGAGCGTATTGGTTCGTTTGCACCCCTACCTAGAGGTCACCATGGAGCACTTTGTCACGCATAATTGTCTCTATAGCTGTCATCCAATTGTCATCATTGTCCTGTTATGAGTCTCTATCGTCTTCTCTATCTTTCTTTTTTTACCATCTTTCACTCTCCCTCTCTCCATTCATCTTGTAAGTGAGACCTACCTTGTTACGCGCAAGGGAGATATTACCACCCT
Organism: Cryptocoryne crispatula var. balansae; assembly: GCA_036172225.1. Lineage (NCBI taxonomy): Eukaryota > Viridiplantae > Streptophyta > Magnoliopsida > Alismatales > Araceae > Cryptocoryne > Cryptocoryne crispatula. Next base: position 15,894,493 of record CM069925.1, on the reverse strand, counting down.
ATTTTAAGTAGGCGCTGCTGGTTGAGTGGAGGTTTAGGGTATCGTCCTTCTCCTTTTGACACTTGTCCCTTTCTTCTAAACCTCTCTCTCTCTCTCTCTCTCTGATGCGGGACGAGGCGGGACGGACCGGCGACGTGGCGCTGCAGCGGGCCTTCAAGAGGCGCAAGAGACCTAAGAAATGCAGTAAACAAGCAAAACCGGACTTAAACCGGTCAAAACAGGCCCAAAATGTGTCGAACCGTGCCCGAAACCCTCAAAACGGGCCTGAACCGGCCCCAAAATGGCTTGAACCGGCCTGAACCGGCCCCAAACAGCTTGAACCGTCCGGTTTAAGGCCCAAACCGGCCTCTGGAGGGTCAAACCGGGCCGAACCGGCCCTGAACCGGCCTGAACCGGCGGTCGGGCCGGCCTGGGAGGCGAACCGGCGGCTTGGCTCGATGGCGGGCGAACCGGGCGGGCGGGAGGCGCGAACCGCTGCGCCGGCCGGCCGGGCGGAGGCGAACCGGCGCCGGTTCGCCCGGCCGCGACTTAAGCGGAGGGGGGGGGGTCGTGGCCCCGCGCGGTTGGCCGCGGGGGCGGGAGACGCGGCCGGCTCGCCGGCCGCCGCGTACCCCGTTGGGGTCTCGACCGCGAGCGGGCGCTCGCGAGGGCTTCGGCGCGCGCGGCTTCGACCGCGGGGGCCGGAGGCGGAGGCGGTCGCAGCCGGCGGAGGCCGCCTTCGCCGGAGGGGAGGGGGAGCCGGTGGGGCTCCATCGCCGCCGTCGACGCCGGCAGCACAGGGGGGCATCTTCGAGCGCGGGGGTTCGCGCGGAGTCGTCCGCGGCGGGCCGCGGCGGGTGGAAGAGGCGGCGCCGAAGCGGCGCCGGGCGTCGCCTTCGCCGCTGCCGGAGGAGGAGGGGGCCTCCGACGGAGCCGTCAGCACCGTCTTCGTCTTCCTCTAGCCTCCTGAGGACGCCGGAGTGGAGGGAGCCGCACCGGAGCCCTAGCGGGGCTGTGCGCACCGACGGGGCTGTGGACGCGGGGCTTCGTCTTCCTCTTTCTTCTCCGTCTGACAGGGGTCCGAGGGAGGGCTTCTAGCATCGGGATGGTGGGTGGAGGTACTCCGGGGATCGCCGGAGGTGGGGTGGACGGAGGGGTGGAGATCGACGCCGTCGGAGGTGTCGAAACGGACGGAGACGGGGTGAACGGTGTCGATAGGGCTGCAAAACGAACCGGTTAAGGGGGAAGGGGCAAGAATGGCTCGGAGGCCGCTGGACGGAGGAGAAGGGGAAGGCACCCACGCCGGAGGGTCGCGAAGGGACCGGTCTGCACCGGAGGTGGAGCTGGACGACCTCCATCGTGGAGGGGGTGAAGAGGAAGGGGCAGCGCCCCAGCACAAGGGGGCAGCCCCTAGGGTTCCAAAAATTGGACCATAACACTCTCTCCTTCATTCAACAAGTGGCCCTCTTAAATAGAGGAGCCTATTTCAAACAAGTCATCATAAATGACTATTTACATATATGTCCTCTTGAGGACCCAAATAAAAAGAAAAGACCACAAATAAAACTCAAATATTTACAAACAAGTCCAAATGGACGTAAATGCAAATAAACCCCAAAATGGACCGGACCGGGTCCCCATCATTCTCCTCTACCAGGAGAAAACTCGTCCTCGAGTTTTGATGTCTTCAAGTGTTGCCGCCGTCACATTCCACCAAGCGCCGCACTTCATCGGAAGCATCCCAAGAGTCGGCTCATGAGAATGGGCCGATCCCAGGCTCTGATACCATTTGATGCGGGACGAGGCGGGACGGACCGGCGACGTGGCGCTGCAGCGGGCCTTCAAGAGGCGCAAGAGACCTAAGAAATGCAGTAAACAAGCAAAACCGGACTTAAATCGGTCAAAACGGGCCCAAAATGTGTCGAACCGTGCCCGAAACCCTCAAAACGGGCCTGAACCGGCCCCAAAATGGCTTGAACCTTCCTGAACCGGCCCCAAACAGCTTGAACCGTCCGGTTTAAGGCCCAAACCGGCCTCTGGAGGGTCAAACCGGGCCGAACCGGCGGCTTGGCTCGATGGCGGGCGAACCGGGAGGGCGGGAGGCGCGAACCGCTGCGCCGGCCGGCCGGGCGGAGGCGAACCGGCGCCGGTTCGCCCGGCCGCGACTTGCCGGAGGGGGGTCGTGGCGCCGCGCGGTTGGCCGCGGGGCGGGAGACGCGGCCGGCTCGCCGGCCGCCGCGTACCCCGTCGGGGTCTCGACCGCGAGCGGGTGCTCGCGAGGGCTTCGGCGCGCGCGGCATCGACCGCGGGGGCCGGAGGCGGAGGCGGTCGCAGCCGGCGGAGGCCGCCGTCACCGGAGGGGAAGGGGAGCCGGTGGGGCTCCATCGCCGCCGTCGATGCCGGCAGCACGGGGGGGCGTCTTCGAGCGCGGGGGTTCGCGCGGAGTCGTCCGCGGCGGCCGCGGCGGGCGGAAGAGGCGGCGCCGAAGCGGCGCCGGGCGTCGCCTTCGCCGCCGCTGCCGGAGGGGAAGGGGATCTCCCGGCGGCACCGTTGGCACCTCCTTCGTCTTCCTCTAGTCTCCTTAGGACGCCGGAGTGGAGGGACCCGCACCGGAGCCCTGGCGGGGCTGTGCGCACCGACGGGGCTGCGGACGCGGGGCTTCTTCTTCCTCTTTCTTCTCCGTCTGACAGGGGTCCGAGGGAGGGCTTCTAGCATCGGGATGGTGGGTGGAGGTACTCCGGGGATCGCCGGAGGTGGGGGTGGACGGAGGGGTGGAGATCGACGCCGTCGGAGGTGTCGAAACGGACGGAGACGGGGTGAACGGTGTCGATAGGGCTGCAAAACGAACCGGTGAAGGGGGAAGGGGCAAGAATGGCTCGGAGGCCGCTGGACGGAGGAGAAGGGGAAGGCACCCACGCCGGAGGGTCGCGAAGGGACCGGTCTGCATCGTAGGTGGAGCTGGACGACCTCCATCGTGGAGGGGGTGAAGAGGAAGGGGCAGCGCCCCAGCACAAGGGGGCAGCCCCTAGGGTTCCAAAAATTGGACAATAACACTCTCCTCTTCATTCAACAAGTGGCCCTCTTAAATAGAGGAGCCTATTACAAACAAGTCATCATAAATGACTAATTACATATATGTCCTCTTGAGGACCCAAATAAAAAGAAAAGACCACAAATAAAACTCAAATATTTACAAACAAGTCCAAATGGACGTAAATGCAAATAAACCCCAAAATGGACCGGACCGGGTCCCCATCACTCTCTCTCTCTCTCTCTCTCACACACACACACACACACACACCCCACCCACCCACCCACCCACCCACCTTCCCTATCCCTATCCCTATCCCTATCCCTATCCCTGACACCTCCCTTGTAACCCTCATGCCTTTCTCAACCCTTCCCTACAACTCTCTCTGTATCCCTTGTGACCCTCTTTCTATATGTAATTATGTATGTGTGGGTATATATTTTTTGGGAAAGAGTTAATCTTGATAAACTGAGTGAGTGGGAGAGAAAAGAAAGTTAAGGGACAAATCAATAAGTTTTAAGTAAATAATATATTTTTATAATTGCAAATCTAAAATATATGTGATAGTACAAGTGATAGTGAAATGTATTAGTATGTTCACACTCTCATTAAATAGGCATCCCTTGTGGGGGATATCAAGTGGGAAAGCCCTCAAAAGATTTTTTTTTAATCATGTATAAGGACCCCGGGCACCTTGGGCACATAGGCAGGCACCTTGGTCGCCTATGAGGGAGCCGCCCCCCAAAAGGCACCCGAGCAAAAGTGCCTTGGCACCTGCTTTGACAACCATGTTTTTTAATGGATTCAGAACAAGGTAGGTGGGGTCGGGAGTCGGGACCGGGTTGGTTGGGCCCAAAACTGACCCGGGTCGGCCGAGGTCGAGACCCGGGTCGGGTCAGGGTCGGTTGGGGTCGCAAAAAATAATAATAAAATAATAATTTTAAAACATTTACGGGGTCGGGGTCAGGACCGGGTCAGTCAGCCCAAAAACCGATTGGGTCGGGTCTGGGTCGCGACTCCACATTCCATGATTCAGAAGGTACAATCTCCCAGCTACATGTCCATTCCCAAATATCCACTTCGTCCTGATGGTGTGAAATAGGCAATTATCAGGATAAAGTACAATAGAACGTGTAAGCTGCTAAGCTCTTATAGAAAGGATTTTTGGATTGGGACTGCCCCTTGGATCAGCCAAATCTGATCCTGATCAGGATAGGGATCGGAATGACTGGTTTGACCGATCCACTGAGAGAAAAATTGATCCAGGATCGGCATGAATCAGTCCTAAGATTGAAAAAGCAAGAAGAAACAAGAAAATGGTTCTTAACATTATCCATGGTGAATAGCAGACTTAGCAGCTGATCCCATGGGAATCTCCACCATATGGCTGTAGAAGGGCAGTGGTGCACCGCCCTTTTTCTTCCCTGCCTTAACAGTTAGGAAAGAAGAATGTATGAGGTCCAGTACACCCTATTCAGTCAGATCTGATAACTTTTAGTTACTAGATCATTAAATATTAGGTCTATTGACCCAAGTTTCTGGGATCTGTAACTTGAAGTTATCAGATCATTCGTTCTTGGACTTGATATACCAAGATCTGGTAACTTAAAGCTACCTGATCTGACCTCCTTCTGCCACTGCCCCTTCTCTGCCATCTCCCAGCACGGATATTGGATTGGTCTGTAATTGGCTAATTCAGGCCAATTTGGAAGCGTGGAGCACGATTGTGGCAGAAACCTCTTCTGTGATCGCCACCCCTCCCTGGATCATGTTGGCAGGTACTTATCTAGATCTCTGATTGTCCTATCTCAATCTGGATCTACCTATCCTAATATTGATCAGCTGTTCCAGCAAACCATGCTACTAATGGTCAAATTTTGACCCCACAAGCATTAAGTTGTTAACAAAATGTTACAAAAGTTGAAAATTTATTCTCTATAAATGTTTATATCTGAAGATTCTTTATTTCTGAAATTGAGTGTACATTTTCTGAGATTTAAGCATCTACATATACAAATGTTAGCATTTTTAACCTGGTGCTGACTAACATGATGGTCTATAATGCCATCATGCTAGCCTGATGTAGTACCATTTTCACAGAAGTTCGTTGTGTGTATTTACAGACATTCAAATTATATTTTCTTTGCTTTATCTGCTGTTAGTGTATGGAACACATTATCAGACTATCATTGCTTGTGCACTCTGTCTATTGGTTGTATTTACTATGGACCCATGTCTTCTATTTGTCCTTTTCACTTATTTCTTGAGTTTACATGTTCCAGGGAAATAAGTTAGGGATTGAGCATCATTTGCACCGTGGCCGTGCTCTTGCAGCTTTTGACCATCTTCTTGCTTTACGAGCTGAGAAGTGCAAATCAGCTCATTCTAATTGGGAAGTATCTGGAGGTTCCATGCCTTTTCCATCTAACATACAGTCCAATGTTCAGACACTTCTTGAACCTTTGACTCCAGATGAAAGACCGATCATCTCATCTGTATGACTATTTGCTTCAGTCTCTTGTTCCTAATTTGATTTGCTTTAGTATAAAATTTTACTTGTGTACTATGCCCTATATGCCTTAGTTATACAAAATGTTTGGTGGAGGTTTTGCATGTTAGACTGATTTCTTTGTCATCATGTGTAAATTGTAATAAGAATTAGGCCATTGAATAGCACTGGTTCCCACTTGATGGGTGCTGTATCTTTTATACTTAGGCGACTGTTTCTTAGTCATGGTTCCTTTTCAGGGGGGATGGGGTCTTGTTTTGATGGTATCTATGTTCTGATGTTGGTTGAAGATTGCTCTTTTTTTTTCAGATCATGCAGTTGGCAATAGTGAACTTTGAGGATCCTTCAATGGTTGCTACCTGTGCTTTTGTTCTGGAGCTGTTAGGCCTCTCCACGAACATGCTTCATGTGGATATCACAGCATTGCAGCGTATTTCTTCTTATTTCAAGTCCATTGAAAGCAAGCTGCATCATGTACATGTTGGGCAGACTAATGCTGCTTGTCACGCTGCCCCTGGTGAAGAGAGCATTCCTGTGTCTCTTGCTAGAGCATTAGGAGATGATTACTTACAGCTTACTGACTTCAATAATCTTCAACAAAAGAATCTGCCTTCAGGAAATGGTAGACTGTTCCCTAGGTCTCTTTATACCGTATTGCAGTACTTGGAGAAAGCAAGCACACCATCACTGGATGAGGGAAAGACATGTGGGACCTGGTTAAAATGTGGGTATGGGAATGGTAATGAATTTCGATCTCAGCAGAAGGCTGACAGCCAGCGTTGGAGCCTAGTTACAGCATTTTGTCAGATGCACCACCTCCCCACAAGTACACGATATTTGGCTTTACTAGCTAAAGACAATGATTGGGTGCTTAAAAATTTCTTGTTATTCTTTTCCTCACACAGTGAATCTGATTTAATAAATACTCACATGATTATTATTTTGTAGGTTGGGTTTCTTACTGAAGGGCAACGTGGAGGATTTCCAATTGAGACAGTTATTAGTGTTGTAAGTCAAGAATACAACCTTTCAACATCCGAATGTTAAAAAAATGAATAACTTCATTGTACATCTCCTGTTGTGGGTTCTGTTTGATGTAAATCATTATTTCTTTTTGCTATACATGCTTTGTCCAGCTGGCGATGACTCTAGAACGTTTTGATATATTTAATTCTTGCTTTCCTTATGTCTTTGATGATTTATCCTCATAATGGTGTTGTCTACCTTTGATATCTCAGGCAGATAAAGAATTTAGTGATCCACGGCTGAGAAGCCATGTGTCAACAGTACTAAAAGGTATGCAGTCTTTAAAAAAGAAGGCTGGCTCTCCTGCAAGTTCAGCTTCAATGAGGAGAATTGGTGAAACGTTCACCGTAAGTAGCAGTATGACACCCGTTGAACTTTTTGCACTAGTTACGGAGTGTGAAGGGCAAAAGAATCCTGGTGAGGCTCTTTTAGTGAAAGCCAAGGAATTGCGCTGGTCTCTTTTGGCAACAATTGCCGCATGCTTTTCAGATGTGTCCCCTCTGGTGTGCTTAACAGTTTGGTTGGAGATTAGTGCAGCAAGGTATTTGCTCATTTCTATGTTTTTATCTTCCAACTCCAATCATCAATGGAGGAAAGAGACATTTGCTTGAAATATTTTTACACAGTTACTAACAGGAATAATTTACATTGCCTTTCACAATTTGTTACAATTTTTTTCTTGTTTAATTTTGGACTCACCCAGAATATATGGAATTAGAAATGACTGTAATTATCTTTTTTCTCAAACCATATGGAATAAAAAAGGAATAGTTTTTTGTTCAATTATGTGAGTATGTTTTATAGTGCACTTTTTTGGTGTTCTTCTCCAGTGCTCTACTTTATTAGAAATGGATGACCATAGGTGAAAGTGGGTTGTCAAATTGTCATTCTCCAGCTAGTACAGCATTCGACTCTTTCTATTTGTTTATTTTGTCCTTGCTCTGTAGGGAGGCATCGTTGATGAAAGTGAATGTTGTTTCCTCCCAAATTACAAAGAATACCAGAGCTGCTGTTGAGGCAACCAATGGACTACCACCTGACAGTAGGGAAGTTATATTTCACTACAGTCGGATGAATGCAAAGAGACGACGCCTTGTTGATTTCACATCCTCTGATCATTTGACAGTTTCTTCTTCAAATGTTACCGATAATGCTGTTCATATGAAAAATTTGTCTTCTCATACAACTACAGATCAGCTGGAAAGATTAATGATAGCCAATGAAGAAGCAAAAGATTTTACTGAATCTGAAGCAGCTGTATCTCTTTCAAATATGATTGCCATCCTTTGTGAGAAGCACTTGTTTCTTCTTGTGCTGAAAGCTTTTGAGATGTTCTTGCCTTCTTGTTCTCTTCTTCCATTTATTCGTTTCCTTCAGGTGCATAGCCAATGCTTCATATCTAAGCGACCTTTTGGAGTGTTCACTGTTCTGTGATTTGATTCAAGATTTTCAAAGTCCGAACCTTTTCACCTTCATCTCCTGTGTACCTTTTGTTCTTTTCTGTGTTCCAGGCTTTTTCTCAAATGCGACTTTCAGAGGCATCTGCTCACTTGGCATCATTTTCAGCTAGACTCAAGGAAGGAACTTCTATCTTTAACATAGGTGCTTCAAGAGATGGACAGATCAGCACATCATGGATAAGTTCTACTTCTGTGAAAGCTGCTGATGCAGTATTGTCTACTTGTCCTTCGGCATATGAGAAAAGATGCTTGTTACAACTTTTGGCAACTGCTGATTTTGGAGATGGAGGAACTGCCTCTGCATCTTTTAAGAGGCATTACTGGAAAATTAACCTAGCTGAGCCTTCACTACGTGATGATAATGACATTTCTTTGGGAAATGAAATCCTGGATGATGTTACACTTTTGATGGCACTGGGGCGGAGTGGCCACTGGGAAGAAGCTCGTAGTTGGGCAGAACAGTTGGAATCAAGTGCCGAGAGATGGAAATCCTCAGTTCATCATGTAACTGAAATGCAGGTAAATGCAACTTATGTTGCCAATAGTTTCACTGAATGAATACATTAATTTTGTAATATACAAGTTGAGCTTGCTATGTTTGGACCTGGGAACGAAGTATTGAAGTGATAAGACTTTGCAATTCACATTTTTTGCATTTAGTAAGTATTCACTACAGTTTTTGATTCTACCTTCTGGTTTGATACATTAATGATGTAATAGGCATTTTGATATTTGATATCTTCAAGGTCACTAATTAAGTGCTAGTCCACAATTATTGCAACTTTCTATTGTGCTCTCCCACCTCGCATAAACATAAAAAGGTTAACTTCTAATTTCTGCAGTTAGCTTTGCTGAAACCTCATTTTTTCATATTAAAAATCAATTTATCATCATTTGAAAGTAGATGATGCGTGATATGATATGGAAGTATAGATTGATTTGATGTGGGTATGAATATGATTTTCTTTCCACATGTCTCACTGCACTTGCAATATTTTGATGTTAGTTACATTGAGCAACTATTTGAATACCTTTGATTAACCATTATGACTCGTTGGATGAAGGCATTAATCCACTTGAAATATTATGGAACTAGGAGACACTCCCCCATGGCCTTATGAGATTTGCTTTGTTTTTATTATGATTATGTATTTATGATATTATGGTTTCATTTGTTTTGGATTTAAGGGTTATTTTTTATTTCAGTTTCTTTTTGTGCATGGAATTATTGGATTATTAATTCTTTTGTTTTATTTTTTGATATTTCATCACCAAGTCATGAGATATTTTTAATGATGATGAGATTTTTTATGCGAGTATTTTACCTAGTTTTGTTTTTTGAGTAAGGCCAGAAGGCCTAAATTTCTATTAACGACAGGAAATAAAAAGATGATACAACAAGAGAGAGAAAGAGAGAGAGAATCCCTCCTCAAAATAAAATACTAAGACATGCAAAATAAAACTAATAAGAAGATAGCAAGAAAAAAGAAAAGCAAAGGCTACACAAAGAAAAAGATGAAAGAAGTTTGTCTCTGATAATGACATCATCCAAAGAACTTCATGTGAGAGAGTACTTCTAGTCTGTAACATAAACCACCATCAGCCAGAGAATATATATAGGATTTTCGAAGTGTTCTTCAAAAATTATTCTATTTAGTGTTCTTCGAATAGACCAGAGCATAGCCAGCAAGATAAGCTTTTAGACATGAAGTTCTGAGGGTAAACGATTTAAAGCTGCCCAGGCTTGCATACGAGAAAGTAAGCTGGTAGGCTCTGACCATGAAAGGTCCCAGCTCCCGAAAAGGGCAGACCAAAGGAAGTTGATGATCCCACACTCTAAAAAGAGGTGATATGTTGTCTCATCCTTGCCACCACTGAAAACACAGTTAGATGATATATTTGTTAAAATTCCGTGAAGATAGCTTCTAGTTGGGAGTCAATTCATTGCAATTTTCCAAAGTAACAGCTTGATTTTGATAGGTACAGGGGACTCCCAAACACCACTGTGCCACAACACTTTAACCCCTCCTATGGCAAGTTTATGCAAGGTAGGCTTCATAGAGAAGGTATGATTGCCACAAAGTAGCCATTCCAACTTATCTTCTTTATCTAAGCATACAAAGGGATCGAGAATAGTAATCAAATTAGCAAAATCTACAAATTTCTCATCCTTGAGGGCTCTTTTAACATCCCAACAACTAAAGACATCATTCTGAGGGTTGAACGATAACCTGAACAAAGAAGTGAACATCTCAGCAAGAAGGGCATGCCCTATCCAATGGTCACCCCAAAAGGAAGTCATTTTCCCATTACTTATCGAAATCTGAGATGAGGAGGTGAATAACTCCCAATTTGAGAGGATGTCTTTTGATATATGAGATAAATTTTTATTGTTCTTGAAATCCTTGACCCACCGGGCCTCATCTCTTTTACCATATTTAAAGAAGACAATTATGACCCACAAAGCATTATGATCGATATTAATCTTTCACAACCATATGGACAAAAGTGCACTTTTCATGTTTTCCACGGAGTCTAAACCCACTTCGCCTTCTTCCATTTGATAAGACAAAGACCCTTTTTATCATTGGACCCTTGCCAAAAAAAGTCTAACTCTGCTACTTTTTTCTTACAAATACCCTTGGGGATTTAGAATGGAAAAGAAATATAATGGAATACTTTGCAACACCGTTTTGGATAACAACCAACTTTCTCTTGCTGAAAGCATTCTGCTCCTCCAAGCTTGCAATTTGCTTTCAATTTTATGGATCACACAATGCCACTCCTTACTTTTAATACCTTTGTCGGAAAGAGAAAGACCAAGGTATTTAATGGAAAGTGAAGACCACAGCATGTTGAAAACCTTCTGCAAACAATCCCGATGAGAATCAATCAAGTTGGGACCATTGAGCTCACACTTATCCTGGTTAATCTTGAGTCTTGTAAGAACCTCCAAAAAGGAAAGCACGATTCTTAAATTGAAACATTTGCCAATACTGCCTAAGGAAAACAACGAAGTGCCATCCACAAGATGAAGATGTGTGACATGTTCTCTATTGACTTGCCTTCAATCAGTTCTGCTTATTGAGTATTTAGCCAACTAACATAAACAATAGAGGGGAGATGTGGTCCCCTTGCCTGAGCCTTCTAGAGGAAGGGAAAAAACCAAATGCTTTTCCATCAATGTCAATAGAAAAGTCAGTAGTGGAGATGCAACATCTGAACCGATGAATCCATTTACTATAAACCCATAAGCTGCATAAATCTGAATATGCTAGACCATCTAACCAAGGAAGGAAGGGTCACGGGTCGCGAGACCCCCTTGCTGACCCGGTCGCGACCCTATTTTTTATTTTTTTTGAAAAATTCAAAAAAAATAATAATGCAAAAAAATCAAAAAAATACATAAAAATTGGAGAAAAATAAATGACATGATTTAAATAAATAATACATCAACTTTATTCTAATGTGACGTGTTCTACATTTTGTAGGTAGTTGATGTACTCTCCCCATGTCATTTAGGTTGAGTACATAGTTTGATACATGTACACATGACGATCATATTCATTAATCCCTCGGGAAACTACCTAAGACTTGATCCAAACGAGTCACCATAACTATAGGTCGATTGGATCGAAGTATCTGATGACTCCACATAATTCATTCCACGATACTCTTGATCATATGTAGGGAACTAAGAACCTTGAGATGAATCATATGCATAGTTGGAGGCATCGTGATATTCTGCTCCAGTTCCATGGCTACGGTGACCTCCTCTACCTTGCGGCCTTGTACCATGATCGGCGTTTTTGGTCGTATGGGTAAATTGCTCCTCGCCGGTAAAACGTAGTGACATTGTAGGAGATAAGGGAGGATCTGGGGTTCTTTGTACTTGTAAAATGCTCGCGCCCCTGTATCCATCACCATCATCGCTGCTACTCTTTGACGATGAATCCTCAGAAGTCTAGTACTGCACTCGGATGTTCGGCTCCGGCGTATCTTCTCGATCGTCTTCGACCATATCATCATCTACAATATCAAAAGGATCAGTCATAACTTGTTTACCTTTTCTCCTACTTTGCGTATCTCGACTAGTTCCTTCTCCGGTCCTCTGTCGCTTTGCTATGGAGGGAGGGATCTGGAATTCTTCGGCCAAAGGGACATCATCGAGCACTCCTTCAGCCCATTGTCGGTCTTCTGGGTTGAACTTCGGTTCTCCCAACCCTTCTCGGTCGTTGACCCAAGCTTCTAAGAAGTTCTTCTCATAGAATATTTGATTCAAATCGTTGTCCTCCTCTTCAATTTACGGCTCCTCGACCGAACGTCTCACCGCCTGTGATATCCAACTCTTTTGTTCCATCTGGTTCTGCTTCATTCTCTCCAAATTCTTCAACTTTAACCTCATGTTGTAGTGACAATACACGTGGTCTTCAAGTCTCCTTGATATCAACCTGTTTCTTTGTTTCGTGTGAATCAAGCTGAATGTAGACCAATTTCTCTCACAGCCCAAATCCGAAGTGGTTTGGCTTAGGACCTTGATGGCTACGTCTGCCAAGTCCTCGTACCCTGGTACTTTACCATGGTCCATCAACCAATCAGCTGCATAAATTGAATGTCTTACATTATTATCTAAGTAAACTTTGATGAAAAACAATGCTACGTAACCGGACTTAGTAGCATCACAGCTCGTTGAACTCTGCTCGTTCCATTGGCATCTCCTCGTTCCTATGGAGGTGCAAGAAACAAAGAGGTCATCTATTTAAGAAATATTCAACTACTTAATTATCTTTTAAAACAGAAGAATGAACTACATTTACGAGTAAAACAAACATACCCTCGTACTCTTCGTCTCTAAAAATATCCAACCTCTCTTGTCTGGTCCCGTAAATGTGTACGGAACGTCTCCTCGGTTGTAGCAATTCTTCTCGGACGGTCTCCTTATGCCGTTTGCTAGTTCCCTTTGTTTCCTCCATTGCTTGTAGGTGCTTACGAAATTGAGCTCCGACCTCCGGCGGAGTCTGTGTGCAAGGAATAACGTTTCTCTTCATGCCTGCAAGATGAATTTTTAAACGATAAATACCACCGAATATTACTTTGTCGCAATATTTACATTGCACTTTTTTTCCGCTATGGAGATCAAGTTGTAATGTAACCAAGCTGGATTACTCCGGGTCGCGCCGGTAGTTTGGGTTGTTTGGCTTGGAGAAGATATTTTTTTACTAAATAATTACTTAAGTAAGTAATTGACTATTTTAAAAAGTTTGTGACTTTAATAAGTGACTACTAATTTAAGTAAACTTTTAATTATGTAAAATAAATGACTAACTAATTATGTAACTAAGTAAGTAATTAGCTATACCTTCTAATTAATTATGTACTTAAATAACTACTAAACTAAATATCTAACTAATCTTCTAACTAACTAACTATCTAAGTAAGTATCAAAAAGAAAAAACTACTTAACTAACTAATCAATGAAACAAGTATGAACTAATGAAGTACTTAATGAAATAATTATATAAATGAAAAAGAAAATGAGAGCAATGAGAGCAAAATTTGAGAGCAATGGGAACTTGAGAGTGAGAGATAGAGTAAGGGGAGCCCTTGGGGGCTTTAAATAGCCTCTGGGGGGTTGAATGGGAGGGGGGGTTGGAGTCCCCCCAATCCGTTGGCAATGGTCATATGGGCCGGGTCGTGCAACCCCCGCGACTCGGCCGGCTGAGTCGGCCCGGCCGGGTCGCGGCTGAGCCGGTCGGGACCAAACCCAACTGGGTCACGACCTGGCAAACCATGCATCTAACCCTATCATAGGCCTTCTCAAAGTCTAACTTCAACCGAGCGTATTTTACCCTTTGTCTTTGATCTTGTAACCACACGAGCCGCCATAAAATTGTCTAAGATGAATCTACTTGGAATGAAAGTAGATTGAGAAGAATTGGTCTACTTATCAATGAACTTGCTCAACCTATGTGCAATAAGTTTAGTGATAATCTTGTTACAATAATTGGAAAGGAGGATCGAATTTAACAGCTTAATACACTCTAGGTGAGATTGTTTGATAACGATCATAATATCCTTCTTAATTGTGTCCCAACAATGAATGTAGAACTCTGTAGATAAACCATCAGGTCTTGATGCGTTATTTGGGTCCATGTTCTTTAGAGCCTGTAGAACTTCCTATTCAGAATCTGACTCCTCGCTATTTAAAGTCTTAAATAGAACCCTTTTTGGTAGTTGTTGATAACGGTTCACTAACATGCTAACTACTACTGAAAAGAGTTGAACTGTTACCGATGCCTTACTGACTTGCTACAAAACGAGTTGAGCCGTTACCGACATCTTACTAACATACTACCGAACTTAATATAACTCGTTACCGACGGTAGCGGTTCAACCATTGTTGGTAGCGATTTACTTAACCATTACTGAACCGTCACTTAAGTGGCCTGAGAGTTGTGGCCATTTTTGATTGGGGACTAAGGTTGTTCCCTCCACCTGGGGACTGAGGTGATCCGTTCTTTGGGGAGAGAGGGTAAGGCGGCAAGCCCGCCAACGGTCACCCGATGCGGACAAAGCTCCTTCCCATCCTCCAACGCCCGACACCGCCATCCGCCCCCGGAGAAGCAACCACCGCTGCTATCTATTGCTAGAGAAGCTATCTGCGACCCTTTCCCATTCTCGAAGGTGTTAAACATGTGCGATTTAGAATTACTTGTTTTTTTTCATTTTTCTCAACTTGTATTCGTTTTTTCATCAACATTGTTCTAATATAACACCCTCCTACTATTAATCTACTTTTTGTTAATGGACTTGTTGTTTGTTTATTTTTTATGAAATGTCTCAAAGTGTGAAACAATATCATATTTCAGGGACGAGGTCAAACACCAAAATGACTTCAACAGGTCCCATGATTTCAAAACATCCTCCTAAATTGAAGGATGTCAGATGGATGTATGGATTTTTGGTGGATCCAAAAAATAAGAATCTTGTTAAATGTATGTTTTGTAACAAGGATTGTAAGGGTAGGATATATAAATCAAAGCAACATATAGCCGGTGTATCCACAAATGTAACAAATTGCAAGATATATTTCCAGTTTTTTATATATTTTTCTTATTTTGAAAATAAATATAATAATAAAAGAATGTCGCCTCGGGTGCCTAAGGTGCCCGCCTCAAGCGCCTAAGGCAAATACCTCACCTCGGTCGCCTCATGCATCTCACTACATAGATAAATAAAGAAGTTGCATATTTAAATATCCTAATATGCTAAATTACGCAATTTGATGAATTAAATGAAGGCTAATGTAAAAAGTGCTGCGGGCATACACCTTACATACTCCTCAAAAATTCATCAAAATCATTTCCTAAGGCTAAGAAAATGGCATTAAAAAGGCCAAATCGCCATATTATGAGAAATTTGCTCCTAAAAATACCTACAGATAAATTTCAGATCTGATATAATGAGTTTATGGTTTATTCATGCCTTCACTTATGTAAGTTAAATGATTTATGGCCCCATTATGCCTCTCATACATATAAAATGAATTTCAAAGCCATTAATAAAAATTTATTTGTTTATAATACATGCTGTTTGGGAGTAATATTTGTGCCCCATGGACTTTGGAAAACAAAATTAAAAAATAATCAAATTAAAATTTTTAATTAATTAAAAAAAATAAAAAGTAATTTGGGTCAACAAAAGCAATTCCAAAATTAAAATAAAAAATCAATTAAATATTTTTTTAATAATTTAATAAATAATTAAAATTAAATAATCCAATAGACAAATGGATAAACAGAAACTAAACATAATCAAAGTTGAATAGATCTGGCTTAACTTAGATGAGGAACTGGCTGGTGCTCGCAATGAAGGACATGAATCTTGTTGAGTTGGAAGCTATTGTCGGTATGAAATGAACCAAGGCAACTCAACTTCAATCATGCATCAAACATTTCAAGTACGGTAGAGAGGAGTCAACCGCGAACCTTAGAGCACCTTAGGAATGTGCCAAGGCCGAACTATAAGGGAGCAACATTGTCATTGTCCTCGGTGATTGGAAGGAGCAGTTATCCGCTAGAAGTAGGAAACAGTAGAGAAGTTGGAAACAACAGTGTTGGCAGAAGCCAAGGCAACGCCGGACAGAGTAGTAATCAGCGGCTCCATAAACAGTCGAGGTTGCAAGAGGTAGTTGGGTCAGAAGAAGCTGGAGGTCGCATATCTAGAGGAGACATGCTCGTTTAGTAGCAGCATCGTAGAAGGGAGCAGAGGAGGAGAAAGGAAGGAAAGGGGGAAGGAACCAATGGAGGAATAGTGGGGAAGCTTCACTTGCGTGGGGGGAGGGTGATGATCAATGTCGGAGGAAGAGATGGACAGGGGGGAGGATTTCTCATGAACTGAGGAGGGAGAGAGAAAAGAGGGGTTTAAGAGGGGTCTAGCTAGGGCAAAAGGGGAAAGGGAAACCTAATGGGTAGAATCAGGAAAGGAGGGAAAGGAGGGAGAAAGAAAAAAAAAAAGGATTGCCAGGGGTAGAACCCGAGAGAAAGCATGCTATTCAATATTTTCATCATCCTTGCCCGAGGTTCTATTTATAGGACCAAAATTCATAAAATACCACTAAAATGGAAATATGCAAAAATCTAGGAAATTTTAAATAAAATACTAAAAAAGGAGAAATCATAATACAAGCTAACCAAAAGTAAAAAAATCATCATCTCTGATCCATATGGAACCTAATCGATGCCGGCGATGTTGATAAACATAATTTGGGTCCAATCGGACCCAAGCTTGCATGTCGTCACCAAAATGTTTCTCTGTTTCATATAAGTTGCATTTATATCATTCTGTAGAAAGTATATAGTTATGCTTTCTCATATGACATCACCTGTTTCACTCCATCTGTTTTATTGGACTGGTGGTTAAACATAAAAAAACAATGCCTTTTGGATTATTCTCTCATTGGACAATCCTTTCATACTCTGAAGCCCAGCCTTCTACAATTTTTATGCTTTCAGTGTTCTTTGCTATGGTATCCGAGCATGAGCTGGGTGAGGCAATGAACACGATGTGTTGCATGCTATTTACTTGAACTTATAGCTTATAGAAATAAAAACAATATTTATGCGGACAAAAATGACAATCATGGAACAACATGCTTGAAATTACTAATTTTCTCAATTTATTTTTATAAAAATCATTTCAATTTTAAGTACATAAAGATTTTTTATGATAATTAATCATTTTTAATAATTTAAAGTGGAAAATAGCCATAAAAGTGCTTGAGGTTCACCTCATGTAGATGATGCTACGAGGGGTACCATGCCTCACCTCAGTGCCTAGCACGCACCTCTAGTTGTTTTGATAACATAGGTTCTTTGAGTAATTGTGGATTGTGGTCTCAACTACCTTTATCTTTTGAAATAATATAGTTGAACATTGTTAGCTGTGACATTTTCAGGATCAAAATGAACTGATCTTATCTTGGGTGGATATGTAAAGTGAAGAATTAGTTCTACTTACTAGGACTGGGATTGGCTGATCTAGCTAGACCTATAATTTTCTGCTATGATTTTCAGATCTGCCGAATTGGATTGTGATAGGCATCAGCTGAGTCTGATGCCCTGGGGAAGGCTGAATTAGGATTGAAGATTTAACTTTACTTGGATTGGCTTGGATCTTCTTAGATCAATCCAAATTAGTCAGAATCGCCTGATTCCAGACCTGTATCAGGCTATCAGCCGATCCTGCTTGGATCTGGGTCAGGCTTTCTGAGATCTTTTAGTATCAGTTGGTCCAGACCCTGAATTGGCTGATTGTCACTTCGAAATGCATGGACCAGCCCATTGAACCTGACTCAGTTTGAGTAGCCAAGTCTTGCCAAATCTTTGTCAGATCCATACTGACTCTTGGCTGGCCCTGGGCTTCCAATGGATCTGCCTAACCAGGGGCCAATCCTGACCCAAAATTCCTTGGATCTGGTTGAATCCAGGCTTGGATTGTCTAGTAGCGGGTGAGTTTTAATAATTTTGGAAACAAAAAGCAATTGCTACTAATTACATTGCACTCTGCCTGAAGCTGCCAGTTCTTGTGGAGTTTGGACTGATTTGGTCCATGCCCAGGTCCTCGTTGAAAGTTAGACCAACCTTTTGTTTTGTTTTTTGTTTTTTGTTTTCACTTTATGCTCTAGAATTACATTGGTAGTTTTAAATTGTAATCTGGATCATTTAATCCTGCAAACCATGCTCAATTTCACTGGGCTTTTGGCTGTATCTTGAGTTTGTTTATGCTTCTGTTATTATCATCAATTTTCTAATGCTATCTATCTTTCAGGCTGAGGATATGGTGGCAGAATGGAAAGAGTTTCTTTGGGACGTTCCAGATGAGAGGACTGCTTTATGGAACCACTGTCAGACACTTTTTGTTCGACATTCCTTCCCTGCATTACAGGTCATAATCTTTTGTTTGCTTGCTGCTAAGAGCAGTCATAGACTGACCTACATTGCTTCTTTCGTTTGGTGGCCTTTTTTATTGTATCTGAATTTCATACAGGCTGGCAAATTTTTTTTGAGGCATGCTGAAGCTATTGAAAATGAGATTCCTGCTAGAGAGCTGCATCAAATTCTTCTTCTTTCTTTGAAATGGTTAAGTGGAAGTCTGAGCCAGTCTGACCCGTAAGTTCCTTTCAAAATGCTTTTTCTCTTCTAAAACAATCTTCTTTCTTTAATGTGATTATTTTCATATTGTTTTCTTCAGTGTGTATCCATTGCACCTACTTCGGGAGATTGAGAGTAGAGTATGGCTCCTAGCTGTAGAATCAGAGACTCAGTCTATGGATGATACTGATGTCTTCTTGCCAACTTCTATGAAAAACCTTGCTGCTGGAAATAGGTCAAGCATTATAGAGCATACTGCAAGTGTGATTACAAAAATGGATAATCATATCAATAGTATGAGATCAAAAGTTAATGACAAAAATGGAATGAAAGAAAGCAACCAGGTATACTGTCAGCACCTTTTAGCCTCGGATCCAAATGCTCCATCTGTAGCAGGAAGCAGTTCAAGGACCAAAAGAAGAACCAAGGGTCCTCTTCAACTAAGACGGTCCTTGATGGACAATGGTGACAGGAGCATTGAAATTGATGAGCAATCCAGCCCTCCCAATGATATCAAGAACAATGAATTGCTAAAACCATTGGTTGAAGAAACTGTGAAAATAGAAGCATCATTCTCAGGATGGGAAGAGAGAGTTAGACAGGCAGATGTTGAAAGAGCTGTTCTTTCACTGTTGGAATTTGGGCAGATAACTGCTGCTAAGCAACTTCAACAGAAACTTTCACTTTCTAGTGTGCCACCCGAGCTTACAATAGTTGATGCTGTTTTAAGACTTGCTTCTATGCCAGCATCTGCAAGCAGGGGCAAAGTTCCTCTCTCATCATTAGATCCTGTAGTTTGCACTGTTATTACATTGTATGGAATACACACTGGAGATGTCATTGATCTCCTGCAGGTTTGTCTTTTTTCAGAACTTTATACCTGGTGTTGTTATCATGTAATCAATTTCTTTGACATGGCTCTGAATTCATCTTTCTTTTTTCTCCTTTAGGCTTTTTTAATGTCTAAAGGAATGTGCTTAACTATGGGGGGTGCTTCTTCCTATCCTGTCTATAATGTTTTTGTTGGCTACATGATGTCTAGCACTTGATAGAGATTGTAATTGAATTGCTTAATTCTTCTTTGAACATGAACAGTGTTGTAAAAGCAGTGGCACTTAAGCGGTCCAGGCAAGCTAAGATGCCTGGCCACTTTTTTTCTAAGGCAATAAAGTGCCCTTTTTGGGCCGCTTAAGCAGTAAAGCTGCCCAAAGTGCTTCCTTTGGTTGCTTTGGGCTGCCTAAGTTACCAGATCTGCATGAGGCAGATCCGCATAGCTGTTATTAGGTTTATTTCTTTAAATTTGTTTAGTTGTTTTGTATCAGTTTTCACTTTTTACTTTTCTATGTACTATTAAATGTGTTTTTATCGTTGTTATTTGCTTGCTACATTTTTGATATTGACAAAATTGGATTGCACTTTCGGTTGTATGTTGTGGATAAATGGTTTGCATATTTCATTAAAGAAGAATGTCAAAAATATTTTGTAAGTCATTTTCTTTTTTTCTATTTACATATAAACTTTATGTTTATATATGTCTCATTTTTTTAGACTTTTGGTTATATTTGATGGGCCGACTGCTCACCTCAACTAGTCTTACCGGCTACCACTTAAGCAATCACTTTGTCGCTTAAGCAGTAAAAGGACTTGGTTACTTTGGTCGCTTTGTTACCTTGACAATCATGAACATGAAGATATGCCACTTGAGCTTTTGCTTTGTTGATCTATTGTAGGTTATGGAATCATTGTCAACAAAGTGCACTCAAGGCTGTGGTTATGGCATGTGCAAAAGAATCATGGCTGTTTTTAATGCTGCTAGTGTTTTGGGCCTCTCGTTTTTGGAAGCATTTGAGAAAAAACCTCTTGAAATTCTGCAACTACTCTCTCTCAAAGCACAGGATTCCCTGGAGGAGGCCAGGTTGTTGGTGCAAACACATACAATGCTTCCATCAAGCATTGCCCGAATCCTTGCAGAGTCCTTTTTGAAGGCATGTTTGATGTACCATTTTTGTTGATTATTATTATATATTATGTACTGGCATTCACTTATTGTTTTATGCTTGACTTTAGGGGCTGTTGGCTGCACATCGTGGGGGATATATGGACTGCCAAAAGGATGAAGGGCCTGCTCCTCTTTTATGGAGGCTATCTGATTTTTTGAAGTGGGCAGAACTTTGTCCTTCTGAACAAGAAATTGGTCATGCACTTATGCGTTTATTGATCACTAGTCAGGAAATACCACATGCCTGTGAGGTAATGTTTACTTACAATATTGCTTCTATGTCTTATGTTTTAGCATCTCTATCATCTTGAAAAAGAAAATATAGTATTTATTAAGCTATTAGTTTATTTTACTGGAGGCTGCTGACTGTTAAAAATAAGATAAATAGGCGGATTTAGGTAGCACGGCAAGCTATCTTTCAGTAATTAATGAAAGAATTGCATTTGAGAAAATCATGTGGAATATTCACGCTTTGTGCACTCTACTGGCACCATCCACACTGAGCTCCATACTTGGATAGCCCTATCAAATCTCTCTCTTTCTCCCCCTGCCGTGTGAATCACTCTCTCCCTCTGGCCCCTTGCGCCATACTGCCTCCACCCTCTCCGGTGTTGACGCCTAAAAAGTGCTAAAAAAAATTCACAAAATAAATAAAAGTGGACAAGACGATGCAGTTCAGCCGTCGAAGATGCAACGTTGGCATACATCTTCCGAATTTGTCACAAACGGCACTTCGTCGACAAGTTCAAACTGACGACGATGTTCGTACGAAGAGTGTCAAAGCTCTCGTACAATATTTTCACATGTCAATAAAAGACGAGCGAAGACGTCGAAGCACTTTTCGATCAATTTTAGTCATCGTCGAAGCTTCTCGCAACTCACGTATACCGTCCGACGTTCAGACGTAAGGACAACCGACGGCATCGCAAAGCTCTCCCGTTGGTTTAAAGCATCGGTCGGACTTTTACAACTTCCGACAAAGGGTCTCGACACGTCGGAAAATAAACCGGGGGTCACAATGACCTCCTCCGGCAGTTTAACGGTCCATCGTAGCTCTCAACAGAGCAACGCCTTCAAGATCATCGATCGGCTCATCAAGCAGCCGCAGTTAACCGCCGCTAGCAACGCGACGTTGCCATTGTCGCCGACGTCCCAACCGTATCGACATACGTCCAAGCAAGAGCAATGTCGTGGCTTGACATCGATCAGCCCCCACAAGAGCCAAGGATAACCGCGCCGGCAACGATCAACGCCACCGTCATCAGCCCATTCAAATTTTCGTAACGCCCGCAGGATTAAAAGAGCCGCACGACGCGCACGTTACCGCCGCTATCCACGGCGCAGGCCCATGCGCACGTTGCCAGGCGCGTAACGATGGAAGCGGGCGTGTCTCCCGGGTCATCAATGGTGGCCGCAAGATAAGGGGTCGGCGACCAGCCTCATTCAGAAGGGAGTTGGATTCGACGACAGAGAGCAAAAAGAAAAAAAAAGAAGGGAGGAAGAAGAAGACAGGTGAGTTTCACCTCCGGGAGGAGGGTGGTCGTCTTCCGTCGTCCGCCGGTAGCCACGCGCGTCTTCGTCCTCCTTCGCCCGTCCGCAGCCGCCTCGCCAAGCCACCCAAGTGCTCCCGCACGCAGCCTCTCCCCCGTCTCCCTCTCCTCCTTCCGCCAGACAACCCCCGGCCACGCCCTCCCGCGCAGCCTCCCCTCGAGCCTCCGTCGCCGTAAGCCTCCTCCTCTTCTCGCCATTCGCCCGCAGCCGCGAAGACCCCCCGGCCAGCCGCACGCGCCTCTCTCTCTATTTCCTCTCCGTCCGCCCGCTGCACACCCCTCCTCCCTCCTTCTCTACCGTCCGCGCGCAAGCCGCACTCCGCCCGCGCGCAACCTCTCCTCTCTCTCTCTCTCTCACCTCCGCCCACAGTCCCGTAGCCGCAGCCGCCTCTTTCTCCCCGTCCGCCCGCGGGCAATCTCTCTTCCTCCCTCTCTCTCTCGTCCGCCCGTCTCGCAGCCTCGCAGCCGAAGCCGCGAGCCTCCTCTCTCTCTCTCTCTATCCGCCGGCGCGCAACCCCGCAGCGACAGCCGCGCGCGCGCACCTCCTCTCTCGCCGCAGCCGCCCTCGTTTCTCCCTCTCTTCCCCGTCGTCGCCGCAGCCGCCTTTCTCCCTTTCCCCTTCTGTCGCCGTTAGACAGCCGCGGTCGCCCCCCCCCTTCCCTCTCTTCTGTTCACTGTTGCAGCAAGTTAGCCGCCCACACCCCGTTTGTACCCGCCGGGCGGATCCCTTGAGACCCGTCCGACGACTATGCGCGTCCCACAAGCCGGCAGCGGACGTCGATAAACGGTTACCGGAGGAAACCGGTTCAAGTCTAAGTTCGATGTTGATCAAATAATAAAACTCACAATCAAATCGATTTCCGAGACTAATTTGGGCCGGCCCAATCGGACACGCTCTACGCCTCAACTTTAAACTTAAAAAATAAATCGATCCAAGACTAATTGGGGGCCGGTCCAATCGGGCACGCCCTACGTCTTTGGAAAATAATCAAACAATCGAGGCTAATTGGGGGCCGGTCCAATCGGGCACGCTCTACGCTTCGGCATAACTTAAAAGAATAAAAAAATAAAATTAATTTTGATTAGCATATAAAGGTCAAAATGAAATGACCCCAATGCTATATCAATTTTCCCATCAAGGGATTATTATATCAATTTTATATGATGGCTAAATGTATGTGCATATATACATGAATGCAAAAAATATAAAACCGATATAATATTGATTATATCGATGGGTTGCACCCACAAACCTTAAACAAAGGTCGATGTACTAAACCCAATGTCGATGTGATCCATTCCATAATGCCTATCAAAGGCTCAATGGTTTCAAAACCGATTTGATTCATTGTAATCATGATATCATTTTATGTTCATCTTATTTGTAAGTTGTACATTTTTTTCCAATTAATGGAAATTACATGGTGTATGTATTTTTGATGTCAATGAGAGTTAGAATAGCTCCATAAGTTATATGGAATGCAAACAAGAAGAGAATAATTTAAAAAAAGATTATATTAAATTCATAACAATAACAAAAAGAGAAAGATAGTTAATTAATTAAATAATCCGAAAATACCAAGTTAATCAAAGTTAACTTTCATAAATTAAAATTAACTTTAAGATAATTTTAAAAGTTAAACAAACAAACCAACACATAATACAAAACATAATAAATTTTATGAACATAACATACCTATTAAGATTTAATACCAATTTAATCTAAGAAGATACATAAAATATATCTAATTAAGTTAAAACTAATTTTTATACCCTTAAATCAATCAAAATATTAAACAATCAAATCTCTTAAACTAATTAATTAATGGATTCAATTAAATAATAAAAACACATATAATCATAATTGATAAACAATAATAATAAACAAAACAAACAAATATTACTTAAGATTTTTAATCTTAACATCTTCAAATAATTATATAACATTTGAATTAAACAAACTTAACAAATTTAAGAATCAGTCAAAACAACTTTAATTTAAACAATTAATCAAATCTTAAATCAACCACAAAAGATATTAATCACAAACCAATTAAATCAAAATTTTAAAATCAAATCAAATCAAATTCAATTTTAAAAACAAAGGTTTGCATTCCATCGAAGTTATGAGCCGCTGCTTTTTATTATGTTCATTTCATTTTCATGGATGTATGCTATCGTTTCGAAATTGCTATGGCGGCTAATCAAGGGTATTCGAATGTTTTCGATATAATTAACATCGGGTCTTCGCACCACCCGATGGGGAGAGGTCAAAACGATTTTTTTTAAAAAGAACCCAACCTCGAACTTGAATTTCTATGTATATCGTCGGATTAGTTATACTTCTATGGAATATCGATATTTTCATAGTTGTAAAACCGAAATTTGACGAATAAATTTTGGATGAGATTTTTTTGGAAAACTTTTATTTAAAAAATCAAAATCTTTTTCATGTTTAAAGCTCAAATCAAAAAGATATATTTTCAAAACTTTTTGAAATACTCAAATTTTCAATTTTCATATATACATATTTCGAAACACACATATACATGAACGAATTCCCAAATTTGATTTCAATCTCAAGTTTTGAGGTTATATATACATATCTTCAACAAAATTTTCAAACTTTCCGAATCACAATCATACCAATTCCAATCACACCAAATTCAAATTTCAAATGACGAGATTTTTTTTTTTAAAAAAAAAACCAAGCAGAGTTTTTTTCGAGGTTTCACATCCGGCTGCCCCACTGTTGCTATGTGCCCTTCCCACTTTCCTGCCCATGCTGAACCATGGCTTAGGCAGGCTAAATCCCCCCCTTTTCTCATCTTCTTTCTTTGGTTTTCACTAAATTTAGGCAGGCTAAATCCTCCTCTTTTTTCTCTTATTTTTTTTGGTTTTCATTAAATTTACAATACATATATTCTGTCTTAATTCTACCTATCTGGAAACTCATGGTCTTTAAAGTGTTTCAACATCCACCACAAAATATTTTAAGACTCTATCACAAGTCTTTTCTAAGTCAATTAAAACTGTATATAAATATTTGTATGTATCTTGATATTTTTCTATAGGCTTCTAATAAGAAATAGCTCATATTGTAGTTTGACTAAATTATCCAAATTAGTTAGATAAAATATATTTTTACAATTCTTTAATTGTCGCTTAATAACTCTTCCCGTAATTTCATAGTACGAATCTTGAGCTTGAACCCTTTACAGTTTGAGCAATCTTGTCTCTCTTTTTTTTTCTTAAAAATAGATGTGATAATTATTTCTCCATTCATTTGCTATTTTCATAGATATTAAGATTTTACTAAAATGTCAAAGTTAACCATTCCACCCCTAAATCTTCCAAACATTTCTATACTTCAATAGGGATGCTATCAGGGCCATATGCCTAACTTGTTTTCATCCTCTTCGATGCTTCTTTAACATCAAAAACTTTAATTCTCTTAATATAAGTATCTTAACATACTAATTTCATTGATTCGAGTATCAAAATAAAGCATACATGAGTAACATGCATAACTAACATATATTGAAATGATACTACTCCGTACTTCTACAACACAAGATTTGAAGATGGTGCAATACATATTGTTTTGAATTTGGTATTTCGATTAAAATACCTATAAATAGTATTTTACTATTTTATTTAATCAATTAATATTTGTAGATAATATTGTTACTTTTGCTTCCATCAAGATAAATCGAACTCCTAAGTTTGTCTATGAAGAGTTGATCTAGTCGTTTTAGTTTCCCAGATTTTGTATTCTTTTGAAATAAGGTCTTCCATATTGAGACAGATGTAGTTTTGACCATTATTCACCGGATCAGGGCTAGGTCATCCGACCTACCCGATTAGTTTTAACAATGATCATAGTTGTCAAGGTATCAGCCTAAGTGCCACTTAGGTGGCAAGGCGCTATTCTGCAAGTGCCTTGCCAAGGCGCCTTTTAGGGAGCCCAGAAGACATCCAAGGCATCCACCTAGGCATTCAAGGAGCCCACCTTGGCATCCAAGCTAGGTGTCTCAATTATTTATATACAAAATCCACGATTCCTAAGCACCTACTTATGATAGTATAACATAATATATTTCACTGTCACTTATACTATCACATATATATAAGATTTGTAATTATAAATATATGTTTGATACTTAAATTTTATAATGATCTATTTTAACTATCTTCCACATAAGTTTATCAAGATTAATTATTTCTCAAAATAAATCTATACCTATGCATACATAATTACATAAATAAAATCACATTTAAAAGTATGGATACATAAACATACACATTCAATTATAATATACAAATATAATTATATTTATGTATATATATTTGTATACGTGCATAAATATATAATACTTACATCTATTTAGATATATATAATTGTGTATATGTATATACACATGTATATATGTATATATAAACGTCCAATATTACCGCCTAGGTGACGCCTAAGCAGAATTAACACTTTTTAACGCCTTTGGCATCTTGTCGTCTTGACAATTATGCTGATGATCAACCTGACCCAGATCTTGTTTCCTTGACTCTAGGAACGCTAGAAAGGTGCTGTGCGGGTGTTTTCTGCGATGTCATTTCATTTATTTAATTTATTTTTATTTTTATTATAAAAATATTTAAAAATCTATGTTAACTATTTAACTAAAATTTTTACTTCTAATTAAAAACTGTTGTTTTTTATTATTTTTATGATTTTTAAATAATAAATTAATTTTTATTTGGTCTAATCCCAAGTGACCCGGTTCAACCTGGGTCAGGTTTGACCAGAGCGACCCAATGCTGACCCTTGACCCAACTTACCTTGGTTCTGACCATTTGTCCAATAAAACATAATGGATTGTTCTTAATGTTCCGACCATTTTAATTCACACCATTTTATTTTAGGCGATCTTTAGTTTACTTGCATTTGGTTCACACCATTTGTCTCTTGATCTTAACATTTAAAATCAGTAACTTATGTTGGCTTGTTAAGTTTCATTGGGCAGAAGTGACAGAGGGACAGGATCGAAAATAACTTTAGGCTACAAAAAGAAAAGGTAATTAGCACAATTAAAGATGAATGCAATTTTCACAGACAATTTTTAAGCATTTTGATTTGTAGAAATTTGTTATGAGACTTGAGAAAATTGTTCTTCCACGGACTCCAAACCCTTTAAGTGATCAGTGAAAGTTTTCAATGCTTTTGAAAATTCTACTTTTCTATTTTAGCCTTTCCACATGAATATTCCATATTTCAGTAAATCAGAATTTCATTAGATTCTCTCGAGTTGTTCTCTTCAAGGACAAACGCCATTTGACTTTTGTTAATTAGCTAGGACCTATCCGCACTAAAACATGGCATCTCGAGTTGGCATAATATAAAGACAGAATATACTCAAGCAAGGATGAGAGATCCAGAATTTACATCCACACCAGAGTGTGGGTTGACAGCTCATCCAGAATTGGTTACCAATCTTTACACAACCGATGATATTAAGAGCATTACATAACCAATTCAGGCCACACCTCACAAGATGGTAAATGGCCACAAGAAGAAATAGATTGATAATCAGACCAGGGTGACAAGTTTGCTCGAATCTCTGACATATCAAATCTCCGTCAGAAATATGGTCTGGTCTCAGCAATCACCAGCCGAACCACAAGGAGAAAAATGTCTGCAACGACTTAGGAAAGGATTCCGTCGATTGTAGTAATCACCATTGATTTTCATTATAGATTGGATGAAATTTCATGAAGTTAGATTAACTGAAAACATCGCATGAAACTAGGCAGCTGAAATGTTCACTCAACCAATAGAAAATGGGATGAGCACACCTTTTGTTTAGGACTGAGTCGTGTAACTAACATCTCAGAAGGATTCACTGAAAATGAGCCAAATTTTGAAGTTGCTTTAGTGTGTCCTCAGCTTAACATCATTGAAGAAGGGAGCGGACATGTAGAACAAACTAGAATAGAAAGTTCAGCAGTTCTAGCAAGATGACAGCCGCAGCTCTAGAAATGATGCTCACGATTAACATTAGGTTCGTAAGAAAATCCAGTCGATCTCAAGAAACAATGTGTCTGGTGGACTGAATTGGCTCAGTATGGGCATCGAGGCCGACATCTCTCAGCTCAATCATCATCATCCATTTGGAACTTTGAAAATTAGATCAAATTCCAAAATGGCCAATCCCAGCCATGACAAGTGCTTGTTGAAAATGTAGCAAGTCATAAATCAATTGAACCTCTGCTCAAATGTAGAGCATCATCGTGAACTCAAAGAGCAAGAACAATCTAAACAAGATAGCCACGTCACCAAATCAACATGCCTAGAGCAACACTCGGTGGCATTGCAAACTATAGAACCTCACGACGAATGCATCCTACGTTTAGCAAAACCAAAATACCTCATTTCCTAGTAGATCTGACTGCTAGATCTGTGGTTGAACAATCACTATCATGAACATCAAAGACAACAAGGTATATTGAGGACACGTTCACAGAGGAGCTTTTGTAAACACCACAAGAAGGAGACAGTAGCTCATCATATGCATCCGTGAGCTCCAAGGCTCAGAAGACGATAAAGCTCACAAGGATAGCGAGCAAGAAGTACTGTCGAAGAAGAACACAAGAAGATGAGAGGTCTGCAGAAGAGAGAGCTTGATCTAAGCTTCCAACGAGGTGAATAAGATCGCCGGTGAAGCTCTTAAAGAGATGGACAACCACAGAGAAAAGGAACTCCACAGGGAGGAGAACTAGGGTTTCTAGGAGGGGAAACTTTCTTGCTAGGAGGTGAAGAGCCTAGAACCCAGGGGTGTAAGAAGGGAAGAGATACGTAAGGGTAGAACAGGAAAGAAGGGAAGCCATTAGAGAGAGAAAAGTGAACTCACCGAGGGTAGAAGCAGAATCGTCTTCTCAATTCATCTTTTCATATCCTTCTCTATTACATGGTATGACCCCCTTTTATAGGGAAAAATACATGTAAATATTGGAAGATGTCTGTAAAATGAAAAATTGCTACGTAAATCATGAAAAATACTGGAAATTTGGGAAAACCTTAATACAACCGAACATAAGTAAATGGGCTACCAACAGAGGTTATCGTCCATCCAAGTCAAACCCAATCGACATCGACGACATTGGTAAGCATGCTCGAAATGATCTTGAGTCTGGGTATCCTTGCAACAAGGACGATTATTCTTTCTTGTATGAATGAAATCAGTATGAATTTTATTTTATCAATTTTTAAATGTTATTAAACAATATTGTCTTTTAATAAAATGAGTATTCTTAGTATAAGATCTTAGGCTATAGCAAAATTTAGAAAATTTATTTTTTATTTATTTAAACTATCATATCCAAAACTTCTATAGTTTTTTTTTATATCTATGGCATATATTTTCAAGATGTCCATTGATATCTCTTCCAATTGACATATTCTCTTCACTTGGTATCCTCTGAATAAGATCATCTATCTTCTACCAAAATTTTTCCTTAATGTCACTTTTTAATTCAATTTATGGAGCATATGCCCTATGGCAATTAGCTATCTTTCTATAATCATGAAATATTGGAATGATCTTATTTTCTACTCTTTTTAGTGCCACCATTACATCTTTCATTGTTGTATCAACAATGATACCATAGTTTATTGCTTTTATATCCTACTTTACATTTATTTTATATCTATTTTGTTTCTTGAATACAAACAATATTAATCATTCTTCACTCCATTATATCTATATGTTTCATAACTTTTTTGTAAAGGACCTAATATTTCAAGTATTTAATCTTGTCTTTCTTTCAATATTTTATTTCTTATATTTTTTATAATAATGTTTACTTATTTTTAAGTTTATTCTAAAACTTATATTTTACTCTTCACAATTGACTAGATTTTTACCCAAACTCATCCTTGATGTGGAAACTCTTATTTATTTGGCACCACTTTATAACATTTATCTGACAAGTCGTATGCAAAGAATATCATCACAGTTGTTATATTTTGTTGTTACACTCTGACTCCAATACACTATATAATAAGTAGAGAACATCCCAACCTCTATATCGTTTGAATCTATATTATGAGATGTGATAATAGTTTTATGTTGATTATCACCAAGCATAACATTGGTTCACGGAATCGGATTGACATAAGCTGACCTGATTTAAGGGAGACCAACCATTTCTAGATTCCTGCCGAAATAGACCAAATTGGCTTGGATCCAAACAAATTAGTTGTGAATGGCCGATTTCATACTAATTTCTGCTCCAAAAGAGTCATATCAAACAAAAAGGCTACTTTTAGAGGTTTTTTACAATTTTTTTGTATTTTTAAGAATAGATCTGGATTAATTAGGGATCACTTTAATTTGAATTTTAATTAAGAAAATTAATTTTTTAAAAGTTAAAGTTCCATTAAAGAGGATGAAAGCAAGTACGATGTGTTTCAACTATTATCTCTATTAAAGTATGAAAGTGTTTGAAAGATTTAAAGATGAAATGATTAACTTTTTTAACAAAATCTTAATATTTAAGAATATGCTGAATGAACAAAAAAAATCATCATCATACCCAATTTTAAGAGAAAATGAGATATATAAGATTGCACAACTTATTAAGGAATCAAGTTCATGAATCTTCTTATGAAATTATTAGAGAACGTTATCGAGTGAAGATTAGGAGTGTATAAATATTTTAGCTAACCACTAATGTATGTATAATCAGCGAAGAAACAAGAGTTTTCTATTTCAATTGCCTTTTGTCGAGGGTCGATAATAAGTCATTATTTTTTGCATTAGTTATGGATGATATACCATAGTGTAGGATATTTGCAAATGATATTGTATTAATAGATGAGACGCAATGAGTGAATAGGAAGTTGAAACTGTGAAAAAAATACTTTATAGACTTCAGTACAACCGAGGTAGACTATATGTATTGTAAATTTAATAGAAACCAAATAGAAGAATATGCGGGAGTTAGTTCACATGGGGTAAGATTATATTAAAATACTCAATTCAAGTATCTTAGATTAATTATTTAAAAAGATGGAGAATGTGTTAAAATCAAAACATATTAGATGCAATGGACATTAGCTATAGAGAATGTATGCAATCCTAAGACTCTAGTAAAGTCAAAAGAAAATTTATCGTACAATTATATGACATATAATGTTGTATGATAATAAATGTAAACAATAATAGAAAATTATGTCTCCAAAATAAGTGTTATTCAAATGAGAATACTAAGATGGATGAGTGGCCATACTATATTTGATAGAATAATGAATGAATATATTAGAAAAATATGAGAGCAACGACAATTGTAAATAAATTGAAAGAAATTGAAATCGTTCGGGCATATTAAACATAGACCTAATGAAGCACCCTTAGAAAAATATAAAATATCAAACTAATAGAATAAAAAATGGTAGACCTAAGTTAATTTGAAGGACGATAATTTAATATGATTTAGATTATTTAACTATTTTTGAAGAAATAACTCAAAGCTGACATGAATGGAGAAAAAAATCTATATAGCCGATCTCAAATAACATCGGGACTAAAGCTTGAGTTGAGTTGTGTTGAGTCAAGAATTGGCCGATTATGTCGATCTGATCTTGTTCAGATTGAAATTAAAACTAGCATATCCCATGGCCAATTCCGTTCCTGCTTTCCTTGAGTGCAACAGTCCTTTCTCTTGCTAATGATATATTTTTATAGTGGGATAGGGTGGATTTTTTCACTCGTTCTTACTCTCTCCTCCCTTCTTTTTCTCTATCAAGGAGGCTTGCAAGTGGGAGGGGGGATTGATGCCTATTAAGAGTATCTCACCCAACTGGGCCCACCCTGACCCCTTTTGTGGTGGATGAATGTAGTTTGTTATTGTTTAGTTACCTATTTATTTAGGAGAGCCTGCGTACTTATTAGTTATTGTTTAATTATCCTTTTTATTGTTTAGGAAAGTCTGATTAGTTATTGTTTAATTACCCTTTTATTGTATAGGAGAGTTTGCTCACTGATTATTGTTTAGTTATTTATTTATTATTTATTTTATTTGTTTTATCTTATTATTTACTTATTTAATCATTTTAATAAATTTTTTAATTAATTGTTTAATTGCTAACTTTTTAGTTTTAAGTATTTTTTCATTTGTATTAATTACTAATTAATTTATAATAATTTTTATTAATTATTATTATTTTCTTGTGATGTCAAATATGAGGATGCGGAGTTTACTCTAGAATGCTATGCATAAGAACATAAAAATGAAACATTTGATTGATATTTCATATTATGATGAATGTGGTGGCATAGATGAGCCATATTTCTCATTGAAATGACATCAATAATTGTATAGGCATAATGCAAATGGAATGCAATCTCCCAAGAATCTCTCAAGATCTCTCTAAAATTTATTTCTCTTCACAAGTCCTAGAAACAAGATCGTCGAAACGAGAATATCTATATAGTACTTTTGGTATCTTGATCTCCTCTACTTATTGCTACCCCTAACTTGTTAGATGACTGTGTTAAGCTTGCTTATCTATTGCTAATTTTATCATGGAATCTATCTAAATATTCATCTAGGCATTATTATTTGATAAAATTTTATAACTTAATATTTTTATGACTATATATGTACAATTAACTCAAGAAGTCATCAATATCCTATCAATATTGTTCAAGATGAAGTTTTCGTCTAATATAAGATTTATTATATGTCTCATGTTAACAATAATTCACCTTCTCTGTATTACACTTTTATTTCTCTCACAGCTTATTTTGTTGTTTAATATAAGTTCCTTTGTCCTTTCTGAAAAAATTACATAGCATTTTACACTTAAACATGCACATTTCCGTGATCCTTTCTCTTCAACCTTTATGAGATGAAATCTAGACGCTAGATGACAATTCTTGAGTAAGGTATACCTTACATAAATGAAATCCGAGATCCGATCTCCCGAGATTTTTTCGAGAATTCCACAAGATCTCATCTTTTTCACCCTTCTGAGATGAAGCCAAGATCCAAGATGGCAATCCTTTATAATACAGATGCATTTTGACATGTTAGAGGTCATTTGACCATTTAATGTCATATCATTAGTCTCATAGCATGACATGGATGAGGAATAGGAGGATGTATAGGGTATGCACCCATTGCATGTTAATCTCTGTTTATTTTCTCATCGTTGGCATATTTAGGGCATATAGATGGTCAAAGGATATTTACTAAGTTCAATATTCTAACATGGCTCATTATATGAAATAATTTTTTTAGTCAAATAGCTTACTTTTAAGGCTTGCTTTTGGCTTTCTTTTGTGCCTTGGGCATTTTTCTTCAATGTTTCTAACCAAGGATGTTTTGGTGCCTTGGGCACTTCGGTTCATCTTAGAGGACTCTTCTTGGTAGCTGGCCCTATTTGGTAACTATATTGAGCACCTCTATCACTGTCAATATTGAAATTGATAGTGATAGAAATCATTGACAGGACAGTAGGTGTTTGGCTATCCATATCAATATTAAAACTCATACTGCAAACCAGCGTGATATGTAATACAAGTGTCCACTATATCAATTTTGATTCCGATACTCCATCCTCTACAAATATCATTTTCAAAATTGGTATAGTATCATTTTTTATTCTCTAATCAAACATTGCATTTATGTTCTTCTTTCCTCTTAGAGGGGCCTGCATACTTGCACTGGAGCCCCTCTTTATATTGGCAAGTCTTCTTGTTGGAAATGAGCCATAGGGATCTAATTATAGAGTAGGGAGGTGGGGAATAGTCAGTGGGGTCCCCCCCCCGCCGTCTGTAGTTACTAGGGAGCTTTGTAATGATGTCATTTCCTTAGCTGTCTTACCCTATTTATGGTTAAGGCCAGGGATTCTAAACAACCAAATGCAAAGTTACAAGGATAAATGTTCTCCTTTACTACATGAAGCAAAAAAATTTAGTTTTCAGTTAATTACTGGTAAATTTGGTATTGCAGCAAATGTTCTAAATTAACCTAAGCATGCAGCCACAGTGAATATGGACCATCAGATCTGTAATGTGATTCTATATTCTTAGAAATGAGACCATGAACATGAAGAGTTCTGTTTGTGGTGTGCGCTGACATCATCATACCATCGAATTTGAGCATATCATGATCTGGTCATTTAATTTATGGTCTTGCTAGATCAGGGGTGTTCACGGTTCGGTTTGGTTCGGTTTCAAGCAATTTTTTTTGGAACCAAACCATACTGGTTTGACTGATATTAACGTAAGATTAATTAAAGTAAAATAATTAAGCAGGGTTAATATTAATATTAGTACTTTATTAGTAAGAGATAACTATATTTTTTATATTATTGACAGATTTATACTAATGTATTTAAAATCAATATAATACAAATAAACTAGGTCAAATTGGGTCAAAACCGATAAAATTTTCTTGATTTTATCAGTTTGGTTCACAAAGCCAAATAGTCAAGCCTCTTAACTGAACTGAAGTAGTTGTTTTTGTTCAGTTCGATTCGGTTTACCTATTTGTACAGTTCACATGAACACCCCTAGTTAGATGTGATGAGATCTCCTAAAAATATCAAACATCTGATATGACCTAACTGATATTTGAGTTATGATTGTGAATGTTGTCATTAAACCATTCACTATGGGTTTATGTAGGGATGCAAACGAGCCGAGTCGAGCCAAGTAGTATAGTGTTCAAGCTCGGCTCATTTATTTTAAGCGAGTTCGAGTTCGAGCTCAAGTTTTAATGAATATGTTGAACCCTTGTTCAAGCTTGATTCGTTTATTAATCGAGCCTAGTCGAGCTTGGACTCGAGTAGTAACTAGACTAAAATTCAATTCGCATTCAAACTTAAGTTATATACAAACTCGTTTATAAAACTAAAAATCAATCAAAAATCATTTATGAAATTCTAGATTTAGCTCATTTATAAAACTCAATTTAAATTTAAACTCAAATTTTGAATTATTTAATATATTTAAGTGACAATATATAACTATTAATACAATAAAATATTTAATCAAGCTACTTGCGTGCTTATTGAACCAAGTAGGAGTCTATTCAAGCTTGGCTCGTTTAATGACTCGAGCTTTATTTTTTGTTCAAGCTTATTCATTTAAACATAATAAACGAGCTGAATTGAGTTTTTATAGAGCCGAGCTTCGAGCTACTTGTCAAGTGTATTGGTTCATTTGCACCCCTAGGTTTATGGTCTTGATAAATGGGATGCAACAATTGGCCATGGGATCAAATTCATGGTCTTAATGGTCAGCTCCCATATTCAAGTTTAACAATCTGTGCTCCAGCTATAGGTTGCGAGTTTGGTGCATATTTTGTATGATTGGTCGACTTGTGCTTTGTGACAGTTATAAGGAGACCATCAGATCTGAAATCTGCCTCATGCCACAATGGTTAGATTGTCAGATCATGAGTTATAGTCACTAATCAACGTGATGAGGCGTTCAGAAGTGATATCTTGCTTATTACCATTACACAAATTGGATTTGAATTTATAGACAATAATTTGAAATTTTGAATGGACATAATTAACTGATAATATTTGATAATTATAATTTTGTCTTATTGAATCAAAAGCTTGATCGCAAACAATGTGGTTTGACTGTTAAGCATAAACTATAATTAGCCATATATCAGGCTGATCATGACTGACATGCTCTAGTCATTGGTTTTATGGTTAAAGTATTTACTTGCATCAGGTAAACTGCTTTTCGACCAGTGTCTATCACACACAATCTGCTTGTACCGATTTCATAACCGGGGAGTTTAAGTAACTTGATTTTAAGTGGAACATGTTAATGGTTGTCTTGAAAAGAATCCAATTTGTCAGTTACAATTTTCTCATTTCAGTATATGATTGACTTCAAGCTTATGTTAATTGTTGTTCACCGACAGCTGAAGATCTATATGTTAGATTAAGAGTATTTTTGTGTGGTTTCTTTTTCATATTAGCAGCCTACCTAATTCTTCTTCAGCCACACTCTATTGTTTTTTAATTGCCTTTTTGATTTGTAATTTCAGGTTGAGCTTCTCATACTCTCTTATCACTTTTACAAGTCATCTGCCTGTTTAGATGGGGTTGATGTTCTTGTGGCCCTTGCAGCAAATAGAGTTGAGTCATATGTGATAGAGGGGGACTTTTCTTGTTTGGCTCGGTTAGTGACAGGAGTAAGCAACTTTCATCCCTTGAATTTTATTCTTGGTATTCTCATTGAGAATGGCCAGGTAGAGCTTCTCCTTCAAAAGTATTCTGCTACAGAGCCTGCAACCGGTACAGCTGAGACTGTCAGAGGATTCCGAATGGCTGTTCTATCAGCATTGAATCATTTTAATCCTCATGACCTTGATGCATTTGCTAAGGTTTGCTCAATACCTTTTTTGTTTTTCTGGTTTTAAATGTAGAAATGTAGAAATATCTGATTAAATAGATTATCCCTACGCAATGGAAGTTGTTGATTATCTTTTATCTTTTTCTACTTTGAGGAGTGAGGTGGCTATGGATAATTTTCATTCACATTTTTTTGATCTTTTTTATTATTTTCTTATGCAATTCATAAACGTTCTGAACTGTGATTGAAATTGGTAATGAAGCATAGGATTTAAGGCAGTATCTGAGTTCTGAAGTTGACTTGTCCGGATCAGAATTGTAATTACTAATTACTAGCATGCCCAATTCCAGGCAGATCTGTGCTGATTCAAGGCCCTTATCAATATGTCATAATTGGATGAGTAGCATGGTTAGATGAATAGGCCAATCTGGATCAGGTTGGCACGATCCAGGGAGAGTCCAATACAAGATTGGATTTCCCCTTGAATTGGCCCAGATCAGTCCTAGATTGGCTGATCCAGTGCTGATCCCATTGGAATCAACTGATTCCGGTGGAATTGGCTGCAGGGAGAGCACATATTGATTGATCTTTCGTCCTCTACAAAATAAATTTTGTATTTTTCTGGTTTTGGAAGAGATGATCTAGGCCAATTCTATATCGTATTTTCTTCCTTTGGATCAGTCAATCCGATCCATGCTGATTCTCTCCTGACTTTTTTGGGTACTAAAGTTTTGGAGAAGTCAGCCCCCATTCACAATGTTACATGGCCCAGATCAGTTGACTCAACCAAGACATTTTGCAAAGATCTTGGAGTAGCCTTGCAGTAAGGTCCTGTGGCTCTTGCAGAAATTGATGTGGAACTTGGTGCTGACATTCCAATCTGTAGTTCAACATTTGCTACATTTTCTTGTGGGAATCCTTAACTTGATAGCATTTGTGGGCAGTCTGAACTCTGAAGCAGTGGACCCCCATCAGTACGGCCTCAATTTTGTTCCTTGAGCTGACATGAGCACACAATAATGATAGTTAATCCATTGTACTAGTTCTATTGGAGAGTACACCCTCTGATGTGGTGGCAAATGAGTGGAACTTGCAAATGGCCAAGGCTGACAGTTTTACTGCAGTGGCAGAACCTGTCTCTGATGTGCTGACTTTTCATAGACAGCCTCCAGTAATCAAGTTGACGTAGGAGATAGAACCTCCTTAAGTGTTCCATTGGTGACTAGGGCATGAGTGTGGTGCTGCTGCTTGGACTTCAAGGTAGGGGACTGAAGGTTTTGGTTAATGTAGAGGTGAAAGGAAGTGGGAGGGATGAACAGAAAGATGATAAGGACAGGGATGGATTTGAATGGTGGATAATTGAAGCAGTTTATGGTTGATGCAGAAGGCAGAATTAGCAGAGGTAAGGTTCAGAATGTGGTTAGTAGATGTGGCGACAGTGGAATTGCAGAATGGGCCATATTGTTCGTGCTTGTTGGAGGAAGTCCTCCTGCATTCATAAAATGTTGAGGTTCTCAATGCTTTAGTCATCTAGGATGGGCTTTGAAGGAGGTAGGCTGCTGATTCTTGTAAGGCATCTACTCTGCTATGGTAGACGCAGAGTTAAGCTTACTGAGGTAATAGGCTCATGATGATGGCCACTATTCATGTAGAATGTGGATGCTTCTCCTTAGTTGTGATGGAAGTAGCATTGGTTCTCTTGAGGGAGGTGGAAATGGCAGTGAGGGCTAACAATGTCAGCAACCAAGATGGTGTCACCGCCGATGGTGGTGGGAGTGTTACACCAATGGCAGTCAAAGGGCACTAATGCTAGTGCAGGAGATGGTCATTAACCAACTTTGACTTCTGTCAAATGATCAGTGACCTATGAAGCATTGGGTTCCTCAAATGTTGCAATGCTTGAGGCATAGATGGCACTGGGGTTGCAGGAGGTAAGTAAAAAGTCAAAACCTCTCAGCCAGTTCTGCTCAGGGAAGACAAGGCACATTTGCATCTATCATAGAGAAGATGAAACATCA
The DNA here is from genome assembly GCA_036172225.1 of Cryptocoryne crispatula var. balansae. Classification (NCBI taxonomy): domain Eukaryota; kingdom Viridiplantae; phylum Streptophyta; class Magnoliopsida; order Alismatales; family Araceae; genus Cryptocoryne; species Cryptocoryne crispatula. The sequence continues at coordinate 15,855,888 of CM069925.1, read as the reverse complement.
GGCTGAGAATTTTCACCAATTTGGTAATCTGAGGGTTCTGGGTGAAGTAGTTGTTGAGGTGGTCAGGTACTGAAACCCTGTATCTGACATTTAAGTTGGCCTGAATTGTGGGTGCAAGTCGAATTCTGCACTGAAGATAGGCCATATCACAGTTCTACTGGTTAGCTGTTCATTCAGGTGGCCAAGTGGCTGTCTGTTTTATATGTTGACAGTTGGTTGACACCTGTGTTGTGGTGGGCTCAGTCAGGCAGATAGGAAACTTCAAATGCCGGCCACGGATTTGACAGGAGGCTAGCATTTTGTTGATGGTTCGTACAAAGGGGAAATCTGACTAGGTGGAGACATCAAGGACAAGGTGGTGGGAGTTCAATATGGCTCTTTAGTAAGAAGAGTTACGGTTGGTGCAGGTAGACATAGACCCAATAGAGGTGCTCTTAGCAGTTGAAAAGAATGTAGGATAAGACAACCTGACAATTCTGCTAATCGGGGCAGGTCAGATTGTCCTTCACAGAAACACAGAGTTATCTAAAATCATATTGATGGGGAACCAGCTCAAGAATTTTGGGATCTTTATGCATTTCAGTTCTTAGGGACTTTTTTGTAAATATTTTAAGTTACCTTTGAGTCTTTTTTTGTATTTCTCTCTATAGGGGACATGTATGTAAATATTCTTTTCTTAGGTCCCTTTATGTAATTAAGATTTCTCATATATGGAGGTCCCTATGTTGGAATGAAGGAACAAACATGGAAGAATTTTTGTAGACTTAGCAAGGGGGGCTTGGCCCCTGGTACCCCCTCTCCCCCATCTACTCTGGCCGAGGAGGCCATTCGCGGTACCCCACCTTCCAGTAGAAGCCTTCTTCACTCCTCTCACCTTTGGTCTCTGAGCCTTCCTCCTTTTTCTCCTTCACCGCGGTTTGACATTTTTGGTTCCCCCTTCAATCACCCCAACCTCTTTAGCACCTTTCAGGGTACAACACCCACCGGCCTTCAGGCCCTGTCTGATGATCTTGGGACAGGTCTGGAAGTCAACTCCAGAGCATCACATGGTTACTCTGACATCAGTGGGAAGAAGGCTTGCACTGCACAAGCCAAGCTCATCGGTGTGCATTCCTTCTCAGTCAACAACAGCAGCATGCTCTTCACGCACACCAAGACCATCCAATGACCCCCTTAGGTGGTCTCCAATCTTGTCTCCCCTTCCTTTGAGCATCCAAGCCCCCACGACATCTCCTACCTTCCTGTCAAACACCCGCTCTCCCACTTCATCTTCTTCATCTTCCAGTTTTGATGGCACTGAACCTCTCCACCTCTAACTCCTCTGGAGCACACCCACCCAAACATCTCCTTTGCTAGTCCCACCCCTTCTCTCTACCTCCAGTTGACGATGTTGAAGGAGAAGAAAGAGATGAATAAAACAGAGAGGAAGGCAAAGATGGTGCAGTTTGAAGGGGCCCGTTGGCCCCTCCCATCGTCCCCTATGGCCATGCGAGGGCATCAACCTGGCTGCTTCGCTATGCTTCAACCTACCCCTTCATCAGAATGAGGGCAAAGCTGATGGCGAGAAGACAACAATGCCCTCGACCATCTGAGCTCCTTTCTGCATGGCTTTTTCCACTTGCAGACTGCCTCTAGTTGGCACAACCCTGCCGGGGGTCTCCTCTTCACACCCTTGGGGGCATCCTCATTAGCCACAACACCCAGCCTAGCCCGCCATGAGACCGCCATGAACCCCCTCTGGCATATTCACACCTCCTTGCGGAGGCCCTCGTGATGCCACGGCCCACATGCAGTCGTCCCTTTTCCAAAGCTGCCACAATCCCCCACCAATGATTAGGTCCAAACAGTCATGGCCAGTTTGGCCCTATTTAGATGGGTTTAAGTCTGGTCCCACTTCATTTTTTCGTTTTGGTCTTTTTTATTTCATTTTGAGCATTCTAATTTTCTTTTGGCAGTGCACTGTCCCACATCAGAATCGTATAAGAGCCAAGGATCAGCACATTCCTATAAGTTGACTCATTGGATGCTTCTGTCGACTTTGGTGCACAGTGGAGTTTTCTCCCATTAGGGATGAATGATGGGGAACAGGTTCAAAAATTTTGGGATCTAAGATTGAGTGTAGATATGAGGATGATGTTTCAGCTGAGGATCAAGGGGATTCAGTCTGGTCTGAGGCGCTTGATGAAGAGTAGAAAGAAGAAAACATAGAGGGTTGGGAAGCGGATTATCATCCACTACTAATGAAGATTATCAGTTAGAACAGTAGAGGTATTTATGATAAAAGAAAGAACAGTGAGTTGAGCGGTGTATGTTGTAGATCTGGCTTTTCAAAAGACTAAAGTGCGTACTATTCCATTGGAAACTAACTACTTAGAAGGGTTGCTTTTTCTTTGGCAGCTAATAGAAGTTGTGGCCATAGTTGTCAAGGCGACAAGACGTCCAACATGCCCGAAAGGTCTTTTCAGTTGTAATTCATAAAAATTAAAATTAAACTTACAAATCTAATCAAATTGACATACATTTGTAACCAAGAACATATTTAAACATGTAACATTTTAGACATTCAAACATAGAAAATGTATAAAAAGATTAAAGACATCATAATAGATGTTAAAACAATGAACTAAGAAGAATAACGAAATATATCAAAAACTAGGTTTTAGAGAGAGGAGGATCATAAGGAGAAGCAACAGCCAGTTAGGTATTCTTCTGGAGATGGTAATGTCACCATCGAAGGAGGATAAGTGGCCCGCGTTGTAGGTGTTGCAAAGGTGTCTGTCGTCGGAGCCTTGGAGGGCCACGGTGCTACGCAGGAGGGCCGTGGGTCTAAGTGAAGCTGTCGACTGTCGGGTGTCCGCGGCTTCAGCTGGGCGTCGGGGTGAACAGGAGACTTGGGAGGACTCAGGCAATTTTAAGAAACCGGCCTGGTCTTTATTTAAACCGGGGGCGCCGGTTTGACGTTAGGATAAAATGAACCGCCAGGTCGCGGGCTTCAGGCATTTGGGTGCTCGCCAAGGCGTACGCCTTTTCAACAAAACGTTAGGCGGGCAATCCAGGCGGGTTGCACCGCTTAGGCAACCGCCTCAACAACTATGGTTGTGGCATACTATTCTTTGGAATTCAAACAAATTCGGGTCATCTAATGTCTCTTGTAGTTGGCATATTGTGCGTCTTCAGTTTAATAGGAAGGTAGACAATTTTATTTGGAAATTTTTAATGCTTTATGTTCCTCTATTATATGATAAGAAGGGTAACTTTGATGAGCTTTTACAAAGTTTATTTCCTGATTAACATGCTTTTTGATGTATCTGTGGAGGCAATAACGTGATCAGATTTCCAGGTGGAAGAAGTTCACTCTAAATGACTGACGAGATGAACTTGTTTAATTAGTGGGCTAAGCAGTGTGGCCTGATGGAGCTTGATTTAAATGGTTTGTCTTTTACCATGTCAAATGTTGTCTTAAACGAGATCATAGATCATATGTTTGACTTAGAGATCTTAACTTGGAAAGGTTGGAGAAATGAGATCTCACAAGATCTAGTAGGAAAGCCTCACAGAGGAGAGGGCCTGGCCACCATTGGGCAGTGTGGGAACCTCGATAAATGGTTCTAAAAAGTTGTTGTTTGAAAAAAGATTATTATTTTTTTTGAAATATCGACATCCGAAATTTCTAGCAACGTAGGTGATAACTTATAAAAGTATTAGATAGTTGAGTGATATGATAAAAGTATAGAACTGAGGAGCAGGTTCTATGAAAAAAATTTTGACCTCTCTGTTGGATGGTGTTATCCGATGTTTATTTACATTGAGCAACTGCTTGAATACCTTTGATTAACTGTCATAGCGACCTGTTTGTCAAGAGTGTGTACATTCACATCCTATAAAGAACAAAGTGCTTCAACCTTTCAGGCTCGATGAGATGCAAACAAGTTTCCTTAAGTTTTGGTTGAGGTTTGGTTTTTGGTTGTTTGGAGTTTGTTTAAGTTTAAATTTGATATGTTGATTTCAAGTTTGATTTGAAATGTTGATTTCAAATTTGAATATTAAGTGTTGGCTTTTGTTCGATTGTTGTGTTCAAGTTGAATTATTTGATTTTGACTTAGTTGAATTTTAGATCGGTTTTGATTTTTCTTTTTAATGAAATTGTTTAAGTTTAGATGAGCTTTGAGTGTTTTAAGCAGTCTAATTTGTTTAAGTTTAGTTGACATGTGTTAAGTTTTTTTTCATGTCGGTTAGTGTTTTGATACCGATATGAGTATGTTTGATATGTTTTAAGTGTTTTGAGATTCAACTCAACTTGATTAAGTTTAAGTTTAGATTGTCAAATATTTGATTTATCATATCTTAAATAAATTTGAAGTGTTTTGAAGTGTGTTCGATATATTTTACTTGTCTTCTTTACTTTTTTAAGAAGTTAACTTTCACTAAAGTGTTTTGATTCCAATGTTTAAATTTGCTTTAGTCTGCTCTTCATATTTGGCTAAGTGTTTCTAGACTTAGTTTTTTATGTTAGGATTTGATTAAATCCATCTTCAGATTTGGTTAAAGTGTTCCTTTCAGATTTTGATTAGGTGTATTCAAAATTAATTAAGTGTGCGGCTTGCATCCCATTCGTTCTGTCGGACTAGCATCGATCCTCAATAACATGCAATCAACTCAACACTTGAAATGTTCATTGAATTTGTTCATGTTTGAGTACATAGTGCATAAGCAGATCATATGCCAAGTCCAGCAATGTCGACAATTCATATGCCATGTCTAGAATATTCTCTAAGTATGCATGTCGTCAACCTATCAAAGTGAAGTTTCCTTTTTATGGTCTAAACTCCCACGGGATCAGGAAAATTTGGGCAGCATACCATCTTGTTTTCCGATCAGTGTGAAATTTTACTCATCCTATATAGTTAAGTTTTTCAACTTTTCCACATAGTGGGAAGGATCCGTCCGCATAGGAAACGTCCCCCGTACGTACGCCTGGGTCAACATATCGGAAGTATTTTCTGACTAGCTACCCAATGGAACATCCAGTTGTAGATTAACTCCTTAACTTAGTTATTTTTTCCAAGTCTGAGGCACTGCCTAGTGGTGGACTAACTCCACAAACTTAGTTCTTTTTAGATTCAAAGCCTAAGGTAACGCCCATTGGTGAGCTAACTCCTCAGACTTAGTCATTTTTTAGCACAAAGTCTAAGGCTGCTCAAAAGACTTAGGTGGCGTTTGATTAGGCTTAATCTAAATATCTTAACTCTTAATTCGACATCTAATCTCTTAACATGTGGTAAAAAAGTGCTGATTTTGATTAAGACATAAGTGAATTATGTTGTTTGATAAAAAATCTGAATCATCCTCTTAATCTTTTTTAAATAAACATAAAATAATATAATTTACAAAATAAATAAAGCAAAATGTATATTTTACTCTAGAAAGAAAATTTGGAACATATCATGCAAGATAAATTTACGTAGCTGGCCCCCCCCCCCCCGCGGAGGCCACAGCTCCCACCGACGACGGCGTTCAGGCCACCCGCCCCCCGACGACGGCGTTCAGGCCACCCGGCCACCCCGGCGGACGGCGCTCCGCCCCCGCCCCCTCCCCCCCCCCCCGCGGACGACGAGAGGACGGCGTTCAGGCCACCCGGCCACCCCGGCGGACGGCGCTCCCCCCCCGACGATGGCGTTCAGGCCACCCCGGCGGACAGCGCTCCGCCCCCCCCCCCCCCCCGCGGACGACGAGAGGACGGCGTTCAGGCCACCCGCCCACCCCGGCGGACGGCGCTCCGCCCCCCTCTCGGGGCCACCCCCGACGACGGCGTTCATGCCCCCCCTCTTAGGCCACCCGCCCACCCGGCGGACGGCGCTCCGCCCCCCGCGGACTCGCCGCGAGCATGTTGTTCCGTCGAGTTCTGCCCTAGGTCTGAATCGAAAAAAGCTAAGAAAAATATCTGAATCGTTCAGACCGTTTTCAGATTTTAGACATCAAATTAGAGGTTAAATAAGTGATTTTATCAAACAACCTAAAAAGTCTAACGTCTTACCGAATCAGTCTTTAGATGTTCATTAAGTCTAATCAAACAGACCCTTAGTCTTTTGAGCTTCATGGGCTAGCAAGGCCTGTTTTGCACTTCAAGGGCCAGCAAGGCCTATTTTTGCAACCTGTATGAGCTTGTTTTGCTTGCTTCTTTTTTTACTGTAGTAGTGAGCAAATGGAGCCTTAGAGGGATCGTAATGACCTGTGGAGGTGCTGCTGCATAGGGACAGAATTGAGGCCAATTGGATGACCAAATGAGAATCCAAGGGGGGTGTTTTAATGGCCAACATGGGGCAGACAGCAAGCTGTTCAGGGGACCTGATTGGCGACAGGTTTATGGGCACACCGGGGCCTAATTGTGGATGGGTTTAAGAACACACTAGGGGCCTAATTGTGGATGGGTTTAAGGGCACTCAGGGGGCCTAATTGAGGTGCTTAGAGGGTCTAAACATGGGGAACACGGGACTTGATTGTGAATAGGTTTTGGGGGCACTCGAGGCCTTATTAAGGTGCTCAGAGGGTTGGCTTAAGAGTACAACATGGAGTCTGATTAAGGGGCTCAAAGGGCCTGATTAGGAGACAGCAAGGGCTGGTTTAAGAGGACAACAAGGGCTGTTTTTTGTGGAGAAAAATGGGGCACCCAAGGGGATGTTTGCAGGCCATCTAGGGGTTGTGCACAAGGGCAGCAAGAGGGGCTGATTAGCTATGTTAACTGCCTAATCAGATTGGCCAAAAGGGGTGCCCAAGGTGTTGATCTCTGATGGCTTATGGGACCAACAGAGGGAGGGGTCAAACATGGGCTGGCTGATGGCTGGAATCAGGTCTTTTGAATGGCCAAAAGGGAGGCCGAAGGAAGGAGAAAGAAGTGGAGAGAAAATTGAAAGGCTACATGGTAACACTTTTACTTGCTTTCTCTTTTGTTCTTTTCTCTTGTTTCTCCTTGTGCTGCAGATGGTGGTGGAGACTGGAGATGACAGGCTGCACAGGAAAAAGGAGCAAAGCTCCTGCTGCTGCTGCTGCTAGTGTGGTGAAAGCCGCAGGTGGTCTCTTTCTCCTTTTTCTTCTTCTCCACTTGGTGCAGGTGGTGCAGGAGGATGGCTGCTGGAGATTGGCGCCCTTCTTCTCCTTCTTCTTTTTCTTCTTTTGCAGGTGAGGAAGGATGCTGCTGAGGTTGCTGATGACGCACAGGTCAGATGAGGGGAGGGAGGGCCAGAGCTGGCGCACAAGTGTGTTAAGTCAGGTCCTGGTTTGGCTAAGGCCAGGGGCTTTTATAGAGTTGAATGGCTCCATCTGAAGGTGGAGATAAGGATAAGATGGGTGAGAGTCCTAATGCAAGAAGAGATCTTCTATAGGAGTTCTTATGCGAGAAGAAATCTCACCAACTAGATTTGTTCATGAGGTAAGTTATTGGTGCACGTGACCTTACTTTGTAGGTGCGTGTGCACACAAGGTGAGGGTGAGGAAGAGAGTTGGCGCACCTGATCATCTTACCCTATCTCCTATTAGTCGGGGAGTTCAGAGGATAAGCCGGATAAGAGATAAGATGTTGAGAGATAAGGATAAGTTGAAAATAGGATAAGAATGTGAGAGTCCTATCTCACAAAGAAATCTACACTAGAGAGAATTCCAACCGAGAATGGAGTGTGGGCAAGGATATGTACGCACAAGGCTATGAGGAGAGAGGATGGTTCGGCCAAGGTCAGATGTGTGCACACAAGGATGGAGAGATCCAATCCAGTCCGTCGATGTAAATGCTCTTGATCTTATGGCTATCATTAATTCTGGTCGAAAATTAATTAAACACACCTTGAATTCACCCAAAAAACTTCGGAATGAGCTCTGAGGGCCGTTGATCTTGTGCTCCGAAATTACGTTAGATCTTCTGATTTTGCCAATTTCTCCAATCAGTGCAATCTTGGTCGTCAATAATGTTGAAAATTACAATTGAATGCAATTAAATTCTCCCGTTAGCCAAATTTTGATTCTAATACATCAATATTCTTGAGACTAAAGTCATGGATCAAAAAATTGAAATATTCAGCCTTTAAGTTGATCTAGAAATTGTTTGGACCATCATGCCCTTGATGTGCTTTGACATGGACTTTGCCCGGATTTGATATTTCTTGAATAATTTTTCAACTGATGGTCGGATTTATGATCCGTTTCGAGTGTTGTCCAACTCTTTCTTATACTGACAATGTGGTGAAGTTGGAGTTTCTTGATAGAGTCCTGACTTGTCTCAAAGTGTCGAGGGCAAAATGGTCACTTCGTCCTTCCGGTGTCTGCTTTCTATGTTTCAGGCACCGTTGCGAAACTTTCGGCCGGGATTATGCAATGAACTCATTATCTTGGCTATGGAATGCGGGGTCGCGACCTGGATTGCAACTCGGGCCCAACCTGGTTGGTTTTTGGGCCAACCGACCCAGTCTCGACCCCACGACCTTGACCCAGTGGATGTTTTAAAATTATTATTTTTTATTTTTTATTACGACTCCAACTGACCCTAACCCGACCCGAGTCTCGACCCCAACCGACCCGGGTCGGTTTGGGCCCAACTGACCCGGTCCTGACCCCCGACCCCACTTATCTTGATCTTGGCCATTTGGAGCCTATCAAGTCATGCTGAGACATTTTCAGAACTTGTTTATACCATCTTACCTTTGTTTTACCAAATTTGAGTCGGATTTCAACACCAACTTTGGCATTGCTCAAATCTGAATTGAGTGAACTGAACGGAAAAATTTGGCACCAACAGACAGTTGCACAAATAAAGTTTTCTCTGCATTGATGTTGCATCCTTCTTTCTCCCCAATTGTTGGTGTCCATATTCTTGGATCTGGCATCAGTCTTAAATGGCTAGATCTCCAACTTAAAGTTGCATATCAAGCTGCTGGATCCCTAGATCCACAACGTAAATATTCCAAAACAACGCTTTCATTTGTCTCTGAGAATCAGTTTCTAGGACCCATCTTGCCCACCCTATAAGGCAAGGAAGACGACATCCTCGAGCGAGCATTGGTGCCTTCTGCCACCTCTCCAATGGCTCATTTTCCCTGTTAGATCTTGTCAATAGGGATGTAACCGATTTAGTTTGGTTTGATTTAAAACCAAACCAAAACAAAACCGAATTTTAAATCCAACTGAACCAGTTCAATAAAACTCCGTACGTAAAATGATTTGAACCATTCTATTCGGTTTAGTTTGGTTCAAGCTGTCAGGCTTTTATCATACAAGGTCGATTTTTTAAGCTCATCTTTAAATCAACATTGAAAATGTTATTAACTACTTCATTGTGAGAAAGGGATGCACCACTGGGGTTGGCTTTCTCAGTTTCGGTTGCACTTCTTCCTTTCTTTTCTTTGAAAATGGTTTTGGATCATTTTCTTATCGATATTTTGTGTGATCATAAGGACCCTGTAAAGGTAAAAAATTAAAAGTATGAACTTGCATGGATTAGGCGCTCTAGCTTTATGGATCTAATTAGATGATGGTGAAAGAATCCTATCTTTGAAATTTCAGCCACAAATTTGTTATGTTGCTTAAACTTCTACACAACAAGATGAAGATTCATGGTGATTTCACTTTTAGTGAGGTTGTTGGATTAAGGCAGGATTCGTTGACTAAAATTTTAGCCTTTGACGATTTGAATGCTAGATGAGTTATTTTTGACACTGAGAAAGTAATTTAGGAAAAAAACTAAGGTTAATTATAATGAATGGAGCTGGAGAAAGCATATTAAATGAAAGCAATTTGCCAAGGAGACTGGGCAAGGTAGGGGGTGAAAATACTTATCTTTCTTGTTTAAGCTTTCTTAGGAACAAGTTACTTTCATTCCATGGTGATGGTGTGCAAGGATCACGGGATCGGAATCAACAACTAGATTAGATCGAAAAAAATACCCAATTTATTAGGAGAAAAACCAATCCATAATAGTTGGATGGCCTGGATTGGTTTATCAAAAAATAGAAAAAAAATTAAAACATTTGTTAAAAAATCATAGATCTTGATTTTCATTGAGTTTCCAATTCGATCCAACCCTTTTGGGTTGAATTAGCACAGGAATCTGGCTCCATTGTGGTGGTGGCGCTACAAGAAGTCGCCTTTCCCTGCCCTATGTGGCTGCGTATCAGGTCTATCAACAACCTAATGTCCAACTTTCTTCTCTTCATTTCTTCTTCTTTGTATGATGTCTCACCACAACCTAAAGAATTTTTCAATTGTGAAAATCGACTCATTTTCGTGTTGTCACTTTTGTTTTAGTCTTGCTTGGACTGCGAATGGGTCGGGTAGCTGCGGCTGGGGTTGGGGCTGGAACTGGGGCTAAGGCTGGAGGCGGCTGCTAAGGCTGGACTCTAGAGGCGGCTGTTGTATGGCTACTGGGGTAGAAGATAGGTTTGCCTGAGCCAGTGTAAGTGGAACATCTTCAGCCTTTACACCATCTAACTCTCCTTCTGTCATGTACGGTTATCAGGATCAAACTTAGCTGGATGATCTCTAATTGCCCTCTCCTCTATCTAGAAAGCAAGTGCATGCTCATTCTGAAATATCTGGTACAGTCAACCTCCTCAGGTGGTGGTGTTTGTGATATTTGTTTATGCTCATATGGACCACCTGCAAACCGTGCAAATCTCTCCTCCAAGATCTTGTCTGTCTTTTATGTTCTTGATGTGCAACCTCATATTGTAATGACAGAAGACCAGGTTCTTCAGCCTGTCAGAGATCAACATGTTCCTCCTCTTTGTATGTATCAGGTTGAATATACTCTAATTCCTCTCACAATGGGAGGAACTAATACTCTGGCTCAAAACTTTGATACCAACTGTAGCAAGTGGATTCCATCCACTCCTAGAGTTGACCTACACCCACCACTCAGCTGTAAAAAATAAAAATAAAAAGAAGCAAATAATCAGCCCTCTTTCACTTGAATTAATGGACTTAAAAGTTATAAAATAATGAAATAAAAACACAATCTTAAATAAATATATCAAGGAAGACTTTGTCACAAGAATATCTCAGATCAGTATATGAACATATCTTAATTCTCATCTTATATCTCTGCATCTAAAATTGATAAATAAAAAATGATTAGTTGGTCCTAATTGATTATTGGCTCCCAATTATTTATGTAACTTCGACTTAGTTCTAACTCAACTTCTACCCTATCCTGTTAAGATCGGCATAAGTGTTGAATAACTGAGTGTACCTCGCATCACCTTATTGACTAACTAGAAAATAAATAACTACAAAGAATTTATTTATTAACTAACCAGTAACATGTACATCATTTGGACCGATTCGGACCAATTCCTTTGGAATCATTCAGCCAATAATCGGATTGAAATCGACCGATCCAATTTGGAATCAGTCAATTCCGATCTGATTCTGGCGATTCTGCAATTTATGGAGGAACCATATGAGATATCTCTATGATGCTATGGACAATGCAAAGTTGAAAATGAAAGAGAAACACTGCAAAAGTTAAGAAGTGGTGGAAGATCATAGAAGTCAAATAAGTTATGATACTATATTATAGCATGCATGCTGCAAGTATTTTTTTATCTTTAATGTAATCATTAGTTGATGTATCAATGTATGTTTTTTGTTATGTTGGATTAATGTAGGATATGTTTCAAAGCTGAGATGCAATATGGAGGATAAGTGTGCAATGATCAAGAAATCATAAAGGCTATTTTATCTGTAACACGACAACATTCAAGAACTCGGTAGGATAGAATAAAAGTAAAGTTAGAAGTGAAAATTGTTATTGTTATTGTTTTTACACGAGAACATTAATTATTTATGTTCTCTAATTTATCATTTGTAATCATATATAATGAGAGTTGTAGTCTACTTAAATCCTGATACGAGATATTTATTTGACAAGGTTGCTCCTGGTATGTTGGAAAAATTCCTCATTTTACAATGATATTTGATATTATTATGGGAGTAACGTCATCTTATATTCTTTTTTGTAGTTAAATGGTGCGTATAAATGAATACAAGAAGTGGATAGAATCCACTTCTTGCAATTGCAATTCACATTCTGAGTCGAAGCACAAGTTCCTCCTAATGTGAGAAGATTAGAGTACATTTAGCTTAATTCATATCAAGAGAAGAAGTAGGCTACCATTTTATATGTTGGAGAAACTTGTGTTTTGTCATTACAACTTATAGTTGAGAATAAAGAGCATCAAAAATCGCTAGAAAATTCTAGAGATTCGCAAGATTTACAAGTGAAGCATACAAATAAAATGTTGAAGCACAAGCATGTCAAAAAATTACTAAGGATGTTGGCGTGAATTACTTTTTCTATGATAAGCACCCACTTGCTAGGTGATTGAAGGAGAAGGTAGACAAAGTGCCCCCGGAGTTCAATTATCAAGATTGTGCATAGGCTAAAGGGGAAATTTATGACATTCAGTTCGAAGATGAAAACATATAGCAGGAAATCCCTGCTACTCTAGCTCCAGTCGTAACTCCATTATCATAAATAATCGCTCAGAGGACAAAGATCATGACACACATATTAGAGCACTTTTCGCAATTCAAACAGGCATATCAATGTGGCATAAGGCTTGGAAGTTCTTCATCATAAGCAAAAGCAGTAAAGAAAAGAAGTTAAAAATCAGGTGATACATAGGCACTCCTCATATTCCACCTACACGATAGCAAAATGTAGGCATAGTTGGCATAATCAATTGATCTAGATTAAAATTGGTTTATTCTTTGATCAGACTAACTATTGTCGATCCATTTCTTGACTTGACTACCAATCCAGAATCGATTTTTGTATCAATCAGTTTGAATTGTGAGAATCGGCCTTGGATAAGCCAATCTCAACCGATTCTCTGGAAATTTGTAAGTCACGGATCATCCCATTTTGGACCCGATTCCCAATTAATCAGTCCCGACTCCTCTCCCCACCCAATTCCCACTCCCTCGATGATTCTAGGGCTCCCCCTTCTCCCTCTAACGACCCCTCTGTAAAGGTTCTTTTTTTTTCTATTTTGAAGTATGTTTCTCTTCTCTCCTCTTCTCCTTTCCCTACTCCTAATGGTAGGATGCCCCCTCCACCCTTAAGTGCAAGGTACCCCCTCCACTTGGGATCCTCATTTGGGGGGTGAGGGGGAGTTAGGAGACTCGAAGGGGGGACAAAGGGGAGCTGGGAGGAGCTGGCCCTAAATAATCACCTGAATAGGGGAATAAGGAGGAGCTGGGAGGGGTGGGAGGAGTTTAATTGGTGTTTTTTATGTTTTTTATTCCAATCTAATTTTGTTTATGTGTGTTGGAAAATATCAAAAGAGGAGCAATGTGCCCCTACACATAAGTGGGATAAGTGGAAACGTGAAGAAATGTGACTCGAAGGGGGGTGTGAGGGGGAGTCAGGAGACTCGAAGGGGGGACAAAGGGGAGCTGGGAGGAGCTGGCCCTAAATAATCACTCGAATAGGGGAATAAGGAGGAGCTGGGAGGGGTAGGAGGAATTTAATTGGTGTTTTTTATGTTTTTTTATTCCAATCTAATTTTGTTTGTGTTGGAAAATATCAAAAGAGGAGCAATGTGCCCCTGAACATAAGTGGGATAAGTGGAAATGTGAAGAAATGTGACAAGATACCGGCAAAGCTTTGATAAGAAATAAGGGCATACATGACCAGTCAAGCATCACAAAGGGAGATCCGAATTGAGCACAGACATGATTACATGATGAGTTGCTTAGGCTGTGAGACAAATTCTTTAGGAGAAAGTAGCAAAAAAAGAAAAGTCGGTCGCGTAGGTTGTGGTATCTTCTTTAAGTTCCGATGAAGAACTGGCACAAATGAGTAGAGTTATGCATGCAAGTAAGGCTCAGGCCCACAAAGATGAGTGAAGGAATAGGGGGTAGGTGGATTTACTATTAAACGTTCATATGTGGATCTGTCCCCTCGCCTTGCACCTCAGGTGGGGCAAGAAAGTAAGTTCCATTGGTCATAGTCATTTTAGTAGTCGATGGACACTAGCATGTATAGGCCCTCAGGTGGGGCAAGAGAGTGAGTTCCATTGGTCAGTCATTTCAGCAGCCGATGGACACTAGCATGTATAGGCAGAGTGACCGAGGCCAAAGAGGTATCAAGAAATCCTTTAAAGAAGTTAAGACTTCAATGGGGCCTACGAAAAAATAGTGAAGCGCATATGTAATTGATTTCTTTACGTAAGTGAGTGTTAATAACATTATCTTGACTTGATGTCGGTCTATGAGGGTGGGTTGAACTCAAAGGTCGATGAGTTGACCGGGTGGATGGATGAGTTTAAGACAATATAAAGGAGTGGAGTTGCACTATATATCATACGATGGATGGACCGGAATCTCAAAGAGATCAATGATAAATTTTCTTATTTACTGCTTTGAGGACAAGGGTAATTGCTTTTTGTTATCAAGAAAATAGGTGAAGACAATATTATTCAGTCACTGACAATGAAGCTTCTTATAAGGCCAAGGAAGAAACTTATGGAAGCCAAATCGCACTTTTTTGGGTGCTTGTGTTGCACTTTCTATTAATTTGATGTTGAAAACATTAGGAATGAGACATTTGTCTGGACCTTGGTGATCTAAGGATAATTGATTACATCATTTGTATAAGGCTATTCTAGACTCCTACATATCATGAGAGAACTTACTGATGATCATGATCTAGTGCGATTTAGTCCAACAAGATTTGCCTCGCATTCTCTTGTATTAGAAAGTTTGATAAGACGTAAACTTGACTTAAAGAGATTCATACTTTCATTAGCATACATCAATTACAGGGCTTACCTTCATGGCAGAATGGACTCACACTAGAAAGTTAAATGAGACAGATTTGACTTGAAGAGATTCATACTTTCATCAGCATACATTGATTACATGGTTGACCTTTATAGCAAAATAGATCTATTTGATATATTGGTAAAGATAGAGCATATGATTGAGGACAAGTGGTGGGAAAGATTGCAGTATTACTTGTTTATGATAGAACCCCTAGTACATGTGTCGAGACCAGTGGATTTAAATGACAAAAAATAGATGGGATACTTATAGGATGCAATGGACAAAGCCAAGTTGAAAATCAAAGACAAACATCAAAAAGGTTACAAAAAATAGTGGAAAATAATAGATAACAGATGGGATATGACACTTCATCACGACATTTGTAGGTATTTCTTTTTATGTTTTATTTTATACATTTTATAGGAGTAATGTGAAAAATGTTATTAATGGTTGTCTTTTCTTTTTCCAGGATATTTCTTGAACTCGATGATACAATATAGTAGATAAGTATCTAATGACTCAAAGGTTATATGAGGTACACTGTCAGTTTGAAATTTGTTAAATTAATTTATATTTCATATCATATTTTAGATGACATAATATAAGCACAGAATTGGAGTCTACGGAGATCTTAATCTACGATATTTAAATGACAAGGTTTCTCTTAGTATGTTTGATAACATTTAAGTTATGTTAACTTTTTATTTAATGTTTTAGGTGGATCCAAGCAGGGAGGGGTCATGACTGGGTTGGTCCGACCCTGGACCAACTCAGTCCTACTGAGTCATAGCTCGACCTATTTTATATTATTTTTATAAAATATACAAAAAATAACAAAAAAATCTGGAAAAATAAGTAACATGATTTGAAAATAATAATTCATTCATTTTATTCTAATCATATATGGTCAATAGTTTCTATTTAATTTATGTACTCTCTTATATCATTCGAGTTGAGTACATAGTATGATACAAATATGCAAAATGATTATAATCGTCACTCCCTCGAATAATCATCTTAACATTAAATCCCCAATAATCACTACAGTTGTCATAGTCATAAGTGGATTAGATTGAAGTATCTGATGAATCAACATAATTCATTCCATAATACTCTTGATCGTATATAGGGAATCAAGAGCCTTGGGATGAATAAAAGGCATAACTAGAAGCATCGTGGTATTAACCTCCGACTTGCCAAGTGTGTTTAGCTCATCCACCTTGCAGCTTTGCATCTTGATCCATATCTTGGGTCAGATGGGTGTATTTTTCTTTGTCAATTAAGTGTTCAATCGTTGTAAGAGCTTTCCCCACATCCGGGAACCTTTATGTGCATGAAGCGGTGCCTCTCTCATGTCCCATTCCATCGTCGTTACTGCTCTTCAAAGAATATTCCATCGAAGTTTGGTACTGGACTTAGATGTTTGGCTCTAGAGTGTCTTCACACTCCTCATCAATTGTATCGGCCAAGGAGGGTTGGGTCGGGGGTCGCGACCGGGTCGCGGGACCCCCAGGCCGACCCGGTCGCGACCCCCTTATTTTAATTTTTTTTTTTTGAAAAATTCAAAAAAATATGAAAAATGCGAAAAAAAATCTGAAAAAATACAGAAAAATTGGATAAATTAAATGACATGATTTAAACAAATAATGCATCAATTTTATTCCAACATGATGTGTTGTACACTTTGTAGGTAGTTGATGTACTCTCCCCATGTCTTTTGCTAGTTCCCTTCGTTTGCTCCATCGCTTGTAGGTGCCTACGAAATTGAGCTCTGACCTCCGGCGGAGTCCGTGTGCAAGGAAGAACGTTTCCCTTCATGCCTGCAAGATGAAATTTTAAACGATAAATACCACCGAATATTACTTTGTCGCAATATTTACATTGCACTTTTCTCTCCGCCATGGAGATCAAATTGCAATGCAACCAAGCCGGATCACTCCGGGTCGCGCCGGTGGTTTGGGTTGTTTGGCTTGGAGAAGATATTTTTTTAAGTAAATAATAACTTAAGTAAGTAATTAATTATTTAAATAGCTAATAACCTTAATTAGTGACTACCAATGTAAGTATATTTTTATTTATATAAATTGAATGATTAACTAAATATATGATTAAGTAAGTAATTAATATTCCTTCCAACTAATGATGTGTTAAGTAAATACTAAACTAAATATCTAACTAATCTTCTAGCTAACTAACTATGCAAGTAAGCAAATAAGTATTAAAAAGAATAAACTACTTAACCCACTAATCAATGGAACTAATATTAAATAAATATGCTAAATGAACTAATGAAATGCTTGATGAAATAATTAAGTAAATGAGCAATGAGATTTTGAGCAATGAGATCAACGAGAGCACAAATGAGAGGTCGAGAGTGAGAGTGGGGGGTGGGAGTAAGGAGAGCCCCGCAGGGGCTTTAAATAGCCCCGAGGGGTCGAATGGGGGGGCTGCGCCCCCCAAGACCGTTGGCAACGGTCTTGAGACCGTTGCCAACGGTCTGGCAACGGTCAAGTGACCGTTGCCAGACCGGGTCGCGCGACCCGGCCAAGACTCCACGACCCGGCCGGGTCGCGACCGGGCCGGTCGGGCCTAAACCCGACCGGGTCGGGGCCGGGTCGCGACCCGGCATTCCATGGTATCGGCATCTACAATGTCAAGAGAATCAGTCAAAACATGTTTACCTTCTCTTTTACGTTGTGTACCTCAACAAAATCCTTCTTTGGTCTTTTGTCATTTTGCTAGGGAGGAAGGAATCTGGAATTCTTCGACGAAAGGGAGATCGCTGAGCACTCCTTTAGCCCATTGTCGATCTTTCGGGTTGAATTCTAGTTCGCTCATCCCTTCTCGGTCGTTAACACAAGCTTCCAATGAATTCTTCTCGTAGAATATTTGGTACAGGTTGATGTCCACTTCTTTAATTGTTGGTTCCTGGATCTATCGTTCTAAAATTTCTGATATTTTATTTTCTTCCCATCTAGTTCTACTTCATTCTTTCTAGATTTTTTAACATTAGCCTCATATTGTAATGACAATGTAAGAGATTCTCAAGTTTTTGTGATGTAAACATGTTCCTCTGCTTTATGTGGACCAAGCTGAATGTTGATCAATTTCTCTCATAGTCTGAAGCTGAAATGGTTTGGCTTAGGACTCTTATGGCCCACATCCGCCAAGTCTTCATAGCATGGCGCCTTACCATGGTCCATCCACCAATCAATTGCAAAAAATAAGTGTTAAAAAATATTTATCTTTTATAGTTTGACAAAGTAATACATACAAATGCTAGGTATTTGGACTTCGTAGCATCACAGTTCGTTCCATTCTACTTGATCCAAAATGAAATGTCTGCATTCTGTAATCGTACATCTTGTTGCAGGCGATAATAAACCGGGCATCATCGCCAAACATCTGTCGGATGACGTACTTGACGTCATCGAGCAGTTCATTTGTTGTCTTGAAATGTTGGCTACAATAATATCATGGGTTGAAAAAGTAACTTAACAAGGTTTAAATGTTAGTAAACAACTTATATTTATGTGAAATATACACAAATTTAGTAAATGACTAAAGAAATATACATATTGTATGTATGGGTTGATGTAAGGCATATTCCCCCCGACGATCAATGATGTCCTACTATTTGGTGATGTCGAACACTGTTTTAGAGATTTCTTTTATTGCTCTCATAGTTGCATTATATAAGTAGCTCATGTTTACTTTTCTATCTCCATCAACGATCTTAAGTACATTGACTATAGGTTAGACTATGTTTAAAGTCTTCTTTACAATTTTCCAAATGTTTTCACTCTTTATTGTCTCTTCTACTTTTCTTCATTTTATTTTATCTGAAGGGCTTACATCTAGCCATCCAACTATCCCATCCTGGTGAGATTACCATATGGCTTAGAGGTCTCCTCTGTCTCATCAAACTCTCTAAGGAAATATAGTGGGAGGTGAACCAGGTTGCACCAGGCCGTAGCAACTCTTTGCCCTTGGTGTGTTCTCTCATTAGGTTAAATGATGTAGGTATCATTGTAAATAAATGAGAAAATAAACTTAGCTAACTTAGCTATCATATCTATATAAGGATTTTTATATATATCCTCCAATATCAAGTTTAAGAAGTGGGTAGAACAAGGTGTACACGAGATCTCTTCACTATTAGCATCTATCTAGCCACTTTATATGTGGTCGCATTGTCTATGACTACTTGGACAACCCCAACCCGACCCTCTTCTATCTCTTGAATAACTTTGTCTTTTAAATCAACAATATACTTGGCATTCTTTACTTGTCTCGATACATCAACCGACTTCTAAAAGACGGTGCTAGCTTGACAGTAGACTAGGAAGTTGATCATCATCTTTCTAGTTATATTTGTTAAGAATAAGAAATTAAGAAAATTATACTAACAAATACATTTAGAAAATACTGCAAACAATGATACTTACCAGTCTATTCATCCATCATTAATATACAATCTCTTTCGTCCCAATTTCTTTCAAATTACTTCATATATTTCTTTATATCTTGCATCTTCATAGAAAGATATACGTTGTAAATCTCTCTTGAGTTTGATCCGAGCACTCCGCCTATACATGTTCTCATAATAACGTATTTTGTGTTGATCATGTTCTCATAATACGATCCTTTGGCGGTGTTTGTCGGTATGTTATGATGGAAGAAACATTTTGACATTGCTCGTCTAATTTTCTCCTAGCACAACTTTAAATTTTTCATTACTGTTGTGATAGTGGTTTGACGTTGTCATGATTTAGTAATAACTAGATCTATGAGACCCACTGTCGAGTTGTCGTTTTAAGTGAGATCATAAATCTCATCCTCCGGTTGATTGTTGGATCTTCTTCCACTTCTTCATCTACTTCCACTTCTCAACCCTTGACCTATCAATACTAGACATTCGACAATTCAACTTTGAAAGCTGCGATGGACCATTCGACAATTGAGGAACAACCATTGTTCCAAGAGATCTACCGATCTAGATATATATAACTTTCACTAATACATTTGACGGTCGAAGAACATTACACGTATGTCACGCAAAATCATGATCATGGTGTACCAACACAAGGTGGAAAAGAAATAAAACGAGGTCAACCCTTAGGAAATCATACCACCGTTGTTATGGACTATATAAGACACTTTTTCTACATTTCACTAACATAACTCTTAAGCGAGTCATGGATATCTGTTTCATACACCTATGATAATTATAAAGGTTCAATGTCACGTACTCTTTCCGTGTATCTTGGAAAGAGTATATAAGTTACTTAAAATGACACCAAAATGTAAATTGTGAATAGAAATGACTACACCTTTTTAGTTAAATTTTGTGTAATTTTTACAATTTTTTCGACTTTTTTTATTTTTCTGGCTTTATTGGGTCCGGTTGGACCCGGATGGGGTTGGGCCCAGGATAACTGGTCCAGATCAAAGAATCCTGAGCACACACCAAATAGAAGAATAAAAAAAAACATACTTGGGAAGAGAGAAAAGGCTATGGGCCCGTGGGCCAAAACTAGGGGTGTCAACGGGCCGGGCTTGGGCTGGCCCGGCCCAGGCCCACTTCAGCCCATATCCATGGAGTCCAAGCCCAAGCCCATGTAGAAAGCCCAACGGGCTTGAATTATGTAAATGGGCTTCGGCCCACCCTAGCCCGTTAGCCCAATGGGCTTAAATTTTGTAAATCAATCAAAAATTAAAAATTTTACAAAAATTAAAAATGGTTAAAAATCTGAATTTTTTTAAAGATCATAATAGAGATTATTGAATTATTCATAAATTCCATAATTTAGTTTAATTTAAAATTTAAAAACAAAAAAATAAAAAAGTTTATCAATTTGTGAATTGTCATAATTTAATAAATAAAAATACAACCGTAAACTTTTGAAAAAACTCAAAATGTTAAAAAATGCATAAATTTGATAATTGCATTATCTATGTCATCAAGTGAGAACTCAAAACTTGACAAATAGGTCCTAAATAGTACCCTAAACATGCCATAAATAACAATGTAAATGAAACATTCATTTTATCATGCAAACAAATGCCCGATTGTCTCTTGTATTAGCTTAGACGGTGATGGATATATATATATACACGTTATTACCAAACGGATTGAATGTTTCAGTTCTTACCGATTTGAAAGGCAGACGTCAGTTAAGTTAAAACTATAGCTGTTTAAATTAATTATATTTAGATATAATATTATTGTTACTGTTCTATTGATGAAATGGTGCTTGTATAGTTTTTATGTTAACTTGAATTTTATTTTAATAATCTATAATTAAAAACGATTTCGTTGCAGTGACATGGTAGATGTTAGATCACCTGGGGGCAGATGTCATGGCAAAAAAAGTGTACTTATTTAAAATTTTAATTATTTAAATATCTGATCGATTTTTAGTTTCAATTCCATTTAAACCGAATTAAATCTGGTTGAACTAGTTGGGGTTATCCGTATTTATTTTGGATTTTTATATGTTTGTGCGACTAATATTTGATTATGATTTACCGGGTGTGGTAGGTATCTCGATATGGATATAATGCGGTTGTTTAGGTTGAGTGGTCTTGTTGAACTAGTCTTTTTGTAAAAGTTAAAATGACGTATGATATCATTTACTTAAATTTTGGACCAGTACTGTGACGTTACGGCTTTCGCTACGAGCTGTCGCTCACCGCGGGGGCTCGAGATGCTGCCGCTGGTCCGTTGCGCCTACTGTAACGGGCTGACGGGCTTTTGATGGGTTGGATCAACGGGCCGTCGTACGAACCAAAACGAAGCCCGATTTTATTTGCTTAACCCGTTTAACATCTTTAGAGGGCCTGAGTCCAGCCCGTGTCCAATTTTTTGACGGGCCGATGGGCCAAGCCCGCCCATTTGACAGTCCTAGCCAAAACTGAATCATCTATTCGTGATTGGTGACATGCATGTCATGGGCATTGCTAAACATAGCCAGCTTCAATTAAAACATTGCTGGGGTTTCCTCACCAAGTAACAGCTTTATAGAACCTTCTAGATGATTCAAGTTTGTAGACTTTCATACTGTTTATGTAGACTGTTAAGTTAGTGATTAAGATGACTTTGTTAAGGCTATAATATATGATTAGAGAATTAAACTCAATCGATATATAAACAAAATGTTGTCTATGAAGTCAGTATCAAGAATAAGTTACACATTTGGACACTTCATTTCAGGCCAAGGAAGGATAGAGAGTTGGGCGGGAGTGGGGTCAGGTCAGGTGGGCCAACCCAATCGGCATGGTTTGAGATTCTATCTAATTAAAAAAATATTTTATTATTTTAAAATTACAAAAGAATATTAAAATAAAAAATATTAATTTTTTTTATAAGATAAAAATATTTAAATATTTAAAATATAATTTTTTTTGTACTTTTTATAATTAATATATTATAAAATAATAAAAACTAACAAACCTGATTTCTCCGTGGGGTTGGGGAAGTGGGAGCGGAAGCAGAGCAGTTGATGAAAAAACCGACCAAGTCAAGCAACCTACCCAACCCGATCCAGATCCAGCAAAACATGACTCAGGCTAATGTGGCTGTGAAAAGCAACCCCAAGTCACCCGGAGCCTAGAAGTAGGTTGAAAGAAGGATGATATGAATAAGTTGAAAGATCTAAAGCATTATATGCTCGCTATTAAATGTGTATATTT
This sequence comes from Cryptocoryne crispatula var. balansae, assembly GCA_036172225.1. Lineage (NCBI taxonomy): Eukaryota > Viridiplantae > Streptophyta > Magnoliopsida > Alismatales > Araceae > Cryptocoryne > Cryptocoryne crispatula. The sequence goes on along the minus strand of CM069925.1, from coordinate 15,833,382 downwards.
GTAAAATGTTCATTAAGTGACTACTAGAAATTGTCTCTAGCTGTCTTTTTAACTTCGTTGATTTCTTCTCTTACCCCATGATTAACGTGTTTGCAGTGTTTGCACCTATTAATTATCTTTTTGACTCCTCTGCATTGGAAGATTAACCAAAGTGAAATCTGAAATTTATTGATATTAAAGTTGTCTGAAAGTGCCTGTTATAAAGGCAACTTGCATACAGTAACTGAGTTGGGCTCTTATGATGCTGATTTTTCATGTTTGATTATTACTTTTCATTTCAATGAAGTGTTCATATTTCTTCTTTGGTTCCAACTTAGAGCCTTAAATTGTTCCTTCGGGATTAATGATTTCATGAGCACAGACTAGACATCTTTCTATTCCTATATAATCTTTCTATTTCTATATAATTGTTCTTTCTTGTTGTGCTGTTTTGATTGGTATAGTTTGCTTGTCATTTTGGTAGCATAAGATTTAAGTTTTACCACCTGGCTGCAGGTGTACAATCACTTTGACATGAAGCATGAGACAGCAGCACTTCTTGAATCTCGGTCTAAGCAGTCGTTGGAGCTATGGATCAGCCGGCATGACAAGGACCACCATAATGAAGACCTTCTGGACTCAATGTGTTACCTCGTTGAGGCTGCTGAGGTTTATACAACAATAGATGCTGGGCAGAAGGCACATCATGCCTCTGCTCGTGCTTCCCTTCTTTCACTTCAAATCCGCATCCCTGACATCCCATGGATGGATCTCTCTGCTACCAATGCCCGCAGGATTTTTGTTGACCAATCTCGTTTCCTGGAGGCCCTCATTGTTGCTGAAGCCTATGACCTAAACCGGCCAACTGAATGGGCATTGGCACTTTGGAACCAGATGTTACGACCGGACCTAATTGAGCAGTTTGTGGATGAGTTTGTGACCATTCTTCCTCTGCAACCATCAATGCTTCATGAGCTGGCAAAGTTCTACAGGTCTGAAGTTGCTGCACGAGGAGATCAATCTCACTTTTCTGTTTGGCTTTCCCCGGGAGGTCTGCCTGCGGAGTGGGTGAAGCATCTAGGGCGATCTTTTCGCAGTCTATTGAGGATGACCAAGGATCTACATGTGAGGCTTCAGTTGGCGACAGTTGCAACAGGATTTGACGATGTGATTAACATGTGCAACATCGCATTAGATAAGGCTCCGGAGACAGCTGGGCCCCTCATCTTGAGGAAGGGTCATGGTGGGGCTTACCTCCCACTAATGTGAGAAACATGTAGGGGCAAGGAAAAATCGAGGCCAGAAAACAAAGGCAAATCCGTCTTCGGGAGGTTGACATACGGTTGTGTTGATAGAAGCTGAGATTTTGTTTTTTTTATTTGTTGGATGACCGTGCATAGAAATTTTGCAAAGCAGTTGTTGGGTCGTCATTGCATACAAAAGGGTAAATATAGGCTGTATTTCCCATGTTTTTTGAAGGGAATCCAGTCGTTTTGATGTTTCCATGTGTAAGTAATGCCCCTTCACATCTCTGTTGTTGTACCCCTGTAATATTTTTCCATGTAGAAAATTGGAAATAAAAGTTGCTTTTTTTGTCTTCTTGCATTGATGTCCACAGCCATGATTTCTTCTGAGTTCTTGGGGGGATGGCGCTGCCTGCGTCCTCGATGAGCAACCATGTAGATTGCATTTGACTTGCTTGTCACATTTGCGGCGTAAGATCATAAATATCTATTTTATTTAATAACATTTAAAAATAGATCAAATAAAAACTAAATTGAATTTATTTTCTAATGTCCGTTAGCAGTGGTTTAAATGCTAAAATTTCAAGATGTTACATTGTCATTAAAGCCCATTAATGAATGTTGTGAAAATTGAATGGAGGGCATTAAGATTGGGTAATGCTATGAAATGTATGAATCAACAGTGGAAGGATATTTAGCTTCGTCTTCTTCCTCTTCTAGTGATGTTGTCTTGAACTTCAATCTCGATGGTATCTTCGTCTTCCTTTAACATCTGTGGCGATCAATGATAGTCAAACCTCACCATCAGTGTCAACCCCCAGGTTTTTTTAGTGATATGGATTACAAAGCATGATAAAACTTGTCACTTCATGCCTAGAGATTGTTATGGCCACATTGCACAAATAAGGGAAGGCATAGCATCCTGGTGGAGCTTGAGCAAGAAGGCTCTGAAGAAAAACTCTACGACGAAGAAGATCAAAAGTGATGAGGATGATTTTATCACCAACGTTTTTTTATGTAAAATACGATTGGATTATAAAGGTTCGGTGGTCTATTATGTTTCAATACAATATATAAAATCAATTATGTATATTTTTACACTTGCAAATTTGAATCAACCTAGTGCAAAATGTTGTTTAGCAGTGTGTAATTGTAGAAAGATCAAAAGATACCTACAAACATATGTTGAAAGTTCGCAGGCAAGCACAAGATGATTTCACATCATATTTGCCCGCTAAAACCCACCATTAAGCAAAGCACACTTGCATTGAGGGCATGTCAGCCAGCTCAAAATGTAACACATGTATGTTATGTAATATTATGAGGTACATTGTATTTTTAGTTATAAAACATTTTTCACAGAGTTCATATACGTTGGTGTAATAGGTAACTAATGAAGGTGAGGGTGGACATCCACAAGTGGTCTTGCCCTGAAAGCTAGACCAAAGAAAGGTCGAAGACGTAGGATCAAGTTGACAAGCAAGATGTGAGCCATATGGACATGCTTATGTACCTTATGTACGTTAGCAAACTAAACCATCCACATTGAGTAACCCTTTTTCATATTGAATTTGATTAGAACTTCATTGTAATATAAATGCCCTGCAACTATTTTCTGAAATGTATGACATTTTTGGGATCCTTCACAACATCACTGGTACTGAGCCATAACTAACCCACTACTAAACCACACACAAAACTAGCATGCTACCAAGCCATGACTAACATGTTACTGAGCCATGACTAACCCACTACTGAACAATGCATAAAGACTAACCCATCCCAATCAAAAGGTGTTACGACACCCATGCCACTTAAGTGGCAGCTCGATATCGGTTATTGAACCACTGTTGAATTTTCAGTAACGGGTCAATATCAAAGTTATTGAACCGCTCTTGAAATTGTTGAACCACTACTGGACTCTTAATAATTTGTTACCAGACTCATACCAAGTCATTACTGAACTGGATGTAAAGTAACGACTCAGTAACAACTTGGTAAGGGTCCAATAGTGACATAGTATGGGTCCAGTAGCTATTCAGTAACGGTTCAGTAAGATGATTCTAAACCCCCACTTAAGTGGCATGGGGTTGTGGCACCTTTTGATTAGAAGGCTAAGGGAACTCCCTCATTTGGCCTAAGCTGTGACTAACACACCACCGAGCAGACTTACTACTAAACCATGCACAAAAACTAACCTGCTATCGAGCCGTGACTAACTCGCTACTAAACCGCTAGTAAAGACTATTCCCAATAAGAAGCAACCACAACCCCCCATGCCACTTAGGTGGCAGTTCAGTATCAAGTTATTGAACCGCTATTAAACCATTATTGAACTGCTACTGGACCCCTACTAAGTCGCTACTGGACCAATACCAAGTAGTTATTGGACCACTACTAAAGTAACAACTCAATAACGTCTTGGTAAGGGTTCAATGGCGACTTAGTAATGGTTCAATAACAAGTCAGTATCAAGTTATTGAACCACTCTTGAAATTAATGAACCATTACTAGACCCTTACTAATTTTCTATTGGACGCTTACCAAGTAGTTACTAAACTGGCGGTGAAGTAATGACTCAGTAACAAGGGTCGAGTAGCGTCTTAGTAGGGGTCTAGTAGCAGTTCAATAACAGTTCATTAAGTTGATACTAAGCTGCTACTTAAGTGGCATGGAGGTCATGGCACCTTTTGATTGGGAAGCTAAGGGAACTCCCTTAGTTGATCATATGATATGATCTACACTCGCTAGACTGACCCGCTATTGAACAACGTACAATGACTAGCTTGATACTAAGCCATGACTAACCCATTACTAAACCATGACTAACTTGTTACAAAACTACTAGTAAAGACTAACCCTTCCCAATGAGAATTAACCACGACCCCCATGCCACTTAAGTGATGGTTTAGTATCTAGTTATTGAACCATTACTAAACCCCTACTAAGTTGCTACTAGACCCTTACCAAGTCAATACTATACCATGACTAAAGTAACAACTTAGTAATGATTGGTAAGGATTTAGTAGCAACATGGTAAGGGTCCAGTAACAATTCAATACCTTCTAGGTGGTTGACTTGGACATTCTTCATCATATAGTTTACTCCATTCCGTTAATGTTGTGAAGGTTTTGTAGGACTTTCTTGAATGAAGCAACATACATGTAGAGAAACCTTTTCGAGAAGGCCATAAAAAATTTGTGTCTAAAGTTAGCAACGAAAATTGCGCAACTCATCATAGCCCTAGAAGCAGGCCTATACTTAGCATGGCCTTTGATGCATTGCAAAGCATATATTAGTGATGTCAATTAAAAGAAGTTAAAAATGTTACTAGCAATGGCAGTAAATAAACTAGTGGTCAATGTCTATGAACTATTTGGCAGTCTCTACTTTGAAGGCACCTTGGAGCCAATCTCTCTGGGTTTCTAGACACAAATTTTTGTCATCGATCACTAACCTCAATGAAGATGAGCAAAAGATAAAAAAACCTATAAATGTCAGGTTTTTCCATGACAGAAGTATCCAAGCTATGAAAAAAGAACTCTACAATGCCATTGGATATAAAACATGAGTTCTAGAACATGTCCGCAAGATTGCTCACCTCCACATAAGTTACTCATTTTGCATGACTACAATATCGTCCAATTTGCTATAACAATGTATGAATATGTGCGATATTACAAAACTGGACCAAATACAACATAAGGCTTGTCATTTTAGAGAAATGAAACATTTACATGCTGTCAACTATGAGAAGCCAATCCAGGCAATCTTTTATGGATTCCACAGGCACAAGTAGCTTGTCTAGCATGGTTGCAATTTTACTCACCTCAACACAGGGAGTGTCGGACATCTTCTTCCCACCCCTACCTGACATTGACTCCCTTGCACCTCTTTCCCTACTCCTCATTTTCTTTCGATGATCCATAGGGAGAAGTGGGCATGTCTCTTCATAGGTTGATGGAGCTATGAAAAATTAAGGCTCTTTAAGGGGTGGTAGGCGCGCCAAGGGTAGTGCATGAAATGGTGACTTCAAAGATTTGGATTGAGATCTTCTCATCATATCCTTCACCCTTTGCACCAAAGAATTCATTTCCTTGACATCACAGGTGGGTGAGTGATCAACTTTAGACTTTGAAGATTCATCAGGGATGTCAATTACATCAGCCATGAAGAATTTGGCACACAACAGCCCTTTGGTGAAAGTTTTCTCCACACATACCCCATGTTCATGGTCACTAGAGACTGCAACCTTGAGTAAATCTACCTCCTACCGTAAATGACTAACAATGCCAGCCATGTTGCTGGTGGGTTGCTCAAGATACATATGGGGCTTATGCTTTTGGTCGTTCACAATGTAATCTTCGAATTCATGTTGGATAGCTCTTCTCTTTTGTCATTCTTGTTTGAGATATGTGTCATGCCCCGGATTTTATCCCGCACAGCGGAACATAATCCGACGACGTAACCGGGGAAAATAACCCCTAAAATATATCGGTTTGGAATGAAAGAAAACAACTAGATCCAAGTTCATAATTTCACAAATTCAAATTCAATACATCACTAATCACTACAATCTAAACAAAACTAAATACCATCTAGTCATACATATCATCTAATTGTCTTCTCGAGAATCGATCCATCACGCTTCCGCTGCGCTAAACCTGATTACCTGAAAAATTGATAAGAGGATTGGGATGAGTACGACGACTCAGTAGACACCCCATCATCCGCCAAATCGGATAGCCAGAAGGCCCTAGATGTTAATTAAATAGGTACCCAGACCTACACCAATTATATGTAAATATAGGCTAGTCAATACATTAGATATATGACTTAATCCATGTGTTTTACACCACCAACCAAAGCCTATAATCACACCAACCAGCACCTATATGCACCATAACATGACCTAAAAAGATGGTATGAACATATGCATAGACACCTACTATATGCTCCATATGATGATATCACTATAAATGAGGCAAACTATGCATACACCGTGCAACACAATATGATAATTGACAAAATAAAATACATCACTAGACCACCTATACAATACCATGCAATAATGCACCTATCCTCTAATAAAGGACCACACCTTTTTCTTATTAGCAAGGAATGCGTCGTCTTGCCACCTCAACCAGCTACCACCAGATCTATCATATATAGCGATGCCATATAGCTAAACGAAATCTCATAGTGCACCTAGGCGGTGGTGGCACGGGGACAAACCGCGGTATCCGGGATCGAAGGATGCACCGGATACATTCTAACCTCCCGACGCCCTCGGGTCACGACTAACTAGTACGGTGTAGCCGTTTTTTCATTAGAATTTCAATGCATCATGCATCCACCTCAATCATGCCATGCCATGATCACCAATATGTCAAGATCAATAAACATCAACAATACTATGCCATGACATAACAACACAACTATGAACATAAAATGAAAATATACTCGGCTATTGCCATGCTAGACAACCATGCTAGAAATGAACCAAAATGAGACGAAATCACGTATAACTAACTAAACATGATTGAACATGAATATAGCTAGGTCTTGGAAAAACTACTCATCACATCCTCTAATACGGTTAACCTATCACCATTATTTAACAAGGTTAACATAATATAATCAAGCTAATATGTAACCGGGTGATTAGCTAAAAGAATGAACATTAATACACTACTAACTAAGCAAGATCTCATATATACATAATAGAGACATAAACACATATCATCACATGATACCGCGCACATCTATCTTAACTAACCCATGTCGACTCACAATTTAAGTTCAAAAGTGTAACTACACACACCCTTTAATTAAAAAGGTCAACTACTAATAATCATGGAGGATTAAATATGAATTTTTAATGATAATAGACACGTCGAGGTGCCTACCTGATCGGCGTTACGGAACTCGAGAATCGGCGACTGAAAAGGGTATCAAATGTCGGCTACGCAATGTACCGCTTGAACCGATCGAAAATGGTTAATTCTCACCACTTAGGTTGCTGAAAAAAAAGAGTATACACAAGAAAATATAAACTGTTGGATCAAGGGAAAAAATTTAGAAAAATAATTGAAGAGCAGAATATCAAGTATGAACAATAGATAGAAGAGAGAGGGCAAGAGAATAGGAGAGAGAGGGTCTCATGCGGCTATAGGGCGGCGGCGCACGCGGAGGGCGCACGACGACCCGAGGGGGCACACGGCCGGCAAAGGGGGGGCGCACGGCGGGCGTACCGCGGCTAGGGGGCGCACGGTCGGCGAGGGGTCGCGCGGAGGCCACGGTTGACCGGGGCGGCGGCGGCCGGCCACGCGGGCGGTGGCGGCCACGCGAGGCGGGGGCGGCCGCGCGGGCGTTGACCGGGGCGGTGGTTGACGGCGAGGCGGCGCCGCGCGAAGTCGACGAGGGTGCTCGCGGAGAGAGAAAAGCGGCGACGGAGGGAGGGGAGGAACGAGGCGGCCGGCCGGCGCCGTCGCGGGGCGGAGGCGGCTCGCGAGGGGAAGACGGCGACGCTCAAACTAGGGTATGGAGAGGGGGGGAAATTGGGAAAAAAATAAAGGATAAATGGGGAAGGGTTTAAATAACAATAAAACGCTCATAAAAATTAATTTAAAATATCTTTAACCTATAAAAACGAACGTTACAATCTACCCTCCTTAAAAAAAAAATTTCGACCCCGAAATTTAAATCAAGGCTTACCGAACAATTGGGGATGGTGCCGTCTCATATCTTTAGGCATTCTCCCAAATCACATATATCACTCATGTTCATTAATCTCACGTAAACCAGATGAATTGATCTAATTATTCTCATATCTATCATAAAAAAAATCTTTTCTAAATTCTATCCTGTTACTTAACCTAGATATATGATGACTAATCTCTCTTTCTATGTATCTATCAATCTAAATTATCTATATATATATATATATCTATATCATCGAGTCACATAACCTTGTTGTCTTAATTCCGATGACCATTAATCCAATATTAATATACTAAATCTAAAAATTTTGTAGATCAATATGATATGGATCAAGTATTCTTCATAAAAGTATTCAATAATCCAACATACCCTACATTGCTCAAATTAATAACCTTGTCTAAGATTGATAACATTGATCATCATCTATCTAAAATTTCAAATATATTCAATCTGAAAATTTTAACAACATAGCATACATCCATGGTGCTATCAACGCCACAATCTAGTTATCTAACTAATAATCCAGTTATGGTCTAATATCAAATTTAATTGATCTAACCAATATCTTATCTAAAGACTGATATATCTCACCCTCATCACTAAAATGATTGGGTTCACTAATTCTAAAGCTATATCATCATAGGATTATAAGTATTGATCATCTAATCCATAATAGAGATAAAATTTCTTAACTATTCCTCTTACATTCGTTATCTAAAGATCTTTTCTAATAAATTTTGGTCTAACTAATTCATCTACTACATTTTAATCACCATATGACAATCAATCTATCACCATCTACTCAAATCTAAATCTAAGTAGGCAAAGTATACTTCTAGCTAAGTTGTAAATCAAGATTTGAAGAGAGAAAAAATGAGTACTTAATCAGATAAGTTAAACTCAGATCAGATAGGAAGAAAAATTCTACAGTTCTAGATCGATGGATAATAGATGATGATCTAGATAATATGATATGCTCTAAATTAGATTGCCAAAATCTTAAACTAATTACAACCCTATCTAGACAATCGCCTATGCTCTAAAGTTTATATAAGTCTTCTATATATCTCATCTTCAATATCAAAACATTATCAAAAGATTGACAACCTTTGAATCATATCTACATTTCATGAATCTATTCCAAATTCCATATGGATAATTCACCTTCTAAATATGATATCTTCTCATTAAAGTTACTACAGTTTCAATTCCATCTCATAGCTAAAGCTTCACAAAAGAATGATGCCATGAAGTGTAACTCAAGATTTATGTTATCCACTTATCCAATCAATGTAATTATTCTTAACCTCTATATCATTCATACACATATGATCTCAAATATAATCACCTCATACCATCTATATTATATAAGTTCTCAAGATGACCAAATCTCTAACTTCCCAAGTAATTCTAATGAGTTTACTACTTTTGACGATATTAACATCACTTAAACCATAATGATTCAATAATCAAGTATAAATAAATTATCTCTAACCTTCATCATAAAAATATTATTTATTTATAATCACATATAATCAACAAAATGATTCTCACTTTCAATGAGTTCTCGACTCTCCTCTTCTACAAATCTATCTCTATATCTACCACTCTCACGATTCATTCTCATTTCTTCCTTAAAATAATTTTATATTCATATTCTAACTACTTCCAAACAATTAGCAAGATATATCCCATCATCATGTTATCTCTATCTAATCTAAAGATCACCTCCAATAGACCAAGGTTCAAACTCCACATAAGATCAACCTATGAATGGTCACCACATATAATTAAGATGATCTAAAGTCAAGATTTGGCTAGATTGATCAAATAAGATATAGCAGAATAAAGAGTTCAAAATTTTGAGCATAAAGATGAAAGATCATGATTGAGGAGTTTAAGCAATAGATAGCACCTAACCAACTCTTACTATAATCATACTCAAACTACCTTTAAATTCTCAAAGGCGATACTTGTACCGGAATATCACATCCTTATGCTTACACGATCTATAATTCATACTTGATTGCACAAAAAATACCACTTATTCAAAGCATGATAAAAATTCTCTTGATCTTCACTATACCATCTCGATTGATAATCTCATTCTTATGCCTCATTTCTTCTCCATCCAAAACTATATAGTGGAAGCAATACTTCAATCATCATTTCACCTTACATCTAGATAAATCCAATACCAAAATCACATGTCATCCTATCCTCATACCACTCATTGATATTCCATCAATTAACATACAATGATAAATCGGATTAATCCTAGATAGACAAAATAAATCATCATTATCATCCCGTATAGATTATCCAATTAAATCAATTTGAAGATTCACTAATCTATCATTTATCTATTGATCATATAATATCATCATGATTACGACCATTGAATTTAGCATTAATCCAAATCACTAACCATGTTAAAATGCGAAAACTTCAAGCTTAAAGTATAAACCAACCTAATAATGATCAAGCATCGTATATCAATCATTCAATAATATGATATATATAAATCAAGAATCTTGCCTTAATATTGATAAAAAGCAATTCTTCATCAAGCCAAACCACAATATCGAACAAAACTGAAAATTTGGTCATCATACATTAATCATCCTATCTAAGCCTCTAATGACCCGATCACTCTCTAATATTAAAATTCAACAAATTCAATTTGATAATCTTATCCTATGAACATAAATCCAAACTCCAAGATCCACTAAATCTGAAAATTAAGTCATCATAAAATGATACATGTAATTATCCAATGTAGAACTCTAATAAGTGATATCAAATTTCCATGTCATTCAATCTAATAGTCAACATAAATTATTATGTCTGTCTAAGATCATTTTCTTCCAAACATCAATTCCGTCTAAGCCAAACCGATATCATAAACTCGGGCTAGTCAAAAATAGACCTTAAGGCCGAGTTAAGGCTCTGATACCAAGCTGTCACGCCCCGGATTTTATCCCGCACAGCGGAACATAATCCGACGACGTAACCGGGGAAAATAACCCCTAAAATATATCGGTTTGGAATGAAAGAAAACAACTAGATCCAAGTTCATAATTTCACAAATTCAAATTCAATACATCACTAATCACTACAATCTAAACAAAACTAAATACCATCTAGTCATACATATCATCTAATTGTCTTCTCGAGAATCGATACATCACGCTTCCGCTGCGCTAAACCTGATTACCTGAAAATTGATAAGAGGATTGGGATGAGTACGACGACTCAGTAAACACCACATCATCCGCCAAATCGGATAGCCAGAAGGCCCTAGATGTTAATTAAATAGGTACCCAGACCTACACCAATTATATGTAAATATAGGCTAGTCAATACATTAGATATATGACTTAATCCATGTGTTTTACACCACCAACCAAAGCCTATAATCACACCAACCAGCACCTATATGCACCATAACATGACCTAAAAAGATGGTATGAACATATGCATAGACACCTACTATATGCTCCATATGATGATATCACTATAAATGAGGCAAACTATGCATACACCGTGCAACACAATATGATAATTGACAAAATAAAATACATCACTAGACCACCTATACAATACCATGCAATAATGCACCTATCCTCTAATAAAGGACCACACCTTTTTCTTATTAGCAAGGAATGCGTCGTCTTGCCACCTCGACAGCTACCACCAGATCTATCATATATAGCGATTACCATATAGCTAAACGAAATCCCATAGTGCACCTAGGCGGTGGTGGCACGAGGACAAACCGCGGTATCCGGGATCGAAGGATGCACCGGACTGTTCTAACCTCCGCTGCCCTCGGGTCACGACTAACTAGTCTGGTGTAGCTGTTTTCATTAGAATTTCAATGCATCATGCATCCACCTCAATCATGCCATGCCATGATCACCAATATGCAAGATCAATAAACATCAACAATACTATGCCATGACATAACAACACAACTATGAACATAAAATGAACATATACTTCAGCTATTGCCATGCTAGACAACCATGCTAGAAATGAACCAAAATGAGACGAAATCACATATAACTAACTAAACATGATTGAACATGAATATAGCTAGGTGCTGGAAAAACTACTCATCACATCCTCTAATCTGGTTAACCTATCACCATTATTTAACAAGGTTAACATAATATAATCAAGCTAATATGTAACCAGGTGATTAGCTAAAAGAATGAACATTAATACACTACTAACTAAGCAAGATCTCATATATACATAATAGAGACATAAACACATATCATCACATGATACCGCGCACATCTATCTTAACTAACCCATGTCGACTCACAATTTAAGTTCAAAAGTGTAACTACACACACCCTTTAACTTAAAAGGTGAACTCTAATAATCATGGAGGATTAAATATGGATTTTTAATGATAATAGACACGTCAAGGGTGCCTACCGATCGGCGTTACGGAACTCGAGAATCGGCGACCGAAAAGGGTATCAAATGTCGGCTACGCAATGTACCGCTTGAACCGATCGAAAATGGTTAATTCTCACCACTTAGGTTGCTGAAAAAAAGAGTATACACAAGAAAATATAAACTGTTGGATCAAGGGAAAAAATTTAGAAAAATAATTGAAGAGCAGAATATCAAGTATGAACAATAGATAGAAGAGAGAGGGCAAGAGAATAGGAGAGAGAGGGTCTCATGCGGCTATAGGGCGGCGGCGCACGGAGGGCGCACGACAGCCAGGGGGGCACACGGCCGGCAAAGGGGGGGGCGCACGGCGGGCGTACCGCGGCTAGGGGGCGCACGGTCGGCGGGGGGGTCGCGCGGAGGCCACGGTTGACCGGGGCGGCGGCGGCGCGGCCACGCGGGCGGTGGGCCGGCCACGCGAGGCGGGGGCGGCCGCGCGAGGCGTTGACCGGGGCGGTGGTTGACGGCGAGGCGGCGCCGCGCGGGGGAAGTCGACGAGGGTGCTCGCGGAGAGAGAAAAGCGGCGACGGAGGGAGGGAGGAACGAGGCGGCCGAACGGCGCTGCTCGCGAAGGCGGAGGCGGTTCGCGAGGGGAAGACGGCGACGCTCAAACTAGGGTATGGAGAGGGGGGAAAATTGGGAAAAAAATAAAGGATAAATGGGGAAGGGTTTAAATAACAATAAAACGCTCATAAAAATTAATTTAAAATATCTTTAACCTATATATAAAAAAACGAACGTTACAATCTACCCTCCTTAAAAAAAATTTCGACCCCGAAATTTAAATCAAGGCTTACCGAACAATTGGGGATGGTGCCGTCTCATATCTTTAGGCATTCTCCCAAATCACATATATCACTCATGTTCATTAATCTCACGTAAACCAGATGAATTGATCTAATTATTCTCGTATCTATCATAAAAAAATCTTTTCTAAATTCTATCCGTTACTTAACCTAGATATATGATGACTAATCTCTCTTTCTATGTATCTATCAATCTAAATTATCTATATATATATATATATCTATATCATCGAGTCACATAACCTTGTTGTCTTAATTCCGATGACCATTAATCCAATATTAATATACTAAATCTAAAAATTTTGTAGATCAATATGATATGGATCAAGTATTCTTCATAAAAGTATTCAATAATCCAACATACCCTACATTGCTCAAATTAATAACCTTGTCTAAGATTGATAACATTGATCATCATCTATCTAAAATTTCAAATATATTCAATCTGAAAATTTTAACAACATAGCATACATCCATGGTGCTATCAACGCCACAATCTAGTTATCTAACTAATAATCCAGTTATGGTCTAATATCAAATTTAATTGATCTAACCAATATCTTATCTAAAGACTGATATATCTCACCCTCATCACTAAAATGATTGGGTTCACTAATTCTAAAGCTATATCATCATAGGATTATAAGTATTGATCATCTAATCCATAATAGAGATAAAATTTCTTAACTATTCCTCTTACATTCGTTATCTAAAGATCTTTTCTAATAAATTTTGGTCTAACTAATTCATCTACTACATTTTAATCACCATATGACAATCAATCTATCACCATCTACTCAAATCTAAATCTAAGTAGGCAAAGTATACTTCTAGCTAAGTTGTAAATCAAGATTTGAAGAGAGAAAAAATGAGTACTTAATCAGATAAGTTAAACTCAGATCAGATAGGAAGAAAAATTCTACAGTTCTAGATCGATGGATAATAGATGATGATCTAGATAATATGATATGCTCTAAATTAGATTGCCAAAATCTTAAACTAATTACAACCCTATCTAGACAATCGCCTATGCTCTAAAGTTTATATCGATCTTCTATATATCTCATCTTCAATATCAAAACATTATCAAAAGATTGACAACCTTTGAATCATATCTACATTTCATGAATCTATTCCAAATTCCATATGGATAATTCACCTTCTAAATATGATATCTTCTCATTAAAGTTACTACGGTTTTCAATTCCATCTCATAGCTAAAGCTTCACAAAAGAATGATGCCATGAAGTGTAACTCAAGATTTATGTTATCCACTTATCCAATCAATGTAATTATTCTTCACCTCTATATCATTCATACACTTATGTTCTCAAATATAGTCACCTCATACCATCTATATTATATAAGTTCTCAAGATGACCAAATCTCTAACTTCCCAAGTAATTCTAATGAGTTTACTACTTTTGACGATATTAACATCACTTAAACCATAATGATTCAATAATCAAGTATAAATAAATTATCTCTAACCTTCATCATAAAAATATTATTTATTTATAATCACATATAATCAACAAAATGATTCTCACTTTCAATGAGTTCTCAACTCTCCTCTTCTACAAATCTATCTCTATATCTACCACTCTCACGATTCATTCTCATTTCTTCCTTAAAATAATTTTATATTCATATTCTAACTACTTCCAAACAATTAGCAAGATATATCCCATCATCATGTTATCTCTATCTAATCTAAAGATCACCTCCAATAGACCAAGGTTCAAACTCCACATAAGATCAACCTATGAATGGTCACCACATATAATTAAGATGATCTAAAGTCAAGATTTGGCTAGATTGATCAAATAAGATATAGCAGAATAAAGAGTTCAAAATTTTGAGCATAAAGATGAAAGATCATGATTGAGGAGTTTAAGCAATAGATAGCACCTAACCAACTCTTACTATAATCATACTCAAACTACCTTTAAATTCTCAAACTGATACTTGTACCGGAATATCACATCCTTATGCTTACACGATCTATAATTCATACTTGATTGCCTGAAAAAAATACCACTTATTCAAAGCATGATAAAAATTCTCTTGATCTTCACTATACCATCTCCAATTGATAATCTCATTCTTATGCCTCATTTCTTCTCCATCCAAAACTATATAGTGGAAGCAATACTTCAATCATCATTTCACCTTACATCTAGATAAATCCAATACCAAAATCACATGTCATCCTATCCTCATACCACTCATTGATATTCCATCAATTAACATACAATGATAAATCGGATTAATCCTAGATAGACAAAATAAATCATCATTATCATCCCATATAGATTATCCAATTAAATCAATTTGAAGATTCACTAATCTATCATTTATCTATTGATCATATAATATCATCATGATTCTGACCATTGAATTTAGCATTAATCCAAATCACTAACCATGTTAAATCTGAAAACTTCAAGCTTAAAGTATAAACCAACCTAATAATGATCAAGCATCGTATATCAATCATTCAATAATCTGATATATATAAATCAAGAATCTTGCCTTAATATTGATAAAAAGCAATTCTTCATCAAGCCAAACCACAATATCGAACAAAAGCTGAAAATTTGGTCATCATACATTAATCATCCTATCTAAGCCTCTAATGACCCGATCACTCTCTAATATTAAAATTCAACAAATTCAATTTGATAATCTTATCCTATGAACATAAATCCAAACTCCAAGATCCACTAAATCTGAAAATTAAGTCATCATAAAATGATACATGTAATTATCCAATGTAGAACTCTAATAAGGTGATATCAAATTTCCATGTCATTCAATCTAATAGTCAACATAAATTATTATGTCTGTCTAAGATCATTTTCTTCCAAACATCAATTCCGTCTAAGCCAAACCGATATCATAAACTCGGGCTAGTCAAAAATAGACCTTAAGGCCGAGTTAAGGCTCTGATACCAAGCTGTCACGCCCGGATTTTATCCGCACGGGCGGAACATAATCCGACGACGTAACCGGGGAAAATAACCCCTAAAATATATCGGTTTGGAATGAAAGAAAACAACTAGATCCAAGTTCATAATTTCACAAATTCAAATTCAATACATCACTAATCACTACAATCTAAACAAAACTAAATACCATCTAGTCATACATATCATCTAATTGTCTTCTCGAGAATCGATACATCACGCTTCCGCTGCGCTAAACCTGATTACCTGAAAATTGATAAGAGGATTGGGATGAGTACGACGACTCAGTAGACACCCCATCATCCGCCAAATCGGATAGCCAAGAGGCCCTAGATGTTAATTAAATAGGTACCCAGACCTACACCAATTATATGTAAATATAGGCTAGTCAATACATTAGATATATGACTTAATCCATGTGTTTTACACCACCAACCAAAGCCTATAATCACACCAACCAGCACCTATATGCACCATAACATGACCTAAAAAGATGGTATGAACATATGCATAGACACCTACTATATGCTCCGTATGATGATATCACTATAAATGAGGCAACCTATGCATACACTGTGCAACACAATATGATAATTGAAAAGATAAAATACATCACTAGACCACCTATACAATAGCATGCAATAATGCACCTATCCTCTAATAAAGGACCACACCTTTTCTTATTAGCAAGGAATGCGTCGTCTTGCCACCTCAACCGGCTACCACCGGATCTATCATATATAGCGATACCGTATAGCTAAACGAAATCCCATAGTGCACCTAGGCGGTGGTGGCACGGGGACAAACCGCGGTATCCGGGATCGAAGGATGCACCGGTGTTCTAACCTCCGCTGCCCCTCGGTCACACTAACTAGTCCGTGTGTTTTCATTAGAATTTCAATGCATCATGCATCCACCTCAATCATGCCATGCCATGATCACCAATATGCAAGATCAATAAACATCAACAATACTATGCCATGACATAACAACACAACTATGAACATAAAATGAACATATACTCAGCTATTGCCATGCTAGACAACCATGCTAGAAATGAACCAAAATGAGACGAAATCACATATAACTAACTAAACATGATTGAACATGAATATAGCTAGGTCTTTGGAAAAACTACTCATCACATCCTCTAATCTGGTTAACCTATCACCATTATTTAACAAGGTTAACATAATATAATCAAGCTAATATGTAACCGGGTGATTAGCTAAAAATGAACAATAATACACTACTAACTAAGCAAGATCTCATATATACATAATAGAGACATAAACACATATCATCACATGATACCGCGCACATCTATCTTAACTAACCCACGTCGACTCACAATTTAAGTTCAAAAGTGTAACTACACACACCCCTTAATTAAAAAGGTCAATTCTAATAATCATGGAGAATTAAAATATGAATTTTAATGATAGTAGACACGTCAAGGATGCCTACCGGATCGACGTTACGGAACTCGAGAATCGGCGGCGAAAGGGTATCAAATGTCGGCTACGCAATGTACCGCTTGAACCGATCGAAAATGGTTAATTCTCACCACTTGAGTTGCTGAAAAAAAAGAGTATACTCAAGAAAATATAAACTGTTGGATCAAGGGAAAAAATTTAGAAAAATAATTGAAGAGCAGAATATCAAGTATGAACAATAGATAGAAGAGAGAGGGCAAGAGAATAGGAGAGAGAGGGTCTCACGCGGCTATAGGGCGGCGGCGCACGGAGGGCGCACGACAGCCAGGGGGGCACACGGCCGGCAAAGGGGGGGCGCACGGCGGGCGTACCGCGGCCAGGGGGCGCACGGTCGGCAGGGGGTCGCGCGGAGGCCACGGTTGACCGGGGCGGCGGCGACCGGCCACGCGGGCGGTGGCTGGCCGCGCGAGGCGGGGGCGGCCGCGCGAGGGCGTTGACCGGGGCGGTGGTTGACGGCGAGGCGGCGCCGCGCGAAGTCGACGAGGGTGCTCGCGGAGAGAGAAAAGCAGCGACGGAGGGAGGGAGGAACGAGGCGGCCGAACGGCGCTGCTCGCGAAGGCGGAGGCGGTTCGCGAGGGGAAGACGACGACGCTCAAACTAGGGTACGGAGAGGGGGAAAAATTGGGTAAAAAATAAAGGATAAATGGGGAAGGGTTTAAATAACAATAAAACGCTCATAAAAATTAATTTAAAATATCTTTAACCTATATATAAAAAAACGAACGTTACAATATGAATTAAACTCATCCACCCTAATTGCAAGCTTTGCATTTTAGCATTAACGCTAGCTTGGAATTGTACAAATTCTCCCAGAATTTTGACTTCAAATTGTCTTCTTTTTTGGCATTATTGGACTACCTGTTGATTCAATTGTTCACATCTTTCTAGGACCGCCTAGTAGTTCCATTCAATTTCAACCATCTTTTATTTATCTTTAGGTGTATCAGTCATTGGTGGTGGGTTTGAAGTACACAATGGTGGTTCAATCGGTAGCTCCACCACATAACTAACATCTATATGTCTGGCTTCTTTAAGGGCCGACCGTAGTGAGTTAAGCACCTGTACAGGAATTGATAACAACAACATTAAAATGTAAAATGATATACACATCAATTAATTGTTAACACATACTCACTGTATATTTATTGTCTCTAACATCATTGAGAAATGTCAATGAAATCAACATTCTTCCTCAATGACTAGATGTTCCACTTGAAGAGGCACGATAAATTTCTCCCAGAAAGTGGCTCAAAGCCACCAAGATGTTAAAATAAGATTGCCTGTGACACAAAACAACTCTTAAATTGAGTTGTTTGTTAAATAAAATTGTCATACTAGGACGATCAGAGTTGTGCGAACTTACCAGTATGACTGCCACACACCCAAGTAGGTAGGGTGGTATTTTATTAGCTTTGATATTTTTCACAACTTCAACCAAATGGTCTAGTAAAGCACTATGTGCATAGCTAGCCCAATTATAGGTATGTATCGCACCAATGTGCAAATTTTAATCTTAGGACTATGAAGCATATACACATAAATGATTGCACAAGCTAACTATGGTATTCACACCTCTTGAAGTTTCAAACTGTACAAGTGTTGCAAGTAGAATTTGTAAAATCTCAGTTCTGTTAGTATTTATGTCATCAGGGAATATATGGTCTAGTTCACTTTTCCTTCTTCTGTCCAATTCAATGGGTGTACTGGAATCAAGTAAGCCTAGAAGGAGGCTCACATCCTTCGAACGTAGTTAAATCTCCTATCCATTTATGTTGAAGACTTTAGCTTCTTTATAGAGTAGAATAATTTTCTTTACCATGTCAAAGCTCAACTGATAATCTGGAACATTCAAAAAATTGACAAATGGAGTCTATGCTGGATGGTCCCCGTGGGCCTATTTGAAACGTATACTAGCCAACTACTTTTGATAGTATGAGAAAGCACATCTATGTTGGACATGTACTTTGCTTGTGCTAAGGGCAAAGACTGCTTCAGATGTAGATGATGAGGACTACTCCCTAATAAGATCCATCTCTGTAATAAAGGAATTTGTTGTATGAAGAAAGAGAGAACAGAAAAATAAAAAAACATAACCATTCACCATCAGCGATGACTATTCTATGTGCCTAATAAGGGTTTAGGGTATAACTTCAAGCAAAGAAAAGTTCGATTCATTACCAAGGCTAGTTGTGATTCTGAATGTTATTGTTGTAGTCAATGAAGAACTCGAAATGCAGAAATGCAGGTGACGTTGCTAGCCTAATGATAAAACGGTTCGAAACATACCTACTATTTGAAATGAGTAGAAGGCAACGGTGATGACATACTACTATAGGGAGGAGAGTTTGGCAACCACAACCACAACTAGGTGGACTACTACTAGGGGAAGAAGGCGATGGAGACAATGTGAGATGAAGAATAAAGCTAACCTTAGTAGAAAACGGATTACGAGATGAGGTGCAATTGTCTTCAAGCAACCCACACGAACTAGACAAAGTATTCTCTTTCCTACTCTATATTGCCCTGCTCAAAATGAACCGACTTTCCATGATGAAGGATGGAAGTTTTTAATGACCATACAATGTTCCTGATGTAAGGAATCGTCCCATAAATTTTTGTGCAGTGGAACCGACAATTTCTATAGGTTCATATTGATCTTGTCTCAATTAGAATCGAACGACAACAATCGAAAACCAATCTCTACGAGTTTGAATATACCTGATAAAAATTCATATAATCCTATAGAGAGGAAGAACAAGAACATCTTAAGCCCTTAAAACTATTTAAATGTCTGATTTCTAGGTATATTCACACGAACTTCATCCACAATAGGTTCTCCCTTCGCACGGGCTCGAGAACTCTTCCTAAACTGAGCTTCATCACCCATAGAGGGCTTTCAGAGAGAGTATGAGGTAGGTAGGAGGTTGAGGACGTGTCTTTCACTCTTGTCTTGATAAGGTTTGGCTTAAACCATTAATATTTATAGATAATTTTGATTTTTTGTAAAAATTCAAATTCTCCATAAATTATGCCATTGCCCATGTATTTACATATAAGTCCTTATGTGTGTGACTCACTAGACCCAATAGCCTATTTGGTTGAGGCATAATTAAAATAGAATAATTCTATTTAATTAAATTAAACATGTTATTCAACAACAAATTAATCGGCCTACTGATCATAAAGGGTAAAAGTCATATCCCATGATTTCAAATGGCTATGAAGATAATCTTATCTCTATTGAGCATTTTCATCACAGTTACCACATAGATATAAACACTCGTCTATTCAATGTCCCAGTCAGAGGAGTATGGCATCGATTGTCAACATGTTGATGTATCGACTCAACAGGATCTTGTACTCGGAATCAGATCAATTAGAAAACACATTTCTTTAATTATTCTTTTTACCCTAACTAGGAATTTAGAGTACTATCCCATAGGATATTAACTCTCAGTTATCGAGAGTGGATGATTCCTTGTTATCCTCTCAATTGCCTCTATCAGGTTTTTCTTATACTCGATCCATCATTATACTAGACCATCTAAATGGTGATCCATAAGTCAATGGTCAAAGCACAAGTTCTACCCAAGAAGGCATCTTTAGTGACTTGGGTCAAAATTCTAACCATGCAACCATTATGATAGAAAACTCAGATTAATAGTTTGGTAAGATATCATTCAAGATTTTTAATTTGGTCAATTCAGTGAATCCATTTGACTAATGAGCACATGTATATGTATCTCAGTGTCTCCACACTAAAGAACAATAAGATCGGTCATCCTCATCACATGAAAAGATATCACATACACAAGTCTATCTGGATCTTTAATGTCACATCTCAAGGATTCTATGACTAAGAACATTTTAATCACATATTTCTACATGATCAATCTCATTATCGCAATCTAATAATGATTCAATCACATGTAATGTTGATTCAGTACTTCATTACAATATATGCATTTAATAAGTGCTAATAATGAGGATTTGTCTAATTTAATTGAATGAGATATTTCTAAAAATGTTAAATTATATCATATAAGATTGGCTTATAGCGCATTCATTTCTTTCATCTAACAACCTTGATTGATGTCCTTTCAAGTCAAAGGAACACTGTTAAACATCGACAACTCCATGAGGGTGTGTGTGTATTGAGTTAATGTCAACATGGCATCGCTAGGGTGAAGATTGTGGGAGTTCCTTCCTTCAGTCATTTGTGGTGATCCAAACTAATTTTAAAATGCACTTTATACGCTTACCACTACCACAAGCTCAGATCAACATCGCGAACAGAGATATGAGAAATTCACTTGTATTTAAAGCACTATACATGCAATAACAAGCTAGACACAATGAACTTGTCGAAAGTCAACAAGATTTTGCCATTCTAGAGCTTGCATGAAAGACAACGATCACAGCTCATCGTCCTCTCAAAGGTGGGCAGTGCACTGTGTCGCTTCCCAAGCCTTCCCTTCTACTGCGTCATGACCGGAGGCAAGAGTCTTCTCCTTTGCCACCACCTCCAGCTTCTCCCAGCCATTAAGGTACAAATAATTGATCTAAGGTGACCTAGACTTAGTTATATATTTTCTTCTTGTACATATGTTCTCCATCTACATTTTATTCTACACATCAACTATTGTTAACAATTATATAAAAGGGCTCCAGGAGCAGCGGGGACCTCAATTAAGGCTTTTTCCCTTCCCACTTATTCTCTCCTTCCATAAGACTCTATTCTTTGCTCTTTGTTTCTCTCCTTTTAGGTTTCCATACTTCTTCAAGTGGAATTGGTCTTCATCCAAATCAAATCTAAAGCAATGAAGATTTGTCTTCCCAACGTGGTATCAGAGCTTATTTTTTCTTCTTCAAGGCATGGAAGAGCATTCAAATACCTCATCATCAATATCTACAGTACCTAGGTTGCCATTTGCAACCTCTTCGTCATTTCTTTTCAATTTCGTCCCAAATATCTTTCATTGTGTTTTTGTTAAAATCAATGGTAAAAATTATATGATCTGGAGAGCTCAGATATTGCCATTTTTTAATACGTATGTTCTGATTGGACTGATGGATGGTTCAGTTCCATGTCCTTCTATGTTGACTTCTGATTTGTGTGAAGCTTCGAAGATGACACCTAATCTAGACTAATGAATTGCTTCCAAATTTTCTAGACTATAAAATTTGGAAGCAATTTGATAGTCTTGTCACTATAATTTTAATTTATTTAGTTAGTGAATATGTTCTTCCATTAATTGTTGGTCATGATACTTCAACCAACCTTTGGAATGCTATTGTTTCTACTTATTCTTCAGCTTCTTGAACAAGGGTTCTTAAGTTAAAATTTTAATTACAATAATTAAAGAAAGGGTCCATGAAAGTAATTGAATACTTGCAAAAGATAAGGTCAATAGCTAATTCATTGGCAATGGTTTCTGAACTGGTTCCTACTACAAATTTGTTGCTACATACATTAGTTGGATTAGGGCCTAAATTTGAGTTGTTTGCCACCTCAATTACTACTAGAATGTATGCTGCCAATCTTACTATTGATGCCTTGCAAGACATGCTTATTAATCATGAGATGTTTTAAAAAAAAATTGTAATCTATTTTTGAATCGACTGGTAACTTAGCACAATCTAATTTTCAGAATAATCAGCAACAGAACAATTTTCTTAGAAGTAGAGGTAGAGAAAGAGGTAGGAACTTAGGTAGAAACAATCATGTTGCTTGCAATAATTCTAGAAGAGGTCAGCTTCAATATAATCAGCAATTTAATTCCAATGATCAAGGCATTTCTCAGAATCACAATCAGAACATAACATAGAATGGTCTACTCACTTTTCCCTTGGTTTGTCAACTGTGTGACAAAAGATAGCATATGGCTCTTCAATGTTGAAAATTTGTCACCATATCAAAAGCCTTTTGATAAAGCTCCATATTATAATTTTTTAATGGTGTTCAGTTATTATCCCTTTTTAAGGCCATACGTTGTTCATAAGTTCAATTATCGATCTGAATGCTACATTTTTATGGGATATAGCATAGATCACAAAGATTATAAGTTTTATTTACCAAGGACAAAAAGATTTTATATAGCTTGCAATTTTATATTTTATGAAAACACCTTTTCTTTCAAGTTACTCACACAACCGGTTTCAACTCTAAACTCTCAATTTACTATCACTTTATGTCGGTCATGTGGCATTAATTCGGTTACATATGAGTCACCTATTCATAGACAACACACATTTGAGCAATCTCACACATTTGATTTTGTTCTTGCTACTCCTATGCATATAGGTTATGCTAAATCAGGTTCTACACAACCCATCACCCCAATAGGTTCTAGATCTCACATTTCTTCTCTAGACTGTCCTACTAACACTTCGGAGAGTGTTGGTTTGGACAACACTTGGTAGAATGTTCATCAAAAATACAAGTCCATTGCTGAGATTATGCAACAAACAGAATCGATAAAAATGGTTTCTAGTTGTACTTTTTTAGCTACTATTCATAATGATTTTGAGCCCTCCTTCACTATAGCCAAATACAAATTCCTGTTGGGGAGATGCTATATCTAAAGAGTTTTCAGCTTTACAATGGAATAGGGCATGGGTTTTAGTTCATCCTCCTCCCAATGCTAACATAATTGGGTGTAAATGGATTTACAAAGTCAAGAGAAATTCAGATGGCACTATATCCAGACATGAAGCCCATCTCATGGCAAAGGGATTTACTCAACAATGTGATTTAGATTATAAATAAATTTCAATCTGGTAGTTAAACCTTCTCCAATTTGTTTAGTTCTCTCTGTGGCAGTCTCATCTAATTGGTTTTTAAGACAACTTGATGTCAATAATACTTTTCTCTATGGTATTCTAGAAGAAGATACATATATGATGCAACCCCAAAGTTTTATAGATCAAGAAAATCCTCATAAGGTATGCAAGCTACAAAAGACTTTATATGGTATAAAGCAAGCTCCTCGTGCTTGTATTTTTAGATTTTACACACATCTTTTGTCCATTGGTTTCAAAGCTTCCATCTGTGATCCTTCATTATTCCTCTTTTATGAGAACAAAGTTGTCATATATATTCTTGTCTATGAGGACGACACTATAATAACAGACAATGATCTCATTGTTGTCACAGCATTGATTTAGAATTTGGCTACAAATTTTACATTAAAAGACTTGAGAAGTTTGAATTATTTTTTGGGGATTTAAGTAAAAAAAGATAGATTATGATCTTCTACTCAATCAACAAAGGTATATACTTGATCTTCTTCAAAAGTCTAACCTCTTGGATGCTAAACCTTATATGACACTGATTGTCACAAGAAGTGCTCTCTCCCAGACTTAAGGCAAACCATTGGTGGATACAACCTTTTATAAAAGTCTTGTTGGTTCACTTCAATACATTACTATTGCTAGACTCGATGTAGCTTTTGCTATTAATGAGGCTTGTCAGTTTTTGTCAAAACCCATTGGTAGCCACTTAGCTTTGGTTAAAAGGACTCTCCAATACTTAAAAGTTACATATGATTATAGTTTTTTTATTCAACCATTTTCATTCAATTTTCATGCCTTCTCCAATGCTGATTGGGCAAGTTGCCCGGATGATAGAAAATGCACTACTTGTTTAAGCATTTTCATGAGAGCTAATCTCATTAGTTAGACAGCCAAGAAACAAAAAAATAATTGCTCGATTTAGCACTGAGGCTGAGATGCGAGCCATGGCCATGGCTGTGACTAAGTTACTTGGACTTTACAAATAATTAAAGAACTGAGATTACCCATGGATAATCTACCTATTGTTTGATGTGACAATGTTTCGGCCATCTATCTTACAACCAATCCAATTTTCAAGGCAAGAACTCTATCATGTGGAGATTCATTTTATTAGACAGTTGAGTACAAGAAAAAAACTACTACAATTCACCATGTTTCAAGCCGTGATCAAGTTGCTAATGGTTTCACAAAGCCCCTTGCAATCCAGAATTTTGAACATTTCAGGTCCAAGTTAAACGTTGTCCCCATTTAGGGTCCGTTTGGTTGTCCGTAAAAGTAAAATCAATGAAAACATTTTTCATGAAGTACTTTTTCCAAAGAAATTGAAAACATCATTTACCATTTGGTTCCTTGTAATTCATTTTCCTTCGATCATTTGGTTGTCCGTAAATTATTTTCCCGAAAACATTTTCAATCGTTTGTTCATCCGTAGATCTATTTCAATGATTTCATGTATTACAATTAGATATAAAAAAGTATAAAGTAATAAAAATATCTATTATTGTAAATTTTATGTAATATAACATTATATTAAAATAAATTTTTTATAAGTTATTATTTTAAAATTTAAAATGTCACAATAATTAAAGCAAAAATTATTCTTTATACACAATCAACATTTAAAATATATGGAAGTGACTTATTAAGAATGATACAAAATTTTCATCTTAATATCTTAATAAGAAATCAAGAAGGCACGTCATGTATCATTTGTAGGGTCAAAACAACATTGGAAGTAACCTTGAAATTAAAAAAGTTGACAGCACGTAAGTGGAACAAAAAGCCAAGCCACTTATCATATATTGCGAGTCAAATCTTTTCTAATCTCCAACATAATCATTTGAATGTTATTGTTCAAGCCAAAGTAGATGGCATCCGTAGAAAATAAACTAGTACCCAACAAGCAGCACCTGTTCAGCAAGCATTCAACAGTTCTCAATCTTAAGACTGAAAATCAATCGTTTACCAACTGGAACCTATAGTTAGTTAGCAACCATGATTGTATTAGGCAACCAAATTTGAGCCATGTAAACAAGTTTAATAAATTCATGTTAAAGTCATGGTGTATCAAATAAGACTACCCAAAAACAAATATTAGAAAATTACCTAATAAAATAGCAAAGATAACTGAACCGCAAAAATTGGCCATAGCCAACATATCATTCAAAAATTTGTTTCGACACATGCTAACTAGCATAAAAGATGCACCATACCATAGTCTCCAATAGAAATAAGATACACCACAGTGCCATACAAATGGAAACAGATGGAGAAAAAAAAAGGAAAAACAACTTCTTCAAGAGATACGGTTTGCTTCTGCAAGACCTCCAGCTTCTAGTATAATTTGGATGCAGACGTTTCTACATCTGAAAATACAAAAAAAGGTGGTGAAAGTTCTATCATTTAAAATCACAAGTGAGATATGGTGAAGCACATTATAGAGATACAAATCCTGCAACTCAAACCAGTGAGCGCAAGGCTCCTGAACCTGATCCGGGATGACTGTACCTGCACAACTATAGTGACAGATGCCTTTCAATGAGGCATTAAAACCTATTTTACTTATGATATTTTACCCCATAAATTAGGGATGAAGTCAGGGATAAATCATCTCATCTATTACTTAGGATATTTTACCCCATAAATGACCTTTTGAGGATATGACCTTCTTTCATGATCATCTCATTCTCAGACATCTTCATGGTGCACCCTCCCATGGTGTTGACTAATCGAGCATGGTGGGCAAAGAGGTATGAATCTGGTGATGATGATGGCAGCAGCGGGTGGCAGAGACAACAGATTCCCTCTTTGATTGTTGTCCGTCTCCATTGAATCCCTCTTGCCCTGTTGATGGCGAGTGCTATGCAACAAGGGAGCCCTCTACCTTGTGTAAATTCTTCCCAATGGGAGGGACAGTGGCGCAGGGGCACCTCTGAAGAACCTACCAGCAGCTTCCGGCTGACATGCGGAGGCACTGGATTTTCTCTCTGATGCTTGCATTCGAAGGAGAAGATAGATAGATCTTGGTCTGATTTGATCTTGTTCTCTGCTTAATTTCTCTTCTTGAATCATCTTCTTCCGATCTCACTGGTATTCCCTGATTGTCTCTTTCCCAGATAACTCCATGGTGTGTTCCGAGGATCAGACTCTACTCTTCTCCCACCATCTCCAATTCCCTTTCCAGGCAGTGGTTCATCTCACAGGAGGAAAGCAAGAGAGGAAGTAAGACAACGATGAATAAAAAAAGAGATTTTTATATTTAGATTTTTAAAATGAATCTGTTGGCGACAAGTTTTTACAAAAAAAGCACAAAGAAAAAAGAGAAGAGAAGGATCGGATCAAGCTCTAGCTAGTCAATTCCCTAATTAAGCCAAATCAGGTCCTAAATTGGCCTGTGGGCACAAATCCCAGCTGGACCGACCCTCAATTGGGTTAAATCAGGTCATAGAGAGGCCCATTGGCACAATTCCCAGCTGGCCTAAACCCCTTCTAAATTCTCTTCTCAACTTCTCTCATGGCCTAAACCGGCCTTCATCGTTATCGGCAACCCATGACCTTAAACAAAATCCTTTGCCAACCTCATTTTGGCCCACCGAGATTGCCCTTAAACATGTAATTTTGATCATCGGAGCTACCGAAGCAAATAACTTGGATAAAGACAGAGATTGGATGGAGTTATCCGAACTCCGCTCGATTATCCAAGAACAAGACAGGATAAGACGGTCGAATCAACACTAATCTACTGAATTAATGCTATTTTAGATTTAATCTGATTTGGCTGAGATACCATGCATGTTCCATTTTAATTAAATCCACTATCAGAACTGTTCTGCAAAGAAATGCAAGTGTAGAATCATCAATCAAGATTTATTCTTGTAGCGGATCAGGGGTTGTCAATGCGAAGGTCAGCTGTTTACATGGTGTTCATGCACTTTTCCAGTTTCCATGCCATCATTTAACGCGAAATGCAAAGAATTGAAACAGATGCTTACAAGGCAAGAGGATCTCTCTGGTATCCCAACCCAGAAAAGTTCTTGGTATATGATGCGTCTTCTTCAATCAAAGCTTGCTAGATTGCCGTGGTGCCATGCATCCATTGGATCCCGCCAGTGGAATCAGATTTTTGCCAGCAGCTAGAAGAATCTGCGACTGAAAGAACAAGACGATGATTCCTGGTGAAAGGACTGAAGAGCAGCGAGGAATCTTGGCAGCGGACGTGGACGATACAGTAGGGAACGGAGGTAAAAGGTTACTGGAAGAAGGGGTGAAGGTGAGTGGCCTATGGCATTTTTAACACTACGGAAGATCTCAAGATACACTTCATGTTCGAACGCCCAGTGTAAAATCGAACAAGAAGCCTCTGGTGCCGTACCTGAAATTGGGGATTAGAATCCAGATCAGGCATTTCATAAGCGGACAGGCGACCACCTCGGTAAGGCACCTTACTTCCATCCCTGCAAGCTCTGGCGCCGGGAGCTGGAGTCCACGCACTTCCACGGCCTCCGAGCGGCCTCCGGCCTCTGCCGCCCCCTCGTCGCCCCGTCGCATTCGAGCTCTCCTGGCCGGCGAAAACGGCGTGTCTCGCTTCGAAATGTCCTCCGCGGAAAACGGCTTCCGTTCGATTTTTTCGGATGCCAAAATCCCACAATAAGATGGTCACGGGAGAAAGTTTTACATTGACCCCATATTTTACAGGTAAACAAATAACGCGGTGGAAATAAAAAACGGGAAAACTTGCGCATGAATCCGGTTTTACATGCAAAGAAATGGACCCTTAACTTGAGTGACCTGGACTAGTTACATATTTTCCTCTTGTAGTACACGTGTTGTCTATCTGTATTTGATTGTACACATCACCCGCCATTAACAGTTATATAAAAGGGCTCAAGGGGCAGCGGGGACCTCAATTGAGGCTTTTCCCTTCCAGCTCATTCTCTCCTTCTAGAAGGCCCTGTTCTCTGCTCTCTGTTTCTCTCTTTTCAGGTTTGCATACTTCTTCAAGTGGAATTAGTCTTCATCCCAATCAGACCTGCAGCATTGAAGATTCGTCTTCTCAACTCAAGCCTGCGCCTCCTTCCCTGGCCCTCTCTTTCGCTTCAGAAAGCCCCCCTTCTACATCGAATGCCTTCTGCTTAGCCGTGCCGGCGGCCACCTTTTCCGCAGCCTCCGTCGCCGCCTCCTTGCCCGTCGTAGTAGCAACCGAGGTCTTCTCCTTCGCCTGCTACAACTCTTCTCCCGACTCCGACACCTTTTGCCTAGCCGTGCATGTCACGACCCGGATTTTTAACATGCACAGCGGAAGATAATCTGGCGACGTAACGAGAAAGGATATCGGTTCGGAACCAAATATCAGACTAAAATCATAATCCAAATTCATAATTCCAACTTTACAACTTAATAACATAGAATTAAACATCTATCTAAACAAAACAAATACTAACATTGAACAATTGAATCACTAGCTCCTCGAAAATTCCAAAATACCACTACGCTTCTGCTGTGCTAAACCTGCAATGCTGAAAATATTAACAACGGAAGGGGTGAGTCACAACAGACCCAGTAGGACTTACACCCAAACTACCCCACTATAATAATGATTCTAGTGGTATACAATACATATTAAGCCTAAAAATCAAATTATCATACATAATGTAGACACGCCAAATTGGCCTGATTCGGAGCCCCAGACTCTTATTCCATAGGCGATATCTTTTTTTTGACCGTTATCTGATCCGGACTACCTCGTGGAGATGAGCTAAGGACATTGGTGGAGCCCCCCTTGTTAGTTGAGAATGCACCAATGATTTCCGGAATATTGCCGTAACCTTCAAGCGAGAGCCGCACGTGAACTGTAAAAACACGAAGCCTGCTCGATGACCGACCTTGAATGGTCCATAATTGAAGGTCTCGGGAGTCTCGCATGTGTTCCGTAACATTCAGGGTTTCCGAGAAGTCATTCCGGTAAGCATCGGTCAATGACGGCTTTCGTTACGGCTTTTTCGATCTGTGCTGACACGGCTATCCCGGATCATGTGTTAGGCCTTTCCGGTCATCACCGGGTCTTTTCAGGTCATCCAGGTCGATTCTAGCCGTATATTTTATCAACCGGGGCTATAAGTCCGGTTCGGTCAATTTTAGGGTTTCGCGGCTTTTACGGCTCACCGGGTTAATAACAAATTTTTCGATGATTTTGGGTTTTCCGGTCGTACCGGACTTGTTCGGTCATCATTTTAAGTCATCCCGAGTTGACCCGGGATTTCTCGACCGGAACCGTGCTCTTTCGGATCTTCGCCCCAGGTTTCGGCTTTTCGCGAGAGGGTAAACCGGTAGAAAGCCCCGTACGAACATCTCGGGAG
Organism: Cryptocoryne crispatula var. balansae; assembly: GCA_036172225.1. NCBI lineage: Eukaryota > Viridiplantae > Streptophyta > Magnoliopsida > Alismatales > Araceae > Cryptocoryne > Cryptocoryne crispatula. The sequence goes on along the minus strand of CM069925.1, from coordinate 15,802,544 downwards.
TCATGCGGCTGGTTTACCGACTTGAGGAGGTGCGGTTGAAGGCCCTCTTTCCAACGCGACAAACGGGAGCCGAATTGGACATCCGGTTTGCAAAATACGGCTCGCGGAACACACGCACAGGAAAGAGAGTGTACCGCGCCCCCGCTCCGCTTGAAAGTGGAGGGCGCGCCCTGTGCGCCCTCAAACTGGGGGCGCGCCCTGCGCGCCCCTGGTCCCTTTGAAAGGCGGGGGCGCGGTCGGTTTCAGAAAATCGGAAATTGCCCCGATTAGCACCTTCTAAACCGGATTTTTGGGAGGATTTGGCAGAGGATTTTCGATTATTTGTACCGCGCCCCCGGTTCGGGGGCGCGTTAGGTATATCAAGTCGATTTTTAGCAATTTCCGGAAGTTTCCGTCGATTTTTAGCCGTGAGACGCCGAACGCGCCCCCGCTTCCTTTGAAACAGGGGGGCGCGCAGACCGCGCCCCTGAACTGGGGGCGTGCCCTGCGCGCCCCTGGTTTGAGGGCGCGCCCTGCGCGCCCTCCTCCTCTTTGAAACTCGGGGGCGCGGTCGGTCCAGTTTCTAAATTTTGCACCGTCTCCCTTCCCCTATAAATTGAGGACCATTCTCAACGACCCAAGGTTGAACCCCCGGTGCCTAGCTCGTCCCAAGGTCGTCCAAGCTCTTCTCCAAAGCCGTCCCGACGTCCAAAGGCGATCCGAAGTCAAGAAATCGATCCCGAGGTGAAGGAGAAGGCTCGATCCGGGTGTTCTTCATCAATCATCTTCATCGACTTCTGGAGAAAATCCGAGGCTTCGGCTGAAAAAGTCTTCAACATACAAATTGTTCCTCTCTTCGTCCTATTTCGTCTCCAACTGACGGCACTCCATTCCGACTTGCCGTTTGTTCGTGGCGGTTGTTACACTGAGGGCGCGCATCCAGGTTCTGTTTTTGATATCCGCCCACTTTCAGAATTTTTACTGACTTATAAAAGAGTATTTCGGAGAAGTCATCAACATAGAAACTCTTCCTCTCTGAGTTCTCCGTCTACTCCAACAAACGTAACTCGATTCTGACATTGGGGTCGTCCGTAGAATCCTCTGCACCGAAGTCGCGCCATAAGGGTGCAAAGCTACCCGAACCGGCCTTTTCTCAACCAACTCGGCTTCAACTCAAGCCGATCCATTCCATAAGCTTTCTCAACTCATTTAACTCAGTTTATTTACTGTTTTAAAGCATATTTCAGTTTATTTGCATCATTTTTACATAATCCAAAAAATACAAATAAAGGGGTTAAGGCTCACCCCAATCCGGTGAGTTCGATTCCAATTGCTTCTTTCTCATATTCTCTCTACAGTTACTACACTTCCCATAGTTCTAATCATTTTCTTTCACTTGGTTTATTGTTCTAGTTGCACAGTTTATCAAGCTAGCATCGGTTGGGAGACTCTTCTTCATCGGCCGGCCGAAGAAGAAGAAGGTTGAACCCATATCCCGATCTCCCGCGCTAAGGTACACGGTCAAAACAACTCAATCATGTTGTTATTCTATAAAGCAGAGCCTGCGGCTCCTGGCGACCACATTTCTCATGCTTTAATTTCATCTCTTCCTCACTCTCCTCCCACATGACCCGAACCGTCTCCGGTGCTCGAGCGACGCCGTGAGATGAAAGTTCGGGGATCAATGTGAGTGTGGGACCGAGGTGAGGAGTCTTTACCGCTTTCTGAGTGTCTTTCAATTCACTCCCCCTTTTTTTGCCCAATTCCATCTTTCACCTTCTTATCTTGAGGTGCCGATCCGGAACCCGTTTTCGGAGTCGACATCTTTTTGGCGACCACGGTGGGACAACCAATGTCTTCAACCGTGCTAGCTTGATTGATCCGTGCAACTAGTTGTTTTCCGACTTGGTTCCCGCGTGAACCGGCTTGTCCTTTACCCTTTTCCATGTCAATTTACCTTTAAAAACTTGCTGATTACTCTTCCTTTAAGATTGTCCCCCATGTGGACTTGATTTCTTGTCTTTACTTCAGCCCGGTTCCCGCGTGAACCATTTTTCTTCTTATAAACCGGTTCCCGCGTGAACCACCTTTCTTTTCCAACTCGGTTCCCGCGTGAACCAACTTACTTTCAGATCTGTCCCCGCGTGGACCACCCATTTTCAGCACCTTTAGATTGGCCCCACGTGGCGCTCTTTTCATTTTGTCAACTTACACCGGTTCCGCGTGAACCACCCTTTCTTCACAAAAACCGGTTCCCGCGTGAACCACCCCTTTTCCTTCAAAGACCGGTTCCCGCGTGAACCACCTTTCTTTTCCAACTCGGTTCCCGCGTGAACCAACTTACCTTCAGATCGGTCCCCGCGTGGACCACCCCTTTGCACCAATTAGATTGGCCCCACGTGCCCCCCCCTTTCCTTTTTCAATCAAACAAACCGGTTCCCGCGTGAACCACCCATTTTCCTTCAAAAAACCGGTTCCCGTGTGAACCACCTACTTTTCCAAAACTCGGCTCCCGCGTGAGCTACTTTATTTTCAAATCGGTCCCCGCGTGGACCATCCTTTTATCTTCACTTCAGATTTGTCCCCACTTGGACACTCCAACACAAGCCGGTTCCCGCGCGAACCACCTTTTAATTGCTAGTTTCTAGTTACTTGTTTTACTCTATCATTGCTTGTCTTGCTTGCATTCACTTGTTTGATTTATTTAATAGCTTTCATTCATGTTTGCATATTGATTGCTTCTTCTCCTTCTACCCTCCATTTTTCATTTTTGCATTAGCTTTTTGCATCGGGTACCGGACTTGTTCCGATCCGTAGGGCATTCGAGGCGGGGGCTCTCTCTCCCAACACACCCTCACCCTCCAAACACCTTCTTGGTGGATTCTAACCTCTCTTCTGGGATATTCCTTCCTAGTTGATTTGGTTGTTTCCATCAAGACCTCTGTAAGTCCCCATCCGTGGAGTATTCCTCTCCGCACGATTGGGCCGGTTGTACCACTTCTCAAAACCCGAAGAACCCAAGTACCTACTCGTGGTGATTGAGTGATAACCTTAGGTCTTGAAGATTGAAGCAATAGAAACCATACCTACTTGAGTAAACAATTGCTAACAATCTATCTAATCTAAGGTTTCAACACATTAATTGTCGAGTAATCATTTTAAAACCTTGTTTGCATAACTTGCTTGCTTAAACCAATTGAAAAAAAAAATTCTCTTTCAAAACACCTAAAAAAAATCCCTTTAATTTTTATGTTCAACTTGCTTGCCAAACAACCAAATTGAAACCAAATCAAATCAAACAAACAACCATAACCAAACAAAAACTCTCTTTGCATTTACACCTTTCATTTGCCTTCTTTCAACCATTTTGTAAGGAAACTTGACAGATGCCCCACTCTAAGGTCCGGAAGACACGTCGGGATGTCGGACTACTGCGGCCAAGAAGAGGAGTACGAGACGGGTCACTACGAACTTCAGCAACCCATGGTCCAACCAGATGGCCATGTTAATGCCGTGATGGAACCTGAGGTCCAAGATCCTGCTCACCGATCCACTTCACATATTATAGAACAAGCTCTCAAGGATCTATCTCTTCACCTTGATCCCGAGGCCTTTGCAATTATCCAATCTGCCACTAAGGGCAAGATGCCCACCAATCAAGCTCCGATCGAGGGAAATCAAGCCCCTCACCACCCCAACCGCGATCGGGCCCTTGATCATCTCTTCTCCCGGGCAACCTTGCCGTGTCTCTACTCACCCCGTTGTGGGGCATTCACACAATTCGCACTACCTCGTTTCCAACCCACTTCTTCCAACCCAATCAAGTAAACACTTTGCTCCCGCGGCTCCGAATCCAAATTTCCTCACCCGTGTGTTAATGAACAAAATCAACAAGATGGATGAGCGCTTCGAAGAGATGAGGCACCGCCTCGATTCTAAAGCCATCCCTAAAATCTCTGTCCCATCCTTCCCAGTTCTACACCTTCCTCCTTCAGAAATACCAGTCTTCCAACGTTACAACGGGACTGGTAATCCTTTCAACCATCTAAAGAGCTTTCTCTATGACTCCTCATTCTGGAAAAATGACCGCAAAGCCCTTGCCTTCCTATTCCATCGGTCATTGGATGGATCCGCCCTTGACTGGTTCTATTCTCTTGATTCCATTGAGGCGGCGGATTTCGACATTGTCAAAACGAAGTTTCTACAGAGGTACAAGGATCGGGTGGGGCCAGCCTGCTCGATAACTGACTTAATTGCTGAAAAGATGAGGCCAGATGAGGACTTTGCCAGATTTGTTGATCGGTGGAGGGGAATGGCTGAGAGGCTTGTGGATACCATCTCGCAGGGGAGCAAGGTGAGGATGCTCATTGGGAACACCACGCCTAACTCCGCGCAACCTTCGATCATGCACCGTCCAACAACTACATGAGCGAGCCGTGATAGCGCCCGCTACCTCCAAGCCCACTTTAAGGACGCATCCATGATCAACCCGTTCGACACCAAGCCCCGTAATACTAGAAAGCCTACACCTGTAGGACCCACCACCGAAGGGGTAGTAAATAATGAGAGCATCAATGCCATGGGTAACCAGGGTGGGTACCGTCAAAGCCAATACCGTAACCCACCACCCAATCAACAATACCGCCCAACTCCTCAAACCTCCTCACCACAAGAACAACTTGCATACAACCGAGCACCACCACAAGAACCCACCTACAACCGAGCGCCCCAGCAACCAAATGCCTCCAACCGAGCGCCTCAACACCACCATGTTTACAACCGACCACCACCACCACACTAAGCCTCCAACCAAGTGACACCACTAGCCAGCCGACCTAGGAGGGGGGGACCCAAGAGAGAATACTACCCTCAACTGCCATTCCCCCTCACCGATATCTTCAACGCATTGATGGCTGAACAAGAACCTAGAGCTTCCAAAGGAGAGAGAAGGATGGCTAGCAAATGTGGACATGACAAAATACCGCGCTTACCATCGGTATCCCGGGCACACGGTGGATGTCCTGCTTCCAAGCTTAAAGATTACATTCATGACCTCAACGATCAGGGGAACATTGACTGGGCACAGATGGGAGAATCCATACAAGCGATGAAGGCACGTCAGAATCAACCTCGGCGACATCAAGTACAACAGCAGCCCGGCCTGGGCATAGTTCAAGATCCACTCCCGGTACATGCACCCTTACAAGCACCGGCACCAGCACCACCAAACCAACGACTCGGCCTCGTTCACTCCGCCATCGAGGAGTCAACCCACCATTCCCAGGGTTGGCAGGTCGAGGATCAAATCACTTCCATGCCCGCCATACCAACCCCACCTACAAACCGCACCATACTCTCCATACCGAGAGCTGCCCCCAGCCCACAAACTATCCAAACACCACTACCCTCACCAACCATTAACCCTCCACGACGCTTAATCATTAGACCGCCACCAGCCTTCCAACCAGCACCCCAACCTAACCCACCAACCACCATTAATCCTCCACGGCGTCTAATCATTAGACCGCCACCAACACCCCAGACATCACCTAACCTACTAGTCACTGCCACCCCACGACCCCTCATCATCCGATCCTCACCACCCCTACCTACCATGGGCTCCTCAACCTACCAACCAACCCTACCATCACTATCATCACCACTTACCCCTACCACGCTGGCGCCGGTACTTCGTAGCGGGAGGATGTTCCAAAGGGTCTTCCCCAGGTCGGGATACAACCACAGGAACAGGCAGAAGAGGAGGTGGTAGAAGAACCGTTGCCCGGCACGGCATATGACCTATTGAAGCACTTGGACAAAATGCCGGCACGGATTTCAATTCTGGAGCTAATAAAGAGGTCAAAGAACCATCAAGACATCCTACAACAATATTTGCAGCGGGTCATGGTCAATGAGGACCTCCCGCCTGAGAAGATCATTACTGTCCTGACCCCGAGGAGTGAACATCCGGCACTCACCTTTACACAAGAGGAGTTGGCACGTCGTAGATCGAAAGTACGCCTTGCGCGTTGCGAGGTCATCCGAGGCGTGGAGATCAAGTCCTGCTTGATTGACACCGGAGCATCCATAAATGTCATGCCGCCAGAAACATTGCAACTTTGCGGCATCTCCGATGAAGAAATCGAGCCTTCTTCCGTCACGGTGACCGCATATGACAACTCCCGGAATCCGGCACGAGGGGTGGTTACATTGAAAGCAGGGCTCGGGCCGTGTGCTGTCACCGCCGAGTTTCACGTTCTAGAATTGGACCCTACATTCAAAGCTATCTTGGGACGCCCGTACCTTGAGGCAATAGGAGCCGTTCCCTCCACTAATCATCGTTGTCCGAAGTTCCCATACAAGGGCCAGTGATCAAAGTAACCAACATCCCCATTCGAATGACGTGGATGACCCCTCTTCGCACCGCCAATATCAAAATATGTCCAGCCCTTGGTTTCAACTACAGCTACCCGAGGTCATGGTATTAACGACGCCTCCAGATACCGTTGCATGGCGGATGATGAAGGGATGGGCTATCAGCCACGAAAAGGCTTGGGAAAGGAGCTGCAGGGGGTCGTGCACCCCATCCCAGCCGTACAAAGACCAAAGAGACACGCGCTTGGCTATGAGCCCAGTCTCACTCCGCGGATGGTCTACCGGCCAAAAAATGCCATGGGACTCCAAAAATTCTTTATCAAAGGGGAGACCATGATGATGGCCGGGGACGAAGAAGAAGAACAAGTCAAGAGGAAGAAGGCACCAGAGCAAGAGGAGGAAGTGGACAACCTGAGTTCATCTTTGGCTCGGTTGTTCATAGAGGAGGAAGAACCAGTCGAGGGCAAGTCCACCTCCAAACAACTTGTCCACTCGAACCCACCTCCAAACAACATCCCGCGTGAACCGTATCCTACGGTCACTTATTTCAAAATCCTCACACTCTCCCTCTTAGATTCACTTGATGGGCTATCTAGCCCAATTCCCACTTCTGGGCCAAAATGGCCACCTGAACTGATCAATGGGCCTGAGAGCCCATTCAAATCTTCTTACTCCACTGGGCTTCTATGCCCATTCCAATCCAACAACCTTGGGCCCACGTGCCCACCAGTCGGGCCCACGTGCCCTTTAGATTTATTTTCTTGCTTTGGGCCCGCGTGCCCACCATTTGGGCCCACGTGCCCCTTAGATCTTTTCACCACTTTGGGCCTATCTCGGCCATTTCTTGTCATCATCGGCCCGCGAGCCCATTTTTCTTCCATTTACTTAAGCTTTCTATTTCGTTCGAGCCCCATCGGCTCATTCTCTTTTTGTTATTGAAAATACCCTAAAATACCCAAAAAAAACGTCCTCTCACAAACTCGCTTTCCATTGAGGAGACGTCGCTACTTGTCTCGGAGGGTGCTCCCAACCGAGACCCCTCTTCTCCAACTCACCGATCGATCCGTTCGATCCTTCACCCATTGTTAATACCACCTTTTCAATTCCGTCTTCTTTAGGAGTAGTTAGGGTAGAAAAGAAGAAAATTCGAGGTAAACGTGTGCGTAGAGATATCTCCAACAAATAGCTCAAAAAAGCAAGGAATGTGCAAGGCCGCCAAGGTTTTTGGAAAATGCTATCCAGCCTTGATGAAATCCAATATGAGGATGAATTCAATGTAGATCATACACGGGGAGTTTACGAGGTCTTATCGAAAAAAGATCCTGATTTCGAGGATGGAATTGAGGACTTGGCTGATGCGTATGCATCTGGACTTAAAAGATTTGAAGAACCATTAGCCACGGTGGATGAACCGACAAAAGAATTGAATCTCGGAACACCGGAAGATCCCAAGACAATCCTCCTAAGCGCAAACCTCACTCCCACTGAGGAACAGAGTTTAATTAAAATTTTGGAAGAATATAAGGACATGTTCGCATGGACATACGAAGACATGTCGGGGTTAGACAACTCGTTAGTTGAACATCGTCTAACTTTGAAACCTGGAGTTACCCCGGTCAAACAAAAATTAAGGAGATTCCACCCTGATGTTGCACTTAAGATGAAAGAAGAGGTCGACAAGTTACATCAAGCAAGATTCATTAAAGTCGTCCTTTATCCGCAATGGGTGGCAAACATAGTCCCCGTCATGAAGAAGGATGGCCGAGTTCGGATCTCGTATAGACTTCGTGGGACTTAAACCGAGCGTGTCCTAAAGATGACTTTCCTCTACCTCATATTGACGCATCGGTTGATAACACCGCTCGGGATTCGAGATGTAGTCATTCATGGATGGCTATTCGGATATAATCAAATCCGGGTGGCCGAAGAGGACCAGGAGAAGACCTCGTTCACCACACCTTGGAGAACCTACTGCTATGTTGTCATGCCCTTTGCACTAAAGAATCCTGGTGCTACCTATCAGAGGGCAATGATGGCTATCTTCCATGACATGATGCATACCCTTGTAGAGGTGTACGTGGACGACCTGGTCGTTAAGTCCAAAAGCCGAGAAGATCACCCGGAAGTGTTGAGAAAGGTCTTGCAGAGGGCTAGGGAATACAAATTGAAAATGAACCCAAGGAAATGTACGTTTGGAGTATCCTCAGGAAAGTTATTGGGGTTCATAGTGAGCAAGAGGGGCATAGAGATCGACCCAAACAAGGCCAAGGCAATCATTGGTATGCCTCCTCCGAGAAATATAAAAGAACTTCGAGGATTAATCGGGAGGCTACAGTTTGTCCGCCGGTTCATCTCACAACACTCCCAAGGTGTAAACCTTTCTATGAGTTGACCAAGGCGGGGCCGAGTTCAAATGGGATTCGAAGTGCCAGGATGCATTCGATGGTTTGAAAAGATACCTGGCTAGTCCCCCTGTGCTTAGACCACCAGTCCCTGGCAAGCCCTTAGTTTTATATATCTCGGTTTTGGAGAATTCTCTTGGGGCAGTCCTTGCACAAGTGGATGAAGAAGGGAAAGAGAGGGCAGCTTACTATTTGTCAAAGATCTTTGATCCATGCGAGCGTAAGTATCACCGTAGTGGAAAAGACCTCGTGCCGCACTAGTCCGGGTAGTTCGAAGCTTAAACACTATTTCTTAGCTCATGAGGTCAATCTCATCGCCCCGCATCAATCCCATCAAATTCCTTCCGGAGAAAACTGTTCTAAGCGATCGGTTAGGTCGTTAGCGTAGCTTCCTCTCCCGCTTGATATCACCTATGTCCCCCGAGAAGGCGATTAAGGGCTATGCCATTGCCGAACATCTAGCCCATCACCCTATACCCCTCTTTGACCCGGTCCAATCGGAGCTCCCGGATGACGAACTAATGTTGATCCGATCTTCCCACCTTTAGACGTTATATTTTGACGAGGCTCTGAATTCACACGGTAAGGGAATAGGAATCGTCCTTCTATCACCCGAGGGTGTCACCATTCCACAGGCATTTCAGCTTGACTTCCCAGCAACCAACAATATAGGCCAATATGAAGCCTTGATGGCCGGGCCGGGAGGCCTCATTTCTATGGTGTCATGGAATTGAGGGTGATAGGTGATAGCCAACTAATTCTTCGCCAAGTCCTAACCAAATACCGAACTTCTCATCCAAACCTCAAACCTTACCAAGAACTCACCTCTTGCTACATCAAACTCTTTTCCAAACTCACTTTTGTCCATGTTCCTCGAGCTCAGAACATCCTTGCTAATGCCCTTGCCTCCTTAGCTTCATCCCTATCAGTCCCTCTAGGTAGACAGGTGCGGACTATTCATGTCCGTAGAAGGTCGATGCCAACGATTAAAGATGGGCGATTTCTGAAGATCAAGGAGAGATTTGGCAGGAAGGAATATCTAGAGCAGAAAGAGGAGATTTCGCTAATCGAATTGTAAGAGTTAGATGAGGGTGAGAGGCCTTGGTTTGATGAGATCGCAAGGTATTGTCAAGATCAGACATATCCACCGGGATCAAATGCAAAAGAAAAGAAGGCCATCAGAGAGTATCCCGGTAGGGCATACCATCCTAGGAGGGGTGCTCTACAAGAGGAGCCCAGCGGAATTTTATTGAGGTGCGTTGATGAAGAAGAGGCAGAATTGGTGCTTAAGGAAGCACATTCCGGGGTCTGTGGGGGCCATGTCAATGCTCAAGCTCTTGCCAAGAAAATCATCAGGCAGGGGTATTATTGGCCAACCCTAGAAGAGGATTGCTCCATCTTTGTCCGGCACTGTCATTCTTGCCAACTTCATGCCGACAAGATCCATTCTCCCGCATCTTCCCTTCATTCGATTCATGCCCCCATGGCCCTTCGCCATGTGGGCTTTCGATATCATTGGCCCTCTAAGTGATCTTAACTCTGAAATCCGTTCCAAATCGTTCATCCTGACGGCAACAGAGTACTTCACCAAGTGCGTGCGGAAGCGTTCATAGAGATCAAGGCATCAACACGTGCTCCTTCATCAAACGCAACATCATCGCTGTGTTCGGGATACCCACGACATCGTCACCGACAACGGACCGCAATTTCTCTCAAGATCGCGTGATCTTTGCAATGGTACCGCATTGCATTGCATCATTCATCTCCTTATTACCCGCAAGGCAAATGGTCAGCTGAAGCCACCAACAAAACTTTGATTAAAATCATCAAAGAAAACCCGTAAGTCTAGCAAGTTCGCGGGACTGGCCAGATAAGCTTGTAGATGCCCTATGGGCTTATCGTACCTCTGTACGGACCCCCACTGGTCAAACCCCGTATGCTCTCGCATATGGGATGGAAGCGGTGGTCCCGTACGAAGTGCTCCTTCCATCACTCCGAGTTCAACTCGATAGGGACATCCCTGTCGATGAGAGACGAGAATCTCTCCTTGCACAACTTGAACTCCTAGATGAAAGAAGGTTGGCCGCTTCCGAGCATGCCCGGACTTATCAGAACCGATTGAAAAGATTTTATCAAAAGAGGGTGGTAGAGAGAAAGTTCGAAATCGGTGAGATGGTAGTAAAACGCATATTCGTTAAGCCGGGTGGTCCCCGCTCTAAGTTGCAACCAAACTAGGAAGGGCCTTTTGTTATAACTGAAAAATATCCAGGCAATGCATATGAGCTAACCAACGCCGATGGAGAAAAATTAAACCATCCATGGAACGGCGTTTACCTCAAAAAATATTTTCCTTAGAAAAGAAAATGGAGAATTTCTGGTATGCTATCAAGTCATCGATCCAAGGGTGTTAGCTAGAAGACAAGGGTAGACATCACCTTGCACACACACAACACCTCCCGATCCCAGAATCTAGATAGCCCAACACTCATGAGAGGCAAGGCAGAACCCTGAAGGCGGAAAGGAAACCTTACCCTATTCTCTTCTATTCGGTCCAAGATAGGTGAAAGGGACTAGAGGAGGATAGTATCGAAAATGCCTGCCGCCTTAGTAGGAGGCCGTCTCGTAGGGTGCAAAAGGGTGCCAAAAGATGGGCAATGAACCCCACAGGTTTAAACAAATATGGGCCTGTCTGAATGAGTACCCGGAAGAATAGAAAATGAAAAAAGGCACCAAAAGATGGGCAATGACCCCACAAATCAAAGACTTGTCTAAGTGCCACATGTAGAAAAGACCCGAAGAGGCCGAACCCCAACGGGCAATTTGGGCATGAGTAGAGAAACCCTCCTCAACACCCCCAAATCCTATCAAAGACTTCCTCTATTATTCTTCCATCTTAAAACCCCTAGGGTAGGGTAGACTGTCCAAACTCAGGGGGAATCCAAACCGATCAAGAGAAGAGGGCAAGAAAGATTCTGGGTATGGAACCTTATTTTCACGTGGTGTTTATCACTTAAATCTTGATTAACACTTAAAGATCGATGAATTGTTTCAATACTGGTAGATTCTCCACAAAAATCCAAAACAATGAATATTTTCAAAAATCCAAAAAAAAAATCATATATTTTCAAAAAACCAAAAAAATCAAATATTTTCAAAAATTCAAAAAAAATCCACAAAAAGAAACAGTTGAATATCTTCAAAAATAAAAAAAATTGAATACTTTCCAAAAATCTAAAAAAATGCATCAACTAACTTGGCATAACCTTGATTTTTGCCTTTGCTAGCATTCATGTTTATCTTTATGTCTTGCATGTTTCATTTCCGCATTGCATATTTACCTTCATTATCACCCCATTAAGAGGGCTCCTCCCTTTGACCTAAGTCAAAGTTGGCCATAATAGGCAAAGGGATGAGTCGTTGTGAAGATCTAATCCTCTTTTATCAAGTGTTTTCAGGGACTTTAAAATAAGAGGAGAAGGTTCTCTCAACGACATTAACTATTTCATTTCGGTCATTTAGGTTATTACACCTTGTTAAGAAGGCTCCTCTCTTTGACCTAAGTCAAGGCAGACAGCAATAGGCAAAGAGATGAGCCATGGTGAAGATTTAATCCCCTTTTATCAAGTGTTTCAGGATGCTAAGATCAAGAAGGGTGTGACTCTCACCATAGCAGGTAAGCTTTCTTAACCCTTATCTTATTCATTTTCAATCATTTTGTTCATATTACCTTGTTAATAAGGCTACCCGCCTTGACATGTAAGCAAGGCAAGATGACAATAGGCAAGGGGTAAGCCATAGAGCAGTGATTTAACCCTTCTATTAAGTATTTCGTGAAAGAAACACAAGTCAAGGAGGGGTGAGAATCTCACAAGTCAAACAACATTGAAGCAAGAAGTGCTATAACAAGGAAGAAAAGCAGCTACAACACAAGAAGAAGATTAAGCCTGCTACAGATATCAGTGTCTGATTGCCACTGACTCCAGGAGAATGACCATGTGGAGAAGGCATGGAAACCATACCGCCGCAACCGCCTCGTTCCGGTGATGCTCCAAAGGAGTGGCCAAGACAGGAATTGCTCGCGGAAATAGAAGAACGGACATGGGAAACCCCCATAACTTGCCGACTAGCATATATGTCTCTAGTCGTGTATTATTATGAATTATTTGTTGAAGACCATGGGCATAGAGAAGACTTGACCCGAGATCCCCTTCATCAAAATCTACGACGGTCGGGTCATCTCTAATGCTCACGGATAAGCCAAAGTTGTGTTGTGAGGGACGATAGTTCCCGAATGGGTATCTTGACCTCATAGACAATCTATATCTTCAACTATTTGTTATACAAGTTTTGTTTTATTTTCTTGAGCCCAACATGCATCATGTAGTATTAATTGCATTATATTTTGTTTTGTCATTGCATGCATCATTTCCTAATCTTCACCTTCTCACCCTCTCGATCATTCTAAATCCCACCGTGTCATTCACCATATTCTCTAGTCCCACCAACCTCTCTAATATCCCACCGTGTCTATTAATCCCACCGTGTTCGGTAACCACTTTGTGCCCTAAAATCTTTTCACCACTATGGCCATTGCAACTTCTTTGCTATTCATCCCACCATGGCAGCCAATTCATCCCGCCAAGGGCCTTCTATTTTGATCAGAACTTGCACCGTCATTATCTTCACGGTCTATGCTTAAACATTTGCCTTTCGGAATTTGAGATCATTCCATTCTGAATCGAATCTTGTCTCATGGAAGACTTAAATGAATCAGAGAGCCTGAATGTGCTCGATTGGTATTCTTTTACCTTTTCAAAACAAATCTCTTTTTAAATTTTAGCCCATCACAGTACATGAACATCGCAAAGATCGGGTTAGCGGCAGATGATGAACCTACGAACCCATGTTTCGGGGATTCCCCACCACGTTGGGGTTGGCTATTCTTCTCTCGTGCCAATGGCACTTCTCTTACCAATCGAACATAGGAAGACTTGATGAAACATGGTGGTTAACCAGGAGACTTGAAGAGATTCGTCTTGCCGAATCTGGTCGTTAAGCGTGTCTATATCTATGCTTTCTCTACGTTTCACTTCGCTCCGCTACATGCCATTCCCTTGCAAAGCCGACATCAAGGCGAGGCAAGCTGTAGACACGCCAAATTGGCCTGATTCGGAGCCCCAGACTCTTATTCCATAGGCGATATCTTTTTTTTGACCGTTATCTGATCCGGACTACCTCGTGGAGATGAGCTAAGGACATTGGTGGAGCCCCCCTTGTTAGTTGAGAATGCACCAATGATTTCCGGAATATTGCCGTAACCTTCAAGCGAGAGCCGCACGTGAACTGTAAAAACACGAAGCCTGCTCGATGACCGACCTTGAATGGTCCATAATTGAAGGTCTCGGGAGTCCCGCATGTGTTCCGTAACATTCAGGGTTTCCGAGAAGTCATTCCGGTAAGCATCGGTCAATGACGGCTTTCGTTACGGCTTTTTCGATCTGTGCTGACACGGCTATCCCGGACCATGTGTTAGGCCTTTCCGGTCATCACCGGGTCTTTTCAGGTCATCCAGGTTGATTCTAGCCGTATATTTTATCAACCGGGGCTATAAGGCCGGTTCGGTCAATTTTAGGGTTTCGCGGCTTTTACGGCTTTCGATTCACGTTTACCGGGTTAATAACAAATTTTTCGATGATTTTGGGTTTTCCGGTCGTACCGGACTTGTTCGGTCATCATTTTAAGTCATCCCGAGTTGACCCGGGATTTCTCGACCGGAACCGTGCTCTTTCGGATCTTCGCCCCGGGTTTCGGCTTTTCGCGAGAGGGTAAACCGGTAGAAAGCCCCGTACGAACATCTCGGGAGTCATGCGGCTGGTTTACCGACTTGAGGAGGTGCGGTTGAAGGCCCTCTTTCCAACGCGACAAACGGGAGCCGAATTGGACATCCGGTTTGCAAAATACGGCTCGCGGAACACACGCGCAGGAAAGAGAGTGTACCGCGCCCCCGCTCCGCTTGAAAGTGGAGGGCGCGCCCAGAGCGCCCTCAACCTGGGCCCTGCGCACCCTCAAACTGGGGGCGCGCCCTGCGCGCCCCTGGTCCCTTTGAAAGGCGGGGGCGCGGTCGGTTTCCGAAAATCGTAAATTGCCCCGATTAGCACCTTCTAAACCGGATTTTTGGGAGGATTTGGCGGAGGATTTTCGATTATTTGTACTGTGCCCCCGGTTCGGGGGCGCGTTAGGTATATCAAGTCGATTTTTAGCAATTTCCGGAAGTTTCCGTCGATTTTTAGCCGTGAGACGCCGAACGCGCCCCCGCTTCCTTTGAAACAGGGGGCGCGTAGACCGCGCCCGGCGGGGGCGCGCCCGCGCGCCCCGTGGCGGGCGCGCCCTGCGCGCCCTCCTCCTCTTTGAAACTCGGGGGCGCGGTCGGTCCAGTTTCTAAATTTTGCACCGTCTCCCTTCCCCTATAAATTGAGGACCATTCTCAACGAGCCAAGGTTGAACCCCCGGTGCCTAGCTCGTCCCAAGGTCGTCCAAGCTCTTCTCCAAAGCCGTCCCGACGTCCAAAGGCGATCCGAAGTCAAGAAATCGATCTCGAGGTGAAGGAGAAGGCTCGATCCGGGTGTTCTTCATCAATCATCTTCATCGACTTCTGGAGAAAATCCTAGGCTTTTGCTGCAAAAGTCTTCAACATACAAATTGTTCCTATCTTCGTCCTATTTCGTCTCCAACTGACGGCACTCCATTCCGACTTGCCGTTTGTTCGTAGCGGTTGCTACACTGAGGGCGCGCATCCAGGTTCTATTTTTGATATCCGCCCACTTTCATAATTTTTACTGACTTATACAGGAGGATTTAGGAGAAGTCATCAACATAGAAACTCTTCCTCTCTGAGTTCTCCGTCTACTCCAACAAACGGAACTCGATTCCGACATCGGGGTCGTCTTTAGCATCCTCTGTACCGAAGTCGCGCCAGAAGGGTGCAAAGCTACCTGAACCGGCCTTTTCTCAACCAACTCGGCTTCAACTCAAGCCGATCCATTCCATAAGCTTTCTCAACTCATTTAACTCAGTTTATTTACTGTTTTAAAGCATATTTCAGTTTATTTGCATCATTTTTACATAATCCAAAAAATACAAATAAAGGGGTTAAGGCTCACCCCAAACCGGTGAGTTCGATTCCAATTGCTTCTTTCTCATATTCTCTCTACAGTTACTACACTTCCCATAGTTCTAATCATTTTCTTTCACTTGGTTTATTGTTCTAGTTGCACAGGTTTATCAAGCTAGCATCGGTTGGGAGACTCTTCTTCATCGGCCGGCCGAAGAAGAAGAAGGTTGAACCCATATCCCGATCTCCCGCGCTAAGGTACACGGTCAAAACAACTCAATTTTGTTGTTATTCTATAAAGCGGAGCCCGCGGCTCCTGGCGACCACATTTCTCATGCTTTAATTTCATCTCTTCCTCACTCTCCTCCCACATGACCCGAACCGTCTCCGGTGCTCGAGCGACGCCGTGAGATGAAAGTTCGGGGATCAATGTGAGTGTGGGACCGAGGTGAGGAGTCTTTACCGCTTTCTGAGTGTCTTTCAATTCACTCCCCCTTTTTTTGCCCAATTCCATCTTTCACCTTCTTATCTTGAGGTGCTGATCCGGAACCCGTTTTCGGAGTCGACACATAAGATTAAGCTAATTATATATCTTCAATTAATTGATTACCAAGTCATTCAACTACTCCATATGATGACATGACTCCAAATGCATTAAAACCAACATAACCTACACATTAGGCTACTCTAGGTATGCACATAACCTGACATAAAACCAATGACACATCTAGAACACTAACATCTATGCCAAAACACACTACTAGACACTTGTCTGAGTAAATATCATGCTCCATCTGATAAATGTAGTCACATCACAAAATTAGCACCAGATTTACCATATAGTAGGAAGTAACATATAGTAAGCTAAATCCCATAGTACCCCATAGGCAGGGGAGTACTTAGGATAAACCGCGGTATCTGGGATCGAAGGATGCTCCAGATTGTTCTAATTCATCTGCTGCCTACAGGACCGAATTATAGTCTGGTGAAGTACATTTCCATCACAATGCAGCTCACTGCACTAACCACATTCCACACCATGCAAGCATACAATTAACTCAGACAGTAAACATGAACATGAAATTGGCAATCCAAACATGAAATACATAGATGAACACCCATGGTTCTATGCACCACATATTTGCATACCACACCACAATCTAGCATAAACCAGAACCAATCTATCATATGATGCATCTAAATAGGATCATGCAAGCTACAACCTAAACATCTCAATTACATGCTTAAACAGACTATCTATCACATAAAAGAAAATAAACTAAGCTCTACCATTATTATGCCTAAACCTTACAACGGCTTTTTATCAAATCGGAATATACATGATTAAGGTTCATCGCGATGCAAACAATGCTAAACTAACTAGGTTCAACTATAAATACATACCTAACATGCTAACATGCATAATTGAATAATTATCCAATATGATGAATAATCATGGACATAGAACAATCTAAACATGTATGATTAAACAAGCTAATCTAAACTCTATCTAATCATGCTAATAAATCCAAAACAACCCATTAATCACAATCTTCTAATCCTAGTGATCTAAACATGATTCTTACGGTTTAATCAAAATATTAGAGTGCTAAGAATAGCCGAGACGCCTACCTTTACGGCGACGACGAACGGCGCACGGAATTGCAAGGGAATCGAACCGAATGACGAGTATGTTGCCACGGTCACGACGGCGATGAAAAACCGAACCAAACGGTAACCTGATAATCTGCTAAAACAAAGAGGATGAATGATCTAACAAGAATAAATGGATAGAATAGGAGATAGGCGATAGGAGAGAGGATATGAGAGAGAGAGAGAGGGCGCGTGAGAGCGAGAGATAGGGGAGAGAGAAGGATACCGGCGGGGAGGGCGGCTGCGCACGGTGTGGGTGCGGCCGCGGGTGTGCGCTTGCACAGCCAGGTCAACGGACGGCGCTGCTGCAGGCGGGCGACTGAAGGCGGCGAGGGCGGCTGGAGGCAAGGCGTCAACCGGGGGGTGCGATGCTGGGGTGGCCGGTGAGGCTGCGGTTGCGCACGCGACGAGGCGTGTGGTCGCGCGGCTGGCGGAGCTGACGTCGCGGCGCCGTGGGCGCAGCGCTCTCGCGGAGGGAAGCGGCGGGGGGGATCAAAGTGGCGGGGTGATGGGCGCGGCACTGGCAGCCCACGAGGTCAACCGGGGCGGGGTGGAGAAGACAGTGGGCGGGCGGCAGCGCTGCTGCACGCGCGCGGGGAGGGCCGGCCAACAGGGGGGAAAGAGATGAGCACGGCGGCGCCTTCGCAGGGCGAGGCTGCGGGCGGTTGCGTGCGGCGAGCGCAGCCAAGGGGGAGGCGGGGCGACTGTTGCGTGGGTGGTGTGGAACTCCCAATCCGGACCCGGTTCCTTCTTCTTCTCTCCCGGGTTGGAATGATGAGCGCCGCTCCTCCTTTCGGTTTCTTCGGTGGTGTAGGGTTGTTGTCGCCAGGAGCCGCGGGCTCCGAGAGTAAAAACAAGAAACGATGTAAGTCTTAAAGAAAATGACCAAACGTACCTAAGCGGGGAGATCGTGTTGGGGAGATTACGGGTTCCATCTTCTTCCTTTTCGGCCGGCCGAGAAGAAAGAGCTTGAAGCACTTTAGTTGTTCCTACAAAAACAAGTAAGCCACGAAGACAAGTGAAAGTAGATTAGAACTAAGATAGTGGAGCATCTTGCAAAAGGAATGAACTAAAACCACAAATGGAGATGGACTAACCGGATTGGGAATAACTCCCAACCCCCCTTTTATGTGTTTTTAAATGATGATATATGATATTACTAAGTTAAATATGCATGCAAATATGATGATCTATGATGGAAAACATAGGAACAAAGTAATACTAGAAGGTTGTGGAAGAAAAACGGGTTTCGGCTCCCAAAAATGGCTATCTGGAGTCCCAGGCGACCCGGCAGGGGGGTCGCCTGGGCGACCTGGTAAATGGGTCGCCTGCTGCACCAGAATTCGGTTTACACCCGGATGCTCCTGCGGTGCTTTCGGATGGCTTTAGAAGCTTGATGACGACTCCCGGAAGCTCCTAAGACGTGGATGATGATTCCCCCTTTGATGTAGGAGCTTGAGGAGCTTCAAAATGGATGCCGATGAAGAAACGGGATGAAGAACGTCGATTTACGGAGGTGGATGGAAGTGGGAAGCTCTCAATCTCTTAGGCCATGAGAATTGGGGAATGAGAGAGGTTTGGAACTCTCTAAGGCTCTCTCTTGGGAGCTTGGGACGTTCTCTCTCTTCTAACACTCTTCCAACCCTTTGAAAGTGGTTAGGGGGTCCCTTTTTATAGGCAAAAGGGTCCCAGGGGCATTTCAGGCATAAAAAACACTTTTCGGAATCCGCAAGCGACCCGTCTGCCGGGTCGCCTGGGTGACCCGGCAGGGGGGTCGCCTGGGCGACCCGACAAACGGGTCATCTGCACAGGTGACCCGACAGACGGGTCACCTACGCCCCCAGACTTCATTTTAGGGCTGTTTTCTCGGTGATCCGGTTTGTTTATTGGAAAACTCGAATACTTTCTAAGAAAACATGGATCTTACTCTCCTCAAATAGGCAAAATTCGTGTGTCTACAGCTTGCCTCGCCTTGGTGTCGGCTTTGTAGGGGAGCGATATGGAATGAAGCGTAGATGAATGTAATGAGGCGTAGCGGCGTGCAATGGCGCGGACTGAAAAGGTGGCACCAAGGTGTAGATTTAGACACGCAGGCTACTTCCTAATTGGGCAATGGGCGGACATTACCGATCCTTTGCCTTTCCCATTTGTCCTCTTCAGATCATTCCCGTCATTGATTGGATGGATGCAGTGCCGCGGGCACGAACATAAAGGGAGAAGCCTGCCCCCCAGCGTGGGGGACCCCCGAGTCGTGGCTCGTGAGTTCATCTCGGTTAGCGGCCCAGCTCTGTGGTGTGCTTGTATCGAGAAGGGCTAACTATACTAACGAAAACAAAGAGTGAACATCCAATCATTTCGGGGCTATATCTTCTAAGTTCATTTGGTTCTTGCAAGGGTGCCGATTTTGTCCGGAGTGGGGTGACTCCATGTTCTTTTAGAATTTACTGAATCAAGCGAGAAACTTTTCGGAACACCAGAATACAGCTCGTTCGAAGTGTATGCGATGCATGATGCATGATTTAAAATTTTTTTTGTTAGGGGTAAAATAAAAATAAAAAGAAAACAAACTAAAAATAGGCAAATAGCTGAAGATATAGGTCCTATGTCTAACGGGTCAGGATACTCCTGAAGAGAACCGTCGTCCCCGTACATAAGACTTTGGCCTATCCGCGAGTCTAGAAATAGTTGATCCATCATTGTTTTTATTGAGGGGGTTCTCAAGCTCAACTGTCTCTGAAGTCGAGGTCTTCAATGTTCAATTAGATATATATGGTATGAAAGTGTTCCGACCGTCTATTGGGTGCCCAAACTGCCTAGGCGACCCGTCTGCCGGGTCGCCCAGGCGACCCGGCATCGGGTCACCTGGGCAGGCGACCCGGGTGGGGGGACGCCTGGGCCCTTCCTTCTGCGCGACTTTCTTCCGGAGGTTGCTACGGACAAACGGGAGCTCGAATTTCACTTCCGTTTGTTGCGTATGAAAGCTAACTAGCTAAGGAAGATTATCCAATAGTTAGATTGGACAAAATATGAGTAGCATACCCTCTATAATCTTAGAAAGACAAGCAAGTGTTGTAAAGTGCAATTCTCTTCCATTGCTTGATACGATCAAATGGGAAATCAGATTAACTTCCCGTTTGTCTCAAATGGAAGATATTTGGCCGGGGGAGAAGTCCTTTCAATTGGATTTCATTTAACCAATGAAGGTCATCCTCCATGGGCACATTAAGCATACTAGAACAAATCAGT
Organism: Cryptocoryne crispatula var. balansae; assembly: GCA_036172225.1. Classification (NCBI taxonomy): domain Eukaryota; kingdom Viridiplantae; phylum Streptophyta; class Magnoliopsida; order Alismatales; family Araceae; genus Cryptocoryne; species Cryptocoryne crispatula. The sequence continues at coordinate 15,781,778 of CM069925.1, read as the reverse complement.
CCCGGATGGTTTAGAATGTTATCTATGAAAACATGAGTTTTAAGCTCTCAACTAGGCAAGCTTGGAGTCTAGTAAAATGAGGTGTAGTAGAATGATGCTAAGATGTTGATCTAGACATACTCACAAAGACATAGTTGAGCAAATTGAGTATTGCCGTATTCTAAGATCACCCTCTTGTTCCTTCCGAACCTTCTCCTTGGTTGATTGGTTAAGAAGGATGTGCCATGGGCACAAATAGTAATAAACTAAAAGACACACCCCATGTGATGGGGGAATAAATGGCACCCCGCATGGTGGGGAAATTGCCATTGGCTAGCACCTGAATTGTGTGGTGTGCTTAAGCAAAAATTCCAATCAACTAGGGTTGGGTCTTCAGGTTCATTAGGGTTTTCTCAAGAGCACTAGCTTAGCTCAGATCGGAATAACCTCATATTTTATAGAAAATCATCATTGAAGCTCGCTAAGAAACTGATTGTTTGAAAAATCCATGATTGCATCACATGGGGGCCGAAAATGGTGGGGTTTACAGGGGATATGCCTAGATGGAAATGTAGATGGTTTGCATGGGGACCGGGAAGTGGAGAGCACCACGATGAGAACTAAAATGTGATGGTCCTTGTGGGGACCGGAACACAGTGAGATAAAACATAGTGAGATGTGGGACAAGATCGTAGTAGGATAAAAAATGTGACAACATTGGGATGATGACATGGCAGGACTTTATGATGGGATGCCAAGCCCAAGATGGAGTGACATTTAGAAAGTTGGACAGACCTTAGGATGGTTTAGAACACAATATGTCATGAAAATGATGCATGAAATAATGCATGGAAGGTTTTAAAAAAATGCAAATTAGCATAAAAAATAGTTGAAGATATAGGTTGCATGTGACGGGTCAAGATACCTCAAAAGGAACCATCGTCCCCGTACATACAACTTTGGCTTATCCGCAAGTCAAGTGAGTGACCGAGCCGTCACTGATTTTGTTGAGGGGGTTCTCAGGCTCAGCTCCCTCTAGACTTGAGGTCTTCAACATTTCAAATACTATTATTTTGATAGATGCAAGTCCTAATAGGGGTTGGGGAAACCCTCTTTCTTGATTTTTCTATTTTCTAGCTTTTTGTTGTTTTGCCATCTCTAATTCAACTGCCTGAGGAAGAGAGTTGATGCATGAGCTCCCTTGTATGGGGTCTTCATTTCCTGCATTGACTTGAACAAAGATGATTAGAACTTTATTGTGGCTTAGTTCCCTTGTACGAGGAGGGCAGAAGTTGCCTTGATCCTTTGTCAATGGATGTAAGCCTCTTCAAAAGGTAAAAGTGATAACAAGAAGAAATTAAGTATGCATTACATAAAAGAGACATGCACAACTGAAATTAAATATGCATGCATAATTGAGAATGCTTGAAGATTTTTCAATTTTTGTGGGTTTTAGATTTTTTTGACTTGTGCAAGACCAAAATTAAATGCGGATGTAAAAGCATATGATTGAAAATGTTTTGATTTGTTTGAATTTTGAGAACTTGATGAATGCCAGATTGAAACTAAATGCAAAGGGCATGCAATTAAAATGATTTTGTTTTAAAAATTTTCAAATTTGTTTGAGTTCTAAAATTTCGGTGCATGCAAGACTAAATGTGAAAAAAAAATGTTTTAGTTTTGAAAATTTTTGAATATTTTTTTTTGAGTTTTGAGACTTTTCAAAAAATTTTCTAAAATTTCTAATTTTTATAGAGAGGATGGTTGTCATTTGCCTTGATTCACTTGGAATGGGTGTCCCCAATTGTTCTTTGAAAAGCAAGTGCATACACCACGTGATGAGTGGGAGGGGCCTTTCATTCGGAATCCTTTTGACCTTCGACCATTAATTAGCTAGGTTATGCCTAGATCGGGTTGGTTTGCCTTACCCATGGGGGTTAAAGAAGGAAGAATACTCGGGGCAAGTCTTCGATAGACTTCAAGGATTTTGAATTTGTTTCTCTACTAATGCCCACTTTCCCATTGGGGTTCAACCTCTTCGGGTCCTTCCTTCTTTTATTGATTTGCCCATATTCTTTGGTAGCCCACATTCAGACAGGTCTTGTATATTTTTTCTTTGATTTGACCTGAGGGGTTCATTGCCCATCTTTTGGAGCTTTTTCTTTTCTTTTCTTGGGCTATTTTTGTGGTACTCATTCAGACAGGTCTTTTCTTTTGTTGACCTGAGGGGTCATTGCCTATCTTTTGGCACCATTTTTATTTTTGAGAAGTTGGACCTTCTGAGACGACCTCTTACTAAGGCGGTGGGAACTTTCAGTACTCCTCCTTCTAGTCCCCTACATCCACTTTAGACCGAAATAAGAAGAGAATAGGATAGGGCAATCCTTCCTTCTCCAGACTTTGCCTAGCTTTCTTTCCAGTGTCTAGTCATCAGGATTCCGAAATCTAGGCATGTGGTGTGTGAAGCATGGTGCCTACTCTTAATTCCTAAAGAACAAGTTAGGGCACCCAAGAACTAGTGGAATTTGGCTTATGATAGCCATCCTCTCAATTTTGAGTATTTATGATTTTTTTGTAACTTTTACTAAAAATAACATTTTCAAGAAGAAATGATTCCATGGATGATTCACTATGCCTTGCCTTGCGCCAATATTATCTTTCCAATATTTTCATCTTGGTTGAAAACATACTTGAACATCATCAAATTCTCTTAGCTATCCTCTCTACGCAAAATATTTTTAAGACATGTTACGATTATACTCACAAATGCTTTTGAAATGAATACCTCGAGGATAACATGATAATGATGAATACATGCATGTAGTACCTGAGAGAGGATGAACTTCGTTGTTGGTGACGGTGCTGCCAGGACGGTGTAGTTGGCGCTTGTTCATGCCTTGACCTGCCTTGCTACTTCCACTTTTTCCATTCGGTAACACGATGATGGGGAGATGTATAAAGTTTGCAAGGGTTGGCATTTGATGATGATGTTGAGCAAGGTTTGAGATACCATCATGGAAAATTTTCACTTTATTGGAATAAAGGGTTGTTGCCTAGATTGAAAGGAATGAGACAACAAATAGGCTTGGGAGCCTAATAAAAGGGGTGATCCCGTGGGGCCGACAAAAGGAGGCGGGGCATGATGACCCAATTTGGATGAAAAGGGGCACGATGACCCAATTGAAAGATGAAAAAGGGGGATGATGAGTTGATTTAGAATGTTGAGGGACGCGATGACTTGATTAAAAGATAAGGGGCATGATGGCCCGATCTGGAGACATGAGGGGCGAGATGGCCCGATTGAAAAAGCATAATTGAAAATAGGGGTGCTATGACCCAATTTGAAAAATGGACACAATGGCCGAATTGAAAAAAAGAAAATAATTAAAACATGGGGGTGTCAACCTAATTGAAGATGTGGGCATGACGACCTGATTTAGTAGTGGAGTTGGGCACATGGGCCCGATTGAAGGAATGAGAACGGACATGCGAGCTCGATGGAGGAAACAAGGCACGTGAAATCGACAAAAGAGGAACTGATTGGGTTTGTGTGCCTAGTTGAAGAAATGGGGTACATAATAGAGGGAGTTGGGCTCGTGGGCCCAATTTAGAGACATGGATGCTTGGGCCTGGTGATTGAGGATGGGCACATGGGCCTGATTTAGGAGGAGGGGCTCGTGGGCTTGATAAGGAAGAGTGGGCATGTGGGCCTATCTTGGGAAGACGATGGGCTCGTGGGCCCAATCGGTGGGGTTGATCGGGGCATGTGCCTAATTGAAATGGATAGAGTGGGGGCCATGGCCCAAGAATTGAAGGAGGGATGCATGGGCTCGTTTGAAAATGATGACGGTCACGAGGGCCCGATTTGGAAGGATGACGGGCATGTGGGCTCGATGTAAGAAGACAAGGGTCGAATGTAGATAAGTGTCGGGCACTAGGGCCCGATTTGTAATGATGGGAACATGGGCCCAATTGGTAGGCACGTTGGCCTGACTGAGAAAGGTGAGGTGAGGGCCATGGCCCGAGAATTGATGGTAGTGTTGAGGGAGAGGCACATGGGCCTGGTTGAGAAAGATGAAGTGGGGGTCGTGGCCCGAGAATGGATGATGAGGTAGAAAGAGGGGTATATGAATCCGACTAAAATTGATGATGGGTGCATGGACCCAATTTGAGAGTGTGGGCTTGTGGGCCCGATGTAAAAGAATGTTGGGCGCGAGGGCCGAATGTAGAGAAGTGTCGGGCACTTGGGCCTGATTCATAAGGATGGGCACATGGGCCCAATTGGTGGGAATGTAGGCCCGATTGGGAAAGGTGGGGTGAGGGCCATGGCCCAAGAATTGATGGGAGTGTTGAGGGAGAGGCACGTGGGCCTGGTTGAGAAAGATGATGCACATGAGGGCCTGACATGGGAGGATGATGGGCATGTGGGCCTAATTTAGAAAGGGGTTGGGCACAAGGGCCCAATTTAGGAGGGAAGGCATAGGGGCTTGATTCTAGAGGATGGGCATATGGGCCCGATTTAGGAAGATGATAAACATGTTGGCCCGATTTGGAAGAAGGGGCACATGGGCCCAATTTAGAAGGGTAGACACATAGACCTGATTCTAAAGGATAGACACACGGGCCCGACTTAGAAAGATGATGGGCACATGGGCCCGATTTGGAAGGATGATGGGCACGTTGGCCCAATTTAGAAGCGGGTTGGGCACAAGGGCCCGCTTTGGAAGGATGATGGGCATATGGGCCCAATATAGATAAGCATTGGGCACTTGGGCCCGATTTCTGAAAATGATTGAGGAATTGAAAATCCGGTTTAGGAGAATGGGAGAGGGCTTGTGAACTTGAGTATTGAAAAAGGGCTTTGCGGCTCGATTGACCTAAATGGGCTCTAGGGCCCAGTTTAGAAGGTTGAGATGACCTTGAGAAAGAAGTTGGGGAGGGGGATTGCCTAGTTAGAGGTGGTCCTAATGATCTATTCCCGTGGATCCCTCTACTTGATTGATTGTTGACTAACTCGGCCCTAACAGGTTGCCATATAAATGAATGCCTAGTTGGAGGGGGTCCTGAAATTTCTATGCCTCTAGCCTTAGCGAGCTTGTGATTGGATTTTCTCTTCTCTTCAACCTTCTTTATGGGTTGCCTCGCGGGTGGCCCCGATATTCTCAAGGGTCGAGGAATCGATCGTGGGCTATAATCCTTTTCCTCAAATTGTTCCTCCTTTGTAAAATGATCACTCAAACTTCCAATCGTGATGGTTAACCTTGCCTTGCCCTTTTGAGACTTAGGAGCTGATTCATAAAATCCTAGTCTTGGCCTTGTGACTAAAAATAGGGTTTGCACTGGTCGTGCTATCCCCTGTAATTCTTTGCCTAGGCCCTTGCTAGCTTGATATCCAAGCATCTCCATAATTCTCCACCCAAGGTTGTTAAGTGTCAGCTTCTCCCTAGGTTGTTCAATGATGAAGAGTGTGCCTTGTTCTAAGGGTTCCTGAGGGATGGAGATAATTGATAAAGCATTAGATTCAGGAGGATCATCATAGATTTTGATTTCGCATTCTTCTACATGTAGATCCTGTTCTTGCTTGACTTCTTCTTGAGTTTGTTCAAGAATGGAGGATAAATCAAGCTCAAGGGGCAATAAAGTGGTAGGTTGAGAGTCAGATATCAGAGAATCATTGATTTCAAGCTCAGATTCCCCCACCAGTTGATCTGGTTCATTATTGGTTGGCTCTTGAGACTCGGTCAAGATTGTCATGACCGATTGGCAAATAAGGGGAGCCAGCTTTAATTCTGGGGTAGGAGCACAAACTTGTGAAAGAGTTTGATTATGCTTAGCCAGTTGTGAATATTTTTGAAAAATAATGGGTTGTGCAACCGGCTGAGGTTGAGATGTAATTGGTTGAAGAGTTGGTGGTTGAATGATTAATCGAGGCTGAGGAGCCAAGGTTTGTTGTGCAACCGATTGAGGAGGATGATCCATGAATCGTCCGACTGGTTGGGGCTGAGGAATTGGTCGAGGCAAAGGAGCCATGGCTTGAGCAATCAATTGAGGAGGAGGATTTTGATGAGTCTGACGGAGTTGTTGAGAGATAACCCTATGTTGTGTAGGGCTCCTAGGTCGGTGCCTAGGGTTTTCTATTGGGTTCCCTACAACATTAGCACTCCCACTTTCATTAAGGGCTTGATATTTTGGATTGTATAGCTCCATGATTGGTGTATCCTTAAGTTGAGTTTGAATGTATCTTGCCCTTTCATACAAATCATGCATATTCGTGGGATAATGCAAGGCCAAAATATTCTTCAAAGCTGGTACGGTATTAGCAATGATCATCTTGACTAATTCCGGCTCAGAAATTGTATATGCAAGCTTCTCGGCCATCAATCTCCATCTATCAGCATATTGTGTAAAGTCCTCATTCTCTCTCATTTTCTCGGCCATTAGATCAGTGAGTGAATAGGCCGGCTCAATGCGATCCTTATATCTTTGTAAAAATTTCTTTCTAACTATATCAAAATCTCCTGCCTTCATCGGGTCAAGTGAATAAAACCATTCTAGGGCCGCCCCATCTAATGACCGTCTAAAGAGGAAGGCTAGGGCCTTCCGATCATTTTGCCATTGAGACGATTCATACATAAAATCTTGGACATGAATAAATGGATTACCGGTGCCATCATAGCGACGATAGACCGGTGTTTGAGAAGGAGGGATGTATGGGAGAGAGGGAATAGAAATTTCGGGGGTTGCCACAGGGATCTATCAAGCGTTTGAGTTCTTTGTATTCTTCTCTCGGTTGGTTGAACTCCTTAGTCATGGCTTGGTTGATCGAGGGTTCCCGGACAACATTAGAGGGTGGTTGCAGCGGGAGATGTGTTGGAGGTGCCCGAACAGGATTAAGGTAAGACGGTGTAGCTAAGCGAGTGGGATCCACCCGTGAGCAAAGTGGAGGCTGGGCAAAAGGGGTCGGACTAGAGATATGGCTCAAAGGCCGAGAGGGGCTAGAACGAGCTGAGTTTGAGCTAGGTGTGTTTGTCCTTGAATAAGAACGAGGAGAGTGAGGGAAAGCAGGTGTGTAGGCGAATGGCCTTGAAGGACTGGAGTGGGTCGAGTCTGGACTGGTTGGGTTTGTACCCGAATAGGAAGAAGAAAATGTGGTAGCATACCCAGTGTAGGAATGATCGAGTTGGGGCGCACCGGGTTGATGAGCCATTGATCCAGGAGTAGAGATAGGTTGGCTATGACTGGTAGGAACATGGCTGGTAGATGACTTTCTACCCATGACGGTATGAACAGCAGTCAAAAGCTGATCTAGAGTGACACTGGAGGCATGGGGTCCTAAGATATGGCTAAAATCATATGTATGATGTTGTGTGCCTCCATGTTGCATCTTGAACCCATTGGCAGTGTAGTAGCTTGTCGTGTCGATCATCCTGCTTGACTTTGAAGACACCGACATGACGTTATGCAAAAGAAGAAAAATTTTTTTGTTCTTGTAAGGGCTTTTTTTAGGTTTTGAATTTTTGTTGGAAAAAAGTACTTACCTCAAGCAAAGACTTCTTTTTGGTTATGTTTGTTTTGATATTTTTTTGGTTTTGATTTTTGTGAGGAAAGCAAGTAGTACCTCAAGCAACAAAATTTTTTTGGGAATCTTAAAGATTTTTGTGAAAGAGCTGCCCCTCTCTTTTTTTGTTTTTGTGTTTTGCTTTTGTTGCGCAAACAAGTTAAAGCAAAGACTTGAAATGATTAAACGCAATTTTTTTGTTTAATACTTAGAATAGTGAGCTTTTTAAGAGAATATTGTCCTCTCAATGATAGGTTGGACCTTATGCTCTCACGACGCCGAGCGATCTAGGATTAACACTTTTCTCACAATGATTGGGTGATAGGTGACACCGGGTTTTGGGGTAAAAGGTACAACCAGCCCGATCGGTGAAGAGGGAATCCTTCACTTTTGGGGACTTACGGAGGCCTTAGTGAAAACCAATCTAATCAACCGAGAGGGAATCCCCGGAAAAGAGATCGGAATCCACCAAGAGACGCGGGTGGGATGGAGATGTCTTTTGGGAGGTGGATGAGCCTCCCGTCTCGAATGACCTAATGAGTCGGGCGAACCCGGTACTCAATGCAATCTAATGCAAGAATTTAGCAAGGATGAGATGGCATACAATAAGAAATAAAAAACAATGCAACGATCAACAAATAATAACTAGGATGATGATTAAACTATCAAGAACAATAACTAAACAAGTCAAAGATGCTAGAAAATATTGATTTTTGCAAGTTTGATTCAAGAGAAATGAGCAAGAGCAAGTAAAACATAAGACTACAACAGGAAAAGAGTTTCTGGAAGCGTAGATGACCCGGCAGACGGGTCACCTACGGGTCCGAGTGACCCGGCGGGGGGTCACTGCGGAAAACGTAAAACGAGCCGAAGGAAAGCACTTAATAACCGGGGTCCCACGGGGACCGAAATAGCATGGATTTGAGAGTAAACTAAGGGCAAGATGCTTAGAAATAACAGTAAGTGGAAAAGCAAGCAGGTCCACGTAGGGACCTAAGGAAACAGAAAGCTCTAAATCATAAAAACAGGAGATGACCCGGCAGAGGGGTCATTTGCGAAAACAGAACACTTCCGGGAACTTGTTTCTTCAAACCGGAAGGAGATCCACGTGGGGATCGACTAGATAAAAGAAACGGAGGACAATATGAAGATAGTGATGGTGAGAAGGGGCTTACTTGGAAATGAGAGAACAACTAAGTTTGCTTCAAGCATGAGATGGTCCCACCGTGGTCGCCAAAAGATGTGGAACCTCCGATCCGGACCCGGTCCTTCTTCTTCTCTTTCCCGGGTTGGAATGATGAGCGCCGCTCCTCCTTTCGGTTTCTTCGGTGGTGTAGGGTTGTGGTCGCCAGGAGCCGCGGGCTCCGAGAGTAAAAACAAGAAACGATGTAAGTCTTAAAGAAAATGACCAAACGTACCTAAGCGGGGAGATCGTGTTGGGGAGATTACGGGTTCCATCTTCTTCCTTTTCGGCCGGCCGAGAAGAAAGAGCTTGAAGCACTTTAGTTGTTCCTACAAAAACAAGTAAGCCACGAAGACAAGTGAAAGTAGATTAGAACTAAGATAGTGGAGCATCTTGCAAAAGGAATGAACTAAAACCACAAATGGAGATGGACTAACCGGATTGGGAATAACTCCCAACCCCTCTTTTATGTGTTTTTGGATGATGATATATGATATTACTAAGTTAAATATGCATGCAAATATGATGATCTATGATGGAAAACATAGGAACAAAGTAATACTAGAAGGTTGTGGAAGAAAAACGGGTTTCGGCTCCAAAAACGGCAATCTGGAGTCCCAGGGCGACCCGGCAGGGGGGTCGCCTGGGCGACCTGGTAAACGGGTCGCCTGCTGCACCAGAATTCGGTTTACACCCGGATGCTCCCGCGGTGCTTTCGGATGGCTTTAGAAGCTTGATGACGACTCCCGGAAGCTCCTAAGACGTGGATGATGATTCCCCCTTTGATGTAGGAGCTTGAGGAGCTTCAAAATGGATGCCGATGAATAAACGGGATGAAGAACGTCGATTTACGGAGGTGGATAGAAGTGGGAAGCTCTCAATCTCTTAGGCCATGAGAATTGGGGAATGAGAGAGGTTTGGAACTATCTAAGGCTCTCTCTTGGGAGCTTGGGACGTTCTCTCTCTTCTAACACTCTTCCAACCCTTTGAAAGTGGTTAGGGGGTCCCTTTTTATAGGCAAAAGGGTCCCAGGGGCATTTCAGGCATAAAAACACTTTTTGGAATCCGCAAGCGACCCGTCTGCCGGGTCGCCTGGGCGACCCGTCTGACGGGCCACCTGCGAAACCATAAATGCATTAAATGCGCGTGCGCCGAAAGCTGGGCGGCCGCCGCCCGGGGTTTGCTACAGTGGCAGGCGACCCGTCAGACGGGTCGCCTATGCCCAGTCGACTCCGACCGTCCGGACGAGCGTGCGCCGCTCACGGGTCATTTCGCGCAGTCCGTACACTGTTTTGGCAGGCGACCCGCTGGCCGGGTCGCTTGCCGTACCTGACCGGATTTGACGTCTCACCTACCACCGTCAGAACGGACGGTTTGGCAGATGACCCGCCAGACGGGTCGCCTGGGCGACCCGGCAGGGGGGTCGCCTGGGCGACCCGGCAGACGGGTCGCCTGGGCGACCCGACAGACGGGTCATCTGCACAGGTGACCCGACAGACGGGTCACCTACGCCCCCAGACTTCATTTTAGGGCTGTTTTCTCGGTGATCCGGTTTGTTTATTGGAAAACTCGAATACTTTTTAAGAAAACATGGATCTTACTCTCCTCAAATAGGCAAAATTTGCGTGTCTACAGGTGGCAGGCGGCGTAGGCCACGGGCGGGCGCGGTGGTCCACGGGGGAGACGACGCGCGTGCAGTGGCCGCGGCGGCGGCAAGATCAACCGGGGGGGAGGGAAACGTCGCGCGGCGACGGAGAAGGAGAAGGAAAATAGGGCGTTTCGGAGAGGGGGAAAATGGCGGACCGGGGTTTGATGGGGAGAGAGTAACCGAAGGAGAAATTTATGGGAGGAATAGGGAATAATAGTAATAATAAATATAATAACTAATAATTTTTAAAAAAAATGGTAACGTTACATTCTACCCTCCTAACAAAAATTTTCGTCCTCGAAAATTCAATCGGACTCACCGAACAATTGCATCCTTCAATCTATCTAACTATCTAACAAACTAACACACTAACTAACAATTCCTTCATTAATCTACCCACTTATTATCTATCCATCTATATCATTCTAATCTATCTAATATCAATCTTCAATACTATCTAAGATTCTCAATCTAATAGGTAATCTAATTATCTATATATCATCTATCCATCCAACCAAATAACCTCTGAGCTTTAACTCGAATGGTCCTTAATCCAAATTATCAATATACAAAATCTAAAAATTTTTATAGACCATTATGATATGGATCAAATATCCTTCACAAAAATATTCAATAATCCAATAGTCCCTACATGATACGAACTTAATAATCATGTCTAAGTTTGATAAACTTCATCATCTATCTAAAATTTCAAACATACTAAATCTGAAAATTTAACATCATAACATATCAAATGCCATCAATGACTCAATATAATCATCTAATTGATGATCTAATCATAATTTAAATATCAAATTTAATTGATCAATATCTTATCTAAAGATCATCACTCCAAGTGACTTGATCCACAAAAATCTAAATATATATCATCAAAGGATTATAGGTATTGATCTTATCCACAAATAAAGATAGAAAATTCTTTAACTATTCCTCTATCTAAAGACCATTTCCAAAAAGTTGAGATCAAATTACAATCCAAAAATTAATCCATCACCATCTACTCAAGTATAAATCCAAGCATACAAAGTCTAGTCCTAATTAAAATTTGCAAACCACAATTTGAAGAGAGAATGAGCCATCAAACGGATAAGACAAATTCAGATCGGATAGAAAGAATAAGACTAGAGTTCTAGATCATTAGATAATGGAGGATAATCTGGATGATATGATCATAATCTAAATCAGATTGCCAAAAGTATAAACTAATAGTAGGCCTGTCTAAATAATTGTCTAACCTCTAAGATTAATATCTAATCTTCTAAATATCTCATCTTCAATATCAAAAAAAGATTACAACTTTACAATAATGTCTATATTTTCATAAACATATTCCAAAATTCACATTGGTAATTCATTCTCTAAATCCAATATCTTCTCATCTTTCTCATAGATTCAATTAACTCAAAAATAGTTTGATATCAATACTTTGTTTCCATTAAATCTCATAGCTAAGCTTCACAAAAGAATGATGCCTTAAGATGAAATATATCTCCAATTTTTTTTCCACTAATCCAAACAATGTAATTATTCTTAACCTCTATATTATTCATATACATATGATCTCAAATATACGCACCTCATACCATCTATATGATATAAGTTCACAAGATTATCAAATCTATAACTTCCAACAAAATATTTCTAATGAGTCAACTACTCCTAACACTATTAATATCACTTAAACAATAATTATCCTCTTATTATCACTTTCATTCAAACTTTAATCAATCGTATCAATCACATTATCTCTTTGTATAAAGTACTTGCTATCAAATTATCATCCAAGAAATTTGTCTCTAAACTCCATCATATGAATAATATATAATTGTAATCACATATAAATAGCAAATGATTCTCATTCTCAATGAGTTCTTAAGTCTCTTGTTCTCTCTCATACTTTCCAAATATATATGAATCTCTACCTCTCTTGCAAGATATGTTCTCATTTCTTCCTTAAAATAAATTTCTACTTTCATATTTTAATCATTTCCAAACAACTAGCAAGATGCACATCTTATCTCTTTCCAGTCTAAAAGATCACATCTAATGAACTAAGGTCCATACTCCACATATGATCAACCTATGCTTAGACATAACATATAATTAAAATCATCCACAATTAAGATTTGACTAAATTGACTAGACAAGATATGGAGAGATAAAATAAGTTCAAAATTGGATAATAAAGATCGAAAGATTATGATTGGGGAGAGTATATTAATACAATCAAATAGTAGATAGCACCATAATAGCACTTACTATAATACAACTCACACTATCTCTAATTCTCAAACTCATAATATATCAACTAAATATCTCTCCTCAAAACTTGCACTTGTTCTGCATCCATCCTTGATAGCACGAAAAATACCACTTATTCAAAACATACTAAAATTATATTGATCTTACTCTAAAATTTCATATTCATAATCTCATTCTTATATCACCTTCCTTTTCATTTAAAACCATATACTCAAATAATAATTCAATCATCATTTCATTTCATGTCTAGGATAGGCCCAATGCCAAATTCTAACTAACCTATCTCATCCTATCCTTATAGCACCCTTAAGTATCCTTCCAATCATCTCATAAATAAATCAGATTTAATCTCAAAATGAATCATTCTAATTATCTCACATAAGCTATCCAATTAAATCAATTTAAAAAAAAATTCAACATTCTAACTTCCATCTATTAATCGTGGGATATCATTATGATTCTAACCATTAAATTCACCCTTAGTCAAGATCACTAACTATATTAAATCTGAAAATTCTTTCTTAAAGCATAAACTAACCTAGTAATGATCAAGCATCATATATCAAACATTTAATAATCCAATATGTACATCTTGATTGTGTCTTAAGATTAGTGAAAATAATTCTTCATCAAACAAATCCACAATATCCACCCAATCTGAACATTGGTCATTGTATTTTTAATTATTCAATCCAATCTCTAATCACCCAATCACTATCTAATATTAAAATCTAACAAATCTAAAGTGATAGTCTTATCCCATAATCATAAATCTAAACTCCAAAATCCACTATATCTGAAAGTTGAATCATCATAAAATGACACTATCAAATATCTAATATAGACCTCCAATAATCTATCATCAAATTTCTATGTCATATAGGATTCTCAATCCAATAGAAAATCTAAATTATTCTTTCTGCCCAAAATCATGTTCTTCCGGATATCAATTCCATCTAATCCAAACCGATATCATAAACCCGGGCATGTCAATATAGACATTCAGGCCGAGTTAATGCTCTGATACCAAGCTATCACGACCCGGATTTTTAACATGCACAGCGGAAGATAATCCGGCGACGTAACGAGAATGGATATCGGTTCGGAACCAAATATCAGACTAAAATCATAATCCAAATTCATAATTCCAACTTTACAACTTAATAACATAGAATTAAACATCTATCTAAACAAAACAAATACTAACATTGAACAATTGAATCACTAGCTCCTCGAAAATTCCAAAATACCACTACGCTTCTGCTGCGCTAAACCTGCAATCCTGAAAATATTAACAACGGAAGGGGTGAGTCACAACAGACCCAGTAGGACTTACACCCGAACTACCCCACTATAATAATGATTCTAGTGGTATACAATACATATTAAGCCTAAAAATCAAATTATCATACATAAGATTAAGCTAATTATATATCTTCAATTAATTGATTACCAAGTCATTCAACTACTCCATATGATGACATGACTCCAAATGCATTAAAACCAACATAACCTACACATTAGGCTACTCTAGGTATGCACATAACCTGACATAAAACCAATGACACATCTAGAACACTAACATCTATGCCAAAACACACTACTAGACACCTGTCTGAGTAAATATCATGCTCCATCTGATAAATGTAGTCACATCACAAAACTAGCACCAGATTTACCATATAGTAGGAAGTAACATATAGTAAGTTAAATCCCATAGTACCCCATAGGCAGGGGAGTACTTAGGATAAACCGCAGTATCTGGGATCGAAGGATGCTCCAGATTGTTCTAATTCATCCGTCGCCCACAGACCGAATTATAGTCCGGTGAAGTACATTTCCATCACAATGCAGCTCACTGCACTAACCACATTCCACACCATGCAAGCATATAATTAACTCAGACAGTAAACATGAACATGAAATTGGCAATCCAAACATGAAATACATAGATGAACACCCATGGTTCTATGCACCACATATTTGCATACCACACCACAATCTAGCATAAACCAGAACCAGCCTATCATATGATGCATCTAAATAGGATCATGCAAGCTACAACCTAAACATCTCAATTACATGCTTAAACAGACTATCTATCACATAAAAGAAAATAAACTAAGCTCTACCATTATTATGCCTAAACCTTACAACGGCTTTTTATCAAATCGGAATATACATGATTAAGGTTCATCGCGATGCAAACAATGCTAAACTAACTAGGTTCAACTATAAATACATACCTAACATGCTAACATGCATAATTGAATAATTATCCAATATGATGAATAATCATGGACATAGAACAATCTAAACATGTATGATTAAACAAGCTAATCTAAACTCTATCTAATCATGCTAATAAATCCAAAACAACTCATTAATCACAATCTTCTAATCCTGGTGATCTAAACATGGTTCTTACGGTTTAATCAAAATATTAGAGTGCTAAGAATAGCCGAGACGCCTACCTTTACGGCGACGACGAACGGCGCACGGAATTGCAAGGGAATCGAACCGGATGACGAGTATGTTGCCACGGTCACGACGGCGATGAAAAACCGAACCAAATGGTAACTTGATAATCTGCTAAAACAAAGAGGATGAATGATCTAACAAGAATAAATGGATAGAATAGGAGATAGGCGATAGGAGAGAGGATATGAGAGAGAGAGGGCGCGTGAGAGCGAGAGATAGGGGAGAGAGAAGGATACCGGCGGGGAGGGCGGCTGCGCACGGTGTGGGTGCGGCCGCGGGTGTGCGCTTGCACAGCCGGGTCAACGGACGGCGCTGCTGCAGGCGGGCGACTGAAGGCGGCGAGGGCTCGGCGTTTGGCGGAGGGCGGCTGGCGGCAAGGCGTCAACCGGGGGGGTGCGATGCTGGGGCGGCCGGTGAGGCTGCGGTTGCGCACGCGACGAGGCGTGTGGTTGAGCGGCTGGCTGAGCTGACGTCGCAGCGCCGTGGGCGCGGCGCTCTCGCGGGGGGGGGGGGGGGGGATCAAAGTGGCGGGGTGATGGGCGCGGCACTGGCAGCCCACGAGGTCAACCGGGGCGGGGCAGAGAAGACAGTGGGCGGGCGGCAGCGCTGCTGCACGCGCGCGGGGAGGGCCGGCCAACGGAGGGGGGAAGAAGAGATGCGCGCGGCGGCGCCTTCGCACGGCGAGGCTGCGGGCGGTTGCGCGCGGCGAGCGCAGCCGAGGGGAAGGCGGGGCGACTGTTGCGTGGGTGGCAAGCGGCGCAGGCCACGGGCGGGCGCGGTGGTCCACGGGGGAGACGGCGCGCGTGCAGTGGCCGCGGCGGCGGCGAGATCAACCGGGGGGGAGGGAAACGTCGCGCGGCGACGGAGAAGGAGAAGGAAAATAGGGCGTTTCGGAGAGGGGGAAAACGGCGGACCGGGGTTTGATGGGGAGGGAGTAACCGAACGAGAAATTTATGGGAGGAATAGGGAATAATAGTAATAATAAATATAATAACTAATAATTTTTTAAAAAAAAATGGTAACGTTACAGTGCAGGCTGCCCTTTCAGCGGCCCCCGCCACCACTTCCTTCGCCTTCGAAGCTGCATCTGCGGCTGCCTCCTTTGCTTTCGCAGCCTTCTCCGTGGTCGCGTCCCTTGCAGTGGTCGCTTTCTCGCTTGTGTATGCTTGTCTTTAATACGTATTGCATGCGATTCTATTTTCTAGTTATGTACACAAACATACGTATATAAGATAACTGACATGGCATCACGGGCTTCTCCTTCGTCGTCTTCAACCACGACGAAGTCGTCGCTGAGTACTTTTAAAGTTATTGATGAAGATCGACTAATGTCGTAGCAGCAAACCATTTGCGAAGACTTACGCTAGCCATTACAAATAAGGCTCTTAGAGTGTCCTGAAACAGACCTTTTGGTGTTTTGTCTTTGTTTACAATGATGGAAGACGTTATGAATATTTTAACTAATGACGGCATATGTAAGTAGTCGTCTGTGTTTAATCAACCACCATGTTGAGTTGTCACTACTACCTTAGTTAGAGATGACTTTTTCAAGTCATCCTTTGTTAAATCATCCGGGCTGATAGCTCTTCTTGCAGTGGATTTAGTTTATTACCCACTTCTAGTTCTATTTATTATTGACAATGTAGTGGTAATTGATTTAAATTAATAAAATATATAAATCATAATTTCATCTGTGTTGTTTTGTAGAACCAAAAATCTTAATTATTCATCTCAAAAAAATTTACAGTGAACAAGTAATTTACTTAAGACATCAATTGACGCAATCTCTTGATTTTTCTGCTTAATTGATGTCTTAAGTAAATAACTTGTTCACCGTAAAAATTTTTCGGGATGAATAATTAAGATTTTCGATTCTACGAGACATTCAAAGATGAAATTATGATTTAAATATTTTATCAAGTTAAATCAATTGCCACTACATTGTCAATAATAAATAAAACTAGAAATGGGTAGCAAACTAAATCCACGGTAAGAAGAACTATCATCCTGGATGATTTAACAAGGACGGCTTGGAAAAGTCATCTCTAAATAAAGTAGTTGTGACAACTTAACATGGTGGTTGATTAAACACTGACGACTGCTTACATAAGCTGTCGTTAGTTAAACTATTCGTAATGTCTCCAGCTATTGTAAACTAAGAGAAAACACGCAAGGTCTATTTCAAGGCACTTATCATAAATTGTATAAGTCACATCCTGTGTTCCCTAATAGCTATGGGGATAAACTTATCACCATTGAGCATTTACATCATCAATTATTGCATGGATATAAACTCTCGTCCATTCAAAGTTCCGATCGGAAAGAAGTACGACATTGACTATCAACTCCTTAGTATACCGACTCTATAAGATCTTGTACTCAAAATTAGATCAATTGAAAATTTTCATTTCTAATTATCCACTCTACCATAGTCAAAGATTTAGATTACTATTCCATAGAATATTCACTCTCACTTATTGAGAGTGGACTATCCCATATGACATCTAATAGGGCTCCTACTACCAGAAAATTCCAAATTCTTCTTCCTCCCCCATCGTTAGAATCATGAAATCATGGGGAAAGATTAGGTAATCATAGTACCCATCTTATAAAGCCTTAACAAGGTTTCAATTTCCTTCATGAATGGAGATTTCACAAAATCCCCAAATTTGGGTGACTGTTAGAACATGATAGAATACCAACTTTTGGGACTTCTCTAAGACTCTACAAACGTCAAAAATTCAAACAGTTTGTGGTGTTGGAAAGCCCGATATCACGATATTCTACCAGCGTCAACCAATCTCTAATCTACATCATATAAATATTATGAAGGCCTCGACAAAACAGATGTTTGCACATATTCGGGAACACAAAATAGCATCGATTAGATGTCAATTTTGACTGAGACTTGAACATGGCTCTGATACCACTATAAGGAATAATCCTATGAAATTTGGTGCAATAGAAGCAATGATTCCTATGGGCTCATGTTGATCTTGTCTTAATCAGAATCGAACGACGAAAATCAAAAACCAATCAAAATGGATTCGAATATATTTGATAGGGATTCATCTAATCTCTTAGAGACAAAGAAAAATAATTTCTTAATTTCTTCAAAGCGTTCAAAATGTCAGGTCTCTAGCGATATTCACATAAACATCATTCACGGCAAGTTCTCTCTCCGCACCAAGCTCAAGAACTCTTCTCAAACAAAGCTCTATCACCCAAGGACGCCTTCCAAAGAAAGAAGGATGTAAGGAAAAGGTTAAGACATGGTTCTCACACTTGACTTGATAGGATTTGTCTGCAACCATAAATATTTATAGAGAATTTATAATTTTTCATAAAAATCTAAAATATTTTTAAATTATGCCCTTGCCCTTGTATTTATAGATAAGTCCTTTTGTGTGTGACCCATTAGGCTCAATAGCCTACTTGGTTGAGGCCTAATTAAAATAGAATAATTCTATTTTATTAAATTAAATATGTTATCTGATAACTGATTAATCGGCCTACCGATCATGAATGGTACAAGCCACATCTTATGATCTCAAATGGCTATGAAGATAAACTTAGCTTTAGTGAATCTTTTCATCATTAATTATTGCATGGATATAAACCCTTATTCAATCAACGTCCTGATCGGAAAAGAGTATGCCATTGACTATCAACTCCTTAGAATATCGACTCTATAAGATCATGTACTCGAAATTAAATTAATTGGAAAACTCATTTTCTAACTATCCTCTCTAACCTGGCTAAGAATTGAGAGTACTATCTCATTGGATATTCATTCTCACTTACTGAGAGTGGATGATCCCTTGTCATCCACTTAATTGCCTCCATTAGGTTTTCATTATACACAATGCATTGTTATACTAGACCATATAGATGGTCTAAACACAAGTTCGATCAAATCACAAGTTCTGCCCAACAAGGCATCCTTGACGACTCAGGTCAAAAGTTTAACTATGCAACCGTCTTGATAGAAATCCCTGATTGACAATTTGGTAAGATATCATTCTGAATTTCAAATTCGGTCAATTAAGTAAACTCATTTAACTAATAAGTACTTGTATATGCATCTTAGTGTCTCCACACTAATGGCTAATGAGATCTATCATCTTCATCACATAAGAAGATATCTCATACCCAAGTTTATTTGAATCATAGATGGCCCATTTCAAGGATCCTACGACTAGAAACATTTAAATCACATACATCTAGATGATTAATCTTATTATCATAATCTCATCATAATTCAATCATAATTCAATCATCATTGTATATGATCAAGCACTTCATTACGAAATTTGCATCTAATAAGATCTAGTAATAAATATTTATCTATTTAATTGAATGAAATATTTTTAAAAATGTCAAATCATATCATATATGATTGACTTGTAAGGCATGCATTTCTATTAGGTTCAATGTGGGAGAATGCAATGACCCACAACACCTAGTATGGTGAAATCGATGGAGGTATGAGTACCTCCACGAGTCTAGTTTTCCAAGAGTTAATGGAGAAATTGGAAAAGCAAAGTAGTATACTCCATTGTCAAGCAAGCCAAATCAAGAAGCAAAACTCAATGATTGATTGTCTCCAACAAAAACTAAACAACCAAGAAAAGAACTTCTAGGATGCAATGGAATAGTTAACACAATAAATGTTAGCCAAAATTGATCAGAGACTCCCCCACCAGTGGATCCATTGAGTTCAAGGTCACCTCTATGACCTAGAAAAGAGGAAGATGGTTTATACGACGGTGACGGCAATGATGAGGACAAGGACGAGGAGGGATCATTTGGAGAGAATGAATGAGAGACTTCCTTCATCCATGTTATTTCTATTGTATGATATATTTGAACTGTAAACATTTTATTTTGTGAGCATAGAATGAAATGGTCTTTTATATGGTTATTAGCATATGGATGTAACTTTTGACATGTGAGTGTGAATGTTTGGATTAGTCTTCTATTCCATTCACTTCAATTTATAGTTGTGTTGCTATGGCTTTGAGTTGGATGTAAATTGATTAACTGGATAATTCATTGTATAAGAAATACATGTTTTGTACATTCATGCATGGTTATAATCCTACATGAATTATTTTATTTATTAATAAACAATTATTTTTTTGTTCACATAGATTATTGACGATTACTTAAAGCTGTAAACAGTCACCAATATTCTCTTCAATGATAACTAGAGAGTACTGGCGCATAATCTATTTAGTGACGACTATAGAGTATTGGCAACAACGGGAAGCTGTCACTAGTAATATGATTGCCAACAACTTAAAAATCGTCGCCAATAACTTTTGTGACAATGGCTACACATAAGTTGTTATAAATATCATTAGTGACGGACATATTTGCGATAGACTTGTAAGGGTTCTGAAGCTATTGCCAATGTGTATTGGTGATGGCTTTCGGCTTGTTGACGATGATTTCTAGTCGTCCTCAATAACCCTTTTTCTGGTAGTAATAGATTATGAAGTTTTTAGTTTAGTTTCTAGTGTTTATGAGTTTAAGTATCATAGGATATGTTCTTCACCTAATTTTTGTTCATATCTTTATTACTTTCACTTCTTATTCAATTTCTAAAAGTCCTTCCCTTTGTTTGGTTCTTCTTCTTGTTTATGTTTCTTATTATTATTACTATTCAATTTCTTAAGGTCCATTCTTTTTCATCATCTTCTTCTTCTTCAATTTCTACATGTCCGTTCTTTTTCTTCTTCTAGCTGCTCTCGCATTGATTGGCAATAGATTTTTTTTTGTGATGACCTTACAAGAGCTATTTTGCGACATCCTTTTCACAGATGGCTATTGTAATACCCCGTAATTTTAAATAAAATAAATAGTTAATATTTATTATTATTTTATTCTCCTCCTTCCCCTATATATACCCTCTTTCCTCCCCCGTGAGAAACCCTCCCGGCGCCCCCCTTTTTCTCCCCCGTGAAACCCTAATTTCCTCCTTTTTCCCCTCCTCGGTCGCCCGTCTGCGCGCAGCCCTCGGTCGCGCAGCCGCCCTCCCCCCTGTCTTTTCTCTTTCCCCGCGTGCGCCGCCTGCGCCCACCCGGCGCCTCGGCCCCCGCGGCGTCACCGCCCTCGCGCATGCGCTCGCGCCGCCGCGCGTCTCCGCGCCACCTCGTACTCGCCTCGCCCCGCGTGCTCGCCCGCGCGCCGGCGCCGCCCGCCCTCGGTCGCCGTGCGCGCCCGCCGCGCTCACGGCCCGCCGCCACCCGCTGCCACGTCGCCGCCGCGTGGCGTTGACCCTCGCCCGACGCCCGTCCCACGCCCGGCCGCCCGTGTGCCCGCCGCCCGCCACGTCACCGGCCGAGAGCCCACCTGCGCCGCCGCCGCGCGCGGCCACTGCCGTGCGCCCGCCGTGCGCCGCCTCTCTCCCCTCCGCGGTATACATCCTCTCTCCTCTCTCCTATCGCCCTTTATCCTATTATCTTCTATCAAAATCCCTAATTTATTCTTCTTCTTCCTCCGGCAGTTTTGAAACCACCTACCCGGCTCTGTTTTCCGTCGCCGACGTAACCGCGGCAGTCTCGTCGCCAAATTCAATCTCCTTGGATTTCCGTGCGCCGTTCGCCGTTGCCGTCAAGGTAGGCGTCTCGGCTATCCTTAGCACTATATATATTTATTTAAATCGTAAAAATTATGTTTAGATCATCATGATTGATAGGTTAGAAATAATGGGCTGTTTTTGATTTATTTTCATATTTAGATAGACTTAGATTAATTTGTTTAATTCATGCATGTTTAGAGTAATCTAGTGATTCATGTATGTTAGACATCATGATAGGTTGTATATGTTTAATTTAGCTTGATTTAGTATGTTTTGCATCACGATAACCTTAATCATGTATATTCCGATTTGATAAAAAGCCGTTGTAAAGTTTAGGCATAATGTGGTTAGAATTTAGTTTATTTTCTTCTATTAGATAGATGGTT
This sequence comes from Cryptocoryne crispatula var. balansae, assembly GCA_036172225.1. Lineage (NCBI taxonomy): Eukaryota > Viridiplantae > Streptophyta > Magnoliopsida > Alismatales > Araceae > Cryptocoryne > Cryptocoryne crispatula. The sequence goes on along the minus strand of CM069925.1, from coordinate 15,759,674 downwards.
CTGTTTAAGCATGTAATTGTCATGTTTAGGTTGTAAATTGCATGATCTCATTTATATGCATTAGTTTGTGGTAGATTGTGGTGTGGTATGCAAATATATGGTGCATAGAACCATGGGTGTTCATCTATGTATTTCATGTTTGATTGCCAATTGAATGTTCCTATTTTACTGTCTGAGTTAATTAAATGCTTGCATGGTGTGGAATGTGGTTAGTGCAGTGAGCTGCATTGTGATGGAAATGTACTTCACCAGACTAAATTAGTGTCCCGTGGGCAGCGGAGATTAGTTGAATCTGGAGCATCCTTCGATCCCGAGATACCGCGGTTCATCCTAAGTACTCCCCTACCTAGGGGTACTATGGGATTTAGTTACTATATGTTACTTCCTACTATATGGTAAATCTGGTGCTAGTTTTGTGATGTGACTGCATTTATCTGATGGAGCATGTTATTTACTCAGACAGGTGTCTAGTTGTGTAGATTGGCATAGATGGTATGTTATAGATGTGTCATTGGTTTTATGTCAGGTCTATGTGTTCTGGGCATACCTAGAACAGTTCAATGTGTAGGTTATGTTGGTTTTTAATGCATATAGAGTCTAGTTATCATATGGGGTAGTTTAATGATCTTGTAATCAATTAATTAAAGATATATAATTAGTTAAGAGCTATGTATTAAATCTGATTTTTAGGCTTATTATGTATTGTATACCACTAGAATCATTATTATAATGGGGTAGTTCGGGTGTAAGTCCTACTGGGTCTGTTGTGACTCACCCCTTCCGTTGTTAATATTTTCAGGATTGCAGGTTTAGCGCAGCAGAAGCGTAGTGGTGTTGTGAAATTCGAGGAGCTAGTGGATTTCTCATTCAATGTCGGTACTTAGAATTGTTAGATAGATGTTTGATTATTATGTTATTAAGTTGTAAAGTGTGGAATTATGAATTTGGATTGTAATTTTAGTCTTATTTGGCTCCAGACCGATATCTTTCCCCGTTACGTCGCCGGATTATCTTCCGCTGTGCATGTTAAAAATCCGGGTCGTGACAGCTATGATGCTAACCTGTCATAAATAATCATGTGTCTTCTAGTGATCAGATGTTATCAAGTTAATGTATCTACCAGTAACCCACTTGTCTCACTTACTAATTTCTTATATTCAATGACTAACCTGCATTACATCTTAATAACTTGGTCTATATATTACTAACTCACCCAAACTCACTTACTAATTTTATGTATTCAGTTATTAATTTGTGTTATATATATATCTAACTTGGCATATATGTTATTAACTCATCTAAACTCGCTTAACAACCTTCGTACTCAGTTACTAATTTAGGTTATATCACTAGCACATCCAAACCTATTTAACATGTTGTTCTCACTTATGGGTTGTATGTTACTAATCAGCTCCATACATCATCAACGCACTCAAACTCACTTATCAAACCCGTTTTAGTTATTAATCTATGTTATATATTACTAACAGAATCTATGTTACTAATCTACTCATACTCACTAGCCATGTTACATATATTTTTAACTCACTCAAACTCTGCTTGCTAACTACGTTTACACACATTTAAGTAGCTTTAAGTAATATAAAACCTAGGTTAGTATGTGATTACAACATGAATATTTGGGTGGATTAGTAATAACGCCTTTTTTGGTTAGAGTTTCATTTTTGGTACTATATCAATATTGATATTAATATTTTCAAATGTTGGAGTATCAATATCAAAAATAATACAAGTTGACACTTGTATTACACAATATACTTTGTTTGCACTACAAATTTTAAAATTGATACAATTAACCAAACACTTCTTAATGGTTCCTATCAATATCAATTTTAAAATTAATAGTGATAGAGGTACCTAATGGCCTGTTTGTTTTGAGTATCAAAATTGATACAATATCAATTTTGATATTGATATTCCAAGAAGATGTAATATCAATATCAAAAGTGATAGTATCAAGTTTCTTTAAGCGTTTGGTAATGTTATATCAATATTAAAATTGATATTAGGTGTTTGGTAATACAATATCAATATGAAAATCACTATTAAGTATTTTTATTAATTAGTGTCAAAATTATATTTTAATACCAAAATTATTGTTAAAATATAAAAATATCTATATTATTTACAAAATTAAATATATATTTAAATATTTTAATTTAAATAATAAAATTAAAACAAAAACTAAGAAAAATGATATAAAGTTGACCACTTTCAACAAATTGAAATGTCAAAATCTCATATTTTGTTATCCATGCTCTGTACAGACATACGTAAGCATAAAATTCAACCATAACTACAACAAACATAAAATTTTATTGTCTATTAAATGCACTGACGAAATATTCTAATACAGAGAAAGATCAACGGTATAATATCCACTAACATGATTATACACCTTATATTTACCCCTTACGAATCCATACGAAATCTCCCACTTTCAGATTAAAAAATACTACAAAGCAAGTCTTGCCAGAACATTACAAAACAGATCCATCTGAACCCACAATCGTCACCTGCGGTGAAAAACCATTGGAAGAAACCCCAAAAGAAACTGAAGGAGAAGAACTTGCCCAATAACCTCACCTGCTTCCTACACAAAACAAATGACAATCCTTTCTTATTCAGATGGCCAGAACATCACAAAACGAAAAGAAATATTGTGGAATAGAAGATTGTCTCTGAGATCATAGGACAGATGTAGAAGGTAAAAAAAAGAAAAGAAATGGACTCTTTTATTTTATAAGAATAAAAAATAACAATCAGATGACACTAATGCAATGACACTAATGCAGAATACTGCACTCAGATGCTAACTTTCAAGTTCCTTTAACATGAACCTTGGAGTCTGCAGCTCTCGTGCACGCTGAACATCACTAACATATGGCGTTTGGCAAAATCCCTTTTACTCAAACACCTTCTCTAACCAATCAGAACTTACTCATTTCCATCTAAAAAAAATCTCCAACTGATCTGGAACCACATTCATTTTCATGGCAGCCATACCGGCCGCTATTTTGCCGAATAAGAATGCAAAATTCAGTTTCATGGATGCGAAAATCATAGCATGAAGTACATATAAAGATATCATGGGGGCTTATTTAGAAGCGGAGGCTCTGTCGCTTGGTGTTATAGTCACAGAGAAAGTTCTGATCTTGAAACTAGGATGCCATCGGTATCTGCATATAACCATTCACCATCAAATATTAAAGTACCTCCGACATGCACTGGAACATGTTTTTCACCAACACCTTTCTTGTTTGACTTCAAAGGATGTCTTGCCAAAGCCAACCAAATATATAACTTCTTGTTAGATTCTCGCCTCTTCCATTATCAACCACATGCCACGGAACATTAAAGCTACCTATCGCTGAGCTTTTCTAGTGTATATACTTGGGTATCATGACATGCCAGGGATACACGGCGCTTGGTAAGAACATGACCTTGGAGAGGGATTGGCTTCTTAATTAATGGAAATTCAACATATCCTGTGCAAGAAAGGGAAGAAATTTTGGAGAAAAAGGGAAAGAAAATCCCGTCACACATGATTGTGAATAGAGATATCCGGAAGCTAACCCTTTAGATCATGTGAACCAAACATCCTGAGCGAAACACTAGCAAACTAGAAGCCGTCCTATTTGGCGGGAAAGAGAAGTATGAAAAAGGACTCATCAACTACAACGCGGACAAGCATATATATCCGTGACTTCATGTGAAGGACAAGTAACCAAGATTTACTTGTTATGATTTATGGCTAAATTAAATCCTGGGAAAACAATAAGAACAGTGGACACGAATTTAAAAGGAACGTTCGTGAGGCATTCATATCGTAAGAACGTAGTTAAGGTGACACAGGAAAACAGGGGCAGTTCCAAGCCACGTACCTTTCCCCTCTCATCACCGACCCAGCTTGTCGGATTCCACCTTTTCTTTACCATAACTGGCAGACAAAAGTATGCTGATAAAGCCAAATGAGATATCTTTGATACTTGATGGCCCCCTTATCTGTATGCATCTTAATAAAGATAACTACAAATAAGATGATGACAAAAAACAAAAATACTGATTAATAGGCTAAATACATAAGCAGATAAAGCCAAAAAGATGATGATAACTACATACATTTTTGTAGGACTCCCAACTTAGTAGAATGGAAAAAATTGAATGCTCTCGAATATGTATAAAAGGAGGTATCTTTGTTTGCCATGTGATCATACCTGTGTGATAAAAGTTAATGTCTTCTTCTACTATACTCTTCCCACATTTCTTGAGCAATTCTATTTCTATGTTCTTTGCCACGTCGACGTTCTTCGGTAGACGATGACTCAATATTACTCTCAACCCTTTCTTGTCTCCTTTCAATAATCTCATTTTCTATCACTCTTGCAATTTGTCTATCATATTGACGAAATAGTTCATCCATATCTCCTTTTACACTCCGAATATAATTATGCAGAAAACAACCAATCAAGATAATCTTTGTTTGAGTTTGTATTGGGTACTCAATAGATGATTGAAAAATATGAAATCGTTCCTTTAAAACACCAAACATCCGTTCTATGACATTTCTAAGAGACGCATGCCGGAGATTAAATAATTCTTTATAATTTTGAGGTCTCAAGTGACTTTGAGCAAATTCTTTCAAATGATATCTCACATTCCGATATGGTGCAAGGAAACTTAAATTATTTGGATAACCAGCATCAACAAGATAATACTTACCTAGAAATAAAATATAAATGTTAAATGCAAATAAAGTTGTTAAGAAAAAGTATTTAACAAAAAATAACTCAAAAAAATCACCTTCAGGAACATAAAATCCATCGTTTATTGCAGCACGTAATAATAGAGAATCTGGAGTAGAACCTTCCCATCCAGCAAGTACATATAAAAACTTCATATCAAAGCGTATGCCGCCATCACATTTTGAGAAACTTGATTCTTTCGGTCACGATATTGAGCAACTTCTGTACTTGGAACTTCTACGAGAAAATGAGTACCATCTATTGCACCAATACAATCCTAGATGCAAAATGTAACATGTAGTTTTTAGGGGAAATAATTGTAAAATCAAAAATAAAGTAATGAACAAGCTTTAGTACCTTGAAAAAATGATATTTTCTCCTTTCAAGAATGTATCTTGGAGTGTACTGTTAGAGGCAATGTTATATACTCATGTATTAAACATGACAAAGCATTGATCACCTCATTAACTTTTCGCTCGATTGTCTCTCGAGTGTTGAAATCTTTCTTGTGCTCTTCTATTTGACTCTTTTCCGACCATGATAAAAAGAAAAATCATAATCATCTCCTCCACATTCATTCTTCTAGTGTCTTTTAAAAGTCCTCTATCTTTAAGTAGATTAGATAATGAAAGAAAAACTTCTTTATCCAAACCACACACTTCACGAAAACGAGATTCAACACCATTTAACGAGTTCTTGAGTATATGCTTTGCGAAAGTATTGAGCTTCTTACACGAACCCCGATATTTCTACTCTGCGAAGATTGAATACTTGCCTTACTAGCAACCATAGATGCAATATAAGCAACTATGTTACGTCTTCTTTGATAATATTCATTGGTTGCTTCATCATCCCAATCCATATTTGATTACAAACTAAAAATATAAATAACAAAGTACCAAATATTACAATGAGAAGTCAATTGCATAAGCACAAAGGTCACATAAAAACAAGATTACAAACAAAAGTCTTCACGAAACAATACATAATTAAAGAAGACATGACACACTACATATCAATAAAGTTCACTACAAACTAAACAAGTGTCTTCCGAGAAATACAAACATTAAGTCCTACTTTTCTTACTTCTTCCCTAAAATTGAACGTATCCAAGCAAGACGACACTCATGGTCAAATTTTAAAAAAATAGTTGGGGTGCTTGGGTTGTTCTCAAGTCGAAATACGGCAGCCACCTTCTCTTCAGCTGACAACTCATCCATTGCCATGATAATGTCCATGCATTGAGCAATGAGTGATTGACTTGATGGTGGTGGACCGGTGACCCTTAGAGCTTCAGCAACCTCCTTAAGTGCAGAAGACATGGATATATCTTCTTCACTTACTCTAGTTTGTTTGCGCTTACCTTTATAAGAAATAGATTTTCCAGAAAAGAACGTCTTTTTGAACCACTTCTAGTTTCAACATCCGGACTTGAGGCGGATTCTTCATCTTGTGGTGATGAAATAGGAGTGGTATGCGATGTTGAATGTAAAGAAACGAGATGGTGGACATAAAGTTCCTTGTTGACCTTTTTCCTTACGCCTAGTACCTAAACGCAATTATCATTTACGTTAAAAACAAAATAAAACAAAGAAAATTTACCGTACATAAGCATGTAATCTAAAATACCATCAAATAACTCAAACCAAACTCCATACAGATCAATTGATTTTCCTCTCCACTTCTTGAATTTCTTATCCTTCTATAAAAATAAGAACAAAAAATATGTCAAAAATCAAAAATTTAAAACTAAACATCATAAACAATAATATCTCAAACCTTAAGGAGATTATCCCATTCATTATCTTCAGCCGTGATCATTCTTCTATTATGATCCCATCCAAAACCGCTAACCTCGTTAATTAGACGTTTGAGATCATAAAAATATCCTTTTAACACAAACATTCTAGACTTGAGTTGGGGGGCTGTGACTTGTACACCAAAAGTTGAAGTACAATTTTCAGCCATAGCACTCCATGCCTCAGGTTTCCATCCATTTGATGCTCGTTTACCAACACGATGTTGTATTACAAGTTGTTTGGTAAGAAAACTATCTCGGGTATCATCCCACTTTAGACTTCCAGTTTTGGCTTCGTTGTCCATCTAGTAGAAAACTTCCTATACATAGATGACATGATAAAAGATAAAAAAATATATCAAAAGTAGAATGAGACATGATCCATAATATGAGATTCTACAACTATAAATTAGTTAGATGGGGACTATTTCATACAATGTAACTATAAATTCAATGTCTATTCATGATTGTGCACCACCCATATATTGAAAAAAATATATGCAGTAACGGCCAGCAAAACCATAAAGCTGACTACAACGTTTGATGAAAGCATATCGTCTTATTTGGAGTTGTCTTGTCTTTGCACTAGTTGTACTGGATTTCTGATGAATTGTCATAACTTTTATGTAATATTTAAAAATAACATTAGATGCGGAAACAAGACACCGTTATTCACAAACCACGTAGCAAGTTCATCCTAGAGTATGAAAGTTCCCTAACATCTCCAGTCCTGATTACAAAATAACACATTTGTGATCCACCAGATTTATAAGGATGCATCTGACTACTTTGTCACATTTCCCTTACAGTTTCAGGTTAAACACAATGGGATTCTCTTAATCACAGTGGACGTGAGTATAAGATATAAAAATCTGAAACAATTTCAAATACTTGTTGAAATTATAAAAATCCCCATGCGGCGTTCCTCCCCTCCCCCCGCGCACCGTCCCCGCCCGCGAACCCCCCCCCCCGGCGTTGCTCCCCTCCCCCAGCGCCGCGAACCCCCCCCCCCCCCGCGCACCGTCTCCGCCAACGCGGCGCCGCGAACCCCCCCCCCTTCCCTGCGCGCACCGTCTTCGCCGGCGAAGGGCGAAGGCCCCCCCTGGCGTTGCTCCCCTCCCCCTGCGCACCGTCTCCGCCAACGAGCGCCGCGAACCCCCCCCTTCCCCCGCGCACCCTCTTCGCCCGCGAGGGGCGGAGGCCCCCCCCGGCGTTGCTCCCCTCCCCCTGCGCACCGTCTCCGCCAACGAGCGCCGCGAACCCCCCCCCCTCCCCCCCCCACCCTCTTCGCCCGCGAGGGGCGGAGGCCCCCCCCCCGCCGCTCGGCGTTCTTCCCCTACCCCGCGCACCATCCCCACCCACGAACATATAAGACCTCCGGCAGAGCCGCCACCGTCGGCTCCCCTAGCCGGATCGGAGGACGCGGAGCGAAGCGAGGGAGAAGGCGGAGACGGCCTGCGCGGCGAGAGGGGTGAAGATCTCGCACCCGTGTCCGGAAGCGAGGGAGAGCTTCGATGCCGAGGTCGATCGGGGAGGGCGGCCGTCGCGATCGAGGAGAGCTCTGCGGAAGGCGGCCACTATCGGGGGAGACGATGGAGGTAGGGCACAGCGAACCGTCACTCAGTATTAATTTTAAAACTGGTGGTGACCTATTTTGAATTTGAAAGGAAGATAGACTAATAATTTTAAAATTGATATAAATATCCAAACACTATCTATCATCTTCTATCAATATCAGTTTTAAAATTAATATTGATATAAGTACTTAATACAGTTACCAAACAGGGCCTAATAGTGTTACTAAATAGGGCGTAACCTAGATCAGTAAGTGAGTAGGAGTGAGTTAGGGTGGGTTAGAGACATGATGGTAGTAACATATAGAGCACGGTTAAGTGAGTACATAAGAGTTGGTGAGTTTGGGTGGACTACCAACACATAGATATATATATATATATATATATATATATATATATATATATGCTAGTAATATATGACGACCGAATACAAGGGGATTTAGTAAGTGACACCTTTCTATAGGTACCAGTGAAGTTTCCGCATCCATACAACTGAACTGATGGTGATCCAAAATTGTAAAACGTCAGTGCTCATAGGGTAGTTTTGGTGTTATTCCAAACTTACGTTTGAACTTAATTTCTTGAACTGTATTTGGGTAGTAGGCGTGAATCGTAAGACATTTTTAATTGCATTTTTGGATAAAATTCCTATTGCATGATCCAAATGATATTATAGATAAAAAATAGAACGCCCTATTTGGTAACACTATTAGGTATCTCTATCACTATCAATTTTGAAATTGATATTGATAAGAACCATTAAGAAGTTTTTGGTTAATTGTATCAATTTTAAAATTTGTAGTGCAAACAAAACATATTATGTAATACAAGTGTCAACTTGTATTACTTTTTATATTGATACTCCAACATTTGAAAATATTAATATCAATATTGATATAGTATTAAAAATAAAACTCTAACCAAACAAGACATAAAGTTTTACATATCCAGGGCCACATAGAAGTACAATATAATCCGTCAACTTTAGTAATATTATAATGATATAAGATTTTTTACTCGAAACATAATCAATTTTAAAATTCCATTTTCAATCATCTTTAACTTACTCAATCAAACATTTAACGATGCCGATAGATAATCTTAATCGACAATTAGGTAAAAATATTATCAAAAGATTTTTAAGTTAGTAAATTTATTATATCTCAATATCTCTACGATTAAAAAGGTTAATCGTTTCTTATCTTATAAGAAGACATAGTATAAAGTAGTTAACTTGGATCTTTGATCTTATTATTCCACAAATTTAAACCACCTAGTTCTAATGATATGATGTAATATAAATAGTATTTTATCAACTTAATAAATAAAACATCATAAAAAATATTGTCAATATATCAAATATGATTGATCTGTAAAACCTATTTAGATTATTAATAAATTAAATTAGAATGTATTAGATATCTCGTACCTAATCTTTATCGTCTGGCTCAATCATCTCTTGTGGAGGAGTGTTGATCACATAATTAAATAACTACACGACTTTCAAATGGCAATACAGAAGTCAATCTATAGGATAGGATCTTTCCTATTGCATGCTTAGAATGCTTAAAATCCTTCATGCATATTTGAAGTTCATATTTATGGAATGTGAAGTATGTCGGGCAAATAGGGATTTGCACTGAAATTATGTATAAATTCTCTCACAGAATTCTCTTTTTAGATACGATACGATCAATTTTTGTCAGGAAATTTATTTCAATTATGATTTTTTGAGATATTCTCTCTCTCTCTTGATATTGAGAGCATGATCAGCTATGTTGACACCTAGGAACAAAATCTTTGAATCTATAAAAGATAGAAATCATATATTTGGTATTAATCACAACTGAGGTTATGAAATCACAGTCTGATTATGGAACATCCCGTAATCACATGGTGTTCATAAAGCAGATCAATTTAATGACTTATTTTTTTCAATGAACACTCATACCATATGGCTAGTGTCTCTTTACGGTTATCTCGATATTTATTTTCAATATATAGAATCAACCTTAGTATCATGCTTTGAAATTTATTTTACAAATCTATGATAATCACATCGTGGCGGTTTAGTTGAAGGAAGGACCGGGATTGCATTGAACCCTACTTGGATATGAAACTTTAAAAAAAAACAAAAACATATAAAATTAGAAGAAAAAAATTCTTATTTAATTTATTCAAATCTTACATTTTGAACATATTCTGCATAATTAATATGTTCTTCCCAAAGTACGTTACATTGAAAGTATATGTAAGATAATTAGTTAAAAAATAATACTTAACGGTCTTGAAACGTCCTGAGAAATTGAACTTCGGAGAGAAACTGCAATTAGATTGCTAGAGAGAAATCTTAACGTGAGAGAAAATGGGGTGAGAGGGTATGAAGGCGTGAGCCGGCCTCCTGCGGGTGAGGATGTGGGAAGACCTCTTGATGTTAAACTTGAAATATATCATAATATGACAAAATAACTTTTCTCTGTGAAATTATATTTTTTGTGACAAAACAAGTTAATAAAGACGATCATGATCAGGATAAAAAATAATAATTCAGTAGAATTTCTTCTTGGATAAAAGAAGAGGTGAAACCTTACTCTTTCTTCTCCCGTGGTTCCCCCACCTTGTTAGTTATACATGGTAATCACCTCTTTTGTCATCACATCTCCTCAAATATGATAATTTTATGTCTTTGACTATTTTATATTTTATGTTAACATATAAATTTATCACAAAATTATATAAATAATTAATTTACAACCAAACATTGTATAAAAATCTTTCCAACAGTCTTTTTCACATGAATGCAATTTTTGACTACTTCCAGGTGGAAGAGCATGGAAGCTAATATATGTAGGGACTGAACTTCCAAATTCACCACATGTATTACAATCTTGCACAATATACGCACATGGAAAGCCATAGGACGTTTAAACGCTAGCTTGCTAGATGTTTTCTAGCGTCTCAGAAAATTTAAATCCTACAATTGCAGTCACAGACATAACTATACCAACCAAAAGATACGAAAGAAAATTCCTTTTGTTTGAAAACTTACCTAGAAGCGTCGATTGTCAATGATAATTAATTGGACATACTTCTTTCCTTGCAAGAGGCTCATACCAGTCGGATGCAAAGCCTGACATGCGCCTAGCCTCCTCATTGAAAGGAGGCTTCAGGAAGCCCCTGAAGTATCTTCTTACCGTTGAATGAAATGCAGGTATCACTATACTGTGTTCGTCATCATCTACGCATTTGGGGCCCTGGCTTGGGGAATGATCCATGTAAGTATCAGTTTCAACAATTCCCCTCTCGGGTTCTTTAACATCAGCAATTCTGGAGACATTCTTGCGGTTCCTGAGACAAATATATCGGAACCACTTAATGCCGGCAGCACAGTGTGTGATTTCCTCTGGATAAACCACAGTTTCCAACAAGTTCGCAGTACATTCATCACCATTACTGCGGAATCGGGCAATGGTATTCGGAAGGATGTCAAGTCCTCTAGCCTGTTCATGAATAAAAATATTAGCCAAGCAGTACCAGACGCTGCGAGCAGGATAGTTCAGCCTTATGGTTAAAGAGAATTTTAATGAAAATTAAAGAACCTATAGCAGGGAAGATATGTAAAAGCGGATCAAAAAGTCCTGAATAAATGATCAATGTCAGAATTTTATGAATTACAGAAATGGTTGACATTCCTGGATGTGAAGAAACTTACCAAGCATGGCGAGTAGATCATGAAATGCAAGAAGAAATTGAAAGACCCCAGGTCTGCATTCACCACTGCGAACTGAACCAGGGTACCAAATCTTAAAGAAATTGGTCATGTCATCAAAAAGATACCAAAACTGCACGTTTGAACCAGGATGCACCCATCCAAACCTCACATAAACCAATGTACTAATAATAAATTCATGATAACGAGTCCCCAATAGATTGAAAGATACATTACCCTGTTTTCTCTGCAAATATGAACAGTGTTCCTCATTAAGAAAGCACCAACGGTTTATTGATGAACAATAAATTTCCTGTCCTGAAGAACAGCATTTCCATTCTATTTTCTAATCACTTTTGCTAGTCACAATTCAGAGACATTTGAGCCATAAAGTACTCTGGATTTGAAACATCTTATTCGTTGTTTTTGATAGAGAGCAACCCCCAAAAAAGTGCAGTTCATCAATAACAGAAACAAAATAACAAACTACAAAGGGTGCTCTATCAAGACAGTGGAGACATCCCATCCAGAGACAAAATAGACACTGCAGAGCTACGAGAAGCAAGAAAGGCCAAGTGGGGGGTCGGCCCCAAATCCGACCCAAGTCAGACATAGTCAAATTTATTTATTTAAAAAATATTAAAAAATATATAAAATTACATAAAAAATAAAAAATAAAAATTATATTTTATACTACATATTTATTTATACATAAAAATATATATACATAAATATAATTATATTTGTATGTTAAAATTGAATACAAGCGTTTATCTGTGTATACAAGTAAATATGATTTTTTGTGATTAAGTTGTATTAGTATATATTGGAAAAGAGTTAATCTCAAGTGAGAGAGTAAAGACAGTTAAGAAACAATTTTATAAGTTTTAAGTATGCATCATATATTTATAATCACAACGGCTAACCATATGTAATAGTACAAGTGATAGTGAAATATTACTATACTATCAATAAATGGGATGCTCAGGAATCGTAGCTCAACCTGCGCAGTCAATGTGGTCAAGAGGGCAGCACCCCTTGGGGGTATTAGGGGGCAAAGTCCCCTGAAAGGAAAAAAAAATGAAGTTACAAGACCTAGCGACCAGTCAGAAAAAAAATGAAGCTATGAGACCTAGCGACCCGGGGCTCAGCCGACAGGGTCGCCCGACCCAAAGTAGGGTCACACAACCCGATGCCAGGGCTGGACCGGGTCGGTCCGAACAGGCCACAGCCGTTCGGCTGACCCAGTCCGCCCCGGTCCGACCCAGCAAACCATGACAAGAAGAAAGGTTACCGGCCCTAAGAGTAGACGAAAGAGAAGCTGCAAAGCTTTCTAATTACCAGCCATTGGACAATCTTGGAGGAACCAATGATTTTATTTAAAAATATCATACACAGCACATTAGACACCAGTAGAAATCTAATTATTCCTGGACGGTAGAAGTGGCTGTCTAAGGTAAATTTTTTCACACAAATCTTATATCCACTCGTCTTGGAGATTTGTATATCTGTGGCTACTTGAACACGGTTAAAGAAAATCAAGTGAAAGGCTGAACCAATCTGAATGAAATTGGGGAATGACATTATTTACCGATTGGGCAAACAGTAATGATCTATTGGAGGTCTTGGGTTTCAGTTTAAATTTTACATGGTCAAACTCAGAATCAAAATTACTGTTAGATGGATTTTTTTTTCCTCAGATTGGTTGTCCAAGTTTGGCACTAATGAAGCTTTTTACAACCAAAGAATTGTGTCAGAACACTTCCCAGTAGACATTAGATGGGGAGGAACATCTGAGGTCCCTAAGAGGTCGTTCAGATTTGAATTGGTGTGGTGCAAAAGAGCAGTTTTTCAGATCAAGTTAGGGTATGTTGGTCTGCTATCACCAAGACAGAATCCTCAGCAATGGCAGACATGGAATGCGATCTCCCGAGAATCTCTCGAGATCTCCCGAGAATCTCTTTTCTTCGGTGCGTCCGAGAAACGAGATCGCCGAAACGAGAATATCTACCCTAGTACCTGTGATACCTTGATCTTCTCCGTCTATTATTATCCCCAACTTGTTAAATGATCTTGTTAAGTTTTCTTCTTATATTGCCAATTTTATCATGAAATCCATCCAAATATTCATCTAAGCATTATTGTTTGATAAAATTTCATAACTTAATATTTTAATGACTATATATGTACAATTGACCCAAAATGTTATCAATCTCCTATCCATATTGTTCAAGATGAAACTTTGGTCTGACATAAGATCCTTTGTATGTCTCATGCTAACAATAGTTCACCATCTCTCTATTACACTTTCAATTCTCTCACACCTTATTTTAATATTTAATGAGTTTTTTTGTCCTTTTTAAACAGATTATATGACATTCTACATTTAAACATGCACATTGATTGGTATTTCTAAGATCTAATCCCTTGAGATTTTTTTGAGATATTTTATCTTCAATCTCCGTGAGATAAAATATAGATGTGAGATGACAATCATTTGGTAAAGTATACCTTGCATAAATGAAATCCGAGATCCGATCTCCCGAGATTTTTCCGAGAATCTCACGAGATCTCTTCTCTTTCACGCTTCCGAGACAAAGCCGAGATCCGAAACGACAATCCTTGATGGCAGGTTTGTTAAAAGGTTAAAGCATGCAAGTCAGAAGCTGAAGGTTTGGGTAGAAAGGAATAACAAGAATGTTTTGGTGGAAAGAAAATAACTTCAGGCCAGAATTGATGATTTTGATGGGTTGAATGATAAAGGCATTATCTCAAGTTGAGACAGGTTTGATGAATAACAAAGAGCTGAGTTGTCAATGAATATCAAAGGGGTTATTTGCATCAGATCTTCAAAATGCCATGGAGTTCCTTACCAATTAAGTACTTAGGCTTGCCTCTGTCTGATAAGGCTTCTAAACCAGGTGATTGGCAACATTTGATTGAGAAGGTGAAAAAGATATTACAGGGATGGAAAGGTAAAAAATACTATCAGCTGGAGGAAGGTGGATTTTGTTCAAGAGTGTTATTGAAAGTAACACACTTCTATTATTTCTCCATTCTCAAGATTCCCAAGGGCGTCTATAACAAACTTGAAAGTTTAAGAGCAAAATTTTTATGACAATGCAATAGTAGTGGTAGAAGCATTCATCTAGTAAAATGGGACCATGTATGTAGAAACAAAGAAAGAGAGTGGGAACAGCTTGCTTCCCGTGGACTGCATTTACAATGTCCTCCTTTCCAAACGGCTATAGAAGATCAATTAAGGAAAGGACTCGTTATGATGTAAGATTGTTTGTTCTAAACATAGGGTGGTGATGAATAAGAAATGGGCAACCGATTTCAGAACACAGCTTACAAATAAAGTAACAAAGGTGTGTTCTCTAATTTGCTGTGGGATAAAGAGGCTTTGGAGGATAGGCGGTAATTCTCTTTCAAAAGGAATTTGAAAGGGAGAACTTTTGGAGAACTTTTCGGTCTTATGCATCTTTTAAGAAGCTTTTCTTGTATTGATTCTCAGACAGATAAGGTGCATTGGCTTTCCAATGGGGTAATTTCTTTCTAATCAAATCTGCCAGTAGGAGACTTTGTTGGGGAGGTATTGAAATTTCTCAGTGGAAGTGGTGTGGTCTCCTTACTTTCCCTTAAAAAATAGCGTCTAGTAAAAATTTGCAAGGAGAGACTTCCTACCAAAACCTCGTGCAAATTTTTCAAATGTGATTCTGAGAAGTGTATGTTCCGTAGGTCACAAGTAGAAGATATTGACACGTTTTTTCGTTGTTGCATTGTTAACAAAGGTAGGCAAGGTCAAGGGTCGGGAGCAAGGTCAGTTGGTCCAAAAACAGATCCAAGTTGGCAAGAGTTGGGACCCAGGTCGGCTGGTTGTAATAAAAAATAAAGTAAAAACAAATGCCGGGTCGGGTTTCCGGGGTCAGGACCAGGTCGGTCAGCCCAAAAACCATCAGAGTTGGGTGACCCAGCCCAACCTGGTCGGGACCCAGCATTCCATGTTATTAACTACCTATGGCAAATTATGTTTAAGAGCTGGAAGATTTCTTGCCATCATCCTCATTCTATTGCTCACTTAGTTTAGCAATAGAATAGTAGAAATCTATGGAGCAGCCATCCAATCTTGGGGATTTTTTGTTGTTAGTAATGTTAGGGTCCATATGAAGATCTCGTAATAGGAAGATTTTTGAGGAACTTGTGGATAGTCCTACGATTACTGTTCGCCAGAATGTTGCTTTTGTCAAAGATTCATTCTTTGCATATTTGGGGCATCGGCTAGATACTACTTTTTTCAGATACTTTTTTTCCTTGGAAGTGTTTTTGTGAGTAGATTGCTTCCCGATTACTGCCACCTTGGTAGCCGATTGGATAACATCTTCTTTTATTCCTATTATCACCTTTCCTTGTAGTTTTTGCTTACATGTCTTCTTTTAGCATCTTGCACTTTGCAAGTTTGCATCTTTATTTCAATGAACTGTGACATGATTATGTTACCTTCAAAAAAAAGAAAAGAAAAGAAAAGAGTGGAAGGAAGCAAAGAATGAGCATATTGAATGCAGCATAAAGAAAAAATAAAATAGAAACAAAGCTAAAAAGAAACTTGGCTTAAAGACAGATAGAACACATTTTTGGTTTTCATACACAGGCAACATTAAGAAAGGAACACGTTCCAAAACTTAGTAGAAGGAAAACCACGCAAATGTTCAAAACAAACTGGTTTAGCGGTAGCACAATTTTATGAGAACTTGTCCAAAGATGAGAGAGGATGGAAGCCCTTGTTAAACTTTAACTCAGTCAAGAAGCTATCAATTGACGAAAGAGCATATATTACCAAACCTATATTGGTGGAGTTTTCCAAGGTCATTCAACCAATGGATATCTATAAAGCCTTTGTTAAACTTTAACTCAGTCAAGAAGCTATCAATTGACGAAAGGGTAGAAATTACCAAACCTATATTGGTGGAGTTTTCCAAGGCTATCCAATCAATGAATATTTATAAGGCTCCAGGACCTAGAGAGTTTCAAGGCATGCTTCTATCAACACTGTTGGGACATTATCAAAGAAAACTTCTTGGTGATTGTGTTTGAATTTGAACGGTCCAAGTGCATTAAATTGTTGAATTCAACCTCATTGGTTTTGCTCGCTAAAAGAAAAAATGTTACAGATCAAGTACCTCCGACCCATGAGATTTATAAATTGTAGCCATAAGAGCGTGGCAAAGATTTTGGCAAGCAGACTCCACATATATTGAAGAAAATTGGTAAATTCATCTTGATCTGCATTTATTAACGGTAGGTACATTCTAGATAAGTTTATGGCAGCTCATGAATGCATCCACATTTTAAAGGCAAGAGGGAATGTGTTTTACAAAATTAGATTTTGAAAAGGCATATGATAGGATGGATTGGAATTGTTTGTGTAAGATTATGAGCCATATGGACTTCAACCAAAAATGAATAGATTGGATCACGAATTGTCAGCACTGCAAAATTATCGATAGATCTCAATGAAGAATCTTTCAGCATTTTCAAGAGCTACAGGGGCTTGAGGTAGGGAGATCCCACTTCTCCCTTACTATTTGTACTGGATGGTCAGGTCCTGAGTTACTTATGAGAAAAAGTGGGCTGAAATAGAGAAATTATGTTAGAAGCAATAAAGAGCATATTAACCATTTACAATTCACAGATGATACACTTTCTTTGCTTCAAAGAACAAGTGAAAATGCTTGAACCTGATTCTTGTTCTATTTGAATTAAATAATGACACGTTTGAAAAATAACAGGGGTAAATGTGAAGTGATTGGCTTAATATATACTGAGGGTCAACTGATGAGAATACAAAAAATTATCGGAATGCCCATTTCCTCCTTCCCTATTAATACATTAGAATTCCATTATCTAACAAAAGGACAAGAAAAGAAGACTGAGATAGTTTTATCCAGAAAGTAAAAGACAAGTTTCAAGGCTAGATAAGTAAAATGTTATTAGCAGATGGCAGATGGATTCATTCAAATGCATACGTCAAAATATACCCTTATAAATATCCTCTATTGTCAAGATCAAGGAGTTTATAAGAGATTGGAAGTATACGAGCAAGATTCTTTTAAGAGGCAGGGAGGATGGTAGAGGTATCCACTTGGTTACATGAAAGGGAAAATTAATCAGGGGTTCAATTAAGAAAATGACTTTAGTAGGAGATCCGTTGACTGAATACATTTAACAGCTAACCCAATCTCTCAAATTTCTTTAATGATAGATCCATTTCATTAAGCATTGTTAATCCACCTTGAATTAAGAATGTGGTCTTCCACATCTGCCCATGATTCCCCAATTCAGCTCCAGCACTCCTCCCATGTTGATTTGCCCCCTCTTTCCAGCATACCAGACAGTCCTGCAAACCCTAGAGGCAGCAGCTCCTCTCACAGCAATTTTCCTTCACCCGGTGGTGGCATCTGTCTCTCCAGTGCGATAATCCCTTCTCTACATTTCCTCTTCTTTGTCTTCTTCCTTTGAAGGTCAGAAATAGCCGAGGTCAGCGTGGGTGACAAGCCCGACCAAGGTGCCACGATAATCCCTTTTGTGTGGTTCTCCTTCACCCATGACATTGGCTACCATGATACAGATTTTGTGTATCTGAGATTGCTATTGCTGTAGTGGCCAGTGACCCTCCTTGTTTTCCTCATCTGATATCCCCTGCTAGATTTGACACCTCTCCTTCTCGAATCCCTTGAGTGGTGCTTGCATGTCTGTTGAAACCTCGAATTTCCCTCATCAGAATTCCCTTTTTTAGAAAATTCTTTTGCTTTAGGCTAGCATTGACTACTATGAAAATATGTGGTATTCATAGGAGTATTAGCTAATTTGATGTGGTATTATTTTATAGGAACACCGATGGTTCCACAGATTTGCTAAGTGTCGATATGGGTATCACCCACCACTTAGATGATCTAAACTATAATTTAATTTGTGAGGTTATCTGAGTTCTTTGAAAATAAATTTTGACCTCTCTCCACCGGACTTGCGATATTCCGGTGTTAATTACATCGAGCGAACACCCGAACACCCTTGATTGACCGTCACAGCAACATATTGATCGGAAGTCATTCATCCACATAAATACAAAGCTAGAAGACAGATTCACATGGCCTTATGAGATGGAATTTGGTTGAACTTATTTCAAACTTTTAAGTTTGGGTTCATTGATTTTTTTTCTCCTAGGTTTAAGATTTGATTTTATTTGTTTTGTTTTTGTCTTTGGTCATTTGTTGACTTAGACAATTTTGAGTTGATCTCCTTTTTTTATTTGTTCGTTAGAATTGATTTCCATTTTTTTTGTTAGCATTTTTGCTTGGTTTAAGTGAATTTTTTGTTATTATTAAGATATGTTCTTAATAATATTGATCACTTTAAATTTTCATGGTTGATTTTAATCCAACATAACTCGTTTTTGTAGTCATTGGTTGATATTTTTTATGCATCATTTAATAACATAATTTTGGTTGGATTATGTTAATATTTTATTAACGTTTTGATCATTTATTTGATTTGAATTTTGTTATGCACACTTAATTATTTAAGTATCATTATCTATTTGGGTTGATTTAATTTTTCATGGTTAAGTTGGATTCAAACTTAACATGTTTTGTAACCATTTGTAGTCATTTTTTATGTATGATTTTGTGGCACGAATTTGATTTGATTATGATGGCATTTTTGTTAATAAATAAGTAATTATTTGATTTGATTTAATCAAGTTTAATTATTTGATTTGATTCAATCAAGTTTAATTATTTGATTAAGTTTGAAAATTATTTAAATGATTCATTTAGTTTATTCCATCTTTTGGAGTCCATGGGGATTTGATGTCACTTTTGGAGTAACATAACACATCAATCGAACTTGAATTTCATTTCATGTCGATCTGAGTACATGGAAGTACAACAAATGAGAAGGCGTTCAAGCCTTTCTTCTCAATATATGTCATAACTTGTGTTCGGTTTGACCGGCATTACGGCTTTACCGATCTGGGTTTTCATTTAGAATTCCCGTTCGGTTTGACTGGCATTTCGGTTTTACCGATTTGGGTTTTAATTTAGAATTCTCGTTCGGTTTGACCGGCATTTCGGTTTTACCGATTTGGGGTTTCATTTAGAATTCTCATTCGGTTTGACCGACATTTCGGTTTGACCGATTTGGGTTTTCATTTAGAATTCCTGTTCGGTTCGACCGGCATTTCGGCTTTACCGACTTGGGTTTTCATTTAGAATTCCGTTCGGTTTGATCGACATTTCGGTTTGACCGATTTGGGTTTTCTATTTGAATTACCGTTTAGTTTGACCGGCATTTCGGTTTGACCGATTTGGGTTATCTGTTTTAATTCTCGTTCAGTTTGACCGGCATTTCGGTTTGACCGTTTGGGTTTTCTATTTGAATTCCCGTTCGATTTGGCCGGCATTTCGACTTTACCGATTTGGGTTTTCTATTTGAATTCCCGTTCGGTTTGGCCGGCATTTCGGCTTTACCAATTTGGGTTTTCTATTTTTATCAAAAATAGCAAGCTATTTTGGGCCCCTTTTAATGGAAAGGTAGCACAAAACCACTTAATTTCGGCAACATTTCAGCTAGACCGGAGTTGTGTTGGCTTTTTTCTATTCAAAATAGTTCACAATTTTGGGCCTCTTTTAATGGAAAGGTAGCGCAAAACCAGCCCCTTTTTTATGGAAAGGTAGCACAAAACCAAGGTATTTCTTACCTTCTAAGGAGTGAGAATGTGGAGCTTCTCTCTCTTCCCAACTCTCTCTTTCTCACCAAATGCCAACACATCTACGTACAGCACTTCAAGCCTATTTATAGGGGATTTTCAGGGGCATTTTGGTCTCAAAACTCACCCCACTAAGCCCATTTTCGTGGGAGTGGGGGGTGACCGGAATGGGGTGGAGTTACCCCAATTTTCCCCATTTTTTTATTTTTTCTAGTGCTGTTTGACTAAGTCAAACTGGGGGGTAAGTTCACCCCCCAGTTAACGGATGCCGCGGCCGCCCGCGCGTGGGCGCGCGCGTGGCCCACGACCGCCCACTCGAGCGGTCGTTTTCTCTCCCCCTTCTTATTCTTCTTTTTTTTTTGAAAAAACCTCCCTGGTCAACCGGGGAGAGCCCGGTTTGACCAGGGCTCGCGCAGCAGCGACGGCTGCTGCGCGATGCCGCGCGCCCGCGCAGCGCACCGGTCAATGCGGTCGGTTGCGCCCGCGCGGGGTTTTTTTTGTTTTTTTTTCTTTTGCTGGCGTCACCCGCACCCGCCGTCTCTCTCCTCCCGCTCTCCCCTTTTTCGCTTCCGCTCTGCGCGCCCGCGTGTGCACACAGGAGACTCCCGGCAGAGGCTTCGCGGCGATAGCTCTTCCCGGCGGTACTGGTGTGCGCGCAGGGACCTGGCGGTCCTTCCTTCGGACCTCCTCTGCTCGAGGCGACCCCTCACGTGCGCGTAAGCACTCTCGACGGTGGGAGGGCTTTGCAGAGGCGTCGTGCCTTCGTGGCGGTGCTTCTCTTGACGGCAGGTATCGTGTCGGAACTTTTCTCGGTAGACGTCGGCGAGGGCTCTCCCGTCTCTTATTCTTCTTCTCCCCTATTCATCGACAGGCCTGTGTGCAGCAAACCTACCGGCGGCAGGTTTCTGGCAGCGGCGTCGAAGTCCTTCCGACGTCGACGACAGTTCATACGTTTGCGGAATTTGTCCCGGCAGTCTGTGACAACACCGGTCGGAGAAACGGATCAACGACAGCGCCTTCTGCCGTCGTGCGGTGCTCCGTGCATTTGTTTTGTCTTAACCGACAACTCCAACAACGGTGCGACGACATCGGAAAGGGTGACGACATCGTCTTTTATTTTATTTTATTTCTATTGTATTCAGTGGTCATTCATTTTCATTTTTTTTTCGACCACGATCCGGATGAATTTCGAGAGATTTGTGTCCTCGGATTTAAATTCCGGCAAGTTGTACAAACATGTTTGTAAAGGAATACATGTGCGCACATTGAGTTATTTTATAAAAATGTGTTGCTTGTCGGTTTATTTTTTGTCAAAAATAACCGGTTCAACAATGTCCTCCATCATGTATGCAAGAAGCAGCACAAACATCTTCTTTGTCATCAGCTACCACCCCTTTGCGGGCACTTGCGAACATCATCAGCCACGACCTTCCAGCCATGACTCAACCCCCTAAGGTCCGCTCCTTCAACCTCAAAAGTGGATGCCAGGGCTTGCTATGTGGGGAAGTTAAGGAGTCATAGGAAGTGTGTTTAAAGCGATTCTTGTTCTTTTAGTGATGTTGTATTTAACAGAGGTGACTCTTTTATGATCCATTGATTCTAGGAGAATTTAAATGTTGTATACATGGAAATGCTAGTCTTACAAGATTCTCGCGAGATCGGTCTCACCGACCCCTCTCCGTAGCCAACCCCCTTCCCGGCCTCCCTCCCCCCTACGGGTTAGTCACTTTCAAGTCAAAGCAGCCAACGAGGATGTGAATAAATAAATGACGTGATAAACAATGCCTGAATAACAAGTATAGAAATAGATGCTTAATTACCTATATCCTCCAACATCATGTCAATAGAGTATACTGCACATGAAACCTAGAAAACATGCCATATCTTCTTTATCAACTTCTTTCCTCCAAGCTTGTGGAGGTCAATTCTAGTGATTTCACCGACGATTGAGCCCTTGAAAAACAATTCAAGTAGATCCCAGCACCGATCTCCCCCCTCCGAACCTCCAACGACTGTCTCCCCTCAGGAATCCCTATGAAGGAAACCAAGGGGTTCTTACCCCCTCCCCTTGTCAAGTCTGCCACCTTTCTGCCACCATCGTACCTGAAACAATCACCTTTTTGCCATCACCGCTTAAATGTTTCTGAAAGGGGCTATTCAAGACTACAGGAAAAAAGTTAATAGAGAAGAAACGACATTTATTCTGACTTTCAAGTGCAGCACGCTTCATTAACTTGATGTTGGCGCATAATGACAAGGAACATCTATTTTTATACTTATCAGCCAAACACAACTTATTACAACTATTCTTGTCCTATCCCACCCCCACCATCCCGAGTGACTGTTTGTAAAGGGGTTGTTCTTCCCCGTATCGGTATCCCTTTAATCAGTGAAATTCTTTTTTTAATGTGTTAATGATGCAGACCAATGAACAATAGCTGAGCAAGAAGGCACTGATATACCTACTTCTCGTGATATCGGCTGAGAACACAACCATATGATGGATGTCGACAAAAAAGGGTACAATGTAAGTGGTGCGAAAAATAGAAGAATAGAAAAGTATTCAAATTGAAGCAACATATAGGTAGGGTGGGTGGTAATGTCAAAAAATGATTGTGCCCAAAGAGAGTAGTGAAGCTATGAAGGTTTACCAAATAAGAAAAACCCCACAAAAGACAAGGACAATATGTATTGAACATAGAGAGAAGTTACATAAGGGGTTTTTAGACAAAAGAGATGAGAGGGAGAGCTAAAAAAACAAAGAAAAAGTTAAACCTGCATGATCTATAGATTATGATGAAGTAAATGAACCCTTGATGAAAACAATACATACTAGCAAGTAACCACCAAGAAAAGATGAAGAGAGAAGGAAGAGAGTAGGAGACTCTAAAGTCGAGGAGCCAACATGTCGTCGATTACAATCCACCCAACCCAAACCCACTAAAGATGTAAGAGCAAGAAAGGAGATATTTTGTCAATTTACTTCGACATGACCAACTACAACCAAGGATCCTCATATGTTCATGCGACAAAATAACTCGTAAAGAACGATAAGACAAACATTTAAAAAGATACAGACAATCACTTCCGCTACAAAATGAGCAATTAAACATATCTACAAGTGATTTTTACATGCATGTAATAATCTTAAATTCATCAATTAGAGTCTTTAGACATGTGTATTCTATATGTTTCATTAGTAGACCAATAACAATTTTTTCAGCTTACCTTAAAGTAGGCGTTCCAACACATGCCATCAAGCCCCTACTTTTAGACGATGGTTGAAACAATTAGAGAGGTTAAATTGGGATCACAAGTCCCACCAGCCGTTACCAGCATAGATGAAGAGGTAGAAGAGCTGAATACATATATTGATGGATTTAAGTTGGTCTGGAAAGAGAGTGCACATATGTGATGAGTTGACTAGTATCACAAAGAGATTTATGATAAATTTTCTTATTTACTATTCAAAAGACACTACATTTTTTAAGTTCATTGATGTCATAGGCAAATCAAGAATAAATCTTTTCACTAATGGATGCTATTATGGAAGAGATTCCAAGAAAAATATTTTGCCATTTGTGATAGATAATGAACCATCCTATAAGGTGATAGAAAAAAAAGTTGATAGAGATGAAACGACATTTTTTCTAAGCTCCATATGCAGCACACTCCATTGACTAGATGTTAGAGGATATAGGCAATGAGACATTTATTTCTATAGTTTTTCGTGAGGCACAATTTATCATACTGTTTATCTATTCACATCATCATTTGCTACACATAATGAGACATCACACTAAAGAATACAACTCAACTCAACTCAACTAAGGCCTTTATCCCAAATTACTTGGGATCAGCCATATGGATTCTCTTTCTCCACTCATGTCGATTTTGTGTTATTTTTTCAGAGATATTTAAACCATCTAAATCATATTGAATTACCCTCCTCCAAGTTAACTTAGGTCTAACACGCTCCTTTTTTGTTTGTCATTTTAATATTTTCTATCTTTTTAATTGGATCCTCTTTAGGTCTACATTTAATATGTCCAAACCATCTCAATCTCCCTTCTTTCAATTTGTCTACAATTCTCGTTACTCCTACATTTTCTCTAATATATTCATTTCTTATTTTATCTAATATAGTGTGACCACTCATCCACCTTAACATTCTCATTTCGGCAACACTTATTTTCGAAATATGTTTTTCTTTTATTGTCCAACATTCACTACCGTACAACATTGCAGGTCTTATACTTGTACGATAAAATTTTCCTTTCAACTTTAATGGAATTTTACGATCACATAAAACCCCTGAAACCAATCTCCACTTCATCCAACCTACTTTAATCATATGATTAACATCTTCATCACATTCTCCATCTTTTTGAATAATTGATCCAAGATACTTGAATTGAGTTTTTTGAGACAATATTATTCCATCTAAATTGACGCCCTCACCTACTTCTCTTTGGTTTTCATTAAATTTACAACGCATATATTCTATTTTAGTTCTACTTATCTTGAAACATTTAGTCTCTAAAATATTTCTCCACATTTCTAACTTTCTATTCACTCCTTCTTGTGTTTCATCTGCAAATATCATACACCAAGGTATATCATCTTGTATAATCTTCGTTAATTCATCTATAACTAAAGCAAAAAGATAAGGACTTATTGCAGACCCTTGATATAAGCCAATTGAAATAGGTAAATCTCTTATTTTTCCACCAATTGTGCATACGCTAGTAATTGCATCATCATACAAGTCTTTTATCATTTGTATATACTTAACAGGCACCATCTTTCATTCCAACACCCACCATAGAACTTCTCTTAATACTCTATCATAAGCCTTTTCTAAATCAATAAACACCATATGTAAATCTTTCTTCATATCTCGATATTTTTCTATCAAACTTCTAATAAGAAAAATAGCTTTAGTTGTAGATCGACCAAGCATAAATCCAAATTGATTAGCTGAAATATTTGTACAGCTCCATAATCGTCGATCAATAACTCTTTCGCATAATTTCATAGTATGACTCGTGAGTTTGATCCCTCTATAATTTGCAAAATTTTGTATATCTCTTTCTTTCTTAAAAATAGGTATAATGATGCTATTTCTCCATTCATTCGGCATTCTTTTCGATATTAGGATTTTATTAAAAAGTCGAGTTAACCATTCCACTCCTAAATCTTCCAAACACTTCCACACTTCAATAGGAATATTATCCGGACCACATACCTTACTTGTTTTCATCATTTTCAATGCTTCTTTAACTACAAAAAATTGAATTTTTATAAAATAATTTAAATTAAAATTTGTCACATTCTCTATGTCGTCTATGTTTTTAGCAAAGTAGTCATTAAAAAGAGTATCAAAATAATTTTTCCATCTTTCTTTGATATCATCATCTTTAATCAAAAATTTTCCTTCTTTATCCTTTATGCATTTAATTTGATTAAGATCTTAAGACCGTCTCTCTCTCATTCTTACTAGTTTATAAATATCTTTTGCACCTTTTTTAGTTCCAAGTTTCTCATACATATGTTTAAAAGCATCATCTCTTGCTCTTCTAATAACTTTTTTTGCTTCTTTCTTTGCTATCTTGTATTGTTCATAAGCTTCATTGTTATCACATTTCGACAATCCCTTATAACAATCTCTCTTATTCTTTATCGCCTTTTGCACTTCTTTGTTCCACCACCAAGTCTCTTTTTTAGGTGGACCATGTCCTTTAGACTCTCCAAGTACTTTTTAGCTATCTCTCTAATTTTTATAGTCATATTCATCCACATAACATTAACGTCTATGTCTAACTTCCAATCATTTATCTTTAAAAGTTCGGTCTTAAATATTTGTTGTTTCATTCCTTTTAACTCCCACCATTTTATTTTAGGAGAAGACTTTCTTTTATATGTGTTTGTTTGTGTTTTAATCCTAACATCTAAAATCACTAACCTATGTTGGCTTGCTAAAGTTTCACTCGGAATTACTTTACAATCTTTGCAAATAGCACGATTGGATTTTTTTAGTGAGAATGAAATCAATTTGACTTTTTTTGTCCACTTTTAAATGTTATTAGATGAGATTCTCTTTTAATAAAATGAGTATTTGTGAGGATAAGATCAAAAGCCATAGCAAAATATAAAATATTCTCCCCTCTTCATTTAAATTTCCATATCCAAAACCTCCGTGAACATTTCCATATTCATAACCTTTGTTTCCAACATGTCCATTGACATCTCCAATAAATATATTTTCTTCATTTGGTATACTCTGCATAAGATCGTAGATATCCTCCCAAAATATTTCTTTAATCTCGCTACTTAATCCAATTTGCGGAGCATATGCACTAATTACATTAATTATTTCTCTTTCTATAATCATTTTTACCATAATAATCCTATCTCCTACTCTTTATATTGAAACTATTGCATCCTTTAATGTTTTATCAACAATAATACCTACCCCATTTTTATTTCTCTTTTCCTGTATACCATAGTTTATATCTTATATTTCCTACTTCTTTACCTTTTTCTCCTATCCATTTAGTTTTATGGATACACATAATATTAATCCTTCTCCTCTCCATACTATCAACAAGTTCCATAAATTTTCCTGTAAGAGATACAATATTCCAAGTGCCTATTCTTATCTTTCTTTTAATATTTTCTTTCTTACATTTCTTTTTATAATAATGTCTATTTACATTTGAGTTTATTTTAGAACTCATATCTTGCTCTTTATTATGAACTAACTTCTTTACCTACACTCATTCTTGACGTGGGAATCCTTGCTTATTTAACACCACAATAGGACGCTTATGTGACGCGTTGCATGTGGGGAACACCATCACCATTGCTGTATTTTTTGTCACACCCAGGCTCCGGTGTAACGCGTCATTTGGTGAGGTACGCCCAAACGTTTATATCATTTGAATCCATATCATGAGATGTGACTTTATTTTTACACTACTTGTCACCTACCGCAACCCTCCTCCTTTCTCATCTGAGCTTGGGATCGGCCATGGCAGAGTTATCATACTAAAGAATACGATCTGATTAAACATGGTACGACTAGATTTGCAGCATACTACATTGTCTAAAAATCTATATAGAGAGACATACACTTGTCTATTTTATAACACCAGTTGAGTATATTTGCTATATAGTTGACACGCCCAACACGATGAATCGATTGGAGAACCTTGTATAGATAAAACATCTAATAATGAACAAAATATTTTTAAAAGAGAATTATTTATTACTTATCCATCATTGAGCCACTTGTAAATGCGTTGAGATTAGTAGACTCAAATGAGATGAACTAAATATGATATATGTATAATGCCGAACACAAAGTGAAGTTGAAAATAAAAGAGAAGTATCGTAAAGGTTACGAGTAGTGATGGAAGATAACAACTACCAAATGGGATAGAACATTATACCATGATATGTAAATAGTAGATAAATCTCATTACCTTTAATTTAATCATTGATTAAATTTTACATAAATGTAAGTTTTTATTATATGAGATGAATACACATGGTTTACGGAATCAGTCGGATCCAATTCCAGTTGGAAGGACTGATTCCATTTGAAATTTTGAAGAAATCGGTTGAAATTGGTCAAATTGGCCTAGATCCGATATTGGCCCCAAAGTATCGAATCCTACTCCTGTAGCACTAAAGCTCCTGATTCTTGGTGATTCCAACTTCATCTAGGCTATTCCGATGCTAAGCAGTTGATTTCGACAATGGTCCAGTCAATTCCAACATCGATCCAGCAATTCAAAGAGCAATCCAGGTGATTTCAACGACGATCCACATGATTCTCTGGCGATCCAACTCTTCCATCAACAATTCCGATAGCGATTCCAACAAGGTGCAGCAACTCTTCCTCGGCGATCCATCATTTCAAGTCGTTCATGAGTTTTCTTCCCCAGAAGCCCCTAAAAAATGTGTATAGGGTCCCCTACCCCATCCCCGGCCCTCCCCCCCCCATTTAGTTTGCCCTAAGGCTAAAGAGCTGTTCGGTGTCTATTGACTCCTTAAGGGGCTGTTCGGGTTGTTTAGGGGTTATTTCGTTTCCGTTGACTCCCTAAACAGCCCGAACAACCCCTTAAGAGGTTGTTCTCTTCCTGCCCACCCCCTAAACAGTCTCTAGTCCTTTTAAAGTTAATTATTTCATTGTTTAACTTGGTTGTGATTTTTTTTCTTGTAGTTACAAGCAATGGTTGAGCACAACGAAGGCAATGTACCCGCAACGCATGATATTGGGTGGGAGCATGGTTCGCCGGGTCGGCGACCCGGTCGGCCGGGTCGCCCGACCCGGTCGCTTTTTGGGCCAACCGACCCCGACCCGGCCCCGACCCCCCGACCCGGTTATTATTTTAAATTGAATTTTTTATTATATTTTTTCCCGACCCCGACCCGACCCCGACCCGACCCGGGTCGCGACCCCAACCGACCCGGGTCGGTTTTGGGGCCGACCGACCCGGGGCCGACCCCCGACTATTCCTTCCTTGGGTGGGAGTATGGACGCATGGTGGATGTGGCCAAGAAAGAGATAAAATACAAGTTGTGTGAGAAGAAGATGAATGGAGGCATGTACAAGCAACACATTGTCGAGGTTGGTGGCAATGTTGAAAAATGTGATGAGCATCCAGGGAGGAGAATGGAAGAGGTGTCAACCTTTAGAGGAAAAGAGAAGATAAAAGTTGAAGCTGAACCTAACAGTGAAGACTCATCCACATACTATAAACTCAAAAAAGTCAAGCATTCAAGTAAATATGCATAAAGAGAGGATGTGGAGAGGAGTAGGAGAGTAGGAGGGTCTGGAGTTAACCATGCCTTTCATCGATCACAGTTGACACAACTTACACATAGTGAGGGTATGGGTACGACTTACGAGAGCAGGAGAGGGGGGCACATCATTGATCTTCTTCAACACGTCCAGCCCCCACACCAATCGAAGGAGATGAGTATTTCTATATGAAGCAAAATGTCTCATAGAGGACTATCCGGCAAGCAATGAAAAGGGTCAAAAGACTCAAAACAACAGGAACAGCGGCAAAGATAACAATTAGACATATTATGAAGAGATTTTTGCATGCAAATATAAATCTTAAATTTGTTCTCTATTTCATTTGACTATAATTAATTGGGGATGAGCTGTGAAGGTAATAATATTTTGTTATCTACCTTAATGTAGGTATCCCGGCACATGCAACCACTATTCCATACTTTCAGACTATGGTTGATGTCATTGTTGAGACCGGGCTATGATTGCAAGTCCCAACTAACAGGTTTATTTACGCTAGAATCCTAAATGAGGAGGTGGAGCCTGGAGGAGCTGAAGACATAGATAAACATGTTCAAATTCATATGGAGGGAGCGAGGCAATGCAATTATATCTGATGGGTGGACAGACATCACCAAGAGGAGTGATCAACATCCTCATTTATTGTTTAAAGGGCACAACATTTTTGAAATTAGTTGATGCTTCGGGTCAAATCAAGAATGTTGACTACATCTTTTCTTTTATAAATGTTATAGCAAAGATTGATGAAAAAAATATTGTTCAGTTTGTGATTGATAATGAACTATCCTATAAGGCAGCATACAGAAAATTGATGAAGATGACTCATCATCTCTTATGGGTACCATGTTCAATACATTTTATTGATCTCATGTTGGAGGATATAAGTAGGGAGCCTTCAGTCTCTACACTACTCAAGCAGGCTCAGTTGATCACATTATTTATCTATTCACATTCCCGTTTACTACACATTATGACGGAACATATTGAGGGACACAATCTAATCAAACCTGACCCTACAAGGTTGGCTACAAATTTTATTGTATTGGAGAATTTACATTATCAAAGGCATGCACTGGTGAGGTTCATAAATGCAGAAACATACTATAATTACATAGTTGATAACCTGCATAATAAGGAGGATCAATTGAAAATTCTTGAGAAAATAGAGAATTTAATCACAAACAAGAGATCTTGGGAAATACTTGTCTACTATTAAGCCACTAGTAGTTGTATTGAGGTTAGTTAACTTAAATTATAGGAACCAGAAGGGAACTCTTTATGATGCAATGGATCGTGCAAAACTAAAAATCAAGGAGAAGAATCCCAAATGATACAAACAATAGTGAAAAATAATTGAGGCTGGAGAGGATAAGACATTGCATCATGATGTACAAGCAACAGTTATTTGAGCGTGTTTGTGCTTATTTTCTTTTAATTTAAGTATTATATGAAACATTGACATATAGTTGAATGATTG
The DNA here is from genome assembly GCA_036172225.1 of Cryptocoryne crispatula var. balansae. NCBI lineage: Eukaryota > Viridiplantae > Streptophyta > Magnoliopsida > Alismatales > Araceae > Cryptocoryne > Cryptocoryne crispatula. The sequence continues at coordinate 15,728,753 of CM069925.1, read as the reverse complement.
CAAGATATTTTGTAAACCTCCGGATCCAATATAAAGGACAAGTGGCTAATGACAATGAAGCGTCAAGCGATACTTTATCAATCATACGACAGTTATCTAAATCTCAACAAGATAGAACAAAAGTTGAGATGAAAGTACCTAATCCTTAATTATTTAAAAATATTTTTAGTTTTTATTTGAAAATACTAATCATTTCATTTTTATCAATTTTCATATGCAACACTATAGAATGAGGATTAGAATGTACTCAAGTCTAAATCTGAAATATTCTTATGAAAAGGTTTCTCTTAGTACATTTAATATGATATTTGATATTAATATATTCTTGTGACAAGTCCTCAACCTAAAGACTAATTATTTTTCATTGTTTTTTTTTCTTTCAGTTGAGTGGTGGATTCAGGTGAACACAAGAAATGAATGGAATCCATTTGCATCTATTGTCATTAAGATTTTGAGTTAGAGCACCAATTCCTCCCATTGTGAGAGAAACTGAAGTACATTTAACCTAATACACACTAAGAGAAGGAATAGACTAACATTTGATAGGCTGAAGAAACTAGTTTTTTTCATTATAACATGAGGCTAGGCATAAAGAACATCAAAGATTGCCAAAAAAATCTTAGAAGAGAAGATTGCAAGATTTGTAAGTGAAGCATACAAAAAAAGACAGAGAGCACAAGAATCAACAAAAAAGGTTGACCTTGACAATATTTATCAAGAGGAACACTCACTTGATACGTGGATGGATGAGAGGGATGTCAGGGATCACCTACTAGAGTTGGATCCTGAGGAGTGTGCATAGATAGAAAGAGAACTAGATGATGTGGAGATAGAGGGCATGGAATAGAAAATTCCTGCTACTCCTCAACTAGTCTGTTGGAACCTCGAATTTCCTCTCTTTTGTGTAGAAAATTCTCTTTTGTTTTAGGCTAGCATTGACTACTATGAAAATATGTGGTATTCATAGGAGTATTAGCTAATTTGATGCGGTATTATATTATAGGAACACCGATGGTTCCACAGATTTGCTAAGTGTCGATATGGGTATCACCCACCACTTAGATGATCTGAACCACAATTTAATTTGTGAGGTTATCTGAGTTCTTTGAAAATAAATTTTGACCTCTCTCCACCGGACTTGCGATATTCCGGTGTTAATTACATCGAGCGAACACTCGAATACCCTTGATTGATCCGTACAAAGAACACATTGATCGGAACTCATTCATCCACATAAACACAAAGCTGGAAGACATATCCCCATGGCCTTACGAGGTGGAATTTGGTTGAACATAATTCAAACTTTCAAGTTTGGGTTCATTGATCTTCTTCTTGATTTAAGATTTGATTTGATTTGTTTTGTTTATGTCTTTGGTCATTTGTTGACTTAGACAATTTTGAGTTGATCTCTTTTCTTTTTTTCTTTTTTTTGTAGGAATTAATTTCCATTTTTTGTTTATGTGTTTGTTAGCAGTTTTGCTTGATTTAAGTGAATTTACTATTATTATTAAGATTTATTCTTAATAATATTGATCACTTTAATTTTTCATGGTTGATTTTAATCCAACATAACTTGTTTTTGTAGTCATTGGTTGATATTTTTTATGCATTATTCAATGACATAATTTTGGTTGGATTATGTTAACATTTTATTAATGTTTTGATCATTTATTTGATTTGAATTTTGTTATGCATACTTATTTAATTAAGTAGCATTATCCATTTAAGTTGATTTAATTTTCTATGGTTAAGTCGAATTCAAACTTAACATGTTTTGTAACCATTAATGGTTATTTTTTATGTATGATTTTATGACATGAATTTAATTTGGTTTTGATGGCATTTTTGTTAATAAATAAGTAATTATTTGATTTGATTTAATCAGATTTACTTATTTGATTTTTAGATCTACTTATTTGATTTGATTTAATAAATTTAATTATTTGATTAAGTTTGAAAATTATTTGAATAACTTATTTAGTTTATTCCATCTCTTGGAGTCCATGGGGATTTGATGTCACTTTTGGAGTAACATAACACATCAATCGAACTTGAATTTCATTTCATGTCGATCTAAGTACATAGGAGTACAACAAATGAGAGGGCTTTCAAGCCTTTCTTCTCAATACATGTCATGACTTATGTTCGGTTTGACCGGCATCACGGCTTTACCGATCTGGGTTTTTTCATTTAGAATTCCCGTTCGGTTTGACCGGCATTTCGGTTTGACCGACTTGGGTTTTCATTTAGAATTCCCATTCGGTTTGACCGGCATTTCGGTTTGACCGACTTGGGTTTTCATTTAGAATTCCCGTTCGGTTTGGCCGGCGTTTCGGCTTGACCGATTTGGGTTTTCTATTTGAATTCCCGTTCGGTTTGGCCGGCATTTCGGTTTTACCGATTTGGGTTTTCTATTTGAATTCCCGGTCGGTTTGGCCGGCATTTCGGCTTTTCTGGATTGGGTTTTCTATTTTATTCAAAATAGCGAACTATTTTGGGCCCCTTTTAATGGAAAGGTAGCGCAAAACCACTTAATTTCGGCACCATTTCGGCTAGACCGGAGTTGGGTTGGCTATTTTCTATCCAAAATAGTGAACTATTTTGGGCCCCTTTTAATGGAAAGGTAGCGAAACCGGCCCCAAATCCTTTGTATGGAAAGGTAGAGCAAAACCAAGGTATTTCTTACCTTCTAAGGAGTGAGAATGTGGAGCTTCTCTCTCTTCTCAACTCTCTTTTCTCACCACTTCCAACCCCATGTACGTATGGCACTTGGGGGGTATTTATAGAGGTTTTTGGAGGGGCAAAAGGGTCATTTGGAAGACCCCACTAAACCCATTTTCGAGTTAGTGGGGGGGTGACCGGAGTGGGGTGAAGTTACCCCATTTTTTCTCCATTTTTCCTGATTTTTCTGCACTGTTTGACCAAAGTCAAACCGGGGGGTAAGTTCACCCCCGGTTGACAGACGCCAAGGCCGCCCATGCGTGGGCGCGCGTGGGCCACGACTGCCCAGTCGTGTGTTTTTTTTTTTTTTGAATAAGCTCCCTGGTCAACCGGGAACAGCCCCGGGTTGACCAGGGCCCCGTGCGGCGGCGGCTAGCTGCTTGCCGCCGCGCGCGCCGCGCGCGCGCGCGCGCCGGCCACGCAGCCGGCTGCGCCCGCGCGGCGCTTCTTTTTCATTTTTTTTCTCTTTGACCGCGGTTGACCGCGAACCGCCGCCCCCCCGCGGCCCTTCTCTCCCCGACCCTCTCTCTCTCGACGGACACGAGCCCGCGAGGGCCCGCGGCGGCCGCCCCTCGGCCGTCCTTCACGCGACGACGGCGGCGGCGATAGTGGCGGCGGCGGCGGCGGCGGCGGTTGGTGGCGGCGGCGACAAGGGGTTCTCCCCTCTCTTCCTCCATCCTTTCCTCTCGCCCCCGACAAGTGGCTTGCGGGGAGTCCGCGCGGCTCCGTGTCCTTCTCCGGCGGCAACGGCTCCGGCGGGCTCCGGCGGCGGCGATGACGACAGCGTCGGTGCAAGAGGGTGGCGGTGCCGATGGGAGCTCCCCCTCTTTCCGTCTTCTCTCTCGCCGTGACGAACACAGCGCCCGCGAGGGCTTCTACGGCTATGGCAGACCTCGACGGCGACTTCCTCTGGAGACTGTGAAGGTGACGATGGCTCCTCCACCTGCTCCTCCTCCCTTTTTCTTCTCCGGCGCACAGGGCGGTGCTTCCGCCCCTAGTTCTTCTCTCTCTTTTAAGAGAGATTTTTTTTGGTCCGACATAGTCATATCTTATACCCTACCACCTCCAGCCCTAGCCCCAGCTCCAGCCCCAATCCCAAAACCATCCCCACCCCCAGCTATACAACTAAATCTCAATCCAAAGAAGACAAACAAAAACAATAGCAAGAAAAATGAGACAATAAGCACAGTTGAAGAAAACATGTGGCCTAGAAATTCATCACGACACAATAAAAGAAGCCAAGAAAAGAAAGCCGAATATCAATCGAGGTCCAGTGAGTCCAACAGACAGTACGCAGCCACCATCACACTTCTCAAATAATGATGATGAGAAGTTCATACCACCCACTCAACCAAGTAAAGATGGGGGTGGAGGAGGATGAGGACTAAGTGGAGGAGATGGGGGCTCTTTTACTAGTGTACGAACTAGTAGGGCAAAGGCAGATTATTTGGTGGTGAGGACACCCGCGGTCAATACCGGTTCGACCCCGCCCTAGTTTATCGACGGCGTCGACGACCGGTTGTGTCACTTTGGATTGATAATTAGGTGCTATTTTTGTTTATTTTGTGTAGCACACACTTCATTTTGGGGTTTTTTGGGACACATTTTGTATGTATTTTGAGGGATCTTTATATGTTTTGGATGTACACACCTTACATTTAGAGTTGGGGGCATTTGGAAAATAGGTGTCTTTTGGGGTATACTTGTAATGGGCTTAGTTTATTTATACCCACACTTGTATGTTATGTTATGATGGAATGAAATGAAAAGAGCAGTGGCAAACTTGTGATTTTCCCTCACCCCCTCCTCCCGATTCTCTTCCTCCCCCCTTCTCTCAGGCGCGACGGACAGCCACCCGCTAGGGCGCGGAAGCCAGCTTCCGCGGCCCCTCCAGCCGGTAGCAAGGGCCCTCCCGGTGCTCTCCTCCTCTCCCTTGGGTGGAAACAGCCCCTCCTTCACCTCTTTCACCTCCGGTAAGTGTTTGTACCGCACCCCTTGTCCTCCTCTCTTCCCAGCGGTCCGGAACCGTAAGGGGTCCCGGCGGTTCTTCCCCCTTCACCTGACAGCCCCACTGCTTCTAGCCCCCCAAATCAGGTCTGTCCGGACCTGTTCTACCTCCCCTACACCTCCAGTTGCCGTGGAACTGATTTCCCCTCCTCGTTCAACCCTCCACCTAACCTGTGCGACCCTTTCACCTGCGCCAGACAGACCCGGCCTCAGTCCCTCGTCTCTCTCACTGGAGGACTGTGGACACCAGCCTATTCTCCTCCCCCCCTTTTCCTGCAGCCCTACTGTTTCGCCTCAACACCCTCTCCAGCCGCAGCCCATTACTTTGACAGGTTTCCCATCACGCGGCGGACGGTTCGGAGGCTTGGTGACTCAACAAAAAAGATAACCCGTAAGAAGCTACGAGGAGGTGGTACGATTGTCGGTGGATGAACGTGTGCCGCGACTAGCCAAGTTGAGGACTCTGACGGTGGTCGACACCCACGCTTAGGCGTGGAGGTATGATTTCCTACCGGAGTCACTTGCTTGTCTATTATACTTTGGTTGCCGTGTCGTGAGCGATTAGGCCTCCTAGCTAGTTCATTTAATCACTGCCAATGTGAGTGGAGTTCCCCGTCCCGAGCTACTTAGATCGGTTATGTTGGAAGTCGGCAATGTCCTAGCTCGGTGCCACACATGGTATCCGGTCCTCTCACTAGTTGGGACCGCTTCTCGGGCTGGGTAAACTTGATATAATCGTCTACCGGGGTGTCTTTCTTAGCTAGTCAATTGCATAGTCAACGTGCTGCTAGGTCTTCATAACTAGCTATTAACTTGGTGCCCGGTCGATCCCGCATCATTTGGCCTTGAAGCAACATTCCAGTAGGGGTAGTCGATGATGGAATTAAAACTTTTTTGATGAGTATGCAGTAGCTTGTTATCCAGAACAAGTGTCTCCAAACAATTTCCAATCATATTATCTAGCTACATCACCAGTGCATGTGCAGGACACCGTATATGATTTTAGTGATATACCCAATCCACTATTTCTATATGGATATAGGCCAATAATGGCAAGCACAACTTAATAAAGTATCTAGGAGACTCAAGAGCAAGAACATGAAAGTCAATATCATAGATATTGATGAAGAAAATGTATAAAATTGTATTTTATGTTAAGCCCGCCAATTTTATCATGTTATATATGTTAAACGAAAATATCTTGCAATGTTATATAATAAAAGTATGTTAAATGTTACATTTTTATTTTTTATTTTTTTAATGGGTTTCCAATTTTTTTGAGATTTTCCTTATTTTTCTAATTTTTAAACAAAAAAATAAAAAAATAATTCGGACCAATTCCGAATCATTTTCCTTCTAATGAATCGATTTGAATCGGTCGATCTGATATAATTCAAATTAGATTAGTACCAACCTATTCCAATTCCAATTCTGGAATTCTTGTTAATACAAGATATTTATTAAATACCCAAATGCAATATGGAGGGCAAGTGTGCAATTGTCATGAAGTCCTAAGAGGAACTAAGGGGTACTATATTTGGGATATAACAGCTTTCAAGATCTCAACAAGGCAAATGTAAAACTGAGCTAAAGTGAGTGAGAACCTTATCTTTCTTTTTTTACATCAGAATACTTGTTAACTTGATAAATTTTGTTTTTCAAATGCAATTTTATAAAATGAGAGTTTGAGTGTATTTAAATCCAAATCTAGGTACTCATTTGGCAAGGTTCATGGTATGTTGGAATAAACCCCATTTTGTTTTATGATATTTGATGTTATTATAATAGTAGCATCACCTTCTATTGTTATTTTTTGGAGTTAAGTGGTGAGTATAAGTCATTACAATAAGTGGCTAGAATCCATTTGTTGCAATTGTGATTCGCATTTTCAATCAGAGCACAAGAACCTTCCTCGGTGTGAGAGCAACTGGAGTATATTTAGCTTAATCCATACCAAGAAAGAAAAATAGGCTAACATGTGATAAGTTGAAGAAACTTGTGTTGTCATACATAACATATGATCTGAGGATAAAGAACATTAAAGACCGTCAAAAATTCAAGAATAAAGATTCATAAGATTTACAACTGGACCATATAAACAAAGAGCTGAAATGCAAGCACATGTGCCACCTATGAAGACATTGATATGGATTACATTTTCTAGGAGCATCCACTTGTTCTTGTTGAGTAGGTAGAAGAGAAGGTAGGTAGAGTACCACCAGAGTTCAATCCTAAAGAATGTACAAAGCTGAAGGAGAACTTAATGATGTTAAGCTTGAAAATAAGCAATGCAAAAGAAAGTCCATGCTACTCCACCTCCAGCCCTAGCTTCAGCCCCAGTTTCAAGCCCAACCCAAGCCCCAGTCTCACAACCAACTCCACGAGGACAAATACCATGGAAAGCAGATTATGATGTTTTTAACAAATGAAAAAGATATATGAATGTGGCATAAGAATTAAAAACTCTTCATCTTGAGCAGAAAAAGTAGCAAAGAAGAGAGTTGGAAATCAGGCGAAGGTCTATCAATCCAACAAACAATATACAAACACCTTCCTCAAATGACGATGAAAAAGAATTTATTCAATCAACTCAATGACGAAATGTAGGAGGTTCAAATAGAGGTGGAGGAGAAGAAAGGGGAGGTGGAAGAGGAGTAGGCTCTTCCAGTAGCGAACATATCCCTGAGCAGCTACTAATGATTTGGATTTGAGACAAGAGTCAAGTGACATAAGTCAACAATGAAATTAGGAGTTTTTTTATTAGTACGTGATAGTCAATTATCTAGAACCCCCTGAGAAATTCCACCCATATATTCTAACCACTTCTCTACCGCACGACACTATTTATGATTTTACTCATATGGCCATTAATTTTTTATATGGATACGTGTCAATTATGACAAATAGCTCTAAATGAAACATCTAGGATAATTCAAAAAATGAAGATGAAGGTTAATTCCATAAATATTGGTGAAACAAAGGTAAAACATTGTACTGCATGTCAAAAAATCATTTGTATTGTGTTGTCTTTGTTTAATCAAAAAACGTATATAAACTTGTTTTAAACTCTCTCATAATGACATGAAAGTGTGTCAGATATGTAGATTTTACTTTTAACAATTTTAGAGGTATTCCTATTTTTAAAAATTTTAAAGATTTTTCCAAATCTTTTACAAGGGAAAAAAAGTTCACCGATTCGCTCATTTCAAATTGGTTTTCTTATCAAAAAATGGCATATTCCAACCAATTCAATCCGATCTAATGATCTATGCCAGTTGAGCAAAGTTGCTACTATAGTTGATACAACCATCAACTCTTATTATGGTGATAATGGGATCTAATCAGTTTAATATAGAAGTGATCTTAGAGAAGAAAAAATAGTAGATTTCATGATGAGGAACAAATGAAATGAAAACAAAAAACGCGCCAAGATTAAAAGAAAGTACAGCAATGCCCGAGTATGAAATCACGATGCTGACTCGAGTGAATAAGAGGTATCCAGGAACCTGTCAGATAAGGTTGTCTTATCCGAAAGAAACTAAGCAAGCCAGAACATGCGAGAAATTACTCAAGAGGAACAAGTGACATGCTTAACAGAAGTACTCAATTTATGGAAATAAGCTCCGACCAGTTAACAAAACATATCGAAATTGGCTGGAAGGAGGTAGCGCTCTAATGAATTCACTTACGTTATCCAACAATAATCATGAATAGAAAGAGCAGACTAGGACCTATCTCTCTTAGCATGGCAATAATCGAATAAGAATAAGGGACTTGCAAGCAAACCAGTTCAGTAGGGCCGTCACGTACCTCGTCACCAGAGGAGGATAAGATTCACAAAGAGCATACCAGCCCAACCAATGAGGAGACGGCCGACCTCCGTCACGTGTCACCCTGAACCGTGGAGGAAAATTCCTTAAGACTTCAGAAGCGGCATGAGCGCTGTTTGGAGAAGTTTCAAGAGCGGAGCCTGATCATAGTAACATGCCCATGCTGTTTCCCACAATAGTTGAATAGAGAAGGGAGGGGTCAGCAGATGTCTGACTATCGTCATTAGCCCCTGGGGACCAAGAGGTAGATACTGGCATCCCTGTAGGTCACCTGAGTATCATGTCTGGCCAGACCGATGGGATCAGCCTAGAGGTAGGTACCCTCAGCCGAAATCAGGAGCTTGGTGGCCTCAGCCAGAACCACTACTGAGAATAAACCCGCCTTTCGGACCAATCAAACCACCGCATGGCTATGCATCTGTCATCATTCCCCAAGGAGGGACCAGCCAGCTGAAGGACTCAACCCATCAAACGAGAGGAGGAATCTCATAGCAGCAGAAGATTGAACAAGCGCCCTTGAAATGGGGGGAGATAACTGGGGGAGGGACCTGACTTCCTTCTGCGCAATTCGTGGCGATTCCCAACAAATCATTTTAGTTCAGCCTCCAAACCCACCCAGAACAGTGCTCTGCGAACGATGGCTAACTAGGCCAGAGCAAGAGATGATCGAAACCCCGATGGAGGACTCGACGAGTACCCGTAGTCACCTGATCGGTGGGAGGACCTCACCAATGGTCTAGGTGTCCCAAAAAATCTTCCAACGGAGAAGAGCGTGAGTCACAAGAAATAGGGAAATCACCCCGCTGCTTCCTGAAGCAACCCAAAAGACGGAAACCAAAGGTGCTGCTTACCGAAACACAAGAATGATGCTGCAACAACCCACATCCACCAGTAAATGATAGTGTAGCCTCGTTCCTTCGGTCGATAACTTGACAACCAGCAACAAGGGTTCATCGAAGGAAACAAAAGGGTGGATATCGAAGAAAAACACAACTGGATCCAGCACCGATAGCACCAAGCATGGACCGATCTAGCCTCTTTTGGGTGAAAACAATCGACACGGACAGGAATACCGATCTATGCGGAACTGCGTAGCAAAACAAAGATCCAGTCTTCCCTAGATCGGGTGGCCCCGATCTCACGCTAGAGTGCGCGAGGGTAGAACCCGCAGAAGAGGGAAAGAGGAGGTAACAGGGGGGAACCAGATCCCCTTCATGCGCAATGACCGCCAAGCACCACCGATGGGAGAACAAGAAGTGAGAAGGAGTGGGAAGGGACCGCCATCGCCAGAGCTCAGTTGCGAAGGGAGAGAGAGGTGGTCAATCAAAGTGACCCGCAGACGTCGAATCGCCCTGTTATGGTCGTAGATGCCACGGTGATTCCAATCGCCCTCAATCGCTTATTCAAGCCCGCACATGCTGAACAGGAGAAACAATGTTCACTTTTCATTTTCATCAAAAAAGGTCCCCTGTACATTGAGGGTCGGCCTTCTTTAATAGACAGGCCAGGTGCCATTTTACCCAAAAACCCAAAAGTAAGCATGGTATATCAGAAAGACCCAGATAATGGATTATATTCCCAATTGTTATTGAGTATAGAAGAAAATGAAAGAGGTCTAATAACAAGAAGAGGCCAGAGCGTAAGTGTGCCGCTATCTATCAAAATCCCCGCCAAGGTTAGCGGCCTAAAAAAAATTTAATGAAGATGTCGCTCTAGTGCAGAAACGTGTGTGTAGTTATGTGTATATATATATATATCTGTATATATCTTCCCAAAATTCTTAGGACCATGCTCAGCTGTCGAACCAGAGGGAGCCCAATTGCCATGGTCTCCTCTTATAAACCTTATGGAAATAATCGAATTTGTCTTGTAACCTGGTGTCCTCACCATTTCATATGCATGATGAGCTTACTTGAAAGTCAGAAATGTTCTAAGCTCTAGGATGATAAGTTGGTATTGCTGGCTAACGCTAAGAAGACTTTCTCAATAAAATCCACCAGTGATAGACTCAACATGGGTGATACAGAGGTATATTGGAGGATAGTAATATGGCAGTCTCGGCTGTTCTTCAAAATCAAACCTCTCTCATAGAAGATTTGCATAGAAGAACTCCCAACCAAGTATGTGATCAAGAGACACAGTTGCCTTAATGAGGATGCCAATCACTTATTTTTAAGAAGTGGTATCATCAACTCGATCTGGCGCAACCTATTCAAAGGTAGGAACCAACTTTGGTCGAGCATGAGGATGTTGTCACTTTGATCAAAAACAATACCGTGGTCTATTTAGACTACAAAGAATAGGAGAGTTTTCAAGGACAGATCATTATCAAAATCCTTCAAGAATTTTACAACAATTGGGTCATCTGGTAAAAGATTGGGATTTCACTTCCTCAGGTTCCTATATGGTTTGGTCTTTCTTTAGGGATAAGTTCCTCAAATGGTATCAACTTTAATTATAGTTTTCGGTTTTTGACCATTTCATTCTAGGTAATGGTTCTCACCCTCTTGAGCATTTCTTTTCTTCTTTTGTTGTAATCTATTCTTTACAGTATATTCAATAAATTGTGACTTTGGCCACTCCCCCTCCCCCACCAATGAAGATTTCACAGCGTTCTGGGATGAAACCAGGCACTTCTGCGCACACCCCGCTCCAACTTAGTCCAGGCAAACATAACTACTGGAAGGACATCTCTCCACTCGTGTCATTTCCTCAACTCATTTCTCCTCGATTGCTATCTTTAAAAAAAGAACTTAAATTCATCGTACACATTAACAGCCAGCACAATTCAATAAAAACAGTCTCATTCTATAAATATGTTAGACACAACAATTACTTTTTAGTCCCAACAATTCTTTTAGTATCAAATTGTAAAAGTGATACATAATACAAGCTAGTGGCACCAAATATCTATAATGTCAAGGTTCGAATATACTTTAGTATCATCTATAGCTTTAGTTGTTGAATCATCAGCAACTAGTAGTGGGCAAGCCGATCTCCAAACTTAGAACCATCCTATTGATGGATAAATAAATGAGATCATTTAAATTTTTAAATAGCTTTCTCTTTCACCAAATCATCACAGAAACATTCAGCTTCATCGTCCGATTCCCATGACTGCCAAAATGCAGTATGACGAAGAACAGAACAAAAAGAAGGGAGATTGGCGACATGATAGGAAAAACACCTACCTCATGGACACAATGCTCTATGGCAAGACGAGCCAAGAGATTGTCAGAGGTTTTGATTGCAGAATCCCAGAGGCCGTCATGAGCGAGGAATTCACCATAGTAGGAGCCTAGCTCCCGGAGCCGTGCCTCAAGTAGAGTGAAGTGCCGACCTTCATCCTGTGCCACCCTCACGAAGTCCGTGAAGAATTCCCTAGGCATCGCCTCACTCTTTCCAAAGCGAGCAATAATGTCCTACATGTTAGCGGTAAGTAGTAGTGACTAGTAAGCCAGGCCCATACCCATGCGAGTTGCTGTGGTTGGTCTGATAGAAGCACAGCACAGCAATTACCCAGGAGAGGTCGATGGCCCAGCTCTCGGTGTGGACGAGGCTGTGGAGCATGGCCTGTCGGCTCTGCAGGCTGCCGCCTTTTCCAAGCTTCGGCATTAAACGGGACGGCACCAGCTTCACCTGCACCCCCATAAAATCATGTCAGAGATCCACACGTTCACAGCAGCAGCAGCAGCAGTATAGGGCATTTCGTCGAACATATGTGGTACTAGCGAAGGAATACAGTAAGATGGCACTTTTTGCTACTTACGCCGGAGAACCTGGCGGGCCTGTCCGGAACCAGCAGGGGATCATCATTCGTTTCGCTGTAAGGACGGGATATGTCGCCCCGGAACCACCGGGCAGCCACCGACTCCCCCATTCGAGCCTTCTCGAATGGATCCGCCGCATTCAGCACCTCCAAGGCAGCCTCCACCAGCGTCTGCTCCGCCGCCCTCCCGTCGTCAACACCGCAGCTGCTTGTCGAAGGTTCGCACATCGCTCGCTCGCTCGCTCGGTGCACGCTCTGCTTGGCCAAAGTCGGACAAACGAATTAGTAGATCTCTAATTCTTTCAACTAATTGAGGAGATATTTGATTAAATATTTATTTCAATGATTAAATAAATACGTTGAAATCGAGATAAACTTTAGTTTGAGCTCAGGTTGGTTTTTTTTTATATAAATGGGGCTAGATCAAATAAGAGTAAGTTCTTACATGACCTCAAGCTCTAGGCATGTTTGGTACCATAAAATTTTGGGGATAAACCTGGGTTATCCCCAAAATTTTGGAGATAACCCAGGTTTATCCCCGAGTTATCCCGATACCAAACAACCCCTAAATGGTCTCAATAAAAATAAATAATGGTACGAAAAATAAAACTGATATGTAATATCTGACACTTTTAGAAGAAAGATTAATAAATTTTTAAAAATGTTTAAAAATTAGGAAAGTATGTTTAAATTTTTAAATTATGGTTCATTCTAATTCTAGTAGAAATAAAAAATAATTGTATAATTAATAGGAAATAGAAGGTAAAATATAGTTTCTAAAAATTAAGATTATCTAAATTTTAAAAAGTTATTCTTATGTAATCCCCCCATCCCCATTTGTCACGACCCGGATTTTTAACATGCACAGCAGAAGATAATCCGGCGACGTAACGGGAAATGATATCGGTCTGGAACCAAATAAGACTAAAATCACAATCCAAATAAACAATTCCAATCTTTACAACATATTAACACCATAAACAAACACCTATCTAAACAAATTAAATACCAACATTGAATGAGTATTCCACTAGCTCCTCGGATTCCACAACACCACTACGCTTCTGCTGCGCTAAACCTGCACTCCTGAAAATATTAACAACGGAAGGGGTGAGTCACCACAGACTCGAAAAGAGACTTACACTCCGAACTACCCCACTATATAATAATGATTCTAGTGGTATGATAGAATAATAAGCCTAAAAATCAGATTTAATACATAGGGTGTAAACTAATTGTATATCTTTAATTAATTGATTACAAAGTCATTCTATTACCCCATATGATGACATGACTCTAAATGCATTAAAACCAACATAACCTACACATAAAACTGTTCTAGGTATGCTCAGAACACATAGACTTGACATAAAACCAATGACACATCTATAACACTACCATCTATGCCAAACCACACAACTAGACACCTGTCTGAGTAAATATCATGCTCCATCTGATAAATGTAGTCACATCACAAAACTAGCACCATATTTACCATATAGTAGGAAGTAACATATAGTAACTAAATCCCATAGTACCCCATAGGCAGGGGAGTACTTAGGATAAACCGCGATATCTGGGATCGAAGGATGCTCCAGATTGTTCTAATTCATCCGTCGCCCACAGACCGAACCTGATCGGTGAAGTATATTTCCATCACAATGCAAAATTATAAACTAACCACATTCCACACCATGCAAGCATTTAATTAACTCAGACAGTAAACACATGAACATTTAATTGGCAATCAAACATGAAATACATAGATGAACACCCATGGTTCTATGCACCACATATTTGCATACCATACCACAGTCTAACACAAACTAATGCATATGAATAAGATCATGCAATTACAACCTAAACATGACAATTATATGCCTAAACAGAACTACCTATCACATAAAAGAAAATAAACTAAATTCTAACAACATTATGCCTAAACCTTACATCGGCTTTTTATCAAATCGGAATATACATGATTAAGGTTCATCGCGATGCAAACATACTAAACTAACTAGGTTCAACTATAAAGACATACCTAACATGCTAACATGCATAATTGAATAATTATCTAACATGATGAATAGTCATGAATATAGGACAATCTAAACATGTATGATTAAACAAGCTAATCTAAACTCTATCTAATCATGCCAATAAAACCAAAGCGGCCCATTAACTACAATCTTCTAATCCTGGTGATCTAAACATGATTCTTACGGTTTAATCAAATATATTAAAGTGCTAAGAATAGCCGAGACGCCTACCTTGACGGCAACGGCGAACGGCGCACAGAATTCTAAGGAAATTGAATTTGGCGACGAAACTACCGCGGTTGCGTCGGCGACGAAAAATCGAGCCGGGTAGGTGTTTTCAAAAACTGTGGATAGAAGAGAAATCATGAATTATGGAGTTAAATAGAAGATGATAGGAGAGAGGAGGATAGGAGAGAGAAGAGTGGGATATACCGCGCGAGGGGGGTGTGTGGCGCACCGGCAGCGCACACCGCGCGCGGGCGCGCAGGCGCGCGGAGGGTGGCGCAGCGGGGGGGGGGGGCGTCGAGCGCACGCGCGGGGCGTCCGCGCGCGGAGGGTGGCGGGCGGCCGGCGCCGGCGGGCCGGGCGGCGGGGGCCGAGCTTGGCGCCGGCGGCGGCGACGGCGGAGGGTGTAGACGCGGGCGGCGGCGTCGGCCGGGCGCGCACGGCCGCGGCGGCCGGCGGAGGTGCAGGTGGGTGGCATTGGGTGGGCGGCCGCGGCGGCGACGGCGGGACGACGATGGCGGGGTGGCGCGACGGCGGAGGGAGAGCAGGCGGCGGCGCTGCTGTGCGGCGGCATTGTCGCGTGGAGGCGGAGGTGATGGCGGCGGGGTGGTGGCAACCGCGGGAGGTGCCGGCGCGGCAGCGCGCGGGGAGGCCGGTGCAGGTGGGTGGCGGCGTCGGCGTAGGCTGGCGACGGGGTGGCTGGGCATCACCGAGGGTGGCGGCGGCGGCCGGTGGTTCGCGCGGTGGTGGGCAGGCGGTGCTGGTGCTGCGGCCGGGGAGGGGAGGCGGCGGCCGGGAGGGAGGGTGTGGCCGGCGTCGCGGGCTGGCGCCGGGCGTCTCGTCCGGGTGCGTGCTAGCCGGAGAGGAGAAGAAGAAGAAGAAGAAGAAGAAGAAGGATGATACGGCTGCTGGGCGGGGGAATAAAAATAGAGGGGGGGAGGGTTCCGTAACTCAGAGGGAGAAGAGAGGAGAGTCTGAGTAGAGAGGGGGAGCAAAATCCGGCAAGCGGCGGGCCGAAGGAGGGGGAGGAGAGAGAGAGAGAGAGTCCAGGTGGGAGGGGGGGAGTCCGCAGAAGGAATTAATTTTTTTTAATTTTAATTTTTTCTTTATTATATAACCGGGGTATTACACCATTCGGATACGTTGAGTGCAGCCCAGCTCTTCCTCCATTGTGGAGCCTACTATTCTATGACAACCTAGATCCATAAGACCGTATTTAACAGCAATAATACTTACAAATTTATGTCATTAATCTTTCTTAAAGAGCCCCCCGCATACAAATTATCTGCAGAATCCACAACATTCGTATCATTACACATAATGAGTGGACTGTATAAGATGTCTGTTATATTAAAAAAACATTGTAAAAATAAAGATTACGTGTAAAATGTCTATGAATACACACATTTACTTCATACAATCCTATACAACCTTACTTATACAATCTATACAATTATTTCTACATTTATACAACATATTGAACACATACAACATGTTAAGTAAACATGGCATTCAAAATTCATACATCACTTCACCCTACAAAGTTCTCTGAAAGTGTATTATTAGTTTACGAAAACAATAACGTAAAGTTGATGTATCATCAAAAATTTATAACTTTTGTGACTATGACTTATAATCATAGAGTTTACAACTTTTCGAGATATAATAACGGATATGGTATTTTTCACTTATAACATTTTAAATCCACTTCTTAATGGTCTGTTTGTTTTCAATATCAAATACATGTATCAATATCAATTTGTGACTTGTGACTGTAGTGTTTGGATAGCAATATTAAGTTTAAAATTAATAGTAGAAAATATTATCATAAACAATATAGGTGTAGAGCTGTATAAAAATCAATATTCTCCTCTCACCCTCCCCGCCCCCGCCTCCACACTGTGAGTACTTCCCTGATGCCCTAACTTTGCAACTTTCCCCCCACGCTGCCGTTGCCGACCTTGCCCGCGATCTATAGCCGCTGTATCCACCATCGATCACTTCCCTCAATAGGGCAATACACGCCACGGAAGCCACATCGGCTCTGGTTGCCGGAGCCCTGTCACATTCTTAGGAGGCGAGCTAGATGTGGTTGCGGCGGTGAGGGCCTCCTCAGGGTCCTTGTGGGGACGAGACCTTTAACGAACTTGGGACGACGATCGGCAACTAGGCTTCCGCTGGGGCACTCAAGGAGTTGGAGGCGGTGGAGGCATCCATGCACTAGCCAGTGGATGTCATGGACAAGCCCTTAGTGGTAGAGGATGCGGCAATGCCACTGCAGCATGCCGCGAAGGCGGTGGAGATCGTGACGGAAGAGTTGACAACATGATTAAAAGGTTTCAGCGGTGCCATCAACGATTTGTTTTGAGCCCTTTTGAGAGCAAAGAATGCGGCACTCCAAAGTTTTCGTCTAGGCTCCAAGCAATGTTGTTTGTCAATGAAGCTTTTACATCGCTATTTGTCACCACCACTGGAGGAGAGGGCTTGATATGCGGATCCGAGAGACAAAGAGTCAGAGGGACGAAGAAAACCCTTTTCCTTTCTTACAACCGCCACCAAGGAATAGAGCTCCTTTCTCTTCCTTACTACTACCATAAAGGTTTTGTAGTCGTAGTAGGGTACTTGTCGCTACCATTGTTGGAGAAGGAAGAGAGCACTTTGCAAACGAGGGACAGAGGGAGGAAGAACCGAGGGAAAGAATGCCCCTTTGCTTACTTTGAAATTGCCCAACTTCGTCTCCCTCCCCATTCACCATGGACCACCAATTTTGCTCAAAGGCCTCCATCCGAGAGGAGTGCTCACCACTTCTTCCCTTTGCATCTCGGCAGATTTGGCTGCGTCACCATCGTGCCTCAATGGTGCCAGTGGAGTTGTCGGCGCCTTTCTGCACTGTTGGGGCTGCAGTTAGCTCCTGAAACAAGAAGATAATTATTTGTACTAGGTGGTTGATTAACATCAGTTTTAATATTACTTTGATATTAGCAAACACCTAAATAAATTTGATGTTATCAATTTTGATATTGTTACTCCATCATTAAAAATATCAATATCAAAATTGATACACTATAACCAAACAAGCTATAAAGTAGTACTTCAAAGATTGTTTGAAACTTTGAACATCACCTCAAGCTAATGGAGATTAGCCAAATGGATGATTGACTTTAGTGTAAGTGGAAGATTTACAAAAATATATGTCCTACAAGTTAATCATATATAATATGATTCAACATTTCTAGAAATATCTCATTAGACTAATAGCCAAACATTCATTACTAACTCTTATTAGATACATATATTGTAATGAAGTCCTTGATTAAATAAATGGTGATTAAACTATGATAAGATCATGATAACAAGATCAATCATCAAGTGGTATGTGATTTAAATATTCCTAATCATAGTACTCTTGAGATGTGATAGTAAGGATACGGCTAGACTATTGTTTGTGATGTCTTCTTATAAGTTGAAAATGACCGATCTCATAGACAATGATATACACATACATGTGCTCATTAGATGAATGAGGTAACTGAATTAACCAAATTAAAAACTTTGAATAGTTTTTTACCTAACTGTCGATCAAGGTTTTTTATCATCTCTGTTACATGGTTGAACTTTTAACCCAAGTCGCCTAAGATGTTTTGTTGTACATATTTTGTGCCTTAGTCATTGACTTATGGATCACATATTCCATGATCCAGTACAACAATGAATTGGGTACACAAGAAACGTAATGAAAGCAATTGAGCAAACAACACCGGATCATCCACTCTCGGTCAGTGAGAGTCAATGTTTTATGGGTTAATACTTTAAATCCTTAGCCATGGTAGATAGGATAATTGAAATTTTGAATTTTTCAATTGATCAGATTCATAGTATAGAATCTCATAATGTCAGTATGCTAAGAAGTTAATAGTCGATGCCATACTCCTATCCGACTGAGACATTGAATGCGTAAGGGTATATATCCGTGTTGTAATTGATGATAGAAATACTCAATAAAGGTAAGATTATCTCCTAGTTATTTGGGATCATGGGACATGACTTGTACTCTTCATGATCAGTATGTCATTAAATATATTATTAAATAATAAATTTGATTTAATTAAATAGAATTATTATATTTTAATTAGGTCCCAACTAAATAGTCTATTGGGCCTAGTGAGTCACACACATATAAACTAATCCATAAATATGAGGGCATAAGCATAATTTAATAAAATTTTTAGTTTTATGAAAACTTTTATTTTTCTTCTCCTCATCCTCCTCCTCCTCCTCCTCCTCCTCCTCCTCTCTCTCTCTCTCTCTCTCTCTCTCTCTCTCTCTCTCTCTCTCTCTCTCTCTCTCTGAAGCACAATTTTCTATGGTGGAGCGATGTCTAGGACAAGTTGGAAGGTCTAACTTGCAAGAGAACTTGTCTACGAAGAAAATTTATGCAGATACCACTAGAGACCATGCAGTTGGACAGTTGGAAGAGCTTGTGCAGTCTTTCCTTCTCCTCTCCAAGGAATTTGATGAATCATCAGCAAGTATATTCGAACTTGTTTTATTTAGTATTTAATTTTTATTTCTTAGTTTCAATCGAGACAAGATTAACATGAACTCATAGGAATTGTCATTTCAGTTGCACCAAATTTTTTACGGTGTTTCTTTACACATGGCCTCTAATGTTATCCATATGAACCTCCTCTGTAGATAGATCTCTTTGCATGTCGGACCTTCTAACTCATCTTGTATGATGCTCCATTGACTCTTGGTGGCCTCTAATATGGGAAAAAGGTGAAAGAGGTAGCAGGCCATGAAATTAGCATCCTTAACTTGACAGGGTTTGTCCCAACTTTGCTAGTATTTATAGAACATGGAGTTTTGCACGATACCCCTCAATTTCTATAAATTTATCTTATTTTCTTTTACTAACAGATCAATCATTATATGTGTGACCCATTAGGCCTAAGATTCTATTTGATTGATGCCAAATAAAAAAATAAATTACTTTAAATTAAATATGTTATCTGATAATAGATTTAATGGCATTCCGATAATAAAGTGTACAAGTTGTATCTTATGATCCCAAATGACTTTAAAAATGATCTCAACTCCATTGTGTATTCCCCATCTTTGGTTATTGTATGGGTACAAATCCTCATCCATCCAATACCACAATTAGATAGAGGTAAAACATTGATTATCAATTTCTTTATATAATGACAGTTTGAGATCATGTACTTGAAATCTTGTCAATTGAAAAACTCTTTTTTCAATTATCCTCTCTACCATTGTGAGTGATTTAGACTACTATGACATTCTCTCTCACTTACCAAGAGTGAACAATCTTTTATTGCTCGCTTAGTTGCCTCCAATTAGTTTCCCTTATATCTAATCTATTAACTGTACTAAACCATTAGACTGGGTGATCCACAAGTCAATTAGCAAAGCACATTTTATGCTAGGCAAGACATCTTTGGCAACTGAGGTCAAAGGTCCAACAATAAAACCATGATGATAAAAAACTCTGATTAACAATTAAGTAAAATGCTATTTAAGATTTCTAAATCGGTCAGTTCAGTGAACTTATTTCTTTATATGTACTTTAGTGTCTCCACACTAGTGACTAACGAGATCCATCATTCTCATCATATAAAAAGACATTGCATACATTAGTTTATTTAGATTCTTAATGTCTAATCTCAAAGATTTTATGACTAAAAATATTTTGATCACATATCTCAAGATGATTGCCTTTATTATCATAATCTCATCATGATCCAATTATTGTTTTATATAATTAAAAACTTCATTATTATATATGCATATAAAAAAGCTTCATTATAATATACACATATAAAAAACTATTAATGAAGATATGCCAACTTAATTTAGTGAAATATTTCAAGAAATGTTGAATCTTATCAAATATAATTGGCTTGTATGGCATACTTTTCTATCAATCTCTCACTTAAACTATAGATGATAACCATCCGTTTGTTCTCCATCAACTTAAGATGATGCTCAAACACACTTCTAATAATCGCTTAGTTGGTGGATCTACAATATTATTAATAAAAGATAGTATATCTTCAATTATATCTCTAAAAGCTACAATATCTTTGATTAAATGGAATTATGCAAAAGTGTGTAAATTGCTAATAAGACATTGGCTTTATTTCGTATGCAATATTGTGTGAACAAAGTACAAAAGTATTAACTTAAAAATTACAAGAAGTCAGCCTTCTGCAAAAAATGAAGCCAAGACTTCAAAAGTATAGTCAGTTTCATCTGACAAAACTTCTCCACACGCATCTCTGGTATCTTCCTTTCAGATTGTTCGGAGATTTCAACTACAATCTCCCTCTGAAAAGAAGAAAGTTCCAACAATTTCCAAACCCGAAATTATAGATGACTCTATTCTACTAGAGCAATACACAACATCTTTCAAAACCTTATATGCTCTTGAGCCATTAGTAACCATTTACCCTGAACACCCAAGAATTTATCCAAGACTTCATC
This sequence comes from Cryptocoryne crispatula var. balansae, assembly GCA_036172225.1. Classification (NCBI taxonomy): domain Eukaryota; kingdom Viridiplantae; phylum Streptophyta; class Magnoliopsida; order Alismatales; family Araceae; genus Cryptocoryne; species Cryptocoryne crispatula. Next base: position 15,707,655 of record CM069925.1, on the reverse strand, counting down.
TATTACAAGGAATTTCTCCAAGTCTAGTTCGAGATATGTATCAGATTGGTGCTATTGTCACAATATCTTAGTCCGAGAATGGAAGAAATATCACTTCTTCCAAGTTATGTTCAGAATTCTGCACGAGAGTTTTTCAAATATAATCCCTTAGTTTAGAAAGACTCGATTATATTCATGAATTTTTTCAGTGCAAGCCCTGACTTTGAGGAGAAAAAAATAGTTCGAAGTAGTTCACATTATTCAATTTGGAATCATTACAGATAATTATAATAAGATAGTGGATCTAGCAGAGAGAAAATATTATCCTGGAATCAGTCCAGAAATAATAAGTTACAGACGAGCATTAGGACTCAAAGTCCTAGTTCAACAGATAGAGAAGATGCTAAAATTTGGCAGAACCTGGTTACATTATCAGGGAAAGAACTGTTTGATAGTATCCACGGGGAAAAAAATCTAATGAACAGACTATTAAAGCTTTACAAAAGTTCATGAAAACTATATCCTCTAGAAGGATAAAAAGCAGCACATACTGTCAAAAAAAAATATGCAAACTTTTTAAAGCATGACAAAAACATATGTCCAGCTTGTTTCGAAGAAGATGAAGACATGATAAGTCTCCAAAGACCCTCGAGACATCTAGAAGAACAATGTAGTCAGCAATGACTTAAACATTTTTGTCCGAATACACTATGACTTCAACAATGACACAATAATTATCTAGAAGAAGGATAGATGGACGATTGAAAGAACAAGCTGATCAACAAGTCAAAGAACTTTATCAGAATGAAATCTATCCAGAGATTTCTTAAAGACATCAAGAAGCTTATCTGAAGGACTCTGAGACCTATATAAGGAAGGGTACTCCAAGCATTGAGGATCATCGGAAGAAGAAGCCAAGAGTTCCTGACTCCAGCAAGCCTTTCTTAGTTCTAAGTCTTTGTAATATCAAGAGTTGAGAGATTATGAGAGTCTCTATTTGTAAGCAGATAGATCTTGTACAAATGGAGTAAGAAGTCTTCTTCAAGGAGACTACTGCGTGTATACAATCTTATGTAAAACAATGTAAGTACTATGTATGATCAAAGTAGTTATTGTACTTTATGAATCTTGGCAATATAATATGTTACTCTGTTTCTTTTGCTACATCTTATGTTTTGTTCATCTTGTTCATCTGAAACCCAATTATGAGCAGGAAGCTCGCATGGGTATGACAGAAATGTCTATCAAGTTTGTATCAGGATCTCCTTTGGTATCGTTTAGATCTGCATAGTGAAAAAGCCTAGTCAAAAAGCCAAGACCATGCTACCTGATAAATCGAACTTGGTTCGGTTGATATGAGAAGAGAAGAAGACGTAGTGGACCCTTAGTAACTTGTTATTAGGCGAGATTGATAGACCCATATAACTGTTTTGATCTACATCTCATGCCTTACAAAGATTGTATCATGCTAGTATGTCTTCTTGAATTTCATTTGAAAGTTCTTAAAGTTCTTATTACGATTTCTCTTTTTTACCCAAAAAAAATCTGGAATTCATTCCGTAAATGGTATCAGAGCTTAAACATAAGAATTTATTAAAACAAATTCTTATAATTCACGAGTACTCAGTATATAGGCTGGAAACCATAATCTCCCTGAAGAAGGAGCATAGCTCTGGAGGTGGAAACCCTGGTAGAACAACTCCAAGTACTGAAGAAAGATGAGTTATAAAGAATTGTCAGTTGAAGTTCAATCCACAATAGATAAAATTTTTGAAAAGATTAAAGAGATGTTAGTTGAGATACAAAAGACGATAGAATATTATTCTGATCAACATATAGTTATATGGCCAGATATAGAAGCAGAATAATTAGAAAGCTCGAGTATAATTAACTTAGCTATGGATAAGGATTATGAACTAGAACAATTAGAAAATAGATTTATGGATATATCATCAAGTGATCTTGATGAGATAGAAAGAAAGCTAACAAAACTTCAATTAGAAGATGATGATGAAAATTTAAAAATGGACGTAACAAAAGCATCAGGATCTGGAGAACCTAAACCTGATATAAGTTATGAATTATATGAACAACAAAGATATGGAGGACGATATCAAGATTTTGAACCTAAGAGAGAACTTCAAGATAGATTTAAATTTAAAATGAAAGAACGTAGTTATATTGACACTCCAATAGATACAATGAAGTTAGAAGCTATTCCTAGAAATGGAATATTCTTAGATATTGTTAATGTCATCGATATCGAAGATGCAATAACAACCTGGTCTAAAGCAACATAGGCAGTAACACAAGATAAAAGATATGATGTCCCAACAACTAGAAAATTTATCCATATAACTTTTAAAGGCATAGTTGAAGACTGGTGGAAAAATCTTTCAGAGGCTGAAAAGAATTTCATAAATGGAGATAGTACAACTATAATAGGAGTTATAAATAATTATGAGAATGCAATAAAAAGACAATTCTTAAGAAAAAATTGGCAACTACAGAAAGATATTACAAAAGCAATAGAAAGAGATAAATTCCATAATTTAATAGTAAACTTAAGACTCCATGATATATGTTATTTAGAACAGTCTAATTGTATATTTCAAAAATATTATTATAAATTATTTGATAAGAGTAAACAAGATCCTTATTTAGGGTTATATTTTTCAAAGATACTAGAACCTTGTGGATCAAAATTATGGAAAGATTATCAAGATGAATTAAAAATGTGGATTAGTATGCAAATGGCTATAAGTAAAGAACCTGTAGAGGAAACTGCTAAAAGACGAATGGACACTTTAGGAGTAAGAATAGCATTTACAAGAAAGAAAATATCAGATTATTGTTATGAAGCTAGATTATTAAGACAATCTAAAAGATTGAAATACTTAGAAAAAGAACAAAAGTTATGTTGTCAGAACATACCTTATCCAATTGACATAGGGTGTGGATACCCTAGAAAGAACAAATTCAAAAAAGGATATAAGATTAGAAAACATAAAAAACATCAAAAACAAAAATATAAAAAAATATATAAATAAATAATATGATAAAAAATCAACAAAAGAATGTAAAATATTTTATATGTCAGAAAGTCGGACACAATGCTAATCAATGTCCACAGAAACATGTCAATTACAAACAATTCCAACAGATACTAGAATATTTAACTCCAGTTAATTCTGAATCAGAAGTAGAAAGTGACTTTAGTTATTATGAAATAACTTCGGATTCAGAAGGTGAATATTGATTTAACAACAGCCGATAAAAATAAAGAATTAATAATTGAAACAGAAGAAGAATAAGGAAATTATTCACAAGATATACTTATTGAAAAGAAATTATATGATGCAATTAGAAAAAGAGATTTAAGTTTATCTAAGGATAGTGGTTTTGAAAATAGTGTTATAACAAAATTAAAAAGAAAACATATTTTATATTATGGCATAACCAAGAAAGAACTTCCAATGGAGGTGAAATATGTTAACAATCGAATCAATATTCCATTAATTACAAAACAAGATATTCAACAGAAAATAAGAGAAATAAAGGAAGGAGAAAAAATAGGTTGGATACATATTGAAACAATACAAATTATGACTAAAACTACATTTCGTGAAGGGATAGACACACCTATAGAATTGGTCTTATTAGACAATAGAATATCAAATAGGAAAGATGCTTTCTTACGAATAATTCAAGGAAATTTAAGTTATCAAAAATTAATATTTCATGTTAATCCTAAATTTGGAATATCACTCAAAGATAAAAATATTAATCAAGTATTAGGTGATATAAAATTAAAAAATAAATTTATTCTTATAAGAAATACATATAAATATTATATTATATATAAGTTAAAATAAAATAGTTAACTTAATTTGAATTATTTAATTTACTTGTTTAGTTTGATTCGAAAGATCTTAAAAATCAAATCAAACAAATTCATAGTTCAAATCAAATCAAATTGTTGATTTAATTTGAAATTTCGAATTAAATCGAACAGGGAGGAACTCTCGACGCAAGAAACAGGACCGAACCAACTGACCCGGGTCGTTCATGATCGCCAATAGGAAGGACCTAGTAAGTCAATCCCGCCCCCTAACCTGTCATACTCGATATAAATGAAAGAAAGAAAGGTGCCATTTTGCTTTTTTTTCTTTTTCTTTTATGCATGGTTTTAATGGAAGTGATAGTGCGGCCGATATGTTTTCACTTCAGAATCAGCATAATGCAAAACAGTTATCAGAATTAGCTTCCCGACAATTATAACAGCCGGATGGGGTTGAATACGCATTGACATCGCAAGCTTGCGATTCTACGTAGCCTATTAATTCTCTCCGGGGTTTATTATGTTCTGCCTCCCCCTCGCTCAGAGCTGATCGGCGCCACCTCCAGGCTCCAGCGCTTCTTTCTTTTCGTCGACAACGTTGCTTCTGGCGATGGAGGGGTTCCCCACCGGCGTCGGGGCGCAACAGGATTTGGCCCGGTTCCTGGCGACGATGAACGCAGTCGAGCAAGCGTGCTCTGCGATTGAGGTTTTCCTCTACCGGACACGTCTGTTTGCATGTTCTTCTTAGTGGTTTCTATCTCTCCCCGTTTCACCAGCTTCGCTGTTTGAATATCCGTGGTTCTATCCCGATTTTGAAGAATACAGAAGCGGTATGGATTAGACGATTTACGTAATTTTCGGTGTACAGGATGGGCTCCCATGGAGCTAAACGCTTGTCTCCCTACTTCTTAGGTGTCTGTGAGAGTGAGATTCAAATTGTTCGATGTGATTATCAAGTGCGAAATATATGGTGACTTTGTTTGATTGGTTGACAACGTGAAGAGACGTGGTTATCTTGAATAATTCGGAAACTTCTTTCCCAAGGATTTCTGCAACCCAAGACGATATACATCTTGTGAACCCATCGTTTCTTGTATTTCCTACATTTTCTCTGTGTAGGGATGTCAACGGGTTAGATAATGGCATTATCCATATCCATATCCTACAAGCAAAATGTATAACCGCATATTGTTCTTTGACTATCGGGAACAGGTGTATCCGCTAACCATTTTCTACTATCTATTGAGAAGTGGTTTAGGGTTGAATAATGGACGGTTAACGGATAAAGACAAGCATTCCAATGGATGTCTTTATCGTTTTACTACAATGCACTCTCTACTTAGTTATTTTCTATCAAGTGGATTTAGATAGTTTAAATATTCATTTTTTTATTTAACGTAAAAGGCTGAATTGGTTGTAACAACCTGTCTAGATGGATTTCTGGCAGTCAGGATCCAAAGATGAGTCTAATTGGTTTGCCAAGTAAATTAGAGTTAGCATGGATTGGTCCAGATTGATTAATTTCAGTCAAAATTAACTTGGATCCACAAATGCTAATGTCAATATTCATAACATTTACAATTTCTATAAAGGAACATATATGAAACAAACCTATAGCATATTACATAGAACTTGGAGGGGGAGATTCCAAAAATTAAATGTCCATTATGAAATGTTGGAATGTTTTAAAAATTATTTTACATCTGATTAGACACACTTGTATAATGGAATAAAAAAATTTAAGACAAGAAAAGATCCTTCACTGTCAAGCACTGAATTTATTTTTTAGAATAAACTATATATGTGATTAAGATGGAAAAGAGACATCCTAGCACCTATACATCATTGAATGTATTTACTTGTGCATGAATGTGTTTTTACATGTAAATGCAAAAATGTCGAGACATAAATGCAAAATAGATGGGAGATCGGAGAGGAACCGCTTGATGTCATCCTTATGCCATGTCAACCAAGTAGAAAATGGATTAGTAGGTAGCAAGGAGATCGGAGAAGAAGAAGAATAGCAAGGGTCACACACTTGATTATTGTGAATGCGAGCTCTCGCCAGTTGAGGAGGAAGATGACGATGTCGATTAGAGCAGATGGTTAGGGCATTGTCCATTTTGTTACAATATGGGCTTGCCGAGTTGTTGCCCACAAGCTTTGGAGGAAGAGGAGAGAGTGTGGAGGAAGGGAAGATGAGAGGGGCTTGCTTTATTGGCCGGCAAGCTCCACCTTGCCTGTGTATATGGACCTCTTACCTCGGTGGCAATTGGACTAGGAATGTGCATGGGAGCAGTTGGAGTGTGTACTGGCAGCTTGACAGTGGACTGCACCATTGGGATGCAGGAAGGGGAGAAGCCATTGCCGTCATATGTCCGGGCGAGGACAATGGAATGTTGAGGGAGTATGACAAATTGGGGATGGCGCGATTTTGCGATGGGGGTATATGCTTAATTGTCCTAGAATGTCAGCCATTGGATTATGTATTGATTAATGGATACTGATAGCAGTGTTTGGGCTCGATTTTGATGCATCTATGATTGTATCATTTAAGATAGTAGATAATATGCTACTGAAACTGTTTACATATTGGGTGGTTTTAAACTATCTTTTAACTGTCTGTTAACTTAATGAACGGGTTGGATAATCTGTAACCGATGACATCCCTACATGTGTGCATTGGGAACAATTGTAGATGGCACTTTTATGTTCTTTTTTGTCCGAGTGTTGTCATGATGCCTTTGTTAATTACTTCTGATATGTATGGCATGGATAAACCCACTGCTGTTCAAACTGACTGTTTTGCCTTTGAATGTCCGACATCACGATATTTTTCATTCTCTTTTAATTGATTAACTGCTTAGTTGTCCATCCATGCCTTCACTGCTCGGTTCTGAAGTCTTTTTCAGAGTTGTGACTTTTGAATATGATCACTTTCATTGTGCTTGATATTAAAATTTATCTTCATTAAAATGCAGAAGCTTGCTTCTTTTAATTGAATAATTTTATCATTAGAAAAAGCCTGTACATAATACATTTCGGGGGTTGAACTTAGAATTACCATTTACAGCCTTGTTTCATCTTCAAGTGCATTTTGTAAAACATAGTCATAAGCTTCTAGAGATTGAAGTGACCATAAAAATGAACTTTTTAGAACATTGTAAATTTGCAATGCTAATCACTTGTCCAAGAAATTTTGGTGTATAATGGATGGCTCAGCTGGCTGCTTAAAGTAGGAAGTATGTGATGTTCTGGTAGCTTCAATATGAATCAAGATTGAGACATTGACAATTTCTTCCTCTGACAACATGAAGAGATGAAAACTCAACTCAGCTGTAGCCTTTATCCCAAAATTATTCAACTTTGGTCATATGGACTCTCTTTATCCACTCCTGTTGATTGAGTTATTCTTCAGAAATATTTAAATCATTCAAATTACATTGAATTACCCTTCTCCATATTAACTTAGGTCTACCCACAATTTGCAGATTAGCATAGGCTGACCTGATCACGGGAGGAGAGAGCCCGATCTTGGATGGAACTTCCACTGGGATCAAGCTCAAAGTTGTTGGATCAACTGATTACACCCCCTGGTTTCTCCTACCTTAACAGGATACAGGGAAGACAGTGGATCCGATAGAACCAAGAAATTACTTGATCCGAATCTAGAATTTTTATGTGGTTCACAAAGAGGAGATTCCCTGGATTTTATTAAATTTGGGTTTGGACTAAGATAGGATAGAAAAATGTGTTTCCGGTTTCCTTTGTATCTTGTTTTGGGTTTTCTGTAGAGCATCAAAAACCCGAAGAGATCTCATCCTTGTCCTTGCCCTCTTAGCAATATAGCCTTGTCATTGCCCTTGCCCTGGACCTCCTAGCTGTAGAGCTGCATCCATCCTCTACTCCTTGCCCCATCCCTCACCCTCACTATCACCCTCACAGCTGCAAAGTCATAGTTGCAGATCTGCAACTACCTTTCCCCTGCAGCTACTGAGACTTAGTTGCTCTCTCCTCACAGCAGCAGAATTGCAGACCCGTAGCCAGAACACGATGATAAACAGGAGGCAGAGTGTGAGGTCTATAAACAAAATTTATATAAACTGTTCGCCCCACCTCTCTCTCTCCAACCACCCCCGATCCACACACTCTCTCTCTCCCTCCCTGATAGAAGAGAAGGCTAGAAGAGTTCTAATAGAATCAGTAGCAAGTACTTCACACTCCTTAAGGGATGATACATGTGATACTGAAGAACTTCTAGCCGAGAAAGAAGACAAGAATGGTGTAGCCACTCTTGAAAATTATGAAGTTGAAGTTGATGCCACTCTTGAAAATTTCATGTTCGGATTTAAAATACTAGAAATTTATGTTATATGTGCAGGTTGAATGATTGACATGTTGTGACATTTATGACCACTTTTACTACTTAGATTTTGTTTATGGACCTTGTCCTGTGTTTTAGCATTGTAGAGAAAATAGCGGTGGTAACAATAAGGACAATGATGAAGTGGATGCCACTCTTGTATAGTCCATATTTGGATTCAAATTTCAGAGATTTATGTTGTATGTGCAGGTTGAATGCTTGACATGTTTAGACATTTAGCATCACATTAGCTATTTAGATTTTGTTTATGGACCCTGTCCCGTGTTTTAAGATTATAATTGTATTCAATGATGTATTTAAATTTTTTTCGTTGCAATGGATATATTTTTAGACTTTTTCAAGTAGTTTGTTTAGTTATTTTATTTATGATATTATTGTTTTTTGTGCTTCTGTAATGTTTCTTTATTGTTGAATGTTTTTACTTATTATACATGTGGTGAACAAACAATTTTTAGTTTTTGGAAGCATATGCCACCAATATTTGGTGACTAAGTCAATTTTATTAGGGGGTTGTTAACTTTAGGTCTTATTTAAAACCATAAATTATTTCAACTTTTATTTCAATCTATTTTTAAATTTGTTTATAATTGTTTTTACTTCACTTTTTTTAACATATTCATTATGTGTCTCATCTAATATAGTATTTTCACATATTTATCTCAATATTCTCCTTTCAGAAACATTTATTTTGATGTATGTTTTTCTTTCATTTTACAACACTTACTATTTTACAATAATACGAATCTTAAGTGTACAAGAATATTTTCCTTTCAACTTTACAATCATATAAGCCCCTTGTGGACCTTTTACTGATCTCTACTTCATCACCCTACTCATAGTTATCAAGGCAACAAACCATCCAAGTCGCCTGAGTTGTCTTTAGAGTTCAGACCCACTTGGACCATTGTGTGAACCTCTTTTTTCTGCGTCTGTTCTTTAGAAAGAAAGACGTCTCCGGACTTTTCTAGGAAAGTATGTGATATCCTAAAAATACTAGGTAGTCCGGTGATAGTTTAAAAATATTAGAACCGAGGTTCGGGTTCTTTGAAAATCTCATTTTTTGACCCTTCTCCGCCGGATGGTGCGAGTATCCGGCGTTAACTTACATCGAGCAACGGCTCGAACGCCTTTGATTAACCGTTGCGGCATCCTGTTTTCGGAGATATGCACATCCACAACATAAAATAAAGAACTCAAAAGGGCAGCGGCCTTTTGGGTCCGATCAGATGCAAACCGTTTTGTTCGGGTTTGTTTTATTTGTCATTTTTTGATGACTTTGATTTTTCTGATTTCTGAGTTTCATCTGTTTTGAATTCGATCAAAATCTGATTTTTTTTTGTTTAAGGACTGACTTGGGATTTCACCGAGCCACAAAGGGACTGGAGTGAATGGATTATGATGAGCTAAAATGGGCCTGCATGGAGGACTGTTTTGGTACCGGTTCCAGAACCTGGACGGGGGCTGAGCAAGGGTAGCTTCGGACCCGTTTAAGGGTGTCTGTTCAGGTGATTCTGAATGGACCGGTCGGGGACCTGTTTGAGGTGTCCTGGATGGGCTGAAACCGGGTCACAAGGGACTGGTTTTAAGCTCCGGACATATGCCTGCGGATGGGCTGATACGGGCCTGTTTGAAGGTCTGCTAGATGGGCCACAAAGGGGCCAAAAATGGGCTGCCTGGGGACCTGTTTTAGGCCAGCTTTGGGTAAGCTACAGAGGGGGGGGGGAAGTTAACCACATGAGGGCTACCAGACTTGGGCTGAACTAGGGACAGTCCAAGGTCTGGGAAGGGATCAGGAAATGGGCCTGAAAAGGGGGGCAGCAGGTGGACTGAAGGTGTCCTATGCAGGAGGCCGAACAGGGGCTGTTCATGGGCCTGGATTGGGGTCTGCGCAGGTGGTTTTAGGTGGGCTGGGACCTGGTCAAAAGGGGACCGACTAAGGGCCTGAACAGGGTTCTGTTATTGGGCCGAACTGGGCTCTGGTTGGTGGTCCGAGACCTGCAGGCGGTTGGGAAAATGTGGCAGTAAAATCCCATTTCAGAACCTGCATTGTTTTATTTTTTGATTGTTTTTTTTTTTAAAAAGGTTTTGTTTATTTGATTCTGGCGGTTTGCATCTCATCCGTCCCATCGGGCTGCCAATCGATGCCCGGAAACTCATGTATCGATATGAACATCAAAGTTTTATTCATCGGAAGTTGGAGTACATAGGTGTACAATGTGATTGGTCCTTCCCCCAATATAAGTTTATCTCCACTACTTTGGAAAAATTTTGTCATTACGACGGCATGCCGGCTATTTTTCCAACTTAGTGAAAATTTACCCATCCAAAATAGCCAGTCTTAGCTTAGCCATATTGGGGGAAGGATCGACGGCTACGGGATTCATGCCCGCGCCCCCGTCCGGGTCGTAAGCTACGGGATGCATGCCCGTGCCTCCGCCCAAGGTGGAGTTCCCCCGCTAGGGGTGAAGTCCTTAATTTAATATTGCTTTCTCATTTCTGATTTTTTATTTGTTGATTTTCTGAAGGCCACTTCGGGCCGGTCCATTCCTTCGGCGTTCAAGGCCGGGCTTCAATTTGCTTGAATTTGGGAGGACAGCTTCTAGGAGGGAAAGCCGGACCCGTGAAAGGGCCGTTGAGGCTCTCTTCTCCTTTGATGTGTTGAGGGGAGAACCGGACCCGTGAAAGGGTCGTTGAGGTTCATTCCTCACTTGATGGGTTGAGGGGAGAACCGGACCCGTGAAAGGGCCGTTGAGGTTCATCCCTCACTTTGCCGGTACATGCCGCCAGGGGCTGCTGCAACTTCTTCTTTCACTTCCTGCTGGTAGGGAGCTAAAAAATGGACCCTTTTTGAAGGCCTGGATTTGGGGTCAGACGTGGGCTGGTTATGGACCTGGCTGCGGTCTGCTTGTGGACTGAACAGGAGGCCTGAACAAGTGTGTATTTGGGTGGCTGCAGGAAGGCCGAGATGGGTCTGCGCAAGGGGATTTGGCTGGACCGAAAGTGGACCTGCAGGGGGGTCTGCTAAATGGGCCGCAAAGGGGCCTTGATAGCAGGCTGTGTTGGGGCCAGTTATGGGCTTCTCTTTGGGCCTGCACTAGGCTGTTTCTGGATGGGCTGTAAGGAGCTGAAGGTGGGCCTGAATGAGGCCTATTTCAGACCTGCAGGATGTATGTTCGGCTGGGCCACATAGGGGCTTGGTTTTGGCTGCGAGAAGGGCAGGCAATTGGGCAGATTTATGGGCTCTTTTCTGGGCCTGCATAGGGGTCTTCTGGGTGAACTGCAGGTGACCCATGCAGGAGGCCGAACAAGGCTGGAATTGGGCCTGCAAATGGCCTGTTTGGGGGCCTGGACATGGGGCTGGTTTGAGGCCAGACGTGGGCTGGTTGTGGGCCTGAACAGAGGTCAGGTTATGGGCCAATTCCAGGTCTGATCAGAGGTCAGATTATGGGCCGAGATGGGGAGTTTTCCCTGCTGTGGGAGGGTGTTCGGCTGGGTCAAATGGGCCTGCAGGTAGGCCTGTTAAATGGGCTGTATGTGGGCCTGAGAGTGGGTCGGCCATGGGCTGAAACAGGCATGCGCAAGGGGGCTTCTAGAGGGTCTGATCTAGGTCTGAACACAGGCTGTACAGGCTGACCTCTGCAGACATACGAGGGGCAGGAGATGGGTCTGGAATAAGCAGAAAAGAAGGCCCCTTGAAGGGGCTACATGGGCGCACCAATCAGTCCTCTTTACCTTTTCTTCTTTTCTTCTTCTCCTTCCTTCTTCTGGCGGCAGCAGGTTGCAGCAGCAGCAGGAGCAGGGCGCCAAGCAGCAAGGGGCAGGGTGCAGTCCAGCAGCCTGGCGGCGTCTCCAGCTTCTCCCCCTGATTTGTGCGCACCCCTCCTCCTTTTATAGAGAGTGAAGAGGGCAGGTGAAGGGTCAGGAGTTGTGTGCGTAGGTGACCCTTGGCCTCCCTCATGGGAGTTACTCCACTTAATCACATTGATTGAGTGGCTGTCTCTTGGCTTTCCCTCTCCTTCAAGTGACTATTGGGGGGCTGTGCTGGCAGCTGGGTGCGCACCAAGGAACTGAGGTGGCAAGTGGGTGCGGTTGGGGCTTTGATTGGCCTGGCTGCTGAAGTGGGCCTGGCCCAATTGGGCAGGCTTCTGGGCCAGCGGGCTGAGAAGAGGCCCAGGCCCTCCTGTGGGCTGCGCACATGGCCTGAACATGGCCTAATTTGTGCCAATTGTGGGCTGGATGGATCCGGCCCCTGCTAGGGTGTTTTATTGGGCCCAAATGTGGCTAATCTCATGGGCAATTGGGCCAGCTCCTGGGCCAGGCCGCCTGCTTCACTTCTTTCTCTTCTTCTTTTCTTTTTTCTTTTTTTTTAAAAAAAATTGTGCGCCAACAACCATGCAAGCTGTATAGTTTTAAGATTGCAAAAAAAATAAAAAATGTATAAAACAACATTATGAAAACATAGCAATAACAATATGATAATATGATACTAACATTAAAGTAAAAAGTATAAAATCTAAATATTAATAATGAAATTGACTTTTTCATTGAATATTGGTGGCATATGCTTCCAAAAAAATTTGCAAATTGTTTGCTTGTTACATGTATAACATGTGAAACATTCAACCATAAAGAAACATTATATGGACACAAAAAACATATAATATCATGGATAAAACAACTAAACAAACTACCTGAAAAAGTCTAAAAATACATCCATTGCAACGAAAAGAAAATTTAAACACATCATTGAATACAACTATAATGCTAAAACACAGGACCTGATCCATAAACAAAATCTAAATAGCCAATGTGACGCTAAATGTCTAAACACATCCAGCACTCAACCTTCACATACAACATAAATCTTTTAAATCTGAATCCAAATATGGACTTTACAAGAGTGGTATCCACTTCATCATTGTCCTCATTGTTACCATCGCTATTTTCTCTACAATGGCCTATGCTACATCATTGTTATCTTCTTTCTTAGCTTGAAGTTCTCCAGTTTCACTACTTGTTTCATCTCTTAAGGAATGTGAAGTACTTGCTCTTTATTTTAGGAGAACTCCTCTTGCTAGCCCTCCCATAGCAAGTTCACAACTTCCCATGTGAGATAATCTATCTTATGAACCATATCCTTGGTGCCTTTGACCATCCCCTTGCATCCCTAATTAAATATTATAGTCATATGGGGTCAAACTTAGATAGACTCTTCATCTCTTTAAATCTTTCGTAAGGACATTGATTATATTGTAAATTGACCATATTATTCAAGTGTTTGTGCTCCAACCTATTCCTATTCTCCGTGTGAATCTACATATAGAAGGAAAATACAAGTTAAATGAATATTTAAATAGTGTAATCTTGAAGCATATAAAAATATAAAGATACCCTTAAACTCAAATATGCTCTAATTGCAATCACAAGTAGACGAACTACAACATTGTCCAAAAATTTTCAAGACAAGTTTTCAAATCTTTGTGTCACTACCATATTGTGTCTCCCAATTCACTATGCATATACAAGTTACTAAATTTAGTTAGGAAAACTGAGATTAAGGTCAAAACTTGATGGAAATAACAATAATTATCCTTACTTGGAAGTTGCTTATCATGTGATCTTGTTGCAAAGAGGATGCCAAATGTGCCTCTTTCATTTATATACGTTGAATGTTGTGTATCTATTTTATCTTGTAGTTCCACATTTGACACAATTCTTTCAACTCATTAAAAACTTTTTTAAACTTTCCCAACTAGTCAAGCCTTTAATCTTGCCTTAAAATATAATTTTGGATTTTAAAAATATAGCTGCATGTAGAGACTTTTGCATCTAAACCTCCCATCTTCTGTCCAAAAATTTTAAGATAGGAATATACTTAACTTCTTTTGCACTATAATTCTCAATAATTTTTTGTTTTGCACAATCTATTACAACATAAATATATTTTATAGTTAGTCTTTCATCTTTATAAACTAATCTCAAAACCTGTGGAAGTTGTTGAGACCCTCTCAAGATGTCTTCAACTTTATGCGAAAGTTTAACTTGTAAGAGATTAGGAGATATATTTGCCATGCATTTGTCTTCTCGAATACTTATATACAAGTTTCTGAAAAGAATACTCTACACAAATCTCTTTTTACTATATCATCATATAACCTCTATAGCATGAGAAAGGTAGTATCAAATCTCATAACTTCACATCGAATATGCTCTTTTCCTTTTGTCTCTTTTCTTATGTAATCAAGCAACCGAGAATGATTATACTATAAGGGTCGACTTATTAGCCTTTGTAGTTGTCTATGCATAAGTTTTCAACTTTCTAATATCCTTTAACGTAATAGTGGGCAACACATTGTGTCCAAAATAATATTCTTATTTTTTTATTAACAACTTTCCAACAATATGTTATAAGAAGCATTATCCATTACAATTTGAAGAACATTTATTTCATTAACTTTCTCTACAATTTTGTTTAAAAGTTTGTTGGCGTCAACTTTTTGCAAAAAGAAAAGCAAAAAAAGGGGGGAATGGCATGATCGGACCAGGCTCCAGCTGGCCCAGTCCTTAATTGGGCCAAAGCAGGCCTCAATTTGACCCATGGGCACTATATCCAGCTGTCCAACCCTTTATTTCATTTAATATAATTATTTCCCAGCTCCTATAGCCCACCTACGTACAAGCCCATAAGAAAGAGAAGTGGGCCGCAGCCATTGAAAATAGGCCCAATTCTGCCATGTCAGCTGCCAGCTCAACCTGCCACCTGATCCTTGACCCATTAATTGCATGGGGAAAGCCAAGGGACAGCTCAACACTTAATGCCATGAGAGAACTCAAATGTCAAGTCAAATATTGAATGGCCTAGGAGAAATTCAAGAAATCAAAGCCTATTGACCACCACCCAAGGCCATCTTACGTACTCCACCATCTGCCCTTTCATATCCCCCATCTCCTATAAAAAGAGAGGACTGCCCAAGGGAAAGAGGGCTGGCTGATCGACACCGACAGGCTGCTGCTCCAACCACTGCGCGCTCCTGCTCCAGTCCTGCCCGCTGCAAGAAGAAGAAGAGAAGAAGAAGAAGAAGAGAGCTGCTGCTATCCTCTTGCCCACGTGCATACCTGTCAGCGGCCAAAGAAGAAGAAAGAAGGAGAAGAGAAGGAGAAGAAAAGGTAGGGGCATATACATATTAACTATGTAACCCTCTAAGGGCACCCCTTCCTCCCCTTCTAAGTTCTCTTCTCAACCCCTCTCATGGCCTAAACCGGCCTTCATCGTCATCGGCAACCCATGACCCAAAAAAATGGTTCCTATCAGTCCCTGTTCGGACCACCTAAAAGTCCATTGAGCACCCCCTGTTCTACTTCTTAAAATCCTCCAAACAGTGCTTGTTTTAGTCCATCGAGCAGCCCCTTAGCAGGCCCCTATTTGGCCCAATCCAGTAGCCTCCACGTGGCCAATGTCCAGCCCCCTTTGCGGCTTACCCAAACACTCTCCGAAACAGGCCCAAAGCTGGCCCAAAACAGGCCTCCAGGCAGCCCATTTTCGGCCACCTGCAGGCTGCAGCCCACCTGCAGGTACCCTAGAACCGGACCCCATCCGGCCTATGCCCAGGCCCATGACTGGCCCATGATCTGACCCCTGTTCAGGCCCACAACCGGCCCATTTTCTGGCCTCCACACAGGCTTATAACTGACCCATTTTCTGCCCCCCTGTTCAGGCCCATAATCGGTTTCCTTGTGACCAGGTTCCAGCCCACCTGAAACCACCTGAGCAGACCCCTAAACGGGCCCAAAAACAGGCCCAGTTCTGCACACCGAGCAGGTCCCTGTCCAGGCCCATAACCGGTTCTATATTGGCCTGCTGTCCAAGCCCCTTTGCGGCCCATCCAGCAGACCATCAAACAGACCCTTAGATCAGGTCCATTTCCAGCCCATGTCCGGCACTCAAACAGGCCATTAAAACAGCCCTTTGCGCAGTCCAAAACAGGCCATCAAATAACCCTTTGCGCAGACCAGAACCAGGTCATCATACTGTTTTTTGTACAGTCCCGGACAGGCCCCTTAAAGCAGGTCATTTTCGGCCTCCCTTCGGTCCAGGCTTTATACCGCCACAGCAAAACAAAAGCGCCTTCAAAACAGGTCCTGCAGCAAAAGCAAACAGGAGGACAGCAGTTTGAACATTGGCCGGCTTGAAGGTGACGGCCCAACACCCCTTGGAAACCGCACGACGGGCCAAGGGCATAGCCGGGTGGCCTTCCAAGCTGGTTCTATCAAGAAAACTCCAACAAGGCAGCAGACTTTCCAGCAGGCCGTTCTGGCCCGAAGTAGTTCAAAACAGGCCCGTTGAGCTTATGAAGACTGAAGGCCGGCTAAGAATGCCGATGGAACTTGAACCGGCCCAAAATGGCTTTAAAAAAACAACAAATAAAAGTCAGAATGCGAAAGCTACATTAAATTAAGGAGCGTTCTCCCAGCGGTAACTCCACCTTGGACGGGGGCGCGGGCACGTTCCTGTAGTCATCGATCCGGACGGTGGCACGGGCATGCTCCCATAGCCGGCGATCCTTCTCCCAATATGGCTAAGTTAAGGTTGACTATTTTGTATGGGTAAAACTTTACTAAGTTGGAAATGACCGGCATGCCGTCGTAATGCCAAAATTTTTCAGAATTGGTGAAGAACCTATGTTGGGGGAAGAATTGCCTATCTTTCTTTACATCATTGTACTTCATCACATATGAAATGAAAAGTGATCTTCTATGTTGACTTGGAATGCATGAGAATGAGCATCGATTGGCAGCCCAATGGGTCGGATGAAATGCAAACCGCCAAAACATAACGTAAAAACAAAACAACATAACAAAATCTGCAAATTCAATAAAAAATAGAATTAAAACAAATCTGAAAGTTCAATAGAAAACAAAGAAAATCAGAAATGAAATAAACCTAAAACAAACAAAACCAGTTTCAAGCAATCTGGGAAAAAAAACAAATCAGGTTATGAAATGGGACTGTTCTGCCATGCTTTCAGACCCTTACACAGGTCATATTTCTTCTCTGGGCAGCCACATCTCGGTCCACTTGAAGCCATCGGATCCCCCCCTTTGTCGTATACCGAAGCCGACCCCAAACAGGTCTTGCTCAGCCCCCCTTTGCGGCCCACCAAGTCAGCCGGTGTGCAGGTCCAAAACAGACCTTGTTCGCCCCCCAGTTCAGGCCCATATTGGCCCATTTGAGCCCACCTAGGCTGCCCTCTACTGGCCTAAAAAAAAACTGAAATCTGTCCTGGTTGAAATGCCCCTTGTGCAGGCCTGATCCGGCCCATTTCAGCCCAAGATGGGATTCCCTCTTGGGTCCGGGTGAATACCCCAGTCAGGCCCATTTCCATCCCATCCAAAATCCCTCAAACAAGCCCCTTTGTGGCCAGCTTCCTTGCCCTTTTTGGCAATCACACTCCAGCCCCTTTGTGGGTCGGCAGAATCCCAAATCAGTCCTTAAGTGAGGATCAGATTTAAAGCAAATCTGGAACCTAATTTAAGACAACCCCAATTCAAAAAAAAAACCAAACCACAACAAAGAGAAAAATGTTCAAAGATCAATTTGTAAACATAAGAAATTTCAGATTTCAAACAATTTGTGGACAACACATTCTAACCAGCACACATCCTAAATCAGGTTTTGATGATTTGGAATTCATTTAAAATTCATATAACCTAACTCCCAAAGGGATCAAATAAACAATATTTCAAACATCTAAAACAGGTCAAAACCGACTTGCAAAACTGAAAATTCAGGAAACCAGCCAAATCAAAAATCCAAACATGCTTAAAACACTTCAAACACATCAAATTAGAACTAAAATAAATTGAATCAAACAAATTCAAAACAAAACAAACCAAAAAACCAAAACCGAAATCAAATAAAAACAAGTCAAACAAACTCAAACTCATAAAACCGACTTCAAGTCAACCAATAAACAAATAAAACAAACCCAAACCAAATCGGCTTGCATCTCATCGGACCAAAAGGCCGCTGCCCTTTTGAGTTCTTTTATTTTCTGTGGATGTGCATGTTTCAAAAAAAAAAACAGGTTGCCACGACGGTTAATCAAAAGCGTTCGAGCCGTTGCTCGTTGTAAAGTAATGCTGGATATTCGCACCATCCGGCGGAGAAGAGTAAAAAAATGAAATTTTCAAAGAACCCGAACCTCGGTTCTTATGTTTTTTAAACTATCACTGGACTACCTAACATTTTTAGGATATCACCTGTTTTTCTAAGTCCAGGGTATCAAAATATCTTTCTTTCTAAAGAACAGACATAAAAAAGAGGTTCACACAAAGTTCATATAAGAAGATAACATTCTCCTTAATTGAAATATCTATAGGCTCCGTGAATTAAGTCCCTTTTATACAATTCAACAAGTAACTGACCAACTTTTTTTATCTTTTATCTATCCGCTCATCACACATTGTAGTGTAACTACATATTTTTTAATACTCTAAATAGTCATCATATATTTCATGTGTACATTCCACAATTTTTTATAGAGGATTATTCACAACATATGATAACTAGGAGATTTGCCATCTACTTCTAGACGTCTTGCAAGTTTAAACATTATTTCTAAACTCCCTACTTTATAAAACCATGTTGCTAAAACTCCCTCAAATCTATCTGTCATCTTCCTTGAACTTACTATCTAAAGTTCTTTGTATTGGTTGGCCACTTCTCCTTGCATCAACAAATAGTTTTACCAACATCCTTGCAAATTTGAACCCTTAGCATGCTTTGAATCTTTCAATACCTTTCTTTGCTAGAAAGGAATCTTTTTTTTTGGGTTTGTTGTATGTATTTTTTTCACATACACCTACATCTTCACCTTTATATTCATCATCGCCTATAAAGATTGAAATTCTCATTTTCTTGTGTTTATTTATCGAAGTTAACATTTCTTTGGCAATTTCTTTTGTAGTCCCTAGACATTTCTTAACATAACGATATTTTTGTTATAAACTGTTTCTTCTATCTTTTAATACCATCATTAGTCGTGGGACCACAAAAATTTCATATGATGTTCCTTTTCGCTATCATGTATATTTCCATCCAAGATCATTAGTTTTCATTATTATTTTTTTCTAATCTTGGCATCTCCATTTAGTTACTATCAGAACTAGACCTCTCCATAAACAAGATCTTACAATTCACTCATACAACAATAATAAGATAAACATAAGAATAATACAAAGATAGAGAATCAAAACATAATAATAGTAATACAATGGTAGAGGATTTAAGGACAAGGGCTGCAACACCCGCCGGAGGACAAGTGCTGACTGTGGGCTGAAGGTAAGAAACATGTTGGACTGGTCAGAAGAGGTAAAGGGAAGAAACCGGATGGAAAAGGTAGCCAGTTGGAGGGAAGAAACCGGTTGGAAAAGGTGGCCATCCAAAGAGAATAAACCAAAGAGATAGAGAGGGAGAAATTGCCATAGAAAGGTGAAAATTGGAGGAGGTGGTTGGTTGGGGGCATGGAATGCCATCTCGCGAGATCTCGCCGAGATCTCGCGAGATCTCGGTCTCGCCAAGGAGGCCGAGAAACGAGATCGCCGAGATCTCGTCCCATGTAGACTGGTCCATAAAAAAAAAATTCTTCGGGGGCTTTGCCCCCCTGATACCCCCCCCAACGACGCCGCCCTCGACCCCCGCGACCGACCGCGCAGTCGATCCGCGACTACTCTGCGCCCCGTTTATGATAGTGTAAACACATTTAATATATTTCACTATCACTTATACTATCACATAAAAATGTGTTACAAGTTTAATACCATATTAGTATTTAAATAAGATTACATACAAGTTTAAATCTTTTAGAAGCACAAAAATTATCTTTTTGGTATTAAAAGTGCTTGTAATTGTTCATTCACGTAGTTGATGTACAAATGTGTTATATATTTTCATGTAAATTCATTTATGTACTCCTATTTTTATAAGATATTATGTTATGTTTCATACATATATATATTTTGATATGAGAATCCGAGATCCAATCTCCCGAGATTTTTCCGAGATCTCTCCGAGATCTCTTCTCTTTCACTCCCCCGAGACGAAGCCGAGATCCGAGATGGCAATCCTTGGTTGGGGGGAGAAACCAGAAAGAGAGAGAGAGAGAGAGAGAGAGAGAGAGAGAGAGAGAGAGAGAGAGAGAGAGAGAGAGAGAGAGAAGAAAATTCTCTTCTTGCTGAAGAAGAGGAGAAAATCATCGTAAAAACAGGAGAAAGCTGTTAGCCAGAGAGGAGAATGGCGCTGGAGGGGTGATGAAATATAGGAATGTAAAGCTGCCGGCTAGATAAGAACTCTCACCGAAGACCTGCAACACTGGTGATGGGTGGCAGCAATAGACAACAAGTGGTGGCATTAGGGCAATCACCAGAGCACATGGGCAAGTTGGGACTTGGAGCACCGGGAGGATGAAAAAATTATGAAAGGGGGTTTCATATAGGGTTAAGCCGGTATCTTGTTTGTCCATTGGGTTGGCTCATCTGCCTAGATAGGCCAGGTTAACTACCTTGATGCCCAGGCAAGTGCCTTGGGCACTTAGGTGGCCAGGCGTGTGCTTAAAGGAGGGTCAATTAGGTGCTTGACCTTAGCAAGCTTAAAACCTTGGTGCCTATCTGCCTTGACAGCTATGATCCTAATTTACTTTGATGGTTAACATCCTCAATGCATTCTCATTACAAGTGTATGATCACTTCCAGTTGGTGAAATATGGTTACACATTTTTAAATAAATTTTCAACTAGCTGATCTTTGTAACTTGTCATTGTTCTCTTGCACTTTGTCACATTCTGCATTGCACCATCCAAAGAGTCTGAAGCATCAAGCATGTGGTCCTTCTCACTCCTTTTCTTATTCATTTCGAACAGATGGGCATAAATTCAACTGCAGCTGAGGCGACAATTGCATCATTACACCAATCACGACATCCTTATCAATGCTGTCAATTCATTCTTGGTATGCCTTAATGAGTCCTAAACCTTTTTTACCTCTACAGTTACATATGCTGAACTGGGCTCCTGGCGTTTCATATTTCCATGGCTTGATTGGAGTGTCTTTCTTTCTCATGGTTAGTTAGTTGGTGTTGCATATTTCATGTGGTTTGACTGAACATTGTATCTGTCTTTGTTGCCAAATTTGTGATTGAACTGTGTTTGTTGTCCATGTGATTGAATTGTGGCGCTGGATGGTTTCTCTTTCAAGGTAGCGGTAGATTTAGCAGGAGGCATTGTATTGGTGCAGAACGAGGGGTTGATGGAAGTTGTCAAATAGCACAAAAGTAGATTTATTTCCATGGTAGTGTTCATGGACGTTGGAAAGCATGTTCAGTGGTCCTTGGCCACTGTCTATGGACCTTTTATGATCATCTTAAAGAATTGTTTCTTGGTGAAAGGGCTGAGATTGTTGCCAGTCGTTTGCTTCTGCCTCCTTTTGGGGACTTTAATATGGCGAGATATCCTAGAGACGGGAGTCAGGAAATGCACATATTTAACAAAGGGATTTTAGATTTCCACTTAATTGAGACGTTTAGGCAACAAGAAATTTACTTGGGCCAACCAGTTTGGACAAACGAATGTTGATTGAACATTTCTTTTCAAAGTCTGGCAAGTTTTTTTTTCAAAGGGTGTTTGGGTAGGTGCCATCCTATAATCTGTATGCAATCCTCACTGGGTTGTCATCAACACTCATGTTGTGTTACAAGCTACATGGTGTTTCCGCATTGAAAGAGCGTGAACCAGAATGGAAGATTTTTAGTGATTTTTAGTTTTTTACAATTAAAAAAATAAAAAAAATGACTGATTCAAACTGATTCTGAATCAGTTTTTTTCTAAGGAATTAACAAAATTGGATTCGGATTCAATTGGTGCCCACTGATTCCGATTCTGATTTATTCATCTGGCTCCGTTTAACTCCATTAAACTCATGTTTGATATCCTGCAAACACCTATCCTTTGATCTGGTGTCTGGTGGCATCTGTTGCCTCACATTCTTTCCCTTTTAGCCTCCTAGAACCTTTCCCATCTTCTTTAGCACTGTAAACCCTAGGTCACTGGAGAAGGAAGCTTCGGTGGAATCGGTCATTGGAGAAGACATGTTCACCTTCTCTCAAGTCATCCTCCATGTATTCCCTGCCTCTTTCCTTCGTACTATTTGGGGGGGGGGGGCGAGCACCCAGCAGAGAGACTTGAGTCCCAGGCTGAATTGAGCTCCCCTTCATCCTGCCACGAGATTGTCACCTCCCACCACTCTTCCCATCTTCTTGAATTGGCGCAAACACTAGCGAGGAGATCAGGCATGTTTGGTCATTGGAGAAGCAAACATCAGTCTAATCGGCTACTGCAGTTGCTGGGGAAGACATGTTCACCCTCTCTAGCTCATCCTCCATCTCTCCCTACTTCTCTTCTTAGTTCTACTTGAGGGGGCTGCAGCTGCCACTCTTCTTGGTTCTTTTTGATCTCGTTGTGAGATTGTTGCTTTGGAAGCCTACTTGAAATGGAGTAGAGCGCAGTCCCAGACCTGCGGAGCCCAAATGTTTTCCGTGGCAGACCCAAGATCCTGTAAAAGTTGGCCAAAACAGCTTTGCTGAAACATGGCAAAGATGCTAGCTTTGCTTCCTTGACTTTTGCTCACAACAAGGGGGGAAGGAAGAAGATGTGGGGTTTTATGGACCACTAAGCTGAAGGGGGCTTTGTGACTGTCATATATCTTCAACTAATTTTTGTGCGTGACTGTCGAATAATTCGATGTTCATTGGTATAGCTTATAGTTTGATGTCTTTTTTGGGTGATATTATCTAAGATTTTACCTGATTTTTGGAATGCCACAGAATAGTGAGCTAGTATATTGCCCTCTTTGTAAAGATGGTCCCATGTCTTCCTATGCAAGGAATGACACCGAAAAAGGTCATAGAACTGTAAGGGCAAAGAAGTCATTTATCTTGTGCTTTAACACATTCTCAGCTGTTATTGCTAGAAATAGAGTGGGAATGAAATAATATTTGAAAAATGGACCTAGTGTTATGGTGAAAATTTGTCCGGATGTAATGTTAGAGGGTCTGTTGAACCAGATCTTGTGTTGATTTCTCCTTTAAATAATCGATCAGTTAATAAAATACAAGCTGCTATCATGCTTTTTCTCTATTTGAACCATGCTTGACCTGTCTGTTTTTGTGTTTATTATAAGATCAAACCATGCTATAACTTTTGATAAGGAACTTGTCTTAAAATTAAATGGATTGACAATATGATCAAATTTATTTTTGCAGAAAACTCTCAGTCGCCAAATGCAAGATTTCAGGCTGCTGGAGCTATTCGAGATGCAGCTATTAGAGAATGGGGAATTCTCACAAATGACAATAAAAGAGGCCTGATACTGTACGTTGTGAGTCTGTGACGTGAACTTTTCTTATGTCTTCTGTCATTCATTCTTCTAGAACTGGGTGAACCACATCAAAATGTAAAGAAAGTGTATGCTCATTTGAGAGAAACAGATGTATTAGGTAAAATTTCAGTATGTACATAAAATTCTTTTATGTGCTGAAATATATAAGAGGTGATAGGCAGTTGTGACTTGTGGACACCAAACTTTGCTACATGAATAAATTAGAGGTGTTCGAGTCTAACTCAAACTTAGATGTCCAAATCCTACTTGATGTCATGTTTGAATCCTACTCAAATTTGGTTGTCCAAATCCTACTTGATGTCGAATGTCCGAATCTTAATCAAACTCGAATGTTCGAATCGTACTTGCAATTGGATGTCTAAATCCTACTCAAATTTGGCTGTCCAAATCCTACTTTAACTCTTATGTCCTAATACTACTTGAAATCGGATGTCTGAATCCTACTTGAAATCTGATATCCGAATCTTACTTGGAATCAGATGTTCGAATCCTACTCATTTGGATGTCCAAATCCTACTTGAAGTCCGATGACTACATCTTACTTGAAGTTAGATGTCTGTATCCTATTTGAAATCAGAGGTCTGGAATCCTACTCAAATTCAAATGTCTGAATTATGTTTAAACTCGGATGTCCGAATCCTATGTGAAATCTGATGTCTGAATCATGCGTAAGATCGAATATCTGAATGCTACTTAAATTCGAGTCTCAAAGATCCTACCCAAATTCGGATTCCATGTCCTAGTCAAAATTGGATTTCCTAGTTCTACTCAAGTTTGAATTCTAGTTCAAAGACATTCATATTCCAAATTCATTTTGGATGGTATTCCAGGAATTTGAACTTTTGAAGAAGAAAAGGGCAAAATCCAAGATTGCATAAAAATGGATGACAGTCAAAAATGGAAAGAAAAAGAACTCAAATAATTTTATTTCAACACCTGATATGATCCATTTTTGGGCTCGAGCTTGGGGTAATTTTTGGAGTCCATTGGGCCCATTTGAGGCATTGATAGAGGCAATTAACAGTCCATTTTCATAGCCCATGGGTGGAAAATGAGCATGTTATGAAATGAGCATTTTATGCGCCTTACGTGTGGTCACTTCATGGCTCAGTAAGAAGCTGCTAAAATCAGTCATGATCTCATGATTTGGCACATTAATTGAGAAGGAAGGTGAAGAGTTTCCTAATTGGTACTTTGACTACTTTTCCAATCCAAATGGCTTCTAAAGATTACAGTCAAATCAAATCCAATCTTATGGAGAAAATCAGCTAAATTCATGGGTTAATTATGAAGGAAATTTGAGAGAAACTTCTCTTCCCTCCATTGGCATGGGAGGAAGTGCCGGCACTGTCCCCTTTTAGAAGGCTGAGTCTTCAGGTTGCACCACCTTTCCAGTTCTGCTTCCTTGGAGAAGACAAAGTTGCCAGCCTTCCTTGCTGTCAGCTGCTGCGCCAACAGGAGAAGAGAAGGAGAGGGTGCTGCTGCTGCTCTAGGAGGAGCAGAAGAGAAGAGAAGAAGCAACCGTCGGCTGCAGCTGTCCATCTCCTCTTGTCCACTTACTCAAGAGAGAAGAAGACTAAGAAGAAGCCTACTTTTGTCCATCTCCTCTTGTTCCTTGCTGCTGCTGACCTGCATAATGAGTAAGAAGAAGAAGAAGAGAAAAAGGAAGGCCGCTGCCTTGTTGCTGCTGCTGCACCAGGAAGAAAAGAAGAAAGAACGAAAGGTAAAATAGAGGGTGTGATCCCCATAGCTGTGCCCTACCCTCTTCTTTATTAAAACTCTCTCTTCACGTAAAATCTCAGCCCAAACCTGAGTTCAGTCATCCCCTTACATTACAGGCCTACGTACATAACCCTCTTTCCACGTAAAATTGAGAATTGTGCATGGGAGGTTAATGGGATTGAATTGGGTTTAATCCCACCCGAATTAACTAGAAAATGTTTGGTGCCAACACCCACATTGGGCCATGGACAAACAGGGAGATTGGTTTGTTCATGACCATATCGGGCTTCGAACTAAAGGAGGGCATCATGCCCATTGTGGTCCAATAACTGGCCTCAAATGGCCCCAATTGAAAAGCAAAAAAAATCTAAAATACACGCTACACAAACAAGGTTAGTGGAAGATGATTCTTCACATCTTGAAAAAAAAAACTAAATGATGCTAGCTTAAGGTAACACTTCACACTTTGGAAAAGCTAAATGAGACTAGTGGAAGGTGACTCTTTGTGCTGCCAAAAAACGTAAGGTTAGCGGAAGGTGACTCTTCATCAATTGAAAACGAAAAAAAAAGAGGCTAGCGAATGATTACCCTTCCACACCTCTATAAAAAATCTATGACTAGCCGAAGGTGACTTTTTACGTCTTGTAAAAAAAATTTGAGCATGCAAGAATCAATCCACAAAGGAGAGACTTCATGCCAAATTCATCCAATTGAGTTACAAAAGAGCCATGCATGGATTATATGACCATAAGCTTTAAACATAGCAAGTGGGGAAGAAATCAAGTCATTGAGCTAATAAAGAGTTGTGTATGGACTTCATGCCAACAAGTTTCTGATTGGCCAATGCACAGTCAACTCCCCCATGAAGCTAATGAAGAGCCGCACATAGATTTCATGCCAACAAGCTCTTAATTAGCTCATGAAAAATAAACTTCTTAAAAACAAACTTATCCTATTAAACTAGTGAAGGGCCGAGCATAGATTTCATGACAACAAATCACAAACTAAGCCAATCAGGACCAGAATTTACCTCATTGGGTTAAGGGCTGTGCATGCATCTCTATTCCAACAAGCTCCAAATTAGCTCATGTGCCCAAATCAATTTTCTCAAAGCCCGTTATGGCCCAAGGGATACTTCTATGTAATTGTATGAAGGTTCATGATTAGAATGAAGTTGACATGTTCATGTGCTTTCTATTCTATGAGGAGAGGTTTACAAGGTTTCATGACCTTCGAAATATAAACAAGAATGAGGAAAGAAGAGAATGAGGATAAGCAAAGATCAGCCAACCTGTGTATCCATTTTAAAGCTGAAAGATGACGGCTGAAAACAGTAAATCTGAAAGTAAACAAAACGTGAAAATATTCAAATATGAAAAATGTAAACCTGGATAAATTAAAAAAATTACAGATCTGAAAATTAAAAGACAGCAAAACAGGGAATGGTTGTGAATCTGAAAGCTGTTAAGACTTGAAAATTGCCAAATCTGAAAACTATAAATCTGGAAAAACTAAAAAACAACAGATCGGAAAACTAGAAAACAGCAAACACATTAAACCTGTAAAAACTTGAAAATTGTAAATCTGAAAGTTGCATAAAATCCCAAAGTTGTAAAGTCAGCAAAACTGGAATTTGCTAGAGAACAGCAAATTTGAAAATTGTGAAAGCAGTAAATATGAAAACTGTAAAAATAGTAAATCTGAAAATAGTAAAACTGTAGAAAACAGTGAAACTTGCTGAGCTGTGAACATGGTCTGTGAATTATCACTTTTCCTGCTGACACTGCAAGGCATCTTCGGGAATAATCATGGGCCCTAAGGCTGAAGATGCTGCAGATGCAGGTTGCACGGCTGAAGAAGGTGCACTGCTGTACAATGCAACCTTCTTTTTTCACATTGGCTTTCTCCCTTCATGGTGTACGTCTGTATGGCTGCATGCCATGGCTGCCTCTGGAGTTAATGTAAGGAATTGGTTCACTCGGATTGGTTCTATGGAAAATAACCGATTCCTCGAATATCAACGTCTTCGTCTCGATCAGAATTGAACGACGTAACCGAACTGGTATTCAAAACAATTTCGAACATGTACTTTTGTGGGATTCAAATAATCTTTATAGATGAGATACAATCGAGTGTTTCTATACTCGTTCAGCCACTCAAGTGTGTGGCCTCTAGTCATATTTACACGTGTCGTATTCAAAGTTGAGTTCTTCTCCACGTTGGCTTTGACCATTTGTCCCGAACGAAGCTCTACCATCTAATGATAGTTGTCGGAGTGGAAGAAGGAGAGGACGAGGGACGAAATAAAGCAGCCTTGGCTTGTGGAGCTTAAGCTCTCTTTGTTATTATAAAGAGAATTTAAAGTTTTTCACAAAAACCTCTCATTTATCAATATTTACATCATTGTCTTAAAACTAATGAATTATCTCATATGTTTGGTTGAGGCCTAATTAAAAGAACAACTTCTTTTAAATTAAATCTATTATTTTATAATAGATTTAACAACCTAACAATCATGTAGGGTGCAAGTTACATCTCATGATCTTAAATGGCTTCAAGGATAAACTCCTTTCCAAAGAGCCTTTCCATCATCGGTTACTATACGGATATAAATCTTCATCCATGTAATGTCTCGGTTAGATAGGAGTATGGCATTGACTATGAACTTCTAATCATTCTGATACTATGGAATCTTGGATCAATTAGAAAACTTTTTTCAAGTATCCTATTTATTTTGGCCAATGATTTAAAGTACTATCGATTGGACATTCTCTCTCTCCTACCAAGAACAGACGATCCCTTGTTGTATACTCAATTATCTCCACTGGGTTTTTTATATACCTAATATATTAATTATATAGAACTGCCATCCTAAGTGATCCATAAGTCAATAGTCTAAGTTCATTGTCTGTCTGGTAAGACATCTTTGGCGACTCAAGTTAAAGATTCAACCGTGCAACGTGATGATAGAATATCCTGATCGACAGTTAGGTAAGACATTGTTTAGGGACACTGTTCTTCCCAAGTACTTAAGGATGTATTTCACATCAATCCAGTGACTATCACATGGATTTACCTGATATCTACTCATAACACTTAAAGCATGTGCCACATCAGACTGTATACATATTGTAACATACATGATAAACCCTATAGCAGAGGCATAGGGTACTCTACTCATGTGCTCTCTTTCTTCAGCAATTTTAGGGGCATCTCTTAGAAAGTGTAACTCCATGTCTTATAAGCAATAGACCTCTCTTGGAGTTTTCTATTCCAAACCTTTTGACAATGTTTTCTATGTTCATGGATTTAGTCAAACCAAGCATCCTTCTTGATCTATCTCTATAGATCTTTACCCCTAACATAAATGATGCATCACCCAAATCTTTTATGGAGAAGTTCTTAGACAACCATATTTTAACTGATGATAACATACATACATTATTCCCAATGAGTAGTACACCATCCACATATAAGATCAAGAAGATAATTGCATTCTCACTAGCCTTTTTATACACACACAACTCATTTTCATTTTGAACGAAGTTATAAGATTTGATAGTCTCATCAAACCTTTTATTCCAACGGCGAGATACTTGTTTCAGTCTATAAATAAACTTTAACAATTTGTACACTTTATTTGGATGTTCTTGGGGTTCATATCATTGAGGTTGTTTGATACACCTCTTTCTAAAGATTACAATTGAGGAATGCAATCTTAACATCTATTTGCCAATGCGGGGTCGCGACCCGGACCCGACCAGGTCAGTTTTTGGGCCAACCGACCCAGTCCCGACCCTGAGACCCCGACCCCGTAAATGTTTTAAATTTAATATTTTATTATTATTTTTTACGATCCCGACCCGACCCGGGTCTCGACCCCGGCCGACCCGGGTCGGTTTTGGGCCCAACCGACCCAGTCTCGATTCCTGACCCCACCTACCTTGGTAAGCAATATTCTAATCGACTTAATCATGGCTACTAGTGAAAAAGTCTCGTCATAGTCAACACCTTGTCTTTGACGATATCCTTTAGTTACTAGTCTTATCTTGAAGGTCTTCTTCTTTCCATCCACTCCAATTTTATTTTTACAGATCCAATTATACCCTATAGGTACAATACCCTCAAGTGAATCTACCAAGTTTTAAACTTGATTGAAGTACATGGAGTCCATTTCGGATTTCATTGTCAATCTCCATTCCTTGAAATCAATATCAGATATTGCTTTCTCATAAGTCTTATGATCATCATCCTTATTATACTGTGTCTCCCTTCTTCCATTAAATATATGTCCCACATATCTGTCAGATTGAATAGGCACACGAGAAGACTTACAAGGGGACATGTGTGTCATTTTTTAAAGCACCCTTTTAGAGGTGTCCTCTGGTTGTGGATTTGGAACCTCCTCCAGTTCTACCATGCTCTCACTCTTTCCATCAAGGAGGAACTCTTGTCTAGGAATACAACTCGTTTATCAACATAAACTTTTTGTGCATTAGGGTGGTAGAAATAATATCTATGGGTTTTCCTGTGATATCCCACAAGCTTACACCTTTTAGCTTTACATTCTAACTTATTAGGATTATACCTTTTCATATGGGTTGGACAACCCCGGACTTTAACATGTTTAAGGTCAGATTTTCTCCCTTTCCATATCTCATATAGTGTAGTTGGAACAGATTTAAAAGATACTCTATTTAGGATATAAATCGCTGTTTCAAGTGCATAGCCCCAAAGGGATATAGGTAAGTTGGCAAAAGATGTCAAAAATCGTACCATGTCTAACAATGTACGGTTCCTCTTTTCAGCTATTCCATTAAGTTGAGGAGTGTAAGAAAGAATCTACTGAGATAGAATTCTATTGTCTTTCAAGTACTGTGTGAAACTAGTCTTTAAGTATTTCTCTTCTCGATTAAATCAAAGAGTCTTGATACTGTATGAAACTAATACTTAAAAGTCTCAAATTTGTACTTCATCAAGTACACATATCCATACTTAGAGTAATCGTCAATGAACATAATGAAATAGGAGAATCCACTTTTGGCTTGTGTTGACATAGGACAACATGCATCGGTATGTATAAGTTCTAACAGCTTATTAGCTTTATCTTCATGTCTACTAAATAGGGAATTGGTCATTTTCCCCATGAGACAAGACTCATAAGTGGGCAATGATTTAGAATCTTTTACCTTAATACATTTATTTTTATGGATATTTTTGAGTTTTTCTTCATTGATATGACCAAGCCTATGGTGTCAAAGTAGGGTTTATCAATATCAACCCTTCTCCTTATTTGAGAAGTATCCATACATATAATGGGAGATTTTATATCCAATATGAATAAACCTTTGAATAAACCATTGACTAAGCTCCAACTGATAAACACTTTACCATTCAAAATGAGAGAATATAAATCATTCCTAAAACTTACAAAAAATCTACATTTGTTTAAGTAGAAAATATAAATAATATTTTTGATAATGGAAAGAACATAATAACACTTAGTAAGGACTAAGATATCTCCAGAAGGTAATTTGAGACTTGCACCTCCCACAACTAATGTTACTACCTTTGCACCATTTCTCATATGTTGGTCCATCTCGCCTCTTTTAAGTTCTTTGCTACTTGTCAACACTTGAAGCTTCTCTATGCTTCCCTTTTGCCTTCTCTGCAAGATATAACTTGCAGTTCCTCTTCCAATGGTCATCTTTATGCCAGTAGAAGCATTGTCTTTTGTCCTTCTTGGGCTCTTCTTTCTTAGTCACCTTCTTGACTTTTGCATTTCCATTCTTATCTATATGACGAGTGTTGACACCTGGAATTTCAAAAAAAAAAATAATAGAAAAGAAAAAGAGGAGGAAACGATGAAGACCAACGGACAAAGAAGGGGGGGAGGAGGCCAACACAAACAGAAGGTCGGCGGAATGCTTTACTGCACCGACTAGCGGTCGGGTGCGCAGGAGGGGATGATCCCCTTGCGGGCTCGCCATAATAGGGGCCAGCCCCTTTACCAGAGCCTGTGATAGTGCTCCACACCGACCGGGAGTCTAACCAAGCCCCCACGGACAACCGGAGGAGCCACTTGCCCGGAGGACGGCTATAAGAGAAGGGCCGGAGGATCCGCGTGAGGCCAGGAGGGTGGAAAAGAGGGTGGGCGACAGGAGAGAAGCCAAGAGAGAGGTCGAGATCGGGAGCCAAGAGGAAGGGTTACCGGAGCTGTCTCTTCCCTCCGCCGGAGCCATTCGACCGCCGCGAAGCCCTCTTCCCTCCGCCGAAGTCATTCGACCGCCGTGAAGCCCTCTTCCCCATCCCCTGGGTACGCTGCAAAGCCTCCAACCCTTCCGCCAGCACCTCCGAGGGGAGGACCAAGCCTCCGTCGCTGCCGTTCGCCTCCTGCGCCGTCGCCGCAGCCGTCCGCCGCGAGGAAGAAGCCGTCGGGGGGAAATAATGTCCCCCCGACTTTGGTCCACGGTGGAAAACCACCGTGGAGCCTGTCGGTAAAAAAAAAAAGGAGAAAAAAAGGGGCGGCCACGCGCGTGATGAAGCGGCCGCGAGGGGCCGCGCGCGCGCGAGGGACTGTTGACCCTCGGGTCTACTTTTGGTGGGGCCCATCGGAAGAGGAGTTAAAAAAAATAAAAAATGAATGAAACAGAAGAGAGGCAGCGGCGAGGCCCAGTAAGGGAGGAAGCAGCAAATGGGCCGCGGGGGCCCATTTGACGTTGATGAACAGCATCCAGCAAAAAAAAATTCTTTTAAAAAACATACCATTCAATTTAAATTAAATAAAAATACACTAATTAATTTAACAAACCGAGGCAAGCATAAGGCCGGTTCTAAACCCACCTCATGGCTTCGGCTCAACTTAAAAGAATGCAAAACAATTGGAAAACCAGGAGGCCGGTTCTAAACCCACCTTCTGACCCATGATTAATTCAAAAATAATAAGAAAACAAACAGTCAATTTAAATTAAATAAAAATCTTTTTAATTCAAACAAACCGAGGCAAGCATAAGGCCGGTTCTAAACCCACCTCATGGCTTCGACTCAACTTAAAAAAATTCAAAACAAAGGGAAACCAGGAGGCCGGTTCTAATCCCACCTCCTGACCTTCTTCTCAAGGTAGACATCCAAAGGTCTATGAAACAGACCCTAATATCTTACCGGTTCAGCAAACAGTTCATCAACTCATGAAGGAGTCATGAAGGAGTCATGAAGATTGACGTGAGCTAATTTCCCACAAGTCTATCGAAGATCGGGACATGTTCAATTTCAAGACAATGAACGAGTTCTATGATGCCTATCAAAGGATGAGAAAAGTTTAAAATCTGTTTTTTATGTAAATCATGTCAAGGCAACGAGGAATTTGTATGAATGATGACGACAATGTTATAGGAAACTACTGTGATCCTATGAACTTGGAACGATGCAAAGGCCATCAAAGTGAACAAAATTCAATCATACTCAAAT
This sequence comes from Cryptocoryne crispatula var. balansae, assembly GCA_036172225.1. Classification (NCBI taxonomy): domain Eukaryota; kingdom Viridiplantae; phylum Streptophyta; class Magnoliopsida; order Alismatales; family Araceae; genus Cryptocoryne; species Cryptocoryne crispatula. The sequence continues at coordinate 15,674,812 of CM069925.1, read as the reverse complement.
CTGAACCTTAACAGAAAATCATAGTTCAGAAAATCCTAAGAAAACGTCCAGAATCAATTGGAATTTAAAGTGCTGAGAATTGAAGATCTGAAATTTGTGTAGGTTGGCACATTTGAAATCTGAAGCATATAAAATCTGAAGTGTATAAAATCTGAAACATGTAAAAGTCTGAGATGTACAAAATCTGGAAACCCCAAATCTGAAATTTGAAACAAACCTGAAAATCAGAGGTCAGAGCATAGAATCTGAAACCTGTAAAGCCTGCCAAGTTAAAAAATCTGAAAGTCTAAAATTTAAAAACTGAAGTTTAAAACATAATCTGAACTCTAAATCTCTGAAATCTGAAAATCTGAACTCAAAAAAATTGAAATCTGAACTTCATATCCGGGGATAAAGATTTGAAAAAGTTCCAAGAGGATCGACAAACTAAGATAACAAATAATAGTGTGAAATTTCTGAAGTCAGAACTACATGAGTTGAACTCTGAGGCATCGGATGGAAAATCAGGTTCCCGTGCATGCAGTGTGTTAAAAGAATCCAAAGTTAGGTTCACCAATCCTAGAAGCGGGTAATTAACTTAAGACAACTTAAATCCAATTTAATCAACTTGAACAAAACTTCAGATAGCATCAAGTCTTAATTGAACCTTAATCAAACTAAATTTTCACATCAAATCATGAACCGCAGTAAGTTCATCTCAAAACAGATGTTAAAGCAAATCTAAACCAACTAAAAAAATTAAATCAAATTAGATCAACAGAAACACACATCTAAGAACAGACTTGAATCAAGATCTAAAATAAGATAACTAGTTAAAATTAAATTAACTTGAATCAATTTCTTAAATCAAGTTCAAATCAAATAGATCAAGCTCGAATCTAAAGTCAAGGAAATCTGCAAATCTGGAAATTTCAAGAAAACTTGGAAAATCCTAATCAAGTTTAACTCAAATTCAACTCAAATCAAACTAAATTTGAATAATTCAATCCCAATAAGATCCATCTCAAACAAGATTAGGTCAGATCTTCAAATCAAGCAAACCTAATCCAAATTCAAATCAAACAAGCCAAACAAATTTAATAACCTGCCAGGCATTAATCTAAACCAAACTCAAAAATTCAACTCCATTCCAAACATGGTCAAATTAATTAAATTAAGTCAAACTCAAATCAAAAATCTTTAAATTAAACCCAAATCAATCTTAATCAGACCAACGAACTAATAATCTGAACCCCATGAAATCTGTACATTAATTAAATTTTAAAATGAGTTAACTTTAATTAAACAAATTAACCTAGAACAAACTGAATTTAAATTAATAAATAATCCATCAACAAATTCAATTCAAGACAATTAAATCCTAAATCAGTTCACATAAATCTGAAAGTTGCATGAGAAAGAATCCATAAACTGTCGAATTCATGAAACTTAAAATCCACAGATTCGACTGAAATTTAACAAATCAAATAGATTAAATTAGATAATTTCATCCCAAACAAACCATATTCCTTAAGCTAAACCCAAATCCCGCTCAAAATCAAATAATAAAAAAACTGTCAAATTCAATTAAACAAACTCAAACTCAAACAGAATAACTCATAAATCAATCAAATCCAACTTAAATGAAATTAAGTTCAAACCAAATCAAACAAAATTCAAATCAACTTAAACAAAATAAGAAAACATTAAGTGCTTGCATTCCATCAAGTTCATGGGGCTGTTTTCTCCTATGTATGAATGTTTATTTTTGTGGATGCATGTCTTCTACTTCAATGGATTGCTATGACGGATAATCAAGGGTATTCGAGTATTCTCGATGTAATTAACGTCGGACCTTCGCATCATCCGACGGGGAGAGGTCAAAATAAATTTCAAAGAACCTAACAACCTCAACATATAATTTATACATACCATTCACCCTAGCTGGTACTTCTATGGAATACCATCTATCTTCCTAAGAATTCAACGCTAAGGTCTAATTCAAATTCAAATGGAAAATGAATTTCCAAAAATCAAAATCTCTTAAAAATGTTTCGAATTTTGAGGTTACATCAACGAGTTTTTTCTCTTCTTGTTGGTCTTACCAACAAGTAGTACAAGAGGTTTCCCACTATTCATAGTGCTCTCATTATCTTCAACATATTTAGCAACTCCTTAAGAGAGTATTCTAGTTTGTTCATGTTGAAGTTCATAATGAACTGGGAATAAGATGATGTTTGTGATTGGAGGATAAGATCAACGGTTAGCTCTTTGTTTAGTGAGAACTCGAGCTCAGTCAACCTCTCCACCCGTCAATCATCTTATGAACATGTGTTTAAACAGTCCTGAATAGACTTTTGGATATCTCATATTGCTTTGTTATACTTTATGCATTAAATAGTTCCTCAAGGTGAGATATGATAGATCTAGCATCCATCTTTTCATACTTTCTCTGCAACTCGTTGCTCAAAGAGACTAACATGTAGCACTATGCAAGTGATGCATCCTCCTTATGTTTTATATAAGCATGCATAATCTCATCATTAGCATGGTTCGCCGGGTCGCGACCCGGGTCGCGACCCGGACCCGACCGGGTCGGTTTTGGGGCCGACCGACCCGGTCGCGACCCCAAGACCCCGACCCCATTTTGAATTTTTTATTATTATTTTTTGCAACCCGGGCCGACCCCGTCCCGACCCGGGTCGCGACCCCGTGCGACCCGGGTCGGTTTGGCCCCAAACCGACCCGGTCCCGACTCCCGACTCCACCTTCCTTGATCATTAGTATCATTAGATAGTTCATCTGGGACTGGCTTCTCAAGCACATAGGCAATACGCTAAACAGTGAGAACAATTATCAGATTTTCGAGTCAGTTAGAAAAGTTAAGACTAGTGAACCTATTGGCATCTAATATGTCATGCAACAGTGGGTCGCCATCGATATCTACAAGGAGATATAACTAAATAAGAAAAATTACAGATATTCAAATTAAAATTAAAACATGGTCTTTTATTCTAATTTATGTTCTCTTTAATTTATCGAGGAATTTGTATAATTCTCATTATACAAAGACGAGATATCACGCAGATATCCTAGTGGGGATTAATATTCTATTAATTTTCTGGTGACGACATTATGGAAAACACAACAACTTATTCCATACTTAATAGGTAAGTTACTTTTGCCAGTTGCAACTCTTAGTCATTTAGTCTTTAAAGTCATGACCTTACAGAAAACACAAGTCATATGCTTTAGTTAAGTCAAATCCGTTTGTTATGTTATATGCATGTATTCTTAATATAGCCCTTGTAGAAAACATAAGTCCATGCCAATGATCCACCTCAAGGTTCGACTTTACACCTTAGCCACGATCATCAATCCCTTGCTGAGTGAGTTTTGTAGTAAACACAACAAACTCATCCAATTTAAGATCGACTCATCGAGACCATAACAATGGAAGATTACGTGTCTCATTCTTAATGTCCTAACTTAAACAAGGAGGGACTTTTATTTTAGTCTCATTGTAGTATGTGCTATGTCTATATACATACCTTTGAATATCATCTATCTACGGTATCTACCACACATAAATACATATCGAATATGCAAAATTTAAATAGATAATCATGGACTACCATCTCATTAATGCATGACCGAAGCCTAATTAATATACATTAATGGATTCAACATCCTATGTTGATGTTGACACGTCATACATGTTTGAAGAACTCTTCCCCAAGCATCCTGTTCTCTCTCCTCCTCAAACGATCAACTTGTCATTACAAGAGTATTAATGGTATGTAGACCCATAAATGTATATTAATCAAATAAAAAATCTTGATCTTAATCAAGGAGAGTACATTTCATGGAGGGAGGTAGAGATATAATTAGAATTGATGAGAGTGGAGATTAGGTACACAAGTCCTTAATTACATGTTAGCATTAATTAAACATCATCATATAACATATATTCTAATTCCATGATCATCCACACATTTACACGTATCAATCATTTCATGAAACATAATGTGACTACTTGGTAATATTATGATATAACTATTATTCGATAAAAAGTATACATCATATATTTGAAAATTTTAATTTCATATTTGTCAAATTATTCATGAAATACATAATATGAAATAACTATATAAACAATGTATACGAGACATACAAACAATTCTAAACAATTTGTACAATTCATGCATTTTCAATTATGTACAAAATGTCAAATTAATTTGTCCTAATCATCATTCAGAAAAATCACATTTTACAGAATTAGTTTAAATATTGATTTCACAAGTTAAATCATTAAATACTTTTAAAATTTAACAGTGAATTAATATATGATAGTAGAGTTTAAAACCATATAGAAGATCATTAAACTTTTTGATAAACAATTGTGTTATTTTTCAAAAATTTTATATTTTTTTGGAATTTTTTTGATGCTTTTTATTTTTTTTGATTTTAAATTATTTAAAATTATATAAAAAGGTCCCAGCTCATTATGTTGAGCACCCCTTGTGCCCAGTGTGCCACCTGAGCGCCTAAGCGGTTGCACGTGAAACTCCTAGTCAAATCAAGAGTTGACCGTTGTGCTACAGTAACCATTCTATAGTAACTGCATGGCTTTTTCACATTCAAGTCTGCTGGATCTGAAACGCTCATCTTTGTCATTTGAGAAGGGGTGACAATCGGAATCATATGAAGGCTTTATGACCTTTTTAAAATCAGGTTTTTGGCCTCCAAAAAATCGCCAAAAATCATAGGTCGATTAATCGAATAAGGAATCCAAATATAGTGTCAGTTTCTCCTAAAAAATCTTATCAATGGAAATTCAAGAAACAACGTGTCACCGCCGTTAAGGTTCTTCCTCATCGGAAAAACACCCAATCCTCTTCCAACGATGCCGTTCGATGCCAAAGAACATGGGGAAACACTTGTAATCATATTACACATAGCCATCAAATGTCTCTATAGAAGATCTAATGAAATTCCTAAAACTGAATATGTAAATAACTTAAAACTAAATCACCAACTTTTAGACCTTCTATCAGACTCTCTAGTGGTCCAAAATTTGAATAGTTTGCGTCGTTGGAAAGCCCTTTGTCAAGGGATTCATTTGGAATCAACCATTCCCAAAATTGCATCTCGTACAATTTATGATAGCTTCGTCAAAATGATAATTTTGCACAGATTTGGGAAAACACAAAATACATGAAATGACGTTGAAATGACATCAGTTTTGAAGGAAACTTCAACTTGGCTCTGACATTAACGTATGGAATCGGTCCAATCAGATTGACGCAATGGAAAATAGCTGATTTCTCAAATATCAATGTCTTTGTCTCGATCGGAACCGAACGATGTAACTGAATTACTATTCAAAATGATTTCGAATCCATATCATCGTAGGTTTCACAGATCGAAGACGATCTATGAAAGCTAAATGTGCAGCTTTTTGGTTCGTTTAGCCGCTTAAATGTGCAGCTTTAATTGTATCCACACGAACTGCCTTTAAAGCTGAGTTTGGCTCCATATTGGCTTTGACCACTAATCCTGAACGAAACTCTACTATTCATTGGCATTTCCCGAAGTGGGAGAAGGAGGAGAGGGCGAGGGACGAAATAAAGCAGCCTTGGTTTGTACGGCTCAAACTATTTTCGTTATAATAAAGAGAATTTGAAGTTTTTCATAAAAATCTTTCTTTTATTAATAATTACACACCATTTCTCTCAAATTAATGGATTAGCCTGTATATGTGTGACCTTCTAGGGTTAATAGCTTATTTGGTTGAGGCTTAATTAAAAGGGAAATTTCTTATAAATTAAATCTATTATCTTATAAAAGATTTAATGACTTACTGATTATGTAGGATACAAGTCACATCCCATAGTTTTAAGCGGTTTCGGGGATAAATTTCTCTTTAAAAAGTTTTTTTATCATCGATTATCATACAGATATAAATCATTGTCCATTTAATGTCCTAGTCAAGTAGGAGTATGACATCAACTATGAACTTCTAGTCATTATGGTACTATGGAATCTTATACTCAGAATTGGATCAATTAGAATTTTTTTTTTAATTTTCTTATCTACTTTGGCCAAGAATTTAGAGTGCTATCCATAGGACATTCTTTGTTTCTTACCGAGAGTGGACAATCCCTTGTTGTCATCTCAATTAGCTCCACTAGATTTTTCATATACCCAAGCTATTAATTATACAGGACCACAATCTTAAGTAATCCATAAGTTAATAGTCAAAGTACATTGTCCGCTTGGTAAGATATTTTTGGCAACTTAGGTCAAAAATTCAATCGTATAATTGTGATGATAGATTACCCTGATCGATAGTTCGGTAAGACACCGTTCGATGATTCTACATTTGTTAGTTCAGTAAACTTATTTCTTTATTGAGCACCTTTACATATATCTTAGTATCTTCCCAGTTCCCACTAATGTTTAGTGAGATTAGTCATTTTCTATCATATGAGAATGTATCATATACATTAATTTTATCGGATCCTTATTGTCTCCTTTCAAGATCCTATGACTAGAAACGTTTGATCACATTTCTAGATGATTGACTTCAGTATCATGATCTCATTGTAATTTAATCATCATTACATGCAACCTCTAACTTCATTACAATAAACACATGTAGTTAATATAAGTAATGAAGAGAATGCTATTATTTTTAAATGTGATATTACATAAAATATAAGATTATATCAAATATGATTGGTTTGTAAGGGATATATTTTTATTAGTTAACATCTGCCAAAGATGACTATGGGCAAAGCTTGCCAAAGATACGTGCTGAAGACACTGGCCTTCTATAGTGCACGGCTGTGCACAAAGTCCCTCTGGTGCTATCACTTGCCAAAGATGCCTCAACATGGTTGTGAGCCCATGTGAGGATAGGAGTCCTGCTTGCACACGTATTATGTACTTTTCTCATCAGTTGGTAGAGGCTTCATTAAATTTAAGATGCTGCAGTTATACGAAGATACTAATTCATTTTGGGTTGGCACCATCTCAAAACATCAAAAAATGGGCAGTGTTGGGGATCGCTGAGTTGGGTAAGGGGTTTGATCTGTCCAATCAGTCCACCGAGATATTTAAGTGGCTAGTTTTTAAACATTGTTCTTAGCCGTATATTGTCATACATCTTTTCTCATTAGTTGGTAGACTAGAGGCTTCATTAAATTTAAGATGCTGCGGGTATATAAAGATACTAATCCATTTTGGGTGGTACCATCACAAAATGTCATAAAATGGGTAGAGTTGGGGACCGCTGAGTTGGCTAAGGGGTTTGACCTGCCCAATCAATCCACTGAGATACCTAAGTGGCTGATTTATAAACGTTGTTCTTAGCCGTGTGTTGGCATATGTAAGGATTACTGTCTTAGATCTTGACTTCGTCTCGAAAGGTTGAAAGAGGAGATCTCATGAGATTCTTGAAAAAGTCTTGGGAGATTGGATCTTAGATTTTTTTATATAGGGTATACCTTACTTAAGAATTACCATCTCGCACCTCAATTTTATCCATGGAGATTGAAGAGAAGAAATGTAGAAGAAATCTCGATAACTTATATCTTGGAAATATGTATGTTTAAGTGTAAATTGTCATGTAATCTTTTCAAAAAGGTCAATAAAACTTATATTAAATATCAAAATAAGTTGTGAAATAATTAAAAATAAATATAGACACAAAGAAGGTGAACTATTATTTTCAAGAGACGTACAAGGGATCTTATGTTAGTCTTAAATTTCATCTTGAATAATATATAGATAGGAGATTGATGACATCTTGAGTTAATTGTACATATATAGTCATAAAAATATTAAGTTATAAAATTTTATCATATATACTGTCTAAATGAATATTTGGACAAATTTCATAATAAATTTGACAATATATGAAACAAACTTAACAAGGTCAATTAACAAGTTAAAGGTAATAATAGACGAAAGAAATCAAGATATTAAAGGTACTATATAGACATTCTCGTTTATTCTTTCTCGTTTCTTGGATGCGTGGAGAGAGAGATTCCCTAGAAAACTGGAAAAATTCTCGAGAAATTGCATTCCATAGCCATGCAACATCCGTTTCTGGTTACCTCACTCTTCTTTGATAGTTCTTCCCCTTGTGATACAGGAGTGTGCCTATCTTGTTCAACACTCAACAGTTTTGGAGTCTTAAGTCTTAACATCATGGTAGTCAGAACCATTTGAAGTTGGCTGATTCTCGTCAGAATAGGCACCCTCTAGCACACCTATCCCAGCAGATCCAAGTTGTATCAGCGTGATCCCATGGGTTGCACTGATCTTGTACGGGGAATAAGAGAGACAGGGCTTCACGCCTAGGGTTTTAAACTCATGGCTTCAAGCTGGAGGGGTTTTGCTAATTTTCATTCATTCAACTTTATTTCTAGGTAAGTACAAGGGGCCCTTTTATAGAACGGGATATTCTACATATCAATCCAATTTTTCATTTTTTAAAAAGTGCTCATCATCTTTTTTGAATAGTTCTACTTATAATTTAGAATTTCTAAAATTGTCAACATGCCCAATTTGCTTAAATGCTAATTAAAACAAAGGAAAACTTGGAGAAATAAAATTATAAAATGTTACTAAAATACAATCTGACATTGATTATCTTCGCTTCATCAAACAAATAAAGATGACGATCTCTTGAGATTGATGTGGATGGTAACCATGCCATCCTGCTCATGATTGTTACTGGCCAATACTGATCCTGTCTTCGTTACATAACATAAGATTATTTATACGAATATAACATACATTAGCCATTTTCTAAGCATGCTAAGTTGTAGCTATGATTCTTTAGTTAAGCAATATGAATGCTAATGTTTATTTTGCAGTTTTTGCATGTTATTCGTTATGAAGCATGCTACTTCGAAAGAAGGCTATGTTCAAAATAAAGTTTCTACGGTTGCTGCCCAGTTGCTGAAAAGAGGCTGGTAAGCTGTTGATTTTCTGTGCTGGTTCTATGACTCGGTCACCTGTTGGAAAAGTTAGTGTGGTCTTTTTTGTGGAGCCAACTAATTTACTTAGTTATCCATTCTTTTTAGATAATGTCAACATGCTACATATCCATTGACATAATAAATGCCTTGATAAAAAGGCATTCCTGCAGAAAGATATGTAGATATGTAGATTCATCATCCACAAAATGATCAACTCTTAATTTGTCCAAGTAATCGTGCTGCTGTGAAATCTTATTTTTTTCATTTTTTAATATGAGAGTTAATAGGGTGCAAAAGTTAAGGTCCATGCATCGAGAACCTAGGAATATAAGGTCGATGCATAAAATGGAAAAAACAATAATTTTTTATTGGAGAAGCAGAAGAAAATTACCTGGTACTTGTGTAAGAGAAGAAGATCGCCCTGGGATCCTTGGAACAAGAGGAATGAATATTAGAAGCAGTCTAAAGAACCATGTTTGGAAAAAGGAGCTGCCACATGCTGTAATTCCGAAGGTGGCCTAGAAAGTTAGCAGCAATTCATTGAGGCAAGAAGTATTCAGAAGAGAAAAGATGGGAATTTCTACCAAATGGTATAACAAGAAGCTACGTTGTCAGTGGTGTGATGTGCCCTAGGTGAGGGATCCCTCGCCTTGCCCTAGACACCTGAGGTGGTCACCTTAGGTGCCTGAGGTGAGTTTTTTTAATATATTTATTATATATTAATTTTAATAATGTCTATAAACATAGTTATTATCAAAAAATGAAAAAAAACAGAATACTTGCAAACATTGCAATTAATGCACACCACGAGGGAGGGGGCTCATGGTGGCATGGACTACCTTGCTGGCCTTGCACAGTAGCAAAAGGCTGTTGCACAGCCTTCTCTCTCTCTCTCTCTCTCTCTCTCTAGTCTCCCAAAACAGGGCTGGGCCTGCTGGCTTGCCCAACAGCCTAGGGGGGATGGTAGAGAGAAAATAGGGGTGACTTTCCTATTTTTTGTGACTTTTTCTGATGTTTTTGTAATTGTTAGGTGGTGGGACCCATCCCAATCACCTTTTTCGTGGGGGATGGTGCCATATTGCCATGTGGAATTCCAATAAATTTTAATCATTTTCCTATTAATAATTAATTTTTGGAATTTATTTTATAAATTTTCTTTTTTGAGAAAAAAGACAAGAAAATTTAAAAAAATAAAAAAGTTGGGATTAGAAAAATAAGTGGTTGTTAAAATGTTCAGTGGGTGAACATGGTAATTTTAGTCATAATTGGGTGATTTATAACTAAATGTTTTGCTTTTTGAGAAAAAAATATTCATAAATTTTGTATTTTTTTTTAATTTTATGAAATGAAATATTTTTTTAAATTTGTCACTATTTTTGTGATAATGTTTATTTCAATTTTTTATTTTTGGGTGTGATTATTCTTATTTATTGAATTTTGGTAGGATAATTCCAATTTAAAGTTATCCTCCATTTTTTCCTCTTATGGATGGGGTTGCAAGGGAGAGAGGAGGCTGGTGCTGGAAGCTTGAATCAATTAAAACTCTTGAGAGTTTGATAGTTGGTAGGACTTCAACTCTAGTGGGCTTAGGATAGGAAACCCAACAGGGTTAGTACTAAAATTTGAATTGGAGTTGGATTGGAATCTCAGTAGATTTGGGATTGTATTTCTAATAGGATTTAGACTATTTGGATTGAATTTCTACAAGGAGTAGGATTGGTTGGAGAGAATTTAAAAATTTTCTTCCCCTGAAATTGGTCGCCCCTTCTTGCCTTTCCTCTCCCTTTTCTTCTTGGTTCAGCTGGAGCAAGAGAAGGAGAAAAGAAGAGAAGAAAGTGACTTCTTCATCACCCCACTCGTCGGTTGTGCAGCAACTGGTATATATATATATATTTTCTTCTCTCTCTTTCTCCGTCGGTTCTGCAATTTTATTTTTGTTTTATTTCTGGTTCTGTGACAATCAGGTTCTGCAGAACCAGATTCTTCACCAAAAACAGCATGGTGAGTGCTGTTCATTTTCTTATTTTTTTTTACAGACCTGCATATCAGCCAAAATCTGTCTCTCAGTCTCTCTCTCTGTATGTCTCTAGCTTAGAGAACAAGGCATCCCTTCCCAAGGATTGCCATCTCGGATCTCGGCTTCGTCTCGGAGGGGGGAGGTGAAATAGAAGAGATCTCGGAGTGATTTCGAAAAAATCTTAAAAGATAAGATCTCGGATTCTCGGATCAAAATGTATATATGTGTGAAACATAACATAATATCTTATAAAAATAGGAGTATATCAATGAATTTACATGAAACTATATAACATATTTTGTACATCAACTTGTGAATAAGCAATTATAAATCACTTTCTATACTAAAAAAATGTTCTTTGTGCTTCTATAAGATTTAAAATTGTATGTAATCTTATTTAAATACTAATATGGTATTAAATTTATAACATATTTTTATGTGATAGTATAAGTGATAGTGAAATATATTAAATGGGTTTGCAGTATCATAAACGGGGCGCAGAGTAGTCGCGGATTGACCTTCGCGGTCGGTCGTGGGGGTCATGGGGGCAGTGCCCCTTGTGGAGGGTATCAGGGGGGCAAAGCCCCCCCGAAGTTTTTTTTTTTGTGGACCAATCTACATAGGGGGAGATCTTGGCGATCTTGTATCTCGGCCCCTTGGCGAGACCGAGATTCTCACGAGATCTCGGCGAGATCGCATTCCATATCCCTTCCCCTTTTTTGTTTGGGTTTTTTAGGTCTGTTGAAACAGTAAAGTCGTGCTGCCTGTTAAAACCTCATTTTAAAAATTTAAATTTTTTGTTTTGTTTCCTTTTTTTGGAAGAAAATGATTTTTTTCAGTTTGAAAACTGTGGGTGAGAAAATTGGTGTTAAAACCATAGGAGTATATCTATTTGATGCGATATAAATAGATCGAAACTCATAAAGTTGGTTCTGAAAATCTTCTATGTGCTTACACAGGCAATACTATATCAGTTAGAAGCTCTAAACCACATTTTAACTTTGTTGAGTTTATATTGGGTTCTTTGAAATTCATTTTGACCTCTCATCACATTGCTTGATATTTTGGTGTTAATTACATTGAGCAACTACTTGAAATTTTTTGATTAACCTTTATAACCATTGTTTGCAGAATTGACCAGATTGGATTGGGATTAGCCGATTCCTAGATTGGATTGGTTGGTCTTGATTTGAGTATCATTTGAAGTACACTGATCTAGATTCAACTCCCAATGGAATTGGTCTATATCGATAAAATCGGTTGAGAATCTTCCGATTCTTATGAATCAAATTGGAATTGAACGATTCTTCCGGTTTTGCTGGGAACATGACGCTGAACGGAATCGACTAAAATACTAGACCAAAATTAAAATGCTCAAATTCTGTTCATTCTGCCAAAATATGGATCCACCAGCACTGTGTTGGGCTCTATGTATGCATGTTCAACCACCTAAGGGATTGCGACAGCATGCAGTTGGTTCGTTTGAAGGGGTTTCTGGCGCTTTTCCACCCAATCGCGCATGAGGCGCGAGTGTGCGCGAGAGGACCTGTTTGCGCGATGGATGGGGAACCACATTAGAGCTTTCGTGAACACCATGTGACCGCTCATGTGTACAGGAGGGTGGAAGCATCTGGAGAACTTGTGAAGGTAGAATCCATAGGGTAGGGTAGGGGAGCAAGGGATTGACAACGAGGTCCATGTGTAGTCATAGGCACTGAGGAAGAATGACTTGCGGGCAGGCATGTTTGCTCAGTAGATTGGAGGCCCACGAAGGAGGCGAAGCTCCTGGGAAGCTTCTGGAACCAAGCACAAAGGGGTTGGCGGGTTCCTTTTGCCCTCGACGAGTCGTTGTCTAATGTCTCCTAAACAGGGCACCCGACAATGTGGATCGTAGGAGGAGAGCTGGTGGGAAGATGTTGCTCGCTCCACTCCTTCCATAGAATCCGATGGTGGAGAAGTCGTTGAAGCACGTTGTCGGATCCGTCAGAAGAGTTTCTGGAGGGCGAAACTCGTGGATTACCAGGATACGCTTCCTTCAACGCGATCCGGTTTTGAAGATGCTAATGAAGATGTTATCTAGATCGGATGCCGTTGGCGGATCTGAAACTCGACATTGTCGTTGATGAAAATGCTCACAAGATTGATTCACCAATCAGATCTGAGGGAGACTTGTTTTCATTGTGCCGTGGTTGATGTTGTCTGTTGATGTCATTGATGAAGATACCCTGTGAAGGGGGAATGGAGAATGAATGGCTTGGAGGCTAGAGGATGAAGAGGGAGGTATAACGGCTTTTCGTTGGAGAAAAGGGAAGCAGTGGAAGGCTTACAGCTGAACTGGGAGAGGCAAGGAAGGAGAGGGGGGCCGCAGCCCCTTGCGTGGGAGAACACACACGAAGGGCCTCAAAATTCCAACGTTAATTTAAAATTTCAACTCTTAATGTGCGTAGTCGCCGAGCAGATCATGGGAAGGAGGAAACCTCTATGGTCTTTAGAACTAAAGAAATGACAGACTCCGAGGATAGCCATAGTTGTTGTCGCCTCTTAAATCGTAGTCGTTGCGATGTCAACGACGGTAGAACTGATAAGGGGAACTAGGATGAATGGTGTGGAGGCCAGAAAGTAAAGGGAGAGAGATGGGAGAATGGTGACCTCGCCGGAAAGGAGACAAGAAGGGAATGGCCGCTTCAACAGGACTTGGAGGAGACATAAATAGTCGACAGGCCGAAGCCCTTACACGGGAGAACGGTAACTGGCTCCAAAAATTTCACTTCATTGTATTTCACGGGGAATACAAGACCCTATTTATAGAGGGCTAGCATATTTAGAAGGAAAATATTTAAAACTCAATATTTACAATACTATAAAAAGACAGAAAGAAAGTACTCCTAAAATCATCCCCATCAGACCACTTAAGTCCCAATTTGAAATCGATGACACTTTTGAGTTAAACATCATAGTTTAATACCAGATGGTGGAAGATACAACGTTAAAGTGTAGAAGTGGAGGGTTTGATGACGATGAAACAACGATCCCAAGCACGTATAAATCTAAGGAAAAATCACATCCTCAACTGATGTAGTTCATAGAAGAGCAAGGATCACGGGATCGGTATCGGAATCTAGATCGGTGGGTACCAATCCGATCTGGATCGGATCAGATTGGACCGATTCCGACCCATCCAATGGAAGAAAATTGATCCAGAATCGATAAGAAAAAAAAAGCAAAAAAAGCCGATCCGATTCTGATTCCGATTCGATTCCGGACCGATTCTGGCCGGTTCGGACCGATTTTTACCGATCTTGGTCGATCCGACTAGAATAGCAAAAAAAGGAAAAAAATTGATCCGATTCTGATTCCGATCCCGACCGGTTCGGCCGATCCGATTCCGATTCCGATCCGATTCCGACCGATCCGGCCGATGATCCGGCCGATCCTGACTGATTCTGCCGGAACTTTTTTCCGGATCGATCCTTTGGCTAAGAATCGGATCGACAAAGGCTGATCCGATCCAGGAATTAGCCGATTCCGATCCGGATCGGCCGATTCCGTGATCTATGGAGAAGAGTGTTACATGCACTTCACTCTAGATGAAGATCATCACGCACGAACGTAGGTGTAGGATATATGTAATGAGGCAGACATCAACATTATACATTATCGTATGGGAAGGTTCAACATGTCAAGTCTCTCAATTTTTTACTTATCACCAAGAGAGTTACATGATGACTCAATCTAATTATGGATTATTATTGGACATTTCCTCCTACGTAAGTTATGGTGGATATTGGGGATCTTACCTTAGAGTGATAGAGTAGTAGTGCAGAGTGGTATCAACATTTATCCATTTACAACCAAACGTACTCTGTTCTTTAATGACTTGAGCGGAGTATGTTCATTATGCAGAAGAACAACAATATGTAACATTTGAATAGAAATGGGTAAATTTTTTTCTAGTCATATTTCTTATCTTTTCAGAATTTTTTGGTATTTTTTATTTTTTATATTTTTAACACGGTTTTCAAGGCATCACCTATGCCGCAATACACCTTCTCGCCAGTCATGGCTAGGGGCACCTAGGTGAGCAGGGCAATTTATGGTTATTTTGGCTTAATGCTAATTAAATATCAATATCACTTAATTGAGTTGTTTTGAAGTAAAAATAACTTGTTTTAATACTTATTTTGATTATGAACAGATATTTTGATGGAATAATAATTAGGATTGAATAATTTCATAAATGTTTATTAATAGTTAATACAAATTAAGTACTAAATTTAATTTATATTCAAGTTATTTAGTCTACATAACTATGCCCTCGCACATTATTAATTGATCTACATAGTGTCAGCTATTTTATATTATTTGTCACACATATTTGCTATTGTATCAATTTTACTATTTGGGAAGCTGACAACCCATTAAACACACTATTCGGTATGTTTAAAGGGTAACGTATTTGCTGGAAATGGTCGTAAATCAACGTACGGGGTATTTGGAATTTTTCCCGTACAAACAACATCCAATCGATGTTCTTACAACTTGAACGGAGTTGTTCGATCAAAAATCACCGAGTTTAACCATGCTCGGAGTCGTTGGAAACGCATAAAAATAGGTGTACGGGATATCCGGAATTTTTCCCGTGCAAAGAACATCCAATCGAATAGTTTAGAACTTAAACGGACTTTCTCGGTCGGAAATCACCGAGTTTAACCACTCTCGGAGTCGTCGGAAATGCGTAAGAATGGATGTACGAAGTTTTCGGCGAAAAAATCTTACCAATAATCTTCTAAGGATCGAAGAAGAGGTTGAATCGAGGCCAATCGGAGCTTGGATCGGCGGAATCCCTTGAAGAATTAGCTTGGAATCGTCGGAATCGCCGCCGGAATCACCGGAATCGCACTGGAATCAGCGCATAGAGCTGGGATCGACGCCGGAATCGCCGGAATCCTCGATTTCGAGCTGGAAATCGCTCAGAATCGCTTGCTGAATCGCTCATCGCCTGCTGGATCGCCGGGGTCGACTGCGGTGGTCGATTCCGGCCCTAAAAGGGCTAGAATCGGTTCGATTCCCGGTACAGAATCAAATCAGGAATTGAATCGGACCGGCCAGACCGGTCTTCCATGGAATCGGTCAGGATCGACCGATTCCAGACAGAATCACCAGAATCGGATCGGTTCGGACCGATTTCGACCGATTCCGACCAATTCCACGGAATTCCTGCTGGAATCGGTCCTTCCGCATTCCGATCCGATTCCGGAATCGGCCAATTCCGATCTAATTCCGGCGATTCTGCAATCAATGAGCGAAACTGAGACTGATGATTGGAGTCAAAAAGAAGATTCAAATGTGAGAACTCAGCATTGGAATCAAGGGTTTCATGATCAGTACACGGTAACCAGTTAGCCATAATCCCATGAGGACTTCCAATTATATATTTTAGTCATATATCCAGCATACATTGCACATGACTTTACTTATATGATCGATTCGTTATTTTCATATGGATGTAGTCCAATCACGATAAATCATTCTAAGTGAGGTATGCATCTAGGAGAATCAAGAAAGTGAGGATGACATATACATAACGTTGCGCTGCATATCAATGTATCATTTATGGGGTTGTACCATGCTATTTGTTACCTTTTTTTATTACAATAACATTGCCATTAAGTTATTAAGTTATATCCACTTGGTTTAAAGCCTTAAACTCTCTTATAATGGTTTGAAAGTGCGTTAAAAGATACTTTTATAAATTTCAACACATTTTTAGAAGGTTTTATATTTTTTATGATTTTTAGTGATTTTTTGACTTTTTTAGATCATAAAAAAATAAAAAATCGAACTAGATCAATTCCGGACTTGTTTTCCTCTCAAAAGTCAGTGCCTACCAAGTAATGAACTGATTGTTTTTACTTTTAGTTTAGCCGTCCTCCGTCTTTGGACTGATTGTTCATCATCATTTTTTTATTTTATTTTTTATTTCTTGTTTGCATTTCCCTAAGGGTAATGGGGCATTGTAAACTTCGCGTAACCTATAGAGTCCATGTACACGTCAACTTCATTCACTTCGTGAACTTTCGTAATTACAAAGATAAAAGAATCTCTTAGGCCTTAATTGGCCTTGGGGAATAAAAATTGGGGCCGTAGTCTAATTCAAAGTTTATCGGCATAGAAATTTATGCACAACTCTTTCTTAACCCATTGGGATAAGTTTGGTATCCATTGACTAGTTAGGAGCTTGTTGGCATAGAAATCCATACACAGCTCTTCACTAGCTCAATAGGCCGAGTTGTTTTTTCATTGGCTAACTAAATGAGTTGATTTCTTCCATTGACTATGTTTAGATCTGGTTTACATGAAATCCATGATTGGCACTTAATCTAGCTGAATTGGATGAACATATCCTCATTGGGTAACATAAAACTTGTTGGTATGAAGAACATGTGCGGTTCTTTAGTGATAAAAATTCAGCATGAAGTCTCTCATTTGTGGATGTTAGCATCAAAAGTTTACATACAAGAATATGTGATCTCATATGGATCTAAGTCCTAATGTATGAAGGATCTATATATGCATATACATGCAGCACTTGGGACGTCATATATGCATGTTTGGACTTCCTATGACTATAATATATGGATGCTAATACTTAGAACCAAGATATGGTTCTCTGTATGGATGGTTATGGACTTTGCACATATACTGAGTCCTATACAAGCAAAGCCATGAGCTTGTTTCATTCATGACCTCGAAGGCTGCATGGATGCCTAGATATGACTAATTGGAATGCATGCATTGCCAATTGATACATAACCATAGTCATGGAGGGAATGTTATGCATATATGAAAGGTTAAACATGGTAGATGAAGACAATTTTACCAAAATATGAGAGAGTAGAATTTTCAGATCCAAGATGTGTCAAGATGTATAAGAGAGTTCCTTCTTTGATTTGGCTATAATCAGTTGTCAGTGCTTCTACACAGTTCGAGCATGGATGAGGGGGTGCAAGATGAGTGCAAGAGTCTCGTAAACTCAACACATGTTTTGAATTTAAGGGGGAACACATCCTCTCCAATATTGGTTGTATCCAATATCTAATTGTGCATTTAATAGATGATGGCACATAGAACAAATAAGGGGAAAACATAAATGCATGCCAAGGATTGTTTTCTCGAATTTCAACTTCATCTCGGAAGGGTAAAAGAGGATATTTCGTGAGATTCTCGGAAAAATCTCGGGAGATTGAATTTCATATTTTATTTATGCAGGGTATACTTCTAGTTTTTGAAGAATCCATCCGAGCTGATCTTGGATCAATTAGTGCATTTATGGTCCGGGATACTGATTTCGCAATCCTTGAGGAAGAAACATTTTTGAAAACTGTATGAAATGCACTAATTGATTCATGATCAGGTCCGCAAAGGATTTTTTATCATTTGTGAGGTTGAATTTTTAAAATGCTTTATAACTGCCCCAACTGGAAATGCTTGTTAAGGGTTACCATGCTCACACGTTTTCATGATAAATTCATTCCACAGTTAAGAACTGTGAAGAGAAAGCTAGTTTTTTCAGTTGTCGGTAATGATCAATGTTATGGTTTTCTTTGGGCAACTCTTGGGTTGATGGCATGGAGGTACTTTGTCACCTTCCCTTTTGCCCTTGTTTGTTAGGCTTTATTAATATGTCAAAATAACCCTAACAGGGTCTCTAAAATATTTTCAAGAGTACTAGCTAGCCATCAGAAGAAAATGATCGGCAAGGTGGTTGATGATAAACAAGCAACATTCTAGAATGGGAGAATTGTTTTGGGCAGCAATATGGCAACCTATAAGACCATCCACAATCAAATGCATAGAAAGAACAATGGAATTGGTGGAGCTAGGCTTTGAAAAAGCATAGGACACGTTGACTAGAGATGTCTTTTGAGTGTTGAAGGTCCTCCACCTTATAGGATTTGATGATAAATGGCAGAGGTGGGCCAGCAGAAGTTTTTGTTTGCAATAATTACATTCTTTACAAAACATGGATGTTTTGCCAGGTATTTGTAATTTATTTACTTTCTTTGTCTTTGCCATTTCTACAAATTGTTGGTGTATAAAGAGAACTATGAACTTGGGGAGGAATGGAGTAATAGATGAACGGACAGGTTTATTTATCCATTCAGTCCTTGCAATTTTAGATGGCTTACTTCTAAGTCGTTAGTGGGCCAAGAATCAGTGAACAAAGGCAAAATTTTGCTGGCTGATTTTGGAGTACATGAATATAGTGTTTCTTTCCTACCGACCAATCATACGGTTCTGACACCGATTGAAATGCTAGTATTGTGAACTTAGCTGCTAGTGGATGCACACCTGGTATGCATGATTCCATGCTTATGGTCTAGGGTGGTAACAATTTGGTAAAACATGGTATAAAGTTCTTTAGCTGTTATACGGTATTTTTTTATCTTAATACTTATAGTTTATTGATCTCAATTTATTATCTGATACTCATGAAACTGACTGAAGGCTCTCACGGTCATGGATTGCAGAATCGGCCGATCCGGATCGGGATCGGCCGATTCTTGGATCGGATCGGACCCCTCCGATCCGATTCCCAGCGGAACTACCGATCCGGACCGAAGATCAATCCGGATCGGTGTTTGTAGGTGGAATCGGTGCCGGAATCGACCGATTCGGTCGATTCTGGATCGATTCCGGCGATTCCCTCGCCGGAATCGACCCACAGGCTGCCGCGGCGGCCATCCCGCCGCGGCAGCCCTCTTCCCCGCCCTATCGGGCGGGGAAGATGACCTTACCGGGTCCATCGGACCCGGTAAGGCCAGGATCCGGTGACTTAAGTCACCGGATCCGGCGATTCAAGTATATCGGGTCCCATGGACCCGATACGCCAACCGGTAGGGTATAAACCCTACCGGTTGAGGATCCGGTGACTTAAGTCACCGGATCCTATCCTTACCGGGTCCGATGGACCCGGTAAGGTCATCTTCCCCGCCCGATAGGGCGGGGAAGATGTCACGGCGGCAAGCTGCCGCCGTGGCGGTGATTTCGGGCCACTTTTGGGCCCGAAATCGCCCCAAAATGGGGTAGATCGGATCGGAATCCGATCTACCTCCTTATTTAGTTAATTTTTTGGTGTTTTAGGGTTTTTTTAAGGGTCGATCCGGATCGATTTTCCTTCCGACGAATCGGCCTGGATCGGTCCGATCCGATCCGATCCGGATCGGATCGGTCCCCACCGATCCAGGGACCGATTCCGATCCCGCGATCCTTGCTCACGGTGATATATTTCTCAGCATTCTGCTTGTGCAGAATACTAACTTTTATTTTCTTGTGCATTTTCATCGTTGTAGGCTTGACTTTACTGTATCTGACAAAGAGGCATTCTTTTCAGAGGTCTGAACTTCCTACAATGAAACTTTGTCTTAGTAATATTTGAGAAAGGCATTGTTTCTGGTTATTTATGCAAAAATACCTGAATTGTTTACCTCATTTTAAAGTACTTATAATTTTTTTTACTACCAAGCAACTAATCCTCATTTTATTGGGTCTCCCCTGTCTCTTTTATTTCTTTCATAGGATGATGACTGATGCTACAGTTAATGCCTAAATACAAAGTTACATGTAAGTACGGAAGAGAAACTAAGATAAGTGAGCCCCTGCTCATAAAGCAGTAAAAAGCTGTGAAGAAGTCAAAACCAAGGCAGGCTACCTGAAATATTTTAAGACAGCCCATCAAGGTATTCCAAACAAATGATTATTAATCTCAGCAATCTAAAAAAGAGTAGCCCCATCCGGAACGTTGTCAAAGGACTGCTTGAGCCCCACTTATGTGGTAAAGCAGTCCGGGTAAGCTAAAGTGCTGGGCTGCTTTTCTCTAACTCAATAAAGCGGGCGCTTTGGGCCGCTTATGTGGTGAAGCAGCCAAAGGCGCACGCTTTGGGCCACTTCAGTTAACCGAATCTACACAAGGCGGATCCAGATGTTTCTTATTAGTTTTGTTAGACTTGTTTAGTTGTTTTGTATTGGTACCATTTTTTTATGTTTCCATGTACCATTGGATATGTTTTGTACCATTGTTATTTACTTGCTAGATTTTTTATTTTGGCATAAATGAATTGCATGTTGCATGTTGTGGATAAATGGATTGCATATTTCATAAGAATGATGTTGAACGTATTTTGTATGTCATTTTTTTATTTACTTATACATTTTATACTTATATTGCTAGGAATTTTTGGTTGTATTGGTCGCTCATCCCAACAAGTTATATTGGTTACCACTTAAGAGTTGCTTCAGTTAGCACTTTGTCGCTTAAGTAGTAAAAGGACACTTGGTCACTTTGTCGCCTTGACAAATATGCAAACCTCACCCTTATTGAAAAACCTTACCATTTATGGTCAATCAAATAGACCATCTTCTAGCAAAATCTGCCTTTGTCAGTCAACTGGATAGACCCGGGCATACATTGACTTGTCTTTAATTTGTGTTAGGAGAATCCTATTAATGACTTAAGCCTTTGAGTTCTTGATGCAGGATATATACAATAATGTCTGAAAGGTAGTCCCAAAAGAAGGATGTACCCATGTGAAGACGTGTTTCATGTTTATTTGAAACATACCACAGAAATAGATATTTGTGATTTCCAGGCGAAGATATCCATTTCTTGTTATCATATTCTCAAGTTGATCATCTTCTCCATGCATGGTTTACTGAATCGGTATCGGATTAGATCGGTTGATTTTTTGAATCTGATTTATTGATGTCGATCCAATTTCAGCCTACAACGTTGATCCAGACAACTCTTATGGAATCCGTCGGGATCGGTCAAATTGGTCTGAATCAATTTTGAATTGGCTGATTTACCAGTTTAAGGGTGATACTGCTCTTCTTCTACCCCTTCCACTCTAAGCACCTAAGTCACTAGCGATTCCAACATCGATTCTAGCGATCTAGTGTCGATTCTGGCAATTTCGGTGATCCAATGACCGATTCGACTTCGATTCCTTCATCTTCTGATGATCTTTAGGCGATTCCCTCCCTCTTCTCTCGGTTCTAAGTGATTCTGATGATGGATGGTGGCTATTCCAACTCCCCCTCCCTTATCCCTGATCGATTTGAAACAATCACCATGGGGTGACTATTTCAAGTTGATTCCCACTAGAATAGCCCCTCAACCCCCCGGTGGGTGGTTGTTAGTGCCAACTGACCTCGATAAGGGGTTGTTCATCCCTCTAACCCTGACAGTCACCCCTTAGTGATTGTCATGGCTGATCGACCCCATTAAGGGGATGTTTAGTCCCCCTTGCCCTTTGAACAACTCCTTAAGGGGTTGTTTAGTTTAGAATCCTCTGGTTCCGAGTTCCCTATTTAATTGGTGAAGTTATAGACCAAAGACCTAAGGAACAATGATTGAGTAAGATGGCACTGATGCACCTGTTTCTCATATATGTTGGATTTTGATATGAAAAGACAATGTAGGTGATGTGAGAAACAAGTGAATAGAGGAGTATTTCGTTTGAAGCAACACATAAAAGGTGTGGGTGAGAATGTCAAAAAATGTGACAAGGTACTCAGGAAAAGCGGTGAGGCCATGCAGGCATACCTTACTAGAAGAGCCTCATAAAAGGGGTTCATGTTGAACAAAGAGAGAAGTTGCTATGAGGAGCTTATAGGAAGAAGCATAGATTACGGAATCGGTGGAATCGGACCGATTCCGACCGATTCCGGAATCGGATCGGTGGTTTCCGATCCGATTCCTGGCGGAAGGACCGATTCCGGGAATAATTCCGCGGAATCGGTATGAATCGACTGGAATCGGTCGGAATCGATCCGATTCCGACCGATTCCTTGTGGAATCGGTCGATCCGACCGATTCCGATGGAAGACCGGTCGAACCGGCCCCGGGTTCGATTCCCGGTTCGATTCTCGGGCCGGGAATCGAACCGATTCCGGCCCTACAAAGGGCCGGAATCGACCGCCGATCGATTCCTTCGATCCCGCGGCGGTAGGGCTCGTCTCCCGGCGATTCCGCGCGATTCCTCGCCGATTCCGGCATCGATCCGGCGATCCAGGCTCGATCCGAGCGGTCGGTGCCCGATTCCGCAACGATCCGTCGATCCGGGCGATTCGAAGCACCGATTCCGGCGATTCCGCGATTCCACCGGGCGATTCCGGCGATTCCAGCGGTCGGACCGATTCCTTCGCCCGATTCCGCCGATCCAAGCTCCGATCCGCCTTGAATCAACGTCTTCTTCGATCTTTGCCCAGTTTTTGGTAAGATTTCTTCGCCGAACACTTCGTACGTCCATTCTTACGCGTTTCCGACGAGTCCGAGCGTCGTTAAACCTTGTGATTTCCGACCGAATTAGTCCGTCCAAGTTTTAAACTATCCGTTTAAGTTCATTTTGCACGGGAAAAATTCCGGATATCCCGTACGTTATTTTGCGACGATTTCCGCAACTACGTAACCCTTTAAACATACCGAATGGTGTGTTACTTGGGTTGTCCTTCCCGAACAGCGTCTAAATCATTTTTTATGTTATCTAATCAATTTTAATTGCATTGTTTACAATTTTTTGCAGATATAAGCAATGGCCGATCAAGCAAAGACGTGCTTCCGACGCGGGTTGGGAACACGGCATACGGTAGACCTAGTCGGGGAAGAGGTGCAGGTGCGAGTGGTGCGGGAAGGAGATGAACGGGGGGTGTTCCGGCGAAACAACATATCGTCGAACAAAGTGGGAATGTAAAGAAATGCGACAAGGTGCCCCGAGGAGAAGAGTGAGGAGATGAGAGGATACACATGACGAGTAGAGCCTCTCAACGCGGGCTGTTCGGATCGAGCAGGAGGGAGGAGTTGCGGGACGAGCTACTCGAGAGGAGGAGGGGATCGCGATTTGCCTACCTCCAAAGTGGAAAGGCAAGGGGAAGGCGGCGGCTCGACGGAGCCGAGAGAGCGAGGACGAGTCCACGGACTCCGAGGGCCGAGACGTGCCTAGGCACGCGCGCGCGTGCATCGGGCCGAGGAGGAGGACGGGGAGGAGGGGAGCGAGGGAGGGTGCGGGTCCCGTAGTTGACCCGACTTTGGGCCGATCCGCATCGGCTCGCCCTACTCGGGACCGAGAGCCCGACCTCAGAGACAGAGCCCTACCGCCGTTCCACTTCCACCGGCACTCGATTTACACCGAGTGACGAGTTTTTATTTCAGAAACAGAGTCTTTGGGCGTACGGGGATAAAGCAGGCAATGAAAGGGTGAAGGCTACGAGGCCGCAAAGAGAGCCGTTCGCCACATTGTCAGTGGTTTTTACGCAGTATCACTTTTTAAATTAAATTTCGACATTATGCGTTTCATTTACTAAAACTTAATTTTACCACGATCCCATTTTTTTTTTTTAACTTGATGTAGGCATCCCCGGCACGTCGGCCACCACCCCTACTTCCGGACGATGGTGGATGCCGCGGGCGAGGGCCCGGACCGGGTTTCGCAAGCCCCGGCGCGAGACACATACGGCGGCCGGCCCCGGATGAGGAGGTCCGGGAGTTGAGGGAGTGGATGGACGGGTTCAAGTTGGTGTGGAATGAGAGGGGTTGCACAATCACGTGCGATGGGTGGACGAGTATCACCGAGAGGAGTATGATAAACTTCGGTGTATGCGTTCGAGGGGACTACATTCTTCGAAGTCGGTAGATGCTTCGGGAAGATTAAAAATGCCGACTTCATTTTTTTCTCCGATGGATGGAGTGGTGGAGGAGATGAGGAGAATGTGGTTCGAGTTGTCACCGACAACGAACCATCATATAAGCGGCGGGAGGAAGTTGATGGAGAAGAGGAAGCACATCTTCGGGTGCCCCGTGCAAGACATTCCATAGATCTCATTTTAGAGGATATAGGCAAGGAGGGAGGGTGTATCTACACTTGTCGTGCGGCGCGGACCATCGGTTCCTTTATTTATTCGCATCCCCGCCTCCTACATATCACGAGATCTCACACGGGGAGGGCGCGATCTTGTCGTGCCCGGTCCGACACGCGATTTGCCACGAACTTCGTTGCGGCTGGAGAGTTTACACCGGCACGAGATTTCCGCATTGGTTGGGTTCACACAAGATCCGAGGAGTATTACAACTATATGGTGGACAACTCGTACGACAAAAAAGCATAAGCGATTGGAGATTCTTGTCGGGTCCGAGAAGCGGATCACCGACAAGAGGTTTTGGGAGAGGATTGCCTACTATTTCAATCATTGAGCCACTCGTAGTTGTCTTGAGGTTGGTAGACTCGGATGACGGGGACCGACGGGCACACCGTATGATGCTACGGACCGGGCAAAGCCGAAAATTAAAGAAAAAATCCCGTAGGTTACAAAAAGTGGTGGAAAATCATTGATGACCGATGGGACAAGACCTCGCACCACGATGTCCACGTCTTTGCGGGTAACTTGGTTCTTAAATTATTTTTGATGTATAATTATCTTATACGCACGTGTTAACTAATAAAATCTTGCAGATACTTTGAACCCCCGCATCCAATATGGAGGACAAAGTGGTGAACGACAACGAGGCGATGCGGGGTACACTCGGTTATCCAATGGCGCGCCGATCTCGGCAGACGAGGATAGAGGCCGAGATAAGTAAGTTAGAGTTCATTAAATACCTTGGACTAGCATTAGCGGGCAAGCTAAATTTTTTATTTAAATGTTCGGATGCGAAGTACGGACGAGGGTCGGTGTATACTCAGATGCTGACCTGAAATATTCAGTTGACAAAGTGTCACCTGGTATAGTAATAGTTTGATGAGCAATTTCTTTTCTTTTCATACAAGTTATTCTTGATGATGGGCTAATTGTTTTCCTTTTCTCTTGTGTTTTTCTTGCGGTGAAAGTGGTGGACTCGGGTGAACACCGAGTGGATGGAATCCACTGCGGCCATTGGTATCGGATTGCAGGCGAGAGCACCGGTTCCTCCCAGCGAGAGGAACTGGAGTACATTCAACCGATACATACCAAAAGCGAGGAACGAGGTTGACCTCGGACCGGTGGCCCCGAGAAGCGGTCTTCGTCATTATAACGTGAGGGCCGCGCATAAAGAACATCGAGGATCGGCGGAAGATCGGCGAGGAGCGATTTGCACGGTTCGCGAGGTGGCCCGTACGAGCAGAGGCATTCCTCCGCCACACCACCACCCGAGGAGGGTGACGTGGACGATTTTCCGGGAGGAGCATGCACTTGCCTCTGGATGAGGAGAGGGAAGCCGAGGGGATCACGCAGTGAGTTTGATCCCGATGACCGCGTACGGCGAAGGAGAGTTGGATGGTGTTGAAGCCGAGAGGATGCTCCAGCTCCACCTCCATCTACTACCACGACTCGGGCGGGGCTTCTTACGCCTGAGCCGGTATGGGGCGACCACTGCTGGCCGGCTCCGGCCTCCGGCTGCGTACCCGGCAGCCGCTACCCGGCCCATTCGCGGTCCGGGAGGACGAAAACAAAGGTTGCACGGAGAATGGGAGGATTTGCAAAGTTGAAAAAAACTTTGGGTTCCGACTTTCCGGTAGTTCGAGGATGTGAAGAGGTAAAGAGAAGGAAGTTAGAGGTCGGGCGTCTGTCGGCCCGGATGACGATGCGCAGGCTCCTTCTCGCTCACCCTCAGATGATGACGCGAGGAGTGTATACCGGCCAACGCAGCCATCGAAGTACCGAGTCACCTGATTCACGGTTACCAAAGCCGTATTACACGCTGGATGAGCAGACACCGCAATCTTATATTATGGAGCCACAGTATCCAGCATTTGGCCAGGTTGACCAGCAGTGGATTACACCACCAGCTCCACCATCCTCTCGCTTACGTCCCGGTCGTCCCGCGATCCGATCCATACGACCTTGATGGCATGGCATCGGCATTATTTTCATACGGATATGGTCCCGGACGGTATTCAAGACCGAGCACGAGGAGGAGTGTCGCGAGCGACGAGAGGAGGACGACCCACATCTTTATCCTAGATATTGGTAGTAGATTGATATGATGTAATTTTTTTTTTGATGATGTATCAACTCTTTGATATTTGAATAAATGGAATTGGAACATGTACT
This sequence comes from Cryptocoryne crispatula var. balansae, assembly GCA_036172225.1. NCBI lineage: Eukaryota > Viridiplantae > Streptophyta > Magnoliopsida > Alismatales > Araceae > Cryptocoryne > Cryptocoryne crispatula. The sequence goes on along the minus strand of CM069925.1, from coordinate 15,647,737 downwards.
TAACTTTCAAGTCTTCAAGTCTTCAAGTCTTCAATTGGTGTTCATTAGTATTTGTATGATGTGGTTTTGTGGATATCATGCATTGGTGATTTTTTAAAATTTTTCTAACTCATTTCCTATTTTTTTAGAATTTTTTCTGAATTTTTTGATTTTTTTTGACGAAAAAAAAAATCCAAAAAAAAAAACCGATTCCGACCGATTCCGGAATCGATTCCCTTCCCAGGAATCGGCCGATTCCGGCCGATTCTGGGAATCGGAATCGGAATCGGTCCCAACCGATTCCGATTCCGATTCCGATTCCGGAATCCTTGGGAAGAAGAGATGACATGCCTAGCTAAAAAGGTAAGGGGAAAGGTTGAGTTAAGGAGGTATCGACATCATCCGAGTTTGATGAAGATGAAGGCTTGAGAAGAGCATTTCATGTTAGAAATTAATCACAAAGGGAAGATGAGGAGAGGAGGAGGGGAGTAGGAGGCTTTGGAGTCAGGGAACTAACATATCATCGATCATAGTTCACCCTACTCATACATATTGAGGATATGGAAGGTAGAGAGAGACATGGTCTATTTTGTCGATTTGTTTTGATGTGACCCACTGAGGATCATCACATGTTCAGGCGACAAAATAACTCACAAAGGACAATAAGACAAGCTTTTCAAGAACTCAACAAGATAAGTGTTAAGTTAAGTTAGAGGTAAGTGAGAAAGTTATTTTTTACTAGTGTTTTTACATTGGACCACTTGTAGTTTAATAATTTGATGACTCTCAATTTTCAAATTCAATCTTATAAGATGAGAATTGGAGTATACTCAGATCTAGATCTAAGGTATTTGTTCGATAGATTTCTCCTGGTATGTTGAAATTGAAACAAACTTCTTGTATATTTTTATGATATTTGTTCTGACTTATTTGACCAATAGTAATATCATGTTCTATTGTTGTTTTTGCAGTTGTGTGTTGAGTGTAGGTCAACACAAGAAATGGTTGGAATCCATGTGCATCAATTGCAATTTGAATTCGTAGTTAGAGCACCAGTTCTTCGTAGTGCAAGAGGAATTGGAGTGTATTTAGCCTTATTCACACGAAAAGAAGAAATATGTTAACATCTGACGGGTTGGCGCATGCAGCTGAGGATAAAGAACATCAAAGATCATAAAAAGAATAGTAGAACAGTGATTCACACGATTTGCAGGTGGCTCATATGAGCAAAGGGCCCAAGCAGAAGCATAAGAACCACCTACTTTTGATATTGATGTGGATTATCTTTTTTAGGAGGAGCACTTGCCTCATGGATGGAGGATAAGGCAAAGCGAGCACCTTTAGATTTCAATCTTGAGGATCATATTTAGGATGAAGGGGAATTAGATGACATTTAGCTTGAAGATGAAAACATGTGGCAGTAAGTTCTAGCTACTTCAACTCCAATCCCAGCTTCAGCTCTAGTTCTAGCCCCATGCCTAGTCTCACAACCAACTCCTACCAAAATGAAGACAATGACCATGATAATTAGATTGAGGCACTTCTCACAATTGAAAAATATATATAAGCATGGCATAGGCATTGGGAGTTTTGTATCACAACAAAAATAGATGAAGTACCAAAGAAAAGAAAATTGGAGATCAGGCGAGGACCTGTGAGTCCAATTGACAGTACCTAAATGATAATGAGCAAGAGTTCATTACTTCTACCCACACCAAAATGTAAGGGTTTTGGGTGGAGGTGGCGGTGGTGGTGGTGAAGGAGTAGGAGGATCTTCTAGTAGTGTATGCACCAGTGGGTAGGGGCAGATGATTTGGGGCATAGACAATATTTCAATGGGAGAAGCAAATGCTGGAATCAGGGGTTCTTTGATCAGTGTGCTGCAGTAAATTATCAAGAAACACCTCAGGACTTTCACCCTTATATTTGTCTATGATTTCTCTCAGATGAATCGATGATTGATTTGTTATTTTCATATAGATACATGCCGATCATGATAGATATGTCTTAGTGGAGTATTTAGGAGAATACAGAGAATGAGAATGAAGGTGGAAGCCATAAATAGTGGTGAAAGGAGGAATGCATATAACTTTATTGAATGCTAATTTTTATTTGTATCGTGTTATCGTTGTTTAATGAAATGATCATGGCCATCAAATTATGCTTACTTGTTTTAAAGTCTATCGTAATCATACGAAACTATGTTAGATCAGTGTTTTATATTTTTATTTTTTAGGCCCACTCCTATTTTTTAAAGACTTTTAGTGGTTTTTATAATTTTTTATAACAAATAAAATTTATAAAAAATGATCGATTTGGACTGATTCCGAATGAGTGTTCCTTTTAATAAATCGGTTGATTCTGACTGATTCGATTTGATTCATAATTAGTATCAAATTGGTGCCACTGATTCTGATTCCAAAATTTTCATCCTTGTCCGCATGTTATTTTTACAGGAAACTCTGACTTTAACTGCAACATTTATGTTTAAGTCCAAGGCTTCCCAAAAAACTTTTTCTTTTTCCGATTTGAGAATTTAGTAGACAGTTGACTGAAATAGTAACACAAGCTTCCATCTCGGATTTTTCTGTTTGTCCTGTTATGGTTCCATAAGCTCAAAGAGCAGCTCTAGAAATTCAGCATTCACGCTTTAACAGATTTTCCCTAACTTTTGAAGTCTAATCTTACTGTCAGAAGATGTTTAGACCTCATGAAATAGCCGTTTAGGCAGTTCATAAAGGAAGAAATGACATAATTTTTAACAGGACTTTTAGAGGAATGAATAATATTTTTTTAGAGCAATAAATCTATTGAAGCAGTGGCATTTTTCAAAGATTGCACCTTCTTTGCTGTTGTAATGGTGCTATCCAGAATCTATAACTGGAATCATTATCTTGTCCAATGCCGTAGAATGCTCAGCTAATTTTTTGTTCTTATCCTTGTCCACATCCTGGTTTTTTACCAGCTATGTACTAGTACCATCCTCTTAATCTTTCTTTTTGTCAGTGGCTCTGTTGGAGAGCACCTTCAGAAAAGAAGCCTTCATACATCACTTTTTAAGGGCATTTCCAGTTTACTTTTTTACAAGTCTTCATAAAATAATCTTCAAAACCAAACATTTCTTTTTTCCTTGTTGGTTATGTATGCTTCCGTGAGCAGCTAACCATAGAACTGTCCAACACTGTTGTCTTTAGTGAATATACATTAATTGTGATCTATTATTTGTCCATCACATCCTTAAGTCTGTTGGTCAGTATCCTCGTGAAGATCTTATAGACACTACTACGAAGGCTGATGAGTCTTGGACTACCTAATTGGTATTGAAATACTTGCACTGTATCCTTCTAAAATCTGAAATAATCAAGGTACTGCGGGTCAGGAACGGGATTCACATTTTGGCTGATCCAAGGGAAGGAAACCAATCAAGGATTAGCCAGGGTTTGTCCTTCCATAAATTTAAAAAATAAAAAACACGAGAAGCATTCCAGTCTATTCCCTTGTATGGATGTCAACAGATTCGATACTGGTCAAATAGTGGCACTCTCTGTATCCGTATCCTATAAGCAAAAGATGTCTTCTTTCTGTTCGTTAACTATCGGGATTGGGTACATCCACAAACTGTCTTGGACTATCTACAAAAAAATGGTTTATGGTCAGATAATGGACGGCTAATGAATATACAAAGACATAATAATGCATGATTCAATATATCAAAATAAGAAGTGAAGTAAATTTTAAGGATGACAACATTGATGATAATACATATCAGAATTAGAAACATCGATAAAGTATTTATGTACTAGAAGAAAGTTCTTAGTTACATGTCCATCATAAAACGTAAGATAGAATAAAATTAACAGCAGGACATGAAAAATGTCGTGTCCAAATGTAGAATTGTTATAAAGACCTGTTTTCCTTTGATTCTATATGAGAAATCGGGAAAGGGAAAAAACAACAAAGCTTTGGGGTAATTATACCAGTGTTATCTGGAGTTCAAAAGAATCTCATAACTGGCCTGATGCAGGACTTGAACAGGTAAGTATGCTTTCTTAAAATTACCAAGGAAAACTTGAGGTATCCAGAAAATGTTTAGAATAGCAAGTATTATTAAGAAGAAAGATTCCCTTTATTAATTTCAAGAAGAATGAGTAGGAAACACTTTCTAAATTGTTTGCCTAGTTCACAATCAACATGACAACAAAATTTTACGCTACATAGGTGACTAATATATATATTTGATAAACATGCATTTGAAACTTCCCTAGCCAAGGCTACTACAGCCTAACTGGCATAGTTGCACAAGACGACTAGACTAACTTGTGCTGCCAGAAAAATTAAAATGAAATGGAAGAATAACATTTCAAACTAGTTAAAGAAGCTCATTATGTTGGCCAAAAGCGCTCAACATATACACAGGTGAAGTCTTAATGCCAAATTATGATGTTACAAAATGTGACTAAAACCAAAGGTAATTTTTTTTAATTCCTGTAAAATAAACTTGCCTGTTTGGTTGTCACTCAAAAAGTTGGCATCTTTGTGTTTTGTTGCTAATAAACTTGAAAATTTTATTGATTTTAGTTTGTGGTTTATTAAACATAACTATTGATTAACTCATCCATAAAACTAGCCTGGAAATCAAACCTGAGAACCTGACAGCAAGGAATTACATCTATTGTTTTAGGAATTGTTTGGATAGGGTATTAGAACGTTGTGTTAATTTCAGTTTTGGCATGTTTGTCAAAACAAGATATTGCAACCTTATTTGGATAGGGCCTGTTAGGTCCTTGCAGCCCAGTCGTTTCTTGTCTGTGGTCTATAATTTGCTTAAAGTAGACAATAATCCAGGATCAAAGGCCTTAGCATGAGATTTAGTGTGCAACTGCAATAGAAATAGGGAGAAAAAAAAGAAAGAACATAATTTTAATCAAGGATTGCATCATTTAAAGGGAAAAGAGAGATCCTGAAAGAATACAAGCCAACAGAGAAGTAAATGTACAAAGAATTCACTATTTCCATTTCTGCAGATCTACCAGGTGCAAACAAGGGAACAATGCATACAAACACAGAGAATTGATCATTAACCGATCGCATCTGCCACCGTTCTCTGAATCCCAAAGATGAAGGCCAAGTTGAGGCATGGTAGAAATGAAATTAGACGTGTCAGAGGGAGAGTGGAGATTGGAGAGGAAGAAGAGCGGTTTGCCTTAAGCTTAGCCCTGCCTATAATCAAAGAGGAAGAAGGTAGAAATTGGAGCTGAGGAAGCCTGTGCAGCTGCACTGCACTTGTGTCTGGCACCGAAGAAGATAGGCTACTGGTTATAGTGCCTGTGCTTGCCCCATGGAAGATGGAGTCCCTTGCGGCATGGAGGTCACTAGAGCCAAATGTTGTCCGTTCTGCCAATCTTCTAGGGAGGGGGCTTGCTGCTGTGGAACCCACGGTCTGTGGAGGAAGATGAAGGAGGGCACACAGAGGTACACAGACACTGAGAGAGAGGCACTGGCATCCTGGGGTGATATGAGGAGCTGAGGAGGGTGTTTTGCAATTGGTGCCTGGCTGCATGGGGGTTTTGTGATGGGGGGGGGGGAGGTGTTAGCGAATGATGCGCTAATCTCTCAGCTGTTGGGTCATGGTGTGTTAATTAACAGATACGGATAACATGTTTTTGGGTTCGGCTGACACTGTATCTGTTTTTGAATCCATTAATATAATGGATAATTCATTACCAAAACCATTAACTTATCGGGAGCTATCGGAGTATCCTATAACTATTCGTTACCTTAACAAATTGGTTGGATAGTTGGTATACATTGACATCCCTATTCTTTTGTGGTGGGGCAGCCAGGATCTGGTGAAATCAATGCCTCCTGGCAATGAAAGGGCAGCAACCACTGCCCTGTGCCTTCCCCCCCAAAGACTTGTATCACAGATCTGCCAACTTGTTTTTCAGGTCTAGAGACTTGATATGCAGGGATCTGTCAACTTAACTTGGCGGATCTCTGGTTACTTGATCCAAGGAGGGACTGGGTCGCGGGTCGCGACCGGGTCGCGGGACCCCCAGGCCGACCAGGTCGCGACCGGGTCGCGACCCCTTATTTATTTATTTTTTTTTGAAAAATTCAAAAAAATAAGAAAAATACGAAATAAAATCTGAAAATTTCAGAAAAATTGGAAAAAAAAAATGACATGATTTAAATAAATAATACATCAATTTTATTCCAACGTGATTTGTTCTACACTTTGTAGGTAGTTGATGTACTCTCCCCATGTCATTTGGGTTGAGTACAAAGCTTGATACATGTACACATGATGTACACATGACGATCATATTCGTCAGTCCCTCGGGAAACTATCCTAAGACTTGATCCAAACGAGTCACCATAACTATAGGTCGATTGGATCGAAGTATCCGATGACTCCACATAATTCATTCCACAATACTCTTGATCGTATGTAGGGAACCAAGAGCCTTGGGATGAATCATACACATAGTCGGAGGCATCGTGGTATTCTGCTCCAACTACATGGCTACGATGACCTCCTCTACCTTGTGGCCTTCTACCATGATCGTTATCTTGGGTCGCATGAGTATATTGCTCCTCGCCGGTAAAACGTAACGACGTTGTAGGAGATATGGGAGGATCTGAGGTCCCTTGTACTTGTAAAGTGTTCGCGCCCCCGTATCGAGCCCCATCATCGCTGCTACTCTTTGACGACTTGTAATAAATAATTACTTAAGTAAGTAATTAATTATTTAAAAAGCTAATGACGTTAATTAGTGACTACTAATGTAAGTATACTTTTAATTATGTAAAATGAATGACTAACTAATTATATGATTAAGTAAGTAATTAACTATACCTTCCAACTAATGATGTGTTAAGTAACTACTAAACTAAATATCTAGCTAATCTTCTAGCTAACTAACTATGTAAGTAAGCAAATAAGTATTAAAAAGAAGAAACTACTTAACTAACTAATCAATGGAACAAATATTAAATAAATATACTAAATGAACTAATGAAATGCTTAATGAAATAATTAAGTAAATGAAGAACAAAATGAGAGCAATGAGAGCAATGAGAGCAATGAGAGCAAAAATGAGAGCTTGGGAGTGAGAGTGGGGGGTGGGAGTAAGGGGAGCCCCTTGGGGGCTTTAAATAGCCCCCAAGGGGCTGAATGGGGGGGCTGTGCCCCCCCATGATTGACCGTTGCCAACGGTCAGCAACGATCATATGACCGTTGCTAGACCGGGTCGCGCGACCCGGTCGCCGGGTTGCGCGACCTGGTCGCTGGGTCGTGCGACTCGCGCGACCCCGCGACCGGGCCGGGAGAGTCGGCCCGGCCGGGTCGCGACCGGGCCGGTCGGGACTGAACCCGACCGGGTCGGGGCCGGGTCGCGACCCGGGTCGCGACCCGGCGAACCATGACTTGATATGTAGACCCAATATTACGTGATCCACCAACTTTCCCATCATATTGGTTTTAAAAGGACCCGATACAAGGGCTTCTTCATTGCCTGTTTAGGGCTGGAAAGATGCAGGAGATGGCTGCCGCTCCCTGCTGCTTCTCGTGGTTTGGATTCAGGCCAATCTTACTGAATCAAGGCTTATCCTGGCAGAAGTCAGCATTCAGGCCAATCTTGATTTCGTCCATCATCATTTAGCTACTGTGATTCCCCATGGAGTGTCCCACTTGAGCTTAATCCTTACACTGTAAATTGCATTCATTCCTCTGCTCAGCATGTTATATTGGTTAAGGATCAGCTGCTTGTACTTGGCAGCTGAATGAAAACTGATCAAGCTCTATTTCTTCTTCTTGAATATGGCATATCTCAGCCTGTGAAGAAGAATTAAGGCCGAACTAAAATCACAGCCCGCCAATCCTTGATCTAATACGATTGTTTTTTTTATTTTTTCAAGGAAATTGTGATTCTGAATTGGTATCTTTTCTGTCTCAAACCTAGTCTTGGAAATAGGGGTGTGATTGGCATTGGTTCCAGGAAGTCCCTTAGCCATTCAATTGTTGAACCCCTTAGCTATGCAATTGTTGAATACTTATAGCAACTCCACCCAAGCAAAACTTCCACCAGTTTTTGATTGAGCTACCATTTGGACCAAGTAAACTTCTTGTTATAAAGAGAAAAAAAGAGAAATGTCAAACAAAACATTTTCCCTAGGCATCTGTCTGAAGGTCTCAATTTTTGAGTTCCATGATCTCTCTCTCTCTCTCTGTTTGTCTCTCTTGCTCTCTCTCTCTCTCACGAATCTAACTGTATCGAATCCCCCAAGACTACAGCTGATCAATTACTGGCCCATAACAGAAGTTATACCCCACCTGAACTTGGGCTTTTCCCTTGTAAAAGACCACTTCAACAATTAAATTACCAGAGAAATGTCTTTTCTATCTTAAGAGGTTCCTGGTTTGAGATAATGGGATTTTTTTTGCTGCTATGCCTTCCTTCGGTCTTTGAAGGATAAACCTCTTGCTGTTCCTTGCTTATTTCATCCATTTCCAGAAAAAAGGGTTTTCTATGCCAACCTCTATTATCATCTTGAATTTACTGTTCTTTATCTGCATCATATCTTGGGTTGTATAACTCTTTCGTACCAACTGTCCTATTTCCTACTGCTCTATGGAGTTTAGAATGGTGCTCTTAACTGAATTTCTTATGCCAACAAATTTAAAAATATTTTTTTAAAAATTATTGTTTGCTAAAAATCAAAGATAATACATCAGTGATTTACAGCTCTGATTATGTGGCATTTTCAACATAATTTTACAAGTTTTTTCAGTCATTGATTTTTCAACAAAACTATCAATCAGATCTAAGTCGAAATTGGTGTTCCCCTAAATGAGATAGCTTTGCTTGGTAGGTTCTTAAGATTTCCATGGACTGTCAAAACATTTGCAGATTAAGAATGCTATTCTTGGCATGCATGGAGCAGATGCACAATTTGCAGGAATCTTTTTCTTGGAATCCTTGGTAACAATGAGCTCACTGTCTCACTTTATTGTGGCGTATTGCACCTTTTTGTTAAGGTTGATATGAATGTGATACTCTCAGGTATATGAATTTTTACCATCGACCTCTTCTGCCATGGGCTTGCCAGCGGAGTTGCATGAGAAATGCAAGTCCTCACTTGAACAGGAATATTTGCAGGTTTTTATTTCTTTCAGATTAGTTTTGTTTTAATGTTCATTCTCTTCTGGCTGCTTGTATCAAAACATAACATATGGCGTACACCTAGGTATTGAGGTGAGGTGGTTCCTCCCAGCTCAACTACTGGAGTTGGTTAGGAGGCCTTTTGTGGCCCTCTCTTTATAAATTCTTAGTAATATAGTTTATTTCTATTTTTCTTGCTATTGTGTTGAGTATGCTATGGTTGAGGTTCATTCTTGCTGTTTAGGGCTATCTCTAAACAAGTTTAGCTAGCCTAAGGAAAGCTGTAGAGAAAATAGAAACTATTAGTCTAGTTATGTTCTAACTCATGAATAGTTTTAGGTGATTTCAGATTATGAACTGTTCCTCACATTAATTTTGAAGTTTGTCATACTTGTTAAATCCTAGTCACCGCATGGTATATCATTTTGGTGCATAAAGTGTTAATTTTGACTCTGTACTTAGATCACTAAGAAGTGTGGAGGACATCAAGGAACTTAGATTAATCCGTTTATTAAATTGTAGTTGGCAAATTATTATTAAAGTTCTAGCTATTAGACTTGGTAGGTATATTGGCAAGTTGACTAAAAGTTCATAGTCTATTTTTATACCAGGTAGAAATATCCTCACAATTTCATGGTAGCCCATGAATGCCTACATGATTAGAGGAGCAGAAAGAAGTAGTGCATCCCTTTGAACTAGACTTCGAGAAAGCTTGCAATAGAGTCAAATGGTCTTGTCTATTGAGAATATCGTAGCTGATGAGTTTTAGCGACAAATGAGTCAGGTGGATTAAAAGTTGTGTTAGCATTGCAATGTTTTTAATCAACATCAATAGTAAAGAGTTTGCTTCCTTCCACCTACTAGAGGCCTCAGACAAGGGGATCCAATCTCTTCTCAACTGTTTGCCATTATTGGTCAAGCCCTCAACATTATGTGGAATAAAGCTGACCATTTCAATCTCATCGAAGGTATCAAAGTGGGAAGCAACGGGGAGCCTGTAACACTTCTTAAGCAGATGGTGCTTTATTATTCACTACTGTGAGTCTTGACAAATATATGAACTTAAAAATTAATCTTGCTTTACTTTAGTCTGACACAGGGCATGGGGACAAATGTGAGCTTGTCGGGATCAATTTGAATCGGTTGTAGCACTTGTTCCGGATGACAATGATTTCCCTCCCCATCAAGTATTTAGGTTTACCTTTTTCGGACAAGGGAACTAAAACCAAGAATTGGTAATGTATGCTCTGCAAGTTTGAAAGTAAATTACAAATATAGATGAGTAGGATTTGTCTTCTAGTGAGGGATGGTTACTCTGAATGATGTTAGCATTGACTTCTCCCACTAGAATATTGCCTGTAGCCCAAATCTGTTGCACCTACACCACTAATATGTGCACTAGAAGTAGAAGCACCACACCTTATCTGGATCACCCTCCCCCGGTCCCTCATTCTCCTCCTCCACCACCGCTACATCTTCTATGTGAAGGCAATAAAGACTGGGTGGGTGATATGCACTCTTTCCCATCACCCTCTGTGGTGGTACTATGGCTTCCAATAACATGATGTTGCTTGATGTCTAACTTCTTCTTTTTAGGTTCTTTTGCTAACTGAAATGAAGTCTCAAGACCCAACCCACGCTGATATACTTTCTTCAATGCTGCAAAAAGCCTGTGTCATTTATATATCATTTGCTTTTTTTCTTTTTTTTTGGGAGTAGATTCTGTAGTTGGATTGGGTTTAGGGTTAGGGGTGGGGATGAAGTTGGGATGGTATACGCCGAGTTCCATGAACAAGACCTCCATAGGTTCACCCTCAACACTATCAAGCTCCCCTTCAGCTTATGCACTGTCATCTAGGTCAAACACTCATGATGTCCTTTCTTCCCTCTTCTCTGACCATGAAGTTATTGGGTGTTTCTCTTAGAAAATTGTGCTTACATTCACCTCTTCAAGCATTTGGGACTCCAAAATAGCTCATTCTTCATAAGGCCCTGCTACAAATCTTGTAAATCTCTCCTTTGTAAATTTTTGGTGGGCCTTGATGTTTTTGATCTGCAAGCGCATGTTGTAGTGACAGAACGTCAGCTTGTTTAGTCTCTCAGACCTTAATATATTCTTTCTCTTTGTGTGAATAAGACTAAAGGTGCTCCAATTCATCTCGTAGTGAGAAGAACTCGTGCTCTGGCTTAATATGCACACGACAATAGAAGCTAGTGGATACCATCCACTTCTTGTGCTCACTTGCACCTACTATTTAGCTGAAAAAAATCCCAATAGAGCAGATTGTTAGTATTATGAAATAAAAAATATACTTAACAATAAGTTATTATAACTTAAATCTTTATACTTAGAGAAATCTTGTTACAAGAGTATCTCAAATCTGGATTTGAGTACACTTTGACTTTCATCTTGTATGATTGCATCTAAAAAAAGATAAATGTTACAGAGTTAGTAATTTAGTTTTGATTTTTTTAGAAACAAGTTCAATGTTCATTTGTCTTTTACTTCTAACTCATCTTTAGTTCTATCTTGTAGAGTCATGGAAAGTTTTTTAATCATACTCAATGTACCTCTCTTCACCTCAGTGTCATTGCACACATTATCTCTATATTGGATCTTGGGGTTAAAGAAATATCCAACATTAAACACATATTATAAGATAAATACATACATTTAAGAATGAAAGGAGAATATTGAAATTAAAATTTATGAAAACTACCTGTTGCATGCACATCATGATGTAATGTCTTGTCCCATTTAGCATCTACAATTTTCTATCACTTATTGTAGAATTTGGGATTCTTCTCCTCTATACTCAACTTTGCCTTGTTTATTGCATTACGAAGATATCCTATTTAATTTCTATCATTTGAGTCCATTACCCTTAACTCATTGTCTTCTCCAATCTCCTCTCCTCTACAATGGCATCCATCAAAGAAAATACATAGTCAGCATTTTTAATTTGACCAGAAGCATCTTCTGACTTCAAAAATGTGGCGCCATCTGAACAGTAAATCAAGAAATTAATCATAGACCTCTTTGTAATACCAGTCTATCTATCGCACATCACTTCGCATCCACTCTCCTTCTAGACTAGCTTGAAGGCATCTATCTATGACTTTAACCCATCTACCTCCGCTTCTAGGCCAGCTTCATATATGTGTCGGCTGTAGGGGACTTTTAATCCCGGTCTGACCTTAGTTATAGAATTCACCCTTGTTTGAAAGTAGGGACTGGTGGATACATGTGCAGGGTTACATGCATAAACATGTGTATGTAAAGGTTAAATAAATTTTAAGAAAAGTTGAAGAAAATAAATTAACAATGTAAATTTCATACCTGAATGTAAGAAAAATTTTACAATATGTCTTACTGCTCTCTTGGCTACTGTGCTAGTTGATTTGATCTCTTTAAATGCTTGCTTTAATGTTTTCTAGGAAGCACTCTTCTTCTTAAAGTAATAGGGGTCATCCACTACTGGTGTCATGGCCGGGCACGTGGAATGTGAACAATGATGTGTCCCAAATGTTCCCTCTCCTACTTCCACACCCTTACTAGGTGGGGGTCGGCTGGACTGTGAACAACTCAATGGAACATCCCCAGCTCTAGAACCTACTGCTCCCTTCCTCCTCTCATCCTCCTCTTTTGTGCATACTTACTTTCGTGTCTCGCCTTCCTTAGATCAAAGTTTGTGGAAGACTAATTGATACAGAACAAACCGACAAAAATAGGCTAAACGGACCGAAATAAGACGAACCAGCACTTAAACCGGTCGAGACGGTTTAAATGGACTGAAGATGACATAAACGAACTAAAAATCAAAACGAATCGGGCTTAAACCGGCCAAAACGGGCCCGAACCGACCTCAGAAAGACCCAAAATGCCCTGAACCGGGATGAACCAACATGAATTGGGCCCGAACCCAGTTGTGCCGCTTGTGCTACCGCGCGTGCTCACTCGCGTGCGTAATGGGGGGGGGGAGCGTGGCGCTATTTTGTTTGCCACCGAAAAAGTTGCGTGGCTGCGATCGCGCCGTTGCCCGCCCGTTGACGTGGCAACATCGTCGACGGGTAGCTCCGTCGTCTTCTGCAGGCGTCATGCGCGAATTGCCCGTCCGGACGGTAGAGGAGGCGCAGACGACAGGGGGCAGAAGGCCCAGCGGTCTCACCCTGATTGAGTGGGGCCTCTTCTCGTCGTCCTCATGGCTCCTCTGTTGCCGCTGTCCAGATGATGCCGTGCGCAGGTGGAGCACAGGGGAGGTGGAGAGGGACCACGGCGGGTGCTCGGAGGATCCGCGAGCGGGGCCAACTAGAGGAAGACGCCACATGGGAAGGGCAGATCTGGGGATCGCTGGATCTTGCCCCCTCCCGTGGCTCCTTCGCCTTCTCCTTCGTCTTCTCCTTCGTCTTCTCCCCTCGTTGTCCTTCATTGGCTTTGATTTTGTTGGTGCGGAGTGGGAAGATGACGTCGATACTTCTTGCTGCGTTGTCTAGTGAAGAGATTGGCGGGGTGGTCTCAGGAAGACGGTTCTGGAGGGGGATCTGCGAGAGCACGGGCCAGAAGGGGGGAGGGGGAGAACGGCACTGAGGTCAGGGAGGGATATGGAACCGGGCTCCTCTCGGAGGTGAAGAGGGATAGCCGACGTCGACGCTAGAGGTGAGAGAGGCGAACAGTGCTTCTCGCTAGGGTGGAGAGGGAGGTGACGGGCCGAAGCCCTCACACAAATGTAATCAACCGTGAGGCTCCAAAAATTTCACTCACTATTCCAATATGTACATCGGGGGTGCCCCTTTATAGAGGTGGCACATTAACAAAAGACTCCTTAAAAAGACTCTATTTGCATACTAGTCCTCATCAAAGACTCAAACATAATAGGAACTAAAATAACTCAAAAATTGTCTTCATCATTCTCTCCGATCAGGAGGAAACTCGACCTTAAGTTTCAATTTGATTTATTTATTTACGGTCGGAAGTGCCCAAGACTTGGCTCGTGAGAACGAGCCGAAACCACACTGATACCGATATGATGCTGAACAAATCGACAAAAATGGGCTAAACGGACCGAAATAAGACGAATCAACACTTAAACTGGGCGAGACGGCTTAAATGGACTGAAAATGACATAAATGAACTAAAAATCAAAACGAGCCGGGTTTAAACCTGCCAAAACGGACCCAAACCGACCTCAGAAAGACTCAAAATGCTCTGAATCAGGATGAACCGGCTTGAACTGGGCCCGAACTGGGGGGGGGTCATGGCGCTGTCTTGTTTGCTGCCAGAAAGGTTGCGTGGCCGCGATTACACTGTCGCCCGCCCGTTGACGTGGCAACATCATCGACGGGTAGCTCTGTTGTCTTCCACAGGCGTCGTGCGCGAACTGCGCGTCCGAACGGCAGAGGAGGCGTAGGCGGCAGGGGGCAGAAGGCCTGGCGGTCTCGCGTAGCCACACAACGGCTATCCAACATCATCGGCAGAGAGGGGTCAAAATAAAATTTTTAAAGAACCCGAACTTCGATTCTAGTATTTTTAAATGTTTTGCCGGACTATTTAATACATTTATAGGTTATAACCTATTTTTCTATGTAGTCCAAAGGATATAATGAAAATTATTTTAAACTTTGAAAAAATACGAGGTTCTCACGTAGTAATTTTAATTGCATTCTTGGGCACCCTCAAGTCGTTGGTGTCTTTGTTGTCCACCCTATGTTTGAGAATGTTGAGTCAGCTTTATGCATCATCTGCAACAGATGCTTATCATGTATCTTGCTTTTAAAATCCTACCCACCATACTTAGTGCTTGCTCCACCCTTTGCTTGTGTATGGATTCACAACTCACAATCGAACTTTGTCATGTCGTGCTTTGTACTCATCTCCTAATCATTCATATGTCCAGCCCCTCCACTCAATGTTTGCGAAACAATGCCTCAAGGTACTAAGGCATACATTGATTGTAGAATCAGTCGTATCGGATCGGGATTGCTGATTTCCAGATCATATCAGCCAGTCTCAATCTAATTTTTTGCTGGTGGAGTGATCTATGAAGGATTCTTGGCAACTTTTGCCGATTCCATCTATATCGAGACTAGAATGAGTCAAATCAACCGATTCTAGACGATTTCGGTGATTCCTCATCAGAATTGGTGTGCCAATGGCCGCGGTAGTAGAAGTGCTATGGTGGCATTTTCTCCTCTGGAGACATTATGGTGCCATTTTTGGGGCTGATTTCAGCCCTAAAAGAGCCTATATCAGATAGTAATTTGTTTTAGGTTATTTTTCTATGAATTGTTTCATATTTTGTGACCTTTTTAAGAATCGATCTAAACCGACTTTGGATTTGTTTTCTTCTCTGAAAGTTAGCCGTATTGAGCTATTTGATCACTCTCTGGATTGGATCCGGAGCCACAAATCTGGTCTTAATCAATCAATGCATACACCTCATGGTTGGTGAGGCCTAAACATTGAGTTGAAAACATAAGTGCCTTTCTTCTTATGAAGTGCTGTGAAGCAGTGTCGATGCATTAGTCTTTGTGTTGGAAAGCAAAGCAGTAAACAAAATAATCACCATCGAGCCCACATGCATGGAGGAAGAGAATGCAAGAGAAGGATGTTGCATCTAGTAAATTTTCTCTTCTTGCTTCCTTTCGCTCATAAGACTCCTTGTTTAGCCTTATGGTTGTGGCTTTTGTTCATACTTCGGCTTCTCACTATTCTTGCCCTCAGGGCTCCTCTATTCCCTTCTTCAGCCTTGTAGCTGGTGTTGCTATTCCTCTTTAAGCTTTCTATTGTACTTGTTGGCCGGACTCCCATCCCTATTGTTCGGCATTGCAGTTGCGACTGCTGTAGCCTACTATGAAGAGATTCAGGACTAGGGGGAGTACTTTTATTTTCATTGATTAGTATATACCAATGGACATATGATCACATTCAAGCATAGTTGTCAAGGTGTAGGCGCCGCCTAGGCGTGAAGGCACTAAATTTCCAGCGCCTTGTTCGCCTTGCCGATGGGTGAAAAGGCGTCTGCTGCAAGCCGCCTAGGCACACAAGGCGGCTGAACCGCGCCTTGGCGCTTGCCCGGGTGAGCGGCCGCCGCGAACTGGCGGTTCACACCTCAATGGCACCGGTTCACCTCACTAGTTCGCGGGCACCGGTTTGACACTTAAACCCTCCCGTAAGTGTGACCCAGCTACCCCTTCAGTGCCTCGACCCGACAAAAGTTGTGCGGCTCACTTGCAGACACAGACGCTGATGCCGACGTCGACGCAAACGCTGCAGCTGCCTGCTGCCGTAGTCACTTGATCCAGTGACTTCTGGAGGAAGCTCCAACGCCTCTCCACGGTTCTCCTCCTCCTCCACCAGTCTTTTAACTTCAAAGAAGCTCCGACGCCTTTTTCACCTCCGCGACCTGCGACCGGTAAACCTAGGTTGTAAAGTTTGTTTTTTTATTTTCCATTCATATTTCTTCCTTGTTTTCTTCAAGTTTAATTTTTCAACGTGTGTTAGACACATTGTAATCATCTTATACAAGTCCTATACTTCAAAACGAAACAAGTTTCAAATTTGAACGTCTTCGAGCCGACGTTTTGAACGTCTCCTGGCCGACATTTTGAACATTTTGTGTACTTTTTTTATTGTCTATGTCCATTTTGAATATGTTTTGAACGTTCCATGGCGGAATTTATTTAATTTGTTCATTTCATTATTTGGCAGTGCATATTTTCATTATATTCATGGAAGGGCTATCTGGTGCTGGTAGTAACAATAGAATGGAATCATCTGGGATAGAAGAAAAGAAAAGAGCAAAGTCCAATGATCCCGGATGGAAATATGCACATTGGCCATCGGAAAACGATAAAAATCGTGTAAAATGTGATTTATGTGTATTGGTGACAAATGGCAGGATAAAGAGGCAAAAGGAACACCTGATAGGAGGATATAGTGATGTTAAGAAATGTCCGAAAACCACAAAGGATATTGCTGAAGAAATGTTAACATGGATGAGTAAAAATAAGAAGTGAAAGATGACTATTTCCATAACTGATGTTGATAATGCTGAGGAAGATGAAGATGAAGACGTAGATGATGAGGAAACAGAGGCAATTTCCAGACCGAGGGCTATTTCTACAACAAAGAAAAAGATGTTAGACACTTCAAAACATGTCAAAGCCAAAGGTAAAGGTCCAATGGATATGTTTGCAAGGATGTCTACGGAACAATTTATTGATGCTAGATGAAGTGGCCAAAGTAGACAAGGTACTTTGGGGAGTAAATTCAAGAATGAGGAGAAAGAAAACATTGACGAATATGTGGCAACATAGTTCTATGAATCCGGAACTCCTTTTAATGTTGCTAAATTAAGAAGTTTTGAAATTATGTTTAAGAATGCAGGGCATCTAGGACCTAGTTGCAAGCCTCCTAGCTATCATCAATTACGAGTCCCTCTCCTCAAAAGAATGGTGGAATGCATAGGTCAAATGCTCGAAGAATACAAAAGGCATTGGAAGGTATATAATAGCACTATTATGTGTGACGGGTGGACTGACAAAAGACAAAGAAAATTGATTAATTTTTTAATAAATTGTCCAAAGGGGACTTATTTTATGGAGTCGGTTGATGTCTCAGATAAGAAAGAGGATGCTGTCCTTTTGTACTAACTATTAGATAACATGATTGAGAAAGTTGACGAGACTAATGTTGTTCAAATAGTTACAGATAATGCATAATATAATATTGTTGCTGGGAGGTTGTTGATGGACAAAAGAAAAAGCTTATTTTGGACACCTTGTGCAGCTCATTGTGTTGATCTTATGTTAGAGGACATTGGAAAGTTGAAAGCCTATGCACCAATCATTTCGAAGGCTATGAAGTTGACCACTTATATCTATAATCTTACTCAATTGTTGTACTTTATAAGAAAAGAGACAAAAGGCAAGGAGCTTGTTAGATGTGGAGTCACCCGATTTGCCACTACCTTTCTCACCTTAGAGAGGTTGTTTGATGATGTTGTCAAAAAAGGTTTGCGGAAGTTATTCTCATCCGATGCTTGGCACAAAAGTGTATAGGGAAAGACAAATGCAGGGAAGAATGTATCTTCAATTGTTTTCCAAGTTAAATTTTGGCACGTAGTTGAGGAAATACTCAGAGGATGTCAGCCACTTTTACAAGTCTTAAGGTTGGTTGATGGAGATGAAAAACCAGCTATGGGATATATTTATGCTGCCATGGAGTGTGCAAGACAAAAGATAATTGAAAATTTTGGTTTAAAAATAGTTAAGTATGGTTCTATCTTGAAAATTGTGGACTGTAGATGGGAGATTCAAATGCAACGGCCTCTACATATAGTTGGTTATTTCTTAAATTCCAAATTTTATTTTGAGGCAAGATCTAAAGATATGCATGGTGTTGCAAAATTTGAGTAGACTTTTTATACATGTGCTGAGAGATTGTTGCTAGATCCGGAAATGCAAGATAAGATAGGGGAACAAGTTTCAATGTACTTGGATGAAAGAGGAATGTTTGGCATTCTGTTTGTTACAAGATCACGTGGTAAAAAGCTTCCATGTAAATATATTTTTGAGACTTTGAGTATATCAAATGTTTGTGTCAAATTTAGTTATCTTGAACTAATGGTTTTTTTTGATGAAGTGGAATGGTGGATGCAATTTGGTGGAGAGACACCGGAATTGAAAGTTGTTGCATTGAAGATTTTAGGACTATGTTGTAGTTCATCCGGTTGTGAATGCAATTGAAGCATATTTGAGCATGTAAGTATTATTGGTACTTTGTAATTCTAATGGTTAACTATGATGCCACCTAACATGTCTTTAATTTATATATATAGATTCATTCTAAGAAGAGGAATCGGTTGGAGCACAAGCAGTTGAATGATTTGGTTTATGTCCAATATAATAAACGTCTCTATGAAAGATTTAGAGATATGAAAAGTCATCCAGAGAAATATGACCCTTTATGCTTGCAAGATCTAGATTGGAGTTGCGAGTGGATGATTAAAGACATCTCGGACATAGTTCGTGAAGGTGATGAAATTTTACAAGAGGATGCTATCATCACCACTTCTTTGTTAATTATTTACTTTCTTTCAATTTAATTTAAACTTGACATTCCTCAATAAAATGAAGGTGATGATCTGACATGGAAAGACGTGGATGTTGCATTGGGAGCTTCATAAGATAGAGCTAGAAGAGCAAGTACATCCCAACCCTTGAGAGATAATGAAGGGAGTGATGGTGAAGAAGAATTTCTTGAAGAGGATGAATATGCAAATGATGACGATGATGATGATGAAACAACGTGGGTAACAGAAGGAGGAAATGATGACGGTGATGATAACAATGAGAACATTGAAATAGACATCACTCTTGAGAAATCCATGTTTAGATTTAAAATTTAAGACTTTGGTTGTGTAATTTAAATGTTTGTCATGTTGAGACATTTAGGACTTTCATGTATTTTGTTTACATGTTTTCTTTGTTGTACCTTGTTTAATTGTGAATTTAATTTTACTTGATGGTATTTGAGGATACGTTGTGACAATATAAATTGGTATTTGTATTTTGTTTGTGTTATGAAAAGTGGTATGCAAAATTTTAGAGAATGAATGAAGACAACATGATTCAAAAAGTATGTATAATTCTATTCGGTAAGTCAATTTACTTTATGTTGTTGACTTGTTCTCTTAAATTTATATTTACTTTTTATACATGTTATGTTGTTGAAGTTCTTCATAGATTTTTTTAGTCTTAAAGTCTTAATACATGTTAATTTTATTACATTTTTAGCATTTTTAGAACTATTATATAATGTTTATGACATGTGAGACTTACATTCTTTATCCCTTTTCATACTCCGCCTTAGCGCCTAGGCAACGCCTAGGCGGGCGCCTTGTCGCCTAAGCTGTAAAAGGGCCGTCAAGCTCCTTGTGCGCCTTGTCGCCTTGACAACTATGCATTCTAGAAAAACAATTGAGGAGAAGAAGACCTTGCAGACTGCCATCACATCTTCGACTGTTAGAGAAGACCCTTTAGGGTGCTATCCAAGGATTGCAGGATCGGGATTGAGATCAAGATCGGTGACCACCGATCCATTCTGATTAGTTTGTATTGGCTAATGCTCCGGACAAAAGGGCGACCCCGGATTGGCCCAATTTTTAGAATTTTTTAAAACATAAAATTTTTCAAAAAATCATAAAAAATATGAAAAATCATAGGATTGAGTAAAAAAATTTAAAAAAAGAAAAATAATGTGGATGATATTTTACCAAACAATACCATACAAAGTAAGTTCATTTCAAAAAATTATCTTATGGTACAAACTATCATTTAAGAGAGATAAGAGAGTTAAAATAGATCTTTATGAAATTTAAATATATAATATATTTTATGATTATGAATCTTATATAAATATGTGATAGTATAAGCGATAATGAAATATGGTAATATATTTACATTATCATAAATCGGCACTTGGGAATCGCGAATTGACCTGTGCAGTCAAGTCACAGGTCAAGGGAGCATCACCCCTTGTGGGGGATACTAGGGGGGCAATGCCCTCCAAAGAAAAATTTATTTATGGTGGTATCAGGGGTGCCAGAAGGGCCAAAGGGGGGGGGGGGGCTAAAAACCACCTGTTTTAGGGGGGATCACCGCTGGAAAGGTGGATCGTGGTCACCAAGGAGGATCGTCGAGGGGGAGGGGACCGCATGGGCTTGAAGGAGAGGCGGAGATGAGAATCGGGGTCGGCGGGAGGGTGGGGGAGAATGGGGTCGATCTCCCCCTTATTATGGGGGATTGATCCAGAAATCGGGTCTCAAATCGACCTGATTTCGGATGTTTTCGGAGTCCCATGGACGAGTGATTCACGATCTGATTTAGTTGGATTGGACCGATCCTAGGTGATCTTGTCGATTCTGACCGATTCGGTCAAAATTTGGGTTTGGATTGCTGGTTCGGCCTATAATCGGATCAATTAGGGCCGATCCAATCCAAGAATTGGCCGATCCCGATATAGATTGGCCGATTCTGCAATCCATGGTTCCATCACGTATTGGTAGGGGTGTAAATAGATTCTGATGATCCAAAATTCTTATTTGATTCTGATAAAAATTAACAAATTTAAAACTTGTTTTTATATCTTTTAAGCTATTAAAATTCTATCCGTTTCCGTTTGTCCGATTCCGATAAAAATTTATGTGTATATGAGCTTATTATCTTAGGTTGGAACAGTTGATAGGATCTCTTTTTTATGTCTCCATGTTGCCAACATAAAATTAATTAAAATAAAGTTAAATAAATTATAAAATATGATATGCAAAGTGATAAATAGTAATAATAATGTTTTAAAGAGGTTATATTAAATTTATTAATTATATGTGAATCATTAACTTGTTCTTAAATGAAAACTAGTATATAATATGTATTTTAGAAATTATTGAATTTAATTCCGATTTTGATCATGGAATCAAAATTGGAACATAGTGATTCTGAATTATCATACTCGGAACACCTAACTCTTATTGAAATCGAATACATGTGATTCCGCTACCAATTCCGTCTTATTTTTAGCCCTACGTATAAGACTGCCAATGAAGACTTAATAATGTGGGACCACCTCTAGGTTAGACTAAAGGCTAACAATTAAACAATATTTATGTGATAAGAATGATGGAAGTAATCAAGTAATTGTCTAATATCAAACATAAGTGGACCCAAGTAGTGATCCCTAAGTGAGTGAGACCACGGTGGTGTAGACATTACCGAGCCTAGGATGCTTTCTAATTACCGGAGTGGATCAGATAACCCAAGATGGATCTCATTCACAAGCCAAAAATACTTGATAATGAGCCAAGAATTTACGCATGTTGGCATGGCTTAGGAGTGCATAATAAATAAATGAGTAAATTAACGATGAGTGAGGAAACATACTTCCACGTTAAGGTGTGGGAGTCGCCCGGCTGCTCACTTTCTAATTGATTTACACACCATTAGTTACTTTATCAATCAATGCCACACCTCGTGGAGTGATAAAAGACTACAAAGTTTATAAATATGAATTAGAAAAGGGTTGGGTGAGGGGCTTAGAGCAAAGATGGAAATTGGAATTGGTTAGAACTGTTTTGATCTGAATCGGATCGAATTGTTCATAATTGGCTGATTCTTTGAGAGGAATATAGATGTGGAATCGATCATTTTTAAATTTTTTTTCATTGCAAAACTATTAAAACAATCATTAAAAGTTTTAAAAGAAGTGGAGGGGCCCAAAAAATTTTTAAAAATAAAAAACTCTGATTTAACATGATTTCAAGTCTGGATTATAAATTTATAATAGACTTTACGACATGTAGATATAGTTTAATGGCAAATATCAATTTATTAATGCACTGTAACAGTATACAAGTGTAAATTGACGTGAAAGAAATTAATATCTTTATTTCACCACCATCTACGCCCTTCACCTTCATCCTCCTTCTCTGCATTCTCTTGGATGCTCTACTGAGACCTATCTGTCATGTTCGGCCCATATCTATATGAAAATAACGAATCAACTATTTGAGAGAAATCGTAGACATTGTTTTGTGAGCTTGGAGATATAGTTAGATCATAGGGGTGGAAGTCCGAAGAGGGTTCTGGATAATTTATTACGACGTATTGATCAAAGAACCCATGATTCAAGTGTTGACGTTCTCTACTGGAGTATTGTCTTTCTCTCAAATCATCCGTCTCTGTCCTGTTGGTGCATACACTACTAGAAGGTTCTCCTTCTCCATCAACTTGAGTTGAACTCTCTACATTTGTTGTTGGGTAGGTGGAGTGAACTCTTTATCATCGTCATTTGAGGAAGATGCTTGCGTATTGTCAGTTGGACTCACTGGTCATCGCCTGATGTCTAACTTTCTTTTCCTTGTTGTTTCTTCTGCTTGTGATAAAGAACTCTTAAGACCTATGCCACGCTGATATACCTTTTTTAATTGATAGAAGCATCCTAATCTGGTTGCCATAGTTTTTGTCTTCATTTTGGTGTGAGTTGGTTGTGTGGCTTGGGTTGGGGTTGAAGTTAGGAATGTAGTTGGGGTAGTTGGGATTTCTTGCTGTGTATTCATCTTCAGGCTGAACGTCATTTAGTTTCTTTTAAGCCTATGCATAATTCTCATGGTCAAACTTTGGATGTGCTTTCCCTACCTTCTCCTCCACCCACGTATCAACATCAGAAGTAAGTGGTTCTTACTTCTAGTTGAGCCCTTTGTTCATATGTATCACATGCAAATTATGCGAATCTTTGTTATACTATTTTTTGATAGTTTTGGATATTCTTTATCATTTGTCGCATGTTGTAGTGGCAGAACATTACTTTCTCTAATCAATCTAATGTTAGCCTATTTTTTCTTTGTGTGTGAACAAGGCTAAACATATTACAATTTCTCTTATACTGTGAGGAATTTATGTTTTAACTAATAATACAAGTTGTAATTGATGCAAGTGGATTCCAATCACTTACGATGTTTATTTACACCCACCGATCTGCTAAAAAAAAGAACAATAAAACATGATGTTTCTATTAATCATATAAAATAAGGCAAATATCATAAAATACACGAACTTTTTATCAATTTCATTATACCAAGGGAAATCTTGTCGAATGCATATCTTTGATCTGGATCCATGTATACTCTGGTACTCTTCTTATTAGTTTGTATCTATAAATTGAGTGACATCAAATTATTAGATGATTAGTGGTCCAATGTAAAAACACTAGTAAAAGGAAACTTTCTCACATACCTCTAACTCAGTTTCACATCTATCTTGTTGAGTTCTTGGAAGTTTTTGTATTATACTTAAAGGACCTCTCAACACTCATTGATTATTGCTTACTTGTGACTCATATTGCATTTGAGAGTTTAAGAAGTATCCTACATTCATAACATATAATATAAGAACATACATTTATGTAAGAAGGCAATAATTAAGTTATGGCTAACAATTAACAAGAGTTACCTACTATGTGCGCGTTGTGGTGTAGTGTCATGTCCTATCTAGCATTTATGATTTCACACAACTTCTTGTACCCTTTATGATGCTTCTCCTTGATTTTCAGTTTTACTTTATCCATGGCATCGTAGAGATATCCCATCTGGTTCATCTGATCTATGTCCACCAATTTCAACGTAGTTACAAATGGCTCAATGCTGAACATAGAGTAAATAATCTTTTCTCAAAAATATTTGTCCATTATCATTGTTCAATTTGTGCACGGATCTCTAAGTAATCCATCTTGTTGTGCAGGTCTTGATATAAGAAATATAATGTTCCAACGCAATGAACTGTACTAGTATATGCCTATGTTGGTGCAAGCTCTGCAAAGTAATGAATTATGTGATAAATCTAGTCAGCACAAGTCTGATCAGACCGTGCTCCTTTGTATGATGTCTCTTTATGTGGAGCAAATGTGGTTGAGAATAGATAAATAAGATGTTAAGCTGTGCCTAGCTGAGAAGAGTAGAAACTAATGCCTCATTACTTATGTTCTTCAACATGAAGTTAATAGAGTGTGCTGCGCACATAACTTTGAAGAGGTATGGCCTCTTATCCATCAACTTTCTCCTGTAGCTTTGTAGGAGGGTTCATTATATGTCACGGCCTGAACATTGTTCTCCTCTTCTATCTCTTCCACAGTGTTGTCTATAAGTGCAAAAATATAATCTGCATTCTTATTGTTACCTGAAACATCAATAGACTTAAAATTGTGCATTTTGAATTGTACACTAGAAAGTTAATCATAGATCTTTTTGTTATACTAGTCTACCTATCGCATATTATTGTGTACCATCTCTTCTTCTAAATCAACTTAAAGATCTCTATCCAGGCCTTAGTTTTTCTACTTTTTTATCAAGGTTGGCATTGTGGATGTATTGACTATTTGAGACCTTTAAGCTTAGTCTGACCTCCTCTTTGCATCAATCATGATTTGGAAATAGGGGCTTGTGATGGGATGTGCTTGAATGGCTGCATTAAGTTAAAATGAAATCAAAATTTGTTATTGGCCCATTAAGGAAATTTATAGTATACACATGAATGACTTTTACACTTGAACATTATTACCTGCACATAGGAACTACTTGTATATATATGCTTGACTACTCGCTTTGCTGTTGAAGTGGCTACCTTAATGCCTTTAAAGGCCTATCTTATTATTTTTTGCGAGCTATTTTATCATCGGAACATGTGTGGATCCTTAGTGATTTGCATCGAAGTTGATCGATTTCATGGACCCTACTCTTCTCTACCTCCCACATCCTTATTAGGTGTGGGTCAAGTGGACTGTGACCGATGATATGCCATCTCTCTAGCTTTAGAGCCTCTTGCTCCGCTCCTCTTCTCATCTTTCTTTTGTGATTGTTTGATCACTTGAAATGCTCTTTTCAAATCATCATCTTCTTTAGACTCGGATGGTGGCTCAACCTCCTCTACTCGTCCTTTCCCCTTACCTTTATGGATATGCCTCTCATCTCTTCTTTCCATAAGCTCGTCATGTAACTCCTTTTTTTTGTTCAACAGGAGTCCCCCTTTGTGAGGCTATTCTAGTAAGGTACTCTTTTATGGCTTCACTACTTTATTTGGGCACCTTATCGTATCTTTTTCCATTTCCATTTACACCTCCTATGTGTTACTTCAAAGCAAGGATGCGGGAATCAGAATCGAAATTGGAAGTGGTAGGTACCGATTTGATTCAAATCAGTCTGATTCGATCGATTCCTAGGAAGGAATCAGAATCAGTCTGAATCAAATTTTTTTCTTTTGTTCAAAAAAATTCACAAAAATCGGGAAAAGTTTTAAAAAATTATAAAATACTTTAAAAATTGTAAAAAAATATAATGTTAGTGTCTAACATGTCATAAGAACCATAACACGTGATCGTTACAAACTTGAAACATAAATAAAAAATGATAGTCATATAATCATAAAAACGATATACCTTTCACCAAAATTGGTGATATTGACTGTCATCATTATTTTCGTTCTGTTCATAAGTACCCCGTTCATTATTATTTCTTATAATTGCTGTGGGGCCTTAGGGTCCATATGAAAATAATGATTCATCCATTTGGTTGAAATCATAAGTTTCTTAGAGAGGATCCACTGAATAGTAAGGTTGAAAAACTAAAGGAGAATTAATCTCTGGCTCTAGATAATTGACTGCTGCATACTCATCAAAATATCCTTGATGTCAGCACTGACTTCTACTATTACTATGCTGCCTGGAGCCCAAATCTGATGTATTTACACCATTAGTATGTGCACTAGAAGTAGAAGCACCACCTCCTTCTCTGGACCCCCTTCCCTCAGATGCTCTCTTCTCCTCTACCACCACCACCTCTTCTATGTGAAGGTGATGGAGGCTAGGTGGGTGGTACACACTCTTCTGCATCATCCTCTGAGGTTGTATCACTACTTTCAATGATATGACATTGCCTGATATCTAACTTTCTCTTTTTAGGCTCTTGTTTAACTTGAGATGAAGTCCCAAGGCTGAACCCACATTGATAAACTTTTTTCAATATTGTAAAAGGCTTGTGTGGCCTATGTGCCATTTGTTTTAATTTTTTTTGGAATAGGTTCTAAAGCTGGGGGTGGGGTTAAAACTGGGATGGGGATGAAGCTAGAGATGGGGCTAAAGATAGGGGTGGTATAGGCTGTGTCTCACGAATAATGTCCTCCATAGGTTCTGCCTCAACGCCATAAAGCTCTTCTTTAGCCCATGCACGGTCATCTAGGTCAAACTCTGGTGGTGGCCTCCCTTCCCTCTTCTCTAACCATGTAGTGAGGGAGTGTTACTTTTAGAAAATGGTGTCTACATCCACCTTTTCAGGCACTTGCGACTCTAAAGCAACTCTTTCTTCATAAGTCCCTTCTGTAAAGTTTGCAAATCTCTCCTTTGTCAGCCTTTGGTGGACCTTGATGTTCTTGATCTGCAAGCACATGTTGTAGTGGCAAAACACCAACTTATTCAGTCTCTTTGCATGAATAAGGTTAAATATGTTCCAACTCCTCTCGTAGTGGGAAGAACTGGTTCTCTTGCTCAAAATGTGCATGGCAATGTCTTATGTTCACTTGCACCCACCATTTAACTGTAAAAAAATCGAAACAAAACATACTATTAGTGTTGTGAAATAAGAATATGCTTAACACTGAATTATTACAACTTATATTTACATACCTGGAGAAACCTTATCAAAAGAGTATCTCAGATACATTCCGACTCTTATTCTGTATGACTGCATCTGAGAAAAAGATAAATGTTACAAAGTTAGTAATTTACTTTGTTTTTTTAAAAAGTTCAATGTTCATTTATAGCTTACTTCTAAGTCAGCCTCTGTCCTGTCTTGCTAGGTCAAGGAAAGTCTTCTAATGACCGCTGTTGGCGTACATTTTTTTTTCAAAAAAAAAGGACAAATGGGCAGGCCTAGGAGCAGGCCGGACAGCCCACAGTTCAGCCAAATTGGGCCCAATCAGGGGCCCATGTATGTCCAATCAGAAGCCCATGATCCCATCCTAAAATTGGGCCAAATTCCATCCTAAATCCAGGCCCTGCGCAGCCCACAGCAGAAGCTGGGCCGCAGCCTCCAGCTGGCCCAATTGGCCCATGTAAAAGAAGCCTGTGCACAGCCCATCTCTAAGGCCACCTGCAGCCTAGTGTGAACATGCCACACTGGCCCTCCTGCCACCTCAGCAGCCACCTGTGCACCTGCCAGGTCACCCCTTGACTGGTTAATGGCGTGGGGAAGCCCAGGCAGTCAAGGAATTAAAGTCAGGGGGATATCCAAAGGGTCAGATCATTAAAACAGCATGGGAGAACTCAAGAGCCATCCCACGTTGGTTTCAAGATGACCTCTGATCTCCCCCCATCTCCTATAAGAAGAGGAGGGCGCGCCAAGCACCAGGGAACCAGCAAAAAGACGCTGAGAGGCTGCCCCTCTGCTGGCTGCTGTGCGCCTGCTCCAGCCCCTCTGCCTGCTGCGCCTGCCACCTGCTGCCAGGAAGAAGAGGGTGAAAGGACGCCGACAGGCTGCTGCACTGGCTGCTGCCCCTCCTGCGCACACCTGCTCTCCAGCATCTGCCAGCGGCCAGAAGAAGACAGCTGCTGCTCCCTTGTGTGCCTGCTGCAAGACCTGCCTGCTGCTGTACGTCTGCACCTGCCAGCAGCCAAGAGAAGGAGAAGAAGAGAGCTGCTACTCTCCTCCTGCCCACGTGCATACCTGCCAACAGAAGAAGAAGAAGAGAAGGAGAAGAAGAAGAAGAAGAACAGGTGGGTCAATATTCTATAAATATGTAGCCCTCTAAGGGCACCCCTGTCTCTCTCCCTCTGTTCAGCCCATCCAGCAGCCCCCTTGTGGCACAAGATGCAGCATATGTGCGGTTTAGCAGAAGTGCAGAAATTCAGCAATGGTGGGTAGGGGCGATGTCCCGGACCCTCTCGGAATCTTTACGACGGGCCGATTGTTTTGTCCAGGCGGGTCCTCACCCTACCATCAAGACGGATGGAGGCGCACAACTCCAACAGGCTCTTCCGGCCCAAGAACCCCAAAACAGGTCCCAAACGGCCCCCTTGTGGCATGACCGACAATCCCAAAACAGGTTCTGTCCAGCCCCCTTTGCGGCATACCAAAAAGAAGGCAAACAGCAGCCCCCTTGTGGCACAAGATGCAGCATATGTGCGGTTCAGCAGAAGTGCAGAAATTCAGCAATGGTGGGTAGGGGCGATGTCCCGGACCCTCTCGGAATCCGTACGACGGGCCGATTGTTTTGTCCGGGCGGGTCCTTACCCTACCACCAAGACGGAGGGAGGCGCACAGGTCTTGTTTGCTTCAAAAGAGAGGAGTTCGGAGTCCCCTTCCAGCAGCCCCCTTGTGGCCTTCCGGAGGAGACACCAATCCATGAAGCTTCAAAAGAGAAGCAGGTCTGCAGCAGCCGGCCAAGCTACACAAGTCTGCCATTTTCAGCAATGGTGGGTAGGGGCGATGTCCCGGACCCTCTCGGAATCCGTACGATGGGCCGATTGTTTTGTCCGGGCGGGTCCTTACCCTACCATCAAGACGGAGGGAGACGCACAAGTCCAAGATGGTTCCTTCCGACCCAAGAACAGTCCAAGGCAGCCCCTTCCGGCCCAAGAAGACCGTAGACCGGCTTTGAACGCCGATGGAACTCAAAACCGGCCCAAGTGGCCTTTTAAAATAATAAAAACAGAAACTAAAAAGAAATGGACGGCTCCCCCGGGTACGTCCTGGGATGTCGATCCGGACGTCGGCGCGGGCATGCTCCCGTAGCCGATGATCCTTCCCCCGATTTGGCTAAGTCACCGACTAGCCTTGTTGGACGGGTAAACTTTGCCAAGTTAGAAACTTGTCGGCATGCCGTTGTAATGCCGAAATTTTTCTAAGTCGGTAAAGAACCTAAGTTGGGGGAAGGATCACCACTCATTGTACCCCGATGTACTTCACCTTCAATGAAATGAAGTTCGATGTCAATTTGGAATGCATAAGTTCCGGGCATCGATTTGCAGCCTGATGGGTTGGATGAGATGCACACCGCCAAAACATAATATAAAACAAAATAGCATAGCAGAATTAAAACAAATCTGAAGGTTCAATAAAAAATCAGAATCTGAAACAAACTTGAAACAGACAAAGCCAGTCTTCAGACAATCTGGAAATAAAAAAAGGCAGGATCAGGTCCTGAAATGGGATTCCCCTGCCACACTTGCGGGCCTTCACGCAGGCCTTTCTCTCACTCCCTATTTGGTCCACCTACAGGCGCCCATAGCCGGCAAGGATCGCGGGATCGGAATCGGAATCGGGATCGGTGGGTACCGATCCGATCCGGATCGGATCGGATCGGACCGATTCCGACCGATCCAATGGAAGACAATCGATCCAGAATCGGTAAGCAAAAAAAAAAAAAAAAAAAAATGATCCGATTCCGATCCGATCCGATCCCAGACCGATCCGGACCGATTCTGGTCGATTCTGGCCGATCCTGGCCGATCCGACTGGAATAGCAAAAAATGAAAAAAAAACGATTCGATTCCGATTCCGATTCCGATCCCGACCAATTCGGCCGATCCGATTCCGATTCCGATCCGATTCCGATCCGATCCCGACCGATCCGGCCGATCCCGACCGATTCTGCCGGAACTTTTTTCCGGATCGGTCCTTCAGCCAAGAATCGGATCGGCAATGGCCGATCCGATCCAGGAATCGGCCGATTCCGATCCGGATCGGCCGATTCCGCGATCTATGATAGCCGGTCTCCAATCCAGGTCTGGCCAGGCCCTGTTCGGTCCACCTGCAGACATCCTACAACCGGTCTGGGTTCAGCCTACAACCAGGCCCACAAACAGGCCCATTCCCTGGTCTCCATCCAGGCCCATAACAGGTCCCTTTGGGACCCAATTTGACACACCTATAAGCCCCCTAAGCAGACCCAAAAAACCTGCTCCTAAAACCTGCAGTGAACAGCCCCTCTGCGGCCCCATCCAGAACACCCCTACACAGCCCCCAATCGGTCCATTCAAAGCCATCTGAACAGACCCCTTAAGCAGGTCCGAAGCTGCCCTTGCTCAGCCCACGTTCAGGTCCTAGAACCGATTCCAAATCAGCCCCTTTGCGCAGGCCCATTTCGTCCCATCTTAATCCATTCACTCCAGCCCCTTTGTGGCTCGACGGAATCCCAAATCAAGCCCCTCAAAATCAACTTTCAAAGTCAACCAACAAACAAATAAAACAAATCCGAACAAATCGGTTTGCATCTGATCGGACCCAAAAGGTCACTGCCCTTTTGAGTTCTTTACTTTTTGTGGATGTGCATGTCTCCAAAAACAGGTTGCCGCGACGGTTAATCAAAGGTGTTCGAGTCGTTGCTCGATGTAAGTTAACGCCGGATACTCGCACCATCCGGCGGAGAAGAGTCAAAAAATGAAAATTTTCAAAGAACCCGAATCTCGGTTCTAATATTTTTAAACTATCACCGGACTACTAATATTTTAGGATATCACCTATTTTCCTAGAAAAGCCCGGAGATGTCTTTCTTTCTAAAGAACAGACGCAGAAAAAAGAGGTTCACACAACCGCCAATGTACCTTTCACCACCTCATTGTCATTGGACACATTCCCTTCATATTGGATCTTAGGGTTTTAGAAATATCCTACATTGAACACATAATATAACATAAAATGCATATATTTACTAGTGAAAGGAGAATGTTGAAATTAATGAGTGTGAAAACTACCTCCTGCATGTACATCATGGTGCAATGTCTAGTCTCATTTGGCATCCGCAAATTTTTACCACTTCTTGTAGTCTCTGGGATTTTCTCTTTTATTCTTTGCTTTACCCTGTCCATTGCATCATATAGATTTCCTAATTGATTTCTTTCATCAGAGTCTATTAACCTCAACACATTTACTAGTGGCTCAATGATGACTAAATAATATTGAATCCTTTTCCAGAAACGCTTGTCCATAATGTACCTCTTTATCTGTGCCAGGATCTCTAATTGTTCCATCCTATTATGTAAATTAGTCATGCACATTATGTATTCCTACGATGCAATGAATTGCACCAGTGTATGTCTATGCATATGCAAACTCTCCAGGACAATGAAATTTGTAGCAAATCATGTGGGCCCATGCCTAATGAGATCGTGCCCCTCAGCGTATTTTCTCATAATATGCAGTAAACAGAGATGTGAATAAATAAAGGGTGGGATAAACTGTGCCTGACTGATAAGTGTAGACACTGATGAATCCTTACCAACATGCTCCAACATAAGATCTATATAATGTATAGCATAAGGAACCCAAAAAGGTGGTGTCTCTTGTCCATCAGTTTTTTTCTACAACCTTGTAAGATGACTCATTATCAGTCACAATCTGCACAACAATCTCCTTCTCGATCTCATCTACAACGCCATCCATCAAAGAAAACATGTAGTCAACATTTTAAATCTTACCAGAAGCATCTACTAACTTCAAAAATGTGGTGCCTTCTGAACAATAAATTAAGAAATTAATCATGTACCGCTTTGTAATGCCAGATCATCTATCGCACATCAATGTGTAGCCCCTCTCCTTCCAAACCTGCCTGAAGCCATCTATCTAGGACTTCAGCTTCTGTACCTCCTCTAGGTAGGCTCCATATATGTATCGATTGTTAGGTACTTTTAGTCTTGGTTCGGCCTCAGCTATAGCATCCACCATAGTCTGAAAGTAGGGATTGGTGGATACATGTGCAAGGATACCTGCATAAACATCCATATGTAAAGGTTAAACAAAGTTGAAGAAAATAAGTTGAAGAAAATAAATTAACAATGTAAATTGCATACCTGAATGTAAGAAAATTTTTACAATGTCTTACTACTCTCTAGGAGGTTGTGCCATTTGATTTGATCCCTTTAAATACTTGCTTTAATGTCTTCTAAGAAGCACTATGCTTTCTAAAGTAATAAGGATCATCCACTGTTGGTGCCGTGGTCGGGCGTATAGAATATGAATGATGATATCCCCCAAATGTTCCCTCTCATACTCTAAATCTTTACTAGGTGGGGGTTGATTGGACTGTGAACGACACAATGGAACATCCCCAACACTAGAGCCTCCTGCTCCCTTCCTCCTCTCCTCCTCTGCCTATGCATATATTTTCGTGCCTCACCTTCCTTAACTCAGAGTCTGTGAAAGACTCATTATCCTCGTTCTCAGGCATAGGCCTAACTTTTCCTTTCCCCTTCCCTTTGTGGGTCAAGTAGTTATCTCCTCTCCATGTAAGCTTGTTATGCGAGTCATCCCTCTATTCCATCCGGATTGACCTCTGTGAGGCTATTCTTGACATGTAAGCTCTCATAGCCTCTCTGTTATCTCTATGCATATTGTCACATTTTTTTACATTGCCACGAAGTCCAACTATGTGTTGTTTCAATTGAAAGACTCTTCCATTCATTTGCTTCTCACACAATTTGTATTGCACCATCTTATTTTTCATATCCACCATATGACTATGCTCCCACCCAATGTCATAGGAAGCTGGTGCATCGGACGCTCCTTGTTTTGCCTCTAAATTATTTGTTCTGCAATATTAACAACCTAAAAATATTTAATAAAATATTAAATAAACTCAAAAAAAGGTAACCAGGATTTTTTTAGACAGACCAATCCCTTTAGGAGGATGATAGGTGTCAATAGTCCCCCCTAAGGGTTGTTCGGCCATAACAGTCACCCAATGGGTGATTGTTGAGGTAAGGGGGACTGGAATGACCCTTTATGGGTTAGTTCCGGACCTTCTGGCCAATTCTGGATGGTAACAACAAATGAAACGGCGAAAATCAGTTATGTTGGATTGAATTCAGACTTTGAATTAATTAAAACCAAGTTTAGTGAGAGGGAGGATCACCAACAAGAGTTAGAACCAACTGTCAGAGGAAGGAATGGCCGGAATCGATGCTAAATCGACTGAATCGGTGTTCAATCGTTGGAATCGTTGTTGGAATCGCTGATGAATTGCTGCAGAATCGCCTGGATCGCGTCAATTCTTCACTTTTGATGTCAGAATTACTGGGAGATCATCGGAATTCCAAGCCTTAAGTTGTCGGAATCACTGCTTCCACTGGAATTACAAAGAGGTAAGCCTAGGCGGCCGGAATTGACCCTTAAAGGGCTGAAATTGGATCAACATTGGGCCAAAATCCGGCTTAATATCTTTTTGGATTAAGTTGTCTCGGTCAAATCGGTTGGATCGACCAATTCAATGTAAGAATCACTTGAATCGGATCGATTTTGACCGATTCAGGCTGATTCAACCAATTCTGTTAGAATTCATGCCTGAATCTGTCCTTTAAATGGGAATCAATCATATTTGATTCTGAAATTGCCGATTCTAATATGTTTTCACCGATTTTTCAAACCATGCTTCAAACGGATAACGCTATTTATCTGTTTTCCACACCATTTATATTGTACATTTTTCTTGTCAAAATCAACCATATGCCTGTGTTCTCATGCAATATCATTGGAGGAAGGTGCAACAATGCCTTTGTGTTTAGTCATTGCATCTTGAGTCCGTGTTTTAATAAACAAGAAATCGAAGCCATTAAAAATATTGTCAACGTCACCACTTAGATGGAGAATTCAGATGAGGGGTTTGAAATGAACATTAACAGCCCCTTAATGGGGTTGTTCGGACTTTAGAGGGCTTGGGAGATTGAATAGCCCCTTAATAGGCTGTTCGAAGGGCATTGAGGTGACTGGATAGCGTCTTATTGGGGATGTTTAAACTTGATAGTCCTATAAGGGGCTGTTCACCTAAGGGGTGACTCTCAATGCTGATTCCAACTTGAACAGCCCCTTATCGACCTGAAACAGTCATCAATGAGTGATTATTTCTAGTCAATAATTGGAATTGAGGTGGGGGAGCTAGAATCGCGCCCTCCATGAGTTGGAAGGCCTAGAATAAGCTAGAATCGAGAGTGAGGACGAGGGAATCGCCTTGATCACTGGAAGAGGGAGGAATGGAAGGTGAATTACTCGAAAGATTGCCGAAATTATTCTTGGATCAACGATTCACTGTGGAATTGCCTGGATCACTGAAACCCTTGCCTTCTTCGGATGAACGGGGAAGGGGTGGACCAAGTTGGACTGATTTTACCTTTAAAATGATGATAGCGGGTTGATATTGGGTTTGAATCGGACACGAGTCATTAACCATCTGGGTTGTCTCAGCGAATCAGCTTGAATCGACCGATTCAAATTGATTCATACCGATTGAAGTGATTCTCTATTGATTCGCCCGATTTAGACCAATTCCGTGAGGAGAGGCATCTTAGTCGGTGCTCCAGGCCAGAATCGGATCGACATCGGCCCATTTGATTCACGAAGCAGCTAATTCAATTTGGTTCAGTAATTCATGACCTATAGTGGTTTGATTGGCCCAAGATACTTGACTGGTCATTGATGTAGTCCTCCATGGGCAAGCAATCAAGTCAATATGGCATAGTCCAAATGGCTAACTGATGTTATGAGTGATCCGGTTGGAGCAAACCTAACAAGTTGTACCTATTCCTTTGATGCATCTCTCGCCCAAACATGGATGCACTTTGACTGACCGATCACGCCATCCACTTTTGAGTTGCAGACAAAAATCTCTCATTCCCAAGTTTATTAGAGACAATGGTGTAGTTTTTTTTTAAATAGCACAGTTTATTTTGTTATTTTAAAAGTAGCATAATAAAACTTTATATTGCAAAACTAACACACTTTGGTCAAAATCGAGTTTTGAAAACTCGATTTTTTGGGTCTGATACGAACTCCACGTGAGTTCAACGGTTAATGGTGTTTGATAAAAATCGGGTTTTGATTAAGCGACTTTCAAAGTCGAATTTTGTTGAAAATCGAGTTCCTGAAACTCGATTTTCAAATAGAGCCCTTTTTGGGCGTCTGCTAGTCTGCTGAAAATCGAGTTTCTGAAACTCGATTTTCAGGCAGAGCGCAAAAAAAAAAACACAAACAACTTGTAACGTGTTCGGCAACACCTGTATAAAGAAGACATAAATTTTGCTCTACCACAAATCATTTATTTTCATACAACCACAAACATCCAAATGGTGAATGCAAAGATGACAAGGATGTCGAGACAAAGAGTGATACAAGCACTTTGCAGCACATTGCATGATTTCAGATTCAGAATACATCATTCCCTTCTCATACAACCTCATACACCTCGACTACGGCCCTAGAGGGGCAACCGGCTCTGTCTGAAAATCGAGTTTCTGAAACTCGATTTTCAACAGAGTCGCGTATCAGCCGGAAGGGGGAAGATCTATATGAAAATCGAGTTTTAAAAACTCGACTTTGAAAGTCGCTTAATTAAAACCCGATTTTCATCAAACATTATTAACCGTTGAACTCATGTGGAGTTCGTATTAGACCCAAAAATCGAGTTTTCAAAACTCGATTTTGACCAAAGTGTGTTAGTTTTGTAATATAAAGTTTTACTGTGCTACTTTTAAAAATAAAAAAACAAACTGTGCTATTAAAAAAAAACTCGACAATGGTGTGAGTGGCTATAATTCCTAGTTTGAGTGCTATTTACGGCTATTACTACTGATGATGACTGAACCCTGGGGATTGAAGTAAATTCTTAACTCTGCCATTCTGGGATGTGTTGATGGACGAAGTGGAGAACTCCAGGTGGCGGGGTGATGGAGCCAAGCCCATGCCTGTAGTCTCCATCTAGGTAGAAGTTTTCTGTCATGGCATTTATAGTGCTTGAGATCTAGATACCAGTCCACATAATTGATGTCCATTGCATGGTTCGCCGGGTCGGCGACCCGGTCGGCCGGGTTGCCCGACCCGGTCGCTTTTTGGGCCGACCGACCCCGACCCGGCCCCGACCCCCCGACCCGGTTATTATTTTAAATTGAATTTTTTATTATATTTTTTCCCGACCCCGACCCGACCCCGACCCGACCCGGGTCGCGACCCCAACCGACCCGGGTCGGTTTTGGGGCCGACCGACCCGGGGCCGACCCCCGACTATTCCTTCCTTGGTCCATTGCATGACCAACTAAAAAGAACATACTGCAGCCATGGCTGGTGATTGGCACTCCTAGCACACACACACACTAATCATTTTTGTTGAATCTTGGATGGATGCAAGGATTGTGATGTTGAACTAGCTAGCATTTGGAGGAAGGAAGCACTTTTCTGTGGATTATTCTATTATTTGAATGATGGATCTACGTAAGTGTTCATAATTTCATGTGATGGAAGGGAGATCAGAACACTGTTAATTGGATGTTGATCTCCCCGGCAGGCAAGGACTTTTGGACTTCTACGTAACATCGGATAGAAACAGTGGGTTGTAGAAATGGTGTTGTGCGGGTTGATGACATAAGGGTGGTGAGGAGCTTTCATAAGAGAGGAGGTGGTGAACCAGGTGTAGAAGGAAGAAATTTGGACGAGAGAGCAGAGGGATGGAGATTTAAAATAAGGGAGAGAGATGAGATGGAAGCAATGAAAATAGGAGGCATTGTCGAAGAAGAATAACCTTAAGGAGACTGATGAGGAGGACAAGGGAATATAGAGCTGGTTGAAAGGGGATGACGATCCAGAAGGAGAATTTGCTAATCTTCGATGAGGAAGAGAGACTTACCATTGAGAAGGAGGTGATCTAACATTGACATGTGACAGAGACTGACGGGATGAAGATTGCTCACCACAAAGCAGGTGAATGTGATGAACACTAAGAGATTGGGAGAAGACATTGACGAAGAACCTGTAGAGGGGTGCATGGGAAAAGAAATCATGTATTCTCAATTTCACTGCATCATGCCTTTCATGTGTACATACTTATGGGCTTTATAAGATTTTATGTACAATTATAAGAAAACCCAAAACTATCGGTAAGGTTAAAAACATGCAGCTAGGTTACTATGTTTAAATATATATCCTTACCATGGTTTGCGGGATCGGAATCGGTCATCGGATCGGCCAGTTCCGATTCGATCCAGATCGGATCAGACCAGACTGATTCTGACCGATCCGTCGGAAGAAAAGTTGATCCGATCTACTTCATTTTAGGGCAATTTTGGGCCTAAAATAGGCCCGGAATCGCCGCCACGGTGGCAGCTCGCTGCTGTGACGTCTTCCTGTAATATTTTTGATTTTTTTATTTTATTATTATAATTTGAATATTTAAATTAGATTATATATTAATATTTTAATTAGATTTACTCTCCCTTTAGAACTCTACTCTCTCGATCAAACTCTGATTTCCCTCGCCCGATCGAATTCGACTTTCCCTCTCCCGATCGAACTCTATTTCTCCTCTTTGGATCAAACTCTACCTCTCTTCCCCCCCCAGCCCTGCATCCTCGCCTCCCTCTTCTCCTCTTCCACGAGCGCAAGCAGCAGCCCGTGCCCTCGCCTCCCTCTTCTCTCCCGCGAGTGCGCGTGCAGCAGCCCCGCGCCGCCCTCTTTCTCCTTCCTTCTCCTTCTCTGCCGCGAGCACGCAGCAGCGGACCTGCACCCTCCGCCAGCCTACGCCGGCACCACCCCACCTGCACTGCCTCCCTCCACGCCGCCAACCGGCTGCCGCCGCGCGAACCGCCGTCGCCGTCCACCTGGGCCGCCGCCGTCGCCGCACAAGGCGCTCGCCCCCCCTGTTGATCCCACTGCCTCCCCACGCTCCGCCGCGTCGACCGCCACCGGCCACCCTCCCTCGACCCGCCGCCGCCCGGCACACCCTCTTCCGTAGCCCAGCCGCCGCCGGCCTACAGCAGCGCCGCCCGGCCTCCCGCACGTTGCCGCCGCCTGCACCTTCCTGTGGCTGCCGCCGTGTCACCCCGCCGCGACCGTTGTCGCCCGGTTGCAGCGCCGCCAGCGGCGCCTCCCTGCCTCGCCGTCGCCGCCGCGGCCGCCCGCCCGGCGCTAGCTCCGCCGCCCGCGAGTTACGCGGCTGCTGCCGCGTGTGCCGCCCAACCAGCCCCTGCGCTGGCCACCCCTTGCGCCGCGGTGCGCCAGCAGCCCAGCCCCCTCCGCCGGTCTCTCTCTCCTCTCTCATATCGCTCTCTATCTCTCTCCTATCCATCTCTCTCTCTTCTATCTATTATTTCTCACAATAGTATCCTCCGTATTTCTCTCATATTACAACTGTTTATTTTTCTTTATTTTGGCAGCAATTAAGAGAATATAAAATCCAGTCTATCATATCGCCATCAGCATCCTTAAAGTTAATTTACTTTGGATTTCAATTAATCAATCATCGCCACTAATCAGGTAGGCATCTCAACTATCTCTTATCATCTTAAATATATTAATTAAGATGCTAAAATATGATTAGGTAACTTTGGTTAGAATAATATATTTAGTTAGTTAGATGGGTTTAGTTGTGTGTTTATTCTCCATTAGAAGTTAATTTTGTTATTTTTACTTAGATGGTTATTTAATATAAATAATACCATGTTTAGATAGTTTGAGCGCATTTAATTATGTAATTTAAATTGTAGCATGTCATGATCATATATATATATATCTATGCATATTCTGATTTAAGCTATGAACCATCTATAATTGTTAAGAGTTAATTAGTAAGAAATATATAGTTGATTTAGCATGTAATTAACCTATTATTACTAATTGCATGGCATATTAATTCATAGTAGATTGCATGATTTTAGAATAGTGCATTGCCTTATTAGTTGTGCATTAGATTGGTTAATCATGACTTAACATGCATGTAGGTGTAGTTGTAATCTTTTTAATTATATCATTGCATAAGGTTGCATATAGTTATATTTTATGTCAGTTTCCTCTTAGCATGTCTAATTGGATTAATTGGTGTATGTCTGAGTAATATATGCCTTCAGCTTGTGAGATGTAGTTGATGTAGTGTGCTGCATTTTGTAATGTGATTTGCACTTCACGGACTAGTTAGTGGCCGTGGGCGACGGATGAAATAGAACGGTCGGAGCATCCTTCGATCCCGGATACCGCTGTTCATCTAAGTACACCCCATAGTGTCTTGTAGGATTTAGCTTACTATATGTTACATTCTACTATATGGTAAATCTGGTGTTAGTCCTGGAACATAAGCCGCAATGTCGAGTGAAGCGTGTATTTTACTCGTACAAACGAGTTTAGTGTTGTTTATGTTATGACATGTAGATTAGTGAGCTATCGCATTTAATTCATCATAGGTCTTTGTGGTAGGTGCATATAGAGTTGTATTAGTATGCATTTGTTGAATCATGTTAATCTATACAATGGGTAGAAAAACATCTTATTTAGTTAATTAAATCTTGATAATTAGCTTTACTTATAGTTGTTATAATCTGATTTTGCTTGGGGTTTATATTGTTATTATCATTAGGACTTGTTTATTATAGTGGGGGTGGTTGGGTGTAAGTCCTACTGGGTCTTCATGACTCACCTCTTCCCATCTTTAATATTTTTCAGGATCAGGTTTAGCGCAGCAGAAGCGTAGTGGTGTTTTGGAATTGGAAGAGTTAATTAATTATTTGTTCAATGTGGGTATTTAAATTGTAATTTCTTAGAGACAATTTGGATAGAATTATTGGAGTTATTTATTAGAATTCGATATTAATCTTGCTTTGCTCCAAACCGATATATTTCAAGGGTTACGGCGCCGGATTATCTTCCGCTGTGCATGTTAAAATGCGATGGACCCAGTAGCTTCATATCGGGCGGGGAAGAGGGCCGTGGCGGCAGTCTATGGGTCGATTTCGGCGAGGGAATTGCGAGAATCTATCTGGAATCGACTTAATCAGTCTATTCCAGCATCGATTCCATCTGGAAGCACCGATTCAGACCGATCTTCTATCCGGATTGGTAGTTCCACCGAGAATTAGATCGGTCATATCTGATCTGATCCAAGAATCGGCCGATCTCGATCCGGATCGGCCGATTCTGCAATCCATGATCCTTACTGGACTCAATAAAAATATAAAATAAAACTTCTACATTTATAAAGATGTTTAAATTAGTTAGTTGTCTTTGATTCATAATGAACCATGCCTTGATGGTGATGTTAGAATACTTACCCATGTTGAATTAGACTCGAGCTCGGTTGTCCTCACCAAATCTCTCCAACTAGGAGGAACTTGACCTTGTCATGTAGGGGTTTCTAT
This sequence comes from Cryptocoryne crispatula var. balansae, assembly GCA_036172225.1. Classification (NCBI taxonomy): domain Eukaryota; kingdom Viridiplantae; phylum Streptophyta; class Magnoliopsida; order Alismatales; family Araceae; genus Cryptocoryne; species Cryptocoryne crispatula. Next base: position 15,606,892 of record CM069925.1, on the reverse strand, counting down.
CATTTTGGTACCGCTCCGAAAGGTTTGTATCCCACTCCTAAAGCTCTCCTTACATCACTTAAGTTTTCTTTGTGGGTGGCCAACCTTTCTATTGCACAAGGTAGCATTGGTATGCTCTTTCTATATTGTCACTTCTTGCTCTTCTATTATACACTCGATTAGCTCGTGCCACATTAGTATTGGGGCAGGAGATGGATGCTTAGATGTTAACTCTCACTAATGAAGGGGATACAACTCAGAAATCTTTGTGAATGTCATTGCTGTATCTTAGTTAACTACTATATTAGACAGTTGAATGTTTAGGTAATCCCATAATCAGATTGTAGATCTACAATGTACATGTTAGCCTTGATCTTTTCAACCACACCTTGGGACCAACTCGGCTTGAAGCTTCTTGATGACTCCCATAGGGAATTACTCAAGTCTGACTTTGACCATGACTTAGTCTCCCACTTGGAACTCCTATACTCTTCTATTCAAATGAGCACGTGTGTTTACCATTTATTGCTAGTCTCTATTTAATGCCTAATGTGATCATGTAGAATCCTCTCACACCTAAGATAGGAAGTCATTAAGTAGAAATGATTGTCTTTCTCTGTCATGTCTTAGGTGTCTCAAATAAACATTGTTAATTGCTTTACGGAAACTCACACTAGTCTCTTATGCTGAATTTCTGCACCATTTTGTGTTTGAGCTCACATTCTTGCAAAGGAACTAAAACTTCAGCTTAATCTTGAAACCTTCCAAAGGGGCAAGTGCAATGCCAAACATCTCTATGATAGTTGCTATGACATGTTCTTACAACTTGTCATCACCATTCAAGTACGTTATTGCAATGCTGAGCTTCTCATTTTTGTAGGTGGCACAAACAACATAAAACACTGCTCTATGTCAATAAAAAGTTTTATAGCTCCTTTCCCCATGTTCTATCGAAACATTAAGTCTTAGGCACCTGTGCACAACCCTGCCCACTGTCGCTATCATTGGTCTGCATTAGTAGTGGATTTGCTTCTTTCCATTCCAAATTCGCTAAGAGTTAAGATATACCGAATCTGATTCTTATTAAATAAAAATCTTGATATTCTTATTTCATTTTGATTTTGATCTAATAACAAAATCGAAAAAAACTGATTTTTTAAATTTTTTTATTTATTTGTATTAAAAAACTAATAAATTTCTATATTACTACTAAAATTTAATGTAATATATTTAAATTTTTTTATATTTATTATTATATATTATAATTATTATCATTTATATGTTAATTTTTATTATATCTATTTTTTAATATACATGTATATTGATTTTTTATTAAAATTGGGAAAAAATGGATACATTATTGTCTTTTTTATTTTGATTTTTCTAAGTTATCGGAATATTGGATTTTGATTCTAATCATTGATTGCAGAATTGGTCGATTTCATAATTGGATTGGCCCCCACTGATTTGATTTCAGCCTTAAGGACTGATCCCACCTTAAGCTCCCACTGAAATTTACCGTAATTGGTTGAATCGGGCTAGATCAAGGTTGGTATTGTTCAAATCGGCTAATCCGATGGTGAATCGCTAGAGTCGAGCCTGCATAGCCGCTGTGGTGGTCAATTACGGAGAAGACCGCTGTGGCGGCCTATACAGCCCCATTTTGGGGCCGAAGTTGGCCCCAAAAGGGTCTCCATATTAATGATTGCCATCTCGGATCTCCACTTCATCTCGGGGGGTGAAAGAGAAGAGATCTCGGAGAAATTTCAGAAAAATATCGGGAGATTGTATCTCGGATTCTCAAATAAAAATGTATATATGTATGAAATATAACATAATATCTTATAAAGATGGGAGTATATCAATGCATTTATATGAAAATATATAACACATTTGTGTATCAACTGTGTGCATGAACAATTACAAAGCACTCTCAATACCAAAAAGATGATTTTTGTTCTTCTAAAAGATTTAAATTTGTATATAATCTTATTTAAATACTAATATGGTATTAAGAACATTTTTATTTTCTTGTTCTTGATTGTTTTTTACAAATTGATGGTTAAATATTTATGAAATTGAATTGATGTAATTTGTTTATTACATAAGATATAATCTTTGTACAATAAATTGATGATTAATAACCAAATCTAAAATTTGAATATATCAAGAACATTATTTGACGTAGGTTATAATTAAATGTGTATGTTTATGTGGGAGAGAAGAGAGTTAAAATAGATATTTATAAAATTTAAGTATATAATATATATTTATGATTATGAATCTTATATATGATAGTATAAGTGATAGTGAAATATATTAATATGTTTACACTATCATAAACGGGGCGTAGTAGTCGCGAATCGACATGTGCGGTTAGGTCTCAGGGGTTAAGGGGGCAGCACCCGTTATGGAGTGTTTCAAGGGGGGGGCAACACCTCCCAAAGAAAAAATATTTTTATGGACCAGTCCACAGGGGGTGAGATCTCGACGATCTCGTTTCTCGGTCCCTTGACTGAGAATCTCATGAGATCTCGGCGAGATGGAAAACCATGCTCTATATTCTGCATTTTGTTGTTAGTTTTTATGGCATTTTGGAGAACCGATCTTGACCATGGAATGCGATCTCCCGAGAATCTCTCGAGATCTCTCGAGAATCTCTTATCTTCCGTGCGTCCGAGAAACAAGATCGCCGAAACGAGAATATCTATGTAGTACGTGTGATACCTTGATCTTCTCCACCTATTATTATCCCCATTTTGTTAGATGATCTTGTTAAGTTTCCTTCTTATATTGCCAATTTTATTATGGAATCCATCCAAATATTCATCTAAACATTATTGTTTGATAAAATTTCATAGCTTAATATTTTAATGACTATATATGTACAATTGATCTAAAATATTATCAATCTCCTATCCATATTGTTCAAGATGAAACTTTGGTTTATGCTAACAATAGTTCATCATCTCTGTATTATGCTTTTAATTCTCTCATAGCTTATTTTAATATTTAATATGAGTTCCTTTGTCCTTTTTAAAGAGATTATATGACATTCTACATTTAAACATGTACATTGATTGGTATTTTCAAGATCTAATCCCTTGAGATTTTTTCGAGATCTTTTATCTTCAATCTCCGTGAGATAAAATATAGATGTGAGATGACAATCATTAGGTAAAGTATACCCTGCATAAATGAAATCCGAGATTTGATCTCCCGAGATTTTTTCGAGAATCTCACGAGTTCTCTTTTCTTTCACGCTTTCGAGACGAAGCCGAGATCCGAGACGACAATCCTTGATCTTGACCAATTCCTTTATCCTGAAAAATTGGCTAGGATGGCTGTTCCAATCCTGATCCGGATCCAATCGATGGGTACCGATCTGGATACTGATTCCGATGTGGCAATCTATGATTCCAATGGCTTATAAAATATAAAAGAAGTTACAAATCTATTAATTATTATTTGAATCAATTCATATTATTGGAAACTCGGACTCCATTTACACCCTGAGAATACTAAACTTGGTAGAGTTGTAGCTTGTCATCATTGTCCCATATGGTCTACATGGTCACCTTAGGTGATTGCTTATGCCTTTGCCTAGTCTGTTTGGTGCCAACCAAGGCTAGTGTGATTGTTTGCCCTCACAGTTTTGATGTGCCCTTTCCTCGTATTCAAGCTTTTTGGGCATGTCATCATTAGAGGGACAAACTTACTCTAGGCATCCCCCGGCGTCATCCTTTTTGCCACCTTTGCTATTGCCAATGACGTTACCATCGCCATTACATACTCTGATGTCATTTGATGGAGTTTCAAATCATTGTGATTTTGAAACCATGTGACACCCGTGCAATTCTAAAGCAGGAGTCAGCTGGTCCATCATCATAAGTTCCAACTTTGTTGTGGCATGATGAACAGAAGCAACAAGAGCATAAAGGATATATCACTAGTTGGGTAACATGACAAAGATGACACTTGTACTAGTATGGAAGATGTACGAATGTTGGACTTAATGAGAATACTTTTGAGTGAAAACAAGGGCAGCCAGGTGCCCCCTTAATCATTCCAAGTTCTTGACTATTTTTAATTTCTTATATATTAATAGACAAATCTGGGTCTTTTCTGCTCCTTGTGCTAAAGATTCTATCCTCAAGGCTGTACTATGACTGCTGAAAAACTTTCATGCAAAAAATAGCTTGGCTGTGGTTATGTGCAGCTGTGCTATACATATGGCTGTTATTGGCTACCATGTTTGTGCAAGCTGATACAAGAATGATCATAGCAGTAGGAGAGAGAGACTATCTTAGAAAGATGGTTGCTGTGGGGTAGTTCCCAAACAAGTGTTCTTTTTGCTATCATTCTTTATTATTTTAGATGACACAGTTGCAGATTGGTGGAATGTAAATGACAATGTGGGTACTTGAAATCTTATGGAGGACAAGCTTTCTAATACGATTGATATGATATGCTGTCCTTATTGAAGCACGATTCTTCGACATTGGATTGCCAAGATGTCAATGCCCAGTGGTGGCAAGTGATGGTCTTTACTTAGGGGACTGGGAGGCAGCATACAAGGCATTGGTTTCTTGGTGTGTTTTCTTTTTTCTTTCATTCGTAAGATTAATTTGGGAAATGCACCCCTTTGAAAATCAAGGTGCTTGTATGCAGTATTTTTCATGGTACATTAACCATCCAATGTTTTAAGATATTTTTGCATGTAATGATCACTGCTGCTTTTTTTCTGAATGGGAGAATGCTGATCATTTTTTTTCCAACTATTACTGTCAGAATCAGAAAAGCATGAAGCTGATTATATTAAAGATCAAAAGACATTATCTTGGCACCCCCTCGGTTGTGAAACTTATAAATTTTAATAAAATTGGGGGAAATTAAACGGAGAACTCAAATTTGGTGGTAGATTCTTCATGTTACTTGGCTTTTGTGTATTCACTCGCCTGGCAATCTTTTTATCTTCTATTGCTGCTCTTTTGAATGTATCTTACCAACTGTTTTGAGACGATTTGAGTGATAGTTGATGTGGTTGATGCAGGGTGATCATCACCTGTTTCATTCATATGATAACCTAAAAAAGTCTTGAAGTTATTTTTTTCATAGCTTGTATTAGTGATAGTCCATTTATACATCATTGAATCTTGATTTCAACTAATTCTATGTCTGTTCTAACTTCTTTCCAGACATTCTATAGCTGGGCTCAGGACACTGCAGTTCGCGTTAGTCGTAAAATTTTACAAAATAAGGAAGAGTCAGCAGAAGATAGAGTTTGCGCAGCTGCATTGGATCTCATGTTTCAAATTCTGAATTGGGATTTTAAATGTGCTACTAATCTAATAGATACTTCCAACAGCAGAATAAGGCATGACATTGCATTATTAAGGAAGTTTGAGCGCGTGCTAGTACAGGTGAATCCTAGTATCCCTATTAATGCACTTGTTGTGGATCATTCCCAAGTGTGATTTGTGATTCTTTGGCTTCTTGCTAACAATGGCAGACAACAATGTTTTGGACATTGACTGCAAAATCGGCCGGATTGGATCGATCGGTCTCTATCTGATTTTCTCTTAGTGGAGCGATCCATGAAGGATTCCCTGCAAAATTGGCCAATTTAGCTGAATCGGGACCAGAATCAATTGAAACGGTTGATTCTAGAATGATTTAAGAGATTCCTCGCCGAAATCGGCACCTCGGCAGCCGCCGTGGCATCTTCCCTTCCTTATCGTCGGGATGGACCCAATACACAGTCATTGGATCCATACCTACCAGGTTTTGACAGATCTGGTAGGTCCTTTATGGGGCTGATTTCGGCCCCAGAAGAGCCTAGATTGGATCATAATCTGATTTAGGTTCTTTTTATTATTTTTTGTTTTTCAGGCATTTTAAAAACCAATCCAGACTAATTTTGAATTGGTTTTCTTCTTGAAAAATTGGCCGGATTGGATCGGGACCCATCGATCACGGTCTCGATTCCGATCCCGTGAACATTAGTTTGGGATGGTATTTTGTGAGATGATTGAAAGTTATATTTGGCGTGCACATTCATTATCTTTATTCTACCTTACGTTGGCATTTAACAACTTTTTTGCCATTTACCTGACTCATTAGAGGCTTATGTTTTAGAACCCCTTGTATTTGTTCCAAGTTAAAGTGAATGTTATTCTCAGTTCTGCTATGATTTGATGCCTTGGTTAATTTTAGGGTCAGAAAGTAAATTTCTGAGTAAGCAATTGGCATTTTGACATTTTCAACTGAATAATTAGCAATTTGTTTAATCTTCAATAACATAAATTAAACTTCTTCTGAACATGCTTGCCAAACTTATCTTTTTGATGCTCTAACTTTTATCTTCTATGTTGCTTATCGGTTTAGCCAGGGCCTCTGTGGCGTGACCTTCTCATTACAAGTGGGCACACATTATGGGTGTTGAGCTTATATGAGACAATGAAGAGAAAGTATTCATGCAATGTACTGTGGTTTGATTCACCTCTTGCTGTTTCTTCCAGACAACTAATAGTTCAGTTATGCTCGCTCACAGGATCCTTATTTCCTTCTGGTAAAGTTCAGTTTTTCCCAAATTTTATCTTAATGCATTTTAAGTGGATCCATTTAGTGATGTTTATATTTGAGATTTATGAGGTCTACAGTCTACTTGCCACTGCTTCCTTTTATCTTTAAGAACACTGATGTGACAGGTCAATTTAAAAGATGAAAGCTTTGGATTAATGCAGCAGGGCAAAATTTGCTGTGGTTGTAGATGCTTGATTACAACTGCAGTTGACTGTCTGATTAGTGTCATCTGGTGAGGGTTCTTGGTGAAGCAGCTTAGGCCCTTTTGGGACATCTTTCATCATGAGGCAATATACGTATCATCAATTGCATATTTTATGTGGGAAATATGGATTTCAGGAAAATGGGCTTCCAGTGATCTACACTGGGAAATATAGAATTTTGGAAGATATTTTCATGTTTGCCTTAGTTCAAAATGAAAATTTCCAATTAAAATATCTGGGTTTGTCTCTAGCTGCATAGAATTGGGAGAAGCTGTGGGCCTATCATTCATTGGCAAAGAGAGGGACATATCCAAAAATGTTGAGGAAGATTAGGTAAGAAATGGTGTCCAGTCTTAACTCTCCAAGAAAAGGCTCTAAAGTTGGTGCCAAGATGAGGAAAAGAGGAAGAAATTTTGTCGGGTTCAATAAGAAATATGTTGATGATTTAAGGGCTAGGCACGGTTCATGGAATTGGCCGATTCTCAGATCGGATTGATCTGATATTGATTGACTGGGACACCCGATCTTAGGAGATTTCGCTGATTCTAACAAGAAAAAAAAAAGCCAAAATTGGGTTGAGAAGTCCAACCCCCCATCCCCACCCATTCCAAGCCCTAGCCCCACTGGAGAAGCATCCCCCCTTCCCAATTCCTGACTAATTTCTCCTCATGAGACTGAGATCCATCTGCTGGCCTGAGAAGCCAGGCTTGTTTATGCAGCCAGTTTGTTTGGTTTGTTTTAGCCCTGCTGCCTCTGGATCATACAGCCTGTTTATTTAGGACCCGATGCTAGCCTGGTCAGGACCTGCTGCGGCCCCTGCATGGAGAGATGTACCCTGAACCTCAATGCCATGTGATTTTATTGAATCATAAAATTGATATAACATATTTGTGTACTTATCTTGATACATCTCAAATTGTTTTGGTTTTGAGCTTGGATGTTTGAATGTTTTTTTTTCTAATTTTTAGCAATTTTTTTCTAAAAAAAAGGAGCTATTCGGATTGATTCTGGATTGGAATTTCTTCATTGGATCAACTGATTTGGCATTTGGCTGATCCGATCCAAATTGGAATCAGAATTGACATCCACTGACCTTGTGCCTGATTCTGATTCTGTGATCCTTGGGGCTTGGAAAAATAGTGCTCAAGAGGCCAAACTAGTAATCAATATTTGTGGTTGAGTGCCATGCGGTTTATAATGAAACTGTGCTAGTTTTATGGTTTGCTCAGAGGGCAGTTTTATGGCCTGCTCATCAGGCCCATCAACAGCCGTACTGAGGTCCACTGTCACCACATATGTAAAGCAATCCCATGGTCTGTGTTCAAGTTTTACAGCAGCCCAATAAAGGCCCATTTCCAGCCCATTGTAAGGCAGTTTTTTGGCCTACTGTCAGCCTAGTCAAGGTTGATCTATGACCTATTCTTCATGTCCATTAACAGTCCAATCAGAAGGCCCATTCTTAGGCCTATGGACAGTTTGGCTGAGGCTGATGTTTAGCCCATTTAAGGGGCAGTTCTATGGTTTGTCCTTAGGCCAATGATAAGCCCATTTTTCATTCATTTAAGTCCTGATTGCGGACCATTGTTCAGGGTTCTCAATTAGCTCATTAGTGCCTTAATTAGGGTTTATTTCAAGCCTTGTGAAATACCGGTCTTTGCTGATCCAGTAGGGGAGGGGGGCATTCTGAATTCAGCCTCCTTACAACCAACTGTTGGGCTTTATTAACATGATTCCAACGGTTTTACTGGCATTAGGTTAATGAAAAATGGGATAAATTCCTGTCAATTACCTTGTCAGTTGTCACACATAAAATTCAGCAAATATTTTTTTGGCAACACTTGACTGTGGGGTAAAATCCACATTAACAAAGATTTGGGTAACAAAACACACCACGTGAAATTTTCATTAACTGTAAATGTTGATGGTCTGACATTGACAAAAAAACTAAATCTGATACAAGTCTGAAACCAAGATAACAACATCCATCAGAGTAATTGTAATCACACGTCTCCTGTCTTGGCATAATCCACACCTACTGGTGATCCTCCGACTTCTACCTCTAGATCTGACTTATGTATTTTTGTGGAAGCACAAAAACCAAAGGGATAAATTTTATAGATCAATTGGCATCTCATTATCCGCCAATCAGATAGCCACCAAGCCTTAGAATGATAAATAACATACTCTCAACCCAATACATGCCATTTATGTATATTTTGCTATTTTGATAGTTTAACCTCTTACATGTCCTTAATTTTCTTGCCTCCATGCCCTCTTGCTTATTTGTTTTAGATCTTCACATCTTATAGATTATTGCAGTCATAATATGACCTCTATTGGGTTATGCAAATGTAAAAACTAAAAGTAAGATTGGATGTCAATGCATATAATTATCAAATCAATGTGCATGAAATAAAATCTTTCACCATAACTACTATGCCACTAATGTATTTATCTATTTATGAAGTTCTATTTTTTTCATATTCACAAGGAATTTGACATCTTGCAATCTTAACCTGCTTACACCAAATCTAAATATTTAAAGCAATAACATATAGATAAACTAAATTCATAGTACATCTAAGCAGTGATGCACTTTGGACAAACCGCGATATTCGGTATCGAAGAGTGCATCGGATTGTTCTAATCCTTGCAGTCCACATGCATGATTAAATTATATGGTGAGGCTTAATCTTACATATTATGTAACTATTGTATTTTTCTTGTCAAAACCATAGTGATATCAATGTTGATATTTATACAACGGGTGGTTCATATGCACGCAATAACATACTGATATCAACTATCTCAAACTTAATGACATAGGTAAATGACATTTTTAGTTTGTCTATCCCGTTTGACAAATATGCCAGATTCTGTATACTTCAATCCTAACAGTATAACAAGGACCATAGTTTTGGTTTCATACTTCTAGCACTTAAACCATATTTGGTTTCTATTCACTCTCTAATATTTCTCTGTTTATGCATCATGACACATCTTTTAAGACTTAGGTATGTAAGTCCATTATCACCATTAATCAGCTATAGAATCAAATTTCAAGGTACCACAATAAGACTATCTAACTACCTTAGCTAAATCAGGTTATATACATCTCAAAAATTATATTTCTAACAGCTAGCATGATCAACAAATTGGTTATGCGATTCTAAATTAAGGTACCCAACTCGAATAAGATTTCTAACTTTTTAACTTAACCGTTAACAACAATTTGATTTTTATTCAAATTATACATAAAAATCAAAATTTAAGGTCTTTAATGAAGCATTAGACAACTATATGATTTTTAACTGAATCCACATATTTTAAACTAAGGTTATAGCCAAACACAATATCTAAATCAAGTTAACTCACCAAAAATTTTATTTCTAATTAGGTCATCATGATTTATATTAACCTTCGTGATTTAACGATGATTGTCCATAGTACCTTTTTGATCCGGACATTAAATCTTGCTTAAGATTGGACAGCTTACGGTAGCAATGGCCAACGGCTCATAGAACTCTGGCGCTGCTGAAAAGGGGCTGATCTACTGCCTTAGGATGGACGAGTCAATAGACATACAAATGACTGAACATGGAAAATCGGAACCCATATATGGCTGGGATTGATTGAATGGATAGTGCCCCAATGCTGAGAACCCGACACAGACCCGAATGAGGTGCTGGCAGCTGAGGGGGAAGTGCGGACCGACCAAAACAGTGGCATACAGCTGGATCAAATAAGAGATATAGAGATTTGAGGGGGTGAGAGGAATAGCATGGGGGGCTACCTTCTACAGAAGTCCGGTCTCAACACCGGTTCAGCTAGGGGGGCATTGCCTTGGTATCTAGGGAGTAAAATGATAAAAGATAGAGAGAAGGGGAAGAGGGGAGAGTGTTTACTAAGGGGAAGAGGTTGGCACCACACTCTAGAAGTTGCCGCCATGAAGGTGATGGCAGGTCCCATGGAGGTGCATGAGTTTGAACGGTGATGTTGGTGGGCTGGGGTGGCACCGACGAGGGGCTGAGGTGGCCTGCTCCAAGGGTGGTGGTGCTGTCCTCAGCTGAGAGTGAGAAACTGATGAGGGGGTGAGACTCTGAGGGCTTGGCGATGATGATGGGAGTGTTGGCTCCTAATGCTTGACGGAGGGAGGGAATGAGTGCGCAAGGGAAATGAGGGATGAGACCCTGAGGGCTTGGCGAGGGTGATGGGAGTGTTGGCTTCTAATGCTTGACAAGGGGACCTGGTATGGGCTCCTTTGCCATCCTATAGGGCGGGGAAGCACAGCACAAGTTTTTTTTTCTATTTTTTCTTATTTATATGGTTAGTTAATATACTTTATGTAAATGAAATCCAAGATCCGATCTCCCTCTATTTTCTTGAGAATATCGCAAGTTGTCTTTTCTTTCACCCTTGGTACGAAGCCGAGATGTGAGATGACAATCATTGGTTGAGACCCTTTGCAGGCCCCTGATGATTCTGCCTGCTCTTGCTGCTCAAGGGAGAGTAAAAAAAGGTGGGGAAGGGCCACAAGGCCCCTGCTGTTCTGAGGGTGAGAAAAAGAGAAGGGGGAGGGCCACAAGTTCTCCTGTTCCTCCTGCTGCTGTTGCCTGAGGGGAAAGAAGTGGTAGGGACCTAGGGACCCAACTACCCCACCTGTTCCTGCTGGGGAAAAGAGAGTGAAAGGGGCTGCAGAAATGACCTATAAGGCCAGCCAACTAGCTAATGGAATAGTCCAATATGATCTATGCATCAGCCCTCTCCCATATCTCTCAAGCTTATCTAAGCCAATTTTTACTTTTAAAATAAAAAATGAGGATAAACATGGTGCAAATTAGGTTTCCTATTACACTTATCCTCTCCCACAAAATTCCAAGGCAAATTCTTTTCAAAATAGCTAAAAATAAGTCTTTCAGTTGTAGTGGGGCTGATCGCATGAAATTTAGCCATACATGAGGATAAATATGACATAAATCTCATTTTTGGTTATTGTGGCCCTTCTCCCATGAAATTTAATTATAAATCCTATGAAAAATAGTTATAAAGCATCCTTTTAGTTTGAGTGGGCCCCATCCCAAGAAATTCTGTCATAAAATCATAAAAAATGGCTGAAGATCAGCTTTCATATCTGGTGGGTCCTATCTGACAAATTTCAGTCAACTGAAAATCAGTGTTTTAGTTATGACAGGACTCATCTCATGAAATTCAAAGCACAAATGAACAAAATAGCTGGGAGTTGCACAACTCCGAGGTTGTCTGTGCGCGAACTCCCAAATATCAGGGGCTAGTTGGATCCCTATTAACTATTCTTATATTCTATGAATAGCCTACCCGAGGCTCATTTTCAACGCACAAAGAAGTCCTGCATGAAGGAGAGAAGCTTCAGCATGTCTCATTCCAACTCCTCTGAGAGGATGAGAAAAGTGCCTATGGCACAACAAGAAAAAGCAAGAGAGTCAAGCCTTTAAGGCTATACTCTATGCTGCCAAAGTCATCAAAATCATGAGCTTTGCATACATATTCTGCAAAAAATACTTCAATGATATTGACGCTGAGAATTAAATGGAGACCAACATGTTAAGATTGTAAATATTTACACCTCGTAATTATCTCATCCCTAGTCATTCTGCTAAGGACATGGCATTGGAGGGTCATATGGCCCCTAATAAGCCAATCAAGTCCTTATCATAAGTAAGGAATTCACAGATTTTATTTAACGAGGATTCTGCTTTTTTATGTCTTCTCATATTTGTTAATTGTATTTCTTGGAATACAAATGGAAAATCTCATTTTCATATGTTACATATGATGAATGGAGATCAATTTCACACCCATAATTGATAAAAATTCAAAAATAATAAAATTAATACAACTCAACTCAACTAAGGCTTTTTTTCCAAATTACTTGGGGTCAGCCATATAGATTCTCTTTCTCCACTCATGTAGATTTTTTATTATTTCTTAAGAGATATTTAAACTATATAAATCATATTGAATTACCCTCCTCCAAGTTAACTTAGGTCTACCACGCCCCTTTTTGTTTCTGTCATTTTAATATTTTCTATTTTTCTAACTGGAGCCTCTTTAGGTCTACGTTTAATATGTCCAAACTATCTCATTCTCTCTTCTTTCAATTTCTCTAAAATTCTCGTTACTCCTACATTTTCTCTAATATATTCATTTTTTTATTTTATCTAATATAGTATGACCACTCATCCATCTTAACATTCTTATTTCGGCAACACTTATTTTAGAATTATGTTTTTCTTTTATTGTCCAACATTCACTACCATACAACATTGCGGGTCTTATACTTGTACGATAAAATTTTCCTTTCAACTTTAATGGAATTTTACTATCACTTAGAACCCATGAAGCCAATCTTCACTTCATCCAACTTACTTTAATCCTATGATTAATGTCTTCATCACATTCTCCATCTTTTTGAATAATTGATCCAAGATACTTGAACTGAGTTTTTTGAGACAATATTATCTCATCTAAACTGACGCCCTCACCTACTTCTCTTTGATTTTCATTAAATTTACAATGCATATATTCTGTTTTAGTTCTACTTATCTTGAAACTTTTAGTCTCCAAAATATTTCTCCACATTTCTAACTTTCTATTCACTCCTTTTTGTGTTTCATCTATCAATACGATATCGTTTGCAAATATCATACATCAAGGTATATCATCTTGTATAGTTTTCATTAATTTATCTATAACTAATGCAAAAAGATAATGACTTATTGCAGACTCTTAATGTAAGCCAATTGAAGTAGGAAAATCTCTTGTTTCTCCGCCAATTGTGTATATGCTAGTAGTTGCATCATCATACATATCTTTTATCATTTGTATATACTTAACAGGCACCATCCTTCGTTCCAACACCCATCATAGAACCTCTTTTGGTACTCTATCATAAGACTTTTCTATATCAATAAACACTGTGTAAATCTTTCTTTATATCTCGATATTTTTCTATCAAACTTTTAATAAGAAAAATAGCTTCAGTTGTAGATCGACCAGGCATAAATCCAAATTGATTAGCTGAAATATTTGTACAGCTCCGTAATCGTCGCTCAAGAACTCTTTCCTATAATTTCATAGTATGACTCATGAGTTTGATCCCTCTATAATTTGCATAATCTTGTATATCTCTTTTTTTCTTAAAAATAGGTATAATGATGCTCTTTCTCCATTCATTCGGCATTCTTTTCGATGTTAGGATTTTGTTAAAAGGTAGAGTTAACCATTCCACTCCTAAATCTTCCAAACGCTTCCATACTTCAATAGGAATATTATACAGACTACGCGCTTTACTTATTTCATCATTTTCAATGCTTCTTTAACTTTTGAAAATTGAAATTTTCTAATATAATTTAAATTAAAGTTTGTCACATTCTCTATGTCGTCTATGTTTTTAGCAAAGTTGTCATTAAAAAGAGTATCAAAATAATTTTTCTATCGTTCTTTGATATCATCATCTTTAATCAAAAATTTTCCTTCTTTATCCTTTATGCATCTAATTTGATTAAGATCTTGAAACCGTCTCTCTCATTCTTGCTAGTTTATAAATACCTTTTTCACCTTTTTTAGTTCCAAGTTTCTCATACATATGTTTAAAAGCATCATCTCTTGCTCTTCTAATAACCTTTTTTACTTCTTTTTTTGCTATCTTGTATCATTCATAAGCTTCATTGTTATCACATTTCGGCAATCTCTTATAACAATCTCTCTTATTCTTTATCGCCTTTTGCATTTCTTTGTCTCACCATCAAGTCTCTTTTCTAGGTGGACCATTTCCTTTAGACTTTCCAAGTACTTTTTTAGCTATCTCTCTAATTTTTATAGTCATATTCATCCACATAGCATTGACGTCTATGTCTAACTTTCAATCATTTATTTTTAAAAGTTCGGTCTTAAATATTTGTTGTTTCATTTTTTTTAACTCTCACCATTTTATTTTAAGAGAAGATTTTGTTTTATATGTGTTTGTTTGTGTTTTAATCTTAACATCTAAAATCACTAACCTATGTTGGCTTGCTAAAGTTTCACTTGGAATTACTTTACAATCTTTGCAAATAGCACGATTGGATTTTCTAGTGAGAATGAAATCAATTTGACTTTTATTTTGTCCACTTTTAAATGTTATTAGATGAGATTCTCATTTTAATAAAATGAGTATTTGTGAGAATAAGATCATAAGCCATAGCAAAATCTAAAATATTCTTCCCTTCTTCATTTAAATTTTCATATCCAAAACCTACATGAACATTTCCATATTCATGACATTTGTTTCCAACATTTCCATTGAGATCTCCTCCAGTAAATATAATTTCTTCATTTGGTATACTCTGCATAAGATCGTCCATATCCTCTCAAAATTTTTCTTTAATCTCGTTACTTAATCCAATTTGTAGAGCATATGCGCTAATTACATTAATTATTTCTCTTTCTATACTCATTTTACCATAATAATCCTATCTCATACTCTTTGTAGTGAAACTATTGCATCTTTTAATGTTTTATCAACAATGATAACTACCCCATTTTTATTTCTCTCTTTTCCTATATGTCATAACTTATATCCTGTATTTCCTAATTCTTTACCTTTTTCTCCTACCCATTTGGTTTCTTGGATACACATAATATTAATCCTTCTCTTCTCTATACTATCAACAAGTTTCATAAGTTTTCCTGTAAGAGATCAATATTCCAAGTGCCTATTCTTATCTTTCTTTCAATATTTTCTTTCTTACATTTTTTTATAATAATGTCTATTTGCATTTGAGTTTTTTTCTAGAACTCATATCTTGCTCTTTATTATGACCTAACTTCTTTACCTACACCCGTTCTTGATGTGGGAACCCTTGCTTATTTAACACCACAATAGGGCGCTTATGTGACGCGTCGTATGTGGGGAACGCCCTTACCCTTGCTGTATTTTTCGCCACGTCCGGGCTCTGGTGTAACACGCCGTTTGGTGAGTACGCCCCAACGTTTATATTATTTGAATCCATATCATGAGATGTGACTATTTTTACGCTAGTTGTCACCTACCGCAACCCTCCTCCTTTCTCATCTGAGTTTGGGACCAGCCATGGAGGAGTTAAAAATAATAAAATCAATAAATAAATAAATTTGGTCAAACAGAGTCAACCTGTATTGAATAAATAATAATTGGATTAATATAGAATTTTTAAATAATAAATATGATCAGTAGAAGTTTGGACCTTTTTTGTCTGCTTTATCAGCTTGATATCACTTGTGTAATTCCTTTTCAAGTTAAAATCGCTACACTGGAATCCTACATAGTTTGGCATTGTCAATATGTCGGTGCCTATTTTATTGAGAAAAGTTGTCTTTTCATGTCATTCTTAATGGAATTATATAATAATTTCTGGATATTCGTAAACTTAATGAGTTAATGTCAAATCACAGATGATGGAAAAACCCAAGAGAAACACCTTTTGCAAATATTATCTGCTGTAGTTCAATGGATTGATCCTCCCAGTTCCGTCATAGAATCAATTAGAAGCCGACACAGAGAAAGGTTCCGTCGCATTTCTTCTTTGTCTTTGATATGCTGACATTTTGTTAAGCTAAGCGGTTGTTTTAGGTATAACGAGATGGTTGATGCTTGCCATGTGTTACTCTCCTTGGCGACTTTGACAAGTACATCTCTATTTGACAATCTTCTGAAGTCTATTCGGTCAGTCTAATATTGAACATAGTGATCTTTCATTTTTATTACAGGTTCATCTGTGATCTTGATTTTTTTTAACAGATCTTGTGGTACCCTTCGGTTGCTGTCCAACCTGACATGTGAAATAGTAAAAGCCATTGAATCTGGCAATGGAGAAGATGAAACTTGTTTCAAGGATGCCCTCGACATACTGTTGGAGACTTGGAATATTCTTCTTGGGGTACCTTTTCGTGGCTGTTGCTTGCTTCATTGGGGATTTGGGGTTTCAATCACACTTTTTTACTTCTATCCATGTCGCAATGAATTTCTCTCTTTGCCGATACATTCTGTATAGGTATTAGTACCATCTTGTTCAAGAAATGAATCATACATTTTTTATGGTTTGCAGGTTCAGCAGGTGCTGACCTGATCCGGGGGGGGGGAGCCAAACCCAAGGCCAACTTTCACTGGGATCAGGCTAGCTTGGATCAAGACCATTACAAAGCTGATCCTTGCAGGATCATGGATTCCTGAAAGTGGTGGTGGTGACCAGTGCTGCCCTATTCTTCCCCACCTTAAGTGGATGTGCCAACTTAAGTCATAGTATCTCAATTATGTTGGTTCTCTAGACACTCAAGGGCCTTTTTGACATTTGACAACTTAAAAATTGGCGGATCAGATTGTATCTCTTCTTCTCAGGTATTTGGGGAAGAAAGGAGTAGGGTGGCAGCAGTTGCCACCCCTACCATTGGGAGGCCCTGATCCTGCTGATTCCAGCCACCGTTCTTAAGTAAATTATTTGGAACTATTTGCTACTTTTTTTTTTCAACATTTTGGAGGATCGATCCAGGCCAACATTGATATGTATTTTTGGTGGATCAGCCAAGCCATTCAATCTGATCTTGTTTTGGATTAAATAACTGATCCCGACCTTGATATTTGCCTGGATGGCTAAGATCTTGAGATTTTGTCTGTCATACATGCTAAGCATAAGTATCTTTTTTGCATTATTTCTGAGTTTTTATGCATCTTTTTTAAACTGTCTTCTCTTGTTCATCTAACAATTTTATTTTTATTTACTTTCTTTGATTTTATGTTGTTTATATGATTTGTTATCTCACTTGAGCAATCTTTTGTATCATTGTCTCTTATTCTTTATTTTATTTTGCACTTTTTTATTCCACCACTAGTATCTTTTCTTCTTATGGGGACCTTGTCTTTTAGACTCTTTAAGTACTTTTTAGTAACTTCTCTACTCCTTGCAACCATTTTTATCCACATTTCATTGATTTCTATTTCAAACTTCCACTCATTTATCTACAAAAGTTCATTCTTAAATATTTCTTGTTTCATCTCTTTTAATTCAAATTGTGTAATTTGAGTGGATATCTTTCTTTTTTATGACTTTGTTCATTATTTGATATTAATATCTAAAACCACTAACCTATATTGACTTGCCAAAACTTCATTAGGAATAACTTAATTGAAAAGTGCATGATTAATCTTTCTTGCAAGAATTAAGTTAAATTTTATTTTATCTATTATTAATATTATTACATGAGATTTTTTAATAAAATGAGTATTTATTGATATTAGGTTATTGGTCATAGCAAGATAAATGAAACATCTTCATTTGAAGTTCCATGTATAACATGGTTTGCGGAATCGTGGTCTGGACTGGAATCTGCTGATTCTGGGATTTGATTGGCATATGCTGAGTCGATATTGAGGGGGGGGGGGACTCACCCCGATTTTCAGTGAGAATTGGCCCAGGATCGGCTGATATGGATTGAGTTGGCTGATATGGGTGATCTGAACATGGAAAAAATAAACCATGAATAAGATCCAAATTGAGCCCGATTTAACAAATTGGGTTGAGATTGGAAGTTAACCGTTATTGGTTTGAATCTGCCAATTCCGTGGATTCCAGTACTCGTTGCTGGAATTGGCTGCCACAGTGGCCATGGTGGAGCTGTGCTGCTGCTGCCGGGCATCTGAAGAAGACCGGATCTGGCCATAGTCTTTATCTTTAAAAGCAGTCTATAATATCTTAAATTTTTATATGTTAAATGTTTTTATATTTATTTGTAAATTGTAAACGTTGTTGTGATATAGGTGTCATTTGAGGTCCTTAATTAAAATTTGCTTGCAAGCATGTTTTGTCAATAGACGACTTCAGTTTTAGCAAGAATGACATCTGCATTTTGTTTACAGAGAACTGACTTTGACAAAACTGCACTCTCGAGTGAAGGAGTTGATTCAATCTTTATACTGTTTAGCACGATGGTTGAATCTAGACTCAAGGGTAACATCCTTCTCAGACACAATAATCATTTTTGTTACAGAGGAAATTTGTCCAGTGCCTTTTCTTTTGTAAAGATGACTAGATATAGCATGGTTTCTTTTATCAGCTGCTGCTGCTTCGGCCTTTGATGAAGATGATGATTCTGAGCGTTTCCTTGCATCCATTGCATGTACGAACTGTTTTACTTGTTTAAGGGTTCCTATGCACCCTGGAAAATGTTCATAAGTTATGGGTTCAATATTTTTGGTTGGACTATTACTATCCTGTTTGTGCAACCTTATTTTCTCTGTTGTCTTTACTGATATTTGACTTTTGCAGCAAGAGATGAAAGATTTGGTTCGTATGCTCTCATTGCAAGGACTGTAGCTGATATGACTGTTCCTTTGCTTCTTAAAATATTCTCTGAACGGGTTTCTTTGCTGTATCAGGTACATACCAAAGTTTTACCCGTTGAAGAGGGGTTATGTGAAGTTTACTTAATTTAAGCTTTATTAATATCTGTGTTTTTCACCATTGCTGAAAAAATTTCTTTTAATGTGTCTAGAGGTCATTTTTACTTAAGTTGGCAGATCCAGGTAACCTGATTAGCCAATTCAACGCTTTCTCATTGTTTTAGGGTGGGGAAGACCAGAGTGGCGGCGGCTGTTGCCCCCACGGCTGAGAGGCATTGAATGGCAATTTTGGCTGCCTATCTACCATGGATCAGTTTTGAACTATTTTTACCGTTTGATTTCTTGTTTTTTTCGCTTTCTTGAGAACCAATCCAGGCTGATCCTGGATCGGTCTTTGTTCTAGTGGATTGGCTGAGCCAGCAAATCTAGGGGTTATCTTGATCTGAAAATCCTTGCTACACATACAGTTGATGTTCGTGTTGTGGTTATTGGGCCAATGTACTTAAAACTATAACACTGTAAATCTATGTCATCAAAGGTGCTTGAGGTGATCGCGTAGGTGATAAGGAAAGGCCAGACAAGGTAGGTCTTCTTTGCCTCAATATGGCCAAGATCTGCTAGGTGATGAGGCCCATCACTGCCAGGACTTCCATCTATCACTTGTAGTGCTGATGGAGCTTTCTTCTTCCTATTTCGGGTGGAGAAGACGGGTTGAGTGGATCCAAAGTCTTGGATCTGAAAACTTAAAAAAGAAAATACGAAGTGTTGAACCTCCTGATTGAACTGGGCAGTTTAATGCTTTGGAGTCAGCATCAATTTGTTGCTTATGTCTATTATTAATATAAAAGCCAATGCCATGTTAGTGTTAATAGTTAAATTAAATAGGCCTTGAGATGGACTGGAAAGGTTTCCACATTGCATTCTCACATACACTTCTATCATGATCAAGGTTTATCGAATCGGAATCTGAGCTTCAGCCAGTGCCGATTCGATTTGACAAACCTTGATCACGATAGAAGTATATGTGAGAATGCAATGTGGAAACTTCTACACTCTAGGATCGGCTAGCGCTGATTCTACCCAGACTGATTCTCCAAGTGGAATCCAATCCATAATGAGTCCTAATTGAATTTATTTATTTATTTTTTATTTAAAGACTCATGTTAAATTTTACAAAAATGGAAACTCATAAAAATTGTTAAAAATATAAATGAGACATCAACACTCTTTCATGTGGCTAAGAGATTTGACACTAGTGAATATAAAATAATATTGATATTCATTCTAATATATAAATAAAATTTTAAAATTTATATGCAATAGAAAAGATACTTTTTTATTATCAATATCTATGGTATTGGATTTTGTGGTTTTCGTTATCTTGATATTTATAGATGTTTTATCGGGACACATCAATCATAATTTGTCCCTATTGATAGAAAAATAATGATTCGGCCATTTGACTGAAATCATACACTCCATTATATGGTTGAGTTGAGGGTGGATAAGATGGTTTAAAGTTAGAAGCAGGTTTTGAATAATCTATCATCGTGTACTTGAAAAACTATTTGCTTTCAACATTTACTTCTTTCACTTGAATATTGTCTATGGCCCAAATCATTGAGTCTAGCTCCACTCGTACATGCACTGTTGCAAGAATCATTTTCTTCTCCATTTGCATCACCACCTCCACTAGAACCACCTACCTATTGTTGTCATGTAAGTGAAATGTATTCCATGTCATCTAAATTTGGTGCTTGTGTATCATTTGTAAGAGAGTAAGATGTCCATCGTGCATATACACGTGATTAAAACCATATATGATGAAGCAATTACTAATGCCTCTATAATTGGTGAAAAAATGATGGATAAATTTATTTCAATTGGCTTACGTCAATGGTTCACAATAAATCCTTATTGTTTTTGTTTGTTATGGATGAATTAACAAAGGATATACCATGATGTATGTTGTTTGCGATGATATTATGTTAATAGATGAGACACAAAAACAAGTTAATAGGAACTTAGAATGTTGGAGAATCATTTTAGAGTACAAGTAATGCAGAACAGGATCTTATAATGACTAAAAACTATATGAAGACTAGCAATGCTCAAGATAAGAATTGATTTAGCATATTCAAGTTTAGGTCTTTCAAATAATGTATTCTTATCAAGAAATTTTGACTAACAAAACTAGCACTTAAGTAATTCAAGGAGATGAAACAGAAAACACTAATTGGAAACTTTCTCAAGAAAATGAAACTTTGCTCGAAGCATAACAAACAAATTATGTAATTGACTGGATTAAGGACACTCTAATGTAATCCATAATAACCAATAGCAATACTATGAAATCTAGCTAGAACCTATTCACTCAAGCATGATAGATAAAAATGGAATAATAAACTTGTAGAATAGGCTTGCAAGGTAAAATTGGACTGAATATACCTCAACACCAAAATGTAAGAAATTCAACTGTGAATTAAAACTTATTCACCAATCTGTGGTCTAACTCCATTGAGCTCAGTTTTCTTTGACTTGTTACCTGTTCTCATGAAATCTTGATGAACTATACAGGAAAATATTTAATCTCTAAAAAAAGGGAAGCTTAGAGAATTATCATAGCTTTAGTGGGTTAGGGGATGCCTTTCTGACAGTATCGTCAGCAGATTGGAATCAAATAGTTCACATCGGCATCCAATTAAGGTCACAAAGGCATAAACTCAAAATATAAGATTTGTTGAAGTTAACCTCCAGGCTTAATTTGCCCAACATAAAGGTTGTATTAAACTAAAAATTCAGATATACCAATATGTAAGGAGCATATCACCTATTTGATTCTTCACAAATCAACTCAAAACAATGGCATCCATCATCATTCACTATGTATCATCCAGTATCAAGAACAATTCATTTATTAGAACATGGAAAACACAATCTGATGCAGTAGAAGATTGACCAGCAAAGGGACAGTAGAATCTGGACAATACTGTCAAAACCTGGGGATAGGACATAGTCTGTCCTGCTCAACAAAGTATCAACCAACAATATTAAGAGGGAACTGAAAATAAGGCTTCATGCAGGACATCATCAGCCTTATCAAACGAGGATGTCAACAATAGTTCGGTGTTTCTCAATCAGGAAAAACCCACAGTATTCTACAAAGCTAAGCTCTGGATTTTCGGTCAAGATCACAATCCAAAAGCAGTAGGTAAACTCCCATGGAGCTCAATCAGTACTAAGGTCACCAGATCGGACTCACTGATGACATCACAAGTAGTACTTCATCTCAGTCTATCAACTTATCAACCGGAGTAGGGACTAGACAACTCACAGCTTATGAAGTATTCATATAGACTATAATATGTCCGATAAGGTAAGAACAAGATATTCTCAGCCTTAAGAATTTTAAGAAATCCTTCAAGCATATACGCCAGTCACCAAAATTGAGTAAATATCTTCAGATCCAGGCACAAGAGAGTGAAACAAACTGATAATCGGCAGATCTGTGTTCAGAGACAATAGATCGGAGCGAAGACCTTCCAAACATTTTCGTAAGCAGCAACTCCATTGATAGAATCTACAGAACAAGTGGACATGTAGCATATCTGAGGGAAACTAGCAGATCGGCTATGGAAACAGCAGATCCAACTGAGAAAACGACAACTCCTCTTAGAGATGGATAGAACAGGACGATATCTGATAGGAAAGCCAGCAGATCGGTTGAGGAAAAAAGGTAGATCCAGCGAAGGAACAGAAGCCGGATTAGTGGGAACAGCAAAAAGAGGATTCAACTCCCAGAATCTTCACTGGAGAATGCTTGAATGGAGACACCAATGAAGAGAAAAAGATGAGGAGAGAATGGAGAATACTTTTCTCTCCAGGAGCTAGGGCAGCAGAGCATCGCATGGAGAATATCAGAGAGGAAGAAGATCGGCTAGGGCTGTCGTCATTGCCACCCACAGCACCAAGGAGAGAGAATGCATTGGGACCGAAATATGATGCTCGATGTCTCAGTCACTCTCAATCGCTAGAACTCAAACACACTTCAAAATGGGAAAATCAATTATAGTTGTATTTTCATTTCTTTAATCGACTGTCTATACATTAGCTGGGGTGGGCTATTTATAGGCCCAAGCTCACATGATGGTCTAGCGACATAGTGATAAAAGGAAAAAAACATAATAACATGTAATTGAAATGTTATAAAAAACAGAAAATGCCTCTAAGGACCAAATTTTAACCACTAAACTACTAAAATTTAACAAATGCATGAAATGTTCCCTAAAGTTAGACTACTATAAAGGAATTGCTAAAACTCAGTCATCGAACCAAATTGATCCCAATCGATGTGGACGACGCCTGTACATCTTTTGAAAATACTCAAATGTATCATGTGATCTGGTGTCCGCACCAACAAATGTTTCAAGATAAGTAGACCTATGATAGAATATGTGGATTGTAGATTGAATAAAAAGAAATGATAAAAGGTGAGATAGTTTGGATGAAGTAATGTTATTTTATATTTAGTTTTAATATTTTGATTAATTTACTTAAAAAGGTGAAAATTTTGATAAGGATGTTAACAATAAGATTAAAAGATGATGGAGAAGTGGAGATTGGGTAAGAGGGTTTTATGTAATCATAAAATCCACTAATATGGTATAAATTTTATTGTACAACTATAAGGCCTATAATGTTGTATGATAGTGATTATTAAAAATAAAAAAAAATATGTTTATAAAATAAGTGTTGTTGAAATGAGAATGTTAGATGGACATGTGACCATACTAAACTAGATAGAATAAATAATGAATATATTAGATAAAATGTGGGGGTAACACCAATTGTAAACAAATTGAAAGAGAGATAGGCATGATTTAAACATATTATACATAAAATAAGGGAGCTCTAGTTAGAAATTATAAAACTTGAAAATAATTAATACATTAAAATGGTGTGGTCAACCTAAGTTAGTCGAGGGTAATTTAATATGATTTGGTTGATTTAAATATCTTAAAATAAATAACTCAAAATTGACATGAGTGGAGAAGAACAATTCATATGGCTTACCCTAAGTAAGTTGAAATTAGGGCATAAGTTGATTTGAGTTGACATGAGTATCCTTCTCTAATAGGTGGTGATGCTTGAGATGAAGTTTATATCTCATGATTTATTGGTGCAATTTCTCTATAGAAGTCTTCGGGCATTTGAATTTTACCATTGCATGATCATTATTTGGATTTTTGACTTTCCAAAAGGTGATTGCTTCAAATTTGCTGCTATATGATTTTTTCATTTTTAGAGACTATTTTAACTTGTCATGTTGCATGATTTCAACATCTTTTTTATGGTTTTGCAATTTTGATTGAATTCCTGTTTCTCTGGTTGTTTGTATAAATTTGTTGTAGAAGGGTGCTAGTGATCCAACTCGTACGCTTGAAGAGCTGTATTGGCTGTTACTGATCACTGGACACGTCCTCATGGATTCTGGACAGGGGGAAACAGTGCAGGTCCTTCACTTATTTTTCTGATGTCTCTTAGCTATCTAGTTTCTACATGGTTTCATACTTTGTGTTTCATCTAATTTCATTCGCTTGACTCATTGTATAGTGTTTGCTTTTCGCAATAGCTGGATGCTGCACTCACCAGTTTTACAGAAATAAAACATGAAAGTGATTAGGAGTGTTTATTCAACCACAATAGCATCAGCATTTGTTTCGTAGAGTATTTTTTTAATCTTATTTTTCTTACATATGAGGATATAGGTAAAAAGCAAATAAAGATACTGTTTCAAAACTTTTTCTGTCAGCCATAACTTTGGCTGTGCACTATCTAATTGTCCAACAAGGAGGATAAATTAGGTTATTCTACTAGTGTAACACAACTCATAGATTGCGGAATCGGTTGAATTGGATCAGAATTGGCCGATTCTGCAATCAGATCGGTCGATTTTGATTTGATTCTTGCTTGAAGGACCGATTCTAACCTGAATTTTGCCGGAATCGGTCTGAATCAGTCTAATTGGTCGAATCGGTCAAATCGGATTGGAATTGGAATCTTGACTTTTTCAGATTAAAAAAAAAGATTCAGTCTGAGTCAGCCAGAATTGGTCCAAATTGGCCTGAATCAGAATCGGAATCAGAATTTTTTATTTTTTTTTAAAATCCCGATTTTGGATTGGTTTCTCTTCTTGAGAATTGGTCAGAATCAGATCAATCTGATTCAAATCGGATTGGACTGACCGATTCCGATTCCAGTTCTGGAATCCTTGGCATAACTAGATATATAGTTCAAGGAAAGGAGATATTTCTTATCCTGAACTCTGAAACCCAATTTAAGCTATTGAAAGTTGCTAAATGGCCTGCAACTAACTGCATCGTACAATATCTGTATTTGAAATAGGTCTGCACAGGCACTGTAGGTTTTGATCTCTTGATGACCTTTCTTCAGTTTGAGATTCCGTGGTTTACAAACTTCTATGATTTGTTTGGACATCTGATAAATCTGGAGCTGATTGTCTTCGTGCCATTTCTTTCATCTAGATATGTCTGCCTCTCCTTAAACCATGGTTTATAACCTGGGTGAGACTTGCAAGATTGTTGATCTCGGTGGGTTGCTGAGATCTGAAGGACCTGAGAGTGCTGGAGTGGTGCTGGAGCTACTGCAGAGGGCAGCAGTGCCAGATCATGGTTCTTAGAATCAGCCCTTTCCAGGATTGGATTTTAAGGGTCTGGATCAGGACCGATTTGGCTGACTCTAATGTGCTGCCTTGACACTGGCTGTGGCACCGCTGCGGCCTTCCCTACCCTATTTGGTGGGGAAGGAGCTCATACTGAGTCCCAGCAAGGTCCGATGGACCTGAATGATTATCGGGCAGGGAAGGCCACAGTGGCAGTCTTGCATTGCCGCTGCCGTGTCAGCTCCAGATTATGGCACCAATTCAACCTCAAAAGAGTCGAATTGGACCAGAATTCCATGGGATTTCTATCTGCTAGGGTATATTTTGTTTTTTTTTTATTTCTGGTTTTTGAAGAACCGATTTAAGATCAATTTTTCTTCCCTAGAATCGGCCGATTTTCTGACCTAATCCAGATCATATCGGAATTGGCACTAGCCGATCTAGTTTCCGATCCTGATTCTGCTTTCCTTGTGCTGAATGGTGCCATCCATCGCTTTCTTCCTCACTCTATCAAGGGGGGATGATGGGTCTTGCTACGAGTCCAGGTTCACAAACCAGGGTAAGGCAGTCTGATATCTTGACCAGGAGCAGGGAAGACAGCACAGAGTGGCCTTGCACCAGGCTGCCACCTTCTACCCACCCTCACCACCCATCCAGATCAGATCAGAATGGCCGATACAGGCTGATCATCCAGGAGGAATCCCGATCCAGAATTGTGATTTTTTTCTAAAAAAATATTTTAAATTTTTTTTATTTTGATTCTGATTCAGATTTCGATTCTGATCCAATCCCGACTGATTCGGCGATTCCACTGAGATTTTATGTCAGATCGCCCTTCTTGGTGAAAATCGGATCGGCATTGGTGAAAATCAGATCGACATAGGCAAATTCGTTCCAAGAATCTCCTGATTCCGCAATATATGATGTTTAAGGGTAATCAAACTTGCATATGGATAAGGATCAAGAACAAGAGGTGATTGTTGAAGGGAAACCATCATTTTATTCTTTTTTGGTATTTTGACCAAAGTCTGATATTCAAACACTGCAGAGGCTTGATGTTCCTTTAATCATCCTACAACACCATATCTCCATTTAACACAACAAAGGAAATATGCATTCCGTCATAGGCAGTCACTTTGAATCATGGTTTGCTAGGTCGGACCGGGTCGGCCGACCTGGTTGGTTTTTTTGGCCAACTGACCCAGTCCTGACCTTGCGACCCTGACTTGGTGGCTATTTTTAAATTAATTTATTATTATTTATTCAGACCTCAAGCCGACCTGGTCCTGACCCGGGTTGTGACCCCAACCAACTCGGGTCGGTTTTAGGCCCAACCGACCCAGTCCCCCCCTGACTTCGCCTACCTAGCTTTGAATAACTATGTTTTACATGCAAAATAGAGGATTCTAAAAGAATTATATAAATGGGGGCTTTCACTAGGCAGGAACATTAATATAAAGGAGCTAGCTATTGGAGATTGTCAAGAAGTAAGAAAGATGAGCCTGGGGCGTGAACATCTTCAAAACATGAGCTGCGGAAGATGATATTGCATCATTAAGTTAGGTGGAAGAAAAGTCTGCACAACATGCAACCTAGGATAGTAATATTACCTCAAAAATTAACATATTTTAATTTAAAGTTTATTTTTTGAAGTTAACATTGGCCACTATAAAAATAGGTGATATTTTAAAAGAGTATTAGCTAATTTGGGTGATATGTATAGAAAAGGTATTGAGGTTTTAGATTCTTTGAAAATTTTATTTGACTTTTCCCCATCGGTTGGTGTGAAGATCTGATGTTATTTATATCGAGAATGTTCGAATACTCTTGATTAGCCACCATAACAATCTGTGACTAGAATACATACATCCATAAAATAAACACCGAAGAGTATTACCTCATACACTTAATAGAATGCAAATTTTGTGTTTGAAGTTTGATTTAAGTTGTTTCGAGTTGATTTGAGATCTGAGTAGGGTTTGTTGTTAAAATTGTTTTATGTTTGTTTACTGTGTTCTGATTTAATGCCCTTGGAATCTTGATTGCTCTTGATTTTAAATGTGTTGGATTTACTATCTCTCTAATTTGAGGTGTTTTACGGACTTTTAATTGGGGTTTGACACTTGGTGAATTTTTAGTTTGAGGGCTTTTGGATTTGAAATTTTCATTTCTATTTATTCATTTATTTAGTTTTAAGACTGGGGGTTTAGTGTCTTTTAAACTTGGAATCGGATTGGAATCGGCCGATTTCGGAATTGGATCGGTCGATTCCGATCCGATTATTGGCTGATGGACCGATTCCCTTGGAAGGATAGGGCTTCTAGTAACAGTTAGATATCAGGTCCGATTCGGATCCGATATTGATCTGATTCTAGCCCTATAAGGCCGGAATCGGCCCCTTCACGGCTAGAACCCTTACGGATTCTTGGCATTTCGATGGTTCCCTTTGTTCTGGTGGTGATTCTTGCTAGAATCGCTTGATTCCGGCCCCTGCAGTGCAATCCAAGCGGAATCGGTCGATTCTGTTGCCGATTCCGGAGATCCTCCGATGATCTTTCAGCGATTCTGGCAATTCATTCAGCTGACTTTAGCGATCCAAGCTCGATTATAGCTCTGTTCAAGCTATTCTTTCATCATTTGAAAGTTGTTGGTAAGATTTCTTCGTCGGAATCCCCATACTTTCATTTCTACATGTTTTCGACAACTCCGTAATTGGTTAAACGGGTTGTTCTCTTTCTGAGCAACTCCATTCAAGCCATTCCTTCATTGTTTGAATCTTCTTGATAAGATATATTTGCCGGAATCCCCATTCACTGATACACGCTTTTGGTGACTATGTAACCCTTTAAACTTACTGAACAACCTGTTAGTTGGGCTGTTCTTTTCCCGATTTGCTCCGATCAGGCCATTTCTTCAACGTTATTATCTTATTGATAACATTTCAACGTTGGAATGCCCGTACGTTAATTTTTACGGGTTTTCGACGACTTTCAAGTGGTTTTAACATACTAAAAATCCTGTCTAAAGGACTGCTCTCTTCTCAAACAGCTCCTAAACTAATTGTATGCATGTCTAACAGCCGGTATAAATTGTTTACGTATGTTGCAGGTATAAGCAATGGTCGATCACAATGATGATGTAGTGCCGACATGTCCTTTTGACGTCGGTTGGGAACATGGGCACATGATAAATCTATCAAAAATGAATGTAAAATGCAAGTGGTGTGGAAAGGAGATGAACATGGTGTGTTTTGGTTGAAATAACAAATTGTTAGAGTAGGCGGCAATGTCAAGAATTGTGATTAGGTGCTTAGGGAGAAGAACGAAGAGATGAGAGGCTATCTTATAGGAAGAGCCTCTTAATAGGAGATTAGGATTGAATAGAGGGGTGGAATTGCATGATGAGCTCCTTGAGAGGAGGAGTGGAGTGGTACCAACCTACAAAGGGAAAAGCAAGGGCAAGGTAAGAGCCGAATCGGAGTCGGAGAGTGAGGACTCATCCACAGACTCCAAGTTCAGGAGAGCTAGGCATACTATAAAGGATGCAACAATAATGGAGAAAGAGAGGAGGAGGGGAGCAGGAAGGTCCAGGGCTGACCCTATTTTTGGCTAATCAGCATTGGGTTGACCTACCTGGGAGACTGAGGGAGGGAGACATGAGCCACTTTGTTGGTCTTGTAGTACGAGATTTACACCGACTGTTAAGTTTCTTTTAGGAAGTAGGGTGCCTTATAGATGAACATTAAACAAGCTATGAAAGAGTGAAGACAACAGGAACGACTGCAAAGAGAGCAGTGAGGCACATTGTAAAGTGTTTTTTACATGCAAGTTTAACTGTTAAAATGTCATGTATCTATGTTTTAATTAATTAACTTTGTTTATGATTGATAGATTTTTTTTACCTTCATATAGGCATCTCAGCACATGTAGCCTCCAGCTTTCACTTCCAAATTATGGTTGATATCATTGCTGAGGTTGGACTGGGAATGCAAGTCCCGACCAGCAGGCATATATATGCTGGTGGGCTAGATGAGGAGGTGTAAAAGTTGAGGGAGTGGATAGATAGTTTTAAATTGGTATGTAAGGAGAAGGGTTGTACAGTTATGTGTGACGGGTGGACAGGTATCACCAAGAGGAGTATGATAAACTTCTCAGTGTATTGTTATGAGGGCACACCATTTTTGAAGTCGGTTGATACCTCGAGCCAGATAAAGAATGCAGACTACTTTTTTTTCTTAATGAATGCCATAGTGGAAGAGATTGGGGAGGAGAATGTGGTTCAGTTTGTTACTGACAATGAACCTCCTACAAGGTGGCTAGAAAGAAATTGATGGAGAGGAAGCAACATCTCTTCTGGGTACCTTGCACGGCGCACTCCATTGACCTTATATTAGATGATATAGGCAAGGAGGAGACAATTTCCACACTCGTCAGGTAGGCGTAGGCTATCACTTTCTTTCTTTATTCACATTCTTGTTTGCTACACATCATGAGGTCATACACTAGAGGACATGATCTTGTCAGGTTAAGCCCCACTCGTTTTGCCATGAACTTTATAGCACTAGAGAGTTTGCATCGGCACAAGCATGCATTGGTTAGGTTCACCCAGTTTGAGGAGTACTATCTGTATATGGTGGACAACCTACATAACAAGGAGGACCAGTTATAGATTCTTGTTAAGGCTAAGAGGCATATCACAGACAAGAGATTTTGGGAGAGGATTGTTTACTACTTGGCAATCATAGAGCCACTAGTAATTATGTTGAGGTTGGTAGACTCAGATGACAGGAACCAGATGAGCTCCTTGTATGATGCAATGGACTCGGCCAAATTGAAAATACAAAAGAAGAATTTCAGAGGTTACAAGAAATGGTAAAAGATCATAGATGACTGATGTGATAGGATTTTGCACCATGATGTACATGCTGTAGGTTTGTTAGTCAATAAATTCTTTGTGGTTAATTATTTTCTACTTAGTCAATATTTGATTTAGGCATAATATAATATGCTTAAATGACTACAAGATATTTTTTGAACCCCTACATCTAATATGGAAGATGGGTGTCGAACAATAATGAGGTGATGCAGGGTACACTCTCAGTTATTTAACACCTGTGCCGATCTCAGCATGATAGGGTAGAAACTGAGTTAAAATTAAGTTGGAGTTACATTAATAATTGGGAGTCAATAATTATTTGGGAACAACTAATCATTTTTTATTTATCAATTTTCAAATGCAGAGATATAAGATGAGAGTTGGGATATACTTAGATGCTGATCTGAGATATTTTTGTGACAAAGTTTTTCCTAGTATATTTATTTAAGATCGTGTTTTTGTTTCTTTATTTTATAACTTATAAGTCCAGAGGGCTGATTGTTTGCTCTTTTTTTTTGCAGCCGAGTGGTGAATGCAGGTCAGCACTAGGAGTGAATGGAATTCACTTGTTACAGTTGGTATCAAGGCTTTGAGCCAGAGCATTTGTTCTTTCCATTGTGAGAGGAACTATAGTGCATTCAACCTGATAGATACAAAGATGATGAATATGTTGACCATTGACAAACTAGAGAAGCTGGTATTTTGCTATTACAACATGAGATTGCGTATCAAGAACATAAAAGACCGACAACAGATCTCGGAGGAGAAATTTGCACGATTTGCAAATAGTTCATATGAGCAGAGAGAGAGATCATAGACACTACCATCTGAGGAGGTTGACATGGACCATATATTTTAAGATGAGCATGCACTTGCTTCTTAGATGGAGGAGAAAATAGTCAGGGATCATCTAGTTGAGTTTGATCCTAATAATCGTGCATAGATAGAAGGAGAGCTGGATGGTGTAGAGGTTGAGAATGTTCTGCCTATTCCTCAGGCTCAGGTAGGCCCCAGCCTTAGCCCCAACTCCAGCCCTAGCCGCATCTACCCAGCGCATTTGTAGTGCAAGCAAGACTAAAATAAAAGTGGCTATACGAAAAATGTGCCGATTTTCACAGTTGAAAAAAAGTCTTTGGGTTGTGGTGGGATATCAAACATAGTATAAGGAGTGAAAAGAAGGAAGCTAGACATCAGGTAACGTCTTGTGAGCCTAGATGATAACACACATGTTCCTTCTCACTCCTTAGTTAATGATAATGAGTAATGCATACTGGCCGCACATCCAGCAGGAGGAGGAGAGGTGCATAGATTAGATATAGGTGCGTGCCACAGTCCGATCTCTACGTTTTGGGTGACATGGTGAATACATTTTTTTCGTATAGATATGAGGCAACATTTACAAGGCCAATGTGGACAACTCATTCGTTGCAAGAACAACAAGAGGAAGAGGAGGATGAAGGCTGATATCATGGATATTGATGAACATGTCATGAAATGTATATTTTTACTTTCATGTTTTTCATGTGATTATGTTACATCTTATTGTACTTTTTACATCTTATCATGTTATTAGCATCTTCTCAAGTTTATTAGCATGTTGTCTTGTTATAATGTTACAATCATTGACATCTTATTGGTATCATGTTATATCTTATTCTTATCTAAGAAATAAGGCATAAAACCTACTCACATAATTCTGGAATCGGTCGATTATGATCCGATTTGGCTAATTCCGTGAACTATAACATGTACATACATGCTAAATGTTTCATTTTCTTTTTTACAAAAATTTTTAGGGCATTTCTTATTTTTCGAAATTTTTTTGATATATTGATTGCTTTTGAAGAAAAAGAAAATAAAAAAACGATTCTAGAATCGATTACCTTCTCAAGAATCGGCCGATTCCAACGGTTATGTGGAATTTATTTTGGGTTAAAACTTTGTGAGCTTCTGAATTTGACTTTCAAGTAGTTGAATTTAGTTGTGGTTCATTTTATTTTTTACTTCTTACTTTTTCATAATTTGGAATTTGTTGTCTTGGGATATTGGCTTCATGGATTAGGGTTTTTGGATTTGTTAATTATGGTGATTTTCAGACTAGTTTTTTATTTGCTTCAGTTTTTATTTATTTTTTGTTTTTACATGTTTAAATATTTTATTATATTTTTAGGTTTTTAAATTTTATTTATTGACTTTTTATGACTTTTACTTTCTGACTGTTATTCATTTAATTTATTAAAATATTTTTTTACTTAGCTTTTATTTTTATGATTGCGATTTCAAATTTGTGAAGTTTTTATTAGTTTTATTTGACTTATTGGATTATTGGTTGGGTTTTCTTTTGACATGGAAAAATTTTCTCTAGATATTTTTTCTATTTCAAAATTATTCTAAGTTGATAAAAATTATTATTTATTTATTTTGGGCTATTGCTGTTTTTTATGTTGTTTTTTTGGGTTTTTGTTTTATTTTAAGTTGTGAAAATGGATTGATTTTCGTGTTTTGAGATCTCTTAAATATATTTAGTGTTATTTTCATTTATTTTGAGTGTTTTTTTGGTGGTTTTTAACTTTATTAGGTTTATTTAGTTTATGTGTTTATTAATTTATTTTTGGTTATAAATTTATTTTGGGTATTTTATGTATCTGAAAATCATTTTTTTGAATTAAAAATTCTTATTTTTACTTAAGTTGGATTAGCTTGGGATTTCCTTGTTTTTTCTGTTTTATTGGATTTATTTGTTTATTGTTGATTTTTTTGGTATAGAAAATTTATTTTAGTTGTTTTGTAAATTTATGTTTCAATTATTTAGACCTGTTTGGAGGAGTCTTCTGTGTTTTATTTGGTTATTTTTTTGTTTATTGGTTTTGTTTGATTTATTTGTTCTTTAAATGGTATTTTGGTTCATATTTTTTGCGATTTTAATTATATTTAAATTTAATTTCGGGTTGGAAAATTTATGGTTGACTAGTTTAGCCTGATTTTGGTATTTTAGGATTTATTTAATAATTATATTTTCTTTCTTTTTTTGCATTCATTTTTGTATAATGCTTTCCAGAAGCTCCCAATGACCTTTACTAGGTGCAAAATTTATAATTTCTATTGATACAAATTACATGTGATAGGCATAAAGTGCCATATTTCTCATTGATGGAATTGTTCTTAGCTTTTGATGGGCATGGAAGGATCATTCCTTGGTATTTTCATTTTAATCTAAGGTAATTTCAACATGACCTTCCCTTAGACAATTGTGATTAGCCTCATTTTATATATTAAGTTTGATACTCGCTACATCGGGGAAAGGATCAGTAGAAGATGAGAGTATGCCTATTTTCGCATACGGGATCAAATAGATCGAGAGCATGCCCATGTCTGTCCTACGAGGGACTTATGTTGATAGGCTAGGCTTTTGAGCATATATATATTTTGGTTTTAGATTTGATTAAGTTCTTTTCAGGCTCATTGGGCTGTTTTGATGTCACTGGCCCTACACAGCCTGTTTTTTTAATATATTTGGCCATGGCGGCCTGATTGTCTTCATTGGGCTGAGCAGCCCTTGCTTCATGCCATCTTGGAGGCCCGGTTGGCCCTTGTTGCACCTTGATCTCTCTTGTGCACCTTGGTAGCTTGCTGTCTTGAGGGTGTTTTTGGGGGCCCACTCTGTGGGGGACTTGGCCCACGGTGTGGAATCCAAGAATGCCCAGGTATCACCCTCGCCTTAGAACTTAAGGGGTAAAATAAGGACTGAGGGGGACCGTTTTAGGATCTGTTTGAGGGGTTGTTTGAGCAGATTTCAGAGCCTGTTTGGGACAGGTTCAGGACTGGTTTGGGAGGGTTTTTGGGTCTGATTTTGGTCTGATCGGTGGGCTGTTTGGGAGGCCAAACAGGGGGCTGTTTTGGAGTAGTTTGAGGGACTGTTTAGGACTGGTTTGAGGGTCTGGTTGGGGCTGTTTGGGGACAGCTTTGAGACTGTGTTAAGACAGTTTTGGGACTGTTTATGGGGAGTTCTGGTTTTTTTTTTGAATCTCCATTGAGGTCTGTTGAAGGGGGGGTTCTATGACCTGTTAATGGGGGTCGGCAGCATCTTCAATACCAACAGGAGAAAGAGCAGCATTTCAGCTCCGCTTTGGGCAGATGGCAGCAGCTGAAGCTACCTTCCTCAGCTCCTCCATCTTGAGCAGACAGCACCACCAACAGCCGCAGCAGGAGATGTAGCATATGTTATCCAGAATGAGTGAAGATGGGCTTCCATCACCTCTCCTTCATCTTCTTCCAACAGTGCAACCATCAGCAGGATGGCAAGGGGATGAAGATATATCCACGGCAGTAGCATAACAGCACCTTGACAGCATCTCAACAGCAAGGCAACAGCTCCCACTTTATTTCCTTTCATTGGCAGTAGGAGGAAGGCTGGTTGACCGCTGCTCCTTCTCCATCCATGGGCGCAGGAGGCTTCAGCAGCACCATGGGCTGCCTCCCTTGGTCCTCCTTTACCAGGTGGCAGCAAGGTCACCATCTTCTCTCCTACAGGCACAGGCACCAGCAACAGCAGGAGGAAAAATCTTCATAGGCATCTCCTCCTTGAACATATGGCAAGTGGAAGATCACAGCAGGGGCACCAGCATCCGGTAGCCTCATCTTCATTTCCTCCACCTTGTGCAGCATCACAAGCAGTGGCAGGAGAAGGCTACAGCCTCTTCTTCATCTTTCTCATGGGTGCAGCATGTGGGGTCTTTCATTGGCGTAGCGAGGAGGATGGCTGATCTCTCTGCCCTTCCTTTCTCTCCATTTTTTATCTCTTTCTGGATAGTGGTGGGTTCAAGAACGTGGGAAGCCACAACATCCTCGTGGAGGCTGTTTTATGAGAGAGGAGAGACTGGGAGAGCACCATGGGATCAGTTTGAGCGTGGACCAAGTCATTAAAGATGTTCGATGACTTGGCAAGGAATTGGGTAGTTTTTTCATTTTGCTAGGGCTTTCCCATGAATTTTAACATATTCTTAAGTTGGTGGGACTCAAGACAACTGCCTCCAGTGTCAAAGAGATATCTCCAGCACATTTTGGGGATTTCCTGATTTTTTTAAGTTTTCATGAAATTTTTGAGATTATTCCCTATTTTCAGATTTTTCTAATGAGGAAAAACCTATAAAAGGCCAACAAATACATTTTCAGAGCCAAAAAAATGAAAATTTGAGATCTTCAACGAGTTTTGAAAATAACATTAGGCATGAAAAATTATTTTTGGGCCCACTATATGAATTTTGGATAGAGAAAACGGATTTATTGAATTTGTGAAGAAAATTTTGAAAAAAATGGTATTTTTATAAAATAGAGTTTTTAGGGATTTTCCATGAATTTTTTTGAGAGGAAGTTGAGTGCATGAGAACTCCTTATATTTAGAGATAATTATTTTAATTTAAGAACATTTAAAAGGATAATATTATCCCTGAATTTTCTCATATTTTTAGTTTTAAATCTTTTATTTTTTCGTCATTTTTTTTAAATAGGCCTGATTGAGATAGAGAGATGGCGGTATGTGGAGGTTAGTGGGGAGGGAGATTTCCTCACCCACCTTCATTTTCTCCATGAATAGTGGGGAGATGGCAGGTGATTACATGGTCCACGTGGGGCTGTTAGATGATGGTACGCTATAATTATTTTTAATTTAAGAACATTTAAAAGGATAATATTATCCCTGAATTTTCTCATATTTTTAGTTTTAAATCTTTTTTTTTGTCTTTTTTTTAAATAGGCATGTTTGAGATAGAGAGATGGCGGTACGTGGAGGTTAGTGGGGAGGGAGATTTCCTCACCCACCTTCATTTTCTCCATGAATAGTGAGGAGATGGCTGGTGATTACATGGTCCACGTGGGGCTGCTAGATGATGGTACGCTAGCAGGTCTTGAAGATTCCAAAAAGTGGGCCAAGATTTGGCAGCAAGATGGGCCATCTCTTGACATATTAACTGGCCCATATGTGACTTAAAGATAGCCCAATGAATATGGCATATAATGAGCTACGAAAATGACATACAAATGGGTCCATTTGTGGATTAAAAGATGGCTGATTAAACAGGGTCTAGGTGGGCTGCGAAAAATGACAATATGAGAGGGCTTATTTTTCATTGGATTATGACCAACATGGGCTATATCTGAAAAACTGAGCACCATAGCTCTATGAGGATTGAATTAGACTTAATCCCATTGCAAATAAATTTGAAAAATTTTGGTGCCAACAGATAGGCATGAAGGTGGAGATGCTGACCTCTTATAGATTAGCTTGGTGCGAAAGATTATTATCATAGAGTGGATAGTGTACAGCCTCTATCCTAACTCATGCCCTCAACTCTCAGCAACACGCCAGAGTGGGGCAACAGTCAATCATGAAAGATCACACCCTAACTATTGTAGGGAGGGAGGGAGACATGTTCCTGTCTTAGATATATATATATATTTACCAATATTAAAATGTGATTAAAAATAATTAGTAGAATTACACGTTTAGCCTTACAATATTCATTATATGGGCTCCTGGAGGATCATAGGAAATAATGTCCTATAGAGATAACTGAAAAACACTGGACAAACGAATGCATTTGTGCTGGGTCATTAGAGATCATGATCTCAAAGGGAAAATTTCTAAACATTACTAAAAAATGTAACAATTGTTGCCCTGGCTTGGATATAGTGCAGGACCTAGCCACTACCTTCTTCTGCTAGAGAAGTCTCCCTTTGATTCCTTTTCTTTCAAGAGTTCTGAAAAAAGGGAAAAATAAGTATCTTATCTAGCAGACCATACTTTTTAACACAAGTTTTTGATTTTGGTACTTGGATATTACAATGGTGCCTCTAATTGTATAATTCTTGTTTACAGGTACCAGAAGCATTACAGGCATCATTTGCTGATGTCACCGATGAAGCTCATCCTATTGTGCTTCTTTCCTGGCAAGTGTGGTTACTGCCTATCAAATATTTTAATTTTACACTCTTTGACCTTTGAAACACCTTTATTTCGTTGTCATATACTCTGCGATTCTTTCTTCTAGTCTGGTGAATTTGATGTTTTATGTTACATGAGCTTGGTGGTTTTTTAATTTAAACAGTTGTACCATTTTGGAATTTTTGCTCTTCATGTCATGGTCATTTCCCTTTGAGCTAAGTATCTTTTTTACAGCTCTGGTGTTATTTGTTAACAGTCTATATAGTCCATAGAAATGAAATCCTTTACAGAAGAAATGCTTATCGTTGAAGGATTTAACCTTGAAATGTTACTTGTTAGCCTATCTATGCTGTGCTGCTAAGTATTATCAAGATTATCGAGAAGAAATAAGGAACTCAAGATAGCCATGCTGAATGTAATTAGGTATTTTCTAGTCCCTTCCCATCAAAGGTTGTAGAATTGGAATTGAGACTTAGATCAGTGGGTCCTGATTTGAGCCAATTCTTTGGGAGCAATCTTGATAGAATCAATCAAGATTGAGATTTTTTTTTACTTTCAAAAAACTTCATAAAAGTTATGATAAATCTTAGAAAGATGAAAACATCTAAAAAATGTAAAAAATACAAATGTGACACCTAACACACTTTCATGTGACTTTGACTCTACAAAACATTTTAAAATAAGCAGATATAAAATAACATCAATATTTATTCGAACGAAGAAGGAAAATGGTACAATTGTTATATAAAAGAAATAATATCTTCTTTTCATCACTATCTACGGAATTGTCCTTCATCATCTCTTTTCTCCTGATTCTTCTAGATGCTCCATTCAGACTAGCCAATCATGATTGGTCCATATCCATGTGAAAATAATGATTCGGT
This sequence comes from Cryptocoryne crispatula var. balansae, assembly GCA_036172225.1. Lineage (NCBI taxonomy): Eukaryota > Viridiplantae > Streptophyta > Magnoliopsida > Alismatales > Araceae > Cryptocoryne > Cryptocoryne crispatula. The sequence goes on along the minus strand of CM069925.1, from coordinate 15,568,353 downwards.
CATCTTACTAAACTCATACACACTATCTGATGTTGAAGCTAAAGATGTAAGTGGATATTATAGCTTGAAATCTAAACTGGGTTCCAGATAATTTGCTGTCATGTACTCATAAAAAAGACCCATATGATTTCATCATTGACATCTTTTACTTGAATGTTACCTTTAATCCTAGTCATCATGACTTGCTCCACTCATACATGTACTACTCAAAGAACCACTTTCTCCTGCACCTCCATCTCCACCTTGCTGTTGTAAAGGTTGAGCGATCTCTTCCTCTTTATCATCTAAGGAAGGTGTTTGGATACTAGACACTAGTTGTGGGACTCACCGGTCTTCGTTTCGTAGAGAGCTTCCTCTTCTTTCCCACTTCTTCTTGCATTTTGTGGCCAACACTGCATATGTAGACCTTCTTCGATGATTTAAAATCACTATCTTTCTTTCTTTTATGAAGTCTCCTAGGTAATCGATAGACCTGTAGTTGAAGTGGCATGAAAAGTTGGACTTGGAGTTATGGCTGGTGTTGTGAGGTAAGGTGGATCCTGGACTAGAGTTGCACAAGAAAACTAAGTACCTTATTTTTTTTTCTTGCATTTGTTCATCCTCACCAATTGTTCTGGCAAGCTCTCATTCAGCCTAAGCACGATCATTGTGGTTAAACTCGTGAGCTGTTTTAGCATCATTGTCATCTGTCCATGCTGAAAGTGGATGTTCTTCTTTGAAAAAGTATTCCAAGTTAACACCTCCTTGTGACGAGAATGGATTACCTCAGACGCCTTGAGGGGGAAACTCTCAGTCTTTGATCATCAGTGTCCACCTAGTCACTTCCATTTAAGATGTTCTATTGGATATCTCCTAGAAGATGAGAAGATGGGTTAAAATTCTCTTGTATTTGTTACTAAATTGCTCATATAGTTAATAATCCTTGTCTTACTAACTTGTACACATACTGAATCGTTCATATAGTTATATAGTTATCAACCTCCTGACTTACTAAACCGCTCATATAGTTACTAACCCCCTGACTTACTAACCTACTCACATACTTACTAAGCCGTCCATATGGTTACTAATCTCTTGACTTACTAAACCGCTTATATAGTTACTAACGCCCCAACTTACCACCCATGCACATACTTACTAAGCTGTTCATATAGTTGCTAACTTCCCAACTTTTTAAGCCGCTCATCTAGTTACTAACCCCCCTAACTATTCATCCAAAAAAGTACTAATGCAGGGTATACTTGCTAACTACTTATGTAGTTACTAACCCCCAACTTACTAATCTGCATGCATACTTACTAAACCACTCATATAATTACTAACCCCTGACTTACTAAGCCGTATTCATACTCACTAAACAACTTGTATAGTTACTTATGTCCCAACTTACTAACCCACACATATATTTACTAAACCACTTGTATATTTACTAACTTTCCAATTTACTAACCCATGCGCATACTTACTAAATTGCTCATATTGTCTAGCCTCTAAACGTATTAACCCACACATATACTTACTAAACTGCTCGTATAGTTACTAAACCGCTCATATAGTAACTATAGGCACAGTTTAGTAAATATATGCACAACTTAGTAGCTATAGACTCAATGTAGTAACTATATGTACCATTTAGTAACCGTATGTATTAGGGGCAGAGGGTTAATAACTATATGCCCAGTTTAGTAAGAAACAAAAAAAAGTTACTGCAATATCTCCTCACGTTTTCAGTTAGATCATGTAGAACATCTTAAGTGGGGGTGACTAGGTGGCATTGCTGATTGGAGACCGACAGACTTGTTCCTTTCCCCTAATTGATGATCATTGACATTTGAACTGAGGATCTTGCCCTCCACTTGGTCAGTAGGATTAATTCCTGCCTCAGGATTTTTTCCTCGTTGTATAAGTATATTGCCATCTTCTATCAGCCAAAAGCACATATTTTTGTTTGAGGTCAGATTTCGACCTACTTTTATTATATTTTTCTTGGTGAGTTGCACATGATGGAGGTAAAAGAGTCAGATCTAGCCTCGGCATTGTCCTTTTATTATTTTTGTCTATTATGGAAGACCAAACTCATTAGATGCCATATGAATTTTGAAATGACATATCAGTCATTAATCTGAGTTTGTTGGGGGATGGTGAGGACATAGTATTTAACTATGGTGTCCCTAATGTTGTTATTTGGAGTGATTTCGTGGTAAAATTCTCACAATAGGGACAAGTTGCTCGACCCTTGGAATATTGGGGTGCTGGATGAACTTTGGGAATAAGCCAAATGTAATTGGCTTATCAGGACTCCTTAGTGCACAACATCTGGTGAAGTCTTCATAGTAGAGGTGTTGGCCCTCTTTGGCTATCACCATGGGTATGTTTACGCTTCCTCCTTACAAAAGAAGAAAGGAAGCATATGTTAGGCATATATATAATGTAGGATGCATGGCTTGAAGAGTTGCTATGTTGGAGAAATGAAGAAAGAGCGGGTCTCACTGGGTGTGCTAATTTGTGAAACATCAAAATTTTACAATAAAAAATTCATTTGGTTTCTACTTTTTTGGGAAAAGGAATTTTGCTTAAGTTTGTTTAGCATTGACTACTATGAAAATACATGATATGCATAAAAATTATATGTATTGAGGTTTTGGGTTCTGATCCATCTTACACTTTTACTGCCATGGGATTACCAACATGCTGGCCATTCAGATTTGGTTCTTAGTGATTTTTATTGATTCACATTTTTTATATTCAATGCCTTTATGAATTTAGAGATTTTCGACATCTTGTTTTGCTTGAAGTAGCAAATTTACATGTCCTTGGGAGACCTGCTAGTTATCCCTTCATTTGGCATCTTCTTGTATTATAATCTTTTATTTAGGATATGAAACATTCATAAATCATGAGCCTCCCTTTATAGCATCAATTCTTATTAAAGATTGTCATCTTGGATCTCGACTTTGTGTCAAAAGGACGAAGGAGAAGAGATCTCGTGAGATTCTCGTAAAAAACTTAGGAGATTAGATCGTGGATTTCATTTATGTAGAGTATATCTTACCCAATGATTTTCATTTTACATCTAGATTTTATCTTACGGAGACTGAAGAGAAAATATTTTGAAAAAATCTTGATAGATTGGATCTTAGAAATATCAATCAATGTGCATGTTTAAGTGTAAAATGTCAAGTAATCTTTTCAAAAATGACAAAAAAACATATATTAAACATCAAAATAAGCGAGAGAATTAAAATCGTAATACAGAGATAGTGAACTATTGTTACCAGGAGACTTACAAAGGATCTTACGTGAGACCAAAGTTCCATCTTGAATAATATGAATAGGAGGTTGATAGCATCTTGAGTCAATTGTACATATATAGTCATAAAAATATTATGTTATGAAATTTTATCAAACAATAATGTCTAGATGAATATTTAAATGGATTCCATAATAAAATTGGCAATACATGAAGTAAAGTTAACAAGGCTATCTAACAAGTTAGGGATAGTAATAGGCGGAGAACATCAAGGTATTAGAGGTATTGCATAGATATTCTCGTTTTGGCGATCTCGTACATGGAGAGCGAGAGAGAGAGAGATAGAGAGAGAGAGATCGCATTCCATGATCCTTATATTGCCTTAAGGATTTGGATCCGAATATTCAGATTAGAAAGTTTTTCTGATTTAGGCAGATTTGATCTAGGATGTGAGTTATCATCTTGAGGCGTATCTTCATTTAGGATTTGGGGAGCATCTTCATTTAGGATTTAATCAAAGTTTCACAGTTTGTCTTGCAATGTTAGGAGGATCTTAAACCCGAGACTAAATGTCGGGGTATTTGAAGGCTCCTCTAAATCCTTATCATATTTAAAATCATGGTTCAGATCTATTTCACATATCGTGGTTCTGATTTATGTTCTGAAATTCAATGGGTTTTTTTATTTATTTGGATTTGAGATTTTTTTTATGTTTCTATTCCATTTTATTTTATAAGGGTTATAAATAGACTCCCTATTCATAAACACAAGGCATATTGACAACATAATGCCATTCATGTGATTTGGAGTATTTGGGATACATACTCATGCAGGAAAGGCATTAAGAGCCATCACTTTCCTTGTATCATCATGTAGGAAAGGCATGGGAGCCATAGTTTCTTTGACATTGATCATGTGGGATATTCTTTAGCCATGTATATGCATGATATATTTCCTCATATACTTATCAAATCATAAGGTTGATTTAGCATGGTGACATGTGTTACCTCTTTTAGATTGGTGGGAATTTTCTATTTAATAGATGGTGTGCATACTTTATACATTGCGGAAGAGTTGGTGTATGGTGGGGTCATGTCTATGTTCCCATCCAAGATCGGTACATCCCAGTGACATGCCATGTATTCGTCCAACATTATAATGGGGTCTAGTTTGAATGGTTTAGCCTTTTAATAATTTTCATCTCATTTCAATATTTGGATTATTTATTTTTGTCATATGGGATTCAGTTGGCCTGCCATCATGTCATCTGAACCATACAAAGCTATCATGTATGTCATCCCGGTTTTGGTGGCCTATCGTAGCTTCATGTCTCCCTCTTCCATGTGCTTAGCAGATAAGCTCTCTCAGCCCATCTTCCATCTTCTCTTCATCTTCATCTTTCTAGTTTGCAACAGCCACATGGGCAACATTAGCAAGATCATGATGGGGCTCTGCCTTTCATGTTGGTCTTCCACTTGCACAACATCATGGCAGCACTAGCAGGATCAACAAGGGCCTTTGCCTTTGTCCTTGGTGCATAGGCACAGAAACAACAAAGGCAGGTATTGGCAGCAGGATGCCTCGGCAGCATCAGGCGCATTAGGAGGAGCCACTAGCTTCCCCTTCATCTTGTTCCATGTGCACAGGGGCAGGAACTAGAAGATGGTGGATTCGGCTTCCTCTTCAGCACGGTCATCGGTAACATCAAGAGCATGCATTATGCATAGACTTCCATCTTTCTCTTCCATGTGTGCAGTAAGTAGAGGAATAGGGCGATGTTGGCGGCAGCGGCTGTGAGATCTGCCCAAGATTCCCTACCCCCTCAACATGCTGGTCAACACTTATATTTATAAGTAGGTGGCCTATTAGCCATCAGAGGAGCAGCAATATTAGCAGGGCTTCGGCTTCTCCATCTTCTTCTCCTATGGGCGCAACAGCAACAGCAGCAGGTTTGGAAGGATGCAGGTGGTTGCTGCTGCTGGATCATCTGTCAAGAGCCTCCAAACCCTTGGTTGGTGCAGCTGCATCTGTTTTTATAGGCTGATGGTCTATCAGTCCTCGGTGGAGAGTCCTAATGGATTGGGACTCTCAGTGGCAGGTTCGGCAGAAGAGGAAGTCTGTGGGACTTCCCTGGTTTGTAGGATTCTCTAGGATCTCTTCCTTGCATAGTTGTCAAGGCGCCCGCCTAGGCGGCGCCTAGGCGCTGCCTAGGCGGCAAGGCGCCTTTCCAAGGGCGCCTTGCCAGGGTGCCTTGTCTGGGGCCGAAAAGGCGCCCAAGGCGCCAGCCTAGGCGCCCAAGGCGCCCAAGCAAGGCGCCTTGGGTATTTTTACATCATTAAAAAAAGTTTTTGAGGGATTTTTCTCCCTTGATACCCCTCGCAAGGGACACTTATTTAATGATAGTTTCAATATATTAATATATTGTATTATCATTTATACTATCATACATATTTAAGATTTATGATTATAAACATATATTATATACTTAATGAAAGGCGCCTTTCCGCGACTACTCTGCGCCCTCCCATTTAATAATATTATAACAATATTTTACCATCACTTATACTATTGCACATATATAAATTTTTTAATCATAAATGAGTTATATACTTAAATTTTATAAATATTTATTTAACTTTCTTCTCTTTCACACACACATCATATTACTTATGTGCATTGATAAAACACTCATATTCAATTATAACATAACAAATATAATTATATTTATGTTTTTTTTATATATAACAACCTCCCGACTCAGCCTTCCTTGAATACCGCCTTGACCGCCTAGGCGACGCCTAAGCGGCCGCCTTGTCGCCTAAGCAGAATCGGTACCCTTCAACGCCTTGGGTGCCTTGTCGCCTTGACAACTATGCTTCCTTGCTGCCTTGGCTAGGTGGCAAAGTTGTTAGGCTATTCTGATGGTCTCCTTGGTGTCGAATGAGAGTCCTATGCTTGGAGGACTCTGGTGGCAGATCCAATTGAAGAGAGAGCCCACGATGGGTGGTTGAAGGTTCGAACCTATGGAAGCCTCTTTTTTAAAGCTCAATCAAAGGTCATTGCGTGGCCAACTGATCCTACTTTTTAGGATTGAGAATTGCTGCAAAAACAGGTATTGTGTGGACCAGATTGTGACTTCAATTGGGTCTGACTTGCAGTGGGAGGATAGTCTATTAGCCACATAAAGAGCGGGCTGTGCAAATAGGCTAATAGGTGGGCCATCTTGTGACAATTAATTGATTCCTCTTAACATAAGAATACAGCCCATTAGGTGGGGTATAGGTGGGCTGCGGAAATGGTATATGAGAGTGGAAATATTTTCTTTTTGGATTAGGACCAAAGTGGACCTATCTTGGGAGCAAAATACAGCCTATTAAGGACGTGGCATGGCTGCACAATTAACTTTTAAAATGGGTCATTTTTTCATAGCTTGATATTGATGTGGACCAATGGGTGGGATGTATCTGAGACTTGGGCATTGTAGCTCCATGGGGATTGGATTAGATTTATTCCCAACCTAATAGAATTTTGAAAATTTTTGGTCTCAACATGCATGTTATCCAAAAATCAATTTATTTGAATTAAATGTTCTATATTTGCCAAGATGTCATATTGCTCAAGTTTGTTGCAAACCACATATACAGGCAATGCACTCATTTATATGTACAAAGCAAGCACCCTAATGCATACTTGTATCATTTTCATCTTCATAGCCGCCTCTTCAGTTCCCAGCACTAAACATCTCCATTGTGCCCTATTCCAACATCCCTCTGCTGGTGCTCCTGCAGTTGCTTCTGCCACTGCCACCCCCTTCTTCCAGGTGTAACTGCATCATTCAACCACTAAAATCGATTGAACCAAATCAATGGCGCTTCTTCACATGAGGTGCGAATGATGATTTTTAATCACGGTTCTGCATTCACATCCTGCTGTAACATCTCTTTACAGCAGTTCCCTCTCCCCTTATAGGTGCCTCTTCAGCTTCTGTCATTAACACTGCCCAATCTAAATCTCTTTCCCCAATTGACTACTTTCCCAGTTTCCCTCCTATTAGAACCACTCATCCTCATCCCTCCTCTGGTGCTCCTGCAGGTGCTCTTGCCACTGCCACCCCTCCTAGCCGCAACTGCATCAACTGCTTTCAACATTGTTTGCATTTGATGGCATCTCTGGAGTAGCCTCAATTACAGACTGTCTTCTTGCTGTTCTCCTCTCCTAGTGAGGAGAACACTGCCACCGCTCTCCTCGCCGCCACAGATGTCCTCGGCACACTCATTGATGTCCATCTCACATGATCCCCCATCTTGCTCTGCTGTGGCGGACCCCTTTCCTTTTTCATGCTGTTGGGCATTAGCATCTGGTCCGCTGGCTCTCGTCCTCTGCCCTCTTCCGGGCAGCACACGTGCACCTCAACATTGCTGATTTGCTGATTCGAAGACTATTACCGCCGTATGCAGCACAAGCATTGCAGCCCATGGCTCTAAGCTTGGTGCCTTCCTGACAGCTGACATCCTTCACAGCCTCAAGACCCTGGTCACCCTGGGCCTCATCACCAGCATGATCACTGGAACAATTTTTGGCAGCATCTTCTTCTCCTACAAGATCAACCTTGAGGGCAAGTACGCCATGGTCGAACCATGTTCAGAAGAGGAGCTACACCGAGATAAAAGTCAGTGCTAATTTTAAGTCTGGACAACCATGTTCCCAGTGGCATGGGAAAACCATTGAATGCAATTGTGGTTGTTTTGTACGATGCACAGCAGCCTTTAAGGTGTTTGCTAAAATATAATTGGTGTGGTTCTATTGTGTACCCTGCACAGATAAATTTTAATAGATTTGGCCTTATTAGTTGGTGGATGGATCTGGACCCTTATTTAAAATTCAAAAATAGGTTATCCAGTATGGATTTTAAAATGATATAACCATTCCTTTTGAACATAGGATTTAATAAATTGGAATGATACCATCATTCATGTTTTGCCTATGCATATACTTTTATTATACAATTTGTCAGTGCGTGTATCCTAGTTTAATATAATTCATGTTTTAAAAGCCCTTAGCACTTTAAATCATGGTACTAATGAAAATTAATCATGATATCATAAGACTGATTGACATTTAAATTTGTTTTAGATTACACAAAGGGGTTGTGTATACTCTTATTTTGTTTACATGGCTTTGAAGTTCATATTTAACATCAATCCATAAATTTAATTAAGATTCAAATATTCTAATCAAGGTTGGCGGGGTCGGAGGTTGCGACCGGGTTGGTAGGTCCCTAGATTGACCCACGTCGTGACCTATATTTTATTAATTTTTTGAAAAATTTTAAAAAAATTAAGAAAAATACGAAAAAATATCAAAAAATACATAATTTTTTTAAAAAAATAAGTGACATGATTTAAACAAATAAGTCATTAGCTTTATTCCAATGTGACATGATCTACATTTTTTTATGTAGTTTATGTACTCTTCACATGACATTCGGGTTGAGTACATAGTTTAGTATATGTATACATAACGATTATATTCGTCACTTTCTCGGACAGCCATCCTAAGACTAAATTCAAAAAAATCACCATAGCTATCGTAGCCATAGGTCGATTGGACGGAAGTGTTTGATGAATCCACATAATTCGTTCCATAATGCTTTTGGCCATATGTAGGGAATCAAGAGCCTTAAGATAAATTATATACATAATTGGAGACATCGTGATATTCTTCTCCAGCTCATTATGTATGCTGACCTCCTCTACGTTGTGGCTTTGCACCATGATCACTGTCTTGGGTGACATGGGTGTATTACTCCTCGCCAGTAAAGCGTTAAGGCGTTGTATTTGTAGGAAGTATACTTAACTCTTGGGACCCTTATTTTTGTTAAGTGGTGCCACCCTTGTATCTTGCTCTATCGTCGTTGCTACTCTTTGAACAAGAATCCTCGGAAGTTTGGTACTGTATTCGAATGTTCGGCTCATACATGTCTTCTCGATCGTCTTCAATTGTATCATCATCTGCGATATCAAGAGGATCAGTCGTAACTTGTTTACTTTTTCTTCTACTTTGCTTATCTCGACTAGTTCCTTCTCCGGTTCTCTATTGCTTTGCTAGGGAGGGAGGGAGAGATCTAGAATTTTTCGGTCAAAAGGTCATCATCGAGCATTCCTTCAGCCCATTGTTGGTCTTCCGGGTTGAACTTCGGTTCTCCCAACCCTTCTCGGTCGTTGTCCCAAGCTTTCAAAGAAATTTTCTTGTAGAACATTTGATTCAAATCGATGTCCTCTTCTTTAATTGGCGACTCCTCGATCTGACGTCCTGCTGCTAGTGATATCCAGCTTCTTTGTTCTATCTGGTTCTTTTTTATTCTCTCTAAAATTTTCAGCTTTAACCTCATGTTGTAGTGACAATACACAAGGTCTTCAAGTCTTTGTGATGTCAATTTATTTCTTTGTTTCGTGTGAATCAAGCTAAATGTAGACCATTATCTCTTATAGTCCGAAGCCAAAGTGGTTTGGCTTAGGACCCTGGTGGCTACATTCACCAAGTCTTCGTACCCTTGTGTTTTAACATGGTCCATCCGTTAATCAGCTGCATAAATTAAATGTGTTATGAAATTATCTCGTACATTTTGATTAACTAACTAACTGATGAAAAAGAATGCTATGTATCCGGACTTAGTAGTATCACATCTCGTTCCACTCTACTCATTCCAAAGTGAAATACCTACTTTATGGAATCGTACATCTTGTTGCAAGTGATAATAGCCTGGTTGTCGTCATTGAGCATTTGTCGCATGATGCACTTCACATCATCTAACAGCTCGTTTGTTACCTTAAAATGTGTACTGTATTAATATTGTGGGTTGAAAAAGTAACCTATGAATAAAAAAATATTAGTAAACAACTTATATGTATTTGAAATATAAAGAAAGTAAGTAAATGACTAAGTAAATATACTTGCTGCATTTATGTGTTGATGTAATGTACGTTCTTAGCGATGATTTATGATGTCCCACCATTTAGTGAGTCAGACACTATCTTCGAGATTTTTTTTTTTTGCTCTCTCAATTGCATCATATAAGTACTCCATGTCTGCTTTCCTATCTCCGTCAACTATCCTAAGTACCTTCCCTATAGGTTGGATGATGTTTAAGGTCTTCTTTATAACCTTCCGAAACTCATCACTCTTTATTGTCTTCTCTACTTTTTTTCTCTTATCCGGAGGGCTACATCTAGCTATCTAACTATCCCATCCCAGTGATATTACTTAGTTAAAGATCTCCTTTGACTTAACTAGCTTTCTAGCTAAATGTAGTGGGAGGCGACTTGGGTTGCACCGGGCCATAGTAACTCTCGGCCCTTGATATGTTCCCTAATAAAGTTAAGAACGAAGTTATGATTGTAAATGAAAGAAGAAATAAGCTAGGTTATCTTAACTATCATATCCATCTGAGGATCCTTGCATATATCCTCCAATATCAAGTCTAATGAGTGGATGAAACAAGGTACTCAATACAACTTTGGTCTTTTGACCATCAATATTTGTCCGGCCAATTTGTATGTGGCCACGTTGTTTGTGACTACTTGAACTACTCGGTTCTTTTTTATTTCTTATATGACTCTATCTATCAAATGGTAAAGATACTTAACATTTTTTTCCTGTCCCGATGCATTGATCGACTTCCAAAAGACCATGCCATCTTGACAATACAATAGAAAGTTGATCATTGTTTTCCTAGTTATACCTGTTAAGAATAAGACATTAAGTAACTTATACTAAAAATAATATTGATAAATGTACTATTATAAACAATTTTACTTATCGGTCCATCCGTCGGTCACTAATGTGCTATCTCTTTCCTCCCAAATTCTTTATAATGAAATCACATACTTTTTTATATCTTTCACCTCCATAGAAAGATATACATTGTATATCTTTTCTGGGTTTGGCCTAGGCACTCCTCTCCCAATGTTTGCGATCATGTCGATCATGTTCTAGTAGTACGATCCTCTCATAGCATTTGCCGGTATACTCTGGTGGAAGAAGCATCTTGCCGTTGCTCAGGCAATTTTTTTCCTTGCACAACTTGAGGTTCTTCATTAATGTTGTGATCGTGCTTTGATGTTGTTGTGGTTTGGTAATAACGGGATCCACGAGGCCACTGTTGGATTGTCGTCTTGGGTGAGATCATGATTTTCATCTTCTAGTTGGTTATTTGATCCTTTTTTCACTTCCTCAACTGCTCTCACTTCCTAACTCTTAACCTATCATTCGGCCGGTACGTCGATATAGGTCTTCGTCGGCAAAGGATCTTCGACTTACTTCCATTGCTCGGAAGAGATCATCTTTTTAAGAAATATTTAACTACTTAGTGATAAATAAAATAAGAGAATGAACTACTGTAATGAATTATACAATCATACCATCATCGAAATCTTAATCTCGACGAATATCTGGCTGATGTTGTCTGGTTCCATAAATGTGTACGAAATATCTCGCCAGTTGTGCCAATTTTTTCAGAACGGTCTCTTTATGCTATTTTGAGGTTCCCTTCGCTTGTTCCATCGCTTGTAAGTGCCTACGAAATTGGACTCTAACCTCCAATGGAGTCCATGTGCAAAGTGCAATATTATTTTTCGTGTCTACAAGATGAAATTTTAAACGATAAATACCACCGAATATAATTTTGTCACAATATTTACATTACACTTTTCTCTCCGCCATGAAGATCAAGCTGTAATATGTCCAAGCCGGATCATTCTGTATCGCATTAGAAGTTTGGGTTGTGTGGCTTGGAGAAGATATTTTTAGTCAACTAATTAAGTAATTAAGTAACTAATTAACTATTTAAAAAATTAATTATGTTAGTAAGTAACTAGTTATCTACGTAAAATTTTAATTATGTAAGTAACTAATTATCCAAATAATTTACTAATCACCTCACTAATTATATACTTAAATAACTACTTAAGTAAAGAAATAACTAAATATCTAACTTACTAACTAATTAAGTATGGAATTGTTTAAGTAATTAAGTATTCAGAAGAATAAACTAATTGAGTAACTAATGAACTAAGTAATTAAACTTTGAAGTATACATAATGAAATAATAAAATAACTAATGAAATAATTAAATAATTAAATAAGAAAAGGGTACAAAGTTTAAAGCAAAAATTGAGAGCACGAGAGCAAGAGAGCAAGTGAGCATTGAGCAATGGATGAGAAGGAAGAAAAGTTCCTTGGGGGCTGCTGGAAGGGGGGTGCAGATCGGGTTGCTTGACCCGGCCAGGGTCGTACGACCCGGTCGCCAGGTCGCGCAACTTTGCGACTTGATAGGCTGGGTCAGCCCAACCAGGTCATGACCTAGGTCCCGACCCGGCAAACCATGATTCCATGGAAATATTGATGTTTAGTGTATATCATGCAAGATATTCAAGTTTTTGGAGCATCATGATTGAAATTGCATATTCATCATTGAAAGTTTTTGGTGTATCTAATATGATGATAACGTATTTTATCATCATATTCAGCGAATCAATTAATTTATGATGATACTTATTATGTTAAAGCAAATAATACTGACAAAAAAATTAGAATCTAATGGATAGAAGAGATAAAACCAAGGAAAAACTAAATAAACTTTGAGTTGATTACATCGAAAGATTCTTACTCATTCGATTAAGCTGAACCATCTTCCAATCTTATATTCATCCTAAGATTGAACATTTGGCCTATTTGTTAAAATTAATAATTTTTCATAGGTTCAAGCTGTTCTGCTAGTATAGCAAAATGTCTGAATTAACATTTGAATATGATACCTAACTTTTAAAAACCACTTAAATTTAAAAATTACATGAAGTACACATTATACGATGATTTTCAAATATAATTATTATTCTTATCTAATAGATTAGATACTCTTTCACAAATAATGAAAGAGCTTAGAAGTAAAATTTATAGTTTAATTGGTTAGATTCAATTAAAACAAAAGAGATATAATATAGAACATTGGTCTTTTAGGTATTATATTCAATATAAATCCAGTCAAAAAATATGCTTGAAAATAATCCATCAAACGACAATCAACGTTAACATAAGTGCCAGTTTCATGCTACAAATTTGATAAAATTATTACCTTACGTTATCATTTATATGACAATAATTTATCATAAAATTCAGTATTAAATTGTGATCATTCTTTTTTCAATGCAATATTAATGAAAAATAATTTGGAACATGATGAATAAAAGAGAACACCAATGCTGAGGTTAAATAAACATTGAGATGATTATATTAAAAAATTAATATTCTATTTGATTGAAGTGAGCATTAGACTTTTTAGCCTATTTGTAAAATGTCTAACTTTTAAAAAATCACCTAATTTTTAGTGATTTCTTATAATTTTTTATTTTTAAATATATGATACTTGAATTTTCTTTTTCATGAAGTAAGTGATTTGATAAATTTATGACTTTGCTATTTAAAGTCACATAAATCAGACCCGACCTTATCCGTGGAATCAACTTTTATTAAGTATAAATTATATGATAATGTAAATATTTTATTATTGTTCTAATCTAAACCTATCAATATAGGAGGATCTTTTATGAAACATTTTTTTTCTTATCAAGAATGTGCAAAAATTATGAGAAAATGTGAAATGAAAATTACATGAGGATTCTTGACAAATATATTTTCTAAGATACTAAAAACAACTCGAGCATGGGAAAAGTTATTTTACCCCACAAATCATTATTTTTTATTTTATTTTACTTATGGTAATATTTTCTACTCAAAACGCATGCTTCTATCATACAATATTCAAATGTTGCTTCAATCTTTACAACTTGAAAAAAATAAAATTGTTTATATACAATAATAAATTTTTAAAAATTATATTTTAAATAAATATGATATATGACATTTCAATAACATATTTTTATAAATACATTATTAAAATATATTAATTATTTTCTACAAGGTGCCCGTGCGCAGCACAGTTTTCTTTAACTAGTTCTATCTTGTGAATAAATAATTGTTTATGAATCAGAGTAGATTATGAATGAACACATGTAGAACCACTAGGTACATACTGATTAGGTCCTGTCTCTACTAAAGAACGTCGTGCACCTGGTGACCCTCCACCTTTCCTTCTATTTTGGTTCTCTCCTGATTCTTTACTTTGATACATTGCAACCCCTCATCTCCATATCGTTCTCATCTAAACAGAATGATCTATCATCACCTTGAACTTTTGTCTTCGATTTGACTGTCTTTCATCAAGATTGTATCCTTACATCTTAAGAGCTCAGCTCGCAACTCCTGTTGTTCCATCATGATCTCTCTTTGAGATGTTTTTCTTGTCATATAAGTTCCGATCTCCTCTTAACTTGGTTGGGACCTTATAACATTTCTTTATATTTTTGCTAATCCCAATAATATGTTGGTTCGTCTCCATTCATTGTCTTATGACATCATTTGTATTCTAACATTCATTTTGCCAAGTCAAGCATGAATCTATGATCCCATCCTATATCTTGATGTCCGATTAATCCAAACCCATCATGTTTTTTGATTGACCATATTTTTATGAAAAATATATTTTACAGAATGTTAATTTAAAAGTTATTTCTTACTTGATCTATGTCCTATTTTGAGAAAAAAATGAAAAATTCATTGAAAATAGGATTAAATAACATAAAACTTATTTGCATAGGTGGACTCAAGGATTCCGGAATCCGATTCCGATTCCGATTCCAGGAATCGGCCGATTCCTGGGAAGGGAATCGTTTCCGGATCGGCCCGAAATCATTTTTTTTTTAAATTTATTTTTTCGTCAAAAAATTTAAAAAATTCAAAAAAATTTTAAAAAAAATAGGAAATGAGTTAGATAAAAAATTAAAAATAACCAATGCATTCATCCATAGGACCACATCGAATAAATACTAATGAACTCCAATTGAAGTTAAGTACATATTCCAATTCCATTGATTCAAAAATCAAAGAGTTGATACATCATGAAAAAATAAATAAATTTACATCATATCAATCTACTACTAAAATCTAGGATATAAATATGGGTCTTCCTCCTCTCCCTGCTGCGCTTGACGCTCCTCCCTCGTGCTCAATCTTGTATACTGTCCGGGACCATATCCATATGAAAATAATGCCGATGCCATGCTATCAATGTCATACGGATCGGACTGCGGGTCGACCGGGACGTAAGCAGAGGATGGTGGAGCTAGTGGTGTAATCCACTGCTGGTCAGCCTGGCCAAATCCTGGATACTGTGGCTCCTGTATATAAGAATCATGTGTATCCGAATCCAGCGTGTAATACGGCTTTGGATGTCGTGAATCAGGAGACTCGGGCCGCCGCCGATGGCCGCGTCGCTGGTATGCACTCCTCATCATCATCACCTGAGGAGTGAGAAGGAGCTTGTGTGTTGCCATCTAGGCTGACAGGACGCCTGACCTCTAGCTTCCTTCTCTTCACCTCTTCAGCCATCTCTGAAGTACCAAAACCCAAAGCTTTTTCAACTTTGCAAATCCTCCCATTTTCCGTGCAGTCACTTTTGTTTTCGTTTTCCCGACCGCGAATGGGCCGGGTAGCGGCCGCCGGGACCCGAGCCGAGCCGAGCCGGGGCTAAAGCCGCAGTGGTCGCTCCATAGCCGCCGGGGCGAAGAAGGCCCCGCCCGAGCTCGAGAAGTAGATGGAGGTGGAGGCCGAGCATCCTCCTCGGCTTCAACACCATCCAACTCTCCTTCGGCCCGTACGCACGGTCATCGGGATCAAACTCGGTGCACGATCCCTGGCTTCCCTCTCCTCTATCCAGGAGGCAAGTGCATGCTCCTCCTGGAATATCTGATCCATGTCCACCTCCTCGGGTGGTGGTGTGGCGGAGGAATGCCTCTGCTCGTATGGACCACCTGCGAAGCGTGCAAATCGCTCCTCGTTGATCTTCTGTCGATCCTTGATGTTCTTTATGCGCAGCCTCATGTTGTAATGACAGATGACCAGCTTCTCCAGCTGGTCTGAGGTCAACCTGTTCCTCCTTTTTCGTATGTATCAGGTTGAATGTACTCCAGTTCCTCTCACAATGGGAGGAACTGGTGCTCTGGCTGAGTATCCTGATACCGATGGTAACAAGTGGATTCCATCCACTACTGGTGTTCACCTGAACCCACCACTCAGCTGCAAGAAAAAATAAGAGAAAAGGTAAACAATTAGCCCATCATCTACCATAACTTATATGAAAAGAAAATAAAATCTTCATCAAGCTATTACTATACCAGGTGACACTTTGTCAACTGAATATTTCAGATCAGCATCTGAGTATACGCCGACCCTCATCTTATACTTCTGCATCTAAAAATTTTATAAAAAAAAACATTAGTTGCCTGGTAAGGCTACTCCAAGGTATTGAATGAACTCTAACTTACTTCTATCTCAGCCTCTATCCTGTCCTACTGAGATCGGCACAGACGCTGAATAACAGCAAGTGTACCCCGCATCACCTCGTTGTCGTTCACCACCTTTCCTCCATATTGGATGCGGGGGTTCAAAAAATATCCTGTAAGATTTTATTAGTTAACATTGTGAATAAGACAATTATTCAGCAAAAATATGTTTTTAACCAAGTTACCTGCAGCATGGACATCGTGGTGCAAGGTCTTGTCCCATCGGTCATCTATGATCTTCCACCACTTTTTGTAACCTCTGAGATTTTTTTCTTTTATTTTCAGCTTTGCCCGGTCCATGGCATCATACAACGTGCCCATCTGGTCCCTGTCATCCGAGTCTACCAACCTCAAGACAACTACCGGTGGCTCAATGATTGCAAAGTAGTTGGCAATCCTCTCCCAAAACCTCTTGTCGGTGATCTCGCTTCTCGGAACTCGACAAGAATCTTCAATCGATCTTTCTTGTCGTACGGAGTTGTCCACCATATAGTTATAATTCTCCTCGGACTGTGTGAACCTAACTAATGCATGCCTGTGCCGGTGTTGACTCTCCAACGCAATGAAATTCGTAGCAAATCGAGTCGGACTGGGCCTAACAAGATCGTGCCCTCCTGTGTGTGATCTCATGATATGTAGCAGGCGGGGATGCGAATAAATAAAGGATGTGATCATCTGCGCCTGCCTGACAAGTGTGGATACACCCTCTTCCTTGCCTATATCCTCTAATATAAGATCAATGGAATGTGCTGCACAGGGCACCCAGAACATGTGCTTCCTCTTTTCCATCAACTTCCTCCCAACTGCCTTATATGATGGTTCGTTGTCAGTGACAACCTGAACCACATTGTCCTCTCCAATCTCCTCCACCACCGCATCTATCAGAGAAAAAAAGGAAGTCGGCATTTTTTATCTTCCCAGAAGCATCTACAGACTTCAAGAATGTTGTCCTCTCAGAACAGTACACCAAGAAGTTTATCATACTTCTCTTGGTGATATCTGTCCACCCATCGCACATAATTGTGCAACCCCTCTCCTTTCACACCAACTTAAAACCATCCATTCACTCCTTCAACTCCTGGACCTCCTCATCCAGCCCAGCGCCGTATATATGTCGGCTGCCCGGGGCTTGCAAACCCGGTCCAGCCTCACCCACGGCATCCACCATCGTCTGGAAGTAGGGGCTGGTGGCTGCATGTGCTGGGATGCCTACATCAAGTTAAAAAAAATTGGGATCAGGGTAAAATTAAGTTTAAGTAAATAAAACACACATAATGTTAATTTTAATTTAAAAAGTGATACCTGCATGTAAAAATCATTTCACAATGTGGCGAATGGCTCTCTTTGCAGCCGTTCCTGTTGCCTTCATCCCTTTCATTGCCTGTTTAATCCCCATATGCCCAACACTCTGTTTCCTAAATAAATACTCGTCACTCGGTGTAAATCGAGTGCTGGTAGAAGTAGAACGGCAGTGTGGCTCCTGTCTCCTGGGGTCAGTCTCTCGGTCTCGGCCGAGGTAGGGCGAGCCGATGCCGATCGGCCCAAAGCCGGGTCAACTCGGGACCCGGACCCTCCTCGCTCCCCTCCTCCCCGTCCTCCTCCTCGACAAATGCACGCTTGCTGGGCCGTGCCAAGCACGTCCAAGCTCGGAGTCCGTCGACTCCTCCTCGCTCTCCGGCTCCGGCTCGGTGGTGCCTTCCCCTGCCTTTCCCTTTCGAGGTAGGCAAATCGCGGTCCCTCCTTCTGCGGAGTAGCTCGTCGTGCGCAACTCCTCCCTCTCCTCGATCCTAACAGCCCGTTGAGAGGCTCTACCTATCACGTAGCCTCTCATCTCCTCACTCTTCTCCCTGGGCACCTTGTCACATTTCTTGACATTCCCACCGTTCCGCAATATGTTGTTTCGGCCGGAACACCCCCGGTCATCCCCTTCCCACACCATTTGCACTGTACCCTCTTCCTGACTGGGTCTACCATGTGCCCATGTTCCCAACCCACGTCGGAAGCACGTGCTGGTGCTGCATCACCTTGATCGGCCATTGCTTATATCTGCAAAAATTGTAAACAATGCACTAAAATTGATTAAATAACGTAAAAATTGCTTTAGGCGCTGTTCGGGAAGCAGACAACCCAAGTAACACACCATTCGGTATGTTTAAAAGGTTACGTATTTGCTGGAAATGGTCGTAAATTAACGTACGGGGTATCCAAAATTTTTCCCGTACAAAGAACATCCAATCGATGTTCAAACAACTTGATCGGAGTTGTTCGATCATAAATCACCGAGTTTAACTCTGCTCAGAGTCGTCGGAAACGTGTAAAAATAGACGTACGGGATATCCAGAATTTTTCCCGTGCAAAATGGACTTAAACGGATAGTTTAAAACTTGGACGGACTTGTTCGGTCGGAAATCACAACGTTTAACGACGCTCGGACTCGTCGGAAACGCGTAAGAAAGGACGTACGAAGTTTTCGGCGAAAAAATCTTACCAAAAACCTTATAAAGATCGAAGAAGAGGTTGATTCGAGGCCGATCCGAGCTTGGATCGGCGGAATCCCTTGAAGACGTTGCTTGGAATCGCCGGAATTGTCGGAATCGCCGCCGGAATCGCCGGAATCCTTGCTGGAATCGACGGAATCGGCCCGGAATCGATCCTTGCTGCTGGGATCGAGGCCGGAATCGCCGGAATCGCCTGGGAATCGCGCCAGAATCGCCGGATCTCCCTTCTGCCGCCGCGGGATCGACGTAATCGACCGCCGCAGGTCGATTCCGGTCCTAAAAGGGCGGAATCGGTTCGATTCCCGGTCCAGAATCGAACCGGGAATCGAACCGGTCCAATTGACCCGGTCTTCCGACGGAATCGGTCGGATCGACCGATTCCACAAGGAATCGGTGGAATCGGATCGATTCCGACCGATTCCAGGCGATTCATACCGATTCCGCGGAATTCTTCCCGGAATCGGTCCTTCCGCCTGGAATCGGATCGGAATCCACCGATCCGATTCCGGAATCGGTCGGAATCGGACCGATTCCACCGATTCTGCAATCAATGGGTGGACTAGGGACTAGGTTGGAGCCTGGAGGTGGGGGGGGGAGAATTTCGGAGGAGTTCAAGGTCCATTGAAGGGGGCTAAAGATCTGGCACCACTCCAACCCGGCACAGACAGTTCTGTCTGTGTGCAGGGTGGCCCATTCCGAATGGATCCGCTCTAATCTCCGTTGGTCTGAACTGCTTTGTCTATTTTTTAAGTCAGATCTGTCAAATTGGGCGATCTTGATCCAGTTCAACTCAAAATGGCCTATTCATGCACAATGAAGTTGATTCAGTCAGATTCATTGGGATGTCGTGGTTCAGACTGTACCTTCCTACTGTATTGGATAGGCCTTTGTGGTTCTTAGATGGATATGCATGGTGGTGCTCATAGTTGTCAAGGCGCCTAAGGCGTTGAAGGGTACTGATTCCGCTTAGGCGACAAGACGGCCGCTTAGGTGTCGCCTAGGCGGTCAAGGCGGTATTCAAGGAAGACTAAGTCGGGGGGGGTCGTTATATATAAAAATAAGCATAAAAATAATTATATATTTTATGTTATAATTGAATATGAGTGTTTTTATCTATGTATGTAAGTAAATGTGATGTGTATGTGAAAGAGAAAAGAGTTAAATAGATTTCTATAAAATTTAAGTATATAACACATTTATGATTATAAAATTTATATATGTGCGATAGTATAAGTGATGGTGAAATATTGTTATAATATTATTAGGCGGGGGGAGCACAGAGTAGTCGCGGATCGACCTGCGCGGTCAGGTCGTGGGGGTCAAGCAAGGATCGCCGGATCGGGATCGGATCCTGGATCGGTGGATCCTCGATCGCCGATTCCAATGGAGCCAGACCGATCCAGAATCGGTCTGGATCAGTTTTTTTTTTTTTTTTGCTTTTCGAAAAAATATGGAAAAATCGCAAAAAATCAATAAAAATACATAGGACTCAGGAAAAATGTGAAAAAAATATAGGGAACACTCATTCATATAACAAATTAACAATCAATCATATAGAACACATATCATATCCAATCACACAATAGAACACATCATGCATCAAATAAGATACATGTTTTTACCAAACAAACAATCATACCCAACTCCACAAATAGTACAACACATATTCTTCTTACCACTCATATTACATTGCGTGAAATAAACAAAGAAATACATTATACATACGCATCACCACCAACTATGGTAACGTCCGGAGTAGGATGGATCTGGATCTGGATCTCTGTCCTGGTCATTCTGATTTTCTGCAAATCTCCATTGATTAGGGTCAGTCATAATTGGCCCGTATCCATAAGAAAATAAAGACTCGGCCATGTCAGTAAACTCATAAACTCCCTGATCAGTCGGAGGTGGAGGTAAAAAAGATGGTGGAGGTGGATAGCCGTGCTCACCGTCCGAGGCAGGCTCTGGATAGGAAGATGCAAACTCGTCAAAAACATTCAACCTCGTCCACCGTCCGCTGCCCCTGCCACTCGAACATGAGTGTCTTTTATCACTCAAATCATCTGGACCTGCTCCACTCGTGCGGGTCCGGTGCCATGCTCCTCGTCCGACATCTTATCTACCACACAAAACCATACACAATATTAGGCCAAGCAATTCCCCCCCCCCCCCCCCCCCACCTGTGGGGGATCAGAAAAATACCCCTTCGGGGTGACGAACACCCCCGAAGCGGGTGCTAATCACCCCTTCGGGGTGCGATTCCACCCCCATTGGGGGTTGAAATAAACCCCCCCAATGGGGGTATTTTATACCAACCCCCCCCACCTGGGGGGGGGGATCGTCACCCCCGAGGGGTGATCGTCGAACACCCCGAAGGGGTGCTAATCACCCCTTCGGGGTGCAATTCCACCCCCATCGGGGTGAAATAATCCCCCCCAACGGGGGATTTTATACGCCGCAGCCCCTCCCCACCTGGGGGGGGATCAGAAATAGTCACCCCCGAGGGGGTGATCGTCAACACCCCGGCGGGTGCTAATCACCCTTCGGGGGTGCAATTCCACCCCCATCGGGGTGAAATAATCCCCCAATGGGGGATCCCATGCCGCACCGACCGGGCCAAGGCCCGGGGGGAGGGGAAAGGAGATCGAAAACCCCCCTTACAAACCTTGTCCGTTTAGGGTGGATCGCCCCTCCCTAAGGTGGATCGCCCTCCCCAAGCCTCGAATAGGCTGGATCGCCCCTCCAAATGCCGGATCGCCGGATGTCGAAGCCACTAGATCTCCGGCGCCGGGGAAGGAGAAGAAGCCGAAGGGGGCAAGTGGGGGAGAATCGGTCCGGATCGACCCCAACAGGGGGCGATCGGACCTTAAAACAGACCGGATCGATCCCGAATCGGTTCGATTCCGGGTCTTCTGTTTTCCGGCGAATCGGTCCGGATCGACCGATTTTGGGATCGATCCGGGTGGATCGGTCCGGGATCGACCGATCCTATCGATTCCGGCCGATCCAGCCGGGACTCCCGGCTGGATCGCTAATTCCGATAGGAATCGGATCGGTAGGTACCGATCCGATCCAAGAATCGGTCGATCCCGATCCGGATCGACCGATTCTGCAATCTATGGGGTCAAGGGGGTAGCACCCCTTGTGGGGGGGGTTGTCAGGGGGGCGAAGTCCCCCGAACCCAAAAAGTATGTAATAGTATAAGTGATCTTATATATGTAATTATGAAAGTGTGGGTATTTATTTTTGGATAAGGAGCTATAAGTATATAATATATGTTTATAAACATAAATCTTAATTATGTATGATAGTATAAGTGATAGTGAAATATATTAATATGTTTAAACTATCATTAAATAAGTGTCCCTTGTGAGGGGTATCAAGGGGGCAAAACCCCTCAAAATTATTTTTTTAATCATGTAAAAATACCCAGGGCGTCTTGCTTGGGCGCCTAGGCGGGCGCCTTGGACGCCTTAGGCGCCTATGCGGGTGCCTTGGGCGCCTCTTTGGCCCCAGACAAGGTGCCCTGGCAAGGCGCACTTGGAAAAGTGCCTTGCCGCCTAGGCGGGCGCCTTGACAACAATGGTGGTGCTTATGCAACTAAGGTTCATCAGTAAACTGTTAACTTGCAAGTATATATTTGTTTTTTTTTAAGCTGGTTGCGGCTGATAACATTGAATAAATAAAATGTAGCACGGGAACAATCCTGCTGAACTTATGCTGGCGGTGTTTCACGCAAAATGAGATACAACGTAATAAGTTCTGTATATCCAACATACTGGTGCTTGCATTTTTTTTTGTTATGAGATCAAACTCCTCAAATTCCTACGTGCTAATTAACATAAATTTGGTACCTTCTTCTAAATCTGATGCCGAAAGATGATTGACATCACCGATGGTCTTTAATTTTTTTTTCTTTTGCAATGTTATGAGACAAAGATAGCAAGATCGGGATTGGGATTGGAGGGTTTTGATCTGATCCGGATCGGTTCGATCCCGATCGATCCTCCGGAAGGGAGCCCGATCCAGAATCAGTCTGGATTATTTTTTTTTTCTTATTTAAAAAATAGTAAAAATCAAGAAAAATTGTAAAAAATTTAAAATGTGAAAAAAATGTTCTACATTTTCACACAACTTTGAGTTTATGAGACATTTTAACACAAGTGTATACAATCATACAATACAAAGTAACATTAATATTCATTCCAGATCCCGCTAAATAAAGGAAAAAAGTTCAAGTCATGCAAAGATGCCTTACAGTGATGAATGATATAATCACCACCAACAATGAAATTATCCCGAAACTCAGTCTTGCTCGTCCTCATTTTGTTGGATTCTTCACTGACTTTGATTAGTCATGACTGACCTGTACCCTTAGGAAAATAACGATTGTGCCATCTGGCTAAAATCATATTCAGTAGGATTTGGATAGGAAGATGCGAACTCATCAAACACATTCATCTTCGTCCAACGTCCGTTGCCCCTTCCACTTGAATAGGAATGTCTTCTCTCACTCAAATCATCTGGACTTGCTCCACTCATGCGTGTATTGGTAATAGAGCCACCCTCATTTGAACCTCCACCTCCACCTCCACCTCTACCTGCCATACGTTGTTATGGTGTGAGTGGAATAAATTCTTCTTCATCCTCATTTGATGAAGGTGATTGAATGGTGTTAGTATTAAGGAGATGATGTCAGCGTTTGATACTTTTTTTCTTCTTGTTCAAACTTTATTATCATTCACTACTTTGCTGTATTAGCATGCAAACTTTCTTTAAAGTCTTGAATAAATCACGATTCTTCTTGGTGGTGGTAGATGGTCCTGCACCTGCAACTCCACTTGGAATTGTAGTGGGAGTTAGAACTCGAGCTGAAGCTATGGCAGTAGCTGGAAGTTGCTCTAGAGATGCTATAGTCCGAGGTGCATCAGGAATTGGAGCTGTGCATGAAACTTGAGTTTCTTCTTCTTCCTGCATTTGTTTGTCCTCTTCAAGGATGTTGTCAAGTTCATCTTTGGCCCATTATCTGTCATTCAGGAAGAACTCTGGCTCTTTCTCAGCATCATTGTCTTCCATCCGTGCCACAAGTGGATGTTCTTCTTGGAATAGGTACTCTAAGTTTACATTCTTTTGTGACAAGCCTTGAGTTGCTTGAGCTTAAGTTCTCTCTTAGTATAATCCACTTACAAATTGTGTAAATCTTTCTTGTGATGTCTTCTACCTATATTCAATATTTTTTATCCTCAGCCTCATATTATAATGGCAGTAAACTAACTTCTCCAATATTTCACTCTTCAACTTATCTCTGCCCAATTCTCTCCTCCCTTTGTGATACTCTTTTAGTTAAGTACGCTCTCATCTTTTCCCTAAGTTCAGTTGTGACCTTATTACACTTTTTGACATTACCACCCATACCGGCTGTATGTTACTTGAGGCGATATATACTTACATTCATGTCTTTCTGACACTATTTGCATCTCACTCTTTACTTCTCAACATTCAATAAATGGCCATGTTGCTATCCAATGTCGCAATATGTAGCGGCACCTTTCTCCTCGTTCGACATGTTATCTACATCCACATAAACACATTAAAAATTTCAAATAACATCATCATCTCCTTTGGTAGTTAGAAAATTAGAAAACCACTCCCGAAGAGATGGTTCATCACAGCCACCCATTCGGGGGTGACCTGCAATTGGGTGATCAGACCCCCTTCGGGGTGCCAAGGCATGAGCACCCCTTTCGGGGTGGGGGGGGGGTCTGAGGGTCACCCCTTTAGGTGACCTTGTTGTCACCCCTTCAGGGGTTACGGATAATCACTCCTGAAGGTACACCCCTGAAGGGGTGCCGAGGCATGAGTAGTGAGCACCCCTTCGGGGAGGGGGGTTTGAGTTAACACCCCCGAAGGGGTGCTCACATCAGCCACCCCCAAAGGGGTGGCTGTTTGGCAGATTATAGGCACCCCCGAAGAGGTGCCTGCCACTGGTTACTTGTTTAAGGGGATTGGTGCCTCCTTGCATTTGATCACCGCTCCTCGCGGTGGATCGCTGGGGGGAGCCCCATATGTTGAAGGGGATGGGGGGAAGGTGAGAATGGGGGGGGAGGGGAAATCAGTCCGATCTTCCCCTTCCGGGGAATCGTTCGTGATCGACTAATACCGGATCATTCCAGCTGGATCGGTCGATTCCTAGCGATTCCTACCGATCTGGATGGAAGTACGGGCCAGATCTATAGTTTGGGTGTGAATCGGATCGATAGGGTTCGATCCGATCTGAGAATTGGCCGATCTCGATTCGGATCAGCCGATTCTACATACCATGATGAGACTACAATTTGATTCAGGGCGAAAAGAATAAACAAGAAAACATAGAGGGCTTTATCAAAGAAGATTGAAAGGGACAGAGTTAGGCAGCATATCACATCAAAACAAGCCAAAGATAACAAACCTCACCTAAAGAGTTGGTCCAACCTCAATTTTATTAATCAGATAATGTGTGAAATATTTGTCTGACCTAGCAGGGCATATGGGTTCAGGCAGGTAGGGGTAGAGGTGCTGAGACCTTTGCATATGAGGGCACCAGGCTGGTGGGTAAGGCAGAAGCTGTTATTTGTGATGGTGAGTAGAAAGATGAGGTGTACAGACATACTTCGTCATCCATTGGGTGAATAGAATATCAAAGGCGAAGGGTGATGAGAGGAGAGATGTGAGGGAAGGGGGAAAGGGATGCCTTGTAGTCTTCAATGCATCATGCCTTGAAATCGTTGCCTCTTGTGGTACACAATGTGGGTTTTTATAAGCTTCCCAATTTGACATTAAAGTTCTACATATGGTAGAACTTAATTTTCTTTCACAGAATGACTGTGTGGACTTTGTTGATACTCCAAATATCTTAAATATATAATTGACATGGAAAGTGAATAATAAAGTCTTAGAGTGACTAAAATATTCTAACATGACACTGATGGCTCACATGCTACATGAATTCTGACATCCATATTCGTCTGCTCATACATATGAGCCAGTCATGACTGCACCATGAGGGATTGTTGTTCTAAATCTGTTTATTTGCACTTCTGTGGAAGCTAATTGCATTCGACTCAAAGTAATAGGCTATACTTGGTTGATTTTAAATTTCAACATGCAGCCTGCTTCGGAAGATCATTCTGTCTGTATGGAAAAGAAGGGCTATTGATCTGATTTGCTTCTATTCCTTGTCCTATGTCTTTGATTTTTTTGTGTACAAGGACATCATACTTTTGATTTACCTGGAAAATATCTCAAATCTGATTTATTCTAACTCTTATTCTATGTCTGTGCAAAAAAAATTTATTCTTTGGATTTACCTAAAAGCTGGATGGCCTTAATGACTTTTATTGTCTGTACATGATCATCATTGTTGTTCTTACTAATTTTTTGTTATTTGTACAGGTCGATAATAAAATTTGCTGAGCAAAGCTTAAATCCTGATATAAGGGCTTCTATTTTTAGTCCTCGCTTGATGGAGGTAAGCACTCAAGAAGTTGTGTAGTTTGTACATATGTATTTTGATGTGTGGCATTCCGCATCTCATGCTCTCATTCCCTCATCTTTTAACTGGCTGATTGGTTGATTATTTTACCGTAGATAGTGACGATCCTAGAAATGATTTTGCAAAGCTGGGGTAAAAATGATGTAATTTTAGTTGATTGCAAAAAATCATATGAAAATGCCATCAATTGACAAGAGACATACACATATGTAATGCTTTATAAGTATGCACCCAATTATTTAAATATTGTTAAGGATGACTAGGAGTAATCAAACATTCTAGATCACTGATTTTCTTTACAGCCAGTGACAAGGTTTGCGGAATCACTGATTTTAGAATCGACTGATTCTGATTTGATTTGACTGGTTCTACAAACTGTGTATTAATACGTAAGAATGAAATTGTTTTGATCATACAATTGTTCGGTCATTAAAAATGATTTTTTAATGAGTATTCTATGAGCATCTGCTTATGCCTGGAGGTTGATAGTTATTTGCATTTATACAATACCCCTTTATCCACATATTATCATTAATTAACTGTGTTTGTTTCAACATTTACTTATTTACACCCCGCTATTGTGGATCATCATGAAACAGTCGAACAATGAGTACAGCCAACATAAACAGAGATTCTGCTGTAATTTCATATCGTTGTGTAACTTGAATTAGTTTATGATATTGTCGAGTTTCAATTGATGACAAACCATTGTAACATTGTACCTGACAGTCTATGTTGTCCATAGCTGTATTGTCATATGCTGCCTGCCCGTACTGATAATTCTTCATAGGGAATGAAAGTTGTCATCTATTTGAGCAGTGTTATGCATATCACCATGTCAAAAATAAACTATGCCATGTTTGAGTTCGTTTAACATTTAGTGGAATCTGGACAATGTTGTATTTCTTTCTGTATTCACCCCCATATCACTTTTACATACTTCTCTTGTCTATCATAAATGATTTTTCTCTAAAATTGTTATCTCACAGGCCATAATATGGTTTCTTTCAAGATGGGTGGATACGTATTTGTTGCAAATTGATTTTGATAAGGGATACAGCTGTGATCAGAACCATCAAGTTGCTATACATTCGAAAAATGTTTTACATTTCTTTTCTGCAGAGATGGGGAAAACATTACTTGATACCATTGTTCGCATTTCATTTGTTACTTTTACATCATTTACAGGAGAAATTGAGCTCCAGGTATAACCTAATCTTATTTGACTTCGAATTTTTTTTTGTTTAGTGAAGATCATGAAATGCCATCTCTGAGAAATGATATCACCAATATAAAATCTATATAAATATACTATTATTTATTTTTTACAATAATTTGATAACTCCAACTTTAAAACGTCATACTAGTACAAATTGTTTATGTCATTTATATTATCTTTCATTTTTTCTATCTATTAATTCAATTAGATGACTTTATGAAATTTCCACACAGTAATTACTTTATAGTTGCATCTATCCAAACTCTTTTTTAGGTATTGTTGATTTATTTCTATTATATTTTATAAATTAAGATTTATGTATAACTATATATGTAAAAGTGATTCAAATTGTCACATAATCTTTCAATTTTTAAGGTGATCTCTTCTTTTAATATTACTCGAGAAAAGAATCTAGATCCATGTTAGAATTTTGTGATGTATCTCTCATTAATATTGATAATTCTTTCTATATCTATCTTTATTCTGTCTAGTCTTGGTACTCAAATCTCATATCATGTCCCCATTTGTAGAGATTATCATATCATTTTACACTAACATACTGACATCCAATCTCTTGAGATTTTTCGATATCCTTTTGAGATCTCTTCTCCAATCACTATGAGGCAAACCCGAGTTATGAGATGATAATGATCGTTGAAGATTATAAATTTGTAATTACTTCTTTTGAAGATTATTATTGCTATTTTTTTGCATTTTTGTAGTCTATATTTTAAGCCTTACAGAATTTGTGAAAGTTTCTTTGACTATGGTTTGTTAGACACTTTAGTCAGAGTTTTGAGATAAGCAGAACTAAGACAAAATATATAAATTGCAAATTTGATGAAAGCCAAGAAAAAATTATAAGGTGTTAGTTTGGATGAAGTAATATTATTTCAAAGTATTTATTTTAAATATCTTGGCTTAGTTGTCTAGTAACATGGAGAATGTAATGAATACGTTAACTATATGATGAAAGTATGATGTATGAAATGAAGATGGACTATAGGGGTCTTACGTATTCATGAGATTTCATTAAAGTTGAAAGATAATTTTATCATATAATTATAAGACGTACAATATGATATGATAGTGAGTGATGCAGAATTGAGGAAAAACATGCTTCCAAGATAAGTGTTGCTAAAATGTGAATATTGAGATGGATTAGTTATACTTGATTAGATAGAATACTTAATGAATATATTAGAGAAAATGTGAGAGAAGTGGACTAGTAATTGTAAATAAATTAAAAGAAAGGCGATTAAGATGGTTTAAAAATATTAAACTTAGACCTAAAGAAGCACCCGTTAGGAAAGTGGAAAACATATCAAAATAGTAAAGACAAAATGGGCATGATAGACCTAAGCTAACATAAAGGAAAGTGATTCCATATAACTTGGATGATTTAAATATTTTTGAATGAAAGAACAAGGGAATATATATATGACTGATACCAAATAATGTGGGATTAAGAATAGTGTTGAGTTTAGTGTAATCTCTTTAAAATGTTCTTTTGCTTCTGTTATATGCAGATTTTAGATGGCATAAAATGTGTCTCTAGGCCTTGAATAAAATTGTATTTAGTTCATTTGACTATGACTTAGGATCAAGGATTGTCGTCTCGGGTCTCGGCTTCGTCTCGAAAGTGTGAAAGAAAAGAGAACTCGTGAGATTCTCGAAAAAATCTCGGGAGATCAGATCTCGGATTTCATTTATGCAGGGTATACTTTACCTAATGATTGTCATCTCACATCTATATTTTATCTCACGGAGATTGAAGATAAAAGATCTCGAAAAAATCTCAAGGGATTAGATCTTGAAAATACCAATCAATGTACATGTTTAAATGTAGAATGTCATATAATCTCTTTAAAAAGGACAAAGGAACTCATATTAAATATTAAAATAAGCTATGAGAGAATTAAAAGCATAATACAGAGATGATGAACTATTGTTAGCATGAACCAAAGTTTCATCGAACGATATGGATAGGAGATTGATAATATTTTAGATCAATTGTACATATATAGTCATTAAAATATTAAGCTATGAAATTTTATCAAACAATAATGTTTAGATGAATATTTGGATGGATTCCATAATAAAATTGGCAATATAAGAAGGAAACTTAACAAGATCATCTAACAAATTAGGGATAATAATAGGTGGAGAAGATCAAGGTATCACACGTACTACATAGATATTCTCGTTTCGGCGATCTCGTTTCTCGGACGCACGGAAGATAAGAGATTCTCGAGAGATCTCGAGAGATTCTCGGGAGATCGCATTCCATGCTTAGGACAGAAAATAATAATGAAAGAACTGTTCCTTTTGCTGTTGGTGAACCCAAAACCAGGGATCCTTTTATCTTTTATCTCGCATAACATGTATGCTATTTGCTGGCACCTAAAATTTACAAAACTTTTCAGAGGAAGTAAAATACAACATACATATATATATGTGTGTGTGTATGCTTTTCAAATCCTACTTGATATGGGATTCAGGTTCTAAACATTTTAAGATCTACATGTATTCAACCTATTAGCTTCGTAGTTCTATCTAACGATCCTTGGAACCGTCTGAGCTTCCACCCTTCCTCCAATCATGGCCAGCATTCCAAAGCCCACTTTTTTTCCAAAAAGCATCTCTTCCTATCCCTCTTCCCCTATCACCTCTTGTTCGGACTCCCCTATGCCAAGTAGATTCCCATCTAGTTCTAGCATAGCTCCATGCCCCCATGAAGTTCCTTTGGACCCACCCTTACACTCTAACCTCACCCTTGGACCACCTCGGCCTCTGTAACACCCTACTCCTTCTGCTCTGGCCACTCGTTCGATCAAAATTTTACATCACCACATATGTGGTCAGACGTGAGAGGTGCCCAAGGCGAGCGGGCCTCGCCTCGCCTTAGGCACCCAAGGCAAGATGCTTTTTTATTGAAAAACTTCTCAAAAAACATAAATATAACATTGACATTTTTGGAGAACATAAAAAATAAAAAACTCACTTCTAAGGCCTACAATGCATCAAAATATTGGAACCTCGGGGTGAAGGACTAGGTATTGAGGATTTCCGGGTGAGAAAGGAGGATTTAAGTCACTAGATCCGGTTTTCATTGGGTCCGGACCCAGGCATGGCGAGATCTGCCGAGGTTAGGCGTTTTTGCCTCACCTTGTCTCGCCTCAGCACCTAGGCACCTATGCACCTAAGGCAAACACCTCAGATAACATAGATCACCACAATTGTATGGTTGGACTTTTGACTTGAGTCCCCATAGATGCCTTGTTAGTCTTATCTAATGCTTTGGTTATTGATTTATGAAATATTGAGATATTGACCAATTACAATTAATAGATCGGGTACAAGTAAAACTCGGTGGAAGCAATTAAGAAGACAATAAGAGATAGTCACTCTCAATATATGAGAGAGAATATCTAAAGGGTAATATTCTAAATTTCTGAGCATGATAGAGAGAATAATTAGAAATTGAGTTTTTCAATGCACTTGATTCAAAGTGCAAGATCCCAAAATGTTAGTGTATTATGAGATTTATAGTTAGTGTTGTACCTCTATCCGACTGGAGTATTGGTTGGATCAAGATTTATATTCATGCGGTCACTAATGATGAGAAGACTTAATGGAGATGAGATCAATTCCAAAGTTGTTTGGGATCAAGATGTTGCTTGTATCCTTCATGCTCGTTAAGTCGTTAAGTTTGTTATTGGATAACAAATTTAAAATTAGTAGTTATTTTAATTAAGTTTCAACCAAATTGACTTTTGTGTCTAGTGGGTTATACGCATAAGAACTGATCCGTATGTGTAGGGACATGACCATAATTTACAGAACTTCAAGGGTTTTTATAAAAATTTTAATTTCAATAAATATGAGCACATTTGGCCAAACCCCACAATGACAAGGATTTTAAATTCGTACTTAGCCCTCGACATCACATTCTCTCACACTGGAGGTCACCGGTGGCCAGTGGAGCTCCATCCAGGGTAAGTCAGAAGGTTCGATATGCCAGAGAACCTATTTGTTGAAAAGTTTGTATGGATACTACTAGATGTTGCGCACTTGTATTACTGTGAGGTCGAGGAAACATTCCATCTTTATTATTCATGAGGTATTAATCAAGTCTCAAGAAAGCATTCCTATTTTCGATTACACTATTCGGTTCTAATTGAGATTATGACCATGAAATCTAATGATTCAAATGCTTTCTGTGTTGTCGTATGATTCCTTATAGATTCTCATTCGGATGTCACGAGAAGGGGCCACGACTCCCTAGGACCAGGTGCTTTGGTTTCGCCATGAGCCCGTCCCCCGGTGGGATCTTCTTCATGGGCGTCGGATGCAATATGGGTGTGCCACATCCCCTGTCCTCTCCGCAACATCTTATGTGGCTGACTTTTTGATAGTGATTCTATAACAAAAAATGATGAATTTGGTCTCTTAATACCAACTAGATGTTGAGGATAAGAAGCTAGATAGATGTGCAATCTGAAATGCTTTAAGTGTTGATACCTTGGATTGACAAGGCTGCCTGAAAATCTGGAACCTCATAGACTTAGGTTCAATTCTGAGCATCTAAAATCCTAGGGATAATGGGATGATAGTTTTCATATGTCTCATGGAAAGATAATGGAAAGATGGCTAAGTTGATGACTCCAAACCCCTTGATCGCAAGAATATTATGTATCTAACTGTCCACACCTAGAATTTTTAAACAAAAAATAATGATAAATAAAAAAAGAAAGCGAGGGAAAAGGGAACAAGTTGACATCTAGCAGGATTTATTCGAGCTAAGGGGAATCATATTTTTTATAAAATCTGGCATGGAAGCTTGAGGAGGAGCTTATAGGGTCCACATAAGAAAAATCGAGCTTACTAGGACTATAAAAATGACTTGTGTGGTCTGATTCCTACCAACTGGGGCAAGGAAGACAAGTGCACTCAAATAGAAAAAAAGATGGTATAAAATACGGTATGCTCAAGACTATCAGGTGAAGAACTAAGAAATTAAAATAGAGCCCTTTTTAGTTAGAACACCAAGGGCCTAAGCCCTTCTATGCCTAGATAGCCGAAGAAAAATGTATGTACCTTAAGGAAGCAGAACTGATCAATGAAGGTTGTCTTGCACAATGAACGCCAAGAGCCCAGTCAATTGGGTGTATAGAGGGTGTGCACCTGGGTTTGGATCAAATGCAAGCACTTATTGGGCCAATACAAGGAGTTGGATTCAAGTACAAATCAAATTAGGATCTACTAGAACCTTTCGCCATGATTCTGATGGGATTGGGATTAATTTCCACTTGTGGAGGCCATCTTAAGCTTGACACAAAGCCCAAATAAGTGGCAGATTCGCTTTAGCTATATCCTCCTTATGCAGCTATTGCAAGTCTAATAGTCACTGGAGGCAATGCCAGATAAAGAGGGAGGCATTGAGACTTGTCAAGGAACATTTCCTATCCAAGGGTTGAACACAGCCTCCGCTGATAGACTAGGAGCCCATGGAGACCTAAAAGGGGTATATATGGTAGCAAGTGAGATTGGCTTATCGATGGTGGCAATTGAAGACCCCTTCGGCTTTAAGCAGCTTCCGTTGGCAGATAGAGAGCCTCCGATGGTTCCATGTGGCACAATGAGGTTGAGCCATGGCCGAGAGGAACGAGAGGATATATAAAAGGCATACCCGAGCTATACGAATTGTCGATTACAGATGTTGATTCCCTCTCGGGTTCTTCCTAATGACGGGAAGGTCACCACGACATCAAACTTGCAATGTGGACTTCCTAAAATGCCATGGAGGAAGTGTGCAATAGATCAGATGGCTACACCGGCCCCGTACAATATCATGGGTGTCATTTTTGAAGGTTGAGGTTCAATCAGTCTTCCTCGATAATCGAAAACCACATAACTACTGAGGATGGCACCCAACATCCATCTGGACTCCTTCGATGGCTAGCTCCATCACAACATCTTTTGGATAAGTCCCATGGAGTCACGATGCACATCCAACATCATCTCGAGCATCACAGAGCAACTCGATTCCCACACAAAGTAGGGCTGTCATTCCGGTTGTTCTTCAAATGGCCCAAGGCTTCTTGGCCTATAAAGACACCACTTACGACATCGTGAGTGATTTTAGGGAGAGGATAGAAACAAATCAGAAGCATAGAGAGGCAGCAGAGGGAGAAAGAAGCACAATCAACAATCTCCCATATTTTTCCTATTTCCGTCATGACCACCTGCACCGTCTGCCGTGGCAGCCAACATCATCCATCTATCCTACCTTTGCCATTGTGGCCTCTGGCATCGTCGCCTGCCACCATCTTCTGCTTCCTCTACATCTTCTATCGTCATCGATAGTGCCGTCTGTTCCTCCCATCACTACTGTTGAAGCCTTGCCACTGCCGTCGTTGAAGCCTGTGACCCCATCAAAGCCTACCAAGCCACAGCAACACTGAGATGCCATCCTTGGAGCCTTCTGCCATTGGTGACATTGAGGACATCCTATGGTGACTTCCTTCCTAGCTATTTGTCACCGTCGTCATCGGAAGAATACTGTAAAGGTGATTGTGCCATTGACCTTTCTTTACCCTCGATCGGTCACCAGCGTGAGGTCCAGTGGACCATTATAATGTGGTTAAGCATCTGAGAAGAGCATAACCGGACATGGTATGAAGGAAATGAACACATCGGCAACTACACACAAGCATAGCAAGTCACCTGGTGGGGGAAAAGCTGAAAATGGCAGAGCTATCTGAAGTTACCTATGTTTAGGTGGCCCATTGGAACTGAAGCAGTTCTTGAACATGCCATATGGCCATTAAAATCTTAAAATAGACAATTAAGATGTTGAGAATGATGCTAGGGTTCAGGGTTGCATCCTATTTCTCAACCAATCTAAAATAAAAGTCTATGAATTAACTCAACAATCAAGACTAGTTGGGGTTGGCACTGCGCACGCTCCTAGGTCTTGACTTAACTTAAAAGAAATATAACATATGGACAAGTTTGGGGAGGTCTAGTGCATGCCCCTACATCCTTAAGGTCGGCATAAAAGGGTTGAATAAAGACTCCAATGTCATACCATGTCCCAGCAGGGAGCTTTGTTCCCATTAAGCAATGGGAAGGTTATGCATGTTTAACATGCTGAAATACCAAACCATAGGATAATGAGGTGCATAATACTATAGGACAAGTCCCCACATGCCTATACAAGGTTGGTATACCTGATTCTATATCAATGGCAAGGATTCCCACATACCTATCAATGGCTGGGCATACCCTATCATAAATCAATCGGGATGAATTCCATAATGCCTAACAAAGGCCAAGTTGATTTAATCCTAAATTCATTCATGTTTGGAATTTGTATCTTCAAATGAGTAAGTAATGAAAATTATATGCTCGGCACACATTGATTGTCGTTGAGAGCATAGGCATTCCTATGGAGTATGGAGTTTATGGAATACAGACATACAAGAAATAAATTGAAACATTGAAATTCATGAGAACAAAATGTCATGATCTGAATCTGAGAATGAGAAAAGGATGTGCTAAAAAAGACAACAATAACTGATCTGCAAAATAATCCCAGGGGTTGTCAGTCCAAAACTCAGCATCAGTAAATAAAACAAGGGGGGAGATCACCTTGGCTTCAGTGCTCTGCCAATTAAAATCTCTGAAGAGCCATCATGACTCTCGGATATGAACAACTGAAGAAAGAGTTATAGACAATCTGATTTGGAACTGAATCTCATAGTCCAGCCCCATTTAGGATTTGATAAGTATCTATCCTTTGGCAAGCAATAATCCCAATCTGAAAGTCATGGAAACCAAGGTCCAACTGAGCTAGGAAGTTGTTGGATCTGACATTTAAAAAGAACGGAAAAGAATTCTAATCGGTTTTGATACTGCATAAAGCCAACAAAGTCCTTAAGATTATCACTCAAATCTGGACCTAACAGTCACCAAATCTGAAATAAAAAAGTTAGAAAACCAAAACATTGAATACAAGAAGAAGAGCAGTCAAATCATGAAGTATGTGAAATGTAGAGTATTAAAACAACCTTCAGATCTAAAAATCAAAAAAAAAAATAAAACACTAACAAAAACCAAAGAATTTGAAATACACTTTAAAACCCACATCTCTAATAATCTGAAATCTGAATTCCAAACTAAAAAAATGCCCAGATGTGAAACTCTCAATTCTGAAACGATTAATCAGAAATTTAAAAATAAATAGAATCCCCTAATCGATAATCCAAATTCTACTCAAACTCAAAAAGGAGCAAAAAACAATCTGATCAGAAAATTTGAAGTAAAATAATAACTAAAGACATCCTGTCTCAATATAAAAAACTAAACTCCAATTAAAAAGGTGAAATGGGAGCTCCAACAAATGCAAACCAAATTCAACGTAATCTCAAAAACAATAAAGAAATAATTAAAAGAAGCACCAAGTCTTTAATGATCATGAACAACCAAATCTAAATCAAATCAAAATCCCTAAGCGGACTCTAACCAATTCGGACCAAATCTAAAATAATCTTAACCAGAATTCAAATATAAACACCAAAAGATTTGTCAAGTCCCAGTCAGAACAAAGAAAAAGATGAATTTAAAATTTAAACTAAACCAAAAATATGAACCACCAAATTTGGAACCCATGTTTAGAGTCAAATCTGAAAACCAAACCTAAAAATTAAACTCAGACTAGCACTTAAAAGCTTAAACTTAAAAACTTCAATTTTAATAAGATAAATAACCAA
This sequence comes from Cryptocoryne crispatula var. balansae, assembly GCA_036172225.1. Lineage (NCBI taxonomy): Eukaryota > Viridiplantae > Streptophyta > Magnoliopsida > Alismatales > Araceae > Cryptocoryne > Cryptocoryne crispatula. Next base: position 15,531,621 of record CM069925.1, on the reverse strand, counting down.
TTCAAAGTAAACTAAACCCAACAAATGAAACACAACTCATACCAAGCTCAAAACAACTTTAAATATCAACTTTTCACCAAAATAAAACACATTCTGAGATGAAACCCAAATCAACTAAGATCAAATCAAATTAAATTCAGAACATTAAATGTTTGTATTCTATTAAGTGGTTGTTACTCCTGAATGTTATGTGTGGATATGTCTTCAACGATAGAATAGCTACGGTAGCTGATCAAGGGTGTTCGAATAGTTGTTTAATGTAATTATCATTGGTACTTTACAAGTCCGATGGGGAAAGGTCAAAAACAATTTTTTTTAAGAAGCCCAACAACCTCAATCAAGTAAAAAAGTTAATTCAAGTTGTCCATGTAATATGGTATTTTCTTTGTCTACACTTGGAACGTCTTTGGAACCTACTTTGCAGGTTCCTAAATATTTATACCACCCAAATCAGCTATACTTCTATGAAATACAATCTATTTTTATAGTTGTCAATACTAAAACCCAAACAAAAGAAGTTCATTTTCAAACAAGGAAGAAACATGAATTTTCTTGATAAAACAAAATACATTTTGAGATTACATCACTAACAAGCATGACAAATCATGTGAATCTATGGGAATCTGATAACAAAAAAATCTGAATGTTAACCCCATGACATAATAAGATGAATATAAAATAAACCTTCAATGTTTAAAATTGAATGCCATGTTAACCTCAGATCACGATGAACTCCAATATCTGGATATTTATTAAGGACATCATATATTCTGATTTCTCAGATCACGATGCTCTAAAATCAGATCTTAAATGTTAATTTCAGTTCTAATGAACTACTAAATCTAAAATGCTTAATGTCAAATCAAATGGAGATATGATGTGCTTAAAGAAATCTAAAGTCTAAGATGTCTAATATTAAGACTTGGAACAAAAAAATAAATCAAGGACGAAATGATTAAACACAAGTACCATGATGAACCTTGATTAAAAATGCTAACGATTGAAACTCATACTCTAATGTTCCAATCTAATAAAAGTCATTCTTACCTTGAGATAACATAAAAATTAACCCAAAAATGTCCATATTGGGCCTTGGGATCCAATCTAATAATACTCATGTTTATGACTTTAAATTGAATCAAATGATTAATTTTGATTTTAAGGATCCTCAAAGTCTTAATCTTAAGAATCTACTAAGGAACAAATCATTGAATTGGAATCTTAAAATCTTAAATCTCATATCTGATAATTCAATGAAATATTTTAAAATGCATCTTTATAAAATAAATTTTGAATTAAACCAAACTTAACATACTAAGTTTGCATTCTATTGAGATTACAGGGTTATAACTCACGTGTTATTTTGTGGATGTATGCTTCCATGTTATGAGTAGCTTGTGACGGTTAATCAAGGGTATTTGAGTACTCTCGATGTAAGTAACATTGGTACTTTGTAAGTCTAATGTAGAGGTTCAAAGACATTTTAATGAACACAAAACCCCAACATATGCATATTTTTATATATATCCTGTATTAGCTAATACTACCATGCAATATCACATATTTTCATAGTAGTTAATACTAGACAAACATAATCAAAATTCTTTTGCAAATAATGGAAATCAAAGTTAATTTTACATTTATATGAATTTAGAAAAAATGGCATTTCACACTATATTGGGATCATTTATGTACTACATTTGGAACATGTGTTCTTATCCTTAAGCTTTCGTAACCTGTATGTTCATCAGGTTGTCTTGACAGTTCTTTTGCAAATTTTTAAAACTAGAATCAGAGAGAATCTGTTGTTAGACATAGGAAGTAAATGATCAAATACTTGTCCTCGATTTTATAATTATTTTGACTCTTTACATTTTTTAAAATTTATAAGGGACTGTTTAGGGCACTGCATTTCATTGGTTTCAAAATCACTGATTTCAAAGTTGTCGAATTTTAGGAATTTTATACACATGATTTTTTTTCCATAAAGCGATGTAAGACAACCCAGAAGTTTCCACTCTTGATCTCTTGGTGAAACTTATCTGAATGGATTTTTTTTTAGATTATGTCCCATTTGTTCTATAATCAGACAATTACTACCAATCAAGGTTTTTAAGTAATAATCATGTTCTTTTTTAAACTTTTTCTCTTTGAGTGCTTGACTTGCTCATGCCTTTGCACTCTCGCTTCAGAAGTTTACTTTGCTCCAACGTGTGTCTTTATTGTTGTCTTTACTAGTATGTGAGGAATTTTACCATTTAAATCATGAATATCTGAAGGTGGATCACTTGTTGCATAGTCATTAGCACCCGTATTCGATAACTCCTCATACATTTCAGTAGGCTTATTTATAACTCCTTTCTCATGTGAATGATCTGCTCAAATCAAATCATTTCAAATTAACTCAAACTTTGGTCCCAGATTATTAGTTTGTTATATGGATTCTCTTTCCCTCTTTGCACCTATTTTGAGTTTTTTTCCCAAGAGAGATTTAAATTACTTGTATTATATTGAATTATCCTTTTCCAAGTTAGTTTTGGTTTACCACACTTTTTACTTAAACTATTTAATATTTTTTAGTTTACTGTCTTTCAACTTATGGATGACTTTGTAATAAAAACATTTAATATGAATTAGATGGTAAAGTAGATTTAAAACCAAATGTAAGAACTAACAAACTTTTGATATATTCTACAGAAGCTTTAGGATCCAATATAATGGTCACTTATTCTTCATTTTAGAGCAATCTGTCATTTTCTTTTCATGTTCTGTAACAATTTTGAATACTGTATGTGTTCTATTTCTTGCCAATTTTCAATGTGATTTTATGGGCTACATTTGAAGGTGCTTTTTTAACCTTTGTTAACTTTCGTACCTCCCTTAAATTTGTTTCAGAGGACATTAAATTATAATATATTCTTAGTTACTATTTTAAACTAGTTGAGTTTTCTGCTTTCTCGTTTCCCTTGAACAGTGTCTAACTATGAAGGTTCCATCTTTATTACACAAAATGAATGTCGATAATATCAAAAGGTAAATTGCCACAAACAAATGATGTGGATCTAGGGAAGCCTAACAAGAATATCTAGATGCTTATACTACTACAATAAGAAGAATTCATAAATGTTAACTACATGAAGTTAAGTTGACAATTTGAACTTGTCAGAACTATAAAAGCAATTATACTGAATTTTGATGCCCATTTCAAATTTGAGAATTAATTTTATCATGTGAAGCACTCTGCCATGGCCAATCCTAAGCCTAGATAAGCAAATGATATAAACATTGGGATGTTCTCACCTAATGGCACATTACACACCGAAACTTGGGTGTGGCAAAAAATATAGCAAGAGAGGGCCTTCTCCATGCAACGCATCGCATAAGTGTCCTAATGATGCGGGTTCCCATCACCTAATGTGGTGTTAAATAAGCAAGGATTCTTACATCAAGGACAGGTGTGGGTAAAAAAGTTAGTGCATAGTGGAGAACAAGATATAAGTTTTAGAACGAACTCAAAAGCAGATTGACATTATTATAGAAAGAAATCTAAGAAGAAAATGATTGAAAGAATTGTAAGAATAGGTTCTTCAAATATTGAATCACTTACAAAAAAACTTATGAAATTTGTTGATAGTATAGAGAGGAGAAAGATTAATATTTTGTGTATCAAAAAACCATGTGGATAGGAGAGAAGTGAAAAGAAACAAGAAATATATGCTAGTAACTATGGTATGTTGGCTGATGTATATTGGCCGATGTACAATTGAAGCTATTTTTTGTTATAAGTTTGATAGATAAATATTAAGATATAAAGAAACATTTACATTTAGTGTTTTTACAGTTGGAAAAATGCCTATGAATCTATGGTGTAGTTTCATGAGAGATTTTATGGTTAGTGTTGGAACGAAAGATAATGTTTGTTAGGAATATATATAAGTGATAAAAGATATGTATGATGAAGTAACCAACAGTGCAATATGCACAATTGGAGGAGAAACAAGATAGTTTTATATTTCAATTGGCTTATATCAATAGTCTGCAATAAACTTTTATCTTTTGCATTTGTTATAAATGAATTCATGAAGACTATAAAAGATGAAATACCTTGGTGTATGATATTTATAGATGATATCGTATTGATAGATAAAACACACAAAATATTGGATATGAAATTAGAACTATGGAAAAATATTTCATAGATTAAGGCTTTCAAGAGAAGTAAAACTAAAATAAAATATATGCATTGTAAATTTAATGAAAATCAAAGAGAAGTAAGTGATAATATTAGTTTGGATGAGGTAGTATTATCTCAAAGAACTCAACTCAAGGATCTTGGATCAATTATTCAAAAATATGGATAATATGATGAATATGTTACGCATATGATTAAATCAAGTTGGATGAAGTGGAGATTGACTACATGGATTCTATGTGATTGTAAGATTTCACTAAAGTTGGATGGAAAATTTTATTGTACAAGTGTAAGACCTACAATGATGTATGATGGTGAATGTTGGACAATAAAAGAAAATATACTTGTAAAGTAAGTGTTGCTAAAATGTGAATGTTATGATGGATGAGTAGTCATATAGATTTGATAGATTAAAAAATTAATATATTAAAGAAAATGTCAAAGTAGCAACAATGGTAGACAGATTGCAAGAAGGGAGATTGAGATGGTTTGAGCATATTAAATATAGACCTAAGGAGATTTCAATTTAAAAAGGAGAAAATATTAAAATAATAGAAACAAAACAAGACATGGTAGACCAAGGTTAACTTGGAGGGTAATTCAATATGATTCGGATGATTTAAGTATCTCGGAAGAGCTAACTCAAAATCCACATGAGTGGAGAAAGCGAATCCATATAGCTGACCCCAATTAATTTATGACTAAGCCTCGAGTTAAGTTTAGTTGAGTTTAAAGCATTCCATTCTCTGTTAACCTTATTTTCTTTACTATTGTTCTTTGGCAATTAGCCATTGTATCTAACCTTCCTTCAATTTATATTGTTGTCTTGGCCAATATTGATCATTGGGATCAAAGGTTAGTTTTGTAGTGTATAACACTGGCGGATAAACACTTCGTTTTGTTGTATTGAATATGAAAGATGTCTTACGTGCAATCTAAAAGAGCACACCGATTAGTTATAGCTCCAAATACTTGCCCAATTGCTGTACAAGGGGAAGAGTGTTGATGGTTGAAAGCTTTTGGCATCACTTACAGGAGTACCATAATTGAAGTTCGTGAAATGATATCAAATGCTATGATTTTGGGCTATAAAAACAAGCTTTGTTGTGTAACCTGTATACACTAAAAGATAATTTCTTATAAAAGTTAAACATGTAGCCCATGAAACAATGAATAATTTCAACCAATCAATCTTTAAGTGGTAAATAATTTTTTAATGTTTTAAATGTTTTCTGTGAATGAATTCTATAATTTAAAAAAAAATGAAATTTACAGATCTCGGTAGACAGAATTGATAGATGTAAATGAAAGCAGGAACAAAAAATCAGTCATTTGTATTATTTTATGAACATTAGGCAGATTCAAATAGTAAACATGCAGCCTTTCTTTACAATACGCCTCCTAGAATTCTCGTTGAACTTTTAGAAACAAGAAAGGGTGTAGGATATTATTCATGAATCATATAAAATAAAGCAAAATAATGAACCCCCAGTGTTAGTTCTGGGTCTTCTTTTCTTTCTTACAATTTTCATTGAAGTTGATTGATGAGAAAATATGGTTTTTAGAAGCTCCACCTCTTTCGTTCTCTCTTTCTCTTCTGTTTTCTCTCTCAGAATCAGTCAAGGAAGAGAGGAAATTGCTGGTTAGAATGGGGGTGGAAAAGGAGGGTGTCCAATGGAGGTGGGGCAGTTTTCCTCAAGGGATGCTGAACCATAGCCCTCTATCATTATCCCATAGGGCTGCGGCTCTCAACAGCTAGTAAGCAACAAAAACATGGCCCAAAGAGCTATATAAAAGGCCCTCTAGTGAACCAGAAAATTTCAGAATACCTCGACTTTTAGGTAGAATATACATGAAACCCCTCAACATTGTATTCATGGACTGATAGAAGTTCTACCATCAATTGTCAATTAAAATTTAATATATATATTTTTAAAATTACAAGTACACTCTTCCGAAATTGTATGCATGCTGAAAAGTATATATTGTCTTAGTTTTATTGGCTGAATTTTCTGTCCTCACCTCTCTGGGGCTTGTTTAACCTGATTCTGATTTTAAATAGGACTTCTCTAAACAATGATGGTTCACTGTTTAAATGAACATTGCCACGTGTAAATAACCACAAAAATTGGGAATTTCTTAGCATTCTACTGCCAAAGTAGCAGACTGATGCGGGATGGCGTGGGTGGACTGGAGGCTAGAGGCAACACTCAAAATACACCAAAATGATGCAAACTGGCTTTAAACCGGTCAAAATGGACCTGAACCACGTCAAACCGAGGCAGAACCACGCTGAACTGGGCTCAAACCAGCCCAGAACACCCTGAACCGGTCTGAACCGAACCAGGTCTAGATTGCCAGCCAGGGCCAGCCGAACCGGTGCCAGCTTGTGCCAATGTGACTTAACCCCTTGAAGAGGAGTAGAAGCCCTAGCGGTCGTCAGTATCTTCTTCGACCTCCCCTTCCTCTTATTCTTCTCTCATTGGTACCTATCAGGGGAAGGAGGAATGGGCTCAGGGCTATGGTGTCTGATGGGGGGGGGGGGGTTCTGGCGCACTAGGGAAAAGGGGAAGGGGTGAGAGGAGGTACTCTGGGGATCATTGGAGGTAGAGGTGCTAACGGTGGCTGAGGCATAGGAGGTGGATGATGGCGATGCATGCAGAGCATCTTCAGACGTGTCAAAGACATAGACAAAGGATGTTGGTGTCAAAGGGGACAAAGATGTAGACAAACAGCGACGTCAACGGAGTCAAACTGCAGTTATGAGGAAGGGGGAAGGTGAAAAGGAATGGCACGGAGGCCGATCAAAGGGAGGGAAAGAAGAACATCGGAACCAACCCTTCATCGAGGGTAGAAGGAAGGGAACTAGCCACTGTCAGTGGTGAAACAGTGACCTCCATCAGGAGGGATGAAGGAGAAGCCGGGGTCAAGTCTTTTGCACACATACCAAGATCCCTAGGTCTTTCTAAAAATTTTACTTCATCTCTTTTTCTTTTAACGTATGAGTATCCTTAAATAAAGGTGCCAACTTTGCAAAAAAACTTCTAAAATGACTATTTACGGACATGTCCTCTTGTGACCCAAATACAAGGAAAATACTAAAAATAGATTTTAAATATTTTCAAATAGGTCCAAAAGGATGTAAACACAAAATAGACTGAACCAGATCCCCATCATAGACATTTACTATTCGCTAGAAGAATACCAAGAAAGACTCCAAGAGCCACTGTTTTTATGTAAAAGAACTAGTTCTGAGGATAATTGCTGATTGCTGATCAAGTTATTAGCATATTGAAGATGTAAGCACGTCTTGTGCTTTCATAAAAGTTATATAGAAAATAAAAATTTTGTACTATGCTGTAAGCAAATGGGAAGCATGTGATTAACACAAAGCTATATCAAGGGCTCTGCAGAACAGAAGAAGCGAGCACATTTATCATGCCCTGGCACATAGGAGATTGGTCAGATCCAAGTGTCTGATTTGAAATATACCAAAAAATAACAATCATTTTTATTAATATATATAATATTATGAAATTTAGACTTTTACATCAAACATTTTTAAATTTGTTATATTCTCTGCTTGATGCTATTATATAACAGTGAAGAGCAAACTTAATATCATATACCATTAAATAATTGGTTTCTTCAATAACAGTAATTGCCAACTCCTGAGTATTGCCTGGATACTGTCTCTGCCCTGTAAGCATCTGGCAGAATTTGAGCCACAAAAGCTGTGTACCATGTTAGTTGACATCAACAGTTGGATAAACTGATTGCCATTAATCCTTTTGCCTTTCTGCATTAGTGCTCATGTGTAAATTAATCTGATCTGCCATAAGTTTGCAATTGTGCTGTTTACTTTGATCTTGAGGCTATAGTTTGTGCATTGTTTTCTTTCCCTTCTAGATCGTGCAGTTGCATTTTCTTGAGCAGCAATTACTTGTGGATATCTACATTCTCTATATTTTATATTTTACAATGACATCCCTTAGCTCAAAAGTTGTTGTCTTAAATGAATGTACATGTATATTAACCATTGATACCACTTCTTCAGACACTAACTTGCCAGCAACTACTGCCAGTAATTGTTAGACGGAAGAATGTTTGTGCTCATCTTCTCTCACTGGTGAGAACTGTAAATTGGCAGGCAATTCTTTGTTCTAACCACTCAGATGTCTTTTGTTTGCCTCATGTAAAAGAGAAGAAAAAAATAGCTAGGGCAGGTGACATCTATAGAAGGTAATTCTGTTCCTATATAAATGTTCAATGATTCTCTAATGGCTAGCCAAATAGGAATAGGTTGAGTCCCGTGCTACCTCAGTGCAACTCTTCTAGCACTGTGTTGTGACAATGAAAAGATCAATCCTGGCTACATATTTCTTGTTTATATCTTGTCGCAGAAGGAAAACCATTTGATGTATGTTATGAATTTAATCTCTATTTTCACTAGATAAAACCTAATAATATGATAAGCATAAAAAGATAAGCTTCACCAAGTTCTACTTTCTAGTAATGCAGCACTCAGAACTCGTGCTATACTGGAAAAAGAATATCTACAACTTTTGTTTAAAGTTAATGCTTTCAGCCATTTGTGTCGTCAGAAAATTAAGAAGCTCAGCCATGGATGTTGCCATGAATCCACCGATTTTCTTGTTAACATTTAGGAGCATGCCATGAATCTCTCCTCTCTCTCAGTTATGCTAAAGCTCTAACTGGATAGAGTCAATACACTTGTTGTCAAGAATAGTTCTGCACTGGCAGCATTCCCTATTTCAAATGTGAGAGCTCCATCTAAGGTGGATGACTTGTCCAAGTGATGTGACCTCAAGTTTAAACAATTAAGGAAATTCTATGTTCTTTTCTTGTGGAAACAGATTTTCTTTTGTTTTGTTTTATCATTGACAATTATGAAAATATGTGATATTTCATAGGAGTATTAGCTAATTTGGAGTGGTATATGTATTTAGGAACTTACAAAGTAGGTTCTACGGATCTTCAAAGTGTTGACATAGGGAATACTTACAACTTCGACCACCCAAATGACATTTTTTATTTGTTGAGGTTATTTGAGATTTTTAAAAAAATTTGGCTTCTCCCCATTAGACTCAAGGATTGCCATCTCGAATCTCGGCTTCGTCTCAAGGGGGTGAAAGAGAAGAGATCTCGGAGAGATCTCGGAAAAATCTCAAGAGATCGGATCTTGAATTCTTAGATCAAAATGTATATACGTATGAAACATAACATAATATCTTATAAAGATAGGAGTACATCAATGAATTTATATATAAATATATAACACATTTATACATCAACTGTGTGAATGAACAATTACAAAGCACTTTCAATACCAAAAAGATGATCTTTGTGTTTTTAAAAGATTCAAACTTGTATACAATTTTATTTAAATACTAATATGGTATTAAACTTCTAGCACATTTTTTATGTGATAATATAAATGATAGTGAGATATATTAATATGTTTACACTATCATAAATGGGGAGGCGTAGAGTAGTCGCAGATTGACCTCTTTTCTCAGTCAGCGAGACCGAGATCTCACCGAGATCTCGGCGAGATGGCATTCCATGATTAGACTTGTGAGGTACCAATGTTAATTACATCGAACTACCATTCGAACACCTTTGATTAACCATCATAGCAATTCATGAATAGAAGATGCATATCCACAAAATAAACAAACATTTGAGAGCAATGGCCCCATGAACTTTGCTGAAATGCAAAATTAGTATTTGGATTTAGTTTTGATTTGCTTTATTTTTTTTATTTGAGGATTTGGGTTGTTTGGTTAAGACTTAGTGGTCTTTATCTGTAAAGATTCTTTGTGCTTAATATAAGTTGATATAAGATTCAATTGGGATTTGGTTTGTTTTGAATGGTTCTTTTTATCAAAACTTGATGTCTTCCTAGATTTAGTGCTTGTTTTAAATTTGATTCACCTTGTGTTTTGGGGTTAATGCCTTTCCATTTTGAGGTGTTTTGGTTGTCAATCTGTCATATTTTTTGTCTTTCAGATTTCATGTGTATTACTTGATTTTAGTTTGAATATGAGATATTATGAGTTTTCAGATTTGGCTGTTTTTGAATTTTGGGATTTAAAGATCAAATTTCAGACTTAGCATTTTCCTTGATTTTTTCCAGTTTTGGGCACACATGTTTATTTACCTGAGGTCCTGGTGTCAGATTTCAATGATTACCGGGATCTTCGATTTTCGATTTGAGGTTTACATTTTGGGATTTGGAGATTTTGATTTAATATTAGATGGTCTTTGCATTCATGAGTTTAGACTTTAGATTTCAAATTTGGGAGTTTCGGGATTGGATATTTTAAATTTAAATCTCAGTTTTAGAACTTGAAATATCGAATTTCAGGCTCAGAATTTAGGATGTCAATTTTAAATTTAGGATTCTAGATTTTGAATTTTGGATTTAGAGTTTCAAATTTGCAGTCCTTTAGATTTTGGGATATGGGATTTTAGTGTTTAGGATTTCAAATTTGAAATGTGAATTGTCAGATTTCATCCTTGGAGACTTTTGCTTATTTTCTTTTCTTTTCTTTTCTTTTCTTTTTGCTTTCAGACCTTTACCCTTTTGAATATGAGCTTCTTGGGATTCAAAAATTTCGTACTCCAGGTATTCCTGAACTTCCTGGGTTCTCAGACTTAGATATTTTCTAGATTTCGTAACTTTGTTACTTTCAGATTTTAGAGATACATTGGATATTCTGATTTTAGGCTTTCTGAAATTCCTGAACTACCAAGTTGAATGGTACCGATTCCGCTTAGGCGACAAGGCGGCTGCTTAGGCGTCGCCTAGGCGGTCAAGGCGGTATTCAAGGAAGGATGGGTCGGAGGTTGTGAGACATAAAAATATGCATAAATATAATTATATTTTTATGTTATAATTGAATATTGAGTGTTTTAACTATGTATATAAGTAAATATGATGTGTATGTGAAAGAGAAAGGAGTTAAATAGATTTTTCTAAAATTTAAGTATATAACACATTTATGATTATAAAATTTATATATATGTGCGATAGTATGTGATAGTGAAATATTGTTATAATATTATTAAATGGGGGGCACAGAGTAGTCGCGAATCGACCTGCGTGGTCAGGTCGCGGGGGTCAAGGGGGCAGCGCCCGTTGTGGGGGGTTGTCAGGGGGGCGAAGCCCCCCGAACCCAAAAAAGTATGTAATAATATAAGTGATCTTATATATGTAATTATGAAAGTGTGGGTATTTATTTTTGGATACCCTCTTAATCATGTAAGTGTGGGTATTTAAATAGGTGTGGGTATTTAAATAGGTGTCCTTTGTGAGGGGTATCAAGATGGTAAAACTCCTCAATTTTTTTTTAATCATATAAAAATACCCAAGGCGCCTTGCCTTGGTGCCTTGGGCGCCTAGGCAGGTGCCTTGGACGCCCTGGGCGCCTAGGCGGGTGCCTTTTTGGCCCCAGGCAAGGCGCCCTGGCAAGGTGCTACTGGAAAAGCGCCTTGCCGCCTAGGCGGGTGCCTTGACAACTATGATTGTTATGAGGGGACCACGTTCTTGAAGCCGGTGGATACTTCTGGGAAGATTAAAAATGCTGACTTCATTTTTTCTTTGATTGATGCGGTGGTGGAGATTGGGGAGGAGAATGTGGTTTAGGTTGTCACTGACAACGAACCTTCATATAAGGTGGCTGGGAAGAAGTTGATGGAGAAGCAGCAGCACATGTTCTAGGTGCCCTGTGCAGCACATTCTATTGATCTCATACTAAAGGATATATGCAAGGAGGAGAGTGTATCCACCCTTGTCAGGTAGGTGTAGATGATCACGTCATTTATTTATTCGCATCCCCGTCTACTATATATTATGAGATCACACACAGGAGACATGATCTTGTCAGGCCCGGTCCTACACGTTTTGCCACGAATTTCATTGCACTAGAGAGTTTACAATGGCATAGGCATGCACTGGTTAGGTTCACGTAGTCCGAAGAATACTATAATTATATGGTGGACCACCTGTATAACAAGCAAGATCAGTTGAAAATTCTTATCAGGTCTGAGAAGCAGATCACTGACAAGAGATTTTGGGAGAGACTTGCCTACTACTTGGCAATCATTGAGCCACTGGTAGTTGTCTTGAGGTTGATAGACTCAGATGACAGGAACCAGATGGCATGGTTCGCAGAATCGGCCGATCCGGATCGAGATCGACCGATTCCAGACCAAACAACCGATCCAACTTGGAGTCTCGGCTGGATCGGTCGTAATCGTCCGGATTGGTCGATCTCGGACCGATCCACCTGGATCAATCCGGGAATCGGTCGATCCAAACCGATTCTCTGGAAAATCGGAATACCCGAAATCAATCCGATTCTAGAATCGATTCCAGACCATTTTAAGGTCCGATCTCCCCTAAATTGGGGGAGATCGGACCGATCCATCCCCCCATATGCCCTCTTCTTGCTTCATCCCCTTCCCCTAAGTCCCCTTGGGAGATCTAGGGCAAGGATCACCGGTGATCCAGGGCTGTGAGGGCCGATCCAAGGCTGTGAGGGGCCGATCCACCCTTACAACAGGTTTGTAAGGGGGGGGGGAGACCTCCAATCCCCCTTCCCCCTGCCCCTTCCCACTCCTCGGCACCCCTGCAGGTTGCAGGGGTGCCTCCAGGCCCTCCTTCCCCTTCCCCCTCCCCCAGTCTAGAATTGGCACTACAGGGCCTGCAGTGCAAGGTTTTAATTCCCCCATTGGGGGGATTATTTCAACTCCCAATGGGGGTTGAATTGCACCCCCGAAGGGGTGCTATTCACCCCTTTGGGGGTGTTGAACAGTCACCCCCGAAGGGGTAGGGGGTGACTGTTCACTATGAATAGACCCCTCCCCTTGGGCAGGGGGGGTTTAATTCTCCCATTGGGGGGATTATTTCACCCCAATGGGGGTTGAATTGCACCCCGAAGGGGTGCTAAACACCCCCAAAGGGGTGATTGTTCACTGTGAACAGACCCCCCTTGGGCAGGGGGGTTTAATTCTCCCATTGGGGGGTTTGAATTGCACCCCTAAAGGGGTGCTAATCACCCCTTCGAAGGTGTTGAATAGTCACCTCCCGAAGGGGTGACTGTTCAAGTGAACAGACCCCCCCTTGGGCAGGGGTTTTAATTCCCCCATTGGGAGCTAGGGGTGGATTTCATTATGTGTATATCACCCTCCTTCAGTGGGGGGTGGATTTCATTAGCCTAATAATGTGTATGATTTTATATAGTGTAGATAAGATGTCGGACGAGGAGCATGGCACCGGCCTTGCGGAATTTCGTGACATTGGATGGCAACATGGTCATCTCCTTAATTCAGAGAAGAAGAGAATTAGATGCAAGTGGTGCCAGAAAGATATGAATGGAGGTGTGTATCGGCTAAAGCAACATATAGCCGAGATGGGTGGCAATGTAAAGAAGTGTGATAAAGTACCGGCTGAGCTTAGGAAGGAGATGAGGAGTTATTTAACTAGAAAGACATCACAAAGAGAAGTGAGAATTGGTCAAAGACGAGCTACACGACGAGTTGCTGGGTCGGAGAGACGTTGATCTTATGGCCGGGAAGAGTGAGAAAGGGAAAGGACCAACACATGACAGGATCCAAGTTGATTCTTCATCTTCGGCGGATGAAGAGGATGCTCATGTCAGGAGGGCTGTACCCCAGAGTAGGGCTCAGGCCCTTGAGGATGAGGAAAGATGACGAGGAGCAAGAGGTTCGGCGGCTCCTCATCCATCTAGACGTTCTAATGTGGGGGCGGGCACACCCTGTTCCTCCAGTTGAATTCCATCGGACACATTCTGTTTGGCCGACGGGAGACACCGTCACGTATAGGGAGAGTGGCAGAGATCAAAGGGGTATAAAACAAGCGTTTAAAGGGGTGAAGGTCTCAACTAGGGCTACGAAGAAAGCCCTAAAGCATATGGTTAAGTTCTTTCTACATGCAGGTAAATCTTTGATGAAGTTGTGGTTAGCATTTGAATGTTGATATGAAGTTGTTGTTATACATTTCTATTAATAAGGATCTCTTCTTCTCTTGTTTTTAAATTTGTAGGTGTCTCGGCACATGCAGCCACGAGTCCATATTTTCAGACTATGGTTGATGCGATTGGTGAGGCTGGGCCGAGGTTGAAAGCCCCCACATCAAAGTACATATATGAGACAGGCTTGGACGAAGAGGTCGATGAGTTGACCTCATGGATAGATGGATTCAAAACCATCTGGAAGGAGAGGGGGTGCACTGTAATGTGCGATGAGTGGACTGGAATCACAAGAAGGTCACTTATAAACCTCCTTGTGTATTGTTCTGAGGGTACCGTATTCCTGAAGTCTGTTGATGCATCGGGTCAGGTGAAAATGCGGACTACCTATTTGGGTTGATCAACACGGTGGTGGACGAGATAGGGGAAGCCAACATTGTGTAGTTTGTCACAAACAATGAGACATCATATAAGGTTGCAGGAAAGAAACTCATGGAGGCTCGACCTCACTTGTTTTGAGTGCCCTGTACGGCACATTCCATTGACTTGATGTTGGAAGACATTGATAGGGATCCTAATATCAAGTCCTTGGTCGACCAAGGACAGTTGATCATCTCATTTATCTATGGCCATCCACGACTTTTACATATCATGAGCCAGCACACCGATAGTCATGATTTGATCAGACCAGGTCCCACCAGATTTGTCACCTATTTTATTACTTTAGAGAGTCTTTATAGATACAAGGCTAGTTTGAAAAGGTTCATCCTCTCCACTGCTTATCAGGAGTACATGGATACATACATTGTCACGACCCGGATTTTTAATATGCACAGCGGAAGATAATCCGGAGGGAGAGAAAAAATGGGAAGGATAAAGGAGGAAAGTAGAATAATACAAATAAACTCATAATAAATATAATAACTACTACTATTTTTTTATTATTTATTTAAATAACCGGGGTATTACAATCTACCCTCCTAACAAAAATTTTCGTCCTCGAAAATTGAACCGGACTCATCGAACAATGGCATCCTTCAATAAATCTAACTATTCTCTCCTCTTTATAATCTACTCATCTACCCCTCTACCTAACACATCTATCGATCAAAACTATCTATCTAACTACCTATCTAGATATCTATCTATCATCTATCAATCTAATTATCTAACAACCCAACACATTAATTAACGATTCCTTCATCAATCTACCTGTCAATTATCTATCTATCTAACTACATATCTATCTATCTAGCTCATTCTAATCTATCTAAAATACCCATCTAATATCAAACTCCAGTGCCATGCAAAATTCTCAGTCTAATAGACAATCTAAATTACTCTCCCTATCTAAGATCATAATCTTCCAATCATCAATTCCATATAATCCAAACCGATATCAAGAACTCGGGCATGTCAAAATAGACATTCAGGCCAAGTTAATGCTCTGATACCAATCTGTCACGACCCGGATTTTTAATATGCACAGCGGAAGATAATCCGGAGGGAGAGAAAAAATGGGAAGGATAAAGGAGGAAAGTAGAATAATACAAATAAACTCATAATAAATATAATAACTATTACTATTTTTTTATTATTTATTTAAATAACCGGGGTATTACAATCTACCCTCCTAACAAAAATTTTCGTCCTCGAAAATTGAACTGGACTCATCGAACAATGGCATCCTTCAATAAATCTAACTATTCTCTCCTCTTTATAATCTACTCATCTACCCCTCTACCTAACACATCTATCGATCAAAACTATCTATCTAACTACCTATCTAGATATCTATCTATCATCTATCAATCTAATTATCTAACAACCCAACACATTAATTAACGATTCCTTCATCAATCTACCTGTCAATTATCTATCTATCTAACTACATATCTATCTATCTAGCTCATTCTAATCTATCTAAAATACCCATCTAATATCAAACTCCAAAGGCTACGCAAAATTCTCAGTCTAATAGACAATCTAAATTACTCTCCCTATCTAAGATCATAATCTTCCAATCATCAATTCCATCTAATCCAAACCGATATCAAGAACTCGGGCATGTCAAAATAGACATTCAGGCCAAGTTAATGCTCTGATACCAATCTGTCTTGACCCGGATTTTTAATATGCACAGCGGAAGATAATCCGGAGGGAGAGAAAAAATGGGAAGGATAAAGGAGGAAAGTAGAATAATACAAATAAACTCATAATAAATATAATAACTACTACTATTTTTTATTTATTTATTTAAATAACCGGGGTATTACATACATGAGCTCCTTAGATCAGTATGAGGTACTGTTAAAGATGGAGCAGTTGATAGAAGACAACAGGTGGTGGGAGAAGGTGCAATACTACCTATCTGTCATAGAGCCCTTGGTACAGGTACTTAGGTTGGTGGATTCAAATGATAAAAATCAGATGGGGTACCTGTATGATGCTATGGATAAAGCTAAGTTGAAGATTATAGAGAAGCATCCCTAGGGTTATAAAAAGTGATGGAAAGTCATTGACAACAGATAGGACAAAACCCTACACCACAACATTCATGTTGTCTAGAGTGGTTAGAAGCAAGTTATTACCTAGGATCAGCCTGGTTGGTGGAGTCTTCTATCATTCAGTTTGGTGATTCAGTGTAGAATTCACCAATGAGTTAACTATTTTTTTTTATTGTGTTAAATACATTAGGAGCAAGAAGCATTCATTAAATAGCAGAGTGTCCGATAGTTATGAAAAAGGTTCTTAAATTGATAGATACATATATCAGGCAACTTTATTATGTTTTAAACTACTATGCTTGTGTGGTTTAAGCCACTCTTTTGAATCTTTATTGTAGTACGTTTACAATTTGGCAGAGTTTCTCAGAAGTTGGGGCAACTTAACCCTTTGTTCATCAGGAAAAGGATTTTCTGTATATCTTGCATTCAGCTACTTTGTGGACAATTTGACACATTGCAACAACAATATTCATTCTATCATTCTATATTTTTAACCTACTTCTACTTTATTAAAGATTATTATATTCTTGTAAAAGGACTGCCATTTTGACCACAAAGAGTTGTTTATGTTTGTTCATGTTTGTTCTTTTTTGTACAAGTAAAAGATAGATTTTTTTTGTTCTTTTATTTATTTATATTTTACATTGCTTGTTTACCGTCTTGCTAGATCCTAACTCTTTTGGTCACCTCCTAACGGATGCTCTATATTTTACTTGTTTTGAAATTCATCAGATCATATGCCAAGAAATTTCACCAAAAACTTATTTGTTATTATCGATTATCTAGTGAATGTACATAAACACTGTTCTTTCTAGTTCTGTCAGTATTTGTTTGCATAAAGACTATAAATTGGAGTAACAATATTTTACCTAACTATGGTAAGGTAATTCCTAAAATATGCGTCAGTAACTTCCTGTAAATTCAGAACAGGGGTTTAGATTTCTTGGAATCATCGTGTCATTGTGTCATTGGTGTACTATGCTTATTGTCTAAGAGATATTGCAAGGTGAGCATGTATATACTTTAACAACTCCTTGTCTTTGGACTCTGCCAAAAGTCATATTGAAGGTTGGCTTATGTAGAAAATCTATTTATCACATGGCTGGCCTCTAAAGTCTAAAAATTGCATCTTTTATGTATTTTTTCTATCCTTTTGTTGCTTTTTGATACTTTGTTAAATATTTGATTTTCTTGCTGCAGGATTCCTGGTGTTGCCTTTCTAATGCCTTCGTAGATTACAGGGCTCTGTTATCTCTTCCTGCTCGCCTACAGGTATATCTTTTTGATGAATTAAGCAATGAGTTGCCAGTATTTTCTTTTAACTCCAAAGTATCATTCTCATTTTTCACTGTTGAAAAGCACTGCTGTTTGTTAGGGGTGTGTTGGCACATGAAATTTGCATGAATTTTAAAGAGGAAAATGAAAGATGTGCTTCCCTTCAAATCCTATTCTACACAGGATTGAGGTCCTAAATAAACTATGATCTATATATTTTCAGCACATGGGATGCCCTGTATGGATGATCGGACTACCAAATGCTATAACACATGGAGTGCTAATATTTAGCACCTAAAATACTGAGTTATGCATATCTGCCAAAATCAGATGGATTTACATAATCAATGAGGAGACACAGCCCCCATCATGGTCCCGATGACTTAATATATATTGGAATATAATATGTGCATTCAAAGATACATATACGGCAATACAAACATGCACTGTTATATATGTGCTGGCTGATGGCAGTGTGTCCAGTTTGATGACCTGAACAATAACACGTGGTCACACTTCACATCTTTACTTGAACAAAGGAGGGAGCATATATGCTCAATAGTCCCGGTGTATGTTCAAGACTTGAGGAGACATACTTCTAATAGATGAAAAGGAAAAATGCATACATATGTATGTTTGGTAGGCTAGCAGGTACATAAAACTAAGAAAGAGCATGATTTTTTTCTGTTTTGATGGAATTCGATGACCGGCTATGCCATAGTTAGCAGAATTGACCAATCTGGTTCCAAATCGGCCAATTATTGGATAGAATCAACACCTTCCAATCCAATCTGATTCACTATGTGACAACCGACCCAAGTTTGATTCCTAGAGAAATTTGCTTGGATCATGATTCTCTTGGATCCGATAGAGAATCAGTCGATTCTCTTTGAAACCAGAAGTTTCAGAATCGGGTCCATCCGATTGGGGTGGGGGGGGAATTGGATGATATAGCCTCCCTTCTCCTATTCCTCCTCCCAATATAGGGCTTGATTTACATTCTCAGCTTGCTCCTTTACAACACACGGTCAATGGCAGATCCTACCTCCGATCAGGGCATGATTTGATTCAACAATCTTCAGATTTCCCTGCTCAAGGTTGGAATTCATCTAACCTGGAAATTGACAGTTTTCGCATCACATTCTCATGTTCAAATTTAATGATCTGATTTAGACATCTATTAGATCTGGAAGTTAAGGAATTATCATGTTTTATATCATTTCAGTTTCAAGTTATGTTTAGGCCATTTTTCAGATCCGTGTTATCTTATTTTCATTTTAGATGATTTTCATATTTGATTCTGATCTGATTGACATAGAAATTGGGTCATGTATAATCTTTTTTTTTAACATTTTCGTATCTGAAACCTATTAGATTATCTTGATTTTAGATCATCTTATCGGATTTCAAAAATTTCAGATTTGGTTATCTTATGTTTTTCTTTATATTTGCATTCCATATGAGATATGTGAGTTATATCAAGGCTCCCTTATCATGGCATGAATTGCGTGACACAATGTCATTTATATATGATATGGGATACATGGTACATCAATATGGGGAGGCATGTGTGGCCTCAAAATAAACATGATATGGGAAATCCTTAGCCCATTATATGGGTATAAGATATATATCTCCATCTCCCTAAATACTTCAAAGGAAGGTAATGGTATGGTGTCATGCATAACCCTTTCAGCCAAGTGGAAATTTACCCCAAAATGAAGAAGGATCGATCACGATGGAGCTTGTCCATGTGGATCAATACATTTCAGGAATTGCCTAGGTGTTCATCCTATATTATGGAGACTAAGTTAATAGGTGAGCTTCTTAACCTTCTTGATTTAATTTCAATATTTAAGAGCTGATTTTATGTTACATAGCCATTTAGGCCTATCATCATAACTTTATGTCATCTTGGAGTTGGGCCAGGTTGATCTATCTTCATGTCATCAAGCCCAATGGGTGGTCATAGCTTCATCTTAGGCCCAATGGGCCGTGTTTTGCCTCATTTTGGTCCGGATGGCTCAATATCTTTATATCTTCAAGTCCAACGGGCTGATTTTTATCTTGGCTTGGATGGTCTGTCCGTTTTGAACATGCGAGCCTGTTGTCATATTGCCTTTAGATCAAAGGGCTTGATGCCCATCAATTTAGGCCATGTAAGGGCTGTCCTGGATGGCTAAAAAGAGTGGGTAAATGATTGTTTTCTTGACCAAAACAGGCTCTGTTTTGTGGGTATAAATATAGGCATGGTTCCAAGTGATCGAAATGTTCTTAAGTTCAATCATTTGAACACTTAGGGAGCCAAATCCTACCTGATTGCTATAGATAAGTGTATGTTTAAAGGACTGGAGATGGGGTCATTTAGCCATAAAAGATAGGCATGACCTATGGGCATTTAGGTGTTGTCACATGGCCATGAGACAGACAAGGGCTTTAGATGCTGTCATATGACCTTGGCAAAAGGCCAGGTAGGGGTCCATCATGGACCGAGCATGGCGTGACTGTTTAACTTAAAACACAGGCCAAATGAAGGGCTATATGGAGCGATCTTAGGAGTCTAGGTTGACATAAGAGATGGACCAAACATATGACCTTAGTGCAGGCCACCTCTTCCTCTCCTCAGCTCCATCTCCTTGTGCAGAACCGATAGCAGCAATAAGGTGCAGCAGGACAGAAATCTATGAAGGACGTTTGTTGACAGCAGCATCAAGAGGAGCAGATCAAGGCATAGTTTGCAAAATTGGCCGATCTGGATCAAAATTAGTCGAGTATTGGATCGGATCGGCCCATGCTGATCCAATTTTTGGCCAAAGGACCAATTTGAGATAGACTCCTGGCAGAATCAACCCACATCAGCCAAATTGCAAATGAAATCTTGGCTGATATTTGATTCTGGCCATTTCTCGCCGAAATAGATGTAAGCCACCGCAGTGGCAGCCATGGCAGTCTTCCCTTGCCTATCAGGCGGGGAAGACCTTGTTACCACGTCTATCAAGACCTGGTAATAGGGGATCCATTTACTTAAGTCACCTGATGTCATATCGGGTCCATTGGGACCTGATATAGTGGACATGGTGACTTCCGGATCCCGGCCTTACCAGGTCCGATAGGGTCATCTTCTTTGCCTAATAGGGTAGGGAAGACGCCGCTGCAGTGCAGGGCCACCGTGGAGGACTTATACCACCCCTTTTGCAACTGATTTTGGTCTCAAAAGGGCCTAGATCGGATCGGAATCCAATTAGGGCCCATTTTATATATTTTTATTTTTTAATATTTTTTGAAAGATCAATCCAAACCAGTTCTGGATTGGTTTTTTTTCCCTGAGAATCAGCCGGATTGGGCCAATTCAATCCAGATCAAATTGGGACCCACCAATCCGGGTCCGATTCCAATCTTGTAAACTATGAATCAGGGGAGGGCAGCACCCCTCCTTTCTTCTTAGAGGGCAGCGTCATCATAGTATGACGTAGGCATGAGGGAGAGAATGAAGAAGGTATAAGCCATGCTTCCTCTCCTCATTTTCTCTGTGCGACAACAATAAAACCATCATGGCTACACTTTCAGTAGCAATAGTGGAGGAAGAATGAGGTATAGGTTGGAATAGGAAGTTAGAGCATTGGGAGAAACATGACCCCCATCTTCAGCATCCCAGAAGATGTCTTCAGCAACAACACCATCTCCATCCTCTCCTGCCTGCATACGCGGCAACAGAAGCAATGAGCTTCAGCTGCAACTGATGTTGTGGAAGGCCCCATCAGCATCTCCTTCTTCCATCAGTGCAAGAACTGGAATATGGGGGGAAAGACATCGGCTGCTAGGGATGAAGCAAAGGATCTCCAACTTCTTTCTACGGTGCACTGCACCTGTTCTTATAGAAAAGGAAGGCACAACCTCGTGGGGAAGAAGTCTTGACATCAATGGGCAGTTTTGGTCAGCAGGAGGTGTGCACATCATGTCCTGATTTCCAGGACCTCCCAATGCAGTGGCTGCTGACCCGATCAAAGGTGAGGATCGTGGGGAGTATTTCTCACTAGAAATGGCCCCACTTCCCGTCTTTAGGCCTCATTGATGGTGGTTGCATGATGGGATAAAATAGGGAAAGAGGGTGGTTATCAACGTGACATCAAAGAGGACTGGAGAAGCCTCCAGAAACCGATGAGGTGGCAATTTGTCTGAGTGTCCTCCGTGAGCTCGCAGGCACATCTAGAAGGGGGTGAGGTGGCAGATGGGGTTGCACCAATAGCTTGACATTTGGGCCACCTTCTGATGTGGAAATGGACCAGCCTTGGGGTTAAAAGATAGCCCATTAAATATGGTAAAAAATGATATATAATTGGCCCATTTAGTGATTGAAATGTGGCCCAATATTTATCAAATAAATGAGCTACGAAATTGGTTATAGGTTTATTTCTCAATGGATTGGGACCAAGATGGGCCCAATTGAGATGGAAATTTAGCTCATTAATGATATAACATATAGGCTATGAAAATGGGCATAGAAGAGGGCTTATTTTCTAATAAGTTTGCCATTCAAATTGGCTTCAATTCATGGGCTATAATTAAAAATTAGCTGTGAGGAAATTAATGGGAATTGAATTGAGTTTAATATCATCCCATGGATGTTGAAAATTATCGGTGCCATCAAATGCCACCCAAGGGTAATTTTCGCATAGACAACAGCCATCAGGGAGTTGCTCTTGCCCCAATTGATATCAGCACCATCTTTTCCATTCTACATAGGCTGTTGATAAGCGGCAGAACTATCTCTATTTTGTATATGCCATGGGTAGGTGATAGAGTTATCTATACTCTGCTTATGTCATTGGTAGGCAGCATAGTTATCTCCTAACTTATCCGGCATGAATTCTTCATCTTGGACTGAACATATGTATAATTTTCATGAACTTTATCCCCAGAGGTAACATCTATGCAAACTCCTGCTCAACTTTTGCTGCGTACACCAGTTGTTGGTTGGTCTTTGATGTGTTAGATATATGTTGCACCTTAGTTACCCGGAACTCATGCTTCACTCGAACTAGATCTCGGGATTCCGGCTTCAGTCTTCAAGTTCATTGGCTCATTTCCCATATTGCATTGTGTGAGATTCTTTTACTCACTATTGTCATGAGACAAGAAGTATTTTCATTATTTAACTTGATTCTTTTCATTTTCATTTTTTTATTGGTCCAACTACCATTTCGGGCTTTCACCCGGACCGACTCCCTTTGCCTTTTATCTACATGCCTTGATAAAAGTTTTTATGCAGTGGGGTTTCCTCATTTTGCCTAAAGTGCCCTTTAAGCTTTTCACTTAAGCCAAGCATTATTTGACATTTTGGCTCTTAGCAGACTATTTGTGGGTGATCAACTACGTTAGGCATCTCTATTTTAGCCCATTTTTTCTTAATCATCATTTTTTATTTTTTAAAATTGGTTCGACTACCATTTTAGGTTTTCATTCAGACCAATCCCTTTACTTTTTGCCTTTATACCTTAATAGAGGTTTTTCATGTAGTAGGATTCCCTCATTATGCGTAAAGCACCCTTTTTAAGTGTTCACTCTAGACAGGCATTTTAACATTTTTGCTTTTAATTGATTGCTTACGGGTCATCAGCTAAGACTGTCGGGCATCACAATTTCTTAGTCCATTTTTGTTGATTTTTTTCTAGGAATTAGGGCTTTCCTTTAGCTATGAAATTATTTGAGTAGTGAGAAGTTTTAGCCTTCCTCTAGACTATAAGAATATTTTAGTAGTGAGGAATTTTGGCTTCCGCTAAGCCATAGGTGTTTATGGGCAGTGAGGAATTAAAGGCCTTTTCCTGGGCCATAGGTTTGGTGGCTTTATTTTGGTAGGACATTATGGGGATGCGGTTTATGAGGGATTGTGTCTTCGCTAACCGAGATATGGTGTGGGGAGAAGGCTTTGAGCAATGGTGCCTGTGGAATATTGGGTCATAAGGCCATGAGGCAGGTTGAAAGGTTTCAGAGACACTTTCTGGTCAAGGTATTTATGCTTGTTGGCATGAACATTAAAAGCTAATGGGACCAGAAGTGTCATTGTGGCATAGTTTTTAAAAGTTGTTTGGATTGAAAGGATCATTATGGCATAAGGATCGGATATTGGAAAAGCTAATATGACCGAAGGGGTTATTATGGCATAGGCATTGAAAGCCGTTTAGATCAAAAAGATCATGGCAATATAAACATTGAAAGCCAACATGACTGAAGGGGTCATTATGACATAGGTATTGAAAACCGTTCAAATCGAAAAGATCATGACAACATGAACAATGAAAGCCAACATGACCGAAGGGGTCATTGTGGCATAGGTATTAAAAGCTATTGAGATTGAAAGGATCATTATGGCATAAGCATTGAATATTGAAAAAGCCAATAGAACTGAAAGGGTAATTATTGCATAGGTGTTGAAAGTCACTTGAATTGAAAGGATCATTACAATATAAGCATTGGATATTAGAAAAACTGATATGACTGAAATGGGCATTATGGCATTGACATTGAAAGCCATTTGTATCGAAAAGATCATTACGGTGTCAACATTCAATATCAGAGAACATTTACTCCTGGGGAATTAGAATGGCATGAATATGAATTTATAAAAACCATCAAGACCTAGTGGATCATTGTGGCATATATAGGTGGGCACAAGTTAAAATCATAAGGGCCAGAAGTGCCAGTATGATATGAACATAATAGGATAATATATAATGAAAATAGAGAGTTATATGATATAAATATAGGGAGCAATATTACATGAATAATAGGGGCATAATACCATGAATGTGAAGGGATTATGATATGATGTGAATTTGGGGACACATGATTATGGGGGGGGGGCAATATGAGCCATATAAGTCATGGCAATATGTGCCATAGGATCAAAGGGTCATTATGGTATGGACATAAAGTTTTAAACCATCTAGACCTAAGAAGATCATAGTGCTATGAACATGAGGAACTATTAGAACTAGAAGGGCCATTGTGGTGTTGGCATTTAAAGACCACTGAGACCTAGAGGGTCATCATGGTGAATAAAGGCATGTGGACATAGTCTATGTAGATATTTCCTACAGTCCCATCATATCATGCAAGCAGCCAAGTTGTGTCTTGTGGGATTGTCATCAACTTCTTAAATAAGGTACACACTCCAGAATTCAAGCTTGAAGTCTACTCCATGGATGGTGTTACCAAGCAAATCATAAATTTTGACATGACCATCAGCCCTTAGAGTGCATTATTGGATTATCTTAAAAATAGTTGAATCACCCTCCAACTCCACTTGGTTGCACATTGAAGAATGTCATACGACTTCAAGAATTTACCTTTGAATTAAGATAGAGGTGCACCTTGCACTATCTAGAGAATTGTCCATAGAGCACCAACATCAGATGCAGTATCTATTGTTGGGAGGTGAACTTTCACAGTGTTGTGATGTCTTCTTCTTTAAGAAATGTCTCTTGCATCAATCCCAATGGTATGGAGAAATAATGAGCCATTTACAACATTAGAGTGCTTGTGCAAGATCTGAGCAATTGCTTTTCCATACTAAATAGTTTCAAATCTTCAATTCCATAGGCGAGGAATATATGAATGCAGTTGTCATCAAAGTCTGCCCCAAGTGGAGAAAACACCAAGAGGATAACTTTTCATAAAATAACCCCTATAACATGAACTAAAGAGGGTTGTGCTGGGAATCCATTGCTTTGTATGGGGACACAGTTTTATTAAAAAATAACATTTCTCTTGTAACATCATTCGGTACCTATTGGGCCCTGATGCGGATGCTAGAAAGGCACTAGCTCTTAAGGGGTGTTGTGTTATCAAAGCATACATTTTTCTTATAACATCGCTTGGCATTTGTTTATAGGGCACTAACCTAAAAGCAAGGATTGTCGTCTCGAATCTCGGCTTCGTCTTGGGGTGGTGAAAGAGAAGAGATCTCGAAAAGATCTCAAAAAAATCTCGAGAGATCGGATCTCGGATTCTTAGATCAAAATGTATATATGTATGAAACATAACATAATATCTTATAAATATGGGAGTACTTCAATGAATTTATATGAAAATTTATAACACATTTGTACATCAATTATGTGAATGAACAATTATAAAGCACTCTAAAGATGATATTTCTTCTTATAGAAGATTTAAACTTGTATATAATCTTATTTAAATATTAATATGGTATTAAACTTGTAACACATTTTTATGTAATAGTATAATTGATAGTGAAATATATTAAATTTGTTTACACTAGCATAAATAGGGCACAGAGCAGTCGCGGATTGACCTGTGCGGTCAGGTCGCAGGGGTCAAGGGGGCAGCACCCCTTGGGGTATCAAGGGAGCAAAACTCTCCGAAGAAATTTTTTTATGGACCAGTCTACATGGGGCGAGATCTCGGCTATCTCGTTTCTCAGCCCCTTGGCGAGACCAAGATTCTCGCGAGATCTCAGCAAGATAGAAAACCATGCCCAAAAGCACTATTTTATTCATACATGATATTTTTCTTACTTGTCCTTTGGCATCATCCAAACCCCTGTTGGTTGCATACGCTGCATGTCACTTGATTCAACCTTATGGGAGATCTCCAATCTTATCAGATACCTTCTCTATTTCATTAGATGCATTTTGTTTTGTGTTGTTTATTCATCTCTCCATTACATCCTCTAGGCTGCACATGCTATAGAACAGCTTTGCCATTCATCTGATCTTGCTTCATAGGATATAAGATCTGATTTTTTTCTGGCAAACTATATAAACCGGAAAGGTCATGAAGATATGGCCATAAAATCATGAAGGCAAAAGGGCAAGTATGGTATGAAGATGGAAACCATTAATGCCAAAAAGGCCATGATGGTACGAATATGAGAAATGATAAGGCTACAAAGGCCATGATGGCATTGATATGGGAAATACATGGGCTGAATGGGCCACTATAGCAATAAGCATGACAAGGACCATCAAGACTCAGAGGGTCATTATGTCATGGGACATTCAACATCAAAAACCGTGTAAACCTAAGAGGCTACAATGATATGGATATAAGGGCATAGTTATATAGGGGGTATCGTATAGACCAGATGAGGGTTTAGTAGCTCGAGAACCATCTAAACCTGAAGGGTCATGATGGTACAAATGCGTGAAAGCCACATGGATTTTGGTAGTAATTACATAGTCTCATAGATATGGAAATCTTGATGGCAAAAGTTAAATCACCTTGAAAGGGCATGATGACATGGAATTATAGATATAGAAGTCAGGGCATTATGAAAATGGAAAAGCTATGTAGAGATAGGAAGTCATAAAGGCCTAAGGGAAACTATGAGAGCCAAGTAGACCTAAAGGTTATAATGGCGCAACACATTATGAGAGTCATATAGACCTAAAGGGTCATAATGGCATGGCATCTTTCATGCTTTGAGCATAAGGAGACCCCTTGGTGATAATTCCTGCATGGAGCATTCGCTAGATATACGAGTCAAGTAAATACCAACTCTCCTCCTCCATTTCAGGTACTGACTAGATTGGGTTCCTGTACATAACCCACTACCTACCTCTACGTTGGTGAAGCAAGCTGTACAACATGTCCCCTAGGGGCACCATTTTGCCATGCTAACATGTTGGGCCTCTTAAATGGTAGGACTGTTGGTGGTGTATTTGAACAAAACACCTAAATCTTCTTACATCTGAGGGATTGTCTTCTCTTCGGTGGGTAAAAGGCTAATCCTTAGCCCAAATTGTATTAGTATTGCTCAGGGACCTACCCCAGTCAGATAAGCATTCTTGTTGAATTGATCACCTTTGACTGCATATTGGGTTGGGATATGATCTATAAACTAGGTAGTGTGACATGGAGCCCTATGTAGATGTGGCAACTCATAGCCTTAATATGGATTTTGAAGTCAATTATCATTATTGAATTGGACGACGGTATGGACCCATTTTCACAAGGAAAACTATATGGGTCAGACCATTAGTTATTCGAGCCGATCAAACATACAAACCGAGGGCCGATCCCTTGCTCGGTTGGTAGAGAAAATTTCATCTAGCAAGCTATATCTGCATATCTAGGGAAAGAAAGCTGGCCCCTTGCTCTTGCAACAATGGTGTGGGCCGCTGATCGGTTATGTGCAACATGTCCACAATGTGAGAATTTCTTCCTTGTCGCCTAGGTGACAGAAACAATCTTTATAGGAATAGGCTGGACATCAGCCTCTTTATCATCATCCAACTGGGCTAGAGGGACAAATTAATTGACAAATGGCAGTATGGTGAGCCTTGAG
This sequence comes from Cryptocoryne crispatula var. balansae, assembly GCA_036172225.1. Lineage (NCBI taxonomy): Eukaryota > Viridiplantae > Streptophyta > Magnoliopsida > Alismatales > Araceae > Cryptocoryne > Cryptocoryne crispatula. Next base: position 15,503,319 of record CM069925.1, on the reverse strand, counting down.
TTATAGTGCTTTAGCTTGTCCTTGCTTCAAATGGGGACAACAATATATTTGTTTCATTAAAGCCTCATGGTGCCCCTATTGAGTTCCTACCTTAGCTGGATTTTTCCATTTCATTCATTATTTCATTTCATCGGCACAGCATATTGAAGATGGGAAGCATGTACAGATAAAATGAGATAAGCACCTCAAGCTCTCGATTTCCTTCTCAAATCTTCATTATTCGAATATTAAGAATATGCTTCATTGTATGCAAAAGTGAGCTAATCAAATGTTGGCCTTCTAGGCTCAACATTTTCAGAATTTGACTGCTTTCATGTATCAAGGAATTGCCCTCTAGGAAAGTCCTACATGCCCTTTGTTTCAGCATTCAGTTTTCCATTTAGCTGACAAGGCAAACATTAAATGTTATGGATTTAATCCTTACAGGGTGTTTGGTTACGTTTTTTTCTCTCTTTTTGATCTAAATTTTAAAAATAAGAGAGATAAGGTGTTTGGTTGCAACTTTTAACTACTGTCTCATTTTTAAAAGTGAGATACTCTATGTACATGATCTCTTCTAAAATAAAAACAAGGCAAACCTTGTTTTATTTTTGAGATAGACGCGGAAACGTGGGAGGCGTGACGCGAGACGTGGCGGAGGGGGGGTGCGCGGGGGGAGGGAGGCGGACGACGTTGCGGGGGAGTCTTCGCAGAGTCGTTGGTCATAAACAAACACTACTGTTTAATTTTTAAAATTAAGATAATTTTGCCAAACACCAAATAATTAGACTGTTTTGATTTTAAAAATAAAATTGAGAAGTCAAATAATTTTGATTTCAAAAATAAGGTTGTCTTAAAATTAAAAGCGCTACCAAACACCCTATTAGTATTTCAACCATAAACTGGGCAAGATGTGACTTTAATGTCATGCTGATAGCATTGTGGCAATAACACTTTGGGTCAGATTCTATTCTTTACCTTAATGCATTTTGCAAGTTATATCTAGAATCTACTCACTATGGAGCATGATTGGCGAATCTGCTTGAGTAGCTTGGTTGGACCAGCATTTAAGCCAACTGGTTGCGATGTCTATTTCTGAGATTGGAGATGTCCCCCATTTGCTTGATGTTGCATGATTGCACTATTGAATGAGGATTTATTTCACTTTGGTCTATTGATATTTTATGTAACATGGCATAAATATATAGGCACCTTGCTCCCAACCCCCGACATGCCACATCTTCCAAATGTGTCATCTAAAAGGGTGAGCCGGTCACTTATCGATCTCTATTTCAATTTACTTTTGTGGTGCATGACATTTCTTCTTATTTCCTCAATATTGCCATTTCTTTAACAACCATGAACTTGGACAAATTAAGCTTGGGAATATCTAAGGATCATTTTGTATGCCCCCCTATTAAGCCTATTATGCTATTGGAAGATAATGGGAAGCAATCTTGGTTGACATTAGGCGGACATATATGGGCATCCCTTGTTTATTGAGCCATTGTTGAGGAGAGGCCTTATATTCTATCATGATGTTGCATGCTGGTTCAAGATTGATCTTTTGCCTCGAATACAAAATATCAATAAGCCTTATCTAGCCATGGTAACATGTTAACTAGCGAGGGATTGGTTCCATGTCTATCGTAGGGTGTTGAACATCTTGGTCTCAAATCGGCCAAGCATGTTGAGTTTACATGCAGGAGATTGATCCCTCATACAAGCATTAGAGGTGTAAACAACTGGTCAGCTATTTGCGATTTTCTCTTAAATGACGCGTTATTTCTCACCATATTATTCGTGATAGTGCCATTCTTTGGGTTGGCTTGCACTTAATGCAATGTAGTCTGAATATATGTGTATATTATTCATATCCCCAGCATGATGCATCCATACTGGGCAATATTCCGATGAACAACTGGTAGAATATAGACTAAAGGAATATTTTTATTCAGAATTTCGAGTGTGTGATTTGTTCTTTTGACCCTTATCAGTATCTTGGGCAAAAGGTTAATCTTGGCCTGAGCAATCATAGAATGACCCGAGGACATGCCCTCATTTAAATGAATATGGCAGTGCTCCATATAAGCCAGTTTTATCATGGGCATGGGATTTCCCCATCCCGAACAACATGGCATGTTCATACTGGCTGAAATGACAGACTGAAGGTTGATTCCTATTGCATTCTTCTAAGATCGATTGTCAAGCAAATCATTTCCCAGTGCATAAGGGGTTGAGAATTGATTTCTCACCCATCGCCCAAACAAATTAGTATGATGTCATATACAGTCAATATTCAATAATGGCATGTGACTTATCGTGGGCCCCAACCGTCATTAAGTTGAACCAGTAACCAGTCATTCCTAGCAAGAAAATCAGCTTTTACCTTATTAGGGGCAAGAAAATCTTCCTCTCCAATGATTAAGTTGAAGCTGATTTTCTTGCCCCTAATAACCTTGCCTTGTGAGAGGAAGATTAATCATTGGCCCATGGTTGATATAACATCACCTGGGGACTTGCCCATGGCCCGATAATCAAATTTTCTAGGACCAATCAACATACTAATCGGTGCAGCATAGTTGGCTGAGAGTTGCCTTCACGCCTGAGCTTCATATGGTGATGCCATACATTGGTAACTATATTGAGGGTATGAGATATATTTCGGCCCTGATCAACATTCTAAGGCCAGGCCGGTAACTGGTCGACAGTGACAAATTTGGCAGGTGAATACTGTTTTTTTTCTGCCCATCATGGACTATCATTAGGCTCAGCCACCTATCTTATAGTGGATCCATACGTGAGCATGGACAAGTAGGAGGAGAAGCTTCTATTCCGACTGATGTAGAATCCGAATATCAAGGCATGAGTGTAGGGACAACCTCTTGTATGTGGAGATATCTCTTAGTCCAACGCATCTTCCATCGGTCACTTGCCCTCTTCTATGAATTTCATAAAAGTGTTTATGAAGGGGCACATCCTCCCTATACTGCAGACATAACTCTTGGGATCTTATGTCTTCTTTTTGTTACATACCTTCAACCATGCAGATAAATCTGGGCTAATAGGTCGATTCATTTTATCATAGACATGGAGAATGCAACACTGGCTGGTATAGATATTAAGACAGTAGTTGATAGTGGTTGAATCATAGAGTACCGGCTAAGAACTGGGAGTATGATACTAACTGAAGTATACAGAAAACCAGCTGTGATTACAGTTGAAACATGTATAGCACAGACTAAAATATGTGCCAAACCTGCTGAGGTGTATACAACACCAACTGAGGGGTACGTGCAATAGTTGTGGACCTTAAAGTATTAGTTGAACATCATAAACTACCAGCTGGAACTCAAGAAATAATGGCCAGACAGCATAAGATATCAATATGACGTACCGACTAAAAGATATGCAAAAACTGCAAATCTAGTTGAAATAGGTGTAGCATCAGCTGAAAATTTTAAGGTATCTGCTGAAACCCCGGAGATATCGGTTGCAGAACATATGGTATTGACTAAATATGAGGTATCTACTAAAAGTTGTGATGCCAACGGTTGAATATCAGAGGTCGCTTGAAGCATATGAGATTCTAACCAAAATGCATGAAACCACAACTAAAATCAGGGTGATAGCAGATGATAAGCATAGTGCGCCGACTGCTGATGTGGCATAGGTGGCTGAAGTTTCAGCTTCAGTCAATGCTTAATCTCTTTAGAAATATGGGGTTGGAATCATCTCTTCTAGACTACTAATCTTATCCCAATGCGGGCCCAAGCTGCTTCATCATCTTAGTCAAGTATGGTGACCATTTTGTTTTTATTATGATTTTATGCTTAACATGGGTATTCATTTGCATACACACATCTTTGCTCATCCCTAATCAGCATACTAGGTTGAAGGTTGGCACATTCTTCGGACTGCAATATTAAAGCCATTGATTGGCCTGTTCCACTGAGACAAAGGGTAAAGGCATGGAATGCGGGGTCGTGACCCAGGCCCGACCCGGTCGGTTTTTGGGCCGATCGACCCAGTCCCGACCCTGCAACCCCGACCCCATGGATGTTTTAAAATTTTTATTTTTTATTCTTTTATTGTGACCCCAGTCGACCCTGACCTGACCCAGGTCGGTTTGAGCCCAACCGACCCGGTCCCGACCCCCGACCCCACCTACCTTGGGTAAAGGTACCTAAATGTAGTATGGTGGTACCACATGTGGACAACATTCATCAGGAGCATATGATTTGTTCCAAATCAAATCAACGTATTATGGACAATCCGATAACCAAGCAGCCTCATTCATTTGACTTGAATAACAATGTTATGGACCATAATTATGACGGTACCACATGTGGACAGCATTCATCAAGAGCATATGATTTGTTCCAAATCAAATCAATGTATTATGGCCAATCCGATAACCAAGCAGCCTCATTCATTTGACTTGACTAACAATGTTATGGACCATAATTATGACAGCATTGTCGTCCTAGTTGTTTCCTAGTTAGTAACAATATTTCCTTCACCCAATCCACAACATTAAGGGTTACTCATCGACTAAGTTTGTTAAGATTTCGGGTAGAGGGTCTCATTCATGGTGGTAAATGATGTCAGTTTTTAGTTGAAGAAACCAGTCATTAAGCCGATCTCTCTATTCCTCTTAGCATGTAGTCAACTAACCATACCTTATGGCATTCCATGTATGAATCGTTTGCCTATCTCTGGCAGCGTATGTAAGGCTTACCTTTAGCCCATGTTTGTGGAGCAGGGCTTAAGAGGTTGCCTCCCAACTAGGTATGAAGTTCTTCGAGACAAATAATCAACCCAGTCAACATCATCAGCATGTATGGAGGAGAATTATTATCTCGACTGAGTAAAATTTAATGAGGCCACCAATGAGCCGTTCCTATTTCAAGCATCATATTTCTTCATTGCCCAACCAATATCTTTGGACATGACCGATGATCCTTCAACCATAGCATATGAGTGGATAAAATATTGATTCCTCACCTGGGTGTAGATGTGAATTAACTGAACTGCTGGCTAACATCACTCACCAAAATGTTGAATTATTGATTGGTTTCCCACCTGGGTGATTGCATTATGGGCCGTTGATCGGCTGAATCTTGTTGCAATTGGAGCAAAGGGCTGTCCCTTACCAGAATATTATGGGACATTAGTAGGCCAGCTCAATCATGGAATGAGGAATGGTGGGCTGCCCCTTCACCTGAACAATATCAATAGGGGCCATTGATCAGCTAGGTTATCTTGGGATGAGGAACAGAAGATTGATCCTTCACCTGAATATGATGGGTCGTTGTTGCTATATCATCTTAGAATGAGGAGCAGATAGCTGTCCCCTCACCTAAATAATATCATGGAGGGCTGTTGAACAACCGGATTTTCTCAAAATAAGGAGTAGAGAGATGGCCTCTAACCTGAATAATAGTATGGAGGGTTACTAATCGACCAGATTTTCTTAGAATGAGAGGCAGAGAATTGCCCCCTCATCTGAGCGATAAAAGCATCCACCGTTGATCGGCTAGCTAGGCTAATGGATGAAGCATTGCTCTGCTCCCTTCAACTTTGGCATAAATCATTAAGCGGGTAGCCATGACATACACATTTTTCTCAGGAAGAAGATCTATTCCTTACCCATCTAGGAACAATGATGAGTCAGGCCTCGAGTCAAGTCGATCATAGTTGTTTAGTGGATCGAAGGCTGATCTCTCATCCAAGTGGCATCAATGGTAGCTGTTGATCGACTAGCCATTTTGTATTTTCGAGTAACGAATTTGTTCTTTACCCCTATCTGATGATTGCTGACATTTAAGTTGAGGGTCTTGTCCCCCACTTGATCAACTGAATTGTATTGCTAGCTTGTTTCTGAAGGATTTTTCCACTGCTCAGCCAGCAACACATTTTCATTTGAGCTCGGACTCTGACCCATTCTAATTGTATATTCCTCGGTGCATTGCACATGTTGGAAATGAGGTTGGACCTAGCCTTGGCATTGTCCTTTAATTGTTTCAATCAGGTATGAGATATCAACTACATATGGAGGTAACCTGTCTGACACCATTTTGACTTTGCTAAAGACTAGTAAGGACGAAGTACGTAACTGTATTGCCCTTGATGTTATTGTCAGAGTGACTTGTCTGGTACCATTTCAACTCTATTAAGGGTTGGTCAGGATGAGGTCCATAACTATGTTGCCCCTTGTGTTGTTGTTTAGAGCATGGTATGCCGGGTCGCGACCCGGGTCGCGACCCGGCCCCGACCCGGTCGGGTTTAGCCCCGACCGGCCCGGTCGCGACCCGGTCGGGCCGACTCCCCCGGCCGGTTCGCGGGGTCGTGGCCGGGTCGCGCGAGTCGCGCGACCCGGCCGGGTCGCGCGACCCGGTCCGCAACGGTCGGTGACCGCTGCCCGGACCGTTGGCAACGGTCATTCGACCGTTGCCAACGGTCATGGGGGGGCTACGCTCCCCCATTCAGCCCCTTGGGGGCTATTTAAAGTCCCCAATGGGCTCCCCTTACTCCCACCCCCCCCACTCTCACTCTCAACCTCTCATTTTTGCTCTCATTGCTCTCATTTTGTTCCTCATTTACTTAATTATTTCATTAAGCATTTCATTAGTTCATTTAGTATATTTATTTAATATTTTTTCCATTGATTAGTGGGTTAAGTAGTTTATTCTTTTTAATACTTATTTGCTTACTTGCATAGTTAGTTAGCTAGAAGATTAGTTAGATATTTAGTTTAGTAGTTACTTAACACATCATTAGTTGGAAGGTATAGTTAATTACTTACTTAATCATATATTTAGTTAATCATTCATTTTATATAAATAAAAGTATACGTTAATTAGTAGTCACTAATTAACGTCATTAGCTATTTAAATAATTAATTACAACTTAAGTAATTATTTACTTAAAAAAATGTCTTCTCCAAGCCAAACAACCCAAACTACCGGCGCGACCCGGAGTGATCCGGCTTGGTTGCATTGCAATTTGATCTCCATGGCGGAGAGAAAAGTGCAATGTAAATATTGCGACAAAGTAATATTCGGTGGTATTTATCGTTTAAAATTTCATCTTGCAGGCATGAAGGGAAACGTTTTTCCTTGCACACGGACTCCACCGGAGGTCAGAGCTCAATTTCGTAGGCACCTACAAGTGATGGAGCAAACGAAGGGAACTAGCAAACGGCATAAGGAGACCGTCCGAGAAGAATTGCAACAACCGGGGAGACGTTCCGTACACATTTACGGAACCGGACAGGAGGCCGGATATTTTTGGAGACGAAGAGTACGAATATATGAGAGGTGCTACTCATAAACGTTGTTCATTCTTCTATTTTAAAGGATAATTAAGTAGTTAAATACTTAAATATTTTTTAAATAGATGAATTCTTACGGGGAATGGAAGCAAGTCGAAGATCATTCGCCGAGGAAGAGTTCCATAGACGCACCGGCCGAATGATGGGTCAAGGGTCTGGAAGTGGGAGTGGTCGAGGAAGCGGAAGAGGATCCAACAACCAACCGCAAGATGAGGTTCATGATCTCACACAAGACGACGACCCGGCAGTAGGTCCCGTGGATCCCGTAATCACCAGACCACGACAACGTCAAACGACAATCACGACGGCGATGAAGAACCTCAAATTATGTAAGGAGAGGATTGGCCGGGCAACGTCATGGTGGTTCTTTCACCACGGCATTCCGCAAATGCCGCGAAGGGACCATACTACGAGAACATGATCGACACGATCGCAGACGTCGGGAGGGGAGTGCCTGGTCCAAACTCAAAGGAGATATACAATGTATATCTTCCTATGGAGGTGCAAGAAACAAAGAAGTACGTGGCATCATTTGAACGCATATGGGAGGAACGAGGTTGCACGTTAATAACCGACGGATGGACCGGTAATTAAATTTTTTTTTACTCATTTATATTAGATGTATAAACATTCTTTTTGGTATAACTTAGTTAATATCTTATACTTAACATGTATAACTAGGAAGACAATGATCAATTTCCTAGTGTACAGTAAAGTCGGCACGGTCTTTTGGAAGTCGGTCGACGCATCATGACAGGTAAAGAATGCGGAGTATCTTTACCAATTGATAGATGGAGTGATAGAAGAAATAGGAGAGAGCCGGGTAGTTCAAGTAGTCACAGACAATGCGGCTGCATACAAAGCGGCCAGTCAGATGCTTTTGGTCAAAAGACCAAAGTTGTATTGAATACCCTGTTCCGCCCACTCTTTAGACTTGATGTTGGAGGATATATGCAAGGATCCTCAAATAGACAGGGTAGTTAAGCTAGCCCAGTTTATTTCTTCATTTATTTATAACCACAACTTTGTCCTTGCACTTATGAGGGAACACACCAAGGGACGAGAATTGTTACGGCCCGGTGCAACCCGGTTCGCCTCCCACTATATTTTCTTAGAAAGTTTATTGAGTCAAAGGAGTGCTCTAACTCAAATGGTCATTTCACCGGGTTGGGGTAGTAGGATGGCTAGATGTAACCCATCGGATAAGAGAAAGGGGAGAAAAGTAGAAGAGACAATAGAGAGTGGAGATTTTTGGATTTTTGGAAAGTTGTAAAGAAGACGTTAGACATCGTCCAACCCATAGTGAAGGTACTAAGGATAGTTGACGGAGATAGAAAAGCAGACATGGGGTATTTATATGATGCGATTGAGAGAGCCAAAGAAGAAATCTCCAAGACCGTGTCCGACTTCGCCCAAGTGGTGGGATATTATAGATCGTCGGCAGGAGCGTACATTACATCAACCCATACATGCAGCAGGTATATTTTCTTAAACATTTAGTAATCTTTTTATTAATCAAAGTTGTGTATAAGTTGTTTACTAATACTATTTGGTTCGTAGGTTACTTTTTCAACCCAAGATACTGCTATAGTCCACATTTCAAGGCGACGAACGAGCTATTAGATGACGTGAAGAGTGTCATCCGACGGTTGTTTGGTGACGACGACCGGGCTATTATCGCTTGCAACAAGATGTATGATTACAGAATGCGGAGTTTTCACTTTGGAACGAGCAGAGTTGAACGAGCTGTGATGATACTAAGTCCGGGTACGTAGAAATATTTTTCATCACTTAATTAATCAAAGCTTACTTAGATAATAATGTACGACATTCAATTTATGCGGTGATTGGTGGATGGACCACGGTAAAGTACCAGGGTACGAGGACTTGGCGGACATAGCCATCGTGTCCTAAGTCAAACCACTTCGGCTTCGGTCGCGAGCGAAATTGGTCTACATTCGGCTTGATTCACACAAAGCAAAGAAATAGGTTGACATCGAGGAGGCTTGAAGACCTCGTGTTTTGTCGCTACAACGTGAGGTTAAAGTTGAGGAATTTGGAGAGAATGAAGCGAACCGGATGGAACAAAAGAGTTGGATAGCACAGCGGTGGGACGTTCGGTCGACGAGCCGCAAATCAAGAGGAGGACATCGATTTGGATCAAATTTTCTACGAGAAGAACTCCTTAGAAGCTTGGGTGAACGACCGAGAAGGGTTGGGAGAACCGGAGTTCAACCCGAAGACCGACAATGGGTCAAGGAGTGCTCGACGATGTCCCTTTCGTCGAAGAATTCCGTATCCCTCCCTCTCTAAAGAAAGCGCCAGAGGACCGGAGAAGGTACTAGTCAAGGTACGCAAAGTAGGCGAAAAGGTAAACAAGTTAAGACTGATCCTTTTGAAAGTGCAGATGCTGATACAGTCGAGGACGATCGAGAAGATACGACGGGGCCGAACTGCCGAGTGCAGTACCGTACGTCCGAGGATTCGTCGTCGTCAAAGAGTAGCGACGATGATGGTGCTTGGATACGGGGGCACGAACACTTTACAAGTACGAGGACCTCAGATCCTCCCATATCTCCTACCACGTCGCTACGTTTTACCGGCGAGGAGCGATATACTCATGCGACCCAAGATACCGATCATGGTAGAAGGCCACAAGGTAGAGGAGGTCATCGTAGCCATGGAGTTGGAGTAGAATACCACGATGCCTCCGACTATGTGTATGATTCATCCCAAGGCTCTTGGTTCCCTACATACGATCAAGAGTATTGTGGAATGAATTATGTGGAGTCATCGGATACTTCGATCCAATCGACCTATAGTTATGGTGACTCGTTTGGATCAAGTCTTAGGATAGTTTCCCGAGGGACTGACGAATATGATCGTCATGTGTACATGTATCAAGCTTTGTACTCAACCCAAATGATATGAGGAGAGTACATCAACTACCTACAAAGTGTAGAACACATCACGTTGGAATAAAATTGATGCATTATTTATTTAAATCATGTCATTTAATTTATCCAATTTTTCTGTATTTTTTCAGATTTTTTTTCGCATTTTTCTTATTTTTTTGAATTTTTTTTAAAAAATTAATTAAAAAAAGGGGTCGCGACCCGGTCGCGACCGGGTCGGCCTGGGGGTCCCGCGACCCGGTCGCGACCCACAACCCCTCCCTCCTTGGTTAGAAGTTTGTCTTCTTATTAAGCTATTTTGTGGCAGCAGGACTGCTTTCAACATTGTTAACTACCCTATACAACATTACAGAACCTAGCACTAGAGATTGGGTGTCACTTAAATGGGGAGAAATTGGATTTGAATGGAATTTGCTTGCTATACTTAAGATCACAAGATCAAGTTGCTAATCCTTTCACAAAGAAACAATCTATTGATCACAAAAGCTTTTTTTTTCAACAATGCCTGGGCGGCACACCTAATGAAAAGCCATTTAGGCATGTTCAAGGTGGTCACTGGGCACATAAGTGCCTGGGCTGACCGTTCCAAACCAATGAACCAGCCTGCTTTTAAACCAGATAACAGGTTTAAGATCTAAGTTGCTGGTTTTTAACAGCCCATTCTACCCGATGATCATGACACACCCAATGGCCCAACTGTTTCTCCTTTCTCACAAATGCGAAGCCAGAAGCCATAGATGAGCAGCTGATCACCGCCCACTGCCGGTGTTGCAGGCCTTTGGTGAAGTTATTTTCTTCTTTTCTCTTTCAGTGCTCCTCTAGCCATCAAGTTCATCATGTTTTTCCTCTGTCCGAATGTTCTCCTCTTCCAGCAATTTTCTCTTCTCCATCTTATAGAGATGATTTTTTCTTCTTCCAGTGTTGTTTGACCATCTCTCCTATCACGGCCAGCAAGTTTTCAGTGCATTTTTTTCTCTCTGACCGGTAGTTATTTCTTCTTCCAGCATATTATTCTCTTTTTCATTTAGTATAAATGTTCTTCTAGTGCTTGAATACTTCTCTCCTGCTCCATCCAGAACCCTCTTCTGTCCCAGCCCTGTCCCTCACATGTCTACCGGCCGACAAATCCCAGCCAACCATCTTACTGACTAGGAAACACCTAGGTGGCCACCTTGTCTAGGACCCTTCAGACACCTTGGGCATCTTGTTGCCTTAACAACTATGATTTCTCTTTTCCAAAAGATACTTGTCAGGTTGAACATGAAAGATATCTATGATTCAGCTTTAGGGGAATGTTGAAGAGCACTGCCACTTGTTGAGGATTTTTTTTTGTCTTTTCGTTCATGTTTAAATCAATTGAGTCAATGGTTGGTTGGTAAATGGGTCTGTTCGTGTATATCGGGTTTGCTTTGTAGGTATTTTGGTCCTTGATGTAGTTATGCTTTGCTTAGCCCTAATATAAACTTGGAGGGCTGCGAGCTGGTGTGTAGAACAGAACAGACACCTCTCTTATTGCTTGTTGGCGCACATTTTTTTCAAAAAAAAAAGAGAAGAAAGGAAAAGAAAAAAGTAGAACAGATGGCCTGGCCTAGAAGCTGGCCCAATAGCCCATAAGATTAGCCACAATTGGGCCCAATTGGACACGCCAGCAGGGGCCGGATTCATCCAGCCCATAATTGGCACAATTGGGCCAAGTTCAAGCCTTGTGCGCAGCCCATAGGAGGGCTTGGGCCTCCTCTCAGCCTGCTGGCCCAGAAACCAGGCCCAATTGGGCCAGGCCCACTTCAGTGGCAGTCTAAACAAGGCCCAGCCGCACCCACCTGCCACCTCAGCAGCCTTGTACGCACCCATCTGCCAGCACAGCCCCCCAACAGTTTTGTGAAGGGGGAAGGTCAAGGGACAGCAGGTCAATAAATTGGAATAAATTGAGTAACTGCATGGGGGAGGCCAAGAGGCCTACGTACAAGCCACCTGCTGGCTCTTCACCTCCCCCTCCAGCCTCTATAAAAAGAGGGGGGCGCACTAGCCAGAGGGGGGGCTGCTTCAGACGCCGGGAGGCTGCCAAACTGCCGCCTGCACCCTGCTGCCAAGCAACCACCGCCTGCACCTGCTGCTAGAAGAACAGAGCTGCTGCTGCTCTCCTCCTGCCCACGTGCATACCTGCCAGCAGCCAAAGAAGAAGGAAAGAAGAAGAAGAGAAGAAGAAAAGGTAAAGGCCAGGCGCCCATGTAGCCCTTCAAAGGGCCTTCTTTTCTACCTGTTCTAGGGTCCATCTCCACCCTCTGGTCGGTCTGCAAAAATCATCTTGTACAGCCTATGTTCGGACCTAAACCAGGCCCCTAAAAGCCCCTCTGCGCAGGCCTATTTCAGTCCAACCGAACACCCCAATCCTGGCCCAAATCCGGCCCCAACATGGTCTGCTAATCAACCCTCCTGCGGCCCATTTAGCAGGCCCATCTGCAGGTCCACTTGGCCCAGCCGTACACTCCCTCCCACAGTAGGGAAAACTCCCCATAACCGGCCCATAATCTGACCTCTGTTCAGACCTATAATCGGCCCATAACCTGACCTTTGTTCAGGCCCATAACCGGCCCATTTCCTGGTCTCTACCCAGGCTCATAGCCGACCCACAACCAGCATATAATCAGGCCCATTGCTAGCCTAGGAGCAGTCCCAATCCAGGCCCAAAACAGGTCCCCAATCGGCCTCCTCTCAGCCTGCTGTCCTGGCCCTCCTTGTGGCCCATTAAACAGACCTCAACCAGGTCCTGTTCGGTCTCCAAACCAGACCCCTACACAGGTCATGTCTCAGCCTCTACTACCCACACTCCAGGCCGCTGCAGCAGGGGAGAAAACTCCCAAAACAGGTTCTGCAGAGGTCCAATGAAGCGGTGGACAGCAGCCAGAAGGTGGGCCGACTTGAAGGTGACAGCCCGGCCCCCCTTGGAAACCGTACGACGGGCCATGGGCTTAGCCGGGTGGCCTTCCAAGTCGGTCCGGTCAGGCAGCTCCTGAAGTGCAGCAGCTCCCCAACAGGCCCTTTCGGCCCAAACAGTACAAGACAGGCCCGGCGGGCCTATGAAGATTGAAGGCCGTCTCGGAACGCCGATGAAATTGAACCGGCCTCCATGGCCTTGTTCCAAAAATGAACAAATAAAAAATCAAGAATGCGAAAGCAATATTAAATTAAGGACTCCACCCTTCGCGGGGACTCCAACCTTGGACGACTCCCCCCGGGTACGTCCCGGGATGTCGATCCGGACAAAGGGCGCGGGCATGCTCCCGTAGCCAGCGGTTCCTTCCCCCAATATGGCTAAGCTAAGGCTGGCTATTTTGGATGGGTAAATTTTCACTAAGTTGGAAAAATGGCCGGCATGCCGTCGTAATGCCAAAATTTTTCCTAAGTAGTGGTGATAAACCTATGTTGGGGGAAGGACCAATCACATTGCACATCATTGTACTCCACCTCACCTTTTAATGAAATGAAGCTTTGATGTTCATATTGATGCATGAAACCGGACATTCAAAGTGACCCGATGGGTCGGAGGCGATGCAAACCGCCAAACTAAATTAAAACCATTTCAAAATCAATCTGAAAATTCAAACCAAAAATTAAAATAGAGAATCAAATCTGAAAGTCAAAAAATCAGAACTAAACAAAAATCTGAAAATCAACTTATTCCGGTTCAACAAACAACCGATCTTCAACAAGATTGAACCGGTTTTGAAACAAATCAAACCGAAATCAGATTTCAAACAAAAAAATCCGCCATCACAAAAAAACAGGTTTCAATTAAATCTGCAACAAAAAAATTCAGATTTAAGCAATCTACCAAAAACAGATTCTAGCCAGCTTCAAGAATCTAATTTTAGCAATCTGAAAATTCACTTAAAATTCACCAATCTTCACTTAAATGAACAATCAAGTGCTTAACCCCAAAGAAACCAAATGAGCACATTTCAAACATCCAAAATGGATCAAAATCAACTCAAAACCAGAAAATTCAGAAATCAGAAAAAATCAAAATCAACCAAATCAAAAATCTAAACCTGCTTAAAACTTTAAGCACATCAAAACTGAAATCAAAACAAAACTTGAACCAATCAAGTCCAAAATCAAAACCAAAACAAATTCAAAACAAATCAAATCAAATCCAAATCCAAAAATAAATAAATAAAACAACAAAACCAAATTAATCAAACAAATTGATTCAAAACCCAAAATCAACAAAACCGACTTTCAAGTCAATCCAAAAATCAACCAACAAACAAATAAAACAAACCCGAACCAAATCGGTTTGTATCTCATCAGACCCAAAAGGCCGCTGCCCTTTTGAGTTCTTTACTTTTTGTGGATGTGCATGTCTCCAAAAACAAGTTGCCGCGACGGTTAATCAAAGGCGTTCGAGCCGTTGCTCGATGTAAGTTAACGCCGGATACTCGCACCATCCGGCGGAGAAGGGTCAAAAAATGAAAATTTCAAAGAACCCGAACCTCGGTTCTAATATTTTTTAAACTATCACCGGACTACCTAATATTTTTAGGATATCACCTATCTTCCTAGAAAAGTCCGGAGATGTCTTTCTTTCTAAAGAACAGACGCAGAAAAAAGAGGTTCACACATTGCTCTACTCTTTTTCTTCTCTTTCTGGAGATTTTTATCAATATGGCAGAGTACAGTAGCTTGCATAACCATGGTGAAGTCAGTTTCTAGAGTAGAGGCACTAATATCATTTTTTAAATTTACTTGTCACAAAAGAAATGCAGGTTGATATAGGATTCTGACACAGCAGTTGATTACCTACTTTGTAACCTCATTTTCTTGTTAATGTTGAAAACTTCTGACCATTTTGTCGACTTTTCTGCAGAGATCACTTGCTGAAGTACTTGTCTGTTCATTTTCTGCCATCAACGAATCAGAAACATCCAATCAGTGCGTCACAAATTCTCTTTCTGCTTCTCTTCATCCTTTTTTTTTTCTTCCCATCCTTTAGATTTGAGACTTGTTGCCTTCCCTTTTCAGTATTTCCTTTATGTATGTCCTTTGTGCTGGAACCGGCTTCTTTTTCCTACTTTCCAAAGGTGGGGTGGGTAATGGGAGGTTGAATGTCATTATTGAGTCCATTGGGCCTAGTAATGTGGCTAAACATAACTGATTTGGCTCTATACATGCAGTGGCATGACATATTTACAAACAATGTGGTAGTATGTGCTTCTTCTTCTTCTTCTTCTTCTTCTTTTGATTTTTTACTTTTCCTGGAATCAAGTTTTT
Source organism: Cryptocoryne crispatula var. balansae (assembly GCA_036172225.1). Taxonomy (NCBI): domain Eukaryota; kingdom Viridiplantae; phylum Streptophyta; class Magnoliopsida; order Alismatales; family Araceae; genus Cryptocoryne; species Cryptocoryne crispatula. The sequence continues at coordinate 15,487,818 of CM069925.1, read as the reverse complement.
ACCAGCATCTAGGGCATGTTAGCTGCGAAAGTTAACTGCTTTTGATTTGGACATCATTCAGGTGTGTGAGGGACCTTCTGAAGCCAATGACAACTTACCTTGCAGAAATGTTTCCCAATATTAAGTTGAAGAATGTTGCTCAGAAACCAGATATAATCCATATGGTAATCTGGACCAGCAATTATGATATCCGTGCTCATATTTTACATCATCCAAATATTCTTATTTTTATATCAACTGGTTCTGTGGATTTTCAGGTGAGTTGTTTGCTAGAGAGGTTAAGAGGTGCAGCTAGAGCCACTGAATCTCGAACTCAGAAGGCAATATTTGAGGTGGCTGTATCAATTATGGATCCTCTACTCACTCTTCTTGAAGTCTACAAAGATCAAGTAACATATGCATATATCCGTACCTTCAGTCAGCTTATTGTCTAAAGTTTTGATTTGTCATAGTGCCATATGTTGAGGAGCTAACTATAGTTCTACTTTCAGTCCACAGTCATATATCTCATCCTTAAGTTTGTCGTGGACTTTGTGGATGCACAAGTTGCATTTCTGAGTCCAAAAGACATGGCAGTTTTGGTTAGATTTTGCATGCAGTTGCTTCAGATTTATTCTTCTCATAGCATTGGCAAGGTATTATCCAGTACTTCTTTCCTGATTTGAGTTCCTTGTTCTTTATTGGATACCATATGAATGGAGAGCACTAACAGTGCTTGCTACCTAGATGTTGCTTTATATTGTCAGAAGATTACAAATATTTTTCATGTAAAGAATTGTCAGGATTTGTTTGATGCAGATCTCACTGTCTCTCTCTGCAAGCTTATTGAATGAGGCAAAAACAGAGAAGTACAAGGACCTCCGTGCAATGCTTCAGCTTCTCACTCATCTTTGCTCCAAGGATTTGGTACAGTTCTCTCCACTCTCTCTCACAACCAAATTAACCCTTCCCCAAGCATTTTTTTTCTCTGTTTTGTTCAATTTGGTGACAATATATTGGTCATGTTTACTTGATGTTTCAGGTTGATTTTTCATTAGCTTCACCCGAAGAGGAGTGCACAAACATTGCTGAGGTTGTTTTCTTCGGTCTGCATATTGTCACACCTCTAATATCATTGGACTTGCTGAAATATCCGAAACTCTGCAGAACTGTATGCCCCTTTCTTATCCTTGTCATTTATTTACAATTGACGAAGATATCTGGGTTGTTGTAGACTTATGGTTCCCTTTTACTTGCAGTATTTTGAGCTGTTATCGCACCTGTTGGAAGTGTATCCTGAGAAGGTTGTTCAGTTAAACTCGGAAGCATTTAAACACATTATTATGATCCTTGATTTTGGGATTCATCATCAGGTGTGCTATATGGTAGTAGTGTTTTTTATTTCTTATTTATTTCTTTAAATTACGCTCTACTTTTAGCGTCAGTAAAATTGTGTAGTGTTGACTTACTTGACTAAATGCGGGTGTAATATACAGTGCTTTATTGAATGTGTAATAGAACTTAGGTAGATGATGTTAATTAAAAGAATGATGATATTAATTAAAAGAGTATGGAATGTAGCTATTAATGTTTAACTAGGGGTGTCAATGGGCCGGGCCCGGCCCAGCCCGAGGTTGGCCCGCTTAAAGCCCGGTCCAAAATATATTGGCCCGGCCCAACCCGGCCCGCACTACATTGTTGGCCCGGCCAAACCCGGCCCAGAAAAATTATTGACTTGGCCCGGCCCGACCCGGCCCGGCCCGGCCCAACTATATATTTTATAAATAAATATTTATTAAATATGATAAATTTAATTATTTAAGATAACATTATAAAATTAATAATAATTTAATTAAAATATATTTTTAATAAGTAAAAATGTTGTTTTTGACATAAAAAATTGAAAGTTATTTGGCCCGTTTTAACCCGCGTCGGCCCGCTTCGGCCCATATGTCGGCCCGACTAAAGCCCGTGGGCCAAAATCTTTGGCCCGTCAAATGACCCGCAGCCGGCCCGGCCCGCGAACCCGTGGGCCAGCCCGGCCCCTTGCCACCCCTATGTTTAACCCATTTCTAAAGGACTTGGAAGTAATAATGAGCTTTGTAAGAGATATTAACAAATAGGAACTCGAATTGAGTTTCTAAACCGTGGTTTATCCAAATTTGAGTCATATTAGGAAGTTGACGATTTAAATAATATAAAATAGAATAAATTTCTAAAAAGTGAGATTTTTCCTAATCCTAGTAGGATTAGATATCCAAATCATAATAGGTTTAGTTATCCTAATCATTGTAGGATTGGAAAGTTGATTATAAAACTAACCCAACCCCCCCTAGTCCAATCATTGTCCCCCTTGGCCCTGCATGACCAACATGTGCAGGCCACAGCATGGTCGTCCCCCCACCCGCCCCTAGCACCCACTAGTTGCCTTATGCCAGCAAGCATAAGCATCCATGTGCAAGTCAGTGTCTCACGAAACCATCAATTAAGGATTGTCATCTCGCATTTCAATTTTATCTCAGGGAGACTAAAGAGGAGATCTTGGAGAGAGAACGGAAAAATTTTGAATCTCGGAATTGTCAATCAAAGCGCATATGTAAGTGTAAAATGTTATGTAAACTCTTTAAAAAAGACAAGAGAACTCGTATTTAACATCAAAATGAGCTAACAAACAATTAAAAATGAAATACAAAGGATGAACTATTGTTAACCGAAGATATACAAGGAATCTTATGTCACACATAATCTTCATCTTGAACACTATGGCGATGAGATCTCTTTGAAACCTTTAAAGAATGATATAGACATCATGGGTCAATTGTATATAAGTCATAAAAATATTAAGCTATAAAAATTTTTCAGACAATAATGTCTCAATGAATCTTTGGGTAGATTCTATGATAAAGTTGGCAATATATGTAACAAACGTAACAAGGTTATCTAACAAAAAATAGTTTGTCCAATATGGAGTTAAGAAGTAAGGGATAGTAATAGGAGGAAATTAAGTGACCAAAGACATTACATATGTATTCCCATATCGGTGATCTCATTTATCAGATACGTGGAAAGAAAGAGTTTCTCAAGAAATTTCGAGAGATTCTTGGAAGATCACATTCCATGCAATCAGTGATTGCCAAAATCAACCACAGCCCACCCAATCAGCTCGTGTGCCTGGCTGTGCCTATTGCTTGGCAACCACCCTCCTACTTGGCAACCCCCTTACCTGCCTCTACCACTGGGCCTGCCCTCTCAGCAGTCGCCCTACCTCCATCAACTGTCTACTCCAATTGTGCCACATCCACTAACAAACACCAGCAGTCTCCTGCATGTGCCCGCCATCACCATGCACTTCCATTTGGTCCCTCTGATGCTCCTTGCTTGTCATTAGCTGCGCTGTCCTTGAACTTTGATAGTGTGGCCTAGCCATTAGGAGTTTGGTCCTCACAGGACATTTTGGTGTCCTGAAGATTCCTTTTGACTTCATTCCAGAAGGTCACTAGCTCTGGAAAGGAAGGAGACAGCTTAGAGGGCAAATGCATTTGCATCTTCAAGTCAAGAAGCATGTCGTCTTATTGATTGAGCACTTTGCCATTTTGCCATTGCCTGGCCCTACAGCCGCATGCACCTGCCATTGTCCGGTCGCCCCTACATTGGCTGTCTCATGCCATGCCATTGTAGCTCACCCATGCCCACCCGCTCTGGGCCATCCTTGCCTCGTCATGCCCACCATTGCCATACTATCCAATGACATCTCATGCCTGCCACTGGCATCACCTACACACCATGCCAGCTCTCAACCACCCCTCACCACCCAGTCGTAACCACACACTTGCCACCTTCCCACATCTGGCTGCCTTTTCCTGCCCGCTGGCCACACCCATCTGCTTAGTGACCATCTCACCCCCAGTCAAGAGCACACTGTTGCACCAGGCCATGTCCTGCCCCACCCCACCACCCAGCCTAACCACACAGGCTGCCATGCTGCCAACCATCTGTCTGCCGCTGCCACCCAGCCACCGCCACTGCCACCACTACTAAACCACAACCGATGCTGCATTTTCTCAGTATCATCTCAGACAGTTTGACTTTTCTACATACACTTGCTTAAAGCATCAAATCCAATAGGTTATTTTTACTTTAATTTGTTACCCTGCATATTATTTTGATGTGTGTATAGATATGCCAGATGCTAATATCAAATTATTTTGAATTACACTTGTATGTTTTAAGCATGTTCTATAAGATGATTTAGTTAGAAAAATAATAATTTAAAGCAATATAGTTTTGGTTATCTTATGCTCTTAATATATTTGAAATTGGATAGCTTACACATAAGAGATGGCATGTGCATTTAGGTTGTCTATTTAGACTCCTCATTGTGTTTTCTATGGTTATGGGTTAGGGTTGTTGCATTAGCACTTTAGATATCATACCTTTCTTTTGGTGTCTAAATCATTGACTGCATGTGACTACATGCGATATAAGAGCCAATAGTTCTGCAAAGATGAATATGATGTGGAGATGTGATATGTGGAAATGCAAAGAGTTGTATGCTTTTGTTTCATTAGTCATAGACAACAGAGATTAGAACACTCCGATGTATCCATCAATCGCGAACCTGTAGCTTATGTATATATCTGCCTAGATAGCCACTAGATTTAGTTTAGCTATATTATACTTTTATATGTATTTAGAATTCTCATCAATAGTATGTGAAAGCAAGATACAAATTCCTTGTGAAAAAAAATATGGTATGTTCTGTGAAAAGAGAGATTCACTACTGGTACAACATCTAGCAATAGTTCTTCTGACGTACATCTGTTAGGAGGCTTTAAAAATTTTTGCATGTATTAGCCTAGAAAATGGTAAAGTGAGGTCAGCCATGTGAAGGGTCGATATCCTTTGTGCGCATTTCATTTCATCTTGCATAAAGTTGTCCTTGATCATTTTAGTCACTGTATCTACCTGAATTAGAAAGGAGTTAAGAGTTTAGTTAGTTGCATTGGCATGTAGCTAGGTACTTTAGCTAATGAAGCAAAATGTAGATGATATTATGTGTGCTTGACTTAGAACTAAATTGATTTTCTTTGAATTGTCATTTTTTTTATTATCTATGTCATTATGTATGTTTTTGGAGGAATAACATTATCATACATGTTTGATATTTGGTAGCGTTCGTGAGTTGTAGTTGTTATGGTGAATCTAATACATCGTTATGGTGACTCAACCTTATTGTTTTAAATATTTTCGTGTAATCATAATAGTGCAGTAAAATCGTGATGGAATTCGGATTCTAAGAGCCTAGTAGTATTTAGATTTGTATTTAATTATACATGTGTCCCATTATAATCTTTTTTTTTCAATCAAGTTGGTAACATCAGTTGCTTATTCTCCACCTGGGGCATATCAAATGGTTTCCATGACTCCTGTGGAAGCACTATATATTACGTATGCATAATGTGCAATTTTTTTCTGAATAGTGGTTTTATAGTCTTTTACAATTAGTTTTTAACTTTTTTGCATTAGTAATGGATGAATTAACAATAATATGCACAATAATTTATTATGGTGTATGATATTTGTAGACAATATCATATTCATAGATTGGGATGTAATAAGGTGTGAACCAAAGGGAAGAAGATGAGAGAGTTAGTTTGGAAAAAATAATTTTATCTCAAAGTACTCAATTTAAATATCTTGGTTCAATTATTCAAAATGATGGAGAATGTGATAATGATGTTAACCATAGGATCAAAGTAGGATGTATGGTCTAAAAATTAGCTACAAGAGTTCTATGTGATTTTAAGATTTCACTAAAGTTCAAAGAAAAATTTATCGTATGACTATAATTTATCGTATGACTATAATTTATCGTATGACTATATGACCTGTAATGTTGTATGGGTGGTGAATGTTAGATAGAATAAAACACATTTTTAAATTAAGTGTTGCTAAACTAAGAATATTTACATGGACACGGTCATTCAATATAAGATTAAATACTTAATGAATATATTAGAGAAAAGTGGCAATTTAAACAAATTGAAAGAAGGGAGAATAAGATGTGATGCGGAACTGAAATGAAAGCAGTATCATCCATATTGTGATCGGGCTGGCTGAAGTCTGATTGAATGATTGACCATGAAGGAACTAATTGACTGTACTTCAACTAATTGAGTATTCAAGCTGTTATCCCAGTATGAAGGATTCTCAATTTTAGCAAACGATGAGGGGCCCAGTTCACATGAGCACAGGGCCGAAGTGCTTCTCATATGCTAGGAACATCTTCTTACAAGGAACTGGTTGAACTAGTTGACAGTGAACTACAGTGATTAGGGAAGCTTGTTTGTCTGCTTTCTTTTAACCCTGGAGGGGTTGTGGCATGTGGCAGCGATGCTACGAGCACTTGAGAGGGTCTAGAGGAGGAAGTCAGAACAGCCCCGCGGAGGAAGGACCCGATTGGGTTGTGGTGACCAGCAGATGGTCGTGGGACCATGAAGACAAGCTTGTGGGCACGTGGCCTCTCGAGAGAGTACCCAAGAGAGTGAGATGGCCGCTAAAATATGTCCAAGGTATGCAGCAAGGTTTCGTTGCCCTTCTCCATCGTTTCTGTCGATGTTAGAATGGCCATAGCCAACTTTTTTGTGCAACTGGAAGATGCCAGTAGAACCGTCCTCTTCCTCGACTCTCTTTCCCTTCTTATTGTTCGATTGTCATCGTCATCTGGACAAGGTAAAGGTGAAATAGTTAGGTGCAGTCAAAGGATGGATGGTGGGGTGCCCTGTGGACCTCAGTTGTAGGTGCTCAAACAAGAAAAGGTAGGGCACGGGAAAGCCCAACCTGACAAAGAATGGAGGAATAAGAAGAATCAGGGGGCACAAGGGGGAAAGACACAGAAGGGGGGAGTAGGTTCTCTCGATTGTTGGCAAGAGAGAGTGAGAGCCAAAAACTGGGAAGTGTTTGAGAAGAAGAGATCAGTCTCTTTATTGAAGGTAGAAGGTTCACCAAAGGAGACGGACAGAAGTATTGCTTCCAGAATTCCTTTCAAATGCCATCATCATAGCTCAATGATGCCGAATGGAAATCTAGTTGCCGTTGATGTTTTTACCGAACATTATGAAAGAGGGAGGAGGAAAGAGAGAACTAGGAGAAGAAGGGTATTGTGAACCATTTCTTTTATTTCTCATCATTATTCTTGTCAATGCTATAGTGAGCCTTGTATAGAGGTTTTATGGGCATATTACTAAAATGACCCTGAAATGACTTATTCTTCAATCAACCCCCAAGTAAGAAAATTATGTAAAATGCAGAAATTAACTTCTAATCCCTTCGAATTATTTTGTTACAAAAATATCTCCAACTCCCAAATCGAACGACAACGTCTTAAATTCTTTCATCCATCGGATCTGATATGGTCCTCGTCATTCTCCCATAGTTGCAAAATTACTTGTTCTCAATTTTTATAGTCTCATACGATCAATGCCGTAGTATCAAAACTGAGGACGACAATGATGCAACCCGAATGATGTTGATGATGAAGTATGACCTACAAACTCCAAAGTGATTGCAAAAAGTGACCCAAACAGTGTCAACTGTCATACTCTAGGTCTACAAACTCTGCCAGGGTATCTCTGTGCAAATCCTCAATAGTAGGTTTCTCGAACACGGTCTCAATGACCAACTCTATCAATAACTCCGTGAGTTGTGCAGTCAACTTAGTCTTAATGGCACTATCAACCTCAACATTTCTAGCACACTATAGCTCACACTGCGCGACAAGTTCAGTATTGGCCTCATAAATGACCTCATCTAGTGTTTCAATCTGTTTCATTACAGTCAGCTACCAAGGACAAATGTTGTCATTACAAAATGGCTTTCCGAAGAAACTATAGTCCTCGAGCAGTAAAAAGCTTTTGGGCAGTATTGTCTAAATTGGCATGTTGATTATGGAGCCAGTCACGGCCCAAGATAAGATAGTGTTTGTGGGGGAGTATATGATATCTCACGTCCTCTATATATCGAACAGTACATGGCTTTGTTTAGCTTCTAGCAATACAACCAAATTGAACATAAGCAAGCCATTTTAGATTATCAGATATCCTAGGACGATCAACTCAAACAAGTGTTGCTATTTTGGACAAGTGTTGCCATTTTGGATCATAACATACGACTGCCTGAATTGCTAGATAAGAAAATTGTAGTAGGTACCTTTAACGGCAAAGTAACATCAATTTTGAAGTAATCCTTAATTAATTGGAAATGTTTTTAATACTTATTTGGGAACACTAATTAATTCATTTTTATCAAGTGCCATATGCAACACTAGAGAATGAGGGTTGGAGTCTAGTCAGATCCAGATTTAACATATTCTTGTGATAAGGATCCTCTTAATATGTTTAATATGATATTTGATATTAATATATTCTTTTTACAAGTCCTCAACCTTAAATACTAATTATTTTTCTATTCATTTTTTTTTCAACTGAGTGGTGGGTTCAGGTGAACACAAGAAGTGGATGGAATCTACTTGCATCTATTACTGTCAAGATTTTAAGCTAAAGCACCAGTTCTTTCACTGTAAGAGACATTGGAGTTCATGCAACCTGATGCATGCTAATAGGAGAAATAGGTTGACATTTAATAGGTTGGAGAAGTTAGTTTTTATGCATTATAACACAAGGTTGCACATAAAAACATTAAAGACCATAAAAAAATCTCAAAGAAGAGATTTGTAAAGTTTGCAAGTGGGGTTATACAAAGAAAGCCAGAGCATATGAACCACCTAAAAATATTGGCATTGACTGTATTTTTTAGGAGGAGCACTCACTTATTGTATGAATGGAGAAGAGAGATGACCACCCACCTGAATTTGATTCTGAGAACCGTGTATGGGCAAAAAGAGAACTAGTTGATATTGAAGTTGAGAGCATGGAATGCGATCTCTCGAGAATCTCCCGAGAATCTCTTTTCTTCTGTGCGTCCGAGAAACGAGATCGCCGAAACGAGAAAATCTATGTAGTACCTGTGATACCTTGATCTTCTCCGCCTATTATTATCCCCAACTTGTTAGATGATCTTGTTAAGTTTTTTTCTTATATTGTCAATTTTATTATGGAATCCATCCAAATATTCATCTAAACATTATTATTTGATAAAATTTCATAGCTTAATATTTTAATGACTATATATGTACAATTGGCCCAAAATGTTATCAATCTCCTATCCATATCGTTCAAGATGAAACTTTGGTCTGACATAAGATCCTTTGTATGTCTCGTGCTAACAATAGTTCACCATCTCTGTATTACACTTTTAATTCTCTCACAGCTTATTTTAATTTTTAATATGAGTTCTCTTGTCCTTTTCAAGGAGATTATATGACATTCTACATTTAAACATGCACATTGATTGGTATTTCTAAGATCTAATCTCTTGAGATTTTTTCGAAATCTTTTATCTTCAATCTCCATGAGATAAAATATAGATGTGAGATGACAATCATTGGGTAAAGTATAAATGAAATCCGAGATCCGATCTCCCGAGATTTTTCCGAGAATCTCACGAGATCTCTTCTCTTTCACGCTTCCGAGATGAAGCCGAGATCCGAGACGACAATCCTTGGTTGAGAGCATGGAAGAAAGTCCCTATTACTCTTCAATCAATCCCATATTTTGCCCCAGCAGCCCTAAATGCAGCCCTAGCCCTAGCCCCTACTCAAGCCTCACACTCACCCCCACCCCTAGCTACATAACCAAATCCCAATCCACTAAAGACAAAGACAAAAATAACAATTAGAAAAATGAGTTGCCTTGCACAATTGAAGAAAAGCATAGGGCTTGGGAGTTCATCATATGACATTATAGAAGTGAAGAAAATAAAGTTCGATATCATGCGAGATATTGAGTCTAACAGACAGTATGCAGTCACCCTCACACTTCTCAGATGATGATGAGGATGAGTTCATACTGTCCACCCAGCTAAGTGAAGAAGGAGATGGAGAAGGTAGAGGCTTTTATACTAGTGCACAAACTAGTTGGGCAAATATAGATAATTAGGTCTTGAGGCAACATTCCAACAGGAGAAGCCACAAATGGAATGAAGGCTTTTTTGATGATTACACAGCAACTCGTTATCCAGGACTAGTCTCCGTGTAATTTTGAGCCATACTATCTAGTTACATCACCAGTGCACTATATATTATTTTAGTGGGATGGCAAATTCACTTTTTCCATTTCAATACAGGTCGATAATGACAAGCATATCTCAATCAAGTAGCCAAGAAACTTAAGTGCAAAAGGATGAAGGTCAATTTCATTGATTGGTGAAAAATATATATATAATTACATTTTATGTCAATGACTCTCAATTTTATCTTTTTATATATGTTAAATGAAAATATCTTGTAATGCTATGTCATGAAAGTATGTTAAATGTTACATTTTTATTTTAGGATTTTTTGAGTGGGTTTTCTAATTTTTTAAGATTTTTCCTGATTTTACTGATTTTTTAAGCATAAAAAATAAAGAAAACCAATTCGCACATATTCCAAATAAATTTTTTTCTAAGGAATCAGTCAGAATCGATCTATTCGATTCAAATCAGATCGATACTGATCGATTCCAGAATCCTTGGTCCCATGCAACATAAGGATCTTGACGTGTGGAAACAAGTCAGCACCAACTCTGATACCATATTGATGTAAGACCAAAATGAAGGCAATGTCATTTGTATCGAGATTGAGTTGGCAGAAGTCTAATTGAATGATTAACCTCAAAGGAACTAACTAATTGTACTACAACTAATTATGTACAGAGGATGTGAAGCTGCCAGTTCACAAGAGCATGGGGCCAAGGAAGTGCTTCTCCTACACTGGGAATGTCTTCTTATAACTGGTTGACATTGAACCGTAGTGGTCGTGGAAGCTTGTTCTTCCGCTTCCTTTTGACCATGGATGGGTTGTGACGTGTGAATGTGGTGCTATGAGGACATGAGAGGGTCCAAAGGAGGGAGTCATGGCAGCCCTATAGAGGAAGGACCCCAACGGGGTGGTGGTGACAGGTAGATGGTCACAAGCTCGTGGGGCATGTGGCCACTCGTGAGCGCGCCTGAGAGAGTGAGATGGGTGCTGAAATATGTCAAAGGTGTGCGGCAAGGGTTCCATTGTCCTCCTCCATCATTTCCATCGATGTTAGAACAACAATGGCCAGCTTCTTCGTGCAACTGGAAGGTGCTGGTAGAATCGTCCTCTTCCTCGACCTTTTTTCCATTCTTTTCCAATTGTCGTCGTCATCCAAACAAGGGGAAAGTGAAAAAGGTAGGTGTGGTCAAAGGATTGGTGGTGGGGTGCCTTATGGACCTTAGTGGTGGGTACTCAAATAAGGAATGGTAGGGAGCGGGAAAGCCAGACAAAAATTGGAGGAAGAAAAGAATATGAGGGCATGAGGACAAAACAACACAGAATGGGGAAGGAAAGAAGGATCCCTCAATTGTTGCAAGAGAGAGAGGGATAACGAAAGAGGGAGTGCCCAAAATCGGGGATGGGTTTGAGAAGAAGAGATTGGTCTCTTTTCTGAAGATATAAGGTTTGCCAAAGGAGACCGACAAAAGCATTGCTTCCGAAATTCCTTCCAGACATCATCACCACAAATTGATGACACCGGATGAGAATCCAGTTGGCATTGATGTATTCACTAAATGCTCTATGAGAGAGAGAGAGATAACTAAATGGAACCATTTTTTTATTACCTCATTCTATTTCTTATCAATGCTACAGTAAGCATTTTATGGAGGTTTTATAGACATATTACTTAGAAGACCCTAAAATGGCCTATTCTTCAATTAACCCTAATTACTCAAGATTGTGTAATGTGTAAATTAACTTCTAATCCCTACTACCTATTTTATTAAAAATGTATCACCGATTCCCAACTCAAACAGTGACATCTTCAATTCTTTCATCTGTCGGAATTGATTTGGATGTATTAAACATATGCCTAATGAAGTTCCAATTAAAAAGTTGAATATGTCAAAATAAAAAAATCAAAAAATGACGCGGTAGACCTAAGTTAATTTGGAGGGGCTAATTCAATATGATTTGGATAACTTTAGTATCTTTGAAGAAACAACTCAAAATCGATATGAATGAAGAAATAGAATCTATATGACTAACCTAAAATAATGTTTGAATTGAGTTGATTTTTCTAAAGTTCAGTAATTTTGGGTGAATAGATTCAATATCCTTGATATTATCAGGATTTTGTGCCATATATTCATCTGTTGATTTATTTTGTTAATATTGTGCATTTGTTTGCTTTATGGTAGCTTAACAAGCCTTTCGTATCTTCATTGAGGTTCTCATATTTATGAGCCCTCTATTATCAGTATTATGTTTTAAGGTACCTGAGGCCAAAGAACTTGTGCTTCTCTTCTTGCTGCAGGACACAGATGTTGTTGACATGTGCTTTAGAGCAGTCAACGCACTTGCTTCACATCATTACAGAGAAAGGGAAACACACAAAGATGAGAAATTGCAGGAATTTTTGTTTTATTTCCTTCAGTTGCTTTTGCAGTTACTTCTTTTTGAAGATTTCAGGTTAGTTACAATTCATCCTATATCTATGAAAAGGAGTATGTTAGAAGGTGCAATAAAGGTGTTGAGCATGAGAAAATAAAATGCCTCTCTCTCTCTCTCTCCTAGAGAGAGAGACATGCATACACAAACTCGAATGCATCTCCCAGGAAGGGATCTCACGTTCTTTATGAAAGCTTTTCATTGCTTTCTGCTTATTTTCACATGTCATTTCCCTTTCTTCTTTTATTGTTCCCCTTCTTCTAGAGCATATTATGCTTACATGGTCCTTTACTCTTATGTTGGATTGAAATTGATGTCATTCTATGAGGATAGTTAGTACCTATCTACTGTATGAACCTATCTGTACATATAGATGCATTAACAGAGTGTTTTGTTGAAACTTGAAAGGTTGTTGATACACATAATTAAAAGGATAAACAGGACAACACAATGGAGTAACTAGTTTCCTCAAACATGCAACTACTTGAGCCCCCTAGAACCCGATAGAAGAATTTAATTTCTGCTCTGATAAAAACAGAATGCCCAGGTTCTAACAAAGCTACATACATATGAGAGATGATTCTCTGATGGTATTGCTTCATGCTGAAAGGTGGCTGAATCCTTTCATTCCACAAAATCCAAAATATAGGATGATTCACCAAACTTTTGTCTGCTGCAAAGTTTCATCATCTTGTAATAAAAAGTTTAAGTTATTACATACATGCTAGACCAGTGCAGAATTACTTTAAACATGTTGATAGGTCTCATACTTACTGTAGCATTTGAGGAACCTGCAAAATCCTTCACATTTGTTACTGAAGGCTGAAGCTACTATTGCATGGCATTTGAAGCGACACCATGAGACAAGATGGCCCCTCTCTACTTCTAGTTGGCTAAGGTCGTCTAGGCAGTCCCTCCCATCACCGGTGAGTATGCTGCAGGTCTACGAGGCTGTCTCCAGCCAATTTTGTGTGAAGATGGGTCTGATTACTTAAAATACCCCCCCTCCCCAGTGCTGACCCAGGTCAGATCGGGCAGTTCATAGCTTCAAAGGGAATTTTGTTTTAAGTAATCAGATCCTCCCCTTTATCAGGTCTGTGGACCCGGTGGCATCTTCTTCTCCACCCAAAGAATCCTTGCCTGACCATTCCCATATATTTTACCTGATCTGATCGCTGCACAAATGTGGAACCTTTTTTTAATCCATTTCATGCATTTGCTTTGGTTACTTGAGGGATGGTTCTTCTAGGTTAGCCATATCTATGGATTCATTAGGAGATTTAGTTAGGTACAAAGTAATGATTTATCTTCTTGCCGTAATGAAATTCTACTTAAATGTTGTTTTCAAACTTGATATATTGTATTTTCAATTTTGGTAAATTCTGACACTAGTTAATACCACTCGTATGGTACAGCTTTCATCAAATAAAAGTTTTTGAAACGTGTTTCTTATTTGAGTTTCATGATTGGAGATATTATGGTTATGTTTTAGGCCAAACGTGTTTCTTATTTGAGTTTCATGATTGGAGATATTATGGTTATGTTTTAGGCCTTATGTCCTCTAAATTTCCTGAAGTGGCTTTCAAGGAGTCTATCTGATTCAGTTAGCATTTGGTGTCCTTTCATGATATTTACATTTGTTTTTTACTTTTCATTATATTGTATTCTTCATTGGTTGCTTGTCAGTTACTTTTGATTATTATTATTTCTGATTTTAAATGTATTTTAGTTTCTGATTTTATGTAGTATTGAAATATGCGTTAGTTTAATTTGTTCTTCCACTTTCTTATCTAGTTCTTCTACACTCCTGATCTTATCAGTTGTACTCTTTTGGGCAAAATTAGATCTTTTATTGTCTATTATTATCTTTAGATTTTTTTATTTAAACCTTTTGGGTCTTCTTCATTGTTGATTCTGACCTTACCTTTGAAATTTGCAATTACAACTTAATACGTTTGTTTGTTCACCCTTCAGGATCTGATGTGGCTTGTTTTATTCCTTACATTCCAGAAGTTGAGAATCATGAGATTCCAGACACTGACTATGATTTAATTTCTTGCTGTAAAATCACTGTGACTATTTTTTGGTTTCTTCAGTAGCATTCACTTGGATATCCAGCTATATGATAATGAGTGGTATTAGTCCCGATATGACAAACCTATGAGGGGGTTAACACAGTATTTATAGTGGTTCAATTTTTAATGGATAACTCACCACCGGTACCTATATCCACTACCTCATGGGCTTTTGTGGCCCGTTGGGCTTAAGTCCATTTACATACTCAAAAAACCATTACATTTTAACTGTGCTGGGCTTGGGCTTCTTACATATGGGCTAAGTTGGCTCAAGCCCGCCCACTTAACACCCCTAGTCATCCTTTGGTTTCCTTTTTCGTTTCTACAAAATCATCTAAACAAAACAAGTTGTAGACCATTATTGATCAAACGAATCTAATACCTCCAGTCAATCAATGCTAGGGGATGGACAAAAATCTTCTTACTGGAAAATTTGGTTAACTTGGCAGCTAATCAAGGTCAATACCTAGAGATCTTTGGCCCAAGTGCTTTTGGTTGACCAGAAGTAGTCATCTGAATGGAAAAAGGCTCATGGTTCGAAAGGCTTTTGTGTAGATATCAGACATTTGTACACTAGAGGGTCAATCTACAGGAGACACAGGCTTCCCATGATTGCGAGTTCTTCAGAAATAGATCGGTTGGTTCTTTGTAGGACAACCTATTCTGGAAGATTGGTTACTATTTTCTTTTGTCAATCAACCGAAAATGCCACACTCAAAAATAATGCTTACTCTGGAAAACTTGGTTGACCGATCTTCTTGGGTGGATCAATTGGTCAATTGTGGCACACAAAAAATTGTTTTCACTTCTTGATTTCCA
Organism: Cryptocoryne crispatula var. balansae; assembly: GCA_036172225.1. Taxonomy (NCBI): domain Eukaryota; kingdom Viridiplantae; phylum Streptophyta; class Magnoliopsida; order Alismatales; family Araceae; genus Cryptocoryne; species Cryptocoryne crispatula. The sequence continues at coordinate 15,472,374 of CM069925.1, read as the reverse complement.
ACTACTATATTTACATAGAAACACAGAGAGATCTAGATTAAAGATTTTTGTCATTATAAAAACCTATGTCATCCGAGGCATAAGGCACCCGAGCCGAGGGACCTAGCATCTCGCCTCAGGTGCCTAGGGCAGATGTCTTAGGCACCCGAGATATTTTATATTATTTAATTATTTTAATTTAAATAATACATATATCTAATATAAATAGTTAAAATAAATCTAAAAAAAATACTTGTAATGTTGAAATAAATGTATCATTTTAATAACTATATATTGTAGCCATCAATAAATAATGTTATAACAATAAAAGAAGGTCAATAACAAACATAACATTATAACAACTAACAAGAGTAGAGTACAAATCAAACATAACATAGCATAACAACTAAATGAAAGTAGAAATCAATAACAAAAGAAAACAAATATCATAATGTTGGAACCTCGAATTTTCTTCTCTCGTCGTCATCAAAATTCCCTTTTTTAGAAAATTCTTTTTTGACTTTAGGCTAGCATTGACTACTATGAAAATATGTGATATTCATAGGAGTATTAGCTAATTTGATGTGGTATTATTTTATAGGAACACCGATGGTTCCACAGATTTGCTAAGTGTCGATATGGGTATCACCCACCACTTAGATGATCTGAACCACAATTTAATTTGTGAGGTTATCTGAGTTCTTTGAAAATAAATTTTGACCTCTCTCCACCGGACTTGCGATATTCCGGTGTTAATTACATCGAGCGAACACTCGAATACCCTTGATTGACCGTCACAGCAACATATTGATCAGAAGTTATTCATTCACATAAACAAAGCTGGAAGACATATCCCCATGGCCTTATGAGATGGAATTTGGTTGAACTTAATTCAAACTTTTAAGTTTGGGTTCATTGATTTTCTTCTTGATTTAAGATTTGATTTGATTTGTTTTATTTATGTCTTTGGTCATTTGTTGACTTAGACAATTTTGAGTTGATCTCTTTTTTTATTTGTTTGTAGGAATTAATTTCTATATTTTTTGTGTTTGTTAGCATTTTTCGCTTGATTTAAGTGAATTTCTTATTATTATTAAGATTTGTTCTTAATAATATTGATCACTTTAATTTTCATACTTGATTTTAATCAAACATAACTTGTTTTTGTAGTCATTGGTTGACATTTTTTATGCATTATTTAATGACATAATTTTGGTTGGATTATGTTAACATTTTATTAATGTTTTGATCATTTATTTGATTTGAATTTAGTTATGCATACTTATTTAATTAAGTAGCATTATCTATTTGGGTTGATTTAATTTTTCATGGTTAAGTCGGATTTAAACTTAACATGTTTTGTAACCATTTGTAGTCATTTTTTATGTATGATTTTATGGCATGAATTTGATTTGATTATGATGGCATTTTTGTTAATAAATAAGTAATTATTTGATTTGATTTGATTTAATCAGATTTACTTATTTGATTTGATTTGATAAAATTTAATTATTTGATTTGATTCAATCAAATTTAATTATTTGATTAAGTTTGGATATTATTTAAATAATTTATTTAGTTTATTCCATATTTTGGAGTCCATGGGGATTTGATGTCACTTTTGAAGTAACATAACACATCAATCGAACTTGAATTTCATTTCATGTCGATCTGAGTACATGGGAGTACAACAAATGAGAGGGCATTCAAACCTTTCTTCTCAATACATGTCATAACTTATGTTCGGTTTGACCGGCATTACGGCTTTATCGATCTGGGTTTTCATTTAGAATTCTCGTTCGGTTTGACCGGCATTTCGGTTTGACCGATTTGGGTTTTCATTTAGAATTCCCGTTCGGTTCGACCGACATTTCGGTTTGACCGACTTGGGTTTTCCATTTGAATTCCCGTTCGGTTTGACCGGCATTTCGGTTTGACCGACTTGGACCAGCATTTCGGTTTGACCAACTTGGGTTTTCTGTTTGAATTCCCGTTCGGTTTGACCGGCATTTCGGTTTGACCGACTTGGGTTTTCTATTTGAATTCCCGTTCGGTTTGACCGGCATTTCGGTTTGACCGACTTGGGTTTTCTATTTTTATCCAAAATAGCGAACTATTTTGGGCCCTTTTAACGGAAAGGTAGCGCAAAACCACTTAATTTCGGTAGTATTTCGGCTAGACCGGAGTTGGGTTGGCTATTTTCTATCCAAAATAGTTTACTATTTTGGGCCCCTTTTTATGGAAAGGTAGCGCAAAACCAGCCCTTTTTTATGGAAAGGTAGCACAAAACCAAGGTATTTCTTATCTTCTAAGGAGTGAGAATGTGGAACTTCTCTCTCTTCCCAACTCTCTCTTTTCTCACCAAATGCCAACCCCCGTACGTACAGCACTTCAAGCCTATTTATAGAGGATTTTCGGGGGTATTTTGGTCCCAAAAAGTCACCCCACTAAGCCCATTTTCGTGGGAGTGGGGGGGGTGACCGGAGTGGGGTGAAGTTACCCCATTTTTCCCATTTTTTTGATTTTTTCTGGCACTGTTTGACTAAGTCAAACTGGGGGGGGTAAGTTCACCCCCCAGTTGGCCAAAGCCACGGCTCCCCGCGCATGGGTGCGCGCGTGGCCCACGACCGCCCACTCGGGCGGTCGTTTTCCCATCTTTTTTTTTCTTTTTTTTTTTAATAACCTCCCTGGTCAACCGGGGAGAGCCCGGTTTGACCAGGGCTCACGCAGCAGCGGCCGCTGTTGCGCGACGCCGCGCGCCCGTGCGGCGCACCGGCCCACGCGGTCGGTCGTGCCCGCGCGGGCGCTTTTTTTTTCTTTTCCTTCTTTCTTTTTCTTGCTGGCGTCATCCGCAGCGTTAAGCCTCCTCTCTCCCGACGCTCTGTCTGCGGCTCCCTCCCGACGCCGATGGCGTGTGCGTACGCAGGGTCTCCCGACGGCAGCAGGCTTTGCGGCGAAGACTCCCGGCGACGGTGACAGTAGAAGAGGGTGGCTACGGCACCGTCTTCTTCTCCTCCTCCTTGTCTCCCTCTTTCTTGTCTCCCTCTCAACGCGAGCGCGCGAGGGTTCCCAACAGGGGAACTTTGCGGCACTAGCTTTCTACAGCAGGGCCTTACGGCGGTGACTTCCGACGGCTCTCCTTCGGCATCTCCGTACACAACAAACCTGCAGGTATCAGATTTCTTCGGCGATATTCGCCACTTATGTCAGCGTCGGCAGTAGCCGGAGACAGCCGCCTGGGCTTTTCTCATTCTCCTTATTCCCCAATGACGCTGTGGGCAGGAACCTTCTGACAGGTTTCCATTGACGGTGGCTTCTAGCAGCGACGTCGAAGTCTCTCCGACATCGACGGCAGTTCTTGCGGTTGCGGAACTTGTCGCGACAACCCGTGACGACACTGGTCGGGGAGACAGATCAACGGCAGCGGTCTTCTACTGTCGTGCGGTGCTTCATACGTTCGTTCCGTCTTGACCGACAGCTCCAACAACGGTGCGACGACATCGGAAAGGGTGACGACATCGCCTTTTATTTCATTTTATTTCCATTGTATTCAGTGATCATTCATTTTCATCATTTTTTTTTACCACGATCCGCATGAATTTCGAGGGATTTTTGTCCTCGGATTCAAATTCCGGTAAGTTGTACAAACATGTTTGTAAAGGAATACATGTGTGCACATTGAGTTATTTTTTTTTTTTTATAAAAATGTGTTGCTTGTCGGTATTTTTTGTCAAAAATAACCAGTTCAACACATAATTAAATTAAGAAATGGATCATGTTTGACTAGATTTGTTTGACTTAGGTGGGGTGAGACGTTTTAGGGCGAGGCGAGGCATTTTGTCAATGCCTCTCTAGCCTCAACCGCCTAGTCGGTTGAGGTGAGAGCCTTTGATAACTATGATAAAAGCATAGACTGAGAAATCTCAACAATCTCTCCATTTTTTATGATAACAAAAATGGGGTTATCTTTGCAAACATGCGTTAGCAACAATAGTTGAGAACATTTACTTTACCACCATAAGGGTTTCCATAAACATAGCTAGCATAGTTTCAAAAAAAACTTACATAATACAGGTAGTAAGAATAGAGATAGAGGAATAAAGGAAGCTTGACGGAGCCAAAACAACGCTAATATTCATACAACACTAAAAAGAAATTGCATGATAAAGGAATATAGATGAAATAGAGATGCATGTTTGCTTGACGGAGCCAAAACAAAGCCAATATTGTTCATCTCCCTTTTTGACATCACAAAAGGAAGGCAACTATCCTAGCCTTAAGCATTGGTCATGACAGATGGTCCGTGGGTTATCACTGGAAGAGCACATAGAACATTCCATATGTTTTGAGGCAGTTTGGAATAGCGCTCTTGTTGCATCCGAAGTGACAACATCTGTTGTGTGGCTGTAGACTGTCCATTTTTCTTTCATGTCGAAGGAGTATTTCCTTATCATAGCCATTAGTTGGAGGTGGTGGAGGTTGGGAACTTTCTCCCACTTCGTAGTATGAGCTACGGATGGGGGGTTGGTAGTTGTGTCTTGACCATGTTGAGGTTGAAGTCTTCCTCATCCTCATCTTCCTCTTCCTCATTTTCCTCATCATCATCAAGGCGTCTTTCTCTTCCCATAGCAACTCCATCGACCACAACAAAAGCATGTGTCTAAATGAACCGAACATTGTAGCTAAGTTCTGAACATTGTAGGTAAGTTCCGAAGTGACTAGTGTGGCCACCGTGTTGGATAAGTCATGACCATGAAGTCTGAATACTTGGGTCAGTGTTATGCCATAAGGCAAACTTCTTTGTGGTTGCTTCTTATATATATGCATGAAGTATATCATGAACCATCAAAGATCTACTTCCAGTTCATTAAAGAGGTAATACGTAAAGAACTTATGTATGTCAGTCACCTCATCTCTATATACACCTTTTGGATAAAGAATGGTGGTCACCATGTGGTGTCCCAAATTGAAGGGAGAAAATGTGTTACCATTTTGTTTGTCTTCATGTCCCAAGTTGGGAACATACCTCTCATAGTTATATCCCCATTTTTGTATGAAATGGTACCAAGATTTACTCCACCATTCAATATCCAAGGGTTCTTTAAACATTCCACATGTCACTTAAATGTTGAATCCGTGGACAATATAAAGTTGTCTTTCACTTTAAAACACGTTGTCATAAAATTGACGAACTAGTAGGGGTGGGACATGATGAAACCCTGCATGAAGTGAGCCCATCCTTGGACTCAAAATAGATCTTATAATTAAGGAAACATTTCATCAAATTCTCCAAAATCGATAGACTCCAGAAGATAAACCTCCTGCAATTGAGGTAAAGGGGCAGTGATGGAGGAGCATACCACTTATAAATCAGTGGTTGATTCGTGGGGACACCTCCCGCTTCCAGTACCTTAAAATGGAGAAATCTCAAGAATGAGTCGAGGATTCTTATGCAAAGTGTAGAAGTAAATTCTAGGGCCTGGAAAATTGAGATTCTGGGACTCAAACAAGGGCACAAGAGGTGATTCAAGCGGAAGAGACCAAAGAGGCAGCTAAGGCTTGAGGTCTTGAGAAAAGGTGAATAAAAGTAACCCTTGAAATTTGCTTTTTTTGTGACACCAGTGAAAAGGGTCAATCAACTGCTTGTCAGCAAAGCGAGTATACTCGGTCTGTTAAAGTCAGTCGCTAGTAGGCGATTGTCAGTGGACCAAAATATATAAAGGTGCTAATTCTTCTTTGCAGAAATCTCACTGTTCATCTTATATTTTAGATTTTGCCAAAAAGACCTTTAAACTAAGACACATGCCGAGTTCTCTACAAACTTCTCTTTATGTGGTGATTTTCTGTGTTTATATATATCAGTTAATTGACCATTTCTGTCTACAAATATTAACCCAAAATCAACTTTACTCACATGATCACACAAAAATTGTTGTCTAATCTCTATATGTTTAAAGCTAAGTGTTGGAACATGGATTGGAATTTTAAAGAGGTTTATGTCACTCATATCATCACACAAATTGTTACATTATTCAAATTAATGTCATAATCTCTAAGGTGATGCTTGATTCAAGGAACTTGTGTTACACAATTTCTGACAACCATATATTCAGCCTCAGCCATGGACGACAACTAAATTTTGTTTCTTGGATTACCAAGATACCAAGCATGTACCCAAACTTTAGTCCACACCAGAGAAGACGGTTAGTTCAAACTTGTGTACACGTGGGTACCACATTCAAGATTTACCAAGAGTAATAAATATCAAAAGATCCGTTTAATGACTGTAATGTGCGACTTTTTCGGAGATGCTTGGAATCTTATGCACAAGTACTATACTGGATATCGGGACAACTTGCCATGAGATATAATAGGGATGCAATCACCCCTGGTATACCTTAGGATTTATAGCTTTTATTCTTATCGACATCCAGCTTTGCAGACAATGCAATAGGGGTGCTTATCATTTGTCTTATTCATTTTATATTTATTTAATAATTCCTCGGTATATTTAATAATTCTCAGTATATTTTACTTCCTTGATAAATATCTCATCTTATAGTTTGTTTTCTTCAAATCCAAGGAAGAAAAGAAGTATGCTCATTAGACTTATATCAGATTTTTTTCTACTTTGTTTCTGAAAATTCACGGAATAGCTTTTCATTGATTGCACCAAACACAATGTCATCCACCTAGACTTGAGCGATTAGATATTGTCTTTATCTTATTTAATGAATAATGTGCCATCTAGCTTTCCTCTAATGAATCATTTTCCCAGTAAAAACTCACTTAATTAGTCATACCAAGAATGGGGTGCTTGTTTCAAACATTACAATACTTTATTCAACTTATATTTGTGGCTCCCTAGTTTTGCATCATCAAATTCAGGTGGTTGCTCCACAAAAACATCTTTCTTGATGATCTCATTCAGAAACAAACTCTTTGATTTTGGTACAACTTGAAGTTTAAAGAGCAGGCTACAAGTAATATCCTAGTGTCCTCTAATCGTACCATGGGGGAAAATGATTTCTCAAAATCAACATTGAAATCCTGGCAGTATCCTTTAGTGTCTGGTCTTGCTTTAATCGTAGTTACCAATCTTGCCTCATTTAGCTTATTCTTACTGACCCTTTTTTTAATTAGGTTATCCTTTAGACATGGCATTAGGATCCATACATTATTTCTCTACAATTGATTTAGTTCTTCATGCATTGCATACACCCATGACGCATCATAGAGTGCCTCGTCAACATCTTTTGGGTCTATTTAAGATGCTAAAGCAAGATAATATTATTCCATTACCTTCTTATGGGACATTCTTCTCATTCCGTCATGAGGATTTCCTAAAATGTTGTTGGATGGGTAGCTTCCCACTATCTTTTATGCAATTTTAGGCTCTCATTTCGTTTGTTTTTCTTGGAGAATTTCAATGTTATTTTCTTGTTGTCCTCCTTCAAAATAGATGTATCATCTTGGATTTGTATAATCTAGTTCTCCTTAATTTGTTTATCATTTACCCCAAGGACTTTCCTTTTGTTTCATCATCATCACTGGTGTTTACATTTGGAATACTCTTGTTGTCTCATCAACTATTATATTTGGAGTTTCTTCTATCATCAAAGATCATTTGTTAAGGACCTTGTATGCTTTTCAACTAGACTAGTGACCAAGAAAAATTCTTGGATCACTCTTAGAATCAAATTTGTTTGAACTTTCTTTGTGGGTGAAGCATTTAGATCCTAATGACTTGAAATAGGATATGATGGGTTATCACCATGGCCTGATTTAGATCCTAATGACTTGATAATTGCAAGTGCACTGGTGATAAGAAGAATAAGCTAATATGTTTTCCTTGTAACAAATCTGTGTTCACAGTAAAGTTTGTGATGACTACATTAACCTTGGGAGGTGAGTTAGTCTCCATGGTATCAAATTGTCTGGAGGCATTCTCTACCTATCAAAATCAAGTTTTTCTTATAGAAGATTAGCAAGCAGAGGCTTCCTACGAGGTGTCATCTCAACAATGGTTCGCCAAGGCAAGTTAGGCAAGGTCGCCTGACCCAGTTAGTTTTATCCGCGATCGAGCCAACCGTGACCCAACAATCATGACCTTAAGGCAAAAAAAATAAAACGTGCCCAGTTCCCCCATTTCCGCTTCCCACGCGCATTTCTCACCTGTGTAAGAAGACATCCCTAATCCCATAGTGACATTTCATTTCTTGAATATATTTTTATTTTTATTATTTTATAAATATATTATTCATAAAAATATATTTTAATTGTGCTTTTTTAATTTATAGTAAAATTCTATTACTTTTATTATTTTATTTTTAAAATAATAAATTATTTTTAATCTGATCCGATCCCATTTGACCAGGGTCCTGACTGGGTCTTAAGGCAAAATTGACTTGACCTAGTCCCAACCCGTAACCCAGCCTTCCTTGATCTCAACAATTTTGTTCCAAGCATCTCCAAAGCTTATATGTTTTGTGGTAGAAGGGAAGAAACTATTGCTCAAATGCGGCGTTTTCAAATGTTGGAAGAACCAAGGAAGGCGGGGTCGGGGGTTTGGATCGGGTTGGTTGGGCCTAAAATTGACCTGACCAAGTCTGCTGGGATCAGGGTCGGGGTTGGGGTCGGGCCCGGGTCAGCTTGGGGTTAGAATAAAAAATAATAAAAAATAGATTTTAAAATAGTCACCGGGTCAGGGTCGCGGGGTCGGGACTGGTCGGGCGGCCCAAAATAGACAGAGTCGGCCGACCTGGTCCGACCCGGCAAACCATAGGAAAAACCATTGGTCTGAACCATCCAATGTCATATCTCTTTTTCAATTGGAAAAGTGGAAAATATCAAGATGGTAAAATAAAAAATGATAGATCTAATATGACCTAGAAAGGGTAGTGTATGATTTAGATAAATTAGAGAAACACATGAAGCCTGCCAAATGATTTATATAGAAAAAGAAAAGAAGATTGAATTTTGATGATTTATTTTAGGAATAATGTGCTTTTTAAGAATTATTCTGTTAGATGGAACTCACTCTATTAGCAAGATGGATCTAAATAACCATTTGTCCCTATGAATAGGGGACATTATTGGCTGGCAATGAATCACCTTCTCACTTGAAATGAACTCTTGACTAGAACTATAGGACATCATCATAATTCACTGAGTTTTATTTAATCAGATGAGTCGGTTGAATTATTGAGTTTCCTGAAGCCCAAGGTGCTGCAGAATCACCCTCAAGAGGCTGCAGAATCTCTCTCTCTCTCTCTCTCTCTCTCTCTCTGTGTGTGTGTGTGTGTGTGTGTGTGTGTGTTAGGGCAAACAGGATGCTGCTGAAAATCCAATATGCTCTCTCTTCTTCACCCTTTTTTCCCTCTACCTTGTATTGTTGCCCGATGGAGTCAGCCTCTCGTGTCTCTTACGTATGAACGGTGCATACTACCTAGTCTTCCATCCTATCACCACGACTGTGCTTTTATTCAGTCAACTTTCTATTTATGTTTTCTGCACTATTTTTAATAGTAGTTTTCTTGCTAAATTTACCAGATACAACAAGAGAAAATGAATAAAAATGCATATCAAACATAATCTTTTATTGTTATGTTCTATGTCTTCTCATTCGAAGTTTTGTTTGATATGGTGTTTATTCCCTCAGCATGGAACTTTCTGGTTCTGCGGCTGATGCCCTTCTTCCATTGATTCTGTGTGAGCAAGATCTGTATCAGGTATATTTTTCACTTGCATATTTTACAGGTATAGGCTATTATTATGTATTGTTGAAATCTGGAAAGGAAGGGGACATCGTTGGTCCTACAAATATCATCTACCTTTCAATGCGTGTATCTTCTGATTGTCATACTGAATGACTGTTGGATTTTGATGACTTGTCTCTTTCAGAGGCTGGTTCAAGAACTCCTTGAGAAGCAGCCAAACCCAGCAATGAAAGCGCGACTGGCTGTGGCATTGCAATCCCTCACAGGTTCAAATCAGCTTACCCCTTCACTTGACAGAGTGAACCGTCGGAGGTTCCGGAAGAACCTTTGCCAGTTCATGGTCGATGTGTCTGGATTTTTGCGAGCCAGGTGAAGTTGTGAATAGCGTGCCTTTGAATGACCAAGATGTCTTCTGGGAATTTCTGCTTTCCTGTATTCCGCATGTATCTCCACAATACAGCGGAGTTCCCATATTAGGGCGAAAAGGCTACTAGTTGCCCCCATTTGATTTCAGTGCTTTAAATAGATGCTTGCCGGATGTAGAGCCATTTGATTTCGGGGCAATTGCTGTATAGAAACGTGTAGAGCGACTCTTTTCGAGTGATGTGTAAGTATCATCTGACGATGTAAAGCATGTAAAACAAATCCATCTCTTGGAATAGAACAACTCGTGCATTTATAGCTGTATCTTGTATGGTAAGGTGAATGTCTAGATAATCAACTATAAAATACCTTGTCTCAACGGTTGAGAAGTTGACTGTTTTACAGACGACGTACTGCTGCTTCTCCAAGCCTTCGATATTATCAAGCAGTCGTTGGTCGGCACCTTACTGCACCGTGCATGGTAAGTCCCGAGAGCGTACACGAGAACAAAAGTTACTTACGTTACTAGAGGCTGAGGCAACATCAATATTGGAGAAGAATCGCACGGAAGAAAAAAACAAAAAGGTGATCCGAATCTGTCCTTGGTTTCGTGCAAGAATTGTCTGCGACAACACAGCAAGTAGTTCTTGTGGATTCCAACAAGATTTAGAGTCATCTTCCCAACGGTCTGTTTGTTGAACAGTAGTATTAAACATCCCTACTACTGTTAATGCAAGTGTCCACCTGTAGTAATTTTGTCGTTGATACACTTTATCATCTAAAAGAACTTGAATGTTTAAATGCATACAGTACCACTTCTGATGCTAAAACTGAGCAGTGATAAAGAAGAAAGGGTACAATCACTTACACGTAGTATGCTATTCACGGAGTAGTTAAACAATGCCATATGATGTCTCAAGAGATTGGTGGCAACTCTGTTTGTGTAATACCCCAGTTATTTAAATAAAAAAAATAGTTAATAGATATTTATTTTATTATTATTTTATTCTCCTCCTTCCCCTATATATACCCTCTTTCCTCTCCCGTGAGAAACCCTCCCCGGCGCCGTTCTCTTCCCCGGCGAAACCCTACTTTTTCCTCTCCGCACGCTGCTTTTTTTTCCCCGTTTTCTCTCTCCTCTCCGCGCGCGCACCCCGTCTGCAGCCTCGGTCCCGCCCACCCAGCGCCGCCTCGCGAGAGCACCACCGCCCGCTGCCGCGTGGCCAGCCAGCGCCATCGCGCGTCTCCGCGCTTCCATCGCCTCGGTCCCCGCGTCGCACCCGCCGCCCCGGTGACGCCGCTCATCGTACCTCGGCCGCCGCGACTCGCCCGCCTCGGCCCCGCGCGTCGCCGCCACCTCGCCCGAGCGCAGCCGCCGCCGTCACGTGCGCCGACCGCCGCCGGCCCTCCCGCGCTCGCCACGGTGACGGCCCCGCTGCCCGGTTGACCGCCGCCCGGTCGCCGCCGCCCCCGCGCGCCGCCACCGTGCCAGCCCTCCTCTTCGTACCGCCGTCGGCGCGAGACGCCGCCCGTCGGCGCCACGCCGCCGCCCGCCGACGCCACGTCGCCACCCCGTGTGCCGCCTGCGCCACCGCCGCGCGGCCCCGCCGTTGTGCGCCGCCGTGCACCACCTCCTTGCCCTGCGCGGTACCCCTTCTCTCTCCTCTCTCCTATCGCCTTCTCTCCTATTATCCTCTATCAAGCTCCCTAGTTTATTATTTCCCTTCTACCAACAGATTTTAAGAACACCTACCCGGCTCGATTTTCCGTCGCCGACGCAACCGCGGCAGTTTCGTCGCCAAATTCAATTTCCTTGGAATTCCGTGCGCCGTGCGCCGTTGCCGTCAAAGTAGGCGTCTCGGCTATTCTTAGCACTCTAATATACTTGATTAAATTGTAAAACGCATGCTTAGATCACCAGGATTAGAAGATTGTAGTTAATGGGCTGTTTTTGATTTATTTGCATATTTGGATAGAGTTAGATTAATTTGTTTAAATTGTGCATGCTTAGATTAATTTGGTTATTCATGTATGTTAGACATCATGATAGGTTGTGTATGTCTAAATTTAGCTAGTTTAGTATGTTTGCATCGCGATGAACCTTAATCATGTATATTCCGATTTGATAAAAAGCCGATGTAAGGTTTAGGCATAATGTTGTTAGAATTAAGTTTGTTGTCTTTTATGTGATAGGTAGTTCTGTTTACGTATGTAATTGTCATGGTTAGGTTGTATATTGCATGATCTTATTTATATGCATCAAATGATAGATCATGGTATGGTATGCAAATATGTGGTGCATAGAACCATGGGTGTTCATCTATGTATTTCATGTTTGATTGCCAATTAAATATTCATGTGTTTACTGTCTGAGTTAATTATATGCTTGCATGGTGTGGAATGTGATTAGTGCAGTGAGCTGCATTGTGGTTGTATGTACTTCACTGCATTTCAAATTGTCCTGCGTCGGAGATTAGTTGAATCTGAGCATCCTTCGATCCCGTATATCATGGGTTCATCCTAAGTACTTCCTCGCCTAGGGGTACTATGGGATTTAGTTATTATATGTTACTTCCTACTATATGGTAACTGGTGCTAGTTTTCAGGATGTGACTACATTTTATCGTATGGAGCATGGTATTTACCTCGCAGGTGGGTAGTTGTGTATGTTGGCATAGATGGTAGTGTTATAGATGTGTCATTGGTTTTATGTCAGGTTGTGTATATTGTGAGCATACCTAGAGTAGTTTAATGAGCAGGTTGTGATGGTTTTTAATGCATGTAGAGTCTGGTTATCATATGGGGTAGTTGAATGACTTTGTAATCAATTAATTAAAGATATATGATTAGTTTAAACCATATGTATTAAATCTGATTTTTAGGCTTATTATTCTATTATACCATTAGAAATCATTATTATAATGGGGTAGTTCGGGTGTAAATCCTACTGGGTCTGTTGTGACTCACCCCTTCCGTTGTTAATATTTTCAGGAGTGCAGGTTTAGCGCAGCAGAAGCGTAGTGGTATTTTGGAATTCGAGGAGCTAATGGATTACTCATTCAATGTTGGTATTTAAATTATTTAGATAGGTGTTTGTTGTTGTGTAAATAGGTTGTAATGTTTGGATTTATGATCATGAATGGTGAATTCTTGTCTTATTTGGTTCCAGACCGATATCCTTTCCCGTTACTCATTCAATGTTTGGAGTTATGAGGGTTCGATCCCGGCGGTGGACGCCGGGACCACCTCCCCATGGGGGGGAGGTGATCCAGTGGGGATCGAGCGCTAAACCCTAAACCCTAAACCCTAAACCGGCAGCGCTCGATCCCTCGACCAGGCGCTGCGCTGCGCCTTCTCCTGGCCACTGGGCCAGCGTGTCCAAAAAAAAAAAAAGAATCAATGAAGTGTTCAAAATAGACGGGGCTAAATTGTTATTCCAGCATAGGTTGGGGCAAGATGTTCATATCTGTCACGATCCGGATTTTTAACATGCACAGCAGAAAAGATAATCCGGTGACGTAACGGGGAAAGATATCAGTTTGGAACCAAATAAGACTAAAATCACAATCCAGATTTATAATTCCAAACTTTACAACATATTAACACCATAAACAAACACCTATCTAAACAAAATAAATATTAACATTGAACAATTGAATCACTAGCTCCTCGAATTCCAAAATATCACTATGCTTCTGCTGCGCTAAACCTGCAATCTTGAAAATATTAACAACGGAAGGGGTGAGTCACCACAGACTCAGTAGGACTTACACCCGAACTACCCTACTATACTAATGATTTCTATTGATATTAAATACATATTAAGCCTAAAAATCAGATTATAATACATAGGATTTAAACTAATTATATATCTTTAATTAAGTGATTACAATGTCATTCTACTCCCCCATATGATAACCAGACTCTATATGCACTAAAATCAACATATCCTACACATTAGGCTACTCTAGGTATGCTTATTACACACATAAACCTTAAATAAAACCAAGGACACAACTAGACCACTAACATCTATGCCAAAATGCACAACTAAATACTTGTCTGAGTAAATATCATGCTCTATTTGAATAATGTAGTCACATCACAAAACTAGCACCAGATTTACCATATAGTAGGAAGTAATATATAGTAACTAAATCCCATAGTACCACTAGGCAGGGGAGTACTTAGGATAAACCGCGGTATCCGGGATCGAATGATGCTCCGGATTCAACTAATCTCCGCTGCCCACGGGCCACTAACTTAGTCTAGTGAAGTACATTTCCATTACAATGCATCTCACTGCATTAACCACATTCCACACAATGCAAGCATATAAATAACTCAAACAGTAACCATGAATATGAAATTGGCAATCCAAACATGAAACACATAGATGAACACTCATGGTTCTATGCACCACATATTTGCATACCACACCACAATCTAGCATAAACCAGAAACAGTCTATCATATGATGCCTCTAAATAGGATCATGCAAGCTACAAACTAAACATATCAATCATATGCTTAGACAGACACTATTATCTACTGCATACATGAAACTAAACTAAACTCTGATATCACTATGCCTAAACCTTACATCGGTTTTTTATCAAATCGGGATATACGTATTTAAGATTTATCGTGATGCAAACATGCTAAACTAGCTATGTTTAAACATATACAAACCTATAATGATGACCAACATACATGAATAACTAAATTAATCTAAACATGCACGGTTTAAACAGATTAATCTAACTCTATCTAAACATGCTAATAAATCAAAACAGCCCATTAATTTCAATCTATTAATCATGATGATCTAAGCATAATTTTTACAATTTAATCAAGTATATAAAGTGCTAAGAATAGCCGAGACGCCTACCTTAATGGCGACGACGAACGGCTCACGGAATTCCAAAAGGATCGATCCGGATGACGAGAATGCCACGGTCACGACGGCGACGAAAAACTGAGACGGATAGTTCGCAATCGATTTGTTGGAAGGAAGAAGAATAAATTAAGTAGAAGAGATAGAATAATAGGAGAGATTTGCAATAGGAGAGAGGAGAGAGAGAGAGCGCATGTGAGAGCGAGAGATAGAGGAGAAAGAGGGATACCGACGGTGAGGGAGGCTGCGCACGGTGCGGGTTCGGCCGCTTCGTGCCAGCGGGGATGACCGGGGGGGTCGAAGCGGCGGCCGCAGGCGGCGGTGCCGCGGGCGCGGGACGGTGCTCGGCGGCGATCGCTGCGGCCCGGGCGGCGCGTTGGCGGCGGACGGACATGCGCGGCGGCGGCGGCTTTGTCAACTCACGGCGATGGCGACCAACGAGGGGGGCGGGGCAACAGGTGGCGGCGGCGCTGAACGGCGGCCACGGAGGCGGTCAACGCCACTAGTGTTCGCGCGGGGCCGCGGCTGACAGCGGCGGCGGCCACGGGATGGCGGCTAAGGCAGGCAGCCGGGTCAACGCCGGCAGCGGCGCTGACGGGGGCGGGGCCGAAGTGCGGCTGCATGCGGGTGATGAAGCGCACGGGCGCGGGGGAGGCGGTGGCTGCCGCTGGCGGGCGGCGGCGGTGGCTTGCGCGGCCGAAGGCGGCTGGGCGGCGACCGTCGCGGTGATGGCGCAACAGCGGCCGAGAGGAGGAAGAAAATAGGGCTGCGGGAGAGGAAAAAAATCGGCGCGGCTTCGGTGGGAAGGGGTTACCGAAGGGGAGATAAATAGGAGGGATAAAGAATAAATAGTAATAACAAATATATTAACTAATAAAATATATTCTTCGACGGTTCGAGTGGCCGCTCGGCCGGCTGCCCAGGGGGCGATGTCTTGTGACATTGGAGCTGGGGCTCGAACGTTTAACCGCGCGTGCGACGCTGCACGCTTGCTAGCCACTGAGCCACTGACCAAACAAAAAAATATTCTCTGAGAGATGTCAGAGTTATGAAACCTCCTGCTGTATATTTCAATATCAGATATTTCACTTATGTAACGTCCAGTTTATTAAAAAAAAAAACTCTCTCGAATCTTCTCTCCACCACCTCCCTCACCTCCCGAATCTTCCCACCGCCTCCCTATCCTCCGTTATGTAACGTCCACGTTTCCTCTCTCTCTCCGCACAAGCCGCACTCCTGCGGCCACAAACCCGCTGTCGTCTCTCCCTCCCTCCAACACCGTCATCGTTACCGTCGCCGCGGCCGTCTCCCTCCTTCCCGCCATCGTCGTCGCCCCCCCTCCACCTCCGCGTGCGCCATCGCACACACGGCCTCCGTAAGCCGCCGCCGTATACCCCCCTTCTCTCTTCCCCGTGCGCTGCCGGTGCTGTCACACGTGCTCGCGTGCGTCGCCTCCCACACTCCTCTCTGTTTTCGCTGTCGCCTCGCCCGGTTTCTTCCCCGCGCACGTCCATGTGTTCTGACGACGCCACAACCCCCCCTTGGTGCACCACTATCCCCCTCTAGTGTGCCCTGCGCATTGCCCCCTATGTGCGTCGTCGCCTTCTCGCGTTCCTTGGTGTGTTACCACACAGGCTGCGGTGAGCCGCTAGTCCCCCCCCCCCTCTACAGTTTGTGCACCGAGATGAGCCTCGCCATTTCTATTTTATCCTTGGATTTTTATATACATTGGCAGTTTATTAAAATTAATATTCTCCGAGTCTGACGTAGTCGTCACTGTTCCGTGGTCGGGCATCCAACCGACTTCTTCTAGACTTGAGAATTTACCGATCACCTTGAGGTAGACATCCCGACTTTTCTTAGTATTTTGATATATTAATTGATGCGTTAAAACCTGTTTATTAAATTATTAGTTAGAAAAATTGAAATAAATGTTAGTTGTTTTATTTAATTGTCTGCATGTGTTTAATTAAATGTTAATCATGTCATTTAGGGATATTTTATTCATTTACATTCATCATATTAGATAAATAAAAATTTAGTAAAATATTGTTAGTAATTCATAAATTAGATGTGTTGTGATAATTAACGGTATTGTATGTATTAATTCATAAAAATTTAATTATGACCTTTTTAGATTGTATTTATATTTGATTCATGTTAAGTCATTAATACTTAAATTAGATTGCATAGAATGTGGTTAAATGATTTTAATAGCCGCATGATCAATGAATATGCATTATTATGTGGATTATTATAAAAACATGACTAATTCAAGTTTAGCATATTTGTCCACACTGCATAGCATTTAATTGGGTCAATTGCATGAATTTGAGTATAATTGAATTGTGTATGACTATGTACATTTTCATGTTGTCCCTGATTGGGTCTATTGCATTGAAAATGCGAATTAAGCAAATTGTTGTGTAACATTGATAATTGGCATATCTGGTCTAGTGAAGTTGCAAATGTGATTAAGTAATTCTGGTTATTTGTTATGTTGAATTTGTAATGTCTGAGTAATTATATGGCTTTTACTTGTGAAATATTATTGATGCAATGATGCATGTGATGTAATATTTACTCTTCCAGCCTACGTTAGTGAGTCGTGGGTAACGGAGATTAGATCAATCCGGTGCATCATTCGATCCCGGATACCACAGTTTATCCTAAGTACGCCCCTACCCAAATGTACTATGGGATTTAGCTTAGTATATGGTACTTCTATTATATTTAGAGCTGGAGTGGGGTTCTGTCAAGTGGAGTATATAATCTACTCAAATAGATGGAAAAGAAATAAACACATATAGGTCCAGGTTGCATAGACATGTAGAATAGTTTAATTGGTTAAATTATAGTCAGTCTGGTTCATATAGAGTCAGGTTAAATTGGTAATGATATTTTAAAGGACTTGATTAATAATTGAACCCATATAATTAGTTTAGTGATTGTGTTATAATCTGATTTATGTTAGTTTTATTATTTATTGCTATCATTTAGGTTGATTAATATAATAGGAAAGTTGGCTATAAGTTCTACTGAGTCCGTGTGACTCATTTCATAGCTTTTAACATTTTTCAGGTAATCAGGTTTAGCGCAGTAGAAGTGTAGTGGATCAGGTTTAGTGTAGAAGAAGATTAGAGAATCTAATTTATGAACTGTTCATATTAAATCGAGTTTTTGATATAATTATTCGAATTTATGAAATGAGACTTGTTATTCTTTAATTTTTTTCAAATCGACGTAGTTTAGGGGTTATTTTCCTGATCCCGTCGCCAGATTTATTCCACTGCGTATGTTAGGAAATCCGGGATGTGACAACTAATCTTGATGCTTTGATCTACGGTGAGAAATAGTTTCTTCTCTAGACATAATCACTTCCTCATATTCACAAACATATTAATACTGGAAGTTTAGAATCATCTCATTGATATTGGATACCCGCGTGGTCCTTAGTAGTCATGAGCTTTAAAGAACTTAGTAAGTTATCGTACGCTTGCTTGCTTGGTTAGCGGAGGCATAAACGTTCAAGGTTTCATAATAGCATAAAATATGAAATTTTCATAAGATCTTGTATGAATTACACTTGTCATATACGTAATAGAGAATATTTCATAACAATTTTATTTTATAGGATATCCTATTATTTTATTCGTACAGGTAATTTTTTTAGTTCTTGGCTTTTTTATAATCTTGAATGTTACTCTTAAATCATTTATACATATTGACCATGACCTAGCACTCATGAATTCTTGTAGTGAGGGTGGAGTGCCATAATGCTATGTCACTGTCAAATAGCTTATTGCATGTTTGATTAGAGTTTCAAAATTGATACTATATCAACATTGATATTGATATTCTTAGACATGGAAGAATCAGTATCAAAAGTGTTGGTATCAAATCACCTTGGTTTTAGAAATACTATATCAATATTAAAATTGATATTAGGTGTTTTGGTAACACTATATTGATATCATGATTGATTATAAAGTTAAAACTAATATCAAAATATATTATTAAAACTATAAAAATGTTAACTATTTTTATAAAAAATATAATATATACTTATAAATTATGATTTAAAATAAATAAAATTATAAAATGATATATTTCTATTTTTATTAATGTTTATCTAGCAAAAATGATAGGACAATTGTAATTTTCAAACTAAAATAAAATTTTGAAATAAGAAAATACCATATATGAATGACACAAATCTGTATATCTTTAGGCAAACAAATCATGTATGGTCTACTATCATAAAAAATCATGGGAATATGAAAAGACAATATACAATGATCTAAGTAGAAGGCCTAGTATGGCACTCCCATAAACTATAAGCTTATTTTTATTAATAAAATTGATGTAAAGAACAAAACACAATAGAAAATTAATTTATGAGTTAATGACACCATCCAAGTCTAGCCCCATTGTATAACTATGTTGATAAAGTTTCGACAACATTCCATTTCTTAAAAGCCAAAATCAACCTAAAGATGCACTATTCATAAGGTGAAAGAGAAAGGATCTACTCCATTAATTGTTTGTCTTGGATGACTGACATCATAAAATTTTCACCCAAAAATCAACCACTCCCTACTTGATATTCTAATTAAATTTGAAGTAATGTTCTTCAAAATGCAGCTTCAGATGTGTGGGAAAAATACTCTAACTTCTATGGGAGGGGAAATTGGCAATGGCTTTTCCGATGTGTGGGAATACTCTGCTACTCTAGGAGGGGAAACTGGTCGTGGCTCTAAAGATTTTCGGCAACATTCTAATTCTTAAAAGCCAAAAATCAACATGAAGAAGCACTATTTATAAGGTGAAAGAAAAAGAATCTACTTTATTAATTCTTTCATGAACAACATTGATGAAAACTTGAAGCATATATAGATTATTTGTCTTGGATGTTTAACAACATAAAGTTTTGACCTAAAAATCAATCACTCCTTGCTTGATCTTCTGATTGAATTTATAGTATTGTTTTTCGCGATGTAGCTTCAAATGTGTGGGAGTAATACTTTGCTACTCCAAGAAGAGAAACTGGTAGTGCTCTGAAGATGCCTTGTCACTTGTTGAGCCCTCATTGTAAGATTTGATTTCTATCTTTTTCATAGCTAATTTATGTTTCATATGAGATCCTACTGATTATCAACAAGCAAGGCTTCCTGCTAGTGCCGCAAAATGTAGAGATGAACATAGTAGGCTACCAAAATGTTGAATGGGTGTCAAATAAAGGGAGGGAATATCATGAACTCCGATCATTGCTTTTGTGATCTTGACTATGTTATTTTAGATGTATCGAGTTTATGCTTTCCATATTTTAATGCAGTCTTTCTCTGCCTATAATGGGGAAAAGAGTATATGTCCTGTCAGCTGAAGAATTTCATGTCAATTTCAATAATTGCAATGCAATGATCATCAAAGTACACCTTTTAGTAGGTACACGTGGTTGATGTTTCTATTGAATTAATATTTGTAAGATGTGGCTAAGAACCTCTGAAATGGTTAATTACTTGATTTCATCATTTGAAGACTTCTACAAAGGTGGTAAATTTGGAGAGAGTTGCTCACTCGATGAACAATAACCAATTTCGTGAAAAACATAATGCAAGCATAGAATAAATTCTTCAAGGCATTAAATGTTTACACTGTTGAAAGAAATAATTGAATGATTTATCACTAGATATATTATATTCTTTGAAAGGATAGGACACTAAAAAAGATGAAAGAAGAAGGAATGAGATTTGGTTCAATAGGGATTGCGCTCATCCTCAGTTCTAAAACAGGCTCATTGGAATACTAGAAGGAGAACTCATAAAATGTGAACCTTAAATGAATTGAAAATGTAAATGACTCGTGTAAACTCAACCGTCAACCACCAACATAGTTAAATTTGACTGTATTGAAAAGGAAACTTCAAAAGTTCACCAAGCTAATAAAATTTTCATGATATCAGTAACTTTGGACATGATATTTAGCCACCAATGAGGGTTGAGATCAGGTAAATAGAATGATCATGGAGAAATAATTAAGTGAATCTTGAGAAAAAGAAGTAGCAAACAAGGTAGAAAGGAAGTCATGCATGGTGCCATTATATGTATGTGCAATAGGAGTCATATCACCCGAAGAGCAAGGTACTTACACAGAAAATAAGTATAGGACTTCATGTGAATAATTACTTATTCTTATTAATATAATTGATGTAAAAAACACAATGCAATAGAAAATTAAAGAAGCAAAGGGGATGGTGACAAATCACTTACTAGTTAGTTAGTCTGTGTCAACATTGATCAAATTTTTGGATTTCAAAATTCATAAAGAAATAAAGAGAAAAAATAGCAACATCACAATTAAGTAGCTAGCCAACTGTGGACATCATTAATGGAACA
Organism: Cryptocoryne crispatula var. balansae; assembly: GCA_036172225.1. NCBI lineage: Eukaryota > Viridiplantae > Streptophyta > Magnoliopsida > Alismatales > Araceae > Cryptocoryne > Cryptocoryne crispatula. The sequence goes on along the minus strand of CM069925.1, from coordinate 15,451,021 downwards.
TGAAAGAGAGGACATGTAGAAACTCAAGTTCCAACTTTGCTTGAAATTAAATTAACAATGAAAAGCAAAACAATAGAATTTATACAAAAATTAAATTAAATTAGCTTTTTTTCTTCTAGATAGAGCACTTTACTACTGTCTACAACATCTCATAGAAACAATAGAATTCATACTTAAAAGACTCCATATTAATGAAGTTGAAGGGACAATTCATGCACTATTCATAAGATGAAAGAGAAGGACTTGAACGATCTAAGCACAAACAATAATTTGTCACTAAATAAGATGAACTAGATGGAAGATGTGTGTGTATAAAAGTAAATGGCATGTAATAAAAGAAAAACAACATATATAAACGGAGGTATCTTTGTTCGTCAGTGATCATGCATGTGTATAAAAGTCAATGTCTTCTTCAAATTTACTCTTCTCACATTTCTTGAGCAATTCTATTTCTAATTTTTTTGCCATATTGATGTTCTTCAATAGATGAGAACTCAATATTACTCTCAAGTCTTTATTGTTTCCTTTCAATAATCTCATTTTCTATCACTTTTTCAATTTGTCTACTATATTGAATAATCACATTTCCTATCACCTTTTTAATTTGTCTATCATATTGATGAAATACTTCATCTATAGCTCCTTTTACACTATGTATGTAGTTATGCAAAAACAACCAATTAAGATAATCTTTATTTGAGTTTGTATTGGGTACTTAATAGATTATTAAAAAATATGAAGTCTTTCTTTTAAAACACCAAACATTCATTCTATAACATTTCTAAAATATGCATGTCGAATATTAAATAATTCTTTATAATTTTGAGGCCTCAAGTGACTTTAAGCAAAGTCTGTCAAATGATATTTCACATTCTAATATGGTGCAAGAAAGCTTCTAGTATTAGGATAACCAGCATCAACAAGATAATACTTACCTAAAAATAAAAAATAAATGTTAAATACAAATAAGGTTGTTAAGAAACAAAAATTTAATGAAAAATAATGACTCAAAAAATTTCCCTTTTAGAACATAAAATTTACCATTTATTACAACACATAATAATAAAGAAACTGGAGTAAAATTTTCCTAACCAACAAGTACATATAAGAACTTCATGTCAAAACTAAATGCTACCATCACATTCTAAGATACTTGAGTTTTTCAATCACGATATTGAGCAACTTCTATATTTGAAACTTCCACAAGAAAATGAGTAACATTTATTGCACCAATACAATTCTGGATGCAAAATGTAAAAGATAATTTTTAAGTGAAATAATTAAAAATTTAAAGATAAAGTAATGAACAAGCTTTAGTACCTTAAAACAATGATATTTTCTCTTTTTAAAAATGTATCTTAGAGTGTCTGTTGGAGGCAAAGTTATGTACCCATATATCAAATATGGCAAAGTATTGATCACTTCATTGACTTTTCAATTGATTGTCTCTCCTAACTGTTGAAATCTTTCTTGTGCTCTTCTATTTGACTCTTTTCTAACCATAATAAAAATAAAATTTATAACCTTCTTCTCCACACTCATTCTTCTAATGTCCTTTTAAAATCATCTATCCTTAAGTAGATTAGATAATGAAATTTTTTTTTATTCAAACCACATTTCTCAAAAATGAGATTCGACACCATTTAATAGTTCTTAAGTATATGTTTTGTTAGAAAGCACTGAGTTTCTTACACAAACTATTGGATTCTGAACCTTACTCTCTGAAGATTGGATAAATGTCTTATTGGTAACAATAGATGTAATATAAGCAACTATACTATGTCTTCTTCAATAATATTCATTGGTTGCTTCATTGTCCCAATCCATATTGGATTACAAACTAAAAAATATACATAACAAAGTACCAAACCTTACAATGTAATTAACATAAAAGTCACATAAAATATGATAGAGAAGTCAATCACATAAAATAATATTTTTCCAAATAAGATGACATACACCACATATCAATATAGTCTTATTATTAACTAAACAATAAATCCTTCAAAAAAATACATAATTAAAGAAGACCTACACAACATATCAATAAAGTCATATTACAAACTAATGAGTAGAGAACTACTAAGCAGGCCCCAACAAGATGATGTCTACACATAAACAAATCCCATAAGGTTACCTATTTAGAAGTGACAAAGGTGGAGAAGAGAAATATTGAATGCCAACCTAGGCAACCCACAGAGAACCCCTAAATCCCCCTTCTTAGGGCACAACGAGCGCTCAGTGGATCGCAATCCCAGAAGGCCATAGTAGACCTCTCCCAACAACCCCTTCTCAAGGATACTTCCTTGTTGACCCCTTACGATGACCCCAGAAGGATGAAGCAGAGGGCCACAATCCCCTGTGTCGTTAGAGATTGATTTTCTGCAGCAATGGAAGAGAAGATCTATGTTTGGGGAGGTGGTGATCTAGCAAAGGAGAAGCACTTCTTTCACCTACCGAAAAGAAGAAATGCAATTGGAGAGGAGAGACTGTTGGGAGGAGTCATTGCATGATTGGGGGCCAGGGCGAGGATGCATGATCAGCACAATCAAGAGCTAAGGCGCGGCTTTAGAAGTATAAAATTGAATGTAGGTGCATATTTATATTAAATTTGATACACTTTTCTGCTATTAGTTTTAAAATTGATAATGTTACCCAAACACTTGTTAATGTCATGTATTAATATTAATTTTAAAAGTAATATTGATATAGCTACTTAATATCATTACCAAATAGGCTATTATATCATATATAATCTTGAGTGTACCAATTATCATATCTTATATAATTTTAAACTCTCCATCAAAACTAATGTCTCCCCATTGCCAAATGTTTATAACAAGAAATAACCTTGAATTCTCACGAGGTAGTTGTCTATGTTAGAGAACTTACTTTTTAGAATATATGGAATTTTTATTTCATCACTTTTCTCCTAAGATGATACATTGTTATATTTTTATTTCCAAACTTTAAAGGCATGCAATACTTTAAGGCCTTGTTTGGTATGGGGATAGGGAGGGATAAATCTAGTTTATCCCTAATCCTTTGTTTGGTAGGTGAAAAAATTTTAATTTAACCCAGGTTAGCTTAATCAGGTTTATCCTAAAAAATGGGGATAATACAATGAATAATCAATAAACCATCCCGTTTAATAGATGGGATAAGCCTAGGTTTGGAGGATACTCTCCCTCGATCGACTCTCTCGTGGGCACCAACGGTTGTGACAGCACCAGGTGGTAGCTTCAGCGCTCCAAGCAGCAGCAAATGTGGTGGCTTTGGGTCTCCGACAACACCAAGTAGTTTCGACGGCAGCTCCGGCGGCCCCAGGCGACGACGAACAGGGCAACTCTGGCGGCTCCAAGCAGAGGTGATGGCTCAAATTGACCTATCCATCTTCTCCGACGGTTCTAGTGGTGACAGAAGGAGAGGAGGGGCTTTCGTCATTCTGGTTGTTCCATGGATCCTCATGCCACCTCGGTGGGAGAGGCAGCGATGGTGGGGGTGGGTGCTGGAATTAAAGCATGGAGTCGAAGAGCTCTAGGTAGGGTCGTTGCTGGTGATGCTGCTTCACCTACATGAGCCGTGGGGTGGTTTGTCCAGTGGCCTTTCCTGAGGTAATTGATCTTTTCCCTGCACCTGCTATCTAGGTTTGAGTTTATTTTGTTCCGTTTTCTATTACATGGCTCCATAACTGCATTTCGAGTGGGTTTTTGGAGGGTTTGGTTGATAGTTGCCTCTAGATAGGTGATCTAGTTCGCTATGTAAGTTATTTCTTCAATAAATTTTGGGAATTTGTTCTCCTTCCTGTTTGTGAAGCAAAAAAAAAAAATGGTGTTCTTTGATGTTGGGAAGATTTGATTGCTTAAATCTCCTTTTCTTATGAGTATGGTCTAGGTCCAAGGGCTAGTACCTCATAAAGAACTTTTGGTCAAACAGATCCCTCTAATTCAGTGTATTTTGTGTTTCATGTTTCTTTTTTTATTAACATGTATATAAAGAAAATCCTCACTCAAATTTAAGACCAGCTGTCTAGTTCAGATGGTGAACATAAGACACTGTCAAAATCATGTCTACTTTGAATTATGCCTGCAACAATCCTCTTTTTTTTATCTTTAGACTTGTTGGGTATTACCAATTGATGAGATTATCTTGTGGGGGTGCATCCCTTCTAGCTAGCAGAATGCAGAACTAATGTCATTGTCTATACCAAGACTTTAGTAGCAAGCAAATGTGATCGTGTCTACTTGGCTAAAATTAGTTCGATCACCCAGCAAACCCTATTCTTAAAATCAACATTGAAGCATGTTTTCTGGTGACCTGACCTTGTTTACCATGTTCTTAAAATCAGATTATGTACCACCTGATCTAAGGAAATCTTTCTGATAAGGTTGTTTATTTGGAAATATTTCCTCTTGGTTGAGTTCTAGGCAAGCTATCTGGTTCTGCAGTCCTTGTTGCCTGGTTCCACACCATAATTTCTTGAAAGTGGATATTCTGATTGAATCAAAAGTAAGATGTTAAAGCTTGTTAGTATCCTTTTCATGGAATTCATAGTAGGCCCATCTACTGGAAGTCCAATGTGTTATCAGTAGGAATCTTGGAGTTTGTAGCTTGAACTTCAACATCGGCGTTCCAGAAAGTAGTTGACAATTATACAATATAAATCCCCACTCCCCCACAAAAGATCAGAATTTACATTTCTTTAATCTATTCTCAACAATCTACTTCATTCAGTTTGATACCTAAATTTTCAAGCTTGGCCAAAGCTCAAACCCTTTATGAACCTCAAATTTTAGGTAGACCCATGCTCGTTAATGAAGTTAGAACTAGAGCTTGGTTTATGCTCCGATTAAACTTGATTTACCTATTTTCTAGTTCTAATTAACTCCACTCCATTGACTCCTACCCCTTCAGCACTCCCAATCCTGTGCTGCCCTCTCAAGTACTCCCAAAAATGAACAAGTATGAAATAAGTAAATAAAAACTAAGTTTGTTGCAAGCACAATACACAAGTGCTTGCCTTAGATATCCAGTGACCCTTCTCTCATTTTGGTTGCCTTAAACTTTGACTACATAGATTGCACATAAATTCTATGATTGACTTTCTTTTACTCCTGCTCATAATAGAATAAAATGCCATCTTCATATTTACATATAGTGATTCTATTTTAATTTCCAATTTGCTTTGTTTTTAATCATTTGAAATTTCTGACGCTTTTATTATACTCCATAGTTGCTTGAGCCTTTTGTTAATGTTTCATTTGAACTCTAGTCCATCTGAATGTTTTAATACATTATAGAGAATGGAGGGTATTAGGGAATATGGGATTGATAAACTGATCCAAATGGCTGCTTTGCGACTTAGCGACCAACTTCGAGAGTCAAGAGAGGCTGCTCAGACCCTAGTGTTGGACTTGCGCATAGCATATGAGAAGTTAACAAACCATGCTAGCTAGAGAAATGGAGCACTCTGTGCCTGTCAATTCACGGGCAGATTTTTGTTACTCATGTTGAAATTTATGTTCTGACTTAATATGTCTAGTACATAGTTTTAGTGGTGGATGCAGGCTACTATGGTCAATATCCCCAGGTTTTCTTTGGTCAAATTATATGTAAATACCCAGTGTGTTGAGAAAGTTGGACATGCTTCCCTTTTATTACACAAAGAAAAAGATGTAAACCTTGGGCATTTGTTGGGTATCCAAGTTTCTTTGGTTATATAATATGTGAATGGTTGTTTCACTTCATTGAGATTGGTTATTTCTCAACACTTTCAGGTGTGCTTTTCGTTCATAGGGGAACATACTGGCCATCATCATCAATGGTCCGTCATCCAACAAGACCTTTGCTATTTTAAACAACACTTGTTTAAGTTGTTTTCTTTTTATGCTTTATCTATGGGAATGTCAGGCACAGTTCCAGCAATGTATTTTATGTTTTATTTGTGGGTATTTAGTTGTATTTTTAAATTTACTTGGATTTTAAAAACGAAATACAACATACGGGAGATACACAAGAAGTTCATCACTCAAAAGTTGAAAAATTATACCATTTCGAGAATCGTGGTATCTACATGTCAACAAAAGACTCATTTGGAAGCCTGAGATAATCCGTCTAATCTTTTATGTACTCCACCTATGGTTGTGACATTTAGAGAAGAGATCAAGATGTTGTCAACTCAATTTGTAGGATAATTGAATTAGTCAATAGTACAATGAACATTTTACACTTCAACAATGTCATGTACTCAAATCAAATGTTTTGTATAGATTGTATTCATGTTAGGAAATAATATTTGAATAAAAATATCATTATATATTATTAATAATTTTATATTTTTAAAATTATTTTTAATATTTTATTATTTTGGAATCTAACATGTGTTTAGATCAAACCCGTCCCATCATGATCTTATGTATACACCTAGTTAGTAAATTCCAGCAAGGTAGGATGTAGTGCCCACTGCTAGGCTATAACCATGTAGCTTTGACACAACTACCAAATTTGTAGATGGGAACTCACCTGTCATGCGAGTAATTGTTAAGCGTAAGATAATATTTAAATCTCCACGACCTGTACTCAAGTCTATCTATTTGTTCTGAAAATAATTTGCATGCAGCAACTTTTCTCGGAACAAATCATTTATTTGATTGCATGTAAAATATAAGTTTGCAAATCACAATTGAGCAATCTTGATTTGATGTCCTAAAAAGTTTTGCGGATGTCAATTTTAGACAAAAATCTAATAAAGCTTTTTTTTAAACATATATAATTTTATTTTAGAAATTTACCATATTAAATAAATTATTTTTATTTAAGTTACATATTTATAATTTTTATAATCTTCTTCTCTTTGAAGAAATTCTTCTATTTAAGCCTTCCAAATAAACAATTTGTTAATATGTACTTGTCCAGTATAGGTAAGATATCTTAACTTAGAACTTTAAATTGCTTAAAAGATAAGCATAGATTTTTCAACGTTGATATATACTTGTCCAGCATATGCAGAATTTTCAAAGTTAATACATACTTGTTTCGATTTTTCATTATTTGATCACATAAATCAAATAATACATGATATTTTAATATTTTCTACAAATTTTATTTCATGTAATTTTTTTAAAATGTTTTATTTTTGTGTCATCGCATGGACCAAATAAATATTTTAGCAAATAATTGTTTTGCATTCAATTATTATATTTTGTTTAGAGCTCAAGGTAGTAAACATCAGGAGCTTGGTTTTTCCATTAAAATATTACCTATCGATACTGCTTGGTGAATTATCATTAACATAATTTAAAGATAACCAAATAAGAAAAAAATGTTTTGGGAAAACTATTTTTCGATAAACTAAATAACAGCATCAAGTTTCTAAATTTTCAAAAATTCATATCCAATGTAATACATTTGCACTTATTTTACTGCTACATGGACTCAAATTAATGAACCGTGAAATTTAGAAGAAGAGTTGATCCATTTTGTGTTCTTTTCATATTTTATTTAATATTTATTTTTTAATACATATTGTTTTTTAAAAATTTATAAGAAGTATATTTTTAAATTATTCTCTTTTATATTTAAACTATTTTTTTCAGAGACTAAAGTATAAATTTTATTTTAAAAGTCATAGAAAGATAGTTAATACCTATAACATTATCAAAATATAAAAAATAATCAATTAAAATATTTAATTAAATATTTTTTATTTATATATAACTTACTAAGCAGAATCAATTAACTAAATATTTCACATTTTTCTACAAAAATGCAATAGACTCAAAATATATTACTTTAGCTTTTCAATATGTACAATATAAGGAAGAGCTCCGAATACATTCACTTTGTTTTTATATTTTTACTGGTTTTGGATTTGTTTATTTTTTGCCAAAGTATAAATAGATCCAATTCCCGGACGGATCCAGATCGATCCCAAGCAGTCGGATCCGCTCCCGAACATCGCACATCAGACGACATGTCCTCATGTGTGAATAGGGGTGCAAACGAGCCGAGCCGAGCCGAGTAGTATGGTGTTCAAGCTCGGCTCGTTTATTTTACACGTGTTCGAATTCGAGCTCGAGTTTTAGCGAGTACGTGGAATCCTTGTTCAAGCTTGGTTCGTTTATTAATCGAGCCGAGTCGAGCTCGAACTTGAGTAGTTGTTAGACTAAAATTTAATTCACATTCAAGCTTAAACTATATACAAACTCGTTTATAAAACTCAAAATCAATGAAAAATCATCTGTGAAACTCTATATTTAGCTTATTTATGAAACTCAATCTAAGTTTAAACTCAAAATTTAAAATATTTAATATATTTAAGTGATAATATATAATTATTAATACTCATAATTTAATTTTTAAAAATAAATATATAACATAATATTTAATCGAACTACTCGCGAACTTATCGAGCCGAGCAGGAGTCTGTTCAAACTCGGCTCGTTTAATGAGTCGAGCTTTATTTTGTGTTCAAGCTTGTTCATTTAACATAATAAACGAGCCAAGTCGAGTTTTTATCGAGCCGAGCTTCGAACTGCTTGTCGAGTGTATTGGTTCGTTTGCACCCCTATGTGTGAAGCACGAGGGTAGGCGTTTGAGCACCACCTTGGTTCGTTAACTAACATTAATGGGATGTTCGGGTTACACGACAAACCGAGTTTTGGTAAAACCAAACCTGTCAAGTAGGCTGCTTGACAATCATCAGAAAAATAGAATCTTGGACAACAAAAGTAGTGTCACATTTTTTTTTCCCTTTTTAACGGTCCCACTCTTTTGCTAACACATCTCACCAAACGTGACAATTTGACGTCTTTAAAACTTAACCCACGAGAGAAAGTGTATAAAAAATCTTATTGAGTGTTTGATTGTACAATAACTTTTTTGTACGTTTTCATGATAAAAAAAATATATTAAAATAAAATGTGAACAAACCAATAACATAAAATTCTTATGTTTGAAAAAATGTGGTAACAAAAAAAAGTAACTACCAAACAAAGAGGGAAAGATCAAAAGATAGAAAAAAGATGAGACCTTCTTTTCTTGTCTAAGGAAATCATTTTAAAAACATAAATTGTCATGGTTGCCAAACATCTTTTTTAATAAATTTTATCACAATAACATAAAATCATAACAAAAACTCAATTTATCGTACAACCAAACACCCCCACAAGCGTCCATGGTTCTATTCTATTACCCACTTGGGCTCTTACCGAGTGGCCTTCTGATGCTTTTTTAGTTTTTTTTCCAACCGGCTATCCATTTTGTCCGTTCCATAGGCACCCTTGAAAAGAACAAAGCAGAAAGAAAAGACCCATCAGATTGGGAATCCTCTCTTTCGAAAGCAAATTGCAATTTACAAGAAATCGATACGAGTAGATGCAACCGGACAGAAGAGAATGATAGTGTAAGTCTCAAGATTACAATTACATGGGGGATACACATCTCTACAAGACAACATTACAATCAGGAGAAAGATAATCCACTTACTTTATTTATCAACACATTTCGATATCAAGGCTTTCCCGTCCTGAAGTTACCTTCACGTTGACTGCGAAACTGACCTAGTATCTGCTGCGCCTGAGTAAGGTAAAACCAATAACATTTAGGGGTATATATATGTGTAAGTATGACAGTAACTCCTGGTTTTCGACAGAATTTTCGGAAGGTTTTTCTTACAAAAAAATACTACTGAGTAATAGGTGCAGACATTTCATCCTTAGCATGCATAATGGTGAATGTGCAAGAAAAGTATAGCCAAAGACTACAAATGGTCATATCTGCATAGGATTGATAGATTCGACAGTTTGCGTGTAAAGAAGAATGGTTGGAATTTCGCTGCTTTCACCCCCACAAAGGTTAGTTTGAAGGAAACCTCTAGAATGTCAGTTAATGGAATACCGGGTCGGGACCCAAGTCGACCTAGTTGGTTTTTCCGGCGACCAACCCAACCCCGACCTAGTCGGGCCAACTCTTTAGCCAGGTTGCGGCCAGGTCATGTGACCTGGTCAATGGGTTGTGTGACCTAGGGGGGGGGTCCCTTGCCCCTTGGGGGCCTTATGGGGACCTTATTTAAGCCCCCCAAGGGGCCTCACCTCTCCTCTTGTGCTCTCACACTTTAAACATTTTAGTTTAATTATTTAATTAGTTCATTAATTATTTAATGAACTAATTTCCTTGCCTAACACCTTCTTTTACTTATCTAACACTTAGTTAAAGTCTTAAACTTTATTTAGTTTTTTTGTCTTTTTTTGTTAAAATTAGTTAGTACATAAATTATATATAAAATGTGGATCATGTCGTATTGGACTAAAATGAATGAATTATTTTTTCAAATCATGTTACCTATTTGTTCAGATTTTAAAAATTTTTTTTTTTGACATTTTTTGTCATTTTCTATCATTTTTAAAATTTAAAAATTATAAAAAATAGGTCGCGACCCCAACCCATTCTTCCTTGTGTGAGTTAATAGTCAGCGTATTGGCTCAACAAACATGCATGTCTTTGTTGGTTGGAAAAATGTGCAGTGATGCAGATTCACATGCATCAAGGGTGATATTGTAAGTTCGTTCATCCCTGAAACTGAAAGTAAAAGCCAGTACCAGGCTCCTAGACCATTTTTGGTATGAGGATAACTTGGGGATAAACCAAGTTTATCCCCAAAATTTAGAAGATAAACCTGGTTTATCCCTAAAAAAATTTGGTGCCAAACAAGCCCCTGAAGGCCAGTCTACCAGACTTTACCTGTTTGGGTTTGTTATTGGGGAAACACCCTACATGTAAAGCATACACATGACCAGAGCTGCTATCGATCCAGTTTCAATAAACATCAGTTTAAAACCAATTACTCTATCCTATATAGGCAACTGGTATTAGAAATAGTCAATTCATATTCATACTTCTGTTCTTAGTAAAAAAATTATGTAGGTACATATATTTGTAACGTTTATATTATTGGAAACTGAAAATAGCGATTAAGGAAAAGAAAGAGTAAAAATAAGACAAGTATCAGTAAAATAAATGAAATTTCAGCAGCTAAATAACATTCATTGATTTATCTTATAAAAATACTAAACTCAACAGAGCCTTTAATCTCAAATTATTTGGGGCCAATTCTCACGGTAATTTGAATTAATTCTTTTCTCTACCATGATCTCAAATTCTCAATATTATCTGCTTCATCAACCCCCTTCTTTCAGTATGTTCACCATCGACCATACAATTTTTTCTCTAATACACTCATTGGGCAGAAATTTAAGAGTTGTATAGAGTGAAAAATTATCTAGGCCGTAAAAAAAAATATGTGCAAGGCATAAAAAGCCACGAAGTGATACATTCAAGAGTCATGGACTGTTAAAACTATTGTGCAACAGTTCAAGGTATCTTGGAGCCAAAACTGAATCTCCCACTGTCTCTCCCTACTTCCCCATCACCCCAAGGGGTCTATATTTAAAAAAATATATAGAAATTTCAACTAAAGAGGAAGACAACTTCTATCGCATTCTGGTGAGGACACTAGTGCTCGAGTGTGGTTCAACTTGGATCATGTTTATCGCCGACATCGGCACACCGAGACTTCATAGTGGATGGATGAATGGTAGATGCCCTTCTTCATTTTGCTACACATCTTCATTTTGGGTTTCATTTTAGATATAGTTGAGTCACACATATTGCTTATTCAATAATTTACACTGAGTTAGCTAGTGAGGGTCTATGAGAAGGCTTTTTGGGTTTATTTGGCATTTTCCTTGGCCTATTTAAAGGCCCCTCCTATACATTAATGATCATGATAGAATCAAAAAAAGAAGCATTGGTGTCCCCTCTTGTGCCCCCTTTCCCAATTCTATCCTCCTACCTCTTGTTACACGTGGCATGTCTATCAGAGGTTGTTGGGGGAGAGTGCACAATATCAACAGACCATCATCGGTGTCCAAAACCTTACATCCCCAATGCAGCACTCGGTCGGCCACTCGGTGCCCTTCTCCTCCTCAGTGAGTAGCCAAAATTCACTCTTCCTTTTTTCACCTCCAACAATTCTCCGACATCTCCCCTTCACTCCCTCCACTATGGAGGTCTCTTCTCATCCCCGGTTTGAGCTAGCTTCATCTTCTTCACCATGCCATGCCTCTTCACTCGCCAACACCTCCTTCGATGAGTCCCTCTCCTTCTTTCGTTGTCGCTGTCTTTGTTGCACTCCGATCTCATTTCCACTGATGCCACCTTCTTCACTCTAGGCTTCCCCGTCTGCGGCAAGGATCGCGGGATCGGGATCGGATCCTGGATCGGTGGGGTCCGATCCGATCCGGATCGGATCGGTCCGATCCAGGCCGATTTTCTTGGAGCCAGACCGATCCAGAATCGGTCTGGATCGGTTTTTTTTTTTGCTCTATGAAAAAATCTGGAAAAATCGCCAAAAAATCAATAAAAATACATATGACTCAGAAAAAATGTGAAAAAAATATAGGGAACACTCATTCATATAACAAATTAACAATCAATCATATAGAACACATATCATATCCAATCACACAATAGAACACATCATACACCAAATAAGATACATATTTTTATCAAACAAACAATCATATCCAATCCAGAGCATAGTACAACACATATTCTTCTTACCACTCATATTACATTGCGTGAAATAAACAAACAAATACATTATACATATGCCATCACCACCAACTATGGTAATGTCCGGAGTAGGATGGATCTGGATCTCTGTCCTGGTCATTCGATTTTCTAGAAATCTCCATTGATTAGGGTCAGTCATAATTGGCCCGTATCCATAAGAAAATAAAGACTGAGCCATGTCGGTAAACTCATAAACTCCCTGATCAGTCGGAGGTGGAGCTAGAAAAGATGGTGGATAGCCAGGCTCACTGTCTGAGGCAAGCTCTAGATAGGAAGATGCAAACTCGTCAAAAACATTCATCCTCGTCCAGCATCCGCTGCCCCTGCCACTCGAACATGAGTGTCTTTTATCACTCAAATCATCTGGACCTGCTCCACTCGTGCGTGCACTACTAGTAGAGCCACCCTCACCTGCACCTGAGGCTGAGGCGCCGCCTCCACCTATGCTGCCGCCACCCCCACCTCCACCTCCACCCCCTGTACGCTATTGTTGTGTGGGTGGGACAAATTCTTCTTCATCCTCATCTGATGAAGGTGGCTGAATGGTCTCGGTGTCAAGGAGATGATGTCGCCGTTTGATACTTATCTTCTTCCTCTTCAATGTAAGATCTCCTTGACTACTTTGCTGTGAAGGTAAGCATACTTTCTTTAAAGCCCTAAATAATGCACCATTCTTCTTGGTGGTGGTGGTGGTAGATGGACCCGCAACTGGAATCCGAGCTGGAGCTGTAGCGGCCGGGGGGGGAGCTGGATGTCTCTCTGGAGAAGCTGTAGTCTGGGGTTGATCAGGAAGTGGAGCTGTGCACGGAATTTGACTTTCTTCAGCTTCCTGCATGTCTTCATTCTCACCAACGATGCTGTCAAGCTCTCCTTCGGCACATGATCTGTCGTTCGGGTCGAACTCTGGCTCTCCCTCAGCATCCTTGTCTTCCACCCATGCTGCAAGTGGATGTTCTTCTTGGAATAGATATTCCAAGTCCACATCCGCCTGGGACAAGCCCTGAGTAGCTTGGGCCTGTGCTCTTTCTTGGTACAATCCACCTGCAAACTGTGCAAATCTCTGCTCCGATGTCTTCTGCCTATCTTTGATATTCTTGATCCTCAGCCACATATTGTAATGGCAGTAGACAAGCTTCTCCAATCTTTCTGTCTTCAACCTATTTCTCCTCTTCGTGTGAATAAGGTTGAAGGTGCTCCAATTTCTCTCGCACTGGGATGACGATGTGCTCTGACTTAGCACCCGAATTGCAACGGATGCGAGTGGATTCCATCCAGTCCTGTTTGTCACCATAATCCACCACTCAGCTGTAATTGTAAAGAAGACAATTACTTGCATCAGTAACGTTAGGTAAAAAAAATCAAGTTACCACACAGTCATTAATTCGGGTAAGCATATTACTCGGGGGGACCCTATCACGTGAGTACCGCAACTGATCCCCGTACACCCCAATCTTGTGCTCGTATGAAGTCATCCGAAAACCCAAAATAAATCGCTTATCTTCTCTTGAGATAAAGTTATAAGTTTAATTGATATGAAACGTATTACTTACTTCAACCTCAGCGCACGTTCTGTCTTCTTGGGTCTTACATAGTCGTTTAATTACAGATAGTGTGCCTGATAATACTTCGCCATCATTACATACTTGGCCACCATACTGTATCCTTGGGTTCAAGAAGTACCATATAACGACATTAATACTCTATTAGTATAAAGACAGAGGGGGTAATACACAAAATATAACTTGTAATACAATTATATTACACTAGTAAAGTATACCAGCAGCATGAATGTCGTGGTGTAGGGTTTTGTCCCATCTGTTGTCAATCACCTTCCACCACTTTTTGGAACCCTTGGGGTGCTTCTCTTTAATTTTCAACTTAGCTTTATCCATAGCATCATACAGGTACCCCATGTGATTTTTGTCATTTGAATCCACAAACCTAAGTACCTGCACCAAAGGCTCTATAACAGACAAGTAGTACTGCACCTTCTCCCACCACCTGTTATCTTCTATCAGCTGCTCCATCTTTAGCAGTATCTCATACTGATCCAAGGAGCTCGTGTATGTATCCATGTACTCCTGATAAGTAGTGGAGAGGATGAACCTTTTTAAACTAGCCCTGTACCCGTATAGGCTCTCTAATGCAATAAAATGGGTGGCAAATCTTGTGGGACCTGGTCTGATCAAATCATGACCATCGGTGTGCTGCCTCATGATATGTAAAAGTTGTTGATGGCCATAGATAAATGAGGTGATCAGTTGTCCTTGGTTGACCAAGGACTCGACATTAAGATCCCTACCAATATCTTCTAACATCACGTCAATAGAATGTGCCGCACAGGCACCCAAAACAGGTGAGGTCGAGCCTCCATGAGCTTCTTTCCTGCAGCCTTATATGAGGCCTCATTATCTGTGACAAACTGCACAATGTTGGCCTCTCCTATCTCATCCACCACAGTGTTCATCAAGCTAAATAGGTAATCTGCATTTTTCACCTGACCTGATGCATCAACCGACTTCAGAAATGCGGTACCCTCAGAACAATACACAAGAAAGTTTATTAGTGACCTCCTTGTGATTCCAGTCCACCCATCGCACATTACAATGCACCCATCTCCTTCCAGATGGTTTTGAATCTATCTATCCATGAGGTCAACTCATCGACCTCCTCATCCAAGCCTGTTTCATATATATACTTTGATGTAGGGGCTTTCAACCCCGGCCCAGCCTCGTCAATCGCATCAACCATAGTCTGGAAATATGGACTCGTGGCTGCATGTGCCGGGACACCTACAAATTCAAAAACAAGATAAGGGAGAAGAGAGGGTTGTTAATAATAACTAACCTAACTAGAAATTCATATCAACAAGAAAATGCTAACCACAACTTCAACAAATCTTTACCTGCATGTAAAAAGAACTTGACCATATGCTTTAGGGCTTTCTTTGCTGCCTCAGTCGATGCCTTCACCCCTTTAAATGCTTGTTTTATACCCCTCTGACCTCTGCCACTCTCCCTGTACATGGTAGTGTCTCTTGTCGGCATCGGTCGAACAGAATGTGTCCTCCGGATTTCAGGCTCTCGAACAGGGCGTGTGCCCGCCCCCACATCAGATCGTCCGGCGCCCGAACCTCCCCGCTCCTCGTCTTCGTTCCTCATCCTCACGGGCCTCGAGCCCTACTCTCACGTACGGCTCTCCTAACTCCGAGCCTCTTCCTCATCCGATGAAGATGAAGAATCAACTTGGACCCTTTCACGTGCCGGCCCTTTCCCTTTCCTCGCTCTTTCCGGCCATAAGATCGGCGTCTCTCCGACCTAGCAACTCGTCACGTAGCTCTTGTCTCTCGACCAATTCTCACCTCCCTCTCGCGATGCCCTTCCAGTTATATAACCCCTCATCTCCTCCCTCAGCTCAGCCGGTACTTTATCACACTTCTTTACATTGCCACCCGTCCCGGCTATATGTTGCTTGAGCAAAACAGTCCAGGGGTGACTGTTCAACACCCCCGAAGGAATGATTAGCACCCCTTCGGGGGTGCAATTCCATCCCCATTGGGGGGTGAAATAATCCCCCCCAATGGGGGGATTTCATACCAGCCCCCCCTGGTGGGGGGGATCGTCAACAACACCCCTCCGGGTGATCGTTCAACACCCCGAAAGGGGTGATTAAGACCCCTTCGGGGGTGCAATTCCACCCCATCGGGGTGAAATAATCCCCCCCAACGGGGGATTTCATACCGAGGATCGTCAAAATAACCCCTCCGGGGTGATCGTTCAACACCCCCGAGGGTGATTAAGCACCCCTTCGGGGTGCAATTCACCCCCATCGGGGTGAAATAATCCCCCCCAACGGGGGATTTCATACCAGCCCCCCCACCTGGGGGGATTGTCAACAGTCACCCTCCGGGGTGATCGTTCAACACCCCCGAAGGGGTGATTAGCACCCCTTCGGGGGTGCAATTCTACCCCCATTGGGGGGTGAAATAATCGCCCCCACGGGGATTTCATACCAGCCCCCCTGGGGGCATCGGTCAGCAAATACCCCTTCGGGGTGATCGTTCAACACCCCCGAAGGGGTGATTAGCACCCCTTCGGGGGTGCAATCCCACCCCCATTAGGGGGTGAAATAATCCCCCAATCGGGGATCCCAAACCTGCAGCTGGTCAAGGCCGGGGGGGGGGGGGAAGAGGGGATAGAAGGTCCCCCCCTTACAAACCTTGTGTTGGGTGGATCGGCCGGTTGGGATGGCTGGATCGCCCCTTGAGAAGGCTGGATCGGCCCTCCAACAAATTGGATCACCGGCAAGTGTAAGCCCTAGATCTCCAAGGAGACTTGGGGGGAAGGAGAGGAAGCGAAGGAGGGCGCCGGGGAGAATCGGTCCGGATCGACCCCAAATAGGGGGTGATCGGGCCTTAAAACAGGTCCGGATCGATCCCGGAATCGGTTCGATTCCGGGTCTTCCGGTTTTCCGGCGAATCGGTCCGGATCGACCGATTTTGGGATCGATCCGGGTGGATCGGTCCGGGATCGACCGATCCGACCGATTCCGGCTGATCCAGCCGGGACTCCCGGCTGGATCGCTAATTCCGACTGGAATCGGATCGGTAGGTACCGATCCGATCAAAGAATCGGTCGATCCCGATCCGGATCGACCGATTCTGCAATCATTGGTCTGCGGTCACCCTCCCCTCTTGGAGCTTCTCCCTTAAGTGAACCACTCCTAATGAACCCTTCCACCCCGCAGCATAAAGCCTTGAACCTCTCCTTTGGCGATTGATGATTTTGCGTGGGGTTGGACTTCCACTGCTATGAAGTTGTCCAGCCAACAAGAGCACCACCATGGCAGGAGCTATCGTAATGCTCCTCTAACGTCTTCTCCTACTCTGTCTCCTCCATCCCACACCACCGCCCCCTCCTTCGTAACCGTCGTCGACATCGTCTCCTACAGCACTGCCACTATTGCCACCACCCTGTGCTTGCCCTTTGTAGCACTGAAGCACATATGCAGCGAGTTGATCACCTTTCTCGTGAAGCACCAACGAGAGCACCCTCTGTCACTTGGCACCCAGTGCGACTACAACATGCCGGCCTCTCACGTGCTTGTATGAGCTTGCCGCGGTAGCAACACATTCTCACACACCTCTTCGTGCATTGTAGGCATGCCAACGTGGCACCGCTTCACTTGGAGCCAGCCCTAGCTGAGGAGCTCACACTGTAGGTAGCTAATCAGGGAACTAGCTCCATCAACCTTTCTATACCGACTAATTCTTTGTAGTTGTAATCTTTTACCATCTTATGAGGTGTGAGCCTTCCATTCTTGTATCCCGGTCTATATTAAATTGGTCGAACAAATAGTTGGGTGGTCGACTCCCACACCTAGGCATGGAGGTATATTCCTAACTCGTTTTTACACTTGCTTATTTATTATGCATCGTTTGCCATGTCATTTTGCGAGTAGGTTAATTTATCTCGTCAATTTTCGCTGTCGAAGTGAGATAAAGTGACTGATTTTTCTAACCACTTAGATTGTTTCGTTGGATAGAGAGCATCATAACTCGCATCCACATATAGTTGATCCACCCACTTCGAGGGGCCGTTTCTCGAGCATATTTCTGTCAAGCATGGTCGCCACTTGGTCTACTTAGCTCGATTTTGGTGACTTGGTGCGATGCTAGTATGGTTCCTTGTTAGTCTATGTCTGGCGCCCAGTTGGTCCCGCATCAGGTTGGTATCAGAGTAGGTCGAGTTAGAACATTTTGCTTGGTTGCATTAAAGATCTAGGTCCTTACTTGCATGCACACCCGTAATGGTATCCTATATTATCGAGACTACCCTATGTCTGATCTGCTACCTGATTTCCTTGATCCATACATGGACCCACATATGGTACATTTATCTTATAGAGTCGACACTTTAAAGGTTCTGGTTACAGATCTTAGTGATTGTTTCATGTACTTAAATGATCGATTGACTCACCTTGAGCAAATCTTGCATGATCTCTCCAAGTCGTATGCAACGATTCAAAGGCATCCACCTCCTCTCGATCCAGTTAGGCCTACTAAGCTAGCCCATGTGGCACCCAACTACAGGCCACCCATCTTCCTAGGTTGCCCCCCTGTTCCCCCTCTTGCTCCCGATGGGGGCTGCCCTAACTAACGTGGGCCACACATTGAGTTCAATGAGTATGATCAGGGACATTGACATTTTCATAAGCAAGTAGATGCCGATGATCATATCTGCAACAATAGAGTCGATGTCTCTAGCTTTGACGGATCACTTGATCTTAGCGACTATTTGGATTGGGAAGCTGGCAGAGACCATTATTTTAATTGGTATGACATGTTAGATGCTCGATGAGTGTGATTTGCCAAGATGAAGCCCATTGGCCAAGCTAAGATACACTAGTCAATCATTGAGGCCCTTCCCAAACAACACCACCAAGAGCCTATATAAAATTAAGATGATATGACGGTAAAACTTGTGAGAAGTATATGCCTTCATTGTATCGTCAGCTCTTATCAATAGTGGGTAGGCTCTTGCCTAGGGAAATCGGCCTATCACCACATGCATCGTCAAGTTCAATGGATACTTAGATGTGATGTGCACGAGGAGAGTGCAATGACACTTTGCCCATTTCAAAAGAGGGCTTCGGTCTAAATATCAACACGAGTTGTTCCATTAGGGTGTTATGACCCTTGAGCATGCATATGAGGTCACAAACAGTATGAACGGTTTGAGGCTCTCTTTGAACATAGTGCCCATGCTAAGCCTCCTCCACAAGTCTAAGGTGATACCCGGGCCACCATTGTTCCACCTGACCACACTCTCCCTCCTAGACATCAAGAGTTTTTGACTCACCTTCCTCCTGCCAGGGGTGTGGGTTTGCCAGCTCGCAACCCTCCCCTCCTAATTCCTCTTGTTGCCTGGCTCCATGTGATTATCCCTCCTCCCAAACTCAAAGTCAAGGGCAATACTCCTATGGTTGGCAAGCTCTCCCATTCCATACCTCACAATAGTTGTTTTGGGCATGGGCATATGTGTGCTCAATGTCCCTACACTCTTTGTCTAGACGGCCAGTCTCTTATTTCCTCCTCAGACCCACTTAAGAAGATTACTTATGTGGCCAATCCCCACTTGCCCACCAAGTTTCAAGTAAAGGATGAGATTCCTGTCAACAGCCAGGCCCAACTAGGATTAAAGGAGAGTTCACTAAGAATAGTTCATTGTGTTTTCACACAGCCTGTCCCAAGCAAGGATATTCCGGAATCGGAATCGGAATCGGAATCGGTTGGGACCGATTCCGATTCCGATTCCAGGAATCGGCCGGAATCGGCCGATTCCTGGGAAGGGAATCGATTCCGGATCGGTCCGGAATCGTTTTTTTTTTTTTGATTTTTTTTTTCGTCAAAAAATTCAAAAAAATCAGAAAAAATTCTAAAAAAATAGGAAATGAGTTAGAAACATTTTAAAAAATAACCAATGCATGATATCCACAAGACCACATCATACAAATACTAATGAACACCAATTGAACACTTGAAGACTTGAAGTTAAGTACATATTCCAATTCCATTGATACAAAAATCAAAGAGTTGATACATCATAAAAAAAAAAATTACATCATATCAATCTACTACCAATGTCTAGGATATAGATATGGATCTTCCTCCTCTCCCCGCCGCTCGCGACGCTCCTCCCTCGCGCTCGGTCTTGTATACCGTCCGGACCATATCCATATGAAAATAATGCCGATGCCATGCCATCAAGGTCGTATGGATCGGATCGCGGGACGACCGGGACGTAAGCGAGAGGACGGTGGAGCTGGTGGTGTAATCCACCGCCGGTCAACCTCGCCCAAATGCCGGATACCGTGGCTCCATAATATACGAATGCGGTGTCTCGCTCATCCGCCGTGTAATACGGCTTTCGAAACCGCGAATCGGGTGACTCACCGTCGCCGATGGCCGCGTCGCCGGTATACACTCCTCGTCATCATCACCCGAGGAGCGAGAAGGAGCCTGCGTGTCGTCATCCGGGCCGACAGACGCCCGACCTCTAACTTCCTTCTCTTTACCTCTTCACCCAAAGTTTTTTTCAACTTTGCAAATCCTCCCATTTTCCGTGCGGTCACCTTTGTTTTCGTTCTCCCCGACCGCGAATGGGCCGGTAGCGGCCGCCGGGACCCAGCCGGAGCCGGACTCGGGACTAAAGCCGCAGTGGTCGCTCCATAGCCGCCGGCGTAAGAAGACCCCGCTCGAGCTCGAGAAGTAGATGGAGGTGGAGCCGAGCATCCTCCTCGGCTTCAACACCATCCAACTCTCCTTCGCCTACGCACGGTCATCGTGATCAAACTCGCCGTACGATCCCCGGCTTCCTCTCCTCTATCCAGAGGCAAGTGCACGCTCCTCCCCGGAAAATCGGTCCACGTCCACCTCCTCGGGTGGTGGTGTGGCGGAGGAATGCCTCTCGCTCGTACGGGCCACCTCGCGAACCGTGCAAATCGCTCCTCGCCGATCTTCTCGCCGATCCTCGATGTTCTTTACGCGCAACCTCACGTTATAATGACGGAAGACCGGCTTCTCCACCCGGTCCGAGGTCAACTTCGTTCCTCCTTTTGGTATGTATCAAGTTGAATGTACTCCAGTTCCTCTCACAGTGGGAGGAACTGGTGCTCTGGCTCAGTATCCTGATACCAATGGCCGCAAGTGGATTCCATCCACTCCTGGTGTTCACCTGAACCCACCACTCAGCTGCAAGAAAAACATAAGAAGAGAAAAGGAAAACAATTAGCCCATCTAAACCATAACTTATATGAAAAGAAAAGAAATTCCTCATCAAACTATTACTATACCAGGTGACACTTTGTCAACTGAATATTTCAGGTCAGCATCTGAGTATACACCGACCCTCATCTTGTACTTCTGCATCTGAAACATATAAAAAAAAATTAGTTGCCTGGTAATGCTAGTCCAATGTATTTAATGAACTCTAACTTACTTCTATCTCAGCCTCTATCCTGTCCTGCTGAGATCGGCACAGCCGCTGGATAACTGCAAGTGTACCCCGCATCACCTCGTTGTCGTTCACCACCTGTCCTCCATATTGGATGCGGGGGTTCAAAAAATATCCTGCAAGATTTTATTAGTTAACACTGTGCATATAAGACAATTATACAGCAAGAAAATAATTTTTTAACCAAGTTACTCGCATCATGGACATCGTGGTGCAAGGTCTTTTCCCTTCGGTCATCACTGATCTTCCACCACTTTTTGTACCCTCTGGGATTTTCTTCTTTAATTTTCAGCTTTGCCCGGTCCATAGCCTCATACAGTGTGCCCATCTGGTCCCTGTCATCTGAGTCTACCAACCTCAAGACAACTACCAGTGGCTCAATGATTGCCAAGTAGTAGGCAATCCTCTCCCAAAACCTCTTGTCAGTGATCTGCTTCTCAGGCCTGACAAGAATCTCCAATCGCTTTTTTGTCGTACGGGTTGTCCACCATATAGTTGTAATACTCCTCGGACCGCGCGAACCTAACCAAAGCATGCCCGTGCCGGTGTAAACTCTCCGCCGCAATGAAGTTCGTGGCAAATCGTGTTGGACCGAGCCCGACAAGATCGTGCCCTCCCCGCGCGAGATCTCATGATATGTAGGAGGCGGGGATGCGAATGAATAAAAGATGCGATCGTCCGCGCTCGCCCGACAAGTGTAGATACACCCTCCTCCTTGCCTATATCCTCTAAAATGAGATCTATGGAATGTCTGCACAGGCACCCGTAAGATGTGCTTCCTCTTCTCCATCAACTTCCTACCAGCCGTCTTATATGATGTTTCGTTGTCAGTGACAATCTGAACCACATTGTCCTCCCCGATCACCTCCACCACCCCATCCATCAGAGAAAAGATGAAGTCGGCATTTTTTATCTTCCCAGAAGCATCTACCGACTTCAAGAATGTAGTCCCCTCATAACAGTACACCAAGAAGTTTATCATACTCCTTTTGGTGATACCTGTCCACCCATCGCACATGATTGTGCAACCCCTCTCCTTCCACACCAACTTGAACCCGTCCATCCACTCCCTCAACTCCTGGACCTCCTCATCCAGCCGGCGCCGCGTACGTGTCCGTCGGCCTGGGCTTCGCAAACCCGGTCCCAGCCTCACCCACGGCATCCACCATCGTTTGGAAGTAGGGGGTGGTGGCTGCATGTGCTGGGATGCCTACATCAAGTTAACAAAAATGGGATCAGGGTAAAATTAAGTTTTAGTAAATAAAACGAGCATAATGTCAAATATAATTTAAAAAGTGATACTGCGTACGTAAAAACCATTTCGACAATGTGGCGAACGGCTCTCGTGCGGCCGTTCGTAGCCTTCACCCCTTTCATCGCTCGCTTTATCCCCATCCGCCCAAAGACTCGTTTTCTAAATAAATACTCGTCACTCGGTGTAAATCGAGTGCCGGTAGAAGTGGAACGGCGGTATGGCTCCTCGTCTCCCGGGGTCGCTCTCGGTCCCGAGTAGGGCGAGCCGATGCCGATCGGCCCAAAGCCGGGTCAACTCGGGACCCGCACCCTCCTCGCTCCCCTCCTCCCCGTCCTCCTCCTCGGCCAACGCACGCTTGCTAGCGTGCCTAGCACGTCCAAGCTCGGAATCCGTGGACTCGTCCTCGCTCTCCGGCTCCGGCCGAGCCGCCGCCTTCCCCTTGCCTTTCCCTTTCGAGGTAGGCGAATCGCGGTCCCTCCTCCTCTCGAGTAGCTCGTCCCGCAACTCCTCCCTCTCGCGATCCTAATCGCCCGTCGAGAGGCTCTACCGTCATGTATCCTCTCATCTCCTCACTCTTCTCCCTCGGCACCTTGTCACATTTTTTTACTGTTCCGGCAATATGTTGTTTCAGCCGGAACACCCCCCCGTTCATCTCCTTCCCGCACCACTTGCACCGTACCCTCTTCCTGACTAGGTCTACCATCTGCCCGTGTTCCCAACCCACGTCGGAAGCACGTGCTGGTGCTGCGTCACCTTGATCGGCCATTGCTTAAATCTGCAAAAATTGTAAACAATGCACTAAAAATGATTAGATAACATACAAATTGTTTTAGACGCTGTTCGGGTAGCAGACAACCCAAGAAACACACCATTCGGTATGTTTAAAGGGTTACGTATTTGCGGAAATCACTGTACGGGGTATCCGAAATCTTTCCCGTACACAGAACATCCAGTCGATGTTCAAACAACTTGAGCGGAGTTATTCGATCACAAATCACCCAGTTTAACTCTACTCGGAGTCGTCGGAAACGTGTAAAAATGGGCGTACGGGATATCCGGAAATTTTCCCGTGCAAAATACACATATCCGGATACTTCAAAACTTAAACGAACTTGTTCGGACAAAAATCGTAAAGTTTAACGACACTCAAACTCGTCGGAAACGCGTAAGAATGGACGTACGAAGTTTTGGTGAAGAAATCTTACCAAAAACCTTACAAAGATCGAAGAAGAGGTTGATTCGATGCCGATCCGAGCTTGAATCGGCGGAATCCTTTGAAGAACGAGCTTGGAATCGCCAGAATCGCCTGAATCGCCCCCGAATCGCCGAATCGGTGGAATCGGTCCGGAATCGACCCTGGATCGACGGAATCGGCCGGAATCGACGGTGGATCGACGGAATCGAGGCCGGAATCGCCGGAATCGCGCCGGAATCGCCTGCGCTTCCTCCTTCCGTCGCGGGATCGACCGAGGCCAGCTCTGCGGGTCGATTCCGGCCCTAAAAGGGCCGGAATCGGTTCGATTCTCGGTCCAGAGTGAACCGGGAATCGAACCGGGGCCGGGTCAACCCGGCCTTCCGAAGAATCGGTCGGATCGACCGATTCCACATGGAATCGGTCGGAATCGGATCGATTCCGACCGATTCCAGGCGATTCAGACCGATTCCGAGGAATTCTTCCCGGAATCGGTCCTTCCGCCGGGAATCGGATCGGAATCCACCGATCCGATTCCGGAATCGGTCGGAATCGGACCGATTCCGCCGATTCTGCAATCACTGGTCCCAAGTGATGATTAGTGTCGTACCACTATCTTCCACACTTCTTTTAACTTCGGAGGACATGTAGGTCATTATTAATAGTGGATATTGTATTAACACCATTTTCACTCAATTGTTTTGTGCTTAGGGCTCATTCTAGTGAATCATCCTAACCTTTATCGAGTATTGTGGGTCGGGTCCACTTCCATCCTTATTTATACATGATGCATAGTTCCTATCTATTTCCCTTTATATTTTAAGGAGATTTGGTGCAATGTTCTACGTATGAAGGTTGGGAGCATTGTCCTTGGTTGACTTTGACTCTTTAATGTTGATGTCACTCTCCACAATTGGTCTAAGATGTGTGTATTTGAACACCTTAGGCGTCGCATCATTGTCTCTCCTTCTCCCCCATCTACCCCTCTATCTGTTGGTAGCTTTCCTTCACCTCTCCCTTCAGCAGCCAAGTCCCCTTCTCTAGCCCATTCAATGAATGCAACTCATACCCCTCCTCCTGCTCCCACTGACCACACTCATGTTGTCGGTGGTACTCTTCAGCTCATCACCTCTTTATCCAAGTCTCAAGACTCTCCTAATTCTCCTGAGAACCTTCCATGCACCTCTCCTCCCCTGCTCGACACCACATAGTCAATCATTATGAGTTTGAGTACTGCCTTCGAAAGGTATTAGTTCACTATGGTTACCCATGAGACTACTCCCGATCTCAAGGTCCCACATCCACCTGAGATAAACACTCTCCTGTTATCCTGTGAGATTTTAGTGACATATTTCTCGAGGAACTCCCCATTGAGTTCCCCCCGATGAGAGATACCCAATATGCTATTGATCATATTCCAAGGTCCACACTCCCAAGCCTACCTCATTACAGTATGGATCCCTCATTCCATGAGGAATTAAGGGGTGGGTTGAGCAGCTATTGCATTGTGGATACATTCGGAAGAGCTTGAGTCTTTACGTGCCTACCTTTTTGGCAATTGGCACCCAAATAAGATGGCTCATGGGGGATGTGTATTAATAGTCAAGCCATTAACCTGATTACTATCAAGTATCGGTTTCTCATTCCCCGCTGGGATGACATGTTTGGTATACTTGTGGGAGCCACTTTGCTCTCCAAGACTGATTTTAAGAGTGCCTATCACCATGTTCGCACCCGACTAAGTAATGAGTGGAAGAAAAAGATGGGTTGTACGAGTGGATGATGTTGTTGTTTGAACTATCCAATGCCCCTAACACATTTATAAAGCTAATGAACTACGTTCTTCCACCTTTCATCGGGAAGTTTATGGTAGTCTACTTCGACGACATTCTCATCTACAATTGCTTGTAATACAAACACTTAAACCTTTTCAGGCTAAGTGTGCCTCACCCTTCGTTGAGAGAAGCTATTCAAAAACCTCAAGAAGTATGCTTTCATGACTCACTCAATCACCTTCTTAGATTTCGTCATATATGTGGACAGTGTTTAGGCTGACCCTAAGAAGATTCAGACAATTATTGAGTGGCCTGAGCCATGAAACATTCACGATGTCCGAAGCTTCCTTGGTGAGGCTACCTTCTATCATAGGTTTCTCAAAGAGTTTATAATTGTTGTTGCACCTATTTTGAATTGTCTCCATAAGGGTATCTTGGCTTGGCTTAAAGCCATTGCTTCGGTTTTTAACACCATAAAGGAGATGATGACCCGAGCACATGTACTTCAATTTTCATATTTATCTAAGGTGTTCAAAGTCTCATGTGATGCTTCTAGGGTTGGCATAAGTGGGGTTCTTTTCACAAGAGGGTCACCTTGTGGCCTACATCAATGAAAATTTGTCTAATGCTAAGCTGAGGTACTCCACTTATGACAAGGAGTTCTATGCAGTGTTGTAGGCCTAAAGGCACTAGCAGCACTACCTCCTTTCTTAGAAGTTTGTCCTCTTCTCTGACTATGAGGTACTTTATTTCCTTTTATCTTTAGTCCTTCACCCTTGTGCTTAAACATCAAGCTAGAGTCGAGAACTAAGTGGCTGATGCACTAAATCGGCAGGTATCCTTACTCATTGCAGTCCATGTTGTGGTCACTAGGTTTGAGAAGATTAGGGACAAGTACCCTAATTGTCCCAACTTTGGTTCCATCTTTGCTTGTCTCAAGTCTGTCTATCCAACAACTTCAGTGAGTATTTATTATATGATAGATACTTCTTCTTAGGCTCCCAACTTTGCATTCCCTAGACTTTGCTTTGTGACTTTTTGATCTGGGAGCTTCGTACTAGTGGCTTAGCCAAACATTTTGGTTCTAACGAGACAATCGAGCTTGTGGAGCATTGTTTCTATTGGCCAAGCCTAAAGCATGATGTGACGTGCATTGTTGCTCAATGCCTCACTTACACTTAAGTAGAATACCAGTCTCTACTCACCACTCTTAGTTCCAGAGTCCCTCAATAGGATATCAACATAGACTTTGTCCTCGACTTACTGTGCACCTTACATTGTCGAGACTTAATTTTTGTGGCAATAAATTAGTTCTTTAAGATGACGCACTTCATTCCTTGCTCTCAGACATCCAATGCATCCAAGTAGGCGATTACATCATAGTCCCTTTAGAGTTGTAGAGCGGATTGATACCAATGCATATGTGGTGGACTTGCCTACAGATTATGAGATTAGTTAAACAATCAACGTCTCTGATCTGAAGGCTTACTGGGATTCGACAACTATCCCAAAAGAGATTAATGGGCTGCATCCCCCCTTGAAGAGAGCCCACACCGAAGTGTGCACTTTCAGCCCCTAGGTCATCATGGTATAAGTAGATCAAGTGTATAATAGATGAGTACGTAGTGGCGACAAGAGCAGGTGCACACCAACGCTAAATTGTGAGTTGGAGGGGTCAGCCACCTATAGAGGACACTTAGATTACCCAAGCTGAGCAATAACAATAGGAACCGAACCTACTAAAGTAGTACCAGAGCAACAATAACACCTGCTCTACAGGTTCGACTTCCGTCCAACCTTGGAGAATCGGTGAGGATGTGCTTGAGTGTAGTTTGACCCAGACCACGTTTATCGCCGATGCCGACACACCAAGGATTCATTGTGGATAAATGGACAGTAGGCACCCTTCTTCATTTTGCTACACTTCATTATTTTGGGTTTTAATTTAGGTAAAGTTGAGTCACACACATTGCTTATTCAATATTTTACACTGAGTTGGGTAGTGAGGGTCTCATAGAAGTTTTTTTTAGATTTATTTGACAGTTTCCTTAGCCTATTTTAAGGACCATCCTGTCCATACGATGATCATGATGGAGTCAAAGAAAAAGCATTGGCATCCCCTATTGCACCCCATTTCTTAATTCTACCCTCCTCCCTCTCATTACATGTGGTGTGTCTGTCGAAGTCAGTTGGGGGAGAGCACATGGTGACAATGGACGATGGTGATGGTGTCCAGAAGCTTCCATCCTTGACGTAGTGCTTGACCAGCCACCCAACACCTATCTCCCTTTCGGTGAGCAGCCAAAATTCACCCCCCCTTTTCACCTCCAATAGTACTCTGCCATCTCCCCTTCACTCCCTCCACCATGGAGGTCTCTTCCCACCCCCGATTTGAACCAACTTAACCTTCTTCACCATGTCATGCCTCTTCACTCGCTAACACCTCCTTTGCTAAGTCCCTCCCTTTCCTTCGTTGTTGCTATCTTTGCCGCACCCCGATCCCATTTCACCAATGCCACCTTTTAGCTCCAAGTTTCCCCATTCACGATCGCCCCCTCCTGAAGCTTCTTCCTTATGTGAGCCCCCTCCTCATCAACCCCTCCACCCAGCAACATACAACCCTCGATCTCTCCTTCAACGAATGACAATTCTGTGCAATGTTGGATTTCTACCGTTGTGAAGCCATCCAGCCGATAAAAGCACCACCACAGTGGGAGCTACCATAACACTCCCCTAGCACCGTCTCCTGCACTATCTCCTCCGTCCCATGCTACCACCGCCTCCTTCGTAATCGCCATCAATGTCACCCCTCTCCACCATCGGCAATGTCGCCACCTCCCCACACTCGCCTTCTACCATACGGACGCACAAAGGCAGCCAGTAAATCGCCTTTGTTGCGAAGTGTCAATGGGAGAGCCCTTTGTCATTTGGCGCCCAGCATGGCTGCAACCCGCTGCCCTCTCTGCGGTAGTCCACTACAAACACCACACATGCTTGCTCACCTCTTCGTGCGCCGTAGGCACTCCAACGTGCCGCCTCTTCACCAGGAGCTAGTCCTAATCGAGGGGCTCACATTATAGATAGTTGAATGTGGAACTAGGCAGATCAACCAATTTATATTGATTGATTCTTTTGCTTGTAGCCTTTTACCACCTTGCAATGTGTGGGCCTTTTATTGTTGTATCTTGGTTTGTATTAAATTGGTTGGATAGATAGTTGGGTGGTCAACTCCTACACCTAGGCATAGAGGTACATTCCTAACTCACACTTCCACTTGCTTATTTACTATGCAGCATCTGCCATGCCCTTGTGCGAGTAGGTTACTTTAACTCATCTATTTTCGCCGCCAATGTGAGTTTGAGTGATCAAGTTTTTAGGCCACTTAGATAGTTTCGATGGTTAGAGATCATCCTAAGTTAGTAGTGTCCACGAATAGTCGGTCCACTCACTTCGAAGGACCGTTTCTCGAGCATACTTCTATTAGGCATGGTCGCCACTTAGTCTATTTAGCTTGATTTTATTGATTTAGCGCATTGCTTGTACGGTTTGTTGCTAACCTACATCTAGCACCTGGTCAGTCCCGCATCACATTGAACGACAATCTTCTTTTTGGGCTGAAATTTTTGTTTTCCTACCGGGCTCCGTAGCTCTTCGCATCTAGCACATTTGTCCGCTTCATTGAACCCCACGTATTAAGTTTTATGTACAAATTAGTGTTCTAGTACCATTTTCACCAAATATTGCTATTTTCATTCCAATATAGTACATAATCTAAAATACAATATAGTTATATTTCTATTTTAGTTTCTTTATTATATTGATTACAAAATAAGAATCTTCCGTGAAAATAGTACCATAACACAAATTTATATATAAAATTTGGGCATGTTATCCTTGAAGAGGCAAGGTCAAGGAGATGACTAGTGTCCTCCAAATAGAAGTTTTGAATACAAATACATGTTCTTTTTCATTTTAGATTTTTTAGATTTTTAGATTTTTAGATTTTCTTTATTTATATTTTTTCTGATTGTTCAAAGTCCAGATCCAAACTAGTCTATTAGCAATACGGGTTGGATTGAGCCAGGCCAACCTAGTCCCAAACCCTGACCATTTATCTTGGGTGTAGGATTTAAATACCAAACCAAAAAATATTTCCTAATCATGATATGAATTAGACCAATATTTAGATATTTATTTATCTTTGTTTCTTTCTTGAATAACCATCCAATGAAGAGGAAGACTCAAATGGGACTCCTACTGGAAACATAATCATCTCTTCCCTGGTTTCTTCGCTGTACATAAATAGCATAGACAATCTTGTATGCATCTTCTTTTCACCATGATACCAAAAAGTTTAAAAGCCAGTGCAAGCCAACCAAGACAGGAAAATTACAACTAATGACAGTGATGGGGACAATTTTGATAATTTTGTGTCCCTGCAAGGACAAGTCTGTAAATAGAAGTCTTAGAGGGTGTTTTTTTTAATTAGGTCTCTTCTCCCTCTTTAAAAGGGGCACCCGATGTACATATCGAAAAAAGGAATAGATTGAATTTTTGGAGAAGCCTTCGGGCCCTGGTTCCTCCCGCACAGGGGCTGCCGCCCCATTCACCCCCCACCTCGGCCAGTGAGGGCTGTTCCTCTCCCACCTCCGGCGTAAGGCCGGCAATCTTCTTCCACCCTCCAGCACCGGCGAGGTCGCCGTCCCCGTTCTCCCCTCTCATCCTACGGCCTCCGCGCCGTTCATCCATCTCTTCCCCTTCTCGGTTCGACAACGACGCAGCCGCATCGACCGTTTCCCGCGCACAACCCCGGCGTCCCCTCCACGACAACAACATTTTGGCTCTTCCCCCCTGCTTCGTTCGTGCGAAGACGGCGAAGGAAGAAGAAGAAGCGAAGCGGAAGGTGAAGAAGGCGACGGAACTGTTGGAGGGCCAGATCCGGCGATCCCCGGATCTGTGTCCCTCCTCCTGGACGATCTCCCCCCCTTAGCTGCCGACGTTGTCGATGGGAGGTCCGCCTGCGTGCTGCGACCCGTCCGGAAGGAGACGATGACGCGGGCGCCACGGCGCTCGGGCGAGGACGGCGCGAGCGCGGCGAAGCGCGCTGCACGCGCTTTTGTCGCGGCTCCCCGGCATCACACGTGGCCGCTGCGATGCCGCCACGGCGACGGGCATCGACGGCGGAGACGTGGCCACACGACCACCCCGCGAACCCCTCGGAAGCCGCCACGACCCCCCCCCGGGGGGGGGGGGGGGTACGCTCGCGCCCACGAGCGCGGGCGATGCTCGCCACCGGCCGGCGCTGATTTGCCCCAGTCTGGTTCGCGGCCCAGACCGGCCAGTCGGCGGGTTCAACCGGGTCCAGACCCGGTTCACGCCGGTTCAGCCCGGTTCAGGCACTGAACCGGCCGGTTCAAGCCGGTTCACCTTGTTCTGGGCCGGTCCAGGCGGTTTTGGGCCCGGTTCGACCTGTTCCGGGTCTGTTTCGACCGGTTCGAGGCCGGTTTAGACCTATTTTGGGTTCGTTTATGTCGTTTAGCGGCGATTAGCGCCGGTTCGTTTCGTTTTCGGTCCGTTTAGCCCGGTCTAGCCGGTTTGTCCCGCATCAGACAGCTTGTTACGACCAACTCCATCGGTCACTTGGGGAATAGCAATGGGAGAATTGGAGATGCTGCAAGTGTCCATCAAGGCATGTACTTCAAAATCCATCTAATAAAGGAATCCCCTTTATCACCCACTATTTCAATCTTTCTGTAAGGATATTTTCATCTCTATCTGGCTGAAATATTCTTAATCTCAGGCAGCTAGAGGTCGATGTCTCTCCTCACTCAATTAATCATAGGTATGACCAGGCAGCAGAAATACATCTTGGCACTAGGAAGTAGGACCTTTACATTGATGTTAGTGACCCACCTTTGCGAGGGTTTCCTATGCTTGATTGCTCTAACAGGTTCGACGGACTGCAAGAGCAGATTTTTTGAATGGAGGCATATATCTGAAAATTCATATTTATATATGAGTTCCTGTTAGCTTGTTA
Organism: Cryptocoryne crispatula var. balansae; assembly: GCA_036172225.1. Taxonomy (NCBI): domain Eukaryota; kingdom Viridiplantae; phylum Streptophyta; class Magnoliopsida; order Alismatales; family Araceae; genus Cryptocoryne; species Cryptocoryne crispatula. The sequence goes on along the minus strand of CM069925.1, from coordinate 15,419,115 downwards.
ACACCTATGAGAATAGGCTGCATAGAAAACTAATAACAATGCGACCTGCAACAATCATGAGGGTCAGCCAACATAAGATAGGATGTCCCATGATACAGAAGACATCTCTCACATCAAATATTATTTAAATCCTTTATTGCATTACAAAATTTTCTTAAAATTCATAATCCCAGCAAGGTGTAAGTCATATTCTTGAGAACCGATCCTTTAGGAGTTAGCATGCCCTTTAAGAGGGTTGCCCATGCTACCACTTAGTATTTGACCCCTTTATACCCCTCTGGCCGGTCCTCTTACGATAAAGTTAAGCTATAGAGTGTTGAATTACCAGCTAATTACTACCTGGAGGGTCAAGGCTAATTATGTTCTAGAAGGGTCCTCATTACAGGGCACTGTAACCAGTCCTTATGACAGGACACTGTGACCACTGTAGCCACCTTTACTCTGGCACCTGTGCTACACACCTCAATAATCGCCAACCCTCAGAATCTGCAGGGTATATTGTCAGCCATTATTGGAAAGATTACAAGAATTGTATGGCATTTTTCAATATAAATAAACACTTGGGTGCTGCATTGAGCATCTCACATTGCCTGGCCACTTCTTCCTTATCCTCTGGTTTTCATCTTCTTGTTCTTAAGGGTCTGTGCAGGTTGCGACCCAAACTCCAACTTGGTATCAGAGCATGTTTCAACCTCCATGGAAGGATTTACATCAGGAGTTTCAATCACCCAAGAAGGAATCAACACAAAGTAACCAATGTTGAGATGGAGAGCCCTTACTTTCTTCAATCCTCTGACAATCCAGGTGTTACCCTGGAGTTGGTACTTCTTATTATGAATAATTATACCGCATGACAGAGGCAATGATCGCCAAATCGGAATCAGTATCCAAATCAGATCAGATCGGTTGATTCCAACTGACTTTTTAGAAGTAAACCAATCCAGATTGGTATTTTTTGTTCTGAAAAATTTTAAAAATCACTGAAAATCATAAAAATTAGGAAACCACTAAAAATTTTGTTGAAAATGCAAAAGTAACATCTAACACCATTTCAAGCTATTATAAAAGAGTTTAAGCCAAGTGGATATAACTTAATCGTAATGATGATTATAATAAAAGAATGTAACAAGCAACAAAGTACAAATGAAAAATGAATTATTGATAGGCAATACAATGTTATACATTTCTTTCACTAATATCTATTAAATTGACCTTTGTACTTAGTGTCATCACTCTAGATTTTCCTGGATGCCCCACTGAGAGTTGTATGTCATGATTGACCTATATTTATATGAAAATAGCTAATCATACATCTTAGCAATGTCATACACAGTGTTGTGCATTGGAGATGTGGCTAGAATATATGATTGGAAGTCCTCAAGAGGTTCTAGATAATTGGTTACTATGAATTGATCAAAAAACATTGAATGTTGACTCCTACAACTCGAATATTGCCTTTGGGTCAAATCATCGACCTCTGTCTCACTACTACATGAACAACTTAAGGAACCTCCTCCTCCTCCTTCACCTCAACCTCCACCTCCATTTTCACCTGAACTTCTTACATTTTGTTATTGTGTAGGTGAAATGAATTATTCCTTATCATTATCTAAAGAGGGTGCTTATGTACTATTTGTTGGACTGGCAAGTCCTCACCTGATTTTCAACATTCTTTTCTTTACTACTTCTTTTGCTTATGATGAAGAACTCTTAAGCACTATGCCACACTACTATCTTTGGAATTGTAAAAAATGTCACAATCTATGTGCCATGGTCTTTGTCCTCCGAGGGTTGTTCGTGATGATGGGGTTGGGGCTAGAGTAGTAGGGATTTCACATTGCATCTTTTCATCTTTAGGCTAAACGACATCTAGTTCCCCTTCAACCCATATATGATCCTTAGGATTAAACTCTAAAGGTGCACTATCTGCCTTCTTTTCCAACCACGCAACAAGTGGGTGCTTGTCCTGTAAAAGATAATCCATATCAATGTCTTCAATAGTTCATTGACATGTTTGTGCATCAGTTCTTCATTCGTATGCTCCACCTACAAATATTGTGAATCTCTTATTAATTTTTTGGCAATTTTTATGTTCTTTATTCTTAGCCGTATGTTGCAATGACAAAACACCAGTTTATGCAACCTATCAGATGTTAACATATACCTTCTCTTACTATGAATTAGGCTAAACATACTCTAGTTCCTTATTTATTTAGAGAAACTTGTGTTCTAACTCAGAATGCAAATCACAATTGTAGTAAGTGGATTTCATCTACTTCTTGTGATCATTTGTACCCACCACTTAGCTGAAAAAAAATATAAGATGAGGTTGCTTTTACAATAATATTAAATATCATTATTAAATGAGGTGTTATTTTGACCAAGGATTGTCGTCTTGGATCTCGGCTTCATCTCGGAAGAATGAAAGAGAAGAGATCTCGTGAGATTCTCAGAAAAAAAATCAAGAGATCGGATCTCGGATTTCATTTACCTAGGGTATGCCTTACTCAAGAATTGCCATATCACATCTAGATTTTATCTCAAGAAGATTGAATAAAAGAGATCTAAAAAAAAATCTCGAGAGATTGATTCTCAAAAAAACCAATCAATGTACATGTTTAAGTGTAAAATGCCATGTAATATTTTCAAAAAGGACAAGAGGACTCATATTAAACATCAAAGCAAGTTATGAGAGAATTAAAAACGTAATATATAGAAGATGAACTATTGTTAACAGGAGACATACAAAGATCTTATGTTAGACTAAAGATTCGTCATGAACAATATGGATAGGAGAATGGTAACATCATAGGTCAATTGTACATATATAGTTATAAAAATATTAATTTATAAAATTTTATCATACAATAATGTCTAGATAAATATTTATATGGATTTCATGATAAATTTGAAAATATATGAAGCAAACTTAATAAGGCCATCTAACAAGTTAAGGACAGTAATAGGCGGAGGAGAGCAAGGTACCAAAGATATTATATAGATATTTTTGTTTCAGTGATTTCATTTCTCAAATGCATGGAGAAAGAGAGATTTTAGGGAGATCTCGAGAGATTCTCAGGAGATCACATTCTATGGTTTCAACATAGCAGGAACAACCTTGTAGGGAGAAAGAGAACAACCCTCTTGCCATGCTTCAACTAGTCACTGAAAGGTGAGTGTTTAAGAGAGAGTTGGGAAGGGGGAAGGCTGGGGGAAGAGAACAATGGAACAACTCTATTCTTGCCTTGAAGAGTCAACCGAAGGGTGACTGTTTAAGGGGGAAGAGGACAGGTAGGGGGAGAGAATAGCCCCTTGAGGGGTGGTTCTTGCCTTAAATAGTCACCTGATAGGCGGGGGAAGGGGGTAAGAACCCCTCCACAAGAGGTTCCGTTGGGGAGAAACTCACTGGATGGGGAGATCAACACCGAGAAATGGTAGAATAACCCATCCATAAGGGTGGATCGCTGGTGGAATCACTAGAATGACACCATATAAAAGGGAATCAACCTCCACATCTCGGGATCACCACCTAAATCACTAGATCGATGCCTGATCAAGAGGATCACCACTAGAATTATCTAAAAGATCATTAAAATCGCCTTACTCTAGGGGTATCCGAACGCTGGGGTGGATTGATGATTCTAAGCCAATATTAAGATCAGCTTGAATCAAGCCCAATACCGATCCGAGACCAAGACTTAAGTTGTCCTGGCAGAATCGATAGAATCATTTAATTCCAATTCAATTCACATGAATCAACAAATTTTCAATCAATTCCATCGATCCAAACCGATTCCATAGAGTCAAGTTAGGATCAGTGCTTTAGGCCATAATCAGATCTCAACCAACTAATATGATCCTAGGATCAGCTGATCCCGATCCAATCCATTCGATTGTATAGTCCATGGGTAGAGGACAATGATCATTGCCCTCTCTGCCAAAAACAAAATGATATTCGTTAATGGGAGCATTACCATACTAGCTTCAACTAATCCCCTTTATAGCATGTGGGAAAGAATCGACAACATGGCATTGTTATGGTTGTTGAATTCTATTCATCAGGATATTGTGGCTATTATCCTCTACTTGGACACTATTTATGACATCTCAATAGGCCTCAAGGAGAGGTAGTTTCTCACTCTAGGTTCTAGAATTTACAATATTGAAAAAACTATTTCTGTCACCTGACAAGGCAATGACAAAGTCACAAAATACTCTAACACGATGAAGGATCTACGAGATGAATTGGCCCAAATAGATCCCAAAAAGGAAAGCCACAACAAGAAGTGGCAGCTGATGCAGTTCATAATGGGGTTGAGTGATACAATTGTTGTGGTTAAAGTGTTATTCTTCTGATAGATCCTCTACCTTATGTAAGCCGTGGATATGACTCCATCTCATGGGACGAATCACAGAAGGTTGTTCAGACTAACACCCTCCCTAATGCATCAGCTATGATGGTCAGAAATGGGCAGGGAGAAAGAAACAACAAATCCAATGGTAAGAGAGCATGGTGCTTTAATTGTAACATTGCCAGACACATGAAGAGCCAATGCTACAAATTAAATCCTCCTAGATTTACTTATTGCAATATGTTGGGACACATCAGGGAGGAGTGCTACAAATTGAATGGATATCTAGCGGGATACACTAGGAACAACAAGAAAATGTCACCAAAGAAACCATTTGAGTATGGCCTAAGTAAAAAGTAGTTTAACAATCTTGTTAAAATGTTGGGAAGTACCAAAGGACCCTTGTAAGCCAATGTTGCAATCAATGCAGAAATGGAAAAGAAGAAATGGGTTCTAGAACCAGAGCCACAGCCCACATTTCTTTCACACCCTTAGAGCAGGCAACACAACGAGGCCAATCAGCTACAGGCATAAAGCTACCTACTGGAGATACTTTCAAGTTTCAAGGTCCCAAGTGTTGGATCTACTCGGCTAAATAGTAACATTAGCCTATCCAATGTGTATTATGCTTCTTCCTTCAGTCATAAGCTACTTTCCATTAGCTAACTAACAAAGGAATGCAAGTGTTCTATCACTTTCTATCCCTCTCATTATATCATTCAAGAATTAAGATCAAAGAAGAAAATTGGAGTGGTCATTGTAACCAGAGGACTTTACCTTATCAACCAAGAAGAATTTGCCTTTCTACAGAAATTTCAGATCCCTACACATGGCACCAAAGGCTTGGACATTTTTCAAACATGAAGCTTCAGTAAAACTCCAAACTCTTTCTTTGTGATCTTTGGGGGGCCATATCATATAAAGGCTAGAACTGGAGGCAAATACTTCCTTATAATTTTGGATGAATATACTCAGTTCACTCGAATTTACATGCTCAAGTTCATGTCCGATGCAAGTGGGTTTATAAAAAGCTTCATTAGCTATGTTGACAACATTTTACAAGCGTGTTAAGAAGATAAGAACAGATAATTAGACAGAATTCTGCAACAATGACCTTAAAACTTCCAGACAAAGAATGGAATAAACCACAAAAAAACTTGCATGCACACCTCATGGCAGAATGGGATAGTGGAAAGAAAACATAAACACTTACTGGAGGTGGCACAGCCACTTAGTTGAAAGGTCAAAAGACCAATTTTCTATTAAAAACTGTAAAAAATTACATAAGGTAAGACAACAGAGAGAAAGAAAATTCTCTTTTACCAAGGTGGTAGCAAGAATAGCCAGTACAATCAAGTCACCAAAGTCTCCAGTGCTTCTTGAGGTCCTCTATTCAGTCCAGGTATTGACAGATTCCAGGATTCGCCATAGCCCAATCCTCGAGCAACACCGGAACTTGCAGTAGGATGCAGAGAAGATTGCCAAAGTTATCTTCAAAAAGCCTACGGTTCCTACTGCGCCAAATGGCCCAAAACACAGCAGGAGGGACACAATTCCAAAGTGTATCCTTGGAGGGCCACGGATTGAGAACTGTACATTCACTAAGGAGCTATTAAGTGTTCTCAAACTCCTTCCAAACTATGTTCCAGCAGTGGGATAGTACTTGCCAAAAATTTTTGATGATACCACATTTCACAAAAATGTGGTCTATGTCCTCCATGATACCACAGAAGTCACTTTTTGTAGTGATATCAGGAAAAATGTTGTGTAGGTGCCTCTTAGTAGGGAGTCTACCTCTCCCAATCTTCCATAAAAATAGTTTGATTTTAATGGGAACTGCTGACTACCAAACTGTGTGGTGACATGGGACTTCAACCCCACCACTTAACAATCTTCTCAACCCCAATCTCATAGAGAACCTGCCATTGCTGCCTGGTAGCCATACCTACGAGTCTTCCCTGTGATTAAAAGTTTTGTGTGATTCCAATTTCCAACAAAGAAAACAACCAAGTCAAATCCCTAATTCCCTGTCACTAAAAGTTTTGTGTGATTTCAACAAAGAAAACATTTAAGTCAAATCCCTAATCTCAGCACCCTTGAGATCCCCCCTAAAAAGAAATTTCCACTGGGAGCTGTCATCCCAAAGCCCAACAATCTTCATCCCAGGGTGAAGACAAATATTACAAAGGGTAGGGTAGAGGTACGCTAAGGGGGCATGACCAATCCTCCTCCCATTCCCCACATTGATCATTGTGGAAGAATCAAAAAAGTCCCAAGTGTGCAAGATACCATTCAATATAGAAGAAATTCTGGCAGCATTCCTAAGATTAGAAAACTAGGAACCACTGGTCCCGATAATGTAAGCCAAACAAATAATTTTCACCCACATTGAGTCACCATTGTGGTTCAATTTTACACAGCTGTGAACACCGAAATTTCTCCACAAGAAAAATTAATATTTTTACTATTAATATTTTTCCTTCCATCTCAATTGAAAATCAAAAAATCATTTGTAGTCCAATTATTCATTGATCTTTCCTTGATAAATCTCCATTCCCTTGCAATTCTGGCCCAATTTGAACGTATTGGCCAATTTGGCTCACTTTTCAAAGAAATAATATTTATCTTATTTTTTATTCTGAAAATAGGGATAAATATTCAAAATTTCAATAAAAATACAATTCACCACCCAAAATTCATTGAAAATTCACAGAAAATATCCAAAATCAATTTTCCGTAAATTACACATTTGTTGGAATTTTCTTACAAAAAATACAGAAAATCACTTTTCTCTCTCTAGAAAATCCAATATTGGGTCAAAAATAATTTTCCATGCCCGATATTATTTTTTGGAAGCCCTGAGAATATTTTATAATGTTTCCACATTTTTTGAGCTCGAAGATCTTTTTCTTTGCCTTTTTTGGGTATTTTCCTATTGAATAATCCAGAAAGTTGTTGGATAAACTTCAGAAATTCGGAGATAATCCAAAAAAATCTCAAAAAATATCCAGAAGCTTCCCACATCTATCTCTTTACGCTGGATTCTGTTAGGATGGGGTCCACCACTTAAGAAAAAGGGAAATTCGCGCTGAAAATGCTTAGAAAATAGTAAATCACCCCTATTTCTTCTCCACCTGATTTTATCTCTCGGTGGAGATAACTCTTAACCCCAACTGCCTCCCACGAGGCTGCATGACCTTCCTTCCCTTATAAAAGCATCCCTTCAAGGTCAAAAAAGAGGACGTACGCACAGGCTCCTGTTCCAGCCGCTGCCAGCTTCTGAGGAGAGAGAATAGAGAAAGAGGAAAAGAAGAGAAGCTGTCTCAGCCTTCCAGGTTCCTGCGTACCAGCATTGGCAGCCCAAGAAGGAGTCAAAGAGAAGAAGAAAAAGCAAGGAAGAGAAGGGGGAGGTCTGTCCCCTGCTGTCGCACCAAGAAAGGAAGAAAGAAGAAGAGGTAAGAAAAGATCTCATCGGTTGCACCTTTCCTCCTTCCTATTCCCCCTCTTTTCTCCTTCCATTCTCCCTTAGATCTCTTTTCTTTTAGGCCTATTCGACCCATATTTCTGGCCCACAGGTGCATCCCTTCATCAATCTCGATGTGACCCCATGTTGGTCCCCTTTTCAAGCCCCAGTCCACCAAAAGCCAGCACCTATCTGACCCTTTAAAACAGGTCCTATAGGGTCCACAATCCCCCTTACACAAGTCCTGCTGAGGCATCAAAAATGAGCTTGAATCATTCCTTGTTTGGTCCCCCCAGTTGGCCCATTTGCCTAAGCCTGCCAGACCCTGAATTGACCCTTAAATCCAATCCCAAACAGCCCACATACGAACCCTCAGTCAGACCCAAAAAAACTCGTCTTTAAAACAGCTCTGAAGATGCTCCATATGCAGTCTCCTCGGTCAACCCTATGACCCCAAATATAACCTGTTTTTCAGACCATAAAAAAAACAGACCTAGATCCCTTCCTTTTAGGGTCGACGCTTTGAGATTCTCGAAATCCGCCGGACGGACCGAGACTACTCGGGCGGGCCCTCAATTCTCTATCTGAAAAACAAGGAGGACAGGGTGAAGTTCAAGGTGCAAATATGCCAAACATGCTCAAGGAAATGCAAGTGGGGACCTCTCTTTCCCTTCATCTCTCCGCTATAGCAAACTAAAAAAGTGCAAATCCACTACCTTCTAATAAACTCTCTACATCTAACGAAACTTGTCTTGTTTATTTCACGCGAAATGACAACCAATTCCGAAGTCATCTTCTGTGAATCACTTCGGAGCCAAGCCATCGGCATCGAGCCCATCATGGTCTCCTTCGGCACATACCAGGGGATCAAGTCAACTCCTCAACAGTTGAACAGATCGATGGCGGTCCCAACTGTCGAAGAGGCGAAGCAATCGACTCCTCAGCAGGCGGCCCTTGCCGTCAACCAAATTTCAACCTGCCTTCGATCAACATCCTGGCGGACTAAACTCGAAAGGCCTCGATTCACTGTTTTGCCCCTCATCAACCGATTCACCGTTTTGGGGCAGTTAGACAAACATGGTCGGGTTAAGTCCAAACCCATCATTGCTGCACCTATCCAGGGGAAGAAATCCTCCGCACACCCGAAGAAATCTGGCCAACCAGTGGCCGCAATAGTTGAGAAGAGGGGGCAGCCCTCTTCTATGAATATTGAAGCCTCGAGCCGACCAATGACACCAAAAAGAGAAGTTGCCCGGGCAGGGGGCCAGCCCCTGGCCCGCAACTTACAATCGGGCCGACTAGTGGTCCCACCAATCAAGACCCGACAGGAGGCGTCTGCCATTAAGAAAACTCCGACGCTCAGCCAAGCTGCCAACTCGTTGCTTCGGCGCCCAACACCGCCGATTGGGGGCAGGCTCTCCACCCAAGTTGCACCTCTCCGAGCGCCCCGGACAGCGGACTCTCGTATCGACCGGGGGCAAGGAGCCAAACCCTCTGCCCCAGTCATGAAACAAATGTGGCGGCTGAAGACAAACGTTCCCCTAGCGGAACATCTTCCTTCAAAGCCTGATCCTCCGCAACCCTCGAACGAAGGCCCTGCCGAGTCGAAACCCCAACCTCAGCCCATGCCAGGGGCCGTTTGTGAATTGTTGCCTATGGCCATTCCGAATCGGCCTAAGGCTCGTTTTACCTTGCCCCACCGACGGCAATTCTATTATTTTGACAATGGTATTGAAGCTATGGTTCCATGGGAGCTGCCTCGCCGAAAGAGTTCAGTCTTCAACCGACCGGTCTTCCCTGACAACGCTCCCAGGAGACAAGTGACACGGACGTCTGGTAGCGGGTCGCAAATATTCACCTGCTATACTTCAGGGACCAGTCATCCTGGGAACATTCCCGAGACATCTGAAGCCCGTCCAAGACCTTGGACTCGTAGTCAAGGTGACCGCCAACCTATTGCCGTGACCGGGTCTACGTTACACAATGATGGGGAGGAAGCCGTGCGAGAAGATAACAACATGCAGGAGGTCCCTCTTAGTTTGACGTTGGAAGACCTTTGGCATGAGAACCAACGCCTTCGGGCCCTCCTTGCCAACACAGGCTTGCTTCAATCTCCGCCGGTCCAAAACTCCGACGCTGTTAAAATCCTGGATGAACCTCGTGCCACTTAAGTCGAGCCACCTGCGGCAAGCCAACCTCGGACTACTGCCTATCATCAACAGGCGCCGAGGATCTTGTCTGACGATGACATTTTTGTCCAGCCTGGGTATCAACCACCCCCTCCGCCGCCACAGGACTTTCTGGAGCCCACTCAACGAGTTGTAATTGAATAAATGATTTCTACACGATTGGCTCAGCACGACGAGGGGTACAACATGGTGGGCCTCTACCAAGTTCCCTTCCCACCACATCATCAATTCGTCAAGTTACTCCCCGATGTCCAGAAGGTGCCGAAGTGCTCGAAATTTGATGGGCATGGTTCCCCACGAGAGCACTTGGCCATGTATTTCACTCACATGGGCGAGTTGGCGCGTAGCGAGTCCTACTTACTCAAGTTCTTCGCTACCACCCTGACCGGTACGGCTTTTGAGTGGTACTCCAAACTCAAGCCAAACTCAGTGGCCGATTGGGCGAACATGCAGTGCAAATTCATTGAAAGATTCAGCTTCTCTGAGTGGCCACACACCTTAGTTGAGCTAACCACCATGTTCCAGGGGCAGAATGAGTCAGCGGTCGATTATATTTGCCGTTGGAGAAATGTTTGTATGAAATGCGTCAATCCCCCGTTGAGCGAGGAAGCAGTCACATTGTGCAAAAGGGGCTTACGAGCCGAAATTCAAGAAAAAGTGCTGGGGACAAGGATCCAGACCTTTGATGACTTAAATGTCACCGTTGCTGACATAGAACATTTCTATGTCAACAACCCTCTAATGATTACATCGAAGCTGAGGCAGATAAAAGATAAGCAGCCAGCTTCCCAAGACGTCAATACAGTGGATGTCTCCTCCTCCTCAAAGAATAACAATGCCGGGGGAAAAAACGTCACTGTGACCCTCCCGCAGAGGACAACCAATAACACTGGACAGAGACCCACATGGGAGGAACGTATGTCGAAACCATACTCCTTCACGTGGGATTACACGGGAAGGTTGTTCGATACTTGCCTGAAGAATGACCTGATCAGTTTACCTGCAGTTCGGCGCCCGGGCGATGCCGCGAGGAGCCAAGAAGCAAACTTCTGCCCATATCACAAAATGGTCGGGCACGTCATCGAAGACTGTTACAATTTCAAAGACATTGTAGAGACTATGATTCGGGACAAGATCCTAGATTTGGGGAAACGGCTAGTGCAGCCCCCTCAACCGCATAGTTTGCCCCCACGGCCAACGAACTTCACCGTCAATGCGGTACAGTACCGACTGGCTCCTCCAGTCGTCGAGCCTCCTTTGCCTCCTCCCCAACGACCTCAACCACAGGAGGAACGGCTCCATCATCCAACAGTTTATCAAATGGCTTCTCGGGTCTGCTCGATCCTCGAGGGATTCCGTGTCAGGTGTATGCACCTGGAGGCTGATATCATGGTCACTATGGCCAGCGTTGTGGAGTTGTTAACGGGTGACATGACTCCAGACGAGATTTGCCCGCCTCGGGTTGAAAATCCCGGAGCATCCTTTTCTGGCTCACGCCCACTCACTGGGCAAACTGTAAATCAACCAGACGACCTTTGGGACAGTGCTGAGAAGTACGAGTCAGAGCCCGAGGCATCGACTGCGTGCTCCCTAGCGGCACATGCCAGAGCACCACTCGAGGAGCGGCCGAGAAAATGCCGACGGTACCATGTTTATATACGGTACTCTTTTCCCCAGGCCATGACGCATTTTCTCTACGAGAAAGTTGCGAGGGAAGGCTTGATGGAGCCCCATCCTGAATACGGACACCATATCATGTCCTTTCCTAAGGGTGGATGTGGGTACCATCACTCGCGCTTTCATAGCATTGAAGATTGCCGGGCGGTTAAAAGATGCTTGGAAGATTTAATTAGGAACGAGGTCTTGAAAATTGGACATTATCTTGTTCAACCGCCGCAGCCCCACATCGACATGGGTCCCACCAGCTCCTCCTACGTCATCCACGCCACTCTTTAGGGCAACGAGTAGAAAAGCCAGGAGACTGGGGGCAGTTTGAGTGAACCCGCTCGCCCCCAGGTCTTTACCCAATTCTAGAAGCTTGCCCAAGTCATCAGAGGACAAAATAGTTCTGGTCTCGAGCCCCGATAACAGCCACACATTAGACATTGAACCATTCCCTTGCTTTGTGAGTTGAAAATCACACTCGACAAGGCACTCACCAAGTTGTCCTTGATACCTGAGCCAAAACATATGAGCCATTACGTCAAGTTACGTCTAGTGCTTGCTCTGGTTCTCTCTTTTCAGTATGTGGCTTGAGGGAAGCCCCAATTCCCTGCAAAAAAAAAAACAAAAAAAGAAGAGTGCTTAACAAAAATAAATTCAACAAAAAAATGAGCGAAAACAAACAAAAAAAGGTGTTAGAAATAAAAGAAGAAGAAAAAAGAGTGGCTGACAATGGAGACACCCGACAGGCTTGGCTGATCACTCAAAAGGCGACCAGCTAAGAGCAAAAATGTGAAAAGAAAAATCTAGCTAGAGTGAAAAACTGAAAAGGTACTCTAGAGAAAATTAGGTGACCCCGCTACATGAAAATCTCTCCGGGAGCATGTAGGCAAAATATCGAGGGGGCTAGTCCGGGTGAAAATCTCGCAAGGGACAGTCGGACCAGTAAAAAAAAAGAGAGAAAAAAAAGCGGGGGGTCCATCAGAGGCAAGCATATAGGAGACCGTGCAAGAGTTAGCATCATCAAATGCGCTAAACAGAAAGGTTGAAACCTGTCACAAGGGGGACAAACAATCAAACAGAATCACTGTTGGTCATGTCCAAGGGCCCAAGCCCTTCTAAGTCCTAAAGAAGCTTATGTGGCAAGGGCAGCACATCAAATGAATTGTTGAGGACAGAGGAGCTGAAGTAGGATGCCAACTTGCAAGGGCAGTCCCTCCTCGACTACCCCAGTGTTGGTGGTCGACAAAAAAAAAAAGAAAAAAGAAAAGAGAAAAGAGAAAGAACTCCCCTCATATCATCCAGGCCCTCATTCTGGATCGCTCTCAAGAAAGAAAGAGAAAGCCAAGAGCTCCACTATCCTGGTCACTCCGGCCAAGATGGTCTACCAAAAAATGAGCTATCTAGACTTTACAAGTCATCATTGCAAAACTGCCAAAGGACCAAGTGGGCTCAAATCCCTACTCAAAGGTCACTGTCCCGGCGGAATTCCAAAGCAACAATTTCACCCTTTCGGCAAAAATCCCGAAGGCTTGAGTAGCCCAAGTTCCCACTCGAATACCGCTCCCCAGGCAAAGTGCCAAAACAAACCTTTACCCTTGTGGCAAAATTCCCAAGGAACCCTGTAGGCAAAATTCCTACACACAACCTTCTCCTTTGTGATGAAACTCCCAAGGAACCCAATAGGCTAAAATTCCTACACAACCTTCTCCTTTGTGGCAAAATCCCCGAGAAACCCTATAGGCAAAATTCCTACATATAACCTTCTCCTTTGGGGTGAAATTCCCAAGGAACCCTGTAGGCCAAAATTCCTACACTACCTACTCCTTTGTGGCAAAATTCCTATGGAACCCAATAGGCTAAACTTCCTACATACAACATTCTCCTTTGTGGCAAAATTCCCGAAGAATCCTGTAGGCAAAATCCCTACACATAACCCTTCTCCCTTGTGGCAAAATTCCCAAGGAACTCAGTAGACTAAAATTCCTACATACAACCTTCTCCCTTGTGGCGAAATTCCCAAGGAATCCTGTAGGCTAAAATCCCTACACCACATCACCTTGGTGACAAAATTCTCAAGAACTCGGTAGGCTAAAATCCCTACACAATGTCTTTTCTAGTGAAAAAAAAGAAGAGAGAAGTGGCTGAAAATGGAGATGCCCGATGGACTTAGTTGGTCAAACACGACGATCAGCTAAGGGTAAAAAGGTCAACATAACCTGGTTGAGGTGAAAACCCGCAAGGGCACCTTAAGCAAAAATGGGTAACCCTGCTGTGTAAAAACTCTGTAAAGGGGCGCACAGGCAAAATATTAATGGGGTCAACCTGGGTGAAAACTCTCTAAAGGGCAGTCAGGTTGATATATATATATAAAAAAAACAACAACAACATCAACTAGGGCAAGCCTCCAACCTACCAGGATGGATGGGCTTTTCCCCCTAATTTTATTAGGGAGAGGGTCTGAGTTGCCAATGACGAAACGGCCCCTTTATAAGCTGTATACCTTGTAGTGGACATATGCTAGGGGACCCTACCAGAGGCGACAAGGAAGACCACCTTCCGCCCGTAAAATTTGAGGGAAAATCCTACATACCATCTTGGGGGAGACAAAGGCAAAACCTTGCCCTTCGGCATAACGTTACCTCTTCGGTCCTTTCAACCTCGGCGGTCCCAAATAAACCATGACCATCATAGTCAAAGTGGCAAATCTTTATCACCCCAGTTCGTCCATACTCGATGAACATAAAAAAATCAGCCCCACCATTCTGATCACTCCGATCTTGGAGGTCCATAAAAAAAATCACCATTTTGATCACTCCGATCTTGATGGTCTACAAAAATTCACCATTCTGATCACTCCGATCTTGATGGTCCACAAAAAAATCAACCCCACCATTCTGATCACTCCGATCTTGGGGGTCCATAAAAAAAAATCACCATTTTTTATCACTCCGATCTTGATGGTCCACAAAAAATCCACCCCACCATTCTGATCACTCCGATCTTGATGGTCTACAAAAAACTCATCATTCTGATCACTCCGATCTTGATGGTCCACAAAAATCAACCCCACCATTCTGATCACTCCGATCTTGGTGGTCCATAAAAAAAATACCTCACAATTCTGATCACTTCAATCTTGATGGTCCAAAAAAAAACTGTCTTGTTCATGTTGATCTTGGTGGTCCACAAAAGAAATTCCATTGTTTCAGCGCTTCCAATCTAAATGGTAATTTCAAAACTCATCCTTAGGGCCACTACAGCTTCTTTGGATTCAAAAAATTCATCCTTAGGGCCACTACAGCTCTTTTGGATTCAAAAAATTCATCCTTAGGGCCACTACAGCTCCTTTGGATTCAAAAATTCATCCTTAGGGGCCACTACAGCTCCTTCGGACTCAAAAAACCCATCCTTAGGGCCATCACAGCTCCTTCGGATCCGTCCCTAGGGCCATTACAGCTCCTTTGGACTCAAAAACCCATCCTTAGGGCCACTACAGCTCCTTTGGATTCAAAAATTCATCCTTAGGGCCACTACAGCTCCTTTGGATCCATCCTTAGGGCCACTACAGCTCCTTTGGATTCAACAAAAACCCATCCTTAGGGCCACTACAGCTCCTTCGGACTCAAAAAACCCATCCTTAGGGCCATCACAGCTCCTTCGGATCCGTCCCTAGGGCCATTACAGCTCCTTTGGACTCAAAAACCCATCTTTAAGGCCATTATAACTCCTTTGAACTCAAAAACTCATCTTTAGGGCCACCACAGCTCCTTCAGATCATTTGGGCCACTACAGCTCCTTTGAACTCAAAACTTATCCCTAGGGCCACTACAGCTCCTCTGGATTTGTTCCTGAGACTGTCACAGACCCTTCGAATTTCTACACCTAGCCTCAAGACCTTAACGCTCTGAGAGTAGGTCACTACCATTTCTTTATATGGCTTGAGGGAAGCCTCAATTCCCTGGAAAAAAAAAGAAGAAAGAAAAAAAAAGAGAGAAAAAAAAGAAGAGAAAAGAAAAAGAAAAAAAAAGAAAAAGAAAATAAAAAGAAAAGAAAAAGAGAGAAGAAGAAGGGGCACAACAATGACATACATGGTCACAGGAAGGACAATAAAGCAAGTTGAATTTATTAATCACTGAAATCATTACATGTAGGGAGGGAAACTTTTCAAGACATGCCTCGAGAGTCCCATTTAAGAAAAAGAAAAGGCAACAGGATCTTTCCAAAACGATACCACAGCTGCAGGCCCTGATGACAGCAACACCTGTTGCTTTGGAAGTTGTTCCCGATGAAAAAAAAGAAGCAGCAAATAATGTGCTGACCTGGATAACAATGATAGCTGTAGGTCCTGTGACTGTAGACTCTCACGGTAGCAACAGTAGCACCTTGTTGCTTACGTGGCGATGGTTTCTACATATCCTATAACTGGTAGCGACAGGGCTTGATGAGTCCTACAGCAGTGGCTCCTGCAGATTTGACCAAAAGTTGACTCCAGGACAGCAAGAGCATGAGCTGGCGGCTCTGTAAAATCTAGTGGCAGCAGCTGTCCACGACAGGAGGAGGGAGAGGAAGGGCAGGTTGCAGCGGCAGGAAGGAAGAGAAAAGGGAGAGAGAGGAGGGCAGGTCACGGAAGGAAAAATAGAGAGGAAGGCAGGTTTATTTAAAAGGGAACCTGGTCCGAATTTGATTAGGATTCAGTGTAATACCCCGGTTATTTAAAAAAAAAATTAGTTAATATTTATTATTATTTTAATTAACTCCCTCCCCTATTTAACCTCCCTCTTCCCCCCCCCCTCGGTCGCGCAGCCGCCCTCCCCCTCCTGCCTTTCTTTTTTCTCCCGCGCGTGCGTGCCTCTGCCCAGCCGCCGCCGCCGCGCGTCCCTCACTCCACGGGCCCGCCTCGGTCATCGTGCCCGCCGCCTCGCGGGTGACGCCGCCGCAGCCGCCGCGTGGCCCCGCCACGCCGGCCCGCCGTCGCCGCCTCACCCGCCCGCTCGACCGCCTCCTCGTACCTCGTCCCGCGCCCGCGCGGGTGGCCGGCGGCAACGTCGCCGCCCGCGCTCGCCGCCGTCGCCTCGTCGCCGACCGGCCGCCGCCCGCCTCGGCTTCCTCGCCGCGCGGCCGCCCGCCGCCCGCCGCCCGCCGCGGTGGCCGCCGCCTCCTCGTACCTCGGCCGCCGCGACCGCTCGCGCCCTCGGCCTCCGTCGCCGCCGCGTCACCCCGCGCGACGACCCCGCCCACCCCGGCGCCGCCTCGCCCGAGCGCCGGCCACGGTGACCGCCGACGACGTCACCCGGCCGCGCAGCCCGTGCGCCCACCTGCACCGCGCAGCCCGCCGCCGTGCGCCGCCTCTCTCCCCTCCGCGGTATACATCCTCTCTCCTCTCTCCTATCGCCCTCTCTCCTATTATCTTCTATTAAAATCCCTAGTTCATTATTCTTCTTCCTCCGGCAGTTTTGAGAACCCCTACCCGGCTTGATTTTCCGTCGCCGACGCAACCGCGGCAGTTTCGTCGCCTGATTCAATTTCCTTGGAATTCCGTGCGCCGTTCGCCGTCGCCGTCAAGGTAGGCGTCTCGGCTATTCTTAGCACTCTAATATATTTGATTAAATCGTAATAATCATGTTTAGATCACCAGGATTAGAAGATTGTAGTTAATGGGCTGTTTTTGATTTATTTGCATGTTTAGATAGAGTTAGATTAATTTGATTAGTCTGTGAATGCTTAGATTAATTTGGTTATTCATGTATGTTAGACATCATGATAGGTTGTATATGTTTAGTTTAGCTAGTTTAGCATTGTTTGCATCGCGGTGAACCTTAAGTATATATACCCCGATTTGTTAAAAAAGCCGATGTAAGGTGTAGGCATATGTTGATAGAATTCAGTTTATTTTTCTTTTGTGTAGTAGATAGTCTTGTTTAATTATGTAATTGTCATGCTTAGGTTGGAAATTGCATGATCCCATTCATCGTGCGTTAGTTTGTGATAGATTGTGGTGTGGTATGCGAATATGTGGTGCGTAGAACCAGGTGTTCATCTATGTATTCCATGTTTGATTTGCCGATTTAATGTTCTGTTCTTTATCGTGAGTTATTTATATGCTTGCGTGGTGTTGAATGTGGTTGGTGCGGTGGTACATATGTGGTTGTTTTGTACTACACCGGACTAAATTAGAGGCCCGTGGGCGGCGGAGGTTAGTTGAATGCGGTGCATCCTTCGATCCCAGAGATACCGCGGTTTATCCTAAGTACTCCCCTGCTAGGGGTACTATGGGATTTAGTTACTATATGTTACTTCCTACTATATGGTAAATCTGATGCTAGTTTTGTGATGTGACTACATTTATCAGATGGAGCATGATATTTACTCAGACAGGTGTCTAGTTGTGTAGATTGGCATAGATGGTATGTTATAGATGTGTCATTGGTTTTATGTCAGGTTATGTGCATACCTAGAGTAGCCTAATGTGTAGGTTATGTTGGTTTTTAATGCATATAGAGTCTGGTTATCATTTGGGATAGTTGAATGACCTTTGTAATCAATTAATTAAAGATATATGATTAGTTAAACCCTATGTATTAAATCTGATTTTTAGGCTTATTATTCTATTATACCATTAGAAAACACTATTATAATGGGGTAGTTCGGGTGTAAGTCCTACTGGGTCTGTTGTGACTCACCCCTTCCGTTGTTAATATTTTCAGGAGTGCAGGTTTAGCGCAGCAGAAGCGTAGTGGTATTGTGGAATTCGAGGAGCTAGTGGATTTCTCATTCAATGTGGTATTTAATTTGTTTAGATAGGTATTTGTTTTATGGTGATATTATGTTGTAAAGTTTGGAATAATTTATTTGGATTGAGATTTTAGTCTTATTTGGTTCCAGACCGATATCCTTTCCCGTTACGTCGCCGGATTATCTTCCGCTGTGCATGTTAAAAATCCGGGTCGTGACATTCAGAGCTGTTTGTTCTTATCCATTGAAAGGAGATACGATCGATGGGTTAGATTAAAAAGGATTTGATCAAAGGATAGGATTGATCCACGGACCACGATTATGTTAATGGATCTATCTTAATGGGTCCTTAACAGGTAATGGATGCACCTTATCTATGGTTGGTAAAATTGTGAGGGCCCAAGTCCTTCTCGGTTCTCAGAAACACAAAAGTTCATGTGCCAAGGGTATATATAAAAATTGCAGTTTAGCACCAACTTACACGGGAGGTTCCCCATCAACTTTAATCTCCGAAAAATCACCCGTGGGGGGCATTTGTGAACACCAAAATTTATCCACAAGAAAAAATAATATTTTTACTATTATCATTTTTCCTTTCATCTCAATTAAAAATCAAAAAATCATTTGGAGTCCAATTATTCATTGATCTTTCCTTGATAAATCTCCATTCCCTTGCAATTCTGGCCCAATTTGAACGTATTAGCCCATTTGGCTCACTTTTCAAAGAAATAATATTTATCCTATTTTGTATTCTGAAAATAGGGATAAATATTCAAAATTTCAAGAAAAATACAATTCACCACCCAAAATTCATTGAAAATTCACAGAAAATATCCAAAATCAATTTTCCGTAAATTCCACATTTTTTGGAATTTTCTTCCAAAAAATACAGAAAATCACTTTTCTCTCTCTAGAAAATCCAATATTGGGTCAAAAATAATTTTCCATGCCCGATATTGTTTTTTGGAAGACCTGAGAATATTTTATAATGTTTCAACATTTTTTGAGCTCGAAGAACTTTTTCCCTGCCTTTTTTGGGTATTTTCCTATTGAATAATCCAGAAAGTTGTCGGATAAACTTCAGAAATTCGGAGATAATCCAGAAAAATCTCAGAAAACGTCCAGAAGCTTCCCACATCTATCTCTTTACGCTAGATTCTGTTAGGATGGGGTCCACCACTTAATAAAAAGGGAAATTCGCGCTGAAAATGCTTAGAAAATAGTAAATCACCCATATTTCTTCTCCACCTGATTTTATCTCTCGGTGGAGATAACTCTTAACCCCAACTGCCTCCCACGAGGCTGCATGACCTTCCTTCCCTTATAAAAGCATCCCTTCAAGGTCAAAAAAGAGGACGTACGCACAGGCTCCTATTCCAGCCGCTGCCAGCTTCTGAGGAGAGAGAATAGAGAAAGAGGAGAAGAAGAGAAGCTGTCTCAGCCTTCCAGGTTCCTGCATACCAGCATTGGCAGCCCAAGAAGGAGTCAAAGAGAAGAAGAAAAAGCAAGGAAGAGAAGGGGGAGGTCTATCCCCTGCTGTCGCACCAAGAAAGGAAGAAAGAAAGAAAGAAGAAGAGGTAAGAAAAAGTCTCGTCGGTTGCACCTTTCCTCCTTCCTATTCCCCCTCTTTTCTCCTTCCATTCTCCCTTAGATCTCTTTTCTTTTAGGCCTGTTCGACCCACATTTCTGGCCCACAGGTTCATCCCTTCATCATTCTCGATGTGACCCCATGTTGGTCCCCTTTTCAAGCCCCAAATTCCACCAAAAGCCAGCACCTATCTGACCCTTTAAAACAGGTCCTATAGGGTCCACAATCCCCCTTACACAAGTCCTGCTGAGGCATCAAAAATGAGCTTGAATCATTCCTTGTTCGGTCCCCCAGTTGGCCCATTTGCCTAAGCCTGCCAGACCCTTAATTGACCCTTAAATCCAATCCCAAACAGCCCACATACGAACCCTCAGTCAGACCCAAAAAAACTGGTCTTTAAAACAGCTCTGAAGATCCTCCATATGCAGTCTCCTCGGTCAGCCCTATGACCCCAAATAGAACCTGTTTTTCAGACCATAAAAAAAACAGACCTAGATCCCTTCCTTTTAGGGTCGACGCTTTGAGATTCTCGGAATCCGCCGGACGGACCGAGACTACTCGGGCGGGCCCTCAATTCTCTATCTGAAAAACAAGGAGGACAGGGTGAAGTTCAAGGTGCAAATATGCCAAACTTGCTCAAGGAAATGCAAGTCGGATCAACCGGGCTCACAAGAACATGAAGCTGACCAGCAGGGTCATGAATGACATGACAGCAGCCCAATGGGCCTTGGACATAAAAAATAAACTTAAACAAATCTGAAATGCAAAATGCCAAATTAAATAAGGAGTTAGTCCACCAAGGGACGCTCCACCTTGGACGGCTAACCCGGGCCTGACCCGACATGTCGCATCCTGGACGTAGGCACGGGCCGGCTCCCGTTGTCGACGGATCCTTCCCTCGATGTGGCGAGTCAAAAAACTTAGCCATATTGGTGGTAAATTCCATTCGATCAAGGATGGGTCGGCATGCCGTCATAATGCCGATTTCTTATCTTTGATCTTATGGAAATACACCTTGAGGGAAGGAAACCGTCATCTTCAGACTTAGTCCCATGTATCGACTTGATGTACTCCGACATGGAATGGAATGAAATGAATGATTCAAGTGCCAATGTGTATGTTTCAACTGGGCACTGGATGTTAACCCAATGGACCGGATGGGATGCGAACCCCAAATTAAATTAAACAAACAAAATAAATATAAAAAAATGACTTCATTAAATATGAAAAATAAAAGATCAGATTTAACCAATCTGTAAAGTCATTTAAAAAATCACTTAATCTATGAAATTAAATTTGTAAACAAGCGATAATTAAATAACTTCAAAGAGAATTAAATAAACAATATTCAAAATATTTGAAAATTCATCAAAAACAGTTCTTAAACATTAAAAAAATCATCATCAGATCACAAAACTAAATGAAACTCAAAGAACAAAATCAAAACATAACTCAAATAAGCCAATCAACACTAAGAACAAATCAAATCAAGATTAGAATCAAAACATGCCAAAATCAACATATATCATGAAAATGATAATATCAAAAATCTGAAACATTTAAATCAATTTAATTGTGAATTACTCATCAGATCCCAAAAGTGAGATAAATATTCGAAATTGAACATAAACCAAACATAAGTCCAAACATAAAAACAAACTCAAATACAGTTGATATCAAATCTGGAAATAAATACAAACCAAGTTAAAATCAACATCAACCACATCTTAAATCAACATGGTTGCATCTCATCGAGCCCATGGGGCTATCGCCCATTGTGTATTTATTTTATATGGATGTGCACCTTCTACCAAACAGGTTGCTATGGCGGTTAATCAAGGGTCTTCGAGTCGTTGCTCGATGTAATTAACGTCGGATATTCGCACCATCCGACGGGGAGAGGTCAAAAATCAAAATTTTAAAGAACCCGATAACCTCGGTTCTATACTCTTTTAATATCACCCGGACTATCTAGTATTTATGGTCTATCATCTATTTTACTAGAAAATTCGGGTACGATATTTCAACATTAAAAAAACTGATAGCTTTGAGAGCTTTAAGAATAGAGAAGTAGTAGAGGGGTAGACTCTGTAAGACAGCCTTAGATAGAATCTATCTCCCCCAGTGGAGAGTAAATTGCTTTTCCAGTCAGTCAATTTACCCTCGAATTTATCAATAACTGGCCCCCAACCCTTGTTACTCAACATCTTGTCAGAGAGAGACAACCCAAGTTACTTGATCGGAAACATGACCATGACATCCTGAAAATACCTTGCAGAGAAAGCTTCAATTCATCAGTAAGGTTCAAGTTGATCATTTCGCACTTATCACTGTTTATCTTCAAACATGTGACTGTCTGAAGAAAAGAGATAATGATTTTAAGATTGATACATTTGGCAACATTCCCTAAGGTAAAAAGCAGAGTATTGTCAGTGAACTGGAAGTGTGTCACCTTGACTTCATTGGAGCCTACCATAATACCCTCAATCAGGTTGCAATGTTCTGTTGAGGACCACATCAAGCTCAAGATTTGACTAACCAAGACAAAAGGTTGAGAAGATAATGGGTCTCCTTGCCATAATCCTTTAGATGCTCCAAAGAAACTGAAGCTCCAACCATTACAATCAACTGAAAATCTTGCAGTGCCACCACAAGATTTGATCCAAGTAATCCACTTGTCATTAAAACCCATGAGCTTCATAATACAAAGGATGGCTGGCTGTTTAATCTTGTCATAAGCTTTTTCAAAATCCAGTTTCCAAAGTACACCCTGCCTTTTCCTTATTCGCTGATCATGTAAACATTCATGTGCCACCATAAAGTTATCAAGGATGTTTCTGCCTGGAATAAAAGATGATTGTGAAGGGCTAATCAAC
The DNA here is from genome assembly GCA_036172225.1 of Cryptocoryne crispatula var. balansae. Taxonomy (NCBI): domain Eukaryota; kingdom Viridiplantae; phylum Streptophyta; class Magnoliopsida; order Alismatales; family Araceae; genus Cryptocoryne; species Cryptocoryne crispatula. Next base: position 15,396,250 of record CM069925.1, on the reverse strand, counting down.
ATACCAATAATCCTACTCAGTCATGTGACTAACACCTTAGTGACAATCTTGTGGCTGCAATTCAGCAGGCTGATTGGCCTCAAGTCTGTAATGTCCTTCACCTTGCCTTTTTTCAGGATAAGAATGAGGTTGGTGGAGTTCAACAATTTGATGTAGCTTGGTTTGGCCTGAAATTCATCAATAAGTACCATGAAATCTGCCTTGATAGACTCCTAACAAAGCAGATAAAAGCCCACTAAGAACCCATCTAGTTCGTGCTTTGAAAGGGTCCATTAGCTCTATTGCCTCAACAACCTCATGCTTTGTGAAGATGGCTGATAAGGACTCTGCATCTTCATGTCTGAGAACATCCATCATGTCAAAATGAATAAGAAGAGACCATTCATTAGAATCAGTGAAGAGCTCTTTATAAAAATCAGCCGCCTATTTGCCAATATGCTCCATCCCATTGCAATCACCCTCAATGATAGACAGGTGGTATAAGGTATTTCTCTTCTTGTGCAGGGATGCCTGAGTATGTAACTACTTCGTGTTTTGATCTCCTTCCTTCAACCACAATTCTTTTGATCTTTGTTTCCATTTAATTTCCTCCTAGAGACACCATCCTTGCTATAAACCCTTGGTTTTGCTCCATTCCTCTCTGTGTATGGTCAAGCAAACCTGATTCATTAAGTTTCTCAAAACGATCCATTTCTGCCAGTAAATCCTGTCTTTTTGGATTACATTGAATTTCTCTCTAGAACATATTTGCAAACAACTTTTAACCCATTTCAGCTTCTTAACAAATCTCCAAGTGGTTGATTTCGAGATCACCTCATAGTCCTCCCACCACCACGCAATCTGGCCTTTGACGTCAGGATCTCTACACCAAGCTTATTCAAAATTAAACTTCTTGCATTTCTGAAACTTGCTGCAGTCAAAAGAAAGGCCAATAGCTGTATGATCAGAAGCCACCCTAGGAACATAAAAATCATCCGGTATCCCATGGTCCACCATCCAATAAGATGAGATAAAAAAACCTATCTAACATTGATCTGTAAAATGCGTTAAACAAGGTAAAACTTAATTGCAAATTATTCACCTCAACAAGACCGCAGTCTTGGACCCCAATGATTAAAATAATGCATTTCCCGGGTCCACACCTACCCATCCCTCACGCGGTTTCAGGGCAGCATTAAAATCCTCTCCCACCCACCAAGCGCCATTGTTGTGACTGTTCATAACATGTGTCAACTTCAAGAAGAAGGGAGTCTTCTCATTATCCTTGACCAGCCCGTAAATATTACACTAGCCATTGCTTGCAAGTGACTTTGTCATGGATCTTTGATATCATAAAATTCCTATCCTTGTACATGTTCTCAGCTGTGGCACGACTACCATCTAGATGATAGCAAGGGCCTAACTCCTCCCAGATGAGGGTACAAAGAAGACCACATTGAGTTTCCCATGCTTCAGAGAATCCACAAGTTCCACTAGACTAGTACAGTAATGAGTAGATCACTATGCTTTTCCCTTCCTTCTTGTTCCTCCAACCTGTAATCAGGACTTCATTGTTGAGAATGAAGTTCATCTTCATCGATCCAATCCTCTGTTGGTTTTGTTTATGGCATGCAGTGCCACTACCCGAGCCCAAGATATCCTCCCAGATGCTTCCAAAGAAATTTATGATAGCCATTTCTCACCCTAAGAAACATAGGCCTATCTGATCCCCGATGGTCCTAATGTCCTCATCAGAGATGCTCCAGGTAGTGCTAATTCCCTCAGGTCCATTCCCCAGTCTCAATAGCTGTGGGCAAACTGGAATAATAGCTAGGTCCTTTGACTGTATCACATCAAAATCCTCAAGATTGTCCTCCTCTCCCCTCCTAGAGAACTTGAGTGGAACTTCTGGCCCCTCTGGGGGACTTTGAGAATCTCTGAGTTCATCCAGAGGACTCTGTTTTCCTCCCCCGTCCGTGGCAATGAAGAGGTCCTGGTCGTAGGTTTTCTACTGAGGTAGACAACGGTTTTGCCGACCATCGACAGAAGAGACCGGCTCACCTGAGCCCCGAACAGGCACAAGGGCACCCGAATCGGGAGACAGCAAAATGTGGTCCCGAATCAGACGAAGACTCATTGGAGGCAGCCACTTGAAGACCACGCTAGAACCAAGCATAGCAAGAAGACCCGGCCTTTGATCTGGTCCGTCTCCTTTCATCAGTTCAGTGAGTAAGTGAGACAGAGCTAGATCAGCTAACAGTTCTCAAGGAACCAGAAGCACTCACAGGGTCCCGTCTCCATCACCTGATAAGCCAGATAGGTCGACCGTTTCCAGACAAGGTTCCTCCTTTTGGAAATCACTTGATGGACTTTCCTGCGATAGCCTCTTGCCTCCTTGACTTGCTTCCGAAGGAAGGAATTTGCTAAAATTAAGGAAATTTGAATTGCAAAGCACAGTCAGCTTCTCTGCAAGGCCTAGAGGCCTCCGTCCTATTCCAGTATCCTCCTTATCGTCTAACATTGGCAAACAAATGTTGACTTCATACTGCATCCCTTCCATAATAACCGGAAGCTTCAAATCTTCAAAGAAACTCATCCTACTCTCAAGAAGTTTATCAACCTTGTTTGCAGTAGGCCACCACAGGTTCTTCCTATCTGCTTTAATGAGACTCCCAAATGGAGATAAAATTCTAGCCAAAACAGACTCCAACCAAGCACACAATGGGAGTCACTTCATCCATAGGCGCACCGCCTGCAGCTCCTTATCTGTGACTGCCGGTGTGTGATCAGCCCAAGGGCAAACATGGATGTTCAACACAATGACATTGAAGCCATTAACAGTGAAGTTGTATCCCTCTGATGCATTGAGCCAACTTTTCAAGGAGAAGCTACTGACGATGAACGCTCCTTCATCCGCGTCTCTCAGCCACCAGCCCTTTGAGTTTGGCCAATTACTATGCAAAAAGGCAACTAGCAACCTACAATCATTGAGCCACTCTGACTTCTGCTTTATGTCATCCGACTGGGAAAAATAGAGCACCTCTATTCCAGTGCCACCAGACACCACCCTAAGGTAAGGTCTTCTCAAAAACCCAAAACTCCGAGCACCACCGGGGAGCATATAAGCCTTGATCAGGCATCCCCTCTCCCTGTGTCCAATCCCCCAACATGATCTACATCTGAGCCCATTCCTGCAAACTGCCATAAGGTGATCCCTTTCATAACACCTTCCACAAGTCCAGGTCCCCTTCCCTCCCTTCACAACAACATTATATGATGGCTGCTGTATCTCGGCGACCTCGTCAGGAAGAGTGCCCTTCTCCACCAGGTGGATCGGGTGGCCACTCAGATTGAATGAAAGGTCACCGAAGGACAACCACCAGCGTTTTCCACAACAACGATACTTCCCACATCTGAACTCAACGAAGCCCAAGGCAGACCACAGGAAGTTCGGCCCCTTCATGTCTCAAAACCCCTTCTGCTGCGAATGCTCTCAGATTAGGTAGGTGGCAAGGAGAAAGCACTCATTCCATAGGTTCTGGGGAAAGTTGTTACAAAGAAAACCCAATTGCAAACTCGTAAGGACCTTTGGATGCCTATGCTTTTCTTCCACCTCTCATTTAAAATCCGGCAAGTAGGAACCCCATGCTAAGGCTTGTGTGTTCATACACTACCCACCTAATCAAAAGGGATATAAACTTATGGACTTGAACTCAAAGCATAATTTTACTAGTCGGGATGTTAACTTCCATGAAAAGAAATTTCCTTCGAAAGAAATTGATGAGAACATTTGCCCATCTATACATGTTCCAATTTCAGATATAGCTGATGAAAACAACGCCATTCAAAGAACAAACCAACAACCAACCATCAGTCATGTTTAAAGTGCCAGTCAAGAAGCCTTGGGAATCTTTCATCCAAGGTAAGACTATGTCACACATCCCAACAACCACCCAAGTATATGGACGGCTACGTCATTGGATTCAATGCTCAGTCCAAACTTTTCATCGAAGGTAAGACTTATCCCCTAGAGAAATTCCTTGCACGACCCAATTTTTCCACCAAACACATGGTCTTCTTTTCTTAACCAATATTTCAAGAGAATTTGAACCCACCAGCGATGAAGAAGCCAAGCTGATAACACATTGGGTAGATGCTATGAGGTCCAAACTGGGAGCCTTGGAGGAAAACAAGACCTAGAGATTGACTCGGTGTTGCTCGATCATAAAAAAGCTAGATTTCAAGTGTGTATACAGAAAGTAGAACTCTGATGCAAGCATATACAGGTGCAAAGCTAGGTTGGTTACCAAGGGATACACCCAATTGGAAGAGGTAGATTATCTTAAAATCTATGTGCCAGTTGCTAAGCTAACCATAGTCAAGAATATCATATCTACGGTTGCCATTTTGAATTGGGAACTTTGCAATTAGACATCCAAAATTCTTTCCTACATGGAGAGTTAGCCAAGAAAGTTTACATGAAATTACCCCCTGGATACAAGCCAACAGATGAGGATCATATTGCAGATTAGAAAAATCCCTGTATGAGCTGAAGCAAGCATCTCGGAACTGGTTTGCCAAATTAACCACTACACTATGTAATTAAAGCTTCATTCAATCCAAGTCTGACTATTCCTTCTCCCTACACAAGGAAAGAAATCAAACTGTGGCAGTCTTAGTCTATGTCATAGTTGTCAAGGAGATAAGGCGTTGAAGGGTACCGATTCCGCTTAGGCGACAAGGCGGCCGCTTAGGCGTCGCCTAGGCGGTCAAGGCGGTAATCAAGGAAGGCTGAGTCAGGAGGTTGTTATATATAAAAATAATTATATTTTTTATGTTATAATTGAATATGAGTGTTTTATCAATGCACATAAGTAAATATGGTGTGTGTGTGAAAGAGAAGAAAGTTAAATAGATTTTTATAAAATTTAAGTATTTAACTCATTTATGATTATAAAATTTATATATGTACAATAGTATAAGTGATGATAAAATATTGTTATAATATTATTAAATGGGGGGAGCGCAGAGTAGTCGCGGATCGACCTACGCGGTCAGGTCGCGGGGGTCATGAGGGCAGCGCCTCTTGTGGGGGGTTGTCAGGGGGGAGAAGCCCCCCGAATCCAAAAAAATATGTAATAGTATAAGTGAGACAGAGAGAGAGTGAAAAAAGAGCTGAAAAGAAACTTAATTAAGTATATAATATATGTTTATAATCATAAATCTTAAATATGTATGATAGTATAAGTGATAGTGCAATATATTAATATATTCAAACTATCATTAAATAAGTGTCCCTTGTGAGAGGTATCAAGGGGGAAAAACTTCTCAAAATTATTTTTTTAATGATGTAAAAATACCCAAGACGCCTTGCCTGGGCACCTTGAGCGCCTAGGCTGGCGCCTTGGACGCCTTGGGTGCCTAGGCGGGCATCTTGGGCGCCTTTTTGGCCCCAGACAAGGCGCCCTTGGAAAAGCGCCTTGCCGCCCAGGAGCTGCCTAGGCGGGCGCCTTGACAACTATGGTCTATGTAGACGACAATCCGATTGCCAGGAACAATCACAGCCTTGCCAACACTTTGGTTGAAGAATTGAACAGAACTGTTAAAATTAAGAACCTTGGAAAACCTAAGTACTTCTTGGGGATAGAAATTGCTAGATCTTCTTAGAAGTGTTCCTATATCAAAGATAATATGCTTTACACATCATTCAAGATTGTGGCTGACATATGCAAAACCTCAACCAGTTCCCATGGAGAAAAGACACATGTACTCAGATATTCCTATAATAATAGAACCAGGAAAATTTAGAAGATTGCTCGGGAAGGCACCTTTATTTGACTGTAACTAGGCTGGACATCCTTTCTTGAACTTGCCAACTAAGTTTATAACAAGTCCAGAGAGGCACACATGGCAGCTGCTATCAAGGTGATTCGATACATCAAATCCAGCCCAGATAACTAGATATTTTACATTTCTCAATCATTTATCAAACTGTCCATGTACACCAATGCCAAATGGGAATCATGCCTCATCACCAGAAGCTCTACCACACAAAGCTCATAGAATTGGCGGACCGCAGAATGACAAGAACCCAAGGCACACACTTGGAAGGGGAAAGAAGCCATCACAAGGAAGCAATGGCCAGCAAAGGAGGAAAGGATGGCATTTATCACTTATGCAGGTTTCTCTCCCAGAAGCAAATCGTCTCTTGCTGTCTCCTCTTTATCAACCCAGCCAAGGTTGGGTCCGATCCCCTCTCTTCGTTACTCGTCAGTTACAAGAAAGAATAATTTCTGAGCACAATTTATCCTCTTCAAATGCTACAGCTGCAAGGATCCACAAACTAAAATCAACAATTTTCTATTATCACAATTTATATCATTTCATGGCTTCAAATATGCACCATCCTAAGGCATTTGTCGCAAAGGGAAAAAATTATCAGTAAGAGAGGATTTTTGACAATTGAAAAAGACTTTGATACTGAGTGATATTAAGCCAGGATTCAATTTTTTAGTTTTTTAGAAACTCTTTTGTTTACATATTCACTTTCACTTGTCTTGTTTCCCTTTTTTAGTTCCAGGGGAAGATGAATGTAACATAGGTACCTTCACTTTTGCCCTTGGTGTTCCCAATCGAGACAAAGCAATTAAAGGTGGCACAGCCCCTTCCTGAAGTACCATATTGCAGAATCTTTGGCTATTGATACATAGTTGCAACAAAGTAGAAGCAGCATTCTCCTTTCCCTTATCTGACCCAGTCTCAACAACCTCAACAAGCAAGGGTATGCCACCTTCCCGAGTGATGGCCATGCAACCCTCAGCTATTGCAGATAGGTTGGCCAGAAGTGCCACAGATTTGTCGACCATACCACTGTCAGGTTCCATCAGATCAACGAGGTACTTTACAGCACCAGCTTGGACTATCCGTGCCTTATTTTCATAGAAGATTGATAAGTTAAATAGTGCAGTTGCAGCATCTTTTTTACCTCTGAGGTTTCCGGAGGCTAAAAGATCAACCAATGCCTTAATTGCAGTAGTCTGTCCAATTTTGATCTTGCATTCCTCCAAAATAGAGATACTGGACAATGTTGCCGCTGCATTTTCTTTAGCCACTGTGGTTCCACATTTGAGAACATGGATAAGTGGTCCTATGCCACCTCCCTCTGCTATAGCTATCCTATTATCATCATTGATCGTCAAATTTAACAGTGCAGTAACAGCATTCTCTTGAGTCAATTTTTGTGGTGAATGTAACAAGTGTATCAGGGGTACTATTGCCCCACATTCTGCAATAAGTACACGGTTATCCATGTCATGTTTTGCCAAGAGTCTCAGCTCTATGGCAGCTGCATTCTGGACATCAATGTTTCCACTTTTTAGATTATCCACAAGCTTCTTGACATGACAGGATGTCATGTTATCAGAACTACTGCATGGAAATGGAGACTGGTTTCTACTAGCATCGGACAATGAAAACTGAAGTTGACAGCTAGATAACCATGGAGAAGATACCAAATGGTTATGTGAGGGAGAATATGCTCTGTCATCAGACTTACTCAACAATTCAATACTGGAAATAGAGCTTGATATGGACTCACTCTGACTATCACCACATGGTTGTTGCCCCACAAAGGGAACAGACAGAAAGGCCTTATCTGATGTCCTATAACAATAAGAAAGTCTAGCTGCTGCTTCACCACTTTGAGTTGAAACTTCAGCTTGCTCTCGCTCAAGGCAATTCATAATAGCAGATGACTCCAAAAAAAGGTCTTGACAAATTGTTCTTTGAACACCACTATCAATGCTTGGTTCCTCTGAAGCTACAAATGTTACGCAGGAAGGTGTAACAGATTGAACAGGATGAACGGACATGATTCTATTTTCCTCAAACCAATTTGCAATCAGTGCCTTTACAGTATAGTTTGGAACAAGATTGGTGTGGGATAGTGTTTGGCGAGTTTTGGGACAGATTTTGAGCCCACTGTCCATCCACTTCTGTATAAAAGTCCTCTCGTAGGTTTGCCCTGAAGCCACAATTACTGGATCCAACATTAGTTTAAGAGACAGAGGACAACGAAAATATGAAGGAACAGGAAAGTGGTTCATTGATCCAAAATGCTCTTGTTTGGCCACACAATTGCTGATTTGAATCACTAAGTCAATAATCTGATCTATGAGGTCAACATCTACTTTTCTTTTCATTGACTCAGCTTTCATTTTCTCCTTTTCAAGAGCTATTCTCTCTGCTAAGAGATCTTGATTTGATGTGAGTGCCAGAGATTCTGCAATCTTCATTATATGTTCTGGGCTGGATGTGACATACTCCCTTTGGTCTCTCAAAGCAATCTCTATAAGTTCTGATGTCAAGTCCACCTCAATGCATTCAAGCTGCTGTACACAGCACTGAAACATAATTCAATGATTGAAACTTGTCATTATCACTACATTTTTAAGAAGGAAATATAGTAGGAATGCATTTATGAACGAAAGAGAAACTTTAAAATATGCAAATCACTTTAGCTACCTCAACGGATGCTGATATTGAGGTTAAAGATGAAGCATTCAGCAAGTTTCTCAAAGCATGGCATATTTTCATTGATGCACTTCGGATCTTTAGCACCAATGGTTCACATTGTAAAGTCTGAAGATATAAGAAAGACAGATAGTTAAAACACTTGCAAAACAAGAGTAGAAGTTTCATCTAACAATTGTAGACATCAATGTCGCCAACATATAAGGCAACGAAAATGGTCTATATCATCATAAATGGGAGAAGGGGAATATAGAATAAAATGCACTGTATTACCTCTATCTCCTTTACACCCCACTACCAACCCAAGATGCTCTGCCGGTGTCTCTTGGACCACCAACCAGAAACATCTCTCAAGATCAAGACCACTCTATCATTCTAATATCTACTGCACTTTTTATTTTGATATCTCTCGCTTGGAGACCACAAGCAGGAAACCCTTGTGACGCTCTATCATCCCTATGACCCTGCCAGTTTCATTAAATCAACCTCTATCACTCTCTGATCTCACTCATCTCCATCAACTCTGTCTGACTAGACTATCACCCTGTCCCAACCTCCTGCTCACCTTCTTCTCTCCAATATGCAATATGCTGAGCACTTTTCTTCTCACCTACCTTTGTTAATCACCTGATCACTCTTTTCACATCCCAATCCTCATAGATCTCTTTCTCCTCTGCAAGTGTTGACCAGTTGAGGGTCCCACAATTCAACATCAGCTGGTCTCAATGCACCACAATGCACCTTTGTAAGTCTTTTTATATCGTTTTTCCATCTAAGGCTTCTTAGTTTCTTAACTCTGCGGCTCCGCCATGGCCCATCCTAAGCCTGGATGAGAAAGGAGGGTTATAGTAGGTGATAACCAACGGGAAAAAAAGAGAGTCATGTCTCATGATATGGACTCAAATGATATAAATGTTAGGGTGTACTTACCTAATGACGTGTCACGCCGAAGCTCGAGTGTGGCAAAAAATACAAGCATAAGAACGTTCTCGCATGCAACACACCACATAAATGCCATAATATGGTGTTAAATAAATAACGGTTCTCACATGAAACAGAGGTGTAGGTAAAGAACTTAGTTCATAGTGGAGAGCAAGATATAAATTCTAAAACAAACTTAAAAGCAAATAGATATTATTAAAGAAAGAAATCTAAAAACATATTGAAATAATGATAAGAATATGTACTTGGAATATTGAATCCCTTACAAGAAAATTTATAAAACTCGCCAATAGATGAAGAAGAGAAAGATTAATATTGTGTATCCAATAAATTAAGTGGATATGAAAAAAATATTAAAAAGTAAAAAATATACTTTATTAACTATGGTATATAGGGAAAAGAGAGATAAAAATGGAGTAGATATCATTGCTGATAAAATATTGAATGATACAATAGTTTCAATAAAAAGAGTAGAAGATAGAATTATCAGAATAAAAATGATTATTGAAAGAGATACAACTAATATAATAAGTGTGTGCTCCACAAATTGCATTAAATAGCAAAATTAAAAAACATTTGAAAGAATACGGATGGCCTTATGCTACCAAGTAAATAAAATATATTTATTGAAGGAGATCTCAATAGATATGTTAGAAACAAATGTCATAAATATTAAAAAGTTCACGGAGGTTTTGAATATGAAAATTTAAATGAAGAAGAAAAGAATATTTTGGAATTTGCTATGGTTTATTATCTTATCTTAAAAAATACTCATTTTATTAAAAGAGAATCACATTTAATAACACTTAAAAGTAAATAAAATAACAGTCAAATTGAATTTATTCTCACGAGAAAGTCTAATCATACTATTTGTAGAGATTGTAAAGTTATTCCGAGCGAAACTTTAAGAAATCAACATCGGTTAGTGGTTTTAGATATTAAAATCATAGTTGTCAAAACAATAAAACAACTAAAGCAACCAAAGATCCTTTTACCGCTTAAGCAACAAAGCATCAACTTAAGCGGCACTTAAGTTGTGGCCAGTAAGACTATTTGGGTTAAGCGGCTAGCCAACAAAATATAACTAAAAATCCTAGTAATGAAACATACATAAACATAAATTTATATGTAAATATAAAAAAATAAAATGAGTTACAAAATACTTTTTGACATCATTCCTTAATGAATGTGTTAATTATTTATCCATAACATACAACATGCAATCTATTTTTGCCAATATAAAAAATATAGCAAGCAAATAACAATGATAAGAAATACATTCAATAGCACATAAAAACGTAAAAAATGAAACTAATACAAAACAACTAAACAAATTTAACAAAATAGACACAATAAGAAATCTTCAAATCATAAGTGGTCCAAAATGACCAAAGCAGGCACTTTGGTCTGCTTTACCACTTAAGCAATCCGAAGCGGGTGCTTTACTACCACAGAGAAAAGCAGTTGGGCACTTTAACAACTTGTACCGCTTTACCGCTTAAACAATCGCTTTGACAACATTGGTTTAGATTAAAACATAAACAAGCACATTTATAAAAATAGTTTCTCTTAAAATAAAATGATGGAAGTTAAAATGGATGAAACAACAAACATTTACAAATAAACTTCTTGAAAGAAATGAGTTGAAGCCAAGCATAAACATTAATGCTATGTGGATGAACATGAGTATAAAGATTAGATAGATTGTTAAAAAATTACTTAAAGTATTAAAAATATGAAACACCTAAAAAGAAGACTTGGTGATAAAATAAAGAAATGCAAAAAGCAATAAAAAATAAAAAATATTAGTATAAAAGATTGCCTAAACGTGATAACAATGAAGCTTCTGAACAGTACAAGATAGTGAAAATGGAAGCAAAAATGACTATTAAATGAGCAAAAGATGAGTATTTTAGACATATCTATGAGAATCTTGGAACAAAAGAAGGCGAAAAAGATTTTTATAAGTTAACAAGTATGAGAGAGTGAAGTTAGATGTATCAAAGATAAAGAATGAAAAGTTAAATCAAAGATGATGATATCAAAGAAATATGAAAATTTTATTTTGATACTCTTTTTAATAACAACTTTGCTAAAAACATCGACAACATAAAGAATGTGCCAAAGTTTATTTTAATTTGTATTGGAAGAATTCAATTTTTAGAAGTTAAAAAAGTATTGAAGATGATAAAAACTAATAAGGCAGGTGGTCTACATAGTATTCATATTGAAGTGCGGAAATGTTTGAAAGATTTAGAGGTGGAACAGTTAACTCGACTTTTTAACAAAACTTAATATTAAAAAGAATGCCATATGAAGAGAGAAAAAGCATCATTGTACTTATTTTTAAGAAAAACGAAGATATACAAGATTGTGCAAATTATAGAGATTAAATGCATGAGTCACACTATAAAATTATGGGAAAGAGTAGTTGAGCAGTGATTATAGAATTGTATGAATATTTTACCTAACCAATTTAGATTTGTGCCTTGTCAATCTACAATTAAAGTTATTTTTCTTATTAGAAGTTTAATATAGGAATACAAGACATAGAGAAGGATTTACGAATGATGTTCATTGACTTGGAAAAGGCTAATGATAAAGTTCTGAAACAAATGATAAAAGACATGTATGATAGGGCTGCAAACCAAGAGGATCCTGAGAAGATATAGGATTTCTGAATCCTCTTCGGATGGCAATTCAGATAAACTATCCACTTCAGTTACATTTTGTATACTGAGCAAATATTAAAATTTAGATATCTCTCGAATACGAATAATATCCGCTTTGCCTATAATCTGTATTCACCAAACAAACCTAAATGCAAATTTAAAAATCTATAAAATCTTTGAAAAAATGGATAAAATAATGTCAAATTTTCAAAAATTATGTAATAGATCTCTTAAAAAGTGTTCTGAAACTTGTATAACTCAGATAAATCAACATGAAAAAACTCTAAAAAATATATTCAAATAACAACCAAAACCTAAAAAAACATGTAAAATCATAACAAAGTCCGCAGAATCTGTAACATGTCATTTGTATACATATCATTTGTATAAAACATTCAATAAGACATCAAATCACAACAATGTTTAATAATCACAAGATTTAATATCTAAATCTTTTAATTTTATCCAATAAATTCAAGAATGATTTAATCAAAGATACTAAAATTAATCACAAGATTCTATACCTTAATACGACTGTCTTCACCTATACCTAGTGTCCATCCATACTACAAAGTGCAAACTGTCACGTCATTGATGACTAATCCTTTGCTAGGAACAAGGGAGAGCAGAGCAACCACAAGCCATCAACAAAATGCCACCAAAAATTTGTTATTAGCGACTTTTCCATCCTCCATTATTAAGAACTCGAGCAACCGAGGGGAAGAATAGAGAGCGAATCTGCAGCCGCTTGGAGCACAAAATATATCTGCAGCCACCGTTGGGAGCCTTGGAGAGGAGAACTGCTGGAGTCCAAAGAGTCTGAGACCGTCGAGCAGCCGACTCAAAGTGATAATGGGGGAACCAGGGAAGCTGATGTGCTTCTTTGCTTGCTTCTCCTCTGATTTGAATTGGGAAGTGGGAAACGGTGAAGGGGGAATCGGGAAAGCAAACATGCTTCTCCGCTTGTTTCTTATCTAATATGTTGTGTCGCAACGGGGAACTAGGAACAACTGAGGCTGGAAGGTCGAGATGATGGCGAGGCTAAGGCAGGAGGCAACAATGACTAGCCATAATCGAGATAGAAAGTTGGTGACTAGCTAGAGGCTGAGCCCACCGAGGGTCTCAGCGACAGTGAGGAGGCAAGAGTGAAGGCGAAGGTGACTAATGTCCGGTATCGAGGGCCTCGGGCAATCTCTACAAATGGCTGATTGTCACTGTGCATGCATGATTCGTAGGTGTGAGCTAGGGTAGAGAGGGTACCGAGAAGAGAATAAGATGTATATTAGGTAGGATTTATTATGGACCATTGGATCTTACATCAACAGTTCAAATTAAAACAAATCTTATATTTTCAAATCTGCTCTGAATTTTATTCGGATATTATCCAAATTTGAAATCATTATCTGATGGATCAATAGGATATGAATCCAAATCGGATCCATATATTATCCGAGTCTATTTAGATCTTTAATGTAAGATGAAGTAACCACTAACATATAGACAATTGGAGGAGAAACAAGAGAATTTTCAATTTCATATAGCTTACATTAAGGGTTTGTAATAAGTTCTTATCCTTTTGTATTAATTATGAATGAATTAATGAAAATTATTAAGATGATATACCTTGATATATGATATTTGCAAATGATACAGTATTGATAGATGAGACATAAAAAGAAGTGAATAGGAAGTTAGAACTATGGACAAATACTTTCCTATTGATAAAATACTTGAACATATTTTCTATGAAGCCAATCAGGCCATCTCCACTCTTCCTTCACCTACCCAAATGCGTCGAATGAAGAAGGCATAGTGGTTCGATAATGGGCCATGATGGGCCATGATGGGCCATGATGGGCCAAGATAGTATGCATAACAGGCCATATGAGGTTGAGAACGACATAATGATGGGCCAGCATGGCCGAAGATGACAAGACGACATGATGAGCAAGCCGAACATGGCCATATGACAATAATGAATGAAGCACTTGAATATTGAAACGACATAAAAATATTTAAGAAACTAAGCATATTAAGTTCGGCCACCTCATAATGTTGAACAAACACATGGGTATGTCCCCAAGGCATGGCTTACGAAATCGGTTGAAATAGATCAGACTTGGCTGATATCATAATTAGATTGGCCAGTCTCAATCCAATTTCTGCCTAAAGAAGCAATCCAAAATCAATTCCTGGCAGAATCAATCGAATTGGTCGAGAATCAGTTGAATCGGATCCAATCGGAATTGTAATCAGCCTAAATTGGGCCGAATAGGCCAAAATCAAATCGAATCAGCCAAAATCAAATCAAAATTAAAATTTACTTCCCAAACTTTTTTTAAAAGAATCCCGAATCCAAATCAATTTTCTTCCCAAAAAATTGATTGATTCTAACCGATTCAACCCCAAGCTAGATTGAATTAGTACCCACTGATTCCAATTCCGATTCTAATTTTCCCATCCATGCCCTGAGGTGTACTGATCCTAGATGGGTATGTGGGTACGTCTCAACCACACACCAATCCTTTCTAATGTGAAGAGTTCATACTCCAACTACTAAAAGAAAATTCCCACTTGATCTAAGGAAAGATTTGCATGTCACCATGCTAAACTGACCCTAAAATTTAAGTAAGGAGTTGGGAAAGTATCTCATACCCACATAGAGCTATGGAAATACCCTACATGATTTGATTTAAAAGAATTATAACTACATAAACATTCCCACATGTTGATGTAACTTGATGTACCCTGTATCATAATGAATGACGTTTGTGTGGCAAATATCGTATGTTATGATTAAGGAGCTTTAATATAACCCACATAAATCATATGAGATGTAAATGTGAATAGATAAAATCTAAAGAGTAACATGTGAAATTTTCAAATTCATAAAAAAGAATCCCATAAAATCAGATAAATCTGAAACTGAGATATTCTAAATCTAAAAATACTTAAATCAGATCATACATATGCATGGGGTCAAAGCTAAATGACTACATGATCATGGCTAACATATGCAATGCTATTTTCTTACGTTCAAACTTAAAAATATGATCTAAAAATTGCCCATTTTCGGATCCGACATAGTCCAATTCTAAGAAGTAAAAATCTGAGAAGCATGAGTTTTTGAAAAATCAGAAAGATGGTAGATTTAATGAAAACCTTGATCAAATGAGATTCTTGGAGGTAAAACGAATGCCAGATATGAATATTCAGATTTTAGATCTTTACGATTTTAATCTCAGTCGGTCATGTTGAATCCAAAATCATTGGGGAACCTAAATGCTGATTGTAAATGCAAGCATCAGATTTAAATGAATTGAGAAAATGCCCTGATCTGATGATTTATGAAATCTATAATCAGATCTAAGATGGTTGGATCTAAAATATTCATGTCAGTTTTAGATTCAAACTGATGATAAGATCTTAATCTTTAAATCATGGACTGATAGCACTATATAGAAATCCGAATGCAGCGTTAGCTGCTACAGTCACCAAACCAAATTTCAGATCAGATCATGCTACAGCCACCAACCAAAAATATGTTTAATGAGCGCTTTGAAAATCTCATGCTTAAATATAAAAATGCTAATCCATGTCATACGAACAACCCCAAAATGTCAGTCCCCAAATAAAAGTGTCTAATGGTTCATATCCTAAATGAAGGAAGCTAACTCTAATGCTCAAACCAGATGAAATCCAATCTTAAAATGATCTGAAAATAAATTGAAATCTGATCAATTCTAATATGCTTAATGAAATGTGAGATGGTCTCATATGAACATGGATGGCCTAAAATTCACCAACACCTAATGCTTGAACTTTAATACGAGGGGTGACTGAAATGAGGATTTCTAAATGCTCTAAGTCCTAGGCCCCAAATATGCTTAAATAAGTGAAATATGGCCTTAACATGTTAGGTTCCTAATAAATTCTAGGTTTAAAATGCTTAATGCCAAACAGTTGATCTTAACATGTTAATCAAACTCCTAAGTTGAAGATGCTAAGACTTCGCATGGAGGAAAAAATGAACCTAATAAATTCTAGGTTTAAAATGCTTAATGCCAAAATCTGAACATGAGGATGGCCAAAATGCGAACTGCTAGTCTTGGGCTCTCAGTCATGCCTAAGTAAAAAAATACAAATCTGATTCTCATATCAAAATGCCTTGAGAATTGGATCTCAACATGTTGATTTCAGATCTAATGATTTTCTAAAATGCTTGAATGCCAAAACTCTCAAATGATAATACTAAGTCTAAAATGATTAATGCCATGACTTAGAATAAAAAGAATGCAATGAACATGCTCCGATTGGATACCACAAAAATTGGATCTGAAAATTTTACTAAGTCTAATTCTAAAAATGCTAGGGCTTCAATTGGAAACATGGTGAGTTTGATGAACTCAAATCCAATGTCTAATGCTATGACATAGATATAATAAAAATGGAATTGAAATGAAGATCTCATGATCAAAATATGAATTCCAGCATGAATTAAATCCAAAATATATCTTTAATAGACTTCAGATCCCATGAACTCTATAATTCAAAAAATGTCTTATAACATGACCTTGGATGAAAAGAGTTAAAAAAACATGCCAAATATGCA
This sequence comes from Cryptocoryne crispatula var. balansae, assembly GCA_036172225.1. Lineage (NCBI taxonomy): Eukaryota > Viridiplantae > Streptophyta > Magnoliopsida > Alismatales > Araceae > Cryptocoryne > Cryptocoryne crispatula. The sequence goes on along the minus strand of CM069925.1, from coordinate 15,379,513 downwards.
TAAATTATATTTATGAGTTCCATGGAACCTTGACGATCCTTAAGTCTAAAATGTTAAGAATCCACTAACAAACATATCCTTAAAATTGAAATCCTAATATGCACCTTCATGAAACACAATCAAACACCAATCAAACTTAAAATGTTAAGTTGGCATTCCATTGAGTTTATGGGATTATAGCTCCTATGTGTTCCTTTGTGGATGTATGTTCCCATGTTATGAGTTACTGTGCTGGTTAATCAGAGGTATTTGTGTATGCTCAATGTAATTAACATCAAAACTTTGTATCTTTTGATGGAAAAAGATCCAAAGACATATTTAAACGAACCCAAAACCTCAATACATATCATATTTAGCTAATACTCATATGATATATCATCTACTTTTATAGTAGTTAATGCTAGCAAAATGTAGATCAAAATTCTATTTCCCAAATATAAAATATAAAATAGATGAATTTTTATCTCCAAAATAAAATCGAGGTTTCACAGGCATGATCCCCAACCCACCCTTCGGCTCACCCACTTTGGCCACCAGCCTCTCTTAACCAATCACACCTACAGCCACCAAGCCAGCCCCGTTTCCTACCCCACTTGTGACCCACAACCCTTTTCCTACTAGCTCACTTCACCTCACCCTTTCCTTAGTTGATCCCCGTGATCCCTTTAGTGCTCATATACCCCGTTGGATCATGACTCACTTTCTTCACAATCAAGGCTATCATGAGTTCTGGCATGATCTTCGTGGTGTGCCAATCATTGTAATGGTCACCCAAGAGGTAACTCCTTAAGCCATTATATGGATATATATCCTTGAGAGTTATCAGCTCTCATCCGGGAGTTCTGAGATATGTTCTTGGATAAGCATTCCATTGGGCTAGCCCTAGCGCAAGTCATCCGGCATGCCATCAACCTCGTTATGGAGTCCATTCTCCCAAACCTGCCCCCTGCCCCATTAGTGTATGGATCCCACTTCCCATGGTTGATGCGGCATGTAGAGGAGCTCCTTAGATGTGGCTACATTAGAGAGAGCTTGAGCTTGTTGTCCACTTTGTTGGCTTCAAAGAAGGATGGTACCTAAAGGATAGGTACTGACAGATAGTCTATTAAGTATTAACCGGGTCACTATCAAGTACCAATTTCCCATTCATGAGTGTTATGTATGTATTTATGCATGTAAATGTGTTTTTATTTATGGAAGTATGTGTGGGTAAGAGTTAATCATGAAAAACTAAGTGAGAGGGAGAGGAAAGAGCATAAAGATAGAACTTTATAAGTCCCAAGTATAATATATATTTATAATTAAAAATCTAAAATATAGGTAATAGTACAAGTGATGGTAAAATATGTTACCATGTTTTGGACATGCAAAAGGGCTTGAGTCAACTAACCAGGCACCTTGGTTGCCCTGGCCGCCTTTTTTGAGAGCCAAAAAGGTACCCTAGCTAGGCAGCGCTACAAAAGTGCCTTGGTGCCTAGGCGGTTGTGTAGATTGGGATGGATTTCAAGCCCTATCTAGGCAGTCCAAGGAGAGGCTTTGTTTGCCTTGGCACCTAGGCTATCAATGCACAGGCCTTATTGTGGCCCAATAAGGTGACCGTATGCCTTGGCTCTCAAGAAGCAACACACGTAACCGTCCTTCACTCGGTGAGGGTTGCTAAGTAATGTTGAAAACCCACTTGAGTGCTATCCATCTGGAATGCTAACAAATTTACCATACCTTGTATATGCCCTTTGCCGCTAAAAATCTTAGCATACACCTCTTCCAATGAAGAGAATCTGAGCACAAAACAGCTCATGTTCAGGCAACAATCCAGCCATGAACAAAACAAATTTTGTTCCTTAAAACGTTTCAGATATTGCTTTTGATACTCCAGACAAAACTGCTTAAATAATTTAGTACAACACAGCTTAAATAATATAGTTCTTTCTAGTTTATTTTGAGTTCAATGAAATAGGAAGTGACCGACAGTTGCCTCTACCTATGTCGATTTCATTCAACTGGTAGCATGGAATGCGATTTTTCGTGAATCTCTCGAGATCTAATGAGAATCTCTTTTTCTCAACTCATCTAATAAACAAGAACACCGAAATGAGAATTTTTATATAGTACCTCTGGTACCTTGATTTCGTCCACCTATACTATATTTAACTAGCTAGATGGTCTTGTTAAGTTTGTTTCATATATTACCAAATTTATTATGCCAACCAAATATTCATCTAGACAATATAATTTTTAATGAAATTTTATAACTTAATATTTTTATAATTATATATGTACAATTGACCTAAGTTGTCATCAATCTCTTATCAATATTGTTCAAGATGAAACTTAAGTCTAAAGTAAGACCCTTGTACCTCTTTTGTTAACAATAGTTCACCCTCACTGTATTTCGTTTTTAATTCTCTCACAATTTATTTTGATGTTTAGTATGAGTTTCCTTGTCCTTTATAAAAAATTTACATGACATTTTACACTTAAACATGCATATTGATTAGTATTTCCGAGATTCAATATCCTGAAATTTTTCTGAGATCTCTTCTCTTTAGTCTCTATGTTATAAAATTGAGATGCAAGATAACAATCTTTGGATAAGGAGTACTGGTGAGGATAGCATCAAGTATCCTACATAATGAAACTGAGATCCGATCTCTCGAGATTTTTAGAGAATCTCATGACATCTCTTCTCTTTCACCATTCCAAGATGAAACCGAGATCCGAGACGGCAATCCTTGACTGGTAGATATGTTCAATGTTTCGATTTTGTCGTACAAATGTTCAAGCAACCTCCACATTTCATTAAGTTATGTCACAGCATACAATTACATGTCTTTGTGGACAAACTGAATTTAAAATCCACTACATTATAGAATTATTATCATGACTTTTTTGGGTGATAAACCTTTGGCTCTTTAACAGTGCCATCAACATAGTCAAGCTTGAGACAGACAAGAATCAATAATTACCTCCCGTTAGCTTGACATCATCTGAAGATTTTGGTTTTCCAGGACACCACCAACTGCACCATCCTGTGATGCGATCAAATGCTATTGAAGAAAACAATCACCAGCAAAACTCGGTGCACTAACAAGCTGTCTGCTGGATGGTGGATGAGGAGCTCTGCACTCAAAGCTAATCCTCGGGAAAGACTGACTAGAACCTCACCAACAGAGGTTTGTTGATTGAAGAAAGTAGATAGGGTGGAGAAGCAATCCTCAATGTTGCAGGAAGGGCCATGTGAACCACTTGAACCTCTTTGCTAGAGTGCATTCTCAAGTAACTTACAGGAGCTACTGCTGACAGTAGGTTAAACAGAGGAAGGAGAAGAAAAAGGGAAGATAGCAGTCTCAACTCAGGATTGCTTTCACACATTAACTATGTTACTCTTGCCATGACATTACCAGACAGCCTAGATGTCTGAATTGTTCCACTTTCAACTTGCATATGCCCTTGGCTGAGCAACGGCAGGTGGAAAGGATTCCCACATTTGATATCATACCATTTTCTGAGTCTGCTAGACATGTATTTCCCATCCTTGGGCATATTCATATAGGTGCATATGCATTTGGACTCAAACTCATCCACGTGTATTCAGACTCATATTTCATATGATTTTATTTTCTTTAAATACATTTAATTCCCATAGGTATAACCAGATTTGTGACATGTAACGCTTCCGGCCTTCATCGATGCATAGTTGCCCTTTCTCAGCTATAATTATATATTGGTAATGTATATGTGCCAATTAGCCAATTAGCCATATATAATCCATTCAGGACCTAGATACCACATGGAGTTGGCTTTGAAAAGGCATGTATATTATTGCATTCAAATTTCAGGTGCTAACAAATACCCCTCACGAGTAATTTTCTAGAGATGGCAATTGTCAAGAGATTGCCCATGCCCCACTGCAATCATATATTTGCTTCCATATGCCATCATCATATACATACATATCAGATTTTTTGTTTCTTGTCATTTACTCTGCCAAGTGACATATGGCTGACAAGGGAGCTTTAGGTTCTTTTGAGAGACACGGAGCATAGATGGGAGAAACATACAACACTAGCAGAAAGTGTTCCTCCCCTACTGAAGGCAAAGCTAAAAAGGTATATATATACTGCCCAAGTTGATTGATTCAAACTCAATTTGGGCAACATCACTTTCACCTTGCAGCTCGAGAACCCACCAGTGACACTATATACATAAGGCCTATAGAAGTGAAGCAGGTCTGCTATACTGGCGGGTGCTATCATTATGACCAATCGAGCAACCATCCAACTCACTATCCATCTGAGGCAAAGTTGTTTGAGTTCATTCAACTTCCATCTCCATTAGGTGATGCAAAAGTCAAGCATATATCATTGAAGGAAAGACAATATCTAAAATATGTAATTCTTCATAGCAGAGATATAATGATGGGGAGCGTGCAGTACTCATATCCATCATTTTCCCTTGGCTTGGAACATCACAAACAGCTTCCATCCCACTATTATATGGGCTAATTTGGGGACTTCAACAATAAGTATATCATTGTGAACATTTTCAACCTAGCATATGGAGATTGAACCGACAATGTGACTCAGTCACTGTGGAACGCAAGATCAGCTCATTTTTATAGTCATGCAGCCATGGAGAGGGTTATGACTGTCGCTGCTTGTTAGATGATATTCATGCTCAAAACATAATGGTTGGTATGGTTGGCTATCAATAGATTGTTCTTATCAATTTTAGAGTTGGCACATGTGAATGGCTAGAATATATTCTAGCATATTTTTTACTCGTCTGGAGCACATTGGGCTGAAGACTACATCACATAGATTACATAATCGGTTGATTCGGATCGGGATTGGATCCCACCGATCCAATTCTAGCAGGAACTACCAATCCTGCTTGGACTTCTGGCTGGATCGGTCAGAATCGCTTGGATTGACCGATTCTCAACCGATCCAATAGAATCGAATCGGGATCGATCCCGACCAGTTCCCCAAAACACAAAAATGTCCAAAATCAGATTGATTTTAGACCTGATTTTGGACCGTTTCTGGTTTGATCTTTCCCAATAAGGGAGAGATCGGACTGATTCCCCCTTCCCACACCCAATTCTAACCTCCCCCCTCCCCTTCAACCTCTAAGGCTCCCCCCTCTGGCGATCCAGCCCAAGGAATGGCAATCCAGCTGTGGGAGGTGGTCGATCCCCCCCCTTTAAACAAGTAAATTGGGGGGGGCCCCCCCGATCCCTACTCCCCCTACCCCCTTGATACCCCCTACAAGGGGCGTTGCCCCCTTGACCCCCGCCACCTGATCGCATAGGTCAATCCGCGACTACAGTACACCCCATTTATGATAGTGTAAATATATTAATATATTTCACTATCACTTATACTGTCACATATATATAAGATTCATAATCATTAATATATGTTATATACTTAAAATATATAAAGATCTATTTTAACTATCTTTTATCTCTAATATGATAATTTGTACTTATATGATAATTTCTTGAAATGAACTTACTTTGAATGGCATTGTTTGGTAGAATGTCATCCGTATTATTTTTATGTTTTTTACTTATTCCTATAATTTTTTATGATTTTTTGTAAATTTTATAATTTTAAAAAATTTAAAAATTTAGCCGATCTGGACCGATCCGGGATCGCCCTTTCATCCAGAGGATCAGCTGATCCGAACCAATCCAATCCGATATGGATCAAATCAGTGTCACAGATCTCAATCCTGATCCCGCCATCCTTGCTACATCACTATATGGCTATCCCCATAATGAGGGGTGTATTCAAGAATTGGCAAAGAGGTTCAATCGGTGTTGGGAACACATTTGTTGATGCAGAGGGCAAGACCTCACTGGGCCTACGGAGGTAAGGAGGTTGTTTTGGGTAATCTTCATCATTGACGTACCACCGAATAGGACAACTATTGTTCATCGTATTGCCATAGGTTTCTGGTAAAAGTGTTGCAAGTTTTAGCGCTAGCAGGTAGGATAGGTTCTTCAGACGAACCATATAGGGTTGACTATGATGGTTAGTTATATTATTTCTATGAAGTCACTGTCGCAAGCAGCAGATTGATCTTATTCAATTGTCAAAACCATGTTCAAATTGGAGGTTCGCTGCTCTAGAAGGATATGTAGAGATATAAGATCCCCAGGAATTTGGGGAAATCACATATTTGACAATGTATTTAGCTTACTGGCTAGCCACCTTTATTATTCCATTTGGCGATGCTAATGCCATCAGATCAAGTGTAATATACCTAGCTTGCAAGTTGGCATGTGAAAAGCAGCTTTCTATCACTCTGTCTATTTTAACTGTATATCATCCTCTAGGGGCTATTGAAAGACATCACTTCCCCGTGACTACAAAGTGGTAATGGCAACGCATTATATTAGCACTTAGGTGGTACCTTTATTTGATGACATTCCTCCACTTGAGGATGGAGCGGACCCTCATAGGGCCCTCATACATAGATTGACACATAAGCCTAGATTGTGCTTGCAACATGAACTTGCTACTGAGAGGCAATTACTAGCAAAATTGCCTAAGAAAGATGCTTGTTGTGTGAGGTTTGACCACTGCTCTAGGGGTTACCGTCTGCATACAACCATATAGAGGGAGAATGAACAACTATGGATAAACCCTCAAACAAGCAATCAAAATAGGCTAGATGGGAAATGGTATCTCAACACGCGGTGAGTGTACTGGTGTTTCGCCAAGGGAACCAAGTCATCTTGGAGCAGTGTTTTCCGTAGTAGTTTGGCAGAAATTTCAATCGTGATCAAGGCACACCTCCTAATGTAGATTTTGATATTCCTTGCCAAGTATATCAAGAGTCAGATCATCATCTTGTAGTGGCTGAATGGTGGAACTACTTACTCAAACCACATACAGACATTGCTATCAATATTCCTCTATTGGGAGCTATCGGAGAGTTTAACATTGCATGAGGCGACAAGTGGGTTCATCATAACCACAACTATAGAAGATTGTCTATTGCTATTATTGAGGCAGAGCACAGCAAGTTAAGGTTGAAGGACTGCACTCCTGAGATTTATGCATATATCTCAGGAAACATTATCATAACCTAAAAAATAAAGTTTAGGTACATGATCAGACATGGGCCAGAGGCGGTCTTCTCCCTGCCCCCTTCCTAGGCTAGAACTATACTTCGGGTTGGTGGACCCATTATCAAAGCCACCTCATTTATGTCTCAGAACTAGACAACCAACGCTACCTTGTGCCATTCATTGGTATGGGCAAATGATACAAGATTGCACGTCATAAACATGTGTCATCCAAGGAACCATTGGAACCTCATGATCGAGTAAGACAAATGCAGAGGCACCTCAGCATGCCGATTTCCTCATGGGGACCACTGAAAATGCATTGGCTGTGGAACAGGTAGAATATTTGGCAATGTTTGGATTTGGACAGCTGTATTAATTATCACTGAGAAGGTAGGTTGGGAAGCTGGCTTGATAGTGATCTTGCTGTCAAATCTCCAGCTTCCAAGTATACGCATATGGCATTCATAATTCATTATATTTGTACATGTTCTCCATCTGACATATTTGATTGCCATTTAGACAGCTTCACCGCATATGATGAAATCAAATGATCCTATAATGGATCCACTTGTGGGTGTGGCTTTGGCAAAAGGAACTCTTGCTTCATTCAATATGGGAGTTGGCATACAGGAGGCAAGTATGGGGATAGCACATACAGCTGAAGAGATCCCCATACCAGATTGGCCTTCTTTTAGCCATCTTCCCTCCCATATGGAGCATCAAGAGGGAGCTTGTGAAGGAGCATATCCCTTCTATGCTGAGGATTAACTCCTGGAATTCTATTCCCGCCAGGTAATATGTCTACATCCCATAATTGTGCCTTCAAAACTTTCAGCCGTGCATCATATTGGGATAATAGGCCAACTCATCTTGTCACACATGAGGGGAATGTGACACCGACTGATGTGAAGATCAAGGGACCAGATCTAGTTGAAACACATGCAACATTGGCTGAACTGACCAGGATAGGAGCAGAACCAGCAAAACAGCATGCAATATCGACTGGACCAACTGGGATCGGTGTGGAACCCACTGAAATATGTGTAGCATTGGTAGAAGAAGAACCGGCTGAAACTTATGAAGTGCTGACTGAAGAACAAGTTGTACTAGCTGAAGCAGATAAACTGCAGACCAGACGTGGGGCTTCGACTGAGATATGTATGGGACCAGCAGTTGGACAGCTTGTGGTGCCAGCTGGACAAAAAATATCAGCTGAAATGTATACGGTACCAGCTAAAAATCATGAAGTATTGGCTGAATAACATAGGATACCAGCCAAAAAATGTAAGGTACTGGCTAAAATATAGAAGTCACTGGCTGAAAATCAAGTGATATCAATTGAAACATATGAGATTCTAGCTGAAAATTTATAAGATATCAGCTAAGAACTATGAGGTACCGGCTGAAGAACCTGTGGTACCAGCTGAGGGTCACAATGAGATGCCGGTTGACAAACATTATTGTGAGAACCTCGCTTTTTAAAAAAAAAAATTTAACATGTCCGGACTCTTCAAGAAAAATAAGTGATATCCTATAAGAGTATTAGATAATTCGATGATACTTTTAAACATATAAAATCCAAGGTTCGGGTTCTATGAAAATTTAGTCTTTACCTCTCTCCATGGAATGGTGCGAATATTCAGTGTTAACTTATATCGAGCAACTATTCAAATGCTCTTGATTAACCACCATAGCTCACTAGTTCGACAAAACGTGCACATCCACATAAAACAATAAGCTCAAGGGTCATAGCCTTGTAGGCCTGATAAGATGTGAACAAGTTAATTTAAATTTGTTCGATGTTGATTTCATTTAGTTGGAATGTAATTTTCAGATTTGGTGTTTTGATTTGAATCTTATGTTCAAGTAGATCATTTTGATTTGATTTGATGTTTTGATTTTGTTTGTTGGATTTGATTTTGATTTATTGAATTTTGAGTTGATTAGAGTTTTTGGTTTTGAGTTTGAATTTTATCAGGTGGATTAAATACTTTATCATTTAATTTCACTTGATTGACATGTTGATTGAGATAATTTAATTCTCTTACTTATGTTGGTTCATGTTTTGAAGTCGGTTTAGGTGTGTTCGACATGTTTTAATTGTTTAAGACTTTTTGATTGGATCATTTAAATGTGTTTTGATTTTGTTTTTTGAATTTCATTCAATTTTATGATCTAATTTTTATGTTTAAAGACTGTTTTCAGTGAAATTTCAATGTTTTAGATATTGTTTATTTAATTTATTTTGAAATTATTTAATTATCACTTGATTAGAAATTTAATTCCATGGATTAAGTGATTTCTTAAGTGAATTTCAAATTGTTTGAATCCGATTTTTATATATTTTTCAGGATTAATGAGGCATCTTTTAAATCAGTTTTATCTTATTTATTTAATTCAGGTTCGCATCCCATCCAATCCATCAGATTAGCATTCAGTGCCTAGATTTAAACATCCACATGACACTTTGAATTGTCTTATTCATTTCATTTTATGTTGGAGTACATCAAGTTAGAGTCATGAGCCAAAATCTGAAAGTGAAGGTTTCCTTTCCCGGAGGTATATTTCCATAAAATCAAATGAAAAATCAGTATTACAATGGCATGTCGACCCATCCTTGATCAAATAGAATTTACCTTCAATATAACAAAGTTTTTTTCACTTGCCACACTGGGAGAAATATTTGTCTACAATGAAAATGCGCTCACGTTTACGTCCAAGAGTGACTAATCTGGACGTACTCAATTTCGCCGTCCAATAGGATGCTCAAAATTTGAGCTCACCCTTTATTTAATTTTCATTTCGTCTTCCAAATTTTTTATTAAGTTTATTTTTTTGGACCTGTTGGGCTGGTTCAAGTCACATCGGCCCAGTTAGCCGGCCTTCAAGTCTTCTTAGGCCCAATGGGCCTGTTTTGTGCTTCTTGGAACCGGCGGTCTATTTTTGTGCTCCTTGGGCCTGGTGGACCTGTTGTGAGCTTCTTGGGCATGGTGGGCCTGCTTTGAACCTTATTTGGACCGTAAATGAGGGCCGCCCTTTTAGGTCTTGACCCGTCATGAAAGCCAAGTGGGCCGGACCACCGCTCTCAACCCGGTTCTTGCAAGACCTGTTTTGCGCATCACCGAAACCTGATTGAACCGAACCAACACCTGTTCTAGAGCATTTTTAAAGAGCTGTAACGGTGGGATAAACGGGCCAAGATGAGCTGGAAATGGGCTACTTTGAGAACCGGTTTGAGGGACTGCATAGGGACAGATTTGGGGTATGTTTGGGATTGTCAACAAGGCTGAAACAGTAGTTTTTCAAGCCACAAAGGAGCTGTCTTATTGGACTGCACAAGGGCAGGTTACGGGGTTTTTTTGGGAGTCCACAAAGGGGACTACTTGGTGGTTTGATTGGGGCTCAGCAAAGGGCAAGATAAGGGGAGGCCAGAGGGGCTGCAACGGGACCTGTTTGAAGGTCTGAAATGTGGTTGAAAAGGGGCTGTGCACGGAACAGTTTAAGGGGTCACTTGGTCCTGCTCAAGGGCTATAAGCTGACCTGTTTTAGAGGTGACTGCAGTGGGCCGAAAGAGGTTCATTTAAGTGAAGATCCAAGAAACTGAAGATCTTCCTCAGATTTGAAGACCTGGAATGCGCGGAAGCGTCAGCCGAAAGAAGAAACGAATGCTCTGTAATTGAGAATTCCGCACAGTAACTGCTGAGCGGTGAAACATTTATATATATAAAACTGACATTTACACAATTACATAATAGTCCCTGTGAAGTTACAAATAAACTAATTGCATAACAATCTTTCCGGTCTAACACTCCCCCTCAAGCTTGTACGAAGACATTTCGCACAAGCTTGCACTGTAACTTCTCAAATTGTTCAACACTAATAGCTTTAGTAAATAGATCAGCAACCTGGTCTCTTGTATTAACATACTTCAATTCAATTAACTTGCTTTGTAACTTTTCTCGAACTAGATGACAATCTAGTTCAATGTGCTTAGTCTTTTCATGAAACACCGGATTAGCTGAAATGTGTAAAGCTGCTTGATTGTCACAATATACACTAGCAGGATCAACATGAATATTCAAGTCCTTCAAGACATAAACAACCCATTGTAGCTCACAAACACCTGCTGCTAAGGCTCGATATTCAGATTCAGCAGAAGATCGAGACACTGTATTCTGTTTCTTTGTCTTCCAAGCAATAGGAGCATTACCTATGTACACAACATAACCGGTAATAGAGTGTCTTGTAATTGGGCAGGATGCCCAATCAGAATCTGTGTAAACATTCAGATGTAAACTATTTTGTGTAGGAAAGAAAATTCCATGACTTGGTTCACTCTTTAAGAACCTTAACACACGCAGAGCAGCATGCCAATGAGAATTTCTTGGCTTGTGCATAAATTGACTAAGGATGTTAACAACATATAGAATATCAGGCCGTGTAACAGTTAAATATATAAGTTTGCCAACCAATTTCCTATATGATGATGGATCTTTGAATTCCTCAGAAATGTCATTAAATAGAGAATGTCTCTGTTCAATAGGTGAACAAGCTGGCTTGGAAGCAAGTAAACCAGTTTCATGTAATAAATCAAGAACATACTTCCTTTGACTTAAATGTATCCCTGATTTTGACCTTGCAATCTCAAGACCAAGAAAATATTTCGGTACTCCAAGACACTTTATTTGAAAAGAATGTGCAAGATGAATCTGAACATCATTAATTTTCTTCAAACTATTGCCAACAACTAGAATATCATCCACGTAAATAAGAATAGCAGTGAATAAAGAACCATCAGATCTGGTAAATAGTGAATGTTCTGAAACCGATTGTTTAAAACCAGCTTGACTAATAACACTAGACAATTTCTGAAACCATGTTCTTGAAGCTTGCTTTAAACTATATATGGACCTTTTCAACTTACAAACTAAATTCTCCCCCTCAACATAAACACCTTGAGGTACCATCATATAAATTCTTCAAGAAGTTCACCATTTAAAAAAGCATTATTAACGTCAAATTGATGAAATTCCCAGTAATAAATAGCTGCAAGAGATAATAAAATTCTCAAAGTGGTCAACTTAGCTACCGGTGCAAATGTCTCATTATAATCCAGACCTTCAGTTTGTGAAAAACCCTTGGCAACAAGCCGTGCTTTATGTCTAGATATAGAACCATCAGGATTAAGCTTTAATTTGTACACCCATTTGCAACCGATAACTTTCTTGTTCGATGGTAATGGAACAATATCCCAAGTCTTATTATCATGTAAAGCTTTTAACTCACTGTCCATAGCAGCTCTCCATTGTGGATATTTACAAGCTACACTATAACTATGAGGTTCAGGAGAAGCCACAAGAGATGCCAAAAAATGTTTATGTGCAGATGACATACTGTCAGACCTTAAGAAATTGTGTATTGGAAACTGAACATTTGAAAAAATAGGTTGATTGTCTGCTGTAACAGACATAAAAGTATGATAATCTTACAAATAAGAAGGAGGTCTTCTAACTCTAGAACTCTTGATTCTAGTGTTTAAACCATCAGAAATACCAGTAGGGACATCATTGGTAACCGGTACCAAATCTGTTTACTGTATGCCAACGGATTCTGAATTAAGTACTTGTGTATCAAAAACATCTTCAATTGCAGGTGATGGCAAGACAATATTTTCATCAAAACATCTCAAATTAGCAAAAGGAAATATATCCTCATAGAACACCACATCTCTACTGGTAAATGTAGACCCAGACTAAATGTCATACAAAAGATATGCCTTTTGCAAAGGAGGATACCCAATGAATACACATCTTTTGCTCCTAGGATTGAGTTTATCAAAGTCCAAATGTCCAGTAGATGCAAAACACAAGCACCCAAACACTCTCAACCTACTGTATTCTGGTACCTTATTGAACAATTTAACATAAGGAACCTCTCCATTTAAGTAAGCAGATGGCTGTCTATTGATAAGATGAGTAGCAACCAAAACCCAATCACTCCAGAAAACTTTAGGTAATTGTGCCTGAATCCGAAGTGTTCTAGCTACATCAAGGATATGTCTATGTTTTCTCTCAACCACACCATTTTGTTGTGAAGTTGAAACACAAGTGTGTTGATGAATAATACCATTTTCCTTAAGATAATTCTGAAAATGAATTGTAAAAAACTCTGAACCATTATCAGTCCGAATGCACTTTATTTCCTTTTTGAATTGTCTTGTAACATAAGAAAAAAAATGCAACAAGATACTAGACACTTGAGACTTGAATCTCATGATATATACCCAAGTAAACCGGGTACAATCATCAACAATGGAAAGAAAAAAAAACGACCACCGGTCCTTGAAGTAATATGATAAGGACCCCATATATCCATATGTAACAACTCAAAGGCAGACTCAGTATGATTTATGCTAGAAGGAAATGACAATCTACTTTGTTTTCCAAGAGGACATGTAACACACTTAAAATCTGAACTAAAACTTGCTGGTATGAGACCCTGTAAAACTGACAATCGATCATTGGATGGGTGTCCCAGCCGTTGATGCCAAACTTCAGTGCTCCCTTTATTTACAGCCAGTAAAAAATCTTGTTTACTTGGATTGAAGTAATATAGTCCTCCTCGTTCAAGCCCCTGACCAATCACCTTCATGTCCCGGAGGTCCTGTATAATAAAATGAGTTTTGAAGAATGTGATAGCACAATTCTTATCTTTAGTCAATTGACTGACTGATAAAAGCTGAAATCCAGACTTTGGAACATGAAGAACATTTTTTAATTCAATTTCATCTGTTAAAGCAATGGAGCCTGAACCTGTAACATCTAGAGTAGTATTATTCGGTGGAAGAATACTTTGCTGAGTCTCACTGAAATTATTTGTAGAAACGGGGGTAACATGAGTAGAAGCCCCGGAATCTAGAATCCATGGGAAATGTGAAGCAACTGGACTACCTGTCATATTCAACTGATGTTGTGAAATGTTACTAGAGCTTAACAGCTTAACCAACTGACTGTACTGATCAGAAGTTAAAGTATACCCAGCTTCAGATTTATTAAAAGATGACTGATCAGGTCTTTCAACATTCTTTTTCATGATTCTATAGTGTGTAGGAAATCCAATCAACTTGTAACACTGGTCTTGAGAATGACCAATTTTATGGCAATACGAACATTCTTCCTTGTTTTTGTAATTTTTGTATTTATCAACTCCCTTTGCCAACATAGCAGACTCTTCCTGTTGAATTGGTGCATATATTGTACGCTGTGCTTCATCTTGAAGTGCAAGAGAATACGCCTTACTAACTGTAGGTAAAGTATCCATCAAAAGAAGTTGACTCCGAAGTGGAGAATAAACCTCGTTTAAACCCATTAGAAACTGCATAAGATGTTTACGGTTCTGTATAACCAATGGCATTTCAGGTTCAAACAACGTTAATTCATCCCAAAGCCCCTTTAAAACTGTAAACTACTTGGTGATTGAGCTGTTCCCTTGTTGAAACGTAGCAATCGAACGCTCAATAGAATAGATTCTCGGACCATTAGAAGGAGAGAATCGTTCTTTTAGATCATTCCAAACTTGAAAAGCACTTTCAGCATACAAGACAGAAGAAACTATCTCGGGATGAATAGAATTTAATAACCAAGATAGCACCATGCTATCTACTCTCTTCCAAGAACCGTAAGAAACATCTTCTGGTGAGGGTTTGCTTATAGAACCATCAATGAAAAACACTTTATTCTTAGCTGCTAGAGCTATTAACATAGCTCTTTTCCAAGTAAGATAGTTACTCCCATCAAGTAAGGATGAAACTAGAACAGCTCCAGGGTTATCCGACGGATGCAAGAAGAATGGGTCATTAACCCCTTCTGCAAAACTGGAACCACTGACCTATGAAGAAAAGGTAGACGACGAACCAGCCATGCCCTGAAAGCTCTGATACCAAGTGAAGATCCAAGGAACTGAAGATCTTCCTCAGATTTGAAGAACTGGAATGCGCGGAAGCGTCAGCCAAAAGAAGAAACGAATGCTCTGTAATTGAGAATTCCGCACAGTAACTGCTGAGCGGTGAAACATTTATATATATAAAACTGACATTTACACAATTACATAATAGTCCCTATGAAGTTACAAATAAACTAATTGCATAACAATCTTTCCGGTCTAACACTTTAAGCATGCCGGACAGGGGAATATTAAGGGCCTGTATGTCAGTTTAAGGGTTACTACTGCCTTTTTTTGTGGTACTGCAGGTGGTCCGAAGAGGGGATCAAACAGGGGTGCAAATGGATTTGCTTTAAAGGCACACATGGGGCTGCGGCAGGAGTGCAACCGGGTCTATTAGAAAGTATGCTGAAATGGGATTCAAAGATACCAAGAAGAGGGGTCTGTGATGGCCAATGAGAAGCTGCAGGAGGGGCGGTCCTTTAAGGGGCTGCAGGTGAGGCAGAAAGTGGCATGAAAGGGGAGGCCAAAAGGGACCATTTAGGGACCTGATTCAGGTCTGTTTAGGGGGCTGAAATCGGGTCAGAACACAAGGCAGACAGAAGGAACATTGGCCGCCCTAGGAAGGGGACCAGATCTGCCCAAAACAGACCCTGGATGGGGCTGTTTCAGTAGTCCCGATGGCAGAAGAAAAGACCAACTGCAGGTTAAGGGGAGGCCGATAGAGAGAGGGGGGGGAGTGGAAGTAGAGGGGCTACATGGCTTAAGGAGGAGTCTTACCTTTCCTCTCATTCTTTTCTTCTTCTCCTTTCTTCTTCTTTTCTTCTTGTCTTCTATCGTTGACTGCAACAGGTGGAGGGCTCCTCTTCTTTTTCTTCTTTTCTTTTTTTTTTCTCCTGCTTGGGCAGCAGAGGGTTACGTGGGCCTTTCTTCTCCATGGGCTGCTGGATTTGGCAGAACCGTGGGCGGTTCCTTGGGCTTGCTGGTAGGAGTTGTAAAACACACCTGGTGGAGGAGAGAACACAAGATGGAGCCCCTTTCCTATGGCTAGACTTGGCATGTGGTGTTCTTTTTATTCTTCCTTTCTTTTGTCTTTTCTTGATGTGCTGTAACAGGAAGGAGATGAACTGTGGGAACAGGAAGGGCAGCCGGATGAGAAACATCGACAGGAACCTTGGTTGGCTTCTTCTTCTCTTGCTGGTGCCTATGGCAGCAGATGGTGAAGGACTTGGAAGAGGAGGGAGATGACAGCAGGAGGTGAGGGCCGGAGAGAGTTATCTTGCTCTCCCTCTTCTATTCTTCTTCCTCCTCCTCCTTCCTTCTGACTGTCGGCACGCAGGAGCTTCTTCCTCCCTCCCTCTCTCTCTTTTTTTTCTTTTTTTTGGCTCCTGGGATGCAGAACCGTGGAGTGCTGCCCCTTTGATTTTTTTTTTATATGTGCTGCCTATTGCACAGCGTACGTGGGCAGTGAGAGAGGGAGAGAAACAAGGAGGTAGAGAGAGAGAGAAATAATGAAGGGAGGAATACGATGTGGTGGGGATAAATGTCATTAAGTGGGAGATTAAGTGTCTTTGACTATCTCCTTGTTTGTAGCATGCATATCCAGGGCAAACTTCATCTTGAAGCACTCTCGACGGCTAGAAATTAGGTCGGACTTTTGACCTAATTCTCATTAAGACCGTTGTCAATCCGATGATTGGAAATAATTCACGTCCGGAATTATTTTATTTCTCCAACAAATGACTGGATAATATTCAGATTGTGCTCCAATCATTGTAGATCACTTGTTCCATCAAATCTACAACCGAGAGCTTCCAATCGGTGATTTTCCCGATTGGCACTATCTCAGCCCTTGATAATTATAAAAATTACATTTAAAATGTAATTAAATACTTATGCCCTGGAACTTTGGTCTCCGCACACAAATAGACATTTTCACGAGTTATTTGAACGGATTTGCCCCTGTCTCGAATTGAGTGCAAACTTCACAATTTTTTGAATTTCACAAATAACTTCCCGAATATAAGTCAGAATGACAATCCAACTTCAGCATGGACATTTTGATGTTGTCGGATGCTAGTGGGCCTACTCCGATTTGTCTAGACCCGGCAGGGGCAAATTGGTCATTTTGACATCCAGAACCGGATTTCATCATTCAAGGCATTGTTGTGAAGAACTCGACTCGTACAATTCTATGAGCCCATTTGTTTGATCATTTGCACCAATTAAGCCCTATGAAAACTATGGGGAAGTCTAATGTCATTGCTTTGCCCATATCTTTCCTAATACAAGTCAGACTTCTGATTTAACTTCAACGTTGGATCCAATGATACGCCAATATGTTATCAGGGCTGTCTCGAATTACTAAAATACACCGAAGGCGAAAGAGGTCATTTTACCATCCAAGATCTATCTGAAACCAAATTCTGACATTCGGGGTATCGTTGTAAAGATCTCAACTAATACAGTCCCGTGATCCCACTTGTTGTCTTTGCAACCTGATATGCCCACAATAAGGCCATTCAAAAGTTGATTTTCAGTGTTTTCTCGTAACTTTCCGAATATGGGACAGATTTCCGATCCGACTTAGCATTGTTCATCTGGAAGTCAAGTGGACCTTTTTGGTGGTGTCATTTTCTATTGGAGCTTCCCTAGATTGTCTAAAACTAACAAGTACAAAATGGTTATTTTACCACCTGAAGTTAGATTTTGACATTCGAAGCACCATTGCAAATGTCTTGACTGATATAGTATCATGGGCCCAATTAGGCCTACCAAAGGACGTTCGGAAGTAGTTTCCTGTTGTAGTTCACCCAACTTCATTTAATGCATTTATTCATTCATTCTTCAATTGGTTCATTCATCATGTTAGTTCACTGTAGTAGTCTATATGTTCATCATGTCAGTTAGGATCCAAGGCCAATATGAAGCAACAAGCTATTATGAAATAAAAGTCAGAAACTTTCCCCTCTTTCCATTGATGTATGTGTATATGTTGCATCTTCTTTGCACCTTAAGTGTATGATTTCCGATGCCGTCTAACATTTTTGCTGTTATCCACATTTCATTTGTCAAGGGCTACTAAGTCATTGCGTATATTTCTTGTAGTCCCATCATAGCAAAGCAAGGTGCTACTAAGTTATTGCAAATATTTCTTGTAGTCCCATCACATCAAGACAACTATTACCAACGTTTAAACAAGGAACCTGGCTCAATCAAGCCTCGTAAAGATGTATAATAACATTATGCGGTTGCTCCATAGAATAAGGAGTTTCCAATCAAACCATAAGCCTTGACAAGACATCATTATTTCCATAGGGCATAACCATGGAAATGGTTGAATCACCCCCATCGAAGAACATTATATAGTTCCAGTTGCACCATTGAATTATCTTAGAAATGGTTGAATCACCTTTCAGATCCACTAGGTTATCCAATGAGGAACATCAACATCTCGGGGGGAGGGGTACAGTTGGATTATCTTAGAAATAGTTGAATCGACCTTCAAATCCACTAGGTTACCTAATGAAGGACATCGTATAGTTCCAAGTTACACCATCATATTAGCAGTTAAAAAATCCCTTCAAATCTACTAAGTTACCCAACGAAAAACATCATATAGTTACCCAACTTTGACCTCCTTAATGTCATCTTGTCCATGAATCCAGCTGACTCATTGTACGCTTCCCTTGACATAGGAAAGGGATATATTTTGAACATTTATCCTTGAAATATTCTTGGCAACTTTGAGGATGTTAGAATCTATCAAAGTGACATTGATCCTCTCATAACAAAAAGGAGGCTCCATTAGGTGAGACCCCGGTCCATTGAAGAATACAAGGGGTGTCTCCCCTCCCGAATTAAGTATCTCTACTTACAACAGTGAGGCAGAGGCACATTCTACGTGATCTAAGGAATTATCCAAAACGATCCAAAATCAAGTATAGTGATCCATGCTGGGGAGGTAATCTGGCATTAGTGAACACCACCACTCGTTGTGCAGCATTCTTCTTCAAGAAATGTCTCTTGCATCAGTCTTAATAATAATAAAAAATCTTGAGTCATTTGTATTATTTAAAATGCTCATGTGAGACTTAAGCAACTATTTTTACATACTAAACAGTTCCAAAGTTTTGGCTGCAGAGGCAAGGCTTCCCTAAGTGAAGAACACATCAACAAGTGATTCCATAACATGACTCCCATGTATATGAACTAGAGGAGCTTGTAACACATTAATAGGTGCCGAGAAGATGATATGACCCTTGTTTTGACTCCAAGAAAGATTCAAAGGTCCATTGACCTCTTTAAGAGCTTATTTGCATATTTTGGTACAAGGAAAAAGCTGGAACCCTTTTATTCCATTTATTTGCATCTTTTCTTCCCACCAGACCACCACGGCATTATTCTTCTGCTAAAAAAGTCATCAAGCTCCCATAAAACTGCCATCAAAGAAGAATTCCTCCATCGGTCCTCGTTTGAAGAAGGGACACCCCCTTACTGTTCTCATCATTGGCCAAGCCTCCCAGGTATGTGAATTCTCTTCCCCTCTCAGCCACGGCATCTCCTTGCAATCAAGATTATCGGGCTTCAAATCTGCCATCTCCGATGCCTAATAGGTCATTAACTTGGATTGAATTGGAGCTCAATGCTCCTTGATCCATATAGCCATGAGGCCGTAAGGTATGTGAATTTCTTGATTTCTGCCATTTTTTACTGCTACCTTGATCAGATTTCATAACAGTCCCATTGAGGTCTGTTCATCTGCTAGTTTGGCCAGGTTTAAGCATCTATCAGGTCAAGAATGAAAGAGATACAGAATCCTCTAGTTTTGAGTATCATCCAGGCCAATTAGGTCTTTGTCTCTCCACCTTTAGGCTTCAATTTTCTTTTCATCATCTGATAGCAGCAGGAATATACATGATTGCTTTTTTTAAAAATTGCTATGGGGCATCGGGGGTATAAGCAAATTTTTGATTCTATCAAAACTATGAAGAATATGTCCTCTCTCGGTTTTAGGGACCTTATCAACCCTTCAATTGTACATTTGTCATGATATATTAGATACATGGCTGAGCATCTATGGTGTTAAAGATTAAAGAAGGGGCATATACACTTAATCTTAAACATACTTTGGGCTTACCAAGCATGCATGTTTCTTCCATGCATTCATGTAGGTGCATATGACTCCAATGGAAGTCCATATATGCTAAAATTCATGTTTATTTAAAATTTTCTTGAATATGTTCCTGCTGCCAGCCTTGATAGTCTTCATAATTGGAAGGCATCCAATTACCATTCTAATCATCCTTTTGATCAGATCTGATCCCATATGCTTCTCAAACATTTAATTGTTGTAGATTACGCAAGAGCTAATAAGAGGCTCATCCTCTTTCCACTTGTTGACACCATTATGTATGTTACTATTGCCATGTCATTACCGGACAACCTAGATAGGTGAATTGTTCCACCTTCAACTTGCATATGCCCTCGACTGAGCAAGGGCCAAGGGCAGGTGGAAAGGATTCCCACATTTGATATCGTAACATATTCTGGGCCTATTAGACATGTGCATTTCCCATCTTTAGGCATATTCATATAGATGTATATGTGCCTGGACTAAAAATTCATGCATATGTGCATTCTGACTCATTTGGTCTAATTTCCTTTTCTTTGAGTATGCTCATTTCTCAAAGGTACAACCGGATATGTGACATGCAATGCTCCTGACCATCATCAATGCATAGCAGCCCGTTCTCAGCTATGATCATATATTGGTAATGTATATGTGCCTATTAGCCTTACATAAACCCCATCCATTTAGGACCTAGATCCCATATGGAATAGGCTTTGAAAAGATGTATACATATGCTGCATGCAAATTTCAAGTGCCAACACCCCTCATTTCTTTTCGAAGCACCACCGGCACTTTGTCATATTTCTTGACATTTTCACTAATCCCACCAATATGTTGTTTGAAGAGGAAAACACATCTATTCATTTCTTTGTCACACCATTTATATTTGACTCTCTTTTTTGTCAACATCTAGCAAAAATCCATGTTGCCATCTAATATCACAAAGCGTAGGGTTATCATGCTCCTCATCCGACATATTTTCTACACAGAGAATAGAACATATAAAAAGTAGTACTAATGTTAACTAAAATTTTAGGGAGAGGAGAAGATTTAGGACATCTAGACAAAAGGGACACGGGCCCAAAAGTGGGGCAGGATGGGAAAAATCACCCCTTGGGGTGACTGTGCTAGGAGAGGGGTTCTATGTGCACCTAGATGGAAAAGTCCCAAAGGAAGGAGAGGCACACCAAGGGAATCGGGAGGGCCGTAAGGGGAAAGGGGGACTGGAGGGTGCAAAGGGAGGGGAGACCACGGTCAGCAAGGTAGGGCCTGGGGTGTACCCTTTCGGCAAGGAAGAGAACTGGGGGAGGGAGAGGAGGCCCAAAGGGGGAGTAGGGGGTCGTTCTTGCTGCCGTGAAGGGGATGCCAGAAGGAGAGGATAGGGAGCCGAGAAAAGGAGGGGAGTGAGGGATTGAAGGGGGGATCGGAAGCAAAAGGGGGATCGCTTGATCCCCCCCCCCTTAGGGGAAAAAATCAGATCAAAATCAGGCCCAGTTCTGCTTACTTTGAACTCCTGTCAGAATTGGCTAGATTGGCCAATTTCATTCTAATCCTTCGAAATCAGTCAATCTACAAGCCAAGGTTTGTTGATGGGGAACAGAATGGAAGACAATAATTGAGGCTATTAACCGACAAAAGAAAATTCTGACTACAACAATTAGTTCTAGGCCTTTCAATTTTTTTAGAGTGATCTAATTAAGAAAAATTCCACTTAAGTTGCTTTCTCTTTTAATGAATCAGAAATGAGGAAGAAGAATGAGGGAGAAAGGCCAATTTTGAAAATCTTGAAAGATTTCGAAATTCGATTCTAACAGCTAACGCAACCGATTTTAGTTATCTGGATTAGGTCCACTCTAATGTTCTCCCCAATGACCAACAGCAATTAGAATTAGAGCTAGGACCTAAATCGCACCAGGCATGGCAACACGATTTAAGATAATAGAAAAACAGAATTATAACCATACAAGGAAGAGTTTAACAGAAAATACCTCCACACCGGAGTGTGGGGAAGACGGTCTTCTGCTGAGAGATAGGTATTCCTCCTTTAATTACAATGATTTCATCAGATAAGTACACAAAAAATATTGACCTACACCTCATAGGGTGGTAAAAGGTCTACAAATCATAATCAGAGGAATACCATATCTTCAGGTTGACAGAAATCCATTAATCTGCACTTGCTTGGATTTTCGGCAGCAATCTGGACTTCCCAACAATGTTTACCATCAGATACGTAGGCTCAGAAAATCGACTCCTCACAGCCTAGGAATCAGGAGACCAGAATTATCATGATTCTCTCCCTGTAGAGACTAAGCTCACTGCCGGCAACTTCGAGAAGCTACCAAGGCATCAGGGGAATCACTGGTCCACATCACTTTCAGCTTCGATTAATGTAGGCAGATTCATAAAATCTGCCGTCAATGTAGCTCTCAACTGTTAGAAAACTATGTTTTCCAAATGGTGATCCAAAATTCGGATTCAGTTCAAACCCTCGGCTCTGTCAATAACACTTGCAACAACAACTTACTAATAACTGGAAATTCAAACTATGACTGGAGAGGACCAGTCGAACTTTTGAAGGACACCAGAAAGTTAAACAGCAGCAAAGTCCAGCTCCGAATGAGGAGAACAAAACTCTGGACTGGATTGAGGACCGGTTTCGGTGCTAACCGATATCGAATGACTTCAGGACACAAACGACCTCCAAATCATCTAAGATAGTGTCGTAAACTGGAGAAGAGGACCAGTCGCTCAGGTTGAAGAAAACCACAGATTAGAATCGATATCCTTCCTTCAAGAAACCGGATCAACATTGATTCGAAAACTCATATGATTATTGGCATCTTCGAAAACTTGGAATCAAAACAGTAAGTTGAATCGGGACGAATAGCTTCCTATATGTTGTAGAGCTGTGGATACAACTCAGAGATAGCTTAGCAAAACTATCCCAAATCCGGAAGATAACCAATAATCTCCAGCCAGACTCAAAGAACAAGGTAATATCTGTTCGAACTCAGCTGTACTATCACAACACAGAACCGTAGATCCGGGGCAACAGTGAGTGGGAGGACGAACTCACAGAAAATGGCAACATACCTTCCATTCGTACAGTAAGGGATCAAGAAGATTAACCATCATTTACGAACGACGATCCCTTCGTCATCAGCCAATAGCCTTGGATGAACAGGAATCAACAAACTCCGCAGACGGAGCTCAGTTTTCTTCAACCAACAAGAGGCAACAACGAACATTCTGCCATCCGCAAGGGAGAAGAACTTCAGCTACCGGTAATGTCGATCTCAGACTTCGCATAACAGATCTAGGGGAAGAGGTCCAGGCGAGCAAAGAAGGATTCGCAAGAGCCAGATCCATAAGAAGGAGTAGAAGACGAGCTCTCTTCAAGAGGAAAAAGAAGAAGGGAGGAGAAGCTATCCTCAAGAGGAAGAAGAAGAAGGGAGGACGAGCTATCCTCAAGAGGAAGAAGAAGAAGTAGGAAATCCCATAAAGATCGGATGAGTGATCCTACGGAGATGGAGCTCAAGACAAACCAGTAGATCCGAGAGGGGGGAATCGAACTCTCCAAAGGCGCTCTCCATTTTCTCCATCGGAGGAAGGAGATCCGGAAGAGGAACAACCGCGCTAGGGTTCACCGCCGGAGGAGCTCGAGAGCGCGGCCAGACATTCGCCGAAGTGAGAGAGAGAGAGAGAGAACCCTCGCGGGTTTAAGGAGACCTGCAGAAGACTCAGGGGCAAAAACGGAAAGAGAATTCAACGGAAATTTCATTTCATTCGTATCATTTGTCGAACAGGGAGGCTCGGTCCTTTAAATAGGAACCGCCCCTCCATTTACACAGAATATTCAGGAAAAATAGGAAAACAGTAAACTAAATGAAAAATGCGTAAGAAAAATCTAAAATGTCTAAAAATTATGTAGACACCTTAGAAAATTCTAAAAAAAATGTATCCTGACTAAACAAAATAGAGGTAATTATCTCCAAGCCAAATGGAACCCAGATTTCTCCTGCGTCGACCATATACTTGACTAAATCGAGGCCAAAGTCTAGTGTCCTCACTAATTCTCCCCGGGTGGGAAGAATTCGACTGTGTCGAATTAGAAACTGAAGAACTCTGATATCTCTCTAACATATCTGGATCAATCTGCTGTAACTCCTCTCTAGAAATCCATGAGTCCTCAGTATGAGGATGCCCACACCAATGTATGAGATACCTCTGAATCACTCCGCCCTGAGAGATAATAATCTGTTCGTCCATTATCCGATCGATCTGCCCATGCCTTAAAATTGTAGGCTGTGTTGGTGGACTCTCCGAAGGTTTAGCTCGCAAAGGAAGAGTGGAAAGTTGAGAAAACTCACTGGATATTGCTGTTGGTTCCTGATATTTAACTAAATCTGAAACGTTAAAAGTTGAACTTATTTCAAAATCAGGAGGAAGTTCCAAAACATAAGCATTTTCCCCAATTCTTCTGATGATTCTAAAAGGTCCAGTTCCTCTAGCTTTCAATTTCTTAACAATTCCACTAGGAAACCGTTCTGGTCGAAGCTTGACCATAACTAGATCACCCTCTTGAAATTCCTGTCGCCTTTTATGAGAGTCAGCATAAATTTTGTATTGTGCATTGCTAGCCTCAATTTTCTTTCTTACATGATCATGCAGACTCCTAATATGCTCAGCTAATGATTCAGCAGATGCCAACACTCTAAATGCATTTGGGACAGGAGCTAGATCTAATGGGCGACGTGGTCTATACCCTTTCACAATCTCAAAAGGACTTAGACCTGTTGTCCTATTGACAGAATCGTTATAAGCAAATTCAGCAATGGGTAAGACAGAATCCCAAGATCTAGTATTCTCACCTACCAAACAACGAAGCAGGTTCCCTAAACTTCGGTTGACCACCTCTGTTTGACCATCTGTTTGTGGATGGTAGGCAGTTGAAAATTTCAGCTTAGTTCCTAACAGATGCCACAAAGTCTTCCAAAAGTAGCTGACAAATCTGACATCCCTATCAGAAACAATGGTTTTAGGAAGACCATGTAACCTAACAATTTCTTTCAAGAAAATTCTGGCCACAACAGAAGCATCTGAAGTCTTGGCACAAGGTATGAAATGGGCCATTTTAGAAAATCTATCTACCACTACAAAGATAGAGTCAGCTCTCCTTTGAGTCCGTGGTAAACCTAAGATGAAATCCATGCTCAAATCCTGCCAAGGAATGTCGGGAATAGGAAGAGGTGTATACAGCCCAGTGTTTTGTTTTCTCATTTTGGCTGTAGCACAAATTCTGCACTATGCAACAATTTTGCCTACATCCCACTTGATACTTAGCCAATAGAATCTGTGTTCAACTAACTCAATGGTTTTGTTTCTTCCAAAATGTCCAGCTAGGCCTCCAGCATGTATTTCACAAACCAAATAATCCCTAAGAGAAGACTTAGGAATACACAGGCGGCCTCTAAAGAACAAAAACCCATCTTGAATGATGAACTCAGCAAAGTCCTTAATAGGACCTCCCTGAAGAGAAGAATAGGCGAGAGCAAAATCAGGACAATCAAGGTACTCCTTCTTGATATGCTCATATCCCAAAATCTCAGATTTGAAATCAATTAAGAAACAGGCCCTTCTGCTCAAGGCATCGGCCACTCTGTTTTTTACCCCTGGTTTATGGGTAAGGACAAATGTATAAGCCTGTAAGAACTCTACCCATCTGCTATGTCTGGGGTTCAATTTCTTTTGAGCTTGCAAGAATCTGAGAGCTTCATGGTCGGAATACAGGATGAATTCCTTGGATAATAGGTAATGACGCCAAAATTTTAGGGACTGGACCACAGCATAAAATTCTTTGTCATATGTGGAATATCGAAGCTTTGCTTCAGATAATTTCTCACTAAAGAAAACTATGGGATGTCCTTCTTGAGACAAAACATCACCTATCCTTATTCCTGAAGCATCACAAGCAACTTCAAAAACCTTAGAAAAATCTAGGAGACTTAGGACAGGAGCTTGAGTCATCAGCTCCTTGAGCTTGGCAAAAGCAAGATCAGCACCCTTTGTCCAAGAAAAATTTCCTTTCTTAAGACAGTCAGTGATTGGTGCTGTCACAGTACTAAAACTTTTGATGAATCTCCTATAGAAGGTGGCTAGACCATGAAAACTTCTGACTTCGTGAAGGTTTGTTGGGGCTGGCCATTCAAGAATTGCCCTAACCTTCGCAGGATCAGCTGAGACACCCTCTTTAGAAACAATGAATCCTAGGAAAGTAATAGAAGGAGTAAGGAAGTCGCATTTCTTCAGATTTCCAAAAAGACTTTCAGCTCTAAGAGCTAAACAGACTTCCTTGAGGTGTTCAAGGTGGTCTCCCTTAGTTCTGCTGTAAATCAGAATATCATCAAAATATACCACAACAAACTGTCCAATAAAAGGTCTAAGTAGGTGCATTTGATTCTCATAAATGTACTAGGTGCATTTGATAGACCAAAAGGCATGACAAGCCACTCATACAGCCCATCCTTTGTCTTAAAAGCGGTTTTCCATTCGTCTCCTAGCCTTATCCTAACCTGGTGATGACCACTCTTAAGATCAATTTTTGAAAAGATCAAAGCTCCAGCCAACATATCAAACATATCATCGAGCCTAGGGATAGGAAAACAGTATTTCACTGTAATCCTATTTATGGCTCTACTGTCCACACACATTCTCCAACTCCCATCTTTCTTTGGAGTCAATAAGGCTGGTACAGCACATGGGCTTAGGCTCTCCCTAATATAACCTCTATCCAGCAACTCTTCAACCTGTCTTTTCAATTCTTCATGCGACTTAGGGTCCATCCTATAATGAGGAAGGTTTGGTAAGGTGGAACCTGGTACTAAGTCAATTGCATGCTGAATATTCCTCATAGAAAAAAGTTCAGGTGGAAGTTCTTCTGGGAAAACATCTTTGAATTCCTCTAAAAGTCTGGTGATATCTGGATCCATGGGTTTCTTCACTTCCTTTTCTTCTTTATCCACTTCTTTGACAACCACAGCAAAAATCAACTGATTCCTACTCTCAATTTCAAATTCATGTTGTCTAGAAATATGAAGAAAACGAGGGACATTCAAAGTCAAGGTTGAATTCTTTTTGGATTCTGAAACTTCTTTGGGTGTGATTGGAGGGGCTTTCTTGGAAGTGGCGACCTTGGGTGGTTCTGGTTTGCCTTGAGAAGGCTGGATTTCCTTTGTAGGACTGACTGGATGCAGAATGATTTTCTTTCCATCATGGAAGAATTCACAACTATTGGTCCTACCTAGCAAGGTAGCATCCCTATCAAAAAGCCAAGGTCTACCCAAGATAATACTTCCCACTTCCATGGGAAGGACATCACACCAAATCTGTTCAGAATAAGGTGGAAAAGAAATTGGAACAAGACATCGAGATTGGACAGGAATAGATGTTGAATCTACCTATGAGACTTTGTATGGATGAGGATGATCCTCAGGAGTTAAATTTAACTTCTTTACAGAAGAAGTTGAAATGGCATTGACACAACTCCCGCTATCAATGATGAGTTTGCACACCTTACCATTTGATCTAAAGAAAGTGTGAAAAATTGAGGTTCTTCTCCAATCATCACAAGGAATGTGCTGGGTAAATGTGCACCTAACCACCCCCACAATCTCATCCTGGGTTTCTACTAATCCATCTTCTTCCTGAAATTCCTCAACAAGGTTAGGATCTACTTCATAAACAACCTCCTCAATATTAGGATTGTGGTTCCCATCTGGTTGTTCTTCTAAGTAGAGAGTTTTGTTAGGACAGTGGGGCTTGTAATGACCAGTTTTCCCACATCCATAGTAATGAACTTTGCTCAAAATAGATTCAGCAACCATAGGTTGTTTTCCCTTGTCATCCCTCCTAATGGGTGGAACAAAAGGCTTGTTAGGAGGTAAAGGAAGCAAAGCATCCCTGGTAACATTTGGTTGCTGGTTTTGATGCCTACCAAGATTTTGATTTCTGAAATCAGGTCTTGGATGACTGAGCTGGTTTGAGTTTCTAAAATCTGAAGTTGAGGAAATAAACCTCTGTTTAGGAGGCAACTCAGAGACATTCTCAAATTGTTCATAGTCAGAAACTACCTCATAGGCATGTTCTAAGTTGGTAACCCCCTGCCTATACAACTCTCTTTGGTATTCTGGTCTCAAACCTTTCCTAAACCTAGAGAGTGTAGCCAATTCCTCTTCCCTAACCCCACATCTTAGGAAATAATCATCAAATTCATCAATATAAGCCTGGACTGACCTATTTCCTTGACTGATTTTCTGCCACTTATCAACCAATCTATGCCTGAAAGAAGATGGAAGATATTTCTCTCTCAATTTTGCTTTCATCTCTTCCCAATGTTGGATGGGTTCCTGTTGTCTTTCCCTAAGCAAGTTTTCCACAGTATTCCAGTGAAATTTGGCTTGCCCAAGTAACTTCATTTTAGCAAATCGCACATTCCTAGCCTCTGACAGTTCATACCACTCAAAGTAGTGTTCCATAGCATCTTCCCAATCAGTGTAGACCTTTGGATCCCTAGAACCCTCAAAATTAGGAACATCTACCCTAACATTTCTCATGGCTCTTTCTTCAGCCTCTTGCATTTCCCTGCCAAAACCATGTCCATTTCTAGGGTGGTCATCGTAGGCAAATTAAGGCTGGTAGGGAGGGTTTCTATCATCACGCCTGTGATGGTTTTCATTGGGATATCTTCCGGGAGCTTGGAAATTCCTAGGCTCTGGTTGAAACCTAGGTGGTCCTGCCTACCGATCTTCAGTTGGATGGGGAATCCTATCTTCCAAGGTGACTACCCTTTCAGTAAGATGGTGTATAGACTGTTCTAGGTTATCTCTCATCTCCCTGATCATTCCCTCTAGAGAATTAAATCTGTCTGCCATTTGAGTCAAAATAGGTCAGAGGGATCACTTGTGGAACCTGACATTTGGTTAGATTGGTAGTTGGTTCCTCTCCTAGTGGTCATGCAGATGACTAAGTAGATGATGAATGAAACCTATTGACCTAGAACAAAAGAAAAAAAAATATGAGCTAACCTAAGCTCTGATACCAAAATTGATGGGGAACAGAATGGAAGACAATAATTGAGGCTATTAACCCACAAAAGAAAATTCTGACTCCCACAATTAGTTCTAGGCCTTTCAATTTTTTTAGAGTGATCTAATTAAGAAAAATTCCACTTAAGTTGCTTTCTCTTTTAATGAATCAGAAATGAGGAACAAGAATGAGGGAGAAACGCCAGTTTGGAAAATTTTGAAAGATTTCGAAATTCGGTTCTAACAGCTAACTAACCGATTTTAGTTATCTGGATTAGGTCCACTCTAATGTTCTCGCCAATGACCAACAGCAATTAGAATTAGAGCTAGGACCTAAATCGCACCAGGCATGGCATCACGATTTAAGATAATAGAAAAACAGAATTATAACCATACAAGGAAGAGTTTAACAGAAAATACCTCCACACCGGAGTGTGGGGAAGATGGTCTTCTGCTGAGAGATAGGTATTCCTCCTTTAATTACAATGATTTCATCAGATAAGTACACAACAAATATTGACCCACACCTCACAGGGTGGTAAAAGGTCTACAAATCATAATCAGAGGAATACCATATCTTCAGGTTGACAGAAATCCATTAATCTGCACTTGCTTGGATTTTCGGCAGCAATCTGGACTTTCCAACAATGTTTACCATCAGATACGTAGGCTCAGAAAATCGACTCCTCACAGCCTAGGAATCAGGAGACCAGAATTATCATGATTCTCTCCCTGTAGAGACTAAGCTCACTGCCGGCAACTTCGAGAAGCTACCAAGGCATCAGGGGAATCACTGGTCCACATCACTTTCAGCTTCGATTAATGTAGGCAGATTTTATGAATCTGCCGTCAGTGTAGCTCTCAACTGTTAGGAAACTATGTTTTCCAAATGGTGATCCAAAATTCGGATTCAGTTCAAACCCTCGGCTCTGTCAATAACACTTGCAGCAACAACTTACTAATAACTGGAAATTCAAACTATGACTGGAGAGGACCAGTCGAACTTTTGAAGGACACCAGAAAGTTAAACAGCAACAAAGTCCAGCTCCGAATGAGGAGAACAAAACTCTGGACTGGATTGAGGACCGGTCCGGTGCTAACTGATATCGAATGACTTCAGGACACAAACGACCTCCAAATCATCTAAGATAGTGTCGTAAACTGGAGAAGAGGACCAGTCGCTCAGGTTGAAGAAAACCACAGATTAGAATCGATATCCTTCCTTCAAGAAACCAGATCAACATTGATTCGAAAACTCATATGATTATTGGCATCTTCGAAAACTTGGAATCAAAATAGTAAGTTGAATCGGGACGAATAGCTTCCTATATGCTGTAGAGCTGTGGATACAACTCAGAGATAGCTTAGCAAAACTATCCCAAATCCGGAAGTTAACCAATAATCTCCAGCCAGACTCAAAGAACAAGGTAATATCTGTTCGAACTCAGCTGTACTATCACAACACAGAACCGTAGATCCGGGGCAGCAGTGAGTGGGAGGACGAACTCACAGAAAATGGCAACATACCTTCCATTCGCACAGTAAGGGATCAAGAAGATTAACCATCATTTACGAACGACGATCCCTTCGTCATCGGCCAATAGCCTCGGATGAACAGGAATCAACAAACTTCGCAGACGGAGCTCAGTTTTCTTCAACCAACAAGAGGCAACAACGAACATTCTGCCATCCGCAAGGGAGAAGAACTTCGGCTACCGGTAATGTCGATCTCAGACTTCGCATAACAGATCCAGGGGAAGAGGTCCAGGCGAGCAAAGAAGGATTCGCAAGAGCCAGATACAGAAGGAGTAGAAGACGAGCTATCTTCAAGAGGAAGAAGAAGAAGGGAGGACAAGCTATCCTCAAGAGGAAGAAGAAGAAGTAGGAAATCCCATAGAGATCGGAGGAGTGATCCTACGGAGATGGAGCTCAAGAAAAACCAGTAGATCCGAGAGGGGGGAATCGAACTCTCCAAAGGCGCTCTCCATTTTATCCATCGGAGGAAGGAGATCCGGAAGAGGAACAACCGCGCTAGGGTTCGCCGCCGGAGGAGCTCGAGAGCGCGGCCAGACGTTCGCCGAAGTGAGAGAGAGAGAGAACCCTCGCGGGTTTAAGGAGACCTGCAGAAGACTCAGGGGCAAAAACGGAAAGAGAATTCAACGGAAATTTCATTTCACTCGTATCATCCGTCGAACAGGGAGGCTCGGTCCTTTAAATAGGAACCGCCCCTCCATTTACACAGAATATTCAGGAAAAATAGGAAAACAGTAAACTAAATGAAAAATGCATAAGAAAAATCTAAAATGTCTAAAAATTATGTAGACACCTTAGAAAATTCTAAAAAAAATGTATCCTGACTAAACAAAATAGAGGTAATTATCTCCAAGCCAAATGGAACCCTGATTTCTTCTGCGTCGACCATATACTTGACTAAATCGAGGCCAAAGTCTAGTGTCCTCACTATTTATTGTAACTGAGATGACAAAGCGAAGTGGTGCCTAACATTCATAAGAGATCTTAAGGAGGAGAAATTATGTGAGCTCTCCATAGTTGTCAAGGCGGCCAAGGCGATCAAGGTGACATAGTACCGCCTTGGTGTCTTGGCGATAAGGCGAGGCATTTAGCGACGCCTTGTTTTATATAGTAAAATGGATAAAATAGCAAAGATATATGTAAAAAATGATGCAAAATAACTTTGACACCATGCAAATCAATTAATAATGTGGGAAGTGCATAGTTACATACACTAAATAACTTGACACATTAGTTAATTTTACTATTTAAATTATATCATCTATTAGTAAACACTTAAGAAATCATTTAAGCCTAACTATTATTTCATCAAAATGTTAATTTATAGTCAAATTAACTATTAAAACTACTTGTTTTTACTCTAAAACAACTTAAGTATGTGATATTGACACTTAATTAACATTATTTGTTATTAAAATATATAAAATAGTTATTTAAGGTAATGGGCGCCTAGGCGCCCATCGCCTTGCCCCCTCTGGGGGCGCCTTGTCGCCTAGGCGTCGCCTTGAAAACACTGGAGCTCTCCAAACTATTGGTGCTCCTTGAAGACTGCAGGTGTATTGAGAACTAAAAGAGTAAACTAGTTTGGTTGGCATGTAACAACACTTTATTCACAGTGAAGTTTGTTGTGCGTGAATTGATTCTGGGAGGTGCGGAAGTCCTGTGGCACCAAGTTGTGTGGGGTGATCCCTACCTATCAAAATCAAGCTCTTCTCATGGAAGATTAGCAAGCAAAGACATCCAACCAGGTGTCATATCCAAAATATGTTTTCAAATGTCTCCACAGCCTATATTTATTGCCACAATAAAGAAGAAGTTATAGACTGTCTTTTTATCAAATGTGGGATCATCAATTTTCTTTGGAAAGTTTTATTCAAGAGTTGAAAGATACAATAATGGAACTTGCTAACACTATCTCCCTTTTGTAAGTCTGGCCCCATTTGAACCCTTGGTCTTTGGAACTTAATATGTTGAAGCTCACTTTACCTGTTATGCTTTAGTCTATCTGGTGCACAAAGAATAAACAGATCTTTGAAGAGCATTTTGAGAATCCGAGATTGATCCTTCATCTGCTGTCGACCTATGTTAAAGATTAGATGCTAGCTCACTCTGAAAATCATTTGGATGAGGCTTCTTTCAAAGGCAAATATCTTTATTTCAGATCCTTTTTTATGTAGAATGTGTGCTCCTCTACCATCTTGTAGATGAGTTGTTGTTTATGCCGCCTTTTCTTTTTTACTACTTATTTGTACTTTCTTTCCCATAAATAAAATTTTGGCATTTCAGCATGTTCAAAAAAAGGTGTAGGCCCAGGGAGACTGCAGTTAAAAAAAAGTAGAATATATCAGGACAACAGAAGAAAGGAAAGAATAGAGTGGATCTAGATCAATACAATTAGATTTGGATGGTTTAACTCCTGAGCATGGTAGCCCAAATCATTCTGAGTGAAGGTAAACAAAATCACATAGTTGACCAAATGATTCGATAGTAATCTTCATTAAGTTGATTTAGTAAAGCCGTGAATATGATGATGCTCCATACCAAACAAACTACTTAACTATATAATATATTCCAGTTCTTACAGAAAGATGGAGAAGATACATGTCCAATATTTACCAAGTTTAATGAAAGGTGAAAATTGCAATATTCTATTAATGAAACATAAATCATCACCCAAATAAGAAACAAGTAAATTAACAATTGCCAAATACAAAACATCCCAGTGACAGGTTTTCCGCATTATATCTTTTTAAAGCATCAACATGAATGTAAGAAAAAAAAATACCCAAACATAGAGATGAAGCCCCGATCCAGCTAGAATTGAATTCTTGCAACACTTACATTACAGATTTTGCTCATCCTTTGTGCATGTTTCTCCAACATTTCTCTAGCATCATTGATGTGAGCATCTAGTTCCTCAAATACTTTTAGTCCCTTATTAAAGTGTAGGTGAGAATCAGTTACTTCATCAAGAACCGGCTTCAAAAGCTTCAGCATAGCAACTATGCTTCCAAAATGGTTCAGAAACGGTGCAGCTTTCACCGACTGACATGCAACAAGATGAATAAACCGAGAAATGCTGTTCACTAACCCATCTACTGCACTATAATCCATTGGCCTGTTGGCAAATAGGCAAAGAAGGATCTATCGTTAGTTGTCTATACAGGCTCAGTTTATTGCATTAAGGTTTTTCCATACATAAGCAACTAAATAATCGGTTAATGCTTTGTTTGGTTATAGTATTAAAATGATACTAATCAATTATTCTAGTGATTTTTTTAGGACAGAGCATTGATAACAAAATTGATATAGGTGGACACTTGCATTACTATTCATGCCTTGTTTGTACTACAAATTTCAAAATTGTTAATGGTCAAACACTTGTGAAGATTTATATCAATTCAATTACAAGATTAATAGAAATAGAGGTGTTTAATATCGATATCAAATAGGCTGTAAAGTAGGAGACCATCTCCTGATCATTAGCATGTAAATTTAGTCAAATTTCAGGAGACATGATTCTTCTAGAAAATAAAAGTAGGGGCAATTTCTTCTGTCACAAAAGCTGTTAGATGTGGTTAATGCTTTTGTCAGTCAAGACATGAGGAACACCTATGGGATTTCGAAAAAAGTATAGGAAAAGATAGAGAAAATATCTGGACTGTGCAGCCAAAAGCTCACTAAACAATACGAGGCTGAAAGTCAGCGAACAAGGAATTCATACTAATTATATGAGCTACTCCACAGAAGCTCCTTATTCTCTGCCTTTGAGGCAGAGAGTAGGGCTGTTCACTGTTCGGTTCAACCCGAAAAACCAAACCAAACCAGTACTTTGGTTCGGTTTGGTTTGGTTTGAACTACCGATCGGTTTGGTTTGGTTTCTAGGACCCTTCAAACCAAACCAAACCGGTAAACCGAATAACCCGAATTAGATTAAATATTTTAATTTAAGTTATATATAAGATAGTATTTATGTATTTTTTCTTATAAAAATAAAATTTTTAAGAGTTTTTAAGGTAAAATTAATGTAATCTATAAACATATACACAAGACTTTAATAGAATATGATTTAAAACGAACAAAAAAAAATTATATATGATATATTTACTATATCTTAATAAAATATGGTTTGAACCGAACCAAACCAAACCAAACCGAATTTATTTGGTTCGGTTTGGTTTGGTTTGAGAGATAGTTTGGTTTGGTTTGGTTTGAGAAAAAATACTCAAAAACCAAACCAAACCAAATCATGAACACCCCTAGCAGAGAGTACCAGGACAGTTTTTTTTCCAACATTGTCGCATTCGCAGCAGAATAGGCAACTCTTTACTGAAAAAGAAAATTTCAGATGACGTGGGGATCCCAACAAAAGTCGTGACTGGAACTGGCAGAGCGAGCCAAGACAGAGATTGCAGCAGCCTGGGTTACATCCAGGACTCTGGCATCTCATACCCAAAGAAAGACAGAAGGAAAGTAAGCTTTGAAAAAAGAAAAGAGAAAAAGGGAAATGCGCAACGAAGATCAAAGACTATTGTAATTTGTAACGAAGAAAGAGTCAACTAAAGCAAAGCTCACGAGCTCATCTGGTCGTCCTTCAAGAGGATATAAAAGATCACAAAGCGTGAACAGACACGGGGATTTCTTCGTCCTAAGGAAACATGCAGGCAAAAGAGCATACCTCGGCGCACAGCGTGGCTGATAGAAGCAACTCAGTACAGGAACTACCGAATTATTGGACCAGTAGGAGAACGAGCGCCGTCGGGGGATAATAAAGCTCTCTTTTTCTGCATCCCCCCCCAGCCCACTCGACGGTCTGTCTCACTTCACCTCGGACGAGAGCAGATCACTCCAGGAAGAGAAGTCTCCTCCGATTGCAAAGAGTGTGTTTGTGGAATTGAACAGTGAGATTGACGACGACGGAGCCAAATTAACACGCAGGGCACCGAACACGGTTGCAACTTACAAGCAGCTACCTAGATTCCATTATTAAAAATAACTACGATACTAAAAAAGACAATTTTGGCTGAGAAAGGTGACGACAAAGAAGAGGGCGTCTTAAACGCTCCTCTTGCTTGATCACCTCTTCAACAGGGACCCAGGGCAGTGGTCACCGGCCGCCCCCTCCAGAGATCCAGATCGGTAAGCAGCTGCTGATGTACATCAACGGGAGATGTAAAGCAATGGGACAGCATGGTGTCTCGAATTGCCAGATTTTCCAGATAAGCTCCGCGGCTCGGCCCAATTGACATAAGAATTAGACCGAGGAAAATAGCATCACTGACGAAGGAACACGGAAGAACAAGAACCAGACGAGAGAAGGCTGGCGAAATAGAACTCTGTGAAGTAGTTTGAAGACTACTCGCATCATCGTATACATAAGTGTTTTGTCACCTATTACAGAATATAATGAAAAATACATAAAACAATATTTACAGATGTCATCCGAACAAGCCACGTGTACATACATATTCTAACACTCCCCCTCGAGTTAGTGCATTGATCACCTCTAAGAGATTTAGTAAGAAGATCATCAATCTGTTCAACTGATGATACGTGTGAGAGTTGCATGACTCCAGCCTTCAACTTCTCACGAACCACATGGCAATCAAGATCAATGTGTTTAATTCTTTCGTGAAAAATTGGATTCATTGATATATGAATAGTTGATTTGTTATCACAATATAGCTGTGCAAGTTTAAGATCAATCTGGAAATCTTGTAAAGGAAATAACAACCATTGTGCTTCACATACACCTGCAGCTAGACTCCGATATTCAGACTCTGCTGAAAAGCGTGAGACTGTATTTTGTTTCTTAGTTTTTCAAGAAATAGGTGCATTGCCAATCAGAGCAACATACCCAATAGTCGACTTCCGAGTAGTAGGATATGATGCCCATTCAACATCAATGAAAACAGAGAGCTTCAACCTATTTTTTGCCGAGTACAAAACTCTACTTCCCGGAGAACCTTTAAGAAACATGACCACCCGAAGCATAGACTGCCAATGAACCTCTCTCAGTTCATTCATAAACTGGCTTAACAAATTCACTGAAAAAGTAATATCCG
This sequence comes from Cryptocoryne crispatula var. balansae, assembly GCA_036172225.1. Lineage (NCBI taxonomy): Eukaryota > Viridiplantae > Streptophyta > Magnoliopsida > Alismatales > Araceae > Cryptocoryne > Cryptocoryne crispatula. The sequence goes on along the minus strand of CM069925.1, from coordinate 15,342,670 downwards.
GTCCTATAACAGTAATGTAAATTAACTGTCCTATTAACCTTCAGTATGAAGTGGGATCTGAAATTTTAAGAGATGTTGAATCATGTAATAAATGCCTCTGTTCCATTGGTGTGCTAGCCAATTTAGCTGAAGACAAACTAGTTTGTTCAAGAAGATCAAGTACATATTTCCTCTGATTTAGGTAAATTCCTTCCTTGGAACGAGCAATTTCTAACCCCAGAAAATACTTTGGTACCCCAAGACATTTAATTTTCTCAATCATACAATGTTGTAACCATTTAACAGTATTGTCATCATTACTTGCAACAAGTATATCGTCTACATATATCAAGACAGCAGTAAAAGAATTATGTTTTGAACATGTGAACAATGAATGATCAGTCCTGGACTGAATAAACCTAGCTTGACATATCACTTGAGACAACCAGATAAACCAAGTCCGTGAAGCTTGTTTTAAACCGTATATAGACTTCTTGAGTTTGCATATAGAATTTTTGCTCTCCCCCTTAATGTGAATACCCGGAGGAAGCTTCATATAAACTTCCCCTGTCAAAACTCCATTCAAAAAAGTATTATCTACATCAAATTGATGTAAATGCCATTTTTAATAGATGAAAGACAAAGTAAAACCTGCAAAGTAGTCAATTTTGCAATCGGTGTAAAAGTTTCACTATAATCCAACCCTTTAGTTTGAGAGTAACCTTTTGTTACCAACCTAGCTTTGTACCGAGATATGGAACCATCAGGATTGAATTTCAACTTATATACCCATTTGCATCCCACAGTATGATTATTATGTAAAGCAGTTAACTCAAGATCCATAGCCTGTTGCCATTCAAGAATAGCAGATGCCTCATTATATGAAACAGGTTCATATGAATTAGATAAACCAGACATGAAAACCTTATCACTATCACTAAATTTCTTATACCCAATAAATTTCTGTAATGGATATCGAACACTAGCAGACTGTTGTGCATTAAAAGATGTATGAAAATCTTGTAGATAAGATGGTGGATTTCTAAGTCTCAAAGGTCTACCAAACTGATTATCAACCATATGATTATCACATGAAAAATCAACCGCTGTAGACAAATTTTCTGAAGAATGTCAATAGGTTGTTGAACTGTAGCTTGTGTACAATCATCATGTGCTGAAAAAGGTAACACAAGATTACTTGAAAAACTTGTTTTCTCCCCCTGACAGATATCATCTGCTAAATATATATATATTTTTTCAAAGAAAACAACAACACGACTTGTAAAAACATGCCATGTACTAATCTCATAAAGTCTATAAGCTTTCTATTGTGCAGGGTACCCAATGAAAATACATTGTTTGCTCCTCGGATTGAACTTATCATTATCTAAGTGACCCATGGAAGCAAAAGATAAACAACCAAATGACCTCAATCTTCGATAATCTGGAATCTTACCAAACAATTTCACATAAGGAATAGCACCCAAGAGTGCAACCGAAGGCTATCTATTAATTAAGAAAACTGCAGCTAACACACAATCAGACCATAAAATTTTGGGCAAATCAGCCTGAAATCTAAGACTCATTGCTACATCCAAAATCTGTCTATGCTTTCTCTCTACTATCTCATTTTGTTGGGAAGTAGAAACACAAGTCGTTTCATGTAAAATTCCATTTTTCTGCAAATAATCTTGAAAAGCAACAGAACTGAACTCAGTCCCATTGTCAGTCCGTATACATTGAACATGAGTCTTGAACTGTCTATTAGCAAATGCAAAAAAAATCAGAAGAATAGTAGGAACTTGAGACTTGAATTTTATTATATTTACTCAAGTAAATCGGGTAAAATCATCCATAATAGTAAGGAAAAACCGTGCTCCAATTCTGAAAGGCACATGATAAGGCCCCCAAACATCTATGTGTTGCAATGTAAAAGAAGAAGTAGAACGAATAGAACTCAAAGGAAAAGAGAGTCTAGTCTGCTTCCCTAATGGGTCAACAGTACAACTAAACTTGGAATTCACAATACAAGGAATGTATTCTTGTAAGGTCTCCAATCTACTATTTGAAAGATGCCCCAAGCGCCTATGCCACACTTCATAATCTGTCAAAACCTTAGTAGACAAGCAAACCGGCTTCTCCGGACACAAGTAATAAAGGTCATTCTCTTCACAGCCCTTCTTAATCACCCTCTTGGTTGCGAGATCTTGAATAACAAAATGTTGTTTGAAGAAAGTAACAGAACAATCAACCTCCCTAGTCAATTGACTAATGGAAAACAAATTAAAACATGCTCCCGGCATATGCAAAACCTTACGCAAAACAATATCATCAGTCAACTGTAAACCACCAACTCCATTGACAGATAAAGTGGTGTTATTTGGTAGTAATATACTCTGATGTGTAATGGAATTAGAATTAGAAACCAAAGAATCTGGTGTCAAATGGATAGGTGCGCCAAAATCCATAATCCAGGAGGAAGAAATTAAGCCACCATTACCTTCAATGCCACTAGCCATATTAACCTGTTGATCAGAATTCAACTTTAAAATCTTCAGCAATTGGACATATTGATCTTCTGTCAGCATACAGCCAGACTTGGTCTCTCTTGATTGTTCATCCTTGTAAGTGTTCTTTTTTCCAAATTTATAATGAGAAGGATAGCCAACTAGTTTATAACACTCTTCTTTTGAATGCCCAATTTGATGACAATAAGAACACTCTTGATTAGATTTGCTTTTCTTAAACACTCTTGATGACAATAAGAACACTCTTGATTTGAACAATTTTGATACCGCGTTTTGTCCAATAAGAACAATAAGATTTGATGACAATTTTTTTATGTCCAATAAGAACAATTTTTAAGAACAATAAGATCAAAAGAACAATAAGATTTTTTTAATAAGAACAATAAGATTTGATGTCCAATAAGAACAATAAGATTTGATGTCCAATAAGAACAATTTTTTTAAACACTCAAAAATTGTGTTTTGTCCAATAAGAACAATAAGAACAATTAGATTTGATGACAATAAGAACACTCTTGATTTGATGACAATAAGAACCCAATTTGATGACAATAATTAGATGAATTCAAGAAATGATGTGCATTGAGGTGCACACCGAAGTGCACAGAGGATCTGGTCCCCCTCAACACCCCCGACTCTGTCTCTCTGTCTCTCACTCTCTTCCTTGCCGCTCTCGCGAACACGGCACCCCACCATGAGCTCTCGTCTCCGCCATCGTCGCCTAGGCCGGCTCTCCCTCTCTTCTTCTTCTTCTTCCATCGTCGTCTCCGCCGCAGTCGCGGCCATCGCCGCCGCTCTCCCTCTCTCCCGCCCTCTGTTACTCTCTTTCCTCTCCCCCTCTGTTTCATCTCCCCAACCCTCTCGTCACCTCTCTCTCCCTCCAGTGCTGTCATCGCCACCGTCGTTGCGGCCATCTCCCTCTCTTTTCCGCGGTCGCCGCAGCGCCTTCGTCGCTCTCTCTCTCTCTCTCTCATGCGTGCTCGCGCCTCCGCATCCGCTACGACCCTTGGCTCCTCCCGCGAGCGCACCGCCGCATTGTGCTCTCCACAGTCCGCCCCTTTTCTCCCACTTCTCTCTCTCCCCCCTTGCGCGGTTCGCACCCGTCTTCTTCTTCCTCTTCTGCATCGTCGCTTCGACTGCCGCCCTGCTCTCTCTCTTCCTCCTCTCATCGCGCATGCCTGCGCAACCGCAGCACGCTACCTCCTGCGGCTATCTGTCCCCATCACCACCTTGCATCTGGCACAGCACCTGGCCGCCTCCCAACTCTCTCTCTATTTCCCTCTCGCGCACACCGTGCGCAACTCCCCCTGCCCCCTGGTACTCTCTCTCTCTCTCTGCGTGTGAGTGTGTGTGGAGACGCACCAGCTTCAGCCATCCGTTCGGTTGCTACAGTAGGTAATTTTGGTTTTTATTTTATTTTATTTTTATTTCACTCACAGCATCCCTCTTCAACATATCCAGCATCTCTCGTTGACCTATCCTTATACACTTGCAGCTAATCTTGATTGAGAGAGTAAAATCCTTGTTGACCAGTTCGCACCCCGCGCTAACCTCGGATCGAAAATCGTCGACTCTATTCAAGTAGGCTTCTTAGACGTGTCTAATATCATTAAATTTAATATTTAAAATTTACCAATCACCTTTGGATGTTGATTTAAATATATCTGTGAATATTAGATGTGGTGATTGTTCATATTTAAATATCTTATTAAATTTGGTAGATGCATGTTATATAGTATTGATTTTATTAAATCAATCGATTCTAATTTTTAATTAGCATATGTTGTAGAATTTAAATTGCATAATTTGGAGATTTGATATGCCCTTGTTTATTAACCCAATTGAGTCCATGTTAATATTTATGATTGCAAGTTAATTAAATTAGTAGAGTTTTAAATCAATTGAAAAATTGGATTTCTTGTAAACTCTATATTAATATTTCATATTGCTGATTATTTAAATGTGTATATATTTATGTCGGCATATTTCATGCATGCAAGTGTTAAATACATTTGTTAAACATTATAGATAGAGTGTCTTGTTGGCATGTGAATATGTTATGTCAAGTAAATGTGCATTTCTTTTTATAGATGGTTAAATGTATTAGATGTGCATATATTCATATTAGTGATTATAATTTACATTGCAATTGGCATGGAATGATTGGAATGAATGCATGTGTGCATTAAATGAAATGGCAGACTGAGCTACACCAGACCAGCTAGTCGTGGCCCGTGGGTAGCGGGGATTAGAACAGTCCGGTGCATCATTCGATCCCGGATACCGCGTTTTGTCCTAAGTGCCACCATTGCCTAGGTGCAGTAGGAGACTTTGTTTTACTATATATTACTGCTATATATGATAGATCTGGTGGTAGCTAGTTGAGATGGCAAGACGACGCATTCCTTGCCAATAAGAAAAAGACGTGATATTATATTAGAGGATAAGTGCATTTATTGCATGATTCAGTCTACATGGTCATTAGATGTACATTAGTTTGTCTTAACCGAGTCGAGTTGCATAAGATGCATGATGTCTCATCTGTTGTGGTTTCATCATATAGGTCTGGTAACATGTATTCATGCATGTTTTATTCTTTCAAGTTAAGTTCTTCTTTTGATATTTATAAGTGCTAATTGGGTCTGATTAGTTGGTTGTTGGTAATTTAAAAATATGTGGATAAGTTACATAATTATTATATTGTTAGTTCTATACATATATAGAACAAGTGTAGCACTGAATATTTATATAATTATCATTTAGGTCTTTTATTATCCGATTTGGCAGATGAAGGGGTGTCTACTGAGTCGGTGTGACTCATTCTAAATCTCTTAATATTTTTCAAGTAATCAGGTTTAGCGCAGCAAAAGCGTGGTGATTTAGATCTGGAGGAATTATTTAGAAGATTGTTATGTATTCTTTTGAATGATCCATGAATTGGTGTATCATTGTATAATTTCAGTTTATTGAATTATTTAAATTATGTATTGGATCCTGGATTAGTCGTCAATTTTTCCAAACCAGTATATTGAGGGGTTAATTTCTCCGTTGCGTCGTCAGATTAATCCGCTGCGTACATATATGAAAATCCGGGACGTGACATAACTCCTTCAGAATGGAGAAAGATCAACTATTAGTAGGCGTCTCTCGGTTGGATCTATAATGCCAGTCTCCCCATGTATATTTGCATCCATGTGGCTCATTCAATGATAATGGTATTCACTTCAAACCAGGCAATTACTACCGATTTGGCAATCTGGGTTATTCAATGATTTCGGGACTGTTTGGCAGTCTCTGTGGTCATAATTGGGGGATTGTGGCGGTTTGCTGAGATAAGTAAAAGGACATTTGAAAATGGTGGCACTATACTTCTTGGGATTTTGTTTTTATCTTTGCACCGTCAAGAATCGAAATCCATGAATTGATTTTAAAATAAGCTAGTTTAAAACAAATTAGCTACATCAAACCAGAAGCTACTTTCGTTGGACATCAAAAACTCTTCCAAATAAAACTAACTTGATAAAACAAAAAAATTTATTTTAAACATTAAAAATTTTGAATGTTTATATAGATGACTTTTATACATTGATCCCTAAAATTATTTTTATTTTTATTTGTATCTTTGTAAACATTTAAATTCTTAAAAAATTTAAAATTTTTGTATTCCAAAATAAGGTCCTGCTACAAGAAAACAAATACTCCTTTGGCACCTTTTATGCACACTGTATAGTAACTTGTCCTTCCCTTTTCCATCCTCTATCTATCCCTCTAAATAGTGTCCATTTTTGTCAAAAAAATTTAAAAAGAGACAAGCAAACAATATTTTGGGAGCTTCTAACACCCTCCTACTTGTTAATATAAAATTTGTTTATTTCATAATAATATTACATCTTTAGTTATATTCTCACAAATCAGTTTAATTTTTAAATAAAATGTAATATCTACACTCTTAGGAAAATTTGAAGAAATTAGGTAGGTTTTTTTTAAAAAAAATGGAATGTAGAATTTAGTTATTAAAGTTATGTTTAACTTATTTCTAATTGGACTTGGAAGTAAACAACGGAATTTCGCAAGAGATATTAATGAATAAAAAAGTAGGATTTAATTTCTAAATCATGCTTAGAAAAATCGGAAAGTTAAATCATAATAGGATTAATATTTAAAAAGTGAGAATAACGTAATCCTAGTAGGACCAATCTATTTAACCAATTGTTCCCATTTTTTTATGACCAAGCATGCTTAAAAGTAGGGGTGCAAACAAGCCCAGCCGAGTCAAGCAATATGCTGGAGCTTAGCTCATTTATTTATACTTGAACTGAATTCAGCTTGACACTCAATGAGTTGACATGTGTTTGAGCACGGTTATTTAGAAACTCAATATGTTCAAGTTTAACTCATCAAACTAATTGTTTCTTTGAACGAGCTTGAAAATGAATAGGAGTTTAGTCAAAGTTTGAGTTCAAGCTTGATTTGCACTCCTATGTGAAGTTCAGTCTAAACTTATTTATGAGGCAATACTTGAACTCAATGTATGATTATTTGCAAAACTTCAATTTAAAGTCATTCATAAAGTTCAAAAGTAAGTTTAAGTTCGGATTAAGTTCAATTTTAATTTTTTGATATCATTAATCAAATTTTATTTAATTTATTTTTAAAAATATTTAGCTAAGTTATTAATCGAGTACTCAAACAAGTTAATCGTAAGCTCTATCACGTTGGGCATATGTCTAACTCACTCGTTTATAAGTTGAGTTTTATTTTTTGTTCAAGTGAGTTGAATCTTTATCGAACCGGATCTCAAGTTACTTGCCAAGTGTATTGGTTTGTTTACACCCCTACTTATAAATGTCCTGCTACACACCCACTAGCATCACCTCTGCTAAAGCCTACTAGCTGTCCCAACAATGCCTACTCCAACCATACTCACCAACACCTAATGCCCTGTTTGTTTTTAGTATTAAACACTTGTATTAGTATCGTTTTAAAATTGATAGTGATACATGACACAATTAGATGTTTGGATACTGATAACAATTTCAAAATTAATAGTACAAACAATTATCAAAAGTAAAACAGGTGGAGACATGTATTAAAACTAATATTGACATCGTGAATCCCCTCCCTGAGCCCCCGAACCCCAGCATCTCGTGACCTCTCTTAGCACCGCCCACTCGCATCTGCATCTCTCTAGTGCTTCTACGAAGCTTCGACTCTCTTCGGCACATCGACGATTCTTCTTCCTTTCTCACCATCGTCCCCACGGCACATCAGTGATCACATATGTCCTCTATGAAACTCCCGATCATGCCTCTTCTCAGCCTCGGCCCATGGTAGATGCTCTCAATAGTGCTGAAGCGCTTTGCAATCTCTCTTCAGCATCGCCTTGCCGCAGAAGCTCCCGATCAAGTCTATCCTCAGCGAAGCTTTGTGGCAAACGCTCATGATCTCATCAAAGCTCCTATGGCCGAAGCTACTACCCTACTGCTGCCAAATCAAAGGTATCATTGTCTAATGTTAAGCTCCTGCCAACCCATCGTCCATGCCAACCCTCACCCTAGATGTGCATGGCTACCACCATCAGCCTGCCACATACATCCACCCTCACCTAGCCATCCCCATACTTCCTCACTATGCCTTGTGGTGCATTGTTGATATGTGCCTCGTATTGGTCATACACACAAGTCAATATTGTTCGGTCATTCCTACGTCTGCTACCCAATTTTTTTTATAAACGAAAGCCACCTTCATTACCTTGCCAATATTGGTCTACCAACCTAGCACTAGCTACCCAACACTATGCTGCCTACACCAACTAATGTACCCCATAAGTTATCGTCCATTGTGTTAGCCACGAGAACTATGCTATTGATCTGAGCTAACTTAAACTAAAGACAAAATATCATTTGTATTAATGTGACTTGCAATTACATTTGTATTTGTGTACAATAGTCTATATGCAAGATTGTTGTAAGTCATGAGTATATAAATGAAATATAGGTGGTTGGTGTGCAGGGAAGTCCACCCAATTTCGAAATCTTGCTCTACTTACCTTCCTCTACCCTTCCTCTCTAAGTCAACTCAGTAATTCATCTCGTCAAAGTAGCTTCAGTGTGCCTCCCCTACATCTAAGGATCCAGTTTCATTTGGTAAAATGCATCTTTACATTCTAGGAGGAATAGGAGCAAACTTTGAGTCCTTCATTACTACCATTACAACTAGATTGGATCCTTCATTTTTGTCCATCGTTGATATTCAAGGAATACTCTTCAATAATGAGGTATTTCTTCAAAGACAACAACAAACTGTTAGTGAGCTAAGAGCTAACTTAGCCCGAACTAATTTCAATTCAACTCAACAATAGTAGATTGTTAATTACAAAGGTAATATTCGTGGTTATAAAGGACAAGATGAAGTTCAAAATAGCTATAATGATTTTGATAGAGATCAAAATCAATTTCAAAATAGTGTTCAATTTACTAATAAAAACAACAATAACATGTTTATAGAAATCAATATGGTGATCAGAAGTTTTCTTATACTTGTCAATTATGTGATTGGAAAGGGAACCTAGCTCTACAATGTTGGAAACATTATGATGTTAGTTTTAGAAATGCTTGTAGTTCATGGAACAATCAAAGTAATAAAGCATCTAATTACTAGCAATACTTAGCAAATATTGCTTCTAATTACAATAGGCCAACACCACAATTAATATAAGCAAGTTTCCAGATTATACGAAAAACAATCATATGACCTCTAACATTGGATTGCTAAAAAATTCTATTTTTAATGATGGTTATGATAACGTGTAGGTTGTTAGAGGTGAAGACCCCATAGCTCATGTTGGTAACTCAGGTTTTCAGTCACCAAAACTTGGCAATATTTTGCATCTTCTATCTCTTGCTAAGAACATGTTGTATGTTTCACAGTTTTCTAAAGACAACCATGTCTATTTTGAATTCTATCTTTATTATTGTTTCATAAAGGACATCAACAGCAACAAGGTGCTGCTCAACGGTTACAATATTATTGGGCTTTACTGCTTGGACTATGGAGGTGCTAACTACCCAACTTGTCTCCCGGCTAAAAGTTTATCAACATGGCATCATTGGTTAAGTCATTCGATTTTAAAAGTAGTTTCTCAAGGTTTGAATAAATTTAGTTCTTTAATTACAATGGATAATTCTTTTTTTTTTTGCTTACATTGTGTAAAGGCAAAAAAATCATAGATTACACCTTCCTACTTCATCCTATGTTTCTCAATTTCCTCTTAAGAAAGTGGCCTCCAATGTATGGGGTCCTTCATCTCATGTAAGTTTTAAATACTATGTGACAATCATAGATCACTATAGTACATATAGTTGGTTTTATCCTCTATCATTGAGAAGTCAAGTTTTTCCTGATTCCTTTAACTTCATAGAGCAAGTTCAAAATATATTATCTAGAAAAATTAAATATTTTAAAAGTGACCAAAGAGAAGAGCTTAGAAAATTTTTATATTATTTTACCAAACATGACATTGTTTATAGAGTGGCTTGTCCATACACATAATTAAAATAGTATTATGGACTCTGTCGTCCAATTTTACATATAAATAAATTGAGCTGCTTGAAGTTTGCAGGATGCATTACGGACTCAAAAACGTGGCATTTACGAGACTCAAATTTTTAAGCACAAAATCTCTTCTCGTTTCTTCTCGTGTAAATTCTTCTAACTTTGACATATATACATTGTTATAGATGGCGGTCGACGGTGAGAAGTTCACTAATTCTGATACTATGTTAACAGATTTAAAATCGCAGCATTGATTTAAAGAGGTCTAAATTTTTAAATATGAGAATCTCCTCAACTTTTAACTACGACTATCCGACTATAAAGAGGAAAGAAAAACCGGCTTTGCCACCAATTTTTTTATTTACTCCACGGAGCGGCGCATTTAGGTATCCTTCGTAGGGGAAGGAAACAGCGGCATCCTTTGGGATTCATAGTACATATAGCGGTAACTGATGGTGAAGCCCCTCCTGTCTACCATCCGGTGGTGGTGGCAGAGAGAGCGAGGGCGCAGCCCTCTTCCTCTCTAGTTGTGGGGCTCGGCAGTCATGTCGGCGTCAGGGACTTGGCCCTTGTAGCTGCAGCACTTGCAGCGACCGTAGTAGCCGCGGCCGCAGCACCCATGTCGACAGCCTCCGTGGTATCCTCCACCGCCGTAGCCGCCGCCGCCAGCTCCACCGCCGTAGCCGCCGCCGCCAGCTCCACCGCCGTAGCCGCCACCGCCGTGTTTTGCATCCACTACTGTCGCGTCGTCTGCATGCACGAACGATCAAGTCGACGAAAGAAACAACACGATCGGTTAGGACGTTGGATTGGAAGGGGTGGTCGCGTTAACGGCCGACTCATGCGTTCTACTCAAATCAGATTACACTCACTCTTCTCGGCCATCTCCCTCGCCGCTACCTCCGATACGACCATCACCAGCAGAACGGCCAGCATCAGGAACGCCCTCCGAGCCATAGCTGTCTGTTACAAAGCTCGCTCCGAGTAGAGACTGCAGGCCTTCCGCTCCATTTATAGCGAGCGAGCGACCCCCCCCCCCTCGGTCATCCGTGGTCCACCACACCACTGCCCATATCCGGCGTCCTCACTCTCTAGAATCTTTTCTCTTCTTGAATGGAACATGTATATATGTGGAGGAGAAGAAGTCCCTTTGGGGCTGTTTTGTACCAGATTACTTAGCCGATAAATCTGATTTGTCCCCTAAATTGAATATAAACCCAAGTTTATTCTCAAATTAAATTTTGTTATACTAAGCTACTGATCTTCTCTCATGTAGCTAGCCTTGCGGTGGAGTTATGTTGCAATGGACAAAGTCTTCGTGTATCAATGTCTCAATTTTAATGTGTTACGATGTAATTTTGAGATTTGTATGACGATATCAAGTGCTTATTAATCTCCCAGATTATCCTCACTGATCAATCATGACTTTGTGGTTTGTATGAGAAATAATTTCTAATGGTAAGGTAGATCTATATGACACTTAATTACCCATGTTATGCATCCAGTTGATAAGTTCCAGCTACCTCCGTTTATAAATGCGGCCATTGGACTCTTCTCTCCATGCTGTGGTCCTCCAAGTACCTGTACTACGACAGCCCCAATTTTATTGGAGTAACCTAGCTACTAGGAGAGCTCCTCTTTTTCCTGATAAGTTTATTTATTTATCTTGATGAAACTTGTTGCTTCTTGACATTTTGGTTTAACAATTCTACTTTAAACCAAAGAGCATATTTGAAGAAAACATTTTACTATCCAGTTAATGCAAAATAGTGTTCTTGGACAGGGATTAGATATCTTACACAGCAGTGGATGGGTGAATGTTGAGCTGCCGACATCTCCTTCGCTCCAGTTGTCGCATTGATGAACAGCAGAAGAATTGTCGTAAAGAATTTAATTTGCCAACGACCAGATTGTCGTGTTAGCCGGCATCTTCTTCTATCTTTCAGAAATGCTTGTGCACCCTTCTCTCTCTCTCTCTCTACCTCTTATCCATCTATTTATCTTTCTTTTCTGTTTGCTTTTGGTAATTTTTATATTTGTCTCTAATATTTTTTTTTAAATATCGCAGCTGTCGTGGCCATAGCCCATAGGGGCGGCAATGGGTAGGGCTGGCCCGCGGGCCCTTGGGCCGGGCCAGCCCTGGGCCTTATTTCGGGGCAGACAAATGTGCCCTCACATTTTAATCGGGCCAAACAACCAGGCCCGCAGGCCATTTTTTGGCAGCCGTCCCTTAGTCCGCATGCAAAATTCTTTTTGTTTTATTTTAATAGAACTTTTTGCATGTAGGGTTAGAACAAGGTACGTAGACTATAAGAGAAATTGTAAAAAATATATTTTAACTCTGGTTGCATATCTATGATTATTTGGGTGTTAAACAATATGTTTCTATTTATATATTTATTTTTATTTCTAGATTCAAAATATTTCTTTGATAGTTGATTTGATGTTTAAAATTTTTAAAAATATGATATGCATTTTATTATATAATATAAAATTTAAGCAATACGTAACCGAGGTCCTTAAAAGCCATGCGGCCTTTTTTACCTCTTGCTTCCGAAGACTTTTTTTTTTTTAAGAGAAAATGAATAGAAGGTCCCTTGCACCTCAAGCGCTTTTACGGTAGGTTCATTTTTACAAAATTTTACCATGCCCGCTCCAGTTTGGAAGGATAACGATAACGTTGGGTGTCTATTACCCTCTCCCACGAAAAGACTTTTTACCCCTTTTCCGCTACGGAGCTAACGTTAACGCCCTTCCATTTCTTTCTAATTTGTGTAATATACAAATGTTCAAGAAATAAGAAGGCATCATCCAGGGAGAAATATGCAACAACATATGCATAAATAAACTATTCTTTTAATAACTAGCTCCACATTTAGTATTTTTTGCGATGAAAAGCTCCACAAGTGAGCGTTAAATTAATGCTAAATTTATTGAACCAAAACTCGCTGGGATGTCGCTGGGATGTTTTTATAATTTTTTATCATATTTATATTATTTTTTATTTTTAACTTTATATATATTTTTATATTAGAAAGATCGGGTCGGGTGTCCAAATTTAATTTTTATGCGGGTCGAGCCGGGCCGGGCAAAAATATAATGCGGGCCGGCCCGTTATAATTTGATTTGGGCTTTTATTGGGTCAGCTTCGGGCCCGGCCCAACCCGGCCCATTGACACCCCTACGTGTAAGCGGAGGTGCAAACTAACCAATACACTTGATAAATAATTTAAAATTTAACTCGATAAAAATTCGATTTAACTCCTTCATTACATTAAATGAATAAATTTGAACAAAAAATAAAATTCGACTTATTAAACGAGTCAAGTTTGAACATACTTTTACTTGGCTCGATAAACTCGCGAATAACTGAATTAAATACTATATTATATATTTATTTTTAAAAATTAAATTATAATTATTAATAATTATATGTTATCACTCAAATATATTAAATAATTTAAATTTTAAAATATATTTTATAATATGTTAAAAAGAACGGGCCGGGCCGGGTCGGGCCGGGCCAAACTTATATTTTTTTTGGGCCGGGCCGGGTCGGGCCGAAATGTAATACGGGCCGGGCCGGGCCGGCCCATTATATATTGGAGCGGGCTTTGTCGGGCCGGCTGCGGGCCGGGCCGGGCCCGGCCCATTGACACCCCTAATAGCCCATACACGAGAGAAAGATTAGAAATGCTGCATGTGCGGACCAGGGACTGTCTCCCTGTATAGGTATATATACATATACATATGTACAAATATATATATGTATGTGTATATATATATGTATGTGCCTGCCTATAAAGAAAAAAATGAAAATTCGTATACGGAAATAAAAAATAACGGACTGTCGAACAAGAAGTGGGGACGATCTTGGTAGCGCATATCACCATTATATAAAACATTTATAGCTGGGTTTGAGAAACATGAAATCAAAAGTCACCATAAAGTTTAAATGAAAAGTTGAATAAAGTTGGCTAACATGAATAAAGTTGCGCTAGGAATTTTTATAAATTTAACTGTATCCTTCTATGCAGATAGATAAATTTTATTATGTATGTTGCACTAACCTCAATAACTCACTTGATTCGAGAGCTAAATAAAAAAAGTTTTATTTAAATTTTTTTATATTATCTAGTAGTAAAAATACTTAGTTTTTGGATCATGTAAAATGCAAATTATGCTTCACGATCACAAACATTGCTAGATATAAAAAGGTATTTTTTGATTCCTTCTGTCACTAGTTATCACATAAGTATAAATATCTGTTCATCTAATACCCTAGTCAAATGGGGTGTAATTATCATGTGAATAGTAGAGCTATTTTGGTAATTTCATAAACTATATATATATATCAGATAATAACAAGTTTCTTAAATATGTTTCTCAAATAATAAGTTTTATTAGATAGCTTTGATGACTTAAGTCAAAATTTTAATTTTGTAACTATAATACTGATAAAAAACTTTGAGGGATAGATAAGTAAGATAATATTAATAGTTTTTCATTTAGTCAATTCAATGAACTTATTTTACTAATAAGAATCTTTATGCATATTTCAATGTCCCTCACTAATAACTAATAAAATCAATCATTAGATATCACATATACTAATCTATTTATATCTTAAGTCTCATCTCAAAGATTCCATAACTAAAAATATTCAAATCACATATATTTAGATGATTAATTGCATTATCAGAAATTTATCATGATTTAATCATCATTACATATGGCTAAAAATTGTATTATCATATTGACATCTAATAAATACTAGTAATGAAGATATGTCATTTATATTGAATGAGATATTTCAAAAAATGTCTAATCGTATCAAATATGCTTGGCTTGTAGGATATATATTTCTGTCAATCTTTCACTGGCACTAAAGTCAATCACCCATTATTTGATCTCTATCAACTCGAGGTGATGCTCAAGCATAATTTGATCAACAGTGAAGCTATAATGTTATTAACGTAAGATTGACCATCGTAGATTATCTCCTTGAAGTTGCATTCTATCTGATAAAATAGTATCGCCACCGAAGTCTTTAAACATCTGATGAGATAATGGCTCCATTACATATGCAATAAGTCATTGTTTTCACAAAACAACAGGCACTATTAGAGACAGAAGTGACAATCCCAAATATGTGATAATTTTTTTTCATCCATATTGCTTCCTAAGCAGTTTTGTAGCAATTATATATCATATATTAGTTGTAGAATTGTGTGTTGCCATGCTTAGAACTCTTCTATCTCACTATACCACCATTCAAAGTAAACATACACCTCAATGTTGTATTTCTATCATATTTACCTAACTAAAAGCTTGAGTCCAACCACAAAGCTTTAAGTCCTATCATCCATATTATAGAATATGTTCTTAGTGCTTCTCAAGTACTTAAGATGCATTTCTTAACTATCGAGTGACTCTCACATGGATTAACCTGATAACTACTTATAATACTAAGAACATCTGACATCAAACAATATACATAAAATGGCATACATGATAGATCTTATGGCTGAAGAATAAAAGAGTCTATTCATGTGTTCGTTCTCTCTTCCATGTCAAACACTTTGACTATGGTGTTTGCGCACATCAATTGGGTCAAGCCAAGCATCTTATTTATATCTATCTTCATGGATTTTAATTTTCAAAGTATAGGAAACTTCATTCAAATCAATTATGAAAGAATAATTTGATAGCAAGCATTCATTGATAATAACATACCTGCTCTATTCTTAATGAGTAGTATTCATCCATATAGAATGTCAAGAAAGTGATAACAATCCTACTTGTTTTCTTATATACACAGGTCACCTTGTTCTTAATGAATTTATAAGATTTAATCTCATCAAAGTTTTTATTCCTATTATGTGAAGTTTGTTCCTATCCATGGATAGACATTAATTGTATGCACACTTCTTTTCAATGTTCTTAAGAATAATATTTCTAAGACTATATCATATACACATCTTCCTCAATATCACCATTAAAGATTATTATATCAACATCTAATTGACTTATCTCATAGTCATAGTGTGCAATAATCAAAATTTGAATGGATGTAACCATGACTAGAGGTAAAATATTTCATCAGAGTCAACTATGACTTAGACGATAACGTACTATGAATAGAAGGTTTTTACCATCTAATCCACTTCAATCTATCTTTTAAAGATCCATTTATACTTTAGGTGTACCATACCCTCATGTGGATGTCATGTTCCAAATTTGGTCATAATCTATGGAGTCTATTTTGGATTTATTGCCTCTTTTCTTCTTAAAATCAATATCTAATATTACTTCTTCCTAGATCTTTGGATCAGCATCCTCACTGTATTGTGCCACAGTTCTTCCATCATAAATATGTCCCACATATCTATTAAGTTGAAAGGGAATAAGTAAAGACCTAATAATCACCTTTGTGTACTTCTCAATTAGTACCTCAATAAAAGTTGTAGGTACCCAAAAGAGAGGAAGGAAAACCTCCTTCCAACCTCCTTCTTGATAGAAATGTATGCCCTACAAGTCAATCATATGTGATATGATTTTACATTTCTTGTAATATCTTATTCAATATAAATGGCATAATCTTCATTACTTTCACTATCGATTTGTGTCTATCGTAATGAAGTCCTAGATTGCATGCAATGATGATTGAATCATGATGAGATCATGATAATGAGATCAATCATGTAGAAGCAAGTACTCTAAATGTTCCTAGTCGTAGGATTCTCGAGACGGGATATCAAGGATCTGGTAAGACTAATGTATATGATAACTTATCATATGATATGAATGACCGATCTTATTGGTCATCAGTGTGGGGACACTGAGATACATGTATAGGTTATCGTTCGAGGAATGAGTTCACTGAACTGACCAGTATAGAATCCTTGTATGGTATCTTACCGAACTGTCGACTAGGATATTTTATCATCACGGTTGCACAGTTGGATCTTTGACCTGAGTCGTCAAAGATGTCTTGCCGGGTGTTCTATGTACTTTGACATTTGACTTATGGATCACCTTGTATTGTGGTTATGTATCGTTAATGGATTAAGTATATGGGAAACCCGGTGGAGGCAATTGAGCAGAGAATAAAGGATCGTCCACACTCGGTAGGAGAGAGATAATGTCCTATGGATAGTACTCTAAATCCTTGGCCAAGGTAGATAGGATAATTGGAAAAGGGTTTCCCAATTGATCCAATTACGAGTACAAGATTTCATAGTGTCGGTATATTTAGGAGTTGACAGTCAATGTCATACTCCTATCCGACCGGACATTGGATGGACGAAGTTTTATAGCCGTGTGGTAACCGATGATGGAAAGGCTCTTTGGAGAGGAGTTTATCTCCGAAGTCGTTTGGGATCATAGGATGTGGCTTGTACCCTTCATGATCGGTAGGCCGTTAAATTTATTATGAGATAATAGATTTAATTTAAAAGAAGGTGTTTTTTAATTAGGCCTCAACCAAATGAGCTATTTGGCCTAGTACGTCACACACATAAGGGCTAATCCATAAGTTTTGGGGGCGAGGGTGTAAATATATAGAAAGGAGGGGTTTTTGTGAAAAACTCCAAATTCTCTATATAATAGCGAATTGAGCATGAGCCCCACAAGCCAAAGTTGAAAAATTTGTCCCTATCTCTCTCCTTTACATTTTACCATGCTGGAGATCGTCGAGAGTTGATGGGACTTCATATGGGCGAGTTGGAAGGTCCAACGCAAAGGAGAACCCGACTATGGAGGCAGCTCGTGTGAATACGACTAGAGGTCGCACACTTGAGTGGCTGAATGAGCATGAGAACGCTCGATCTTCTCCAGTCTTTAGGGATTATTTGAATCCCACAAAGGTACGTGTTCGAAATCGTTTCGAATACCAGTTTTGGCGATGTTGTTCAGTTCCAATCGAGACTAAGACAATGATATACGAGGAATCGAAAGTTTTCTGCTGCGCCAATCTGATTGGACCTATTCCCTACAGTGGTATCAAAGGCAAGTTGAAGTCTCGTTCAAATTCGACATCGTTACGACGTCGTTTCATATATTTCATGTTTTCTCGAATCTATACAAATGTCCATCTTTACGTAGCAACCATAAACCGTATGGGACATAGTTTAGAGATTGGTTGCTTCTGTATGAATCTCGTGACAAAGGGATTTTCAACGCCACAAACCGTTTGAATTTTGGACCACTGGAGAGTCCAGTAGAGGGTCTGAAAGATGGCAATTTCGTTTTAAGAAATTCGCCGGTTTGATTTGGTGATTTCTTGAGATCTTCTTCCATGGAGATATTTGATGTCTTATGGATGACTTAGAAGTTAGGTAATATGATTACCAAGAGTTTTCCATCATTCTTTGGCTTCGAACAGCGCCGTCAGAGATCGATTGAGAGTTTTTCCAGCGGGGTGAAACTCTAGGGTCCGCGGCGTTTCTTTCCTATTTTCTCATTCATTGCGATTTTTTATAGAAATAAAATGATATTTTTGGATTCCTTGTTCGATTTGGAATCGGACCACTATTTTTGGCTATTTTTCCGAGATCGGAACATCCGAATTTTGGAAGGTCTTAAAAATCCTCTTCCGCAGTTACTGTTCACCCTTATCTTAAGGTGGAGGAGATGAGAGCCTCGAGACCCAATAGCCGGATCCAATGCCGGTCAATGTGGATGTGCACGCATGAAAACAAAAAAAAAACAAAAAAAAAATTAAACCACCCGCACCCGCGGCAAGCGGGCCAGCGCACAGGCAGTGCACCCAGCACCGAGGAAGGGCGGTGAAATGCGTCGAGGCCAATTTTAATTGATTTGAAAAAATTTTAATCAAAATAAATTTTTAAAAATACCAAAAAAATTTCAAAAAATTTGTGAATATTTTTGAAATATCATATAATATATTATCAAAGTGTTTGATGATCTTTTATGTGATTTTAAGCCCCATTGTCATAGATTCATTCATTGTTAAGCTTTTAAAATTATTTTAATGACTTAACTTGAAAAATTAATGACTAAATTAATTATGTAAAATATGTTTTTTCGTAATGATGATTAGGACATTGATTTGGCACTTTGTATAGTTTTAGGAATACATATATTGTCCAAATTGTTTGGAGTTGCTTGTTTATGTCATATAAATTGTTTATATAATTATTTCATGTTATTTACTTCATGAATAATTTGACAAGCATGAAATTGAGAATTTCAAAATATATGATGTATATTTTTATGATATAATAGTTATATCATATTATTACCACGTATTCGCACTATGTTCATGTGATGGTATGTATGTGTGAATTCTTGGATGATCATGGACTTAGAATGTGTGTCATGTGATGATGCTTATTTGATGATGGCATGTAATTAAGGGCATGTGTGCCTAATCTTCTCTTTTATCAATTCTTATTGTATATTCTACCTCCCTCTAAAAATGTACTCTCCTTGATTAAGATCAAGGTTTCTTATTTGCTTAATGTACATTTATGGGTCTGCGTACCCTTAATGCTCTTGTAATGACAAGAAGACTGATCTAGATGGAGGAGAGAGCTAGATGCAAGGAGAAGAGTTCTTCAAGGCATAATGACTTGTCAACACCGGCATAGGATGCTAAATCCTTTAATGCATACCGATCTGGCTCCGGTCATGCATTAATGTGATGAAAGTTCATAATCATCTATTTAAATTTTGCATATTTTATTTGTATGTGTGTGTGTGCTAGATAACTTAGATATATGGTATTCAAAGGTATTCATATACATATGTAGCACATACTATGATGAGACTAAAATATAAAACCCCTCTTCGTTTAAATTAGGTTGATAAACGTGGGACATTAAGAATGACTCACGTAGCCTTCCGTTGTTATGGTCTCAATGAGCCAATCTTAGATTGGGTGAGTTTGTTGTGTTTTCCACAAGGCTCACTTAGTAAGTGATTGGTGATCGTGGCCAAGGCTTAAAGCCGAACTTTGGGGTGGACCATTGGCATGGCCTTGTTGTGTTTCCCATAAGGGCTATGTTGAGAATCCATACCTATAACGTAACAAGTAGATTAAACCTAACTAGAGTATATGACTTGTTGTGTTTCCCACAAGGTCATGACTCTAGAGACTAAATAACTAAGAGTTGCAAGAGTTGCAACTGGCAAAAGTTGCCTACCTATTAAGTATGAGATGACTTGCTGTGCTTTCCACGAGGTTATCACCATAAGGTTAATAGGGTCTTAGTCCCCACTAAGATATCATCGTGTTATCCCGTCTTTGCATAATAAGGGTTATGCAAATTCATCGAAATTAGAGGGAGCATAAATTAGGACGAAAGACCATATTTTAATTTATATTGAATGTCTGCAATATTTTCAAATTAAATTATATCTTCGTTATATAATTAGATTCTTAACCACCAGTTATCTTACATACTTGAAGTCATTAGGCTCATTTATATTAACTTCCTTGACTAGTTTAAAATCATGAGAAGTGTTCTCATGGTTGACCATGTAACTAACCTACTTGGGAAGTGAGTACCTACTAATCATATAATTTAGTAAGAGAAGATGAGATCTTCATCTCATTAGAAAGATGTATTATTTGCCTTACACTAAATGTTAGTCTCTATATGAAGTTTAGAGGCAACATGAATAGATGGATATGAGATCTATCATGGCTCATGCTGATGAGCAAATTTAAGGCAAGATTAAAATAACAATACATCTTCAATGCTTCTTGTTGTATGACCAATGAAAAGAAGTGAGTCCATTAGATGAGAAAATGAAGGCATAGTTAATAGTCAAGAAGTTGGTCAAGAATATTAAGCCCGAATAAGACATGATTGCGCTTCTACTATCATGACGATGATTGGTGGAAAGTACATTGAATATATATATATATGTAGAAAGGAGGAGCTTAAGAAGCTTCTAGCATCTCAGTCATTGACTTACTTGTCATACACATATACACATCAAGTATAAGATACTATTTATGTATATTATAGTATAAGATACTAAACATGTCTTATGATATTAGATACCAAATGTGTATATCTTGCATGAGATATTAGATATACATATGTTCTATTAAATGTTATATATGCATTTATTGGTATGAGATACTAAATATGCATCTTACATCTACAAAGGTTGCAAATAATGACAAGTAAATGAAGGCTTAATGTATAAATATTAACCTACATATATAAATGGTGCAAGAGTTGTATTATTAATAGCTGGAGGTACAAATCTTTAATAGCCTTTTGGGGTGTCCTTTTGGGTAGCTAGTGCATTGTTGATATGTGCCTCGTATTGGTCATACACACAAGTCAATATTGTTCGGTCATTCCTACGTCTGCTACCCAATTTTTTTTATAAACGAAAGCCACCTTCATTACCTTGCCAATATTGGTCTACCAACCTAGCACTAGCTACCCAACACTATGCTGCCTACACCAACTAATGTACCCCATAAGTTATCGTCCATTGTGTTAGCCACGAGAACTATGCTATTGATCTGAGCTAACTTAAACTAAAGACAAAATATCATTTGTATTAATGTGACTTGCAATTACATTTGTATTTGTGTACAATAGTCTATATGCAAGATTGTTGTAAGTCACGAGTATATAAATGAAATATAGGTGGTTGGTGGGCGGCGAAGTCCACCCAACTTCGAAATCTTGCTCTACTTACCTTCCTCTACCCTCCCTCTCTAAGTCAACTCAGTAATTCATCTCGTCAAAGTAGCTTCAGTGTGCCTCCCCTACATCTAAGGATCCAGTTTCATTTGGTAAAATGCATCTTTACATTCTAGGAGGAATAGGAGCAAACTTTGAGTCCTTCATTACTACCATTACAACTAGAATGGATCCTTCATTTTTGTCCATCGTTGATATTCAAGGAATACTCTTCAATAATGAGGTATTTCTTCAAAGACAACAACAAACCGTTAGGGAGCTAAGAGCTAACTTAGCCCGAACTAATCTCAATTCAACTCAACAATAGTAGATTGTTAATTACAAAGGTAATATTCGTGGTTATAAAGGACAAGATGAAGTTCAAAATAGCTATAATGATTTTGATAGAGATCAAAATCAATTTCAAAATAGTGTTCAATTTACTAATAAAAACAACAATAACATGTTTATAGAAATCAATATGGTGATCAGAAGTTTTCTTATACTTGTCAATTATGTGATTGGAAAGGGAACCTAGCTCTACAATGTTGGAAACACTATGATGTTAGTTTTAGAAATGCTTGTAGTTCATGGAACAATCAAAGCAACAAAGCATCTAATTACCAGCAATACTTAGCAAATATTGCTTCTAATTAATTACAATAGGCCAACACCACAATTAATGTAAGCTAGTTTCCAGATTATACGACAAACAATCATATGACCTCTAACATTGGATTGCTAAAAAATTCTATTTTTAATGATGGTTATGATAACGTGTAGGTTGTTAGAGGTGAAGACCCCATAGCTCATGTTGGTAACTCAGGTTTTCAGTCACTAAAACTTGGCAATATTTTGCATCTTCTATCTCTTGCTAAGAACATGTTGTATGTTAAACAGTTTTCTAAAGACAACCATGTCTATTTTGAATTCTATCTTTATTATTGTTTCATAAAGGACATCAACAGCAACAAGGTGCTGCTCAACGGTTACAATATTAATGGGCTTTACTGCTTGGACTATGGAGGTGCTAACTACCCAACTTGTCTCCCGGCTAAAAGTTTATCAACATGGCATCATTGGTTAGGTCATTCGATTTTAAAAGTAGTTTCTCAAGGTTTGAATAAATTTAGTTCTTTAATTACAATGGATAATTCTTTTTTTTTTTTGCTTACATTGTGTAAAGGCAAAAAATCATAGATTACACCTTCCTACTTCATCCTATGTTTCTCAATTTCCTCTTAAGAAAGTGGCCTCCAATGTATGGGGTCCTTCATCTCATGTAAGTTTTAAATACTATGTGACAATCATAGATCACTATAGTACATATAGTTGGTTTTATCCTCTATCATTGAGAAGTCAAGTTTTTCCTGATTCCTTTAACTTCACGGAGCAAGTTCAAAATATATTATCTAGAAGGATTAAATATTTTAAAAGTGACCAGAGAGAAGAGCTTAGAAAACTTTTATATTATTTTACCAAACATGACATTGTTTATAGAGTGGCTTGTCCATACACATAATTAAAATAGTATTATGGACTCCGTATTCCAATTTTACATATAAATAAATTGAGCTGCTTGAAGTTTGCAGGATGCATTACGGACTCAAAAACGTGGCATTTACGAGACTCAAATTTTTAAGCACAAAATCTCTTCTCGTGTAAATTCTTCTAACTTTGACATATATATATTGTTATAGATGGCGGTCGACGGTGAGAAGTTCACTAATTCTGATACTATGTTAACAGATTTAAAATCACAGCATTGATTTAAAGAGGTCTAAATTTTTAAATATGAGAATATCCTCTCAACTTCTAACTACAACTATCCGACTATAAAGAGGAAAGAAAAACCGGCTTTGCCACCAATTTTTTTATTTACTCCACGGAGCGGCGCATTTAGGTATCCTTCGTAGGGGAAGGAAACAGCGGCATCCTTTGGGATTCATAGTACATATAGCGGTAACTGATGGTGAAGCCCCTCCTGTCTACCATCCGGTGGTGGTGGCAGAGAGAGCGAGGGCGCAGCCCTCTTCCTCTCTAGTTGTGGGGCTCGGCAGTCATGTCGGCGTCAGGGACTTGGCCCTTGTAGCTGCAGCACTTGCAGCGACCGTAGTAGCCGTGGCCGCAGCATCCATGTCGACAGCCTCCGTGGTATCCTCCACCGCCGTAGCCGCCGCCGCCGCCTCCACCGCCGTAGCCGCCGCCGCCAGCTCCACCGCCGTGTTTTGCATCCACTACTGTCGCGTCGTCTGCATGCACGAACGATCAAGTCGACGAAAGAAACAACACGATCGGTTAGGACGTTGGATTGGAAGGGGTGGTCGCGTTAACGGCCGACTCATGCGTTCTACTCAAATCAGACTACACTCACTCTTCT
Organism: Cryptocoryne crispatula var. balansae; assembly: GCA_036172225.1. NCBI lineage: Eukaryota > Viridiplantae > Streptophyta > Magnoliopsida > Alismatales > Araceae > Cryptocoryne > Cryptocoryne crispatula. The sequence goes on along the minus strand of CM069925.1, from coordinate 15,318,554 downwards.
CGGCCATCTCCCTCGCCGCTACTGTAATACCCACGTTTTTTTTTAAATAAAAAAATAATAGTTATTATATTTATTATGAGTTTATTTATATTACTCCTTTATCCTTCCCGTTTTCTCTCCCTCCGGATAATCTCCCTTAACTGCCGCCTCCTCCTCCTCCGGATCGAACTCTCCCTCCCCCTCTATTTACGTATTTTCTCTCGTGCACCCCACCTTCCTTCTTTCTTCTTTCCTCTTCCGCGAGCGTGCAACACCGGACGCCCCCGCCTCCAACTCCCTTCTTCTTCTCTTCCGTGCGCGCGCAGCAGCCCCCGCGCCCGACGCCCCCGCCTCCAACTCCCTTCTTGTTCTCTTCCGTGCGCGCGCAGCAGCCCCCGCGCCCGCCGCCGCCAACGCCTGAGCCCCCCGCCTCGGTGCTGCCTTCCTCCGCGCGAGCGCGCGCAGCGCCGCCGCCGATGCCGCCGCCGGCCTCTCGCGTGCTGCGCACGCCCACCACCGGCCAGTCCCCCCCTTCGTGCCATCCGGATCCCCCCCACGCAAGCTCTCCATCCCGCTCGCGGCCGCGTGACGCGCCACCTACCTCCGGCTGCGGCCGCGCGCCCCACCCCCGCCGCCATCTTTCCCGCGCGACGCCACCGCCCGGGACGCCGCTGCCATCCTGCACCCTCCGCCGTCGCCGCCCGGTTGCAGCGCCCACCAGCGCCCTTCCGCCGCCGCCTTCTCAGCCGCCGGCAGCGACCACCCTCGACGTTGACCTGCACATCCATGCGCGAGCTCGGCCGTCGCCGCGCCGTTTTCCGGTTGCCAACGCCCCCTGCGCAGCCACCTCCGCGCCGCCCATTGACCGCCACCCTCCCTCCGAGCCTCCTGCCGAGCCTCTTCCGCCGCGCGCCCAGCCGCGGTTGCGGCCAACTGACCCCCCCCCTCGCGGCTTCAACCCCCGCCGCGCCTGCCAGCCCTGGTATACCCCCCCCCTCACTGACTTGAGCACCCGCGCGGTCGCCTGCACCGCCCGCACGCACAGCACCGTGCGCCACACCCCCCTCCCCGCGGTGAAGCCCCCCCTCCCTCTCTCTCTCTCTCTCTCTCTCTCTCTCTCTCTCTCTCTCTCCCCAATCGATTCTCTCTTTATTTCTTCTCTTAACCTCTTTAATCTAACAGATTGTCAGGTTACTGTTCGGTTCGATTTTTCGTCGCCGTCGTGACCACGACGGTATATTCTTCACCCGGGTTGATTCCGTGCGTCGATCGTCGTCGCCGTAAAGGTAGGCGTCTCGGCTATCCTTAGCACTCTAATATTTTGATTAAATCGTAATAATCATGTTTAGATCACCAGGATTAGAATATTGTAGTTAATGGGCTGTTTTGGATTTATTAGCATGTTTAGTTAGAGTTAGATTAATTTGTCTAGATCGTGCATGCTTAGATTAATTCGGTTATTCAAGTATGCTGGTCATCATGATAGGTTGTATATGTTAAATCTAGCTAGCTTAGCATGGTTGCATCGCGATTAACCTTAATCATGTATATCTCGATTTGATAAAAAGCCGATGTAAGATTTAGGCATATGTGGTTAGAATTTAGTTTATTTTCTTTTATGTGATAGGTAGTTCTGTTTAAGTATGTAATTGTCATGGTTAGGTTGTAAATTGCATGATTCCATGTATATGCATTAGTTTGTGTTAGATTGTGTTATGGTATGCAAATATGGGGTGCATAGAACCATGAGTGTGCATCTATGTATTTCATGTTTGATTTGCCAATTAAATGTTCATGTTCTTGTCCGAGTTAATTATATGCTTGCATGGTGTGGAATGTGGTTAGTGCGGTGAGTCGCATTGTGATGGAAATGTACTTCACCGTACTATAATTCGGTCCTGTGGGCAGCAGATGAATTAGAACAGTCCGGAGCATCCGTCGATCCCGGATACCGCGGTTTATCTTAAGTACTCCCCTGCCTATGGGGTACTATGAGATTTAGCTTACTATATGTTACTTCCTACTATATGGTAAATGCGAGTGCTAGTTTTGTGATGTGACTACATTTATCGGATGGAGAATAATATTTACTCGGACAGTGTCTAGTTGTGTAGATTGGCATAGATGGTATGTTATAGATGTGTCATTGGTTTTATGTCGTGCCTATGTGTTCCTGCATACCTGTAACGATTTAATGTGTAGGTTATGTTGGTCTTTAATGCATATAGAGTCTAGTTATCATATGGGGTAGTTGATTGACTTTGTAATCAATTAAATGAAGATATATAATTAGCTTAATCTTATGTATGATAATCTGATTTTTAGGCTTATTATGTATTGTATACCACTAGAATCATTATTATAATGGGGTAGTTCGGGTGTAAGTCTACTGAGTCTGTTGTGACTCACCCCTTCCGTTGTTAATATTTTCAGGAGTGCAGGTTTAGCGCAGCAGAAGCGTAGTGGTATTGTGGAATTCGAGGAGCTAGTGGATTTCTCATTCAATGTGGTATTTAATTTGTTTAGATAGGTATTTGTTTATGGTGATATTATGTTGTAAAGTCTGGAATTATTTAATTGGATTGTGAATTTTAGTCTTATTTGGTTCCAGACCGATATCCTTTCCCGTTACGTCGCCGGATTATCTTCCGCTGTGCATGTTAAAAATCCGGGTCGTGACAGCTACCTCCGATACGACCATCACCAGCAGAACGGCCAGCATCAGGAACGCCCTCCGAGCCATAGCTGTCTGTTACAAAGCTCGCTCCGAGTATTCCGCTCCATTTATTGCGAGCGAGCGACCCCCCCCCCCGGTCATCCGTGGTCCACCACACCACTGCCCATATCCGGCGTCCTCACTCTCTAGAATCTTTTCTCTTCTTGAATGGAACATGTATATATGTGGAGGAGAAGAAGTCTCTTTGGGGCTGTTTGGTACCAGATTACTTAGCAGATTTGTCCCCTAAATTGAAGATAAACCCAAGTTTATTCTCAAATTAAATTTTTTTATACTAAGCTACTGATCTTCTCTAATGTAGCCTTGCGGTGGAGTTATGTTGCAATGGACAAAGTCTTCGTGTATCAATGTCTCAATTTTAATGTGTTACAATGTAATTTTGAGATTTGTAAGACGATATCAAGTGCTTATATATTAATCTCCCAGATTATCCACACTGATCAATCTTGACTTTGAGGTTTGTATGAGAAATATTTCTAATGGTAAGGTAGATCTATATGGCACTTAATTACCCATGTTATGCATCCAGTTGATAAGTTCCAGCTACCTCCGTTTATAAATGCGGCCAATGTGACTCTTCTCTCCATGCTGTGGTCCTCCAAGTACCTGTACTACGACAGCCCCCATGTGACTTTTCTCTCCATGCTGTGGTCCTCCAAGTACCTGTACTACGACAGCCCCAATTTCTTATTGGAGTAACCTACTAGGAGAGCTCCTCTTTTTCCTGATAAGTTTATTTATTTATCTTGATGAAACTTGTTGCTTCTTGACATTTTGGTTTAACAATTCTACTTTAAACCAAAGAGCATATTTGAAGAAAACATTTTACTATCCAGTTAATGCAAAATAGTGTTCTTGGACAGGGATTAGATATCTTACACAGCAGTGGATGGGTGAATGTTGAGCTGCCGACATCTCCTTCGCTCCAGTTGTCGCATTGATGAACAGCAGAAGAATTGTCATAAAGAATTTAATTTGCCAACGACCAGATTGTCGTGTTAGCCGGCATCTTCTTCTATCGTTCAGAAATGCTTGTGCACCCTTCTCTCTCTCTCTCTCTCTCTACCTCTTATCCATCTATTTATCTTTCTTTTCTGTTTGCTTTTGGTAATTTTTATATTTGTCTCTAATATTTTTTTTTAAATATCGCAGCTGTCGTGGCCATAGCCCATACACGAGAGAAAGATTAGAAATGCTGCATGTGCGGACCAGGGACTGTCTCCCTGTATAGGTATATATACATATACATATGTACAAATATATATATGTATGTGTATATATATATGTATGTGCCTGCCTATAAAGAAAAAAATGAAAATTCGTATACGGAAATAAAAAATAACGGACTGTCGAACAAGAAGTGGGGACGATCTTGGTAGCGCATATCACCATTTTATAAAACATTTATAGCTGGGTTTGAGAAACATGAAATCAAAAGTCACCATAAAGTTTAAATGAAAAGTTGAATAAAGTTGGCTAACTAATGTCAAGATTCTAAACCTAATGGGGTGTTTGCTTGCATGATAATTTTTTGTACATTTTCATGATAAAAAATTGTATTAAAATAAAAAGTGAACCAACTCATGACATAAAATTATCATGTTTGGAGGGATGTGATTACAAAAAAGAGTAACCACCGCACATGACCAAATAAAGTGGGGGACCACAAGAAAAAAGAAAGAGGTGAGACCCTCTTTTTTTGTTTAAGAAGAAAATCACTTTCAAAACATAAAATTGTCATGGTTGTCAAACACCTCTTTTAACAAATTTTCTTACAATTTTTAAAAATTAAAATAAAAACCTCAATTATCATGCAACCAAACACCCCATAAGTTTTGGGTTTGCGCTAGGAATTTTTATAAATTTAACCATATCCTTCTATGCAGATAGATAAATTTTAGAGGAAATGCACGCTAGGTCCGCTGCAACACAATTGCTTTCACACTATGTCCATTTTCAAAATCGGTTTAACGGTAGGTCCGCTTCTTCAAAATTTTACCGTCTGCACTCCATTTCGGAAGGTGATCTTAAGCTAACGATTACTTTCTCTTAGAAAGAGATATTTCTTCCCTTGTTTTATTACGAAGTTAATATTGTCTAATCTTTTTTTAATTTCAACATATAAATATTTTAAAAATAATAATATTTTACCAATGGAGACATACGAGTGTAAATTTATCGTTATATTTAGATCTTGATATAGGTCAAATATAATAATATTTTATTGATAGTAATAAAGGTGAAATCATATATAATAAATTTTGTTACAAATCTAATAATATTTTTGAGACATAATGAATATATTAATATTTTATATTTTATTTAATATAATCATTATACTTAATAAAATTTTTTAGATAGATTAGTAATATGTTGTAGTTATAAATCATACGTGATTAACATAAGATAATAAATAGATAAATGTATAAATAATTTATATTTAAATTAAATATTTATAAAAATCAAATGTAGTATTTTTTTTGTTTTAAGAATATTAAAAAATTTAATTATAAATCAAATATAATCAGCAAGACGTAATAACATATAGTTTTTATAAATAAAATATTGTAATTTATATTCTAAATATGTTAATATTTTGCAGTTATGTCAAAATATTATAGTATGTAAACTTATAAATAATATATTATAATATTTAATATCTCATCGTGAAGAACTTTATCGTATTATTTAATTGATATAAGGGTAATTTTGATATTTTAACGTACTTGTGAACTGGGAGTATAATAGAAGGGACTACGCGTGAAGAAAATTCGGACAAACGGACTGCAGGTGAAGAAAAAGCTGTCCTCGGATCAGGGATAAAACTCATTTTCTTAAACGGACTGCACATCAATTTTCCCTAAATTTTATTATGTATGATGCACTAACCTCAATAACTCATTTGATTTGAGAGCTAAATAAAAAAAATTCTATTTACAATTTTTTATATTATCTAGTAGTAAAAATACTTAGTTTTTGGATCATGTAAAATGCAAATTATGCTTCACGATCACAAACATTGCTAGATATATATAAAAAGGTATTTTTTGATTCCTTCTGTCACTTTACCACATAAGTATAAATGTCACGACCCGGATTTTTAACATGCACAGCGGAAGATAATCCGGCGACGTAACGGGAAATGATATCGGTCTGGAGCCAAATAAGACTAAAAATCTCAAACCAGATTCATAATTCCAAACTTTACAACTTAATAACATAATATTCAAACATCTATCTAACAAATTAAATACCAACATTGAATGAGTACTCCACTAGCTCCTCGGACTCCAAAACACCACTACGCTTCTGCTGCGTTAAACCTGCACTCCTGAAAATATTAACAACGGAAGGGGTGAGTCACCACAGACTCAGTAGGACTTACACCCGAACTACCCCATTATAATAATGATTCTAGTGGTATACTATACATATTAAGCCTAAAAATCAGATTTAATACATAGGGTATAAACTAATTATATATCTTTAATTAAGTGATTACAAAGTCATTCTACTACCCCAAATGATAACAGGACTCTATATGCATTAAAACCATCACAACCTGCTCATTAGACTACTCTAGGTATGCTCACAATATACACAGCCTGACATAAAACCAAAGACACATCTAGAACACTAACATCTATGCCAACATACACAACTAAACACCTGTCTGAGTAAATATCATGCTCCATCTGATAAATGTAGTCACATCACAAAATTAGCACCAGATTTACCATATAGTAGGAAGTAACATATAGTAACTAAATCCCATAGTACCCCTAGGCAGGGGAGTACTTAGGATAAACCGCGGTATCTGGGATCGAAGGATGATCCAGATTCAACTAATCTCCACTGCCCACGGGACACTAATTTAGTCTGGTGAAGTACATACAACCACAATGCAGCTCACTGCACTAACCACATTCAACACCATTCAAGCATATAATTAAGCTCAGACAGTAAACATGAATATCTAATTGGAAAATCAAACATGAAATACATAGATGAACACCCATGGTTCTATGCATCACATATTTGCATACCATACCACAGTCTATCACAAACTGATGCATATAAATAACATCATGCAATATACAACCTAACCATGATAATTACATGCTTAAACAGAACTACCTATCACATAAAAGAAAATAAACTAAATTCTAACAACATATGCCTAAACCTTACATCGGCTTTTTATCAAATCGGGATATACATGATTAGAGTTAATCGCAATGCAAACACACTAAACTAGCTAAATTCAGACATATACAACCTATCATGATGTCTAACATACATGAATAACCAAATTAATCTAAGCATGCACAATTTAAACAAATTAATCTAACTCTATCCAAATATGCAAATAAATCAAAAACAGCCCATTAACTACAATCTTCTAATCCTGGTGATCTAAGCATGATTATTATGGTTTAATCAAAATATTAGAGTGCTAAGAATAGCCGAGACGTCTACCTTGACGGCAATGGTGAGCGGCGCACGGAATTCCAAGGAAATTGAATTTGGCGACGAAACTGCCGCGGTTGCGTCGGTGACGAAAAATCGAGCCGGGTAGTTGTTCTTAAAATCTGTCGGTAGAAGGGAAATAATAAACTAGGGAGCTTGATAGAGGATAATAGGAGAGAGAGGATAGGAGAGAGGATGAAACAGTCCCGCGCGGGAGAGAGAGAGGAGCAGCGCACGGCGGGCGCACAGGGGCAGCGCGCGCGCGGGCGCGGGTGGCGCAGCGGCGCACGGCGGCCAGGCGCGGAGTCCGAGGCGGCGGCGGTCGTCGCGCGGCGGGCGGCCGACGGGGCGGCGCGCGGCGCGCGGTCAACGGGCGGCGGTCACCGGGGCGGCGACGGGCGGTGGGCGGCGCGCGGCGGCTGGCGTGGCGGTACGAGGTCCGGGGTGGCGGGGACGGCGGGCGGCCGCGGCGCGCGCGCGGCCGAGGCGTACGAGGAGCGTACGCGCGGCGGGGGGTCAACGGGCGAGGCGGCGGCGTCACCGGGCAGCGGGCGCGACGCGGGATGCGCGAGGACCGAGGCACGAGGAGGCGCGGGGACGCGGCGGCGCGCACGTCCGCGAGCGGCACAACGCCCGGAGAGAGAGAGACGGCGGGCGTCACGGTGGCAGCCGCGCACGAGGCGAGCGGTGGCGACCGAGGCAACGCGCGGCGGAAGAAGAAAAAGCAGGGGGCGGCGCACGTCCGGAAGGGAAGAAAAATAGGGTTTTTAGGGGAAGAAAAAACGGCGCGGGAGGGTGCCTCCCGGGGGAGGAAAAAGGGAAATAAATAGGGGGAGGAGAAGATTAAAATATTAATAAATATTAACTATTTTTTTAAAATAACCGGGGTATTACAATAAATATCTATTCATCTAATACCCTAGTCAAATGGGGTGTAATTATCATGTGAATAGTAGAGCTATTTTGGTAATTTCATAAACTATATATATATAAGATAATAACAAGTTTCTTAAATATGTTTCTCAAATAATAAGTTTTATTAGATAGCTTTGATGACTTAAGTCAAAATTTTAATTTTGTAACTATAATACTGATAAAAAACTTTGAGGGATAGATAAGTAAGATAATATTGATAGTTTTTCATTTAGTCAATTCAATGAACTTATTTTACTAATAAGAATCTTTATGCATATTTCAATGTCCCTCACTAATAACTAATAAAATCAATCATTAGATATCACATATACTAATCTATTTATATCTTAAGTCTCATCTCAAAGATTCCATAACTAAAAATATTCAAATCACATATATTTAGATGATTAATTGCATTATCAGAAATTTATCATGATTTAATCATCATTACATATGCCTAAAAATTGTATTATCATATTGACATCTAATAAATACTAGTAATGAAGATATGTCATTTATATTGAATGAGATATTTCAAAAAATGTCTAATCGTATCAAATATGCTTGGCATGTAGGATATATATTTCTGTCAATCTTTCACTGGCACTAAAGTCAATCACCCATTATTTGATCTCTATCAACTCGAGGTGATGCTCAAGCATAATTTGATCAACAGTGAAGCTATAATGTTATTAACGTAAGATTGACCATCTTAGATTATCTCCTTGAAGTTGCATTCTATCTGATAAAATAGTATCGCCACCGAAGTCTTTAAACATGTGATGAGATAATGGCTCCATTACATATGCAATAAGTCATTGTTTTCACAAAACAACAGGCACTATTAGAGACAGAAGTGACAATCCCAAATATGTGATAAATTTTTTCCATCCATATTGCTTCCTAAGCAGTTTTGTAGCAATTATATATCATATATTAGTTGTAGAATTGAGTGTTGCCATGCTTAGAACTCTTCTATCTCACTATACCACCATTCAAAGTAAACATACACCTCAATGTTGTATTTCTATCATATTTACCTAACTAAAAGCTTGAGTCCAACCACAAAGCTTTAAGTCCTATCATCCATATTATAGAATATGTTCTTAGTGCTTCTCAAGTACTTAAGATGCATTTCTTAACTATCGAGTGACTCTCACCTGGATTAGCATGATAACTACTTATATACTAAGAACATCTGCCACATCAAACAATATACATAAAATAGCATACATGATAGATCTTATGGCTGAAGAATAAAAGAGTCTATTCATGTGTTCGTTCTCTCTTCCATGTCAAACACTTTGACTATGGTGTTTGCGCACATCAATTGGGTCAAGCCAAGCATCTTATTTATATCTATCTTCATGGATTTTAATTTTCAAAGTATAGGATACTTCATTCAAATCAATTATGAAAGAATAATTTGATAGCTAGCATTCATTGATAATAACATACATGCTCTATTCTTAATGAGTAGTATTCATCCATATAGAATGTCAAGAAAGTGATAACAATCCTACTTGTTTTCTTATATACACAGGTCACCTTGTTCTTAATGAATTTATAAGATTTAATCTCATCAAAGTTTTTATTCCAATTATGTGAAGTTTGTTCCTATCCATGGATAGACATTAATTGTATGCACACTTCTTTTCAATGTTCTTAAGAATAATATTTCTAAGACTATATCATATACACATCTTCCTCAATATCACCATTAAAGATTATTATATCAACATCTAATTGACTTATCTCATAGTCATAGTGTGCAATAATCAAAATTCGAATGGATGTAACCATGACTAGAGGTAAAATATTTCATCAGAGTCAACTATGACTTAGACGATAACGTACTATGAATAGAAGGTTTTTACCATCTAATCCACTTCAATCTATCTTTTAAAGATCCATTTATACTTTAGGTGTACCATACCCTCATGTGGATCCATCAAGTCATGTTCCAAATTTGGTCATAATTTACGGAGTCTATTTTGGACTTTATTGCCTCTTTTCTTCTTAAAATCAATATCTAATATTACTTCTTCCTAGATCTTTGGATCAGCATCCTCACTGTGTTGTGCCACAGTTCTTCCATCATAAATATGTCCCATATATCTATTAAGTTGAATGGGCATAAGTAAAGACCTAATAATCACCTTTGTGTACTTCTCAATTAGTACCTCAATAAAAGTTGTAGGTACCCAGAAGAGAGGAAGGAAAACCTCCTTCCAACCTCCTTCTTGATAGAAATGTATGCCCTACAAGCCAATCATATGTGATATGATTTTACATTTCTTGTAATATCTTATTCAATATAAATGGCATAATCTTCATTACTTTCACTATCGATATGTGTCTATCGTAATGAAGTTCTAGATTGCATGCAATGATGATTGAATCATGATGAGATCATGATAATGAGATCAATCATGTAGAAGCAAGTACTCTAAATGTTCCTAGTCGTAGGATTCTCGAGATGGGATATCAAGGATCTGGTAAGACTAATGTATATGATAACTTCTCATATGATAAGAATGACCGATCTTATTGGTCATCAGTGTGGGGACACTGAGATACATGTATAGGTGCTCGTTCGAGGAATGAGTTCACTAAACTGACCAGTATAGAATCCTTGTATAGTATCTTACCGAACTGTCGACTAGGATATTCTATCATCATGGTTGCACAGTTGGATCTTTGACCTGAGTCGTCAAAGATGTCTTGCCGGGTGTACTATGTACTTTGGCATTTGACTTATGGATCACCTTGTATTGTGGTTATGTATCGTTAATGGATTAGGTATATGGGAAACCCGGTGGAGGCAATTGAGCAGAGAATAAAGGATCGTCCACACTCGGTAGGAGAGAGAGAATGTCCTATGGATAGTACTCTAAATCCTTGGCCAAGGTAGATAGGATAATTGGAAAAGGGTTTCCCAATTGATCCAATTACGAGTACAAGATTTCATAGTGTCGGTATATTTAGGAGTTGAAAGTCAATGCCATACTCCTATCCGACCGGACATTGGATGGACGAAGTTTTATATCCGTGTGGTAACCGATGATGGAAAGGCTCTTTGGAGAGGAGTTTATCTCCGAAGTCGTTTGGGATCATAGGATGTGGCTTGTACCCTTCATGATCGGTAAGCCGTTAAATTTATTATGAGATAATAGATTTAATTTAAAATAAGGTGTTCTTTTAATTAGGCCTCAACCAAATGAGCTATTTGGCCTAGTACGTCACACACATAAGGGCTAATCCATAAGTTTTGGGGGCGAGGGTGTAAATATATAGAAAGGAGGGGTTTTTGTGAAAAACTCCAAAATTCTCTATATAATAGCGAATTGAGCATGAGCCCCACAAGCCAAAGTTGAAAAATTTGTCCCTATCTCTCTCCTTTACGTTTTCCCATGATGGAGATCGTCGAGAGTTGATGGGACTTCATATGGGCGAGTTGGAAGGTCCAACGCAAAGGAGAACCCGACTATGGAGGCAGCTCGTGTGAATACGACTAGAGGTCGCACACTTGAGTGGTTGAATGAGCATGAGAATGCTCGATCTTCTCCTGTCTTTAGGGATTATTTGAATCCCACAAAGGTACGTGTTCGAAATCGTTTTGAATACCAGTTTTGGCGATGTTGTTCAGTTCCAATCGAGACCAAGACAATGATATACGAGGAATCGAAAATTTTTCGCTGCGCCAATCTGATTGGACCGATTCCCTACAATGGTATCAAAGGCAAGTTGAAGTCTCGTTCAAATTCGACATCGTTTAGACATCGTTTCATATATTTCATGTTTTCTCGAATCTATACAAATGTACATCTTTACGTAGCTACCATAAACCGTATGGGACATAGTTTAGAGATTGGTTGCTTCTGTATGAATCTCGTGACAAAGGGATTTTCAACGCCACAAACTGTTTGAATTTTGGACCACTGGAGAGTCCAGTAGAGGGTCTGAAAGATGGCAATTTCGTTTTAAGGAATTCGCCGATTTGATTTGGGGATTTCTTGAGATCTTCTTCCATGGAGATATTTGATGTCTTATGGATGACTTAGAAGATAGGTAATATGATTACCAAGAGTTTTCCATCATTCTTTGGCTTCGAACAGCGCCGTCAGAGGTCGATTGAGAGTTTTTCCAGCGGGGAGAAACTCTAGGGTCCGCGGCATTTCTTTCCTATTTTCTCATTTATTGCGATTTTTTATAGAAATAAAATGATATTTTTGGATTCCTTGTTCGACCTCTAGTCGTATTCACACGAGCTGCCTCCTCTAGGGTTCTCATGCTCATTCAGCCACTCAGCGCACAGGCAGTGCACCAAGCACTGAGGAAGGGCGGTGCAATGCGTCGAGGCCAATTTTAATTGATTTGAAAAAAATTTAATCAAAATAAATTCTTAAAAATACCAAAAAAATTTCAAAAAATTTGTGAAAATTTTGAAATATCATATAATATATTATCAAAGTGTTTGATGATCTTTTATGTGATTTTAAGCCCCATTGTCATAGATTCATTCATTGTTAAGCTTTTAAAATTATTTTAATGACTTAACTTGAAAAATTAATGACTAAATTAATTATGTAAAATATATTTTTTCGGAATGATGATTAGGACATTGATCTGGCACTTTGTATAGTTTTGGGAATACATATATTGTCCAAATTGTTTGGAGTTGCTTGTTTATGTCATATAAATTGTTTATATAATTATTTCATGTTATTTACTTCATGAATAATTTGACAAGCATGAAATTGAGAATTTCAAAATATATGATGTATATTTTTATGATATAATAGTTATATCATATTATTACCACGTATTCGCACTATGTTCATGTGATGGTATGTATGTGTGAATTCTTGGATGATCATGGACTTAGAATGTGTGTCATGTGATGATGCTTATTTGATGATGACATGTAATTAAGGGGATGTGTGCCTAATCTTCTCTTTTATCAATTCTTATTGTATATTCTACCTCCCTCTAAAAATGTACTCCCCTTGATTAAGATCAAGGTTTCTTATTTGCTTAATGTACATTTATGGGTCTACGTACCCTTAATGCTCTTGTAATGACAAGAAGACTGATCTAGATGGAGGAGAGAGCGAGATGCAAGGAGAAGAGTTCTTCAAGGCATAATGACTTGTCAACACCGGCATAGGATGCTAAATCCTTTAATGCATACCGATCTGGCTCCGGTCATGCATTAATGTGATGAAAGTTCATAATCATCTATTTAAATTTTGCATATTTGATTTGTATGTGTGTGTGTGCTAGATACCTTAGATATATGGTATTCAAAGGTATTCATATACATATGTAGCACATACTATGATGAGACTAAAATATAAAACCCCTCTTCGTTTAAATTAGGTTGATAAACGTGGGACATTAAGAATGACTCACGTAGCCTTCCGTTGTTATGGTCTCAATGAGCCAATCTTAGATTGGGTGAGTTTGTTGTGTTTTCCACAAGGCTCACTCAGTAAGGGATTGGTGATCGTGGCCAAGGCTTAAAGCCGAACTTTGGGGTGGATCATTGGCATGGCCTTGTTGTGTTTCCCATAAGGGCTATGTTGAGAATCCATACCTATAACGTAACAAGTAGATTAAACCTAACTAGAGTATATGACTTGTGTTTCCCACAAGGTCATGACTCTAGAGACTAAATAACTAAGAGTTGCAACTGGCAAAAGTTGCCTACTTATTAAGTATGGGATGACTTGCTGTGCTTTCCACGAGGTTATCACCATAAGGTTAATAGGGTCTTAGTCCCCACTAAGATATCTGTAAGCACCCGAAATGGGATATCCGTAGATCTCCCCTTTTCCGGACCCTACGCTTGCTTTGGGGACTTGGTGGATGGGATGTTAGTGGTTGTGGTCGCCAGGAGCCAGAGGCCCCAAAATATAATAGAATGAAAAGAAATGAAATGGAGAATGAAAGTGACCGTCGTACCTTTGGAAGCGGGGAGATTGTTGGGTTCCGACTTCTCCTCTTCCGGCCGGCCGAAAGAAGAGAGCTTAGTGAGTCCTTCGTCTTTGATCCGGTTGAAGCTCCGCCTCGGCCAAATTTACCTACAAATGTCCATATGAAAACATAGAAACAAGTGAAAAGATCATTAGTTCTCGTGACAGTGTAGAATCATGCTCAAATTCAAATGTAAACATGAAAGAGGGAAGGAACTGACCGGATTGGGACTAAATCCCAACCCCTATTTGGAAGGTTTAAATATGCATGAAAATGCAAATGAGTGGCTTAATGCATGCTAAATAACATGTTAATGAAAGTTAAAATGAAAGGGGGGAGTAAAAGATCGACCGGAAAGGTAAATAAACTTAAAAAAATGCAAAACGGGGTCTGCCCCTGCTAGTGCCCCATATATGGGGCGCCTGCTGCAGGTGTCCCTTTGATGGGGCACGTTGACCAAAGTCAAAGCGCCCTATATACGGGGCACCAGGGACTGGCTTCAGCAGATTTTCTTCCCTTCTTCGCGGCGTCACCCCGGAGTGTAGGAAGACCTCCAAGACGGAAAAAGGACTTCTTCAAGCAGCCAATACTCAAGTGAAGCTAATGGAAGAGTGTTTTGGCACTAGATGTAAGGGAAATGGAGGGTAGAGGCTCTCAAAGTCAGAGAAAAATCATATTTCTGAAGAAGGAAACTACAGGTTTTTTGGGTTTTTGGGAAAGAGTTTTGAATCGGTTTGAAGGCTTATGGGGGGTGAAAATGGCTTAGAAACGTGGTGTTGGATGGGCTCTAGGGTGGCACCCAGTTGGAACCTCTTCCAAGGTCCAAATGGAGGTCTATTTATAGCTCAAAAGAGGGCACTTTGGCCATTTCCAAAAAGCATTGCCACGCGGCACAATGCCCTGTATATGGGGCGCCAGCATCATGAGGTCTGTCAGGTCGACAAGACGAGTCACTACGGGGGGTCAAATCAGGCAATCAAATCGATTTGATTTTGTGCCAGGCGCCCTGTATATAGGGCGCCTGGTGCCCTGTTTATAGGGCGCCTGGTGCCCTATAAGTAGGGTGCCAGGTGCCCTTATATGCAAGGCACCGCCCTCTTTGAAATGTACCAAAAACCTCAATTTTTCCAGAAAACTCGGTTCCCTTGAAAGGTTACTCAAATATACTTCATGAAAACAAGAATTTAAGCTCTCCAACTATGCCAAAATTGCGTGTCTACAATATCATCGTGTTATCCCGTCTTTGCATAATAAGGGTTATGCAAATTCATCGAAATTAGAGGGAGCATAAATTAGGACAAAAGATCATATTTTAATTTATATTGAATGTCTGCAATATTTTCAAATTAAATTATATCTCCGTTATATAATTAGATTCTTAACCACCAGTTATCTTACATACTTGAAGTCATTAGGCTCATTTATATTAACTTCCTTGACTAGTTTAAAATCATGAGAAGTGTTCTCATGGTTGACCATGTAACTAACCTACTTGGGAAGTGAGTACCTACTAATCATCTAATGTAGTAAGAGAAGATGAGATCTTCATCTCATTAGAAAGATGTATTATTTGTCTTACACTAAATGTTAGTCTCTATATGAAGTTTAGAGGCAACATGAATAGATGGATATGAGATCTATCATGGCTCATGCTGATGAGCAAATTTAAGGCAAGATTAAAATAACAATACATCTTCAATGCTTCTTGTTGTATGACCAATGAAAAGAAGTGAGTCCATTAGATGAGAAAATGAAGGCATAGTTAATAGTCAAGAAGTTGGTCAAGAATATTAAGCCCGAATAAGACATATGATTGCGCTTCTACTATCATGACGATGATTGGTGGAAAGTACATTGAATATATATATATGTACAAAGGAGGAGCTTAAGAAGCTTCTAGCATCTCAGTCATTGACTTACTTGTCATACACATATACACATCAAGTATAAGATACTATTTATGTATATTATAGTATAAGATACTAAACATGTCTTATGATATTAGATACCAAATGTGTATATCTTGCATGAGATATTAGATATACATATGTTCTATTAAATGTTATATATGCATTTATTGGTATGAGATACTAAATATGCATCTTACATCTACAAATGTTGCAAATAATGACAAGTAAATGAAGGCTTAATGTATAAATATTAACCTACATATATAAATGGTGCAAGAGTTGTATTATTAATAGCTGGAGGTACAAATCTTTAATAGCCTTTTGGGGTGTCCTTTTGGGTAGCTAGTGCATTGTTGATATGTGCCTCGTATTGGTCATACACACAAGTCAATATTGTTCGGTCATTCCTACGTACGCTACCCAATTTTTTTATAAACGAAAGCCACCTTCATTACCTTGCCAATATTGGTCTACCAACCTAGCACTAGCTACCCAACACTATGCTGCCTACACCAACTAATGTACCCCATAAGTTATCGTCCATTGTGTTAGCCACGAGAACTATGCTATTGATCTGAGCTAACTTAAACTAAAGACAAAATATCATTTGTATTAATGTGACTTGCAATTACATTTGTATTTGTGTACAATAGTCTATATGCAAGATTGTTGTAAGTCACGAGTATATAAATGAAATATAGGTGGTTGGTGTGCAGGGAAGTCCACCCAATTTCGAAATCTTGCTCTACTTACCTTCCTCTACCCTTCCTCTCTAAGTCAACTCAGTAATTCATCTCGTCAAAGTAGCTTCAGTGTGCCTCCCCTACATCTAAGGATCCAAGTTTCATTTGGTAAAATGCATCTTTACATTCTAGGAGGAATAGGAGCAAACTTTGAGTCCTTCATTACTACCATTACAACTAGAATGGATCCTTCATTTTTGTCCATCGTTGATATTCAAGGAATACTCTTCAATAATGAGGTATTTCTTCAAAGACAACAACAAACTGTTAGGGAGCTAAGAGCTAACTTAGCCCGAACTAATCTCAATTCAACTCAACAATAGTAGATTGTTAATTACAAAGGTAATATTCGTGGTTATAAAGGACAAGATGAAGTTCAAAATAGCTATAATGATTTTGATAGAGATCAAAATCAATTTCAAAATAGTGTTCAATTTACTAATAAAAACAACAATAACATGTTTATAGAAATCAATATGGTGATCAGAAGTTTTCTTATACTTGTCAATTATGTGATTGGAAAGGGAACCTAGCTCTACAATGTTGGAAACACTATGATGTTAGTTTTAGAAATAGGAGATATTGATTCTAAAATAGAGATATTGATTCTAAAATAGGAGGGGACAATATGAGATATGAAAGGAAATATGAGATATTGATTCTAAAATAGGAGGAGACAATTCAATCTATAATAATATCCATCTATTTTAGCCAAGTTCGGAACTTGGTAGATCCACCTGAGGGTAAAGTACCCATTAGGTGTAAATGAAAAGAAAAGATGGATATGAGTGAATTTGAAAGTGAGATCTTCAAGGCATGGATGATTGAAAAGGCATCATCTAAATTAAGGAGTTGACTATGATGATATAGGCACAATAAAGTGAGGATGTTGATCCAAAGACCTATGAAAGGAAATATGAGATATTGATTCTAAAATAGGAGGAGACAATACAATCTATAATAATATCCATCTATTTTAGCCAAGTTCGGAACTTGGTAGATCCACCTGAGGGTAAAGTACCCATTAGGTGTAAATGAAAAGAAAAGATGGATATGAGTGAATTTGAAAGTGAGATCTTCAAGGCATGGATGATTGAAAAGGTATCATCTAAATTAAGGAGTTGACTATGATGATATCTTTTAACCGTTGCCATAATTCAATCCATTTAGATTTTATTGGTACACACTATGACTATGAGATATGTCAATTAGGATGTTAAGATAATATTTCTCCAATGGTGAAATTTAAGGGGATGTGTATGTGATACAACCTTTGTTGTATATGATACAATTTGAGGGATGTGAGTCCCAAAACATCCGAAGAAATTATACATGTTGGTCATATCCATTCATGGACTACAACAACATTCTCAACATTATAATATAAGATTTAATAAGATTGAATCTTATGACTTCATTTAGAATAATGAAGAAACTTGTGTGCATAAAAATGCTAGTGGGAGTGCTATTGTATTCTAGACATTTTATATTGATGGTGTACTACTAGTTATGAATGATGTCGGTATGTTATCATCTGTGAAGCCTAACTATAAAATGAATCCTTCATAATTATTCTGGGAGAAGCTTCCTAAGGATTTAGGTCTATGGAGATAGATCTAAAAGGGATGCTTGGCTTGACCCATTTGTTGTACATAAACACCATTGTCAAAGGGTTTGACATGAAAACTCCTATATAGGTGTCTTGCTGATAAAATATGGAGTTTATCTCTTTTAAAGAGAGATATAATACATGAATATAGTCTCTTATGCCCTAGTCATAGGGTCTAACATGTATACTATGTACATAGCCTAATGTGATGAGTATTCTAAGTGTTATGAGTAATCATCAGGCAAATCCAAGTGAGAGTTACTGAATAGTTGAGAAGTATATCCTTAAGTAATTCAGAAGTACCAAAGATGCATGTCAAGTATGGAGGATAGGACTGGAAGTTTGAGCTAGACTTAAACTTCTAGTTACATATGACTGGTAGCTAGGGTACATGTTTACCTAGTTGGTGGTGCAGTGAGTTGGAAAAGTTCCATGCTATAGACACTGTAGATTTTACAAATTATAATTGTTGTTGACTGCTTATGAAGTAGTCTAGATGAAGGAATTCATGAAATGATTTTAGGGAGTTGTCACTAATATCTCTGAAAATGTACCATTATTTTATGAAAATGATGGATCATTACTTTTGTAGTGGAGCTTTTGTCTCATCAGAAGTTTAAACACTTCTGTGGCAATATTACTTGATCAGAGTGGCTGCAACTCAAAGAGATATGATTAAAGATAGAGTATCTTAAACTATAAACATTGCAGATTTACTAACTAAGGCCCTGACTCAAATTGTGTTCGAGGCTCACCTTGGGCTGATGGAGATCAGACATGTGGGTGATTGGCTTTAGTGCAAGTGGAAGATTGATAGAAACGTTTGCCCTACAAGCCAATCGTATGTGATATGATTTTACATTTCTTGTAATATCTTATTCAATATAAATGGCATAATCTTCATTACTTTCACTATCAAGATGCGTCTATCGTAATGAAGTCCTAGATTACATGCAATGATGATTGAATCATAATGAGATCATGATAATGAGATCAATCATCTAGAAGTATGTACTCTAAATGTTCCTAGTCGTAGGTTCCTCGAGACGGGATATCAAGGATTCGGTAAGACTAGTGTATATGATAACTTCTCATATGATGAGAATGACCGATCTCATTGGTCATCAATGTGGCGACACTGAGATACATTTACAGGTGCTCGTTAGAAGAATGAGTTCACTGAACTGACAAGTATAGAATCCCTAAATGGTATCTTACCAAACTGTCGATCAGGGTATTCTATTATCACGGTTGCACGGTTGGATCTTTGACCTGAGTCGTCAAAGATGTCTTGTCGGGTGTACCATGTACTTTGACTATTGACTTATGGATCACATTGTATTGTGGTCCTGTATCGTTAATGGATTGGGTATATGGGAAACCCGGTGGAGGCAATTGAGCAGAGAATAAGGGATCGTCCACTCTCGGTAGGAGGGAGAGAATGTCTTATGGATAGTACTCTAAATCCTTGGCCAAGGTAGATAAGATAATTTGAAAAGGGTTTCCCAATTGACCCAATTACGAGTACAAGATTTCATAGTGTCGGTATATAATTAGGAGTTGACAGTCAATGCCATACTCCTATCTGACCGGACATTGGATGGATAAAGTTTTATAGCCATGTGGTAACCGATGATGGAAAGGCTCTTTGGAGAGGAGTTTATCTTCGAAGTTGTTTGGGATCATAGGATGTGGCTTGTACCCTTCATGATCGGTAAGCCGTTAAATTTATTATGAGATAATAGATTTAATTTAAAAGAAGGTGTTCTTTTAATGAGACCTCAACCAAATGAGCTATTGGGCCTAGTACGTCACACTCATAAGGGCTAATCCATAAGTTTTGGGGGAGAGTGTGTAAATATATAGAAAGGAGGGATTTTTGTGAAAAACTCCGAATTCTCTATATAATAGCGAATTGAGCATAAGCTCCACAAGCCAAAGTTGAAAAATTTGTCCCTATCTCTCTCCTTCACATTTTCCCATGCTGGAGATCGTCGAGAGTCGATGGGACTTCATATGGGCGAGTTGGATGGTCCAACGCAAAGGAGAACCCGACTATGGAGGTGGCTTGTGTGGATACGACTAGAGGCCGCACACTTGAGTGATTGAACGAGCGTGAGAACGCTCGATGTTCTCCAGTCTTTAAGGATTATTTAAATCTTACAAAGGTACGTGTTCAAAATCATTTCAAATACCAGTTTTGGCGACGTCGTTTAGTTCCAATCGAAACCAAGACAATGATATATGAGGAATCGAAAATTTTCCACTGCGCCAATCTGATTGGACCAATTCCCTACACTTCCTACCCCTCTTTTTTTAGTGACTTAGTGGATGGGGTTTGTGGTTGTGGTCTCTAGGAGCCAAAGGCTCCAAAGTGTAAAATAAGAAATTGAAATTAGAATAAAAATGACCGACATACCTTTGGAAGCAAGGAGATCGTAAGGTTCCGACTTCTCCTCTCTCGGCTGGTCGAAAGAAGAGAGCTTTAATGAGTTCCTTTTCTTTAATCTGGTTGAAGGTTCACCTTAGCTGGGTCAACCTAAGAGTGTTCGCAATAAAGTATATAAGCAAGTGAAAATATCATTAGCTCTAGAGTAAGTATGGTATCTTGCTCAAATTTGAACTTAAACATGCAAAAGAAAAGAAACTAACCAAATTGGGACTAAATCACAACCTCTATTTATAAGGTTTAAAGAAGCATGAAGATTGGATTAACATAATATATGCTAAACAACATGTTAATGAAAGCTAAAATGAAAGAGGATAGCAAAGGAACGAATGGTTGGGCAAAAAACCCCAAAACGATGCAAAATGGGATCTGCCCCTGCTAGTGCCCCATTGATAGGGCACTAGTTGTAGGTGCCCTATTGATGGGGCATGCTAACCAAGGTCAAAGTGCCCCACTAATAGGGCACTGGCTCTAGGTGCCCCCTGATTCTGCACTAGGGCCTGGTTCTGACAAAATTTCATCCCTTCTTCATGGCTTCACCCTGAAGTGTTGGATGATAACCAAGATGTTAAGAGAACTTCTTAGATAGCCAATGCACTAGAGAAGCTTGTGAAATGGTGTTTTGGCACTGTAGGAGTAAGGAACGCTTTATAGAGTCTCTCAAAGTTAGTGAAAAACTCTATTTCTGAAGAAGAAAAATGTGGGTTTTTGGGTTTTTGGAGAAAGATTTTGAGATTGTTTAAGAGCTTGGGGAGGGGTAGTGAGGCTTTGGGTATGTAGTGGCAGCTAAGAGGGTGTGAGAGACAAGCTTGAAACCTTGAAAACCTTACAAATGGAGTCTTTTATAGCCAAAAAGAAAAGCATGTTGGGAAAATGCAAAAAGCATTCATGCATGGCAAAGCTCCCCCCCTTAGTGGGGTGCTAGCATCATGATGCCTATCCCATCAACAAGATGGGCTGACAAGGGGTGGTCAAATCCAACATCAAATCACTTCTAACTAGGGTGGCAAGCACCCTACTAATGGGGTGCCCGACACCCCATTGGTAGGGCACCCAATGCCCTACCAACAGGCACCCAATGACCTATTGGTAAGACACTTTGACCTGGTCAAAGTGCCCCACTGATGAAGCACTAGGCACCTCTAGTTCGGAAATGTATGGGAAGCTCTGTTTTTATGGAAAACTTGCTTCCCTTAGAAGGGTACTCAAATATACTTCATGAAAACAAGAATTTAAGTTTTCAACTAATCCAAAATTGTGTGTCTACAGCTTGCTTCACCTTAGCATTGGCTTTGCAAGGGAGTGACATGAGTGGGACATAGATGAATGTAGCAAAGCGTAGTGAGGCATCGCGGAATGAAATGGTAACAGACTAAAAAGGTGATGCCAAGGTGTAAAATTTGACTTGCCCCTATCGGCTTAATTGAGCGGAATAAAACCTTAATGGACCCCAAGATCACTCTCTGTCTTATTAAAACCTTCCCTATGGTTAATTGGTTAAAGAGAAAAATAGTACTGAAACCAAATAACTAAAATCCTGTGTGAGGGAAGTTGTCACCGACCAACACCCAAACTACATGTTGTGTTGTACTCATTAGAAATGCATTGAAAAGTAAATAGCGAAAAGTAAAGAGGAGACAGCCAATCAACTAAGGTCTGGTTCTTCAAATTCGTAAGGTTCACTTAGAAATGTTGGTTTAGTTCATAATAGAATAACTTAGACGAAGTCATCATAAAAGCACGGTGGGAAACAAATTTTTCAAAAAAAAAAACGACCTATAAGGGATATAAAAGACCATCTTCATGTAGAAAAGGTTCATGGTGGGACTGGGAAGCGAAGAAAGGTTATGGTGGGATGACCGAGTGGGATGGTGATGACGTGCCAAGCCCATATGAAATGCATGATGCATGAAATGATGCATGTTGGGTTTAAAGAAATATGAATAAGTATAAGAAAATAGCTAATGTGGTGTTTGGTTGTATGATAATGGAGGTTTTTATTTTAATTTTTAAAAATTGTAAGAAAATTTGTTAAAAGAGGTGTTTGACAATTATGATAATTTTATATTTTGAAAATGATTTTCTTCTTAAACAAAAAAGAGGATTTCACCTCTTTCTTTTTTCTTGTGGTCCCACACTTTGTTTGGTCATGTATGGTAGTTACTCTTTTTTGTTGTCACATTCCTCCAAACATGATAATTTATTATCATGAGTTGGTTCACTTTTTATTTTAATACAATTTTTTATCATGAAAGTGTACAAAAAATTAACATGCAACCAAACATCCCATAAAGATATAGGTTGAATGTGATGGCTCAAGACACCCGTACAGGAACCATCGTCCCCAGACATCCAACTTTGGCTTGTCTATAAGCCTAGGTAATAAGTGAGCCTTCACTAATTTTGTTGAAGAGGTTCTCAGGCTCAGCCCCCTCTAGACCTATGGTCTTCAACATCTCAAATACTATTGATTTTGATATATGCGAGACTAAATGCAAATACTAATACGGGTTGTAGTAATATTCATAAATGTCTTGTTTTTTGTTGTAAACAAATATTGACATAAGCTTATCCATTACATCTGGATAAAGTGGTTCAAATGGATAAAAATTGATGCTTTATCATGCTTTCGATAACTATTAACAGCGTAAGCATATAAAAGTAATTCAAAAGAATATTGTCCTGCATATAGGAGATATGTCCCAGTACTTTTTTGTATTGAAGAAGAAATTAAATCATAGAATATAATGATAAGAAATGGTATGTTGGAACCGTCAATGCTAGCAGCTACTTAACGCCCTGTTTGGTAACACTATTAGGTGTATCTATCACTATTAATTTTAAGAATGATAATGATAGGAACCATTAAAAGGTGTTTGGTTAATTGTATCAATTTTAAAATTTGTAGTGCAAACAAAGCATATTATCTAATACAAATGTCCACTTGTATTACTTTTGATATTGATACTTCAACATGTGAAAATATTAATATCAATATTGATATAGTACTAAAAATGAAACTCTAACCAAACAGGGCATAAGAGAACCTACACTTGCAAACAAAATCAATCATGTTCATTTAAAAAATGCTGCTCCTTTTTGACAAAATTTTCTCTTATTGACGTTTAGAAAATATTGATGGAAGATGATAGCCGAAGATGGGAAATTTCTGGTGGCGATGGATTAAGGGCTCCAATAAAAGGTTCGTCCATAGTGCTTCAATCGGGAGTAGTTCTCCTATTTATAGAGGCGATACCTCCCTCTATCTCCGCCCCTAAATCCTGATCCGCCTCGTCCCGTTGGAAACCGTCGCTGACGGTTATGCCAACATCCGCATCGTTCCGATTACTTGATGCACATCCTTCCTATGACTTCGGGAAGGTTGGCCACCTATTCTATTAACATCTCCCACTTGGCCAACCAGACCAAGTATTTTTTCTAATCATATACTCAATATCAAGAATATTATGATTTATATTCTGAGATGTCAATATATATATGTACTCTCACTATTTATGAGATACATATACATTCTTATGCATTCTTAATATCCTCGAGATGTTCATATATGCATTCTTATATACTTTCACTATTCATGAAATACATATATGTTCATATGTACTCATTATATATGAGATGCATATATTTTCTCTTTTAACTACCCGTGAATGATATCATTATTCATGAATATTATCATTTGAATAATGATATCATTGACTCATAATTCTGAGTCCCATTAAGCTTAATACAATTTTCAGCCGAGATACCTTTTGTCAAAAGATTGACAATCATATCACTAGTGGGGATAGAATTAACTTTTATTTCTCCTTTTCTGCACAATATCCTTTATAAAATGATATTGTACTTCTTTATACTTTCCTCTTGAGCTATTTACTTTACTGACAATCGGTTGATGGTGACCCGATTATCAAAATAGATTTCAATTGGCTCATCAACCAAATTGAGATCTAAAACTACTAGAAATCGTCTAATTCAGACGACATGAGTAGTAGCCATGCCTAATACCAGTCAATATACTCAACTTCTTGTGTGTATCTTCCTACACACTTGTTTCTTGTTACCCCCAAGAAAACAATCGTATCACCAAAGATGAACAAATGTCCCCAAAATGGACTTTCCATCATCTTTAAACCCTCCAAACACCACATCGAAGTAACCAAACACTTTAAGTGTTTCTACTTGGTTAAAAACTGGTGATACCTCATACCCTTCAAGTACAACATAATCATCTTCTCAGCTTCTTAATTTTCTAGCCCAGGATTACAAAATATATGCTCATCAAGTTTACAACCAATGCTACATCGGGCATGTTACAAGCATTACAAACATTAAACTTTTAACATACTTGAGTATATGACATGTTAAGTGAGTCTTGTCCCTATTCGAGACAATACTCCATACTTAACTTCATTCCATAAACCAATGTTTTATTGACCGGATTGCAATACTGCATCCTAAACCTACTTAGTACAAACCGAATGTACCATTCCTGGCTTATACATAATGATCTATACTTCCTGTCGTTTTCTTTCTGGACACCAAGGATATGGATGCTTCTTCTATATCCTTCATCTCAAATTTTTCACTGAGCTCAGGTTTACCATTATTCAAATTTATTATGTCATTCCTGGAGAGTAATATATCATTTACACATAAAAATGATATAATAAACATGCTCCCACTCTTCATGACATACACACGATTATCCAACTAATTTGGATAAAAATTGATTTAAATAATTACCACATGAAATTTGAGATACCATTGTCTAGATAGCTACTTTAATCTACAAAAGGATTTTCTTAATTTACATATCCTATTATCCTATCCTTCTACCTAAAATCCATCAGGTTATTGCATATATATATATATCTTACTCCAACTATTTGTTGAGGAATTTAGACTTGACATCCAGCTGAAATAATTCAAAAATAAGATATACATCAATTGCCTTAATCACCCTTATATATGCAAATTTGCCATAGGAGAATACATTTCTTGATAATAGATACCTGCCTTTCTTAATAAAAGTAGTTGATAACTAACTGGGTCTTATTAATATTTCTATAGACCCATCAACTCAAAACTTTCTTAAATACGTATTTATACCCAATAGCCTTTATTTTCTTAGGCATATCACACAATTCACACACTCCATTATTTATATGGAGTTCATTTTCTTCTTACATGGTATTCAGCCATAATTCTGATTCACGAGATTTTTTTGTGTCAACATAATTAATCAGGTATGTGTGATTTTCCTCATCTATGTTCACTCTCAAACATACATGCTTACGTGGGTATAAATAAATCATCCATTCAAGCAGGTGGAGTTCCAATTCTAATGTTGTCAATTGCAGGTATATCATGCTATGCTTTCATTATAGGATTATTCTAATCCTCAACTATTTCTGTTTAGCATGTTCTACTATCCTAGGTTCTTCTTCGGTGGATCATTTCTAGAATTGACAATTAGAGGTTCATGAGATCCCTCTTCCTTTAGATTTTTCTAAGAATATAACATCCATATATTCAAAGATCCCATTTTCTTTATGGAAGAACCTATAGACATTATATATTTAACAATATTCTATGAACTTACATTTCAACACTCTGGGTTCCAACTTATTTCTATGTTATTCTAGAATGAGAACATAGGTTACTGATCCCCATTTCTTGAGATGAGTCAGATTTGATTTCTTCCCATTCCACAATTCATAAGTGTTCATTCAATAGACTTGGTGGTGTTATGTTCAATATTTAACTTGCCATTAGCAAAGTTTGTCTTTATAATTTTTTGAGAAAAACTTGAATGGGATAACATACATCTAACCACATTCATACATTTTTTGTTATTTCTTTCTACCACACTATTCTGTTGTGGCAAATACAGTATTTATACATACCATATTATTTTATGCTCTAGGCAATAATACTCAAACTCTTTTGAGTTGAATCCACCACCTCTTATCTATTCTAAACACCTTAATATTCCTTCCAAGTTGTCTATCTATTCTCATTCAGTATTTCTAGAATATTCCTTATTATCATATGTCTTTGAGCTCAGAGGACCACAAATGCTTGAGTGGACCAATTCTTACATTTCCTGTGATCTATGTCCCATTTAAGATAATTTCTTAGTTATTTGTTCTAACTAAAATAAGATGACAATTCCATTTCATCCATCTTAGATCCACTAGAATATTCTAATCAAAAATGGCATCGATCACACATAGGAAAAGACATAAGGAATAATCAGGCTTTAATTTCATTGATTTCAATGTCAATTACATGGATACAAAATAAATCATGCTCGAGAACAAATTTTCCTATCGCAAGTACTTTCTTGTCCTTCTCTATTGCCACTCACTTATTATAGAACTAAACTTCAAGTCCATTTTTCATCACTACAAGAATGGAAATCAAGTTTCGCCTAATACCAGGTGCATAAAAAACATCTTTGAGGACCATGATACTGTCCCCAACATCTAGGCGATACTTTCCAACACCTTCCACATCAAGGTAGGTATTATTCCCCATATAGATCCACTACTCTCTAGCTTTTAGCTTTGTAAATTCCACAAGCCCTTTCTTCGTATTTGCAATATGACGAGTTGCTCCAGAATCAACCCACCAGCCATTGGTGTCACATACAACAGCATTGCATTCGGTCACACCGATGAATTCCCTTTTGTTGGCTCCTCCATGTTCTGGGTGTTTTCCTTTGTTACCTGGCTTTCCTTGTGTACAGTTGGCTTTGAAGTGGCCAAACTTTCCACAATTATAGCAAGCGCCACGAGGAACCTTCTTGTCTTTATGTTGTGCCTTTCCTTTGAATTGCACCCTGTTTGGTCCAATAGCTCTATAATGACTTCTTGAAGCTTCTACATTAGGCTTGTGTTGAGCAGCATTCAATTCCTGCAAATTTAGCTCCATTTCCTTTCTTCTGGCTAAAATGTCTTGCTCTATTGCTAATCTATCTGACAAGTCAGTAACTTGATGAATGGTACTACTCATTCTAAGTGTTATAATAGCAACATCAAATGAGGGAGGAAGACTATTAAGTATAGTGGTGATTTACAATTTTTCAGGAATTTCACTTCCTACTGTGGATAGATCTTTGGCCATGACTATCATCTTATTCACATGTTCTACCACATTTTCTCCCTCTTGCATCTTACAAGTGTTATACCTATGCAATAACAATTGTGTATTCACTTCCGCGGTAGTGTCATATTTTTCTTTGATAGTAAGTCATAGTTTATGGGCAGTCTCACAAGTCTCAAAAAACTTGATAAGATTATCATCCATAAACATGAGCATTAAACTTCTAGCCTTTCTATCATCCACTAACCATTGCTCCTATTTTTTATTTTCAATTTCAGTGGGAGTTTCACTTAATTCTGGAGCAAAACCCTCGAGAACATATTCAATGTTATCATGGATTAAACCATAGCTTATCTTTCTATGCCACATATCATAATTCGTACCGTTCAAATTATCCAACTTAGCCAACTCGGAAGCAATAAGCTTACTAGCCATTAAGAAATTTGAGCACTAACATAAAAGAAGAAATAATCATAACATAGATACACAAGGTCTATATGGAGATGCTAAAAGAAATAAAATTGAATATATCCTTTCACACGCTTTAAAACAGGAAGTCATGAACCCTCTAATCTAATGTTTGCATCTCTATGATTAGAAATTATTAAGCATTCTATTAAAGTTCAGGATAATATATCTATAGAATTTATTTATGTATGTGTTTGTATGCAATTTACCAAAGACATAAACATAAATAAATAGAACTTACAAGCATAACAGCAAGATATATTATTATATACATTGACTAGCATATTCATTTACATAAATAAACCCAAATATAATTTTCTCCCCCTATTTTAATTGAAGATGCTTAAGACACTAATTAACATATGAATATGTAATTAAATAAGCAAGCATAAAAACGTAAATCCATTTTGTAACATGATCATAAATGTCTAAATTAAAAAAATTATGATCAAAGGGTATGCTGTTAAAATAATAGTATATAATTTATGCATATTTTAACATTGCAAAATCATCTAAAGATCACGAGAACAATTTCTCTCATCTAAATGAGTTCAAGCATTTAATGCCAGAACCCCTCATAGTGACGACTATGTTATCCAAGGTGTGAGGCACCCGAGGCAAGGGACCTAGTGCCTCGCCTCAGGCGCCTGGGGTGGGCGCCTCAGGTGCTCGAGATATTTTATATTATTTAATTATTTTAATTTAAATAATACATATATCTAATACAAATAGTTGAAATAAATCTAAAAAAATACTTGTAATATTGAAATAAATACATCATTTTAATAACTATATATTGTACCCATCAATAAATAATATTATAACAATAAAAGAAGGTCAATAACAAACATAACATCATGACAACTAACAAGAGTAGAGTACAAATCAAGCATAACATAGCATAACTTAATGAAAGTAGAAATCAATAACAAAAGAAGACAAATATCATAATTAAATTAAGAAATGGATCATATTTGACCAGATTTGTTTGACTTGGGCAGGGCGAGGTTTTTTGGGGCGAGGCAAGATGTTTTACCAGCACCTCACCAACCTCAACCGCCTAGGCGGTTGCAACGAGTGCCTCTAATAACTATGAGTGGCGATGAGATGTTACTGCCACAAAAATAAAAATAAAAAACAAACCTGTGACGAAGTGGAAACGTGCGACCACAGAGGTAAAAAGGGGAAGGAGGAATTCTTCAGCGATAAGCCCCGGTAGTAGTAGATGGAGAATAGGCGATCGACTGAGCAAGGGGCAACAACGCAAGGGGTCGGCTCACAGCACCGACGTGGGATCACGACAGAACAGTAGGGACTAGGTGAGCTTGGACACAGCAACAAGAAGTCTGTAGCTTCGATCACTCGAGGCAGATGTCACTACTGATGGAGTTGCAGAGGTAGGCAGTGCTGACAATTTTAATCGGAAAAAGGCCCTAGCTTCCGGTGGAGGAAAGCTACCGATTGTTAACGAAGCCCCCTTTTCTTGAAAAAATAGGTTTGCCAATGCCAAACAGGGGTGGAGCCACGACGTCAAAATCTAGTCAAGCGTCGACAGCGGCTTCTAGAAACGTCGGCAACTGTGAGAATGTCATTCCCGTCTCACCGTTGCCAACAATAGGACGAAAAAATGTCATCCTGTCTCTATATACTAAGTTAGATTAGATTACTAGTTAAAAAAATGTACTATTGCATGTGTACTATTGAATTAAAATCATTCTAAAATATATATAATATAAAATATCATCAATTTTAAATTTATCTAATCTAACATTCAACAATACATATTAAACATTTAAGTACTGTAAAATAAATAAATTTGAAAATTTTTGTTTAGATAGATTAAAAAATTTTAAAGTCAAAAAAATTAAAGATTCTATTATAACTTAGACTTTTTTAAAAATTGATTTAAGTTTCTAGATTGACGGTATTTCAATGAAACCTACGTGTTCTTTTGTTGCATAGAATATGCATTCATGAATGTGGACAATGGTTACACATATCAAACTCATTGAAAATAATAAATCTCATATTTCAAAATGATTATATGCCTGCAAGTAACTAATTTGGCTTTCACAGGTAAACATGAATGTAGAGGAGGAAATAAAGTGTAAGTTCATCATCAAGAGAACCTTAAATTGGAATCTTTTTTGTGTATATTTGAATGCCAGATTGGAGAGACGTCTCATATTCAACAACATTATCTTGGCTACTGACCCTAACGGGAGCACCAGCTCCATAGGTGCTTCCTTCATCGTAGCAATCCCAGAGATCCTCCAGGGTGAAATATTTAATAGTATCCCTCTCTCCCAGCAGCTTCCACTGATCGTTCAAGTCTCTGATAGATATCTGTCATTTTTGGATCAACAAACATTATCTAAATAAGAACTTTATTAAAGGTGTAGGTAAATGTGCACATCTATCGTGGATAGAACAATGAAAGAATAAGATTAAAGTAAGAAACAAAATATTCACATGCAAGTGCTTTTACCTACATAATTGAACATGGTTCATACATTCCCTAATTTAAATATGAGTACGGATCAAACAAATACAAGAACAAAACTGCAAGCAAATTCTCAGCTACAACCGAAAGGCATGGACACGAGAAATATAGCATAGGTAAGCACTGGCTGATTTTCAAACAAAGAAAATTGAGAAGACATTAATATAGTGATCTTAAACTCAAAGACGCTTGGAGTTGCCAACACACAAAAAACAAACAAAGGAATAGAGAAATAGGCAAATGAACAAACAAGGCAACCATATAGAAGACGTAGAAAGGAAACCACTCTCAATGAAATATGCTTGAGTCCTCCATTGGATGAATCAACATACTAATATTCCATGTCTGAAACTTTAACTCTTCTCTACACCAACAAAATTCTGGATTTCTTATGGTGAACGTACAAAGATATGGAGCCGGACTATGGCACACATGGTTTGATCGAGATTTAAAGTGTCGTAGGAAGAGAAATACTGAGAGATGATGATGGCGCTTTCACTCACAAGCTTGTTAAAGTAAAGAGACCACTGTCACGAGTACCAACACTAGCCATCCATCTTGATCGGTTATTGCTTGATTTTTATATAACCCTTTTTTAAAAAATTAAATTTATGTTGAATATTTCATTTGATATTTAAGTTTATCCAGTGTTTCAGACCATGGTACCTTTGGGGCAAGTTGTATAATTATTTCCCCATAGTTTCTATTTGGTTACCAATAAAGTGTCAACTCACATTTTGTTTTTCCAGAAGCAATTATCTTCATGTCCATTTCTGTAATCTTTCTAAATGGATTACTCAGTACTTCTCTTCTCTATCTTCTCACTTTGTTTAGCCACATTTAAAGAAATAAAAAGGATTTAGTTACTTCTAAAGTTTACTGAGAGTCAGGTATTAATAATCAATATAGTGGAATAAAAGGAATTAAAATTATCATTATCATCAGGGTCCTTTTTTTCTACTTGCTCTTTGAAAACTTAAGAATTCAATTTGTGTATAAAATGAAACTTGTTTTGTTCAATGCATTGGGTTCTTTGATAGCTCTTGACTGGAAGAATCATTTTTCTTAGCCTTAGGGATTCAGGGTAAAGAAAAACTTGTAACTCTTATAGCACATTCTTCCCGTGGTTTTCTTTTATTGTCAGTAAAGTAAAATAATTTTGGCTTCACTGAGAAAAGATTTTAGTCTTATTTCTAGTTTAAATCTATAGCTCATGTTGTACTTTTATGAATTCACTGAGAAGATTGTATTTTTTCCTATTTTCCTTGGCATGTTATGTGACTACAGACCATTTATCTGTTGAAATCTATTTTGACAATTTGGTTTAATATCATTTGTTGTACTGATCAGCCAAATTTGTACTTTTCACATTTTAAAATTTTTGAGTCATCTTAATATAATATCTAAATATCAATGTCCTAAAATATTTCCAAAACTGCTTGTCATTCAGGTCGATAAACACAGAAGGTTTCAAACCCAATCTTGAGAATCACGTAATTCCACTTCTTGCAACTAAACAAGAGGAGAGAGATGTGAAGGCCGAAGTCAAGAGTATAACTCTAAAAAATGCACATCATCCATTATTTCTGCATGTATCTCTTTATTGTCTCTTACATTTTTGTTTTATAATAAAGTTCTAAGATGCTAATAATAGATGAACAAACATCAGATAAATCAGGACATTTTTCAATTATCTAAAGAATTATTCTCTATTAACTTTGTGAGATCAATTTAGAATGAGGATATACATTATGTTGCTCTAATTCTTATTTCCTAGTTTTCAGGTCTTATCCAACATTTGTTTTGGACAATACATAGCAAAGCACAGTTCATTTGTCTTACAAGTTTCGTAAGAGACATTTTTCAGAAAAATTGTTTGGTCAAAGTATAGGTTGGTAGTGGGTTGAGCTTGGATATGTAGTTTTTTTTGAAGACGGTAGACAATTTAGCATGTGGAAGTACGTAGAAGAATAGTGTTGCAAACCTAGTGTTATGGATGGATGTGAAAGGCCGGCTCAATGAGTTAGATGAATAGCATAAAAAAGCACACAAGGAGCAATTGGAAGGTGGAGAAAATACTTAGGAGAAAATTGAGAATTTTTTAATTCATTCCAATCATCCATCTTCCTGCCATGTTTATACATAGAACTATTAATAGTAAAATAAAATCATATTAGACCCCTCTATTTTAGCATTGCAAACTTGCCTATAAAACTTAATATTAACAGAAAAATATACTCCCTTCTTTAAACAATAGAATATATATATATATATATATGAAAACTCATAAAGGTACAACTTGTATGTCAGCCAACTCATTCATAGTGTGGATGATGAGGCATAGCAACCTAGAAAGTGAAAACTTCAAGGTAGCATCATGGTTGATATTTAGCAGTAAGGAGTCTACTAAGGCAGACAAAGGTAGAGAAATAAGAAATATAGACAAGGTCATGAGAAAAGGAATCTTACTGCAATCACATAATGAATTTGTCAGGATAATGAACTATATGTGAAAGTGTCATTCCTCATGAATCATGACATGAGGTTTTACATTCCTACTACTAAGCAAGCAATAATGACATTTCTAAAACATGCATTGCCCATGCGTCTAGGTATTAAGATGTGGCAAGATGGTGTAATCTGGTGAGCACCCCTTCTTCAATTCTTGGTTTTTATGTATATGTGTGTGTGTATATATATATATAATTGTATGTTTATTCATAGGTTAATACCTACTTACCTCGTGATTCTTCTACATAAACTTTTCATGAAGTGCATATTTTGCACAACAAGATAGATAATGCAAAAATTTACCTTTCATGCATTTTCCACTTTTTTCATATTTATATATTGGGTCATTTTGATTACTCCTTACTTGGAAACCACCTATGGGATAAAATGCTGCTACCTCTCTTAAGGACTCAATAGAGGAAGAGCTCAATCAACATTGACCTCTTCAGAACCAATGTTCATGAAGTCTCGGGACATTAAGTCTCAAAATTTATTAAGAGATAAATTCCAATTTAAGAAAAATTATATAATTTATGAATATTTAAATAAATAATCATGTAATACTTGAACAATAACCTCAAAACTTAAACAACATCACTTTAAAAATATAATACTTGAATATTTAAATAAATAATTTTGTAGTCCTTGAATTTTCAAAATGACTAACATCAAACAAATTATAATCAGTTTTTTATTATTTAAGGCCTTGTTTGGTAACACTATTAAACATTTTTATCAGTATTAATTTTAAAATTGATATTGATAACAATCACTTGGAAGTGTTTGACTGATAATATCAATTGTGAAATTTGTAATGGAAACAAAACATGTTATATAATATTCATAGTGTGGATGGTGAGGCATAGCAACCCAGAAAGTGGAAACCCCAAGGTAGCATCATGGTTGATATTTAGCAGTAAGGAGTCTGCTGAGATAGACAAAGGTAGAGAAACAAGAAATATAGACAAAGACATGAGATAAGGAATCTTACTACAATCACATAACAAACTTGTCAGGATAATGCTATATGTGAGAGTGTCATTCCTCATGAATCATGACATGAGGACAAGAAAGTCAAAGGGCAATGTCTAACATCTAATCAAGCAGCCATCATGCGCAAATGGTTTAGTTAGTTCTTGTCCAATTTTCCCCATATTTCTTGTAATTCAAGAAGGATTTGTATGATGACTAAAAATCATAATATTATTAGTTAAAACATGCAGATTTATATTCATCATTCAACAATGGAACATAAGACTTAGATGACTAACAGTTAAGTTATTCTAAAATGCCTTATCACAAAGGATAGTGAGAAGTACCTCAAATTAGCAGCCCGGAATACAGAACATTTGAGAAGACAAAATAGAGCCTAGTACTTAAAAGGAAATAGAAACCAAGAATGTTCCTCAAAAAAAATTTGAATGTTTAATTTGAGACTTCTCGGATTTGTTCTTTAGATTTGAAGATTTTCTGATTTGAGATTTTGGATTGTTAGATGTGAATATTTTGAATTTGTTTTTTGATTTTCGATTTTAGAAGATTTCCAAATTATAAAGTTTCTAGACAATCAGTGGATGCTTAAAGTTTTAGAATTTAGGGTTCTTTGGGACTTCTGGTTTCTGAGAATTTGCACCTTGTTGAAATTTTGACAATTTTCATGTACTCTAGTAAAGATTGTTGATTGCATTGAAGTTTCTTGTCCAGCTTTAGTAGAGAATGGTATTCTTGTTATTTACAGGTAGTCCTACTTTCATAGCTACAGTTTTGTACATATTTATTTTATTTTATTTTGGTTGACTTCTTTACAGACTTTATGTTTCTTCTTTGTTGTTCTCATAGACAAAAAGAAAACTGCTAGAAAGAAATCAACAAAGGACTACTCATCCGATTTAGATAGCAATGAGATTTGATGAAGAAAAAGCACAGAAAAACATACATGGACCAAAAATAGTACATTCTTATATAAATCTAAGATATCTAACCTCTTAAACGATCAATGCTCCTTTGAGATTGCAAAATTATTGATTTTCTTGATATTAGAATCTCCTTCTTCAAGTTCTGCACAAATAATGGGAAAAAGCCTATAAACTGAAAGAACTGTATTACTTGTAATTTAAGAAGGCTTTGTATGATGACTAAAAATCATAATATTATTAGTTAAAACATGCATATTTATATCCATCATTCAACAATGGAACATAGGACTTTGATAACTGACAGTTAAGTTCTTCTAAAATGCTTTATCACAAAGGATAGTGAGAAGTACCTCAGATTAAACATAAGGTTTTACACCCCTACTACTAAGCAAGCAATGAAGGCATTTCTAAAACATACATTGCCCATATGTCTGGGTATTCAGATGTGGTAAGATAGTGTAATCTGGTAAGCACCCCTTCCTCATATCTCAGTTTGTATGTATATGTGTATGTGTGTATATATAAATGTATGTATATATTAACAGGTTAATACCTAATTTTGGCCAGATTCAGGCTGGTTCATACAATCCGACAATGGTTCAAGTCAAACAATGCCAACATCATTGTATTTAGCCAATACATATAGTCAAAGCACACATTGTGATGGGTTTAGCCACTTCGTGCCGCACAACTTATGGTAGAGTTAACAAAGCATTGGGACTCTAGATTGGTGGCTTGCCTGACCAAGTCCTCTATCACCCGGGTTTAAACTTTAAAATTAACACATATGTATCAAATATCAAACAGGACACTTAAAAATCCCACAAACTCTAAATTTGAAACTAAGAATTAAGTGCCTATGTAGGCCATTTGCATTCCCCACCACACTGCAAGAAGATGAAGATAAAAATCAAAAATCTTAGAGATTCATCATAAAGTTGCTCAATGAAATGGCACATCATCAATTCAACAGGGTCCATCAGCATGTGAATATTTCAATTTTTTGAACTTTTAAAAAAAAACTATCAAGATAGGAAAAAATGTTCATGCTTTTGCATATGAACAGTTGAGCACTCTATAAAGCAAATAAATTTGAAAACCATTAAAATTAATGACTTACATCAAACAATTCAACATTTTTGGAGCTGCACCCTGTAGACACGCAATTTTGGCCTAGTTGGAGAGCTTAAATTCTTGTTTTCATGAAGAATATTTGAGTAACCTTTCAAGGGAACCGAGTTTTCCGGAAAAATTAAGGAGGGCGGTGCCCTGTGTAAAAGGGCACCTGGCGCCCTACTTATAGGGCACCAGGCGCCCTGTAAACAGGGCACCAGGCGC
Organism: Cryptocoryne crispatula var. balansae; assembly: GCA_036172225.1. Lineage (NCBI taxonomy): Eukaryota > Viridiplantae > Streptophyta > Magnoliopsida > Alismatales > Araceae > Cryptocoryne > Cryptocoryne crispatula. The sequence goes on along the minus strand of CM069925.1, from coordinate 15,281,899 downwards.
CCTGTATACAGGGCGCCTGGATCCAAATAAAATCGATTTGATAGGCTGATTTGACCCCCCGCAGTGACTCGTCTTGTCGACCTGACAGACTTCATGATGCTGGAGCCCCATATATAGGGCGCCATGCCGCGTGGCACTGCTTTTTGGAAATGGCCAAAGTGCCCGCTTTTGGTCTATAAATAGACCCTCATTTGAGACTAAAAGGAGGTTCCAACTTCGTGCCACCCTAGAGCTCATCCAACACCACGTTTCTAAGCCATTCTTATCCCCCACAACCCTTCAAATCGATCCAAAATCGTCCACCAAAAACCCTAAAAACCTTCTGTTTCTGTCACCCAGAAACATGATTTTTCTCCAACTTTGAGAGCCTCTATCCGTCTCTCCTCTTACATCCAGCATCCAAACCACCTTTCATTAGCTTCATTTACATATTGTCTACAAGGAGGAGCCCCTACTTCGTCTCGGAAGCCGCCCAGCACTCCGGAGCGGCATTGCGAAGAGGGGAAGAAAATCTGTTCGGACCAGACTTAGTGCCCCGTATACAGGGCGCTTTGACTTGGTCAACGCGCCCCATAAAGGGGGCACCTGCTCCTGGCGCCCTATATATAGGGCACCAGGAAGGGCAGAAGCTCGTTTTTATCATTTTCGGATTTCGATCGCCCGTTTAATTGAGTTTTCGTCTTCCTCTTTCATCCTAGCATTTATCATCATGTTATTTGGCATGTCTTAGAACATTTTGCATCTCATATATGTTTAAAAACCTACCAAAAATAGGGGTTGGGATTCCATCCCAATCCGGTTAGTCTCTTTCCATTTGCATGTTTGAATTCAAATTTGAGCACGATACTATGCTTTCATTAGAACTAATGAACTTTTCACTTGTTTCTATGTTTTCTTATGGATATTCTTAGGTAAATCCGATTGAGGCGGAGCTTCAACTGGATCAAAGACGAAGGACTCACTAAGCTCTCTTCTTTCGGCCGGCCGAGAGAGGAGAAGTCGGAACCCAACAATCTCCCCACTTCCAATGGTACGACGGTCATTTCTCCATTTCATTTCTTTTCATTCTACTATATTTTGGAGCCTTTGGCTCCTGGCGACCACAACCACTAACATCCCATCCACCAAGTCCCCAAAGCAAGCGTAGGGGCCGGAAGGGGGAGACCCACGGGTGTCCCGTTTCGGGTGCTTACACACCCTTGTCAACACGATACTCTCCATTTAAAAGATAATCAAGTTCTTTGATAATAGGAAAAACTCCACCTCCTATGTGCACCATCTAAAGAAATGTAGCACGGAAAGTGGCAACAAGTAATTTAAAGGGAAAGCAATAGGAAAACTCAACAAACATCATACAAAGATCTATAACATTGGAGTTCTTGAAGATATCTAATGATAGGAATTTAAAAGTGCATCTGATAACTTTCATTTCTAGAACAAAACAAGAATCATAGTGTTCAAATAATATGGACACAAGATGCTATTTGTTCTGTTGTTAGTGTTTACCTGGACATCCTTTTCCCATGCCCGCTGTATCAACTCCCCTTCTGTTAGAAGTTCTGCAAACTGTGTTGTATCATCAGCATCATATACTGAGCCATATGTTTTAAATGATTAAATTATCTTTCAAGAAGTAACTCAAAACCTGAGTGAAGACGGAGAGTCAACTCGACATAGCTCACAGTATGGTGACAGGGTCTGGAAGAACCTACGGTACCTGAAGCAGATGAAAAAGATGACAAGCCCTCATGTAAACCTAGCAACTGTTAAACATCAAAATAAGATGGCTACATGAGCAAACCCACCAATTACAGAACATCACAAGGTGGTATGTATACAAGTGCTTCCCAGATCTTAAGAACTCGAAGCTAGTATAAGTTTCTTTTTTTGGGCATACATGATGGTGCAACATCTAACTAAATAACTCACTCTGTATTAAATTATTTTTCCACCTAAAAAAAAGAAAATATTAGATTAGTTGAGTAATACCTGCAACCAAAAGGGTTGCAATCACTTCTGAAATGGTGATGATGAATAGAGCCAATGCAGCGACTATTAAGTCTCCAATATATATGGTCATTAGGCAGCAAAAAGAGAGAGCTAAACCCCCCAGCAACCGCCAACAACACGAGAAGAAATGATGATGTTACTTAGGGTTAAGGCTAGAAAGAAAAGCATAAACACCAAGAACCCGTCAAATCAAATAAAGTGATTCCCACAACGTGAAAGTTTGTAAAAAAAAGCTAAAAATTAATGCATATAAGAGGCAAATCACAATACATAAATTTCTATAATTATAATAAACTGTAGAACAGGAAAATCCAGCCATTAATTGACTCCAAAAGTCATTAGTCCTCTACTCCGAACACTCACATAAAGCAAAATAAGAATATTGGGTTTGAATGAGGAACAATGATATTCAATAAGAAGCTCTAAGGTCATACTTTCCTTTATTTTTCTCAATTTAAAAATGCTCTTTGAAGGGTTCAGTAATATTTGAGTCAATAAGAGTACCATATAAAATTGATACTGTTACAATATGTGAATAGTGTACGGAACAACGTACTATGGTTCACATAAAAATGCGCCTGTGTGTGAGATATCGTAATCTAGATCATATATTTACTTGAAACATGAAAATTTGGCGTTGTTATTTAATCCTCCAGCTTACTTGTCAGACACAATATTGTAATCAGGAAGGACTTGATCCGAAAGTAGAACGGCGGCTGCGGTTGTAGGCCAGCGGCGAAGTGGCAGAAGATGGTGCAAATCAAATCGTCGAGGCATCCTCGGACGCCAATGCAGCCCTCAAGCGGACAAAGTGGGGGCGGCGGGTACCTTCTCAGCGGATAAGGCATTGCTTACTCCATCGATGACCGGCGGCCAACGGCCGGCTCAGCGAGGGATGCCCTGTTGCAAACACGGACTGGACAGTAGTGCTTGGAAGAGGGGGCAGTATGCAGGGGCAAATCCGCTAGGTGAGACGGGAAAGCCGGGGCGGATAAGGGGGCACTCGCCATATCAGCAGGGCAAGTCGGCAAGGTGAGACGGCGAAGTCGGGTTGGATAAGGGGGTGCACGCCAGGTCAGGCGGGAAACGTTGAAAGAATATAGACCAAAAACAGGTCACGTACACAGAAGGAAATTAGGTAAGAAAGAAGGTCATATTCAGAGGACGAAAATAAGCGGCTCTCGCTTCTTATATTAAGTTAGATTAGATTATTAAGTTAGATACTAAGTTAGATTATAGATTGATATATGAGATATAAGAATGGGTGAATATAAAATTAGAATTATGTAAAAATATTCTATAGACTAAGAGTTTAAAGATAAATATGGCCAAAATGTAATAGATGTATCGTAAATTTAATGAAAACCCAATGGAAGAAAGATGGAGTTGGTTAGGAAGAAGTAAGATTATCTCAAAGTACTAGTTTAGATTAGCCAACATTATCTCAAAATATTCATTCAAATATCTTTGATCAATCATTCAAAATGATCATGAATATGATTAGGATGCTAGCCATAAGCTTAAAACAAGATGAAGTGAATGTGAGCTATAGGAGTTAAACTTGATTGAAAGATTTTACTAAAATTGTGGCAGAGAATATTGGATAATAAAGTAAAAATATGATTTCAAAATAAATACTACGAAAAATGAGAATGCTATGGATAAATGATACTAGACAAAATAAATATATATATATATATTAGATTTGAAATGATTTGGACATATTAAATGTATAACCTAATGGTCTATTTGATTAGAGTATCAAAAATAATACTATATTAATATTGATATTGATATGTATAGAAAATAGGGTATCAATATCAAAATTGATACAAGTTAATACTTGTATTTACATAACATGTGTGGCTTGCATTACCAATTTCAAAATTGATACTATTAGCTAAACACCTCTAGGTGATTACTCTCAATATCAATTTTAAAATTGATAATGATAGAAATATCTAATAATGTTATCAAAAAGGGCATGAGGAAGCTCACATTAGATATGTATAAAATATCAAAATAATAAAACCAAAAATTGTTAGAGCTAAGTTAACTTGGAAAAAAGTAATCAAATATGATTTGAATGATTTAAATATGTATAAAAAAGTAACGCAAAGTACCACCAAATAATTAGGCATTAAGAATATTTATATATAGTTAAAATAAAAGTAACTATAATAGTTGTATATTACAAAATTTATTCAAAATAGATAGTAACGTTGATGTTTTTTTTATCTACTCTAGCTATTTAATAAATGAATAATCTGTATTCAAAATTAACTCTGATAGATATACCATGAAGTGATTTTTTTTTAGCAACACTCAAGAAGTGGTTATCATCCAGATAAATGAATACGTCCCGAATTAAGGACTCAAAATTCATCCCTGTTTTTTAATAAAAATTTATTCCTATCGGTTAACAGTCTTATAATTGCAAATTTTCAAGGCACAAGGAAGAAATTTCCATTACCATTGGATTAAATAATGGAGGTTTAAAAGGAATATGATATTTTAAAGAAGACATTGACTTCGGATCCATTTTTAACATTTCTTTTTTTTTGAAAGAATATTTTTTAACATTTGCACTTTAACACATAGTCTTATGAATTAGTTTAATATCCAGTCCATTTTTTCAAAAGTTTACGGCATACACTCCAATTTTTGGCTGAATTGGCTCAACAGAGAACAAAAGTGACCTATTTACCCTTGGACCTATTTCTTTAAGTAAATTTTTCTTGGCCAAATGAACCGCATGTCAAGATTAAAGGTCCTTTTTTATTGCCTTTCATGAGTTTTAAATACCAAGTCGATGGATTTATCTATATACTAATAATTATTATAAGGTGTACAACAATCTCATTTCAACGGTATTTACTAGGATATAGTAAAATAATATATAAAACAAGGTAAAAAAAATGAATAGATAATACATTAAAATATTTAAGAATGTCAACTTTTAATTATTAGGATACAATCAAATAAACCATACCAAGGGTATTTGATTTTTAAGTCAAATATACTAATTTTTAGTTCTAAATATTGATATTGATATTTTGTAGGTATATGTAAAATAAAATAAATGTAGTGTAATAAATAGATTTATAATTATATTACACTTTCATTTTAAAAGTTAATAAGATGATGTAGTTATAAAAAAACATTTAACTACACCACTTAGTTATGTGTTTTGTATTAATTTAATTTATATTATTGTAGCCGTATAATTAATATTAAAGTAAGTATCGTTACATTTTATACAAATTAGTTATAATATTTTTTATCTCAAATATAACAGCATTTTATGTAATACAATAAATTAATTAATAAAAAATATAGTTGCGTCTCGCCATTTCTGCGTCAAGAAACGCCAACTCTAAGTGGAAGGATATTTTTGAGAATACAAGATTTATGTAACTGAAATTTGACTGAATGAATTATGTGTATTTAAGAATTTTCGCTTCAGGACTGTCGATTAAGAGAATCTGCTGATCGGATTGATGATTGAACTGATTTTCGTAAAAGGATCGGAAGTCAATTTTTCCTATTCTAAATGTTTGATTGAATTTTGATGAAAATTAACATGTATTCAACGTATGGGTGCAACTCAATTTAGTTTGACTCATTTATTCTTTGAGTTTCAGACTGAACTAAAAATAACACATGGACTCACGTTCAGTCTGCATTCAATTCTTTATAAAGTTATAATCAAAAGTTATTATTCTAATTTTAACTTTAACTTATTTATGAAATTTGATCCATGTATAAATTCAAATCAAAATTCCTTTTTAATTTATTTTTTTATATTTAAGTGATTATATTTATTATTAATATTCGTAATTTATTTTTTAAAAATATTTAATGGTATATTTAATCGAAGTTACTCGTAATCCTATCGAATCAAACATGAGTCTATTCAAGTTCTTTTATGAACTGAGTATAATTTTTGTGTACAAATTTATTTATTTTACACAATAAAAAATTTATAAGATGTGTTTTGATGAGTATATTGGTTGGTTTACACTCCTAATCTTATGTATATTGGATATTCAAAGAATTTATCAAAAAAAAAAAAATAATTTAAAAATATAACATGATAAAAAATAACAAATAAATTAAATTTAATAAATATATGTAATTTTTAACTTATTTTTAAATATAATTATAATATATTTTATAAATTATTAAAATCAAAATATCTTATGAATATTGGACATTCAAATAGTTTATCCAAAATAAATAAAAATAATTTAAAACTATAACATGCTAAAATAAAAAAATTTAAAATCAAATTACATTTTAATAATTATATGTTATTTATTGAATTTTTATAAATTGAGTTTAATTTTTTTGTTTAAATTTTTTTTTTTACATGATAAATAAGATGTGTTTCGACGAGTGTATTGGTTGGTTTACACTCCTAATGTTATGTATGTTGGATATTCAAATAGTTTATCAAAAATGAATAAAACTAATTTAAAACTACAACATGATAAAATTAAGAATTAAAAAGTAAATTACATTTTAATAATTATATGAAATTTATTAACTTATTTTTAAATATAATTATAATATATATTTTATAAAGTATCGAAAATCAAAATAGAAATCTAAATTGAATTGGAATTAAAACAGTTTTAACTTTTTTCCAAATCTAAATGGCATACGATGATCATATTGAATACTAATATGTATGTTTAATAAATGCACCGAAAAGAGGACCGGCGATCAAACGGTATAAGAACGCTGAGGATCTTAGGGTTCTTAGGGTTTTTGCGTCAGGGGAGTGCTGACGCTCTTGCTAGTTGTCCACGTTCTTTCAGGTTTTAGACTTGTTAATCGTTCTCCCCCGTGCCATACACCCTAGGATTGTGCTCGAGTTATTCTTTCGCGTCTCGGAAGAGGAATGTATCTTCAGAGCTGCGTAAGGTACGGGGACAAAGTCTACATTGCAAAGGTATTTCGTATATGTGCCGTCCGAGAGAGTCTGGAATTTGTTAATCTTTTGATTTGACCCGAAAGGAAGCGAAATTACACTTTTTGAAGCTTATTTGATTCTGGACGTTTTCTTTTGGCGTCCAATGTCTGTACGACTGTTCGCCTTTGGGTTGACTACCCGTCTTCTTTGATTTCATATCACAGAAAGAGTCATTAGATGCCACAGCAAAGCAGTCAAGTCATCGAGGTAAGCGAATATTCTTGCTTAGATTTAGAGGTCTTGTTTGTATTTTATCTTTTCTGCTTTGCTGAATCAAAATTTCTCGGTTGGCGGGTTAGGCGTTTCTCTGTTGCGCAGCATGTATTGAGGATTTCTACTTTCTCGCGCATCCTGCATGTCGAATACAGCATTGAGGAGTTTCTAAAATTCTCTTAGTGTTCGATGTAACAGTTGCAGACCGATCGAGCGTTAGGTCAGAACAATTTGCCTCTCCTTTTAGATTTCTCTCACTGTAATCGTGTCAGGTTGAAAGATACTTCTGGACAGAGAATGGGCTGCAACTCTATTCATGGATCATTGAACTTTTCTAGTCAGACTGCTTCTGGAGTCATAAGATGTTCATTGATTCAGCCACAAGCTTTCCTTCCTGATTCAGAAAAACCTAAGGTTATAAACAAAAGATGTGTCCAAGAAAATATATCTCCTTCTCAATATGGGTTGCAACAGAGGAATGACTCTGCGGATGGATTGATGAAACAGAGGAAAAGCAACTCTAGCTTTAACAATCTGACAAACACATCATGGTGTGAGCCAAAGAACACTTTTTGTTCAATACGCATAGGTATACCACTTGATGGATCTTTTGTCGAGAATGATGAGGCATCCAACAACAATGCTCTCCACGGTTTTTGTGAGAAAGGAAAAGTCGTTGAAGCCTCCAACTTGATTGATGTGATGGCACGTCTTGGCCAAGTTCCTGATTTCTCATGTTGCATAAACTTGGTACGTGGTCTTGCCAATGGTAGCCTAATAGATAAAGCTGTACGAATCCTCAGAGTCATGGTTCTCTCTGGTGGTATCCCAGATATCATTACCTACAACAAGTTGATTGGTAGTCTTTGTAAAAAAGGACAGTTGAATTTTGCTCTGGTGCTTGTAGAAGAGATGAGTCTCACTGGTTGCCTTCCTGATGTGATCACGTACAATACAATACTTCGGAGCATGTTTGGCTTAGGTATGCATACTGAGGCAGTTGAATTCTGGAGAAACCAAGTAATGAAAGGTTGTCCTCCATATCTTATTCCCTACACAGTGCTTGTGGAGCTCACCTGCAAGAATTGTGGTGTTGAAAGGGCTTTGGAGGTAATAGATGAAATGGCATTTGAAGGTTGTTGCCCTGATATTATAACCTACAACTCTCTCATTAATGTGATTTGTAAAGAGAGGAAATTCAAGGACACCATAGCAGTTGTAGCTGACCTATTCTCCCGTGGCTTGGAGCCCAATGCTGTGACATACAACACTTTGCTCAACTGCTTCTGTAGTATGGGTAAGTGGACTGAAGCTGATGAGATTATCTCACTAATGAATGCATCCTCATTTCCCCCAACTGTTGTTACATATAACATTTTGATCAACAGTCTCTGTAAGTATCAGCTTTTAGAGCGAGCCATTGATTTCTTGCATCAAATGATTGAGGAGGATTGCCTACCAGACATTATAACCTACAACACATTGTTGTGTACTATTTGTAAGCAGGGTATGGTTGACCAGGCTGTAGAAATTCTACATTTTATGAGAAACAGTGGCTGCTCCCTTGTCCTAATCACGTATAATATTGTAATAGATGGACTAGCAAAAACTGGTGATATCAAGAAAGCAATTATTCTTTTTGACCAGATGCTAATGGATGGTATCTCTCCCGATGACATCACTTATGGCTCATTAGTTATTGGACTTTGCAAGAATAATATGATGGAAGAGGCTGCAGAGATGTTGCAGGTGTTGTTTAAGTGTAAATGTAGAATTAGGGCTACCACATTTACTCTGGTAATTGAAGGATTGTGCAAGACAAGAAAAATTGATTTGGCTATAGAAGTTTTGAAGATGATGATTTCCAATCACTATAAACCTAATACAACGGTTTATGCTTCTCTTATTAAAGGTACAGCTGCATCTGGTATGGTAGAAGAAGCTTCTGAGCTACACAAGAAATTGATTGACTGCAAGATCCTTAGAGATATAATATAACCAAATTGCATTACATAATAGGTATTGTATGTCTTGAAGGGTGTTATTCAGTTCATTCTATAGAATTACTTCCATATTACTTGGAAAATGTTGTATTATCTATGATTGCCTTGGTTTGCTAATTTTCAGGTCTTTTTTTTCTATTTAAAGCAACATTGAATCCATCTCGTTTAATTTTGAAAATCTTTAAATTTAACTTATTCGATGTTCTTTCACCACAGACTCTATTCATCTGGTTCTTGAACCAAATACCATTCCAAGGCATTTAAGATTGAAACAGCCACCTGGCTGGCAGGTACTATCCAAATTTCAATCATATGGAGTTTGCTTGGATCGCCCAGATTAGTCTGGACAACGTGCAACTGCAAATTCTGCTCCAGGTCTGCTGGTCCTGATCTGTATCATCTGTTCAAATGAGATAAATATTGGCAATAATGGAACTGGCATGGTTGACGATTAGGCAATTACTTTGTTAGATAAAAGAACCCAGATTTCAGACAGGTTCCCTTAGTTGTGTGATGCGCATTACGGTTGCTTAATTATTCAGATAACGACTAACATTGAAGTTTTGCAGCATTATGGGGTGTTTGGTTGCACGATAATGAAGATTTTTGTTTTAATTTTTAAAAATTGTAAGAAAACTTGTTAAAAGAGGTGTTTGGTAACCATGATAATTTTATGTTTTAAAAGTGATTTTCTTCTTAAACAAAAAAAGAGGGTCTCACCTCTTTCTTTTTTCTTGTGGTCCCCCACTTTGTTTGGTCATGTGTGGTAGTTACTCTTTTTTTTGTAATCACATCCCTCCAAACATGATAATTTTATGTCATGAGTTGGTTCACTTTTTATTTTAATACAATTTTTTATCATGAAAGTGTACAAAAAATTATCATGCAACCAAACACCCCATTAGCTTCTTTATTATAGTTGGCTTGTCAGTAGTAGATGAAGGATGTGCCACTTTTACTCATGAAAAGCTCTTCGCCTAGGAATAAATTCATTGCAAGGTAGAAAGAAACCACGTGAATGAAAATTTTGCCTTCTATTGTGAAGATCAGTTACAAAACAGAAAACCACAAACAGGACAACCCATCCTTCCAGAAACCTGACTGCCTCGAAGGAGAAGGAATCCTGGTCAACCTTACAGAAGGTAAACGGTAACATGGAGCTTAGCATATTTACAATTTTTCTTTGAGTCTTATCCACTCCAATCTCCGCCACAAAACATTCTGTTACAGTGATGCTACCCACCTGAAGAGTACTATGGATGGGTTGATAATGCTCTCCGAAACACCCTTCTGTGCCTTGTCTTTCGCATGACAGATGATGGATGGAAGATGCGCTTCCCTGATATGCTGATTGAGAAAGACCCCCGCACCACCAGCCTGACACATGATACGCTGCCCAACTCCCAAGGACATTGCCTTGATATTATCTGCCAGATTACACTGATGATACCCAAGTTGAGAAAGAGGTGGCCTTTGTCATTCTGAAAACTGCCTGTAAAAATTGCACAATTTCTTATCATCCATTAATTATTTTAGGGCTACACATGGTTTGATTTGGTTTAAACTTTGTTTTGGTAACAACAGTAGAAATTGACATTGATATACATGATCAGTTAATAATATCAATTTTGAAATTGTAGTAAAAAAATATGTTACGAGATATTATGGCCTGTTTGGTTAGAATATCAAAAATGATACTATATTAATATTGATATTGATATTTTTAAAAGATAGAGTATCAATATCAAAATTGACACAAGTTGACACTTGTATTACATAACATGTGTTATTTGCACTACAAATTTTGAAATTGATACTATTAGCCAAACACTTCAAGGCAATTACCATCAATATCAATTTTAAAATTAATAGTGATAGAGGTGTTTAATAGTGTTACCAAGCAGGGCATTAAGTGTCAACTTGTTTCAATTTTGATGTTATACACATTTAGAAATATTAGTAACAAAATTGATATAGTATCGTTTTGACACTCTAGCCAAACAGAGAATTTAGAGAAAATTCTCAGACCAACCAAACCCAAAAAAAAGCTATTTTGTTTTGGTTCTATTTGTTTCTGTTCAAGTGATTTTATTAAATATGCATTCAGCTTTAAGTTTATAGTTTTTAAATGTTTTATTGTTAACTTAAAATTTGTAAAAATATTTTTGAAATACTTAAGATAACATTAATATTTATTCTAATTCAAATTATTACATTCATTGGTTCAATTTGGTTCGCAGGATCATGAAAAAGTAAACAAAACTGATGACCACACCAACCTGAGCCAAGTTAAACCAAACTACGAATTTGTATGTTGCATCAAACGGTGAACATCTCTTGATAATTTAACTTGCTCTTAAATAATTTTCGTAAGTGTTTGAGGTGTTATTTGGTATGGAGAAAAAACTAAAAAGAATAGGGATCAGTCATTTTTTATGATTAATTTTATCTTTATTATATTTGGTTTGAGTTAAGATAATTTTATCTATGTTTGATATGATAAAGATAAATTTAAAAGTAAACATACATTTTTATAATTTTACTTTTATAAAGCATGTCGTGAATCTAATAAGCAAGCATCATCTAATTTGAAATGTTAATTATAAATATTATTTTTGATATTTATTAAATTTGAATAATATATTGTCAAATTACAAGAAAAGAGACGTCGGATTGAGTAAAGGTGGGTCATGGGATTCATAGGATTATCCTTAAAATTGAGTAAAGAGGCAACTGCAAGTCCAACATAAGTTTTATAAGTCATTTTCATTGGTGAAGAATGGATGAAGTACATATTACATGAATATGGATATTTATCATGACCTATGTTAGATACCGATAAATTTTCACCAAAAAAATCATTGTGAAACAGAAAAAGAGATGAAAAGGAACAGAGAACTTAAAAGAAAAAATTGCTTTGAATTCTTTGTTCATGACTTTACATATCACATTCAGTGCATCTTCTTCCATCATCATGTATGGTCTGCAACTAGTCAAAGACTCAACTTTGTTGCAAGCTCGAAGTGGATCTCGAAGGATATACTTCAAAATTAAATATGATGGAAGACTGCATTTCTATTACCTGATGAAACAAAGTAACTAACCTGAGATAAAAAATCTCACCCAGCAAAATGTTTGCAAAATAGACAAAGTTGATGGCATCTTTACATGCTTTTCCGTAAGCTGTAATCGGAGAAACAATGAAACTAAGTTGATTCAATCATGACAACTAAAAACATAGTTTTTAACTTCAGCACAAAATAACAGATAAGAGAAAGAACATGGAATACAGCATAAACTATAGTTTCTTTCTCTCACAAAGCACTTACTGGAGGATTGATAAGTACAAAAATTTTCAGTTGTTCTTGATGAAGGGTTGCATATTTAACAACTAAAATCATGACAAATAAAACCCTTGACACAACAGAATTCCTCATCTTCCTACGCATAATGGCAGACAAGAGTCAAGTAGATTGTGAAGCAACTCAAAAAAACAAACTCATTTCTTAGTAGGAAATGCAAAACAAAAGAATGATGATTCCTTCCTTTCTAAATTGAGCTGTATATAACCTTGTTCTCTCCATATTCATGCATGTAAGCTGCATCTTCATCATCATTCATGGTCATGAAACTTTTCCGATGGGACACCAAACATCAGAAAAATAGGTAAACATCTGTTTCTGAGAAACTTGTAGTATTAGCAACATTTTCTATTCCATATTATTGAAACAAACAAAATATAAACAATTACCCAGATCTCATATACTAAGCATTTGACAATCCACTACCTATATACAGTCAAAGCAAAAGATTATGTCCAAATTTTGTATTTTCTAGGGGCAGGATGCGATATACATAATTCATTATCTTATTTTTATATACTTCTCCACTAAGTTGTGCATCATATTTCTACTTATGGACATTATTGTTGCCACTATGTGCTCTTTGTGGAGAAGTGACCTCATCATTGACATTATTATTTCTGACTTCTTGTGATTATGATGAAACAATTGAATTAAGTGTATCAGAACCTTCGCCGAATGCATGTGATCCAATTTAATTTCTTTTGTTTCATCAATATCCCCTATTGAAGAAACATTGCTAGTATGTGATGGTGTCTCAAAGGTATTATAAAGTTGTCTGATGTCATTGTGTTTGCACAAATAATATTCATTTATGACATAATCAAGAAAGGTTTCACTCGAATTTTAAGATATTCTCAATTACTCTAGAAGGATAAATGACAATATCAAAAAATATATATCAACAATAGAGGCAAATTTAGTATTAGTTTATGATGTACCAAAACTAGAACTGCCCAACCATCATCAGTATTTGGAACTGAAAATTGAGCACTGTCATTCCATCCCATCCAGACTTCAACTTCAAATCTTTATAAATACAATAAGTCTTTTCATATTTTGAACCAATATTTGAGATTTGCTAAATTATAACCCACCCTATAAACATCAATGAATTTTTTCAACACAATTATCCAAGCAGTCTTATTAAATGAACTATTAGCAAATTCATAATTTCTTAACCTTTGTTCGGTAAGGAGATTGACTAATAAATAGTTAGCATTTGGACACCAATTAGTGACTTGACCTTTTGATGAATCCAACACAAAATTTAAAAATATTATTAGTAACAATTGAAACAATAAGATTTTACAAATTAAACAAACATGAAGGAACTCTCAATATAATAATAAAAGTAACACACAAAATGATATAAAAAGTTTTATACACATGAACACAATTTTTTTTGTTGTGATTAAGATGTTGTAAACCTAAACCATCTCTTGTGGATTTTGGTTTTCGGTTGTATAGGGAGTGAAAACCAAAATCATGCAGACATATTTACCTGGTTTTATTTGCTTATAATTGATTGATTATTCCCAAAGATATAAAAAAGCCTCCGATCTTTGATGAAATTTCAAAGAAAACAATTACATCATCCGTCAGGCAGGAAGATCAGAAAAGATCAATTCTAACTTATTCAAACAATCTTCCTTCTTTCAAATCATATTTAATTGACATTAGATAAAATCAAATCTATCAGAGTAATCTCTCTATTCAGGCTGGGAAGAACATGAATCACAGATCTATATACACTTGCTCTAGGAAGCTAGTTCTACATAGTGTTCATTATATATATAAAACTAGTAGAGGAAAATAGATAATTGACATTATGTATTACCGTAAAGCACATCAGAAAGATGCCCTCCCATATTGCGAACAGTCACATATTGGGATACTATCCATACTTAGGGCGTGTTTGATTAGATTTAATGAACATCTAAAGTCTGATTCGGTAAGATGTCAGACATTTTAGGTTGTTTGGTAAAATCACTTATATAATCTCTAATTTGATGTCTAAACTCTGAAAACTGTCTGAACGATTCAGTTATTATCTTTAGCTTTTTTCGATTCAGATGACACCAATTATGGCGGAACTCGACGGGTCGACAGCGCTCACGGTGACTTGAGCGACCTCCGCGCCTGAAGCATCCGGCGGCGCTGGAGATGTCTCTGGAGGTGTTGATGCTCCGGCAACCGGCCGGCACCGGGCCTCTCTGGGCCTGCCTCGCCGTTCTCGCCGCCGCCTTCGGCCTCTGGCGCATCCGCTCGGCCGCCGTCTCCTTCAAGCCCGAGGATCACCGCAGCCGCCCGAAGGACCCGTGCGGCCGGAATCTCCAGCCTCCTCCCCGGCAGCCGCAACCAGAATCAGGCGCCGGTTTTCGCCAGGAACCGGAAGTCCGGTCGCCACCACTACAAGCGGCGGGCTGCGGCGTCGGCGCTCCTTCCGTAAGCTTCGTGCAGAAGGAAACGGTCTTCGAGGAGCGCAGATGCCGTGAGGCCGACGAGCGCGGAGGCGTGGACGACACCGCCGAGGGAGAAGAGGACGAGCGGGCAGGAGAGCAGCAGCAGACGGAATCGTGGGGCGTCGCCGGCGAGGCCGGCGGCGGCGCCGCCCGTGGCTTCATCTGCTGGGGCGAGGGGTGGGGAGGGGACCTGGGATGGTACGCGCACCAGGACGTGACGGCGCTTAACGGCAGGGTGGTGAGACTGTGGGAGGACGAGAGGAGGTCGGCGGCGGCGTTGAGGTCGGTCCGTCGGCGGCGCCGGACATGGTAGGTCAGAGTACGAAGAGCACCATCGAGCTGGCGCTCTGACGCTGAAGCTGCAGCTGTTATCAAACGACGTAAATCACTTATGTCTTAATCAAATTAAGGACTTTTTTACCATACATTAAGAGGTTAGATGTAAAAGTAAGACTTAAGATTTTCAGATTAAGCCTAGTCAAACACCACCTTAGATAGGGATTGGCTCGTATTATATCAAAGCATGGCTTATTTTGTTTGCATGATAATTTTTTGTACATTTTCATGATAAAAAATTATATATAATTAAAAAGTGAATCAATTCATGACATAAAATTATCATGTTTGGAGGGATACGATAACAAGAAAAAGTAGTTAGCATGTATGATCAAACAAAGTGGGAGACCACAAGATAAAAAAAGAGATGAGACCTTTTTTATTGTCAAAGAAGAAAATCACTTTCATAATATAAAATTGTCATAGTTGTCAAACATCACTTTTAACAAGTTTTCTTATAATTTTTAAAAGTTAATATAAAAAACTCTATTAGCATGCAACGGTGAAGGTATATAAAGCTATTCAAAAGCATCATTTGGAATATATATAATAGCTGGAACGACACACCATCACTGTAGCGGTATGTTGATTTTCTAACTAATATCTGAGCATTGATAAACTTGGACTGGTACTTGAAAGTCAAAATAAATCAGAGCTATGCATCAATATGTGCCTAGGTACACTACATATGTAACGTAAGTATACCAGGTGCAACACTCAGGTGACGTTTGATTAGGCTAAATCTGAAAATCTTAAGTCTTAATTTTACATCTAACCTCTTAATGAGTGGTAAAAAAGTCTTTAATTTCATTAAGATATAAGTGATTTATGTTGTTTGATAAAAAATCTGAATTATCCACTTAATCTTTCTAAAATTGTAGAACAACTAAAAATATGAACTTTGTATCTAATCAATCATGCACACATCCACAATTTTAGATAGTATGAGAAATCGTATGATGGGTAATTCATATATTCAGAACTAATTTTTTTCAGAAACTTTTAATAAAACATTAATTTGGACGCCCACCATTTACAGGGTACAAATGATTCACCCTTCACAAATATCTAGCATTGTCATCCTCTACATCAATGATACCGGAGTCTAAAAAAAAATCCAAAGCATAGTCTATTTTGACTTGGTAAATCGATCTTCAGCCGGAAATAGAAGCAGAATCAACAATCTTGAATTGAAGAATATCGTTATCTTAGGTCTATCAACTATCATGCGAGTGCTTGAAAGGGGCAGACGGCAACTGTCGTGTTCATGCGTCACCACACCGCCCGATCGGAGGGGAGGAAGAATTTCAGTAAAATTTGTAGCTAGCAGTCGGTAACACGGCAGCCAGAGAAGATGGTAACAAGGAAAGCACATATTGCAAAGCAGAATCAGACCTTGGAGTAGCCAAAATCACAGATCTCGAGATAGGGCACCGGGCTTCCGTGGAGGAGCGTGTTCTCCAGCTTCTAGTCCTGGTGGCAGATTTGCTGAAATTGAATGAGCTGCGAGCTCCTTCCGAGATCCCCCACGAGTCGCAAGCTTCTTCCAACCTCCTCCTGAAATTCCACCATGAGCTGCGAGCAATCCTTCCCAGACATCGTGAACAACAAGTTTCTTCAGAGATCGTTGGGAAACACGAGCCGCGAGTGGCTCCTTCCTTCCCGATCGCCGTGGAGTTCCTTCGGAGATCACCAGCGTGAGCCACCAAATCGATCCACCGCGAGCGAGTTCCTACCGATATACTGCCGCGAGGACCGCCCTATCGTCGGGAGCCCCTGTCGAGTTACGCCCTAGTGTCCTCTGAAGCAAAATAAGCTCAGATTAATATCTGAACCATTTAGACGTTATTAATACTTAAGACATTAGATCAGATTTTAATTAAGGGATTTTATCAAACACACTTGAAAATCTAAACTCTGACCGACTCAGACATCAGAGGTCCATTAAGTCTAATCAAATAGGGCCTCAGTTAAGTCTCTATTAATGAAAAGCCCTTGCATTTTTTAATAATCTCTCCTTCCACCAGCATCATCTAATTTGTTGTTCGGAAAAAAACATTTTCATTGATGCGTATCTTAAAGGATTGATCTTTTATGCCCTGTTTGGTTAGAGTTTCATTTTTGGTACTATATCAATATTAATATTAATATTTTCAAATGTTGGAGTATCAATATCAAAAGTAATACAGGTGGGCACTTGTATTACATAATATGCTTTGTTTTTACTACAAATTTTAAAATTGATACAATTAATCAAACACCTCTTAATGGTTCCTATCAATATCAATTTTAAAATTGAGAGTGATAGAGGTACTTAATAGTGTTACCAAACAGGGCGTTAGAAAGGAAAAAAACACACTTGTTTTCATGCTGTGAAAAGCAAATTGCTTTATCTGTTCAAATTTTCTTTTGAAACATTCCTCAAAATCCACTCAACTAACAGAGACCTAAAGGCTAAAGCACCATGGGGCATGAAAATGTAGACCCAACTTTAAAATTTGTTGGTGCAAATTTTTATTCTAAGAAGATATTGGTAGCCCAGAGTTACACGAGAAATAGACATCCTATGATCTCTTTATGACGTCCATTTTACTAATTTCCTACTTGTATCAAGTTGTTGAATATACTCAAATAACTATGCCCAATTTCACCTTATGGAGAGATTTTCTTTCCCTAGACATGAACATCAAAGGAACCAAATTTCACCAAGTTCTTATTTAATTAACAGAGCATCCACATAAATGTGCTCTTCTCAGTTATTAAATATGATGAACTAACAAAACTTGAGCTGTGGTGATGCAATCACAAACAATATACATGATAGTAGAAAATGAAAATATACATATGTACCTGCCCAAGAAAGAGATTTAGATTGAAATAAAATAGAATCTAGCAAATCAACTTCGCCTGTCAATGGCAAGGAAACAAACTCCCCATTAGCTAGAATTAGATTAGTCAACTTAGATCTACAAAGAATAAACAATAACTTGGAGAGTCTGAGAGATGACAAAGCAAATCCTAATCCTCAAGAGGAGAAAGGTGAAGAAGAGAGAGTGCGAGCCCAAGGTGGGCCAAATAGGGAAATACAATGAGAGGATAAGGTAGTGCAAGAAAAAGAAGGGTCGTCGAGAGAGGAAACACCACTTTGCATTGTCGCCAAAAGAGGTGGAAACCCACTGCAAGAGCCACCGCCTATCTCTTGCTACTGTCAGAGCAAGGGAGCCCAACACCACCTAGAGTCATGAGAGCTATGAGAGCTAGAGCCGAGAGAGTGCGAGTGTCGGCTATTGAGAGTTGTGAGAGCAAGAGCAGTGAGGGTCATGAGAGTGGTGAGAACATATCCTCAAACCTAGATGTTTTCCCACCAAATATATAGGATGACTTACCCTCGACATTAATCCTAATTTTTGGGTTAAACAAGATTAAACAAAATTAAGTTAAACTAGAATTAATTTGTATAACAAACAAAGGATTAGGGATAAACTAATCATCCTAATACCAAACAAGGCTTGAAACCAGATCTTATTCCAAGCTGACAGCCTAGTCTGCACAACATCCCTAACTCCAATGCCACATTTTGGAAACCAATAAATAAACTCTCATTTCCAATCTATCTCTAGCATCTGGTATTTTCTATATCTAGTTTGACAATCAACCATGAACCATTCTCTACAACAGGTCCATGGAGTGAATTTGTCAACTAGCATCAAGTTTTTTTATTGAGAGTTCTTCAGTTGATCCATCCCACATACATGGTTTGTCTTAGATGCAAGAGATACCACAAAATTGTGGGTACTACAAGTGTCGAGTCATTAATTATTTGTCAATTCAAGGGGAAGCATTTCTAATATAAATTCATCTAACATTGATTAATTAATGGTCATGGCCACTGAAGACGAAGGTGTCCTCACTGGCTCCCTTGCCAGTCACAACCATTCCCCCATCGGTGTCCTCGTTGACCCCTCGCCGGTCACTGCGGTCCCACCCTATCTGGAGATCTCCCCCTCCCCCTTTGACGTACCACACCCCAACCCCCCTTTTTGGCTAGCTCCCCCCCCAATCCATTTCTAGTTAACTACCCCCAACTCCATGTTTTGCCCCCCATCGACTCCTATTTTTGCCCCCAACCTTCCCTTTCCCGGGGCTCCCCCTTGGTACCCATATTGCCCCCTTCCCCTTCTCCTTCCGATCAGCTTCCTCTAGCTCTCCTTAACACCCTCGGTCTTCTTGTTTCCCCCACCTTCCCCTTTCCCCAGGATCTCCCTCGGTCCTTATATCACCCTCTTCTCCTTTCCCTTTAGGTTAGCTCCCCACCCCTCCCCCAACTCCCCATTTCATCCCCTCCCCTCCCCTCCTTGTTTAGCTCCCCATTCCCCCTCTCTCCTTTCGGCTAGCTCCCACCCACCCCCTCTGGTGAAGTCCCCTCGATCCCTCCTTCTTCGACTCCCCACCCTCTTTGCTAGTACTCCCAATAATTCTTTTCGGCAGTGTCTCTTCCGTGTGGAACGATAGTTTTGCTCCCCTGCTCCAAACACTACATCATCCTTATGGATCATCTTTGCTTGGTAATCTTCATCAGAGGAGATCATTTTTTACTATTTTGAGATGGTTTTTGGTTGGGGAGGGAGGAACACTCCCATCCTAGCATTGCGCCTAAATATAAATTTAGGAATTTTGTCCCTTTTTGTCATGCTGGATTTGTGGAGTCCGGTTTATCTATGTTGGGTCTTTTTATCTTTTCTTTTGCTATTGTCCAATGTCGAAAGGTTGAGTATTGTCTTGGAGTCTTTTGATATTATCTTCGTAGTTACCAACTCTATTATGAGATCATTAGTTTGGGCGATATCCACACCATTTTGGTGTGATCATCCGGTCTCATGATAGTTGTCAAATTTCGTCAATGAAATTTCTAGCTCTACTATTCGACCATTCGAGCACTTGTGCATTGGTTGATTTGTGGCTATTTTTATGTTTCTTAAAAATTTCGACTTCCGACAGAACTCTTACTATCTTTAGCTCTATTTGTGTATCTTTTTTATTTAGGTATTTGATATACTGTCCTATTTGTAATCCTTCTATATGTTATGAATAGATATTTGGTTTCAACAAAAGATTAACTATTAGTAACAATAGTTAATTTAATATTTAAAAATAGCACTTTATTTAAATTATATACACTCAACATTTTTTTGAACTGATATTTAGCATTGAAAAGTATCATGTAACTTTTAAAAGTTTTATCTTTTTTTTTGAATGACAGTTAAAATACTATCGAATTTCTTGAATATGAAGTCATAGACGAGAGTCGATACAATACAGACGAGATTACTTGAATATACTGTTCCGATAATCAGGAAACATATTTCTTGATTAAATGTGGGTTGTAAGAAAGCTCCCCTCAAATGATGACTGAGCCAATCTGAAGTTCACTCGTATACAGTGCATGACCCACGTTCAGATCATACAGCCAATCACACCACGCCTAAGATAAGTATTTAGGATGGAGCAAACAAACCAAGTCGTGCTCAATAAATTTTTTAAAAGTTCTACTTATTTATTTTACATGAATTCAAATATATACGAACATGAGTTCTTACGAAAAGACTCAATTCTTGTTCAACTTTGGCTCAATACTTAATTAAGTGAAGCTCATGTTCAAGTATGAATGGTAGCTCAACTAATGATACAAATTTAGTATAAACTTGTTGAAAAAATGCTAATTTGATTTAAACTCAATTTTGAAACTTCAACCTTAACATGTTTATGAAACTTGATCTAAGTTTAAACTCAATTTAAATTTTATTTTGACTTATTTTATGTATCTAAACGATATTATATAATTTTTAATATTTATAATTTAATTTATTAAATAAATATTTAATTGAATTACTCATGAATTTATCAAGTGGAACAAAAATTTATTCAAGCTTAGCTTGTTAACGAATCCAATTTAATTTTTTTGTTTAAGCTTTTATCTTTAATATAATAAATGAGGTTAGCCAAATTTTCATCGACTCAATTTTTAAGTTACTTCCCAAAGTGTATCAACTCGTTTGCACCTGTAATAAGGTAGGTGAGAAATGATCTCAGCTCAGTGAGAGAGTGTACACAAATAGATTGAAATAAATTTTCATATTGAAAATTTCATCTTACTATTAAAAATAATATTAAGAATATTTTATATCAAACTAATAATTATGTCAATTATTTATAATTAAAGATAAGTATAAGTGTTTAAATAAATAAAAGTTTTTAATCTTAAACTAATTTAAATTGAATTGGCTAGTTTGATTTGCTTCGAGCTTATGTCCTTGAATTGAATTTCAAAACCAAAGAAAAGCAAAAATTAATTAGATCAAATATAATCATCTATATCTGTGATGGGAGATGTGGTCACCTCAAGAGACAATCTCTTCCTTCGAACCCATATCACAACTTAACTTAGAGGCGCGTTCTGAGGAGTCACAAAATTGACTTAAATTGCTCGAACGTACCGATTGGATGCATAACATGGGTGAACACCAAGGAATGTATAAACCCACCACAAGGCTGCAGACGAGCGAGATCACCGGCTGAAGCACAACGACCACGGCAAGAAAACTTATCACTAGAGATGAGATGATTTCTTGGGTTGAGGGCTTATTTGGCTTCATGTAAAACCAAATTCAGGACAAAATCTCAGGAGATACTTTTTTTTTAAAAGGAAAACTGAAAACTTTGGTTAACTTTATCAATTATTTGACATTTTGCAAAGCGCTTCGACCGGAACATAATTTTAGCGCTATAGATAATTTTAGCAATATTTATATAATCAAATCATTTATTTATGATAAAATATTAATATAAAAATAAGTTAAGTACAACATTTTACATGAAGTTATATTTTTTTAAAATTCAAAATATAGTTTACTATCTGGATACCGGTGAATTATTTTTTCTAAATACAAGTCTATCATTTGTTTTTTTTAAAAAATCATTTTTCTACAATATTTTTAGTCATTTTGATGATTTGTGGGTGGTAAAGGAGGAGGAAAACAAGGTAAATGAAAGGTGTGTGAATGTGTGGTTGCCAGAGATCACTAATTTCAATGAATTAATAACAAAAAGTTTGACTTACATATTTGGAAGACTGCGTGTGTGAGCACTAAATTTCTCTTCCTTGACGGGTCAAGGACAAGGATCCATTCAATCTACTTTGGTTTTGTTTCTGTCCAATCCAAAAACAATAAAACAAATGAAACAAAAATAGATGAGAATTGAGTTAGGTGTAGTATCTCGGAGAGAAATAACGCGAAACAGCAATTAAAGTAAAACTGACCAGTTTGAGATTAGCACTAACCCATTTTTATTATATTTTTCTTAAAAATGTGATTCAAAAATATGCGAAATGATGTGAAACAACTAAAACATAAATCTAGAAGTGAAAGAAAAAAAAATCTGGGTGTTCGGGTGAATAAAAAATAGATTTCAATGTCGTCAAAAATCAGTCCGAAATAGGACTTACAGTTGCACAATTTCATTTCGGAGTTTGCAACGCTCAAATAATAGATTTAATTCTACCACTAATTGTTGAAAATGAAAGCAAATTGCCGTGGAAGCTTCTCCAATAGGTGGATCAATTGTTGTATGTGCTATATTTTCTGTATGGAATCTGCAAACGAGCCAATATGTCACACCCCGGATTTTAACAAGCACAGCGGGATAATCCGACGACGTGACCGAGGAAAATTAACCCCGTAAAAATATCGATTTGGGAAAAATGAAGACAACTAGGTCCCAATTTATACATCCACAGAATCAAATTAAATACATTGCTATGCTATAATATAAACAAATCTAAATACCATCTCAACAAAAATATCATCCAATTGCTTTCTCGGGAATCGATCCACCACGCTTCTGCTGCGCTAAAGTCGATTACCTGAAAATTGATAAGAGGATTGGGATGAGTACGACGACTCAGTAGACACCTCATCATCCGCCAAATCTGATAGCTAGAAGGCCCTAGATGTTATTTAAATAGGTACCCCGACCTATAACCAATTATACGCAAATATAGACTAGTCAATATAATAAATATTTGACTTAATCCACGCATTTTAAACCGCCAACCAACACCTAAAAACACACCAACCAGAACCTATAAACACTTTAAAACGACCTGAAATGATGAGGTAAACATATGCATAATCACCTACTATATGCTCCCTAAGATGATATGCTATAAATGGGACAAACCATGCATACACCAAGCAACCCAACATGACAATTGACAAAATGAAAATACATCTCTAGACCACCTATACCATACCATGCAATAAGTGCACCAATCCTCTAATGAAGGACCATATTCACACAGATGCACCTATCCTTTAATAAGAACCACACCTTTTTCTTATTAGCAAGGAATGCGTCGTCTTGCCACCTCAACCAGCTACCACCAGATCTATCATATATAGCAGTACCATATAGCTAAACGAAATCCCATAGTGCACCTAGGCAGTGGTGGCACAGGGACAAACTGCGGTATCCGGGATCGAAGGATGCACCGGACTGTTCTAACCTCTGCTGCCCTCGGGTCACGACTAGCTAGTCTGGTGTAACTGTTTTCACTATAATTTCAATGCATCAAGCATTCACCTCAATCATGCCATGCCATGATTACACCTAAAAGATAAATGACATACACCATACCATGCTACGACAAATATACCGTCAATGTAAATACCATGACCAACTACACCTAACCAATATGTTTATGATGCTAGAACCATAAAATGACAATAATACATATGAGCTAGTATGATACCACCACAGACTCTCAATCAAAACACGATATGAACAGACCCAATCAGACCATATCTTTTGGTTTAAAGACATAAACATGGCTGAAAATCAAGTAATTAATGAGACTAGCTAAACAATATCTAGTTTAGTTATCTATCACCTTACATATACAATGATATCAACTCGAAAGAATAACCAAGGACTACCTAGATGTAAGTTATCAAAAATGGACTATAATCAACCAAGAACATGATGATTAACATGCTATAAACAACCTAAAATAATCTTAATACAACCTCCATTACAAGCGAAAGAACCAACACCGCTAATCATGCTAACCACGACATACAATGCTAACCCAGCTAATTAAATCAATAGTAGTCACTACAAGTCATGGAGAATTAAATAGAAATTTAAATGATAATAGACACGTCAAGGGTGCCTACCGGAATCGATGTTGGAGAAATCGGGAACCGGCGACCGAAAAGGATATCGAACGCACAACTTGAACCGGTCGAAAAGGGGTTAATTCTCACCACTTAGGCTGTTGGAAAAAGAGTATACTTAAGGAAAATAAGTTGTTGGATCAAAATAAAAATTAAAAAAATAATTGAAGAGAATAATATCATGATATGGGCAATAGATAGAAGAGAGAGGATGATAGAATAGGAGAGAGAAGGGCTCACGTGGTGATAGGGGCGGCGGCGCACGGAGGGCGCACGGTGCCGGCGGGCGCAAGGCGGCGCTGAGCGCCGGCCCCGGGCTGGCCGCATGGGCGGCGGCGGCTGGCCGCGGTGGCCGTTCGTGCGTGGCGCGTTGACCGGGGGGTGGCGGCGGGGCGAGCGCGTGCGGGTGGCGAGGCGGCGGCCGGCGGCAATGACGCGCGCGGTTGACGTCGTGGGCGGAGGCAGCGCAGACGAGGGCGGACGGCGAGGCGGCAGTGCGCGGGCGGCGGCGGGGGCACTCGCGGAGAGAAGGAAAGCGGCCGACGTCGATCAAGAGAGAGAGGGACTAGGCTAGCGCAGGGCTGCGGCAACGGTGGCGTGATGTTGGCGGGCGGCACGCATGCGCGACGCAGACGGCAGCGGCGGCGTTGGCTGCACAGCGAGGAGGCGGCCACAGAGGTGCACGGGCGCGATGGAGAGAAGAGAGAGAGAGGTCGCGGCAGGAAGAAGGAAAACGGCAAGAGGGAGAATTGCAGGAGGTGACGGTTTAGCAGGATAGTTAAGATATGGAAAGGGATAAAAACGGAAGGAGGAGAGGAAGAGATTCAAATACAATAAATTATATACTTGATATGTAAAAAAAAAACGTATACGTTACACAATAGCAATGGGATCGAACCAAATTTCCTCTCTCTAAAATTCTATAAATTATCTCTCTTTAAGCCTTCCAAACGCTAATATGGGGGTTTGGAGAATGCTGAAGAACCCATTGAACGTTCATAGGTCATCTAATTATATAGGACATTAGAAATCCTATTCAAAATCAAATCAAAACACCGATTTAGAAAAGATAGACCAATACGCCCAGGGTTGAGGGCAAATGCTCCTCCACCTTGGAGTGTATGAAATTTTCAGGCAAATATTCTCTTCCTAATTAAGGAAAGAGGTGGGCTCCATGTGCCCTTAGTTGGGGGCACATGCGCCCTCAATGTAAGGTGCATGGACTAAGGGCAAAATCTTCTCCCGATTGACCTAGATTTAGTTGGATTAAAAATTTTGGATGGTTTTCGTGTGCCCCTAGAAAAGGGCACATGCACCCATAACCTAGGGCACATGGAGATGGGCAATAAATTTTTAAATTTCATCTTAGATCCAAAATTTGATAGCAAAGTGAAAACTAGTAGTGGGGACAACAATTGAAGGTGTACAAGCCTCTTCCATTTCACCAATGCGCCCTCGAAGTGGGGGGCGGGAAGTGCATGAGCATGCTTCTCCAGATAGGGACTCATGTGTCCCACCCACTACAAATTTCGGTAAAATGTCTATATGCTAAGTGATGAAAACTTGTAATACCCAAGGAACAAGAGTTTTAAGCTCTGGAGCTATCCAATTTTACGTGTCTACACCTAAGAGTCTGAATATGGTTGATTGGTATTCCTTTCTTATTTTAAAAATTTTATGCTTTATTTTAGCTCCTCATGGTACAAATACACCATATAGCTCAGGTAGATAACCATTGACGAATCTATGAATTTGTGATTTAGAAACCTACATTGCATTGGGAATTGGTTACTTTGTATTACCCTCATGCCCACAGCACACCCCTTTGCTAATCATACATAGGAATGCTTGATGAAACATAGCAGTAATTTCGAAGAATCAAGGAAATCCACATTGCTAAGTTAGGTCGAAAAGTGTGTCTATTCTACACCGTGTTGTGACCTTTTTAGTCCATTGTCATTTTATTTCACTATGCTTCTCTACATTTCACTACATTTTCTTACGATCTGCTCTACTCCATTAGATGCTATTCCTTTGCAAATCCAATACCTAGATGATACAAGCTGTAGACACAAAATTAGCTTAATTTCTAAAGTTCAAAACTTTTGTTTTTTGGGTAACGAGTGACTTTGCATCATTTAGAATCTTACTGGGTCATTTTTGAACCAAATCGAGTGTATTTCAAGCTAAACCATGTAAACCATGGGATTTTGGGCAATGTGCCCTCCTATGGAGGTGCGCACTCCCTCTTCTTGGGGCACGTCCTCATGTGACCCACAATGTGGGTGCGCATAACCTTGATAGGGGTCACATCGACCAATTTTCACTATTTATCTAATTTGATTTTAGATGATCCCTAAAGTATTTTGAATATTTATTGCCTAAAATAGATGTTCCCTGGGATGGGGATGCACACACCCTCATTTGAGGACATGGGAAACTTCCCAATTTTTTAAGATCCAAATCAAATCCAATAGCAAATCCACCAAGAACATGGTGCCCCTAGCTTATGGCACACACCCTCAGAGGGGGCACATCCACAATTTTCTATGCTTTTGAGATCTGGGAGATCTTCTAAGCGAGGTAATTAGATTTTGGACCTAGATCTATGCGCCTAGGGTGGGGACGAGGATGCCCTATATTGGGGCACGCACTTTAACCTTCTAGATGTTTCCATTTGATCCAATCTTAGATAGGATTTCTATTCTCTGATACATAGGGATGGCCTATGAACATCATAAAAGTTAGCTAATGTTGTCTTGTACATCTCCAGATCACTAGTCATGAGGTTTGGAGAAATTTTTAAAGAGGTTTTAGAGAAAGAAAGTTTGGTTTATGCTTATTGTCATAAACCCATTTCCAACTTGTTTTTGGTCACATGGCACAACGGCCAGAGGTGTGCGTAGCGCAGCACGCGGTGAGGGATCGAGCTGAGCTCAGCTCGATCCCCATAGGATCCACCCCCCAGGGGTGGCCCGGCTTCAACCGGGAGTTGAACCCCATCCCTGCTCCCCCAGGAGCAGGGATCGCGCCAAACGAGCTACGCTCGATCGGCAACTCATTTCCAGCTTAAGTGTATAAAATCTGATGAGTGCACCACCCTATTAGGTTGAGGAAGAGCTTCCTCAGCTAGTTAGTTTTTATTTGCAACAATTGGGGATGCAATCCTATCTCCTGTTTGCTTGCAATGAGCTTCGGATTGCAGTCACATAATCATGTCATGTACATCTCCGAACGAGGTCACCCCCCAAAGTTAGTCATGTGTCCACACACCCCCAGTTGAGGTGACATACACCTTCAGTCACGGACATAGTCACCAGAACTTGTGTTTCTTCACAGATTTCATCCAAATTTGATTCTTTTCATTCCCAACTCATTATTTTATTATATTAGAATAATCTTTATTTACTTTTGCATTGCATCATATTTCAAAAAATCAAAAAAATAGGAGTTTGAGCTTAATCTTAATCCAATTAGTTCTATCTTGATTGTTGTATAGCATTTATTTCATAGATGCTACACTTCACGTAGTTCCAATCCACTTTTTACTTGATTTTCTTATCTTTGAATTGCACATAAACATAATGAACTAGATTGAAGGGCTCCTAATATTCTACTAGCCGAGGAAGAGGAAGTTAAAACCCCCACACACCATCTCTCAAGTACATAAGTCAAACCCTTTTAAATTACTTCATTGAAATTTGGATCTTTTGACAACCACACATTTTACACACCTTCTCTTCACCCTCCTTTTCTTCCTCATATTCTCTTAAACTGAATTGCCCTTCCCTTTTGAAAGAAAGTGGTGAATGTGGAGGATAGTTTAGTTTCATTTTGAAAGGCTGCCAAGTTCTTAAGATGCACGAAGTTGAATTTCTCTCCCATGGAGGTCATCGCAAGGTGGGGATAAAAGTGTCAAGATGCTTACTATTCATAGCAAGCATGGGGGAAAGGCATAAAGATGTCACTATGAGTTATGGCTTAGACTCGGAGGTATAAGAAAGTTGAGCACTCCAAGTTATCACATAGTGGTGACAAACTTGGCCCTATCCTCACTGTGTTGGTTGTGGTAACCTTATAAAAACTTGTCAAAAGCACTCTTGTACTTGATTCATTGCCACTTCCCATAAATTTCCTCCCCTAGTCCATCTAGAGCTCTAATTTTTTGTTTGATAGGAATGGAAGAGTGGTGGAGGGAGGTAGAACTATAAAGGATTTTGAGGCCAAAACTTTTAACAAATGTTGCAACACATGTCCTCATGATGTAAAGGAGTAGAAAAATTAAAATTAACAATTTGGAACTTAAAGATAACTTGGATAAATATTGTTGACAACATGCTTGGCAGCATAATTTGCATTGTAGATTTTATTGAATGAAAAGTGACAACAAAATGAGAGATAAGGAGAAAAAAGCTCTGTTGGCAACATTTATGGGAGTAAGGTTGTCTCATTGAAACACATCATTTTTTGCACTGTGTACTTGAAATAGTTTAGAACTATTATATATTTAATTATCTTGGATAGATAAATATTCTTAAAATTTGACGACTTTGTATGTCTGGTCATTATGAAATCAAACAGTTTTACCTTTTATTCATCATTTATTCTTGATATTGTGGATGAACGTACAAGTAATGAATACTTTGTTTAAAATCCTTTATTGCAGATTAATATATATATATATAAGGTAGATGAATATACCATGTCCAGTTTTTTTGTATAGGTTGAAAATTTTATACATACTAGGTTAATGTGAGACAAACTGAACATATGTTAATAAATTTTTATGCACATGATATTAATTTGATTTTGATATCAGGTTTTTTTTTGGACATTGGCACAGTGGTCTGCGCTCGCGAGAAAGCCGCCCTCGACGAGGCGGGCGCGGTTCGAGACCGCGAGCTGCCGCCCCGGAGGGCGGTGGTATCCCATTGCGCTACGAGCGCGGGGATTTTGATATCAGGTTGATATACATGAATGTCCGATGTCTTTTACATGTAAGCATATGTGTTCAGCAGATAAAAAAATCCAAAGCTAGAATGTGCATGTGGTTAAAAATAGTACATTTTAAAATTTGAACATATGTTCATCTGAGACGTCTTTACCAATGAGCTAATAGTATATTGAAAATATTAGGTGATGGAAATATATTATACTAACAAAGTAATTAAGCATAGCTAATAAATACATGTTACATTTACGACAAAATGGTAGTAAGAATATGTCTAAAGTGATAAAGTTGAACATTACTTATGAAATCATAAATTGTAAGAAGAAGGCATGCACTTTACCTTTGTGAATATGATGAATAGTAGGAATAGTATATTGTCCTCTACCTACGAACATTTTGTAGATAACAGTTTTATCTGTATGTATAGTATACGAGAGTTTTTCTTTTTATCTAACACACTTTTTAAAAAAAAAACTAACACACTAAAAATTTTAATTGTAAATCTAGCACACTTTCTTTAAAGTCAAATTTTCAAAACTCGTTTTTGACCAAAAAATTGTAGATTCGACTTTTTAGAAATGATATTAGTTAATTACGGCGATAAAGGGGTGATTAGCCTAGGTAAAAGTCGAGTCTTTTAAACTTGACTTTTAAAATCAAGTTTCTGAAACCCGACTTTTATGCGGACGACCGAAAATGCATGTTACTCACAAGTCGAGTTTTGGAAACTTCAACATTAAAACAAAACCGACTTTCAAACGGCACTTGGCTTTTATGGCTATTTCAAAGTTGAGTTTTGGAAAGTCGAGTTTCCAAAACTCGACTTTCAAATAGAACTTGGAAAACAATGTTTTGTTTGAAAGTTTGTCTGTCAAAACTCGACTTTCAAACAGAACATCGACTTGTGAACAAAATTTGAATCAAAATTGAGTTTCCAAAACTCAACTTTGATTCAAATTGTAGAAAAAAAGTGGTGCTTTAAGCAGCCTTAAAACTTGAAATTCAACTTACAAATTGTGCTTCAAAATAACCTCCCAAACACATTGAACTTACAAATTTCACATATAAGCTGTCCAAGAAACCGTATACAAAGAAATTGAGCATATACTCCATTCACCATATTAAAATCATCCACAAGTCTATACCAAACACATTTCAAATATACACACACTTGCCCATACATACACACATCAATACAATATAACATGTTGAATAAATTGATAGGAAAGAACACATTTCATAAATACTGTATATTAATCACAACAAAATAAGAGTTTAAGTGAATACATCTTCATCACAACAAAATAAAATAATACATGTTCATCCTCTCGTTCCTCTCCTTAGACGAGTCTTTCTCCTAACAGGTCTTCCTTCCTCCTTCTCCTCCTCAAGATGAGTTAACTCTAATCTATGCAGAGAAACCTAGGCCATTATGTTTTTTCTGTGCTGACTCGGGTTGACCGGTGCCGATGGGGTGATGTCGTCAATGACAATCGATTATTGCGTTCCTTGTGCTTCCATCGGAGTCGTCACAGAGGGATCACATGGTCACCTCCGCATATATGTTGATGGTCTCGCTCCCGAACGGCTCGATGTGTGAGAAGAAGGTCTGGCTCCATACATAGATGGTCTGGCTTCGTACATAGATGATTTAGCTCCAGCGGCTTCAAAATTCGGCATCATGATACGTAGCCTTTCATGCATTTCACGTTGAAGTTCTAAAATATCATATCGTGTCTATTCAAATTGATAGCCATGCCTGGAAATGAGCATATGTTGAATTTTGTGGTGCGTACAAAGCTAAAATAAAAAAATTTACACAACACCATTAATAAAAATGTGGTTGAATATAAAAAATGATTTGATAATAAGTAAATGTAATCTTACCATATCGTTCAACTGGACCCCTTGGATAATATTATTTGGGAGCTTCTTGAGTATCCTGAACAAGATACGGAATGGTACGTTCCGTATACCATTGTTCATATTGCTAAGTTTGCTTCCACCATTCATATATCTGTGTCCAGTCAGTCCCCCAACAACCACGTCCATCTTTACACTCATATTGTTTCCTATCAAGTGATTTTCTTTGGACGTGGCCGAATTGTCCAAGTACTCATCGGGTGCATAAATCTCCATGACCGAACAACAAATTAGTGGTACCGATGCCAGCCAGAGTGTGGTATTTTCTACCGACAACTTGGGTACCAATTCTTAAATGTGTTGTTGTAAGGAATCGTCCATAAAGAATTGGTGCAGTGGAAGCGACGATTCCTATAGGTTCCTTTAGAATCTGTCTCAATTAGAACTGAACAATGAAAACCAAAAACCGATCAAATCGGTTTCGAATACACCTGATAGGGATTCATATAATCCCATGGAGAGGAAGGAGATGAGCTTCTCAAGCTCTTCAAACTGTTCAATTGTCCAGTCTCTAGCAGTGTCCACACGAACTTCATCCACAGTAGGTTCTCCCTTCGCGCCGTCCTCGA
The DNA here is from genome assembly GCA_036172225.1 of Cryptocoryne crispatula var. balansae. Classification (NCBI taxonomy): domain Eukaryota; kingdom Viridiplantae; phylum Streptophyta; class Magnoliopsida; order Alismatales; family Araceae; genus Cryptocoryne; species Cryptocoryne crispatula. Next base: position 15,249,856 of record CM069925.1, on the reverse strand, counting down.
GAACTCTTCCCGAACAGAGCTCCATCGACCATGGACACCGTCTAGAGAGAGGATGAGGTAGGGAGGAGGCTAGAGACGTGGTTTTCACTCTTATATTGATGGGGCTTGGCTGAAATTATTAGTATTTATAGAGAATTATGGAATTTTTCATAAAAACCCAAAATCTCTATAAATTACGCCCTTTTGTGGATAAGTCCTTTTGTGTGTGACCCACTAGGCCCAATAGCCTATTTGGTTGAGGCCTAAATAAAATAGAAAAATTCTATTTAATTTAATTAAATCTGTTATCTGATAATAGATTAATCAGCCTACCGATCATGAAGGGTACAAGCCACATCCCATGATCCCAAATGGCTATGGGGCTAATCTCATCTTCATTAAGCCTTTCCATCATCAGTTACCACATGGATATAAACCCCCATCCATCTAATGTCCCGGTTGGAAAGGAGTACGGCATTGACTGTCAACTCCTTAGTGTACCGACTCTATAAGATCTTGTACTCGAAATTGGATCAATTAGAAAACTTCTTTTCCAATCATCCTATCTACCCTGGCCAGGGATTTTGAGTACTATCCCATAGGACATTCACTCTCACTTATCAAGAGTGGACGATCCCTTGTTGTCTGCTCAATTACCTCTATCGGGTTTTCCTTGTACCTGATCAATTGTTATACTGGACCATCTAAATGGTGATCCATAAGTCAACGGTCAAAACCCAAGTTCCACCCAACAAGGTATCTTTGGCGACTTAGGTCAAAGGTCCAACCATGCAACCGTGATGATAGAAAACCCTGATTGACAGTTCGGTAAGATACCATTCAGGGTTTTTAATTCGGTCAGTTCAGTGAACTCATTCAACTAATGAGCACCTGTATGTGTATCTCAATGTATCTACACTAATGACCAATGAGATCGGTCATTCTCATCAAATGAGAAATTATCACATATACTAGTCTATCCGGATCCTTGATGTCACATCTCAAGTATCCTATGACTAGGAACATTTAGATCAAATATCTCTAAATGATCAATCTCATTATCATGATCTCATCATGATTTAATTATCATCGTATTTGATCAATGACTTCATTATGATATTTGCATCTAATAAGAGCTTATAATGAAGATTTTCCAAATTAATTGAATAAGATATATCTAGAAATGTCAGTTCATATCATATATGATTGACTTGTAGGGCATATATTTCTATCAATCTCCCACTTGCTCTAAAGCCAATCACCCATCTCGCTGATCTGTATCAGCTTGAGGTGAAGCTCAAACACTCTTTGAGTAACTGCTTCAATTAGTGGATCTGCGATATTATTAGTGGTAGATACTTTATCTTTAATTATATCTCTATAAGCTGCAATCTCTTTGATTGTATGGTATCGTCACAAAAGTTCTAAACTTCTGATGAGACATCGACTCTACCCCATTGTTTTCTCAAAAACAATGGTATACTTTCAAAGAAAATTTGGACAATCCCATACCTTATATGAGAATCTTCATCTAGACTACTTCTCAAGTAGTGTGCAACCACTATGTAAACTTGTTTACATATGTTGTAGAATTTACAGTGTTCTATCGCATAGAACTCTTCCAGCTCACTGCACCACCATTATTTTGACTTAATATCAAACTTATTTGATTAGAAGCTTGTGTTTGTAAAACTACAAGACTTCAAGTCTTATCCTCTAGTGTATAGAGATACATTCTCAGTACTTCTCAAGTACCAAATTATATATATCTAAACTATTTAGTGACTCCCACCTAGATCTTCCTGATGAATACTCATAACACTTAGAGCATTTATCACATCATGTATGTAGCATCAATTAATGATAAACCCTATGGCAAAGGCATAAGGGCTCTATTAATGTGATCTCGTTATCTCTCAAGAAGTTTTCAAAGACATCACTTTAGAGAAATCAACTTCACACCACATAGGTAAGAAACCTATCTTGGAGTTTATCATGTCAAACCCTTTGACTATGGTGACTACGTGCATTAACTGAGCATTACTTTTAAATCTATCTCCATAGATCTCAAACCCAAATTATGTTTGGAGGATTAATTTGATAGCTAGGCTCACTGATGATAACATACCTACTTCATTCTTAATTAGTAGTATGTCATCAACATAAAAGGTCAAGAAAGTAATAGCACTCCCACTTATCTTCTTGAATACATAAGGCTCCTCTTCGTTCTTAACGAAGTTATAAGATTTAATGTCATTAAACCTTATATACGATCTATGAGAAATTTTACTTCAGTCCATAAATGAACTTAAAACACACTCTTCTTGAATGTTATTGGGACTTGATTTCCTATAGTTGTATCATACACACCTATACACCTATTCCTCAAAATACCTTAGAGGAACACTATCTTAACATCCAATTAGCTTATCTTATAATCATATAGTGTAACAATCAAAATCCGAATGGATTAATCTATGGAATAGGTAAAAGATCTCATCATAGTCAACCATTTGACTTAGATGATATCATTTTCAACTATTTTCACCTTTGAAGGTCTCTACCTTCTAATCCACTCCAATCTATTCTTTAGTGATCCATTAAGCATTTAAAATATTTTTGATTCCTTGAATCCAAGGTCTTAGCCTTTATTGAAACCAAAATTGCAGAACTGGGAACCGATTAAGAAGGAGATCGAATATACCTTCTTGGGATTTGAAAAATCCCTCACCAGAGATGAAGTTCTCCCACCCTTTGGATTGAATGGGTTTAGCTTCTTAAGCATATAATATATAGATGTAATTTTTCACAAAATCCCAAATCTTCTATATATTTACATCCTTGCCCCTGTCCTTAGAATTAGTTCTAATGTGTGTGACTCACTAGGCCCAATAGTCAATTTGGTAGAAGCCAAATTTTAAAAAAATAATAATTATTTTAAATTAAATCAAATCTATTATCCAATAATAGATTTGACGACTTTCCGATCATAAAGGGTACAAGCCACATCCTATGATCCCAAATGACTTTGAAGAGTTAAATAACATCCATTGAGCCTTTCCATCATCAGTTACCACATGGATATAAATCCTCGTCCATGCAATGTCCCGGTCGGATTGGGGTTCGACACTGACTGTCAACCCCTTTAATAATCCGACTCTATGAAATCTTGTACTCAGGAATGGATCAATTGAAAAACTCCTTTTCCAATTATCATATCTACCTTGCCAAGGATTTAGAGTACTATTCCATAGTATATTTTCTTCTTCTTACCGAGAGTAAACGATCCCTTGTTGTCCGCTCAATTGTCTCCAATGAGTTTCTCTTGCACCCGATTCATTAACTATACTAGACCATCATGGTGGTGATCCATAAGTTAATAATAAAAGTACAAGATACACCCAGCAAGACATTTTTGGCGACTCAGGTCAAAGATCCAACCATGCCACAGTGATGATAGAATACCCTGATAGACAGTTCAGTAAGATACCGATCAGGGTTTCTATGATGGTCAGTTCAGTGAAATCATTCTACTAATGAGCACCTATATGTGTATCTTAGTGTCTCCACACTAATGACCAATGAGATCGGTCATTCTCATCATATGAGAAGATATCACATACAAAAGTCTATCCGGATCCTTAATGTCCTATCTCAAGAACTTGGAACATTTAGATCACTAGCATCTAGATGATTAATCTCATTATCATGATCTCATTATGATTCAATGATCATTGCATGTGATCAAGGACTTCATTACGGTATGCATATCTAAAGATAGATGGTAATGAATAAATGCCTTTTATTATGAATAAGATGATACAAGAAATGTATAATCATATCATATATGATTGGGTTGTAGGGCATACATTTCTATCAATCCTCAGGTGGATCTATCAAGTTTTGAACTTGATTAGAATAGATAAAGTTTATATCGGATTTTATTGTCTCTTCCCATTTATGAATCAATATCTCATAGTAGTTCTATATAGATCTTAAGATCAATATCCTTGTGTATTTATTAACTGGAACCTTAATAGAAGTGAGTTGGGATATGAGACTGAAACATCTTCCATATATACCTTGCTCCCACCATCTTTCTTAAGAAAGAACTTTTCCTTTAGAAATATAGTGAGTTGAGCAACACATACTCTTGTTCATAAGGGTGGTATATTAATATCCAAAAGTTAGGATATCCCACAAGCCAACACTTCATAGTCTTATATTCTAACTAATAAGGGTTATATTGCTTCACTAAGTTAGACATTCTGAAACCTTAACTTGCTTAAGGTCAAGTTTTAACTCCTTTACCATATCCTATATGGAATAATCAGAACAAACTTAGAAGGTACCTCTTAAGATCAAGTGGTTATAATGAGTACTTGCTTAAGGCTTCTCATTTTAGCTACTCAATTAAGCTAAAATGTGTAAAGATGTGTCAATTAGATTCTATTATCTTTTAATTATATGTGAATTATGTACTTAAGTATTCCCCTCCTTGATCTTATCAAAGAGTTCTAATACTCATTCCATTAGTATCTCCACTTCATTCTTAATCTCAGATAATTTCTCAAAGGTCTTAGATTTGTACTTTATAAAATATATATATCCATACCCAGAGACATCATCTTTGAAATAATGAAGTAGAAATATTCTTCTTTAACCTTACTAGATATGGGCTAACATATATCTAGATGTATAAGTTCTAACAACTCATTAACCCATTCTCTATGTCGTCTAGCACATTTTGCCATGCCCTCGTGCTCCCGGGTGTGCTGCCATCTATGGGCACGTGCGCCGACCGCCTTCCTCGGACAACCACGTTAACACTATTCATCCGGGAGGATAAGTCATCCCTTAACTCGGACATATCTACATATCCCGAGCTCAAAAAAATCTGCAAAAATATGCGTTAGAATCCTAATTGAATAAGGATTCCAAAAAAATAGGCCTTATATATAGTAAAAATCTCAATCGACCAAAAAATGATGAAGAAGAGGTGGCGGTCACCGAGATTTCGTAGCATAAATCACCATTTTTTCAACGAGGATAACTCCTTATCCTAGAAGCCAAATATTCTCAAAAAATACAATTTAGAATCCTCATAAATGATGTTTCCAAATATGTATATATATTTAGAGAAAAATTCTCTAACAATGGGAAAATAGGGAGAAACATGTTGGCACTGTCTGACTCCGCAGAACCCTAGTTTGCCAGAAAAATAAAAAATTCTCCCTCTACCGTCGTTCAAAGCTGGAGATCAAGAGAAAAGGTAAAATTTTTCCAAGCCTCAATTTTTCCTGTGGACGGAAATTTCACAAAATCCCCAAATCCGGGTGACAGTTTGGGCATGACAAAGCACCAACTTTTGGATCTTCTCCCGAACTCTACAGAGATGGAAACTTCGAACTGTTTGTGGATTTGGAAAGCCCTATATCATAAGATTCTATCAAATCCAACCAATCTATAATCTGAGCCATACAAAAGATTATGGTGGCCTCATAAAAATAGACGTTTGCATAGACTCGAGAACACATAAATAACATGAAATAATGTCGATTCGACGTCGATTTCGACCAAGACTTGAACCGAGCTTTGATACCACTATAAGAAATTGTCGATAAAAAATTGGTGCAGCGTAAGCGACGATTCCTATAGGTTCTTTTAGAATCTGTCTCAATCAGAACCGAACTACGAAAATCAAAAACTGATCAAATCGGGTTCGAATATACCTGATAGGAATTCATATAATCTCATAGAGAGGAAGGAGATGAGCTTCTCAAGCTCTTCAAACTGTTCAAAAGTCCGGTCTCCAGCAGTATCCACACGAACTTCTTCTACAGCAGGTTCTCCCTTCGTGTCGGCCTCGAGAACTCTTCCTGAACGGAGCTCTATCGACCATGGACACCTTCTAGAGAAAGGAGAATGTAGGGAGGAGGCTAGATATGTGGTTTTCACCCTTGGATTGATGGGGCTTGGCTGAAACTATTAATATTTATAGAGAATTATTGAATTTTTCATAAAAATCTAAAATCTCTATAAATTGTGCCCTTGCCCCTGTACTTGTGGATAAGTCTTTTTATGTGTGATCCATTAGGCCCAATAGCCTATTTGGTTGAGGCCTAAATAAAATAGAACAATTTTTTTTAATTTAATTAAATCCGTTATCCGATAACAGATTAATCGGCCTATCGATCATGAAGGGTACAAGCCACATCCCATGATCCCAAATGGCTATGGGGATAATCCCATATCCATTGAGCATTTTCATCATCAGTTACCGCATGGATATAAACCCTCATCCATCCAATGTCCCGATCGAAAAAGAGTACGGCTTCGACTGTCAACTCCTGAGTGTACTGACTCTATAAGATCTTGTACTCGGAATTGGATCAATTAGAAAACTTCTTTTCCAATCATCCTATCTACCCTGGCTAGGGATTTAGAGTACTATCCCATAGGACATTCACTCTCACTTACTGAGAGTGGACGATCCCTTGTTGTCTGCTCAATTACCTCCATCGGGTTTTCCTTGTACCCGATCGATCGCTATACTGGACCATTTAAATGGTGATCCATAAGTCAACGGTCAAAACACAAGTTCCACCCAACAAGGTATCTTTGGCGACTTAGGTCAAAGGTCCAACCATGCAACCGTGATGATAGAAAACCCTGATTGACAGTTCAGTAAGATACTATTCAGAGTTTTTAATTCGGTCAGTTCAGTGAACTCATTCAACTAATGAGCACCTATATGTGTATCTCAATATCTCCACACTAATGACCAATGAGATCGGTTATTCTCATCAAATGAGAAAATATCACATACACTAGTCTATCTGGATCCTTGATATCTCATCTCAAGTATCCTATGACTAGGAACATTTAGATCAAATACCTTTAGATGATCAATCTCATTATCATGATATCATCATGATTTAATTATTCTCGTATTTGATCAAGGACTTCATTATGATATTCGCATCTAATAAGAATTTATAATGAAGATTTGCCTAATTAATTGAATAAGATATATCTAGAAATGTCGAATCATATCATATATGATTGGCTTGTAGGGCATATATTTCTAGTAGTTGTATATAAGCACTACAAGAAATTCGCGCTTTACCTATGCAAAAAAAATGTAGGTCCCATTTTCCCATAGGTAAAAGCCTTTACCTACGGAGCTACCTACGGACCCATCCGTAGGGCTAGTACATGTAGGTAAATGTTTTACCTACAGACGGATCCGAAGGTATAGGACTATACCTATGGGTAAACATACACATGTAGGTATAGTTCATACTATACCTACGAATCTATTCGTAGATAAAACATTTACCTACATGTACTAGCCCTACACGACCAGAGCATAGGTAGCTCCATAGTAAGGCTTTTACCTAGGAGAAAATGACCTATACCTACGGTTTTTTGCGTAGGTAAATCCCACGAATATGATGTATACCTACAGACGATCTTCTATTTACCTCCGAGTGTAATATCCATAGGTAAATATATCCAATTACATAACTAAAGCCTGATCTTCTAACAGAATACATTTCACTCATTGCACTCCATACATTCCACTCATTCCACTTAATACAAACACAATTCACACAAAAACTCATACAACTTTCAAAAGACCTTATCACTCAATCTAAATCAAATTTTGACAACACTTCACAAATAAAACACTGAAAAAAACAGAACTTGTTCATTGCAATTACAACTTGATCAAAAACATAACTTCATTCACCTAAATATTCCTATATACACCATTCATTGCAATTGATCTATTTGATTGGACGATTAAGATTGATCCATTTAATATTATATTTATCTACCTAGATTAGTTTGTATTTAATAAATAATAGATAAAACTATTTTTTTACAGTGAGTGATCGAGTAGGAGATGCTTAAGTAAGACAAAATTAAAATTACTCTATTATATAAAATTATATTATATATTTATTTAATTTTTATATTATATATTTTTATTGATATATGATGGATTATTGATAGCAATTGATCTATTTGATTAGATTGCTGAGATTGATCAATTTAATATTAAGTAGGTACAGGGGATAAGTAAAGACTATTTTTACCTAATGATTTTTACATACAGACATTGTTTAAATATTTTTTAATTATTGTATGGTTTATTTATTAATATATTATTTTAAATAGTAATATATGTATTATATCATATAAATACATTATTAAATTATTTAAAATATAAAATTATCATTTGAATTATTTTTGATGCAATTTTTATAATTTTTATGTTATAATAATAAATTTCCCTTGGTCCGACCTGGTCAGATTTGGGGCCGACCGATCTCGAGCTAACCCTGGACCAGACTTTTCTTGATAGGTAAAACTATTTTTTGGTAATAGGTGATTGAGTGAAAGATCAATGAGCAAAAAATTTTAAAATTTTTTAACATATTATAAAATTTATTTAATATTATATATTTATTTAAAATTATATATATTTATTTAATATATTATTTTATATTAGTATCAATATTAAATTATATATTAATATTTAAAACTAATATATTAGTATATAATATATTTATGTAATGTAATATTAATATATCACTAAATAAATTTTATTATTATATTATAGTATTTATATATATATTTAATATTATACTAATTAATTTTTATTAATTTTATTAATAGTATTATATTATTTTATATTCGTATCATTATTAAATTATTTGTATTATTATATTACTCTTTTATTATATATATTAAACATTGTACATAGTTGTTTATTATTTTATATTTTTATTAATGTTAATGTATAATATATTATTAATATTATTAGTAGTCATCATTTTATTTTATTTAATGGGATTTGACATTTATGTTACAATGTATTTACCTACCATGGTGAATCTGTAGGCACTTCGTAGGTATGGTTAGATTTACCTTCGGATCACCAAATCAGTAGGTATAGAGAGTAGGTAAACTTAACTTTTACCTACTAATTCTTACCTACGGACAATGTTTCTGTAGGTAAAGCGAAGATTTCTTGTAGTGAAGGTTGCCATATAATCTATAAGGAAAGAAAATTGAATAATTTTAAAACATACATTTAAACTACAATGTATTCAAAAAATTGAACATATCAATTGAAATTTACCTAACTAGCTTCCTCGGTATCTAATTGATTCCTATAAATTAAAAGTTTGAACATGTGCTGTGGTCGATTGGGTTGTGGATTCCACATGTAAAAAATAAATTTCATAGTAAGAACATACATTACTTGGAAATAACCAACATAGTTTAAACACGTCCAACATGAAAATTTTACTGGTATTCAAGCAGTCGCTGTTCTCCATCAATCTCAACCAGTATAGGCAAATGCAATCGACCGACATGGATGTGTTCCCACGACCATATCTAAGTAAAAAAAGAGAACATAGATTTATGTATCATTTAACACTAAAATGAACTAAATAAAAACAATCAACACATGAATACATACTTGCAATAAATGTAGACATCCACATGGCTATAGCCGCACATAACTGGCAGTATAGAAATGTGAGTACCACCCCGCCCCACGACAATCGACCACAATCATCAAGATCCTCTATAAAAAAGTTACTATATATGGACTTCTATTCCAGAAGTATCCGACATCAGAAGAGTGCCGATGTACATAACCATGAGAGCCCGTGTATGATATAAAGATACTAAATGGGACTCACCATCATCCTCCGTAGGTAAGTCCCCTGTCCTCTGCTCAAATGATAGCCAGGTCAACCTCAATGTGAACAGACTCTAACCATAAGGTTCGACCTCACCTCCCTCATCTAGTCGAATACCTAAATAGTGGACACATACATCTTCCCAACACTCAAAGTCCTTAGAAGGAACACGGTGAGGGCAAATGACCGCGGGGCCATCTATCCTAAGACCCATAATGATAGAAACATCTTGAAGGGTTATTGTCATCTCTCCCCGGGGAAAATGAAAAGTAGACGTCTTAGGATGCCATCTTTTTGCAATAGCGGTGATTAGTTGACTATCTAAAGTAAAGAACCGTAAATGACGTAAATGAATAAACCCGACTACCTCTAAATATCCTAAGACTATAGGATTGTCAATTGCCCATGACGACATTTGACAGAAATGTGAAGCCAAAAATAGTGTAGAACCATCATGTAAAAAAACACAAAATGAGTAAAATAGGAATTAGGCTTGAACAAAAAATGACATGCATATTTCAAAACATTTAACAAAGTGAAACAAATTAACACATGCATATTTCAAAACATTTAACAAAGTGAAACAAGTATTAATCCGGAATCAGAAGCTAATGTAATATGTTATTACCTCCGGATTCTCCGAACGATGGTGACGCTGCTCACATAATAGTGTTGCATCACGAGGTCCTCGTTGATCCATGTCTACATATCAATTTAAAATTAAACATGTAAATGATTTAGGACAAGTGAAGATATAACAATTGAAATTTTCATTTGACATGATTACCTAAAACATGTAAAGAAGTGCTATCAAAAAATTTCATTTAGGACAAGTGAAGATATAACAATTTACCTAAAACATGATTCAAATTTGTAACAAAAAATTTCATTTAGGACAAGTGAAGATATAACAATTTACCTAAAACATGATTTAAATTTGTAACAAAAAATTTCATTTAGGACAAGTGAAGATATAACAAAAAGGATGAGATTAAGATTACGCACCATGGATTCCTATGGCAAGTGGACCGATTGTGTCATCGTTTTTTACAAATTCTACATGCATTTTGTTGTATGTTCGGGTCATGATTTATCACCATTGGGTAATGTTTATTTTATGGTCTTCTAGTCTTCCAGATATTAGATGGAGGCAACAACGGAATTATGTTCTTTTCTATGTCAAATGATGGCCAATAGCGTGCATCCAGAGTAGTATGAAATTTATTTTCATAGCTTGATCGATAATAAGCAACTATACCACTCTGATGCGTATGTGTTTGGATCCTATTTTACTAAACCGAGAGTAGTTAAAACATGTTTACATAGAAAGTGTCTAAGCATAGGCTCACAACAAGTGCATGTAATTAACTCACGATTAATATCAACTTGAAATACACAAACATATGCATCGTTCAAATCAACATTGACTCAGGCTTGAATGATTATCTCACGCCTTTTTTCTTTCGATTCAAGTAATATCCTCTTAAATTTAGTGGTCGGCTGTGTTTCCATGTTCAAGCCACAAGCACAACGTCGAAAAAAACATAAGTCTAAACTAGTGATATGTCATGTGTGCTAAATTATGAATGGGCAAACCTCTTGTAATTTTTGAAACACTGTTAAAATATTCAGAATATTTGGTTGTCATTATTCCAAATCTGTTACCATCAATGTCGAATACCAAAGCCAGTATTCTGAATTTACTTGTAGCAATCAATCGTATGCATCAGGACATGTCAACTGTATGTCCTCCATCCGCTTGTTAAATTCCAAATTATTAGAAGCCATGTCTGCATTGTACATCCTTCTAAATAGATCTTTACCAGTGAAATGTGTTTGAAAATTTTGTCGATAGTGTCAAAGACAATAACGGTGGGCTGCTAAAGAAAACCATATCTATTGCATTCTTGATGCTCACGTGTCTATCAGATATGATACATACTTCATGCCTTCGTTTGGTTACAGAGGGAATATAACACATCATCTATTGGAAAAATCACGACCATGATCAATCGTTCTCACTATTTACAATTTCAAATGCAATTGAAAATAAACCTTGATCAGTATCCACACCTCATGCAACTAGAAGTGTACCATGATATTTCCTGTGAAGGAATGTACCATTTACACTTATAACTGGACGACAAGAGCCCCATCCTTCAATACATGGTGCGAAACTCCAAAAAAAAAACAATTATTGGCTATCACTGTCACACAATAAGTATATACTGTCTTTGGCATAGTTATCTTAACTGTTTCCATGTATCTCAAAAGATGTGTGCAAGAACTCTCCCAATCACCAAACAACTTCTTAAAGGCTTTTCTTCGAGCATTCCAAGCCTTGTAATAGGAAAGTTTGAGGGAATATTTGACTTGAACCATATCCATGATGTCACTTGGTCGGATATCTAAGCGAGATTGAACAATAGGCATGATTAAGTGACAAATTGTCGTGCATGTCCATTGCTTATGAGCCATGTTACAAATAGGAGAGGAACAAGTAAGATTATTTTTAAAACTCATAATCTTCCATAACCCTCCAACTCGAGTACTTACAGATGCATGTAGTATCCACTTACACTCTTCACCTCTTGATAGACAAATCAAAATAAGCTTGAACTTTGTTGATCCATTCGTTCGATGTTGGACATTACGTTTCAATGCCCAAGTAGCAACCGCTTGTATGACATCTTCTTTACATCTGAATATATCTCCAACTAAAAGGTCATCAAAATTTTCTCTTTCACCTCTTACTAAAATTGTGTCTTCCCCTCCAACGTCCTCTTCATCACTCTTTATGTAAACATTGCTTGCAATGGCATTATTAATCTAAGTGATGTCTTTGCCATCATGAAATGCATCGACTGCCATTATACTATTCACCATCTCATTCGATAGTTCTTCATTGTCACTTTCCGAATCCTTAATATCATATTGTTCATCATGTACCTCGTTTTGTTCATTCAAATTAATTTCAGTATTCTGACCACCTATCACATTCCATGGACTAATATTACTTTCAACTTGAGACAACAACTAACCCATGGATGGTTGATTATATGTCTGTGGATTTCATATACTACATCCAACCTAATTTGTGGTGTCGAGACATTCTTTTACGATGTACAATACAATATCATGAACTTTAACACATCTTGTCAATAGTGTTTGAGTAGTATTATCATCAAGAACCTCATTTTCACCATCAAAATAATTATAAAGTAATGTCAAACTTATTGTTTTTGGGTTACACCTAATTGCATCAAATATATAACTTTTCAAGTCTTCGTGATTACATCCTTACAATATCTTAATATTACGTTCATATCCACTATAGTAACATAAATAATCGTTAGTTATGGAAATCATTCCATCAAATATTATACTGACATTGATTACCCTCGATACCATATATTTAATTGTTTCACACTAACTTGAAAATAAGAAGTCGTTAAAATCTAACATCGGAATGGACATTGCACTTAGATTTAATCCGATTTTTAGACTTATTCCATTTTAGACCAATTCGGTCCGATTGTAAACCAATTTGGTCTAATTGAAATGAAATCCAATTGAAATGTAAAGGATCATAACCCGATCCCCATTTTAGATCTAAATGATCATAACCGGATCGAAATCTAATTGAAATGTAAAGGATCTTGACCCGATCCTCATTTTAGTCTTAAAGGATTGTAATTCTATTTTAGTTCTAAAAACATTTGGTCCAATTGGAATGAAATCTGATTGGAATTCTAAAAAATATTTATCTAATCCTATTTTACATAAAATTAATTCCTCCACACAGAACCAAGACAAATTCTAAGATCCGACCTAACCCAAAAAAAATCAACATATAAACCATGTAATAGAGCATGGAATAACTATGTAAATTCAACATATAAAGATCTGATACATATACACAACATTTTATTTTTGTCCAATCTAACTAATTTTTTTCTAGTTAACAATCATGGAATAACTATTTATATTCAACTTATAAAGCATCTAACATACATTAATCAAAGACAAATTTAAAATATACCTTTTAATCAAACCTACTCCGACATCGATCAATCGAATCCCAAATAGTCAAGTCTCACAACTCTTCTACTCGCCACCAAACCTGTTGTTCAACCGATGCTAGTCCGTAGGAGTGCCGCCGCACAAAAATGGATGCCGGAAGGTTGCCATTCACCATCGCCAGAAGCTCACCGTCCACTGTCCTAGGAATCGTTCAACGCCAAAAGTGCCACCGTCTGCCGCCGTCTACTACCCGCCGGAACCTACTACCACCCTCAACAACTGCCCACTATCAAATGGCGCTGCCGTCTGCCAAGGAAAGCCGCCGCCGTCGCCAAGGAAAGCTGCCACCATTGCTGCCCCCGTCCGCCAAGAAAGTCATTGTGGTGAAGGTGAAGCAAGGTAGAATCGGGGAGGTAATTTTCGAAAGTGTAAAACCCTAACTAAAGTTGAGTTTTAGAAACTTGACTTTAAAAGTCGAGTAAACAAAACTCGACTTTCACATAAACTGGCGTGACCGTCATTAGTCGGCATTGTTGATCTACTTATGTATAAGTCGAGTTTTGAAATTTTGATTTTACGGAAAGTGTGTTAGATTTACAATTAAAAAAACTCGTAGTATATGTATGAACGAATCAATTAAAAGGTAATTAGAAGGTAACGCATTTTCTATGAAAAAATACTGTACACCTACGATTTTGTAATAAGTAGTTAAGTGTAAGATTTCTAGTAGCCTCTTTTGATTCATTGCAATTTCTAGTCTCCTTGTTGGTTTACGTATTGCTCATAGTGCAAGCTGTGGTACTTGGAGGACCACACCACACGGTAGAGGCGGCTGATCAAGAGGCTGCTAAGAAAGAAAGTGACCTATCTACATATGTTTATCCCAACAAAGGTTCGCTGAGTTGTCATCAGGTTGGACCGGATTGGCCATCTTGGTCGATTTTTGGACCAACCGACTCGGTCCTGACCCTGCGGCTCCGATCCGGTGGTTTTTTTAAATTACTTTTTATTGATTATTCTGACCCTGGCCAACTCGGTCTTAACCCAAGTCGCAACCTCAGCCGATTCGGGTCAATTTTAAGCCCGACCACTCAATTCTTACACCCAACCGTACCTATTTTAGGCCCAACAAACTCAATCCCTACCCCGACCCCGCCTACGTACCTTGACCCAACGATCTTGATGGGATGGATAGCATGCATGGATGGGTATGGGGTAATTATCATACAGATGTACCACACTGCTGGAGTCAAATTTGGAACTAGGTGTATAGAGTATTGGTTAGTTTTTTTTTTTTTTGGTCGGATGGCGCAGTGGCCAGGACGCACAGCACAGTGCGTACGGCGAGGGATCGAAGCCCCCGCGGATCCACCCCCCCTCCCCACGGGTGGCCCGGCAGGGTATCCGCCGGGATTTGAACCCGCGCCCTGCTCCCCGCGAGCAGGGCGACACGCCAACCGAGCCAAGCTCGGTCGGCAGTATTGGTTAGTTGCACCTCGTCCTACGAGTTTTTATTTTTAACTAACATATTTTTTTAAGAAAATTTTAAAATTAACACATTAAAAAGTTTATTTACAATTCTTACACATTTTGATCAAAGTCTAGTTTTAGAGAGTCGATTTTATTTTAAAAATTTTAAAGTTGAATTTCTGCAACCCGACTTGTTTATTATTAAAAATCGAGTTTTAAAAATTCGACTTCCATATAACTACACGGTTATGCTCTTTTGTCGGTGTTATTTAAAGTTGAGTTTTTAAAACTCGACTTTAGTCAAAATAATGTTTTTAACACTTGACTTTGACCAAAATACGTTAAATTTGCCATTTCAATTTTTTTGTGTTCATTTTAAAAATAAAAATAAAATGTGTTAGTTAAAAAAAACTCCCCGTCGTAGATAGAATGCAAGCAAGTTTAACTTTATTTAGTCACGTCTACGTCCGGAATACAAGACAAACGATGGCAGCTAAGGGACTTCGTTCTATCTCCTCCACGCATGTGTTCCATCGTTGCCAGGATAAGGCCTCTTCTTTCTGGCTATAAATAGATCGGGATACATGCATTCTCTACTCGATCGGAGCGAGCTTTGTAAAGGATAGCTATGGCTCAGAGGGCGTTCCTGATGCTGGCCATTCTGCTGGCCACCACGATGTGATGATCGCATCAGAGGTAGCGGTGAGGGAGATGGCTGAGAAGACTGTCAAGGACGAGAAACGTGAGTCTGATTTCTGAGAGTTGACGATTTGAATTTGCCATAAATAACTTTTCTTGTTTGATCTTTCTTTCATGCAGACGATGCAAAAGTGATGGATGCAAAATACGGAGGTGGCGACTGAGGCGGAGGAGGCTGGGGCGGCAGCGGCGTCGGTGGGGGCGGCGGGGGTGGAAGCTGGGGTGGGGGAGTGAAGGGGAGAACCTTGGGGTGAGCGATTTGGGACTCCGGCGATGGGCTCTCTTCAATGTGTTCATCCCATAGGATTAACCACCTATATATAGGGCTTATGACCCCCATTCCCTCCGTCCCAAATCAATACCGCCCATAAATTCTATTACCTCCTTAACACCAAGGAGAATATTGTATCATTAATATTGATTACAAAGAGGGGAATACTTCCTCATTAGATATTCCATTTATTGGCCTTGGTTTCTTTTTTATTGGCCATTTCTATAAATGTTAGATAACGTTCCTTCATCTTCCACTTGGCCAATAAATAAACATATTCCCTCTTTATGTGAAGCAAAAATATTTTATACTTCACCTATCTATTAGATACATATATTTTCTTATGTATTCTCATTATCCATGAAATACATAGACATTCTTATGTACTCCCACTATCTGTGAGATACAATGATATTCTTATCTCACTATCCATGAGATTTATAATATTCCTATGCATTTCCACTGTCCATGAGATGTACATTTATATTTCCATGTACTCCCACTATTTATGGGATACATATATATTTCTATACATTCTCATTATCCGTGGGATGCATAATTAATTTCTTCGACTCATATGTTCTTGAGTCCCATCAAGCCAACATGCTTAATGAAATTTTTCGCCGGCATTCCTTTTGTCAAAGGATCGGCAATCATATCACTGGTGGGGATATAAGTTACTTTTACATCCCCTTTTTGTACAATATCCCGAATATAGTGATATTGTATTTCTATATGTTTTCCTTTTGAGCTATTTGCTCCACTATTAATCAAGCTTGATGGCGGCTTGATTATCACAATAGATCTCAATTGGCCCATCAACCAAATTGAGACCTAAATATATCAAAAATCGTCTAATCCAAACGGCATGAGTAGTAGCCACACTAGGCAATATACTCAGCTTCCTGTGTGTATCGTGCCACACACCCTTGTTTCTTGCTTCCCCAAGAAACAGCTGCACCATTAAAGATGAACAAGTGTCCCGAAGTGGACTTTCCATCATCTTTATCCCCTCCGAAATCTGCATCGGAGTAACCAAGCACATCAAGTGTTTCCGCTTGGTAAACTAACTTGTGGTGCACCGTACCCTTTAGGTACTTCATTATCCTTTTAACAGCTTCCCAATGTGCTGGACCAGGATTAGCTTGGTACCTACTAACCAAGCTCATAGGATATGCTATGTCCGGTCTTGTACTCATCATTGCATACATTAGGCTTCCAATTGCCTCAGCATACAGCACCTTGAGCGTACCTTGTCCCTCTCCGGGACATTGCTCTTTTCCCAACCGTTTTCCATACACTAACGGTGTAGGTGCTGGATTGAAATTATGCATTCCAAATTTATTGAGTACAGACCTTAAGTATTTTTCTTGGTTTATACTTAACAATCTAGGCTTTCTGTCCCTTTGTATCTGGACACCAAGGACATAGGACGCCTCTCCCATATCCTTCATCTCAAATTTCTCACTGAGCTCAGTTTTTACCTTATTCAACATTCTGATGTCATTACCGGCGAGCAAAATATCATCCACATATAAGGATAAGATAATCACCATGCTCCCACTCTTCATGACATACACACAGCTATCCAACTGATTTGGAATAAAGCCGAGTTGAATAACAACATCATGAAATTTGAGAAATCATTGTCTAGATGACTGTTTCAAACCATAAATTGACTTTTTCAATTTACATACCTTTCCCTCTTGGCTTTCCTCCTGAAATCCTTCAGGCTGTAGCATATAAATATCCTCCCTTAACTCTCCGTTAAGGAATGCAGTCTTGACATCCATCTGGTGTAATTCCAGGTCAAGATGCGCTACAATAGCCAAAATAATTCTTATTGATGCAAATTTTGCAACTGGTGAGTAAGTTTCTTGATAATCTATACCTGCTTTCTGATTATAACCTTTGGCAACTAACCGGGCCTTAAATTTTTCAATAGACCCATCAGCTCGAAGCTTTTTCTTAAATACCCATTTACACCCAATAGCCTTCCTATTCCTAGGTAAATCACACAGTTCCCACACTCCATTAATTTTCATGGAGTTCATTTCTTCTTTCATTGCATCTAACCATAATTCTGATTCGCGCGATTTCATGGCATCAATATAGTTTACCGGATCTGTGTGATTTTCCTCATCTATGTCTACTGTCAGACATGAAGGCTCACATGAGTATAAATAGAAATCATCCATCCACACAGGTGGAGTTCTATTTCTTTTGTTGCCTATTGCAGGTACATCGTGTTGTGTTTCTATCATAGGATCATTTTGTTCCTCAACTATTTCTTGTTGAGTTGTTTCTACTATCCTTGGTTCTTCTTCAATTATTGGATCATTTCTAGAGTTATCATTGTAATAGTCATCATCTATCACAATTAGAGGTTCCTTCTCATTTTCATGAGATTCCTCTTCCTCTAGACTTTCTAGGAATGTAGCATCCCTATATTCAATGATCCCTTTTTCTTTATGAAAGAACCTATAGCCATTCGATTTTTCACAGTATCCTATGAATTTACACTTCAAAGTTTTTGATTCCAACTTATCTCTAAGTTGTTCTGGAATGAGAACATGAGCTATAGAATCCCATTTCCTGAGATGACTCAGATTTGGTTTCTCCCATTCCACAATTCATAAGGTGTACATTCGATAGATTTGGTGGGTATTCTATTCAATATATAACTTGCCGTGAGCAATGCTTCTCCCCAAAATTTCTTGGGAAGACTATAATGGGATAGCATACATCTAACCGCATTCATCAGAGTTCTATTTTTCCTTTCTGCCACACCATTCTGTTGTGGCGTATACGGCATTGTTACATGTCGTTTTATTCCATGCTCTTGGCAATATAATTCAAACTCTTTCGAGTTATATTCACCACCTCTATCTCGTTCTTAACACCTTAATATCTCTACCCAATTGCCTTTCTACTTCGCTCTATATCTTTTAAAACGAGAATATGCCTCGTACTTAGCGTAAATAAGATATATATAGGCATACCTTGAGTAGTCATCTATGAAACTTATGAAATATTCTTTGTTATTGTATGTCTTTATGCTTAATGGGCCACAAATATCCGAGTGGACCAATTCTAACAATTCTTGTGATCTATGTCCTATCGAGAATGGTTTCTTAGTCATCTTTTCGACCAAGCAATGTTCACAATGTGATAACTCAACCTTAGTTAAACCCGGTAGCAAATTCATCTTTATTAATTTTTCCATTTTAGATTTTCCGGGATGACCCAATCTAAAATGCCATAGATCACATTCAGATAAGACACACAAAGAATAATCAGAAGTTTCAATTTCATTTATTTCAGTTTCAACTACAGGGATACAAAATAAATCATGCTCGGGTACAAATTTTCCCATAGCAAGCACCTTCTTGTCTTTCCCTATAGATACCTTCTGATTATAGAATCTAACTTTGAGGCCCTTCTTCATCAATGCTAGAACAGAAATGAGATTCCGCCGGGTTTTTGGTGCATAAAACACATCTTTGAGGACCATGATGTCATTCCCAAGATCCAACTTATAAGTTCCAACACCCTCCACATCGAGATAGGAGTTGTTCCCCATATTTATCCTCTACTCACCAACATTAAGCTTCTGGAAGGAGACAAGTCCTTTCTTTGTCTTTGCAATGTGCCTTGTTGCTCCTGAATCTATCCACCACTCATTTGAATCTACCATAGCGGCGTTGCATTCAGTTACTCCAATAAATTCCTGTTTTCCGGCTCCTTTGTTGCCCGGGTGCCTATTTACACCTTTATTCTCTTGCTTGTTGGGACAATTAGCCTTAAAGTGACCAAATTTCCCACATGTATAGCAAGCACCTTTAGGAACCTTCTTACCTTTGTTTTGGAATTTATTCTTGAATTGCAGCTTCTGTGGCTTATGGAATCGATCTTGAGCAATAGGCCTTCGGTTCATTGCATTAGCCTCTTCTAAGTTTGCCTCTAGTCCTTTTCTTCTAGCAATAATATCTTGTTCTATAGCTAATCTTGAAGGCAAGTCAGTGATAGATAAAACTGAACCACTCATTCTTAAAGTTGTGGTTGCCATGTCAAGGGAAGGTGGCAAGCTATTTAATATAGTCGCCACTTGCAATTTTTCTGGAATTTCAGTTCCTACAGTTGCCAAGTCCTTAGCCATGACAATCATTTTATTCACATGCTAAACTGTGCTATCACTTTCCTGCATCTTACATGTGTTGTATCGATGCAAAAGGAGTTGAGTATTTACCTCAGTTTTGGTGTCATACTTCTCCTTGATAGCTTTCCAGAGTTCATTTGATGTTTCATATGCTTCAAAGCATTTTATTAAGTTATCTTCCATGAACATGAGCATGAATGTCTTAGCCTTCTTATCATCTATAATCCACTGATCCCTTCTTTTCTTTTCATCTTCAGTGGAATTTTCATTAAGTTCTGGGATATCAGCATCTAAGACATATTCTATATTATCATGAATAGGTCCATATCTTATTTTTCGGTGCCACATATCATAGTTTGTTCCATTCAGTTTGTCCAACTTTGCCAATTTCGATGCTATAAGTTTACTTGCCATTAGGACTAGAAAATTTCTGAAATGTAAATAACAAGTTTTCATGATTTTCCATGCTAACAAGATGGTAATAAAAAATAATTTGTTTATCATGCTGATCAATTTTAACATGCTTGAGCAAGAATAAATATGTAATCAATTGTTAAACTAATTTACAATATCAAAATTGATATGCTTATGAAATATTATCTATATTTGAATAAGCAAAATCAAGAGCTCAATATCATGCAAATAATTAACAATATTATCAAGATAATCTCTATCTAATTAGCATGGACAGAAAGAACAATTTTATCATGTTAACTACGCAGATAACGTATATGCGTATTAACTGTTCAGGCGAAACATTTTTTTTATAAACACTTTATGCATCAATATTCAATTATATTTACTATTCTTCAATGACTAAGCAAAATAGGTAACGACCGTATCAAGCAGCAAATGCAATATTAAATATTAAATATTAAATATTATGCTGCGTACGTAATAAGAAGGAAGATGTACTTACCTCCTTTTGGGAAAAACGTAAATGCAATTAAGAGAAATGGCTTGGCGAAGAAGCTTCTGGATCTCACGAAGTACCCGTGAGATGGCTGGCAGCACGGAACAGCGTGGAGTCTGGAGCACGGAACAGCGTGGAGACTGGAGCAACGATGGCAACACCTTCGATTGGGAGAGCAGCGTCGCCTCTCAAGGCTCTTCCTCTCTAGCTTGTAGACGCCATTGCCGGCAGAAGAATCGGCAGAATGATCTCCACCAGCGAGGGATGAAGGTGCGCAGAGGAGTCGGTCGCCGTTGGTTCACCGGGTGCCAACAACAATGGCGGCGTTCTTCCTGGAGGTCAGCGGCCAGAACTAGCGGCAAAGGTGGGCAGGCGACCGCTAAGAGCCTTGGCGCAGAAGCTTCCAAGATGCAGCTGCTCGTGAGAAGACGATGGCGGAGCGGCGGAACAGCAGCGGCGCGAGCTGCTTACCGGGTGCAGAGAAAATCAACAATCGAACGGAGCCTTGGTCGATGACCTCGATGGATGCAGCAGACGACAGCCCGATTTTTCGACAGCGCGGAAGGACCGAATGGGCTCTGATACCACTGAAGGGGAGAACTTTGGGGTGAGCGATTTGGGACTCCGGCGATGGGCTCTCTTCAATGTGTTCATCCCATAGGATTAACCACCTATATATAGGGCTTATGACCCCATTCCCTCCATCCCAAATCAATACCGCCCATAAATTCTATTACCTCCTTAACACCAAGGAGAATATTGTATCATTAATATTGATTACAAAGAGGGGAATACTTCCTCATTAGATATTCCATTTATTGGCCTTGGTTTCTTTTTTATTGGCCATTTCTATAAACGTTAGATAACGTTCCTTCAGGGAGGGTACCATAAATGGTGTCAATATGGCTACTGCCGTCGTGGCTATTATGGTGGCTGCATCTGGTGCTGCAGCTACAAGGACCAGGTCCCTGACGCCTACACGATTACCGAATCCCACAACTAGAGGAAGAGGGCCTTGTGCTCGCACTCTCCTTTCTATTCCGCACCCACCCCATCAGTTACCAGTCTACTACGTACTTATCCCTTCGTGCATGGAAGCCGCTGCGTCCTTCAGACGCATATGGACGGAGTTCGGATCGCCTCATGATCCCTCTTGAGGTGACTCCCTCAGTCGCCATTCCCGTCGCACCACGTCTATGTCGGACTCCAACGCTAGACGACTGTCGAACGACGACGTTAACCCAACCGCGTAACGCGAATGGTTGCCAACCCGTTAACGGTGCTGTTCCTCGCATTTGTCGCCGTTCCGTGGCATCATCACACTGTCAAGTCCAATTTAATAGTGATATGATTAATAATTTCATTTGAAGCAACACACGGTGTCTCACAGTTTGAACTGCTTCGTCCGGTGACTTTAGGTGCCATCCCCTGCTCACACTCCCCTCATCCGACGACTGTTCGATGTCATCCCCTACTCACACTCCCCTTGTCCGACATTCGCAGGGTTGTCCATCGTTTGCCCTCCCTTCGTCCATCGTTCGTAGTGCACTCTCTTGATAGTGTCCCAGTGCGTTGGAGCCACCCGGAGCTCGTAGTGCCATAGTGCCGTGGTGCCGCCAGGACTTTGCAATACCATCCATTTTTGACAACATTTCCTCTATCTAACATGTAGCCTCGTATTGTTACGTTTACATGGTAATTTTTACATTTAGCATTGTAAAAACGTCGACTAGGGTTTCTGTCAAATGTTATCTACGGGGAGTTAGAGTGAAGACGATCCGGTTGTAGAGTGTGTGGTCGATCAATCCCTAAGCAATGCAAAGGTTTATTAACATATGTAAAGGGTTAGGAACCTCTGAAACAGGGCTTTAGTAGGTTATGTAAAGGGTTAGTGACATATGTAAAAGGATAGTAACTTCTTAAAAAGGGGTTCAGTAAGCTATGTAACGGGTTACTAACGTATGTATAGGGTTAGTATCCTCTGAAATTGGGGTTCAGTCAGCTATGTAAAGGGTTAGTAATATATGTAAAGGGTTAGTAACCTATTAAAAAGGGGTTCAGTGAGCTATGTAAATGGTTAGTAGCATATGTAAAGGGTTAGTAACCTTTGCAATTGGGATTCAATGGGCTATGTAACGTGTTAGTAACATATGTAAAGGGTTAATAACTTCTTAAAAATGGGTTTAGAGGGCAATGTAAAGGGGTTAGTAACCTCGAAAATAGGGGTTCATGGGGCTATGTAAAGGATTAGTAATTTCTTAAAAATGGGTTTAGGGGTCAATGTAAAGGGTTAGTAACATATGTAAAAGGTTTGTAACTTCTTAAAAAGGGGTTCAGTAGGCTATGTAAAGGGTTAGTAACATATGTAAAGGGTTAGTAACCTCTGAAAGAGGGGTTCAGTAGGCAATGTAAAGGGTTAGTAACATATGTAAAGGGTTAGTAACTTCTTAAAAAGGGGTTCAGTAGGCTATGTAAAAGGTTAGTAGCATATGTAAAAGGTTAGTAACCTATTAAAAAAGAGTTCAGTAGGCAATAAGTAAAGGGTTAGTAACCTCTGAAATTGGGGTTTAGTGGGCTATGTAAAGGGTTAGTAATATATGTAAAGGGTTAGTAACTTCTTAAAAATGAATTTAGGGGGCAATGTAAAGGGTTAGTAATATATGTAAAGGGTTAGTAACCTCGAAAACAAGGGTTCAGTGGGCTATGTAAAGGGTTAATAATATATGCAAAGGATTAGTGACTTCTTAAAAATGTGTTTAGGGGGCAATGTAAAAGGTTAGTGACATATGTAAAGGGTTAGTAACCTCGAAAAACAAGAGTTCAAGGGGCTATGTAAAGGGTTAGTAAGATATTTAAATGTTAATAACTTCTTAAAAATGGGTTTAGGGAGCAATGTAAAGGGCTAGTAACTTCTTACAAAGGGGTTCAATAGGCTATGTAAAGAGTTAGTAACATATGTAAATAGTTAGTAACCTGTTAAAAAGGGGTTCAATGGGATATGTAAAGGGTTAGTAACATATGTAAAGGGTTAGTAACTGGTTATAATGGGGTTCAGTGGGCTATGTAAAGGGTTAGTAACCTCTAAAATGGGGTTAAGTGGGCTATGTAAAGGGTTAGTAACATATGTAAAGGGTTAGTAATATCTAAAAATTAGTAGGCAATGTAAAAGGTTAGTAACATATGTAAAAGGTTAGTAATCTCTGAAATTGGGGCTCAGTGGGCTATGTAAAGGGTTAGTAACCTGTTAAAAAGGGGTTCAGTGGGCTATGTAAAGGGTTAGTAACATATGCAAAGGGTTAGTAACTTCTTAAAAGGGGGTTCAGTAGGTTATGTAAAGAGTCAATGCATGTCTTCATACGTTTAGATTGTAATTGCATGATTCTATCTTACTTGCATCATATGATTGAATGGTTGTAAAGGTGTTTTGCATTTCTCTATTTTTATTTTGGTATATCGGTTGGAAACTAGAACCTCCTCTATGAAAGGACTTTGTCCTGGAGATGGAAACCCTAGTAGAACAACACCACGTACTGAGTAAATGAAGCGAGAGATCCAGAAAACCTCCGACCCTTATTTTAAGAAGCAGTTTGGTATGCATGTATGTCATGTTCAGGGTAATGGTGGTTCTTTTATGTAAAGCATGTTTGGATTATCATGAACATGTCTATGTAGTTTGATTGATAAGAATATGAGATAAAGGGCATATGTAAAGGGTTAGTAACCTGCTAAAAAAGGGTTGAGTTGGCTATGTAAAGGGTTAGTAACATATGTAAAGGGTTAGTAACTTCTTAAAAAGGGTTTTAGTGGGCTATATAAAGGGTTAGTAACATATGTAAAGGGTTGTCCATTAACATATAAAAAGGGTTATGAACCTCTTAGACTAGGGTTCAGTAGCATATGTATTTGTATGTTGTCCGTCCATTGTTCCTTGATTTATTTGTGCATTGTTTTAATGTTCCAATCTTATTTTATAGACATGGGTCACAAAGTTAGGGCTACAAAGTGGAAGTTGGCTGTTGGTGAGGGTCCTTCAGGTGTGAAGGACATTAAGAAGTATGTGCAACACAGATGTATCATTTCACACACTATGTGGATATGGTTGCACAAGTTAACTTCCGACAAGGTCATTTGGAGTTATTAGCAAAGACTCCTTTTGGTATATTCCTTCGGCTACACTGTGGTGGACAAGTGTTCAACCTACATAGACACCATGTTGAGCTAACCACCGCTGATGTTAGTCTAATTCTGGGTTTACCAGACAAGGGTGAACCCATCGATCTACAGGGCAGGCCACGACACTCAACTCTAGACAAGTTGGTGTCAGGTGGTGGACTGCATTGGGACGACATTTACAAGGTCCTGAAAAAGCTTGCCACTTTTGGCAACCTTTATGATGTGTAGAGCACCGTGAGGTTGTGGGTTGTCTTCATGCTAGCTTGCTTTCTTATTCCTTTGTCTAACTTTTCTTGTTCCCGAAATGTTCTTTACTATTTGCAAGATATTGAATTAATAGGTAGATATAATTGGACTGCTTGTGTATATACCATTCTTTTTGAGAAGCTCGGTATGTATGTTGCAGAGTTGAAAGATAATAAATCACCCTACTTGGTTAGGTGTGCCGCTATCATTCACCAATTTCTTTCTTACATATGAATGTAGTGACATGTCTCACATTCCAGCATCATATTTTGCTCTTTGTTGCAGGCATGGTTCTTTGAGCATGTATGTGCCATTGAACCATTGACTATCCGAACTATTCCACGCCTTCTAAAGTGGAATACGAGGATGCTCAAGAAGCCTTTGGACTTCTTGGAGATTTTTAACAATTTAGCAAAGCACACATATGAGGTGAGGATGTGTAAGATGTTAACCCTTTACACGGACTTTTCAATACAAATTCTCAGCTGTGTTAACATGTTCTATGGTATTGTTGCAGGTGGTGTTGTCCCTCTTCGCAAACGTGGAGAAGGGACACCTCATTATAGGAGAACATTTACAACACACACAGGATGCAGATGAGGGATGTGAGGAGGGTGGCAAAGCTGAGGAGGGGGAGAAAGTAGAACACACCCTTCAGCTTGTGCTATAGAGAATGACAGCCTTTGAACAAGAGCTGTAGATTGAAAGAGAAAAAAGACAAGCTCTTGAAATTACTGTTGAAGAACTAAAAACTCAGCAGACCGTAGGGAGCATGAGCAAGAGCAAGAAGGATGCAGAGAAGGATCTACATGAGGCCATGGAGGCCTCTAAAGCAAGGCCGAAAGAGAGTCCTGTGCACTCTCTTACTCACTTAAGAGAAGATGTCTACAGCTTGAGGACCAAGCTAACAAGGGAGAAGGAAGAACGAGTTAATGTTGAGACATCTGTTGGAAGGGGTATGCATGCTGTGAGCATATTGATGGACGAGGCCACAAACTTACCTGAGGACTTTATGGACAGAAATGAACAACTGTCTTCCGACAAGGTTTATGACATAGTATTCTCCCTGGTTTTAAGGGTCAAACACAGGACAAGAACCAGGCAGAAGCCGTCCGAGAATGTCGCGGCAACATCATATTTTATCCGCAAATGCCCGACACAAAGACCTTCAACTCTGGCAGACCCTCAACACTTACCGACCATTGTTCACCCGCCATCTGATGTAGAAGAGAAAGCAGAACAAACGAGGAAGGGGAAGGGGCAAGTAAAGAAGGCCCTGCAGCCAGTGGAAAGAAGAAGACTGCAAAGAAGACAATGACAGTAATGGAAGTTAGGATCACCACAGCAACAAAAGTTTTGGAGAGAGCATTCCAGAAGATAGATTTTTATTGTGCGAGGAATGGCTGAATACTGCGTGCAACAGGTTAGTGTCATTTGTTGTTACTAATGTCCCACTATGTTATCATATTTATCTTGTTCTGTCTTGCAGAAATAGGTCTAATGAAGCTTACGTCACCCGCTGGAGTGCTATCATAATGAACATGATCTCGAGGACCTGTTCTACATCGATAGGTTTACGTCCGTGGTCAACATAAAAGTATACTTGGAGATAATGACAGATGATGTGAAGTAGAACCCATGATACTATAGACTTTGTAGGCTTTGTCCTTCCTTTATCTCCATGTACCAAAGTGATGCAGACTTACAATGGGGTAGGGTGAAGGGTAACATCCAACAGGCCTTGAAAGTGAGGACAATCGATAGATTCATGGCCGTGGAGAGGTACTTCTTCATCTGCCATCATTTAAGCCATTTCACTCTTATCGTCCTAGACACAGACAAACAAAGGTGGGTTGTCTACAATTCAATCAGAGCCAATCCTCTATACACAGTTGTTGCAAGGACGATGATTAATTTCTTGAAGGCAATGATTGCGAATATATTTCACGTTCCCGACATTGAAGACTGGCCCATCAAGTTAAGGGAGACTTGTCCACAACAACCCAGTGGGAGGTAAATGACCTTTTCTTTTCATTGCCTTCTAATTCTAAAGAAGTATCAACTTTTCTCTTATTCACTATATTCCTACTTCATTATTAGCATTGAATGTGGGTTGCACGTCATGAGGTTTGCTAAATGCCTTCCTAGGAAGGTCCAGCATCCGTGGTGTATCTGTGAGCAAGAGGTGCTAGAGACAAGAGTACAATTGATATGCTACATGATGGAGAAGATGTCAAATCACTGATCCCTCATCTTCCTTCCCTAGACCCCTATTTAAATCGATGAATATGTAAATTGTACCCTCAAGTCCTATAACATTTTAAATTTGTAGAGAATTTATTGGGTGGTGCTTCTAGTGCATTGGTTGTTAAACATGGTTGCTTCATTTAAACATGTGGTTTTTCAATACAATTCCTCTGCTTCTCATAATCATATGTTGTTCCATTTATCCTACTGAACCCCTTTTTAAGAAGTTACTAACCCTTTACATATGTTACTAACTCTTTGCATAGCCCTCTGAACCCCTATTTCTGAGGTTACTAACCCTTCACATATGATACTAACCCTTTACATTAACCTCTAAACCCATTTTTAAGAAGTTACTAACTCTTTACATATGTTACTAATCCTTTACATAGCCCCTTGAACCCTTGTTTTTGAGGTTACTAACCCTTTACATAGCCTCCTGAACCCCTGTTTCCGAGGTTACTAACCCTTTACATATGTTACTAACCCTTTACATAGCCCACTTAATCCCTTTTTAACATATGTTAGTAATCCTTTACATATGTTACTGACACTTTACATAGACGATTGAACCCTTTTTTAAAAAGTTACTAACCCTTTACATATGTTACTACAACCCCATTTAAGAGGATACTAACCCTTCACTTGTGCTACTGAGCCCTTGTTTAAGAGGTTACTAACCCTTTAATTGAATGCCACTTAACCCAAGTTCAGTCAAAGAAAAAATTAAATGTTGATTACATAACAACTTGAATACAGAGTTCTGTCCAACACAGAATTCATCTTTGACAACATAGCAACTTTAAGGCACACTTATGTCCAACACATAATTGAATAGTTACAAGGTAGCAATTTCAATACTTTTGGCACTCCAACACACAATTCAACAGTCACAACATAGACAGTTGAAGAGGACAGTCCAAGATAAAATTCAATATTGATTACATAAGAAGCTTAATATAGAGGTCTATCCAACACAGAATTTATTTCTGACAACATAGCAACTTCAAGACACACATATGTCCAACACAGAATTGAATAGTTACAACATAGAAAAATCAATGCTCAGGGATTGTTGTGTGAGATTATGTGATGAAAAAGTTGAATCCTGTGGAGTAGTCAATGACGAGTTTGAGTGGAAAATATCTTGCGAAGGTAATATATCTTGTTGCACATCACTAATAGCAGGCTTCCCTTGCAAAGAACTACCCCTGTCTTTTTTCTTTTCTTTTTCTCATCTCAAGGCTTGACTTCATCCCCCGTCGTCGTCCTTTCTCTTTTCTACCCTTTAGGTAGGTTCAAAGGGTGTTTGTGCGGGTTCTTGAATAACGTTAAGCTGTCATAAAACAATTAACTATGTAAGTAAGAAAAAACTTATGTTATTAAACAACAAAATTATGTGTGTAAAGAACAAAACATACCTCTATTTGAGATTTTGGTACGTGGGATGGTAATCTGCATTCATTTCTGTTTATTTTTACATCTGAATTACAGACAGGGGGAGATAAGCGTGTGTACTCATCGTGTGTCTATCTGCATATATTGAGCAAGTGTTCATATGTCTCTCTAAATTTTGCTATGGTTGCACATATCTTCACAACATTGCCCACCAGATGCATAAATTTCATTGATGCAAGTGATATTTTGTTGGTTGTATTCGTACCATGGACAAGGTCATTATTAATAGACATTTTGCATGCATCTCTTGTCCACCTCGTTATAAAGTACTTTAAAGGCACAACTCTAATCTGGGCATGTAAGAATATGTATATGACGTGTCTATATAGTATGCCACAGAATTCAAAATTTTTATATGAAAAATGAACATTATCTTGGTAAGTATTGATTTCTACCTGATGGTAGTGCTTTGCATCATCAAATATTATATATGCATTGGACTTAGATGCTGCAACACAAGGTCAATGGCCTTCAAATACTGCTCCTCAAACAGTTCATACACTTCTGGTGTATACATCTGGATTGCTTCCTGGAGCATTATTGAGTTTACCACACATCTCTTGAATGTATGCCTCATTTTATGGTCCGCAAAATCTTGCTGGTATCTCCGATCCTCAAGCAATTTTTGAAAGTTTTCGAAAAATAAATGCATTGTTTGCCTTATGTCTAAATAATCTTTCAGTACCTTGTTTATACTCTCACATCTTTGAGTTCTGACCATGTCCGTAGTAAATGTGATTCTATCGTATACCAAAGCCCACTTTTTTCCAGTCCTCATACAACACTTTAAGCTATTGGTTGCCTTCAAGTTTATACTTTGACAACATTTCATTCCATGCTTCTACAAAAGAGTCTTCGTCCTCAAAATCGTAAATGCATCTTTGAAAATATTTCTTAAAAGAAAGTGTAGCACTGAATACATGACTTAAATGTTTGCAAGCATTTTGATACATGTGTCAAACACATATTTTATGGTATGTTCTAGGTAGTTCTTGTGCAATGATATTACTCATTGTCTTGTCCTAAACGATCAATATGGTCTTCAGTTCCTTTCCATGCATGACACTTATGAATGTGTTGAATAGCCATCTAAATGTATCTATGGTCTTATCATACAATAAGGTAGCACCGAAAATGATAGTTTGTTTGTGGTGATTTACCCCAATGAAAGGAGCAAATGGTCTCCCATATTTGTTGGTTTTGTATGTTGTGTCAAAACACAAGACATCACCAAATCTTTCATACTCTTTGCGCATTCTCCAATCTGCCCAAAATATGTTGGTGATAAGGTCATCCTCATCAACTTGTATAGAGTAGGTAAAGGAAGGGTCTTCCATTTGCCTACGATGCAAATATTGAAGTAGTCTCCTAGTGTCAAATTGTAGCATTTGCTGCTGTCGTTTGGTGTGTAAGTAATTCTTCATATTCACCCTGAGGAAACCTAAGTTGTCTTTTCCACCAACCTGGTTGGACATCATGTGGTATAGTTGTGTTGGTTTCAAATCACTACTTTCCCCGATGTCTACAAGAGACGCATGAGCTTCTTTAAACCTACGGTGTGATCTAAGCATATGTGCCTTAGATGGGTTTTCAAGTTCATGATTGTGTTCTACATTCCATCTTGTTATTTTATACATTCCATTGATGTTCAGGGCGAAGGTTATCCCTGCCAAACAACCCAATAGGGTCTCAGCTTGTTGAATGACTGGGTTAGAGTACCGGGCATCTTTCTTTCTCCAACCTTCTTTGAAACATACTAACCGCATGTTCTTAACAACACCTTGCTTGTCCTTAGCCAAATGATATCTTCTAACACCAAAACCTAGACCTTTAGCATACGTAAGGAATACTGCATATGCCTCATCAATAGTTTTAAATTTCGAATCATGACAAAGACCTTGTGATATGATGTTGCAAGCTGCTTCTAATGGATGGCTTTCTTCCCTGTGCATACATACAATCATAGTAAATGCATTGGGTTAGGTAACCCTTTTCACAGACATTTCACTATTTACTAACCATCTACATATGATATTGGGGTTGAAGCTCAGATGTTAATAACCCTTTACAAGTGTCACTAAACATCTACATATGTTTCTAACATGTTACATATGCTACTGAACCCTTGTTGGACTCGTTACTAACACTGTACATATATTACTAACCTTTTACATATGCTATTAAACCCCAATTTTAATCGTTACTAACCCTTTACATATGCTACTGAACATCCGTTAGACAGGATACTAACCCTCTACAGAGGTTACTAACCCTAGAACATAGGTTACTAACCCTCTACATATGTTACTAAACCCCTGATCTAGATGTTACTAACCCTCTACATACGTTACTAACCATTTACATATGTTATTAAACCCCTATTTGACAGGTTACTAACCTTCTACAGAGGTTGCTAACCCTCGAACACAAGTTACTAATCATCTATATATGTTACTAACCCTTTACATAACCCATTGAACCACTTTTTAACAGGTTACTAACCTTTTACATATATTACTAACCACTTACATATGTTACTGAACCTCTGTTTGATAGGTTACTAACTCTTTACGGAGGTTACTAACCCTGGAACACAAGTTACTAATCGTCTACATATGTTACTAACACTTTACATATGCTACTGAACCCTGTTTGACTGGTTACTAACCCTTTACATATGATACTACACCCCTGATCTAGCCATTACTAACCCGTTACATTTGTTACTAATCCTTTACATATGTTATTGAACCTCAATTTCAGATGTTACTAACCGTTTTCATTTGATACTAACCCTTTACATATGTTACTAAACCCCATTTTGACAGATTACTAACCATGTACATATGTTACTAACCCTTTACATATGTTACTGAACCCTATTTTGACAGGTTACTAACCCTTTGCATATGTTACTAAATCCCTGATCCAACCGTTACTAACCCTTTACATATATTACTGAACCCCAATTTTAGATGTTACTAACCCTTTTCATTTGTTACTAACCCTTTACATATGTTATTGAACTCCATTTTGACAGGTTACTAACCTTGTACATATGTTACTAACTCTTTACATATGTTACTGAACCCCATTTTGACAGGTTACTAATCCTTTACATAGGTTACTGAACCCCTGTAGCATACATTACTAACCCTCTACATATGTTACTAACCCTTTACATATGCTACTGAACACCTGTTTGACCAGTTACTAACTCTTTACATATGTTACTAATCCTTTACATATGCTACTGAATCCCATTTTGGCAGGTTTCTAACCTTTTACATATGTTACTAACCCTCTACATATGTTACTAACTCCCCATTTTAGATGTTACTAACCCTTTATATATGTTATGGAGCCTCCATTTCAGAGGTTACTAACTGTTTACATATCTTTCTAACCCTGTACACATTGCTCACTGCATTTTTTCAACTTACCAACTCCTGAAACGTGTTATTATCACTGTACATTTAATGCTAACTACCTATTATAACTTCACATGAACCAGGCACCACGTAATATACATCTGTACTAAGATCGGTAGTTTTGAAAACAATAAATAAACAAAATGCACTATAGTTAAACGTAGATAAACACTCTAACATGACGGCTATCTTTGACGAGGGGCCACCACAACTTGCTTCAACTTCTATGTGCCTTCCTGTCCCAAACTCACAGTCCATTGCTCATGCCTCCTCCAGATATGTCTTAACTAAGCCTGGTAGTTGCACTAAACTCTCCCTCAGCTAGAGGGTGTGTACTGTTAACCTCTTCGATTCTTCCTCACCCCACGAAAAATGGAGGAGGATTGCTCTTAGGAACTGGCAAACGATACTGAAAACAATGGAGGAGGATTACTCTGAGGAACATGCAGGCGGCATTAAAGACAAAGAGGTAATAGTGCAGGGTGACTCAATTCCCGCATGATTTTTGATCGTGTCACCATTAAGGAGGAGTTGACAATGTTATGATGGCGGGTCAAACGACGGCCTCTAGGGTGTCAGTGTCGCTGTTTGTCGTTAACGGGGTAAGCGAAACGTCAGGAATGAGCGGTAGTGTGACGGTCGCCGTAAACAACGGTCGGGTTAACGTCGCCGTTTCATGGTTGTCTAGCACAGGGGTCCGACCCGGACATGGTGCGATGGGAATGGTGATTGAGGGAGTCACCTCAGGAGGGGTCCTGAGGTGATCTGAACTCATATGGACGTGTATCTGTATGCATGCTTACTACTCCGTGAAATAAAATAAAGCTGGTTGTGACGTGCACGAGGATGTGCTTCTTCTTCTTCTTCTTCTTCTTCTTCTCTCTCTCTCTCTCTCTCTCTCTCTCTCTCTCTCTCTTTTAATCACATGATATATATACTCATTGTGTTCATTTATCGGAACCAGTTTAATTGTATTACCCAATGAGAAGTTGATCGCTAGAGATGTAGAAGGAATAAGAATGAGTGAGAAGGAATATATCACTTGACATCAAGCTCATTTAATTTGTCGATACCAAAATAGGATAGGATGTTAGTATTGATGTAATTAGATAGTTATGTATGAAGATAGACTTCTATACCATGAGGACTCTCCAATGGATGATCCAACCGGATGTTTATCTCTAAATCATTGTATGAGATGAAGATTATTGCTACGATTCTTATCTCCCACTCTGTTGTACTCTATATAATGAGATTGGTTGCTATGAATGAGAGTAGCTTTCTCTTCTTTAACATGGTATCAGAGCAAGTAATACCTTTGTCTGCGTTTTAGTCCTACTCATGTTTAAGATTTTCTTGTTGTCTCTCTTCAGTCGAGAGCTCTCAGCGGCCTCCATCATTAGCACACTTTGCTCCATCTCATTTGCCGTAGTGATACATCTAGATATCATCCCAACGAGAAGAACAACCACCATCTTCAGTGCACTTCTCTACGACGTTTCCTATGGTATGGAGCTATCATTGCTTTGTCACACCATCAACGGCTATCCTCAATGACCGCCCTCTGTCGCATGCCAGATGTGCGTTGATGCCATCATGGGAGTGCCCCATTGCTAGCACACCCCTATGTCTGCTTCCTTCTCTATCACTGTCACCTAGCAGAGTACTTGTTGCCACAACTTCGTCAACACCCGCTCCACCTTGACGCAGCTCCATTAGCTGCTACTATGCAGTTCGCTGTCGTGTTGTTGTGTGGCCCCTAGTGTTGTGAGTTACCGCCACCTTCCACCAACTCACACTTGGTCTTTCTCTTGCGTGCCTGCACCAGCATCGTCAAACACCATGTCACAACTTGGCGCACTTGACAGCAGCTTCTCTTCACTGCAACGATAAAATAATGTCATCCATGGTAGGTTACGATCAATCTTCAACATCGGTCATGGCATCAATGCCATCCTCATTATCTCCTATGACTCTACAAATACCACCACTGGTATCTACCAACACTTTGCCATTTCTTCCTTTAACATTAATGCATGACAATTATTTACTGTGGAAAGACTAAATCATTCCACTTTTAAAGTGTTATGATTATTTGAGTATGGTAGATGGATCTTGTATTCTTCCATCAAAGTTCATTAGCAACATCAATAAAGATGGAAGCACTACTCAAATATAGAATCCAAAATTTATAAATTAGCAAAAGATTGATCAAATAGTTCTTTCCTGGCTTATTTCTTCTATAACAGAGCCTCTTCTCACTCTTATCATTGGTCATGAGACCGCAAAGATGTATGGGATTTTCTAGGCAGGGCATTTGCATCTCATTCTTGGTCTTGTGTTCTGTAATTATGGCCCAAGTTACATGCTACACATCGAGTTATATTCAAGAATATGTACAGTCTATTGAAAACATAGCAGATGAGCTTGTAGCAATTGGTCATCCTATGGATGATGAAGAACTGGTTATGGTGATCCTATTTGGACTTGGACAAAGTTATGAAGCATTTATTTCTAGTATCACCACTCGATTGGATGATCTCACTCTTGAAGATGTCCTTGCACATCTTACTGCACATGAAATTATTATGGCACAATGGCAACTTAAGAATACTTCATAGTATCCTTCTGCAAATGTTGCCAAGACCACCTCTACTCAAACTCAAGGGTAATATGGTAATGGTGGTCGTGGGTGAGGACACGGTTGTGGATGTGGTTATACACCATGATGTCAGATTTGTTTATAGTTCGATCACCGTGGACTAGAATGTGTTGAACGATTTAACTAGAACTTTCTTGGTGGGAGTATTTTCTCACAACATAGCTCTTCTTATCATCCTCAATCATGGCCAAACCAACAAGTTGCTTGCTTATCATCGGGGTCCCCTACTGTCAATCCAACAGCATATTCCACCACCTATGGTGCACTACCATAAATACAACCAACTTTAGTTTCATCTAGTGCGTGGTACCAGACCACAGTGCTACTCACCATATTACACTAGATTATCATGCACTCATTGATCCCACAGGATATATAGGTTTTGACAAGTTGCATGTTGATGATGGTGAAAGTTTGCCCATCTCTTCCATTGGATCAACTATCCTTTCCTCTTCTTCTCGTCCCTTTGTTTTACATAATGTTCTTCATGTTCCTCTTATTAGCAAGAATCTTCTCTCTGTTAAAAAATTCACAGCTAAGAACATTGTTTTCATTGAGTTTCATCCTTCTTTTTGTCTTGTGAAAGATCAGCTAATGGGGAACGTGCTCCTTTGCGGACAACTTAAGGGTGGTCTTTACTACTTTCTTCCTCCACCACCATCCACTACATCCGCCTCTCTTAGTGAACGTGCACATCCAATCATATGGCATGAATGGCTTGGCCATCCTCATTTTCATGTTCTTTTTGATATTATTAATAAATTTGATCTCCCTGTTTCTTATCATCCCAAACGATCATTATGTAAAACATGTTGCTTGAATAATAGTCACAAACTTTTTTTTTCTCTGTCTTTTTCAACTCCGACAACACCTTTGTAGTTATTACATTTGAATCTTTGAGGACCAGCACCTACTTTATATATATATATATATTAAAATTAGCATCATCATATTAAATATACCAATGCAACCAAAGTGAGTGCACTACAAGAAATCTACGCTTTACAAATGTAAAAAATCCATAGGTATAAGTCATTTTCTCATTAGCAAATAACATTACCTATGGAGTCACCTACGAACCAATCCATAAGGCTAGTACAAGTAGGTAAAAGTTTTACCTATAGATGGATCTATATATATAGTACATGTATTATACCTATGGATGAACATATAGGTATGGTACTAACTTATACCTATGGACCAATACATGTAAGTAAAACTTTTAGCTACTTGTATTAGCCTTACGGGCTGTTAAATGTGGAGTTTTGTACGTAAAGCAATTTACCTATGCATCCTTC
Organism: Cryptocoryne crispatula var. balansae; assembly: GCA_036172225.1. Taxonomy (NCBI): domain Eukaryota; kingdom Viridiplantae; phylum Streptophyta; class Magnoliopsida; order Alismatales; family Araceae; genus Cryptocoryne; species Cryptocoryne crispatula. The sequence continues at coordinate 15,213,102 of CM069925.1, read as the reverse complement.
AGAGCCTACATATACGGACAATCTTGCCTTCAAATTATTCATCGATCCCTAATTGTCTTTGTGTATTCAATGATATAAATTCGTACCTTATTTTTCAAATTGTAGCTCGGATCTCTCCTTAGTTCCAATATTTTCTTCTAATAGCCCTAACCTGTTTTGGTGACTTTGGCACTCTAATATTTGATCGATGCGAATAACTTTTTAGATATTTCGAGCATATAAATGATGATGATATTATAGTTATGCATTCATATTATCATCTCTTGTATTTATACATCTAGTCTGTTATTTACTTGTTAGAGTTAGTAATCTCTGTATCAATTAAGATGGCATTAAACTAAAGTTAAAGTTGACATAAATTATACTAGATTAAAGTTGTTGTAATTGTATCATGCTAAAGTTTTCAAGATATTTACAACTGATATTTATCAGTGTAAAATTGATATTATCTAATATTATATATTAGAGAAATCGATTGTAAATTTTGACTTGCAACTTTATCTGAGTGATGTGATATATCTAAAGCTTGTTGATCGATATTCATATGATCCAAAAAATTATATTTTAAGTGAATCTGAAAAAAAAATTAAAGATACATATATGCCATTGCTAAGCTGATCTAATAATATTTGAATTCGTGTTGATTTAGATCCGAATTGAATTTTGTCGTATTTTGTTCATAATTAGATTTAAATTCTTATTAATTTGACCACCCGTCTTGTCTAATTAGATCCTTAATTAGCTATTAACAATTTCTTAGTAAATGATAAAAAAATGGTTCACTGATACACTCATTTTCGATAGCTAATTAGATACTTATTTTTTGTATAAAATACGATTAGTATCGTTATCAGAACCGGGTCATACCCGTTGACTACCCTACCCGAGCTTATCAGCGCTGCCCGCCTCTGCTGCTATGATCATCACCGGGTGCGCCGTGCTGCCACCCCCACGGGTCTGCGTCCTTGTGTTGGCGTCAACAGCCGCGTTGATCGCAGATGCCCTTCGTCGTCGGCGACGACCAGACAGCTTCGTCTGTCCCCTTGGAAATGAGTTCGGATCGCCTCAGTTCCCGGGTGGAGGGGACTCCCGCAGTCCCCAACCGGAGCGCGCCACGTCAACGGTGGCGTAATGTGCCACCGCGGACCGACGGAGCCACTGCCGGATAACGGAAGTGCGGAGACGGAGAACGTCGTCGAACGGCCGTCGACGGAGGGGGAGGGCCGTGAAGCCGTCGTTTCCAACGCCACCTCGGGCCATTAATGCCCGTTCACGGCGCCGGACACAAGCTTAAAGAATATTATTTTTATTATTTGAACTCGGTGACGGTTGACGGTCACGCGGTAGCGTTTGTCTAGACGGCTCGGTAGTGATTGTCTAGACGCTCGGCAGTGATACAACGTCGACTCCTCATCGCTAAGCCGACAACCGCTCGGTAGCGTTCTTGTAGACGCCGTAGTGATACAACGTCGACTCGGTAGCGCGGCTTCGTACAACCGCTCGGGTAGCGTTCTTGTAGACGCTCGGTAGTGATACAACGTCGACTGTAGCGCGGCCGTACGACGGCTCGGTAGCGTTTGTTCAGACGCTTGTAGTGATACAACGTCGACTCGGTAGCGCGGCCTCGCACAACCGCTCGTAGCGTTTCTAGACCCTCGGTAGTGATACACCGTCGACTCGGTAGCGCGGCTTCGTACAACCGCTCGGTAGCGTTCTTGTAGACGCTCGTAGCGATACAACGTCGACTCGGTAGCGCGGCTTCGTACAACCGCCGTAGCGTCTTGTAGACGCCAGAGGTAGTGATACAACGTCGACTCGGTAGCGCGGCTCTCGCACAACCGCTCGGTAGCGTTCTTGTAGACGCCGGTAGTGATACAACGTCGACTCGGTAGCGCGGTCTCGGTACGACGGCTCGGTAGCGTTTGTTCAGACGCCGCAGCGATACAACGCTGCTCGGTAGCGCGGCTTCGTACAACCGCCGCAGCGTTCTTGTAGACGCTCGTAGTGATACAACGTTGACTCGGTAGCGCGGCCGGCACAACCGCCGGGTAGCGTTCGTCAGACGCTCGGTAGTGATACAACGTCGACTCGGTAGCGCGGTCTCGGTACGACGGCCCGGTGAGCGTTTGTCTCAGACGCTCGGTAGTGATACAACGTCGGCTCAGATCGCTGGCCCGTACGATGTCTCGGCAGCGTTGTTCAGACGCCTGTAGCGTGTCAAGAAGGGTTCGATGACGCGGCCTCGACAACCGCTCGGTAGGGTTTCTATCAGCTACTCGGTAGCGGCTCGTCAAACCGCTCGGTAGCGACGGTCGCAGTTCGGTAGCGACTCGGTAGGGCTTCTTCCATATTCGGTAGCGGCTCCTCGACCTGCAGGTGGCGCGGCTTCGTACGACTCGCAGACAAGTTTCGCACAACCGCCGTAGCGTTTGTCTAGACGATCGGTAGTGATACAGACGGCTCGGTTGCGACTATTTCAAGCCTTTTAGGCCCGCAAGGCGGTGCGGCTATTAAAAATTTTGACAAATGAAAATGGCGGGACAGAAATGATGCCGCATGCCTCCGTGGTTGTCCGCTCTTAGCTCGCAGCGAGCTACCTCGTGCGGTAAAATAAATTTTAAAACTTTGAAAAATGGATAAAGCGGGAAAGGAAAGCAACCCATAAGACGGTAGCGGCTTGCTCGGAGGCCCGGTAGCGTGTCAAGAAGGGTTCGAGTGACGCGGCCTCGACAACCGCTCGGTAGGGTTTTCATCATACTCGGTAGAGGCTCGTCCACGTCTCCGCGATTCCACCTTTTCGGAGCCCCCGTTCGTCCTAGAACCTCTTGGCAAGATCTACGAGCGACGAGCGCCTTCTTCCCCTTCGAAGAAGTTCAACCATCGCCGTCTTCCACTCATCATCTATAACCAGTTTTTTGCGGCGCGTATAGTTTTTTTTTCAACAACCGGCAATAGTTCTTCGAAGTTGCACGTCCAACGTAATCTTGCCGCCGCTCGTTGTTCCTCGCAACCAACAACATTCATCGCCGAATAAGTCCGAAGCGTGCACCATCGCTCGGCACGAAATACGCAAGGTAACCCTTCGAAGGTGTGTATCATACTCTTTATACGTTGTCGTCGCGCTCTACACACGTATTTCCTGAAGACGCCTAGGATTACAGACATGGAAACGGTCCACGAGATGGCGTCTACATCCAATGTTCATGAGCAAAAGCAAGGCATGCGTTACACCAATGTTCATTTGCTTACTATCGCACGCAAATTGCTACCATTCCGATCAAACAGTCCACAGAGACCTCCTTGCACGTACCTTTCGGCGCTTTATTGATATGCCTCGAATACGAGTTCAAGACATCCATGATCCGGAAATCCTCCTACTTCACGAAGGCGGTGGAGTTTTCAACATAAATGGCCAAGAGTTAAGACTACGGTCGAATGACGTGGCCCTTATTTTGGGGTTACCCGATGACGGTAGAACCCATCCGCTGACAAAGCAGACGAAAAACCCAACTGGATGATACATGCTCCTTTAGGGGTAAGTGCCACAGAGGTGGCATCTTGAATTTAATTGGAAATCTTGTACACCCAAAGGATCCTGTCGTATGTCAACAAAACGGTGTCACCGTGGATAGCATTCATGTTTTCATGTTTTTTGCTCCCGAATTCAAATAGAACACTTCGTAAGGCATCCTTTACTACGTACAAGATATTGGTTCCATAGAGGTTACAATTGGGCCATTTATGTACATAGTGTCTTCAGACCGCATGGATGACGTGCACGTAAAATTAAGGCCAATAAGTCCCCACCCTATCTACTTGGGTGTGTGGCCGTCATACCGTAAGTATACAAAACCATTTACGTAGTGTTTCTTCCTATCATATTTCGTGCGTTGGTCTCACACGTCTTACTGTCGAATGTTTATATACCAGCTTTTATTTTTGAACATATCACGGGTTAACACAATTTCGTGGGAGAAATGATCCACGTATTTTTAAGGGAACATGGCGCCCTTAAAGAATAAAGTGGAATTTGCGGATATACTTAAACAGATCACAGATGAAAGTATACGGTGAGTTTGAATTTGTATACATGATAAATACATTGTTCGTGTGTTGTTCTTAATTTTCTTATTATTATTGCGTACATAGTTGTAGATATTGTAGACGCAGGAACCGAGCGGATCAGAATTCGCAACGAAGTACCTACGCCCAACTTGGGTGATACATCGTACATGTGTGTCACGAGCCGACGAACAATTTCTCATTGAGAGACAAAGAGGCGTAATCGAGCAATTCATTAGGAGAAGGATTTGCCCAATTCCAAAAAGGATTGATGGGTTCGCTCAAGATTTGGCACAGAGCGAGAAAAGAGAAGAGCCCCGGAGAAAACAACAAGAACACATCTCCAGAGTATCCGACCATCAACCCCGCCCTCGTTCTACGTTCGATGACATTTTCCACCATGCATGCCAGGAGGTGGATATGATGAAGACCGCAGCCTCCAAAGATTGTGAACGGAGGCGTCAATTTGATGCTACACTTTCGGCGGACCCGGAGTGTACAAGGGATCCGATGTCCGAATTGTTTGACATCCCTTTGGAAACCATACGTATCTGGGCCTCCCCCGTACGCCCACTCAAGTTGTAAATGAATTGTTGTGTATAGCCAAGAGGGTGAAGGGGAGGACCGGACGAACAAGATCCATATGGTTACGGTCCCACCCATACGAGGCTCAACCACAACCCTTGGGATCGAGCCACCTCCACCGATGGAGACCGCGCCCATGCAAGAGAATGTATTCGATGCAAAGGCGGTCATTCCACCGTACGAAGTGGAGACCATCCCCCTCCCCGCTATGAACCCAAAAAGGGGAGGTAGAGGAAGGGGAGGTAAAGGAAAGGGAGGTAAGGGAAAAGGTGGTAGAGGACGAGGAAGGAGGAAGGGGTGGCAGAAAGGTAGCAGCGGTTGTTTCACTCGAAGTGGAGGGCGTCAATCTTGCGCTTTTAAAACCATCCTTGACCGTATTCCCGATGAAAACGTATAAAGCCGCTCGACCGGTTAATTAAGCCAAGGTTAGGAAATAATGTAAAGTTATCTCGCACTTCACTATTTTATCGTCATATGCTCTTTCTCCCGTCGAACTAACCCCTTAATTTATTTCTTCAGAATCTCGCCGATATTTTTACATACACATATTGGCGAAATATGGTCGTTGCTCTACGAGATCGTCGAGTTGTTCAACGTGGGATCCTACGTATTCGAGAGGTCACCGGAGGTGTACCGGATCTCTTAAAGAAAAAATTGATGCTCAACCGTATGAGTATCGAAAAGTCGTGGTGTTGCCATCATCGGTACTTGTTATGAACAGACACCCAAACGTCATCTTCAACAGAATAACACAAAGAATACATGCAATTTGCCTTCCAAACCAAGTCTTCCGATGAATTCATGCGTACGGAGCGCTTCCTTCTCGCTTCACAATGAGGGACATTATTTTCTTTATCTCATTGATGCAGTGAAAACGCTTCTCAGTATACAACTCCATCAACGGCCATCGAAGTACACTCCCGGAACTAAGGTCGCGGTGAGTATATCAAAAAACCAATACTATACTTTTAATTATGCCCTGTGCACTTCAATACTAGATATAGTTCCTCCAATTGTGTAGGTCAAAGACCGGAAGAATATAGTTCGGAACGTTGATTCGATCTTCGACATTGTGGATTGGCCGAATACTATGAGATGGATTGTCCGCATAGCACGATCTCGGGAGGTATGTAATCCTTTTGCGTCCTTATTAGATGAACTAATTACACAAAGGAGAATACCGACCATACATCCTCTCCGGGGTCGGCCGTTAATCGCGCCATATATGTGATGATGTATGTTGAGGAGCTAAGTGCTAAAGGTCGCCCGATGCAACAACACCGAGGAGGAAGTAATAAATGCGAGGGCGTATTTAGCCTTACGTACGTGGAAAATGTCTGCGTCGCCGAGGCTACAGATTTGAGTTCCCGACGTGTTAAACGTCGCTGTAAACATTCGTTCATTCATTAATTCATTCATTCATTCAGTTGTAACATGTTGTAAACGCGCTGTAAACATTCTTTCGTTCATTCATTCATTCATTCGCTTGTAACACCTTATAAACGCGCTTGTAAACATCTAATCATTCTATATTAATAAAAAATCGCAATGTCTTTTGTGTTGCCACTCAGCGAGCTCTGCCAGAGCAGCTGCCGAGCCTCCGTCAAGCCCGCTACCGAGGTAACGCCGCTATCGAGGTCTGACAGACACGCTACCGAGGTCTGATAGACCCGCTACCGAGCTGACAGACGCGCAACCGAGCACTGACAAACGCGCTATCGAGCTCTGACCGACGCGCTACCGAGCACTTACAAACCCCCTACGAGCTCTGGCCGACGCGCGCCGAGCCGGCCACGACCCACCGACGCGCTACCGAGCTCGACCGACGCATAGCGAGCACCGACCGACGCGCTACCGAGCTCTCGACCGACGCGATACCGAGCTAACGCCGTTTCTCGAGCATCGACGCGCGGTAAAACCGTCACCGGCGGACGACGAGGTGGAAGCCCGATACCGAGCATTGACGGTACCCGCTACCTGCACTTCTCGACGCGTACCCCGCTACCGAGGTAACGCCGCTCACGACGAAGTCAAACCCGCTACCGAGGAATGACCGTCGCGGCCACCGAGAGAGTAGACATACCCGCTACCGAGCTTTGACCGACGCGCTACCAAGCTACGTAGCTCGACCGACGCGTGTCCGGCACCGCTAAGAGAATATAATATTCGGCCGTTTTCGTATTTCGTCGAGCCGATATCTCCTTCGGCTTTATAGGGTTCTTCCCCACCGGCACTCCACCATCGCGCCACGTAGCATCCTACAACGCGGCTCTCTTCCCGTATTACCGAAGCACTTGGACGATCTCCCACAGATTGGGTTTCGCCGACTCGCGCACGTATACGGACGCCGTGCGCAGAAACACCGAGTACATCCACCGGTGTTCGGGCAACCAAGGTACATGTATTACACAGTGTACTTTTGCGTACTATCGGAGAGAAATTGCTGCCATTCCTTTCAAACAAGTCCACAGAGACCTCCCCGTCGCGTACCCATTCGGTAGTTATCTTGACATGCCCGCGTACGAGTTCTGCGCACATCGATGATCCGGGAAATCCTTCTACTTCACCAAGGGTGGTGGAGTTTTTATCATTAACGGGCAAAACATCAAAATACGGTCGGAGGATGTCGCACTTATTTTGGGTTTACCCAATGGCGGTGAACCTACGTACGAACACCAAACTAAAACCAGAATCGGACAAACTATTCCCGCATAACGAAAGTGCAAAAGGAGTGGCCTCATCAAAGTTAATCGTAAGCCTTGTAAACTCGATGATCGAAAGGATGTCACCATCACCGTCTCTATGGATAGCATTCATGTGTTCATGTTTCTTGCTCCCGACATCGAATAGTACGTGTCCAAAGGAGATTCTATATTACGTACAAGACATTGGCTCCATAGGTGGTTACAATTGGGCGAGCTACGTACATAGAGTTTTTGTCGAGCCGCATAGATGATGTTGCAGAAGATTAAGGCCAACAACTCCCCACCCTATTCCGTTGGGTGTGTGGCCGTCATTCCCGTAAGTTGGCGTAATGTTGGCCACCATTGTTCTTTAGGTGATTCGATGGGTCGGTATCGTAATGTAATTTCGAATTTTGTATCTCGTGCTTTTTTTTCGAGCATATAAGGGGCTTTTCACAATTTTCACAGAGGAATGTTCCATGCATTTTTAAATGGAACATGGCTCCCTTGAAGACCAAAATACACTTCGCCGACATATTACGACGATCACTTGAAAATCGTATTCTATGAGTTACAACATTTCAACACGAGAATTATGGATGTACTCAATTAAATGGGTGTTGCTCATGCCACTAGTACTATTGCCCTCGCACAGTGTCATTGTAGATATCGAAGCGGAGGGACCGGGTGAAACCGAGGTTCACTCGGAAATACCGACCCCTAAGTACGAGGAGATAGTTAAGAAATGTCGTGCACCGGATCAAGAACTTGCCCTCGAGAGACAAAGAGGGCGTAATTCGATCAACTTTACGCTCAAAGATTCGCGCAATACCGTAAGAGGCTTGATGGGTTTGCTTCGAGCCGGAAATCGAGCGTGTAAAGAGGGTAGCCCCGGGAGAAAAATTTGAAGAAAGTTCCGGCCATCCCTTTAAACAAGAACACTCAAAGAAAACATATGTAAATTTCGTCATCTAGAAGAGGAGGTTCAATCCTTAAAGATCGTTACCTCGAAAGAGAGTCAACGGCGGCAAGAATTGGATGATGCATTCAAGGCCGGCCGGAGTGCACGAAGGAATTAATAAGCGCTATTCGGGAGCAAGGAACCTACGATACACAACCCCCGTCGGCCCTACCACCTCCCGTAGATGAACGCTACACCAATGGAGACCCTACCACCTTCCCACGTAGAAAGTAACAAAACAGATGGAGGTAAGGGGAGGGGTGGCAAGTGACAGGATGGTCAAGAGAAGAGCGGCCGGGGGAAAGGTGGTCGTGGGAATCCGGAAGCAGCCGGGCGGGTGGCCGGGTAGGAAAAAGATAATGAGGCATTTTAAGGAGTATGAAATCATCCTAGGGTGCATTCCTCCGGACCTGAGATGAAGCTGCCTGCAGTGGTTAAACGAGATCCAAGATGTCAAGTATAATTCAAGAACTCCTAAAAGTAGCTTGCGTTCGCAATCTGTGTCGATAACATTTATTTACCTCATTTCGTGACACTCTACAATGTCGTCACGTACACGAAATGGTGGAATTACGTTGATGCCCGCCAGCGATTGCACTCGTTCAACAACAAAGAGTTCGTGTTCGTCGGGTTGATTGAGGTGTACTTTCGAACACCTACAACAACAAATCCAAGCGAACCCCCAACGCTACCGAGTCGTTAAATTGGTGCCTCCATCCACTTTAGACCGACTGCAGAAGGCTTCGTTTAGGCCACCCACACGCATACAAAGGATGAAAGCAATACTACAAACCAATTTCGCAACCGACTTCGAATACGGACCGCTTCATCATAGCGGGCCACACAGACAATGCTCATTTCTTCCTCATCTTAGTTGAGCCCTAGCTTAAGAAGCTTTAAAGTTTACAACTCCATGAACGGCCACGCAAAGTACACGCCGTTAACGAAGCGGGCGGTGAGAATGCCATGTAACATAGCTCCCATGACTTTTTATCAAAACACGCTTAATGAAATTGTGCCTCGCGTGTAGTTGCCGTGACTCGGAAGGGTCTCCTAAGAACGCCCACAACCTCGACGCATCATGGAATGGGTGGAAATGTATGGAATGGACCGCCCACAATGTACCATCGTGGGAGGTATATGAGAACATTCTCAACCATCCTTGTCCTTCCCCGTTTTAGCGCGTAACGTAAGACCCGCTACCGAAAATACATCGTATCCTGGGGACAGCGTTAATCGTGCACAATATACGTCATGATGTTTGCCGATGAGCCGAGCGCAAAAGGTAGCCCACGGTGGAATTTCACAGAGGACGACGTCATCAAGACAAGGGCGTACCCGGCGTATCGTGTCATGAAAACCGCCGTTACGCGGTGAAGGGGTAAGGAGATCGGGGATGCTCGAATTCCGTGACATGCATGGACAATTGTAATATGTATGAAATGGAAGCTAACGAGTAGAAGTGCATCTCCACCAATGAGTTATATATGTCTATTCTAAACGTTTAAGTGCAATTCGCTACACGCCAATGACCAACGCGCCGAGAGATGATTTAAACGGCCAACGCTACCGAGGCCTCGTCCGGACGCTACCCACGGCCACCGGACGAGTAAGTCGCCGCCGAGAGATGAGCAGCCCGCTACCGAGGCCCCGTCCTCGGACGCTACCCACGGACGAGGCCGCCGCCGAGAGATGAGCAGCCCGCTACCGAGGCTCCGTCCTCGACGCTACCCACGGACGAGTAAGTCGCCGCCGAGAGATGAGCAGCCCGCTACCGAGGCCTCGTCCGACGCTAGGACGAGTAAGTCGTCGCCGAGAGATGAGCAGCAGCCCGCTACCGAGGCCTCGTCCCACGCTACCCACGGACGAGTAAGTCGCCGCCGAGAGATGAGCAGCCCGCTGTCGAGGCTCCTCGTCCGGGACGCTACCCACGGACGAGTAAGTCGTCGCCGAGAGATGAGCAGCCCGCTACCGAGGCCCTCGTCCGGACGCTACCCACGGACGAGTAAGTCGCCGCCGAGCGCCGACCCGCCCGCTACCGATAGGAGAGATATGACGTACTCGCACCGAGCGCACAATGAGAGACAAACCCGCTACCGAGATGTGAAGAAGTCGCTACCAACGAAGACGAATTCGCCACTGAGCGATCATGAAGTCATAAAATATCTTTGTAATTAAGAAAAGTCATGAAACCGAAACATCACAAACCACCATGTCCATGATTACATAATCCTTGGAGTTTTAAAACTCTACAAAGATGAAATTGCGATCAATCCTCCGATTCCCCGGGATTGAGAACCGCCGCACCGGTAGAAGTCTCCATGTCGTCGCAGTCCATCGTCCCTCCGAGCATCTTGGAGCATTCCTCCGGCCTTCTTCCTCGCCGCCTTCGCCGTCGTCGAAGCTCGGCCACCTCCGACTCGAGGATGGCCACGCGTTCCCGGGAGGTATTCCACCAATAACGCGTTCCTCACACTTGCATGGCATAATCCCGCCTCCGCAGGGAGCTTGTTCTACCCATACAAAAAACCCACACGGTACACGCCGCACAAGATAGATTGGAACGGGTTATGCGTTAGAAGATAATTGCAATTGTTCATTCTAAGAAATTAATGATATATATCGACGCTCGGGCAGGCGAGAACTTCCGCCCGTCATCCGGTCCTCCGATGGCCGGTGCCCATCCGACATTCCCCGTGGCCATAGCCGCAATGTACCCGCCGACCGTCGGCCATCCGAGTACCGAAGGATGTAGGTTACAAAGTAGAGAATCATTTTAGTAATAAAGTTATGCTAACAAAGTATGCAAGCTACCGATAGAATAAAAGGAAAAGGATGAATGTCTAATCGAAAAAGTTTCCTTTCCGACTACCGTCTACTCATAAACCGAAGGATGTCCATATGAGATACGTTACGCATCATGTCGATTGATTCCCGAGTCGGAAGAGGAATTTGTCATGAGGGTCCGATTTCGAGATTGACTACTTAAAACATGTGGCCGCGATTCCTTTTCATCCCTCGGGCGGCTCAACATGAACCAAAGCCGAACTTGACCTATTCGTGTTTTATATTTTTCCTTCTTTTCCAGTAGGATTTCATCCGCGCTCCGACCCTTCTCAAGCCTCGCTTTTCAACCGAAGAGCATCAATTCGAGCTTCTTGCATTGGTTCCCGCAAGAGAGACCTCGGATTGACAACTCCGAGGTTCCAACAATGGGCCACATTGGCTTCGTGGAAAGGATTCGTATGTGCCTTTTCTTGTGAATTCTTTAAATTTGTTAGGAAGTATTCGTAGATGTCTTGTCCCTTTGTCACAGCTTGCACATAACTCCACCGCACTTCTCAATCGTACGCATGTACCTCATTTGCCATATCGTCATCTCATCGACGATTTCATTGTTTTTGATAATGGCATCCCCAAGGTTAATGTTGCAAGCCGTCCTCGTCCACCTAGTCAAGATATAACTTGCCGGAGTAGCCCTAACTTGGAGATGTAATACCACACGTAACACATGTCTACAGCAGTATTCCAAAGAAATTCAAACTTCTTACAAGAACATTGAACACCGTCGTCTACACCTCTAATTATCCGCACACGATGCCAATGCTTGACGTCGTCATATACGACAAAGGTGTTTGCATCCGAATTGCAAGTGTAGCTCAATGCACTTCAAATACCGATCTTGAATGATTTCGTAGACCTCGGGTGTGTAAATGACAATTGCTTGCTCAAGTATCTTTGATCAGACATACGTGTCTACTATACGTATATCTCATCTTACGATCAAAGAACTTCGGTTGTACCTCCCGTCATCAATTAGTTTTTCAAAGTTCTCAAAGAAGAAACGCATTGTTTGTCTAATATCTAAATAATCTGAGAAGCTTGTTAATACTTTCACATCTTTGTGTATCGACCATATTAGCAGAAAGGTGTTCCTTCCATACACAAGTGCCCATTTTTTCCTCTCCTCAAACAAAGATTTCACATACGTTGTCACTCAATTGATATGTTGACAACATATCATTCCACGCCCAGTAAATGAATCTTCTTCTTCGTAGTCGTAAATACATCTCCTCGAAAATCTTTCTTAAATGATGTTGTGGCATTAAATACATGGCTCAAATGTTTGCAGTGCATTTTGCACATGTGCCACACACATATCCCGTGGACCGGTTCTTGGCAACTCTTGCAAGATGGCATTGCTCATGGCCTTATCCTGGCCGATTAATATAGTAGTTGGCTCCTTTCCTCCCATGACACCTACAAACGTATCGAAAAGCCATCTAAATGTGTCGATTGTCTCATCGTACAATGTAGCCGCACCAAATATGACAGATTGTCTATGATGGTTTACCCTACAAAAGGAGCAAAAGGTCGGCCATATTTTGTTGGTCTTATATGTTGTGTCAAAACATAGGACATCACCAAACCTTTCATAGTCCAACCGCATTCTAGAATCGCCCAAAAAACATTGGTGATGAGGTCGTCCTCATCAACTTGTAAAGAATATGTGAAGGTGGGATCTTCGCCTTGCCTACGATGGAAATAATGAAGCAATCCTCCAGTTGTCAAATTCTAACATCCGCCTTTGTCTCTTGGTTCGTAGATAATTCTTCATATCGTTTTCGTACATGAATCCAAGGTTTCTTCCGCCACCCACTTGGTTGGACATCATACGGAAAAGCCGCTAGGTCGTATACCACCGGCTCTCACCAATGTCCACAATGGAAGCTTCACCGGAAATTTTCTATGGACCGAAGCATGCGTGCCTTGGAAGGACTTTCCACCTACGATTATGCTCGCCTCCCATCGTGTAATTTTATACATTCCATTAACGTGGAGGACAAAAGTAATCCCAGCCAAACAACCCATTCGGGTCTCCGGGCGGTGAACTACAATTGTGTCACCTTCCTCCAACCTTCTTTAGAGCATACAAACCGTGCTCTCCTTACAATTCCTTGCTTATCCTTTTTTAAGTTTTCTCTTCTAACACTAAAACCAACATGTTTCGCATATTCAATATATGAAAGATAAGCATCATCAACGGTCGTAAACATCGACTCATGGATAGACCCGGTGTAAATGTTCCTGTAAGAGCATGCCCTTCTGGACTTCCCACAGGTTCCCTATACTCGGCTACTGTCGGTGACAGAATGTGGGTTGGGTCATTAACCGGGAGACGTTCGCTGCATGTTGACAACGTACGTGTTCGCCTGTTCCTATACATATCAACCGGTGTTATAATGTTTTCACGCATGTCAACCGAACTCGCATACAATGGCATGCGGCACGAAAAGAGTGGTTCACGTAACCTAGAAACACGAGAAGTTACTAGCAAACGTTCAACATGGGAACAAACTAGCAAACAAAGCTTAAACTCTCTTCGGCCTCAAAGAAGAACAACAGCGATAAGAATCGTTGAAGACGTGCGCCAAAACATGTTAAGAACACGTACCGAGCAGGAGATGTCGACGCTCGAGGTGAAAGCGGGGGATGCACTTGGTCCGCAGTAACACCTCGCCGGACAGGCCGTTCGTCGCACTCGCCCCGAAGACGCCTGGAGATGTCACCGCCAACCCGAGAAGCGCCCGTTCTTCGCCGTGCTTCAATTGGGAGTTTTAGTCCTTTTAGTCTTTCTCACGGATGAGGAAGGGAGAAGCATCATTGCGCGGTTTAATGACGATGTAAAATGTCCGACAAAATAGCTCGACAACGATTCGCCGCTTCGCACGTCTACCGTATCGGTGACCTCGGTCGAGGAGCCGCTACCGAATATGGAAGAAAGAAGCCCTACCGAGTCGCTACAGAACTCTGACCGTCGCTACCGAGCGGTTTGACGAGCCGCTACCGAGTATGATAGAAACCCTACCGAGCGGTTGTCGAGGCCGCGTCACCGAACCCTTCTTCGACACGCTTACCGGGCCTCCGACAAGCCGCTACCGTCTTATCGCCTTGCTTTCCTTTCCCGCTTATCCATTTTTCAAAGTTTTAAAATTTATTTTACCGCCCGAGTAGCTCGCTACCGAGCCTGGAGAGCTTCGCACAACCACGGAGGCATGCAAGATTCATTTCTCGTCCCGCCATTTCCATTTGTCAAAATTTTTAATAGCCGCCCCGCACTGCCGACTACCGAGAACTGAAATAGTCGCAACCGACCCGTCTATGTATCACTACCGATCGTCTAGACAAACGCTACCGAGCGGTTGTCTGAAGCCTGTCTACCGAGTCGTCTGAAGCCGCGCTACCGAGTCGAGGAGCCGCTACCGAATATGGAAGAAGCCCTACCGAGTCGCTACCGAACTCTGACCGTCGCTACCGAGCGATTTCACGAGCCGCGACCGAGTATGGTAGAAACCCTACCGAGCGGTTGTCGAGGCCGCGTCACCGAACCCTTTTCGACACGCTACCGAGCGTCAGACAAATGCTACCGAGACGCCGTCCGAAGCCGCGATACCGAGCCGACGTTGTATCACTACCGAGCGTCTGGACAAACGCTACCGAGCCGTCGTCTGAGACCGCGCTACCGAGTCGACGTTGTATCACTACCGAGCGTCTAGACGAACGCTACCGAGCGGTTGTCTGAAGCCGCGCTACCGAGTCAACGTTGTATCACTACCGAGCGTCTACAAGAACGCTACCGAGCGGCTGTTCCGGCCGCGCTACCGAGCCGACGTTGTATCACCACCGAGCGTCTAGACAAACGCCACCGAGCCGTCGTCTGAGAACGCGCTACCGAGTCGCCGTCGTATCACTACCGAGCCTCGACAAGAACGCTACCGAGCGGTTGTCCAAGCCGCGCTACCGAGTCGACGTTGTATCACTACCGAGCGTCTACAAGAACGCTACCGAGCGGTTGTCCAAGCCGCGCTACCGAGTCGACGTTGTATCACTACCGAGCGTCTACAAGAACGCTACCGAGCGGTTGTCTGAAGCCGCGCTACCGAGTCGACGTTGTATCACTACCGAGGGTCTACAAGAACGTTACCGAGCGGTTGTCTGTAGCGCGCTACCGAGTCGACGTTGTATCACTACCGAGCGTCTAGACAAACGCTACCGAGCCGTCGTCTGAAGCCGCGCTACCGAGTCGACGTTGTATCACTACCGAGCGTCTACAAGAACGCTACCGAGCGGTTGTCTGAAGCCGCGCTACCGAGTCGACGTTGTATCACTACCGAGCGAAGACGCGATACCGAGTCGACGTTGTATCACTACCGAGCGTCTAGACAATCACTACCGAGCCGTCTAGACAAACGCTACCGCGTGACCGTCAACCGTCACCGAGTTCAAATAATAAAAATAATATTCTTTAAGCTTGTGTCGAGCGCCGTGAACAGGCATTAATGACTGAGGTGACGTTTCGGAAACGACGGCTTCACGGCCCTCCCCCTCCGTCGACGGCCGTTCGACGACGTTCTCCGTCTCCGCACTTCCGTTATCCGGCAGTGGCTCCGTCGGTCCGCGGTGGCACATTACGCCACCGTTGACGTGGCGCGCTCCGGTTGGGGACTGCGGGAGTCCCCTCCACCCGGGAACTGAGGCGATCCGAACTCCTTGGAAATCCCACTTCCGCGTACCCATGGGGCGCGTCAGGCTGGTGGCGGTCTTCTCCGTCGACGCACATGTTGACTCCGAGGACCCTTCTGGCCAATCCACGGCCGCTCGGCAGCCCCTGCTCTCTTTCCTCGTACCTACGCCGGTGGTGGAAGATCATAACCTCGACAGTTTGCCAGCATCTGCTTTTTGACAATCTCCGACGACCACCACCACCACCACCCGCATCTCTCTGTCTACGCCGGCCGCCGCACGATACCCCCCGCCCCTTCCTTCAAAGGGGAACCAAGGTCGGCTCACTCCAAGCTGACTTCTCTGTTGGCGAGTTCAAGCTCCCGGCCGAGCCCCCATGACGTCCGACGCCCTGATCTCGTGGTGCCTGACGATGTGCTTAGCAGCCACTACGATGGTTACCGCGGCGGCGGCGGCGGGCGATCCCTCCGCCGACCGCCTATCTCTTCTCCAGTTCAAGGCCGGGATCGCGGACGATCCGACGGGCAAGCTGAGCTCCTGGAACGACTCGCTCGACTTCTGCCGGTGGGAAGGCGTCGCATGCGCCGGCGGTGCCCGCGTCTCCGCCCTCAGCCTCGGCTCCCTGCGCCTCGCCGGCCGGATCTCCGCCTCCCTCGCCAACCTCACCTCCCTGCGGCGGCTGATTCTGGCGGACAACCGCCTGCGCGGCGCGATTCCCGCCGAACTCGGCCGCCTAGCCCGGTTGACGCTCCTCAACCTCAGCTCCAACTCGCTCTCCGGGGAGATCCCCTCCAACCTCAGCCGCTGCCCGGAGCTCCGCTACATCGCGCTGCAGAAGAACCAGCTCGCCGGCGAGATCCCCCCGGCGCTGGGCTCCCTCCCCAAGCTGCTCGTGCTCAACCTCGCCGACAACCAGATCACCGGCCCCATCCCCCCATCGCTCGGCAACCTCAGCGCCTCCGCCTTCAGGGCTCTCTACCTCGGGTCGAACCGCCTCGCCGGAGCGATCCCGCCGGAGCTTGGCCGCCTCGCCGGGCTGGAGCACTTCGAGGCGCACGTGAACGACCTCGCCGGCGGCCTCCCCCCCTCCACCTACAACCTTTCGAGCATCAGAACCTTCATCGTCGCCATTAACCGGATATCGGGGACGATCCCGCCGGACGTGGGCTCTGCCCTGCCAAATCTCAGCTCGTTCGTCGTGTCCGGCAATCAGTTCGAAGGCGCCATCCCGCCGTCCTTCTCCAACGCTTCCTCCCTCCGGCAGCTCCAGCTCGCCGGAAACAAATTCAGCGGGCGGATACCCAGCGCGCTGGGGCTCCTTGCCCAGCTCGAAACGTTCGGCGCGGGCGACAACCGACTCGAAGCCCATGATGCGGCCGGCTGGGGCTTCCTCTCCGCCATGACGAACTGCACCGGCCTGAGGTATCTGGACGTCGGCAAGAACACCGGCCTGCGGGGCGCGCTGCCCAGCTCCGTCGCCAACCTCTCGGTCACCCTCGAGCAGTTGGCGCTGACACGGTGCGACCTGTCCGGCGGCGTCCCCGGAGGGATGGCGAACCTCGCGGGCTTGACGACGCTCCTGATGGGAGGCAACCAGTTTTCCGGCGCCATCCCCGCCGCGCTGGGGAGGCTGCCGGCCCTCGCCGCCCTGGAGCTGTCCGTCAACAGACTGTCGGGAGAGATCCCCTCCTCGCTGGGCAACCTCACGAGGCTATCGGAACTTTACCTGGGAAGTAATCGCCTGAGCGGGCGGCTGCCTCCGAGCTTCGGCAATCTGCAGCTTCTCCAGACGCTGGATGTCTCCAGGAACAACCTCAGCGGCGGCCTGACGGAGGGTATCTTCGGCCTGAGCAGCCTGTCCCTGTACCTCGACCTGTCGCACAACTCCTTCACCGGAGCCCTGCCCGCCGGCGTGGGCCGCCTGAGGAACCTCGGGGAGCTGGACCTCTCCGCAAACCAGCTCTCCGGCGAGATACCAGATCAGCTGGGAGACTGCCAGGGCCTGGAGTATCTTGCCATGGACCGCAACTCCTTCCAAGGTAGCATCCCTGCGTCGCTGGGGACGCTGGGAGGAATCCAGGAGCTGGATCTTTCGGCCAACAACTTGTCGGGGACGATCCCGGAGACCCTGGGAGACCTCCGTTACCTGGGGTTATTTTTTCATCTAACGCACTTTTTTTTTAAAATTTTAAAACTAACACGGTAAAACTTTGTTTTTGTAAATCTACTTTGACCGAAAACAGCAAACCGTCCCGACTAATGACGGCGAAACGAAATTAGTTTAAAGTCGAGTTTTCAAAACCCGACTTTAAAGTCGAGTTTTCAAAACCCGACTTTAAAGTCGAGTTTTGAAAACTCGACTTTAAACCAAACCCGGCTATGAACGAAGAACGGGAGTGAAAAAAATCGTGTGGGAAAGTCGAGTTTTCAAAACTCGACTTTAAAGTCGAGTTTTCAAAACTCGACTTTAAAGTCGAGTTTTGAAAACTCGACTTTAAACCAAACCCGTGAAAAAAACGTGTGGGAAAATCGAGTTTTCAAAACTCGACTTTAAAGTCGAGTTGTAAAAACTCGACTTTAAACTAATCTCGTTTCGCCGTCATTAGTCGAGACAATTTGCTGTTTTCGGTCAAAATCGAGTTTTGAAAACTCGACTTTGACCAAAGTGCGTTAGATTTACAAAACAAAGTTTTACCATGTTAGTTTTAAAAATTTTAAAAAAAAGTGCGTTAGATGAAAAAAAAACTCCCGTTACCTGTGGCGGCTCAACCTCTCCTTCAATGGCCTAGAGGGTGAAGTACCCCAGAAAGGGGTTTTCGCGAACGTCAGCGCCCTGTCCCTCGCCGGCGGCAACGGTAAGCTCTGCGGCGGCGACTCCAGGCTGCGCCTGCCTCCTTGCGCCGCTCTCGTCTCCCGTGAGAAGAGGCCCGCGGCCAGACGCAAGCTCCATCTCTTCCTCGCCATTGCGGCCCCGCTCCTCGCCTCGTGCGTGGTCGTTCTACTTTATGTTATGACGAGGAAGCCCAAAGCCGCACGCACAGCACCAGCAGCAGCAGCAGGACCGTCGTCGTCGTCGTCTTCCATAGATCTCCAGAAGGTAAGCTACAAGGAGCTGGTCGAGGCGACAGACGGGTTTGCTCCTGCTAATCTTCTGGGCACGGGAAGCTGCGGATCCGTGTACAAGGCGACCCTACACGGCGGAGAACGGCCGACGGTCGCGGTGAAGGTGTTCAACCTCCAGGTGCGCGGAGCCTCGAGGAGCTTCCTGGCGGAATGCGAGGCCCTGAGGAACGTCCGCCATCGGAACCTCGTAAAGATCATCACTTCGTGCTCGAGCCTGGATGAACAGGGCGAGGAGTTCAAAGCCGTGGTTCTCGAGTTCATGCCCAACGGAAGCTTGCACGAGTGGCTGCATCCAGGGCAGCAGCCCGGCCGAGTGCTGGACTTCGCCCAGAGGCTGAACGCCGCCATCGACGTCGCTGCCGCCCTGGCTTACCTCCACACCGAGTGCCACTCGGTGGTCGTGCACTGTGATCTGAAGCCCAGCAACGTCCTCCTCGACGAGGATATGACCGCCCATGTCGGGGACTTCGGAATCGCGAGGCTGCTCCGGGACGACGACGGAGCCGCCGGGCGGACGGCCGCCAGCACGTCCGGACTCAAGGGCACCGTCGGATATGCTGCCCCAGGTAATGAATCCACCAGATTCATATATCTCTGGAGACTTCAACACCATGTTGCACGGATGTAAACTAAACATGGCAGCTCCTCCGGTCGCAGAGTACGGCCTCGGCAGCGCCGCCTCGACGCAGGGTGACGCCTACAGTTACGGGATACTCCTTCTGGAGATGTTCACCGCCAAGAGGCCGACGGACCCCGTGTTCCAGGACGGCGTGGACATCCGCTCTTTCGTAGAGGCGGCGCTTCCGGCCGGCGTCCTGGACATCGTGGACCCGCGGCTGCCGCCGCCGCCGCCGCTCTCGTGGGGGCAGTTCGAGGGAGCGCCGTCGCAGAAGGCGGTGGAGTGCCTGGTCTCCGTGATGAAGGTGGGCCTACTCTGCAGCGTCGGGCCGCCCAGAGAACGGTTGGGGATGGGAGACGCCGCGCAGCGGCTGCGCGCCATACGAGACGCCTACCTCTCAGGGCGGCATGGAGATCAACGATAGGATCTCCGTCCGCCGAAAGATACATGCACAGAATATCAGCGATTAGAAAAATAAGAGAAGCATCGAACAAAGTTTCTCCCGACTCTTTTACTATGTTCCTCTCCCGCACAAATGTGAATGTAGAACGGAGAGTCTCAAAAAAACTTACAAGACTCCACTCTCAACCCCCACCCTTTCAAAAGAGTTGAGATGATAAAAGTGATTTTGATTGATGTGATGACTACTAATACTCTCTTCAAAAGTTTTCTTGAGATTCTTCACTCTCTTCGTTTATTCCCCTGATCAGTCTTCAAAAAATTGCTTGGGAATAACCTCTCACCATAGGCCAAGCAAACAAAGTTGGAAAAGAGAGCCGGATATAACAGGCAACTCAACTCTAATCTCAATTTCAAATTATTCAAAATCCGTTCATATAATTTTGTCTCTAACGCAATTTTAAAGGTGATCAAAGTGACATTTCGTCACTTAAATGACAAAATGAGATGTTAAGTAAAACTTTCTATAATAAAATTGACAATAACAAATATATGATTGACTAATAATATATAAAAATAATAAACAACATATAAATAAATAAATAATGTGCTAGTACATAACTAAAAAACCAAATAACATGAATACCACAGGGCCATCTTGTTTCCCAGACGTTAACTAATAAAAAATCCAAAATAATAAAATTTAACTTAAAAATATAATTCAATATAAATTATAAAATAAGAGAATCTAGAGGACCGATTCAAAATGAGATGTAATATGCGACAGCCCTGACCAAATTGCACTAAAGTAAATATTCTCATTGCGGGAGTTCTTGCCCTGGCTCACATGTATCGACCAGCAGTGAGAAACATTCCAGTTGTTATGAAGTACTACACATCTCTGTTAACTCCTATAAACCGTGCATAGCCAGCATAGATAATTCTGAACATTGTCGGAATCAAAAGCTAGGTACTAAACAAACCACCACATTATTCTTAAAGAGCAGATTGTGCAGAAAGCCCCTTGACCTCAGTACTTGGGAGGCGGCTGTTGGGTAGGGAGCAAGGCAAACCGTTTCTTCAGCATGACCCTTTGTCTGGAGTATTTGTCATCTGGAGAGAAGCGAGCTGCATGGTAAACACGAGACAAACTTGTGTGAGAACGCATCCGTGCCAAGAAAGAGGAGAAAGAAAGAGCAACGGCAATCCTTTGGGCTCTCGTAGAAAAAAATTTGTTATAACCTCAAAGTTAAGCCAACCTGGATATTGTTTATGAGAAAAAAAAACAAAGTATCCACCAAAGAGCCAAAACAAATTCAAACCAATTCGGTTCAACTACACCTTCGGTTCAATTTGGGTTGGGAAAAAAACTCTCCAACCTGAATCAAACCATGTTCACTCTACACCATCTAATGAGTCAGCCAGAGCTGTGAAAAGGACCAGAACACCCAAAGATGGTAGAAGCAGTTGCCTAAGGAAAATACCCGTCGACAGTGGGACTGTAAATAGAGTGGTTACATAGCGGATATACTATTTCTGTATCCAAACTGCTTAATATTTTGGATAATCAGATATCCGCTTCGATTGGAATCCGGCTACAAAGCGGATACTAAATTTCAGATACCTCTCAAAGTGGAGTAAATACGGATAATATCCACCTTTGCCCAAAAGTATGCAAAATCCTAAAATCTCGGAGAGATCACAATCAAGGGAAGGTCTCCAAACCAAATCAAATTGTTCTAACTCAAGCATCAAAACCTAGACCCAAACAACCATGTCTTCTTCTACAGTAGAAAGAATGACTAGTAGCTATGAGCATGGATTGCAGAATCGGTCGATCCGGATCGGGATCGACCGATTCTTGGATCGGATCGGTACCTACCGATCCGATTCCTATCGGAATTAGCGATCCAGCTGGGAGTCCCGGCTGGATCGGCCGGAATCGATAGGATCGGTCAATCCCGGACCGATCCACCCGGATCGATCCCAAAATCGGTCGATCCGGACCGATTCGCCGGAAAACCGGAAGACCCGGAATCGAACCGATTCCGGGATCGATCCGGTACTGTTTAAAAGTCCGATCACCCCCTATTTGGGGTCGATCCGGACCGATTCTCCCCCCCACTTGCCCCCTTCGGCTTCTTCTCCTTCCCCCCAAGGCGCCTTGGAGATCTAGGGCTTCAGCATCCGGCGATCCAGCATTTGGAGGGGCGATCCACCTTGGGGAGGGGCGATCCACCCTAAATAGCAGAAGGTTTGTAAGGGGGGGTTTGTAAGGGGGGGGGGGGTTTGTAAAGACACTCATGTTCGAGTGGCAGGGGCAGCGGACGCTGGACGAGGTTGAATGCTTTTGACGAGTTTGCATCTTCCTATCCAGAGCCTGCCTCAGACAGTGAGCCTGGCTATCCACCTCCACCATCTTTTTTACCTCCACCTCCGACTGATCAGGGAGTTTATGAGTTTACCGACATGGCCCAGTCTTTATTTTCTTATGGATACGGGCCAATTATGACCGACCCTAATCAATGGAGATTTGCAGAAAATCAGAATGACCAGGACAGAGATCCAGATCCAGATCCATCCTACTCCGGACGTTACCATAGTTGGTGGTGATGCATATGTATAATGTATTTCTTTGTTTATTTCACGCAATGTAATATGAGTGGTAAGAAGAATGTGTTGTACAATTTGTGGAGTTGGGTATGATTGTTTGTTTGGTAAAAACATGTATCTTATTTGATGCATGATGTGTTCTATTGTGTGATTGGAGCTGATATGTGTTCTATATGATTGATTGTTAATTTGTTATATGAATGAGTGTTCCCTATATTTTTTTTCACATTTTTCCTGAGTCCTATGTATTTTTATTGATTTTTTGGCGATTTTTCCATATTTTTTCGAAAAGCAAAAAAAAAAAAAAAAAACCGATCCAGACCGATTCTGGATCGGTCTGGCTCCATTGGAATCGGCCTGGATCGGTCCGATCCGATCCGATCCGGATCGGATCGGACCCCACCGATCCAGGGTCCGATCCCGATCCGGCGATCCTTGGCTATGAGGGGTAAAGAAGATCAGAAAGATGAAAACAGGATCACGAGGGAAATGCCAGACAGAGCGAGTCCATCCATCAACAGGTGCTGCCACATCCCGCATTGTCTTCCTCCTGTAACAAAGTTGCAAGGCTGCACTGGTTTAAAATGGCCATGTACTCTTCAAGGGCAAAAGACCTATTTTAGCGCACAGGCCTTTTACGTGGACAACAGCCAGCTGCCAGAGGACAAACAGAGAGGGATCGAGGATCACAAACATCATTTCCCCAAGCACAAATACCTTACATTGACTCCTTACATTGGGGGTTTCGGCATCAGTAGATAATTATTTTTATACACTTTCTTCATCTGTAAGTGCCTGTGTTTGTAATTATTTTTCGATTACCACCATCTTCATAGTTAGTTGGTTAACTCGCTCTTATCCCTATTGTATTTGTTGGTTTTCTGCTTTGTTCTATCTGTTTGTACTTTACTCACTTGTTTTGAATGAATTACGACAAGTTTATGTCACCTTTAAAAAAACCTTGAAGTTCTTTATATGATTCCTCAATCTAGCTTAAGCGGCTCTACAGAGGTGGATTAAGGGTCTGTTTGGAACCATGTAAAGTAAGCTGTGATGCGGGACTAACAACGGACCGAGAGAAAAGGACTTGCGTTCTTTAACAGCTCACTAGGATTTACCAACAGATCTAGTTAATCGTCAATTTTAGAGTTCAAAATCGGTTTAAAATGTTATTAATAGAAATTGGACCAGTAGCTATTCCTAAAAAGATTAACCAAAGGAATCGTAAACAAATTTTATTCTCTACCAATGTGGTTATCAAATCCTCAATTAATCGAAACTGATTTAAGTAGTTTTCAAAGATATTAGGTCAACTCAGATTTACTCACGTGATACGCCAACTTCGTGAATAAGCGGGCTAGAACCTAACGCACAACTGAGCATGGCGTTCAACGCATAAAAGGGAACAACGTAAACATCCAAGGTTAAGGTAAGAGATGTACCTCCACGTCGAAACGTGGGTGTCGGCTCGGCTGGCTATGAACACCCGACCTTATACACTTTAGAGGGTTTTAAGAAATTTACAAATTTCTAATGAAAACAAAGATCCACGTCTCGCAGGACGGTATAGGATCAACAAATCAACTTTGGTGGGTGTTCGAAGCCAGGTTGACGAGCTACCATCGAGAAAGCCACTTGTGTAACCAACAGTTAGCGAAATCCAGCTTCTAGTTAAAATAAGCAGCAGGAAGATATTCTGTGGGATCAGATCCCTGTTTCTTCAGGGAGGTGCTGAACTCGCCACTAACTGGTAGCTCCAAAGAGTCACTCAGTAAAGCCAACAAGGAAATAAACCAATATGACAGAAAACGCTACCAGCAGTCAGGGGACTAAGTCCACGCTGAAGGGCAACCACTGGAGAAGGACCAGTGTAGTGAAACACTAGAGATCTGTAATCAGAAACCGCTACCAGCGTTCAGGGGACTTGGCCTCACTGAAGGGCAACCACTGGAGGTGGACCAGTGTAGTAAGATTACTAGAAATCTGTCATAACAATAACCGAACCAGGATCATAGTTTGATTCATACGGAACAGCACCATTCATCATTTCCCGAGCATCGAAGGGGCTCAAAATCATCGATCCGCTACGAATCTCAGGATAAACTTGACTTCACAGCCTCAATGGCTATCAAGAAGTTGCGACTGTAGAGAAGGAGAGGATCCAAACGTAACCAAGCAATAAGAAGTCGCAGGACTAGTTCTGGGATCGTCTCCAACCCATTGTCAAGGTGGACAGTCCACTGAACTAGAATAGCCGAATGCACTCTCGGAATCGAAGGAGATCAGGAGGACCAGTTCCGTATTAGCTTTACATCGACATAGTTTAAGCCAAAGTCGAAAGCTATAGATCTGGAGATGAACTTTCGGACGAAACGGGACAAGAAACAACCAGATCCACCATGCGACCCCAAAGTTCTGAGTACTTATCTGTGCTGATTTCGATCAATAAGATCCACGAAGAAGACCAGATCCGGAATGGATCGCCACAGGATGTAGATCTAGAGCCAAATCTGCACCGACGGCAGATGTTTAGGAACGCTACGGTCATTCCATGGGAGGACCAGCTCGGTAGCAAGAAACCCTCGGTTGGACAAGGGAGACGCCATCGGAGTTCGCTTGTACAAGGAACTCAACATTGACCAGGAACCGCCAAGAGGGAAGCAATGCGAAGTGGCTTTCAGCTGACTATCTCATTCACTCTGAACTACGGGAATAAACCAGTCGGCTACTTAGGCAGAGGAAGAAGCTAGGAAGAAAAGGGAGCTATTCTTGACGCCGCGGTGAAGAGAATGTAGGAGAACCACCATCGCCATTGACAGAGGAGCTCGAGCTCGGCAGAAGTAAGCCAGCGGCGGAGAGACACACTACCGAAGAGAGAAGGAACTAGGGTTCGCTGGAGGACTCAGCGGCCGCGGGTTGCACTAAAGAAGAGAGAGGAAGCTACAGCGAAACTTAACACAGTGAACAGGGTGAAGACCGGAAAAAGAAAATATACGGGTATTTCATTTCAATCCTTCATCTCCCCTTCAGTGCCTCTGTACAAAGCTTTATAAGAGCAGGTAAAAAATAAAAAAATAAAAGAACCAAAAGCTGCAGAGCGTATTGGACCCCGAGTGCCAGTCGGGCCCAATACGCAGAAGGCGTACTGGACCACTAATAGCTCCTTTGCTCAGCCCACACGTCCAGGCAGAATCGGCCATAGTGTGGAGTCTTTCTAGAAGCCCGATTTAAGTAAAAAATGTAGTCTAACTGATATTTCCAAAATCTCCTAACCACAAATTGTCTTTTCGACGGCTATAGACTTTTCCAAACCGATTTTGAAATCGGGTGTCCCCACCAACTCCTCCCGGCTGAGGAGAATTCGACTCTGTCGAATCATATCTTTCTACCATATCTGGCTCAATTTTCTGTAGTTCATCTCTAGATATCCATGAATCGTCACTGTTCGGCCGACCTTTCCAACGTACGAGGTAACGGTGTCTCAAACCATCCTTTGATGTAGTTACCTGTTCATCAATTATGCAGTCTATTTGCTCATGCTCAGTTCTAGAAGGTTGGCTTTGTGGACTCTCCGAAGGTTCACTCAAACTGGGAAAATATGGTTTAGTGAACTCACTAGGTAAAGAAGTTGGCGTTTGAAAAGTTATTAAATCAGAAACGTTAAAAATCGGATTGATACCATAGTCCATTGATAAATCGAGAACATAAGCATTGTTACCGACTCTTTTAGTTATCTTAAAAGGTCCAGCACCCCGGTTGTGCAATTTCTTAACGGTTCCTGTGGGAAACCGTTCAGGACGGATCCTGATAATAACATAATCACCAACCTTAAACTCTTTTTGACGTTTATGTAGATGCGTAGTTCTTTTGTAGTGAGCGTATCTTGACTTTCTATATGCTTTACGATGTTCAAATGCAATTTTTCGATATGCGCGGCAAGTGATTCAGCTGATGCAGACACTTTATGCATGGGTGGGTTAGCAAGCAGGTCAAGAGGTCTGCTGGGTCTATGGCCTGATACAATCTCGGGGACAAACACATGGTTGTGCTATTAACGAGTCATTGTAGGCGAATTCGGTAAAGGTAGGATGCGATCCCGAGTTCTAGCATGTTCCCTAATAAGACATCTCGACGGATCACCTAAACTTATTCCATGACTTCGGTTTGCCCGTCGGTTTGAGGATGGTAAGCACTCAGAGAATTTCAATTTTGTTCCCAACAAATGCCAAAGTGTTTTCCAAAAAATAACTGTACAAATTTCACATCCCGGTCGGTAATGATGGTTTTGGTAGCCCGTAGAGCGACAATTTCTTCTTTCGAAATAACCTAGCGATGATGGAAGCGTCGAAGTTTTGGCGCGAGGAATGAAATGTGCCATTTCGAGAATCTATCCACCACTACCGAGATCGAATCATACCTCCTAGGAGTTTTGGAGTAACCCAGCACGAAATCCGTACTCGAATCACGCGAGGAATTTACGGAATGGGAAGAGGAGTGTATAATCCGGTGTTCTCTACCGAATTTTGATGTGGTGCGGAAAGTGTAACAACGGGACACAATTTTGGCAACATCCTCTGAGGCTAGGCCGGTAAAAACGATGCATGACCAATTCAATGGTCTTGTTTGACGAAAATGACCACCGATCCTCCTGATAAAGTTCCCAGAACTAGGAAATCTCTTAAAGAAGTTAGGAATGCCTGGCTTGATTTACCGTGGAATAAGTAACCCTCGTGGATCAAAAAATCAGCAATTTCCTAGATGAACCTTGGATTAGAGATGCATAAATTTCAGCAAAATACGGGCCGAGTCATGGTATTCTTCCACGATTTGTGGAAAGCCTATATGCTTACACCTTTGAATGAATTAAGAAATGATTCTTCTGTAAGTGCATCACCACTCTATTCTCTATTCCGGGTTTATGTTTCGAAGACGAAAGTAAAGGCTGAATGTATTCCACCCAGCGGCTATGCCTAGGGTTCAATTTCTTTTGGGCCTGAAGGTATCTCGAAGCTTCAATGGTCGAGAAAATAAGACAAACTCTTTAGACGAGAGATAATGCCGCCGATATTTCGGGCCTCGTACGATGGCATAAAACTCTTTATCATAGGTAGAATATCTCGGTCTGGCATCGACGATTTTTCACTAAAAAAGGCTATTGGATGACCTTCTTGTGAGAGAACTCCTCTGTGCCAATCCCGGATATGCATCGCGTACAACCTCGAAAGACTAAAGAGAAGTACGGAAGTTTAAGAACGAGTGAGTCATAAGGTATTTTGAGACAAATGCGGCTTCGAGCCTTTGACCACGAAAATTGCCTTTCTTGGAGACGATCTGTGATAGGGAAATTTTATCTGTGCTTTAAATCACAATGAAACGTACGTAAAAAGTAGCCAAGCCATGAAAACTCCTAACATCGTGGATGTTTTTAGGAGTAAGGTCAGTCAAGAATGGCTTTGACTTTTTGGGTCTATGATACACCATCCTTAGAGACTATAAAGCCCGAGAAAGTGACGATTAGGGAGTGAGAAGAACATTTCTTAAAATTTCCAAACGAGTTTTC
This sequence comes from Cryptocoryne crispatula var. balansae, assembly GCA_036172225.1. Lineage (NCBI taxonomy): Eukaryota > Viridiplantae > Streptophyta > Magnoliopsida > Alismatales > Araceae > Cryptocoryne > Cryptocoryne crispatula. The sequence goes on along the minus strand of CM069925.1, from coordinate 15,184,972 downwards.
TTCTCTTGGAAGCAGCTTGACAAACACCTAAGATGTCCTAAATGTTCGATTCGTGATAGGCTATATATCGAATATCATCAAAATAAACTACCACGGCGACAAATAAAGGGCTTAAGGACCGGAGTTAAATCAACCTCGTGAAGGTCTTAGGGGCATTTGAGAGCCCGAAAGGGCATCACGAGCCACTCGTAGAGTCCATCAGATGTAAAGGCGTTTTCCACTCATCTTTGCAGTCTAGCCTCACTTGGTGATATCCACTCTTGAATCGATTTTGGAGAAAATGACCGCCCCGACTAACATGTCAAAGCATGTCATCCAACGTGGTATAGGGAAGCGGTATTTGACGATGGTACATTTGTTACCCTCTTGTCAACACGCGTACGCCGAGGTTCCATCTTTTTTTTGGAGCTAGCAATGCGGGAACGACACGTGGGCTCGTGCTCTCTCTAATGTATCCCTTTTCAAGCAACTCCTCTACTTGCCTCTTGAGTTCCTCATGGGACTTTGGATCCATCCTATAATGGGGCAGATTTGGTAAGGTGGATCCTGGTACCAGATCTATAGCATGTTGTACCTCTCTCATGGGTGGTAACTCGGTAAGGAGTTCATCAGGGAAGACATCAGTGAACTCATGTAAAAGTTCTTGAACTTCTGGTTCAATCTCAGCTATCTGGGGAATTTTGTCAGCTTCCTTAGCTACCACAGCAAAGATAGGCCCATTTCTACTCTGAATTTCGAATTCATGCTCACCAAGGATATGAAGAAGTCTGGGTGTTCCTATAGTAGCTAAAGAAACCTCTCTACTGTTGGATTTTGGTTGAGCTTTAACCAGTTTGGATTTGTTTAAGCCCTCAGATTCTGAAACAGATTTTTGAATAGGAGGCCTTTTCCCTAACTTCTTAGAGGAGTCAACTGGACCTGGGGAATGTGCTGTTTGTGAGCTGGAAGAATCATTTGAATTCTTAGGTAAAGAAGGTGGTGTAGGAGATAGAATAATCTGTCTGTCTCCATCGAGAATGAACTACATGAGATGTTTGATCTACCGTACGAGGTAGCATCGACATCGAAAAGCCATGGTCGCCCCGAAGATGATACTTCCTTCCGTGAGTACATCGCACGAATGTGGGCAGTATAATGAGGAAGTTGTATAGGAACCAAACATCTGCTATGCACAGGAATGGAGGTGGAGTCTACCCAAGAGACTCTATAGGGATTAGGATGGTCAGATGGATTAAGCCCAAGTTTCAAAACAGTATTAGTGGATATGGCATTGATGCAACTCCCACTATCTATAATGAGCTTACAGACCTTCCCTTTGGCCCTAAAGAATGTATGGAAGATTGAAGTCCTCCTCCAATCATCATTTGAAACAGACTGGGTAAAAGTACACCTCACCACCCCTATTCTGGTCTCATCTTCTAAGGATGCCAGTTGACTTGGGTCAATCTCATCTTCCTCAAATTCTTTTAATAGTTCCTGATCAGCCTCATACACTACAGGTTGTAAGTTGGGATCCTGGTTCTCATCAGGAAAACTCTCAAGGCATAATGAACGATTTTGTGGGCATTGAGACTTGTAATGTCCCATTTTTCCACAACCAAAACATTGAATTTTACTGTTACTACCCTCAGCAACAGCAGGTTGCTTTCCCCTGTCTTCTCTCTTATAAGTGGATTCAAGAGGTGCTTTGAGAGAAGGAATTGGGACTAAAGCATCTCGAGGAATATTCTGTTGGGTTCCCCTGTTTGGTGGAAATGAAGGTCTAGGATTAGTGAAATGCAGGATTTAGGAGATGGTTGAGGAATCTTTGACCACGAACATCATGATTAGGAACTTGAAGGTACTTAGGCCTAGGAGGTTCTCTGTGATCTCAGCTTGTTCAAATTGTATAACAACTTCATAAGCGTGATCGAAGTGTTGAAGCCGAATTTGCTAAACAACTCTCTCTAGCTCGACCTAAGTCCCTTCTGAATGCGGCAATGTCATCATCTCATCTTCCTGGATACCACACCTAAGGAGGTAGTCATCAAACTCTGCAATATAACTAGATGCACTACGATTTCCTTGGGTGATACTTTGCCATTTATCAACCAGCATTTGTCTGTAAGATGAGGGTTGGTATTTTTCTCTTAATTTGGCTTTCATCTCCTCCCAGTTCTGGATTGGTTCCTGCTGTCTCTGCCTAAGCAAAGATTCTATGTTGTTCCAATGAACCTTAGCCTGTCCTAGGAGTTTCATTTTTGCAAACCTCACTTTTCTAGCTTCAGAAAGTTCATACCACTCGAAATAGTGGTCCATTCCTGCCTCCCAATCCATATAAACCTTAGGATCTAATGAACCCTCAAAATTTGGGGCATCCACCTTAATGTTTCTAAGACACCTCTCTTCAGCTTCCTGTTCTCTCCTTTGTCTCCCAACCATTCCCTGGCCCATGAATTCAGGAGGTTGAAACTGTGGTTGAAAAGGAGGTGGTGGTGGAGGATAACCTGGAGGCTGAGGAATAAAAGGTGGAGGTGGAATGAAAGTAGGCTGTTGAGGAGGAAACTCACAGAAGTTGGGATTCCTCCCGGGAAAATTTTGATTCCTAGGGTCTTGAGGGAACCGAGGTGGTTCAGGTCTGAACTGAAAGTTCAGATTTCTAGGCCCTACAACCTCAGTTAAACCTGGCCTGTTTTCTAACCCAGTGACCCTTTCATTGAGTTCATGAAGAGTCTGGTCAAAGTGGTCAAATCTCTCATTTACTCCTCTCATTAAACCCTCAAAATGTTCAAATCGATCAATTAATTGGGCCAAATGGGTTTCTAAGGAGGATGGTTCACTATTAGACCCTGACATGTTGACCTGGTAGGATGTTCCTCTCCTAGTGGTCATGCAAACTATATGAATGAAATGGTCAAACGAAATAAAATGCAAAAGACGCAATGCAAAGTCCTAGACTCTAACTGTGCTCTGATACCAAGTTGATGCGGGACTAACAACGGACCGAGAGAAAAGGACTTGCGTTCTTTAACAGCTCACTAGGATTTACCAACAGATCTGGTTAATCGTCAATTTTAGAGTTCAAAATCGGTTTAAAATGTTATTATTAGAAATTGGACCAGTAGCTATTCCCAAAAAGATTAACCAAAGAAATCGTAAACAAATTTTATTCTCTACCAATGTGGATATCAAATCCTCAATTAACGAAACTGATTTAAGTAGTTTTCAAAGATATTAGGTCAACTCAGATTTACTCACATGATACGCCAACTTCTTGAATAAGCGGGCTAGAACCTGTAGCCGAAGCGCATGGCGTTCAACGCATAAAAGGGAACAACGTAAACATCCAAGGTTAAGGTAAGAGATGTACCTCCACGTCGAAACGTGGGTGTCGGCTCGGCTGGCTATGAACACCCGACCTTATACACTTTAGAGGTTTTTTTTTTTTAAGAAATTTACAAATTTCTAATGAAAACAAAGATCCACGTCTCGCAGGACGGTATAGGATCAACAAATCAACTTGGGTGGGTGTTCGAAGCCAGGTTGACGAGCTACCATCAAGAAAGCCACTTGTGTAACCAACAGTTAGCGAAATCCAGCTTCTAGTTAAAATAAGCAGCAGGAAGATATTCCGAGGGATCAGATCCCTGTTTCTTCAGGGAGGTGCTGAACTCGCCTCTAACTGGTAGCTCCAAAGAGTCACTCAGTAAAGCCGACAAGGAAATAAACTCATATGACAGAAAACGCTACCAGCAGTCAGGGGACTAAGTCCAGGCTGAAGGGCAACCACTGGAGAAGGACCAGTGTAGTGAAACACTAGAGATCTATAACCAGAAACCGCTACCAGCGTTCAGGGGACTTGGCCTCACTGAAGGGCAACCACTGGAGGTGGACCAGTGTAGTAAGATTACTAGAAATCTGTCATAACAATAACCGAACCAGGATCATAGTTTGATTCATACGGAACAGCACCATTCATCATTTCCCGAGCATCGAAGGGGCTCAAAATCATCGATCAGCTACGAATCTCAGGATAAACTTGACTTCACAGCCTCAATGGCTATCAAGAAGTTGCGACCGTAGAGAATGAGAGGATCCAAACGCAACCAAGCAACAGGAAGTCGCAGGACTAGTTCTGGGATCGTCTCCAGCCCATTGTCAAGGCGGACAGTCCACTGAACTAGAATAGCTGAATGAACTCTCGGAATCAAAGGAGAACGAGAGGACCAGTTCTGTATTAGCTTTACATCGACATAGCTTAAGCCAAAGTCGGAAGCTATAGATCTGGAGATGAACTTTCGGACGAAACGGGACAAGAAACAACCAGATCCACCATGCGACCCCAAAGTTCTGAGTACTTATCTGTGCTGATTTCGATCAATAAGATCCACGAAGAAGACCAGATCCGGAATGGATCGCCACAGGACGTAGAGCTAGAGCCAAATCTGCACCGATGGCAGATGTTTAGGAACGCTACGCTCATTCCATGGGAGGACCAGCTCGGTAGCAAGAAACCCTCGGTTGGACAAGGGACACGCCATCGGAATTCGTTTGTACAATGAACTCAACATTGACCAGGAACCGCCAAGAGGGAAGCAAAGCGAAGTGGCTTTCAGCTGACTATCTCATTCACTACGAACTACGGGAATAAACCGGTCGGCTACTTAGGCGAGAGGAAGAAGCTAGGAAGAAAGGGAGCTATTCTTGACGCCGCGGTGAAGAGAATGTGTAGGAGAACCACCATCGCCATTGACGAGAGGAGCTCGAGCTCGGCGGTAAGCCGGCGGCGGAGAGACACACTACGAAGAGAGAAGGAACTAGGGTTCGACGGAGGACTCGGCGGCCGCGGGTTACACTAAAGAAGAGAGAGGAAGCTACGAGCGAAACTTAACACGGTGAACGGGGTGAAGACGAGAAAAAGAAAGTATAACGGGCATTTCATTTCAATTCTTCATTCTCTCCGTAAGTGCCTCCTGTACAAAGCTTTATAAGAGCAGGTATAAAGAAAAAAAATAAAAGCTGCAGAGCGTATTGGACCCCGAGTGCCAGTCGGGCCCAATACGCAGAAGGCGTACTGGACCACTAATAGCTCCTTTGTTCAGCCCACACGTCCAGGCAGAATCGGCCATAGTGTGGAGTCTTTCTAGAAGCCCGATTTAAGTAAAAAATGTAGTCTAACTGATATTTCCAAAATCTCCTAACCACAAATTGTCTTTTCGACGGCTATAGACTTTTCCAAACCGATTTTGAAATCGGGTGTCCCCACCAAGCTGCTTGTAAAAATTTTCCCGAAAATTTGTTTGGGCCTTGTTTGGTTGCCTGTAATTTTACTGGTCAACTGAAAACACCTTACATTGACTCCTTACGTTGGGGATTTCAGCATCCATAGGTATTCAGATTCCAGAGGGGGCCATTTTCCAAGTGCACCATTTCCAGGGTTTCAATAGGAAGGAACAACATCGTGAGGAGGTTCCCGCAACAGGAGATCATAATCTCGACAAGGTGAGTGTCATCGAACTCTTCGTCGTCCTCTGATAGGCCGATTGGGCATATCTCCTTCGGGGCGCATCTTCTATGACCTCTCTGCCAAGCTCCAGAAGACAATTCACTCTCCCTATTTCCATCGTTTGGAGGAACACGGAACACGTTGGAGTGAAGCAGCGGGTAATGGTTCTAGAAGGTGACGAAGTTCCAAGGTCCATTATCAAGTCTATGTTGCCCTTCCCATTGTGGTTGTTGAGGCCATCGCTGAAGGAATCACAATGGGAAACCATGCCTAAGCTCAATTTTAGGTGAATGGCTCCTTAGATCTATCAGTTGCAATAGTGTTGCAGTTGAAGAGCATCACCAGGTTGGCAAAGTGAGTATGAGCATCAGTACGGGAGAAAGGAGTCTGGCATCGTTTGGTTGGTGGGTGTGTTTGACATTTTTTTTTCATTTAGGTGACTGGTTAAATAAGTCATTAGTCTAACATAAGGTGAAAACGAACCAATACTGATGTGTTTGACTGGGTTAAATAAGTTATTAGTCTCTTTCTCTCTATCTGGGATTGGATAGGTGGCAAGAAAATCTACCATCTCCTGGCTTTTTATTGCCTTCTGGGGGACATATTGGATGTTGAACTCTATGAGCATGAGAGCTCACTTCCCTAGAATTCTGGTAGGGACAAGTTGTTTTCAACATGTACTTCAGTGGGTCGATCTTAAATATCAAGTTAACCTCATATGCCATAAGATAATGCCTTAGCTTCTTTGTTGCAAAGATAAAGACTAGGCACATCTTCTCCACGGAGAAGTACTTTTGTTTGGGGCTGACTAGCCTTCTGCTAAAATAATAAAGCGGCTGCTCTTTCCCATTATCGTTTAACTGTGCTAGCATTGCCCCCAGGGATGAGTTGAGTGTCGTAGTGTGCAGAATTAGGGGACGGTCTTTGACGGGTGCCCCTAACACTAGAGATTGAAGAAATACTGCTTCAGATCATCTAGGGCAGCTTGGCAGCAAATGTCCCAATAAAATGTGTGCCCTTCTTGGCTAGCCTGGAGAAGGGTTGACACCGACCGATGAGGTTGGCGATAAAATGTCAGATGTAGGCGATCTTGCCCTGGAGGGATCTCAGCTCCCGTATATTCTGATGCAGGGACAATTCCCCAATTGCCTTGATCTTAATTAAGGTCTATCTCGATGACCCCATAACAAACTATGAAGCCAAGAAATTTACTGCTGGAGACGCCAAATGTGCACTTAATCTTGATTCATTTTCAGCTTGTATAGGCGGAGTCTCTTGAAGACTATCCTTAGGTGACCCAAGTGGTCCCCTTGCCTCTTGGTCTTGACCATGAGGTCATCTCCGTAACACTTGACCATACCGTGCAACATTTTGTCGAAGATCTTAGTCATGGCTTACTGGTAATGTATTCTTCAGATCAAATGACATCCGTTTGTGATTAAAGATATCTTTTAGGGTGCAGAAAGCTGTAAAATTTGTAATCTTGTTGAACCCGGATGATCCATCCATGAAAGGCAAGGCCTCGTATCCCATGATCACATCTACCATGTTATCTGGGATGGATAGAGTGAAGTCATCTTTATGACACGCTTTGTTCAGGTACGGGGTCTGCTCAAAACAGACCTCAATTGGGGCTGTTTTGGCAGACCTGAGGATGGCTATGGGGTTGTTTAGGTGCGCCGGCAGCAAGGGGAAGAGAAAGGAGGCCAATGGGGGGAAGAAGAGGATGAGGGGGAGGGCTGTGGTTAAAAGAATGAGAGAGAGAAGATAGAGGGAAATAGAAGGGGAGGGGAGGGCTGTCTTAAGCCTTACCTTTATTATTATTATTATTATTATTATTATTATTATTATTATTATTATTATTATTATTATTATTATTATTTCTCCTCTCTTGGCAAAGCAGCAGCAAGAGGATGGCGTGCTCCTCTTTCTCCTCTTTCTTGGATCCCAAAGCTTAAGGGCAGGGACCATATGTGCTTCTTTAGGAGCAAAGACAAGATAGAAAAGAGGAAAAGGATAAGCATCAAAAAGTTGGCTGCGGCCAGCCTTCCTCTGCTGGCCGTGACCAGCATTTCCCTCTGCAATTTCCTTTTTTTGAATTCTCCAATCAAGATAATATCTCATTGATTCTCTCAATTGTAGGCATCCAATGCAGGGAAGACTTAGTCTTGAAGCAACTGGCCAACAGCTGGAATTAGGTTAAATTTTATGACCTAATCTTCATCAAGGTGGCGTCGATCAGACGGTGAAAAATATTCTTCGCCCAGAATTATTCAAATTCATAAAATTTCCGGATAATGTCCTGACTGTGCTCCAATGATCCTAAATCGCATGTTTCATCAAGATCTACGACTGGGAGCTCCCGAATTGCATCAAATTCATGATTTTCATGATCTTTCGGATCATTGCAATCTCAGCCATCGAACCTTACGAAAATTACATGAAAAATGTAATTAAATCCAATTTTGCCCGAACCATAGCTTATTGCAAATATATGCTTGGGATCATCGTCCTGAACCCAGATATTTAAATACTGGGTATGTAGGCCTGCTCTTGGATCACTAGGACTGTTTTGCCCTAAGGTGACTGGACATGGAGAAGCTTTCATTTTGATCTTTTGTCCATAACTTTTCGAATATGGGTTGGATGTTCAATCTGACTCTGATGTTGTTCATCTTTAGGTTGGGTGGACCTTATGCTGGTGCCATTTTCTTATTGGGCCATCCATAAGCCGCCCAGTCCAATAAATGCACAAAAGGTTATTTTGATCCTGAAACAATTTTCTTATATTCGAGACACTGTTGCGAAGGTCTCCACTAGTACTGATCCATGTGCCCACTTGTTTACTCTTTTAGGCCCATTATGCCTCGATAAGACTGTTTAGAAGTCGACTTTTAGTGTTTTGTTCGTAACTTGTCGGTTGTGAGTCAGATTTCCGATCCGACTCAAGCGACACTCAAATTTGAGCGGGACAAACTCCGCATTGATGCCAATTTGTTATTGAACCAATGCTAGGTCTATCGGGCCCAATAAAGACTTAATGAATCCGCCCAACCCATTGGACCCAAATACACGGCAAAGTGGAGATCATTGTTCTTAATTATTTCTTTCTCTTGTTCATCGTTGTCAAGGCAGATGCCTATGCGCCACCTAAGCAGACACCTAGGCACCAAGGCACTTGGCACCCAGAGTATTTTTACCAGATTAAAAACATAGTTTTGAAGACTTTTGCCTCCTCGATGCCCCCACAAAGGACACTTATTTAATGATAATTTGAACATATTAATATATTTCACTATCACTTATACTATCATACATATTTAAAATTTATGATTATAAATATCTATTATATACTTAAGATCTATAAAGTTCTCTCTTTCTTCTCTTTTCTCTCTCTCATTTAGTTTATCAAGAATAACTCAACCAAAAATAAATATCTACACATTCATAATTACATATATAAAATCACATTTATATGTATAGATATATAATCATATGCATTCAATCATAACATACAAATATAATTATATTTCTGTATATACGTTTGCATATTTGCATAAATATATATAATATTGATATCTAATTATATATATGATTCTATATATCCATATATATGTATAAACATATATACACATCTAATGATACCATCTTGACCACATAGGCGACACTTAAGCGGCTGCCTTGTCGCCTAAGTGAAATTGGTACCTTTTGACGCCTTGAACGCCTTGTCACATTGACAACTATGAACTTGCTTTTGCCCAACACTTGCCAAAATTTAGTGCCGTGACATTTTTAGGCATCAACAATTATATTTAGTATTTTGCATTGAAAGTTAGGTTTTTAATTGATTTGTAGTTGATATGCCCCCCGGCCGGTCTCAATGGTCAGTGGTGAGTTAATCACTTGGTTGATTGTTTTTTTTTTGTTATAAACATGGCCAAATGTTGTTAGTCTCGGTTTTAGACCTCTAACAAGTCCCATACGACCGAAAATTGTCATTCTTCTATTATAAGTCCAGCACATACAGCGGTAGAGTTGTATAGAGATGAGTTGTTTGATTTTTTTTACTTCTAAATATGTAGATATTTAGTTAAGTGTTTATTTTTTTTTAACATCATGACTTGTTATATTAGGTATTTTGCAATAAAAGTTAACACCACTTGTAGCCATATGCCTCCGAGTCTTGAACAGTTCACTAGTGAGTTCTTTGATTTAATTTTTTTGTTTTAACACCACTAGTAACTAATCTTTTTATTTTCTGTTATAAATTTTTATTTTAGGTTGTATTTTAACATGTCTCGTGCATGTGAAGACTGTGGATCTGGGGCAAATTCTAATACTCAACTCGTGCATGTGGCTACAAGTGGTGGAGAAGCCTCAAGTTCCATATGAAGTGCTCCTAAATCTAAAGGCGTTAGATGATAATATAACATTTTAGTGGATCCAAAGAATTGTGATCTTATAAGGTGTCAATTCTGCTAGGAGGACCGTAAAGAAGATATTTATCAATGGAAACAACATATTGCAGGGCTAGGGACAAATGTGACTGCTTATACAAGAAAGTAATCATAAGGCTAAGAAAAAATAAAGCAATGCATACAACAAACAAAGCAGGCAAGAGTTGAAAAAGCAATGAACATTAGAGAAAAGGAAGGGAGGGACAACCTTCTTGGGCAGGGGCAAGGACAAGAAATGGATACCTCTTCACATGAACATGTCCACTCTGAAAGTGTTAATAATCCTTTATTTTAGTTTCAACCTCCACAGCTGAAAGGGCCTATAAATTGATTTTGCACACCTAAATCTGAAGAGTCTAAAGGAAAATCGATTAAGGATAGAAAACACTTGAAAGAAGAAAGAGAGTGATGTATTCAATATGTTGTTAGATAGATGTACCAAATGGACATTTTTTTCAACATCATCAACCTTAATAACTTCCGGACAATGTTAGAGACAGTTGGTCAGTTTGGCCCAGATTTGAAAGAACCCAATTATCAACAAAATCAACAAGATTTTGTTGTTTAAGGAGATTGAGACAACTCAACTATTGTTGGTGGAGAAAGAAAAAAAGAGTTTGGTCAATTTTGGGTGAAGCATTATGTCCGATGCATGAACAGATTGAAGGGGTAGAACATTGATCAACTTCCTGGTAAACACTCCAACAAGAATATTATTTCTTAGATCAATTGATACTTCTTCAAAGGTTATAGATGCCAGATTGTTAGCACATCTTTTGGACAAGGTCGTGGAAGAGGTTGATGCACCAAATGTGCTTCAAATTGTTACAGACAATAAAGTTAGCTATGCGGTTGCAAGACTCATTTTGATGTCTACACACCATCACTTATTTTGGACACCTTGAGCAGCTTATTGCATCAATTTGATGTTAAAAATTGTTACATACAATGAAGTTAGCTATGTGGCTGCAAGACTCATTTTGATGTCTACACGCCATCACTTATTTGAGACATCTAGCACAACTTATTACATCAATTTGATGTTAAAAGATATTTTTCAAGTTGTCACCAATCAAATCTACAATTCAACATTTAAAGTATGTGACAATATTCATTTATGATGCACCATGGTTTTAGTAATGATGAAGAAAGATACAAACGACATGAATCTTGTTTAGGCAACTGTAACTAGATTTGTAACAAACTATCTTAAGCTTAGATAGCTTGCATGCACGAAAGGATAATTCACAACGTATGTTTATGTCGCAAGATTGGGCAATTACCAATCAATGGAACAAAAAAAATCCGAGGGAAAGAAATCTTGTGAAATTGTAATGAAGACTACCTTCGGGAAGAGAGTCAGTTATGCGTTGAAAATATTCAAACCTCTAGTTCTTGTATTGTGGTTAGTTGATGGAGAGAAACCATCAATGAGATATATTTATAAAGTCATGGAATGTGCCAAGGAAAGAATCGAAGGCATTGGACGACAAATTAAACAAATTTCGTTTAATTTTGGATATTATTGATAGACAGTGGGATTTTCAACTACATTGTCCTTTGCATGTGAAATATTATCTAAATCTCCAATTTCGTTATGCTAATCTCGATATTGATAGTGACGGATAAATCAAGAGAGAGTTGCATGACTACAATGAAAAGTTTGTGCCTTCGCTTGATGTACAAGATCAAATTTTTAAACAATTGGCAATGTGCAGAGAGGCATAAGAAATGTTTAGTAGAGACATGGCTATTAGACAATGCAAGACATCAACTCTATGTATGTATATTATTTTTCTATTTATGATTGTAGCGTAGTTCGAGTCTATCTATGTCATTTAAACTTAACAAAGAATTGCTTTTATAGCAAATTGGTGGGTAAATTGGAGAAGTACAACTCCCTAATTACAAAAGTTGATAATACTTATTTGAAGCCTTACATGTAGTGTATCTAGTTGTGAACAAAACTAGAGCACATTTAAGCAAGTAATATTTATTTCCAAAGATATTATTACTTTTTGTTAGTTCACAATCATATATGTCTATTAATGCAATAATCTATACATTTTTTATTGTTTGTTGTGTAGATTCATACAAAAAGTGCAATAGACTTAAACAAAATAAATTGAATAATTTGATGTGTGTAATACAATGTAAGGCCCAAGAAAAGACATCTAAGATTAGCGGAATCAAATCTTGATCCAATCTCGTTAGATGATAGTGACAAATCAAGTGAATATATTACAAATGAAGACGAAGACCTTATGCACGAAGACCAAAACTTAACATGGAGAGAGTAAGAATTGCAACACAAATGGTCAAAGAGGAAGGTTCAAGTACAAAGTCATATTTAAATTTTAATATCATACTTTACTTGGTAGGTTAGTCCAATTTAGCTAGTTATTTGATTTATTTTTCTTGATCTAACATGTTCACATCAATAATTCTTAAGTTTTATGGGAAAAGACTTCACATTGTCTGACAAAGAATGGGACAATACATGCGATGATGGTCAAGAGGCTGTCCTAAATCTTGATTCAGATAATAATTGATATTTATAGTTAAACCTAATTATGATATTTATCTTATTTTTTAGTTGATTTGTACTCTCTTATGTTATACCATGTTTGATTTGTACTTTATTCTTGTTAGTTGTCATGATGTTATGTTGGTTATTGACCTTCTTTTGTTGTTATAATTTTGTTTATTTATTATTACAACACATAGTTATTAAAATGATCTATTTATTGCAATCTTACAAGCATTTTTTAGATTTATTTCAACTATTTATATTACATATAAAAATAATTAAATAATCAAAAAATGCCTTAGGCACGTGAGGCCCCCACCCAGGCACCTGATGTGACTCCTTGCCCCGGGCACCTCACACCTCGCATAACATAGATGAGAACAGTAATGAAAAATAACCCCGAAGACCTAAGGATCCCCATCATCTATACTATCTTACACCTATACAGTCTTTAACTACCTAATCTACCTTAGTCTTCCCATTATCTTTAACTAAATAATACAACCAGTTTTCGGTATAAAGAAACATGTTTTAAGATAATCTGTTGATGAACGATAAAGGCATTAATAAGCCAGTGACCAAAAAAGAGTAAGGTCATGGAAATGCATATTCACATTTCAATTATATTATATAGAAAGAGAGCAAGGGTCATTTGAGTAGCATGTTGATGTGGGACAAGGAGGGAGGTGCCGCCATCCGCGTGCGTTGGTGAGCCCGAAACGGGTCGACCGGACAAGTACCAAGCTGAAGAGTGCCCAAACAGAGCTAACGGGTGCTAAACCAAACCGGAACTAAGCTGAACCGGTCCGATGGGCACTGAACCAGCCCCAAACGGCTCTGAACAGCATCGAACCGGACTGGAGACTGTTGAACCATGCCTGAAATCCACCGAACCGGACCCATCAGCCGCTGAACCGGGCCCACAACCGCTGAACCAGTCCCAAACGGCACTGAACCGACCTTAAAACCCCTGAACCGAGGTCAAACAGACCTAAACCGGGTCAAAGACTGTTGAACCGGCTCTAAACCAATCTCTGGAGGCCTGAACCGGACTGAACCAACGTGAATTGGGCTGAACCGGCTCTAAACCAATCTCTGGAGGCCTGAACCGGACTGAACCAACGTGAATTGGGCTGAACCGGCCTCTGACCCGGTCTAGGCCATCGACTGGCCAGGTGCGAGCCAGCCGCGGTGGGGGGTCATGGCCGTACGAGGCTCGCCATGGGTGAGGGTGTCATGGCCGGAGAGTTTGGCGCCACGCACCCTCGTCGGGGAGGGGGTCTTTGACCGCAAGTGGGAGTTTACGAGGGCGAGGACTTCGTGCCAGAGCTTCGACCGCAGCTTCATCCGCAGTGATCGCGAGAGCAGGACGAGCCAAAGGGAGGCGTCGGACGTCGCCATCGCCGGAGGGGGAGGGGCCCTTTGTCGACGTCGTCTTCTTCCCCTTCTTCCTTCTCTTACCTTCTCTGTCGCCCTCATCGGGTCTGCCAAAAGGGGATTCAACCAACAGGGGGCGAAGATGGAAAGGGGTCCGGGGATGTTGTGAGGGCCTCTGTGAGGGACCAATGGATCTGTGGGAAGGGCTTATGAGGCAGAGGGCAGTCATCTAGGTGGAGAGGGGGTGGTTTGTTTAGGGTACCAAGTGTGCGCGCAAGTGCAGACGAAACCGAAAAGGGGGTGTCACAGGGGAGGCTTCCAACAAGGGGCTGTCGTGGGATGAGAGGGTTGCTATAATGGTCGAGGGGAGGTGAGGGGGTGAGGGGAGAGATCCGGACAGACCTAGGCAGGGTTGACACAGGTGTCGACGAAGGGCAAAAAATCGAACAGTACATGGAAGGGGGCATCGGGCCTATCTCTAGAGGTGAAGGGGAACACCACGAAGGGGAAGGGAGGACCGGAAGCACCCGGGGGTGAGAGAACGACGTCAACATCGGAAGGGGAAGTAGATCGATTGGAGGGAAAGGGGGGGAGAATAAGAGGAGTCTTTCTCCTTTTCTTCAAACATCCATCTCCATGTTTCATTCATTAATTAGGACTTTTTAAATAAAGCTAAACATTACAAGATGGACCTCTAAAAAAACCTTAATTACATGTCCTCTAGAGGACTAAAATAAGACTCTAAATACTCAAATAAAATACATAAAAATAAAATCTAAGACAACGAAATAAAAAAATGAAGTGTGTCGTCTCCTGAGGATCTGGAAGGCACTATCTCTGAACAAATGGACGATCTGGTCCATACCAATCTCATCATTCTCCCCCAATTGCGAAAAACTCGACCTCGAGTTTTGTAGTGTCATACGATCAACACGGTCACTACTAAAACTGATGACGGCAACAATGTAACCCAAGTGATGACAAGGTGGGACCGAGAAACTCCAAAGAAACCGCAGAAAGTGACACAGACGGTATCGTAGCTGCTGTCAAGCTCCAAGTCAGGGTACTCTGACAGGGCAACTATGTGTGGATCCTCTGGAGTAGGTGTCTCTGGTACAACCTCAATGGTCAACTCTATCAGCAACTCCATAAACTCGATCAGGATGGCTCGATCAGTCTTAGCCTCGACAAGGTGCTACTGCTTTGTCGCCAACTCAAGTAGCAACTCAGTTAGCAGCTCAGTCAGCTCGACCTCGATAACTCTATCTGCCACGGCATCTATGGCACACTACTGCTTATACTCTGCAGCAAGCTCTGGACTAGCCTCATAGATCACCTCAATAAGTGTGCCAAGATACTCCTCAGTTGCAGACCACTGAGCATAAGTGTTGCCAATGCAAATCAGCTCTCTCAATACTTTGTACTCCTTGGGCCACAAGGTAAGCTCTTGAGCGAATGTGTCCAAATTTGCCTACCGATCAACTAATCACTCGGAACCCAGGATGAGACAGTGCCCGTACGGAACTGTCGCAGCAGGCATCTTCTACATACTGCACTGTCCATGGTCTAAGTCAACCGCTGACAATACGAGCAAATTGGATGTAAGCTCAACCATCCTCGACCACCTGATAATCTGGAGCAATTAACTTGAAAAAGTACTGCGAGATAACGTTGCGTGAAAAGCTAGACAGAAATGTCGTGGTGTGCACCTTCATCGGTAATGAGATGTCAAAGCTAAAGTGTCGATGTCTCGCGTAATGTACAGATCCCGACTTGTGAAAACAAGCCGGTGCCGGCTCTGATACCATACTGATGCGAGACGAGGAGGGAGGTGCCGCCATCCATGTGTGTCGGTGGGCCCGAAACGGGCCAACCGTGCAAGTACCAAGTTAAAGACTGCCCAAACAGAGCTGACAGGCATTAAACTGAACCAAAACCAAGTTGAACTGACCCGATGGGCACTAAACCAACCCCAAACAACACTGAACCACGTCGAATCAAGCTGAAAAATAATGAACAAGCCTGAAATCCACCGAACCGGACCCCACGGCGCTGAACCGGGCTTACAAGTGCTGAACTGGCCCAAAACGCCCCTGAACAGGCCCCAAAATGGCTTGAGCCGGCCTGAACCAGCACAAAATAGGGTGAACCAGCCGATTTAAGGCATGAACTGGGCCTAAACCAACTCCTAGATGAGTGAACCGGCCTTGGATCGGCCTGAACAGGCAGCATGGGCCCTGAACTGGTGCGAACCGAGTGTGAGCCATTTGTATGTGGGCCGGACCGAGACTGGCTGAACCGGCGCCAGCTGGCATTTTCTACTAACCCCCATGGGGTTTGTGGCCGCCCTAGGCAGCGCCGCAAGACCGGTTGCTGGGGGTTTCGTGGCGCCGTGGCTACGTCCGACGAGAGGGCGCCCAACGGGGGGAAGGGTCGTGGCTTCTCCCTGACGACCCCGACTGTGCAGAAGGGCGGGCAACGGTGTCTTCTTTACGTGGAACGGAACCGGCGGCTGCAAAGCTATGAATGGAGGCCACCATTGACGGCGGCATCCGGGGGTTCTGATGGGAACGTTGGTTCCTTCTTCTCCTCCTTCCTCCCTCGTCATCATCGACTAGGCTCGTCGAAAAAGTGGGGGCGCTCTCAGGGTTCCGATGGTCGACGGGAGATGGAGTTGGGGTGTGGGCCTCGTGGCGGCTCAACAAAAAAGGAGGCGTTCGGAGGGGCCCCATAAGGGCCAATAGGACCTGTGGGGGAGAGGCTTGTGAGGCAGAGGGTAGCCGCGAGTGGAATGAGGAGTTTAGGGTCACACAGTACGGACGAGACCAGAAAGGGGGGTTGCAAGGACTTCCAACATGGGAGGAGGGGTACGTAGGGGTGAGGGAGGAGGTAGGGAGGCCCGGGTGGACCTAGGGCAGGGCGATGGGTGACAGAACTCGTCAGAGGCTATGTAGTCATAGGCAAGAGGCAACCGAGGCGAGGGAGGGCTCGCCTTGCCTCAGGCGCTTGAGGCGGGCGCCTCAGGCGCCCGAGGCGACATTTTTTTATTGAAGAATTTCTCAAAAAATATACATATAATATTAAAACTTTTGAAGAACATAAAAAATACAAAAAATTCACTTCTAAGACCTATAATGCATTAAGATATTGGAGTCTCAAGGTGGAAGACTGGACATTGGGGATTTCGGGGCGGGGAAGGAGGATTTAAGTTACCAAATTTGACTTTCACAGGGTCCTCACCCGGGCGAGGCGAGATCTGCCGAGGCGAGGTGTTTTTGCCTCACCTCGCCTCGCCTTAGCGCCTAGGTGCCTGAGGCGAGCACCTCTGATAACATAGGTCAGAGGTAAAGGGGAAATCGACTGGGACAAGGACAAGACGTTGGACCTAGTTTGGAGGTGGAGAGTCGGGAGCAACCGGAGGTGAGAGAACGACGCCGACGTCGAAGGAGGAATAGATCGACATGAGGGAGGTCGCAGGAGAAAATGGGAAGAGCTTCTCTCCTTTCCTTCAAATATCCATCTCTATGCTTCAAACATCCATCTTCGAACAAATGAACGATCCGGTTAGTACCGATCCCCATCAATTAGCCTCTTTATTTGCACCGCCCCTGTCTTCATCATTTGCTTCTTTCCATAGTGCATCTCCATCATCATCATCATCTCCATATTCTTCATCACTATCTTCATCCCTCGCCATCATAGCTTGTGATGTACTTGCCCCACTTGATTGGCCAATGACTCTTTGTGCTCTACTATGTAAAGATCTTATAGCATTTTCAACATCTTCCCATCATGTAAGATCATCACCTTCATGAACTAAATTGTTGCTTTCTTTTACCATCCACTCACTCCCCTAATCTAAACTTTACAAACAAATAGAATCTTATCTTTCCGGATTTTTTTAATCTCCAAGAACCTTTCATGAAGGCAGCGGTTGTATTGCATATAAACTAAATCGTTCAACCTCTTATGCTTTAATTGGTTTCTGTTCTTCGTATGAAACTGAAAAACAACAAAAATAAAACATATATCACGAATTAAAAATTAAACATAATTAATGAGTATTATATGTCAAAATTAAAAATTATTAACCACTTACAAATTTAAATGTGCTCCAATTATATTCACAACCAAATGGACTACAATATAAGCCGAAAATCTTTAATGCAAACATTTTTTGCTCCGTGCCTGTCAATCATATTGCATCTAGCAATCAACTATATTGACAATTTGTCAACAAAACACATATGAAGACAAGATTACACTCTAACATAGTTGTCAAGGAGAGCGTGTCTAAGCCAAGGCGCTTTTGCCTAAGCGCCTTGCCAGAGTGCCTTATGGGACACCCAAAAATGCGCCCAAGGCGTCCAAGGCACCTGCCTAGGCACCCAAGCAGGGTGCCCCAGGTATATTTACATAACTAAAAAAATCTTTTGGGAGCTTTCCCTCCTTGATATCTCCCACAAAGGGCACTTATATTAACGATAGTTTGAAATATTAATATATTTCACTATCACTTATACTATCATATATTTAAGACTTATGATTATTAATATATTATATACTTAAAATTTATAAATTTCTCTCTTAGCTATCTTTTCTCTCTCTCACTTAGTTTATCAAGATTAACTCATTTCTCAAAAATAAATACCCACACATTCATAATTACATATATAAAATCACATTTATATGTATGTACACACAATCATATACATTCAATTATAACATACAAATATAATTATATTTATGTATTGTTTGGATGTTTGCATAAATATATATAAAATATTAATATTTAATTACATATATGATTCTATATATTCATATACATATATATTTATATATGTATATACATATATATGCACATATAATAATACCGCCTAGACAACGCCTAAGCGGCTGCCTTGTCGCTTGAATGAAATTGACACCCTTCAACGCCTTGGGTGCCTTGTCACCTTGACAACTATGCTTACTTGGATATTTTTTTTCTTATGCCCTAATAGCAAATGAGATGCTAAATGTGCCTTTTAAAGTAATATACATACGAATTTATTCATCTTTCTTGCCTTGCACATCTTTATCTGACACCATTCTCTCAACACATTTGTAAAATTCAATTTCATACTTTCCAACAAAAGATGGGTCTTTAAATTGAGCATCATGATAGAATTTGGGATTTAAAAAAGAGTCATCTAAATATAAAGGACGTTGCATCTGTATCTCTCATCAACGATCTACAATCTTTAAGATGATAACATATTTTGCTTCTTTTCCTACAAAATTTTCAACAATTTTCTATTTTGTAAATTCCATTGCAGCATACAAATAACCCATAGCCAGTTTCTCATCACCATCCACTAACCTTAACACTTACAAGATAGGCTGAGATGCTCTCAAAATCTCTTCAACTCCGTGCCAAAACATTACTTGAAAATCAATGGAAGATACATGCTCTCCTATATTTGTCATTGCCTACACACTTTTATGTCAACTGTCAGAAAGAAACAATCTTCTCAACCCTCTTTTGACGACGTCATCATGTGATCTTTCCAAAGTAAGAAAAGATGTAACGAATCTTGTCACTTCACATCTTACTAGTTTCTTTCCTTTTATTTCTTTTCTCATAATATTTAGTAAACGAGAATGGTTATACAAGTATGTAGTCAAGTTCTTGGCTTTGGAGATGGTATCAACATAAAGTTTTATCTTTTCAAAATTCTCTAATATTAAATCAAGACAATGAGCTGCACAAGGTGTCCAAAACAATTGTTTCCTTTTGTCCATCAACAATCTTCTAATTGAAACATTGTAAAAAGTATTATATGTCTTAATTTGTACCATATTTTGTTTGAAAAACTTATCAATTATGTTGTTAAGAAACTCATACATAAGGATGGCATCTTCTTTATGGTCAAAGACATCAAAAGACTCCATAAGAAGTGCTCTAACTTCCTCTGTCTTTTATTTGTCCAACCATCACACATTATCTATGTTATCTGAGGCGCTTGCCTCAGGCACCTAAGTGCTGAGGCGAGGCGAGGCGAGGCAAAAACGCCTCGCCTCGACAGATCTCGCCTCGCCCGGGTGAGGACCCTGTGAAAGTCAAATTTGGTAACTTAAATCCTCCTTCCCCACCCTGAAAGCCCCAATGTCCAGTCTTCCACCTTGAAACTCTAATATCTTGATGCATTATAGGTCCTAGAAGTGAATTTTTTGTATTTTTTATGTTCTTTTTCAAAAGCTTTAATGTTATATGTATATTTTTTGAGAAGTTCTTCAATAAAAAAATGTCACCTCGGGCGCCTGAGGTGCCCGCCTCAAGCGCCTGAGGCAAGGCGAGCCCTCCCTCGCCTCGATCGCCTCTTGCCTCTGACTACATAGCACATTATAGTGCAACTATAAAGTTTCCAAGATTTTTCGTACATAAAATGTATTTCCTTTATTCGTTCAACCATTTTTTTCAACAAAAGTACCCTCAATATGTGATAGCTCGGGGGCATCATGCTAGACACAACCTCCCTTATTGTTCACACATGATATGCAAACTTATAAATTTTGCTGCATTAAAAGAGATACCTACTTCACAAAACCACGTGGCCACATCAAACTCAAATTTTAATTGTTCTTTCTTGTTGAATTTACTCCCCATAATACTTTGATATTGTTTGCCACTTTTTCTTGCATCTATAAAATCTTCATAATTTTGCAAATGCATCCATTGGTTATTTCTTCTTGCTACTTCTATCAACAATCATAGTTGATGTCACGCTTTTCTTCGTTGAAGATGAATTCTTTACTGATATATTTTAATTTTGCTCATTACTTTCATCACCTTCTTCATCAGAACATTCAAGCATCGTATGTATATCGGAAGTGAACATCTTTCTCTTTTTGTTTTTATTCAACCATTTACGTATTTCCTCAATAATTTCTTTTGTAATTTTTTAACATTTTTTACGTCACTAAACCCGCCAATCAAGTGTTCCTTCTGCCTTTTTATTCCACCATTCGTAACAAATTCACAAAGTTCACATTTAATCTTATTTTTGTCATGCTCATCTAGCCAATAAGCATACTGATATAACCTCAAAAAATTAACTTTTATTGTTTTATAAATTCATTTTCCATTTGGATTTGATTTTGATTTGATTTGACCTTAGCATTGACTTCTTAAGAAAATAAGTAATATTCCATAACAGTATTAGCTAGGGGCCATGATATGTATAAAATTATATGTTGAACTTGTTAGGTTCTTTGAAAATTTATTTTGACCTCTCCCCATCGGATGGTGTGAAGATCCGACGTTAATTACATCGAGAAAACTCGAATACCCTTGATTATTTGTCATAGCAATTCATGAGAACAAAAGAACATACATCCACAAAATAAACATTCACATACAAATAGGAAAAGTAAAAGCCCCGTGAACTTGATGGAATGCAAACATTTAATTTGTTTTAAGTTGGTTTGGTTTGAGTTTGAATTTGAATTAGATTTAAGTTTGATTTGCTTGTTGGTTTAAGTTTAATTCAACTTGAGTAGGATTGAGGTTGCTTAGTTAGGATTAATTTAAATTTGAATTTGATTTGTAATAATTGGATTTGAATTTTGATTTAATAAATATAATCTTCTTTTGGAATTGATTTGTTGGTGGATCATTATTGACTTAAGTTCAGCTTGATTTGAGTTTGCTTAGTTAAAGTTGACTTGGATTTCATGTTTTGACAGGTTGTTTGTTAGTTTAAATTTATTGATTTGAATTTGATTTGGTTTGAAGAATTTGATTTATTTTGATTAAAATGTGATGTCTTCCATGTATGAAATTGTCTTTGATTTTTTTTATCTTGGTTTGTCTTATAAAGTTTGATTTTGTTTGATTTTTTGATATCTGCATGCTTTGAGATTTGGTGGGTTAATTAAAATTGTTGATTCTCCATTAAAATTTAATGTCTCTTAATCTGTGAATTATATCTTGAATTGGAGTTTGGGATGTTTAAATTCTTTTGAAATCCACAGATTGTCAATTGATTTTAATGATGTGATCTTTAAGATTGTTCAAAATTGATTGTATGTTTCTGAGTTAAGAATTGTTTGAATTTAATTAGAATTTGTCCGAAGCCCATTTGACATTCAAGTTATTATCTGATTTGAAATGTTCTCCATTTTGAGCTTGGATTTTGATTCTTATTATGTGTTTTAAACAGACTCACCTTGATTTTTCAACTGTTAAGACTTAGCTGTTCTCTAAATTAGGCGAGAATAGGTTTGTATTATGTGAAAATGCTCTACCCAGCTCTGCAATTTCATCTCCGCCCACCACAAATTCTATTTTCAATTTCCCCCTTTATCTCTCCTGGCCGTGGGCATTTCAAGTTACATCTTTAAGATTCACTTATGAGTTTTGATGCAGATTTGAACTATGTTTGCTTTTTATCAAGATGGTCTTGAATTTGTTTTACGTTGACTTGAAGACTTACTGAACCTGTTTATGTAGATTGATGGGCACCTTTAAATCTTTATCTTAAGGAATCATGGTCTTCTCTAGACGGATCATCAAGATTTGAGCAACTGGAAATCTGTTTTGAAGTCTAATCAATCCTCTCTTTCCTTTGAGTTCACCAGATTGGCCAAACATTCAAAAATGTTGGAATTTCAGATTTTGGTCAGTAAAATTGACCCTCAGATTTTTTGCAATTCGGGTGTCAGATTCTCTGTGCTTTCTTGATTGCTTGACGTAGTATAGGTTCCTTAGAAGAGATTTTATTCCCTGCAATTTTACAGATTTATGGACTGGGATTTTTCTACTCTTTCAATTTCTTTTATCCTCAAATTCTGGTTTGATCTAATCAAATCAAATTATGAAACTGGGCTTGACTGTTCGGTAGATGCCCAGAATTTCTCAGTCCCATACTCATTAAATCTTTTTGAGATTTTTTTGTTTTTTTCGAGTCTTTGCATCCCATCAAGCCAAAGCAACCATTGGCTTCCTTTCAATACCAATCTGTGCACCGAACATGAACTTTCATTGCTTGCTCAATACGAGACATGATTTACAACTTGAATGACCAGAAATCAGGTCCCTCTGAGTCCTTGATGAGCATAGAACTTGCTTGATCAATTTGAGATGGAAAACACCCGGTCTTTGATAGACTTATGGGCGTTCCTCCCACTAATTTGAAAATTAGCACACCCGGCTTTTGATAAGCATGTGAGGACTCATCTCATGGTTGTAGAATGACATCAACTCATAGTTTGGCTTGTCGACATGCTGATCATGCTCAGCCTTTCTATGGCTAAGTGACTCCCTCTTGGGGCATGGTAAAATATTGAGATCTTTTAATAGACCTTTGTATATCTACCTTAAAAGGACGTAGGGACGGATGGTTAGTCGACCCCCCAACTAGTCCAAATTTTAATTTCTTTTAAATTAAGCCAAGACGTAGGGGCGGATGGTTAGTCGACCCCCCAACTACTCTTGATTGTTTGCTTAAAGAGATGAATTTTTATTTAATTTTCACTTCATTGTTTGTTTTAACTTTTTTTTAATAGCCCTGTCCAGGCACTGTTCAACTGAAAAGGGTCCTGTTTGGGCTAACAACCCACTCTCGCGGATCCTGATTGGGCCGGCAGCCCACTCTCGCGACCATTTTTTTTCAAACTTCTTTTCAATGTGGGCCCCACCACATGTGCCACGGTGGACTATAGTGGGGAAAAAATAATCCCCCCTGTCACATTATTCACCCGGCAGTCATCCGGCGCTCGATCGCGGCGAGAGCAGAGGATGACAGCTGGAAGAGAAGCGGAGGCCCTCTACAGCGACGGCAAAGGAGGCTAAGGGACTCCACGGCTTGTCTAGGAGAGGAGGAAGCCTTCGACGGTGACGATAGAGGACGCTAGGGGACTCCACGGCTTCAACAACCCTTCACGGCAGCCTACGAAAGTGGAGGAGGCGGAGCCGACGACTTCGGCGAAGAGGAAAGCTATCTCCGGCGGCCCCAACGGGAAGAAGAAGTCGATCCGGCAGCTCCGATGGGAAGAAGAGAAGGCTTCGGCGGCAAAGACGACTCCGTTGGGAAGTCTTCGACAACAGAAGAAGATAAAACCGGCAGAGCCCTCAACGATGACTCCTCGGGCATTGGCTAAGGATGACTACGGAGGAAGAAGAAGAATAGGACAGCTTCTGCAGTGGTGACAAGGGTTGCACAAGGTACTCTTCCTCCTCCCGACCTCTCTCCTTCAATCCTCTCGATCGATCGATCGATCGATCAATCGATCCGGCCTCTTCCTTCTTCCGGCCTCCTCTTTGCCTCCCCGTGCTCCCCCCCTCTTTTTTTCAACACCAGCAGACGAACCTTATATCGGCTTTCACGTTCCCTCCCGCCACCGGGAGACCTTTCGGAAAGGGAGTCCGGCCTTGTGACGAAATCGAGAGAGCTTCCCGACCCTCGGGGCAACCTTCCCTTCTTCACGGCTCCGCTACGTCCATATATGTAAGTCCACGGTGTCTCTTGCTATAAGAAGAGTTCAATTGGAAGGCTGTCTTCGTCGATGGCAACCCGTAGGACATTGGATTCCTTGGCCACCTCGCCTTACGTGGGACTACCAAGGATGAGATTCTCTTATTTTCTTTTTTTTTCTAAAATATCCTTCTGGCATGCAGGGGTTGTGAGCCCGTGTTTGACTTAAACTTGGATCAAAATGGGCTAGCCGCTTGATGTGGTCTTCTTAAGTGGGAATCTTGTTTTAAATTAAAACCAAGCCCAATAAAAAAATGAGTTACATGACCACTCATGGGCTATGTTCCAAGCCGCTCCTTTTATACCAAAACAGGCCCGTTTATGCTCCAAAAAATAGGCTTCTCTGTTTGGGTCATTAAACTTTCTTCACCCATTTTAATCAACAAATTGAACTTATAATGGGCTCCGACCATGGAGCTGAAACTGAGCATTGAAGATAGAGGATTTGATTAGGCTAATTACACTTCCGATTGCTCATTCCAATCACCTCTTTTTCTCCTTTCTTCTTTTTTTTTCTTTTTGTTTGAAAGTTTTAGGTGTCAACACATACTTCTATCCCGGATCAGCCGAGTTAGTTTTCTTCTACTCCTTCATCATATTAACTGAACCGGAGGCCATTTCCACAATCCCACAACAAATGAGAAAATAATCAGCAATGGATCAAACAGTACTCAAACCATAATACATAAATTGCAAACAATGTCTACAATGCGTAGATGCTAACAAATGGTCGAAGAAACAAGAACCAACAAAATTAAAAAATTTTGATGCACCAAAGACGTTCGAACTTACAATATCTTCAACATTTAAACATAGGATATGAAGAAGTAGAGTGAAAACACTCTAATAGATGCTATAAGACTAAACTTGAAGGAAGAAATGAAAGGATGTATGTGGAAAAATCAAAAAACACAAAACCTCAATTTTTATTGGAGAACAATGGAAGACAATGGAGGCAGTGAGGGTTGCTTCTCGCGAGGCCAAGGCAATGGTGGCAGCTTCCATGGCTGAATATGGCGGCGGCAGTGTCTTCCACGACTGTGCGCTATGCGGGCATCCGGCGTCAGGAACAACCGAGCATCGGGAGAGAGCTGCTGCGATTGGGCAGTCATTTAGATGTTACTCTCTTCAGGGATTGTTTTTTGTCCCTTGACTCTTTCTTCCTGTAATCTGATCCCATCACTATCTCCACAGTAGTGGGTGGTGGGTTTTTTCTTTCCTTAATTTTCCTTTCTCTTTCATCATACTGTAATCATTTTTTATATCGTGGAAATTGTGGCTCCTTGGTCACCATAAAAAAGGTGTTGAAATAATCCTTCAAACTGCCTTTTTTTGGACTTATATGGTCAAAGGTCATGATTATCGTTTTCATTGTGTATGTGTTATAACATAAGGACTTAACCACTCTGGTAAGAATAACTAGTCCAGTAAGATTTATGTTGATGTTTGTATTTATAGGACTAAAATATTGACATCTGCAGTATTCTTATTTGTTGTCAAACAAAAATTGGGATTATCTGCAAAATATTATGTTAGAATGGTCAATAGTTTATGAATATTTCTGTGGTCACCAAAGATGGTGAAAGTGTGAACTCAGCCATTCATGAGTAGGACAGACTTGTTCTATGCTGTAGCTATTTATAAAATGCAAGCCAAAACAGGTGAAATATTAGATGACCATGTACATTGCCCTTTATTGTTATGCATATCACCCCTCAAGTACTTGTATTTACCGGCACACCTCTATCAGACACTAATTAAATGTTGTACCTTTGATGTCTCCAAAATATTATAGCTATGCCCCTATGATAACTCTATAATGCTGCGTGCAAACTAAAACTTTGCATATGTACCCCTATAAAGTGACAATAGGGCGTAGTTATAATGTTTTGGAGATGCCATGGACATGCAGTCTTATAGGTGTTTTGCAAGGGTGTATACACTTTTACCATTATTCCAAAGGACGTGATGGGGACAAATTTTGGGTTAATGTTAGGTCCTTTTATGTTTAGGTCTTTGAGAGGGCAAGTGTGTAAATAGAGTATTTTAAGGAGTCTTTTATCAATGTGCCACTTCTATAAAAGGGCACCATTGATGTACATTTTGCAATGGTGATAGTGAAAAATTTTGGAGCCCCTTGGCTGGTTACATCCGAGCGAGGGCTTCGGCCTGTCACTTTCTTCTCCACCCCGGCGAGAAGTGCCGGCTATCCCTCTCCACCTCTGGTGTCGTAAGACTGGTGTCTTCCCCCCCCCTCCGGCCGCAGCCATCTCCTCACCTCCCCTAGACCTTTCGGCTTCCACGCCGTTCTTCCGATCTTCCCCTTCATTGGCTCCCTACAACAGCGATGCAGCGAGATCAAACCCCGCTCCGTCCGTTGATCGAGCACCGGCAACCTTCGATAAAGAAGGGAACAGAATCGATGATCCCCGGTTCTATCCCACCAGTAAAGCCCCTTGACATCAACACGCGCCTGCAGTAACCCCTTCATCAAATGATGTCATTCTCTACTCCAATCAACATCCTCTTCCTTGGCTCCATCGAACGGGGAAGGAGGAGGCAGGAGAAGGAGAAGAAGACGACAAAGAGGGAGATGATGGCGATGACGACATCTGGGGGATCCCGTCGGGTCTCCTTCCTCCCACCGCGAACCCCCTGCAGCAACCTCTCGGCCGCGGTGTCAACTTCCGCCTCCAGCCAGTGTGGGGGGGAGGGGCGGCCACGACCTTCTTCGTGCAAAGACGACACTGTAGTGACGTAGCGGCGAGGGTTCAAGGCTCAAGCATCCGAGCTAGGGGTGTAAATGGTTCGGTTCGGTTCGGTTTGGGTTTGGGCGTTTTTTTTCCAAACCGAAACCGAACCGATAAGGGGAACCGAACCGAACCGGTTCAGTGAAGCCTGAACCGATTGTGATTCGGTTCGGTTTGGTTCGGTTCGGTTCGGTTCATCGGTTTAATGTATATTTAAATAAATAAAAATAAACATAAAATAAAATATACATTATAATAATTATTTAAGATTAATATGAAGACTAATACTTTATTTATAATATATAATTATATTTTATACTAATTAACTTAAATTTATATTAATATATATTTAAAATTGATATAATATATATTTAAATGTAATATAATATGTAAATAGAGTGGGTCAAACTTTGTCAAATCGGGTCAACCGGTTTACCGGTTCGGTTCGGTTTGGGGAGGTGCCGAACCGAACCAAACCGATAAGAAATTATCGGTTCAGTTCGGTTCAAGAAACCGAATGGATAACCCGTCAAACCGAACCGAACCGATCGGTTCGGTTCGGTTCGGTTCGGTTTGGTTTACCGGTTTTACTTGAACACCCCTAATCCGAGCAGCTGAAGACACCTCCCACAAGCATCGCAATGCGCGGAGATCCTGCCACGACAACCCCCCCAAGATTTCCCCTCGTGCTGCCACGACCCCCACCGGGGGCATCCGAGCAAACATGCGACAGTCTACGCGCCAGTTCGCCGCGGACGGCTCGCGTCACCGAGGGCATCCGCGCAACCACGCGCCGGTTGGCAGCCCAGTACGGGCGGTTGGCCGGTCCAGACCCGGTTCATGTCGGTTCAACCCAGTTTAGAGCTTAAACCAGCCGGTTCAACCCAATTCAGGGTGTTTCGGGCCTTTATGAGGCCAGTTCAGCCCGGTCAGCACATTTCAGGAACAGTTCGGGCTTGTTTTGGCCAGTTTAAGTCCGGCCCACCTTCATTTTGATCCGTTTAGGTCATTTTCGGTCTGTTTAGTTTGTTTTAGTCGGTTTGTCCCGTATCAATAATGCACAAGATGAGACTTTTAAAGAATACTATATTTGGTTTTAAGATTTGAATATGGCATATGTTGTGATCGTGATGTACTTTGATCACATTAGTTAATTGTTTTGCTCTTGAGTACTTATTTTTATTTGTAAGTCACTTTTGTTAGTTAATTGCTTTGCTTATTTACTTTGATCATGATGTTAGTTGTATTTTAGTATTTCAATTTTTTTTGGGTTAGCTTCATAGCTTGTGGTAACGAGGAGTGCTTGAATTTGTGCTTATGCCATATGCCATATTGTATTTGCAAATGTTGTCTACTTTATTTTTCAAATTAAGAAAGAAGTTCAAGTAGTAGAGCACGTATTATTTGGTAAGTAAATTTTGAATATTTAACGTGTTTTCAATTTTATATAAATTGTATTCTTGCTATGTCAATTTAATTAGTTTTATTTTTCAGATATTTAGAGGAAAGAATTCAAAGTGTACATATCATTTGGTAAGTAAGTTTAATTTATAATGCTTGTCTTTACAATTTTGAATACGTAATGTGTTTTCACTTTTCAATGTTTATATAAATTGTACTCTTGCTGTCTATATGTCAAATTTATTAGTTCTTATAAGGTTTTAAAATTGTGTATGATTGTTAGTTGCATGAAATTCTTTTCTACCCACATTTTGAGTAGATATACACATATGTATATACACATGTATACATGTAAATACACATATATATGTATATACATAATTACACACACCTAATCCTACCACCGCCTAGTCACCTAAGCTAATTTGGCACCCTTCAACATCTTGGTCACCTTGACAACTATGCTTCTAGCCATCATCTTCGGGTGCTCAAAATGGTCTTCAAAATACTCGTCCCTTGCTAACCAGATAGCCCACAACCATGCAGAAAGAATAAGCTCCCACACCTTCATGTTGGCTGCCCATGGGTTCAGATAGGACCATTCCACCATCAAAAATGAAATGGATACCTGCTCCCTTGAAGGAATCTTCCAACCTGTAAAGAGTGTCTTCCACAGAAAACTAATGACACCACAGTGAATAAAAAGGTGGTCTAAGACCTACCGCATCCTTCTACAGAACACACAAGAAACCGAAAGACGGGACTCATACATGTTGAGATAGTCTCTAGTAGGGAGACGTTATCTGTAGATTTTCCATAAAAACAGCCTAATTTTGATGGGAACAGCCACCTTCCAAATATTCTTAAACCAATTAACCGAAACACCACCATAGACAAGTCTCCTTGCAGGCTTGCAGCACTCTTAGCCGAGAAAACTGTAGGCTTAGATGGTAACCACTTGACATCATCTGATTTGCTGTGGGTGCACTTCCAATTCTGAAGAATGGCAAGGAGGTCCACTAGGTCCCTAATCTCCTCATCCTTCAGAGCTCTCCTAAAATGGAGACACCAAGTTGCATTGGCATCCCAAAAAAGATTGGCAGTGGCAAGCAGAAATCTGCACAGATTAAACATCAAAGAGAAAGCAGTGGCCAAGGAGGTGTGACAGGTCCATCTATCCAACCAAAATGAAGCCTTAGCACCATTACCAATATCAATAAAAGCACACGATTGGAACAGATCCCAATTTTGTAAAATGCCTCTCCAAATACTACATAACCTTACATGGCTTCTGAAATCAGATATCCATACACCATTCCACCCAACCTCATACTTTAGAACTCACTATCCTTGCCCACATAGCATCTCTGTTCTTAGATTATTTCAACACATGGGTTAGATTTTGAGCACTACTTGTTGGCTGCTTCAGGAATGGACAAAGGCTGGAAATTAGAATATGCAAATATCTTAGTTCCCTCAATCAATCAAAACTTAAAGGGCTATTTGGCTTTTAACAGTCTTTCTTTCTCGGCATCCCATTGGAAGCGTGGGGTCTTAAATCTTTGATTTGATACGTAAGCACTGACATATCTCCTGGATAGATCCTTTCATTCGCATTCCATAATCTCCCTTTTATGAATATATGAACTGTTCCCAATTTCCCTTCAAAAAGCTCATAAGAAATGCACTAACTTCAAATATGTCCTATAGAAAATGAAATCACATCACACCTACAGTTATGCAACTTATTCTTTCATATGCAAGCATTTTTCCCAACCTAATCACTAATGCAATACTTGGCATAGTTGTCAAAGCGGGCACCTAGACGCCAAGGCACTTTTGCCAAGGTGCATTTTGGGAAGCCCAAAAGAGACACAAAGCATCCAAGGTAACCGCCTAGGCGCCTAGGCACCCAAGGCGCCTCAAGACTTAATTCATGATTAAAAAAATTACTTTTGGGGTGCTTTGCCCGTGATACCCACCACCAAGGGACACCCATTTAATGATAATGTGAATATATTAATATATTCACTGTCACTCATACTATCACATACATTTAAGATTTTTAATTACAAATATATATTATATATTTAAAATTTATAAAGTTCTCTCTTAACTATCTGTTCTCTCCCTTTCACTTAGTTTATCAAGATTAACTTCTTACCAAAAAATACCAAAAAATACACCTGCACATTGACAATTACAGATATAAAATCACATTTACATGTATGTACATATAAACATACACATTCAATTATAACATACAAATATAATTATATTTAATGTATTTATACATAAATATATATAGTATTAACATCTAATTATATATATGATTGCATATATGCATATACATATATATAAACATCTAATTATACCATCTTGACTGTCTTGGTGATGCCTAAGCGGCTGCCTTGTTGCCTAAGCAAAATTGGCACCATTCAACACCTTGGGCACCTTGTCGCCTTGATAACTATGCTATCTATATAGGGCCGAAAAGATTAGAAGCCAAGAGATAGAAGCCAAGGTAAATTATGCATTATAGGTCACAAAATAAGTGAACTTTCTTAGTCAAGCCAATATGATGAAATTGCAACAATAATATAGAAGCAGCCTGCAGAAAAATTTTCCATCCCTTGTTATTTACCCAATTCATAAAGCAAAGCCATTATTAAATAGAATCACACTTAAACTCTCGAGTTAAAAATATCTATGTTCCTTTTGATAAAAGAAGAGGAAACCAAATACAAGATACATGGATCAATGACTGATTCTGGTCCAAATTGGATCAATGACTCATACTTACACTTCATAGACTAAATTGAGTGTCAACGATTGATACTGGTCAAAATTGGATTAATGCTAGGTAGAATCAGGCTAGGATTTCTTAAGGGGTTGTTTGGTTACTATATTAAACACCTCTATTGCTATTAATTTTGAAATTGGTATTACTACGAATCATCACAATGTATTTGGCTATTAATATCAATTTTGAAATTTGTGGTACAAACAAGGCATGAATTGTAATACAAATGTTCACCTATATCAATTTTCATATTTTTTAATACGGCCAGGGGCCAAAATTTCTATTAATTATCAATTTTTAGGTTAATACTTTTATCCTCTAGAAATATAAATATCAATTGGTATAGTACCATTTTTAATAATCTAACCGAAGAGGGCATAGAAATAGTTTCGTTATGGAGATTGGACAGGTGAAGGTCAACATGACTGAGCAAACTTCTGGCTAATGCACCACACCCAGAGGAGAAAGCCACTAAAAGATATGAGCTTCCCATAAAACAAAAACAGGCCGGGTATATACAAGTGCAAATAAGCTAAAGCTGATAAAGATATGGGGAAGTGTCGCTTTCAAGCTCACCTAGACCCTTTAACATGATATCTTGTAAAGGTGGAGGTCAATCATACAGAAAGGCTGGTCAAAAAGGATTCAACCAGGAGTAAAGCGTGCCTTGTAGACTCCAATGACTTAATTGAGATTATAGAATGAAAACATAAGACAACAAAATAGAGTTTTGGAATACGTAAACGGAAGAAGACCTTCCTACATGATTAATCAGACTTTTAACAGTGACAAGAAGAAAAGATAAGCACGCCCAATAATAAAGAATTCCATGGAAAGGTTTGTGCTCACCTGGATGAGCTGACTGGGTTGCCATACCGAGTGGCGACTCTTTCTGTTCAAGGGAAATTAAAAATGCAACATCAATGCGAGTGAGGTGCAGATGTTAGATGACTAGAAAACTTCGGGAATCAAAATGTAAGGTGAAATTACACTCATTTAAAAGTGGGAGAAAAGAAAAAGAAAAAGTAAGAAAATAAACAGAACAAGAAAGAACAAGATTTTTCCAGAATCAGAAAACTGGAGCGAGTACCTTGGTGGTGTAGACCTTGTCCCCGTTCTCGTTTATGTAGTACTGGAGATACATGGCTTTCCCAAGAAATGAGAGATTCCAGAAACTTAGAGAAAAGCAGAGACGGCCTGCAGGAGGAAAGCACTCGACTGGACGAATAGGGCCGGAATGCAGGGGTGACTGCGGCGCTGCGCTGATAAGAGCGATCACCGTGCGATGGTGTTGAGGCGCTAAGCGGAATGTGCCGTCCAAGGTTAGGGTTTTATTTCAAATTTTCTTTTCAATAGCACTGTTCGAATATTTTAATGAAAGAATAGTTCCTTTTCATATCTTTCAACCTTTTTTTTCAACAAAAGATTCTCTTTTATTTATCTTTAACCGAATTTCTTGTTTTCTGATAAATGATCGAATTTTATTTATTTTTAGCGATCATAAATTTAGCAATTAATAAATATTCATTTAAAAATTAAATTATAGTAACCATTAAAGCTATAAAAAGTAAAATTAATTTTAAAGACTTTAATTTAAATTGAGTTTTTTCAAATTCAACATTTATAAATTTTTAGATCAAATTTGAATTTAATTTTTATAGATGTTCATATGTATTTTAAAGTCAAATTTGAATAAAGTTTTTGTAAAATGAGTTATTTCAACTCTAGTTCAAACTCAGCTCAATTAAATAAGAAATTCTATTTTTACATATGTTACTAATTTTAAAACAATACTTTTTAACTCTTTAAAAACTTAACTATTTTATAAATAAGTTCATGTAATTTACCTTCTTTGGTATTTTTACATACTCTAATAAAGTACAAAATACATATTCATGATGATTTAACAACGATGTCATTTTGATTTTTCTTTTTCCTTACAATGTATTGTTTTTTTCTCATTTTTCATTTCAATGTGAGTAGATTCAACAATAGTTGATTGTTCTGTGTGAGCATTATCGCCTAAGTAGCAAACCCTAAAATCTCATGAGGATGTTGATGATATGTTGATCTGTTGTGAAGATGAAGTTTGTCTTATATTTCTTTGAAACATTGTAATGTCAAATTCATAAAATGTTAGCATCAAAGAACTTAAGGATAAGAAAATATTAATGATTAATATGTGTATATTAGAACTCAAACAAACTCTAATTTTATTATAAACTTGCTCGATGTATCCTTTGGTTGTGAGGACAAATCAATAATAAATGATGATAATAGCACCAATGTGGATATTGATTTTTGTAGAGTATGGTACAGAACATTGTATGCTAGTACATGAAGATTAACAGGGTGTTTGGTTACATTTTAAAAAAAAAATTTAATCTTAAAATTAAAATTAAGAAAAACGTATATCATCCATATTTGTAACATCCTATCATTTTTCAGTAGTAGATGATCATGCTCTTGTAAATTCTTTCGGAAAAAAAAACAAAGTGGGACTTATTTTTTTTGAGAGAGACAAGAGATGCAATCAAGTGGGCGAATGTGTCAATTCTCAACAACCTCTCGCTCTATCCTTCCGAGGGGTCTCTCTCTCAAAGCTCTTCGACGACTTTAGCATCACCAAAGTAGTGGCCTTTCTTCGTCTATCTTTCAATGCTCTCATTGCTTCATTGTCACCACAACGCAACATCTTCAATGTTTTCTGACAACCTCTTCGTCACCATAGAAGTAAACTTTATTTCTTCATTTCCAATGCCCTCCCGTTGTCTGGTCCTCACCATATTGCATCTCTCTCTCTCTCTCTCTCAACTCCCTTCTAATGGTTCCTAAACTCCCAGGCTCCAAGGATCACTTCTTGGCTGAAACCCCTCATTGTCACGAATAGGTCCTTGTACAAGAAGCATCTTCGACTATACTTTAGATCACAATCTTGGAATAGCTCCTATGTCACGTCTCGGATTTAATCCTGCACAGCGGAACATAATCCGATGACGTAACTGGGAAAATAACCCCAAAAATTATATCGATTTGGAACAAATGAGACTAATATCACAATTCTCAAGATTCCTTCTAAAATATCATGGTAATAATACAATCTACAAAAATATACCAATCTATGACATAAAGATCATCTAATTGTCTTCTCGAGAATCGATCCACCACGCTTCCGCTGCGCTAAAGTCGATTACCTGAAAATTGATAAGAGGATTGAGATGAATACGACGACTCAGTAGACACCCCATCATCCGCCAAATCTGATAGCTAGAAGGCCCTAGATGTTATTTAAATAGGTACCCCGACCTACAACCAATTATATGCAAATATAGACTAGTTAATATAATAAATATTTGACTTAATCCACGCATTTTAAACCGCCAACCAACACCTAAAGACACACCAACCAGCACCTATAAACACTTTAAAACGACCTGAAATGATAAGGTAAACATATACATAATCACCTACTATATGCTCCCTAAGATGATATGCTATAAATGGGACAAACCATGCACACACCAAGCAACCCAACATGACAATTGACAAAATGAAAATACATCTCTAGACCACCTATACAATACCATGCAATAAGTGCACCTATCCTCTAA
The DNA here is from genome assembly GCA_036172225.1 of Cryptocoryne crispatula var. balansae. Taxonomy (NCBI): domain Eukaryota; kingdom Viridiplantae; phylum Streptophyta; class Magnoliopsida; order Alismatales; family Araceae; genus Cryptocoryne; species Cryptocoryne crispatula. The sequence continues at coordinate 15,150,044 of CM069925.1, read as the reverse complement.
TGAAGGACCACATTCACACAGATGCACCTATCCTTTAATAAGAACCAAACATTTTTCTTATTAGCAAGGAATGCATCGTCTTGCCACCTCAACCAGCTACCACCGGATCTATCATATATAGCAGTACCATATAGCCAAACGAAATCCCATAGTGCACCTAGGCAGTGGTGGCGCAGGCACAAACCGCAGTATCCGGGATCGAAGGATGCACCGGACTGTTCTAACCTTCGCTGCCCTTGGGTCACGACTAACTAGTCGGGTATAACTATTTTCATTATAATTTCAATGCATCAAGCATTCACCTCAATCATGCCATGCCATGATCACACTTAAAAGATAAATGACATACACCATACCATGCTATGACAAATATACCGTCAATGTAAATACCATGACCAACTACACCTAACCAATATGTTTATGATGCTAGAACCATAAAATGACAATAATACATACGAGCCAGTATGATACCACCACAGACTCTCAATCAAAACACGATATGAACTGACCCAATCAGACCATATCTTTTGGTTTAAAGACATAAACATGGCTGAAAATCAAGTAATTAATGAGACTAACTAAACAATATCTAGTTTAGTTATCTATCACCTTACATATACAATGATATCAACTCGAAAGAATAACCAAGGACTACCTAGATGTAAGTTATCAAAAATGGACTATAATCAACCAGGAACATGATGATTAACATGGTATAAACAACCTAAAATAATCTTAATACGACCTCCATTACAAGCGAAAGAACCAACACCGCTAATCACGCTAACCACGACATACAATGCTAACCCGGCTAATTAAATCAATAGTAGTCACTACAAGTCATAGAGAATTAAATAGAAATTTAAATGATAATAGACACGTCAAGGGTGCCTACCGGAATCGATGTTGGAGAAATCGGGAACCGGCGATCGAAAAGGATATCGAACGTCGGCTACGCGATGCACAACTTGAACCGGTCGAAAAGGGGTTAATTCTCACCACTTAGGCTGTTGGAAAAAGAGTATACATAAGGAAAATAAGCTGTTGGATCAAAAGAAAAATTAGAAAAATAATTGAATAGAATAATATCATGATATGGGTAATAGATAGAAGAGAGAGGATGATAGAATAGAAGAGAGAAGGGCTCACGCGGTGATAGGGGCGGCGGCGCACAGAGGGCGCACGGCGCCGGCGGGCGCAAGGCGGCACTGAGCGCCGACTGGGTTGGCCGCGTGGGCGGTGGCGGCTGGCCGCGGTGGCCGTTCGCGCGTGGCGCGTTGACCGTGGGGTGGCGCCGGGCGCGCGCGCACGAGGGCGGCGAGGCGGTGCTGACTTCGGCGGCGACGCACGCGGTTGACCTCGTGGGCGGAGGCGGCGCGGATGAGGGTGGACGGCGAGGCAGCAGCGCGCGGGTGGTGGCGGCTGGCCGCGTGGGGGCTCTCGCGGAGAGAGGGAAAGCGGCCGACATCGATCAAGAGAGAGAGGGACGAGGCTAGCGCAGGGCTGCGGCGACGGTGGCGTCGTGCTGGCGGGCGACGCGCACGCGCTACGCAGACGGCGGCAGCGGTGATGGCCGCACAACGAGGAGGCGGCCGCGGAGGCGAACGGCGCGATTGAGAGAAGAGAGAGAGAGGTCGCGGCAGGAAGAAGGAAAACGACAAGAGGGAGAACCGCAGGAGACGATGGTTTAGGAGGATAGTTAAGATATGGAGAGGGATAAAAACGGAAGGAGGAGAGGGAGAGATTCAAATACAATAAATTATATATTTAATTATATTTACAATAATAATATACTTGATATATAAAAAAATGTATACGTTACATCCGATATTATGGCCCTTCTCCTTGGCATAATCATGTCTGCCACAACTCTCATGAGAACCACCATCAAGATGATTTGGATGGAGAGGGATATCAACATAGTTTTTGAGCTACCAGCAATTGCCATGGGTTTTAAGGGAATCACAGGAACATAGGAGACTTTGAGTGCCCATTAACTCCTCATAATCTCTAACCAATGGCCCCCATGGCACCCAACATGTAGAACTACCCACTGAGGATGTCAATGTAGGCAAGCCACTTAGACTTGATGTACCCTCCAATGCCCTCTGGTCCAACAGCCCCCGTGGAGGCTCTAATGACAACACTGGCCCTCCTGTTAGCATCAAAGGATTTGGAGGAGATGGTGAGATGGACCGACCACCTGCCAAGGAGCTGCCTCCTTATCATCATGGTAGAAGAGAGAAGAGATTGGGTTGGCATACTTTGCACAGCCACCAGGGTACTACACTTTAATCTTGGGGTGTTGCAGTGCGGGTAGGGAGAAGGACTTTTAGACAGAAGGTTACATATTTGAGATGATGAATAGGTTAGATGCGTTGGGTTGTTATGGCAACACATAAAACAAATAAACCTATCCTTGACAAATGTTGTCCCATTGAAATCAAGTAGCTAATTTGCCGATCATTGCTCTTAGCCTTGACCAATAAAGATTTTATCCACTCAATTCTACAAGCTAACAAACCTTTAATCAACATATATTACTTTTTCTTTATCTAACCATAACATAGCTAGCATTGAAAACTAAATTTCTTCCAAAAGATTAGCATCTCTTTAAAAGCCTTTTTCATTTATCTTGTCTTTATTTCAATCAATTTAGAAGATTCCCATGGACATAACCTTTGGTCTTCATGATTTTTCAACTTCTATATTGATGTTGGTTCTTTTCCAAATGTTGTTTTTTGTGTTTATGTAGTGAATTTATTTCGTCTTTCTAGAACTTTATTGGTTTCATTTATTTTATGAATATCATGTGATTGTTGAATACAACTTATGACATAGATGGATTCAAAAACACAAGTATCCGCAACTAGTGGAAATAGTGAAATGTTAAAATGGGATCTAACATACTTGGCATTTTTAACTAAAATGTTGGTAGAACATCATCGAAAATGAAAAAAAGAACATCAACAAGTTGAAAGTTGGAAGAATGAGAAGCCATGAGATTAGAATTTAGTAAAATATTTGAAATTAATGTTACATGTAAATAACTCAAAGCATGTGTTCAAGTCATGAAGAATAATTATGTTATTGTGTTAACCTTATTCAACCAAAGTGGATTTGGATTTAATCCAAATTTGAATATATTTATGGTAGCCAATGAAATTTGGGATGCTCACATTTAGGTGATAAGAACGATTATTTCTTTTAATCAAATCTTTCATTAAAATAAAACTTGTAACATAGTTTGTCATGAGTTACAAAAGCATCTTGAAACTAAATCATGAAAAGGTGTCACCACTCCACTCTACAATAAGTGGTATAAAACTTTTTAGGGTAATTGATTTGTACATGTGTATCATTGATACTTAATGATCTATGTTAAATAAAATTTGACTTATAATTTGAAATGTAGGTACTAAATCATCTAAAAGTAGAACTCACTGCACTCTTCCTTCACAACAAAAATCAATATTTGATGACTCATACTATACACCTCAACACCAAAATGTTGTGGACGTACAAAAGAGGGTAGCTCTACCTCTAGTCTAGAGTTCAAGATAGAAAAAAGAACAAGAAAATAAAAAAAATGAAAGTCAATGGCATCAGAGGATAAATGTCAACAAAAAAGGCCAAACAAGACATCATTCTTTGAAGCACCAGAGAAAGCTACAGAAGAGTATAAGAAGGCACTCATCCCAATATCATTTAAGATGATTCAAGATTGTGTTGATATCTTAATGACAATGAATCCGACTCCACTAGAAAAAGCAAAAATGGCTTTATACTTAGGAATGAGAATGCTTATGTTGTTTTTCTTAAGTTTGATGTAGAAACTCACTTAGAATGGTTAAAGATGCATTTGCAAAATATTTTTGAATTAGTATTAAGAAGTGATCCTTCTAAATGAACTACTTGAACTAAGTTATTTCTTTAGTCAATTTGTAGAAGTCAATATTAGTATGATTCATGTTATATAATTATATTTTATGTATGATGTCATTTATGATTTACATAACTTCTTACAGTATCATGAAAATTTTTGAAAATGCTAAAAATAAGAGCAATGACTTGATTTATGAATAACAAATATGTATGAAACATCGTTGAACTCTTTTCTTAATATGATTGCAATTATGGAGGAAGCATATAGATATTATAGATTGAAAAGGAAACATGTAAGCAATTCTATACTTAATGGCAAAGAATATGCTCAAGAATTATGCTCAAGAGCTCCTTGAAAAAAAAATATTTAATTTAATATGGCATAACATATACTTTGTTAATTAGGAAAATATTACCTTGTTGATGCTATATTTTTTAACACACCAAATTTTCTTGCACCTTATCAATGAGTGAGATACTATCTAAAAGAGTTTGGTCCAAGTCATTCAACTTCTAGATATTACAAAGAATTGTATAACTTGCAACATGCTTCTCTCAGAAATGTGATATAGCAGATGTTTGGTGTTTTAAAGAAGAATTTTCAAATATTTTTAAGGCCCTTGGAATATCCTATTGATGTTCAAAGTAAGATTATTATAGCTACTTGCGTACTCCATAATTTTATGTGAAGTGTTCAATGTGGGAAAGGCAATGCATTGGTTGAAATTGAAAGACTATGGCAGAACAATAGAGAGAGAGAGAGAGAGATCACAAAAGAAAAGATAGTGTTCTACATGATAACATCATGTTGGACGATCATTGGAACTATGTTGACTTGGTAAAGAGTTACATAATATAATAACATTTCAAATGTGGAAAGATTATGACAGTAGGTGAAGTTGATGTACATTGATTGGTTTGCAGACTTGTAAAATGACATTTTATGTAACTGTTGTGATGATTTATAACGTTTTGTTCACATACGTGTAATTTGATATTGGTTTTAATGTTAAAATTGTTGCCAAACACCACTCTATAATTTTTAAATTTTGTGACATTTTTGTCAAACACACAAAGTCTATGTTTCTATAATTTTGTAATTGATACTAAAATAGAAGATTATCTTTATTTTAGGAAACAAAACTATGTCTGATAAAAAAGATCAACTAAACATCCTATCTTGACAATTTATCTTCTTGTAGTATCAATACCATATTTTCTTGCTAATAAATTATTTTCATTTCTCATTTGTAATAACTCTTATGTTTGATACGTTAAAATGACTAAATTTAAAATATCACCAATAATAAAAGATAATTTAAAATAAAAAGAATTTACTTACAAGATCACGTTCCATGGGTCCATGAGGATGGTAACTTCGAAAGATTGTTTAGATTCTTAAGTCAAATATGTTACACTATGTGACATGTACCATTCTCAATGAGTATGAGTATCGTCAACAGTTTATGTAGGAGGTGATGCAACATGTTGTTCACATTGATTCCATCTTAAAATATACTACATGTAATATTGTACACGATCAATGCTTGCTCATCCATGCCCATCCACATGCTTATAATTTTTCATTTCTTTTGTTGATGTTGGTTGAATGAGTCCAAATTGATGAAAGACATGTTGAGGCATATGAATCTCCATGATCAACATACATTTCATAAGAACAAATGCATGTCATGATAAAAGACTCTCAACATATATGGCAGACAAATGAGATAATATGTTTTGTGTATAGCTTCTAAATAATTTATATATTTTTTTAAATATTTTAATAATACATACAGCACAAAATTAAAATTTTATATAATAACTAATAATAAATTTTTATCAGAGATTTTGATAGCACATCTATCTTATTACGATAAAAATCAAGATTTTGACTAATATATTCTCTATACCAAACTCCATTCCACCCAATGTTGTACAACTTTAGTTTCACACTGTGACAAATGAAACATTGCTAAAGAATTTACTTGTATCCTAATGGTCCACTTCCAGTAGTTGTATAGCTAGTTTTTTACATGCTCGACATGTAATCTCTTCCATGATCATAGTTGTATAAAAAATAAAGCATTAAGTAGTACAATATAGTTTATAATGGTCAATAGTGATACAATATCTGTAATATATGAACACAACTAGCTATCTTTGATCTTGTCTCCTTGGTAGCATTCGTTACCAAGGAATATTACAGATATTGTATCACTATTGACCATGTAGGAAAGCTAAACTAGAACTATCCCATGATAGCATAACACATGATTCAAAATTTTCCATGTATGACAAATATTGTAAATACGCAACATCACCATATGTATATGATGGTATAATTGACCTAATTAAGCATACAATTAGGAGTGTGTAGTGTTAAATACTATTATCATAAAAGCATGATAATTTTTCATTCGGAAATCTACTATATGTTGCCTCAACCACCGTAAATAAACAATTCTATCATATTCTCCCATGTCCTCTGGAGTGTCACCTAACAAATCTACTCCAATGTTCTCCATGTTGGCCATCTTTCATTTGGTATTGAAGGTGCATCACACATAGGGGTGCAAACGAGCTGAGCCCAGCCAAGTAGTATGGTGTTCAAGCTCAGCTCGTTTATTTTACATAAGTTCAAGTACAAGCTCAAGTTTTAACGAGTATGTTGAACCCTTGTTCAAGTTTGGTTCGTTTATTAATCGAGCCAAGTTGAGCTTGAACTTGAGTAGTAGCTGGACTAAAATTCAATCCACATTCAGGTTTAAACTATACACAAACTCATTTATAAAACTTAAAATTAATGAAAAGTCATTTGAGAAACTCTAGATTTAGCTTCTTTATAAAACTTGATCTAAGTTTAAATTCAAATTTTGAATTATTTAATATATTTAAGTGATAATATATAAATATTAATACTCAATAATTTAATTTTTAAAAATAAATATATAATAAAATATTTAATCGAGTTACTCACAAGCTCATCAAGCCAAGTAGGAGTCTATTCAAGTTTGGCTCGTTTAATAAGTCGAGTTTTATTTTTTGTTCATGCTTGTTCATTTAACATAATAAACGAGCCGAGTTAAGTTTTTATCGAACCGATCTTCGAGCTACTTGTCAAGTGTATTGGTTCGTTTGCACCCCTAATCACACACTACAACTCCATTTATACAGATACTAAGAATTATGCATACATGTCATAGAGTGATTAACATATCAGAATCATAAAAATTAGAAAGTGTTACATTCTGGTCTTCATCTTTATACTAATGTAGTTATTAGATCTGTATCTAACATAACCCATCATATTTTTATTACTTCATCAATTCAAGCAAGTCTTAGAAATTCTTTAACTCTCTTATCATTCAATGACCAATCAGTTTAGAGATTTCTTTGGTTGAGAAGTAAATATTTATTGAATTGTTGTATCCTTTGTTAAAAGAAATTGTCAGAAGTGGATATTGGTATGCCATTTATACTAATCATTTTATTATAAACAAATGAACGAAAGCAATATAAAACTAAACAATAGGTAATATCTATATACACTAGGTCACATACATTCATGTTTACAATATTTAACAAAGTTGCACAATAAAACTTGCAATGTATGCTAGAGAGTGGCCCTTATCAAACATGCAAATAAAAAATGAAATACACATAAAAAGAGAATATAACACAAACCATAGAGCAACTAGTGAGCATTAATAAAAAGACAATATAAAAGAAATACCCATGTGTATTAATGCATCATCCAATATTATTCATAAATAGTTAATATGAATAGATGTGAGTTAAGTGGAGAAGACCACCTCAATGATAAACAAGGAGCAGCTACCAAGTTTTAAGAAGTGCGAAGTGAGAATTAAAAAAGGAATAAAACATGCAATGAGAGATAATCAAAATATAACATTGTTAATCCTTAGGTCGATAACGATCACCTTTGAATCATGATAAAAAATTTACATAACTCATTAATATAAGTTTAATGTCATGTAGAAATATTATAAATAAATGATGATGAATATTACATAAACAAAAAAGTGACGATAAAGAAAAAAAGGAAGAGAAGATACATACTGCCATGCCATGCTCTGAAGACAGTTGAAAAATCTTTTAAACCAATGTAAGTTATTTATAGGCATTTTAATTTACAGTTCATTTCAACTCTAAAAACAAATTGAACCATTTTTGTTTTGATTTAAGATAAAGTAGCAATTTATTATGCTTGATTTCAAACATCCCTTAAACAAAAATTAAATTGTCAACTAAATAACCCAAATTAGATTGGTCATTTATTTCAATTCATGTGTACTACCATTATTCGGGTATTTTTTTCTATGTAAAAATCAAGAGTTGTTAAGGTAAAACTAGCCATTTATGAATATATATAAACTAAAATGACCAATAAATTGACAACATTAGTATTACTTGGAAGATCATATTCTAGTTACTTACTTTGTATAAATGACAAAAATAACTATGCCTAAACTAGACATCCAGTATATGCTCCACAAGATAATATACTATAAATGAGACATTTCAAGCATACCCTATGCAACACAAAGTGATAAATAACAAAAATAAACTACCTCACCAAACTAACTATGCCATACTATGCAAACATGCACCTATCATTTAAAAAGAAATTACATCTTTTCTTATTGGCAAGGAAAGTGTCGTCTTGCCACCTCAACTAGCTAGCACCAGATCTATCATATGTAAAAGTGTCATATACTAATCGAAATCCCATAGTGCACCTAGGCAGTGGTGGCACTTAGGATGCCCGCGGGATTTGGGATCGAAGGATGCACCAGACGGTTCTAACCCCTCGCTGCCCTCGAGTCACGACTAACTAGTCTGGTGTAGCTCAGTTTTCCATTCACAGTTTTCAATGCATCATGTATCCGTATCAATCATGCCATGCCATGACAACGTATCAACAATGCAAAATAACATGAGAAACCACAACTACATAACATGTTCATGATGCTAAGACAATAAAATGATGAGATTAAATAGGAGCTAACATATAACTACATCACACATTCAACCCAATAAGATATGACTCTAAAAAAATCAGACCTTAACACCTTATTTAAAGACATAATCATGGCTGGAAAAATGAGTTAGGTAAGCTAACTAAACAATGTCTAGTTGAATTATCCTATCACCATAAATATATAACAATAGTACTCAAAGGAAATATCAATAGACTAACTAGACAAGTTATCTAAAAGGGGCTGAAATCATTCAGAAATATGACGTTCAACATGCCGGAGATAATACACTTTCAACTTAACAAAAACTCCATTAAATGTAAAAAGGAAAATACCACCGCTATCTTTACTAATTACCCACAACATATACAACTAAACTGGCTAAATAAACTAATGATATTCACTATGGGTCATGGAGAGTTTAATATAGAATTTTTAATGATAGTAGACACGTCAAGAGTGCCTACCTAATCGACGTTAAGGAACTCGAGAATCGGAGACTGAAGGGGATATCGAATGTTGGCTACGTAGCGCACAACTCAAGCCGATCAAAAAGACAACTCACACTGCCAAAATTGCTGGAAAAAGCACCCTGATCATGGAAAATATGGCATCGAATTAAGAAGAAATAAGGGCTGGATATATATATAAGAGAGAGAGAAAGAGAGGATAGGAGAGAGACTCACGGCGGCGAAATAGGGGGCGGCGCACGGCGGGCGCACGGTGGCCAGCGGGCGCAAGGCACCGCGCTGTGCGCGGCTGGCAAGTCGCGGCTGGGCAGACGGCGAGGCGGTGCACGGAGGGCGCACACGGGTGACCGTGTGGCGGCGGCCGATAGCGCGGAGGCGCGTTGACCGGGGGAAGGCGCGTTGACCGGGGGCGGTGCCGAGCGAAACGCGCACGTGCGCACGCGATGGCGGCGATGCGGCCGGCGAGGCGGCGCCGACCTGGCAGCGCGGGCGGCAGCGGCTGGCCGTGCGGGGCGGGTGCTGACGAAGGCGGCGCTGACTTGGCAGCGCAGTTAACCGCGCGGAGGCACGCACGGTGAGCGGGAAGAAGAAGCGGCCGGCGAGCGCTTGATCGCGGCAGTGACGAAGAGAGCAGGAGAGCGATGAGGCAGCGACGGAGAGGGCAATGCGGTAGTTTTGGGGAGGAGAAAAAGAGAAAACGGCAGCGGTTCCACGAGGAGAAGACGACGAGGGTGAAAATTAGGGTATAGAAAGGAAAAAAAATAGTAAATATGGAGGATAAATAGGAAGATGTTTAAATAAAATAAAACACTTCTAAAATTAATTTAAAGCACCATTAACCTATATAAAAAAACAAAACGTTACAATCTACCCTCCTTAAAATAAATTTCGACCCCGAAATTTCTAGTCAAGGCTTACCGATCAATTGGGAATGATGCCGTCTCATATCTTCCTCCACTTCCCAAGTCGATTCATTCGTCGAATGATGCTTCCATAAGACTTTCACCATTGGAATTACTCGGTTCCTTAGTTGCTTCACCATCCGATCCGTAATCCGAATCGGGCGTTCATCAAAAGTCAAAATGGGCTGCACTTCAATCACCGCAAAGTTGATGACATGGGTCGGATCCGATACATGTTTCCGCAACAAGGAAACATGGAACACAGGATGCACTCTCGACATAGTAGGCGGCAAAGCTAACTGGTATGCAACTTCCCCAATCCACTTCTCAATCTGGAACGGTCCGACATATCTTAGATTCAACTTCCCACGGTGACCAAACCGAATAACTCCCTTGGATGGAGAGACCTTCAAGAACACATGATCACCCTCCTCAAACTGCACATCTCTTCTTTTCAAGTCGGCATAGCTCTTCTGGCGACTCTGGGCTATAAGTAGCTTTAGCCGAATAACTTGTATCTTCTCGTTGCTATCCTGAACCCAATCTGGTCCAATCAAACTCCGTTCTCCCACTTCTTCCCAACAGATAGGTGATCTACAAGGTCTACCATACAAAGCCTCAAAAGGCGCCATACCGATGCTAGAGTGGTAACTGTTGTTGTAAGCAAATTCTATCAAAGTCAATTGCGAATCCCAACTTTACTGTAACTCCAAAGCTCCTGCTCTCAACATATCCTCCAAAGTCTGAATGGTTCTCTCAGATTGGCCATCGGTCTGAGGATGATATGCTGAACTGAATTTAAGCTGGGTTCCCAAAGCATCTTGCAAACCCTTCCATACTCTGCCTGTAAATCTGGGATCTCTATCTGAAACAATGGAAACAGGGACACCATGATATTTAACAACACCATCAAAATACAACCTTATCAAACTGTCAGTCGGTTGAGCTTCCTTGATCGGCAAAAAGTGAACTGATTTAGTTAGCTAATCCACCACGACCCAAATAGCATCAAATTGCTTCCTGGTACGAGGAAAACCCGTAACAAAATCCATAGTAATGTGTTCCCACTTCCACTGTGGAATCTCCAAAGGTTGCAATGGACTTGCTAGTCTCCTATGTTCTGCTTTAACTTGTTGACATATCAAACACTTGGACACATACTCTGCCACATCCTTCTTCATTCCTTCCCAACAAAACTACCTCTTCAAATCATGATACATCTTGGTTGCACTAAGATGAATAGCATACTGTGATTTGTGTGCCTCTTCCAAAATCTCCTGCCTCAAGCTAATATCATCTGCTACACATAATCTTCCTTGATATCTAATAGTCTCATCTGGATACTTGGAAACTTCAGCCCTTTTAAGCAAATTATGGATGTCAACAATGTCTTTCTGAGCTTCTTTTACCTTGCCAACTAATACTGAGCCGATAGACAACTGCCCCAAGAATGATGTCAATCGATCAACTGCTAAGCTCGGTGTACAATCAGTAAGAGTTTCCATATCTCTCCATTCTCTATGCATTTGCATGGACAAGAGCTTCTTCCTGCTAAGAGCATCAGCTACCTTGTTTGCTTTGCCTGGATGATAACTAAGATTAAAATCATAATCTTTTAGAAACTCCACCCATCTCCTCTGCCTCAAATTAAGATCCTTTTGGGAAAAGATATACTGCAGACTTTTATGGTCAGTAAATACTTCAAATTGTTCACCATAAAGATAATGCCTCCATACCTTGAGTGCATGCACAACTGCTGCCATCTCCAAATCATGAGTGGGATAGTTCTTCTCATGCAACTTCAATTGCCTAGAGGCATAGGCAATAACATGATCATTCTGCATAAGAACACAACCAAGTCCAATCCTAGATGCATCAGTATACACAACAAATCCCCCAGTTCCAGATGGTAGGATAAGGACTGGTGCAGTAGTTAGCCTCTTCTTCAACTCTAAGAAGCTCTTCTCACAATCATCAGTCCACAGAAAATTCCCTTTCTTGGTTAAAGCAGTCAAAGGTGCAGAGATAGATGCAAAACCTTCAATAAATCTTCTGTAATATCTAGCAAGGCCAAGAAAACTTCTTACTTTTGTGGGAGTTATGGGCCGTTCCCAACTTTGCACTGCTTCCACCTTGGCTGGATCAACCTGCACTCCTGCACTAGATATGACATGCCCCAGAAAATTATTACTCTCAAGCCAAAAATCACCCTTATTGAACTTGGCATACAATTCATGATCTCGAAGTGTCTACAAAACCAATCTAAGATGCTGACAATGTTCCTCTTTGCTGGCAGAATAAATCAAGATATCATCAATAAAGACCACAAAAAACTGGTCCAAATCTCCCTGAATATCTGATTCATCAGACTCATAAATGCGGCAAGGGTGTTGGTAAGACCAAACAGCATAACTAGGAACTCGTAGTGACCGTATCGGGTCCTGAATGCAGACTTTGGTATATCCTCCTTCTTAATCCTGAGCTAATGGTATCTTGTTCTTAAATCAATCTTTGAAAAGATTCTGGCATCCTGTAACTGGTCAAATAGATCATCAATACGGGGCGAAGGATATTTATTCTTAATTGTTACCTGGTTCAACTTTCGATAATCAATACACAATCGTAATGAACCATCCTTCTTCCTCACAAAAAGCACAGGGGCACCCCAAGGAGAAACACTGGGGCGAATAAAACCCCTATCAAGCAGATCCTGCAACTGCTGCTTCAACTCTTTCAACTCAGCCGGTGCCATTCTGTATGGTGCAATCGATATGGGAGCAGCACCTGGAATGAGGTCAATAGAAAAATCTATATCCCTCACAGGAGGCAAACCTGACAATTCTTTTGGAAATACATCTGCAAAGTCACAGACTATCTTCACATCTCCAACTTCCCTCTTGCTATCAAAATCACTAACCCTGGTAATGCATGCTAAGTACATCTCACACTGAGATCTCATCCATTTTGAAACTTTCAAGGCAGAAACCAATAACTTGGACTTAGTGTAATCAGGACTTTTATAAGAAAAATGCTGACTACCAGGGATCTAAAATGTCACCTTCCTTCTATGACAATCAAGAACAGCATTGTGTGATTCTAACCAGTCCATCCCTAGAGTGATATCAAAGTCATCCATGTCTAGAACATACAATTCTGCCTGTAAGGTGTTCCCTGATATGATTATCTCACAATGGGGCATAACATAAGTAACTTCTATGGTTCGACCAGAGGGAACACTCACTCCCAGAGGGCTACACTCCTCAACTAACAAACCATGGTACTTAAATAAATACGTAGCAAAGCAAAATGACACAAACGAATTGGTAGCTCCAGAATCAAATAAAACACGTGCATGGAATCCAGATACGTGTCAGGTACCTTCTGTCACAGTAGCCACGTGGGGAAGATCTGTGCGCTCCATGGCAAACACCTTTGCCTAAGTGGGATGTTGCTGCTGCGGAGCTCTAGGTACTGTAAATTGCCTCTTCACTGGTATAGGCCTCTGTTGTGGTGCTGAAGTCTGTGCCTGAACTCGTGGAGGGGTTGGAGCCTGATATGGTGCTACTGCTATTGAAACCTGCCTTGCCTGAATATGAGGACATCGAGAAACAAGGTGGCCAAACTGGCCACAGCCAAAGCATGCACGCTTGCCACGGTAGCACTGCCGACCAGGATGAAAATAACAACACTGACTACACTTTGCTACCCCTAACTGCTGCTGTTGTGATCCTACAAAATCTGGCATTTTTTTCTTGCGATCCATACCCTGTTGCTGGTCCCGAGCTGGAGCCCTGCTAGAAGATCTTGGTGGCCTATAAGGCCCAAGATCCCTTTCCACTTGACAAGCTGCCTCATAGGCTGAGGCCAAAATGGCCCAAGGGGTGGACACCAATCTGGTCCTAATGCCTCCTCTAAGCCCATCTACAAACTTTCTTGCCCGATCAGCTTCATCTTCGCAAATATATGCTACATAAGACTCTAGCTCCACAAACTTGTTCTCATACAGCATAACAGTCATCATACCCTGTTCCAACTGCATGAATTCCTGCATCTTTGCATGGCGAACATGGGGTGGGATATATTTGTCTTTAAAGGCCCTGAAAAACTCCTCCCAAGCAATCTCAGTCACACGAGTACCTGCAAATTGGGTGCGTAGAGCTGCCTCCCACCACATTGCTGCTGACAACTGTAGCCTGTGAGGTGCTAGTTTGACCATCTCCCCTGGTGGGCACTCAATCACCGCGAAGATATTTTCTATTTCTTGAATCCAGCTCTCAGCCATCATAGGTTCCATCTCTCCCTTAAATGCAGGTGGATCCATCTTGCGAAACATGTCAATCACGGCACCCAGATGTGGTTCAACACGAGCCTGGGCATTCTGTGCCATGCCCTGAGCAACCATGGCATTGAAGCCCTGTTGTGCCTGTGCCTGTGCCTGCATGGTCTGAAGAAAACCCTGAAATGCATTGGCCCAATTGTAAGGAATCAATACATGACAGCGGAAAAATTTTGATTCCATAAAACTATGATCTTTGCCTTGATTGACGCCGAACGAGTAAAATCGGGAACCGAATATGAAGTAGAACGAGAGTACCTCATGGGATTTATAAAATCCCTCACCATGGATGAAGAGAGGACATTCCTCTTTGCTGAAAACCGTTCAAGTGTCCGTTCTCTAGCGGTATCTACACGATCTGCTTCAATAGACGAGTTCTCTCTTCCTTCGGGCCTCCAGAAACCTTCCAGATCCAAGCTTGACCATGGGAGATCGCCTTCTAGAGGAGAGAGGAGGAAGAGAGGATACATGGGACGTGCTCCAGCCCTAAGGCTTGTTAGGGTTTGGCTTCATAAGCCATTTATATATAGAAGATGGAATTTTTCACAAAAACCCAAAACTTTTATAAAATTGCATCCATGCTCTCATCTTATTGACCAGATCTATTGTGTGTGACCCACTAGGCCCAATAGTCAATTTTGTTGAAGCCTTAATTAATTTAAAAGAACAATTCCTTTAAATTAAATTAAAACCATTATCCGATAACAGTTTTTACGGCTTTCTAATCATAAAGGGTACAAGCCACATCCTATGATCCCAAATGACTTTGGGGAGTTAAATAACATCCATTGAGCCTTTCCATCATCAATTACCACACGGATTTAAATCCTCATTCATATAATGTCCCGGTCGGTCAGGGGTTCGGCACTGACTGTCAACCGCTAAGTATTCCAACTCTATGAAATCTTGTACTCATGAATGGATCAACTGTAAAACTCCTTTTCCAATTATCCTATCTACCTTGGCCAAGGATTTAGAGTACTATCCATAGGACATTCTCTCTCTCCTACCGAGAGTGAACGATCCCCTATTGTCCGCTCAATTGCCTCCACCAGGTTTCCCATATACCCAATCCATTAACTATATAGGACCACAATACTAAGTGATCCATCAGTCAATAGTCAAAGTGCATAGTACGCCTGGCAAGACATCTTTGGCGACTCAGGTCAAAGATCCAACCGTGCTATTGAGATGTAAGAATAACCTGATAGACAATTCGGTAAGATACCGATCAGGTTTTCTTAAATTGGTCAGTTCAGTGAACTCATTCCACTAATGAGCACCAGTGTGTGTATCTCAGTGTCCCCACACTGATGACCAATGAGATCGGTCATTCTCATCATATGAGAAAACATCACACACACTAGTCTATCCGGATTCTTGATGTCCCGTCTCAAGGATCCTATGACTAGGAACATTTAAATCACATACCTCTAGATGATCGATCTCATTATCATGATCTCATCATGATTCAATCATCATTGCATGTGATCAAGGACTTCATTACGATATACGTTTCTAAGAAAAGCTAGTAACGAAGTTTTGTCTATTTAATTGAATAAGATATTCCTAGAAATGTCAAATCATATCATATATGATTGTCTTGTAGGGCATACATTTCTATCACCAATTGCCTCCATCTGGTGCCTGTCTAGCACCTGCAGCTTGCCCTGAAGTAGAAGAATCCGGTAAATTGTTATCAATCACAGGAACATCCTGGGGATCATCATTACCCCTCCTACGGTTGTTTCCCCTTCCAGCCATCTCCTGAATAGGCAAAATAACAATTGATAAGTCCAAAAGATCTACATCATCAATCCAAATAGTAATTAACAATCTTTTTAACCTCAATTCACAACCTAAAATCCAAATAATCCAAAAGATTGTGTTTTTATTATCTTAACCAAACCTTGGCTTTGATACCAACTCCTATCACGACCTAGAAAATGCAGCGGATTTTTTTTCCCGGATTATGACAGCGGGATAAACCCAGAAATAAAGAGGTTTGATAACAAAAACACAATCACTTGACACAACCAAAATTAATATAAACTGATTTAACATCACACCCATCATCCAATAAGTAAAGCTGAATCAACATCAAAACACATACTAGATCGTTCACAATGCCACGAACAAATAAAACAACATAACATAACTAAAAGTCTCAAATTAAACAATCTAAACAACTCCATAGAGACACCATAAAGTGCTGAAAAATAAATGTTATAAAAACTAAACAACCATCTCGAACACCGAAAACACAGATATCAAACGTCTCCAAGGTCAGTGTAATCATGTTCCACCACTGGCGTCTCTTCCAAGACTGCCTCGGTATTCTCATCCTCCTCTTCAAGACCTGTTGAAATAATTAAACCACGGGGTGAGTCATATAAAATGACTCAGTAGGCACTCCATCATCCGCCATATCGGATAGCCACAAGGCCCTAAAATGATATTTAAAAAAATACCCAGACCTGCACCCTTTGTAGGCATATAAGTAAAACTATTCAATACATTAACAATTGACTTAAATCACATCTTTTACACCACCAACCAACCTTATGCCCATGATGACCAGCACCTATATGCACTTTGATATATTTTAAAAGGACTGAATAAACATAGACACCTACATGCATAGACATCTAGTATATGCTCCACAAGATAATATACTATAAATGAGACATTTCAAGCATACCCTATGCAACACAAAGTGATAAATGACAAAAATAAACTACCTCATCAAACCAACTATGCCATACTATGCAAACATGCACCTATCCTTTAAAAAGAAATTACATCTTTTCTTATTGGCAAGGAAAGCGTCGTCTTGCCACCTCAACTAGCTAGCACCAGATCTATCATATGTAAAAGTGCCATATACTAATCGAAATCCCATAGTGCACCTAGGCAGTGGTGGCACTTAGGATGCCCGCGGGATCTGGGATCGAAGGATGCACCAAACGGTTCTAACCCCTCGCTGCCCTCGAGTCACGACTAACTAGTCTGGTGTAGCTCAGTTTTCCATTCACAGTTTTCAATGCATCATGCATCCGTATCAATCATGCCATGCCATGACAACGTATCAACAATGCAAAATAACATGAGAAACCACAACTACATAACCTGTTCATGATGCTAAGACCATAAAATGATGAGATTAAATAGGAGCTAACATATAACTACATCACACATTCAACCCAATATGATATGACTCTAAAAAAATCAGACCTTAACACCTTATTTAATGACATAATCATGGCTGGAAAAATGAGTTAGGTAAGCTAACTAAACAATGTCTAATTGAATTATCCTATCACCATAAATATATAACAATAGTACTCAAAGAAAATATCAATAGACTAACTAGACAAGTTATCTAAAAGGGGCTGAAATCATTCAGAAATATGACGTTCAACATGCTGGAGATAACACACTTTCAACTTAACAAAAACTCCATTAAATGTAAAAAGGAAAATACCACCGCTATCTTTACTAATTACCCACAACATATACAACTAAACTGGCTAAATAAACTAATTATATTCACTACGGGTCATGGAGAGTTTAATATAGAGTTTTTAATGATAGTAGACACGTCTGTAGACACGCAAAATTCGCCTAATTCATAGCATAAAACTCATGTTTTATAGGGTAACATGTGTAATTGACCTTAGAATGATGCCGGGTCTTTAAAAGTTGATTTGGAGCTTCGCCGAACGAAATCGGATGCTTTCCGAAGTTTTCCGCGAAAAGCCGTAATTTCCGAGCGAAAGCCACACGTAAATCGTGTAAACACGGAAGTTGGCTGAATGACCAATGCCTAATGATCATGCATTTAAGGTTATGGTCGTATTCACACTCCGGATAAGTTTTGTTGCATACTGTGCCTTTCCGGTTTGCCGTCGGAGTCATTTTGACATGTATCGGATCTTCTGTTCACTGCCCCAACTTCCGGACAAAATTCTGAAGTTTTGGAGGGTGTGATGTCCGATCTAATGCTATAGAAAGCTTCTTCAGCCTGTTATCTTTCCAACACAACAAACGGCGTCGAATTCCGAGTTCGGGAGTGTTCGCAATGGCTTCCGGAAGAAGGACGCGCGAAACCAGTCCCATGCGCCCGGGTTCCTGGTCACATGCGCCCGGGACCCAGGGCACGTGGCCATGCGCCCTACAAGTGAGGCACGTGACCTTGTGCCCTCACTTGAGGGCACATGCGCCCTACCTTTGAGGCTCGAGGGACCCAGTTTTTCACCCGGACTCTACCACTGAACCGCCGATCGGATAAGGCCTCTTTTCTCGGAATTTGTGCCCATGCGCCCTCATTGGGGGGCACATGCGCCCCTCAGTGGGGTGCATGCGCCCTGCACCAGGGCGCATGCGCCCAAGGGTGGGGCGCAAGGCCCCCTATTTTTTAGTATAGATCGCGCCTTCTGTTCTCCTATAAATTAAATCCGATTCCGGTCGTTCCAAAGGCATGAGCATGACCCCCCAGGCATCTCAAGACGTCCAACCTCCCTCCTGCATTGATTTTGTGATTTTTAGAGATAGAATTTCGAGTTTTTAGAGAGAGAAAAGTCGGTTCAAGAGAGAGGAAGGCTGTTCTGCAGGGGATCTGCCCAGTCTCTCTTCCTTGGCCTCTACAGCAGTGTGTGGACGTCTGCTGCCCGAGCTCTCTTCATCAAAGTTCTTCCTCTCCAAGTCTTATTCAGTTTTAAATTGACGGAACTTGATTCCGAGTTCGGGGCTGGTCGTGACGAGCGCAGAAGCAAAGTCGCGCCTGGCAGATCCTGGACTGCTGCTCGGCTTTTTCGACAACACAGATTTGGCTATATCTTTTTCTATTCAACTCAGAATCTTTCAGTTCTTTTTCCTATCTCTTTATTTAGTGATTATCCATCCTCCTATTATTTTTTTACATTTTTTTGCATTACTTTTACTCTGTTATTACGAAAATAAAAAAAGGGGGTTAGAGATAACCCGAATCCGGTCAGTTTCTAGTCAATTGTGTGTTTCATGTCATTCTCTTTACATATACTCCACTTTGTCTAGTTCTAATAGTCTCTTTCACTTGTTTATTTGTCAAGTTGCATAGAACATCAAGCACCCACCGCGTTGAGGACTTTTCTTCATCGGCCGGCCGAAGAAGGAGAAGCTTTAACTCACATTCTTCACGCTAAGGTACACACGGTCAATTTTAATTCTATAAATCGAAACCCACGGTTCCTGGCGACCACATGTCTTAATTTCTTTCTTCTCACCCTCCTCCCACATGACCCGAACCGTCTCTTTGGTGATCGAGCGACGCCAAGGGATGAAAGTTCGGGGATCAATGTGAGTGTGGGACCGAGGTGAGATTTGCTTTCCGATGTTTTATTCCTTTCTTTTCTCATCCCCTCTTGAGGTGACGATCTGGATTCACGGACTTCCCTGAAAAGGAGAGGACCCCGTCGAATTTTCAGAGTCGACAACGTCAAGAGTGCCTACCTGATCGACGTTAAGGAACTCGAGAATCGGCGATCGAAAGGGATATCGAACGTCGGCTACGTAGCACACAACTCGAGCCGATCAAAAAGACAGGTCACACAGCCAAAATTGCTGGAAAAAGCACCCTGATCATGGAAAATATGGCATCAAATTAAGGAGAAATAAGGGTTGGATATATATCATGGATATATATAAGAGAGAGAAAGAGAGGATAGGAGAGAGACTCACGGCAGCGGAATAGGGGGCGGCGCACAGTGGGCCCACGGTGGCCGGCGGGCGCAAGGCGCCGCGTTGTGCGTGGCTAGCAGGTCGCGGCTGGGCAGACGGCGAGGCGGTGCACGAAGGGCGCACGCGAGCGACCGCGTGGTGGCGGCTGATCGCGCGGAGGCCCGTTGATAGGGGCGGCGCCAAGCGAAACACGAACACGCGCGCACGCGATGGCGGCGATGCGGCTGGTGAGGCGGCACCGACCTGGCAGCGCGGGCAGCGGCGGCTGGCCGCGCGGGGGCGGGTGCTAACGAAGGCAGCGCTGACTTGGCAGCGCAATTAACCACGTGGAGGCACGCATGGTGAGCGGGAAGAAGAAGCGGCCGGCGAGCGCTTGATCGCGGCGGTGACGAAGAGAGAAGGAGAGCGATGAGGCAACGACGGAGAGGGCAACGCAGCGGTTTTGGAGAGGAGAAAAAGATAAAATGGCAACGGTTCCACGAGGAGAAGATGGCGAGGGTGAAAATTAGGGTATAGAAAGAAAAAAAATAGTAAATATGGAGGATAAATAGAAAGACATTTAAATAAAATAAAACACTCCTAAAATTAATTTAAAGCACCATTAACCTATATAAAAAACAAAACGTTATAGAATAAAATTGGTTTATCCCCTAAATTTTGAGATAAACATGGTTTATTTCCAAATTGATCTTGTACTAAATAGCCCCGAGGTGTCACTTCAACATATATCATCTATTTGACTATTTATTGTTTGACCATCTTGGCTCAAAACCAAAGTGACTACTAGCTAGCTTTGGAATTCTTTCTAACTTATTAAATTAATTATCTCTATAATTATTTCACTTGTTCACCAACCATAAATCATACCAAGTAACAATGCCATTACATCTAGATGATACTAAAGGTATCAATTTATCATACCATTTTACCCACAATTACCATATGCCTATAAATTTTTATCCATATAATATTTCAAAGTATGTATATTTGGCACAGTCAATATGTCATGTCTATAAAGAGTCATAATGAAGTCATACTCATACGAATTCTTCCAGAGAACTCTCTCTCTCAATATGATCTATCTAATCTACTCTAACTAAATATTTTTTAAAACTTTGAGATATTCTTTTTCAAGATATTGATAGTGAATGATTTTTTATTGCTACTTCATTACCTTCACATATCTAGCTACTACCTCTAATAATCGATTATACTATGCCTAAAAGAACCAAGCCTACAAGTCTGCCATTAAAGTATAGAGATAGATTTCCTTGATATCTCAAATTTAAGGACTAGTCACACAACTGGCACAATGGAACCCTATTTGACAATCAAGTATTATTTAACAATATAGTGTCATGATGGCAGTTCAATTCAAAGAACTTATTATCCAATAAGTACTTATACTATATCCCTAGTGTCTTACCACAATTGTTGTCAAGGCAGGCACGTAAGGGCACCAAGGCACTTCTACTACGGCACTTAACTAGGGCATAGGGTTGCAAACGGGTCAGATTTAGTATTGGAATTGGTAGGTTTCGATTCCAATAAGAATTTTCTAACAATATCGAAATGACTAATTTTGATTTCTATTTATTTTTTATTCTAATATCGAAGTCGGAATTTCAATACTGATACCTTGTGGACTTGGCACAACAATAATTTTTAACTCGAAATAATTTGATTTACATAACATATATCCAATGAAGAATAAAAAACGACACATTTGACTAGTCTATAACTTCAACTTGATGAAATATGATTACATGATATCTTGATCAAGAAAATTGTTAACCATAAAACATCATTTCCAACTTTAAAACACACAAATGCAATGCCATAAAACATAACACTCACATATACAAGCATAAGTAAAATATAAATTTTTTTCCTCAACCACACTACAAACTCTAAGAGCACAATACAAATTTCACTCTCCAAAGAACTTGAGGTCTCCTTGCAAACTCCATGCCCATGGTGAATAGAAGCTATTCCCTTCAAATTAAAGAACATTAGGAGTGATATAAAATAAATAAAAAGATACATACATTGGTAATTCATTTACATCATGATTATCATATACTTTAACAATGGAGTATTTAGCAATATATCATCTTCATTCCATTGTCTATCCAAATTTGAAGCCAAATGTATAGTAGAAAGTCCACTTAATATGTTCACTAAACCAAATGGATACAAAATAACATTAAATGATAGCAAAGAAAATAAATATCATTAAACCAAAGATATAAAAAATAATTTATAATGTACCTTTTGTTTTATTCTTTAGCCAATATTGACAACAAATCAAACTTTCGACTATACCACGCTTAAAAGAACTTCTATAAGCCTCCAGAATTCTCCTTCCAATACTAAACACAAACTCCGAAACAACAATTGAAATAGAAATTCCTAGAATGTCATGATCCATTTTAGCAAGAACTGGATACTTTCTTTCTTCTTTTCACCATGCTAAACTATCAAAATTTCCAATATTATTTTGCATAATGATATCATTACTAGTAACGGGAGCTTTAAAACATGATTTCAAATTTTATTTATGTGGCTGACTTGAACAATTTTCTTTAAGCCAAAGATAGAGCTTAACTAATTCATCCACAACTAAAAAACATGAATAAAAATCAACATTGACACTATTAAGTATAGAAGGCTGATGTAACCTCAAGATTTCAAAAATTTAGAATTTTGGAAATTTATTTTTTGATTTGGTTTTTTTGATTTTGACCTTAGCATTGACTTCTTAAGAAAATAGATGATATCCCATAAAATAAACATTTATTTTTGACCTCTCCCCATCGGATGGTGCGAAAAACCGATGTTAATTATAACGAGAATACTCGAATACCCTTGATTATCCATCATAGCAATCCATGTAATAGAAATCATACATTCACAAAAATAAACATACACATAGGAACAATGGCCCGATGAACATGACGGAATGTAAACACTTAATTCGTTTTGATTTGGTTTGAATTGATTCATTTTAAAATTGATTTGAGTTGAATTTGGTTTGAGTTTGTTTGTTTTGATTGATTTGAACTTGATTTATGAATTGCTTATTAGTTCAAATTTGATTTGGATTGAATTTAAATTTTTCATGTCTTTTTAAGTTCAGTTTAATTTAAATTGAATTTGTTTGATTAGCTGGTTTGAACTTGGTTTAGGAAATCTAATTTGAGTTTGATTTGGGAGGCTTAATCTATTTAGATGTTTGACAAGTTGGAGATTATCTTTGAGTTTAGCGAGCAGGTTAAAGTTTTATTCATGTTTCACAGGGGAGGAGTCGCCACGAGTGCGAGCTAGGGTAGACAGGGGGACCAAGTAGTATCGATTTCAATACAGGTGTATACCTGTATCGATTTCGAGTGGTTTTTTCACTGTTAATTTTTTAACTAAAAGTGTTACCCAAACACTTGTTGACATTTTGTATTGATATTAGTTTTAAAATTAATAGTGATATAGGTCTTTAATACTATTACCAAATAGGCCATTATATAGACAGTGCTCCAGTATTTTCTAAGTGCTTTGTAAGTTGTTATGACAGGATTTTGTTTTCAAGAAAGATGTCACTTATGTCATTTAACTATGAAAGTTGGTTAGGTAGATAATTTTATTATTTTGCCATACGGTTTACTGGATCTCAGTGGCAAACCTCATTCATTAACCTCAGAGCTGATTCTCCCGACATAGTAATGCTGAACACCTCCAATCTATGCTCTATTCTCCATAACCAGTGCCGCTTTTCATCTTCCCATCTTCACCTAGTTCTTAACGCCATCATTAACACTTTCCTCTGTGATGAAAGTTCATTCACTGACCTTGAAGCTGATTCGTTTGACATGGTAATGCCAAACACCTTAAATCTATGCTCTGATCTATGAAGCTAGTGCCTTCAGCCTATTCACTAAGAAGCATCAACCTAGTGGATTTGATTAACGAGGCTACATGCACAGGTGGAGTCTGTGATGACTCTGGAGGAGGATTTCGATGTCAACTTAGAAGAAAATAGCTCTCAGAACATTTAGGCTTCAGTGGCGTTGATATAAACTGTTGTTGAGAAGGTCGCTGCCTTTAATCTCGACTGCCAGTTAGTGAACAAATGGACTTTCTGGCGCTAGTTTTAGCTTACAAGTAGTGATGTTCTTGGATTTTCTCGTAGGCTTGCCTACATAACAAATAATGAATCAAATTTCTATTATAAGTTGTACTTTGCTTGCTGATTGTGACATCATCACATATTTGACGATGGCAAGGAAATATTTTTCCCTTGCCTTCATCCACCATTTCTAGAGTATTCTCACTCCGATAATATATATGTAGTTGTTTACTTTCATTCCTCACTTATATACTTTTTCAACTTGTTTTGTAGTTTGCCTTAATCTTTTTCATGTCTTTTGCCACACACTTTGACCCCCCTACAGTTCGGAAATCGGTCACACCAGCTACAAAGTTCCTTTCTCCACTTGAGTAAGGTTTTATTTTATAATACAGTAAGAATGACATTAAAATATTTTCTTCTTATATGTTTTCTTCTTGAAAATTTGTTTTGTAAACTTTTATTATTTCTTTACATATGTATTTGCATATCTTTGTTGACAAAATAAATAGCATTCATATAGGAAAGTATTTTTTTGTTGTTTTGACCAAAATTAGGATATAAATTAGTAAAACAAAACTGTGTTTCATTCTTAGATCCTTCTATGTATAGTAGTCTTGTGAGTTCGTTACAATATGCCACTCTCACTCGGCCAGACATCTCTTCTGCTGTGAACAAGGCGTGCCAATTTTTAGCTTGTCCAACCGATAGTGACTTAACTTTAGTCAAGAGGATCATTAGGTATCTCAAAGGTACTTATGATCATGATCTTTTTATTAGACCTTGTTTTGATTTACATGTATACACTGAGTGAGATTGGGTTGGGTGCCCAGATGATAGAAAGCCTACCACTGGCTACATTATATTCATGGGATCCAATTTAATCTGAACTACTTTGGATAACTCAACTGGTTGAGGAGCTCCATCTGCCAGTTCAGTCATAACCAGTGGTCTGGTGTGATAATATTAGTGCCTTTACATAACCTACTTTGGATAACTCAACTGGTCTGGTTTTTTAGAGCAAAAACCAGGCACATTGAGATTGGTTTTCACTTTGTGCAGTAGTTAGTTTACAATAAACATATTTTGGTGAAACATATAGCTTCAAAGGATCAGGTGACAGATGGTTTTACCAAACTTCTTACCGGTCAGCAATTTGATTGGTTTCGTATCAAGTTAAACATCACACCCATGTTTGACTTGAGGGGGCGTATTAGGCAGGACAATCATGCAATTGACACTGGCTGAGCTGGATGGTCAGGGTATACTCGTAATTGTCAATTTTTTGTTATCTGTAACAACACTTATGGGGTGTTTGGTTGCATGATAATTTTTTGTACACTATCATGATAAAAAATTGTATTAAAATAAAAAGTGAACCAACTCATGACATAAAATTATCATGTTTGGAGGGATGTGATTACAAAAAAGAGTAACTATCACACATGACCAAACAAAGTGGGGGATCACAAGAAAAAAGAAAGAGGTGTGACCCTCTTTTTTTGTTTAAGAAAAAAATCATTTTTAAAACATAAAATTGTCATGGTTACCAAACACCTCTTTTAACCAGTTTTCTTACAATTTTTAAAAATTAAAACAAAAACTCTTCTGATCATGCAACCAAACACCCCCATTATGTAATTCATTCTCGGTATACAAGAGGAGCGGCTTACAAATCGCGGGTTATTCCGCGCAGCCCCAATTTTAAGTTTCTCTGCTCACTCTGTTCTGTTCCAGCTCTGATCGTCTTCTTCCTTGTCTCAATTGCTCAGATCTAGATTTCTCAGATTTCACACTGGGAGCAAGTTTTACAGAAGCTGGCGAGGTGCGGTGGTGGCCGGGGGGTCTCTCTTATTAAAGGTCAGAAAGTGTGGCGCAGGCGAGGTTGGGGTCCCAAGGGGCAGCCGGCCGGCGGTCCGGCCTCCTCCATGAAGAAGCAGGGGATATGCTCGAAGTGGAGCGAGAATCGAAGCCACCACAGCCTCCCGATTCTCGTTCTAGTAGTTTCTAGGCGTGTGGGTCAAACTAGCTAGTATTGTATCTCGTAATGGAAATTTCATGGGACTCTGGTGATATTAAACAAACAGTAAGAACGAATGCGAAGCTATCTCTAGCTCCCTGTTGGATTGTAAAGAATATTCCCATCATTCCGTCGTCGCACAAGCATATGCGCGAGCGTCACATACGTACCAACCCGCACAGACGAGCGGAGCGGAGAGGTCGAAGACGTAGACGGCACTAGGCCGCGAGCAGCCCTCCGTCCGAGAACAGCTTTCTTCCCGGCCGCATACGAGAATACAATAAGAGGAGTTGGAGTTGATGGCACATCACAGTCGATACAAAATGCTCTCGGGCGTTGGGTAGAACTGTTCACCGTTCCATTCAACCCGAAAAATCAAACTAGTAATTTAGTTCGGTTTGACTTGATTTGAATTATCGATCTATTTAGTTTAGTTTCTAGGACCTTTCAAATCAAACCGATAAATCGAATAATCCGAATTAAATTAAATATTTTAGTTTAGGTTATAAATAAGATAGTATTTATGTATTTTTTATTATAAAAATAAATTTATTTCGAAAGTTTTTAAGACAAAATTAACATAATGTATAAATATGTACACAAGATTTTAATAGAATATGATTTAAAATAAACAAAATAAAATTAAATATTGATATATCTACTATACCTTAATAAAATATAGTTTGAACCGAATAAAACCAAATCAAACCGAATTAATTTGGTTTGATTTGGTTTTAGAGATAGTCTAGTTTGGTTTGATTTGAGAAAAAATACTCAAAAATCAAATCAAACTAAATCATGAACACCCTACTTCTGGGTCCCTCCAACTAGTAACAATTATTGTATGACCCTCGTGTCTTTCTAGAATCAATACAATTATAATATTTGAAATTAAGGGTATTTAGACATGTAAACGGTTGGATTTGGATCGGATCTATTAAGATCCGAATCCGAACCCAATAAATCTTACCTGAATCCGAATCCGAAATAAAATGTAATAAAGTTCTCAGATTGTGTCGCTACCCTGCATCCGAACGATTTTCCAGGTTTCGGATTTAACCGAATGCTCCGCAATGGTGTCCCAGAGCTCGCCGGGGTAGGGGCAGGGGCAAGGGCAGGGGAGGGGCAGAGCTCGCTGGTGCCGTTCCGATTCCGCCTCACTGCAGTCCCGATGGAGAAAGCCCTCGATCATCGCCTGGACTCCGCAGATGACCTCCTCAGTGTCGAGGGACTCCAACTCCATGGCCTCCTTCCCCACAAACCGCCGTAGATGGGGCAGATCGAGGGAGTCCTATGGATCTTCTCCACCCGTCTCGGCGACAACGGCTCCTGCTCGAAGGCCAACTAGAGAAAGGGGAAGGGTCCCCCGTGCTCCATGAACAACTTGTCCACAACGCCGAAGCCCAGACGGGTGATGGCCTCCCTCTTGAATGGCGGCAGGCTGGGGCTGAAGAGGCCTGATCCCGTGGTAGCCTTGTGCACGGCCGCCTTCAAGACGCCCAACAACACCGTCACGATCACGTGGTTCACCACCACAACGGTGCCGTCCTCCAAGTGCACGCGCACCTCCGCATCCACCGCCCACTCAATCTTCTCCACCTTCTTCCCCAGTCGGATCAAACCCTGAGGGAGGGCGGAGGCCAGGTGTTTGGCGATCCTCGAGTAGCCTTGGGCTATGGTGATCTACTCGCCGGGGAAGGCACGGTACTCTCTACCTTGGCGGCCAGCTTCAGGTCCGTCAAATCGTCCGTGGAGGTGTCGTTACATTCCTCGTTCTCATTGGCGGCAAACACGGATTCCCCCAAGGCCTCCGGACTCCAATCGCTCAGGCCGGGATTGCAAACAGAGCCATCAGTTCCCATTCCCGCCGTTGCAAGCCACGGTAAGCTCGGAGGCCTTGGCGGAGGAAGGAGCCGACGCTGAGCTCCGCGGCAGTGCCGGAGGCGCCGGCCGTCACGGTCGATAGCCGGGATCCTGCCTTGGTGAGGTCCATGAGAGCCCGGCAGAGGGTGGTGATCTCGGCTACGATGGCGGTGTCAACCGGGTGACCACCCTCAACAACAATGACGGTGTCGCACGGGAGGCTGTCCATAAGTTCCCAGGGGGTTGCCGACCACAGCGCGCTGATTCGGTCGGCGATGTGGTAGACGGGGCTGCCCCCAACGCCGTGGATCCCAGCAAGCACGGCACCCCCTGCGGCAGAGGTAGGACAACCGTCAATGCTTGGAGGGGCTGGTTCCCGCTAGTCTTGCCGGTAGGTTTTTAGGTACTCCGAAATGAAGTTCTCCTGGACCCGAAGGAAGATGTTTGGATTTACTCCGGTTAAAGATAAATTTACATTCGAAGGAGAACAAAAACGGGCTTGCCGTTAAAAATCCAAACCCGATAGTTTTTTTCAGATTCGGGTGAAATTTCCGGATTAGTAGATCCACTTATAGGTCTAGGGGTATTCACTACTGAGTTCAAACTGGTATAAGTTGAACCATTATTAGTTGATTTAATTTACAATACCCTTTTTGGTTTAGTTTGCAATATCCTTCAAGCAAAATTAAATCAATAAATGGAATAATTTACATTTGATTAAATATTTACTTTAAAAGACATTAATGATATATCCATATTCTCTAACATAAAATAAGTATTTTAATATTGTTAAAGGTAAAACTATCATATATATGAATATAGACACTGTATTTAAATAAAATATGATTTGGAAGAAATTAAATGAAAATATTTGTAAAAAGGGGAATTTTCAATTAACGGTGTTACGAAGTGGGAGGGGCAGGTGTTGAAATATGTTTTAAAATGGGATTAAAAGAATAAATAGACGAGAAAAATGTTGAATTCAAAAATAAATGGTCCCTTGAAAATAGGAGCGGGACTTGAACACACACACACATGTTTGATTGATAAGGATCAGGATATTTGGATGCTTGTAAATGCAGAACGTGCAAAAACGGAACGTATGAACAACGCAGCAGAGGAAGAAATAAAAGAAGAAACAACGTGTGATTCAACAAAGTACCGATTAAATATAAGGAGTGGACATCAATCAAAGTCAAAAGAAACTTTTTTTTGTTGACCGCTATGAGCTTTTGAATCGGACGTGGACTACAAGAGTCAAGAAAATCCTCAGAACCCCACCTGGACGGTGACCTTGACCTGGACCCTTCCTTTTGGGCTCTCCGCCTCCGCCGGGAAGCAGGGCCCTTCTTCCTGGGCGGCGTCGTAGGTGGCGTGGAGACCGACAAGCAGGTAGTAGGCGAGCATCACCACCGTGCAGATGGCGAACCTCACGAAGGCCTGGTACCCCAGAGACCCCATCAGGAACAAGTTGGCTGCAATGGGACATGGAGGGCAACCATGGCACCAGAGGCACCCCCCACAACCGGGGCGCCCGCTGCTGCGGCACCAGCAGAGTCAGCCCCGCCGTGGCCACGAACCACGCCGGAACGGTGACGGCGAACCCGACCCATCCTTCCGAGTTTGAACCCCAGCAGGCCGACATACCGACGGAAGAGCAGATGACGACGGCGGGGCGGCCACCAGCTTGAGCAGCCGGACCTGGGCGTCACTCCGTGGACGTAGTACCGCCGGACGAGCAGTGCCACGGCCACGAGCATGAAGATGAAGAGGGTGCTGATGGATGAGACGGTGGCAAGCACGTCTAGGCTGGTGAAGAGCGCGATGCAGGCGGAGATGCTGGTGACGAGAATCGTGGCGTGCACCGGCGTCCCCGTCCGAGGATGCACCAGGGCGAAGTAGGGGGGGGTATCATGTGAGTGAGAGAGATCAAGCAACAGAAGCTGTGGAGAGAAGAGGCGAACAGAGAGATCTCGAGCAGAAGACCAGAGGAGTGAAAATGAGCGAGAAGCCCTCAATTTAGGTTAGCGCTTCTCCGGTTCAATCATATATATAGTGAAGCTTTACAGGTAATGACGTGGCAATTTATCCACGGTGGAAAATATAATATGAAATACAGAGAGGTATATACATAGCTAACCTGTTTGTAATATAAATGACTTTTCCCTAATTCGCCCCCTCAAGTTGGACGAGGGTAACACGTGCAACTTGGTTCTCAAGCATTCAAACTGAAACGTATCCAACGGCTCGGTGAAGATGTCAGCAAGTTGATCTCTACTCGAGATATGTTTCATTATCAATGTCTTGTTGAGCACCAATTGACGAATGAAGTGGAAATCCACTTTGATGTGCTTAGTTCGAGCTCAAAAAACTGGGTTAGCTGTGAGATAAAGTGCAGAAATGTTGTCACACCAAACAGTTGGTGTTTGAGTAAGAGGTAACTTCAATTCTTTGGTTAACTCTAGTGTCCATAATAACTCAGTAACAGCACTAGCCAAGGCCCTCATTTCAGTCTCGGTGCTAGAATGAGCCACAGTTTGATGTTTTTTAGTAGTCCATGAAATGAGATTGTGGCCCAAGAAAATTTCAAACCCACCTGTGGACCTCCTGTCATCTAGGCATCTAGCCCAATCAGAATCCGAAAAAACATGAATTTCAAAATTGCTTGGCTGAATGAGAAGACCATGTGTAAACATGGCTTTTAAGTATCGAATAATTCTCTTGACAAGGACCAAATGATGATCCGTAGGCATGGATAAAAACTAGCATACTTTGTTAATGGCAAATGCTACATCTGGTCGAGTAATGGTGAGGTATTGTAGTGATCCAACTAAGCTCCGGTAGAATGTGGGATCAGCTAAAGGAGTCCCATTATGTTTTGAAACATTGGTTCTTGCAGCAAGAGGAGTGTTATATGGCTTTGAATCCAGCAGTTGAGACTTCTTCAAAATGTCAAGAATATACCTGCATTGACTTAAGTGAATTCCTTGTGCTGATCGAGTGACTTGAATGCCCAGAAAAAAAGATAAGTCACCAAGATTCTTCAAAGAGAATGATGTAGACAGACCTTGAATTAACTTGTCCATAGCCATAGAATCATTGCTAGTTAAAATAATATCATCAACATAGACTAGGAGATACATAACAGTTGGGCCAGTAGTAAACAAGAATAGG
Source organism: Cryptocoryne crispatula var. balansae (assembly GCA_036172225.1). NCBI lineage: Eukaryota > Viridiplantae > Streptophyta > Magnoliopsida > Alismatales > Araceae > Cryptocoryne > Cryptocoryne crispatula. The sequence goes on along the minus strand of CM069925.1, from coordinate 15,118,553 downwards.
GATGGATCACAAATTGATGAAGTAAATCCAATGGCTAAAAGATGAGAATATAATATGAAAAACCAAGCTCTAGGAGATTGTTTGAAACCATATAGTGATTTATGAAGTTTGCAAACCAGACCTGACCCACTCTTATCAACAAATCCCGGAGGTTGAGACATAAAAATATCTTCATTTAGATTGCCATGAAGGAAGGCATTGTTGACATCCAATTGAGAAATCCTCCAATTACAAGAAACAGCTGTAGACAGTATTATCCAGACAATGCATGGTTTAATAACCGGGCTAAACGTTTCATGCTAATCCAGACCATATTCTTGATAAAATCTCTTTGCAACCAATCTAGCTTTATAACATGAGATAGTACCATCAGAATTTCTTTTTATTTTATAAACTCATTTACATCCAATGATATTGACATTGGGAGGAGGAGGTACTAAAGTTCATGTCCCATTTTTCTTAAGAGCCGAGAATTCATCAGACATGGCCTCCCTCCAGCATTGTTTCTTGCTTGCCTCTCTAAAAGATGATGGCTCCGCTTGGTCATGCTGCTCAACTATCAAATCATACTTGCTATGAGGAGAACAAATTGGATCTGAAGTACTAAGAATATCTTTCATAGACCTGAATTTCTGAACAAGGGGACCATCAGACATGGTCAAGCTGTCAGGTGACTAAGTAGTAGAAGGAGATATGACATGTGTTGTTGTAGCACTGACTGTTGGCTGAAGGTGTGGAGTCTGAATGTTTTCTGGACTGTTAACATACTGAGTAGTGGACTTACTATCTGCATTATGCAGACTATTGGACAGCAGACCAACAGAAGGTATACTGTTTTTAGAATTGCTTGAAGTAAAACAAGTTCTTATAGTATCCAGCAAACTAACACTAGATGGGAGCTGACCAGAAGACAAAGTACTTGGTAGCGGAAGAGAAACCACATGATTAACATGAGTAGAGGGTATATCAGATCCCAAGAGAGCCTTGTAGGGAAAAGTGTTTTCATCAAACACTACATTTCTTGCAATATAAACCTTATTAGCTCTAGGTAGATAACACTTATACCCTTTGTGATCTTTTCTATAACCAAGAGACACACAACATTCAGATCTGAAAGTAAATTTGTGTTGATTATAGGGCCTTAAATGAGGGTAGCAGGCACAACCAAAAGTGCGGAGCAAACTATAGTCTGGAGGTTTGTCAAAAAGCTTCTGAAAAGGAGACATATTGTGTAAAACAGGAGAGGGCATCCTGTTGATTAGATAAGCTGCACACTGAACTGCATCATTCCAAAAATTTTAAGATAAACCGGCAGTGTTAAGAAGTGCAAGACATGTCTCGATGAGGTGCCTATGTTTTCTCTCTGGAATACCATTTTGATTGTGTGTATAAGAGCAAGCAACCCTGTGTAATACCACACTCTTTAAAGTAAGGGGATAAATACCGAAATTCTCCACCCCAATCACTCTGGAAATTTTTTATTTTTCTATCAAACAAATTTTTCACTTGTGCTTTGAAATGTAAGAAAGCTTGGACAACATCACTTTTCAATGCAATAGTGTATAACCAATAGTAACGACTATAGTAGTCAACGAAAGAAATATAATATCTATTATCATTGTTGCTCAAGTAGGGAGAAGGACCCCATACATCAGAGGCTACAATCTCAAGAGGGTAGTGAGAAACAAAGTTGGAAGGAGGAAAATGTTGTTTATGACTTTTTACTAAAGTGCAATGAGAACAAAAGAAACTAGAGGTTGAACAAAAAAGTGTCTTAATAGAAGCCAAAACTTTCTGTACTATCTTAATGGCAGGGTGTCCAAGTCGTTGATGCCATCCATGTGCAGTCTCTGTAGAAAGAGCCACTGGATGAGAGTCACCAGCACCATTTGGAAGAGGTTTGTAGAGCCCATTCACATTAATGCCCCGAGCTAAAGGTCTCTGGGTCTTGATGTCCTTTATGAAACAATGAGTTGGAAAGAATTCAAAAAAGGTGTTATTATCTTTTGTAAACCTTGAAACAGATAAAAGATTATTTGCTATTGACGGAACATGCAACACATTATGAAGAGGAAATGACTTGCAACCTGACTGACCAACATGTGATAGGTAATCCCTCTCCGTTACCAATATGAACTTTATCATATCCCATGTACGGTGTTGGATTATGCAGAATTCCAAAATCTGAAGTCATATGTGAGTTTGTGCCAAAATCTGGATACCAGGAAGAACCAGGAACTGAAGGAGCAGAGTTAATAGAAGCAACATGAGCAGTAAACTGTTGAGGTCCATTCTGATGACTGAAATTGTTATTTCCACTATTTAATTGAGTCTTGAAATTAACATCAAAACGCCTCCAACAGGTGACCACACTGTGACCCTTCTTTTCACACAATTGGCATATAATAGGAGAAGACTATCCAATGTAATTCCCTCTGTCAGCACCATAAGTATTTCTGTTTGTAAACTGATTGTTGAATTGTGCAAACTGCTGAGAATGGTTTGGGTCATAGGAATTTTGCTGAAAATGATTTTTGTACTGTCCGGTATTTTTGCCTTTGTAATTTTTTTCTTATTAGAATTACCTCTGTACTGATTCCCTTGCTGCTGCTGATTAGCAGTCATGTTTGTTCGAGCCAGATTAGCTGTCAATTCCATAACTGATTGATGATGTTTATGAAGAAAAACTTCATGATTAAGCAACATGCCCTGCAGGTCATCTATGGATAAGCTAGAAGCATCAAGTCGTGTTATCATAGCAGTGACAAACGACTCGTATTCTGGGCTTAAACCTCCCAAAATATTACAAACAAATTATGGAGGAGAAATGCAAATGAGGATCCAACTTAAAAAAAGAGTTCTTAAATCCAAAGAAGAACGATAAACAAGAAAATGAAGCAGGAAGCAAACACAGGGAGACAATCTCCTCTTGGAACTACATCCGTTGTCACTCCAAGAATGGCTCTTCAGACAACCAACAATTGCAATTCAACTTTCCATGCATGGATCCCTGATGTGTCATTTTAAATTGAATCAATGAAACAGACCAAGCATATAAGGTGTTATAGCTTTGACTTACAAACAGAGTGGTTGGACAAACACAAGACATCAAGTTCTGCTTGATAGGGTCACCTGTTCGGAACTCATCATTGGGTATGATCAGCTAGAAGCCAATAGAGGGGTGAAGCATTATCCAGCGCTCTTCCGATGGGAATGCAAGCAGCTCGACAATGAGCATTATCTTGGTATCTAGGTACTTAAAGAAGAGTCAAGATGGAGGAGGAAACGTATGGTTACATAAAAGACTCATATACAACGAATACGTTGGGTGAGGGGGCGGAGGTAGAAAGCAATTGGCAGACTAAACTGTCGGGCGAATGACGGAAAGGATGGCAAAAGCCATCGTCGGCTACAGTGGAGGAGAGGATCCATTGCGCAGAGGTAGATTCATCAGCGAAGGGGCAGAGGGGCAGAGGAGTGGAGGGGGAGGATCCATCGCATAGAGGACAAAAGGAGGATAAGGTTGCCAAAACCGTCGATGGAGGGGGCAGAGGGTAGGACTTCCATCACGCAACGGAGCTGTGGGGCGGAGAAGACAGCAGGAGAGATGGAGACGCTGCAGGTTCAAGAGAGACGGAGACGCCGTGGGGGCAAAGTGATGGAGTTGCAGGGTGGAGAAGAAGGCAGGAGAGATGGAGATGCTGCAGGGCAGAGCATCAGATGGTTGTAAACATAAACCTGGATGATCGGATACTGACAAACAGCAGCACGAAAAAATGTCGTCGCCACTTCTATATACTAAGTTAGATTAGATATACTTGGATCTTGATTTTCATAAAATTTGGAATTTAATCACCGCTTTGGCAATCCTAGGTCTTTTGCATTGAGATACTCTATCATTTACATAAGTGTACCAAAACTACATTTGGGACTTAACCACTAAACTGGCCGATGATAAACCACATCACATCTCTTTACAAGAGTTCCAAGAAGGGGACGTGTCCTCCAAGCAACACTACCATCATACGTTGTCATGATTGTGATTAACATGATCTTAACTTACATGACATGATTTGTCATAGCATTGTCATGTACTTGCATTTAGGACATACCTAAACATGTGTGTAGTATTTATATATTATAAAGCATACATGTTTGACACTATCACTTGCATGGAATGAGCAAGTGTTCAAGAGCATCATTATTTAATAAAAATTGAACATAAAAGACATTAATGATATAGTCATAGTATGCTTGCATAAAAACATACATACAACTCGAAGATTCATGAGGTAAAATCATTCGTCATAATTTGCTTGCACGTATAATACCAAAACCTCGTTGATCACACACTTCAAAATATATAGGGGTAATTTGTATCACATATATCTTGTTTAGACCTATATACCAATGTAAATGTGATTTAAGCTAAACATACTTGCCCAACGTAATTAACATGATTAATTTAGAACCATAAGCATGATACATTCGTTTCATATGTAAATATTTATACAAATTTGTATAAAGTCATTAATCTATACTAGAAGATTAAATGACATGAGGGGCATAACCTACTTTTTTCTGATAATTTTATAGTATTTTAAGACTATATGAAATTGAATTCGACCATTCAATTGGCCTTCAAATGAAATGAAAATTTTGTAACAAGCAAACCTTCATATTATATATTTTCTTAAAAAAGATCATTACATTTTGGTGTCTGTATCTTAAGATAAAAATCTTTGACCTTTTGGGTTCCACGAAAACCTAGTATGGTTCCAAATCGAAAATAGATTTTGTATTGAGTTAAACTCAAATACTTTCAACATAACCCCTAAAAATATCTTTATATCATTTTTAAATATTTAGTTTTTTTTATTTTTAATCATAAATAAAATAAATATCACTTCAAAATTCTCACTTATAATCTTTATACTATACTACTATCGATCTACTTGCAAAACTTCTACCTCTAATTAGAAATTCATTCCTAAAGATTTCATAAATCAAGTTTTTTTAAAAAACTTTTATCACACTTAAATAATTGATGAAACTACTTTTCATTAAGGTTGAGAAGCAAGTAATTTCTGCATAAATTTAACATTGGAGCTTACCTTTATGGATTCACCATTTGAGTCGAGTCTTATGAAGTTACCATCTAAATGTGTCCTTGATAAACTTTGAAATTTTCCCAAGGCATCAATGTAAAAAAAAATGCAGTTATAAGTGAAAGAAAGCATTTTCTAGAAGAGATCCATGAATTTATTAAGTAATATTTTACGACATTGCCATTTTAATTTGGCTGTAGAGTCTGGAAATTTCTAGACTCTACATTCAACCATAATCACTTTCTTGAATTGTTTCTCCTGAATTACAAATGAAAAAAAATAATTCTTGATTTTAACAATTATATCATAAAAAGAGAAAAGGAAAAAATATCTCAAATATTTAGATCCGATAGATGAAGTATCATGCATCAAAACCCTTGTCCTACCTTTTTGGATCACCTTTAAATAGGAAGAATACCACTACACTTTTCAGAGCCTATGACTTCTTGAAAATGCCTTATTAAGGCACCCATCTTATATATTTATCTAAAGTAGACTTAGAAAGCATTCCAACGGCACTATATTTCTAAGATTTGGTTGAGAAAGAACTCACTCTACACATATAGAAGAAGTTGGGATGCCACCCCAGCTCTATCCAAAAGCCTTCCCCTTAAAACATGAGAAAAATGCTATCCTAAGATTTTGGTCCTCTTAACTAGATTTTAAGGGCTTGTTTGGCACCATAAAATTTTGGGGATAACCCATGTTTATCTCAGGTTATCTTCAAGTTATCCATGTACCAAACAGCACCTAAAGACTTCTATTCACAAAGAAAACCTTAGATCCTTCTAACAGGCTTTTTCTATGTGATATTTTAACATCCTAAGAAAAAGTGAATATGTTGTTACGTTTGAAGGGGTTCAAATTCGATTAAATACTTGGTGGTGGTGACATTTTTTTTTGAAGAAAACAGTACCAGATCTATTCATATTAAACAAAGAAAGATACAGAATTTGTACATCCATAGAGATACAATAGTGAAAATACTTGACCGAGTTAACAAAAGAGTTATCTTGGAAAAATAAATTTCTAAGAGATGATCATACCACCACGAGATGACCAACACACACGAGTGCGAACGTAGTCGGGTGGTAGAAGTAGGAACTCCTTCATAGGAATTAGATGACTGTGTCAAGACCGGAAGATCACTCCGAGCGGGAGTGGATAAAGCCCAGACAAACAGTCTTGAGAGATGCTTAGCGTCTAAGGGTGCGTTTGGGAACTCGTTAGAAGTGCTTTTTTTCTACTTCTCCTCCCATAAAAAGTCCTTCTTATTTTAGATATGGTGTTTGGATGTCCGTTAATATTCACTTCTCCTTCTCACGGAAAGCAGAAGGAAGAAGGAGTTTTTTTCTCCTTCCGACTCCAGAAATTCTCCTCCCGACATCCACCTCCCACTGGCCAACAACTCCCGCGACCCTTTGGAGCCCCCTACACCTCGCAATGCCACCCCTACGGAGCCCCCCGCCGATGACCACCTTCCGTGACCCTACGGGGGGTCCTGCTCCTCGCAATGCCACCCCGACGACGACTATACGAGGGACCCTACTCTTCACGATGCCTCCCCGATGGCGACCCTACGAAGCCCCTTTCCTCCTTGCGATGCCACCCCTACAGAGCCCCCTCCTCCTCGCGAAGCTGGATCCTCGCGATGCCACCCCGACGGAGATCTCACCATAGAGATCCCCGTCCACGAGCCCATCCCCCCGGTCGGCGAGTGCCCTCCCCCCTGTGCGCAACGTCCTCCACCCTGCCCCCGGCGGTGAGTGCCCACCCTCCGGCGGCGAGTCCCCTCGGCGAGCATCCCTCCCCCCGGCGGCGAGTCCCACTGGTGAGCCCCCCCTTCCCCCTTGCGCACTACACCCCACTGGAAAGCCCCCTTTCGCCCGCGCGTATATCATCGGTGAGCACGAGCCCCTTCTGGCCATGAGTCCCCTCAGCCCCTCCCCCCCGGCAGCGAGCTCCCTCCGCTTGTTCCCTCCCCCCTCCTGCCTGCGCGCACATCGCCGGTGAGCACGGGCCCCTTCTGGCCGTGAGTCCCCTCGGTGCGAGCACACCCTCCCCCCGGCAGCTAGCCCCTCTGTGAGCCCCCCCCAGCGCACCCTGTCGGGAAGGACTTCTTTTTTACAAACAAAAACATATCCAAACAATTTTGGGTGCGTTTGGGAACCACTGGGAAGCGCTTCTTTTTAACTTCCACTCCTCATCGGAGTGGTTTCTATTTTCACGGAACCGTTTGGAGAAATTCCCGCCGCCACTTCTCCTCCGCGCAGAAGGTGGAAGCCGGGAGGAGATAATTTCTCCTTCCGGTAACCGCAAAGCACTCCCGAGCATTCCCGACTCTGGACCTTCCGGCGAATATTTTCTTCCCTCCCGCGATCCGCCGTGCTCTCGCCGTGCACTCGCCGTTGCAGAAAATTGCCGTCGCCCTCGTCCCGGCATCCTCCGCCTTCTTCAATCGTCAGGTTCGTATCTTTGTGCTCCATTTTTTTGTCTGCTCGACGGAGGTCGCCGCGAACGATGCGTCTGGGTCTGCACGGAACGGAGGGCCAGAGCTCGGGGGAGGGGATGGTTTCGGGTGCGTCTGCGCGGAACGGAGGGGAGGGAGTGGTTGCGCGCAGACGGCGCGGAACAGATGGCTGCGTCTGCGCGGAACGGAGGGAGGGACCTCGGGGAGGGGAGGGCCACGCGCAGCTCCGCGGAACAGAGGGCCGGAGCTCGGGGGCGCGGGTGTCTCTTGCACCCAGACGGCGCGGAGGGAGGGGGGGTGTTCCTTCGCGCACACAGGCCACGCGGAACGGAGGGAGCTTGGGGGAGGGGGTGGTCGGACAGAGGTCGGGGGAGGGGAGGGCCAGAGCTGGAGGGTGGGGAGGGAGCCCTCTCCTACGCCGTCGTCGACAAGGCATACCTGCGGTCCTCCAGGGTGAGCGCGTCGGGGAAGAAGTCCCCGGACGTGGCTGTCGACCTCTCCGAGCCCACCATGATCCACGACTTCGCCATCACCCTGCAATACGCCGTCACCCTGGACCATCAGTTGGTGTTCGAGCTTCGGCGGACGGATGCTGCGGGGGGAGGGGGTCGCCGGTGAGGCTCCAGCATGGGGGGGGAGGGGGTCGCGGCTCCGGCGGGCGTGCTGCGGGGGGGGGGGGGGGGGGGAGGGGGTCGCGCGGGTGAGGGCGGTGAGGCTCCCGGCGTGGGGGGGAGGGGGTCGCCGGTGAGGCTCCCGGCATGGGGGGGGGGTCGCCGGTGAGGCCCGGGGAGGGGGGCGGGAGGGGGTTGCGCGGCTCCGGCGGAGAGGCTCCGGCGCCCGGCGGGGGGTCGCCGGTGAGACCGGGGAGGGGGAGGGGGGGAGGGGGTCGCGCGGCTCCGGCGGAGAGGCTCCGGCGCCGGCGGGGGGGTCGCCGGTGAGGATCGGGGAGGGGGTCGCGCGGGTGAGGCTCCGGCATGGGGGGGGAGGGGAGGGGGTTGTGCGGGTGAGGCTCCGGCGGGGGGGGAGGAGGGGTCGTCGCGCGGCTCCAGCGGATGGGGGGGGGGAAGGGGTCGCGCGGGCGCGGGTGAGGCTCCGGCGGGGGGGGGTCGCCGGTGAGGCTCCAGCGGATGCCCGGCGGCGGAGGAATATACAGGGACAAGCTCCAGTGGCCAAACCGCGGGTTTCTTGGGCGGCGCCACCAGTGGCTAGACCAGCTCCCCTCCCACGCGCTCCACCGACAGACCCTATGTCAAAACTCGGGAGGAAAAGAACTGTTCAATTCAACAGAAAAATAATGTTTCTTTTTCTGATACACTTGCCTAATCCGTTTACGTGAATGGCAAGAAAGATCACATCTTGCTGTAAATTAATCATCGACGTTATCATTCATGTACCTAGTTTTATGCATATTTAATCTTCCTAATCGAAACATAGGCTGTTGACTTCAGCGGCAACGACAGTTTGTATCGCAACGGATTAACGATCCCCTGTTTTGTAAGGAAAAATGGTGAAGACAAAAAAAATTAATAATCAGAGTTTTGAAGGTAGCAAACTCTGTTCTTTAGATTGCTACACTCGGCCCCGGGAGAAACCAGCGACCTCGGAAGGATCGAGCGGTTGTCCCAACCAACTTTTGTCTTCATGTGATTATAGTCGTGCATGAATCGTTACAAGCACCATCGGGACGTATTCCTCGTGAACAAGATCGACAAATAATGAGCACATTCAGAGATGCATTGACAACTCAAATATTTGAAAATTAGACTAGTTGTGGAAAAAACATATTTCATGTAAGATATAAATGTATTATTTGAGAGTCCATTGTAGTCATTCATCGCTTGTTTAGAATGTCAAAAATGTTTGACTAATTTTATGATTAAATAAACATTTACGTGTAGAGAAGTACTTCTGTTATATGATAAGAAATTGATACCAAACTGCTTTTACTTCTGTTGAACAAAAGCACTTCTGATTGAAGCACCTTCTCATAGAAGGTGCTTCTAAAAGAAGCACTTCGATGAAGTTCCCAAACGCAGCCTTTCACTCCGATTAAAAAGAAGGCCTTTCTATTGAAATGCCTTCTAGAAGAAAGTGCTTCTCCGTGAAGGACTCTGACTAATTTGCCAAACGCACCCTAAGACGCTAATAAAAGCAGATTTAGATTCATAACTCAGTTGCGAGACTACTAACATCGACAAACTAGAAGAAAAACAAGATAAACTTAGATAACCTGAGCTCCACAGTTCCAACACCACAAAGAGATACAAAATGCCTAAAAATAATTTTAGGCAAAGTGTTGGAAAAGGGAGATGGGGAGGGAGGACCATCCCTCCCTTCTTGGACTAAACCGATTTCAAAACGACAATATGAAAAACACAAATAGAGGATCTAACACCGGTGAAGAGTGCGCTGGCTACAAAGAAACCGTCAAAGAGTGCCGCAGAGGGATGCAGTCGCTAGGAGAAACTCTGTGCAGGGGATGCCGCCGACTAAGCTTCCGGAGTACACCCCCGCGATGACTCCCGCAAAGCTTCCGGTTGACATCAAGGGGTTCCGTCGGGGAAGGAGGCCGCCGCAGAGGGGTCCGCCGGGTGAGGGTTGCCGCCGGGAGGAGTTCCACCGGAGAAGGAGGTCGCTAGGGAAGGAGACCGCGCGCGAGGGAGACCCCGCACGAGGGTTTCCGCCGGGGAAGGAGGCCGCACGGGAGGGTTCCGCCTGGGGGTTCCGCCACGGAAGGAGGCCGCCGCAGAGGTTGTCCGCCGAGGAAGGAGGCCGCGCGGGAGGGTTCCACCGGGGAAGGAGACCGCCGTAGAGAGGTTCCGCCGGGGGGTTTCCGCCAGAGAAGGAGGCGGCCGGGGAGAGTTCCGCCGCGGGGGTTCTGCCGCGAAGGGATGCTGCGCGCGAGGGGTCCGCCGGGCGAGGATGCCGGGCAAGGGGTTTCGCGAAGGCCGCTGCAGCCGCGGAGGATGCCGGGCCGGGTTTCGCCGCGGAGGGATGCCGCACGCGAGGGGTCTGCCGGGCGAGGGGTGATGACATTAGACGTTCAATGTTTATGTTTATCAATCTCTTTTTCTCTCACTCTCACGGTTTTTTCTTTTCTTTGCTTTGCTTTTTCTTTCTATCTCTCTTTTATGTAAATTGGAAATCTGCATCGTCTCTCTTCCTTCGGGATCTTATTAAATCAGGATTTGTACATCGTTGGATTTTAACATCATTTATATACGTTTGAAACCTGACCTGCCCCCCCCTCTCTCTCTCTCATATTCGCTGTTCCCTGTCATGCGCCGCCTCCTTTTCTCTATCCGTAGCGCCGTCCCGCAAAGCTCCTCCGCCCACGCTGCCTTCTCTCTCCGCGGAAGCCCACCAGAGCATCCCGTCAGCACAACGCCGCCCAGCCGCTGCCCTCTGTCTCTTTCTATCTCTATCGGCGTCCTCCCGGGCGCGTGGCGCAACCGCCGCAGCGCCGTCCGTCGCCTCCCCCTCTCCTTCCGCCGCCGCGTCGCCGCGTGTCGAGATCCGCCCACCTCAGCCACTCCGTGGCCGCCCTCCTGCCACCGCAAGACGTTTCGGCATGCCGCCGCGTGGCCGTCTCCTTCCGGGCACGCATGCACATGTACAGCTTCCCTCCCTTGTCTTGTCGCGTGGACCCGCGAACGCCCGACGCCCACTGCAACGACCCAGCCGCCGCGTCCGCCTTCGGCATTGACCGGCCCGTTCCCCCGGCCAGCAACCCCCCCCCGCCAGGAAGTTCCTCCGCTGTGCGCCACCCGCCGCCCACCGTGTGCCCTCCTTCCAACGCCAGCAGTGTGTGCCGTCGCCCCCCTTAGGTGTGCACCGCCATCGTATTCTCTTTTACGATTCTCTCCTTTTATCTTTCTCATTAACCTGTTTTGATCATGTTTCGCGGTCGCAACCTGGCCTTCACCCAGTCGGCTTTGGTCCCGACCATCTCGATCGTAATCTGGTCGGCGCAGTTGGCCAGGTGGTGGGGGTTGCACGACCAGGACCATATGATCGTTGGCAACGGTCATGCCCCGACCCGGTCGGGTTTGGTCCCAACCGACTGGGTCGTGCCACCCGGACCATATGTCGGTCATATTGGGGAGGCGGCTATTTAAAACTACAAGAGGCTTCCCTTACCCTCACCTCTCACTCTCACTCTCAAACTCCCATTGCTCTCAAATTTTACTCTCATTACTCTCATTTTTTTCTTCATTTATTTAATTCTTTCATTAGTTCATTTAATATATTTATTTAATACTTGTTTTATTGATTAGTTGGTTAAGTAGTTTCTTCTTTTTAATATTTACTTACTTACTTAGATAGCTAGTTAGCTAGAAGATTAATTAGATATTTAGTTTAGTGGTTACTTAAGTACATAATTAGTCAGAAGGTATAGTTAATTACTTAGTTACATGAAGAAAGTACATAAACTACTTACAAAATGTAGAATACGTCACATTAGAATAAAGTTGATATATTATTTGTTTAAATCATTTATTTTTCTTCGATTTTTTTAGATTTTTTAGATTTTTTTCATATTTTCTTGTTTTTTTGAATTTTTCGAAAAAAATAAAAAATTGCGGTCACGAACCAGTCGCAACAAGGTCCGCCTAGGGTCTCGCGACCTGCAACCCATCTTTCCTTGATTTCGATATCCCCCTCTCTCTCCATCCTATTTTTCGTGGCTAGCTTTGTAAATAGCGAGAATATTAGATGGATTCGGTTCGTGCATCACATTGCCATCGTTTGATTTTCTTTATGGCCACCATCTTATAGTTTCAAGCTCTATTTAGATATACATCTTGAATGTGTCACTATGGGAAAAAGAGTTGTTAGATGCCGATTAAAAGTTGTCGTCAACTTTTAAAAAGTTGTCGCTAATGTATATTGGCGATGGCCTCGTAGTGGTCGCAAATAAGTCCATCGTCATTTCTATTCGTGACAGTTAACTAGAAGCCGTTGCCAAAAAAATTAACTATGAGACTGCAAACTATCACAAGTAACATATTAGCGATGGCTTAAGGCCATCATAAAAGACATTTGGGAAAGAGAAAATGGTTATTGGCGACGACTTTTAACTGCTGCAATTAACTTAATTGCGATGACTTGTAACTGTTGTGAAACCAGATCACCTCAACTCTCGAAAACTTTCTAAGATTGAGGTGATCTAGTTTAGTGATGGCTTATAGTCGTTTCCATTGCTATCTAACTGTCGCAGAAAGAGGTGAGTCATCACCAATAATTTATTTACTAAAAAAATAATTATGTATTAATATTAATAATTCATACATGATTACACTCATACATGAAAATGTAATACAAAAAAACATACTACCGCATTTATATACAATACATTCCTTGCACCACCACATTCACACAACAACACATTCATATACAATACATATTCACACCACTACATTCACACAACACATTCATATATAATACATATTTGCACCACCGCATTCACACCAACATTTACAATCCACCGCATTCACGCCAACATTCACAATCCAAACCAGTATACACCCACATTCACATCAACATACACATTGTAATACATAAACAAAATTGAACAAACACATTCATCTTCATTCATAAGCATTCACATTTATTCATAAAGAATAAAATTTGTTCAATATGTATTAAGAAAATAAAAACTTTACAATTTATACAAAAAAGAGGGAAGTCTCTCATTCATCCTCTTCAAATGATCCATCCTCCTTATCATCATCCTCATCGTCATCTTTGTCCTCGTTGTCTCTCAGTCTTGGAGATGGCCTTGAACTTGACAGATCCACAAGTGGGGGAGTCTCTTATCTATCTGGGTTAATATTTGTTGTGTTAACCATTCCATTGACCCTTGGAACTGTCTTTGTTGGTTGTTCAATTGTTGTTGGAGAGAGTCAATAACCAAGCTTTGTTTCTCGATTTGACTTACTTCAGTGTTGAGTAAATCACTTTACCTCTCCACTCTCTCCATAAAATCTTGAACGACTAGACTCACAGAGATACTCGCACCTCCATTACTTACACCATACCAGGTGTTGCGAGTCTATCATCTTCCCCACAATGAATCTACCCCAGCCTATCTCTGCCGAACATGGTGATGAATGCTTCCTCAGCATAGAATGGATGCTTATAATTCTCAGCATCTGATTCCTCTGATTGGGGGGCATTCATCAACTGGCGCTATTATCCTAAATAGTGTAAATATAATGTCAGGTGATACATGAATCATTTGATGATTTTCTTCGTTACTACAAATGATGGATCCATTCGTTGCTTTGTGTATCTAGGTCATCTCAAAGACCTTTGGACAGGTAGGACGGTGCCCTTCTTTTTGTGTCTATTGAAAGAAAAGAATATTATAATATATATTCAATAAGTGTTACTCAATAGTAAATAATAAGAATTTAAAATACTTGTAATATCAATCTCGAGCTAATGAATGTTCGTCATTCCTCATCTATAAGACATAGTCAGATGAGCCCTATTGGTCTTATTTTTTTGACTAAGTGCCTACAGAGAAAATTGTAAACATGTTAATTATTGAAACAAATGGCATGTTGAAATGAAAAACTTTTAAATGGAAGTGATTGTTTACCTTACTCACATTTTTTTCGATATCTCTCACATATGACACCACTATTCCTGGTCGCATTGTGGAGACACAATCACAAGTGTATTCTCCAGTGATCATCCTCTAAAATACTACATGCCAAAATTTTATTAGTTATAATAGAAAAAAATGAGAGAAAAAAATAAATGACTTATTACTTTCATCTTTAAATAACTTTTTTTGTTTTCTTTGTATCTCTCCCATATGTCTTAAAATTTTCACATCTATAGATGGAGATCGCTCAAAAATAAAATGTTGTTTCATGCATTTTAATTTTTTAGATTAGTATTTTACAATTAAAAATAAATCATATATAGAACTAATTTACCTTTAAGATCTCTAAAAATGACTTCTTTCTTGACATCTGTAAGGGTGATGTAGTCTTGTTGCCATAAGTTGCAATGCACCCTATTGTAGACTCCAAGGTAGGAGGTGAACTCCTAACTATTTGGGTTTACACCTGATCCTCCTATAACCTGCACGTGCAAGGTCTCTCCAGGTGTTAATGTTATCACATTATACGTCTTGGCTAGATCTCTCCCACGTCTCGCCACTATGTCTAATTAAACACAAAATATCAACATTTTAGAAAGTGATGTTTATAATGATATAAAAAATTAATTAAATATTTACTTGAGACAGAGAAAGATGGACTCTCTGATAGAAATGTATGACCTACAAGCCAATCATATATGATATGATTTGACATTTTTAGATATATCTTATTCAATTAATTAGGCAAATCTTCATTATAAGCTCTAATTAGATGCGAATATCATAATGAAGTCCTTGATCAAATAAAATGATGATTAAATCATGATGAGATCATGATAATGAGATTGATCATCTAAAGATATTTGATCTAAATGTTTCTAGTCATAGGATACTTGAGACGGGACATCAAGG
This sequence comes from Cryptocoryne crispatula var. balansae, assembly GCA_036172225.1. Classification (NCBI taxonomy): domain Eukaryota; kingdom Viridiplantae; phylum Streptophyta; class Magnoliopsida; order Alismatales; family Araceae; genus Cryptocoryne; species Cryptocoryne crispatula. Next base: position 15,103,447 of record CM069925.1, on the reverse strand, counting down.
ATCCGGATAGACTAGTGTATGTGATGTCTTCTCATGTGATGAGGACGACCGATCTCATTAGTCATTAGTGTGGAGACACTGAGATACACATACAGGTGCTCATTAGTTGAATGAGTTCACTGAACTGACCGAATTAGAAACCCTAAATGGTATCTTACCGAACTGTCTATCAGGGTCTTCTATCATCACGGTTGCATGGTTGGACCTTTGACCTGAGTCGCCAAAGATGCCTTGTTGGGTGGAACTTGTGCTTTGACCATTGACTTATGGATCAATATTTAGATGGTTCAGTATAGCAATGGATCGGGTACAAGGAAAATCCGATGGAGGCAATTGAGCGGACAACAAGGGATCGTCCACTCTCGGTAAGTGAGAGTGAATGTACTATGGGATAGTACTCTAAATCCCTGGCCAGGGTAGATAGGATAATTGGAAAATGAGTTTTCCAATTGATCCAATTCCGAGTACATGATCATATAGAGTCGGTACACTAAGGAGTTGACAGTCGATGCCGTACTCCTTTCCGACCGGGACATTGGATGGATGAGGGTTTATATCCATGAGGTAACTGATGATGGAAATGCTCAATGGAGATGAGATTATCCCCATAGTCATTTGGGATCATGGGATGTGGCTTGTACCCTTCATGATCAGTAGGCCGATTAATTTGTTATCGGATAACGGATTTAATTAAATTAAATAGAATTTTTCTATTTTATTTAGGCCTCAACCAAATAGGCTATTGGACCTAGTGGGTCACACACAAAAGGACTTATCCACAAGTACAAGGGCAAGGACGTAATTTATGGAGATTTTGGGTTTTTATGAAAAATTCTATAATTCTCTATAAATACTAATGGTTTCAGCCAAACCCCATCAAGCCAAGGGTGAAAACCACGTCCCAAGCCTCCTCCCTATCTCCTCCTCTCTCTAGAAGGTGTCCATGGTCGATGGAGCTCCGTTCGGGAAAAGTTCTCGAGGCCGGCGCGAAGGGAGAACCTGCTGTGGATGAAGTTCGTGTGGATACGGCTGGAGACCGGACGCTTGAACGGTTTGAAGAGCTTGAGAAGCTTATCTCCTTCCTGTCCATGGGATTATATGAATCCCTATCAGGTATATTCGAACCCGAATTGATCGGATTTCAATTTTCGTCGTTCGGTTCTGATTGAGACAGATTCTAAAGGAACCCATAGGAATCGTCTCTTCCGCTGCACCAAATTTTAATGGACGATTCCTTACACTCTCTACACGGGGCGTCACCAAAATACATTGAGGGACAACCATCCGAGATGGTCCAGGTGATGGATTTGTGTCCGGTGTAGGCTGAGATGTACCGTGAGTCCATTGGACCTATTGGTGGATCCACCGGTTGTCCCACTCTTAGATGTATGGCAGCTCTTGCTAAATTTCTTCATCTACAACATAATAAAATTGGTAGTACAGTTTCTAATTTGACAATTTAACACTTCCATGGTCGATTTAGTTATGGGATGGGTTGTTGCCAATTTTTGACTTACATGGCTGGTCTAGTCAATCCGATTCGATTTCCAACTTGGATTGGTCAAATCGGCATTGGGATGAGTTTTTTATTAATTTTCGACTTCTATGGCCAGTTTGGCTAATCTAAACTAATTTTTAACTTGGATTGGTCAAACCGGCATTTGAATGGGTTGTATTGTCAATTTCCAACTTCCATGGACGATTTGGCCAATCCAAGTCGATTTCCAACTTGAATTGGCCAAACTTGCCTTAGGATGGGTTCCTGTCAATTTCTAACTTCCAAGGCCAGTTTGGCCAATCCAAACTAATGTTTGGGATAGATTGGCCAAATCAGTCTTGGGATGGGGTTATGTTGCTAATTTTTGACTTCTATGGACGATGTGGCAAATCCAAATTGATTTTTGACTTAAATTGGCCAAACCAGCCTTGGGATGGGATGCATTGCCAATTTTTGAATGGCATGGCCGATTTGGTCAATTCAAGCCAATTTTTGGCATAGATTGGCCAAACTAGCCTTGGGATGTGTTTTTGCCAATTTTTGAGTTCCATGGCAGGTTTCGTAAATTCAATCTGAATTCTGACTTGGATTGGCCAAATTGGTCTTAGGATGGGTTGTATTGCCAATTTCTGAATTCATAGCCGATTTGGTCAATCCAAAATGATTTCTGGCTTGGATTGGCCAAACCAACCTTAGGATGGGTTTTGCATCAATTTCCGATTTCCATGGCTAGTTTGGTCAATCCAATTCAAATTTCGGCTTAGTTTGGCCAAACCGGCTTTGAGATGGGTTGTGTTGCCAATTTCCAAATTCCATGGCTAGTTTGGCCAATCTAAGTCACTTTTTGTCTTAGATTGGCCAAACCGGCTCGGGATGGGTTTTGTGTCAATTTCTGACTTCCATGGCCGGTTTGGCCAATCCAAACCAAATTCTGGCTTGGAATGGCCAAACTAGCCTTAGGATGGGTTGTGTTGCCAATTCCTAAATTCCACGGCTAGTTTGGCCAATCCAAGTCGATTTTCGGCTTGGATTGGCCAAATTGGCCTTGTGTCAATTTTCAACTTCCATGGCCAGTTTGGTCAATCCAACCCAAATTCTAGCAAGGATTGGGCAAACTAGCCTTGGGATGGGTTTTGTATTAATTTCCAACTTCCATGGCTAGTTTGGTCAACCCAATCCTAATTGCGGCTTGGATTGGCCAAACTAGCCTTGGGATGAATTTTTGTTAATTTTTTACCTCTATGGCCGATTTAGCTAATCCAAACCAAAATCCAACTTGGATTCAACAATCTGACCTTGGGATGGGTTGGGTTACAAATTTCTAATTAAAAGGTCGGTTTGGCCAATGCAAGTCAATTTCCGACTTGGTTGGCCAAACCAACCTTGGGATGGGTTTGTGTCAATTTTTGACTTCCATGGTCGATTTGGCCAATCCAAGTCAATTTTCGGCTTGGATTGGCCAAATTGTCCTTAGGATGAGTTTTGTGTCAATTTCCAACTTCCATGGCCGGTTTGATCAATCCAATTCAAATTCTCGCTTGGATTGGCCAAACCCACCTTTGGATGGGTTTTTGTCAATTTTTGACTTCTATAACTGGTTTGGCTAATCCAAACTGATTTCCAGCTTGGATTGGCCAAACCAGCCTTGGGATGGGTTGTGTTGCCAATTTCCAACTACAATCGCCGGTTTGGCCAATCCAAGTTGATTTTCGGCTTGGATTGGCCAAATCGGTCTTGGGATGGGTTTTGTGTACGTTTCGAACTTTCATGGCCGGTTTGGTCAATCCAATCCGAATTTAAATTGGCCAAACCGGCCTTTGTATGGGTTTTATGTCAATTTCTGACTTTCATAGCTGGTTTGGTCAATCTAATCCAAATTCTTGCTTGGATTGGTCGAACCGGCCTTGGGATGGGTTTTTGTCAATTTCTAATTTCTATGACCAGTCTGGCTAACCTAAACCAATTTTCGTCTTCGATTAGCCAAACCAGCCTTCGGATGGATTGTGTTACCAATTTCTGACTTCTTTGGCCGGTTTGTCCAATCTAAGTCGATTTCCAACTTGGATTGGCCAAATCAGCTTTGGGATGGGTTTTGTGTAAATTTTAACTTCCATGGCCAATTTGGTCAATCCAATTAGAATTCCAAGTTGAATTGACCAAAATGGCCTAGGAATGGGTTTTGTGTCAATTTCTGACTTCCATGGCTAGTTTGGTCAATCCAATCTAAATTCCTATTTGGATTGGCCAAACTGGCCTTAGGATGGGTTTTTGTCAATTGGTTTGGCTAATCTAAACCGATTTCCTACTTGGATTGGTCAAATCGGCCTTGGGGTGGGTTGTGTTGCCAATTTTTGACTTCCTTCGCCTGTTTGACCAATCCAAACCGGCCTTGGGATGGGTTTGTGTCAATTTATGGCTTCCTTGACCAGTTTGGCCAATCCAAACCGATTTCTGGCTTGGATTGGCCAAGCCGGCCTTGGGATGGGATGTGTTGCCAATTTTTGAGTTTCATGGCTAATTTGGTCAATTTAAGCCAATTTTTGGCTTCGATTGGCTAAATTAGTGTTAGGATGTGTTTCTGTTATTTTTTGAGTTTCATAGCATGTTTGGTCAATCTAATCTGAAGTATAGCTTGAATTGGTCAAACCGACCTTGGGATGGGTTGTGTTGCCAATTTCCAAATTCCATGGTTGGTTTAGCCAATCCAAGTTGATTTCTATCTGGCTTGGATTGACCAAACCGGCCTTGGGATGGGTTTAGTGTCAATTTCTGACTTCCATGGTTGGTCTGCTCAATCCAGTATGAATTCCAACTTGAATTGGCCAAACCGTCTTCGGGATTGGTTGTGTTGCCAATTTACTAATTTCATGGCCGGTTTGGCCAATCCAAGTCGATTTTCGGCTTAGATTTTTGGCCAATTTTTGAGTTCCATGGCCAAACCAGTTTTTGGCCAAACCAGCCGTGAGATAGGTTTTGGCCAATTTTTGAGTTCCATGGTCAGTTTGGACAATCCAAGCTAATTTTCAACTTATATTGGTCAAACCAGTCATGAGATGGATTTTTTGGCAAAGTTTGAGTTCCATCACCGCTTTGGTCATTCCAAGTCGATTTCTAGCTTAAATCGGCCAAATTGGTCGTGGGATGGGTTTTTGCCTATTTCTGACTTCCATGGCCGATTTTTGCCTATTTCTAAGTTTTGAGTGACCAAACCAACCAATCGGACCAAATCTTAGAATGAGACTTCCATGGTTGGTTTTTGCCTATTTTCGAGTTTGGAGAGGCCAAACTAGCCAAACTAGCTATGGATCTATAGCCAAAACCTACTTGTATGGATCGAATTTCTACTTCTATTGGATGTGTTGCTTGAAGTTGTACATATTCATCGATTACACCAAATACAATGGGTACATTAACAAGTTGTTTAAAATTTGATTCTACTTCATTTTCGCTCCCATCTGATAAGTTATAGTAGTTACTGATAGAAATGTATGCCCTACTAGCCAACAAATATGATATGATTCGATATTTCTAGAAATATCTCATTCAAATAATCAGGCAGAATTTTCATTACAAGATCTTATTAAATGTAAATATCGTAATAAAATCTTTGATCACATGCAATGATGATTAAATCATGATGAGATAATGATAATGAGATTGATCATCTAGAGGTATATGATCTAAATATTCCTAATCATAAAAGCCTTGAGATTGGACATCAAGCATCCGGATAGACGATGGACTAGTATGTGTGATGTATTGTAATATGATGAGAATAACTGATCTCATTAGTCATTAGTGTTGAGACACTAAGATACACATACAGGTGCTCATTAGTCGAGTGATTTCATTGAGCTGACTGAATCAAAAATCTTGAATGTTATCTTACCAAACTATCATTCAAGGTTTTCTATCATCATGGTTGCATGGTTGGACCTTTGACATGAGTCGTCAAAGATGCCTTGTTGGGTAGAACTTATGCTTTGACCATTGACTTATGGATCACCGTTTAGATAGTCCAGTATAGCGATGGATCGGTTACAAGGAAAACCTGATGGAGATAATTGAACAGATAATAAGGGATCGTACACCCTTAGTAAGTGAGAGTGAATGTCCTATGGGATAATACTCTATATCCTAATCTAGGATAGAGAGGATAATTGAAGAAAATGAGTTTTTCAATTGATCCAATTTTGAGTACAGGATCTAATAGAGTCGATATACTAAGGAGTTGGCAGTCGATATCGTACTCCTTTCCAACTAGGACATTGAATGGATGAGGGTTTATATCCATGCGGTAACTAATGATGGAAAGACGCAATAGAGATAAGATTATCCCCATAGTCATTTGGGATCACGGGATGTAGCATGTACCCTTCATGGTTGATAAGCCGATTAATCTGTTATTGGATACCGAATTTAAATAAATCAAATCAAATTATTCTATTTTAATTAGGTCTCAACTAAATAGGCTATTGGGCCTAGTGGGCCACACACATAAGAACTTATCCATAAGTACAGGGGCAAGGGTATAATTTATGGAGATTTTGAGTTTTTATGAAAAATTCAATAATTCTCTGTAAATGCTAATGATTTCAGCCATACCCTATCAAGATAAGGGTGCAAACTAAGTCCTCAGCCTCCTACCTACCTCCTTCTCTCTCTAGAAGGTGTCTATGGGTGATGGAGCTCCGTTCAAAAACAATTCTTGAGGCTGGTGCAAAGGGAGAACCTGATGTGGATGAAGTTCGTGTGTATACTACTAGAGTCTGGACATTTGAACAGTTTGTAAAGCTTCAAAATCTCATACTCTTCATCTCCAAGGGATTAGATGAATTCTTATTAGGTGTATTTGAACACGTTTTGATTGATTTTTGGTTTTTGTCTTTTGGTTTCGATTGAGATAGAATCTAGATGAGCTCATGTGCGGCACATCGAGCCCTTCTCCTTAGGTGGCCCAATATGCTAGACGCCTTATTTTATTGTCTTTAAATTGTTTAAAATCATAGAAAATCTAAAAAATTGTCAAAAATTTTATAAAAATTCTAAAAAGTTATATAATATTATTTAAAAGGTTTTAAAGTGTTTAATGACCTGTTAAATGATATTAAACTCTATTTACATAGATTTACTCATAGTTAAATTTTAAAATTATTTTAAAGGTTTAAATTAATTAATTAATATCTTAATTAATTCTGTAAAATAAGATTTTACATAATATAAATTATGACATAAATTTTTAACTTTGCACAGTATTAGGAATGTATGAATGTTCTAAATTGTTTATATGTTGTTGTCATGTTATTTTCATACTATTTATTTTATGAAAATTCAACATGCATGAAATTTAAAATTTCAAAATTAAAATATATAATTTTATACTGATATATATGATATATCTCATATAATTATCATGTATGTACTCTATGTTCATGTGATGAATGTTAGTGTATGTATGGAGGTGATCATGGACTTAATTGTGCTTGGCTCGTGATTGCTTTTATATTGTGTTGATTTTGTTATTAAATGGAGCCTATGTGTGTCTCTCTCTTTCTCTTTACAATATAATTGTCCATTCTACCTCCCTCTATTAATGTACTCCCCTTGGATAAAATCAAGATTTCTTATAAAGTTATGTACATTTGCTGGTCTGCATACCCTTAAGCCGCTTGTAATTGTTAGAAGCCAATTCGGGGAATGTTGGAGAGACAGACCACTTGGAGAAGCACTCTTCTGAAGTGGAAGCATGCCAACTCAAGCTTTTGAAGCAATGATTTGCACCTATAGGGGTGCCTTGGGTGCATGCTTAGAGTTAAGTCCATGATCACCTATTTTTTATGCATATTTGATATGTGGATGTGTGCTACAGGTTACACCTTAGATATATGATATTCCAAAGGTATTATATATACTTAGCACATATTATTGATGAGACTAAAATAAAATTTCTCCTTGTTTTAATTAGGACGATAGACATGTGACATTAAGAATGACTCATGTAGCCTTTCGTTGTTATGGTCTTAATGAGTCAATTTTAGATTGAATGGGTTTGTAGTGCTACCACAAGACCCATTCAACAAGGGATTGGTGATAAAGGCTAAGGCATTTTCCGAACCTGACCATTTGCATGACTTTGTTGTGCTACCACAAGGGCTGTGTGAAGAATCTATTCTCATAACATAACAAGCGGGTTTAAGCTAACTAGAGTATATGGCTTGTTGTGCTACACAAGGTCACAACTTTAGAGGCTGAAGGACTAGGAGTTGCAAGTGGCAATAGTGGCTTACGTATTAAGTATGGGGTGATTTGTTGTGCTATTACAAGGTCATCACAAAAATTAATAAGGTCTTAGTCCCCACTAGGATTTTACCGTGATATCCCGTCTTTGCATAATAAGGGTTATACAAATTCATCAAAAATCATCATAAATTAGGATGAACGACTATATCTTAATTTTAATGAATGTCTGCAATGTTATATTATTAAAATTATATCTCAGTTGTAGAATATAATGATAAACCACCACTAATATTGCATACTAGATATCAAGTAGCTTAATGGCTCACACTTCTTAGATTGGTTTAGATCTATGAGAATTGTTCTCATAGTTAACCAATTAACTATCCTACTTGATAAGTAAGTGTCTCCTAAACTATCTAATGATGCAAAAGATAGATAAGATCTTATCTCATAGACAAGATGCATTGTTTGTCTTATATTAGATGTTAGTCTATATGAGATATAAAATTTTGTAGAGGCAACATGAAAAGATGGATATGAGATCCATCATGGCTCACAGCGATGAGCTAACTAAGGACATGTTAGAACAACAATACATCTTAATTACTTCTTATTGGTGAGATCAATAAAAAGAAGTAAAATTATTAGATAGAAATAGAAGGAGATAGTTAAAAGTAAAAGAAGGTGGTCAAGATAATAAAGCCAGAATAAGATAGAAATCTTACACTATCATGATGATGGTAAGTGGAATAGGAAATGCAAAGTGTATTGCACATAATACAAATGTGGAGTTTGAGAAGCTCCATGCATCTAAGTCATTGACATTTACTTGTCTTAAATATACACTTAACAGTATTAGATACTATACGTGTATATCATAATATTAGATACTATGGATGCATCTAATAATATGAGATACCAGATATGCATCTTATATCTACAAGGAGTTGTAGATGATGACAAGTAAATGAAGACTTAATAAAGAAAATGTTGACCTACATATAAAATGGTGCAAAAGTTGCATCATTAGTAGTGGGAATGAACTCTTCCATATTGTCATCTGAGGAAGGTACTTGAGTATTGTCAGTTGGACTAATAGGTCCTCACATGTTCTTTAACCTTCTTTTCTTTGCTACTTTTTCTGTTTATGCTTGTGATGAAGAACTCCCAAGGTCCATGCCAAGTTGCACCAACCACTTTGATTTAAACTTATTGTTTTGCTTTGTATGGATTAGGCTAAGCATCAATTGATTTCTTTCACATCCTAAAAATGATATGGTTTGGCTCGGGACTCTTATTGCAACTAAGGCTAAGTCTTATACTCTGCTACATTGTTGTAATCTATCTACTAGTCAACTATTGTCATGCAATGTTCTCATGTTGTTTTTACAGCACTCTAATATCATTTTTGCAACTATAGTTATACAACTTACAACATGTTATAATTAAATGATCATCGAAACCAAACATCTTATGGGTACCTATCTTCACACCTTTTAAAATCTCATCACATACATTGAAGGTGTCACTATAAACATATTTGGGATTGAAAAAGTAACATACACAATGTACTTTACTTTTAATTAAATAATTCACTATTATATTAATAACTATAAACTTAATAACAATAAATATTGGTTGTTGCATGTAGAAAATGATACAGGATTCGCTACCACCGACGGTTGATGATTTCTCACCATTTAGTGAATTCCATTAATTTCTTTGAAATTTCTTCATTTGCTAACTCGATTGCATCACATAAATATCACATGTCTACGTTCTTTTCCCCATCAATCATTCTAAGCACCTCTACTATTTAATGCCTTATACATAGTATTTATTTTACAACCTCCTAAAAATTTTCACTCTAAGATCTCTTCCACCTTCTTCCTATTTCTCTTATCAGAAGAATCAACTCGGCTAATCTAGCTTGACTATCTGGGTGAAATGATCATTTGTAGTCAAGAACGTCTCTATTGCATTAAGCTCTCAAAAGATATATAGTGTGATGAAAACCTCATTGCACCGTGCCGTAAGAGCTCTTGGCCCTTTTATATTCTCTCTCATCATGCTTAAGATGAAACTATAGTTGTATATAAAAGATGATATGCATTGTTTTATCTTAACTAGCCGATCAATCAAAGTTTTATATATCCTCTAACATATAATCTAGTGAATGAGTAGACCATAGTGCTCAATACAAATATGGTCTTTTGACCATCAAAAATTTCATAACTACTTTGTAGGTAGCTACATTATTCGTTACAACTTGAACCACTTGACCTTTTTTTCTCATCTATGACATCGTCAATTAATTCGAATAAGCAGTTGTCATTTGTTTACCTTACTCCATACATCCACTGACTCACAAAAGACGATTTTGACTTGACAAAACATTACGAAGTTGATCGTCATCAACCAAATAATACCTATTAAGAAATACACCATATAATAGTAAGTAAAATATCTAACAATGGTTAGCAATTCAATAAATTTGAAACTATTTTAAACATATGTTTTTAGCCATATGTCATTAGGGTGCATCATCTTTCATCCCAAATGCGTTTAAATAACTTGATGTACTCCTTGATATCTTTTATTTTTATAGGTAAATATGCATAGTAAATTTATTTTAGGGTTGATCCAAGAATTTCTCTATTTACATCCACAATGGTCTCAATCATGCTCTCGTAGTATTACCCCCTTTGCATTATTGGCCAATATGATACTATAAAAAATCAATAAGAAGTGACCCGACCAATTTTCTACATTGCACAATTTAAGATTTTTCATTGTCATTATGATAGTTATTTGTCATTGTCTTATAGGGGTGACGTAGATCCAAGGGAGATACATGTGGGTCATTGTCCCTTGAAAGATCATAGATCTCTTGTTTTACTTCATTGGTAGCTCCTTGTGCGCTTCTGCAACCATCACCCATGTATCCATTGGTTCGTCAATATGTCGTCATCAACAAAGGATTTATGGTTAGCTTCCATGGCACCGATCATTTTGTTTATTAAAAAAATTTAAAGATGAAGAGAAATTAAGAGTAGTCAATTTGATTAAAATTAAACTATATCATCAACAAAACCTTTCGATAAACTAGTACTCTTAGTCATTGGATGCTCCTGTCAAGTGTCATAGGTGTTGACTTCATGGTTAGAAGGATGAGAAAACTCTTTACCGATGGTATCTTTGTGACATGTAGTTGCCCCTTTCGCTTATTCAATAGATCGTAAGTATGTATGAAATTATGCTCCTACCTCGAGTGAAGCCCTATTGCGTGGAGTGACATTTTCTTTCGTACCGACAAAGTTATTCTTTAATCAGAAAACTCAACCATACATGACCTTATTATAATATTTACATTACACTTCCCTTTTGTACAATGTATATCGAATTGCAAGGTAACCAAGTTAAATCATTTCAACTTGAACCGGTGGTTTGGATGTCATGACTCGACAAAGATATTTTCAATAAAAATTAATATATTAATAATAAAAAAATTTAATTTAACACAAAAAGGTTAATAAGACAGTTAGCTAAAAGGAATACTTTAAGTGTTGGAACGTTGTAAGAAATGTAGAATTTTAGAGAACTTTAGAGAGAGTTTAGAGTAAGAGAGTAAGAGAGAATGGGGAAGATGTAGGGATGTAAGAAGACTCCTCGAGTCCTTGGGGGGACTCAGAGGGTGCATATTGTACACCAACGGCTAACCCATGGTGGCCAAGATCGATTGGGATCAAGACCTACCAAGTCAGTTCGGGTCAGCCAACCCAATCCTTGATTCAAACAGACCCTTAAGCAAACAAGGAATAGTTTAGTCATCTTGTCATCCTAACTATGGTTACTTGGCTAACTAAGACTCGTAGTGAACTACGATATCTTTGTTTCAATAAAGAGTAGATTCAAGTAAGGATGTAACTCACTAACCGATTCCTTAGAAACAAAAAAACTCGTAACCTAATCAACCTAATCATTTTACCCCGACGCCTAGACTTCTACACTCCTTAAATATCTGTCACATCTGAAGCATCCACGAGGGAGCTCTCCCTTGACGTCCCCCTATCCCCAAGGGGCAGATATTACGAGTACTCCTCTCCCATAAATTATATTCTTAATAAAATAACTCATTAAATGTCGAGTTCGCAAGGGACTGATCATGTATCATCACGCATTTATTTCACACCTCATTATTTACCCTATTCCTTAAAAAATGGTCTTATCAATGATTATTCCTGTTCACATTCAAACCTCAGCCAAAAAAAAAAAAACCGTTTACAATAACATTTATGGTACACATGGCTTTCGTGAGTTTTACATGCAAAATACTACATGGATTTTAGTCATTTGATATCTATTCACTTTATCGAAGGCTACCCAAACGGGAGAACCCTTGAAGCTACAAAAAGAGAGTTACAAAGAGTTGAGAGGGATGAAAGGGATGAAAGGGGGTACATTCAGGAGATAAATCAACTTGCAAATAAAGTAAAAAGAATCCTGCAGCCCTTCAGAATGTGCAACAGATTATCCATGTCTTGTCTATTCCATCCCCTGCCACGACCCAATCTTGGAGGAAGGATAAAGCTTGAGAGAGCATCTGACTGCGGTGCTAAAAATTGCCGTAAAATGCCGTCTTCCATTCAGCACAATCCAAAACCCCATAAGATGGCAAGAAGAGAGACTTCAGACAGCTTTATTCAATTAAGTAGGCCTCAGCCTATTCCACTGAAACACCAATACTTGGATGTTCTGATAATTGCCCAAGTTGCCTATCTAAGAGTCTTGAGTGACTCTATTACCGCACTAGAAGAATAAATGATTTTGGGCACCAAAAAATGCCAAAAAATATAGAACTTTCATTGTCCTCAATCAGTTTTCTTCTCAATGCCCTGGGTAGAGGCTGCCCACATGATGTTCTACGGGAAAGCATAATCTTCAAAGAGATTTGCTTCTTCCGAACAATATAGATCTATGTTGTCCTCCTCCTTAAGCTTACTTTCTTGGAATTCTGATAAAAACAGCAGCCTTCATTGAAGGTAGATTTTTATGTTAACCACCAATAGAATTTGTACAAGCCCAACCTAACAAGAAAATTAGACTGTTAGCTCCCAAAACCAGAACGTAACTTCATTTATGCAAAAGGAAATAAAACAGATAGAGGAGGAAAAAGCAGCTTAGCAGTTGCAATAACTAGTTCGCATCTGAGAAGAAAATAACTAAGTAGTCGCAATAATTAGTTGGCATCTCGTAAAGTTTTTATTCAGCAGTTGCAATAATGTTAGTATCTAGTAATAGACTGGAAGGCATGACGGCAACAACAAACATATCCCGTTTATTGCACCAGAGTTTACTAGTTTTGCTAGAAAAGAACAGGTGCTCAAGAATCTTATTTCAAGGTAAAAAGTGCCAGCCATGATAAAGATGTAGCGCAGCCTTAGTTGATGTATCTAAAAGAAACAAGATACCAAAATGACAACAAAGGCAGGGTTCAGAAATAAGGGGAGCATGAGCAACTTACCTTATCTGTCTAGCCCTGTGGATTCTGATCCAACCTAGTCCACACCCCATGTACACCTCATCGAACTGTCCACACTATAATATAAAAATAGAAAGTCCAAGACAGTATTATGAAATCCATGGTGCCAAAAATAGTCAATAGAATATTATTTATTATTTGAATCTTGATAAGATAGGAAGCTTGATTTAAAGAACTAAAAACAAATAAAGTATTTATGAAATCCATAGTGCTAAAAATAGTCAATAGAATGATATTTATTATTTAAATCTTGATAAGATAGAAAGCTTGATTTACAGAACTAAAAACAAATATGACCATGTGTTGGCACCTCAAAATTTCGCAAACAAGGGATGGACAGTGTGAAGGTGATCAATTACGTATAATTGTCCAGATTGTAGAAAATAAATACACAGAGGGTATATGCATATACATTGGCATATTTGGTCTTATGATGGATGGCTGTCTAACAGAATGAAATCCACAAATTTAATCAACATTTCAGCTGCTGACAATGTTCGCATGAGCAACGTATGATTCAAATAAATGAAATATTGCATACATGTGCTGCCGACAGTAAGACTAGTGAGGAGTATGAGCTCCTTAATACAGCCTATGACGAAGGCCTAGGAGCTGGAAAGAACTGGCAGGTCAAAGGCCAGAATGCTGGTCCTAGTCCAGGAAATGAAGTCTTTAAAAGAAAGAGAGGGAAAGGGAAATTTCTGTTCTCGGAGTGGTATTGGGACGGCTGAGGACGGGCGTAGGAATGCTCCGAACCGTATGCAGGTCCCTACTCAGCCTCAATCGGATTCCGCTCCGGGGCCAACTCTTCCGATGGAAAGAGTTCCCGTAAGGAAAGAAAAATCTCCCCTAAAAGAAAGCTGGGATGAGCCTGGAAGGAAGGTAGGTCGATCCCGCTTATAGCGGATTTATTCCGAATCCGTTCGGAACGGAAGTAGGCTCGTCCAGGGTGGAAGAGGAGAGTCATTAGGGGAGGAGGAGAGTCGGTTGGATAAGGAATGGACTCCCAAGTCCGTCTCAAAGACGGACGTAGCTTTTCAGAAAGAATCCCGACGGTGGAAGGGTCATCAAGGCCTATATAAGCCTGTTAAAGTGCTGTGCGCAGGGGACGAAGAAGCAAAAGGGAGGAAGACCCCGCCCAAGAGAGAGCAAACCAAAGAGAGCAGAGCAGAAGGCCGAGAGGGAGTAGAGAGAGGACCGGGAGCCTTTCCGGCTGTTGGATCTCCTTCCCGCAGCCACCATCGTCGCCGGAATCCCCTCCGAAGGTAGCCGTCACCGCCGGAGCTTTCTTTGGAGCCTGCCGCCGCTGCCAAGACCCTCTTCAGGACCTGCCGTCGTCGCCGGAGCTCCTTCCAGAGCTTGCCGTCGCCGGAATCCCTTCCGCAACCTGTCGCCGGCGCCGAAATTCCCTCCGGAAGAAGCCAACGCCGCCGGAAGTCCCTCCGGAAGAAGCCAGCACCGCCGGAAGTCCCTCCGGAAGAAGCCGGTGTCGCCGGAATTCCCTCCGGACGCCGCCATCGCCGCCGCAAGCTCCCCTTCTCCGCCGTAAGCACCTTTTGTAGCCGGGTGAACAGTGGGGGCCGGCAGTTGATTTTTGCCCAACCATAGTCCATGGTGGACATGTTGTGGGGCCCCCAGGGGATGGAGATAAAAAAAAGAAATGGGTCGCCGGAAGGGGTCGCGGCCGCAAGGAGGCGCCGGTCTGCCGGACGCATGAGCCGCGCGTGCGAGGTACCTGCGCGATGGGGCTGTTGACCTTCGGGTCAACTAGACGTGGGGCCCACCTTTTGAGAGAGTTTAAAAAAAAAGGAGCCTACTGGACCAGCCAACGGACGCAAGGAGGAGAAAGATGGGCCGGGCCCATTAGCTTGAAGCCTGCGGACACAATAAAATACATAAATAATCTCTCTTTTAAAATGCACAATCAAGTGAAAATCTAAATAAAAATTCATTAACTAATTAAACAAACCGAGGCGAGCATCTGGCCGGCTAAAAACCCGCCACATGGTCTCGGCGTAATTTAAAAGAATCAAAATAAATGGGAAAGCAATAAGCCGGCTTTTAAGCACGCTTCTTGACCCATAATTCAAAAAATCAAAAATAAAACAAACAATGAACAGAAATTAAATAAAAA
Source organism: Cryptocoryne crispatula var. balansae (assembly GCA_036172225.1). Lineage (NCBI taxonomy): Eukaryota > Viridiplantae > Streptophyta > Magnoliopsida > Alismatales > Araceae > Cryptocoryne > Cryptocoryne crispatula. The sequence goes on along the minus strand of CM069925.1, from coordinate 15,088,033 downwards.
TCCACTAAGTTAATTTCACAAACCGAGGCGAGCATCTGGCCGGCTAAAAACCCGCCACATGGTCTTGGCTAAACTTAAAAGAATTTGTAGGTTGGTTCTAAACCTTCCCCTTAAACTTTTTAAGGTGGACATACAAAGGTCATTAAATGACCCCAATGTCATACCATGGTCATTAAGTTATATGAGGCCGTGCATGATCAACATGCCAATAAGCCGAGTATATACTAATGGAGTTCAAAGAGAAGTGGAGGGAAATACCCATAAGTCTTTAAGACCGGGTGTATTCCTCTCAAAGGATTGACCGACGCCATATTCATCAAGAATTGAGCAGGAATGCTCTCAAGACATGTCAAAGAAGTTGTATTTTCTGGACTGTGAACGTCCAAGGCAGACATACAGGAAGCTGTACTTTTGATCTATATTATTGAAGGGAGTCAATGATCTCATTGATCCGATGGGATGCAAAGCACTTAAAAAAAAGAAGAGAAAACAGAAGCGAATCTGTAATTGAACTTGGAATCCGGTCTAAATTCTGACCAAATTCAGTTCTGTGAAACCGAAGTAAAAAACTCTCTGAACTCAAACATAAAAAATGCAATATAAAAATCTGAAAGATTGAATGTGCAGGTGTGCACGAAATCCAGAAGGCTTAAAAATCTGAATGCCCCGTAAAAATCTGAAATTTGAATGCATAGCCTATTTCAAAATCTGAAATCACCTCTGAAATTCAAAGACTAAAATCTGAAATCGGAACCTAACCCATTTAAAAAAATCTGAAATCTGAAGATGGGAGGTGCAGAATCTGCAGCAAGATATGTAATCTGCAGGGGATCCGAACTAAAAAACTGCAATTGAAACCCTGAAAATTGAAGATCTGAAATTGAATTGGTGTAGAAACCCGTTTAAAAAAAAACCTGCAGTCTGAAAATTGCAGAATCTGCAAGAAATCTGAAGTCGGATATTTGAAGAGGTCAAAATCTGAACTTTGCATTTAAAACAAGGAACCGAGGTCTGTAAAATGTGCAGAATGTAAAACCCCAAGTCTGAAATCTGAAATCAAACCTGAAAATCTGAAACCTTTAAAATCCGAAATTTGGACTTAAAGCATACAAGTCTGAAAAATATAAAATCTGCATTGGATCCAAAGTCTGAACTTCACATTTAAAATAAGAAATCGAAACTTGTAAAATCTAAAAATCTGGAATAAAAAAAAACAGCAAACAAGCATGCAACAGTGAGTCTGGGATTGCAGGTTCCAACTGAAGTTCAACAATTTTGACTAAGGGCAGGGCATCGGAATTGGGAGTCAGAACTGGAAATCAAAACGACTGAAATCAAGTTAAAATGAACAGAGACTCCGTTCACCAATTTTCAAAGCAAAATCTGGATATTAAACTGCAATCAACCCAATCAACTTATCAAATGAAGTGTGAATTTGATCCAACACATCATAATTACCCTGATGAGAAGAAAACAAACTCAAAGGCAGAAATTTCACGTAACCATGAACCTGGAAATAAGAACTTAAAAGAACAAAAAAAGGAAGCATTCAATAAATTCAATTAGCAGGCATCAAGTCTCAATCCCAATTTTAATCAAGCTGAACTTAATTCAAATGAATCTTAAAATTAAATCCCAAGCAAACCTGCAGTAAACCCCAAACAGAAATCAAATCAAACTAAACCAACAAACAAATTAAAACTCAAATCTGTAATCTGAACAAATCGGAAGTTAATAAATAAACTTTAAACCAATTCTCTAAATTTAAAATCGGCATTAATCAAACAGAACCCATTCAAACCAAAAGTAAATTAAAACCCATAAGAAAATTCAAATTCAAGCCGTCCCAAATCATTTCACATAAATCCGAAATTGCATAGAAGAGAATCCAGAAACTCTGCAGAATTAACTGAAATCTGATTGAAACCAATGAATCGAATGAACTAAATTCAATCTGATTAAAATTGAACTCAAATCAAACTCAATTTCAATTCAATCCAAACCAATCAAATTCAACTAAATCAAATCTGGAACTGTAAAAATACGAAATCTGAAAATCTGTGATCCGTACAAAATCAGTGCATTTCAGAAATCTGTAAGGTTCAGGAGAACTGAAAATACTTACAAACTTCAGGTTCGGTTAAGTCTGTAACAGAAGTCTAGGCTGGTTCAGATTAAATGGAACATGATCTTAGAGAGATTTCCAAGTAAATCAAATCAATCTAAAAGAATACACATTTAAATCACAATTAACGCATAAAGATCAAATTCAAGCTGGTTCTGACAGCAAACATCAAACTCTATCCATTCTCAATCAAACAAACTCAAACTCAAACTAGGTTGAACCAATCAGGAACCAGTGAGAAAATTCAATTCTCCAGACCAGTAAGCCAAGCAAACTCAAATTTTAATTAAACAAATCAATTTGCTAACTCAAATTTAAACCAAGTTTAAATCAACAAGCAAATTCAAATTGAACCAAACTTAAAATCAATAAGCAACTCAAAAAATGAACAAATCAAACTCCAACCCAAACTAAAAGCAATTCAACCAATTAAATTCAACTCAAACTAAATTCAAACAGATTAATTAAATCAATTCAATTCAATTCAAATTAAACTCAAACCAAATCAAAGTGTTTGCATTCCATCAATTTTATGGGATTGTTTTCTCCTATGTGTGTTTGTGTGAATGTTCATTTGTGTGGGTGCATGTCTTCTACTTTCATGGATTGCTATGACGCTTAATCAAAGGTATTCGAGTCATCTCGATGTAATTAACGTCGGATCTTCGCACCATTCGACGGGGAGAGGTCAAAATCAATTTTCAAAGAACCTAACAACCTCAAATTATAATTTTAAATATCATTGACCCTAGTGAGTACTTTTATAGAATACCATCTATTTTCCTAAGAAGTCAATGCTAAGGTCTAATCAAATCAAATTCAAAAGAAAAAGAAAAATGAATTTCCAAAACAAGAGAAATCTTTTTTAAATTTTGAGGTTACATCACCATGTAAGCTTGATATTGACAAATACAAATTCAGATAGTTAACAGTATAATGTGGACAAATGTTTATACATAGCTAATAACATTAAATTAAAGATACAATTAAATTGAAAATTTATTCAAATCATTAATTGTGTCTCCGAATTTATTGTTTATACAGTAACTGAAGAATAAAATTCATTAACTTGGATCCTCCGGCTATCTCACATTCACAAGACAAAGGCCTTGTTTGATTGAGCTTAATGAGCTCAGAAGTCTGATTTGATCAAACTTTACCTCATTCAGACCATTTGATAAATTTTATTTGTTAAGATCATAAGAGAGATATTGCGGCCGTTATCCTCTAAAAAGTTAAGTGGAAGTATATACACTTAACGCTGAAAATCAGAAGGTGCTGTAGACGTGAGCAGCAATCATTATCTTATATATTGGGTTCCTCTTCAGCTCTCTCTCTCTCTCTCATCCTCGGCATCTAAGCACAAGTTTCAATGTTACTCATGGCTCCTCCGACAGCATTGATGGCGTTGATATTACTCTCCCCACTCTCTCGGTAGCAACAAAACACCATTTTACATGTCACATCATGGCCTCTAATATTATTATTATATTTAAAAAATATTTTATTATCATCAAATAATAGTTAATATATTAAATTTTTATATTCAGATGCTATTGATGTAACCTCAAAAACCTTAATTCAATTGGTTGTCTTTTAGCTTGAACAACTATGAAAATAGATGATATTGCATAGGAGTATTAGCTAGTTGATGATATGTATAAAAATATGTAGAGGCTGTTAGATTCTTTGAAATTTTTATTTTTTGGCCTCTCCCCATGGGACTTGCAAAGTTTCAATATTAATTACATCGAACAAATACTCGAATACCTTTGATTATCTGTCATAGCATCTCGCAAGTAAAAAATATTCATCTACAAAAATAAATATTCAGGAACAACGGCTCCATGGACTTTATGAAATGTAAATTTTAATGTTTTGGATTTGGTTTGATTTGATTAGAGTTTATTTAAGAGATTGTTTTGCTTAGCGTCTTTTATCTTTAAACCCATTTTGGATTTAATCTGAGTTGATTGAAGTTCATTTGGGGATTCGGATTATTTTGGATTGATTGTTTATTTTTATCAAGACTTAATGTCTTTTGGTTTGAATTTCGCTTCAGTTTGATTGTGATTTTGTTTGGAATGCATTTTATTTGGATTTGATTTAGCTAAGACTTTGAGTCTTTTGTCTTTGGAGTTTGCTTTGAAATTTGGTTTATTTTGTGTTTTGGCTTAATGCTCTTTCAATTGGAGATATTTTAGATTATATCTTACTCGACTTGTTGCCCTTTAAAATTGATGTGTTTTATGGGTTTCCATTTTGAGTTTGAAACTTCAGATTTTTGGGTTTTAAGTTTCAGATTTCAAATTTTTAGATCTGAGAATTTGGGGTTTGTTAGGATTTAAATTGCATGGATTTGGGTTTGCTGCTGAGGATAGTCCCAGGTCCAAATTTTAACATTTTGATTCAGTTTAAGTTTCAGATTCGACAGCCTTTTGAGATTTGATTTTTTTAACCAATGTTTTTTATTTGGAATTTTAAACTTGGAGTTTTCTGTTTAAGATTCAAAACCTCAGACATAGGAATATAAGAATTTAAAACTTTATTTGAATCTTCAAAATTTCAGGTTTAAAGAGTCTCCCTTTGCTTCATTTTGGGATTTTTCTTGGATTTGAACCTTCATGTTTATGATTCGGGACCCTTTAGGATTTTGGAGTTTTGGCTCTCACTTTCAGAATTGAGTGTCTTAACTTTGAAATTTTAGATTCCACCCTTTTTATGACTAATGTTCAATTTTTTTTCATCTCTCAGTTTATGACCTCTTAGCTTCGGCTTTTTTTTAAAAAAAATATTCAGCACTTTTTTTAATTTGGAGTGTGAAATTTGGTCTTCTGAGCTGAGATTTGTTGTTTCAGGGAGTTTGGGCTTTTAGTCTTGATTTGAGATTGGAGTTTTCAGATCCAAAAGAGGTCTTTCAGGTTCAGGCTTTTGTATTTGAGTGTTTTTTCTTAGATTTAGAGACTTTGAGATTTGAAATTCTTAGATGACATGAATTTAATTTTGATATTTGGAAATCTGATTTCAACTTCAAATTTGATACATTTGATTTCAGTTTCCTGGCAATTTTCAGAATTATCAGATTTTAAATTTCAGGCTCTCTGAATTTGATGATGTTAATCCTGTCTTAGATCTCATAGTTTTCAAACGTGGAGTTTAGATGTTTGGAATTTCACGTCTGATATTTATTGGTTTGATTTTGTGATTTGAGATGCTCAGACCTGTCAATTTGCAGATTGCAGAACTTTAGTTTGTTCAGACTTAGTCTTAAAATTTTAAATTCCCATTTTTATTCTTTGCATTCCAAGTCTGAGGGGTTGTTTCTCACATTGCAAGTAACATTGAACATGAAATTCCTCATTGCTTGAGTTGAATTGAGATACATGTAGACGTGAGAAGCGTGAAAACCATGATCCCATTTGATTTTGACATGATATATCTTTCCCTGGTATCATCTTCGCTTAATTCGCAGGTCAAGCGTAGCTCGATTGGCGCAATCCCTGCTCCTGCGGGAGCAGGGACAGGGTTCGATCCCGGCTGCAGCCGGGCCACACCTGGGGGTGGATCCAGTGGGAATCGAGATGGGCTCGATCCCTCGCCGCGCACTTATCTGTGCGCACTTCTGGCCGTTGCGCCATGTGACCAAAAAAATTTTATCTTCACTTAATTCAAAGATCGGTTTAACATGGTAACATGCATGACCTCCCATCAAATTGGTGGGATTTACCTCCCTAAATGAGTTTGATACTCCCTATGTCGGGGGAAGGATCGATTATGATGAGTGCATGCTCACATCCCCGTCTAGGATCAGTACACTCCGAGAACATGACCGTGTCTAACTAATATCATGAGGGGGTCTAACTTAACAAACTAGCCTCTTAGTGATCTTCTTTTAATTTCAATATGATTAAGAATCAAGATATTTTTGTCCACGGCCTCATAAGCCAGTTGTCATCATCTGGTCTTATAGGCCGGTTCCATCTCCATTGTCCAGTGGGCATGTTGGCCCACTGGACTTGTCTTCTCGGACCTTATGGCCTGTTTAATCCTCGGTTTTGGGCCCAATAGGCTGCTTGCTCTTCAGTTTTGGGTCCAATGGGCCTGTTGCCTGGCTTGTCCGCTGATCGGACCTTCTGCTGTTGAAGCTATATTCTGCACCTGCCTTGCCATCAAGATGCTTTAAAGGAATTCTATGCAGTCACCATAATCCGAGCCCTTCACGAAACAGACTGGCAGCTTTCCATTTTCTCTTCTGGTAAATCAGATTTTTGATTCCCCCTTTCAGTCTGGTTACAGCCAGGCTGACCAAGTTTTAGATTAGGGAGGTGAGAGGCCTACATGAGCAGGTGACTGGGCTTCAACTATAGATCACCTTCCTATGCACATATCGGATCTATCCACCAACAGGTTCTATGTCATGAACTAAGATAGGCCCAGGTGATGGATCTGACTATGTTTTCATGGGTCTCTCCCAGCCTTATTGAGGGCTGTCAGGTTGGGGAAAACACAGATCCAAAACTATCATGCCTAGGCTAAGTCTCATAACAGACCAAAGGACACCCCAATGGAGCCCTATGTTGAGCACGGAGATGACTGAATAGGAAAAAAAGAGTCTGGGTGAGGTTTAGGTGAAGAGAGGGATAAGGTGTAGATGGCGCAGTATTACAGGGCATTCCCCTTACCTTCGTACCTTCTTCTTTCAATTCTTCTGACCGCAGCAGTGAAAGATGCCCCGGATGGGCTCTTTCCTTCTTCCCCCTTGGCAGCTCTCTCTTTCCTTAGATCCCCTGGGCTTGTGCGCTGCAGATCAGGCAGCTAGATGACTGTTGGCACTCAA